>JAVTVX010000018.1:10222131-15222131 GCA_033439265.1 Dillenia suffruticosa | reverse complement strand
AGTCTCAAAACATAGCTATCGGATTTTACCAGCACTTACATGAGGAAGACAAGCTAGTATCGGTAGAGTCCTAATGGTATGTGTTGTACAGGACTTCACAAAATCAGAGAAAAGCTTCGAAATTAATATTTACGGTCCAAATGTCCCAGTACAGATATAAACGGTTTTACAAAAATAATCGAGTAATTAAGATAATAAAGAACAAATCAAAAATCAGCGGATTTTATCAATACTTGCCAACAACTCGGTCAGTATCAATGAAATCCGCACGGCAGGGGATGTACAGTATTCCCTTTTCATGGTTTGAGATCTATAAATCTCCAAAAGTAACTCTGCATGTGCCAAATACTTATACAATCCGCAAAAATACTGCACAAGCTCCGTCGAGTAGTCTCCCAACTAAGTCTCCTCTGAAAAAAGGGAAGAGAGGGGTGAGTATAGGGGTATACTCAGTGAGTGGAGTGCAATGGTGTGATTGTGTTCAAAGCATATCTCATAAATAACAGTTCATATGCTTAAAACATTTCAATAAATCACAATTTACAAAATATGTATCCATGTCAATTATCATAAATAACAGTTCATATGCATAAAACATTTCAATAACAGTCTCACCGGGGTGCACCAGATATGGTACGACCTCAGCAGAGGGAGGGACGTCTAACTCCCCTACACATCCAAACCCCAAACCACGCCACCCCATCAGGTCGCTCCGTGGTGGGAATATAACTATAGTCATCTGCGGCACCCTTCATTTCTAAATCAATCCAGTTCAGAAGCAATGTGCCATAATTTTCCATCAAATAATCAACATTCTCATGTCAAATCAATTCATAGAGCAATATGAAATAACATATGGCACAGAATCATTTTTAAACACAATGGATGCATTTATACTTTATAATTCAGTTCAGACATCCCACAGTCACAAAACAATTCGCATAAATCACGTAAAATGTTTCGAAAATCATTTATAAAGCAATTTTAAAAAAGGTTTCTCATTCATGAACACAATGAACCATCCACTCACCTCTAGAAATCTCATTTCAAACTCCAATGGATTGTCCTGAAGCAACCATAACAATTCTCTAGTTATTTATCCTCCAAACTCAAGGGTTTACAAACTTTCCTAATTTTGTTTAACCCTCATTTCTAACATTTTCTTGTTCCTATCCTCATTTTACCAATTTATCGCCATTTACATCTTTACAAAATTTATATTCACAACTTTTCTAGATTTTCTTAAATTAACATAGTCTTAGTTTCTTCTAATTTTTCCAATTCATGGACATACATTCCAATTCTATCATATTGTAATTATTTCACAATCCTAGAGTTATTTTCAGAAATTAGCCCTTACCTGCGCAGAGAAAGGAGTGCAAATTCAGACCTAGGGTTTTCGCATTTGCCTACCAAACCTTCGTGCGCTGTTCGATTTAATTCGAAAGCTACAATGCTTCCGATTTGAAGCAAAATTTAGTATTTAGGTTCAATCACCAAAAGAAATTGAAACCCTAGAATATATCAATCGGAAATTCATACCACATGTACAGGGGATGAATTGAAATCTCGACTAGAGTTCTCGAGGGTTTACCGATGACTGCCGAGTTGGGGTCTCTTTTGGGGTTGCAGCAAGTGTCTCGGCAGAGGGTAGCACGAGAACAGGCGAGGGAGAGAAGTAGTGTGCTATTCGCGCGCGAGGGAGAGGAGTCACGGCTGGTGTGCATTAGAGCGCTCGCGAGATGGAGCTGCTCGTAGGCAGGAGCCGCTGTGCTCGCGGGCTTTTGCAGCGTGGGAGGGAAGCCACGCGATGCGGCTATGCAGCGCCAGCAGGAGAGAGAGAGAGAATCGGTGAGAGAGAGAGGGAGAGAGATGGTGGAGAGATTGGGAGCAAGAGAAACAGAGAGGGAGAGTGATAGTGAGAGGGAGAGAGAATTCATGAGGGAGAGAAAATCGGGAGAGGGAGAGAATGAGAGAAAGTAAAATTGGGAAAGTGACTTTTCCTACTTAATAAATTTTTTTTTTTTTGACTTTTCAAAATTGGTATTACAGTTACTCCCTCCCCATGACTGCAGCTCCTCCGCTGCAGCGCTATCCTCCTCGCGCGAGCCCACCGTGCGATCTCCAACGAGCAGCGCCTTCTTCCTCTGCACAAGTGCAAGCTCCCCTGTGTGATCCTTGCACGAGCATGACCGCGCCCCAGCACGAGCGCGAGCGCGCTCCAATACGACCCTCTGCACGAGCACAGTGCGCACAATGCGCAACCTACTGTGCGAGCCCAGCACGCGATCTCCCCCGAGCTGCGCGATCCCTGCACGAGCGCGAGCGCGCTCCAGTGCGACCCTCTACTCTAGCACAGCCCACAGCGCGCGACCCCTGCGTGAGCGCGTACGCCTCATAGTGCGCGATCCTCTCGCTAGCGCGTGCCTCAGCCTGTGAGTGCGCAACTGCAGACCTCCCGCGAGCCCTAGCCCGTGAGCACTCTAGCCCGTGAGCACTCCAGCCCGTAAGTGCTCCAGCTCGCGAGTGTGAACCCTAGCCCGTGAGCGCCCGCCAGGCCGCGAAGTCCACTGCTGACCCGCGAGCCTACTACGGCCCACGAAACCCACTGCGGCCAGCAAACCAGCTCGCGAGCCCACCAGCGGGCCAGCCCACCAGCCTGTCGACCCACGAGCCCGTGACCAACTATTCCCTTCGAGAGCTCACCTGCATCTTCTTTACTGCAGGTAACGACTATAATTGGATGTAATTCTAGGGTTTGACGTTTAGCAATTTAATTAGTTGTTAATCTCGTTCCAAATTTGGAAATATTACAGGCTTCAGACTAGTTCGATAGGTGAACGAAAACTAGGTCTGAGATTTGAGAAACCCTAGGTGAGAGAAATGCAATTACTTCAATATTTGAATTAAGTTTGTCAAAATTAGGTGGAATTTAGAATAGAAAACTATATAATGTTAAATTCGAGAAAAATTAGAGAAAATGAGAAATATTGGAAAATTGATCGTTGGTGAGCCAAATGATCCAAATGTGATGAAGGGAATCTAGAAAGGGGATTGTATTAATTAAAGTTGTATTAGATTTGAAAGAAAAATTGAAAATCCCATATTAAACCTTTATTTGATATTAAATTGACATGATTGATTAGGTTTGTCTTTTGGAAACTCGAGAAGTTAATTGAATTGAATTGAAAAATAGGGAGTGATCGCCCTCCCTAGAAAGGTGAGTGAGACTCTAATCTCTTGCATGAAATAATAAAACTTGTTTCTGCCATATTTTCAATAAAACATACTTTCCATTACAAAAAAACAAGAATTTAGCGACGAATTTTAGCAACGACAAATATTCATTGCAAATCTGCAACAAATTTAGCAACAAAAAATGCTATTGTCGCAAATTAGCCATAATTTTAGCAACAAAAATATTTTCGTCGCAAATTTAGCAACAAAAAAATTTTTCGTTATAAAATTCGTCGCACATTTTTTGACAAAAATTTTTTGAAGCAGAATTCGTTGCAAATTTACGACAAATAAAAATTTTGTTGCTAAATTTGCAACGAATTTCAAAATTCGTCGCTAAATTTGCAACAAATTAAAAATTCGTCGCTAATTTTGCAACGAATTAAAAATTCGTCTCTAAATTTGGGACGAAAAAAAAATTCGTCCTAAAATTTGAGACGAATAAAAACTTCGTCCCTAAATTTGTGACGAATGAAAAATTCATCCCTAAATTCGGGACGAATGAAAAATTAGTCCCTAAATTCGGGACAAAAAAAATTTGTCCCAAAATTTTGGGACGAAATAGAAATTCGTCCCTAAATCTGGGACGAATTCATTTATTCATCGCAAAATATTGCGACGAACTTCTCAATTCGTCCCTAAATTTGGGACGAAAATGAATTTGTCCCTAAATTTGCAACGAATTTCTAAATTCGTCGCAAAGGTAGCGACAAATATTTATATTCGTCGCAACAAATTCGATTATTTGTTGCTATTTTTGTTGCAAATTAGTGACAAATATAACATTTGTGGCAAAATGTTTCGCTAAAATTCATTTTTCGGTCATTAGAAACCTTTTCTAGTATTATAAACATTTTCTAATATAAAAAATAATTTGTAAATGGTGTTATATACTTATAGCGTATAAAATCTTAAGATGTTCTAAAAACCTTATATAAAATCATTCATTCATTATCTATTTATATAAAAGAATGATAATATAGTATAATCTTTTAAATTTGTACATTTATTTTCTATAACTTTACAAATCTTTTAAATTGTTACAAAAGAATATTATTAGTATATTCATTTTCTATTCATTATCTGTTTAATTTTCCATTTCCAACACTGATAACTCTATCTTATAAATTTGTTTAAATATTCGATTAACTAAACTAAGAGTTAAAGTAGAAATAGTTGTTAAATAATAATCAATATATTGAATATTTTTTTATAATGATATCATAGTACGCAAATATTGTTAATAGTTTGTCGATTTAGTTTCTATTTTAGTGTTTTCAAAGAGTTATTTATCAGAAACCATAAATATTGTTGCAAAATTCGTTGTAAATTGTAAAGGAAAAAATTATTTATCATTAAATTTGCTACAAATTGCTACGAAAACATAAATATATCGGAAATTTAGCGATGAAACCATTCTTTCGTCGTAGATTTTAGCGACATAAAAAATTTTTCGTCTCCGATTCAGGGACGAAAAAAAAATTTGTCCCTGATTCAGTGACCAAAAAAATTTTCGTCCCTGAATCTGGGACAAAAAAAAAAAATTCGTTCCTGATTCAGGGACGAAAAAAATTTTCATCCCTGATTTAGGGATGAAAAAAAAATTTCATCCCAGAATCAGGGACGAAAAAAATTTTCATCCCTGTTTCAGGGATGAAAAAAAATTCATCCTTGATTCAGGGACGAAAAATATCTTCGTCCCTGTTTCAGGGACGAAAAAAAATTTCGTCCCTGATTCTGGGACGAAAAAATATTTCGTCCCTGATTCAGGGACGAAAAAATTTTTCGTCCCTGTTTCAGGGATGAAAAAAAAATTCGTCCCTGATTCAGGGATGAAAAATATTTTTGTCCCTGATTCTGGGACGAATTTTGGGACAAAAACGTTTTGTCCCAAAATTCAATATATTTCACACTTCCTTCTCTCTCTCTCTCTCGGGTTCATTTTTGAAGAATAGCTGCGAAGGGGTACTACGAAGGGATGGCGGATGGGATACGGGATCTACGAAAGTGTTAGGTAATCTCTCTCTCTCTTTCTCTCTCTTGGCCGTAGATGGCAGATCCAGCGGCCAGCCGCCGGATATGCCCTTCACGGGCGAGCCGCGGCAAGGGACGACAGCCCCTGTGCGGCGGAGGTGCGCGAAGGGGCCTCTGGGCTCTTCGCGGCTCCGTCACGCGAAGGGGCCACCTCCCCTGCGCTGCCCTGGTGCGCGAAGGGGCAGATGGCCCCTTTGCACCTCCGTCGCCCCTCCGCGGAGCATACGCGCGAAGGGGCCGCTGGCCCCTTTGTGGCTCCGCCGCCCTTGCCCGACCCAGACGCGCGAAGGTGCTGCGCAGCCCCTGTGAATTGATGTATACTAAGCAAGAAATGCCAAAAAAGCTCTTTCTCCCCTTGTTCTTGTGGGTGATTGCAAAGCAATTAGGGTGCTAAGCTTCTCAGAGACTTGGGGCAAGAACTGGGTAGTGGAGAAGAATCTTTATGGTCTGATTTTTAGTTGTGTTGCCTCAATCACTTGGCAAAGATGTTTTATTTCCTTAAACTGATGGAAGCGAAATAATCATACATTTTGTAAACAGATTGCTTTATGTTCTTAGGGAAATTTTCTTTCACTTCCATGACTTGTAAAAGTTTTTAATGGCCCATGCACCATGCACTGATAGGTTTTCATGGTCAGCATTATCTCCTTCTTGGGTTGATTTTTAACCTTTTTAGCTTGCATGATGCAGGTGATGAAGGCCTTGAGCAATGGTTGGAGGAACCTTCATACCCAAATATAACTCTATCTTGGAATATTATTCATGGTGAGATGGCAGACTGGCAGCATGAATTGCTGCTGGTTTTGATTCTACACTGAATTTAGCATCTGCTTATTGACAGGAAGTGGTACAATCCAACAAGAAATTTGGCAATCTTCAACCTACTATGTTGCAGTTGGTAACCTAAACTCAGACAATGTAGAGGTAACAGTTTTTTTCTTCCATATGCTTGTGTCGATTGTTGTCAGATAGATTGTATACCTGCTTGTCATTCATTTTTCGCTGGATCTCTTTTTGGGCAGTCATTATGTGCTCAGTTGCCAGGTGCCTATTAGCTGACTATTGTAGATTGTGCCTCAATCCTTGTAGAAGATTGTGAGCTTGGTGGATTATTTTAGTTAATGATCTTTGTCACCTGTTTTGAACTGCGTATTATCCACTCTTGTTGCTTTAAGAAAGAACTGCGTAGTCCATGTCAATGAAAAATCAAGAATTTGAGTGATTTTTAGTCGGTTAATACACCTTTCCAATCGGGCAAAAAAATTTGTAAAACAAGCCGAGGTGGACTCCTACGGAGAACTCAGTCCTCAATCTCTCTGGCAATATTCTAATTTTTTGTTGAATAGGATTTTGAGGCTTTTATGTACAGTCATTATTTCCATGTGTGAGTTATGTCTATCCCTTTTTGATTTTCCGATACCTTATGCTTCAGAAATATAAACTGAAATTTGATCCTCTAGGTTAGGTCCTCATTGATTGCAACTGACAATTGCTGTCATGATATTAAATCATCTTGGGATATGACCATGACTAATTTGAACTCAATACATGAAAATGTTGTTTGGGCTATTGTACCACATATATTGATTTTTGTGCTATAACTCTACTTGTAAGGTTAACTAGATGTGATAATTTTTCATGGGGTGGAGGGTTCAGTGGATTTATGGGCTAATCCCTGAACTGGAGGAGGTGATCTCTATGACTTTTTAACCATTTGATTTCCTTATCCCCACATCATGTAATCATCACAGATTTGACTCCAGTGATGTCTAACCTTCATGTGGTTTAGTTTACTGTTATGGATGGCCATTAATACAGCTATCACCAGAGTTGCTACCTGGACTAGTACTCCTTGCTGCCAGGACTAGTACTCCCAACTAGCTCAATTCTAGCTGAAACATGGCCACTATTTCTACCCCCACCATCTCATGTGATGCATAAAAAATTTTTATCCTTTTAATGGTGCGTTTTCTCTTCTTTGGTTTTGTTAGGGTGAGCCCTCTAATGGGTGGTATGTAAGACTGTCATATGGAACACGATGGATCACTTACATTGTTGGAATTGGTAAAAATTTTTCTACTATTTCTTCTTTTCTTTTGTCCCTTTATTTTTCTACTATTTCTACTATGGGGAATCATCTACGACGTATGCAGGAGGCTCGATCACTATCGGTGAACATAGAAATAGATTGGTAAATTTATACAAATACTAATTCTTTTATCTAATTTAAATTATTTCATTATTTCTAATAGTGTTTTTTTATTTTAGGCCAAGGAAATGGGGACCGAGCCTTCATTCATAGAAACTTTCACGCGCACATTTCAGAAAAAAGACAAGACTTGGAGCGGGGAGAGAGTTAGAGCAATTAAGGTTTGTAATTTCAAATTTTCCAATTATTTTATGAACATTTTCAATGTTGATTTGAACATATTACGTTCAACATATCATAACAATGTAGGAAGATGAATTCTTTATGTTAGTCTCTTCAAAGTTTATTTTTATTGCTAACTTGATTCTTTGATTTCTAATGAATTTCTTGCTAGAGATTCTCTTTTATTTTTTTTCCTAAAATTTCAACTTATTCAATGTTAATATGGATGTTCATAATTTAGATCCTATATGGTCTTATGATTTATGTTACAAAATTTATTATTTTCCTTCATATATATATCTAATCAAGATTATATATGTTTGTATTATAATGTTATTGTAAATTTATTTTAATTTTTCTCATGACAATGTAGGAGAAATATGATGAGCTATCATACAGAAGTTCGAGTGCTAGTGATGATGCTGGCGGATCTGAGTCATCTGTTGATAACACGAATACATGGCTCGAGGTGACTGGTGGACGAAAAGGTGGTAGAGTTCTTTGAGCAGAACATACAAAATTGCCGGTTCATCTTCTTCCACCCCACCAGCAGTTAGAGCAGAAATAAATCAATTGAATCAAGAGGTAAGCCATTTGAAGGAGTTGCTACTGCAAAGAGATCAGGAATTCAGTGCACTTCAAGCAAAGCATACGCAAGAATAAATGAGGTCCACACGCAACAAATGTTAATCATGCAGCATCTTCAGTTAGTCTCCACTCCGAATTAAATTCCCCCTTCTATTTCTCCTCTTGATAATGCTTGCGATGGTGATGAGGGTGATGATTTATTTGATGATGATAATGATGATGATGGTGACGGTGGAGGTCATACTTGAAATTGTGAACTGTTATTTTACTGTTACATTTTGATATTTGTTACATTGATTCTTTTTTGTTATGTATGATTATTAATATTTTAACATTTAGTTTTGATGTTGCTTTTTTGTTTGATATTATAATTATGATTTCTTGTTAAATTTTTAATTTATTGATCTTATTGAATAGTTAGTTATAATTATGAGTATAGATTGCTTAAATTTGATATTAAAAACGATTTGGATGATTAATTGTTGATGAGGTTGGGTGAGCAGGCAAATTTGTCCAAATATGTTAATAAAATTTATATTTGTCGCAAAATACATATTCGTCACAAAATAATTTGTCCCTGAAAACTATGCTCATCGCAAATTTCGTTGAATTGTAAATTTTGATTAGCGACGAATTTTGCAACGAAAAACATTCGTCGCATATTTGCGACAAATTATTATTCGTTGGTGATTTGCGACAAATAACTTATTCGTTGCAAAATTAGCCACAAATATTGTTTCGTAGCAAAATTTGCGATGAAATAATATTCGTGGTAAAATTTGCAACGAAATAATATTCGTTTTGCGACAACTTATTAGCAACGAAAAAATATTTGTTGCAAAATTTGTCGCAAATTTGTTTTGCGACGAATTTTTCTTATAAATTTGTCACAAATTTTGTCGCAAATTTTGTCTTTTTTTGTAGTGTTCGATATGCATTGACTCGACGTGTGATATTAAATTTCAAAACTTGTTTTGTGACATTTGGAGTGTCGTAAATTTATGTTTCTGATGACTATGCATCCATGTTTGAAATGAAATGATATTGTGACATTATTAGAGAACTAGATATGTTTTCTATTTTACCGTCGCATTGGCTTGGATTTGAAATGATTTGATGAATGTATTGCCACACGAATTTGAAATGTTTTCGATGAGCTATGTGGGTTGGATGCCCAGTAGTTATGCGATGATATGATTCTTATCTGTGGGACATTGTGCCCTTGTGATACTATGACGATTATATTGATGATTTCGTAATTACGAAGGATGTTTGTAGAGGTACGGGTTGCCCGGATACGCTTCTGCAGAAGGTATTCGCAAACGTTATTGATTCTAATAACTATAGGCGTGGCCGGTTGAACCCACGATAGGGGACGACGTGTGTGACGCTACTGTCTAGCACCAGATGGGGTTCTATACACGATGATGAGATAGCTCCAGCGAACTCATGACCAACATCGGGATGGAGAGCTATTTTGAAAACTCTTTGCATAATAAAACCTTCGATATGTCTGTCCTTGGTCATGGTTGACTTTTGCCAGGATAATTTTTTGTTTGCTCTGATATTACTTGATTTTGAATGGATGCATCTATGTATGATACCATGTGATTGAATAAATGAGTTCACTTCATTGAACATACCATGATTTACTGCAAAAACTTGAATTATTGTTTATGAATGATACTATTTGACACTCCAATGTTCACCTACACTATTTGTACTTGAGATTAATCCTCTAACTCACTGGATATCTTCCCATGATACTCACCCCTCTCTTTCCCTTTCTCAGACAGAATTTTTGTAATAGAGCGACATTTCAGGCTCTAGAGGGTTTGACAGCATATATTGAGATTTGGTATTTATAACGGTAAGGTTTAAGTTAAATTTGAAATATGAGTTTCGTACTTTGTTTCGACCCTGCACGGTCTTGATATTGAGATCCGTAGTTGGCCGTGTATATTATGGGATGACTATATAACTTATGGGCAGTTATGTGCATAACTCTCATTTTGGTTCATTTTGGTTCATTTTACTTGCATTGAGGCATCTGTAAGCGTCTTTCTATTTGAGAAATTTGTTGTACATTTGTATAAACTTTAGGCCCGCTTGGTGTGACGGTTGTTCATGCTCTAGTTGGACATGACAGTAGAGATCTGTAACTAGGACTGCTAGAAATTTATATAGCTTAGCGTTGTTCTGGATATCTGCTGTATTAGTAGGTTGTTGTGAGACCGGGATAACCATTTTATTTTATATACAGATTTATTTGTAAATGGCAAACCTCCGATTTATGAGGAGGTTCTGTCCGATTTTTTGTAAAAATACAGTCGGCATTCAGGGCAACGGGTGACTGCTCACGACCTCGGTTTGGGGCATAACAAAATAGCGGTAAGTATTACTATTTTGTCGTAAATGTTACTATATTATTGTAAATATTACTATTTTATAATAAATGTTATTGTGGTTATATAGTAAATGTTACTGTATTTTATTATCGGTTAATTTGAATATTATGGTTAGTTTAATAGTAAATGTTAGTATCCTTTTATGATAAGAAATAAATAATTTTACTGCGTTTCACATGTGTTATTAAAATAGTAAATGTTACTATATTTTATTGTGGTATTATAGTAAATGTTACTACATCTTATTATCTGTTAATTCGACTATTGTGGTTAACTTAATAGTAAATGTTACTATCCTTTTATCATAGGAGATAAATAAATTTACTATCTTTCATATCCGTTATTATAATAGTAAATATTATTATTTTATAATAAATATTACTATATTTTATTGTGATTACATAGTAAATGTTATTATATCTTATTATCTGTTAATTCGACTATTGTGGTTAATTTAATAGTAAATGTTACTATCCTTTCATCATGAGAGACAAATAAATTTATAATTTTTCACATCAGTTACTATAATAGAAAATGTTATTATTTTATAGTAAATGTTATTATATTTCATTGTGGTTACATAGTAAATGTTATTATATTTTATTATTTGTGAATTCGACTATTGTGGTTAACTTAATAGTAAATGTTACTATTCTTTCATTATGAAAGATAAATAAATTTATTATTTTTCACAAATAAATTTATTATTTTTCACATCTATTATTATAAGAGTAAATGTTACCATATTTTATTGTTGTTGCATTATCTGTTAATTCGACTATTGTGGTTATCTCAATAGTAAATGTTACTATCCTTTTATTATGAGAGATAAATAAATTTGATACATTTCACATCCGTTATGAAATAGTAAATGTTATTGTTTTATAAAATATGCTACTATATTTTATTGTCATTACACAATAAATATTACTATATGTTATTATCTGTTAATTGGACTATTGGTTATCTTAATAATCAATGTTACTATCCTTTTATCATGAGAGAAATAAATTTACTATCATTTATATCCGACATTATAATAGTAAATGTTACTAAAATATAACAAATGTTACTATATTTTATTGTTGTTATATAATAAATGTTATTATATATTATTATATGTTAATTTGGCTATTATGATTAGTTTAATAGTAAATGTTACTACATAGTTTTCATTGAAATGGTAAAATTGAAATATTAAAATGGTATATTATTAAATTAAATGTGAATTAAAATAAATTAATGTTAAAACCGACGGTTCATTGTGGTTTTTATAATAAATGTTGCTATATTTTATTGTAGTTATATAATAAATATTACTATATGTTATTATCTGTTAATTGAACTATTGTGTTTAATTTAATAGTAGATGTAACTATTCTTTTATCATGAGAGAAATAAATTTACTATCTTTTACATTCATTGTTATAATAGTAAATGTTACTATATTTTATTATGGTTATATAATAAATGTTACTATATATTATTATCTATTAATTTAGCTATTGTGCTTAACTTAATAGTAAATGTTACTATAGAGTTTTTATTGAAATGCTAAAATTGAAATGTTAAAATGGTATATTATTAAATTAAATGTGAATTAAAATAAATTAATGTTAAAACCGGCGGTTCATGTCTCATGTCGGCGGTTCATGTCTCATGCCGGTAGTTCATTATAGTTTTTATAGCAAATGTTACTATATTTTATTGTGGTTATATAGTAAATGTTATTATATGTTATTATCTGTTAATTTGGCTATTATGGTTAGTTTAATAATAAATGTTACTATGTAGTTCTCATTGAAATGCTAATATTGAAATGTTAAAATGGTATATTATTAAATTAAATATGAATTAAATATTAAAACTAGTGGTTCATGCCTTATGTCGGCGGTTCATTGTGGTTTTTATAGTAAATGTTACTATATTTTATTATAGTTATATAGTAAATATTATTATATGTTATTATCTGTTAATTGAACTGTTGTGCTTAATTTAATAGTAGATGTTAATATTCTTTTATTATGAGAGAAATAAATTTACTACATTTTACATCCATCGTTATAATAGTAAATGTTATTATATTTTAATATGGTTATATAATAAATGTTACTATATGCTATTATCTATTAATTTGGTTATTGTGATTAACTTAATAGTAAATGTTATTATGGAGTTTTCATTGAAATACTAAAATTGAAATGTTAAAATGGTATATTATTAAATTAAATGTAAATTAAAATAAATTAATGTTAAAACCGGCGGTTCATGTCTTATGCCGACGGTTCATTATAGTTTTTATAGTAAATGTTACTATATTTTATTATAATTATATAGTAAATGTTACTTTATGTTATTATCTGTTAATTAAACTATTGTACTTAATTTAATAGTAAATGTTACTATCCTTTTATCATGAGAGAAATAAATTTACTATCTTTTACATTCGTCGTTATAATAGTAAATGTTACTATATTTTATTCTGGTTATATAGTAAATATTACTATATGTTGTTATTTGTTAATTTAGCTATTGTGGTTAATTTAATTGTAAATGTTACTATAGAGCTCTTGTTGAAATGCTAAAATTGAAATATTAAAATGGTATATTATTAAATTAAATGTGAATTAAAATAAATTAATGTTAAAACCGGTGGTTCATTATAGTTTTTATAGTAAATGTTACTATATTTTATTATAATTATATAATAAATATTACTATATATTATTATCTGTTAATTAAACTATTGTGGTTAATTTAATAGTAAATGTTACTATCATTTTATCATGAGAAAAATAAATTTACTATCTTTCACATCGGTTATTATAATAGTAAATGTTACTAAAATATAGTAAATGTTACTATATTTTGTTGTGCTTATATAGTAAATATTATTATATATTATTATCTGTTAATTTAGCTAACGTAGTTAGTTTAATAGTAAATGTTATTATGGAGTTTTAATTGAAATATTAAAATTGAAATGTTAAAATGATATATTATTAAATTAAATGTAAATTAAAATAAATTAAAATTAAAACCGGTTGTTCATGCCTCATGCTGATGGTTTATTGTAGTTTTTATAATGAATGTTACTATATTTTATTATATTTATATAGTAAATGTTATTATATTTTATTATTTGTTAATTGTACTATTGTAGTTAGTTTAATAGTAAATGTTACTATCCTTTTGAAACAAATAAATTTACTATCTTTCACATCCGTTATTATAATAGTAAATATTACTATTTTATAGTAAATGTTACTATATTTTATTATGGTTACATAGTAAATGTTACTGTCATGCGTGTTCACGTCTAGATGGTTGTGCCGTGGAGGCAAGCGCGGCTGTGCCGCTCATGCAATAATACATGCGTGGATACGCCTAAACGGCGGCGGTATGGCTATACCGTGCAAGCATTATCCATGCATGGTTTTGAAAATTAAATTATACCCGTGGCCACATGGCCAGAGGAAGCCCCGCATCTTTAGAAAAGTCCAATGGTTTAAGTGCCAACAATTTCTCCTCAACAGCAGCATACTCAACTAAGGAGCCAAATTGCTTGGGATGCTTCAATACTTTCTCACTGATATTACCATAGAATTCATTGCCAACTTTTAGTTCCTTCACTTGACTGGCTACCTTTACCACCACACTAGCAATATAAATGCTTGGAATAGTTTATAGCACAACAAGAGTTGTTACAATGCTTGAAATTGGCAACTAACTCGAAGAGTGCATAAAGAGTTATATTGCGATACTTCTCATGTTAAATGAAATATGGTTATATAATTCCTCCATAAATAGCACCAAACAAAATATTGAAAAATGAAAACATATATTGCAGCTGATGGCTCATTATAGGATGGAAATGTTGTTGTTAACAACCATAAATGGGACAATTCAGAACATTTTTAGTGAACATCACTATAATAATTTTCACTTTAAATCATGCATAATTTATTGCATAGAGACTGAAATAAAAATCATATTTTCTTTTTAAATATTGGAGACTTAACCCCACGTATAAAATTCTTTATTTCCGTCTTAATCTTTTCCCGTAAACAAAAACCAAGAAATGTAGTTAGCCATCAAGAAATGATCAATGATTAGTTAATCATAAAAGAAATGAATGATGCAGCTAAAATATAGATGAAAATGGTGGTTTATTTATAACAGATGTGAATGTAAGAAAAAGAAAAGGGGGAAGTAGATTTGACCTTTGAAAGGCCCTAAACGCTGACTCACAAACAGGGAAAAAGAGTGTGTCTTAGAGACCAACGAAAAAAACAGAACGGATAATCGAAAAACAAAGAAAAAATTGTTCCATTGAGATAAATCACAATCACGGATATGAGAGAGAAAAAATATGCAATAGAACATAATCAAAAAACAAATCAAAGAGAAGAAAAATTGTTCCATTTGCGCTCGTGCTTGCCTGGGTGGCTCAACTGCCGGTTGTGCTGCTCAAGTATTTGCATGTGATCTTGCCTAGGCGGCTCAGCCGCCGGTTGTGCCGCGCGCAAGCATTTGTTCGCTCTCTTGCCTCAGCGGCTCAACTACTGGTTGTCCCGTGCAGGCATTTGCGTGCGTGCTTGCCTCGGCGGCTCAGCCACCGGTTGTGCCGTGCAAGCATTTGTAGGCACGTTTGCTTGGGCGGCTTTTCTGATCTAGTAACATGATAGTAATATTTACAATTACTTCATTCACTGATATAGTAATACGGTAGTAATACTTACTAATAATTCATTCACGGGTTACTACTATTTCATTGACGGATTTAGTACTATGGTAGTAATATTTACTAATATTTTATTTACGGATCTAGTAACATGATAGTAATACTTACTACTATCACTACAAAAAAAGACAAAATTTGCAACAAAATTTGGGACGAAATTGGAAGAAAAATTCGTCGGAAAACACATTTGCGACGAATTTTTTAACAAATATTTTTTCGTCGCTAATAAGTTGTCGCAAAAATTTGGGACGAAAAATTAATTATTCGTCGCAAAAATTTGCAACAAATATTTATATGTTCGGAAATTTGTCGCAAATTTGCAACGACATTTGCGACGAAAGTAAATTCGTCGCAAAATTTGCGACGAATATTATATTCGTCGCAAAATTTCAGACGAATTTACTTTCGTCGCAAATTTTGCGACGAAAAGGTTTTCGTCGCAAATTTCGCGACGAAAAATTTTTCGTCGTAAAATTAGCGACGAACACATTGTTCGTCGTAAATTTCCAACAAAAAAATTTTATTGTAAACTTTGCGACGAATAATTATTCGTTGCAAAATTCGTCGCAAAATTTAGCGACGAATATTATTTCGTCGCAAATTTTCGGACGAATACTATTTTCGTCGCAAAATTTGCGACGAATACTATTTTGTTGCAAAATTGCGACGAATCTTATTTCGTCCCAAATTTGTGTGACGAAACAATATTTGTTGCTAAATTTGTCACGAATATTATATGTTTTACAAAGAATAAAAATTCTATTATAATATTTGGACAAAATTTACGTGCTCACCCAATCTTATCAACAATATTATCATCCAAATCATTTTTAATATAAAATTTAAACAATCTATACTCATAATTATAACTACCTATTCAATAAGATCAAAAAATTAAAAATGTAACAAACAATCATATTTAATATCTAACCAAAAAGCAACATCAAAACTAAATATCGAATTATCAAAAACCATACAAAAAAAAATCAATATAACAGTAACATAAGAGTTCACAATCTCAAGTATGAGCTCCACCATCACCATCATCATCATCATCATCAAAAAAATCATCACCCTCATCACCAACACCCTTATCACCATCGCAAGCATTATCAAGAGGAGAAATAGAAGGGGGAATCTGATTTGGAGCGGAGAATAACTGAAGATGCTGCATGATTAACATTTGTTGCGTACGACCTCGTGCAATTCTTGCGTGTGCTTTGCTTGAAGTTCACTGAATGCCTGATCTCTTTGCAGTAGCAAGTCCTTCAATTGGCTCACCTCTTCATTCAATTGATTTATTTGTGATCTAACTGCTGGTGGTGTGGAAGAAGATAAACCGGCGTTTTTGTATGTTCTGCTCAAAGAACCTAGCCCAACTACTCTACTCCCTTTTCGTCCACCAGTCACCTCAAGCCATGTATTCATGTTATCAACAGATGGCTCAGATCTGCCAGCATCATCACTAGCACTCGAATTTCTACATGCTAGCTCGTCATATTTCTCCTACATTGTCATGAGAACAATTAAAATAAATTGACAATAACATTACAATTCAAACACATAATCAAGGAAAATAAAAAATTTTGTAACATAAATCATGACACCATATAGGATCTAAATTATGAACATTCATATTAACATTGAATAAGTTGAAATTTTAGGAAAAAAAATAAAAGAGAATCTGTAGCAAGTAATTCATTAGAAATCAAAGAATCAAGTCAACAATAAAAATAAACTTGGGAGAGACTAACATAAAGAAATCATCTTCATACATCGTTATGATATGCTCAACATAAAATATTTATATCAACATTGAAAATGTAGATAAAGTAATTGGAAAAATTGAAATTACAAACCTTAATTGCTCTAACTCTCTCCCCGCTCCAAGTCTTGTCTTTTTTCTGAAATGTGCGCGTGAAAGTATCTATGAATGAAGGCTCGGTCCCTATTTCCTTTGCCTAAAATAAAAAACACTATTACAAATAATGATATACTTTAAAGTAGATAAAAAAAATTAATATTTGTATAAAATTACCAATCTATTTCTATGTTCACCGATAGTGATCGAGCCTCCCACATACGTCGCAGACGATTCCCCTGAATTATAAGCTTGATTTTTTTTATTTTGCTCACTCCTTCGTTGACTCTCCTCCGATTCCCAAAAATTAAGAATCCTGCCCCAATTTTGCTCGGTGATGCAGTTGGGCTTTTTTGCATATCTCTTTGCATGATTTAAAACGTGTCGAATGTGATCACCACATTTTTTCTTCCAAATCCTTCTTACTTCCAATTCTTCAATCTCGTCCCGAGTGAATACTCGCTGCAATGGAAAGCAAGCAATAACTTATAAAGCTATTAACTTCATTTCATATATAAACTGATTGGGATAACTTACCTTAAACTCGTTCCACCATAGTTCTTTTGTTTCATCCGGAGTGCTTGTGTAAGATATCGAAGCCTCTCCCCAATGATTATTCACAATTCTATTCAGCTCGTGAATAACATGTACAGAATTTGTAAATCAATCGTAAAGTTTCAAACAAACAATGTTAAATAAATATGATAGTTAAAAGAAGAAATTATTTCATAAATAAAAGAAATAATACCTCTACAAATTTAAAATTTAGTACTTACGAATCTCCATATGGGGCTATTATCTCTCGATTGTCTTCTCTATCGGCATGCAACTGTTCCACCGAAGGGACTGCTGAAGGTACATTGCTAGCGATGTGTTGAGAGTGTGAAGGGCCTGCAACAGAAGGGGGAGGCGAAGGTACGTTGCCGGCAAGGGAATGCAATTGCGAAGCTGCCGAAGCGGACTGCGATGGTGAAGAGCGTGAATTTTCATCCGAATTGCGTCTATGGCCACCACGTCGAAACTGTCAACCATATTACAATTTAAACAAAAAAATGTAAATTGCATATTCATCATATACATAATTAAGAACATGAATAAACTTACCATATTTAATTTGATAAATTATTTCCGACGAAACAAGGTACCAATATATGAAGAAATTTTCTTGAATGACCTATAAAAAAAAAGATAGTATATAAACAAATTCAATATATAAATTTAAGAATAAGAATGTAAATAAACAAGAATTTTTTTTAAGAAATTTGCAAAAAATACGTGTCGACTAACTTACCCACTTAAAAGAAATATATTATCATATATCAAGATAAATATATGATTTTTATTATATGAAGAGAACAAAATTTACCCGTCAACAAAAATCATAATCGTCATTGTCATCGTCATCGTCATCATGCGTCTCAAAATTAGACTCTTCAACATCATTTTCATCATCCTCTTCATCATCTTCATCAGAATCCTCATCCTCATCATTTGTCTCAAAATTAGATTCTTCATCATCTTCTTCATGAATTTCACTTGCATCCACATCTATCACTACTCCGCTAAGATCTCGTAACGTTGGAATATTATATTCCTCGGTCTGAACTGTATTGACAACTTGCTCTTGTTGATATGCTGTTTCTTCCCAATGTTCTTCAATTTTTTTCCGTGCTTTCGTTTTAAAAACAGCCCACCAATCAATTTTGTCACGTTTCAAACTAGGATATGAAGTATAAAATACTTGAATCGCTTGTTGTGCCAACACAAATGGTTCATATCTTTTATATAATTTTTTATGATTTATTTCAACCAAATTAAACTATGGATGCACTTTCATCCCTTTCACAGGGTCAAACCAGCGACACATAAATAAAACAACCCGTAATGCTGGACCAGGGTACTCTACCTCAACGATTTCATCCAACAAACCATAAAAATCATTTTGACCTCCACCATCATTGGATGACTGAACGCAAACTCCACTATTCATTGTCGTTTTGCCCACTCCATATTCTTCAGTATGAAATTTATACCCGTTTATAAAATAGGATGGCCAAGTTCGTACCATTGCTTTTGGACCCCATGACAGATGGATTAACAATTCTTGCTGAAGTTGAGCTTGATTATCATGGACCTAAAGTTAAGTAAATATGTTAAAATATTTTAACATAAATATTTAAATAATTGATAGTCAACTTACATATTTTTTGAACTATGGTGCAAATTCTTCATCGCAGTAACGATCAAACTCATGTCTCGAAAGTTGAGAATATACGTTTTGAAAAATTCTACCATCAAAGGAAATAATATTTATCACACATAATGTACGACATAAGAAATATATAAAATAAAAAATATACACTCACTTGAAAAATGGTGTCACTTCTGGACAGTTTAGTAAAATATCTGTGTGGGCTGCCCTCCATTCTTGATCAGTTAAATATCTACGCTTACATGATCCACTTGGTCGACCAAGGTAGTTAAAAATTGAGAATGAATTCTCATTTGGATCAATAGAACTCTCATCATTTCTTCCCGGTCTCCGCCTCTTGCACTGAACGTGAGGCTCAAAATAATATGATGCAAACGTTGTTACTTCCTCCACAATATATGCATTGACAATAGAGGCTTCAACACGTGCCTTATTTTTAACTTTCTTCTTCAAATGATATAGGAATCTAATTGTAATAAAACAAAATGTTTTAGAAATTTATATGTAATGAAATTACGAAATTTATATGCCTTCATAACGAAGAAAAAAAGATGAAAAACTCACCTTTCAAATGGATACATCCATCTAAATTGGACAGGACCTCCAACTTTCGCCTCATATGGCAAGTGAACCAAAAGATGTTCCATGGAATCAAAAAATGACGAGGGAAAAATCCTTTCTAAATTACACAAAATTATTGGAATCTCTCTCTCTAACATCTCCATGTGTGAATGTTTCAACACTGTCGAGCAAATATCATGAAGAAAAATACTTAGCTCCGTAATGGCACCCCAAACAAAATTTGGTAAGAGTTCCTTAAAAACAATAGGAATTAATCTTTCCATAAATATATGACAATCATGACTTTTCAAACCAATTAACTTGCATTCCTTTAAATCGACACATCTTCCAAGATTTGAGACATAACCATCAGGAAATCTCAATGATTTCAACCATTCACAAATAAGCCGTCTCTGATCCTTATTCAATGTATAAATTGCCTTCGGTTTTGGTCCCCTACTACTTTCATCGACATCAAGAGTGGGTCGTTTACAAATGAGTCGCATATCTTTTCTTGCATTTAAGTTGTCTTTCGTTTTCCCAGTGATATCCATCACTGTATTTATCAGATTATCAAAGACATTATTCTCGATATGCATTACATCGAGATTATGATGAACCAACAGTGTCTTCCAATACGGTAAATCCCAAAATAAACTTCGTTTAGTCCATTTATGTGAATGTCCATAGCCATATGTTGTACCATGTGGCTCTTCAATAACAGATGGAAAGTTAATGACTCTATGCCAAATTTGTTTACCGGTTAATCTCAGTAGAGGAGGTGTTCTTTCATTTCTATTCTTAGTGAATTCTTCTTTATTTCTTCTGAATTTATGATTTAACAGTAAAAATTGTCTATGGCAATCAAAATAACTCGCTTTCTTCCCATGTTTCAATCTGAATGATTTTGATCTCTCCAAACAAATTGGATATCCTAAAATCCCTGCGGTACTCCATCCTGATAACATACCATACGCAGGAAAATCATTAATGGTCCAAAGAAGAGCAGCCTTCATTACAAACATCTGATTAGTATGAACATCATATGTAGGAACACCTTCATACCATAGTTGTTTCAACTCCGCAATCAATGGTTGCATGTAAACATCTATTAATTTCTTTGGATTTTGCGGGCCAGGCACAACCAATGTTAAAAACATATACGGTGCCTTCATACACATACCGGGTGGAAAATTATATGGAGTTAAGATAACTGGCCAACATGAATAATTTCTTCCTGATTTGCCAAATGGTGCAAATCCATCAGCACAAAGACCTAATCTAATATTTCGAGTCTCTCTCGCGAACTCAGAATATGTTTTATCAAAATATTTCCACGCTTCTGCATCTGAAGGATGACACATTAACCCCTCTTCTGTTTCATGATTTGCATGCCAGGTCATGTGTTTAGCTGTGGTCTTAGATGCATAAAGTCTTTGTAACCTAGGAGTTAAAGGCAAATAAAATATTTGTCTGTATGATTTACACTACTGATTACGACCCGACCTCCGAGAATTCTTGTATCTACTTTGATTACAGAATTTACAAAATTCTGCTTCTTTGTCATCTCCCCAAAATAGCATACAAGCATCTCTGCAAACATCTATTCTCTGCACTGGAAGACCTAATTCTTTCACAAGCTTTTTCATACTATAGAAGTCATTGGGCATAATATGATCACGCGGCAATACTTCTCCAATAACTTGAACAAAATCATTAAAACAATTCTCAGACACATTATGCTCTGCCTTGACATTCAACAATCTTGCGGTTAGATATAGTTTCGTATGGCTATCACAACCAGCCCACAAAGGTTCATCTGCAGCTCTTAAGACTTCCTGAAATTGGAGAGGTGATTCATTTGACAGATTTTGATCAACACCTACTACTTCTACCTCCTCCAATGGTGATGCATAACTAGTATACCCATGTTCAAATGTTGGAGCAAAACTAGAACTCCAGCGCTTGGATCAGGAACAAAATTCGGACCCACTGCATCAATTACCATCTTCTGATATGGATTCAATTGTTCATAATAACTCCGATCTCCACTAACTGAGAATTGTCTATTTCGTCCAAACTCTTCATCAGAAATGAATGGTTCACCATGGCATGTCCAATTATAGTAATTCGGGGTAAAACCAACTCTACAAAGATGTTCCCTAACTTTATCACACTTCAAAAATTTACCATTCCGACACCTTCTACACGGACACCTTAGCTTATTCCCATCCAGAAAATCAACTTGAGTACAAGCAAAATGTAAAAATTGCTCCAACCCAAATATAAATTCATCAGTTAAACCCCGACGACCAGATAAGTTTTTCTTATACATCCAACTTCTTTCGTTCTGCATTTTCCCTGTCTCCAAATTTAAACTTTTTGAAATATGAATAAGAATTCAAATAAGATCTACAAACAAAACTACAAAATCATCATAAGTAATATCATCAATATTTCAAACTAAAATCATATAACAATAAACAATAACGTTTATTGTACAAAAATGAAATCATCATAAATACAAAGATTAATTTCACAAAAATTAAATATAATAATAAATAATATTATAAACTTAATTAATATAAAACAAATTAACTAAATTATTACAATAACATTAAATATTATAATAAAATAAAATAAAATAAATTATCAAATATTAAACATTTAACAACATTGATTATTTAACAAATCGATATAAGATTTAATATAAACTACAGAGTATTGTTAATCACAAACATCTCATAATCATTTATCACATAAAATTTACTATTAATTACATTTTAATATCATTAGAGTACATAATAAAACAATTATCACCACCAATTAATAACTCACCGATAGAGTCTGATATCAACACCAGTAACAGCTTCCAATCCAAATAGTCGAGAACCGCAAAACCTAACACATAAAAAAAGATTTATAAATAACTAATAAGGTAGTTAAAACAATATTATAAAAAAATCTTTTAAATAACATTTCTCACAAATTTAAAAAATACAATTCAACAACATTGCTTTTTGTACTGGACCTGTCCCAATGGGCAGGGCCGGGCCTAGCCAGGCCCAATGGGCCACGATGGGAAGCCAGGGGCCATCGTGGCCCATCGCGCAGCAGGTACGCAACAAGGGCTGCGCGGCACCTTCCCGCGTCGGGGCCGCGCAGCCACTGCTGCCCCTTCACGCGGCGGAGGTGCAAAAAGGGACAGCGGCCCCTTCCCGCGGAGGACTCGCAAAGGGCCCAGCGGCCCCTTCACGCGTCTGGGCCTCGAAGGGGCTGCAGGCCCTTCGCGCAACAGGGCCGCGCAGCCCGGCCGCGCAACAGGGCCGCGCAGCACGGCCGCGTAGTAGGGCCGCAGCACGGCCGCACAGCCCCGTAGCGCAGCCGGGCCGCGCAACCCCTGCCACGCAGCCCCTGCTGCCCATTATCGCGGCGGAGGCGCAAAGGGGACAGCGGCCCCTTTGCGCCTCTGGGCAGCGAAGGGGCGACGGCCCCATTGGCCGTCTGGGCAGTAAAGGGGCGACGGCCCCTTCGCGCACTTGGGCAGCGCAGGGGAGGCAGCGCCTTCGCGCACCTCACCCTTCATGGATCTGCCATAAAAAACTCAGATCCGGCGGCTGGTCGCCGGATCTGCCGTCTACGGCCAAGAGAGAGAATGAGAGAGAGATTACCTAACACTATCGTAGATCCGGCATCCCTTCCGCCATCCCTTCGCAGTACCCCTTCGCGGCTGCTCTTCACAAACGAGATGAACCCGAGAGAGAGAGAGAGAGAGAGAGAGAGAGAGAGAGAGAGAGAGAGAGAGAGAGAGAGAGAGAGAGAGAGAGAGCGTCAAAGGTATGAAATATCTTGGATTTTGCTTCAAATCCAATTTGTCCCAAAATTCGTCCCTGATTCAGGGACGAAATATTTTTTCGTCCCTGATTCAGGGACGAATTTCTTTTTTATCCCTGAATGAGGGACGAAATTTTTTTCCCTCCCTGAAGCCGGAACGAATATCTTTTTCGTCCTATCTCAACTATATTAACATGGTTTTTCAAGTCAAAGTTGAAGGAAAAATATTGAAAGCAATCAAACAATATCGAGTCTACTATTTTTGATTAACTGAAAGATATGATTTATGCTTACGCTTTCTTGTTCAAAAGCAGAAGACCTTAACTACCAGTTCTAGTAGAGCTAATTTGATAACATATCACAAAATGTACATTGTAAAGAAGGGAATGAGAGTGAATTATATGCCTTTTGCAGTGGGAAGATTAGAGAGTTTATAGAGTGTAGATTGGAATAAATTTAGATCGTAAAGAGGCTTGAAAAAGACCTGATAAATGAAAAATAGATATTTGTTCTAATAGATTCCTACGCATATTTTGTTTTTCAACATGGCCAAGAATTTGTCATGGGAGAGATGGTTTTTATTTTTTATTTTTTTTCATATGAAATATCTTCACTTTTGCTTCAAAAGCAAATTTGTCCCAAAATTCGTCCCTGATTCAGGGACGAATTATCTTTTTCATCCCTGATTCAGGGACGAATATCTTTTTCGTCCCTGATTCAGGGACGAATTTATTTTTCGTCCCTGATTCAGGGACCAAATTTTTTCTTCTGAAAATTTTTTTTCGACCGTAATTCAGCGACAAAATTATTTTTTTAGGATGATGGAACAAGGTACAACAAAAATTATCTCGCTTGATATCACAACTCAATTTTATGTTTTATTTTATCAACGATCATTTATCGACGGAATCATATTAAATATATTTTATTTGTTTAATTTAGTTTAAAGCAAAATTATACTAATAACAAATGCAAAACAGAACGAAAATATCGAACTTGCTTATAAATTTTTAATTTTTTCGACAAGTTATTTTCTTACTCACTAACCCTTCAATTATGTTACGAAAATATAAATTTCAAATTGTAATAGTATTTTTAATAATTTTACTAAATAAACAAATTCAAAATTGAATTTAAGTTTAATAGAGGAAATTAATGATACACTATAATGTTCCTCCCGAAGATAGACTTTAGTAGTCCACTAATTTTCCCGGAAACCATTCCCTTATATTTTGAATTTTGCTTCAAACACTCTTTTGTCCCAAAATTCGTCCCGAATTCTGGGACGAAAAACCTTTTCGTTCCTGAATCGGGGACGAAATTTTTTTTTCGTCCTAGAATCAGGGACGAAATATTTTTTTCATCCCTGAATCTGGGACGAAATATTTTTTTTTCGCTACAATCTACGATGAAAGAATGATTTCATCGCTAAATTTTCGATAAATATATGTTTTCGTAGCAATTTGTAGTAAATTTAACGAAAAATAATTTTTTTCTTTACGATTCTAACAACCATACTTATGGTTTCTGATAATTAAACTCTTTGAATACACTAAAATAGAAACTAAATCGATAAATTATTAATAATATTGGTGTATTATGATATAATTATAAAAAATTATTCAATGTATTGATTATTATTTAACAAGTATTTCTACTTTAACTCTTCATTTACTTAGTCGAATATTTAAACAAATATATAAAATAAAGTTATCAGTGTTATAAATGGAAAATTTAACAGATAATGAATAAAAAATGAATATACTAATAATAATTTTTTGTAACAAATTAAAAGATACTATATTATGACTCTTTTATATAAATAGACAATGAATGAAAGATTTTATTTAATATTTTTTGAACAATTTAAGATTGTTATACGCTCTAAGTGTATAACACCGTTTTCAAATCATTTTTTATATTACAAAATGTTTATCATACTAGAAAATGTATCTAATTACTGAAAAATAAATTTTAACGACGAATTTTGTCATAAATGTTATTTTTCCCACTCATTTGCAACAAAATTAGAAACAAATAATCAAATTTGTTGCGACGAATATAAATATTCGTCGCTAATTTTGCAATGAATTTAGAAATTCGTCGCAAATTTAGGGACAAATTCATATTCGTCCCAAATTTAGCGATGAATTCAGAAGTTCGTCCCAATAATTTTGGACAAATTTTAAATTCGTCCCGAATTTAGGGACAAATTTCGTTTTCGTCCCTAATTTAGGGACGAATTTCGTTTTCGTCCCTAATTTTGGGATGAATTTTTTTTTCGTCGTAAATTTAGGGACGATTTTTGAAATTCGTCGCAAATTTAGCCACGAAATATTTTTTCGTCCCAAATTTGCAACGAATTTTGCTTCAAATAATTTTCGTCACAAATTTGCGACGAATTTTGTAACGAAAAAGTTTTTAGTTGCTAAATTTGCGACGAAAATATTTTTGTTACTAAAATTATGGCTAATTTGCGACGATAATATTTTCTGTTGCTAAATTTGTTGCAGATTTGTGACGAATTTGTTTCGTCGCTAAATTTCGTCGCTAAATTCCGCTTTTTTTGTAGTGTATTTTATTCATGGCTCTAAGAGCATGGTAGTAATACTTACTAATATTTTATACACGGATCTAGTAATATGGTAGTAATACTTACTATTACTTCATTCATAGATATAGTAACATGGTAGTAATATTTACTAATATTTCATTTACGGAGCTAGTAACATGATAGTATTACTTACTGCTACTTTATTCACGAAATTATATTGTAATACGTCAAAATCAAAATTTTTTGTTAATTATTCAAACTATAAAAAGAGAGGGAAACGACAAAAAATTTAAAAACTAAAATTTGATAAACGGGGTAAAATGATGGGATTTGAAAATTTTATTTGGCGTCAAACAAATTATATATACTATAAACAAAAATTTATTTGCGCTAAACTAAATATATATACAACAAACCCTTCCTCCCTCCACACGCATTCGAAACTTCTCATTTCCTTCATAAACTTTTCTCCGTAACATCTCTCGAATATTTTCAATCAAAAATTTTCAACGAAAAATATGAGACGAAATAAATGAAAAATGACCATTGTAGCTGAATACAAGGAATGGAATCAGAACTATCTAAAAAACAAGTTGACTCTGAAGAATCTCAATTATTCGAAAATGATATTTCAGTTTGGTTTTGTTTATATTCATGTTTAAAAATAGATCATTTCTTTTCAATAATATATTTCTATATAATGACTTTGTTATCTATTTTTTATTTTTAATTTGCACCAGTTCTCAAAAGAAAATGTAGAGGACCAACCCGCGCTGTCAAGATGTCTGGGAATTAAAAAAAGGAAAACGTTTGTTAGTTGAAATGAATGATTTGAATCAACCAATAGGATTTGAATCATTTCTTTACTTTTTACCATAATCTTACTTTTATTTCTAAATAATAATCCACATTATTTGTATCTATATTGTTAGGATGCTGGGAGTGTACATCGAAACCAACCATCATCATCATCACCACCTCCTGAGTCCATCTCCAAAGGTAAGATTTAAATGTACAAGTTTTTATAATATACCTTATAATTATATTAATTTCATTACTAAAATGATACCACACATCACGGTGGATCCTGGAATCCGAACTGGATGCTACGGATGCTAAAATTTTTTGGGTGCTCCAAGTCAACATTTTTGTCATCAATATTTCATTTCAGAAGATATGAAAATATGTACTAACAAGAAGTTACAATCTTTTTCTTTCTCTTATAATATGTTTGTAACATTCTTTCTCTTGTAATATGTTTGTAGCATTGTTTCTTTTATAATATGTCTGTAACATTATCATGTATATTCCATGATGATATAAAAGGTACTTCATTTCCTAAGATATGGTATTTATAATTTTCCTAACTCTTTTCTAACCTACAATTGTAACATTTTCTTGAGAAAAAAGTAGTAATATTTTAACGATAGAGTAGTAATATTTGTGTTAACATATCCTAATATTTACTAATCTTGTGATAACCGACCAAAAGAGTAGTAACATTTGGTTACTGATAATAAGTATAACAACTCTTTAACCACATATTCTAAACGATAATAAAAGTAATAAAATTTACTCACCAACAAAAGCGACACTAAAAATAGTAATATTTACTATCCCTTCGATAATAAATGTAGTAATATTTACTAACCCAATAATTCTATAACCGACAATAAAGATAGTAACATTTACTAATCCAATAATTCTGTAAGCGACAGTAAAGGTAGTAACATTTACTAATCAATAACTTTGTAAATGATAATAAAAGTAGTAACATTTACTAATCCAACAATTTTGTAAGCGATAGTAAATATAGTAACATTTACTAACCAATAACTCTGTAAACGACAATAAAAGTAGTAACATTTACTAATCCAACAATTCTATAAGCGATAGTAAAAATAGTAACATTTACTAATTAATAAATTTGTAAACGACAATAAAAGTAGTAAAATTTACTAACTCAACAATTCTGTAAGTGATAGTAAAGATAGTAACATTTACTGATCAATAACTTTATAAGCGACAATAAAAGTAATAACATTTACTAATTTAATACTTCTGTAAGCAACAATAAAGGTAATAATATTTATTAACACAATGACCAACAACAAAATTAGTAATATTTACTTACCCCTTACAAGTGACGATAAAAATTGTAATTTTACTCACCCTTTACAACTGATAATATAATATCGATTTTTACTAACACTTTTCTAACCGTTCAGAAATTTAACATGCTCCAACGGTCATGACAAGTGTCGATATAGGTCTATCCCGACCCCTATATACCCAACTAAAACTCTATCTGTCGGAGAAGACTTTATCGATGGTTTTACCATTTTTTCCTCACAGTTTTCGTCCGTCTCCGTATGCCATTTCGGTTGTAGTGATTGCAAATGAATGTGAATAATGCAAATGAACATGATAGGGTTTGAATATGGCATGTAATGATGGTATGTAATGATGGTTGAGTTTGGATTAGAATATTTGCCTCATGATTGATATTTTGCCCAATAACTTTAGCCGAATCTCTTAAGCTAAGATGTATTTTGAAGGGGTTTTTTTTTTTAAATTCTTAGTTACTTATGCTATATCCTTTTTACTTGGTATTTCGTATGACAATGGTTTAAAAGGTTACTTGAATAATCTTTTATTCACTTTTTCGATATTTGGCATATAAAATTTAATTTCGATATATTATATTGGGATAAAAAATACTCCAAGGATAAAAACATACACATTTTTTAAGGGGGTAAAAGTACTTTATTGTAGGGAATAAAAAACTAAATTTCTAATTTTAATAAGAGAAAAATAGAAACTATAGTATTTAGAGAGAGAAAATATCAATTAAATTTACTTTTTGGGAGAAAATTAGATTTATATTTTTAAAGAGAAATTTATATGTTTGGATTTAAAGATAGAAAACTGAATTTGAATTTTTGAATATAGAAAAATTGACATCGATGCATTTAGACATAAAAAAAAAGGAATAAATTTAACTTTTGGAAAGAAAATTCATGTATTTAGTTTTAAAGAAAAAAAACTAAGTTATGTTTTTTTTTTTTGGAAGAGAAAGTTTAGAATTAATGTGTTTAGTAAGGGAAAAATAAAATTAGTTTGATTTTTTTAAAAGAGATAAAAAAAAATTAATATGTTTCAGATAGAAAGTTTAAGATTAATTTTTCTAAAGAAACATAATTCAAAACTAATGTATTTAGAAAAATGAATTTTAAACTTATATATTTAGTTTTAAAGTAGAAAAAACTAAATTTCATTATTTTTAGAGAAAAAAAATGTGTATAGAGAGAGATAAAAAAAGAGAAAATTGAATTTTTTAGATAGACCAATGAGTTTGGTCTACTTTTTCAATAATGTGTTTGTGAAACCATAATGAGTTACGTCTACTTTTTCTTGAAAAATTAATAGATTAACTTTTATTAGCGTGGAACGTGAATAACAAAATAACCAGTATACACGATAAATTATCATCGATAATTATGTTATTTATAATGGGAAAAAACAAGGAATAGTACTTGAACTACTGCCTTATTCTGGTTGTCTATCATGAGATGTCATCTCTATAGTTTTTTGTTGCTAAAATAGAAAATGTTTTATATCTGAAAAAAAAATATTTTATTTCATTTATAAAACTTATTTAAGCTGCCATTAGTTATAAATCTATTATGATTAATGCAAAACTCACTCTAAATTATATTGTACGATACAATGCATATGTGACCCACATTTTTGATTATGTAATAATTTTTGAAAGTGGGTTGTTGTGTACCTTCAAAGATTTAATTTGTGGCAGACGGGTTGGTGTAAGCCACTTATGGCTTAGACAGTATTGATGGCTTTTACAGTCACTAATTTATATAGATGACCGGCTCTCCTCTCCATTCATGAAAAATAACTCAAATAAGACATCATTTACAAAATATAAAATAAAATAAAAAGTCAGTTTCTATTCCATCAAGGGAGTCCTTTGGGGTTCAAGAGAATGTGAGGAAGAGTGTTACGGACTCACTTCAGAGGTACAAAAACTTAAGTTCTAAAGGTGTAAGAACTGGCGGTAGTCTAGTGAGCTCAACTTATGAGCCTGCAGTAAGCTGACGCCAATGGAGAGAGGACTGGGAACTATTGTACATTGATGCGATGAAGATGTTTACATGAATGAGAATGAGAAGAATTAGGGAAATAGGGAAAGAAGAGAAACAGAGAGGGGAAAGAAGGAGGAGAGAAAGATAGAAGAGAGGGAGAGAGAGCAGGGAAAGACAGAACAACAATATATTTCCTTAGTCCCTTGTCGGCTGATACAAGGCCCATTTATTACAATATCAATGATCTAACTACCTTCCTAACTTCCTCAACTAACCCCAATTGATTTGGTTATTGCTAACTACCCTTTCTTACTATCCACTACTAGTCGTTACACTCAGAGAATTTCCCTGTTGTTACAAATCCCTCCCTCCTTTGAAATCCCTGGCCTCAAGGATTAAATTCTGGAAACTGGGATCTGATGAATCCCGTGTCCTCCCAAGTCGACTCTTCTGAACTCAAATTAACCCATCTGTTCAACCATTGATTGTAGGGTACACCATTCCTCAGAATCACCCTCCTTTTGAGTACTGCTTCTGGTTGTACTAAAGCTTGTCCATCAGTTCCAACTTTGGGTAACTTAGACATCACATGTTGTATAGGACCAACCCTCTTCTTATGTAGAGATACATGGAACACAGGGTGTATTTTGAACTCCAATGTGTAAACTACCTTACCTATCCTTGCTATGGCTGGGAAGGGTCCATAGTATTTGGAAGAGAGCTTTAGTTAATTCCGCACTTCTACTAACTGTTGCCTATAAGGCTGCAGTTTAAGGTAGATCCAATCCCCTATTTCAAACTCTCTTTCAGTTCTCTTTCTTGTCTGCTACGATCTTCATCCTGTTCTGAGCTTGTGTCAAGTGATCATGTAAAATCTTTAACATAGCTTGTCTATTCTGAACAAAACTTCCTACAGTTGGGGTTGTGGTATCCAAATAAGATCCCATGGGAATGGACCTTGGTTGATACCCATACAAAGCTTCGAAGGGAATCATCTTTATGCTCGAGTGGAAGCTGGTATTATACCACTACTCAGCTAAGCTCAACCACTGATACCACTGGCCAGGCCTATCAGAAATCATGCAACGCAGGTAACCTTCCAGATATTGATTGAGCCTCTCACTTTGTCCGTCTGTTTGTGGATGGTAAACACTGCTCAACTTCAGTTGTGTTCCAACTAGTTTGAATAATCCTACTAGAATAAGCTTGTGAAGACCTTTTCTCGATCAGTTATAATAGCTTCTGGAAGTCCATGCAATCTAAAAATGCAGTCCACAAACACTTGAGCTACTTTCATGACAGTGTAGGGGTGTTGAAGTGCTATGAAATGACTAAATTTAGTGAGCTTATCTATAACCACCATGATGGTGCCATAGCCCTGAGATTCAGCAAGTCCTTCCACAAAGTCCATACTGATTTGAGCCCATGCTTGTGTTGGTATGGGTAAGGGTTGAAGCAACCCTGGATATGCTACATGTTCAAGCTTGTTCCTTTGGCATGTATCACATTCTCTCACATGTTGAATCACATCTGCTTTCATTGAATGCCAGAAGAAAGCAGACTTAATCCTCTGTAAGGTACCATACTGCCCTGAATGACCTCCTACAGCAGAGTCGTGCATCTGCTTAACAATCTTAGTTCTCAATTGGGAGCCTTTGTCTACATATATTTTTCTTTTGAACTTTAGTAGCCCTTCTTGCTTAGTAAAATCTGCATTGTTTTCTCGTTGAATTGTCAGCTGAGCTATTGAAGTCTGACATTCGTCATCATCCTCATAACTTTGGATGACTTCCTTTAGCCACTGGGGTCTAATCACAGAAGTAGCCATCAGTATATCTTCTGGATGCTCTGCAGTCAGCATTTTCTTCCTTGATAAAGCATCAGCTGCTTGATTATCAGAACCTTTTTTGTATTGTATTTCATAGTCCAGTCCTAGGAGTTTAGTGAGCCATTTGTGCTGTAAGGAGTTTGTAAGTCTCTGCTTTAATAGATATTTCAAGCTTTGATAGTCTGTTTTAATAATGAAGTGGTAGCCCAGCAAGTAATGCCTCCATTTAGTGACAGCCATGACTACAGCCAACAGCTCCTTCTCATATATAGAAAGTCCTTGGCTCTTAGCTCCAGTACTTTACTTAAGTAGGCAATTGGTTGTCCTTCTTGCATAAGCACAGCCCCCCAACCTGTGGCACAGGCATCAGTTTCAAATATGAATGGTTTAGAAAAATCTGGTAATCGCATGACAGGGGCAGAGCACATAGCTGTCTTCAATTGTTGAAATGCGCTCTCAGTGTCCCCACTCTATTTGAAGTTATCTTTCCTCAAAAGGTTAGTAAGAGGCTTTGCTATGATTCCATAATCTTTAATAAACCTCCTATAGTAGCCAGTTAAGCCCAAGAACCCTCTTAAATTCTTGATAGTAATTGGTACAGGCCATGACAATATGCAGTCCACTTTCGGGAGTCCATTTTTACTCCTTCATCTGTCACTATGTGTCCTAAGTACTCTACTTGAGATTGACCAAAAGAGCACTTAGTTTAACATATAAGTGGTGTTGTTTCAGAACTAAGAGAGCCACCTTAAGATGTTGAATGTGGGAGTGCAAATCAGGACTGTAGATAAGAATATCATCAAAGAAGACCGGCACAAATTTTCTGAGGTAAGGTTGAAAAATCTGATTCATCAATGCTTGGAAGGTGGCAGGTGCATTAGTGAGGCCAAAGGGCATTACGAATTCGAAATGAGCATGATAGGTCTAAAAAGCTGTCTTGGCAACATCCTTGGGCCTTACTCTGATTTGATGATAACCTGCCCTAAGATTAATCTTAGAAAAGAATCTTGAACCATGTAATTCATTCAACAACTCGACAATATTTGGAATAGGATACTTATCTTTGATGGTGATGTTGTTGAGTTACTTGTAGTCCACACAAATCTCCATGAGTTATTTTTTTTTCACCAACAACATTAGAGATGCAAAGGGACTGTTACTGTGCCTGACAATCCCTTGGCAAAGCATATCCTGAACTTGTCTTTTTATCTCAGCCTTTTGGGAGTGGGTATATCATAAGGGTGTAGCTTGAAAGGTTGAGCTCCTGGTTTTAGAGGTATGGAGTGATCATGGGACCTTTCTGGTAGTAGTGAATTTGGAGTGGAGAAGACATCCTCGAATTGCTACAGAAGATCAGAAATGGACTGGTACATTGAAGTGTGCTGATTTTCTGTTCTACCGTGAAGCTATTGCAGCTCTGAAATTGTTTTGTTCTGAACTTCTTAGTACTCTTCCCACAAATCAGCTTCATCTTTGGATCTTTTACCATTCCCACCAGCACCATCTCTTCTTTTTCCCTAGCCAACTTGACTTGCAACTATTTGAAATCAAATATGATTGGGCTGAAATTGTATATCCAGTCCACCCCTAATATGATGTCCCACTTCCCTAGAGTTATTACCTTAAGATCAAAAGAGAATTGATACTTCTGTATACTCCATTTCACTCCTCCGACTTTAGAATTACTGATAACTCTACTACCATCTGCTAGTACTGCTTGTATAGGCTCATCCTCTTCTGATTTCATTTTCACTCTTTCTACTAGTACTCGATTGATAAAACTAGTGGAGCTTCCTGTATCTACTAGTATGTTAACTACCTCTCCCTTTAAATTCCCTTGGAGCATTATAGTTTTTCTTTCTAAGAGTTAGAGAGAGCACAAAGAGGTATATCCATTGTCTCCCCATTCATACCTTCCTGCTCATTCACTTCTTAACTAATCAACCCTTCTTTTTCTTCTGCTGTCATGATCACATTAAAGTACTTAAACTTGCATTGGTGTCCAGGACTATATTTTTCACCACGTTTGAAACAAAGATTATTAATCATGCGGTAATAGAGTTCTTGTGGAGACATTCTCGGTGCTCTAGCATTAGCACTGATTACCGTAGTGTTCTTACTCTTTTTACTCTCTTCTCCAGGATCCCATGTCACTCCCTGAACCGAGATCGTGAGCAGCCGCTCATTGTCCTGAATGCCGGCTGTATTTTTACAGAAAATCGGGCAGAACCTCCCCGTATATCGGAGGTCTCCCATATAGCAATCAACTTGCTACCTATACAATAGGGCCAACCCGACCTCACAATACATAAATCACATCCCAACATCAGACCAACACATCCATACCGCACTAGTCAGGACAATGCAAGGCTAACAAAATGAATTTTCACAATCCTAACCACAGACCTCTACTGCCATGCCCCCGTCAAAGGCATGAACAGCCGCCAATCACCCCTCCTGTGATTTAGAGGTAGCACCGAGTGATCCTAAAGTACACTTCTAGGACATGACACATTCCCAAGTAACATACACAATGAATAGAAATTGCCTCAATGCAAGTGTTATGCAATGATATGAGAGTTCCAAATTTAAATATCCATATTTGTACAGTCATCCCAGAATTATACAATGGTCATCTATAGATCTCAAAATATATATACATTATCAATACAAATTTTAACTTACGAAATTATAGCGAAAATATACAATTACTCCTCAAGTCCAGACCAGATCTCCCAATGTTACTAAGCGTCCTAAAAGCAACACTCCTTGTCAAATACTATTTCTGAAACAAGAAGAGAAATGAGGGGTGAGTACTCAAGGAAAGAATACTCAGTGAGTGAGTGGGTCAATGCAATCGTCTAATAAGAATTGTGAAACTGGAGTGTCAAAACATAAGTATACAAATCATACTTCAAATCATCATACTTTTCATTTCAACAATATATCATTTGCACGCATTATCAAGTCAAATATGCATCCAAAGCACTATCATTGAAATCATAGAGCTATTAGCCGAATGTGTCCTAGCTGAGGTCTACCTCGACCTATGAAAGGTGCACCGGGGGTGTTATATGCAAATTTGTTTAAAGTGCTCTCTACTTGGTTTTGGCGATGGATCTCGTCCAGGTGCAAGACTTGGAGAGAGTATCCAAATCCTCCCCCTTTTTGGGTTCAACTTGGTTAGTACCGTATCGCTAATAAAATCATGACAACTCGTAGGATACCCCAGGCCTAGGCATATCCTGACGCCACCTAAACGCCTCTCACGGTGTCCTTCGTAGCTACGGAACAATACATACCAAAGCTCTCAATACCAAAATCAATATCATATCAAGAATGTGCCGCAATCAGGTTCACAAACAAAATGCAATATATAGCGTAAAATGGTACATTATACATTTCAACCACATGGATGCATAATTTCATAATTCAACCTAATTTTTGGACACTCCATTGGTTCACAAAAAGTCAATTCCAAAATCAAACAAAATATTTCAAACACATGACAAATCATACTCATTTATCAAAATGTTATAAAACAGGGTTTACATATTAAATAAAGGCATTGAAATTAATTTCACTCACTGTATGGAGGAGGGTAGCGCACTCTCCAATAATACCATGAAGAAAAGTGTTCCCCTAACTCAAGGCACCCAATACCTATGAATGTATATATATATATAAAAATCAACAAGTTTCAAACCTACGCAGTTATAGGAAATAAACTATCACTTCTAATACACGTATGTAAATCAGGTAGTTCGAATCCTTTAGAACCTTATCCTAATTCCTCATATTTTGTTCATGCATACAACATGTCTACAAGACTCAAGTGTCGGTACGCAACCAATCTCGCACAAGGCTCACACCAATCCAATCTCTCGCTCGTACCCAAGAGCCAGCAGGGCCACAGCCCAGCGCTTCTTTGTGCAGCACGTAGTGACCATGTACAGGGCGTGCAAAGCCCATGTGTAGGGCGCATAGCGCCCATGCGCAGGGCGCGCATTGCCCATGTGCACGGTCCAAGTGCAGGGCGCGCAGCGCCCATGTCTAGGGTCCATGTGCAGGGCGCAGCGCCCATGTGCAGGGCGCAGCGCCCATGTGCATCGCAGCGCCCATGTGCAGGGCGCGCTGTGTCTACACACCTACCATTTCTCCTCATTTCTCAACTTAACCCTAGCATTCATTCAATTAAATCGAATGGGTAAGAAATATTTTTTCACCTAGGATTTTTACGGAGCGCAGACCTTCATCCGAATGTCTCCTCGATCACTACAAAGTCTACAATGCTCCCTATGAAGACAAAATTTATTAGTTAGGTCATAAACACTTAGAACAAAATCAAAACCCTGAGTCAGTTACCTACGTAGAGACTCACGGGCTGTCACGGGCTATCGCAGACTGCGAGCCGTAGTGGGTTTCGTGGTTGCAGTGGGCTCGAGGGCTGCGCAGGCTCATAGGCTATTGCGGGCCGTGGGCTCGCAGGTTGGTTGGCTCGCGGGCTGGCATGCTCACGGGCTGGACTTTAGTCGCGCGCTCGCAGGTTACGCCCTAGTGGGCTGGAGCACGCTCATGTGCAGGCACGCGCTCGTGCACAGGTGCACTCCCAAGCAGGCGTGCTCACACTAAGGTGCGCTCGCGGGGTCGTGCGCTCACGTGCTCGCTCTTGCGCTATCGCGAGCTCATGCGGGGAAACGCGAGCTGCGGTGCACTTATTCAGAGAGGATTGCAGCGGTTGGGGTACGCTCGTGGTGGTAGCAGATCGTAGTGGAAGCTCACGACGGAGTGCTATCGAGAGGGAGGGAGATTGCGAGAGATAGAGAAAGAGTGAGCAGCGGAGAGAGAGAGAGAGAAACAGTGAGAGAGAGACCATGAGTGAGGTAAAGAGAGAAGAAGAAGGTGGTGGTGGTGGTGGTGGTGCGGTTGCTCGCGGTAGAGAGAGGTGGCGGGGCGAGCGACCGATCGCGGCGGAGGGAGAAGGCAGCCGTTAACAATGAATGAGAATGAGAAGAATTAGGGAAATAGGGAAAGAAGAGAAACAGAGAGGGGAAAGAAGGAGGAGAGAAAGAGAGAAAGAGAGAAGAGAGGGAGAGAGAACAGGGAAAGATAGAACAACAATATATTTCCATAGTCCCTTCTCGACTGATAGAAGGCCCTTTTATTACAATATCAATGATCTAACTACCTTCATAACTTCCTCAACTGACCCCAACTGATTTGGTTATTGCTAACTACCCTTTCTTGCTATCCACTACTAGCCGTTACACTCAGAGAATTCCCCTGTTGTTACAAAGAGCCTTGGCCACTATCTAACAATTGTTTGTGCTGTAATTCAAAAACAAACCCATATGACTCAACTAGGTGTGTGATTTGGTTATTACTCAACCTTTTAGCATTCTAATTCTCACGTACATGACCTTTGAAGATTATAATGAAATTAAGATCGATTGATAAAGTAATTATTACATTTAGTATCACAGCAAACTTAATGTGAAGGATTAGACCCCTTGAATTTGTTGCGGAACTCACTACAAAGAGACGTGTTATTGCAGTGCACCTTCATGACGCTTACAAAGGCGCTACAAAATACGGACACCAATAGTGATGCAGAGACATAAAATTGCAAACGCAAAAGTAGAGCCAATGCAAAAATTATCACTAAATAAAAAGCAATGTTAAAAGCAATGGCAAGGACGTCACAAGAAACGGGGTATCAAGGTGTCTTTGATGATCTATAAACCATCCTTAATGAATGATCAGCATGTGTTTGAGCATGATGAATCACTTTGTGCCGACCATAAGATCAAAAACAATTAAATCATGCAATTTTTTACATTCCACTGTAACATTATTTTATTGGTGCGAGTTTTGCAATGAGTGGGTTGATTACTAGGTTATGTTGAGAATACAACTAGGGTTAGTTTATAGACTCAAAAGCCTAGTGGACCTACCTATAGATAAGAATTGTAAGATTAGATCGGCAAGGGAAATGGAGTCACTACAAGAATGCCTAGCTTCACCAACGGATTTTTACCGATGGAAAAATTCCATCAGTGATTATGATAGATTAGTGCGGGATTAACGTCAGCGGCAAGGATGAAAAAATTTATATGTTTCCAACAGATCAGTGATAGTTTTATCGGACGGAATTTGCAACGGAGACTTTCCATCGGTGATTTTCATGAAAAGATATTGATTACTCTTCCGTGTTTGTTACTTCCGAGAGAATAGTGACGGATTCACAGAAAGATATTGATTACTCTTCCGTGTTTGTTATTTCCGAGAGAATAGCGACGGATAAGCGGCACAACATCGGGCAAATTAAATTCCATCGGAAATCCATCGTAATTATGAATCATAGTTATAATTAATGACGGATTACGGACGGAAAGTCCATCGGTGAAAAATAAAGAGGGGAAAAAAACCCTAAGTCATGAGAACTCAAAATGTTTCCTCGTGTCTCTCTCTATCTCTTTCTCTCACTCACACTCTGTATCTTCGTGGCGTCACTTTCCTAATCACAGTGGAAAAGTATTGTTGTGGCATCTCGGCAACAAAGATCACGACAAAGTCGAGTTTGACCTCCTCCTCATCGCCGTCGTTGGTCCTTCAGGTTTGTCTTTCTGTATGTCTCTCTCTTTCCTGCATACTTTACGGTTTCTTGGCAGAACATAGATGTTTGCTGTGCAGCACATACATCAGTGCAGAGAGAAAAAAAAATCTAGATCTGAATAATCCGTTGTAGAACATACATGAATAAGACCTTCATGAGTATATTTTGGTGATTTGAATTGGACCATTGGTTTTGATTCCTTTTTAGATCAGATAGCATAATTATACTCGTATGAAGGAAAGGTCAGATTATTTTGATAATGTCATCTCTAACTATGACTCACTGTAATAGAATAATGGCTTGGAAGACAGTAGCAATATTTTCTCAATTGCTCGTTGATATGAAATAGGTTTGCATCTATGTTGCTTCTAAACTATTCAATATCTGTAGGGTTTATAAACACATAGAGAAGATTTTTCCCAAATTGCTTAAAGGTTGTCCACTTTAGCTACAATACTGTATATCTTTATTATTTTGATTTCCGTTTTTTCTTCATTTGTGTTTTCGATTATTTTAAGAATGTCAAAGAAGTAAGTTTATGCAATCCTAACAATTTGTCATCTTAGGGTCCATTACCGTAGTCCACTTTGTCTTGCATATACCTAGCCATTTGCCTATCAGCTTCAGGTGTATTTTGAGTTCTGACTAGTCATCCTTCATTGAAGAAGTAGAAAACTTGAGCTATGTTGCAATAATTAGTAGGTAATCGAAAACTAGAAATTGATTTCATCGTTTACCACATACATCGCCAGTCAACCTTTCGTGTTATTACACATTATGTTTGTAAAACTTGGTGTATGCTTCCCATATATTAACAATCCAATATCCTTGGCCGTAATCTCCTTTGTCTACCATATGCTATCTTTATTTTTTTCATTAAATTGTGATATAGACTTCCTTCCTCTGTTAAGCAATTAAGTAACTCCATGAGTTGTGGTTTACGACATTTGTACATGCAAAATCCTCTCTCTCCCTCTCTTTCTCTGTATGTCTCTCTCTCTTGCTCTCTCTCTCTCTCCCCCTCTCTCTCTCTCCCTTTCAGAATCTGTTATTTGTCAAAGGGCGATGTTGTAGAGACATTTTGGCATTCTTTTCACCTCCATGAATAGACATGTCGGTGATTTCCTTTCATAGCTTTTAACCATGACTCATAACAAAAGCACTTCTAGCTATTTTTTGTTGCGACATTCATGAATTTGTGCCTGTTGTTAACCTTATATTTCTCTCCTATATGTATTCTTATACAGTGTCTAATTAGGATATGGGATCCATTGATCGTAATTGGATGTATCGTCGCTTAGCTAATGGATACCTGAGGGATGAATTTTTTGAGGGTGTTAATGAGTTTTTGGAATTTGCTTGTGCTCAACATAACTTCATGGATGGATCAAAAATTAAATATCCTTGCCTTAAGTGTCGCAACCATAAATTCTTGTGTCGAGATGATGTCGCAGTGCACTTATTGTCAAGAGGTTTTGTTCGTGGTTACACCATATGGATTTCTCACGGCAAAGTGAGAAACACAGAATTCTTTGAAGGGAAATCATCAAGATGTAGAGAAAATGTTGAGACCCCATATAGATCAATGGTTGCCGATGCATTAGGCCCTCAATTTGATTGGAATTGCAATTATGAGGAAATCAATGTGGTCAATAATGATGTACCTAATCCACAGGCAGCGTTGTTTTATGAGTTGTTGAGAAGTGCGGACGAACCATTATGGAATGGGTGTAACATGCACACAACGTTGTCAGCAGTGTCACAGTTGTTAAAATGTAAGTCCGACTTCAACATGAGTGTAACATGCACACAACATTGTCAGCGGTGTAACATGCACACAACCATTAGTGAAGCTTGGAAGCAATTCGATTTTAGTCATCCATCCTTTGCGTCCGAATCTCGAAATGTTTGCTTAGGGTTATACACAGATGGATTTAATCCTTTTTGTTAGTCAACCATTCCATACTCCTGTTGGCTGGTATTTGTAACTATGTATAATTTGCCTCCCTCCATGTGTATGAAACAACCATTCATTTTCCTTACTTTGATTATTCCTGGCCCAAGAAATTTGACAAAGCATATTGTTATTTTTTTGAAACCTTTGATTGAAGAACTAAAATTGTTATGGACTGACGGTGTAACCACTTATGATATTTCAAGAAAGCAAAACCTCAATATGAGGGAAGCCCTTTTGTGGACCATAAGTGACTTTCCGGCTTATGCAATGTTGTTCAGATGGAGCACTCATGGAAAGATAGCCTGTCCTTACTGCATGGAGCACACAAAGTCATTTGTTCTCGTGAATGGTCGAAAGACTTCATTCTTTGATTGTCATCGTCAATTCCTTCCTATTGATCATCCATATCGAAAACAGAGGGATAAGTTTCGGAAAGGAAAAAGTTGAGAATGCTAAGCCACCTCCTAGACTGTCGGGGGAAGAGATATTTTATCGGGTGTCTTCCATTCCGGATATTATATTTGGGACAAAATGCGGTAAATAGACTATTCAAGGTTTTGGGGTCAAATACAACTGGGTGAAAAGAAGTATTTTCTAGGAGTTGCCTTATTGGAAAACACTTCTGATTCATCATAATTTGGATGTGATGCATATTGAAAAAAATGTGTTCGAGAATGTTTTTAACACAGTTATTGATGTTAAAGGAAAGACGAAGGATAACATTAAGGCAAGACTGGATTTGGGGTTGTATTGCAAACTGCCAGAATTAGAGTTGAAGCAAATTAATGGGAGGACTTGGATGCCAAAAGGTTCATACACGTTAAACAAAGAGCAAATCTTCGATATGTCATTGGGTGAAAAATTTGAAGTTCCCAGATGGATATGGTTCGAACTTGAGTAGATGTGTAAGCTTGGAGGAAGGCAAGTTTTATGGCATGAAGAGTCATGATTGTCACATTTTTATGCAGAGACTGATACCTATTGCCTTTTGTGATCTGGTTCCGAACGCTATTTGGGATGCGTTAATAGAATTCAGTAATTTCTTTAGAGAATTATGTGCGACTGAGTTGTGTCTGCAGCATGTGGAGTTATTAAAGAGGAATATAGTTGTGACACTATGCAAACTCGAGAAGATCTTCCCCCCTCTTTTTTTGATAGTCTGGAGCATTTGTCTGTTCACTTAGCTTATGAAACCAAGGTCGGAGGACCTGTTCAGTACCGATGAATGTACCCGTTTGAGAGATAATATGTACAAGTTATAATCTATTAACATTATAAATTCCTTTTGCTAATTATAATTATTTAAATTATATTTAGGTGTATGTTTCGTTTAAAGAGGAAAGTCCGAAATCGAGTGTGCGTTGAGGGTTCCATATGTGAAGACTATATTATTGAAGAGATTTCAATATTTTGCTCGTATTATTTTGAACCGCACATTCAAACAAAGTTGAATAGAGTTCCTCGAAATGATGATAGGGGTTGTCCTCAATCAATGGGGAGATCATCTATATTTTCTCTCTCAGGTCGGGCAATTGGGGAAAGTCATCGTAGATTTCTATCACACTCAGAATACAAGGCCGCTGTTATATATGTGTTACTGAATTGTATTGGACTTACTAAATTTATAGAGTGAGTATCTTGGTGTCCTCGTAGTTCATACTATTTCACATTGGAATTTACATGGTTATGAGGTCTAATTTCGTCCTGTTTGAGTAAGATGTTCAATGATGTCGTTAGGGAAGAAAATCCCTTCATCATTGACGCGCAACTAGAGAAAAGGCGTGAAGAACAATTTGATACTTGGATGAGGCAATTTGTATGTAAACCATTTCAACTTACTTCCAAGTATATGTGTCTAAATACGATATCTAACTATTCTCTATTTATTGCTTTCATTAATAGGTAACTAATGATAGAAATTCCGTATAAAAAAATATCAGAGATATAGCACAAGGGCCATCATGCTTAGTGAAATGTTACAAGGGATATTTTGTGAACGGTTTCAAGTTTCATGTACAGGACTATGGTCTAGGGAAATCAACAATGAATAGCGATATATGTGTAAAAGGTAGTTGTTACAATGATTATGAGTGTGACTTCTATGGCATGTTAGTTGAGATTGTAGAGTTGGCATACTTTGGAGTTGCAAACAAGCTGGTGTTATTTAATCGTATTTGGTATGATACTGAAAAAAGAGTTATGGTATACCCTTGACATGGCTTTGTTGAAGTAAATTATAATTCAAGATTGCATTCGAATGAGCCATTTGTGTTGGCAACCCAAGCTCAACAAGTATACTACCTTCCTACCCTTCTAAGAAAAGAGATAGAAATGACTGGCGGGTTGTATGTAAGACTAAGGCTCAATGGTGTGCTAATGATGGTGTCACGGTACTGATTGTAGCTAAAAGCTTTTATCAAGAAGATGAACCATCAATTCCTCTTGTCGTTGATCCTACGACTGATCTTGGTGAATCAAGGATTCTAATTCGTGGTTATATGGAAGAGGTAAATACAACTGAACTTCCTGTAAATCAACATAACATCTTTGAATTGTCAGCATATATTGAGGAAGAATAAGATGAAGATGATGAAGAAGAAGAAGCAGATGGAGAAGGAGAAGAAGAGGAAAAGCTATCTTCTTCAGAAAGTGAGCAGAATGCAGAAAATCAATCAGATTTAAATTTAAGTAATATCGGCCCCAAATGCCCGAGCCCACGTCTTTAACTCTCTCTCTCTATCTATGCGACTCACTCACACTATCTTCCTATCTGGATTCTCAGAACCTGAACTCTGATCACTCTGCATTCCATTACCGCCAAGTGAGCAATTGTTAATATTTTGTCCTCATGTTGTTTTGGTGTATTGATTATACGTAATTTTTATAATTTTGCATGCGTCAAAATGGGAAAAATTAATTTGGGGCTGGGTCTGTTAGTCTTTGATTACTTGCCAGCTTTATAGTTCAATATGGGGAAGATCCTTTGGGCCTATCCTAATTTTCATTGTTCAGTATGTAACACCCCTTCAAAGTGTTAGAAATTCATGGCTTAGTTATTATTTTCAATTTTTAATATATGTAGGGGATTATGTTATTTATTTTCAGATTCAAAAAGGTTTCGCTCTCTATCATGTTGACCACTAAAATTCCAAGGATTTTCAGAATTATTTAGCTGCATACCATGCGTGATAGACAAATATTTACATTTACTTTGATTTCAATATGCATACTATGCATGATCTTAGATTTGTATGTACATATATATTGCAGGTAAAGAAATATGGTACGAGGCAGAGGATTTACCTCGAGGGGAAGCTTGAGGAGAGGGAGTGAGAGCAGTATAGGCACATTACCTATAACTAATATCCCCGTGCCCATTGTTCAACCAGAAGAGTCAAGAGACGAGAATGAGGGTATTGTAGGTTTGTCATCCCCTCAAGATAGAGGCCCAAACCGTGGGACTGATGTACCACTAAATTGGGAGGGTAGAACCCGGATTGAAGCCGCAAATCATACGTGAGAGAAATAGATTATATTATGTCTAATAACATTTGCGTTGTAAATTATGTGTATAATTAATATTAAGGCTTTTGGTCAACAGTTTTCTTGATCCTCATGTTGTTCATTCAATAACAGAGGATATTAAGGGTTGTATTATTGGCACGTGGCCTACTTGGCGGATGATTCCAAAGGATGTCAAAGAGGGGCTTTGGGAGCAATTTTAGGTAACATTTTATTTTAATCAAAGAGAGGTCATACTAAATAATGAATGCTATAAAAGAGACTTCCTTGCTTGATCCATGTTTTTATAGACATTAAGATGTGCCATTCCTGTCCACTAAAATTAAAATGCCCACTGATTGTATTATATGTGCACAAACTATCATCGTGTCCGACTTTACTTACATCCAACTTAATGCTTGGGGTCCATATAGAAGAGAGTTACCGGGACTATAGCTATTGTGAAACCTGACAACACATGTACCCACTCATTTAGGTAAAATGCAGTGTGGCTACAATGAAAGGTCATTAAACCTTTGCCGGGATACAGAGACCTAGGAAATCTAAAGTCTAAAGTATACAAAAATCGACATGGATATAGAGAACATAGCATAGACATGCTGGTAGAATATAACAACACAATATGATAGGATCCTGGTCTATTGCACCTTTTGAATGCAGCTTTAAACCTCTGCAGGGATATAAAGACCTAGGAAATCTAATGCACTGCTCTATACCACTTGATGGGAGCCTGGTCTATTACACCTTCTGAATGCAGCTTTTTTTGCATGCTTTCATTGTTTGCCTTCATTTTAAGGTTTTTCATGTTGAGTAATGAACCTTTAAGGGTTTATTTGACAATTGTTATGCATGCTTTCATTGTTTTCCCTTCATTTGCCTTTTTATAATTTCTTTCCAACAAGCATCTTAGGTAGCAGTTATATGCCAGAGTCAGAAATAAATTTTCTAGATTAAAGATGCCATTTTGTTCCTATTGAATTATCCAACTTATTGCTTAAATACAGTGAGTTCCTGTTGTTTCCATTTATATGGTCTGCGGTCATTAGGTTTCCATAGCAGCCATAATTGATGACTTATGTACTCATGCGAAGCAAAAATTCGCATGGCGAGAGAAAGAATCACAGGCAATAAATAAAGCATGGAAAGCGTCATGCAGATGAAGATATTCATATATGCTAGGCGTGGCATGGAAGCAAGCAATGCAAGCCTTTGGAACAACAAGTATAGGTCAAACGAAAGATTATCCACCTATGTTCTTGACATCGGCTATATGGGATGAGTTGATTGACAAATATTTGACGACACCGAAGTGGCAACAGAAGTCAAACGTGGCAAAGCAAAATCAAAATACAGAGAAAGACAGGGAGATTACGAAACACACCGCCAGCACAATCCCATTTGCCACTCACATGACGAGAATGGTGTATTTTCATTTATTCTTTAATTTGTTATATTTTCATTATTTAAAAAAGTCATTTTAGTAATGTTAATTTCAATTTGTTATTTTTTAAAAAATTTTTCAGGTTGAAGAAATGCAGCAGCCTATTTCCCATCTAGACCTATTTAATCGAACTCACAGGTGAGATAAGGGAAAAGGACAATTTGTTGACTAAAAATCTGAATCAATAACTATAAGATAACTTCATTATTATTATTTTTTGTTGTATCATTTAAACATTATTTATTTCAACGATCTAATTACGTATACATATTGTAGGGCAAGTACAAACAGAAGATCGAGGAAAAATTTGGCTCAAATAGCGCGTCGTATCTAGGGTTTGATGTGGGGTCATGGTGCGAAGTCACTGGGGGTCCGATGAAGGGTGGTTTATATGGTTTCAGAGAGAGAATCGATGATGTTTTGATGAATAATTCATCTGGTGCCATTTAATCTGCATGCGTTGGTTCAACTCAGGTGTATACGAGGGACGGGGTGCAAAAAATGATTGACGAGATGAGAAGTCAAATGCATAGTGAAATTTTAGAACAAGTACGAAGTGAAGTACGGGTGGAAATGGAGGCAAAGGTTCGTGACATATCGTGCTCAACAAACTACTCAACCATCATATAATAAAATAACCATCACATGCTTCTCCACATAGAACTTAAGTCAAATTGGCTCATCAATTCACTTTTAGCATGCCAAATCATCAACTTGTCTCAATATTAAAATCATATAATACTTATATTATACTTTAAGCCACCAAGTCCATGTTTAAAGAGATTTACCTGCAACTACATCTGGATTATTATGGGCATCTTCGTTGCTGATTGCATATATCCTTCTTTGAGCTCTTGTTTGAGGGCGTTGGGTTGGAGCAGCTGCCGTGTTGCTCCCGATCCCCACCCTTGGTGTGGTGTTTGTTGAAGGTGTGGAGGTATCCTCTTGACCACCCATAGATCTGCCAAGCTGGTTCCAACTCAATTTGTTCCTTGGTCTGCCCAAACCTAACTTGAGGCAAACATTGCGGAGATAACCTTCCTTCCCACATTTGGTAACATTTGCGAGGCTTGGTACATAGTCCAGGGTGGAACCTCTTGCACTTCCTACAAGGCTCCTTCCTTAACTTATTGATGGATGCGGTAGTAAAAGTAGAAGCACCAAATTCTGGTAGTTGTTGGCCTTGTGGAGAGCCAACGAACTCGGTAATGAATACGCCACCATAGGAGCCGATGCTTCTACTCTTCTTGGAGTTTTAGCCCGATGTGAATCTGGGCCTTCTCTTCTTGCCATGACCATTCTAACTTTTCCCCTCTCAACCACCATCTTCTCAGCCCTCAAGGCCAATTGTAACATATCCTTGTATATGGGTTTCGGTCACCGACATCTTCTTTTTGTTCAAATTCAAGCCCACTTCAAACATAACACACAAAAAGTTTCAGAAGTTAGTTAACTCCAGAATATATGTAGAGAACTCTCTAAGCTGCATCTCATATTCTATCATCGTTTTGTTCCCTTGCGTTAACTTGAAAAATTCTTCCCTCTTTTGATTTCAGTAAAACTGAATATAGTATTTCGCATTAAATTCTCTAAGAAATTCATTCCATTTGGGTGGGATAGGAGATCTTCTCCACATACTCTCCCACCAAGAGCGGGCTTGTCAGATAACTTCACGACTACCCACAACTTTGTTTCGTCGTCAAGCCTCATATCAACAATATTTTCTTAGACTCGGCTAATCCAATCTTTGGCCACTGAAGCATCACATGTACTCGAGAGTGTCTCACACCTGAGTTGTCTCGCTTCCTTGATTAGCTTGGACAACTTAAGAGTTGGGCGATCGGAAGAGACAATAGCCGAATGAGGAGTTGGTGCCATCGAAGCCACTGAGACACTTGGCGCAGTGGTAGAAGTCGAAATAAGGAGCCGGTGCTTATGATGGAGCTTGCAAGTAAGCCCCATAAGTATTCCACGACTCCATTCACTATTGGAGGGCGGCGAATGATGGAGCGAGAATCTCACTTATAGAAGCTGAGTACTTAAAAGCTGGAGGAGGTGCATGCAAAGAATATGCGGCCTTGGGTTCAAAAGGAGGAGGAGGAGGAGGAGAAGGAATCTCGAGATTCCTTATTCTTCTTCTAGATGGCCATGTAATCTACAAGAGAAAAACTAGATTTTGTTTATCGAACCAAGAAATGCTAGACATATATATGTAGAGGAATCTCCATTTCCTAGGATCCATAAAAGGTTTTTTTTTGGGGATAACATTTTAAATATCCAACTTTCAAAAGAGTTTAAAAAATATTTGAGGACTTTTGAAAATGTTTGAACTTTCTGAAATATTGAAAATATTTAAGACCATGAGCTTAACTCTGATACCAATAAATTTGTCACGTCTCAATTCTCGGGTCAAGCACGTGATAATCACCGCATTATCTTGAAAAATGTGTTATTCCTACCACGTTTTCTGAGATACCACAAAGCATTTCCAAGAATTCTACCATTTCCAAAACAAAACAAAATAACAAAATCAAGTGGTCAATTAAAATCTATAAATCAAAGTGATTCAAAAATAATCCAATGAAAACCAACATGGGCAATTTCCAAAAAAATCCAAATGAAATAGTAAAAGCTCTCCAAAATGATTATAAAACTCCATGTACAATTCCAATCAAAATGAACAAAGTGCTTGCAAAGAAACGAAAGTTTCCAAAAGTTTACAAAATGTTCTTCTTGATTATATCTATTGATATCTCAAAACCACATTAGAATCTATACCAAAAGAAGTCCACCAAGATGGTCACCTAAAGTCTGGCACTAGAGGTCAGCCAAAAATATCTAGTATCTAAACTTCCCTTGTAAAAATAAAAGAAAAAGGGAATGAGTATAAGTAATAGTTAGGGAGTTGAGTGTAATTAAATGAGTATGATATAAATAAGTAGTGAGTGTAGACTTATCAAATAGAATTTTCAAAATCCATTACATCATGTTCAATTCTCAATAATTCATTGATACACAACAGAGTTTCCCATAATCCAAATAAGTATGAAAAATCAAGTAATGCATCCAATCATTTCAAGTTTTCCAAAACCATGGGGTTGCCAAAAATTTCTTTTTCCGACAGAGGTCAACCGAAACCAAGGGCGGAACCACCAATGGGTTTTTCAACAATTACTCAAATACCTCCAACCTTGGCATTGACTCAGACCTCCATTGGGGTGCAACCAAGTTTACCAAGAGGATGACCTCGAAGGCACCTCTCGAGCATGACTACCTCCTTAGTCGTATAAATCCAACCACGTCACTCCATCGGACTGCAACGTGGAATGAAATGACGGGTGTTAGTGCCACACCCCGCACATGCTTCAATCCACAAAATCCTTTTCAAAATCCATTGTGTCACCATTCATCAAATCAAACCAAATCCAAACATAATCTCAATTATAATAAGTTTACATATAAACAAAATGTGGTACAAAATACATATAGATACCATTTGATGTATAAATCAATTCAATTCCATTTTTGAGACACTCCACAATCACAAATTATATATAAAAATCCTTTTTAAAATCATTTTTAAAGGATCAAAGAAAACATTTTTCATTCAATCCACAAACATCCATCCGCTCACCTCTTGGAAGGGTAACCACACTCAATTCTAAACCAAATAACATCCAATCCCACTTTGAGTTCCAAGTGTCTTAATCTAAGATAGTGAAATTCAATTAATCATTAAATCATAAATTAACATTAGGACTAATTGGTTTCTCTTCAATATTTCACAACCCTAATTTCCAACAAGTTTCTAGCACAACCATGTCTTAAAAAAATTTGCATAACTTCTTCTACACATATGGGATTGAGATGATTCAAGTGCTTATTTAAAGGGAAGACATAGAACTACAACTTTGATGTTTAGGGTTTTGTCTAATTTTACCTAAAAAATAGTTCAAAATTGAAGTAAACTACATAGCTAGAATAGATAGAAACAGGGCATTTTCTGCAGAATAGGTCAGTTTGAAAATTTTCTAAAAATCCAATTTTTATCGAAACTCTTCAAATTATATGTCATTTTAAAACTATAGAAATCTAGTTTTATTAGAAAAAAAAAAAAAAACTTCACTCAATTTGCTAATGTACAAAAAAAGTTATGTGTAAAAAAATCGAAGCAAGCTTAAACTATCCGGTTTGCTAAAATTAAGGGTTTCATCATTGTTCTAACATTACCAACACTCACATAGGTTCAGATCATTATGTTAAGTATTCACCATGATTCCAATAATAAATCAAATCTAAAATCATAAATTAAACTTTTCTCATGTTTAGTTCAAGAGACTCCCACCTATCCAAACAAAATCACTCCTACATAGCAAACTCCTTGACCAAATTAGATAAACTCCAAGCTTTTGTTTCCATCGAACTCTTGGATTTCTAGAGAAGGTTGAAAGTAATTCAAGAGGTGTCATGCCCTGAACCGGGATCGTGAGCAGCCGCCCGTTACCCTGGATGCCGGCTGTACTTTTACAGAAAATCGGACAAAATCTCCCCATATATCGGAGGTCTCCCATATTGAAATAAACCTGTTACCTGTCCAAAAGGGGCATCCCGGCCTCAAAATGCATAAATTATCCTCAACAACAAACCAGATTATCCATACTGCACAATCCAAGGCAACGCAAGGCTAACAAACAATTCTCCACAGTCCTAACCACAGACCTCTACTGCCATGCCCCCATCAAAGGCATGGACAGCCGCCAGTCGCCCCTCCTGTGATTTAGAGGAGGCACCGAGCGATCCTAGAGGACAATTCTAAGACATGACACATTCCCAAATACAGACGCAATGAAAAAGAAATGCCTCAATGCAATGTCATGCAGTGACATGAGAGTTTCATAATTTAAATGTCCATATTTATACAGTCATTCCAGAATTATAAAAATGGTCATCTATAGACCTCAAAATACATATACATCACCAATACAAATTTTGCAGTGGAAATACACAATGACTCCTCAAGTCCAGGCCTGATCTCCTAAAGATACTGAGCGTCCTAAAAGCGACACTCCTTGTCAAATACTATCTCTAAAATAAGAGGGAAATGAGGGGTGAGTACTCGGGAAAGAATACTCAGTGAGTGAGTGGGTCAATGCAATCGTCAAATATAGAGTGTGAAACTGGAGTGTCAAAACATAAACATATAAATCATATTTCAAATCATTATGCTCTTCATTTCAACAATATATCATTTCACGTATTTTCAAGTCAAATATGCATCCAAAGTACCATCATTTAAAATCATAGAGCTGCCAGCCGAAAATGTCCCGGCAGAGGTCTACCGCGACCTATAACAGGCGCACCGGGGGTGTTATATGTAAATTTCTTTAAAGTGCTCTCTACCCCGGCGTTGGCGACGAACCTCGTCCAAGTGCTAGACTTGGAGAGGATATCCAATCCAAATCCAAATCCTCCCCCTTTCGGGTTCAACTTGGCTAGTACCGTGTCGATAATCAAATCACGACAACTCGTGGGATACCCCAGGCCTAGGCATATCCGGACGCTACCAAAGCATCTCTCACGGTGTCCTTCGTAGCTACGGAACAATACAATCCAAAGCCCTCAAGGCCAAAATCAATATCATATCAAAATGTGCCAAAGTCAGGTTCATAAACCAATGCAACATAGAGTATAAAATGACACATTATACATTTCAACCGCATGGATGCATAATTTCATAATTCAACACAGTTTTTGGACACTCCAACGGTTCACAAAAGTCAATTTTAAAACCAGTCAAAATATTTCCAACATACGACAAATCATGCTCATTATCAAAATGTTATAAAACAGGATTTACATATTAAACAAAAGTATTGAAATAAATCTCACTCACAGTTTTGGGGAAGGTAGCGCACTCCCCAATAACACCAAAATACGCGAAACAAGGCGCCCCTCAATCGAGTCATCAAGAAAGCCAACCTAATCAAGTCATCACGATTTTCATCAATTTTCGACTATTTCAGGGTTTATCGTTTTTCTTAATTTCGTACGAACCCTAAATTCCTCAATTTATAAACAAATCCACTAATGCTACCTAATTTGACAAAATTTATTCAAGAGTTGAAGAGATTTCATTTCTCTCACCTAGGATTCTTCGGATCTCAGATTTAGCTTTCGTTCGCCCGTCGGTTTGGTCTAAAAGCTGAATGTTTCCAAATTTAAAACAATTGTGAACAATTTAAGTCCAATTACTAAAAAGATTTGAAACACAAGTGCGAAAAATCAAAACTTAGAGTCATTTACCTTCGCAGAGGCTCACGGACTGTCACGGGCCGTCGCGGGCAGTGGGCCGCGGCTGATGGGCTGGCGGACCGGTGGGCCTGCGGGCCTGATGGGTCTGCGGCCTAGTGGGCCTGCGGCCTAGTGGGCCTGGCAAGCCGGATCGCGCGCTGGAGCGCGCTCGCGCTCTTGCTGGCGCTGGCTCGCGCGCTGTTGTGCGAAGGAGAGGAGCTGCAGCGGCGCTTGTGCAGAGAGGAGCTGCAGCGGCTCGCTCGCGGGAGGGAGGAGCTGCAGCGGCTGTGCGTGGCGCTGGTGGTGACCGGCGGTGCTGGCGGCGGCAGCGGGAGGGGAAGAGACACGGCGGCGGGGAGAAGGGAAAAGAGAGAAGAAAGAGGGAGAGAGAGAAGAGAGGGGGAAAGAGAGAGAGGGAGAGAGAGGGGAGAAAATTAGGGCTTTAAGCCCTAATTTTTATTTTTCCCCTTTTTTTTTTTTTTTTTTTTAATTGGGTATTACAAGAGGGCTTAGAAATCAAGAGTGTGGTTGGGCAATTACTTGAAGGATTTGGATGGCTTGAAGGAGAGATGAAGGAATTTTGAAGAAGAAAAAGGAACTTCAAGAATCTCTCCCCCCTCTCTCGATCACACACACAAGCACACTAGTGAAGATTTAAGAATATCTCTCTCTCCCCCTCCCTCCCTCCCTCCGTTTCCCTCTCTCTCTCTCTCTCTCTCTCTCTCTCTCTTTCTCTTTCCAGTCACACACCTACGCTCAACATCCCTTCCTTTCTAGTCACACGTAAGCCACATCACCTTCTTTTATTGCATTAAATGAACCGCTCCCCATTTAATGCTCTCTTGACCTTTTTACCCCTAGCTTCAAGAGAAAGAAGGAATAGGAAAGCAAAAGGAAAAAAAAAATTCTGGGTGAGGGGGTGGAAATTGGTTATCTCAAGAATTGGGTTCCAAAATTGGGCTCCAAACAGTTGGTTTGTTAACTCAAGTGTAGGACTTAAAGGTTGGGCTAAAATATTAGATCAACTCAAGCCAAGTTTCATATTCTTTAATTGCTTTAAGGTCAAATGTTCAAATTTATTACACCAAAGTTCATCCGATAGGATGGAAGAAACCAATACAATTAGAAATAGGGTTTCGGTATTACAGATATCAATTTTTCTTGGGGCATTTACACTCAAGTTAAATTGCACCATACAAAAAACACTTTTAATTTGCCTACAGCAAGCATTCTGAATTTCCAACTTTTAATTTATATGCTAATTCTCTAAGAGTTATTTCGTAATTTTGTGAGCCTCTTGTAACCTTAGTTTCCTAATCTTGAGAGGGGATATAAATATGTAAAGAGAGAATTAGAAAGTATCTTTTTCTGGGAAGCTTTTTGAGACGTTCTTGAGGGAAGAAAGCTATAAGGCAGGATGGAAGAAGATTGCTTGTCACAAAGGTGTTTTTCAATTCCTTTTCGCCTAATATTTTCTGCTAATTTTTATTGTATAATTTCAATCCATTACTGGTTAACTCTCATAAACACTAACACTCCATTATGGAAACTATGTTGGTTTGAGTCCTTAATATAATAGTATGGATTTTCTTCTAAAGAATTATTTAATTATCAAGTTCGTATTTTTTTTAATTGATTGATCATCTTTTAGATTGCTTAGCATATTCATACTATGAAAGAAATGAATTATTATGCATTACATCTAGTGATAATCAATATATATTGAATATGTAAAAGAGATTTGGTATGTGACATGTACTATCAGTTAGAAAATATTCTTAATGTATAGTTAATAATTAATTTCTTACTGGATAGGGGGATAATTATATAATAATAACCTCGGTATGACTTGAAAGAGCAACCATGGTAAACTAGTGTTTCCGATTACCAATTTTGAGAAAAATAAATTAATACTTAACCATTGAAAAGCAAGCCATATAATTAATACAATTGGAAAGTGAAGTTTCATTTTATTGTTTTCATCCGCTAATTGATACATAAGATTCAGGTTAATAGATTTTTAATTAAATCATATTTTATTTCATATATTATCTTATAAATTTTATAAGTATTTGGTTAGATTAATAATCAGATATCAGTATTCATGGTAACAATTTCTATTTCATTAGGTTATTACTTGAATGATTCTTGCACTTGCGAACTTACACATCAGCAGAGCACATGACTTGACAAACAACACATGTTGTAGAATCTGGAGTAATATTTCATCTGTTGGATGCAAAGGAGTGGAAGGCTTTTGATTTGACCTGCCCATGTTTGAATGGAACCTCGCAACTTCTGGTTAGTAATTTGTGTAGATGGCTTTTCCCTATTTAGTCAATCTAAAAAGAATTATTCATGCTGGTTATTAATGTGGACTCCATACAATCAACCGCAATGCATATATATGAACTTACCACACATGTTTTGACTTTCGATGTAATCGGTCCATGAAGTTTGAAGAAATTTCTTGACGTCTATATGCAACCATTAATAGATGAGTTACAAATGTTGTACAATATTGGCGTCCAAAAATATGAGGCTGCCACCGGGCATGGATTTCTAATGAGAGCTGCAATTCTTTAGACAATAAGTTTCTTTCACACATACAGAATGCTATCTGGATAGAGCACAACAATAATTTTTCTATGTCCAATGCACAAAGAGAGGTCGAAAGCCTTTTATTTATCACGTGGAGAGAAAGTATCACATTTTAACAATGATAGATAGTTTTTGCTTATAGATAACCCCTTGAGAGCAGACAAACAACACTTCGCCAATGGTTGGATTGAGATAGATCATCTCTTGCCACGGTTGGAAAGCATTGAAGTCTCGGAGTGTGTAGCCGATTTCACAACAACTATGGGAGACCCTCCATGCACAACCGCTGGATCTGGAATATAGCATAAATAGAGCAAACATAGTATTTTATTTTTGGTGTTTACCATATTAGAGGAAAAATCTTGCTTCCCGCAATATTGAACTTATGCATACATATAAAAATTAACGATACCAATTTCATCAATATTGTACGTGATGTGTCTGTTCAAATGAAAGACGATACAAATACGAGAAGAGATTTGTCTCATATTTATCATCCTCATTCACTGGCATTACATTTGAAAAGCATTGTAGCAAAACCTAAATTTGTTTATTTTTTGACTATGGACCAAAAACATGTTGTTTTTGAAATTTTTGGATAGATATTCATCAAATATTAGGAGATTGATTGATATAAATGAATGCAAACTCACAAGAATAAAAAGTCACGGTTATCATGTATTTGTGGAAATTCTACTTCCAATAGTATTCAGTTACTTTCTTCTAGATTATGTATGGTGCTCCTCCACAAATCTCAGTCACTTCTTTCATGATATTTGCTCAACAACCTAAAGGGAGAAGCTGGAAAGAGATATCCCCATCATGATTTGCAACTTTGAAAAAATCTTTCCTCCATTTCTTAATTTCAGGGAACATCTCTTCATCCACTTGTGGTATGAGGTGTTAGTCGAATATTCAGTCCAATATCGCTAAATGTGCGCATTTAAGAGGTAACATATGATTTATGCTGCTTTTAATTTTTATGAATGCATGCACAAATAAATGAGTTTATTTAAATATATAATTGACTAATATATTTATTGTTAAAACATATATAGATTCGTGCACAATAGTCCTGTTTATGCATCTATTTGATACCAAATTCCTAAAACTTATTGTTTGTTTTTTTACCTAAATTCATTAGATTTTCTACTCTAATAGTTCAATTGTGCTCTTAGGCTTGAAATTGAATAGAAATCAAGAATCAAAGTCAAGAGCCAGAAGAACTCGTACCAAATGATGAAAATGGAACCTTTTTTAAAAGTAAAATATTGTCATTACTAAAAACTTAACTTTCAGTGATAGAAAAATCCGTTGTTGAAAGTCCATTTTCTGTCGCTGAAAGGTATCGGCAACGAATTTTTTTTAGCGTTAAATCTGTCGCTGATAGTGACCCCGCTAAATATCAGCGACGAATTTTTTTTCTGTTACTAATATTAGTGACGGATCAACGACGGATCAACGACGGAAAAAATTCATCACTGATATCAACGACGGAAAAAATTCTATCGCTAAAAACAAAATAAAAAATAATAAAAATAATAAAAATAATAAAAATAGTAAAAATAATAAAAATAATAAAAATAATAAAAATAAAAAATAAAAATAAATAAAAAAGCCACCATTGTCTTTGAATTGATATTCAAAAGCCACCATTGCATCCTTCGAATTCTTCAATCCCATTTCTATGTTTGCGATTTTTATTTTCAATCTCAATTTCACTGTTTGATCTAAGACATTGGTTGGTTTGTGATTTTTATTTTTCTATTTTAAACTGTTTATATTATCAACAGTTTAATTTTAGTATACTATTGTCTTATTTTTAGATTTTTAAATTTAAATTATTTGTAGGACTTTAATTTCACAACTATAGTTTTAATTTAAAAAAAATAAAAGAAAATATAAATTTGTCTTATTTGTATTTTAGATTAATTTAGTATTTTCTTATAAATTTAGGTTGTTAGTAATTTCTAGTTTTTCTTTTATAATTTTTTTAGAAAAAAATTTTGGGTTTTGCATTTAGTTGTATTTAATTTCCTTATGATAAATTGTTTATTTATTTTTAATAGATTTAAGGATTAAAAGTTCGATCAACTCAACTTAGGTAATTAGCATAAATAAATATTAATCAAAAGATTAACCAATATCGATAAGTCCATTTACTAAATTTACCACATCAGCCATGTAGGCTATAGAGACTCTGCAGAAATGATGAATATCTTATCGGCCCATAGTTTTGTCCATTCTCTATTTTACTATCTCGACAAATCATCTAACAGATGTATTGAGCATTGCATTGATGATAATGATTAAAATAAATAAATAAATAAATAAACCTCATAATTACGTTATGCTCAATTGTTTAGAAGTGGATTCAAATTATGAATATGTGACTACTAAATTTTCAATGCTTAGAGTGTTTGAAAACCATTGTTTGATTATCAATTTTCTCTAAATAGACATTATAGCTTTGAAATCTTTAAAATGATTATCTTAATTGTAGGTGGATCGTATATAATACGACAGTTTTGCAAAATGGTTCCGAAAGCAATTTTTGAATTCAGGATATGTATGATTCTTTTTAAAAGCAACACTAAGATTCACTTAATTTAAGATAAAATATTTGTTTTTAGAAATTAATGATCTAAAAGAAGTTGCAAAGAGGGTGATGTTATATCTAGCATGGGATCAAATGATAAGCTAAAATTCTCACAAAAATATCTTGTGAACAAATACAAGTTCCATACACATCGTGCTATGAAAGGGCAAGGTGTCGATAAATTTAGTACGTATTCAGTACTTGGGTGGGGATTTTTACATATGTTGGATGAAATCATAAAGTTATAGTACAATATGCCATGTATGTTGGTCGTGTTGTTCAAGTACCGATGATTTCATCCCTTTAAAAGCATAAGAATGTATCAAAATTACAAGATAGTAGAAGTAAACTAGAAAAGCCAATATAAATCTATTGATCCGTTTGTCTTAGTACAACAAGCCATCCAACTATATTATGCACCTTATCCTAGTCCAAGTTAGTCGAAGTAAACTAGAAAATGCAATATAAGACTGTCGAACTATTTGTCTTAACACAACAAGCCATCCAAGTGTGCCTTATCTTGGTCCAAAGTCTGAAAGAGTGAGTTGGTTAGTGGTTTGCAAAACTAAAACAATTCAGTAATATTGGAGTACAAACGTGCCACTCATATTGACTTCAAGATTATTGAGGCTTTATCAATCAAAGACCATGGGGAACACAGGACTTGGCATTCCACATATATTCTAGAACTTGGCATAATGTCTTATCTGTCAAATGCAAAGTGGCGGAGGTCATTTGATTTGGCATACCACGAGTTTGCAATGGAACTTAGCTTTATATGAAGATGGTTTCACCCTATTTGATCCATCTCGAAAAAATTATTCATGTTAGCTAGTGATATTGAATTCCTATAACCTGTAAGCTGTCATCTGAGTTTTTGACAATTGTTGTACCTGGTCCATGGAGTCCAAAAATTTGCTTGACATTTATATGTAACCATTGATATACAAGATGCATTCACTATAGAACGTTAGAGTGGAAATATATGATGCAACTGCTGGGCATGGATTTTTTATGAGGGTTGCTCTTCTTTTGACAATTAGTAACTTTCCCAAATATGGAATGCTATTTGACTAGAGCACAACTGGAATTTAGGGATGTGACAATATACATAGAGAGGTGAAAGCCTTTTATTTATAACATGGTAAGAAAGTTTCATACTTTGACCGTCTTTTTTTCTCCCTATGAATTACCCCTTCAAACATGATAAACAGCACTTCATCAAAGGACAGGTTGATACAGATGATCCACCATCAAGGGTGATAAGAGAAGAGGTGTGTGAACATGTTATCAATTTCTCAACAGCAGTCGAAGACCACCGAGGGACAATAGTAGGATTTTGGTGCACATCATAAGTGGAACAAATGGTATGTTTTCTTTTGGATCTGCAGTATTGGAGGAATAATTTGTTTCGCCCTCCCATTAACCTCATGCATATGGAGAAAAATGACATAGCCGACATCGTCAATATTGTTCTAGACATGCCCAGTCAAGCGAAAGACAACATTAATACAAGGAAAGATTTATATCATCTTTATCATCTTTCATTTGCAATACATCCTACAAGCATGAGTCCAAAACCTAAAGCGCGTACTCATTCAGAAAACTGGAACAAATGTAACAGCTAGTACAACACCTCTGCCTCCGGTCATGCATTCCAGGTTTCACTTTCATGAAGCAAAAACTTGAATATTATATCCATGAAGACTCCAATGACATACAGAAACTAGTACAACATCTCTGCCTCCGGTCATTGATGTCACGCCCCAAACCGGGATCATGAACAGCCGCGCGTTGTCTCTGGATACCGACTGTATTTTTATAAAAAATCAGGTAGAATTTCCTCATAAATCGGAGGTTTACCATATACAAGTAAACCTGTATATTCAAAATTAACCTATAATTTAAATAAATGGTCATCCGGACCTCTCCAAAATCAACAAATTCCACCCTAAACATCCAAAACAATGCAATGCTATAAAATCTCTAACAATTCTAGCCACAGACTTCTACTGTCATGCCCAACTAGAGTATGAGCAGCCGCTACACCGAGCGGATCTAAGTTTATACAATGTATAACACATTTCCCAAGTAGAAAGTTTAAAACGCTTACAGATGCCTCAATGCGAGTAAAATGAAACAAAGCGAGAGTTATGCACACAACTGCTCATAAGTTATATACTCATCCCATAATAGACACGGCCAACTACGGACCTAAATGTTAAGACCTCGCAGAGTCGAAATAAAATAAAGATTTTATATTTCTATTTAAAGTAAATCTCACCGTCATGAATATCAAATCCACCCTAGAGCCTGTAACGTCGCTCTATCACAATAAACCTGTCTGAGAAGGGAAAAGAGAGGGGTAAGTATCATGGGAAGATACCCAGTGAGTGAGGAGGATAATATCAAGCATAAATAGTATGGGTGAATCATTGGAGTGTCAAATAATATCATTTGAAACAAAAATTTACATTTCGCAGCAAAATATGATATATTTAGCAATTTGAAATCATTTAATCAATCACACGATAACAAACATATATGCATCCATTTAAAATCAAGTAATATCAGAGCGAGCCAAAAATAGTCCTGTCAAAGGTCAACCGTGACAAAAAACCGGCGCATCGGGGGTTTTATTATGTATAAACTTTAAAACGCTTTCTACCCTGACGTTGGCCATGAGTTCACTGGGGTTAACTCATCGTCGTGTATAGGACTCCACCCGATATTAGACGGTGATGTCACATACATCCTCCCCCTACGTCGGTTCAACTGGCGTGCCTATAGCCCTTAGAATAACTGACGTTTGCAGATACCTCCTGCAAAAGTGTATCCAGACAACCTGTACCTCCACAAACGCCCTTCATAACTACGGAATCATCAATTTAATCATCATAGTATCACAAGGGCACAACGTCCCATAAATAAAATCGTATAATCGCATAACTAGTGGGTATCCGACCCACATAGTTCATCAAAGCATTTCAAGTCTGCGTGCCAATACATTTTATCAAATCATTTCAAAACAGTATATCAATGCAACGGTAGAAAATGAAATTATCAATTTTCAAGTAATGACACAATTTTTGTTTTATTTCAAACCATGGATGTATAGTTATCGTAAACATAATTCAAGACACTCCAATAATCACAAAACAGATTTGAAATTTAATATTATACGTCAAATCAATACATATCAAAAGCATGTTTTATCGAAATCATGACAGAAAACACGTTTTACCATTTTATGCAAGAGATTAGGGTCTCATTCACTTATATAGGGAGGGTGGTCACTTCCTATTTTTCAACGAGTTATTAAAAGACAAAACTAATCAAATTATCAAATTTTATATCAAATAAAATCTTAATGAGGGATTTTTAATTTTTTTCTTTCCAATTTAATATAACTTAAAATTAACAAAATTTATTCAAATTTTGAAGTGAGTGCGTTTCTCTCACCTAGGGTTCCTCGGGTTTCAGACCTAACTGTCGTTCGCCCGTCGGATTGGTCTAAAACCTGTAATATTTTTAAATTTGAAATATATTAGCACCAACTAAATTTCTAACACCAAACCCTAGAATTTCAACCAAATCATAGTCGTGACCTGCAGTGAAGATGCAGGCGAGCTCTCGAAGGGGAAAGCCGGTCGCGGGCTCGCAGGCTGTCGCGGGCTCACGGGCAAGCGGGCTGACGGCCTAGCGGGCTGGCCCGCTAGTGGGCTCACGGGCTCTCAGCCCTGCTTGCTGGCCACAGTGGGCTTCGCGGGCCATAGTGGGCTCACGAGTCAGCAGTGGGTCGCGCTGGAGCGCACTGTGCTTGCGCAGAGGATAGTGCTGGAGCGTGCTGGCGCTCGTGTTGGGCTCGCGCACTGCTCGCGGGAGATCGTGCACAGGGCTCATGTAGTGGGTCACATTGGAGCTCGTGTAGGGATTGTGCAGGCACATGGTCGTGCGCAGGAGTGGTCACGAGCAGGTGCGCGCTCACGCTATGGGGTGCTGGTAGCAGATCGCGCTCGGCTGGGCTCGCACAGCTCGCGGAAGATCGTGTTGCGCATAGGAGGAAGGCGCTCGCGGGAAGGTGTTGCAGCGGCGGCTGGGTGAGGTGGCGATGATGGCGAACGGCAGTGCTGGCGGCGGTGATCGAGCGCGGCTACGGGAGAAAAAAGGACAAAGAGCGAGAAAGAGAGAGAAAAGGGAAAAAGAGATTAGGGCTTTTTAGCCCTAATCCTTTTTTTTTTTTCTGGTATTATATTTTCTAACCCCCTAAAATCAATTTTCATTCTCGAAATTAAAAGAAGACTAAACTGTAAATAAATGGGGGTACTGTTTTCTCATAGCCTCCTCGGACTCCCAGGTCTCCTCCTCGACCTGATCACTCCTCCACAAAACTTTGACCAATGAAATTTCCTTACTCTGCAGCTTTCTGACCTGTCGATCAAGAATAGCCACGGGCTGAACTGGAAGACAAAGATTCTCTCGTAACTCAAGAGGTGGAGGCTCAAGTACATGAGAAGGATCAGTCAAGTATTTCCTGAGTACTAAGACATAGAATACGTTGTGAATACAGGATAGTTCATCTGGTAGCTCTAATCTATATGCCACACTCCCGACCCTCTCAAGGATACGGTAGGGCCCAATATATCTGGGGCTCAACTTGCCCCGCTGTCTGAACCGTATAACTCCCTTCCAAGGAGATATCCTCAAGAAAACCATATCTCCCGTAGCAAACTCAAGAGGTCGCCGCCTACGATCAGCATATGTTTTCTGTCTGTCTTGGGCGGCTTTCATCCGCTCACGGATGACCTTAACTTTATCCTTTATTTGCTCAATCAACTCAACACTGCTGAGACGTCACTCTCCGACCTCATCCCAGCATATCGGGGTACGGCACTTCCTGCCATATAGTGCCTCATACAGGGGCATCCCTATACTGGCTTGATAACTGTTATTATATGCGAATTCGACCAATGGAAGGTATCGATCCCAACTACCATGAAAATCAATGGCACATGCCCGAAGCATATCCTCGAGCGTTTGAATCGTCCTCTCAGATTGGCCATTCGTCTGAGGATGATATGCTGTACTGAAGTTCAATCTAGTACCCAATGCCTCCTGTAACTTAGACCAAAACCTAAATGTGAACCTGGGGTCCCTATCTAAAACAATCGACATGGGCACCCCATGAAGCCGAACTATGGTATCAATGTAAAGACGTGCCAACGCCTCTAAGGAATAGTCACCTCGGATAGGGATAAAATGTGCAGATTTGGTGAGTCGATCGACAATCACCCAAATCGCATCATGTCGTGGAGAAGTCCGCAACAACCCCATCACAAAGTTCATAGTGATATGCTCCCATTTCCACTCAGGAATGGGAAGAGGCTGCAGTGTACCCGCTGGACGTTGATACTCGGTCTTCACCTGCTCGTACACCAAGCATCGTGCCACAAACTCTGCTATATCCCTCTTCATGCCTGACCATCAATAGTTACCTCTGATGGTCTGGTACATCTTCATACCCCCTAGATGCATAGTATATGCAGAAGAATGTGCTTACTCAAGGATAGCATGTCGAAAATCACTATCGGCCGGGACACACACTTTGTCTCTGAATATCACGAGTCCATCATCACGGACTCTGAATCTCCTTATCTGTACTATAGAGCTCTCTGATACAGTCGAACAAAGTCGGCCTGACCTCAAATCTGGCTAGTAAGCCTCTGTGATCATCGTTAGTCAAACTGACTCCTAAGCCTCAGAGTCCCACTAAACAAGAAAGGTAGGCTTTCTCTGTTGACTGTGCGGATGATGCTAACTTCCGACTCAAGACATCTATTACAACATTTGCCTTGCCCGAATGATAGTCAATAATGAGGTCATAATATTTGAGGAGTTCTAACCATCTCCTCTGTCTCAAATTCAGCTCCTTTTGGGTAAATAGATATTTCAAACTCCTGTGATCTGTAAATACCCTGCAGGTCACCCCATAAAGATAATACCGCCATATCTTCAATGTGAAGACTATGGCTGCCAACTCTAAATCATGTGTCGGTTAGTTAACTTCATGTTTCTTCAATTATCGCGAGGCATATGCAATAATCTGACCATCCTGCATCAGAACACAACCCAATCCCTGTCGGCTAGCATCACTGTACACTGTATACTCCCGACTACTAGTGGGAAGGGCTAAAATAAGAGCGGATGTCAATCGTTGTTTAAGCTCCTAGAAGCTCACCTCACAACGATCATCCCAAACAAACTTGACCCCCTTCTACATCAATCTCGACAACGGAGCAGCTCTCTGGGAGAATCGCTCTACAAATCTATGATAATTCCCCACCAAATCTAGAAAACTACGAATCTCGGTAACTGTTTATGGCTGCTCCCACTTCACTATGGTCTCAACCTTCCATGGATCAACATAAATACCCTCCGTGGAAACAATATGCCCCAAGAATCCAATTTGTCTCAGCCAAAACTCATATTTCAAAATTTTGGCATATAGCTACTTCTTACGGAGTATCTACCACTCGTAAGTGCTCAACATCTATGAATATATCAAGATGTCATCGATGAATACGATGACGAACCGATCCAAATAGTCATGAAAAACTAGGTTCATCAAATCCATGAAAGCAGCCAGGGCATTAGTCAGCCCAAACGGTATGACTAGAAACTCGTAGTAGCCGTATCGGGTGCGAAAAGATGTGTTAGGCACATCTTCGGCTTGAACGAAGATCAATCTTAGAGAAAACCCTGGCTCCCTGTAGCTGATCGAACAAATCATATATACGTGGCAGGGGATGTCTGTTTTTTATGGTGGTTTTGTTCAATTGCCTGTAGTCCACACAAAGCCAAAATGTACCATCATTTTTCTTTACAAACAGTACCGGAGCGCCCCAAGGTGAGGTACTCGGGTGAATAAACCCGTTGTCCAGAAATTTCTGTAACTGAATTTTAAGCTCTTTAAGTTTAGCAGGCGCCATTCTGTATGGCGGAATAGAAATAGGATTGGTCCCCAGTACTAGATCAATCTCGAAATTGAACTCCGGAACTTGTGGTAATCCGGGAAGCTCCTCGGGGAACGCATTTGGAAATTTCTGCACCACAGGAACATCTTCAAGTCTCGGTTCCTCAATGGTGGTGTCAACAACATAAGCCAGATAAGCCGCACAACCATGGCGTACCAAGCGTCTGGCCTTCATAACAGATATTATACTGCGGAGCAATACTCATCTCTCACCCCAGAATACTAATGGCGGCTACCCGGACCCCCAAAACTCAACTTCTTTCGTGAAATGATCTACGGAAACCCGATATAAACTCAGCCAATCCATCCCTAGGATGGCATCAAAATCCGTGAAAGGGAGCGGAATCAGATCTACGTCTAATACTGTCTCCCCAATACCAACCTTACAGCCCTTATAGACTGTATCTCAAATGATATACTTGTCAAGAGGAGTGACTAACATAATCTCCTCATCAAGTGGCGAGAGAAATTTGCTCCGATATCTATAAGAATACAAACGTTGATACTGAATATTCGCATGGTACCTAAAAATAAAAAAAAAAATCAATCGAATTTAAAATGCGAAGAAAAAGTGAACGAATATATATATATCAAATTAGTTAAGTTTCGAAAACTTTAACTAGTCAAAACTGTACATCGATATCATGATATACAAAAAAAATTATATAGAAAGTACAACAAAAATACTACACTAAGCGGTTTACGGGAAGATTACCCATAATAATATCAGGGTTTGCCTGTGCGTCCTCCTGTGTCATAGCAAACACACGAGCCTGGGCCCTAGGCTGCTGCCGCGACGATCCTGGCACTGTATTACTTCCGGCTGTAGTCCGAGGAGCGGTAAGAGCTAAGTAAGCAGGTGCCCCCTACTGGCATGTGCTAGACGTACCAGTACGACTCTGTAAAGTCAATCCTCCTCGACCTAAATCGGGGCAGACACTCCTAACGTGACCTTGCTTCCTACACTAGAAGCAAGCAACTAGTACTCTACATGCCCCAAAGGCATGGTGGCTGCTGCATCTACAGCAGAAGGGCGGTCTCTGTATAGTAGACTGCGTATTGACACTAGGGGCTGGTGCCCCAAAACCTTGTGGTCGAGGTCCCTGTCCCGATGCTGCTGGTCTGAAGCTAGAAGAACCTCCGGGATATCCAGAACCTCTACCCCTCTTTGACGACTATCACCTGTGACCCAGTCTTTCTCTTCTGGGACTCTCCCTCTGTTTAGCCTCTGCTCGGACGATCTCTTCCGCCCGATACGCTGAATCAATCATCTTTGATAGTGTAAAAGAGGGAGTCACCGTCATATACTTCCTGATACTCAATTGGAGGCCATCTTCAAACTTGAACCTCATCTGAGCCGGTGTAGCCATGTCGGGGACAAAGGCCGCTAGTCATCTAAGCTCAGCCTCGTACTCTAAAACTGACCTCGTCCCCTGGCATAAGTGCAGGAACTCCATCCTCATCCGGTCCTGCTGGAACGGGGTGAAGTACCTGCGATCGAACTCTTGTAGAAAGTCCTCCCACCGCAGGGTCTGTGTAGCATTGTCACGGATAGCCTCCCACCACGAGAGGGCATCTTCGTCGAGGAGTCTCTAAGCAACTCTCAATTTGAGCTCCTCTGACAACCCCAAGTCCATAAAGATCCTACGAATCCTGTTGATCTAGTGTTTTGCCGCTACTGCATCATTGGATCCTAAAAAGTCTGTGCATCTGAGTTGCCGAGACTCTTTCACCAACTGCATGAGCTCGTGGATGCGCCTCAAAGTAACCGACATCTAATCAGTAGGAGTAGAAACAGAAGGACCGGCCACCGAAGGAGGAACCGGGGTCGTAGGAGCAGGTACGGCCGCAGGTGTGGTAGCTGGAGTCTGTAGTAGAGGTGGTGGCATCTGCGTCCCATATCTATTGTACCACTCTTGCCACTGCCTCAAGGCATCGAGTGGTGGTGGAGGAATCTCGGCTGTAACAGCCGGTGGAGGTGCTGAGGGTGGCGCTGGTGAGCGTGCTTCAGTAGAGGAAGCATCCTCTGGCACTGAAAGACCCTCAAGTAAGGCGAATCTAGCACCTCTCCTACCATGTTTATGTGGCATAATTCTGTGAAAAGAATACATTGTTATTAGATAGAAATCAAGAATGAAGGTTAGTTGCTCCGTAACTAACCCCTTAAAAAAAATAAACTATAATTCAAAACATTTAAAACGCTCTCTACCCCGAAGTTGGCCATGAGTTCGTTGGGACTAACTTATCATCGTGTATAGGACCCCGCCCAATACTAGACGGTGGCGTCTCACACGTCCTCTCCCTACGTGGGTTCAACCGGCCGCGCCTATAGTGCTTAAAATAAATGATGTTTGCGGAAACCTTCTACAGAAGCGTATCCGGGCAATCTGTGCCTCTACAAATGCCCTTCGTAGCTACGGAATCATCAATGTCATCATCATAGTATCACAAGGGCACAATGTCCCACAAGTCAAATCATATCATCGCATAATTAGTGAGCATCTGACTCACATAGTTCATCAAAGCATTTCAAGTCTGCGTTCCAATACGTTTCATCAAATCATTTCAAAACAGTATATCAATGCAACGGTAGAAAAGGAAATTATCAATTTTCAAGTAATGACACAATTTTTGTTTCATTTCAAATCATGGATGCATAGTCATCGTAAAGATGATTCAAGACACTCCAATAATCACAAAACAGATTTGAAATTTAATATCATACGTCAAATCAATACATATAAAAAACATGTTATATCGAAAACACGGCAGAAAATACGTTTTACTATTTTATGCAAGAGATTAGGGTCCCACTCACCTATGTATGGAGGGTGGTCACTCCCTATTTTTCAACAAGTCTCCAAATGACAAAACTAATCAAATCATCAAATTTTATATCAAATAAAACCCTAATAAGAGATTTTTAATTTTTTTCTTTCCAATTTAATATAACCTAAAATCAACAAAATTTATTCAAATTTTGAAGTGAGTGCGTTTTTCTCACCTAGGGTTCCTCAGGTTTCAGACCTAGTTGTCGTTCGCCCGTCGGATTGGTCTAAAACCTGTAATATTTCCAAATTTGAAATATATTAGCAACAACTAAATTTCAAACACCAAACCCTAGAATTTCAACCAAATCATAGTCGTTACCTGCAGTAAAGATGCAGGTGAGCTCTCGAAGGGGAAAGCCGGCGGGATGGCGGGCTAGTAGGCTGGCCCGCTGGTGGGCTCGCGGGCTTTCAGTGTCACGCCCCGATCCTCGGATCGACCACGCAACAGCCGCCGCGTTGTCTCGGTACACGGGCAGAACCTCCCCTTATACCGGGACTCCGCAAGGCTACAAATCAGTTCAAAACTCATCCAATACACCCTCCATCAGAAATGAGAAAAATCATATGACAATACACATATAAAGGACCCATCCGGTCCATCCCTGTACACACAAGCATGCATCGACACGCGAATGGGGCGGGGGTTCCTGTACATGCATACATACGAAAATTGGCAATCCCAGCCATTCCAGAATTCTCAGCATAATTAAAACATTTAAAACCAAGAAGTCCCAAATCATAATCGCAGGATTTTACTAACACTCGCATGAAGAAACGAGCTAGCGTCAGTAAAATCCAAGTGGTATGAGATGTACAGAACTTCACAAATCCAAAAGAAAGTATCGAAATTCAGAATTTCAATCCAAATATCCCATATGAGAGTTTAAAAGGAAATGAACAAGTTCCGTACAAACCATGTAAGGATTCCATCAATACTTGCTCTTATATATGAAACAAGTATTAATTTAATCCATACCAAAAAATTATACAAGTCTTTCATTCCATGGAATTCAAAATCAACCAAAATGAACTTGCATTTCTATGTACCTACGCAAGTCAGCGGAATAAATCTTTCCCAGCTCCAATTTCTGCAACAGATCTAAACTTCCTCTGAAAAATGTTAAAGGGAGGGGTGAGTATTGGGAAATACTCAGTGAGCGGAGTGCAATGGTATAATTGTGTGATAAATGAGGGGTGAATGTGGGAGTGTCAAAGTATATCTCAAATAACATTTCATATATATCGAAACATTTTTTAATAAATCAGATAATTCACAAAGTATGCATCCACATCAAGTATTCTTTCAGAAAATCACAAGGGTCCCATCGAAATTACTTCCATCTTGCGTTTGGCCGAACCAAGATGAAAGCCCGCCAAGAGGTTTTCCATTTCGGTATTTCAAACACTACCCTCTTCCTTGGCGTTGGCTCGGACCTCCCCGGGGTGCAATCCAGATAGTCCGACGTGGCAGAGAAGAGGCCGCGTATACCTCTCTCGCAATAAAACCCAACCACGCCACCCCGTCGGGTCGCTCCGTGGAGGGAATGACTATAGCCATTAACTACTAGCACCATGCATTTATCAAATATGTCATTTCTCAAGTCATGTGCCATAATTTCTAGCAAACAATCATCAATTTCATGTCATAGCAATTTATAGTGCAACATCAAATCACATATGGCACATATGCATTTATAAATATAATGGATGCATTCATGCTTCACAATCCAGTCCGGACATCCCACGATCACAAAACAATTGATATAAAACATGAAAAATCTTACAAAATCCTTTATAAAACAATCTTAAACTCATTTGCTCATTTATAACACAACGGACCATCCACTCACCTTCTAGGGAGGGTATTCACTCCCTAATTCCATAAGTTTTCCAAAATGACTCTTCAAGTCTCCAAAAAGTCAACCTAGGCCAATAATTCACAATTTCAATTCAACCTCCAAAGAAATCTATTCTAATCAGCCAAATAAGTTCTAATTTCATCTAACACGTTTCTTTCGTATTTAATCAACCTAAATTCATGTAGAATTTAGACGTAACCCTAGAAATCACATATCAAAATTCGGGAAAATGCACTCTTTTCAAATTTCAGACATTTTCAGAATATATACAAATCTCTCATTCTAAATTCGGACTAAACTCATTCAAATTTCTGAAGGAACTAGAATTTCTCTTACCTAGGGTTTTGCAGCTTGCAGCTCTAGCGTCCGTGCGTCTACAACTCGGTCCAGACTACTGTAATGTTTCCAAACCGAAGCACACTTTAGCAATTAGCCCTAATTTCCAAGAGAATCAAAACTCCTAAACTATTGATAAGAGAATCGTTCTTACCTGCGTAGGGGATGAAATGCAGGTCGCGGCCTAGGGTTCCGAATGTCTCTTGCTACTGCCGGCTTGGGCTCCTGCGAGGGCTGCAGAAGAGCTTTCGGCTGAGGGAGAGAGCAAAGCGCGAGTGTGCGAGCAAGGAAAGGACAGCGCTACTGTCGCGCGCTCGGGAAAGGGTGAAGAGAACCCATTCGCGCGTGCGCGGGAGAGGAGAGAAACGGAGAGTGAAACAGAGAGTGAGGATGAGAGAGAGATAAAGAGAGAGAGAAAGAGAGAGTCGGGAGAGGGAGAGAATGAAAGAAACAGAGAGGGAGAGATTGGGGGTGAGAGATGAGAGAGAGTGATGGGAGAGAGAATTCGTGAGAGAGAGAGAGTAAATCGGGAGAGGGAGAGAATGAGTGGAAGAATTGGGAAAGTGACTTTTTCACTTTCCCGATTTTTTTTTTTTTTTTTTTTTTTTTTTGTTATCTTTGTCGGTGCCACATTCAGCCTGGCTTGCTGGCCGCAGTGGGCTTCGCAGGCCTTAGCGGGCTCGCGGGTCAGCTGTGGGTTGCACTGGAGTGCGCTGTGCTCGCGCAGAGGATCGCGCTTGAGCATGCTGGCGCTTGTGCTGGGGTCTCGCTGGCTCTCGCAAGGGTCGCGCGCTGGCTCGTGCTGGGGTCGTGCGCTGCTCGTGGGAGATCGCGCGCAGGGCTCGCGCAATGGGTCATGCTGGAGCTCATACGGGGATCGCGCAGCTCATGCGCAGGCGTGCGGTCATGCGCAGGCGCGCGGTCATGCGCAAGCGTGGTCCCAAGCAGGCGCGCGCTCGCGCTGTGTGGTGCTGGCAGCAGATCGCGCTCGGCTAGGCTTGCGTAGCTCGTGGGAGATCGCGTTGCGCAGAGGAGGAAGGCGCTCGCGGGAAGGTGTTGCAGCAGCGGCTGGTGCGCGGTCATGCGCAGGCGCGCGGTCATGCGCAAGCGTGGTCCCGAGCAGGCGCCCGCTCGCGCTGTGGTGCTGGCAGCAGATCGCGCTCGGCTGGGCTTGCGTAGCTCGTGGGAGATAGCGTTGCGCAGAGGAGGAAGGCGCTCGCAGGAAGGTGTTGCAGCGGCGGTTGGGTGCCGTGGCGATGGTGGCGAGCGGCGGTAGCGGCGGCGGTGATCGGGCGTGGCTGCGGGAGTGGAAAGGACGAAGAGCGAGAGAGAGAGAGAGAGAGAGAGAGAGAGAGAGAGAGAGAGAGAGAGAGAGAGAGAAGGGAAAAGAGATTAGGGCTTTTTAGCCCGAATCCTTTTTTGTTTTTTTTTTTTTGGTGTTACAATTGAGCTGTACAAGTTCAGTCTTATTTTAGCACCCGTTAGTGGTGGCATCTATACAATAAAATATTGGTGACAACTTGACAGTATTGCTACCTTGCATCTTACTACAATTATCTTGGTTGTAAACTCAAATATTGTTTTGAGAAACTTGGTGGCATGTGAAGCATCATCTGCATATGAGAGATTAGTTCTTGTACGTTACACTGAATTGGTGGAATGCAATTGTTTGATACTGCAAAAGATATGAAATTGCTAAAAGCGAAAGGGATTGTCGTGAATGGATTGAATAGAGATGAAAATATGGCGAATCTTTGAAATGGGAGGACTAAATCAGTCAAATAGCAGAGGGACAGTGAAGTCAGTTGCTCATTCTATAATTGCTCATTCTATTAGCCTGAGATTATATCCATCCAAAAGTGAAGAAGATCCTACTAATAGCTTTCCATTTCCTTAGCCCTCTTGATTTCCTTAGTGAAAATCTTTGAGCTAATAGTGCATAGAGGAAAAATGTAACAGCTAGAGTATTGTAATAAAACTAGAGGAACCTAAGTTTATGTATCTTTGTCCAGTTTGCCTCTTCTTTCAATTGATGTTATTGCCCAAGCAGTAAGAAAAAGAAAAAGGCAAGGGCATTTCTCAGACAGTCGAGTGTCCCACAACTTTATGACATTAAAATCTTACTGTCCTTTGTTTTTAAGAAACACAAAAGGCTGTGCTCAGTGCAAAGAATGGCCCACAATGATTAGATTGAATCTGTGTAAGCTACCATTCACCAGCCAAAAAGCCAAAGAGATTCCTGTCCATATATTTCTTTAGATAAACAAATGTTTGTTGCTCATATTATTAGTAGTAATCAATTCAAAAGAGCAACACAAACAATTATTATAAAGAACCGAAATAATTAAGAAAAAATATTGGTTAAAATGGGAAAGTATATTCAACCATGCTCGTAAGCTTTCATTCAAAACACTCGAGATATTCACCCTTATGCATTGACTACCAAGTCAACAATGGTAATGGACACACCAGAAATCTCCTCTTCTTCTTCTTCTTCTTCTTTTAAGACTCTAACCTCCTTATATTCAATTTGGAACTCAAATCCTTTGCATGACAAGGCAATTGGGTCAAGCAAATCACTGAAGCTCTTGGTGGAAACCTTGAATATTATAACGAAAGCTCCGTGTGCATATTCAACGTTCCAAAGATTTTATTGTCTAACGATCCAATTTCCTATACCCTGTAAGAAGTCGCTGTAGGCCCTTATCATTATGGGCGTCAGGAGCTATATGAAATGACATGGTACAAACTTTCAGCAGCCAAAAGAACTCAAAATCAATTCAACGGCAGAAAATTCCAAGATCTTGTAGACCAGTTTATGAAAGATGAATTGCAGCTGAAAATTCGCTCTTCTTATCACAAGTACTTGGATGTGGAGGCTAAACACTGGCATGGAAGGCGATTGATGTGTGTTTCCGGCTAGAATTTCTTGAGAAATTCACAAACAAAGAAAGTAAGGAACACTGCAATGTTCGTACTAGGATGTCATATTTGCTTGACTTTACAGGAGCAAAATCTGCTCATAAAGCCATCCTTAGAGACATAGCCATGCTCCGAAACCAAATTCCTCTGTTTGTGCTGCACGAGATTTTGAAATTTCAGTACTTAAATGGAGCTTTTCTTAGTCATCCTGACCATTTGCTGCCCCAAATTTTGTTAGGCTTGTCCAAAAGTCTCTCTCCTTTCTCCATAAAACAAGATTCACCGAACAGCATTGAAGTGTATGACCAATTGCTAGACTTTTTGTACCACATGATTGTGCCAAAAAATCCATCAGCACGACACAGCGGTGAGGAGAAAACAATTGGAGAAACCGAACAAGAAGAAAGTTCCTTCGCTTGCTGCTGCACCATAAATCAGTTTTTAAATCACACCAATGTCAGCATTGTCACGCCCCAAACCTTGGATCGAACACGCAACAACTGTCACGTTACAACTACCGCGTTACTCCGGAACGTGGGTAAACCTAACTCATACACAAAAATGCCACAAAGCATTCATCAATATTTATCTATTTTTCCAAAATAATTCAATAAACAAAAACAAACTAGCATGCATTCATTGCACAAACAAACAATCAACCCAGTTTGTCCATGTTCAAAACATGCATACATAGGGTCAATCTGGCCGTTTCAATCAAATCTACAAAATATAAAACAAATCTCTACTCAAAAAATCCATATCAAATTCCATAAACCACAATTCCCAAAAATTTTTAAGAAAATAAAAGGGAAGTTCTGATTTTATATATACAAACTATAGTCAATTCGTAAACTAAATAGGTATGGTATAAAATAGATTTTCAAAATATTTACAAATTTTGCCTTCGATTGACTTTACTAATACCTCAAATCAAAAGATGACTAGTACCCAAAAGAATATAATAAACTAGGCTTCTACGAATTCGATATTAGGCGACCACAAATCTCAATTAGGTTTTTTCTATAAAAAATGAAAATAGAAGAAGTGAGTACAAACAATATTCAGTGAGTGGCGTGACAAGTTATGATAATAAATGAGTGGTGATTGTGGACATATCAAATATAATTTCAAATCATTGTCATTATATTTATAAATTCCATAGTTGTATACCAAATATCAAGTTCAAATGAATTTAAATAAATAAATTATGAAAAATAAAATTTATACATCCAATTTAAACTCATAATTTTTTTCAAATTCATGGGGTTTCCAAAAACAAAGTGTCCGACAATAGTTTGCCATGACCAAGAATGGAACCGTTAAGGGATTTTTATATTTTCCCAACTCACAAATATTGTCAAGGGGTTCTTATTTGAATTCATAATCATACATTCACTCACCTTTTGGAAGGATTACACTCCCAATTCACAATCGAATCCAATAAAAAATCTCTCTTAACCCTTCAATTGTCTCAACATAAGATAATAAACATAATTTAATCACTTAAATGTAGGTCAATAGTAGGGTTAACCGATTTTTTCTTCAATTGTCTCATAATCTAAAATTTTCTTCACAACCATATCTTAGAAAAACTACCACACAAAAATACTGAAGTCTATGAATGTGTTAGTCCAAAATTCATGAACCACATTTGCGCAGTCACCGAATAATCACCATAATTTTCACTACACACATTGGATTTAAGTGATTTAGGTTTCAAATTAAAGATAAGACAGATCTACAACTTCTGTAATTAGGGTTGGCTGTTCAAATTTGAAGCAAAGTTTGTAGGAAGAACAGAACAGAATAGAGCAAATTTCTACAGGACGTATCTCTTTGAAAAATCACCAAAAATCTAATAATCAACAAAATGTCTATTAGAGTATGTCATATTAAAGCCCTGGAATTCTAGTTCAGTGGAAGCAAGCCTTATTCAGTTTACTATTATGTAGAGAAAGTTATAATCAAAACATCATCATTGAGTCAAGCTGGCCAGTTGCAGAAATTCAAGTTTTCGTCCTTATTCTAACATTATCCACACTTAATAAGCTAAATACTTGCATAATAACACCAATCCAAGTTGAGGAAGATAACTTATCTCAAATAAAATCACCAATTTCGTCCCAAAATTGAGTCACAACAAATCTTAATTTTTCTCTTTTTATAAAAATTCTAAATTAAAATCATTAAAATCATATTCATGATTAATGGAACTAATCCAAGAAAATGGTGAAAATATTACTTTAATTTTGTGGTTGAACAAACTCTCTCAAGTTGACTGTTCAAACTTTAGATTTCTCTCTCTAGAACCCTTGATCTTTCACTAGAACCATAATACTTCAAGTTTGTTTGAGGGTTTAAAAGTCTAGATGTGTGGGCTTTTGTTTGATCTTGTTTGATATTGAAGGAAGCAAAGAGAGTGGATGAGTGAAAGCAAACCGTGAGGGGGAGAGTGAGGGAGGGAGGTGAGGTTGTGTGTTTATTCGGGAGATAGGAGAAAAAAGATGAGGGAGGAAGAGAGAAGGAATAAGTGGGGGGTTTGACAGTGACATTATGTTTTATCCTTTTTTTATATTCTCGATATTATAATACTTAACCCCTTACAGAGAAATTTCGCTTTTTGAAATTTAAAAGAAAATTATACATCAAAGAAAGGTAGAAGTATTGTTTTCGCATTAACTCCTCAGTCTCCCATGTTTTTTTTTCCCTCACTTGCATATTCAATTCTCATGAACTTCTAGTTTCACCTAATTGTGAGGTAAGCTGGTAATTAAGATCATGGAAATAAATCTATAGAGTGTTGGACAATTCTTTAAGATAGGAACTTATCAAGAAGGTTGAAGGTAACATCAGCAAACTCACGCAACAAGTAAGAAACCTCTAACGCTGAACAATGATAAAAGTATTGATGGAAAGGATGAAATCAGAAGGGATTAAGGTTAACATGAGCCCGTGTCTAGAACCTCTCTCAATTCCCTATATTTTACAATAGGAAAGCATCTGAAAGAAAAATGTCACAATAGATATTATTAGAATATATACCAAAAGTGTATGAAAATTCTACATTTACCGGTCACAAGCAAACAGGTATTGTTAACCCAACTAACATATAAAGCATCCATCAGGGTTCCACTTTCTATTTCAACTTCTTAACAATGGAATTGGACACCACATTCATGGTATTGCCTACTTCTACCACAACCTGACATATTCTTGCCCCATATACAACAAAGGTATGGAAAATATTTATATGCTTTTGACCTGTAATAGTATACATAATACAACATATTACCTATAACAGGAACTCATTGATCTCACCAAATCATACTCATCATCAAAGGGACTACCATAACAATGAAATTTGCATATGTCCATCCACGAGTTCACGATAAGGTGTGGGACCATGGCATTAGAAACTATTTCATTAGATGTAAATTGACTCTACAAATTGAAATGATTTCCATAAACAACCATTAGCACATTTGTAAGAAAATCTTGATAGTGACTAAATTCTCTAATACTAATCGAAGAGCTTACAAAAGGAAAAATAGTATTCACTACAAACTCACATTTAACTCTTTTCTAACTTCATTAGGAAGTCAATTTAATCTAAAGTCTTACTTATGCTTGGCACTCCCCCATGCTGCACAAAATTCTCATTCTCTTTTTAGCAATTGCATTCATCTAATTGGAATCATACTAACAAACTACTACAAAATTTAGGTGCTTCCCTCACTGGTAGATCCTCTTAAGAAAACAATATTCGGTAGTTCATACCCCTCCAATCTAAGGTCTTATTCACACATAAATTCACAAAACTTATATTTCCAAATATTCTCAACAAATGTCATAGCTTATAGTTATGTAAATAGCGGGCTATTATACCTATGTATTGATTTAACAAAATATAAAAAATTACTCTAAGTAAAGTACTTCATATTCCTGCTATGATTGTACAAACATTAAGTACCGATAACTAAAACATAAAAAATAGATACTAGAAAAGAAAATAGAATAATTCAAAATCATAGAAGCTAACTTAATGAGAATGTAGAGTGGACTCTAGCTCTTAAAGCAAACACACTAGCACAAAAGGGAAGGATTCAAATAAAGGATTCAAGGAAATTTAGTCTAAATTTTTGTTTGTCATTAAGGGACCTAAAACAATTCATACTCATCAAATTCTCAACAATTTAGAGTTGGCTAAGGAAGATTCAGACCACAGAGAGCCCATTCCTCAGAAGATTAAAACTAATTTTAGTAACATGTCTGCTCTCAAGAGACTATTTTCTCCAAATTGAATTTATGGCAAAGACCCGTACTAGAATGCAATTGTAGAAATAGAAATTCCATCTTGTTGTCAAGAATCTACTTTATATTAACCCAAATCACTTACCTCCAACCTACATCTTTAGTATCAAATGGTGGTTTTATGTAACTACAAAAACAACACCGTGCGTTACTATAGTTATACTCATCACAGACCTTAGCTTGGGTCTATTTCCAAAGTAGTTTTGATGTCTAACATACTTAGCATTGCAAATCTTTCCTTGCTCTCTAATCCATATCGAAAAACTAAATTCATATAATTGATAGACAACAATGTCCTTAATTACTATTAAACAATATGGGCAAAATTATTTTAAGAGATTTGCCAATAAGATTCATGCAATAACTTGTTGGGCTGTCATACATGGGATGGAGTTTGATCTTGTATATTTCTCAGTTAAGTCTATTTATGATGAAGAATATTGTTACGCCCCGAACCGGGGTCATGAGCAGCCACCCGTTGCCCTGTATGCCGGCTATATTTTTTCAGAAAATCAGACAGAACCTCCCCATATTTTGGAAGTCTTCCATGTACAATTTACCCTATAATATTCACAATCATCCTGTCAATTTAATAAAAGGGTCATCCCAGCCTCACAACCATTAACCAAACCACAGCCGATAACCAGGACAATGTAAGGCTATAGAAATTTCTTTCTAGCCACAGACCTTTACTATCATACTAAACTAGAGTATGAGTAGCCGCCACACCGAGCGGACCTAAATGTTTATACCCATGTACAATAAATTCCCAAGTTAACATTTCAAATACATATAGGTGACTCAATGTAAGTGAACCGAGTCAATATGAGAGTTTCTCGAATAAATGTCCATAATTATACAGTCATAGAAAATAAATAGATGAGTACATTGATTAAGCTAAAATCTCCAATAATTGTAGCGGAAAATATGGTAACATCCATACCCAAGCCCGGTGCTATTAAGTACACATCACAAGTATGAAATCACAAAATTTTTCTTCAGTCCAAGACTAATCCTGTGGGAAAGAAAGTGAGAAGTAAGTATCTATGGGAGGATACTCAGCAAATGAGGGCACTAATATCGTGCTATCAATATCGAGAGTGAACTTGGAGCGTCAAAACATGTAACATAATATCGAGTGTACGAAAATAACGTACTATTTCAGAGTGAAACATATCTCAAGACACATATCAGAAAATAACATATGCATCCAACCATGTATCAAGTCACATATGTAGAGCCAGCCGAACAAACAACCCCAGCAATAGTCTACCTCAACCAAGGACGGGCGCATTGGGGTTTTCACTATACAAATATCAAATAATGGTTCTTTATCTCAATGTTGGCCACAGGCTACTCCAACTAACCTGTAAATAATAATAATATGTATATATATAGTCGGCTATGTATGGTGTCCCGCCCAATGCTAGATAGAGGTAAACTCATGTCCTCCCTGATGAGGGTCAACTTAGGACACTCATACACATGACAATATGGCGGATACCTCCGACCGAAGCGTATCCGGGCACAAAGGGTACCTCTACGAAATGTTCTTCATAGTTACGGAATGCTATAGAAAGCATATCACCATATCACCATATCACCAAGTCGGCCGGACACGTAGCCCCATGCATCACATCATCACGTCGGCCGGGCATATAGCCCCATGCATCGTAACATAATGTCGGCCGGGCGTACAACCCAAATATTATATGTACGTCCATCCAAAACTATGTGCCAATACAGTGGAAGTATTAAAATATGTCAATATGTTAAAAAAAAATGACACGGTATCCAGTTATCAAACTCATGGATGCAAATCAATAAAATCAACAGTTGGGACACTCCAATGGTCACAAAAATATGTCTCTCAAAATCCAAAAATTTAGTTTTCACACGTATAGAAATCATGTCGTTTGAAAATTGGTAAAACATGATTTGTCAACTAATAGTAGATGTCAAAGTCCCACTCAAATTTCTAGGGAGGGTAGTCACTCCCTATTTTTAAAACAAATCCAATTTGACTCCTCGTATCTCCAAAAAGATCAACCTAATCAGATCATCACAATTTAACATCAAATTTTCAAGTATTATAGGGTTTATCCATTTTCCTTAAATTGGTACAAACCTTAACTCTTCAATTTATGAATACACTCTAATGTCATTAGTTGCATTTCATTTATAAACAATTAATGTACTTTTAACAAAGTCTAATTCAACCCTAAAACTACTCAACGTCGGAAATAAGCCCTAAAATAAATAATTTTCCTAAAAGATAGAAAATCTTTAAAAAATCATACACTTTTCGATTCCCATCCAAATGTTTCAAGCCATACGTCATTTTCAAGATATAGAAGTCTATTTTCATAATACGGAGATCATATTTAAATTGTCTATGAGCAGAACAATTTATAATGAGAAAACCTATGTCAACCTTTGAACTTAAATCCCAATTTCTGACTATTTTCAGGCATATGTCAATTTAAACTCTAAGGGAAACTATTCTAATCAACTTAATTTGATTCTATCATTCTGAGCAGTCTCATTTCATATAAATTCCTACACTTAACCTAATGAACCACATACAATATCTGAAAATGCATTCTATTCGAATCTAATTTACAGTCTAGCATATACAAGACTTCTTATCCTAAATTTACCCTAAATTCAATAACCAAATCGAATGGGTCCGAAATCCCTCACCTAGGGTTTTCTCGGGGCACAGACCTTCGTTCGAATGTCTCCTCGATTACTCCAAAATCTGCAATGCTCCCTATCAAGACAAGATTTATTAGTTAGGTCATAAACACTTAGATCAGAATAAAAACCCTAAATCAGTTACCTGCGCAGAGGTTCGTGGACTGTTACGGGCTCACGGGCTATCACGGGCTGTTACGGGCTCGCAGGTCAGCAGGTTGGTAGGCTTGCGGGCTGCAGTGGGATTCGCAGCGACAGTGGACTCGCGGGCTGCACGCTAACGGGCTGGTGTGCACTCGTGCGCAGGCGCGCGCTCGTGAACTGGCTCGCGCTAGCAAACTGAGGCGCGCTCTCGCGAGAGGTTCACGCATTGTGCTCGTGTTGTGCTTGCGTAGGGGCGGGCTCGACTCATGCTGGGGAGATCGCGTAGTGGCAGAAGGAGTTGCAATCGCACTTGTAGAAGGTCGGTGCTCGCAGGAGGAAGGAGCAGTGGCGGTGAAGCGAGCGGTTGTGAAGCGAGCGGCGGTAATGGGTGGTGGCTTTGGGCGAAGTCGAAGAAAGAGAGAGAGAAAAATAGAGAGTGAGGTAGAGAGAGAAGACAGAGGGGGGTTGGCTAGGTGGTGGTAACAATGGTACCACCGGTGAGATGCGGAGAGGATGGCAGAGGAGATGGAGAGTGGCTGTGAGTATGACGGAAGGAGAGAGCAGCGGAAAGGAGATGAAGAGATGGAAGAAGGAGAGATTAAGGCTAAAAGCCCTAATCACATTTGGGGGAGGTACTGCGTTTAGAGCCAAAACGTAGCGCTTCTATCACGTCCCGAACCGGGGTCATGAGCAGGCGCCCGTTGTCCTGGATACCGGTTATATTTTTTCAAAAAATTGGACAGAACCTCCCCATTTTTTGGAAGTCTCCCATATACAATTTACCTTGTAATATTCACAACCATCCTGTCAATTTAATAAAAGGGTCATCCCGACCTCACAACCATTAACCAAACCACAGCCGCCAACCAGGACAACGCAAGGCTATAGAAATTTCTAACAGTTCTAGTCACAGACCTCTACTGTCATGCTAAACTAGAGCATGAGCAGCCGCCACATCAAACGGAGCTAAATGTTTATACACATGTACAATAAATTCTCAAGTTAACATTTTAAATATATATAGGTGTCTCAATGCAAGTGAATCGAGTCCATATGAGAGTTTCTCGAATAAATGTCCATAATTATACAATCATCCCAGAAAATAAATAGATGAGTACATTGATCAATCTAAAATCACCAGTAATTGTAGCGGAAGATATAGTAACATCCATACCCAACCCCGGTACTATCAAGTGCACGTCACAAGTATGAAATCATAAAATTTTTTCTTTAGTCCAAGACTAATCCTGTGGGAAAGAAAGTGAGGGGTGAGTATCTGTCACGCCCCGAACCGGGGTCATGAACAGCCGCCCGTTGCCCTGGATGCCGGCTACATTTTTACAGAAAATCGGACAAAATCTCCCCTTATTTCGGAGGATTCTCATGTATAATTTAACCTGTAATATTCACAACTATCCTGTCAATTTAATAAAAGGGTCATCCCTAGCTCACAACCATTAACCAACCCACAACCAACAATCAAGAACGCAAGGCTATAGAAATTTTTAACAATCCTAACCACAGACCTCTATTGTAATGCTAAACTAGAGCATGAACAGCCGCCACACTGAGCGGACCTAAATGTTTATACACTTGTACAATAAATTCCCAAATTAACATTTTAAATACATATAGGTGACTCAATGCAAGTGAACCGAGTCAATACGAGAGTTTCTCAAATAAATGTCTATAATTATACAGTCATCCTAGAAAATAAATAGATGAATACATTAATCAAACTAAAATCTCCAATAATCATAGCGGAAGATATGGTAACATTCATACCCAAGCCCGGTGCTATCAAGTCCATGTCACAAGTATGAAATCACAAAATTTTCTTCAGTCCAAGACTAATCCTGTGGGAAAGAAAGTGATAGGTGAATATCTATGGGAGGATATTCAGTAAGTGAGGGGATTGATATCGTGCTATCAACATCAAAGGTGAACTTAGAGTGTCAAAGCATGTAATATAATATCGAGTGTGCAAAAATAACGTGCTATTTCAGAATAAAACATATCTCAAGGCACACATAAGAAATTAACATATACATCCATCCATGTATCAAGTCACATATGTAGAGCCGGCCAAACAGACAACCCCGACAATAGTCTACCTCGACCAATGACGGGCGCATTGGGGTTTTTCACTATGCAAATATCAAATAATGACTCTCTACACCAATATTGGCCACAGGCTACTTCAACTAGCCTGTAAATAATAATAATAATACATATATATATAGTCGGCCGTTTATGGTGTCCCGCCCAGTACTTGACAGAGGTAAACTCACGTCCTCCCCGATAAGGGTCAACTTGGGACACCCATACATATGACGATTTGGCGAATACATCTGGCCGAAACGTATCCGGGCACAAGGGGTGCCTCTACGAAATGTCCTTCATAGCTACAGTATACTATAGGAAGCATATCACCATATCACCAAGTCGGCTGGGCATGTAGCCCCACGTATCACATCATCTTGTCAGCCGGGCATATAGCCCCATGTATCATAACATAACATCAGCCGGGCGTATAGCCCAAATAGTACATTTAAATCCATTTAAAATTTAGTGTCAATACAGTATAAGATTAAAACATGTCAGTATGTCAAAAAGAATGGCACAGTATCCGTTATCAAACTCATTGATGCAAATCAATAAAATCAATAGTTGGGACACTCCAATGGTCACAAAAATATGTCTATCAAAATCTAAAAATTTATTTTTTACACGTATAGAAATCATGTCGTTTGAAAATCGGTAAAACATGATTTGTCAATCAATAGTAGATGTCAAAGTGCCACTCACTTTTCTAGGGAGGGTGGTCACTCCCTATTTTCAAAACAAATCCAATCTGACTCCTCGTATCTCCAAAAAGATCAACCTAATCAGATTATCACAATTTAACATCAAATTTTCAAGTATTATAGAGTTCATCCATTTTCCCTAAGTTTGTACAAACCTTAACTCTTCAATTTATGAATACACTCTAATGTCATCAGTTGCATTTCATTTATAAACAATTAACGTACTTTTAAACCAAATCAATTTCAACCCTAAAGCCACTCAAGGTCGGAAATAAGTTTTAAAATAAATAATTTTCTTATAAGATAGAAAATCTTTAAAAAATCATGCACTTTTCGATTCCCATCCAAATATTTCAAGCCATATGTCATTTTCAAGGTATATGAGTCTATTTTCATAATACGAAAATCGTATTTAAATTGTCTATAAGCAGAACAATTTATAATGAGAAAGGCTGCATCAACCCTTGCACTCAAATCCCAATTTCCAACTATTTTTATGCATAGATCAATTTAAACTCCAAGGGAAACTATTTAAATCAACTTAATTTGATTCTATCATCCTGAATAGTCCTATTTCATATAAATTCCAACACTTAACTTAATGAACAGCATATAATGTCCGAAAATGTAATCATTGCGAATCTAGTTTACATTCCAACATATACAAGACTTCTAATCCTAAATTTACCCTAAATTTAATAAACAAATCGAATGGATCCGAAATTCCTCACCTAGTGTTTTCTCGGATCGCAAACCTTTGTCCGAATGTCTCCTCGATCACTCCAAGATCTGAAATGCTAACTATCAAGACAGGGTTTATTAGTTAGGTTCAAACACTTAGATCAGAATCAAAACCCTAAATCACATACCTACGTGGAGGTTCGTGCGCTGTCATGAGCTCACGGGCTGTCGCGCGCTCTCGCGGGCTAGTGGGTTCGCGGGTCAGCGGGCCAGCATGCCTGCGAGCTAATGGGCCTGCGGGCTGGCGGGCCTAGGCTTATGGGCCTGCTAGCCGGTAGTGTCTCGCGGGCCGCAGTTACTTGCAGGCTGCGCGCTAACGGGCTGGTACGCACTCTTGCGCAAGCGCATTCGTGCACAGGCATGCTCGCGGCCTGGCTCGCCCTCACGGGCTGGCTCGCTCTCGCGAACTAGATCGTGCTCGAGGACTAAGGCGCGCTCACTCGCGGACTGGGCCGCGATTATGGAGGCTCGCGGGAGGAGTCGGTCGTCGCGCGCTGTGGTTCGATCATGTGCAAAGGCGCATGCTTACGGAAGGCAACGGCAGTCATGCGCGGTGGCGTGCGGTGCGCAGAGGAGATCGCGTGGTGGTGCACTGGTGGTGGAGCTCGTGGCAATGGTGCACTGTGAGAGAAAAACCGAAAGGGAAAGAAAAAGAAGAAGAAGAAGAAGATGATGATGATGGTGGTGGGTTATTGGTGGCGGAGCTCGCAGCGAAGGAGGAGCGGCGCCACAGTGGGGGAGAGAAACGAAGAGTCGGGGAGAGAGAGAGAGAGAGAGAGAGGAATTAAGGTTTCCAACCCTAATTCCCAAATCAGATTTGGGGACGCAGCATTTTGTTCTCCATTTTTTTATTTTTTTTACATATACATATATTTCGTATTCATTTTTCGTTAGAACGCGAATTTCGTGCAAATGGGATTTATTTCGATTGCGAACCCGGCAACTTAAGAATATGCCAAAAATAAAATTTTAAAAAAACCCAAAAATCAAACACCAATTTAAATAAATAAATTTCTCTCTGTATAATTAAACTACAGACACCGCAATATCGGTGTTACAGTATCTATGAGAGGATACTCAGCAAGTGAGGGGATTGATATCGTGCTATCAATATTGAGGGTGAATTTGGAGTATCAAAGTATGTAACATAATATCGAGTGTGCGAAAAATAACGTGCTGTTTCAGAGTAAAACATATCTCAAGGCACACATCAGAAAATAACATATGCATCCATACATGTATCAAGTCACATATGTAGAGCCGGCTGAACAAACAACCCCAGTAATAGTCTACCTCGACCAAGAACGGGCGCATTGGGGCTTTTCACAATACAAATATCAAACAATTGCTCTCTACCCCAATGTTGGCCATAGGTTACTCCAACTAGCCTGTAAATAATAATAATAATACATATAATAGTCGGCCGTGTATGGTGTCCTACCCAGTACTAGACAGAGGTAAACTCACGTCCTCCCCGATGAGGGTCAACCTAGGACACCTATACACATGACAATTTGGCGGATACCTCCGGCCGAAGCGTATCTGGGCACAAGGGGTGCCTCTACCAAATGTCTTTCGTAGCTACGGAATGCTATAGGAAGCATATCACCATATCACCAGTCGGCCGGGCACATAGCCCCATACATCACATCATCACGTCGGCCGGGCATATAGCCCTATGTATCGTAACATAACGTCGGTCAGGCGTACAGTCCAAATAGTACATGTAAATCAATTCTAAACTATGTGCCAATACAGTGGAAGTATTAAAACATGTCAATATGTTAAAAAAAATGACACAGTATCCGGTTATCAAACTCATGGATGCAAATCAATAAAATCAATAGTTAGGACACTCCAATAGTCACAAAAATATGTCTATCAAAATCCAAAAATTTAGTTTTCACACGTATAGAAATCATGTCGTTTGAAAATCGGTAAAACATGATTTGTCAATCAATAGTAGATGTCAAAATCCCATTCACATTTCTAGAAAGGGTGGTCACTCCCTATTTTTAAAACAAATCCAATCTAACTCCTAAAGTCTCCAAAAAGATCAATCTAATCAGATCATCACAATCTAACATCAAATTTTCAAGTATTATAGGGTTTATCCATTTTCCCTAACTTTGTACAAACCTTAACTTTTCAATTTATGAATCCACTCTAATGTTATCTGTTGCATTTCATTTATAAATAATTAATGTACTTTTAAACCAAGTCTAATTCAATCCTAAAACCACTCAAGGTCAGAAATAAGTTTTAAAATAAATAATTTTCCTATAAGATAGAAAATCTTTGCAGAATCATACATTTTTCGATTCCCATCCAAATGTTTCAAGCCATATGTCATTTTCAAGGTATAGGAGTCTATTTTCATAATATGGAGATCGTATTTAAATTACCTATGAGCAGAACAATTTGTAATGAAAAAGACTGCATCAACCCTTGAACTCAAATCTCAATTTCTGACTATTTTTAGGCATAGGTCAATTTAAACACCAAGGGAAACTATTCTAATCAACTTAATTTGATTCTATCATGTTGAACAATCCCATTTTATATAAATTCCTACACTTAACCTAATGAACCACATATAATGTCCGAAAATGCATTTTCTTCGAATCTAGTTTACATTCTAACATATACAAGACTTTTTATCCTAAATTTACCCTAAATTCAATGACCAAATCGATTGGCTCCGAAATCCCTTACCTAGGGTTTCTCAGAGCCCAGACTTTCGTCCGAATGTCTCCTCGATCACTCCAAAATCTACAATGCTCCCTATCAAGACAAGATTTATTAGTTAGGTTATAAACACTTAGATCACAAAACCTTAAATCAGTTACCCGTGCAGCGGTTCGTGGGCTGTCATAGGCTCACGGGCTTTCATGGGCCGACGCGGGCTTGCGGGCTACATTGGGCTGGCGGGATTGCGGGAAGTAGTGGGCTCGCGGGCTGCACGCTAACGGGCTAGTGCATGCTTGTATGCAGGCATGCGCTCGTGGATTGGCTTGCGCTCACGGACTAAAACGCGTGCTAGATAGCTAAGGCACGCTCTCGCGAAATGCTCACGCGCTGTGTTCGCGCTGTCCTCGCGCGGGGAGGATCGCGAGGGGTGCGCTTGGCTCGCGCCGGGGAGATCGTGCGGTGGCAGAAGGAGTTGCAGTCGCGCTCGCGGAAGGTCGGTGCTCACAGGAGGAAGGAGCAGTAATGGCGAAGCGAGCGACGGTGATTGGTGGTGGGTTCGGGCGAAGCCGAAGAGAGAGAGAGAAAAACAGAGAGTGAGGTAGAGAGAGAAGACAGAGGGGGGTTGGTTAGGTGGTGGTAACAATGGAACCACCGGTGAGCGGTGGAGAGGATGGCTGAGGAGAGGGAGAGCAGCTGTGCGTGCGGCGGAAGGAGAGAGCAGCGTGAGGGAGATGAAAAGACGATAGAGGGAGAGATTAGGGCTAAAAGCCCTAATCACATTTGGGGGAGGTGCTGCGTTTAGGACCAAATCGCAGCGCTTCCCCCCTTTTTTTTGTTTACAATTATATATATATATATGTATATATATAATTTCAGACTCATATTTCGCTAGAATGCGAATTTCATAAAAATGAGGTTTATTATGATTGCGAACACGAAAACTTAAAATATACCCAAAAATTTAAATTAAATACCTCAAAATAAAAAATCAACATAAATAAAAAAAATTTTCTCTATATATATATATATATATATATTTCAAAACTAGTACACTTGTACAGACACCGCAATGTCAGTGTAACAAATATGACTTAGCTGAAATCATGAATGTGTATAGAACTTAACTGCTAGAAATGAAGAAACAAAAATTCATCCTTTTATGTTACACCACACCTTGATTATTACTAAACCAACTTCTCGTTTTGACCTCTGAGCTTGTCTAAAGCTAGTTTTGAAAAATCATAAAAAAGGTTTAGAATCCATCCAAGTAGACAAATATGAACATGGCAAGAAATTTTCATATACTCAATATACTCAACAAGCCCTTGCATCTCAATCAAATAATATCAAATACATGTCATTTTCTCCATTTAGCTTTATGAAAAATTACACTTACGAACAAAACACAACTAAGCATTTCTTTTATGTCAATCATTTATAGTAACATTATCCTCACAATACAAATATGTACTCAAATCATCGTAATCATCGGTTATAGACAATTGAAAGAAACTTTCTGGCAATTCCTACTAATATCATTTCCACTTACCCTTACCAACGTTTCATTCATTCTACTTAATGTACTAAATTCACATCCATAAAGTTCAGCTCAAATAAAAGTTAATCAAATCTTGAATGTAAATAGTTGATGCTTGAATTGATAATACTCATTAATATTCTTATACAAATATTGTCTAAATAGAAGGGCATTGATCTCCATATTCACTAAGTTTTATTCTTTATTTTTTTATACGTCCATTACATTTTAAAATATATACCAAACATCTTAACCTCCTTTGTTAGCAACATTTTCTCCCTAATATTTAAGTTCAACCCCTATTCGAACCTTGCACACACAAGGATTTCTCATAATTCACAAACTCCGGAATATGTATAGTTAGCTCTTAGCTGTATCTCATACTTCGCAACCGTCCTTTTCCCTTACGCTAGCTTGAAGAATGCTTCCCTCCTTTGGTTCCTTTAGGATCTAGTGTAGTGTTTCTCTTCAAAAGCCTTAAGAAATTTTCTCCAAGTAGAAAGAGTAGAAGTTCTACCTCTCATATTCTTCCAATGGAGTGAGTATCAATAATTATTCATCAAGAGGGGTCAAGGGTCGGTTGGAATGCTTAACAAATCATGTACTCACAAATGAATTATGAGACCCCATGTCAATTAACACCCGGCATCAACTCCAAAATACTTTTAATAACATAAACTACAAATATTTATCAAATCATAACACATACTCTCAAATATGACACTCAAGATTATTTTATCCTATATTTCAATCATAAACAATTTCACGTTGTTATACTAATTAAACATATATGCCAAACTCCTAACAACAAGATACAGGCTCAGAGGCAAAAATTACTAGGGTCTTTTACCATTTGGCCAAACAATCCATAATCAAAGGAGGTCTTTGGTCAATATCCGAATGATACACCACTCGAGTTGTAAAGGTGTAGTGGGAGAAATTTCATTCGAGTTCCTCATTTTTCATCTAAGAGGTATAGTTTTACACTGAGAATTTAAGCTTAATGAATGGAATTGGAATTAAACTAGTTGTTTAATCTCCTAAAAAGAGCATCCTAACTTTCTAGAACCCATATGAGGTTTTTAAAATCATTGCAACATTTGAATATCAAACTTTTCAAAATAATTTGAGAACCTTTAAAATATTTTGGAAAAACTTTCAAACGTTTTAACAAATTTCTAAATCAAAAACCTAAACTCTGATATCTATAAAATTGTCATGTCCCGACTCTCGGATTGAGTACGTGACAACCACTGTGTTACTCTGGAATACAGGTAAGCCAAACTTGTATACCAAAATACCGAAAGCATTCATCCATATCTATCTATTTTTTTAAATAATCCAATAAATAAAAATAACCTAGCATATATTCATCGCACAAACAAAGGACCAACTCAGTCCGTCCCTTTCAAAGCGTGCATTCATAGGGCTAGTCCAACTATTTCAATCAAATCCACAGAATATAAAACAAATCTCTACTTAAAAGATTCATATCAAATTTCACAAATCACAATTCCAAAAAATTTTCAAACAAATAAAAGGGAGATCCTCATTTTATATTTACAAATTATAGTCAAATTCCAAACCAAATAGGCATAGTATAAAATAGATTTCCAAAATAGTTACAAATTTTGTCTCTGTTTGGGTTAACTAATACCTCAAACCAAATGATGCCTGAAAGAATCTAACAAAATAGGATTCTACGAATCCGGTACTAGGTGACTACAAGTTTCAATTTGACTTCCTCAGTGAAAAATGAAAATAGAAAGGGTGAATATAAATAATACTCAGTGAGTGGTATAACAAATTATAATAATAAATAAGTGGTAATTGTGCTCATATAAAATATAATTCCAAATCATTGTTAATATATTCATAAATTCCATACTTCCATACCAAACATCAAATTCAAATAAATTTAAATAAATCATGAAAAATAAATTTATGCATCCAACTTATATTTATATATTTTTTTTCAAATCAATGGGGTTGCCAAAAACATAGTTTCCGACAATGGTCTACAACGATTTGGCAATGGTTTATCACAACCAAGGGTAGAACCGCCAAGAGGTTTTCATATTTTTTCAACTCACAATTACCCACAACCTTGGCATTAACTCAGGCCTCCCTTGGGATATTACCAAACTAGTCTGAGTAGAATGATTTAGGAAGCAGCTCTCATGCACAACTGTCTCCTAGTCATATAACCCCACCAACCATGTCGCCCCATCGAGGTGCCCTATGGACGGGAATGACTCACATTTACCATCACATGTACTATCATTTTACAAATATTCCAATCGTATCAAATGTGCCATGAGTTTAACAAATAGGTGATCAAACCAAATCATAACATTCATAATTACAATTTCCAATGACATATGACACGAATTCATTTATAAATACATTGATACATATATATTTTAAACTCTCATTTCGAGACATTTCACAATCACGAACTAATTTATAAACAAATTTTTAAATCATTTTTAAAATCAAATAAAATATTTTCTTATTTAAATTCATAATCGTGTATCCACTCAACTCTTGGGAGGGTTGACACTCCTAATTCACAATCCAATAAAAGGTAAGTCCCACCTAACTCTTCAATTACCTCAACCTAAGATAATAAACACAATTTTATCACTTAAATATAGGTTAATAATAGAGTTAACCAAAAATTTTTCTCAATTGTCTCAACCAAAATTTTGTTACACAACCATGTTTTCTTGAACTGCAAAATTTGGATTGAGGTGATTCCAATTGCTACTTAAAATTAAGATATAGGGCTATAACTTTTATGTTTATAATTAGACTCAATTCCAATCACATAAAAATACCCAATTCTATGAATGTGTTAGTCCTAAATTCAAAACCCACATTTGCGCAACACTGAAGAATCGACATAATTTTCACTACACATATTAGATTTAAGTAATTCAAGTCTCAAATTAAAAATAAAATATAAATCTATAATTTTATGTTTAGGGTTTGACCTAGTTTTGCCCAAAAGGCTATTCAAATTTGAAGCAAAGTTTGCAAGTAGAATAGAACAGAATAAAGCAAATTTTTGTAGGATGTATCTCTTTGAAAAATCACAAAATATTCAATTTTGGAAGCCTAATTTTAGTAGGAACAAATTCTATTCAATTTACTATTATGTAGAGAATGTTATAGTCGAAACATCGTCATTGGGTCAAGCTGGCTAGTTGCAAAAATTCAAGTTTTTCTCCTTATTCTAACATTACCCACACCAAATAAGATAAATACATGCATAATAACACCAATCCAAATTGAGAAAGATGATTTACGTCAAATGGGATCACCAATTTCATCCTAAAGTTGAACCACTACAAATTCTAATTTTTCTTTCTATACAAAAATTCCAAATTAAAATCATTAAAATCAAATTCATAATCAATGGAACTAATTCAATAAAATGGTGAGAATATCACCTCAATTTCGTGGTTGAACTAACTATAGCACCGAGAAAGAGAGACAAAAAAAAGTCAACAAAATCCATTATCTCTCTCTCTTCCCTTCCCCCCCCACTTTCCCAATTCTTCATTACTATTTTCCCAAAACCCAGCCCTCCCATCATCTCTCTCTCGTCTCTCACTCTCTCCCTTTCGTTCGGCTTCTCTCTCTCCCACCTTCACTCACTTCATCTCTCTTTCTCTTTCTCTTCCTTCCATCTCATTCTGTCTTTCCTTTGCTACTGCATGAAGTTACTGCCACCGCTAATACCACATTGCATGACTACAAACTGAGCATCACGACCATCTCTGGGCAGCATGAATCTATTTGTTCTTTTCATCTTCTCTCTCTCTCTGTCTCTCTCCCCCAAGAAGCATGATGGTTAGGGTCTGGTGGTGGCTTGGCTTGGAGGTGAAATTGATGATGAAAATTTAGTTAATTTTTCCATAAACTTGGGTTTATTTTCTTGTTCCATAAATTTGAAGATTTTGTTGAAATTGATGTAATTAAATTTGGGAAACCTAGATCTAGAGTTATAAAATATTGGGTTTAGGGTTTGGAATGAATGAAAATTGTGTAATTATTATAAGTAAACTATTGATAGATGATTTGAACTTAGAATAATGGAGGAAAGTGAAATCTAATTGAAAATATTGATTTTTCTACAAAGGGGATGACTTGTGTATGCTGTGATCTTACCCTCATAACTCCTTCTCCATATAGGCAATTGAAATGTGGTTTTATTCTCATGAAACTAAACTCCCAGAGCTTTAAAATGACATATTGCAGTAGGTGTTTCATTGAGAATCGAATTTTTTGGTTAATTTTTCAAGATAACATGTTCTGCAGAATCCCCTGCTTCCGATCCTGTTCTAAACGTGATCTTTGTTGTGGATTTGAGCTATCTTTGAGACAAAGTTAGACTAATATCTGAACATAAAAGTTATAGATATATATTTTATCTTTAATTTGAGATAAGAATCACTTAAATTCGTGATGTGTAATGAAAGTTATGACAATTTTTATGTGACTACACAAAGGTAATCATGAGTTTAGGACTATCACATTCATAGACTTGGATATTTTTGTGTGATTAGAATTGACTTGAGCTATGAACATAAAAGTCATAGTTTTATGTTTAATCTTTAAGTAAAAATTGGAATTACCACAATCCAAGGATTGTAATTCAAAATATAGCCTTTTCTAGGACATGTTATGTTAAAAAATTATTGAAAATTAAAATTTTGGAATATTGAGGAAAAACAAATTAGCTAAATGTTGATTCATAATTTATTGATTTATTTGGTACTCAATGTCCTAGAATAAAGCATTCGAAAATGAGGGGTTAGATTTAATTTGGTTTGAAATTGGGAGTGATTACCTTAGACAAACCTCATGATTTTCAAAAAGTTTAAAGTTTGTGGATACATATTTATTTGAAATTATTCCGATTTGCTGAACTTATTTCTTATGAAATGAGTTGTTTATGACATATGTGTTTTTGACTTCTCCATACTCACCCCTCATTTATTTTACAATTATGTCATTGCACACCATTTACTGAGTATTTATTGTACTCACTCCTCTCTTTCACATTTTTCGGAGGAAGTTTACACAGAAGACTTCGTTCGGAATGATTGGAGAAAGGTTTTTGCTGATCTTTGATAGGTATTGATCGTATAGCTTCTATTTTTGGGATTAAGGTAGTAAAATCTATGGAAGGAGAATTTTGTACTTTTATTTGGTTTGGACTCGATTGATATTTATTTTATTTTCTTTTTTTTTTGTGGGCAAATATTGGTGGAATCCACTCTTAGACCATTTGGAATCATATAAATGATATTAAATTTACTTTTGCGAACTTATTTTTGTTCATGTGGGACATTTGTACTTTAATTGTGAATTTTGAAAATATTTTTGAAAACTAATTGTTGACTGCATTGGTTTAGAGCATACATTAGAATTGGAATGGCCGGGTTGGTCTCGTGCATGCTATTGAGATTGGATGGACCGGGATTGGTCCTTTGTATGATTTTAAATAGTTTTGAAAACAGATTTGAACAAGTGGAATGCCTTGCATTATCCCGATATATATGGGGAGATTCTATCCGTATATTGAGAAAATATGGGGGTTGTTGCATGCTCAACTTGAGGGTTGGGGTATGACAACTTTTTTTGTATCAAAAACCTGGTCGATTTTTAAAATGTTTGAAGATTTGAAATGTCTCCAAATGTCCTCAATGATTTTTCAAAAGTTTTAAGAACGTTTTTTTACTAAAAATTCAGATCTTAAAAAAAGGCGATTTTTCAAAAGATGTACAAAAGTTTTCCATGGATTCTTAAGGGACTGGTAGCATCATTTTTAAGGGGTTAAGTAATTAGTTTCTCATTTAACCCTGTGTGCTAAACATCACTTTTCTTTTGTAGATAATCATGCCTCCACGTAGAAGGATGAAAAATGTGAGTGAAATTCCTCCTTAAGAGCGTGAGGAAGAGTCATCCTCACATGCTCTACCTTCGTCAATGTTTACAACCCGGCCCCTTCAATCGGGATTCCTGCTCTTCCTATAGCCACCCTCCAACAAGTGGAGTGGTGGAGTACTTACAGAGCATAGTACTAAACTTCGCATCCAACTTCAGCTCCTCTGTAGGGTTCCTCCTCCTATGCCGACAGTTGCACCTAGTGTTCCCATGGCACCTACTCTTCTAGTTGTTGCATCAACCGATCATCCTATGGTTGAGTTCTCAAAACTAATCAAAGAGACAAGACAACTCGTATGTGAGACATTCTCCAGCACGTGTGATGCTTCCGTGGCCAAGGAGTGGATTGGCCGAATTCAAGAAACTATCACAAACATGAGACTAGATGTTGAGACGAAAATTGTGGGTGGCAGTGAAATTATTGGATAAAGGTGCTAAGATGTGGTGGGAAAATGTGAAGGCTAGAGCAACTACACCACCTACATAGGGAGAGTTCCTCAAAGCTTTTGAGGGACCAGAAGAGAGAGGAATTCTTCAAGCTTACTCAAGGAAACAAGACGGTGTCTGAATATGAGGCAAAACTGAGGGAACTTGCCACTTATGTTCCAGAGTTTGTAAATTCTAAAGAGTCCCTGTGTGCAAAATTTAAATCGGGATTGAACTAGAGCATAAGAGAGAAAATGTCTATCACTAAAAGGCATACATTCTAAGATGTCCTAGACTTGGCTTTAAGGGCTGAGAAAATGGTGATAGAGAGAAGCAAAGTTAAAGAACACCATGGGAAGAGAAAGAGGTCAAGTAGTTTCATTCCAGGCCAAAGTTCTAAGAAGAATAGAAACACGGGCTCTTGTAGTGGTGGATCCGTTTCAAGGTTGGTTGGCTCTCTCCAAAGCCAATCAGCTTTCAAGCCAGATAGTCTAGTAGAACTGTTTGTACGGGAGTAAGATCAAGAGGTGGTAGAGGAGAATTTTGCACAAATTGCAAGGGGTACCATTTGGGTCCATGTAGGAAACCCAAAAGATGTTATCATTGCGGGAATGAGGGTTACCTCCGATATGCTTACCCGGAGTTGAATGCAGAAGGGCAAGGAAGTCATCAAGCTCGAGAACCTCCTAGTGGTTCCAAGAGAGACCAGGCTATTACTTTGGTACCTTCCGCCAGTGTTACTCCTAGGACAGGCACAAAAAGCAATATTGTAGCCACCCCCACTCAATGTCCGCAACCTAGATCTCAGGCAAGGATCTATGCTTTGATCAATGAAGAAACCCCAGCCAATTCGGACGTGCTTACAGGTAAACAACTTTGGAACTTAAACTAGCTAATTTAAAAATATGATATAGATGGTTATTTTTATGATTTGACGAATGTCAATGATATGAATTTGTTTATGATCATTAGTATGACATTATGATTATGTCAGAGGGTGAATTTCTATAGTAGGTAGATATATGAACTGATCATAATTATGTAATGCAACGGAATATCATAGAGGGCTATATATGAATGTTAAATTTGTGAGTTGACTAATGATTTTGTTTATGGTCTATATTGATAGGTACGATGAAAATTTTTGGGATAGATGCTCATGTACTAATAGATACGAAGTCTAATAATTCATTTGTGAGTGCAAAATTTGCTAGGTATTTTGATAGACCTTTAACTCCGCTTGTTGAATAATTATTGGTTATCATCCCTTTGGGAGAATAACTAATTAGAAATATGGTATATAAGAATTGTGAAGTAAAAGTCAGTGAAATAACTCTCGAAGTGGACTTGATTCTGTTGGAGATGAAAGATTTTGATACTATACTAGGTATGGATTGGTTGTATCTTCACAGAGTTTCAGTAAACAATTTCACCAAGGAAGTGGAATTCCGCAGACCGAAAAGTCCTATGTCGGTGTTCTATGGTAAGCGGCGAGTCTTGCTGAACTGTGTAATTTCAGCTCTTGAAGTACGGAGATTAGTGCTTAAAGGATGCGAAATTTATTTAGCTCACATTATTAATACCATAGTGGGAAGTTCTAATCTAGATGTTGTTCCTGTGGTGAATGAATTTTCGGATGTCTTCCCAGAAGAATTGCCAGGGCTACCTCCTGTTCGGGAATTTAACTTCTCCATTGATTTAATTCCCGGCACTGCTCCAATCTCAATTCCTCCCTATCAAATAGCACCCATAGAGTTAAAAGAGTTGAAGATTCAGCTCCAAGAGTTATTGGACAAGGGTTCAATAGGCCAAGTACTTCGACTTGGGGAGCTCCAGTTCTATTTGTGAAAAAGAAGAACGGAACCCTCTGATTATGTATTGATTACCGACAACTCAATAAAACAACAATTCAAAACAAGTATCCTCTCCCGAAGATTGATGATCTTTTTGATCAACTTCAAGGGGCTTGTATGTTATCAAAGATAGATTTGAGATCAGGGTATCATCAACTGAGAATCAAAGGTGATGATGTACACAAGACCGCATTTAAGACCGGTATGGACACTATGAATTTCTGGTAATGCCCTTTGGATTGATGAATGCTCTTGCAACCTTCATGGATCTCATGAATCAAGTGTTTCATCTCTATCTCAATAAATTTATCATAGTCTTCATGTCGACATCTTGGTATATTCCTAGAGTGATGAAAAATATTCTGAATATCTCTGAACCATATTGCAAACTCTTAGGGAGGAGGAGTTATATTCCAAGATGGGATTTTTGTGGATCCAAAGAAGATAGAATCCATTCTTAAGTGGGAGTAGCCTAAGAATGTCATTGAGGTGAGAAGTTTTCTCAGATCAACAGGGTATTATCCAAAATTCGTAGAAAAATTCTCGAAGATAACAGCTCCAATGACTAATTTGACTCAGAAGGGAGTCAAATTCGAATGGGATGAAATGTGTGGGGGTAGTTTTCAAGAGTTTAAGCAAAGAATGACCTGCGCCCCTATCCTTGCTCTTCCTATTAATAGCGGTGATGATTTTGTGGTATACAGTGACGCTAGCAAGCAAGGATTAGGATGTGTGTTGATGCAAGGTAATAAAGTGACTACTTATGCCTCTCGCCAATTAAAGAAGCATGAAGTGAACTACCCTACTCTTGATTTGGAGCTAACTGCCATTGTCTTTTCTTTAAAGATTTAGCGGCATTATTTATATATGGTTACTTGCAAGATCTTTATCGACCACAAAAGTCTGAAATACTTGCTCACTAAAAAAGAGTTAAACTTGAGGCACCGGAGGTGGTTGGAACTAATCAAAGATTATGATTTGGTGATCGATTATCACCTTGGGAAGGCGAATGTTGTTGCAGATGCTTTAAGTCGTAAGTCTTCAATTTTGGTAAATCAAGGGAGTTCTTATCTCTCTTGTTTGGTTGGACTTCGTACCCTTGGAGTCAAATTGACTAAAGATGATCAAGGTGCTCTCTTAGCCAAGTTTATGGTGAGGCCTACTTTGGTAGACCGTATTCGGGAGCTTTAAGCGATCGATGAGGAATTGAAGGGCATAATGGAGAAGATTCAAAAGGGGGAAGGTGATGAGTTTCAAATCCAGGAAGATGGACTTGTAACTTATGGGAAACGATATGTATCCTGAAGGATGAGGATCTTCGAAAGGCCATACTTGAAGAGGCCTATTCCTTAGCTTATGCTATGTATCTGGGGAATATCAAGATGTACCGAACCATCAAGGAATCATATTGGTGGTCCATATTGAAGAGAGAGATAACTAAGTTTGTTGCTAGATGTCTTATATGCCAAAAGTCAAAGCTGAACACCAGCTAGTGTCCTCCAACCACTGTTGATTCCCACATGGAAGTGGGAATATAATACTATGGATTTCGTTGTGGGATTGCCACATACTCCAAGACGTCATGATACTATTTGGGTGATTGTACACCGTCTTACCAAGTCGGCTCATTTCTTGCCGATTCATAATACTTATTCTTTGGAAAGATTGGCTAAATTATATATTGACGAGATCGTGAGACTTCACGGCGTTCCGATATCCATTGTATCAAATAATGATCCTCAATTTACTTCTAGGTTTTAGCCTAAACTGTAAGAATCTTTAGGGACTAAGCTGAAATTTAATACTGCTTTTCATCCTCAGATAGATGGGCAATCAGAGCATACAATTCAAACTTTAAAGGACATGCTGAGGGCGTGTGTCTTGGATTTCCAGGAAAGTTGGGACTAGTACCTTTCATAGGTTGAATTCGCCTATAATAATAGCTATCATGCTAGCATAGGGATGCCTCCTTATGAAGCTCTTTACGGAAGGAAATGTTGGACTCCATTGTATTAGGACAAGATTGGAGAGAGAAAGATTGAAGTATAGAATTAATCGAGACCACTAAAGAAAAGGTAAAGCTAATTAGGGAAAGAATGAAGGTGGTTCAAAATCGACAAAAGAGTTATGTCAACAAAAGGAGAAGATCTTTGGAATTCGAAATAGGAAATAGGGTGTTTTTGAAGATTTCTCCTTGGAAAGAAAAAATTCGATTTTAGAAACGAAAGAAGTTAAACCCTCGATACATCAGTTCCTTCAAAATCCTTGAAAGGATTGGACAAGTGGCATATCAGTTAGACTTGCCGCCAAAATTGCAAAGCATCGACGATATTTTTCATGTCTCATTGTTGAAAAAGTACTTAGTGGATCCTATGCATGTATTGGAAGCTCCTTCGGTAGAGTTAAATGAAAATTTGAGTTTCAAGATACAACCAATAAAGATCATTGATCGATAGACTAAACAAGTGAGAAGTAAGCAAATCCCTATGGTCAACGTACTGTTGAGAAGTAACCAAGTCGAGGAAGAGACTTGGGACCGAGGGTACGATATAGAAACAATACCCCCACTTTTTTATGTATAATTTTCTTTTAAATTTGGAGAACAAAATTTCTTTTAAAGGGTTAAGTGTTGTAGTACTGAGAAAGAGAGAAAAAAAAAGTCACAAAATCCACAAGCTCTCTCTCCCTCTTCCCTCTCCCCCCACTTTACCAATTCTTCATTCCAATTTTCCTGAAACCCACCCCCTCCCATCATCTCTCTCTCGTCTCTCACTCTCTCACTCTCCTTCGGCTTCTCTTTCTACTACCTTCACTCACTTTATCTCTCTTTCTCCTTCTCTTCCTTCCATTATGTTCTGTCTTTCCTTTGTTGTTGCACGAAACTGTTGCTGCCATTGATACCCCTTTACCTACTGTACGACCACAAGCTGTGTCACGCCCCAAACCGGGATCGTGAACAGCCGCCCGTTGCTCCTGGATGCCGGCTGTATTTTTACAGAAAATCAGATAGAACCTCCCATAAATCGGAGGTTTCCCGTGTATAATTAAACCTATATTATCAAAATCAACCTGTACTATAAACAAATGGCCATCCCGGCATCTCTAAAATTAACAAACACCACCACCAGCATCCAGAACAACGCAAGGCTACAAGTTTCTAGCAGTCCTAGCCACAGACCTCTACTGTCATGCCCAACTAGAGCATGAACAGCCGCCACAACGAGCGGATCTAACTTTTATCTTATATACAATAATTTTTCTAAATAACATTTAAATATGTACAATCGCCTCAATGCAAATGAAATATGAGAATTAAATTATACAGTCATCCCAAAATAAGTACACGGTCAACTACGGATCTCAATGTCAAGACCTCGTAGAGTCGAAACTAAATTAAGATTTCATATTTCTATTTAAAGTAAATCTTACCGTCAGGAATACCAAATCCGCTCTAGAGCCTGTAATGTTGATCTATCATAATAAACCTGTCTGTGGGGGGAAAAGAGAGGGATAAATATCATGGGAAGATACTTAGTGAGTGAGGGGGATAATACAAGCATAAATAGCGTGAGTGAACAATTAGAGTGTCAAATAACATCATTTGAAACAAAAATTTATATTTCGCGGAAAAACATGATATGCTTTAAAATCAAGCATGTATGTATCCACGATAACAAGCATGGATGCATGTATGTATCCATTTAAAATTTGAAATCATTTAATCAATCACACGATAACAAGCATGTATGTATCCATTTAAAATCAAGTAATATCAGAGCGAGCCAAAAATGATCCTGGCAAAGGTCAACCTGACCAAGGACAGGCGTATCGGGGGTTTTATTACGCATAGACTTTAATACGCTCTCTACCCCAACGTTGGCCATGAGTTCGCTGGGGCTAACTCATCAACATGTATAGGACCCCGTCCGGTACTAGACGGTGGCGTCACACACGTCCTCCCCCCACGTGGGTTCAACCGGCCGCGCCTATAGCCTTTAGAATAAATGACGTTTATAGATACCTCCACAAGAAGCGTATCCGGACAACCCGTGCCTCTACAAACGCCCTTCGTAGCTACGGAATCATCATAGTATCACAAAGGGCATAACGTCCCAGGGCACAACGTCCCACAAGTAACATCACATCATCGCATAACTAGTGAGCATCCAACCCACATAGTTCATCAAAAACATTTTAAATTTGCGTACTAATACATCCCATCAATTCATTTCAAAACAGCATATCAATGCAACGGTATAAAATGAAATTTATACATTTTCAAGTAACTGCACAATTATTGTTTCATTTTAAACCATGGATGCATAATCATTGTAAATATAATTCAAGACACACCAATAATCACAAAACAGATTTTTAAATTTAATATCATACGTCAAACGAATGCATATCAAAGCATGTTTTATCGAAAATACGGTAGAAAATACGTTTTACTATTTTATGCAAGAGATTAGAGTCTCACTCACATATCTAGGGAGGGTGATTACTCCCTATTTTTCAACGATTCTCAAAAAGATAAACCTAATCAAATTATCAAATTTTATATCAAATAAAACCCTAATAAGGGATTTTATCAACAAAATTTATTCAGATTTCGAAGTGGGTGCATTTCTCTCACCTAGGGTTCCTCAGGTTTTAGAGCTAGCTGTCGTTCGCCCGTCGAGTTGGTCTAAAACCTGTAATATTTATAAATTTTAAATATATTAGAAACAACTAATTTTCTAACACCAAACCCTAGAACTTCATCCAAATCATAGCCCGCTGGTGGGCTTGCGGGCTCTCAGCCCGGCTTGCTGGCCGCAACGGGTTTCGCGAGTCACAGTGGGTTTGTGGGTCAACAATGGGTGCATGGGCCGCAATAGGCCGCGGGTTGCAGTGGGCCGCGACTGGACTGGGCCTTGGGCTGCTGGTGGGCTGGCCCGCTCACGGGTTAGGGCTCGCGCTTGCATAAAGGGTCTCGCTGGAGAGTGCTGGCGCTCGTGCTGGGGTTGCGCTGGCTCGTGCAGGTGTCGAACGCTGGCTTGTGTAGGTGTCGCACGCTGGCTCATGCTGGCTCGTGCTGGCTTGCGTTGGGTCGTGCGCTAGCTCGCGCTGGGCCGTGCACTGGCTCGTGCTGGGTCGTTCGGTGGCTTGCGCGCTGGCTCGCGGGAGATCGAACGCAAGGCTCGCGATGGCTTGAGGTGGCATCGCTCGCGGGAGGGCGGATCTGCGCAGTGGCGTGCTAGCTGGAGGGCGGTGCCCGCGGCAGGGAGGTCGCGCTGCGGCTGGGTGCGGTGGCATAAGGGAAACGCCGCGGTGGAGGAGAAGAGAAAGAAAGAAAGAGGGAGCAAGGGAGAGAGGGAGAAAGAGAGAGAGAGAGAGAGAGAGAGAGAGGGTAAAAAGAGAGATTGGGGGAAAAAGAGGGATTGGGCTTTTTTTTTTTTTTTCTAGTGTTACATTTTCTAACCCCCTAAAATCAAGTTTCATCCTCGAAACTAAAAGAAGATTAAACTACAAACAAATGGGGGTACTGACTCCTCATAGCCTCCTCGGGCTCCTAGATCTCCTCCTTGACCTAATCACTTCTCCACAAAACTTTGAGTAATGAAATTTCCTTACTCCGCAACTTCCTGACTTGTCGATCTAAAATAGCCACGGGCTGAGCTGGAAGACTAAGGTACTCTCGTAACTCAAGAGGTGGAGGCTCGAGTACATGAGAAGGATCGGTCAAGTATTTCTGAGTATTGAGACATGGAATACGTCGTGAATATGGGATAGTTTATCTGGCAGCTCCAATCTATATGCCACACTCCCGACCCTCTCAAGGATACGGAAGGGCCTAATATATCTGGGGTTCAACTTGCCCTGCTGCCTGAACCGTATAACTCCCTTCCAAGAAGATATCCTCAAGAAAACCATATCTCCCGTAGCAAACTCAAGAGGTCGCCGCCTACGATCAGCATACATCTTCTGTCTGTCCTAGGCGGCTTTCATCCGCTCACGGATAACCTTAACTTTATCTTTTGTTTGTTCAATCAACTCAACGCTGCTGAGACATCGCTCTCCAACATCATCCCAGCATATCGGGATGCGACACTTCCTGCCATATAGTACCTCATACGGGGGTTTCCCTATACTGGCTTGATAACTATTATTATATGCGAATTCGACCAGTGGAAGGTGCCGATCCCAACTACCCCAGAAATCCATCACACATGCCCTCAGCATGTCCTCAAGGGTCTGAATAGTCCTCTCAGACTGGCCGTCCATTGGAGGATGATAAGCTGTACTGAAATTCAATCTAGTATCCAATGCCACCTGCAACTTGGGCCAAAACCTAGATGTGAACCTGGGGTCCTTATCTGAAACAATCGACATGGGCACCCCGTGAAGTCGAATTATGGTATCAAAGTAGAGACGTGCCAACACTTCTAAATAATAGTTACCGCGGATAGGGATGAAATGTGCAGATTTGGTAAGTCGATCGATAATCACCCAAATCGTATCATGCCGTGTAGAAGTCCGCAGCAATCCCATCACGAAGCCCATAGTAATATGCTCCCATTTCCACTTAGGAATGGGAAGAGGCTACAATGTGCCCGCTGGACGTTGATGCTCGGCCTTCACCTGTTGGCACACCAAGCATCGTGCCACAAACTCTGTTATATCCTTCTTCATGTTTGACCACCAATAGCTACTTCTGATGGTCCGTTACATCTTCGTACCCCCAGGATGCATAGCATATGCAAAAGAATGTGCTTCCTCAAGGATAGCACGTCTAAGATCATTATCGGTCGGGACACACACTCTGTCTCTGACTACCATGAGTCCTTCATCACGGACTCTGAAGTCTCCACCCTCAGCTCTGCGGATTCTATCTGCAAAACCCTGAATCTCCTTATCTGTACTCTGGAGCTCTTTGATACGGTCGAACAAAGTCAGCCTAACCTCAAATCTGGCTAGTAAGCCTCCCTGATCATCGTTAGTCAAACTGACTTCTAAGGCTCGGAGTCCCACTAAACAAGAAAGGTAGGCTTTCTCTGTCAACTGTGAGGATGATGCTGACTTCCGACTCAAGGCATCTGCTACAACATTCGCCTTGCCCGGATGATAGTCAATAATGAGGTCATAATCTTTGAGAAGTTCTAACCATCTCCTCTATCTCAAATTCAGCTCCTTTTGGGTAAATAGATATTTTAAACTCCTATGATCTGTAAATACCCTGCAGGTCACCCCATAAAGATAATGTCGCCATATCTTCAATGCGAAGACTATGGCTGCCAACTCCAAATATGTGTCAGGTAATTAACCTCGTGTTTCTTCAGCTGTCGCAAGTCATATGCAATAACCCGACCATCATGCATTAGAACACAACCTAATCTCTGTCGGCTAGTATCACTGTATACTGTATACTCCTGACTACTAGTGGGAAGGGTTAAAATAAGAGCGGATGTCAACCGTTGTTTGAGCACCTGGAAGCTCGCCTCACAACGATCATCCCAAACAAACTTGACCCCCTTCTGGGTCAATCTCGACAACGGAACAGCTATCCAAGAGAATCCCTCTACAAATTTACGATAATACCCGGCCAAACCAAGAAAACTACGAATCTCGGTAACTGTTTGTGGCTGCTCCCACTTCACTATAGCCTTAACCTTCCGTGGATCTACATAAATACCTTCCGCGGAAACAATGTGCCCCAAGAACCTAATTTGTCACATTTCAAGAATTTGGCATATAGCTGCTTCTCACGGAGTATCTGCAATACCACCCGAAGGTGCTCAACATGATCTTCATCACTCCGTGAATATATCAAGATGTCATCGATGAATACGATGACAAACCGATCTAAGTAGTCGTGAAAAACTCGATTCATCAAATACATGAAAGCAGTTGAAGCATTAGTCAGCCCAAATGGCATGACTAGAAACTCGTAATGGCCGTTTAGGGTGCGAAAAGCTGTCTTAAGCACATTTTTTGACCAAATTCTCAACTGATGATAACCCGAACGGAGATCAATCTTAGAGAAAACCCTGGCTCCCTGCAACTGATCAAACAAATCATCTATACGTGGCAGGGGATATCTATCTTTTATGGTGAGTTTATTCAATTGCCTGCAATCCACACAAACCGAAATGTACCATCCGTTTTCTTTACAAACAGCACTGGAGCGCCCCAAGGTGAGGTGTTCGGGCGAATAAACCCCTTGTCTAGAAGTTCTTGTAACTGAGTTTTAAGCTCTCTCAGTTTAGCAGGCGCCATTCTATATGGCGGAATAGAAATAGGATTGGTCCCCAGAACTAGTGGTAATCCGTGAAACTCCTCGGGGAACACATCTAAAAATTCCTGCACCACAGGGATATCTTCAAGTCTCGATCCCTCAACGGTGGTGTCGACAACATAAGCCAGATAAGCCGCACAACCATTGTGTACCAGCGTCTGGCCTTCATAACAGAGATAATACTGCGGGGCAATACTCATCTCTCGCCCTGGAATACTAACGGTGGCTACTCGGACCTCCTAAACTCAACCTCTTTCGTGAAACAATCCACGGAAGCCCAGTGTAAACTCAGTCAATCCATCCCTAAGATGGCATCGAAATCCGTGATAGGGAGCAGAATCAGATCTGCTTCTAATATCGCCTCCCCAACACCGACCTCACAGCCCCTATAGACTGTATCTCGAATAATATGCTTGTCAAGAGGAGTGACTACCATAATCTCCTTATCAAGTGACGAGAGAGGTCTATCAGAATGGCGAGCAAACGTGGCGCTCACATAGAAAAAATTCGAACCGGTATCTATGAGAATACTGGCGTCGATACCGAATATTCGCATGGTACCTAAAAGTAAGAAAAATATCAACAGAATTTAAAATGCGAAGAAAAGTGAACGAATATATATATATCAAACTAGTTAAATTTCGAGGGTTTTAACTAGTCAAAATTGTACATCGACATCATGATATAAAAAAAAAATCATACAGAAAGTACAACAAAAGTACTACACTGAGGGGTCTGCGGGAGGATTACTTATAATAACATTAGGGTTTGCCTGTGCTTCCTCTTGTGTCATCGAAAACATACGAGCCTGGGCCCTACGCTACTGTCACGATGATCCTGGCACTGTATTACTCCCGGCTGTAGTCCGGGGAGCAGTAAGAGTTGAGTGCGCAGGTGCCCCTTGCTGGCCTGTGCCAAACGTACCAGTACGACTCTGCAAAGTCGATTCTCCTCGACCTAAATCGGGGCAGACAATCCTAACGTGACCTTACTTCCCACACTGGAAGCAAGTAACTGGTACTCTACATGCCCCAAAGGCATGGTGGCTGCTGTATCTATGGCAGAAGGGCGGTCTCTGTGTAGTAGACTGCATAGAGACACTAAGGACTGGTGCCCCAAAACCCTGTGGTCAAGGTCCCTGTCCCAGTGCTGCTAGTCTGAAGCTAGAAGAACCTCCGGGATATCCAGAACCTCTACCCCTCTTCAACGACCGTCCACCCTGTGACCCAGTCTTCCTCTTCTGGTGACTCTCCCTCTGTCTAGCCTCTGCTCGGACGATCTCTTCCGCTCGATACGCTGAATCAATCACCTCTGATAGTGTAAAAGAGGGAGTCACCGTCATATACTTCCTGATACTCAATTGGAGGCTATCTTCAAACTTGAACCTCATCTGAGTCGGTGTAGCCATATCAGGGATCCAATGTTGATCCGTAAGGATCTTATGAATCCTGTTGATCTAGTGTTTTGCCGCTATTGTATCACTAGATCCTGAAAAGTCTGTGCATCCAAGTTGTCAAGACTTTCACCAACTGAGTGAGCTCGTGGATGCGCCTCAAAGTAGCCAACGTCTCATCGGTCGGAGTAGAAACGGAAGGACCGGCCACCAAAGGAGGAATCGGTGCCGAAGGAGCAAGTACGGCCGCAGGTGCGGTCGCTGGAGCCTGTAGTGGAGGTGGTGGCATTTGTGCCCCATATCTACTGTACCACTCCTACCACTGCCTCAAGGCATCGAGTGGTGGTGGAGGAATCTCGGCTGTAACAGCCGGTGGAGGTGCTGGAGGTGGCGCTGGTGAGCGTGCTCGAGTAGAGGAAGCAACCTCTGGTACTCGTGGCGCCTCAGGTGCCCTAGGTATATCAGGCACTATAAGACCCTTAAGTGAGGTGAATCTAGCATCCCTCCTACCACGTTTAGGTGACATAATTCTGCAAAAAGAATACATTGTTATTATATAGAAATCAAGAGTTAGGGTTAGTTGCTCCGTAACTGACCCCCTAAAAAAATGAACTATAATTCAAAACATTTGAATGCGAAATAACGGGTTAGAAGCGTTATGTATCCAACTTCATAATCTAAAGGAACTTATATGCCTATGGCCAAGTATGACACTTTAAATGACTGTATGAAACTCTCTAATGCATTGAGCACTTTTAAAACCAAGTTACTTGGGAATATTTTCAAATCATTTTATACAACATAGCTCTAAACCAAGGGCTCTGATACCAATAGAACTGTCACGCCCCAAACCGGGATCGTGAACAGCTGCCCGTTGCCCCTGGATGCTGACTGTATTTTTAATAGAAAATCGGACAAAAACTCCCCATAAATCGGAGGTTTCCCGTGTACAATTAAAACTGTATTATGAAAATCAACTTGTACTGTAAACAAATGGTCATCTCGGTCTCTCCAAAATTAATGAACACCACCGCCAGCATCCAAAACAACGCATGGCTACAAGTTTCTAACAGTCCTAACCACAGACCTCTACTGTCATGCCTAACTAGAGCATGAACAGCCACCACAACGAGCGGATCTAACTTTTATCTTATATACAATAATTTTCTCAACTAACATTTAAATATGTACAATTGCCTCAATGCAAATGAAATATGAGAGTTAAATTATACAGTTATCTCAAAATAAGTACACGGCCAACTATGGATCTCAATGTCAAGACCTCGTAAGGTCGAAACTAAATTAAGATTTCATATTTCTATTTAAAGTAAATATTACCGTCGGGAATACTAAATTCGCTCTAGAGCCTGTAACGTCGCTCTATCACAATAAAGCTGTCTGTGGAGGGAAAAGAGAGAGATGAGTATCATGGAAAGATACTCAGTGAGTGAGGAGGATAATATCAAGCATAAATAGCATGTAACACCAAGACAAAAAAAAAAAAAAAGGAGAGCCAAAATGCAGCGTTTTGGCCCTCCCCAATTGAATTAGGGCTAAAGCCCTAATTCATTCCCCTTTCTCTCTCTCTCTCTCTCTCTCTCTCTCTTTCTCTCTCCCCGACGTTCCCTCTCCTGCGGCCGTTCGTCTTCTCCCGCGGCCGTTCGGCTTCCTCCGCCACAGCCACCGCCGCCGCCGCCGCCATTCTTCTTCTTTTTCTTCTTCTTCTTCTCCTTCTTCTTCTTCTCTCCCTCTCGCGATCTCCCACGATCGCTCTCTCCGCCTCGCCGCACACCGCCACGAGCCTCCGCGAGCATCTTCTTCCGCCATAGCGCGCGACTGCAGTGCCTTCTGCAGCGCGATCCCCCGCGCACAGCGCGAGCGAGCGCAGGAGCGCAGGCGCGCGAGCAGAGCGCGCGTGCAGGCGCGCGAGCAGAACGCGCGAGCGCGCAGGGGCACGCAGCAGCGCGCTAGCGCGCACGAGCCAGCGCAGCGCACGGGCGCGTGCCAGCACACGGGCGAGCACCAGCCCGCGAGCCCGTGACAGCCCACGAATCTCCACGCAGGTAAATGACTTAGGGTTTTGCTTCGGATCTATGTGTTTAGATCTAACAAATAAATGTTGTTTGATAGGAAACCCTACAGACTTTGGAGTGACCGAAGCGACTTTCGGACGAGACTCGGCGCTTCGAGAAAACCCTAGGTGAGGAGATTTCGACTCTAATTGATAAATTGGACGAATCTAGGATTGAATTTAAGATGAAAGGTTTTGTATATGTTTAGAGTGTAAGTGGAATGCAAATAGAATACAAATTATGAAATGATTATATATGAATTGAAGGTTAAGTATAGAATGTTACAGAAATTTGATGATCTGATTTAGGTTGATCTTTTTGAAAACTCGAGGAAGCAAATCAGATTTGATTAGTTTTAAAAATAGGGAGTGACCACCCTCCCTAAAACTGTGAGTGGGACTTTGACATTCGCTATTGATTGAAAACCATGTTTCAAAAATATTTTTAAATGACATATTTCTGCAAATGTCTGATTGGTAGAATTTTCGAATATTTGATGAATGTTTTGTGACCTTTGGAGTGTCTTAACTGTTGACTTTATTGATATGCATCCATGAGTTTTGATAAACATATATTGTGCCACATTTTCGACATATTGATATGTTTTAAAAACTTCCACTGCATTGGCACATGGTTTTAAATGGATTTACTTACACATTTGGGCTGTATGCCCGGCCGACTTTATGATATTATGTTTTGGGCTGTATGCCCGGCCGACTGGTGATGGGATGCATGGGGCTACGTGCCCCGCCGATATGATATTGTGATCCGTAGCTACGAAGGACATCTGGTAGAGGCACCCCTTGTATCCAGATATGTTTCGGCCGGAGGTATCCGCCAGATCGTCGTGTGTATGGGTGCCCCAGGTTGACCCTCATCGGAGAGGATGTTGAGTACGGCTCCGTCTAGCACCAGGCGGGGGCACCATACACGGCCGACTAGTTATATGTACATTATTTTTTTTTTTACAGGCTAGTTGGGGTAGTCTGTGGCCAACATTGGGGCAGAGAACCATTCTTTAATACTTGCATTTGGAAAAACCCCCAATGCGCCGTCCTTGGTCGAGGTAGACCATTGTCGGGAATATTTCATTGGCCGGTTCTTCATGACATTGATGTAAAATTTTGGGATGCATATCTTGCTTTCTGATGTGTACGTATTATATATGATTTTGAAATAACATGATCGGTTTGCACAGTAGATATTTTCTTATCGTATGCTTTGACACTCCAAATTCACCTCGATATTGATAGTATGATGTCAATCCCCTCACTTACTGAGTATCCTCCCATAGATACTCACCCCTTACTTTCTTTCCCATTGGATTAGTGTTGGACCGAGGAGATATCACTGGGCTTGGGTATGGATATTTTTCATCTCTTCCGCTACGATGATCGGTGATATTGTTATGTATTGGAGATTTTAGTTTGACCATTCCATTTATCTAAATTTTTGGGATGACTGTATAAATTATGAACTTTTATTCGTGAAACCTTCGTGTTGATTTATTCCATTGCATTGAGGCATTTGTAAATATTTAAAAATAACTTGGGAATTTATTTTATATATGCATAGAATTTAAGCCCGCTCGGTGTGGCGGCTGCTCATGCTCTAGTTGGGCATGACAGTAGAGGTCTGTTGCTAGGACTGTTAGAAACTTTATAGTCTTGCGTTGTTCTGGATGTTGGTTGTGGTATTTGTTGAATTTGGAGAGGCCGGGATGGCCAATTGTTTATTTTTACAGGATGAATGTCATATACAGGTGAAATTGTAAATGGAAAACCTCCGATTTATGGGGAGGTTCTACCCGATTTTCTGTAAAAATACAGCTGGCATCCAGGGACAACGGGCGACTGTTCACGATCCCGGTTCTGGGCGTGACATAGCATGAGTAAACAATTGGAGTGTCAAATAATATCATTTGAAACAGAAATTTACATTTTGTGGCAAAACATGATATGTTTAACAATTTGAAATCATTTAATCAATTACACGATAACAAGCATGTATGCATCCATTTAAAATCAAGTAATATCAGAATGAGCGAAAAATGATCCTGGCAAAGGTCAACCGTGACCAAGGACAGGCACATCGGGGGTTTTATTATGCATAGACTTTAAAACGCTCTCTATCCCGGCATTGGCCATGAGTTCGCTGGGGCTAACTCATCAACGTGTATAGGACCACGCCCGATGCTAGACGGTGGCATCACACACGTCCTCCCCCTACGTGGGTTCAACCGACCGCACCTATAGCCTTTAGAATAAATGACATTTGCAGATACCTTCTGCAGATACCTTCTGCAGAAACATATCCGGACAACCCGTGCCTCTACAAACGCCCTTCGTAGCTATGGAATCATTATAGTATCACAAAGGGCACAACGTCCCACAAGTAACATCACATCATCGCATAACTAGTGGGCATCCAACCCACATAGTTCATCAAAAACAATTTAAATTTACATGCCAATACGTCCTATCAATTCATTTCAAAACAGCATATCAATGCAACGGTATAAAATAAAATTTATACATTTTCAAGTAACTGCACAATTATTATTTCATTTCAAACCATGGATGTATAGTCATTGTAAATATAATTCAAGACACTCCAATAATCACAAAACAGATTTTTAAATTTAATATCATATGTCAAACGAATGCATATCAAAGCATGTTTTATCAAAAATACAGCAGAAAATAAGTTTTACTATTTTATGCAAGAGATTAGAGTCTCACTCACATATCTAGGGAGGGTGGTCACTCCCTATTTTTCAACGATTCTCCAAAAGACAAACCTAATAAAATTATCAAATTTTATATCAAATAAAACCCTAATAAGAGATTTTATTAACAAAATTTATTCAGATTTCGAAGTGGGTGCATTTCTCTCACCTAGGGTTCCTCGGGTTTCAAACCTAGCTATCGTTCGCCCGTCGAGTTGGTCTAAAACCTGTAATATTTCCAAAATTCAAATATATTAGAAACAACTAATTTTCTACACCAAACCCTAGAACTTCAACCAAATCATAGTCGTTACCTCTAGTGAAGATGCAGGTGAGCTCTCGAAGGGAAAAGCCGGTTGCGGGGTCGCGGGCCGGTGGGCTAGTGGGCTAGTGGGCTGGCCCACTGGTGGGCTCGAGGGCTCTCAGCCCGGCTTGCTGGCTGTAGCGGGCTTCGCAGGTCGCAGTGGGTTTGTGGGTCAACAATGGGTGCACGGGCCGCAATAGGCCGCGGGTTGCAGTGGGCCGCGACTGGACTGGGCCTTGGGCTGCTGGTGGGCTGGCCTGCTCACGGGCTAAGGCTTGCGCTCGCACAGAGGGTCGTGCTGAAGCACGCTGGCGCTCATGCTGGGGTCGCGTTGGCTCGCGCAGGTGTCGAGCGCTGGCTCGCGCAGGTGTCGCGTGCTGGCTCGCGCTGGCTCCCGTACTGTCTCGCGTTGGGTCGCGCTAGGTCGCGTGCTGGGCCGCGCGCTGGCTCGTGTTGGGTCCCGCACTGGCTTGCGGGAGATCGCGTGCAAGGCTCGTGATGGCTCGAGGCGGCAGCGCTCGCGAGAGGGCGAATCTGCACAGTGGCGAGTTCGTGGGAGGGCGGCGCCCTCGCTGGAGGGCAGCGCCTACAGTAGGGAGGTCGCACTGCGGCTGGGTACGGTGGCGGAAGGGAGAGGCTGCGGCGGAGGAGAAGAGAAAAAGAGAAAAAGGGTGAAAGGGAGAAAGGGAGAGAGGGAGAAAGAGAGAGAGAGAGAGAGAGAGAGAGGGAAAAAAGAGAGATTAGGGGAAAAAGAGGGATTGGGGCTTTTTTTAGCCCCAAATCCCGATTTTTTTTATTTTTTATTTTTTCTAGTGTTACAAGCTAAGCATCACAACCATCTCTGGGTAGTAGGGATCTGTTTGTTCTTTTCATCTTCTCTCTCTCACTCTCTCTCTCTCTCTCTCCCTCTCTACCCCAAGAAGCACGATGGTTAGGGTATAGTGGTGGCTTGGCTTGGAGGTGAAATTGATGATGAAAATTTAGGTAATTTTTCCATCTTAACTTGGGTTTATTTTCTTGTTCCATGAATTTGATAGTTTTGTTGAAATTGATGAAATTAAATTTGGGAAACCTAGACCTAAGGTAATAAAATATTGGATTTAGAGTTTGGAATGAATGAAAATTGTGTAATTATATAAGTAAAGCATTGATAGATGATTTGAACTTAGAATAATGGAATAAAGTGAAATCTAATTGAAAATATTGATTTTTCTGCAAAGGGGACAACTTGTGCATGTTGTGATCTTACCCTTATAACTCTTTCTGCATATAGGCAATTCAAATGTGGTTTTGTTCTCATGAAACTAGACTCCCAGAGCTTTAAAGTGATATATTAGAGTAAGCATTTTGTTGAGAAACAAAATTTTTTGTGAATTCTTCAAGATAACATGTTTTCCAGAATCCCCTGCTTCGTGTCCTATTCTGAACGTGATCTTTGTTGTGGATTTAAGCTGTCTTTAAGGCAAAGTTAGGTTAACGTCTGAACATAAAAGTTATAGATCTATATTTTATCTTTAATTTAAGGCAAGAATCACTTAAACCGAGGTGTGTAATGAAATTATCTTTAATTTAAGACAAGAATCTCTTAAACCGAGGTGTGTAATGAAAGTTATGGCAATTCTTAGGAAACTGCGCAAAGGTGATCATGAATTTAGGACTATCACATTCATAGATTTTGAATATTTTTGTGTGATTAGAATTGACTTGAGTCATGAATATAAAAGTCATAGTTTTATATTTAATCTTTAAGTAAAAATTGGAATTACCGCAATCCAAGGATTGTAGTTCAAAATATAGCCTTTTTTAGGACTTGTTATGTTAAAAATTTATTGGAAATTAAAATTTTGGAATATTGAGGAAAAACAAATTAGTCAAATATTGATTCATAATTTATTTATTTATTTGGTAGTCAATGTCTTAGGTTAAAGTATTCGAAAAGGAGGGTTGGATTTAATTTGGTTTGAAATTGTGAGTGATTACTCTTCCAAAAGATGAGTGGTTGATTCGTTGTGTTTTTAAATGAGCAAATTGTTTTAAATTCTTTAATAAATGATTTTGAATGGTTTTATATCTTTTACATAAATTTTTGTGATTGTGAGATGTTTGAAATAAAATTTTCAATCACATATGTATCCATTGTATTTATAAATGAATGTGAATCATATATTGTTGGATATTTGATTTATGAATGTTTTGGTATGATTTTGAGAATTGTTTGTTTAAACATAGCACACGGAATATGATTTGGATATTGACTATAGTCATTCTAGTCACGGAGCGAACCGACGGAGTAACGTGGTTGGGGTTGGATGAGCGAGGGAGGTAAACATGGCTCCCTTTGCCGAAATCATACTATATCTTAATGCACCCGGGTGAGGCACGAGCCAACACCAAGATAGGGGGATATAGTATTTTGAAATAAATTGATTGAAAACCCATTAGCGGGCTTCTACCCGGGTTAGGCCAAACCTTGGGCTGAAGTGTTTTCTTTAGAGAAACCTCTTGATTTTCGAAAAGTTTAAAGTCTGTGGATACATGTTTATTTGAAATTATTCCAATTTGTTGAACTTATTTCTTATGAAATGAGTTGTTTATGATATATATGTTTTTGAGTTCTCCACACTCATCCCTCATTTATTGCACAATTATATCATTGTACACCATTCACTAAGTATTTATAGTATTCACTCCTCTTTTTCACATTTTTCAGAGGAAATTTAGATAGGAGACTTCGTTTGGAATGATTGGAGAAGTGTTTTTGCTAATTTTTTTATAGCTATTGATGATATAGCTTTTATTTTTGGGATTAAGATAGTAAAATTCATGAAAGGAGAATTTTGTACTTTTATTTGATTTGGATTTAATTGATACTTGCTTTATTTTCTTTTTTTTTTGTGGGCAAGTATCAGTCGAATCCACTTTTAAACCATTTGGAACCTTATAAATGATATTAAATTTACTTTCACGAATTTATTTTTGTTTATGTTGGATATTTGTATTTTTATTGTGAATTTTGAAAATATTTTTGAAAATTAATTGTTGATTTTGGTTTAGAACATACATCAGAATTGGAATGGCCGAGTTAGTCTCGCGTATGTTATTAAAATTGGATGGATCGGGATTGGTCCTTTGAATAATTTTAAATAGTTTTGAAAACATGTTTGAACTAGTGGAATGTCTTGCGTTGTCCCGATATATGAGGAGATTCTATCCGTATACTGAAAAAATGCAACGGTTGTTGCGCGTACTTGACTTGAGCGTCGGGGCGTGACACTAACTCCCTCAGGTTGAGTCTCTATTAATCTCTCATTAAAACTACAATATTTCAAATTGTCTGAGAGTTTGAGAGTTTGAGACTCTACATTAGTATTAGTGGGTTTTTGTTTGATCTTGTTTGATTTCGAAGGAAGCGAAGAGAGTGGATGAGAGAAAGCTAGCCGAGAGGGGAAGAGTAAGGGAGGGACGTGGGGTTGCGTGTTTATCCGTGTGATGGGAGAAAAATGGTGAGGGAGGAAGAGAGAGAGAGAGAGAGAGAGAGAGAGAGAGAGAGAGAGAGAGAGAGAGAGAGAGAGAGAGAGAGGGGGGGGTTTGACCGAGACATTGTGTTTTCTCCTCTCCTTTTTTTTTTTTTCTATTTTTTGTATCCTCGGTTTTACCAGCGCCAGTAACTGGGGACATGATTTAGAAGCAGCTCAGATCAACATGTCAAAAATAAAAGTCCCTTGCAGTCCAGTCAAATGCGTGGTAGGATCAAAACCTGTTTCACTTATACTAAGATTGCCTTGGACAATAATTGCATACATTCTTGGAGTCACTTTCTTTAAAACAGAATTCCAATACTGTCTTTGGCTATGATTAGTCCAATGACGATACAAGCCCTAGTACATCTGCATTGCCTCCAGTTACCAAGCTCTATAAATCCGATGTTAATTTGGCAGCCACTGGCGGAGGTATCCTAACCATAAAGTTTGATGTTAGTACTGCTACATTGTATCTTCCCACGATTTATTTGGATGTGAATTCAAAAGTTTGTTCTGAGAAACTTGGTGGCATACGAAGCCTCATTTGCATCATGGCCATTCGTTCTTACGCTCTTACACTGAATTGATGGACGGAATCATTGATACCAGGGAGGATGCAAAATTGCTTAGAGAGAAAAGGATTACCATGAACGGATAGAAGAAAGATGAAAATGTGGCAAATCTTTGGAATGGGATGACTAAGTCGATCAAAGTGACGGATGTGCCTCTCTTGGATAAGGAAATTGATGATGTGAACAAGTATTACAACAGTAGATGGAAGGTGAAAGCAAGAAGATGTATTACAAATTATGTGTTCAATTCTTCGCAATTACTCTTACTATTGGGATCTATAATTTTCTTGGCCTTGAATACTTTGGAAGCTGTTTGCTCAGTTTATAACTGTCATCGCATCCACACCACTTAGTGAAAGTCTTTGGTCCAATTGTACATATGGTATGGTGCCAATGTAATAACTAGAATAAAGAATAAAGCTAGAGGAGTCTATTGAAATCATTGCATTTCTTATCCTCTTTTCTGGTCATAGCTTTTTATCCTCCAAGAGTCTTGGACTGTTTGATGGACCGTACAAAGACTTTTTACTTTTGTTACCACAGATTTTTACTTTGCTGCCATAGGAACATGCATGTTATACTTCAAATTATTAATGCGCCACAATGTGAAAACAAGAGAAAACAGAGAATGTGGAAGACAACTTTTTCTGATATATGAGAAGTTCTGGGCTTCGTCCCGAGACAGGCAGCCTAAAGTAAAAATTCTGATTAAGTTATGCTGGTCTGGGTTGGTCTGCAGTGAAGTCGATGTTAAGCTTTTCTAAAAAATTCGTTAAAGAACATATTATTTGTGTGATAACAGCAACAAAATAAAAATAGCAATAATAATTAAATGAGAAATGCCACCCCGGGTCGCTATGTAATATCCCCCACCCCCCCCCCTCCCCCAATGTAGGGTTTTGGTCCCAGGATAAAATATAAAAGAACAAAAAAAGAAAGGAAAAGTTGAGGAAAGTGGTGAGAGTTTTGCCATGTTCTAACAAGCACATAAACTTAAGAATGATAAGCTTTTAAATTACACCAATACTTTTATAGCATTGCACATGGCCCAAAAGAAAGAAGAAAAGAAAAGAAATAATGGAGACAACTGTGATCATGGGATTTATGAGGCTCCCACCTTAAATAGAAGGAAATATGCCATTTCTTTAAAGATAGGAACACGCATTTTGCATTTTAAAATTAAAAGCATGAACGGCAAGGGAAAGGTTCATCAATGCAAGAAATTTCATTAATGTAAAGAAGGTTTCATTTGTGTAATGTCTATCGGTTTAAACATTTAATGATCCGAAAATCGTTTCCTAGTAACATACTAAAACTGCCACCCAAACAGGTTCCTTAACTAAAAACAGCAGAGTATGGATTCATCTCAGATCACCATGAACTCGAATAATTCAAAATGGAATTCAGGTCCAGCATTTGATGAACTTCGATGGATAATCCAGATCCGCCAAACACTAGACGAAGAGCTTGAAGATGACTGTGAAATCCCTGTTTGCATTTTCAACGTTCCCAAGACTTTATCCTCTAGTGATCCAGATTCTTATACTCCTCAAGAAGTTGCAATTGGTCCATACCATCATTGGCGATCCGAACTGTATGAAATGGAAAGATACAAACTCTCAGCAGCCAAAAAGACTCAAAAACGGCTTCAAACTCATAATTTTCAAAGCCTTGTCGAGCATTTGATGAAGCTTGAACAGAGGATTCGAGCTTGTTATCACAAGTACTTGGATTTTAAAGGTGAAACTTTGGCTTGGATGATGGCTATCGATGCATCATTTCTTCTAGAATTTCTCCAAATCTATGCTACAAAAGAAGAGAGGGAATTGACGAGAGTTTCCTCAAGAATGTCGCATTTGTTTGATTTTCATGGCACAAAATCAGCTCATAATGCAATTCTCAGAGACATAGCAATGCTCGAAAATCAAGTCCCACTGTTCGTGCTCAGAAAAATTTTGGAATTTCAATTCTCATCAGCGGAATTCGCTAATGGTGTACTTGTTTCAATATTGATGGGGTTTTGCAAATGCGTTTCACCTATCATGGTCATAGAAGACTCCAAGAACATAGACATCAAGACATATACACATGTTTTAGACTTTTTGTACCACATGATTGTGCCCAAAAACAATGATTCAACTGAAATGATTGAAGTGGATGCAAATGCTGAAGGTAAAAATGAAGAAGAAGGATCATCAACAGATTCAAGTTACATAAAACAACTGTTTGAGCAGATTTGGAGTCAGCTCTCAAAATTAAACAACGGACTGGTACATTTAATTAAAGCTTTGCTAATATCAAGACTCTTTAGATTTATTCTCAAATTGCCTTGGAGAATCATTTCCAATCTTCCAGGTTTTCATGTCCTTAAAACACCATTTGAGTCCTATTTCTTTGCTGAAAACAAAGAAGACATTAAACCTGAGAACCAAAATTCAAGTTCCAATAGCAACATTAGCAAACCTCCTTTAGTAGAGGAAATTACAATCCCCTCAGTGTCTCAACTATGCAAAGTTGGTGTCACTTTCCTGCCTGCTAGTGGTGGAATCTCATCAATTGATTTTGATGTCAAGACTAGTACAATGTATCTTCCTGTTGTCAATTTGGATGTCAATGCAGAGATTATAATGAGAAATTTAGTAGCATATGAAGCCTCACTCTTGTCGGGTCCCTTGGTTTTTACCCGTTACACTGAATTGATGAATGGAATCATTGATACAGAAGAAGATGCGAAATTGATTAGAGAAAAAAGGATTGTTATGAACAGGTTGAAGAAAGATGAAGAGGTTGCTAGTCTTTGGAATGGTATGAGTAAGTCTATTAAATTAACAAAAGTACCATCATTGGACAAGGTGGTTGAGGATGTGAACAAGTACTATAATAGTAGATGGAAGGTCAGAGCTGGCAAGTTTGTGAAAACTTATGTGTTTGGATCATGGAGGTTCCTCACATTCATGGCAGCCATTTTTCTCTTGCTTTTGCTCACTTTGCAAGCATTTTGTTCTGTTTGTAGTTGCGCTCGTCTTCTTCGTATTAGTTCCACATGAAATGATTGCAGGACATCGGTGATTTTCTTCATTTTCATTAAGAAAATTGAAGGTGGATCTTGTGTACTGAGTGGGAATTTGATTAGTCATCAAGCATTAAGGTCGGGAAGTGAATAATGCAAATGATCATCAAAGGATTTGAAGGTGGTAGCATCTTGTTCTTTATTTATTATATCCTTTATTATGTTTAGAGTTGATGGTATGTAATGATGGTTGAGGTTGGATTAGAATATTTGCGTGATGATTGATATTTTGCTCAACAACTTTAGTTGGATCTCTTAAGCCAAGATGTATTTTGAAGGGTTTTTTAATTCTTAGTTACTCATGCTATGTCCTTTTTACTTGGTATTTTGAATGATATAAAATGGGTTAAAAGGTTGCTTGAATAATCTTTTATTCACCTTTTCATCATTTGGCATATAAAATTTAATTCTGATATACTATATACTAAGTAAGTAATAAATAGACACTATAAAATAAATGCCCTATTCAGACAGACCTAAACCATCTGCAAAACCATTGGCAGAACCTTCTTCGATGGATGAATCTTCAGTTGGGTATATACTGGTCAGGATAGGTATATCCTGATAATTTTGGTCACCGTTGGAGCATGCCCCGGGTCTATAGTGATGATTAGAAAAGCATTTGTAAAAGTTACTGTCTTTTATTATCAGATACCACATGTGTTAAGAAAAATTATTATTTTTATCGTCGGTTAATGCAAGTGTTAAAAAGGATCAATAAAAATTATTATCTTTTATTGTCAATTAATATATGTATTAGGAAAATATTATTGCGTTTTATTGGTTACCACAAATGTTGAGAACAATTATTATCTTTTATTGTCGGTTAGAAAATCGTTTGGAAAAGTTATTGCTTTTTATCGTTAGTTTCAACATGTGTTAGTATAAGTTACTACATTATATTATCGGTTACTACAAGTGTTAAGAAATATAAATGCATTTTATTATCTGTTATCACAAGTCGGTTACCACAAGTTATGGCCTTTTATTATCGGTTAGAAAAGGATTAGAAAAATTATTATCTTTTATTATCGGTTACTACATGTGCTAGTATAAGTTATTATTTTGTATCGTCAGTTATCATAAGTATTAGAAAATGTTATGGCCTTTTATTATCGGTTATCACAAATGTTGGGAAAACCTATTGTCTTTTATCATCAGTTAGAAAATTGTTAAGAAAAGTTACTATATTTTATCGTTGGTTTTCATATGTATTATTATAAATTACTATATTGTATTGTCGATTACCACAAATATTAGAAAATATTACTATCTTTTATCATTAGTTACACAAGTTACTGTCTTTTATCATCGATCAGAAAAGGGTTACGAAAAGTTACTATTTTTTATCGTCGGTTATTCATGTGTTAGTATAAGTTATTATCTTGTGTCGTCAATTACCACACAGGTGTTAGGAAATATTATTATCATCGATTACACAAGTGTTGGAAAAATTACTGCTTCTTATCATCAGTTACCGTCTTTTATTGTCGGTTACTATAAGTATTAGAAAAATTACTATATTTTATCATCAGTTATGCATTTTATGAGTTACTTACATTTTATCGTTGGTTAGCACAAATGATAAGAAAATTTACTGCCTCGTTGGTTACCACATAATGACGTTTTTTTTTAAAGATAGTATAAATTTGAATTATTATAGGTGAATTAAGTAAGAAACTATAAAATAAATAAAATACAAAAATAATATAAATATAATAAGAATTGTATTAATATGATTGATACATTGATTCATAAATAGAATAACTAATGCATATAAAACCAGGAAAAAAAAAGATTGTATGTCCCACAACTGTATTTTGTTTGAGATACTCTAACCAAAAAATATTCACTTCGATCACCTATCACCGAAAATGTTACCATCACAATTTGAAAACATTTTATAAAAACTAAGCAGTATAACAGTGACCAACTTTATGGACAATCCTTCATATCAATCAATTTATAAAAATCAGTAGTGAAATTAATATAATTACATGGTGATATTGTAATGAATGGCTATAAATGAAAATATTAACCTTTGAGATGGAGTTAGATGGTGATTATGATGGTTGGTTTTAATGTGCACCCCCGTCATCTGGTATCAGAGGAATCTAATAATATAAATAATTTACATTATTATTCAAAGATAAATGTGAAATTAGTAAGATTATGCTAAAAACTAGAGAAATGATATTCTTAGTTGAACACTAGCAATAAGAGTTGTTTCATTAACTAGATTCATCAATTCATTTTGTTGCTCACTTCCAGCATGCATAGCATTATGCACAAGGATATTGCTCATTAAATTATTAAGATTGTGATTTTGTTCTATTAATCATTCTATCACAACAGTTATATTTTTGTTCTTAGGTCTGGTTAAATGTCTACATTGTGATGGAGTTGTAACCTTCCTCACACATCTATTCTTCCTCTCGATTCAGGCCCTTTAACTTTAGTTACGATATTAGGTTCTTAAAACAAATTCAAACTTTCTACTTACCTTTTTTCACTGTCAATAAACTCCATTCCATTTTTTATCATTTCCTATAAGAAGTAACATGAATCAAATGTCAATGTTCCATAAATATATAAATTAGAATTACATAAAAGATAACCATCCATACTACAACTTTTGATACTTTTCTAAAAACTAAATTGCAATCTAATCGTGTTCTACTTGTAATGTAAAGTTTAGCTCTAGAAGATTTCATCCCAAAATGTTTCGTCTGTAATGATAAAAATAAACCACATTTGTAAGTAAAATAAAAAATAAAATTTTCCTACCTTTTCATGTATGAACTTGGCAAATGACTCGATCTTAAGTAATGTGGATCAGTCAACTTTACACGATATTCTGAATTTTTTTACTAATTTCGTAGCACAAAGCAAAAAATATTAGAAAAACAAGTAGATTGCATTATAGAATACTAGTAAGAAAAATTAATAACTTATACCTTTCCTTTATCATTCAATCGGAAAGTAAGAATCTCCTTATAGTGATTTGGATCAATCCTTTCATCTTCTATTCTCTTGATATTTCAATCTATTCCAAGTGAATATCAAATCACTTTGATTTCAAAAAATTTTTGAAACTCTTCCATTTGTCACACAAATTTTTAATAATCCATTTCTTAGTGTCATCTCTGAGTGGTTTGAAAATAATTTTTTACTACAATTAAAATAAAAGAAACAAAAGAAATATGTAAGAAATAAAATTAGAGATATTATCTTTTTATCTATGTCATTGAGTAATAAAATTGGATACCTGTACAATCTTCCACGCGTCCTCTTTATACTATGTTAGCATATCACGCCAAGTCTTATAGTTTATTGGAGCCATCGAATGCACTCTGACTATAGCGCGTTGAGTCTTTACATTTCTTGATAATTGCTCAAAATAAAAAATAAAAAATGGATAATTACTTGATAGCATGTTAATATTAAACCTCAAATTAAAATAATTTGTCTAAACTTGGGGTAACATCTTAGAATAATTGGGTTTCTTTAGACTGAACTTATTCTTGAAATGGTTATGATTCTTCATGGTCAGTTACAATATTCATCCGTCATTTAGTTCGTCTCATATTTATAGTAAAAAATTTAAATCTTTTCAAATACCCATTCCTACAACCTAGTAGAATCTAGAGTAACTTTTTTGTTAAAAAAAATATGATTACCTTTTGATAAAATTTTGCAAAGTTGTTTGTCTTGTAGATTTGTTGGTGTCTAAATATATGTTATAGAAAACTTGAGTGAGAGTTCTAGATGGATCACGAAGAAGGAAAGCTTTTGGTGGAAATAAAGCTGAAAATATGTTTGGTTGAGTAATTTTGAGAGCTTGAGAGCTTTGAAGGGAGAGGTTTTTAGGGAAGGAGAAACTTTGATGGTTTATGCAGGATGATACGAAATGATTAATAATATATTTGGATTTAATTATTAGACTGTCATTTTCACAAACAAATTTTTAAAATCCCCCCTTTTGGCGCTTTTTTCCACACCTTTACTCTTTACCTGCCTCTTTTTTTATTACACACTTTTTTTTAAAGTCATTAACCGGGTTATTCTTGATTCCTCACATTTTTTCATACTTTTAGTTAATATCCGCCGTGTGTCTTTTCATATTCATTTAGGTTATTCAAAAAATCACTTACTACATTTTATGCAATTTTTATGACTTATTACCCTGTTATTACTATATTTCATGCAATTTTTACAACTTGTTCAAAAAATATTTTATTTTGAATGCATTGGTTATCAATACTTTGTGAATATTTTTATAAATTTGTGATTATTTTTGAAATTATAAAAAAAGAAATTTGTTTTTAATGAATTTAAGATATAATCATACTGCCACCCATTGGCTTGTACATAGATTTTTTACTCATTGAGTACAACTGCACTCACCCCTATCTTTTTCTCTTATCTTATCAGGTTTGTAGTTAATAAGTGCAGTTAAAGGACCTTCTTTTGCGATTTGTGACATCAACCTCCGTCGAAACCATATATTTTGTATGAGATAGTTTCATTTTGATTTGCTTAACTTGTAGATGGGATCCATGGGGAAGGTTAATGGACGCTGAACTTTGTTGTATCATGGATTACTTGTAGAAGTTTTATTATCTTTTTTAATATATACATTCTTATTTTGATTGGTCATTTGTGCTAAAATTATTGAAACTTTACTTATCTCATTTTGAAAGAAATCATGTGGATGATGATTTATGATTATAAAGAATTGGCTAAGGATTGAGATTATGTTGATGATAGATTAGCCTTGTGGGGTCTCGAAATGCATGCCAGGGACTGCATGTAGTTCGAGGCAACAAGACTATTGTCGCATGCTTGGATCCGAAGACTAGGGTATAGCAATTTCATTGGTATCAAAGCTTAGGTTTGGTCCTAATTTTATTAAAGTATTTTTAAGCTTCTCATGGATCCTAGGATAGGCCAGTCTCATGTAGGGTTAGGTATGTATAGGTTAATTCATTTCCGTGAACTAAATCTTGTCTTGTTTTGTAATTGATGGCACCTAAGAGACGCATGAGGAGAGTTGCTTCCCTCCTTTCTAAGCATGAAGCTACCTCTTCTTCTCGTGCTCTGATATTACTGAACCATTAGAGATTCCAAGTCCTCCCATGGCGGCCTTCCAAGAATGTACATAGTGGTGGAGTAAATATAGAGTTAAGTTCCACTAGCAAAATCAACCTAAAACCCAAGCACCACCATTAAACCCTACAAACCCTACTACACCTATGGCAATGGCTAAACCTTCTATTCCAACTGTTGCATCCTTTACTTATCCCACTACTACCTTATCCAAGCTGATCAAGGAAGCTTAGCAGTTAAGTTATGAAACCTTTACTAGGGTGAGCAATACTATGGTAGTTAAGGATTGGATAAATCGATTCTCAAAAATCATATAGGATATGGGTTTGGATGATGAAGATAGCTGAAAGTGGTTATTAGATTACTCGATAAAGGAGCACAGACTTGGTAGGAGAACCTAAAAAAGCATTCCTCTATTCCCATTACTTGGAACAAATTCCTAAGAGAATTCGATGAAAAATACTACAACCATTTTTATAGAGATCAAAAGCGGAAGCAGTTCTTCCACCTTAGGCAAGGGAATAAGTTTGTGATTGAATATGAGACGGAGCCGAGGAGCTATCTATGTATGTGTCAGAAATTGTGGCCACAAAGGAGTGTCTTTGTTCCAAATTTGAAGAGGGGTTGAACCATAACATTCAAGAGAAAATGACAATCATCGATGCCCATAACTTCAAGGTGTTGCAGATGGCTTTGAGGGCTGAGAAAATGGTTCAAGGGAGAGGTTGAATCAAATAGAACAATGGAAAGGAAAGGAAGTTTGGAAATAATTTTGGGCAATCATCTAACAGTAGTCATAGTGTGACTTCCCATGGTAGTGCTTCAGTTGCCAGCTCAGTTGCTTCACCAATGAGCTAGTCCTATCCAAAAGCTGGTGTTTCCCTAGTCAGTGCCACTTTTGGTGCAAGGTCTTTCCATAGTAATCATGACCAATATCGGAATTGTAAGAAGATGCATACTCGAGCTTGTTTGGAGCCTCAAAGATGTTTCCATTGTAGAAAGATTGATCATTTTAAAAGGAATTGCCTCAAACTAGATAATGAAGGACAAGAGTATCAAACTTTGTAAGTTAGGGTAGGTGCTCCTAAAGAAAATCGTGAGAATGTTCCATTTCCTTTCTCCATTACCGCTCCCATAACCAGGACAAGAAACAACACATTGATTCAGAATCCTTATTGTCCTTAAAACAGTACACAAACTAGGATATATTAAATGACTAAGGAGGATGCTCAAACCAACCCCGATTTTATCACAGGTAATGGGTTTAAAGTTTGAATCTTTATAGTTAATATTGTCAAAAAGCATGCATAAAACTTTAGGCATATGGTGAAGTATACCGATTGTGCATATGAATGATTGATATATGCTTAGAACATAAACTTCTTTAACAATGACACCAAATATTTTGTATAATAAAGTTTATATATCTTTTGCCTCTGAGATTGCATGAAGGGAAATTGATGAATCATCATATCATGTCAGGTCTAAATTGAGAGCAAAGTCTAGTTGCGCAAATGGAGAGTTTCAAACGTTAGATAAGGGTAGTAATCAGCATTGAAGTGTTTCGGAAAGAGTAGAGAGTTATGGTGTTATAAACATTTTATGAAAATAATTTTAGAGTGTTTAAAGGAAAAACATGTCAGATTAGAGATTGATGAACATTATTCTACCATGTTATGATTGAGAGTCTAACCTTGGAGAAATTTATTGTAAATAGGTATGATGACTCTCTTCGATCAAAATGCATACGTATTAATTGATACTGGTACTGATAGATCTTTTATTAGTACTACATTCTCATGGCATGCCGATAGAGAATTGTCTCCTCTTGAGGATGAATTGCTTGTATAGACTTCTTTGGGTGAACAGCTAGTGAGAAGTTCATGTATAAGGATTGTGAAGTTAAGTTTGAAGAAATAGCGTTGGAGGTAGATTTGATTCGTATCGATATGCACAATTTTGATATAATATTGAGAATGCATTGGTTATCTTGGCATAGAGCCACGATAAACTATTTTATAAAAAGGGTTAAGTTTAGACGGTTAGATGTCCAAGTGTGGTGTTTATCGGGGAATGCTGAGTATTACCAACTTGGTGGTCTTGGTTTTGAAAGATGATTAAGAGAGGATGTCAAGCTTATTTAGCTCATATGATTGATATGATAAAGATAGTCGAAACTTAGAAGATATTCCGGTGGTGAAAGAGTTTCTAGACGTCTTTCCTGAGGAATTGCCAAGGTTACCCCTAAATCGAGAATTTGATTTTGCCATTGATTTACTTCCAGGAACAACACCAATTTCTATCCCTCCTTATAGGATGGCTCCCATAGAATTAAAGAAGCTAGAGGTGCAGTTGCATGAATTACTCAATAAATGGTTTATTAGGCCGAGTTCTTCACGATGAAGAGCAACAGTTTTGTTTATTAAAAAGTAAGATGGTACCTTAAGATTTTGTATTGATTATAAGCAATTAAATCGGGTAACAATTAAAAATAAATACCCTCTTCCTAGGATCGATGATCTTTTCAATCATTTGCAAGGAGCATGTGTATGATCCTAAAAAGGTGGAACCAATCCTTTTCGATCAGTTGTAAGGAACAAATACCCTCTTCCTGGTGTATTCTAAGAATGATGAAGAGCATGCAAGGCATCTTCGAGTTGTACTTCAAATACTTTGGGAGAAGCAGTTATTTGTAAACTCTTTAAATGTGAGTTTTGGTTTAGAGAGTTAGTTTTCTTGGCTACATTGTATCTGGTGAAGTAATTTTTGTAGATCCCAAAAAGGTGGAACCAATCCTTAAGTGGTAGTAATCTAGAAATGTCACTAAAGTTTGAAGTTTCTTAGGGCTAGCAGGATATTATCAAAGATTTGTCAAGAGGTTCTCATTAATAGCAGCTTCATTGTCAAGGTTAACTCAGAAAGGTGTCAAATGTGAATGGGATGACAAGTGTAAAGCGAGTTTCCTACAGCTCAAGAAGAAATTGACTTTTGCTTCCATTCTGTCACTCCCTACGAGTGATGGTAGATTTATTGTGTATAGTGATACTAGTAAGTAAGGGTTGGGGTATATATTGATGCTAGGAGACAAAGTGATAGTATATGCCTCTAGACAACTAAAGAAACATGAGGTAAATTATCCGAAGTATGATTTGAAGTTAGTTGCATAGTGTTTGCTTTGAAAATATGGAGACATTACTTGTATGGTGAGACATGTCAAATCTATACAGATCATAAAAGTTTAAAGTATTTGCTTATTTAAAAGGGGCTAAATCTGAGACATCAAAGGTAGTTGGAACTTATTAAGAATTATGATCTTATTATTGATTACCATCCGAGCAAGGCAAATGTCAGGGCAAGTGCTTTGAGAAGAAAGTCATCAACAAGTTTGGCAAGTATTAGAAGTAGTTATCTCCCTCATCTTATTAGCATTCCATCCCTTGGAGTAACGCTAGCTAGTGATAGACATGGTGCTCTTGTAGCAAGATTTGATGTAAGGCCAACCTTGTTAGATAAAATTCAAAAACTACAAACATCTGATAGAAATTAGAGTTTGAAAAGATTCAAATGGAGGAAGGAACTGAGTTCAAAGTGACAGATGATGGTATATTTGTGTTTAAAGATAGAATTTGTGCTCCGAAGTATAGTGATCTTCGAAAAGCCATACTAGAGGAAACTCATAATTCAATTTATGCTATACATCTAGGGAGTTCAAAAATGTATCGAAGAGGAAACTCATAATTCAACTTATGTTATTCATCTAGGGAGTACGAAAATGTATCGGACTATTCGAGAGAACTACTGGTAGCCCGAAATGAAAAGAGGTATAATTGAATATGTAGCTAAATACCTAATATGCTAACAAGTGAAGGCGGACATTAGAGGCTACCGGAGTTCTCCGAACCCTACCAATTCTCGAGAGGAAGTAGAAAGACATAACGATAGACTTTGTCACTAGATTGTTAAGATCTTATGCTAGACACGATCCCATACGGGTAATTGTGGATAGGCTTCCTAAGTTAGCTCATTTCTTGCCTATTCGGACTACATATTCATTGGAGAAGCTAGCCAAATTGTAAACTAGTGAGATTATAAGGTTTCATAGAGTGTCAGTGTCTATTGTGTCAAATAGAGATCTATAGTTTACTTCTCAGTTTTAGCCAAAACTATTAGCAGTACAATATTCCATCATCAGACTGTTGGCCAGTCTAAGAGGACGATCCAAACTTTTTGGAAGATATGCTCCAAGCTTGTGTACTTGACTTCTCTGACAATTGGGATAAACATCTCTCTCTAGTAGAATTTTCTTATAATAATAGTTGTCAGTCTAATATTAGAATGCCACCGTATAAAGCATTATATGGGAGAAAATGTCAAACTCTATTATATTAGGATGAAGTCAGAGAAAGGAAGATCAAAAGCATATAGTTGATTGATGCTACGGTTGAAAAAGTTAAAATCATTCGAGAAAGAATGAAAGTGGCACAAGATCATCAGAAAAGCTATGCCGATAGAGGAAGAAGGCCATTGGAGTTTGAAATAAGTGATATGGTATTCTTGAAAGTATCATATTAGAAAGGGATGATTCGTTTTTGAAGTTGATGAAAGTTAAACCCCTCGATATATTGGTTCGTTCAAGGTCATTGAGACAATAAAAAATGTAGCATATAGACTTGAGTTGCCTTCAGAGTTGGAGAAGATCCATGATGTGTTTTACATGTCCATGCTCAAGAAGTACGTACTAGACTCGTCGCATGTTTTTGAAAAGCCTCCAATTGAGTTGAGACAGAATTTAAATTTTGAAACTAAACCGGTTCTGATTTTGGATTGTCAAATTAAAACCTTTAGAAACAAAGAGGTGCTGATAGTCAAAGTATTGTAAAAAAATGATCGAGTAAAAGAGATGACATGGGAACAAGAAGATTAGATACAAAGAAATATCCCCACTCATTTGAAGGTGAGATATAGTAAATTTCGAGAACAAAATTCATTTTATAAGATGTAGAGCAAAAACCAATGTCTAAGTGCATGAATGATTTGTAACCTATAGGGTAAATTTTGATATTGAAAATTTAAACCATGAAATTTGGTTAAGGATATGAGACTTAGGCTTAGGTTGAAATAACATTTGAGCCCAACTTTTTAATGTCCCACACTTGAGTCCAAATTGTAAAGCCCAGCGCTTGAGTTGAAGGCCACTAGCATGTCCAACATTTGAATTAAAATTCATAAGAACTAGCACATGTTTGATTCTCTTTTCTTTTGTAAAGCAAAGTCTAGAAAAGTCAAGGAACAAAAAGGAGTACATTTAATGCTTGAGATGTCTGATGTATGGGTTGTGTGACTTAAGAAAAAGCAAAGAAACAAAAGTGGATGTGTGGCCAAGAAATGGAGAAAGGAGAAGATAGAGAGAGAAAGAGAGGAAGAGAGAGGGAGAGAGACAACTCTATTCTTGAAGTTTCTTGAGTGAAGAACTAAGAGAAAGAAAGACAGGAAAAGAGAGAGAAAGGACAAACTCTTGGAATTCTCTTCTTCTTTCATACCCTTCTCCTTTTTCCTCACACTATTCGAATCATCCAAGAAACTTGCAAAGAACATCTGAATTTTATAAGCTTTCTAGAACTATTTTCAATTTACTCTAACAACCCAAGAGCTGAATGGAAAGGGAAGCTTAGGGGTTTCAAAAAGATTGGTCAAGAAGCTTTTATTTGGAGGTAATTTTGTTAGAATACATGGGAGTCTCTTAAAGCAAGTGCAAGGTAAGATTTAAATTCATGATTTAGGGTTTTGATTTATGGTGAATAGCATGCTCAATGATCTGAACTTACATGAGTATGGGAAGTATTGGAATAAGATGAAACCTTTCATTGTTTTCTACAATCTGGACAGTTTAACCTTGCTATGAACTTTTAGTCATAACTTCTTTTGTACATAGGCAAATTAAGTGATTTTCTTCATATGAAATAAGACTTCCATACTTTTGAAAATGACATATGATTCATAGGATTCTAACAAAAATTGGATTTTTATTGATTTTCCAAATTGATGCATTGTGTAGAGAAGTACTCTATTCTGCCTTGCTTCGACTGAATACTTTGCTTCAACTTTGAGATGCTTTCTAGGCTGAATTACACTAAACTTTAAGTATAAAATTTGTAGAACTAAATCTTATCTTTAATTGAGACTTGAATCATGTAAATTGGATATATGTAGTGAAAGTTATGACAATTTTCCTGTGACTGTACAAATTGGAGTTATGAAGTGAGGGCAAACACATGATAGACTTAAATGTTTTTGTGTGATTGGAATTGACCTATGTTATAAATATAAAAATTGTTACTTCATGTCTAGTCTTTGAACAAAAATTAGAATCCAAAAATTTTAATCTGAGATATGATCATTCTTCTGAGGCATGTAGGAGTAGAAAACTTGTAATGTTGGTTGGAATTGTAGATTTGAAATGGAAATAGGTGCTTAGCATAGTTAATGGATGCCAAAGTAATAGAAACATATTTTTCATTTGCACCATCATGTATTTAATTTCATGTTACATTGAATAAATGTCTAATCTTAATTCTATGTTGTGATTTATATAATATTTAGGCGAAGATCCTTCAACCAATGATAGAGTTGAGGATTTGGGCTAGTAGGAGTGTGCGCCCTCACTTAACTATGAGTGGAATGTTTATGTTATTTTTGAAAATGGTTTTATAATTTAGTTTGAATGTGATATGTTCTCTTAAAACAATGATGTTCGAAATGTGAATTTGACATGTTAATGATACATGATTTACAGTGTTTAATTGAATAATATTTATTTGAGACAATGATGAATATGAGTGGCAAAATGGTTTTGAAATTTATTTGCAAATGAAAATGATGTTTTATAGTGACCGATTGTATATGTAACTATTGTGTTATTGCTCTCTCATGATCCACTGGAATAAAAGCGGTATGAGTAGAGCCGGATATTAGATTGGGGTAGTGTGATAAATGGGGTTCACCTACCTAAGTTTTTTGTTGGGCAGCCATGAGTCACCAATGGGGTTGTTCAAATCAACACAAACGTTGGGACATTTTCAGATAAATGAATGAATAAAAACCTTTGGTGGATCCAATTCTTAACCACTACCAAGGTCTTGGAATACGAGGTATCTTTTCGGTAGTCTCATGGCTTTGAATTGAATGCAACCCATTTTGATACAAAGAGAAATATTTTGTTTTGAATACTTTGATTGTCAATACTTAGTGAATATTTTTGTAAATTTGTGATTATTTTTTAAATGATAAAAAAATTATTGTTAATGGATTTAGAAAATAATCACACTCTCACTCATTGGTTTGTACATAGATTTTCCACTCACTAAGCATGATTGTTCTCACCCCTATCTTTTTCTCTCATCTTTTTAGGTTTATAGTTAGTGAACACAGCTAAAAGACATTCTTTTGCTATCTGTAACATCAATCTCGGTTGAAATCATAAATTTTGTGTAAGGTAGTTCTGTTTTGGCTTACTTAGCTTGTAAATGGATCCATGGAGATGGTTAATGGAAGCTGAACTTTGTTGTATTATAGATTACTAGTGGAAGCTTTATTATTTTTTTTATATGTACATTCTTATATTGATTGGTCACTTATATTAAAGTTATTGAAACTTTACTTATCTTATTTTGAAAGAAATCTTGTGGATAATGATGATTATAGAAAATTGGTTGAGGATTGAGATTATGTAAATGATAGATTAACCTTGTGGGGTCTCAGAGTGCATGCTAGGGATTGCACGTAGTTCAAAGCAATGCAGTGGTTGTCACGTGTTTGGGTCTAAGGACTAGGGCGTGACACAGTTAACTCAAAACCATGGGACTACTAAAAATACCTTCTAATTCAAGATTTTGGTCAAGATCAAGGATTAGATCCTTCAAAAGTTTTTAGTAGGTCATTTATCTTAAAAATGTCTCATCCATGGTGTTGGCTTGGACCTACCAATGTGATAACTCATAGATAGTCTAACATAGGGTTTAGGTAGGTGTCCCACCACATCAACCTAACCAAATCCAATTCCATCGTACACCGCTCTTGCCACTCTTCCCCTAGTCGGTCCATGAGTGAGAAATAAAATATAGTAATTGTGTGCATAATTGTTCACCATAAAAAATATCTTTTTCATTCACAAACAATTTAAAGTCATTTCACAACTCGTTTTATTTCAAATGAACATTTAGCCAACCATGAAATAAAATCAATTTCTATGGCATTAGTATGCCTAGTTTACCTTTCCATCATCATACCTCCAAGGAGGATATATCACACTCAAATTTAATTATAAAACTATTTTTAAAAATAAGTGTGCCAAACATATATTATCATTTCTCATTAATAAACATATAAATACTCCACTCATAGTTTAGGGAAGATTTTCACTCCCACTAATCCACATCCTGGGCTTTATCCTTGGTTGGCGGGCTATCCATGTACCACAACATAAGAGTAAGGTTAGACACCAATTTAATACTAATATGAAACTAAATATATGACATGCAAACATGACTCTATCCATATCTAGACATGAGTTCCGTTTTTGAAACTAACCTATGACACCTATTAAACTGAGCTCTACCTAAATTAGTTATCCCCTTTAATGCTCATTTTTATTCCAAAATTATCAAATCTTACTGATATAACAAGTTTCCAACATAAATGTGTCTAAAAAAAAAAGGACCATATCTTGAACCATAATTCTCATATTGTGGTAATTCTAATGCTAACTTAAAGATGAGACATAAAGCTATGACTTTTATGTTCATTGCCAAATTCCATTCTAATCACACAAAGATATCTAGGTCCATAAATGTGATATCCCTGATCTCACGACCCAACATGCGCAGTCACAGAAAAATTGTTGTAACTTCCACTACACATGTTAGATTTAAGTGATTCAATCTTCAATTTAAAGATAAAACATAGATTTACAACTTTGATGTTTAGGATTTAGTATAATTCTACCTAGAAGGCAACTCAAATTCGAAGGAAAATACACGGCTAAAATAGATTAGAAACAGGATGGTTTTCCTACAAAACATTTCTTTTTGGAAAATCACTAAAAATTCAATTCTCAATAAAATATTTCTTGCAAGTTTGAAGCTCCAAAAGTCTAGTTTCTGTAGAAGAAAACCGTATTTAGTTTACAGTTGTGCAGAAAGAGTTATGACCTAAATACTGTAGCAAGGTTAAGCTGTCCACATTGTGAAATCATAGTTTTTCCATCTCTTGATACACAAAAGTGAGATTTTCCTTTTCTTTTTTTATTCCATCCTTATTATAAGGCCACAACAATCTGAGAAACATATTATACATGGCTATTATTCATCAATTAAACATGCACAAACAAGGTATTTGCCTTTTTAAACTTCAAAATCCACTTTCCTCTTACTCTTTCGACCTCCTTTCTTCTTAGGTATTTTTAGCTTGCGCTATGGGCTTTCTACACCTTTTTGTACTCCCTAAAAGCTAGGTATAAGATGTATATGGATGGAAATAGTTTATTTGAATCTTAAATGATGATTTTAATGATGTTTGGAGTGGTTTTGTGTGACAAAAACATGGGACTCGTGATTAGGGTTCTTAGAAAAAGGGAAAGTTCTCTCTCTCTCTCTCTCTCTCTATCTCTCTTTCTCTCTTGGTCATACACAACCAAGCACACTTACCCTCAACTTTTCTTTCTTTCTTTGAGCCACACAAACCACAACACCTACCTTTCAAGCACTAAATGCAACCCATCACAATAAGTAACATTCATTGCTCACTTTGACTTTTCTACCTCATTGTTCAAAAGAAGGAAACGCAAAAACCAAAAAAAAAAAAAAAGAAGAACTAAACAAAAACAAAAACAAAGACAAAAACATTGGTTAGGATTGGTAATTTGTTAACTCAAGATTTGAACTCCAAAATTGGGCTCTAATACTAATTCAAATCCAAACCCAAACCCAATTTCATATTCCTAATTCATCCAAGTTCATACTATGTTTTATGTTTTAATATCATGCACTTCAATTTCTCCTTAAGCATAATATATGTAAATTTGCACTACAACTTAAATTACGATCTCCAAAATTCCTTAATTGTTTCAAAGTTCATGGTTCAAATTTTTCAACAACAAAGTTAACTTTATAGGATATAAGACACCAATTGTTACAACAAATTCCGGTATTATATTTGGAACTTCAACCGTACAGACAACAGTCGGTTGAACTAAGGAAACAACTCAAACTATTGTCTCAGTACTATGGCCCTTTCCCTATAATTGCTAAGGTAGGAAAAGTTGCTTACAAGTTGTAGGCTCAAAAATACATCGAGTATTTCATATGTCCCTATTGAAGAAGAAGTTTGGTCCTTACCAAACCACAATGCCAATCTTATCCTTGATTGGTACAAACAAACAAACCTTAGTATAACCAGTAGCAATATTTAAGAGAAGAGTTATTTGGAGAAATAATCAACTAGAAATAGAAGCATTAATCAGGTGGGTCCACTTAAGTCCAAAAGAGTCTACCTAAGAAGACTGAGATTTTATTAAAGCTCGGTTTCCTACCTTCCAGCCTTGAGGACAAAGTTGCTTTCGAAAGGTAGGGAAATTTGAAACAGATAGAGGAGAAAGAAATTCAAATGTAATGGCTGGTAGGGAAAGGTAGTTAGAGTGGTTAGGATCAACTGATTCTGTAACCAATTCCATTGAAGCTGTTAAGATTCAATTGGAAGACCATAGAAACAACCTTAGAAGCGTGTAAAGATCAGATCACTATCTCTTCTATGCTTCTATCTCTCTCTCTCTATCTCTATCTCTAGCTGACTCAATTCTTCTTCTTTTCTCCTGCTCTATTTTGGTTCTTCTAGGTTTAGTAATCTCACTACAAAAAAAAAACTTTTAGCCACAAATTTAGCGACGAAAATTTAATAAAAATTCATCGTTAAAAATGTTAGCAACGGAATTAGCGACGAAAAAATTTTTTTCGCTAATAACGCGTCGCAAAAATTTAGCAACGAAAATTAGAAATCCGTTACTAAACTTAGCGACGGATAATTTTTCGTTGCTAAATCCGTTGCAAATTTAGCGACGAAAAATTATCTATCGCTAATTTAGAGACGAAAAAAATTCGTCGCTAAATCCATCGCTAAATTATCAATGAAAAAAAAATGCGCTCCCACCTGCACCCGAGATTCACTCACTTCATTCCTGGAAAATGCCTCCGCTTTGCTCTCACCATGGTTCGAACTCCTGCGTTTCCGTAAACCTTTAAGATCATATAACCATTAACCTAAATGTTAGTATCTGTTATAAGTTTTTTTTTTTTACATATTATCTTTCCTTCACATTTTTCTAATAATAATAAAACAATATAAAATATCAATTTATTACAAAATAATAAAATATTAGTTTAAAATAAAATAATAAAAGATTTAAAATAATAATAATACTATTTTTTAAAAAGATAAAATAAAAATAAAATATAACATATTAATTAAAAATAATAAATATGATAATTTTTTTAAAATAAAAATAAAAAATATATATTAATATTTTATTTTATTTTATTATTTTTCAAATTTAGCGACGAATTCCGAAATTCGTGGCTAAATGAATTTATTATTTAATAAATATATATTAATATTTTATTTTATTTTATTTTATTTTATTATTTTTCAAATTTAGCAACAAATTCCGAAATCCATCGCAAAATTAGCGACGAATTATGAATTCTTCACAAAATTTACAATAAATTTCAAAATTCGTCGCTAAATTAGTTTATTATTTAATAAATATATATTAATATTTTATTTTATTTTATTATTTTTTAAATTTAGCGACGAATTCAGAAATTCGTTGCAAAATTAGCGACAAATTTCCAATCGTCGCTAAATTAGTTACGACTATTTTTTGTCACAAATTTCGTTATAAATAGCAATGAAAAAGGTTTTCGTCGCAAAATAGTAACAAAAATAATTCGTCACAAAAACCATGTTTTTTTTTTGTAGCGTCTTCAATCTCCTTATCATCCACTGCGAACTGATTCTCACTTCTCCTGTCTTTTCTTACTTTGTTTTCTATCCCATTTGAATTCAACAGTGGCAATCCAACTTTCTATCCCTTTGTGGGTCGGGTTGTTACAAAATACTCCCAAGGATAGAAAACTTACACATTTTAAGGGGTTAAAAATTATTGCCCTTTCTAAAATGATATAATAAATTAAATTAATGTATTTTATTGTAGAGAATGGAAAGTTAAACTTATATTTTTAATGAGAGAAAAGTTGAAATTATAGTATTTAGGGAGAGAAAATGTGAATTAAATTTGCTTTTAGGGAAAAAATTGGATTTATATTTTTAGAGAGAAAAATTATAAACCAATGTGTTTAGAAAGATCAAATTAATTATTTATACTTTAGAGAGAAAATTTATATGTTTGGATTTAAAGAGAGAAAACTAAATTTAATATTTTGAATGTGGAAAACTTAAGATTGACGTATTTAGAGAGAAAAAATATATGAATAAAATTAATTTTTTAGCAAGAAAATTGATATATTTACTTTTGAAGAGAAAAAACTAGGTTTTCCTTATAAAGAGAAAGTTTAGAGTTAATGCAATTAGAAAGAGAAAAAGAAAATTAGATTGATTTTTTTAAAGAGATAAAACATTAATGTGCTTCATTTTAGAGAGAAAGTTTAAAATTAATTTTTCTAAAGAATCAAAATTCAAAACTAATGTATTCATAAAGATAAATTTTAAACTAATATATTTAGTTTTAAAGTAGAAGAAAACTAAATTTCGTTTTTTGTGGAGTAAACTTAAAAACCATGTGCCTTGAGAGAAAGAAATAAAGTTGATTTTTTTTTTTAGAGAGAACAAATTAATGTGTTTGCATTTTAGGGGATAATTTATATAAATTTAATTTGAAGAGAAAGAAAAATAATAATTAATTTATGAAGGGGTAAAATTACACCACACCAAATGTAACCTTATGGTTATAAATTATTGGAGTTGGCATGAATGCGGGTTTAAACATGATGGGAGAATAGGGGTGGCTCAACCGTCAAGAGAGTGTAAGGCCTGTAGTTAAAACGCACATAATTAAGTAATTTCTAAATTATTTCCCTCAGAGTTTAATTGATCAACCAAAGCAAGCCAAGAACATATTAAAATCACCGTAAAACATGCAAACTTAATCCGAATCTTGTAAGGGCATTCGGGTGGTATCATAGCTTATTCTTCATTTCAACACCTAAACAATCACCTCTTCTCTTTGACACCTCATGCTTGACACAAATGATTAGGGGACCCCAGAATCCACTATGGAAAGACCACCTAGCTTTAAGCTGTATTCTGATCTTTTTATCCACTCTCCCCACACCGTCACGTTTTCACTTTATCTCCTCCCTAAAGCAAGCCATGAACATAACAAAATCACCGTTAAAGTTAGAACAAGCTGTTGGAATATTTTAATGCACGTACACGCAGCGAAAGTATAATGAAAATTTTCAGAATAATAAAATATATAATAAATACGGGACGTATTTCGGTGATTAAATACAATTATTTTGGGAACCGTGATTCTTTTTTTGAACGTCTCACAATCGAAATGATAACCACGTTACATGGACTATCACAACATAATCACGACATCTCAACCCTCAATCCGATGACACAAAAATTCTCTTCTCGGAATTTTGTAAACCCTCAAAAAATGGTGTTTTCTCTCACAGTCAAGGTATTCGTTTTTCCCTCTTTTTTTTTTTTTTTTTTTGGAATGATCACTCATCAAATTCTCGATTGTAGAATAAGTTACTAAACCTTTTCACGTTGGTTTTGTACTTTGGAGAAAAACAAGGAGAGAATTATAGGGAATTGGGATAATGGGGTTTAATCATTCATTATCCCCCAAGTAAAAAACTCAAATTTTTATCATGCCCCACGTGGTCACTTCATAAACCAACATCTCTCATTTACATACGATGGCATATTACATCTATCATGAGATCACAACTCATGTGATCTACTACATCATCTTGCTGGACTTTCATACAGGATTAGACGTTATACGATTAGCGAATACACCTGCAAGTAAAAACTTCTCGATGCACCTGTTAGGATAATCGAGAAGTTATCGTTAGTATTAAAAAGAACTCGTTGTACCCCAGATTCAATGCAATTATATCTATCGAGCCACTTTACTCATCGAAAGTAATTCCCAATCAATGCTCGATTGTGTATTCACTATTATATTAAATCCCAACATAGATAAACATAACAGACCGATCGGTGAATACCACACAAAGATGCAATGCCTATTGATCTTCCTTTTTCCCAAACTCGAATCTATTAGTTTTATTTCAGCTGCTTTCCTAGACCTGTCTCTTAGATCTCAATTTATTTTTCGGATCATAGGTAAACAGATTAAAGTAACAATACTGAACCAAAACTTCTAAAAACAGCCGAAAGTAATAAGGGCACAAAAGATCCTACCCAATGGATCTCGGGTCTCATACAGTGGGAACGGCAATTATAGTCATACTATTGTCTCAAATAATAGCTCCCACTATCCCATAATCGTTTCATCACACGCGGCATGAAACGCATGTCATAGTGTTAATCTCTCATTTCTCAAAAGGGTATATGTCAGATTACTGTACAGATACGTGACTCAATCTACACATAAAACTCCACCCAGAGATCTCAGAGAGAGTGTTTTAGAGATAATATCACTATCGCATGTGATATCCGAGATCTCAGATCTGGTTACTTACAGGCAACATAGATGTGGGTATTTCCATGTTAGTCATGTCCCAGATGACCTGATCCTGAACAGATATCAGGGCAACTTGTGTCCTAGTAGGACCACTCTGAATGACTCTTACAACTAGAAACCGTCTCATCTTCGCTCATTCTGAGCTAGAGGTGGTCACTCATGTGAAAAAGTCAATCTCGCCTGTCTGACATATATTTTATCACATCAAAATACATATGATATAAGACAGGTGCATTATTTAAGGAAAAAATAAATACCCAAGTACGATTGAATAATGCACAGAATCATATATATAAAAGTAATAAGTATTATATCGTCAATTCGATACAATATGAGAAATATCAAAATATAAACAAACTCAATGACTCTCTATGTGCCACAAATGAGTCTCTAGCAATGGATTTAGTGAAGGGATGAGCCACCATGTTGTGTGTCGAAATGTATTTGATGATTATTTCACCCTTCTCGATGATATCTCTTACAAAATTATGTTCGGTGTCGATGTGTTTAGTTCTACTATGATACTTAGGGTCTCAAGTGTAAGCGATAGCGGCCTGATTATCACAGTAGGTTATCACTGGCCTCCCACTATCAACCACAACCCCTAATTCATCTAATAGTCTCCGGAACCAAACACTCTCTTGAACTGCAACTGAGCAAGCCACGAACTCATCCTCCATCGTAAGATAGAGCTATACAGGTTTGCTTTTTGTTACTCCAAGAAATGGCACCACCATTGAGTAAAAAGGCAAAACCTAATGTCGATTTGCATTTATCCAGATCGCCGCCCCAATCGGCATCTGAATATCCCACAAGACGCAAATTTTCTTCTCTGTAACACAAGGAGAAACTCGCAGTTCCCTTAAAATATCTCAAAATCCTTTTCACTGCTCTCCAGTGACCCCTTCCAGGATTTGATTGATATTTACTCACCAGACCGACTGCATAACATATGTCTGGTCGTATACACAACTTCGCGTACATCAAACTTCCCACTGCGCTGGAATGAGGGATTTTACTCATTTCCTTATTTCTTCCTAAGTTTTCGAGCACATCTCAAGACTCAGGCCATTACACTTGGTGATTGGAGCATCTATGGGATTATAATCACTCATCCAAAGCACTCAAGAATCTTCCTAATATAGGTCTCTTGTGAAAGAGCCAACACTAGTCTCGAGCTATCCCTTTGGATCTTAACTCCAAGGATGAACTCAGCTTCACCCATATCTTTTATGTCGAAACTCGATGACAACCATGCCTTAATTGTCATCAGATATCCAATATTGTTCCCGGCCAACAGATATCATCTGTATATAGTGAAAGGATCACGAAAGAGTTAACAGACCGTATCAGATAGACACAATGATCCTCCTCAATCATTGTAAAACCATAAAATATCACCTTCTCGTGAAATCTTAGGTATCACCGCATAGATGATTGTTTTAGGCCATATATCGACTTCCGAAACCAACAGACCTTATCCTCATGACCTATTAGAACGAACCCGGAGGGTTGCTCCATGTAGATCTCCGCATCCAAGTTTTCGTTAAGGAAAGCGGTCATTACATCCATCTGATATAACTTTAGATCCATGCATGCGACAATTGCCAAAAGTAGACGGATCGATGTAAACTTGACTACTGGGGAGAAAGCCTCATCGCAATCAATGCCCTTTGTCTGTGTGTAACCCTTAGCTACTAGACGGACCTTGTATCTCTTTATCGATCCATCAGCTTTTCTTTTGATTTTGAGAATCCACTTGTTTCCAATGGCTTTTCTACCCTCAGGTAGGTTAACTAGGTCCTAGACCCCATTGACTCTCATAGATTCCATCTCCTCATACATGGCCTTTAACCTTTGGTCCCTCACAGGACTCTCGAGAGCCTCCTGAAAAGTCCGAGACTCCTCATCACCCTCGGGAGTCACGATGAAGATCTCATTCTCAATCAAAAAACGACATCAAGGTATGTTTCCCCAACTACTCCTACGAGAAGAAGGAGTCTCTTCACCTCGAGATGGGTCACTCCCACTATGACCAAAATCTATTACAGGCTCCTGAGTCCCACCGCTAAGCTCAATTGGGCCATTAGGCTCACCCATCTCATAAAAAGTGAAGTCTTGATCGATTTCACCTCTTTTAGGAAAATCATTTTCCAAAAATGTAGCACACGTGATTCGATCTCAGAGACCGTGTCATCCGTACGTTCATCCAGAAACACATGTCTTTTGGAATGTTTAGACTATTTTATAAAGATACACTTTTTTTCTCGTGGGCCTAACTTACTATGTGGGTGTGAGGAATCATGAACGTATGCGACACAACCCCCTGGCCTCAAATGGCTAAGGTCAGGCTGCCTCCCTGTCCAAAACTCGTATGAGGTACTGATTACGGAGTTAGTGGGAACACGGTTAAAAACGTAGGCAATGGTCAACAATGCATCTCACCAGTGAGAGATGGCTAAATTGGCCTACGCCATCATTGATCTCAACATCTCCAACAGAGCCCTATTTCTTCTCTCGGCTACTACATTCTGCTGAGGAATAGCAAGAACAGTCAACTGTCTCGTAATACCCTTCTCGAAACAGAGCTCTTTAAACTATTCAGACAGATATTCGCGCCCTCGATCGGTTTTCAGAGTTTTAACTTTTAAGTCTAACTGATTTTCTACCTCGCTGATAAACCTCTTGAAGCAATCTAATGTCTCAGACTTGTGCGAGATCAGATAGATGTAACCAAAACGCGTGTAATCGTCTATAAACGTAATGAAATACGTGGCTCTGTTACGAGCTTTCACATTCATAGGCCCACAAATATCAGAGTGAATCAATTGCAATGGAGTCTCAGCTCTCATTGCCTTTCCAAATGATTTCCTCGTTGCTTTGCCGGATAGGCAAAACTCATATATAGGTAACTCGACCCGAGTTAGTGGGGCCAACAGGCCACTCGCTGCCAACCGGTTCATCCTCTGTTGCCCTATGTGACCAAGTCTACTATGCCAAACAGAAATATCATCAACTACACTATCAGATGTATAGGCAATAGAAGAGAAATCAGAATTATTATTATAGGAAATCATATCCAATTCATAAAATCCATCATGGACTAAACCAGTATATAAAAGAATATCATCGTACGAAACAGAAACACTCAAGTTTTTAAAAACAACAGAATATCCTATGCGATCTAAACAAAGAACAGATATGAAATTCCGTCGAATCTCGAGAGCATACAATACATCATGTAAATACAGGACTTGATTACATCGCAGCATTAGCTTGCATGTACCAATCCCCTTTATTGCCACAAATGCTTCATTCCCCATATATAGCCTCCTCATATGGGGACTTAATCGGCAGAACTCCACATACGCACTCCTGTCGCGAGTTACATGGTCGGTAGCTCCTAAGTGTACAATTCACAAAGGAGAGGAGTCAGTGAACATTACAGTTGATGAAACATAACTCAACCCATGTAAGGAATAAGGACTTACCTTCCGTTCGTCACACTCGCGAGCGAAATGCCCAACCTTACCACAAACGTGGCACTTCACTTTACTCTTATCGAGCTCAACTCACATGCGCCCACTCGCGGCGCCCGAGTCAGCTCGGGTTGGTCAACGAGTCAGTGTTGACCTAACCGGGTCGATCGTAGGTTGGTCAACGGGTATGTCCGACCTGCCACGTGTCAATTTCGAGCCGGAGCAGTCATGCCCCGACCCAATCGAGTCGATGACCATCTCACGAGCTTTACCCACACGTGAGTCACACGCACCTGCATGTTCCCCTCTGACGTGCCTCTCAGCACGTGTTTACCACACTCCCGCGGGTCTGGATCTTTTTTCCTCGCTCGACGGGTCTACAACCGGGTTTTCCGACCCGATTTCTGAAAAACCCATTTCTGGCCTGTTTTTCACGGTGATTCCAACCGAAAAATAATTTTGGACATCCCAAAAGCAACCTTGACTTGATTTTTGGGTTATTTGCACCCTAAACTCGGCAAAATAAATATCCAAAATTTTAGCACTCCGTGGCTTCGTCGGAAAACCCAGTTTCCGGCAATGGGAAGTCACAATATTTATGTCAAAATGTAGATCATCATACATAGAACACAATCATGCCATTTTTATAGTTCAACCATCCCCCTATATGGACAAATCTAGGTTTTTAGTTTCGGACACCCTTAGGGCCGAAAACTTTGACTTCAATTTTAATGGCTAAAACATGCTCCAAAAATTATGAAAAAAATATTTTTGTGACCTACGTAACATGGGTAACATCGTGGTATAATCGGATTCACGAAACTTATCCGTGATCCGAACCCCAAATTTTTAACCCTATATTTTTTATACCAAAAAATTCCAAAAATTATTTTAATAATACCAACAGGATGTTTTGATACAAATGTTGGAATATTTTAATACACATACACGCAGTAGAAGTACAATGGAATTTTTCGGAATAATAAAATATATAATAAATACGGGATGTATCTCGGTAATTAAACGCAGTTGCTTTGGGAACCGTGATGCTTTCTTCGAACGTCTCGTATTTGGGATGATAACCACATTACATGAACTATGACCAGATAATCACGACGTCTCAACTTTTAGTCCGGTGACACAAAAATTCTCTTTTTGGAATTTTATAAACCCTCAAAAAATGGTGTTTTCTCTCACAATCAAGGTATTCGTTTTTCCCTCTGTTTTTTTTTTTTTTTTGGAATGATCACTCATCAAATTCTTGATCGTAGAATAAGTTACTAAACCTTTTCACGTTGGTTTTGTACTTTGGAGAAAAACAAGCAGAGAATTATAGGGAATTTGGATAATGGGGTTTAACCACCCATTATCCCCCAAGTAAAAAACTCAAATTGTTACCATGCCCCACGTGGGCACTTCATAAACCAACACAAGCAAACTTAATCCGATTTTTGTAATAGCATTTGATGGTAAAAATTTCTTATTTAAATATTTACTTCGATATATCATATTTAAATCTTTATAAGTCTTATATTTTTATAGTTTTCACGATCTTTATTTAACCAAAAAAGATAAACTTAACCAGCATATACAGCTCTGGAAAGCATAAAGAGATGTAAGGAGTATGGGGAGCAAGATAATTCAAAAGAAGCAAAGAACTTTGGAGGTTCAAGAAAAAAGCAAGATTAAAAGGCAAATATCATACTTGTGTATGTTTATTTGATTTTTATAATCATGTATAACATGTTTCATAAATTGTTATGATCATAGTTATGAAACTCGATCTGCACATTAACCTGTGTATCTTAAAATTTATGGTTCAACCAGTTAAACCGTTCAGCAACTCGTTCAATTGTTATTTTTTTATTATTTTAAAATATATAATTATATATAATTATAATTTTTAAATATAAAATATTAATCACAATATTTATAAAAGATAATATATATTTTAAACTTGAACCCTGAATAATATTTTATAAATATTATAAAATGAAATTTTTTCCATGACTCCAAATTTATCTTTATTTATGAGAGAGATATTTCTTCAAATATTATTTATAAAAGATATTTTATACATAATTTCCATTATAATTTTTTATTAGAAAAATAGGATGGTGGTATTATTTACTGAGTGATTGATTAAATTCTTTAATTTTTGGAGTACCTTTAAATTTTCTACTCTTGTGAGACTTTCCATTTTTTGAATGGGGAAGAGGAGATCGTTGTGACTCTCATTTTGAAGATGATTTTCTTTATTTTTGCTTTAAGCTTTTTGAAAAATCAACACAGGAATCAAAAAAAGTTATAATAACTATGAATGGATTTTGTAAAAACCCATGGGTCACACGAATTGCAAGTCAACCGCTATTGACTCACGAATTTATATAGATTGCCTGTACAAATAGTTTAATTATGAACTGACCCACAAAATATATGGGTTGAGAGTCGATCCAATCTAACCGATGGGTCGGTACGGATTTAATAACTATGGTTATGATGTTAAGATAAGAGCAAAGTAGAAAGGAAAAGAAAGTAATTTTATTTTTGGACATTAGACTTAAAAGCTTATGATTTCTTCTAGCCACTCTCTGCTCTTTACTCCAAATTCCACAAGGCTTTTTTTGGATAAACTAAATTTCTAGATGTTTAAAATAACAAATCACACAAAAGATTTCATTGAGAATTGAAGTACTAATCCTTCATCAAAATGGCTCATTTTTCTAGTAGGAAACTACCCTGCTCCTATGGTAGATTTTGGTCCAATTTGAACTGCCTTCTTAGCTAAATTAGGTTGAGCACAAATCACAAAATTTGTGATCCTATGTTTCAGCTTTAAGTAGGTTTTTAATTCACCATAATTTGATAAGTGTAGCTCAAATTATGTTAATTTTACTGAATTATTACTACAATGTTTATAAATTTTGTATTGCAATTTGATTCACTTGAGTATTTTTATATAATTGAAATTAAATAAAGATATAAACGTAAAAATTGTAGCATATGTCTTTAACTTCATAGTGGGCATTTCATTCCTCTCACTCCTATATTTGTAGTTCAAGTTATGACTCATTTACTAAGACTGATATAGGTTAGAAATTTATTAAATTTTAAGTTGCATGGTCAATGTGCTGATAACCTATATAACATGGTTAAACATGATGTTTAATAGAAATATATGTGCAAACCATTGTGGTAAGGATTGTTTTTCTTACAATGATATGTTGAGAATTACAAAGAAATAGAAAGGGAAATGAAAGCCTGCAGGTTAGAACTAGAAGAAAAGGAAATGTTTGAGATGTCTAATACAAAAACTGTAGATTTTAATTTGAAATCTTAATTTTCGGCTTACCAATCTAGATTCTCATATACTAAGTTGGTTCAACACTTTAGCCTTTTTTCAATTGCAACTTAAAGCAAGTACAATGAGAATTGAAATTGAGAATGAATTCAAAGACTTACAACATAGTCTCTCTTGAAAGCAATTTGAGATGATAAATTCTTCTTTTCCTCTTTTCACAGTACTTATATTATTATAGAATTGATATTATGTCTCATGCATTTTATATGTTGATGTTGATTTTGCATGCTATTGGTGTTCAGTGTACTTGATCAAATTATGTTGACCCCTTTAACTTATTTGTAGGTGTTGGAAGTTAATGCCCACGTGGGACATTCCAAATAAGAGTTGGTTATTTTTTTTAACTTCTCCAATAACTCCCTTGAAACAAATCTCTCTCCCTTAGGCTCTCCCTTTCATTTGAGATCATAACAATGGCAGAGTGCAATTTTTGGTGAAACATATTGTCATGAAAAACGTGAAAGGAATTCCTTTCTGAGTGCACATTATCCAAAGATTGAGTTTGGTTCAAATATAAACTCTAGAGTACGAGGGATTGGAAGAATTTTCGCAAATGAAAATTTCATCCATCATTTGGGTCATTAGACATTGGGTTGAGGCATTGTGGATCTATAGTGGTGGTTTGTTTCGTGATCACCATCCTGACTGAACGATCCGTACGAGAGATTACGCAATTTTGATTTATTTATTGGCACCCTACATATTGAGATATTTATATCAAAATTTTAAACTTTTAATTTATATGCTTCCACATGTGCATATAGCATAACAAATTCCTCATTGGTATCAGAGCGAAATTGGATTTATTTAAAAAAAAAATTCAGAATTTTTTTGGTATAAAATGTATAGGGTACAAATTTAGGATCCGGATCATGGATGGGTTTTGTGAATCCAAAAGTACCATGTGAATGCCCATGGCCCAAGGATCATGAATATAATTTTTGTTGAATTTTTTAAGTATGTTTCGGCCATGAAATTTGAAGCCAAAGTTTCGGACCCTAATGATGCCCAAAAATTAAAACCTTAAATCTATCACTATAGAGGTAAATTGATCTATGAAATTAGTATGTATGTGTTCTCCATGTCTAGAACTACATTTTGAAATATTATTTGTGATTTTGGATACTGAAAAATGAGTTTCGAAAATGGCTATGAAGGACACAAACTTTGAATATTTAAATGGCCAAGTTTAGGGGCTCAAATTTTTCAATAAATCATGTTTATGATGATTTTGGAAGTTTGATTATAGTTTACCAGTGAAATCTGCTAAAAAATCGGGTCAAAAATCTGTTTTCCGGCAAGCAAGTCGCGCAAACCCGGTTACAGACATCCGGGCGAAGAAGACCCGGCCCGGTTGGCAAAAAAAAGTGAAGCGCGTGCAGTTTACGTGCCACAAGGTGCGTGAACAGTGTCTAGCTTCTCGGGTCGGATCCGACCCAGACTCTGACCCGCTCCATACCTGTACCAAAGATGTAGGCATCTAGAATCGAACCAAAGATGACGTAGTTTGTGTGAAAACCTCGTACCACCAAGTCACAGCACGTGGTTGTGGCAAATCCTATCTCATAGGCTATATATGTCCTTCTTGTGAGCGTCCTGCACAGTAGCATACTGCCACGTGTGCAGGCGCATAGATAGTTCTTGTACGGACCAGGTTAGTTTGGACCCGGATCATGGCCTGACTCGGATATGCAATTGACTCGCGAACTCGGGTCGGTTTGCGGGCAACGCGTGACAGCCGCGTCGGGTCTCTAGCGCATGCACCAAGCTACTACCGGTACTTGGAAGCACGTAGGTAGCGCGTGGATGGCGCGTGAGACCTTCGACGGCGAGACAGGTCGTCCTAAATTGGAATTTTCCAATTTCTAAGGGCCTCATGTCCATATTTGTGACTTTTTGTGGGTTTTTTTAGTGTACTGAATCCAAACTCCAAATGGTAAGATGCGATTCCGGTTTGTGGTGTATGATGTCTGTTGACTCATACGCTCAAATTAGGGTCTACACTCGAATCATTTGGGATTTGTTGATTCAAAAGGTACACAAAATATAAGAATAAATATCAATGAGTCACCAAAATCTCTCTAACTGTATAGAAAACTGTCGTAATAAATTTTTTGTAAGAAGAATAAATAAATGGTGACAATTATGAATTTTTTCACCAGAAAATTCAGTTTATTCTCGAGAAGCAAATTCTGTATGAGATTTTGAGATATAAAATGGAGGGTCCCGGGAAGGGTATTACACCTCATGTTAGACGGGATAAGAAAGTTTATCGTGTATTAAAGAAAATGATAGCCAAATTAAGGCAATCCTCATCAATAGAACACACGATGACTTGATCTCAGTTTGATCTCGGTTTATGAGTAATATTCTATGGTTATGTTGGTTAGACTCACTCTAAAAGAGCATTATGGTGCTTTTTCAGCTCCTGATGTGAGGATACTATTTATAAGTTTATAACCTATAATAAAATGGTTGATCATACAATAAAATAACATTTAATGTCACGCCCCGAACCGGGATCGTGAGCAGCCGCCCGTTACCTTGGATGACAGCTGTACTTTTACAGAAAATCGGACAGAACCTCCCCATATATCTGAGGTCTCCCATATTAAAATAAACCTGTTACCTGTCCATAAGGGGCCATCCCGACCTCAAAATGTATAAATTATCCTCAACAACAAACCAGATCATCTATACTGCACAATCCAGGGCAACGCAAGGCTAGCAAACAATTCTCCACAGTCCTAACTACAGACCTCTACTGCCATGCCCCCATCAAAGGCATGGACAGCCGTCAGTCGCCCCTCCTGTGATTTAGAGGAGGCACCGAGCGATCCTAGAGAACACTTCTAAGACATGACACATTCCCAAATACAGACGCAACGAAAAAGAAATGCCTCAATGCAATGTCATGCAATGACATGAGAGTTCCACAATTTAAATGTCCATATTTATACAGTCATCCCAGAATTATAAAAATGGTCATCTATAGACCTCAAAATACATATACATCACCAATACAAATTTTTTTTTTGCAGCGGAAATACACAATGACTCCTCAAGTCCAGGCCTGATCTCCCAAAGATACTGAGCGTCCTAAAAGCGACACTCCTTGTCAAATACTATCTCTGAAACAAAAGGGAAGTGAGGGGTGAGTACTCGGGAGAAGAATACTCAGTGAGTGAATGGGTCAATGCAATCGTCAAATATGAAGTGTGAAACTGGAATGTCAAAGCATAAGTATACGAATCATATTTCAAATCATCATGCTTTTCATTTCAACAATATATCATTTCACGCATTTTCAAGTCAAATATGCATCCAAAGCACTGTCATTAAAATCATAGAGCTGCCAGCCGAAAATGTCCTGGCAGAGGTCTACCATGACCTATGACAGGCGCACCGGGGGTGTTATATGCAAATTTCTTTAAAGTGCTCTCTACCCCGGCGTTGGCGACGAACCTCGTCCAGGTGCTAGACTTGGCAGCTCTAGCCTGTATGCCACGCTCCCAACCCTACTGAGGATACAGAACGGGCCAATGTACCTGGGGCTCAACTTGCCCCGCTACCGATGTCATACTAGTCCCCTCAAGGGAGAAATCCTCAAGAACACCATATCGCCCTCCTCAAACTCTAAAGGTCGGCGTTTTCGATCCGCATATGCCCTCTATCTATCTTGGGCGGCTTTCATCCGCTCGCGGATCACTCTGACCTTTTCTTTAGTCTCCTCGACTAGCTCAACTGTGGTAAGGCGTCTCTCGCCTACCTCATCCCAGCACAACGGGGTACGACACTTCCTACCATAGAGTGACTCATAAGGTGGCATGCCGATGCTGGCCTAATAACAATTATTATACGCAAACTCCATCAGCGGTAAATGCCTGTACCAACTACCCCGAAAATCCATAACACAAACCCGAAGTAGATCCTCGAGCGTCTGAATGGTCCTCTCCGACTAACCATCTGTCTGTGGGTGATATGCTGTACTAAAACTAGGCCGCGTGCCCAAAGCCTCTTGCATTCTGGGCTCAACACGCTTCTGCTGTGACTAAGGAGAAAATGTATGGACCGAGTAAATTAATTAGCTATCACCCAAATGGCATCATACTGTGCCAAAGTCCGATACAACTCTACTACGAAGTCTATCGTGACATACTCCCACTCCCACTCAAGAATGGGAATAAAAATGTTGTGAAGTACCAGCTAAATGCTGGTGCTCGGCCTTTTACCTATTGGCGAGCTAAACATCTTACCACAAAATCCTCAATTTCTCGTTTCATGTTAGGCTACCAATAACTATCCCGAATAGTCCAATACATCTTGGTACTATCTGGATGAATGCTTAAGTTGAGGAATGTGCCTCCTTAAGTATGGCCTTGCGAAAATCAATGTCAACTGAAATACAAATCCGTTCTCCAAACACTATCTATCTGTTCTCTCGGAATCCGAAGTCTCTAACATGGTTGACCAAGGTCTGCCTGTCCTCATATCTAGCTAATGATGCTTCTTACACATCATTAACCACACTGACTCCTAAGGTACGGAGTCCCACCAATAAAGAGGGGTAAGCACTCTCTCTGTCGTCTGAGAGTAAGACACTGAGCATGCTCCTCAACACTCTGCAAGCTGACTAGGATGTCATCAGTGGAAAAGATAACAAATTGATCTAGGAAATTCATAAAAGACCCGATCTATTCGGTCCATAAATGCAGCTAGGACATTGTTCAGCCCAAATGGCATGACCAAGGACTCAAAGTGTCCATGCTGATACAGAATGCGATTTTTGGACAGATCCTCGACCCTAACCCGTAACCAAGTATAACGCGATCGAAGATTTATCTTCGAAAAGACCTTATCATCGAGAAGCTGATCAAACAAATCATCGATGTGGGAAAATGAATATCAATCCTTGGTAGTGACCTTAGTCAACTGCCAATAATCCATAACAAGTTTAAGTGTTCTATATTTCTTCTTTACAAATAATACCGAAGCACCCTAAGGTGTGGTACTTGGATGGATGAATTATTTATCTAACAATTTCTGTAGTTAAATCTTGAGCTCTCTCAGCTCAAATGGTACCATTATATATGGCGGAATAGAAATAAGAGTAATCCCTAGAGCCAGATCAATCTCAAAATTAAACTTCCGAATCAATGATGATTAGGGTGGCTCCTCGGGAAATACTTCAGGAAACTTCTGTACCACCAGAATCTCGTCAAGTCTCGAATTCTGTATGGTGGTATCAATCATATGTGTTAGATCTATCATACATCCCCGACGTATTATACGTCTGGCTTTCCTCACTAATACAATACCACGGGGTAACACCCGTCTCTCACTCGCAAACGTCAGTGGTGGCCCTTCAGGCCTCCAAAAATCGTCTTTCTTGATAAAACAGTCTAAGGAAACTCTATAAGTATACAATTAATCTATCTCTACGATGGCATCGAAATCCGTCATATCCAGTGGGATCAGATTTGCTCTCAGCACTGTCCCACCTGCCATGACATCATACTCTCTATATACGAATTCTCTAACCAACTGCTCACCAAGAGGAGCGACAACTAATAGCTCCTTATCAAGTAACGATAACAGCCCATCCGACTGTTGAGTGAAAGAAACTCTCACATAGAAATAGTTCGACCTTGTGCCAATAAGAACACAAACGTCGACTCCATTTAGTTCCATAGCACCAAGATGCAAATAAAATAAAATAAAATAAATTAAAATAAAAAGAATTTACTAAGAGTACGGAAATAATAGAGATATACACCAGTATATCAAAATAGTTAGGCCTCTAGTAGTATAACAATCATGTCTGTACATATTATCACAAAATACACGATTTCAAAAGAAAATAGTACATAAGGACCTCTAAACGGAAGGATCCGCAGGAGGATTACCCATGATCATATCTGGGTTCGCCAAAGCGTCCTCCTGAGTCATCGCATACACAAGGGCCTGCACCATCAACTACTCTCGTGAAAACCTAATACTATATTGATCCCGGCTACAGTCCGTGGAGCAGTGTTACTAGAATGCGCAGGTGTTCCCTGCTGTCCTACATATGGTGTATTCTGATGACTCGAAGCCAACTAACCTCTAAGTCACAAATCAGGGCATAAACTCTTGATATGCCTCGGCTTCTCATAGTGGAAGCATGTAATAAGTGCTCTACATATTTATTCGAGCGTGGTGCTTGCCACATATGCGGCAAAGAAAAGGTCGCTGAGCAGTAGCCTAGCTCATGGTACTAGGACTGGTGATATAACCACCGGGGATATGGTCCCCCTAAAACTCCGTGAAATATCTGCGGTCGAATTCCATTAGGAAATCGCTATGCCGCAATGGTTTATAGCCTCATCGCAAATAGCCTCCCATCAAGTGAGGGCTTCCCTATCGAATAGTCTCTCAGTTACTCGTAGACTGTACTCCTCGTGCAAGCCTAGATCTATCAAGATCCGTCAGATTCAGTTGACTCAGTGCTTTGCTACCGTAGCATCACCAAGTCCAAAAATCTGTGCATCCCAACTGTCGAGCTACCGTGACTAGCTGGGTCATCTCGGGGATGCACCTAAGTATGGCGCAATTATTATAACTCAGATTCGAAACTATAAGAAGAACGGCCACCGATGGACGATTTGGTGCCGCTTGAGTAAAAACTACTGTCGGAGAAATAAGTGTAGCCGTAGATATCGACATCGCTATCAAAGGTGATGGGGTGACATCTGGACCCCATGTGCCATGTACCACTCGTACACTTGCCCGAAAATATCAAGAGTAAATGGTGGGGACGGTATAATAGCCGGCTGAAAAGGTGCCAGAGAAAACACACACCTTAAGGATGTATTCTTCGGCACCGAAAGGGGTGCCAGAAATGAGAAAGTATCCTTGCTCTCTTTAAGTGAATCAGGGAGTACATATCTAGCGCTCCATGTACTCGTCATGGTTCCGTAATATAGGAATTTTCATTAGGCATTGTTCAAGGATTAGGGTTAGTACAACTAACCCCCTAAAATGAATGAAATCATCAATTTAAGAACCATCTCCATTGGTTCCTTCTTCGAAAATGAAGAAATGCTAGGTTAGATAAGAATTAGTATCTAACCCCTTAAAATAGATAAACTCAATTCCTAAGACCATATGCAGGGATATAAATGACTGTATGAAACTCTTATGCATCGAGGACTTTAAAGACCAACACACTCGGGAATGTTTCCAATACTCTCTTCCTACATAGCTCTCAACCAAGTCGCTCTGATACCAATCCAACTGTCACGCCCCGAACCGGGATCGTGAGCAGCCGCCCGTTACCCTGGATGCCAGCTGTACTTTTACAGAAAATCGGACAGAACCTCCCCATATATCTGAGGTCTCCCATATTAAAATAAACCTGTTACCTGTCCATAAGGGGCCATCCCGGCCTCAAAATGTATAAATTATCCTCAACAACAAACCAGATCATCCATACTGCACAATCCAGGGCAACGCAAGGCTAGCAAACAATTCTCCACAGTCCTAACCACAGACCTCTACTGCCATGCCCCCATCAAAGGCATGGACAGTCGCCAGTCGCCCCTCCTGTGATTTAGAGGAGGCACCGAGCGATCCTAGAGGACACTTCTAAGACATGACACATTCCCAAATACAGACGCAACGAAAAAGAAATGCCTCAATGCAATGTCATGCAATGACATGAGAGTTCCACAATTTAAATGTCCATATTTATACAGTCATCCCAGAATTATAAAAATGGTCATCTATAGACCTCAAAATACATATACATCACCAATACAAATTTTTTTTTTGCAGCGGAAATACACAATGACTCCTCAAGTCCAGGCCTGATCTCCCAAAGATACTGAGCGTCCTAAAAGCGACACTCCTTGTCAAATACTATCTCTGAAACAAAAGGGAAGTGAGGGGTGAGTACTCGGGAGAAGAATACTCAGTGAGTGAATGGGTCAATGCAATCGTCAAATATGAAGTGTGAAACTGGAGTGTCAAAGCATAAGTATACGAATCATATTTCAAATCATCATGCTTTTCATTTCAACAATATATCATTTCACGCATTTTCAAGTCAAATATGCATCCAAAGCACTGTCATTAAAATCATAGAGCTGCCAGCCGAAAATGTCCTGGCAGAGGTCTACCATGACCTATGACAGGCGCACCGGGGGTGTTATATGCAAATTTCTTTAAAGTGCTCTCTACCCCGGCGTTGGCGACGAACCTCGTCCAGGTGCTAGACTTGGAGAGGATATCCAATCCAAATCCAAATCCTCCCCCTTTCGGGTTCAACCTGGCTAGTACCGTGTAGATAATCAAATCACGACAACTCGTGGGATACCCCAGGCCTAGACATATCCGGACGCCACCAAAGCGCCTCTCACGGTGTCCTTCGTAGCTACGGAACAATACATATCAAAGCCCTCAAGGCCATAATCAATATCATATCAAAATGTGCCGAAGTCAGGTTCATAAACCAATGCAACATAGAGCATAAAATGGCACATTATACGTTTCAACCACTTGGATGCATAATTTCATAATTCAATACAGTTTTTGGACACTCCAACAGTTCACAAAAGTCAATTTTAAAACCAGTCAAAACATTTCCAACAAACGACAAATCATGCTCATTATCAAAATGTTGTAAAACAGGATTTACAAATTAAACAAAAGCATTGAAATAAATCCCACTCACCGTTTTGGGGAGGATAGCGCACTCCCCAATAAAACCACAATACGTAAAGCAATGCTCCCCTCAATCGAATCACCAAAATAGCCAACCTAATCAATCATCACGATTTTCATCAAATTTCGACTATTGTCAGGGTTTATCAATTTCCTTAAATTTGTACAAACCCTAAATTCCTCAATTTATAAACATATTCCAATGTCATCAATTTCATTCTATTTATAAGTAAATAACAAAATCAAAATCAATCTTAATTCGAATCTAAAACCAACTAATACTACATAATTTGACAAAGTTTATCCAAAGGTTGAAGAGATTTCGTTTCTCTCACCTAGGTTTCTCGGATCTCGGGTCTAGCTTTCGTTCGCCCGTTGGTTTGGTCTAAAACCTGAATGTTTTCAAATTTGAAACAATTGCGAACAATTTAAGTCCAATTACTAAAGAATTTCGAAATCCAAGTGTGAAAATCGAAACTTTGAGTCATTTTCCTTCGCAGAGGCTCACGGACTGTCATGGGTCGTCGCGGGCTGGTGGGCTGGTGGGCCTGGCAGGCCTGGTGGGCCTGCGGGCCTGATGGGTCTGGTGGGCCGCGGGCCGGACTGGGCCGCAGTGGCTAGGGTCGCGCTCGCAAGCTGGATCGAGTGCTCGCGCAGTGGGTCGCGCGTTGGAGCGTTCGCTCTCGTGCTGGGGCGCGCTCGAGCAGTGGATCGCGCGCTGGAGCGCGCTGTGCTCGTGCTGGGGCATGCTGGAGGCACGCAGGGGCTCGTGCAGAGGCGCACAAGGGCGCGCTGGTGCTCGTGCAGGAGCGTGCAGAGGCGCGCTAGGGGTCGCGCGCTGGGTTTCGCGCGCTGCTCGTGTGCTGATCGAGCGCTGCTCGCGCTGCTGGCGCTGTGGTCACGCTGGGGTCGCTGGCGCTCGCGCGAGGGAGATCGCGTGCTAGCTCGCGCGTTCGCACTGGGCAGCTCGTGCAGGGAGGAGCTGCAGCGGCTCACTCGCGGAAGGGAGGAGCTGCGGCGGCTGGGTGCGGTGGCGATGGTGGTGACCGGCGGTGCTGGCAGCGGCGGCAGCGGGAGGGGAAGAGAAACGGCGGCGGGGAGATCGGGAAAGAGAAAGAGAAAGAGAGAGGGAGAGAAGAGAGGGGGAAAGAGAGAGAGAGAGAGAGAGAGGAGAAAATTAGGGCTTAAAGCCCTAATTTTAATTTTCCTCTTTTTTTTTTTTTTTTTTTTTTTTGTATTTGGGTATTACATTTAATGCAAATGTCGGTATGATCCCCGATATTAGGGATCCAGGTGAGTCTATTTCGGATGAATTACAGGTAATGAGTGTTATCCAGTCTTTTACTTTATTCATAGAAGATCATGAAAGCCTATCTCATGTATGATGAGAGATTTGTACTTTCAATGATGTGAGTAGGCATTGTGATCTCGGGTCATGTCAACTTGTCTATCTCCAATTGGGTAGATGATTTATTAACTACAGTCCACATCCTTAACGGTGTCTCATCAAAATCCACAGTCAGTACCCCATATGAGCTTTGGACAAGGACGCACCCTAACCTTAGCCACTTGAACTTATGGGGTTGTGCCATGTATGATCACGATTTTTCGCATCTACATGGTGAGTTAGCCCCGCGAGAAAAGAAATGTATATTTATAAGATATTGAGAACACTCCAAGGGTATGTGGTCTTAGGTAAGTATACCGATGACACTGTTACTGAAATTTAGTCTCGTGATACTATATTTCTTAAGGGTGATTTCCCTAAAAGAGGTGAAGTCAATTAAGACTTTACTTTCTATTTGATGGATGAGTTTAATAGCTCAGCGAAATCCTACGGCGGGACTGAAGAACTGATTAAAGATTTTTGTCCCAGTGGGAGTGATCCATTGAGAGGTGAAATCCATCGGAACTTTACCTTCTATTTAAATGGATGAGCCTAGTGGTTTAGGTGAGCCCAACGGTGGGACACAATAACCCATTATGGATTTTGGTCCTAGCGGGAGCGATCCATCTAAAGATGAAGATGTTCTCTCTTCTCGTAGAAATATTGAGGGCGCGCATTTAAACGTTGCTTCCCGAATGAGGGTAAAACTCTCATTGTGACTCTTGAAGATGATGAGAAATTTAAAGCAGTTTAAGAGACTCTTATGGGTTTTTGCAAAGAACCATTTATTGAAGGCCATAGATAAATAGAGAGAGTCAATGAAAATCAACAGAATCTGGGATGCAGTTGATCTGCCTAAGGGCAAAAAGACAATTGAAAACAAGTAAATTCTCAAGAACCTAGTTGATTTGTCTAAAGGCAGGAGGACCATTGGAAACAAGAACGTTCTCAAGGTTAAGAAAAATGTCGACAGATCGGTTGAGAGGTATATAGCCCGTCTAGTAACGAAGGGTTACATCAGTTTAAGAGGTTGAACTACTGAGGGTCGTAACCCAATTTATCTCGATCCGTTTACTTTTAGCGATTATCACGAACATGAATTTGGAGTTATACCAAATGGACGTAAAAAATCACTTTCCGTAATGGAAGTCTGGATGAGTATATCTACATGGAGCAACCCTTTGGATTTGTTCTAGTAGGTTATGAGAGTAAGGTCTGTCAACTTAGATGTTGATACATGACCTAAAATAGTCATCCAGATGGTGGTATCTAAGATTTCATAAGGATGTGATATCTTATGGTTTCATGACGATTGAGGAGGATCATTGCATCTATCTAAAATGTTCTAGTGACTCTTTTGTGATTATGTTCTGATATGTGCAAGATATTCTATTGGCTGAGAACAACAGAAAGTATCTAATAACTATTGAAACACGGTTGTTATTGAGTTCGGACATGAAAAACATAGGTAAAGTTTAATTTATTCTCGGAGTAAGGATCCAGAGAGATCGCTCGAGAAAAATGTTGACTCTTTAATAAGAGTTCTATGTCAAGAAGATTCTTGAGCATTTCGAGATTAATGAATTCAACCTATTAGATACTCTTATCGCTAAATGCGAAGACCTAAGTCTTAAAATATGCCCTATAATTTATGAAGAAATAAGAAAGTTGAGTAAAATCTCTTATGCCAGTATAATGTGCAGTCTAGTATATGCGATAATGCGTATACGACTAGACATTTATTTTGTTGTCAATCTGGTGAGTATGTATCAATTAAATTCTGAAGGGATCATTAGAGAGCAGTGAAAAGGATTCTGAGATATTGTAAGAAAACTGCAAATCTCTCCTTATGTTATGGAGAAGGTGATTTGCGTTTCATTGGCTATTCAAATGCTTATTAGGGTGGCAATCTGGATAGACGTAAAGCGACATCAGTTTTTGCTGTTTTCCTCAATAAATGGTACCATGTCTTAGAGAAGCAAGAAGCAAATTTGTATATTTCTATCTACGATAGATACTGAGTATATGGCATACTCAATAGCAATTCAAGGGAATGTTTTGGTTTCGGAGATTTCTGGAGGACTTAGGGGTTGTGGCAAAAAGTGGGACACCAGTGATAATTTTTAATGATAATCAGGCCGGTATTGCTTACAACTGAAACCTTAAATATCACAGAAAGACTAAATACATTGATACCAAATATCATTTTGTAAGAGATATGACCAAGAAAGGTGTAGTGATATTTAGTACATTTTTTATACAGTATGATGGTTGATCCCTTCATCAAACCCATTGTGAGAGATTCCTCTATGAGAAATATGGAATCATTGGGTTTATATGTGATTTAACATTTCTCACTATATACTGATTGTGATACTTATTGACATATATGACATGTGCATTGTATATAGTCACAACTTGATTTCTTGCACTAGTTTGTTATCATATATTATATAGTATGTTATGATAAAAGATGTGTTAGACAGGCGTGGTCGACTCTCTCACACGACTGATCACCTTCACTTCTGAGTGAGTGGAAATGAGATGGTTTCTAGTTATAAGAGAGCTTGAGAATGGCCCTGTTAAAACATAAGTCGCTCTGATATGTATTCAGGATGAGGTCATATGCGATATGACCGACATGAAAATACCCACATCCATGTTGTCTGTGAGAAGCTAAGTTGAGATCTCAGATATCACCTACGTCAAGTGATATCGTCTCTGAGATACTCTCTCTGAGATCTCTGGAGTAAAGTCTTATGTAGACTGAGACCCATACCTGTATAGTGTTAGAAAAATCTGATATATGCCCTTTTGAGAGATGGGGGAATGACACTGTGGTACGTATTTCATACCGCGTGTGATAAGCCGACCAAGGGATAGTGGGAGCTCTTATTTGAGACGATACTATGATTAAAGATTCTCATTCCTACTGTGTGAGACCTGAGATCCATTATGTGAGATCTCTTGTATTCTTATGACTTTCGTCTATCTCTTGAAATTTTATTTTGGTATTGCTATTTTAGTATGTCACCAATAAACCATGATTGATTCGGTTTGGCGGTGTATGTCTAGAAAAGCAACTAAGATAAGATTGAAAGTTAATAGTATGAAAGAAAAACCAATCAGCATTATATCATGGTGTTGTATTCACCAGTCGACCTGTTATATTAATCCATATTAGGATTCAAACATAATAGTGAATACACAATCGAGCAAATAATTGGGGATCACTTTCAATAAGAAAAGTGGCTCGATGGATGTAATTGCATTGAGTTTGGGGTACAACGAGTTCTTTTTTATACTAACGATAGCTTTTCGATCATCCTAACAGATGTATCGAGAAGTTTTTGCTTGCAGGTGTACCCGCCGGTCGCACGACGTCCAATCCTGTATGAAAGTCCTGTAGAGTGATGTGATAAATTGCATGAATTGTGATCTTGTGATGAACATAAAATATTTTCGTGTGTAAGTGGGAGATGTTGGAAGTTAATGCCCATGTAGGACATTTCAAACAAGAGTTAGTTATTTTTTTTAACTCCTCCAATAACTCCCTTGAAACAAATCTCTCTCCCTTAGGCTCTCCCTTTCATCTGAGATCGTAACAATGGCAGAGTGTAATTTTTTGTGAAACATATTGCCATGAAAAAGGTGAGAGGAATTCCTTTGTGAGTGCATATTATCAAAAGATTGAGTTTGGTTCAAATACAAACTCTAGAGTACGAGGGATTGGGAGAATTTTCGCAAATAAAAATTTCATCTGTCATTTGGGTCATCGGACATTGGGTTGAAGCATTGTGGATCTATGATGGTGGTTCGTTTCGTGATCACCATCCTGACCGAGCGATCTATATGAGAGATTACGCGATTTCGGTTGATTTATTGGCGTCGTACATATTGAGATATTTATACCAAAATTCAAAACTTTAATTTATATGCTTCCGCATATGCATATAGTATAATAAATCCCTTAGTAGGTGAAGGCTGATGGAAGAGACCACTTAGCCATGGGACTTAGATCTATATTTTGTCTTCAACCCCTTTTGTGTTATACTTTTGGTACAATGATGGTTATATGTTCTACAATTGGGATTGAAACATGTACATATGTGTGTTCTTTTGTGTAGTATGGGTTATACCGCGAGTCCATATCTATAATTGTTGGCCAATGGAGATTTTAAGGTTTCAAGAGTCATACCTTTTTGTTATTGATTTTGTAATTCTAACTATGTTAATAGACAACTAAATAAAATAGTCAAAGTTAACTCGAATGGGAAATTTTATAATTGAACTACTTTGACTCCAGTGGCTAAGAAAACGTTAAAGCAATAGTTCGTAGTAATTACAAATTTTTCTTTGTTTATGGTTGCATAATAATATCACTTAAGTTAATGTTTCCATTGTACTTAATAATTTTATGCATTGCAGACCAAGTTTAGGCGGTCGGAAAGCCATAAAAAACAAATCTTGGATAACTTTAAAGTGAATGTACGTTCGTTCATACGTGATGCAATAAACAAAACAAGAAAGAAGGGGAAAGACTAAACTACATGTAATACCTACAAAAAAAAAAACAAAAAAAAAAAAAACAAAACAAAACAGAGAGAGGAGGTACTGCGTTTTGGCCAAAACGAGCACCTCCCTCTCCCCCAAATCAATTAGGGCAAAAAGTCCTAAGTCTCTCCGTCTCCCTCTCACCTCTCCCGATTCCCTCTCTCTCGCCTGTCGCCTCTCTGCCACACTCCACCATCTCCGCCGTCCTCTGTCTCTCTCTCACCGTCTCACGAACACACACTCTCTCTCTCTCTCTCGCTCTCGTACGCTCTGTCTCTCTGCCTCTCGAACTCTCTCTCTCCTTCGTACACTCCCTCTCCCACGAAATCTCTCTCCGCCGCTACTCCTCCTCCTCCGCGAGCATGCCACAGTGCGAGCTTCCCCGCGTGAGCGCGCTGCAGAGCGAGCTTCTCTGCACGAGTGCGAGCGCGCGACTGCAGTCCTCGCAGGCGCCTGCCTCAGCCTCGAGCATGCTAGGCCCCAGCCTGCGAGCGTGCCATACCGTAAGCCCGCCACCTGCTCTCTCTTTCGAGAGCCTTCCTGCAATGTTCGCTGCTCTCTGCCGCGACCGCACTGTCAGAAACCCTAGGCCGCGACCCTTCCACTACACAGGTAAGGGCCGATTGTTGATCAATAGCTTAGGGGTTTTGATTCTCTTGGTAATTAGGGTTAATTGCTAAAGTTTGTTTCGGTTTGGAAACATTACAGGAGTTCGGATCGAGTTGTAGGCGCACGGACGCTAGGGCTGCAAGCTACGGAAACCATAGGTGAGGGAAATTTAAATCCTTTCGATAAATTGACTTACTTTAGTGTAAGAGATCTTGTATATGTTTAGAATATATGTTAGATTCGATTAGAATGCATTTTCTGACATTTGATATGTGATTTCTAGGGTTTCGTCTAAATTCTACATGAATTTAGGTTGATCAATACTAAAGAAACGTGTTTGATAAAATTAGAAACTTGTTGAGACGATTAGAATAGATTTCCTTGGAATTTGAATTGAAATTGTGGATTATTGGTCTAGGTTGACCTTTTTGGAGCTTGAAAGGAGATTTCTTGAGTATCGATAGAGTATAGAGATTGGATACCCTCCCTAGAAGGTGAATGAATGGTTCATTGTGTAGTAAATGAGCAAAATGATTTGAAATTCTTTGAAAAATGATTTTGAATGATTTGTGCATGTTTTATATGAAACTATTTGTCATTGTGGGATGTCTGAAATAAAATATTTGAATTACGAATGCATCCTATGAAATTATAAATGAATGTGTGCCATTTGCATTGGATATTTGATATGTAAATGCTTGTAGCATGATTTTGGAATTTGTTTGATTGATACATGGCACATTGATGGTAATTGGAATGATTATGAAATGATGGTGCATGAGTGTAATGGCTATAGTCATTCCCTCCACGGAGCGACCCGACGGGGTGGCGTGGTTAGGGTTTTATTGCGAGAGAGGTATACGCGGTCTCTGCTCTGCCACGTCGTACTATCTGGATTGCACCCCGGGGAGGTATAAGCCAACGTCAGGGAAGGGGGTAGTGTTTATGATACTGAAATGGAAAATCCCCTTGTGGGCTTCCATCTTGGTTCGACCAAATGCAGGACGGAAGTGAATTTCGATAGGACCCTTGTGATTTTCTGAAAGAACATTTGATATGGATGCATATTTTATGAATTATCTAATTTATTGAAAATGTTTCGACATATATGAAGTATTGGTTGAGATATACTTTGACATTCTCACATTCACCCCTTATTTATTACACAATCATACCATTGTACTCCACTCATTGAGTATTTCCCAATACTCACCCCTCTCTGTAACATTTTTCAGAGAAAGTTTAGGTCTGCTGTAGAAATTGGAACTTGGGAAGATTTATTCCGTTGACTTGTGTAGGTACATAGAGATGCAAGTTCATTTTGGTTGATTTTGAAGTCCATGGAATAAAAGATTTGTATAATTCTTTTGGTATAGATTAAATTAATACTTGTTTCATATATAAGAGCAAGTATTGATGGAATTTTTACATGGTTTGTACGGAACTTGTTCATTTTCTTTTAAACTCTCATATGGGACATTTAAATTGAAATTTTGAGTTTTGATATTTTCTTTTGGATTTGTGAAGTTCTGTACATCTCATATCGGTTGGATTTTACTGACACTAGTTCGTTTCTTCATGCGAGTATTAGTAAAATTCTGCGATTATGATTTGGGATTTCTTTTATTTTAAATGTTTTAATTATGCTGAGAATTCTGGAATGGCTGGAATGACCAATTTTGTATGCATGTATGTACAGGAACTCCCGCCCTATTTGTGTCTGGACGCATGCTCGTGTGTACAGAGATGTACCGGATGAGTCCTTTGCATGTGTATTGTTATATAATTTTCCTATTTCTGATGGATTTGTGTATTGGATGAGTTGATGTGCTGATTTGTAGCCTTGTGAAATCCCGGTATAAGGGGAGATTCTGCCCGTGTACGGAAACAATACGACAGCTGTTGCGTGGTCGATTCGAGAATCGGGGTGTGACACTACATTACTCAACGATTTAGGGACAAATTGATGTGGAGTGGAGCAAAAAGGAATACAAGGAGAAGTGTACGAGAAATCAAAAAATTCTGCGGCGAGTTGAGTAGAGAATGATTGTATTTATGCTGGTGGATCAAACAGCTTGGATGTTTATCCTGAAGAATTTGTAAGAATTTTAATTTCTTATTTATCACTTTTTTTTATCAACTAATCTTTTGGATATTTTTTTTAAATTTTTTTCATTATATTTTAGGAAATGAAGCATGGGTGGGAGGCTTCTTATATCGGGACCTTCGATTGGGGTTATCGAAAAAAAGGATAACACGATACATATGGAGGCATCTTGACTCACGATAATTCTATTTCTGAAGATTTATATTAATTTTGTATATTGTTTGGATATTCTCTGATTCTTATTTGGATATTCTCACTCTGAAGGATAACACGATACCCAAATGTTGGTTGAGAGGGTGACTACATCAGCTTCCCCTAATCCAGTATCTACACATTCCAGGACTTCAATCCCTAATGATCCTAACTTATTTGAGGATATGTCCATGGTATCCGACACAAGAGGTGACTTTAAAAGGGTTCAGTCCACAAATAACAAAATGTGATACCCTTCTGCTTCGAGCATCTCGAGTGCATCACGGGTACAGTACAAAGATGTTATGTGGAAGAAGGAAAAGATTATGCAGAGGAATGTTGCAGGAGCAGGTTCAATTTCTCATTCTTGGTTATAATCAAATTCACACAAAATTCGAACCTTCAGAGTGTCCTTCAGATTCTCTTTCAGCATGAATGCCGCGCTTACCCTTCTTATCAGCCTCTGCAATCCACTCGGTACACTACAAAAATCTTAAGTTTTTTCGACACTTTTTTCATGATATTTCATGAAAGCATTGCCAACAATTTTTTTTTTTTTTTTTCGCTTTGCTGGTCTTATTTACCCTAAACATCAGCGAATATATATTAAGGTGACGTTTTAGACCAAAAATATCACCCCAAAACAATGGTGAAAAAAATTAACAAGGGACTGAATTTTTTTTTTTTTAATTTACTTTTACTGATGTCTACCGGAGGAAACATGGGCACGTCATCAAAGCTCAAAGTTGTGCGGACATTTCCTCTACTAAATGTCGCAAAGCTCAAAGCTTTGTCGGTGTTTCCTCAAAAATGTTGGCAAAATGGAGAGAGAGGGAGGGAGGGAGGAGAGAGAGAGAGCAAAGAGATATACTAAAGAGAGGGGGCAAGGAAAGCACGACATTTTGGTATGAAAACGCCGTGCTTTCTCTGCGAAGTGCTGACGTTTATGCTAATATTTTTAAGTAACTATACATTAGCGATGTTTACGCCCAAAACCATCGGTAAAAATAAATTTGGGTAATTGTTTCCTGACGTTTATAAACATCAGTAATAGAAGGATCAGTGCCGATGTTTATCGGCAGAGAGAGAGAGAGAGAGAGAGAGAGAGAGAGAGAGAGAGAGAGAGAGAGAGAGAGAGAGAGAGAGACGTGCCTGCGTTTCTCAACTAAATTTCAACAAATGGTCATTTGTTGCTGATGTTCCCGGAGAAAACTACAACACCGATGACTTTTTTAGTATCAAAAATTGGTTGGAGCCACCAGAAAGTAGTCACTATATATGGTATTTAGAGGGGTCACTTTGGTCACCACTAAAACATTAATCCATTGCGACGAACAAAATTTTCCATCGTAAAAAAAGATTTTTAGTAACAATAAAAAATTTTGACCGTCACTAAATAATAAACTCTTAGTGACAAATACATGCAATGGCCACAAAAACTATTTTTAATGATAAAGTGAAATTTTGACCTCCACTAAATATATATTCTTTAGTGACTGTCTCCACTGACCGCCACTAAATATCTCTTCCCAAATCTAATAACTTAACTTTTTAGTTATTAAGATTCGTTAATTTTTTAAATTAAAAAAATATCATCACGAGACTTCCATTTTTTAATTTTATAAATTATTTTAAATAATAATCTCTTATTTTGCACATATTTTCATTTTTTTAATTTTATAAATTATTTTAAGTTAAAAAATTTTTTAAACTACACTAAAATTAGAAAATATAGAAATATTTTGGGTATTTATTTTTAACAAAACTTTTGTTGATCACCACAAAAAGGCTTATTCGGTGGTGATTATTTTGTTGATCACCACTAATATTTTTATTGACGGAATTTTATTGACAATTGTTGATGATGACGTGGCTGTCGTTATAGGATTTTAGTGGCAGCCATCAACACACGTAAAGTGATAAATTTGACATTATAAATAGTTTGTGTTGCAGTGAAACATTGGCACGTGGTGTTCCACTACCAACGTTTGTTATGTAAACGTCGGCAGTTGCAGAGAGGGGGCCGATGTTTCGCAATGTAAATATCGGGAAGTTGTTTTAAGTCAAAACCCTCACTTCATAAAACATTCGCCTCTCTCTCACTCCTCTGTCGCTACAACCAATAACGCTCTCATGACTCTCTCTCATTCTCTCATGACTCCCTCTCTACTTTCCGATGTCGACTGCTGCCCAATCTCGCGTACTCTCGCTTCGCTGTTCCACCACTGTTGCTGCAACTGTTGCTGTCATCTCTGCCTCCGCTGACGCTGCCGCTTCCGCTGTCATTGATGCTACCGCTGCCATCACACGAAGTCCCTGTTGCCTCCATCAATGTGATCTGCTCTCTTCTCCACCAATGAGTGCTTCTTTTTCTTCCTTTTGTTTTGTCAATTCTATTTGGCTAAATTGATTGGCTGAACTTGAAGATGGTGTTTTGTAAAAATTGAATTTGTTATAACTGGGTGTCCAATCTTAAAACAAATAAAATAAAATAAATAATAAAAAAATAATTAGGGTAAAATTATTTTAAATTAGGAGAAAATTATTTTATACCTGGGCAAAATTAGGGGAAATTAGGGTAAAATTATTTTAAATTAGGGAAAACTAGGGCAAACTTATTTTAAATTAGGATAAAATTGGAGCAAATTATTACTTTATCATTTTTTACCTAATGAAATGAACTCTTATCATTTTTGAGAGGATTGATGTTATTGTAGTATACGCATGGGAGTTATTACACTAGTGGAATTGATGTTAAAAGATGCGAGAGTTTCTCAATTTAAGTGATGCTAAACTTAGAAATTTGATATTTCAACGTCATTGCATGGATACCATGTGATGGTAACTCATTAAAATTTTCTATCATTTCTTAGTTGTTGTGTTCCCAAGTGATAAAATTTGTACCAATAGATTTTAGAAATATTCTATTATATTTCTACCAATAGATTTTGTAAATCATTATAATAGTTTGACAGATGGTATCGAGTTAGATTATTATGAAAAAGCAATGATTATTTTATTTTGATTTGATTGGACTCATGTGCTAACTGTTGATTTAGTTATTTTTTATTTGCTTATTGTGCGCTTAACATCTTTAAAGCTTTTAATTCTAATATGTTCTTTTTGTTTATGTTCACATGTTTATTATATTATATTATTTATTTATTTCATTTTAATTTTTTAAAACTTCAAATTGTTGCATTTCGAACAGACGTAATCGTGTCCAAATGAAGATGGAAACTAAAAGTTACAAGGATTTTGAAAGTAACCGAAAAATCATGTCCAGGCATAATGCCTATTACTACCATGAAACATCATCTTCTTCTCCGATGGCTACTAGCTCCTCAACTTGAAGTGCAAAAACATTCATGCTTGAGCATAAATTGAAGAGAACAAATGAAAGGTTTAAATTATTCTTTAATTCGGTCGATTCAGCACTTCCAACTCTTGAGATATGTCTTATCACCTCCTACAATAGGTTAATTTGTGTTCTTTAATATAATATGATTTATATTACATGATATTTTATGGTTATTTTAATTATAAATATATTATTTTTATAGGATGATGATAATGTGTCTAGTGATGGTAGTGGCTCTCTATCTGTACAAGAGGGTCATATGTCTTGAAACTAATATTCATGATGAGATATTGTGTATAATCTATTTTATGGGATATTGGTATAGATATATTTTAACTATCATATATAAATTTGTTTAAGTTAATCAAATAATTGTCTGTAAGCTTTTTGTTTTTGTGGCTATGGTTGAATTTATATTATATTTGTCTTTGATAAATATTTAGAGTTATATATTATATTTGTAATTGATAGATATTTGAAGTTATGGTTTACATTTGAGGTGGATGGTTGTTTGGAGTATTATTATTCGATATTTGGAGTTTTGTTGATGAATATTTGAACTATTGCATATGAATAAGAGTTGCGGCGTTGAGGGTTGCGGCGTTGTGACACTGTGGTGGTGATTCGACTAATCTTGTGATCATCATTCCGACCGCGAAATCAGATCGTGGGACGTGCCGCTGATTGACTTTGAAGATTTTACGTATTGAGATACCCTATACCTGATCTAATTTATTTTTTCGAAAATTATTGTATGCTTCCGCTGTGCATGAGAATCTTAAAATTCCAACATTCGTATCAGAGCATACGTTGGATTAGGAAAAATAATTTTTCGGGTATAAAAATATAGGGTATAAAATTTGGGGTTCGAATCACGGATTACTTTTGCGAATCCGAAAACACCACTGTGTTACCCATGATCCGTAGAATACGAAAACAATTTTTTCGTAATTTTCTGAGCACGATTAGGCGAAGAAAATTCCAGTTGAAAGTTTCGGCTGTGAATAGTGACCGAACCACTTAACCCAAGATTTGTTGAGTTTTAGGGCAAATCAATACATGAAAATTATAGATCTGTATTCCTTGTTTCATGCTCTTCGATTTGATATATATATATATATATATATATATATATATATATATATATATATATATATATATATATTGCGTATTATTGTGGCTGGAAATTGTGGTTTCAAATTGGCCACGGAGGGCCGAAATTTTGGATCCAAAATACGTCAAGATTAGGGCTCGATTATTCTTAAAAATCGAGTCAAGGATACTTGGAATAAATGGAATAAGAGATTTCATAAAAAATCCAATGAAAATAGATCCGAAAAATGTGTTTTTCGGATACCGGGTCGAAAGACCCAGATACAGAAAAATCGGGTGAAGACGAAGAGGTCCAACCCGGGCGCATGCAACTCACGCACCGTAAGGCCCGTCTAGCACCTTGGAGATGGCGCATGTCTTTCACGCCCTAGAGAGGAGCATGAAACGGGTTCCGGGTCGGATCTTGACCGGTTAACCGGTCGGTTGGGTCAAACCCTAGCCCGTTGTCCGACCCGGTCCTGACCCGGCTCGACATGGCTCAGCGCGTGAAAGCATGTGAGTTGGGCGCGCATGAGCCAAGCCACTCCTGGCGTGTGGCAACTCGTGTGAAGGGTGCCGCGACTGGGCGCGCGTGAGCCGAGCTGCGCCAGGCGCGTGGCAGCAAGTGTGAGGCGCGCCGTGGGTCTGGCGCGTGCCCCAGCAAGCTGGGGGCGCGTGGGGGATCGTGGCAGGCACGCGGCGACGCATGGGACCTCCGGCCGCAAGTTCGGTCGTTAGGAATTGAAAATTTTCAATTCTACATCCATAAGAGTGACCTTCTATGGGTTTTTGTGTACCGAATCCTAGTCCGAATGGTAAGATACAATCCCGGATTGTGGTGTATGGTGTCTATTGATTCATACGCTCGTCTTGGGATTTGTATTCGAATTATTTGGGTCATGTTGATTCGTAGAGTGCATAAAATGTGAAAAGAAGTATCACAAGTCATGATTATCTTTTTGATTGCTTTTAAAATTATCGTATTAGATCTTTGTAAGGGAAATAAAATTGAATGGTGATAATTACGAGATTTTCACCGGTAAATTCAATTTATCCTCGAGGGCCAAGATCTAATTAAAATTCTGAGGCATGAGATAGTGGACTCTGGGAGGATACCAACCTCAGACAGACGAGATTAGGGGACATCACGTGCATGGAAGAGGAATAATGGCCGAGTTTGGGCAATTCTCCTGAGTAGCATGCGAGATGATGTGATCTCAGTCTATAAACAATATCCTATAATTTTATTGGTTAGGTTCACCCTATAAAGAGCATTGTGGTGCTCTTACAGATCCTGAGATGAGGATATTGACTTATAAGTGGAAGAACTTATAAGAAAAGGGTTGATCATACAATAATGTAACATTCGATAAAAATGTCGAGTATGGTCGCCGAGTTAGGAAATGTGACTGAGCCCATTTCGGATATGTTTTCTTGTGTTGGATGCGATCCAGTTCTTTACCTGATTCATGAGAAATCATGAAAGTCTATTTCACATACGATGAAAGTATTCGTACTTTCACTAATTTGAATAGGCCCAGTGAGCTCGAGTAGGAGTATCTAGAGGCAAGTTGGTCATACTCGGATCATGCTTATGCGATGGAGTTGAGCAAGGACTCTTGTGGTACTCGAGATTCAGGTAAGAAGAAAACATCCGAGAAAACCGATAATAATAATGCGCAGCAAGAAAGAGTTGGATACGACCCAAGTTGTAGTGCTACATCTGTAGTAGACTTGGTCATTTTGTTCGTCAGTGCGACAAGTGAAAATTAACTCTTTCTTCTTTATGTAGTTTGAGTTACTCTCTGTTTTCTCTCCTTCATGGATTGTGAACACGGGAGCAACCGCTTAGTGAGTCCTCAAGTAAGAGGATTTACATACAGAAACGGAGCATTTGTCGACCTTAGAGGGAGTAGCACTTGCAACTTGGAGTTACAAAATTGCTAAACTCTATATGTCATTTACATTTCGGATGTTCGACGGAACTTGATTTCAGTTTAGGATATACTCTGTTAGTTTGGAGATTTTACAATTTCCATTTATTTCGACAATGCTTTGATTGGTTTTATTTTTGGTCCGTGAGGGACTATGTGCACCGTAAGTGATTTCTTTCAATGGTATTTCTTGTTATCCTCTTAGTGTAAGAGAGGATGAACCGGTTAGCAATGAGTGGTCTGTAGGGCCCACTAACCAGTCTTGCTTAAATGGCAAACTTATAAGAAAACCATTCGACGATGCAATGAAGGCTGGGACTCTATTGCAGTCAGATCATTCCGACATCTAAGGCCTTATGAACGTGAGAACCTGAAATGGTGTTGGGTACTCTAATATGTTCACAGACAATTACATGCGTTTTGGTTACGTTTATCCGATCTCATACAAGTCTAAGACATTGAGATGCTTCAGGAGGTTTATTAGCGAGATTGATAATCAGTAAGACTTGAAATTGAGACTCTCAGAACTGAATGAAAGCGCGAGTATTTGTCTAAAGAACTTTCTTTCAAGAAGGGCATTGCGATAAACTGACTGTTCCTTGCTACTCAGTAGAGTAGAGTAGCTGTGAGAGATGAATATAACTTTGTTTGAGACGGTGAGGCCGATGATGGCGCAAACCAATTGACTCGTTTCCCATTGGAGAGATACGTTATTGGTTGTAGCGTACGTTCTCAATCGTGTTCTATAGAAGTCCACGATCAGTACTCCATATGAGATTTGGACAATGAGGCAGCCTTGACCTTAACCATTTGAGATTATGGGATTGTGTCCGTATGTTTACTACTTTTCGCATTTACACGACGAGTTAGACTTGTGAGAAAAGAGATGTATTTCTATGAGATACTCAGAACACTCCAGGGGATTGTGTCTAATGAGCATACAGATGACATCCCAAACCCTATGAGAGGTAAAATCAATTGGGACTTTACCTTCTATGAGATGGATGAGCCTAGTGGTTTGCTAATCCTAGTGGCAGGATCTAAGAATCCATTACGGATCTTGGTCCGAGTGGGAGTGATCCATCTAGAGGTAAAAAGGTTTCCCCTCCTCTTAAGAGTAGTCGAGGACGCGTACCTAACCGTCGCTTCCCGATTGAGGGAGAGGCTCTCAGTGTGACTCTTGAGGATTACGAGAAATCTTTTAACTGTCCAAGAGGTTCTTGAGGGTTCTGTGGAGAGCCATTGATTAAAGGCCATGGATAAAAGGAGTTGATGAGAATCAATGAGATCTAGGATCTAGTTAATTTACTTTAGGGTAGTAGGGCCGTTGGGAACATGTGGATTCTCAACATCAAGAAAAAGGCCAACGCATAAGTGTTGAGGTATAATGCCTGTCTGATAACCATGGGTTACTCAGACTAAGGGCGAGATTATCTCGATCCGTTTACTTTTAGTGATTGTCGTGGACATGATATGAATCTGGAGTAGACCAGATGAACGTTAAGACTATTCTCCTGAGTGGGAGTTTTGGATGAGGAGATCTACAAGGAACAGTCATCTGGCTTTATTCCTATAGATCAGGATGATAAGGTCCATTGACTTCGAAAGTCGACATGCGACCTTAATCATCAATCCAGGCAGTGGCGCTTGAGATTTTACGAGGAGGTGATATCTCATGTTTTAGTGATGATGGAGGAGGATCATCGCGCATACCTTTTACGTTCTTGTGATCATGTCCTTATGTGAATGACATTCTGTTGATTGGGAACAATAGAGAGTATCTCATGACCACGATGACATGGACATTGTCGAGTCTTGATGTGAAGGACATGGGTAAGACTCAGTTCTTCCTCGAAGTTAAGATCCAGAGGAATCGCTCAAAACAGGTGTTGACTCATTCACAGGAGTCCAATATCAAGGAAGTTCTCGAGCGCTTCGAGAAGATCGATTACGACCCTAAAGATACTTTTATTGCTAAAAGGTTAAACGCTAATTCTTGACATAAGCCTTAAGACTCAATAAAAGGCAATGGAAATGAGTAGAGTCCCTTATACCAATGCATTGAGTACTCTGATATACGCAGTGTTGCGTACACGATCAAACATTTGCTTTGCAGTCAGTATGGTAATTAGGTATTGATTGAATCCTAGAAGGGATCACTAGAGAGTAGTGAAAGGATTCTGAGATATCTCGAGAGAACTGCGGACCTCTCCTTGTATTACGAAGGAGGTGATTTGCATCTTGTTGGGCATTCAGATACCAACTGAGTTGGTGATCTGAATGTATGCAAATCAATATCAGGTTTTGCTGTCTTGGATTAGCAAGAAGCAAACCTACATATCTCTATTTATGATAGAGACTGATCTTGTGGTACACTCAGCTGTAATTCAGGAGAGTGTTTGGTTCCAAAAATTTCTGGATCACTTAGGGGTTGTGGCAAACAGTGGGAGGCCAGTGATGATTTATTGAGAAAATCAGGCCGCCCTTGACCACCTTGAGATCTTAAGTATCAGTAAGTCTAAACACATTGATACTTAATACTAGGTTATGAGATACATCACCGAGAAGGGTGAAGTGACAAATTAAGTACATTACTATATAGCGTGTTGGCTGATCCCTTCAATAAACCCATTATGAGAGATTCCTATATGAGATATAGGAATCATAGGGTTTGTATGTATATTAACATTTCTCACTTTGTGCTGATGTTTATTGCGTTATATATATATGACATGAGTGCATGATTGAGTCACTTATTTAAAACACTATTTTATTGTCATATATTTTCTGATTTGTTGTGATAAATTATATGTCAGGCAGGCGTGGTCAACTCTCTCACACAAGTGACCACCTTCAGCTCTGAGTGAGCGGAGATGAGACGGTTTCTAGTTGTAAGAGGTTTTGAGAGTGGCCCTATTAGAACATAAGTCGCCCTGATGTATATTCAGGATGAGGTCATATGCGATATGACCGGCATGGACGTACCCACATCTATGTTGCCTGTAAGTAGTCAGATTTGAGATTTCAGATATTACCTGCGACTAGTGATATTGTCTCTGAGATACTCTCTCTGAGATCTATGGATAAAGTCTTATGTATAGACTGAGTCCCATACCTGTACAGTATTAAAAAAATCTGCCATATGCCATTTGAGAGATGGGGAACAACACTGTGGCACGCGTTTTATACCGTGTGTGATATGACGACCAGGGATAGTAGGAACATCATTTTGAGACATTGATATTATTTAGATCACCGTTCCCACTTTATGAGACCCGAAATCCATTGGGTGGGATCTCTTGTACCCTTATCACTTTCGGCTATTTCTAGAAGTCTTGACTCAGTGTTGCTACTTTAGCCTGTTTACCGATGGCCCGAAAGATAAATTGAGGTTTGAGGGACAGGTCTGGGAAAGCAGCTGAATTGAGACTAATAGATTCGAGTTCGGGAAAAGGAAGACCAATTGACATTATATCATTGTATTGTATTCACCAGTTAGCCTATTATATCTGTCTATGTTGGGATGTAAGCATAATAGTGGATACACAGTCAAGCATTTATTGGGGATTATTTTCGTTGAGGAATGTAGTTCGATGGATGTAATTAGTTTTGGATCTGGGGTGCAACGAGTTATTTTTTATGCTAATGATGGCTTTTTGATCATCCTGACAGGTGTATCGAGAGGTCTTTGCTTGCATCGTCGATCGCACGACGCCCAATTCTGTACGAAAGTCCAACTGGGTGATAAGAAAGATCGCATGAATTGTGATCTTGCGACGGAAGTAAAATACTCTCGTGTGCAAGTGGGAGATATTGGTTTGATAATGCCCATCGTGGGACATTTTAGGAAGGTATGGGATAACTTCCCATAATTCCCAATTTGGTGCATTAACCTCTCCCTAATTAACTTCATTGTGAAGTTACAAAAAAAAAAAAAAAACACAATAATGATATTTTTCCATGAGACACTTTAGAAATAGAGTGATCTGGTGAAAAACAATCTTTAGAGAGATTGTTCTTCCTTGAGAGAGAAAAATACAGATTTGGTAAAAAGAATGAGGAAATGAGAAATTTTCGTGAAGGAAAATTTCCCTGTCTCTAAAATCACTGGATTGAGGGTTGCGGCGTTGTGACACTATGGTGGTGATTCGACTAACCTTGTGATCACCATTCCGACCGCGAAATCGGATCGAAGGACGTGCCGCTTGATTGACTTTGAAGAACGTATTGAGTTACCCTATACCCGATCTAATTTATTTTTCCAAAAATTATTATATGATTTCGCTGTGCATGAGAATCCTAAAATTCCAACAATTTTTTAAAACTTCAAATTGTTGCAATTCGAATGGACGTAATCATGTCCAAATGAAGATGGAAACTAAAAGTTACAAGGATCTTGAAAGTAACCGAAAAATCATGTCAAGGCAGAGTCAGAGAAAAAGAGACGGGGCTAATGCCTATTACTACCATGAAACATCATCTTCTTCTCCGATGGCTACTAGCCCCTCAACTTGAAGTGCAGAAACATTCATGCTTGCGCATAAATTGAAGAGAACAAATGAAAGGTTTAAATTATTCTTTAATTTGGTTGATTCAGCACTTCCAACTCTTGAGATATCTCTTATCACCTCCTACAATAGGTTAATTTGTGTTCTTTAATATAATATGATTTATATTACATGATATTTTATGGTTTTTTTAATTATAAATATATTATTTTTATAGGATGATGATAATGTGTCTAGTGATGGTAGTGGTATCTGTACAAGAGGGTCATATGTCTTGAAACTAATTTTCATGATGAGATATTGTGTATAATCTATTTTATGGAATATTGGTATAGATATATTTTAACTATCATATATAAATTTGTTTAAGTTAATCAAATAATTGTCTGTAAGCTCTTTGTTTTTGTGGCTATAGTTGAATTTATATTATATTTGTCCTTGATAAATATTTAGAGTTATATATTATATTTGTAGTTGATAGATGTTTGAAGTTATGGTTTATATTTGTGGTGGATGGTTGTTTGGAGTATTATTATTCGATATTTGGAGTTTTGTTTATGAATATTTGAAGTATTGCATACAAATATTAAGTGTGCAAACATTTAGAATATATAATACAATATTTTATATACATAAATCTATACAACTGGCTAGAAAATATCATCACAGAATCTGGATAAAAACGATATGATGGGTAGAAACAGTAGAGTTTCAAATAAGTTTTTAACTGTTTCGATTTTGTTCTATTTTCAACCCCTATCTCAATATGTTAAGTACAGATAGTGAGTTATACTTAACTATGAAATCTATTTTAATGGGTGATTCAAATTTAAATTCATATCAGAGTTTTACTGAAAGAAAAATCAAATTCAGAATTTGAATTCAGCATTCATTGAAATTTTGACAAATTTTTAGGAAATTTTTGATTTCATATATCTTCTTCAACTTCTAAATTTTTTGAATTTCGATTTCTTCTCATAATAAGAGTATTGTTAGACTTTAAATTCAGCATTTTTTTTTTAAATTCCTGAACTGTTTACTGAAAATAAAGATCTACAAATTGTTTTTCTGAGAGAAAGGCTGGTTCTGAAGAGATATTGTAAGGCTTATATCATTTCAAAATAGGCAGAATTTTTTATGAACTCAAATTGAATTTTTGAAGAGCAATATTCAGTCCATATTCAAAAAATTTTACTAATCATTTTTGGGTTTTAGGTTGAGAGAAATGATAACCTGAAAATATCTATCCGATCTCTATTTTTCTGCTATATTCCTGCTATCCATTGTGTTCTTCTTGTTTTAGACCTTTGTTTTAGTTTTTGTATAGACTCACAAGTTTAAGGGGAGTGTGATAAATATTCTCTTGAGTTGATAGGTTAGGTGTGTAAGAGTTTGAGTTAAGTGAGTGTAAGACTAAGTCATCTTCAGGGGAGAAGGTGCTAATTGTCTACATTTCGATATTGTAATGATTTTATAACTCTCATCATATAGTGAAAACTAACTATTGCTGGATCTGACTTACTGAGCTGGAAAAGTGGACGTAGATACAAAGTTGAATCATTATAAATCGGATTTGATCTCTCTATCATTTCTTTTTATTTTTCTTTATTTTGCATATACTTGTATTTACATATTTTATCTAGTTTGGCCTTAGGTTTTAAACTAGATTTCAAATGAAATAAAATCTATTATTGAAACAAATCAATTTAACCCTCTTCTTAGTTTTATTAGAACCAACACTGTTTATCCATATAATTATAACAGTTTTGATAACAAATAAAAAAAAAACTTTTTGAGTACAGCGCAATAAAACGAAACACCGAAAGATGGTCACTCAACTCAATTGGATATATATTTTGTAATTTCAAAATTTTAAATTCAAATATAATTAAAATTATATATTAAAGTATATATATTGGCATACGTTGGTATTGCGAATGTAATCAAATAATAATCAAATATATTATAAATTGAATCTCTTATGGAAAAATAAAAAAATAGTAACAATAATTCTTCAATTATGTTTGCAATTTACATTACAAGCATCATATTACATACAATGGCAAATACAAATATTTTGTTTTATAATCTAGGGAGTTCTAAGAATGAACCCTTTACCTAACTTGTAATATATATGATTCCAATGGCGCTTTCAAATCACGTTTTGGACTATTAACTCTCGCTAAGTTACTATACATAATAACATGCTTTGTGGGGGAGGAAACAGCTATGTGTCTCCTGCCTGGGAAAGTGGGAAATAAAATAGTCACATCGATCTCTCCTTTATGACTTTGGTCCCTTTACGCAGAATCATTTTTGCTTTGCTTTAAACTTATGCACGTAATTATGCCCTACAGGACAGGGTAGATTTACAGATGCATCAGATTCTCAATTCTGTCAACCCTTGCGTGAGTGTAGTATAGATTATTTCACAAGAAACATGACAAACGTGACTCATTCGGTCAATTTGTTCTTTGAGGGGGATACTTTGTGTTGTCGGAAATAGGCCCTTTAGCAACTAACTGATTTCCTCAAACAATAATTTTTACATTTCGAAATAAATATTCTCCGTTTTGAATATAAATTACGTAATGAGGGATAATTTTTCAAAACAACTGCTAAATATATTAAAATTACAGATAGAACTTGAACCAGTTTGTTTGAAGTGAACTATCGGCATTTACTTAAAAATTGAAGGGACAACGCAAAGACTTCTTACAAGGTCACCGGTCCTTGCTTCCAACCTTGGCATCGTTGCAAATCATTTGTAGGTTCCACCGGCTCTTGTAGCCTACTTAACTTTCCCTCCAAATATTAGGTAGAATTCTCTCCCTTGTAAAGGCAAATAATAATATAAATTAGCTCATTTATTACTTTGCACTACGAAGGTTTTATTATTAAAAGGATGATTAATAATCAGTTTGTTGAGTCTCTTTAGTAAAAGATGAATAAAACATTCTTCCATTAAAGATTGAAACTATTATTTTATTGATTTCTTTCAAAAAAACGTAAAATGATTAACATTGTATACATGTGTTGGAATCCGCATTGTGATGAATTTCCCTTCGAAAATTATGAGAAAAAATCACCACTACCCAAGGCCAGCCGTTAAAAAGAATTTATTCGGAAAGATTAATTGGATTGGAAACTAAATTGAAGGAATACGGATTAAAAGAAAAACCTTATGACACATTACCTTGTTTGGATTCATTCTAAGCAAATGTTCTATATTAATTCGTCTCTCGCATCACAAGAAGATAATATGTTATGCTCCATGATGTTAACAACCTAATTTTTCCTTACAACCAATTCATATTACAATTTTTTTCCCCTTTTTGTGAAACCTATTGGAAGTGGATTTGTCTCTATAGATGATGAATCTGCTAATTTGAATAGAATTGTTCAGCCTTTTGGATTTTCTAATGGATATGACCTACTGGTTTTTGAAAGAAAGAGAAAATAGACCGAAAGAAAACTTGTTATGTCAATATTATATGTTCGTAAGTGGAAAGGTCTGCGTACCCCCTTCTGATTGACTTCACGGGATATATATAATTATCTCATAGGAAAGACATGTGTATGTAGGGCATTAAAACCCTAATTATCTTATAGAAAGTTCATGAGATTTTTGGAATCACGACAAGAGGAATCCAAAGGATTTCAAAAGCTGTCGATTAGGAAAGTTTGATGGGTTGTAGAGATTTCTTTTTGCAATCCGGAGTCTCCTTTTCGTTTGTGGAAAATTCTATCTACATTTTTGGGAAGAGTAAATATTTGCCTCATAGAGCCAAACGAAGATCATCGAACACTGAGAAGACAGTGCAACCAGACAACTATCTATTGGTTAGGGCTTGCTCGGTGAATACCGAGCAAGTATGGGGTATGTCCACTCAACTAAGAGATAAATTTTGTATTGACGACATGTTTCAACCAATGTGCCTTATGGGTCAGGCGCCCGAAAGATTTCAGGCCTTGTAGTAATGATCAACCTTTCAGATTAATCGGTTGATCGATCGAGTGATTATCTACTGAACAGGCAATAGGAACAAGGGGAGTGATTTTGGGCTAATTATGAGCCCAATGCGATTTGGACCATTTTGGCTATGTATCATCACTTGTCCCCCACTCCTGTGGGACTTCGAAGAAGAGGCCTCAAGAGTGGAATGCAAAGGGAATCTTTCAGATTTTGTGAATCAAGGATTTTAATGCGGCACATGTCGCTTTGGTTACCTCAAACCATCTCCAACACACTTTTTATTCTGCATATCTATGGATTGGCCTCTACTACTACTTTTAATTTTTTGATAGTTAGACTTCTCAGCGATTCAACCTCCTGTGAAGATCTTCTAAGAAAAATGGCCAAAGGCTCATCATCTGGTTCTTCTCCCAGTGTTGGAGATATTAGGTACACCATGTCATGGGAAGAACTGCATGACATTCAAAGTATCATGCTTCTGGGGGATAGCTTTGAGGTTGTTTCGGTGATTGATGCTAACAGGGCCAACATGGCCTCAAGGAATCGAGTCCCCTTGTACAAAAAATCTATGAAATATGGTTTGAAGGTGCCATATACTGGTCCCATTGCTAGGGTTTTGCTGCACTGGAATATCTTTCCAACTTTATTGATTTCGAGCGCTTGGCACTTGGTAGTCGTGGTTATTTCTCTAATGAGTTTTTGTTGTTTGCACTTTGATTTCAAAATTTAGCATCTGTGTTTTCGCTGAAGAGTTGTAGGAAGAGGGGTTCCACCAGAGGTTAGGTTGTTTGCAAACTCGTCCAGAGTCAAACCACAAGTTTGCCTATAGTGAGACAATTGACAAAAGTTTGATGCATAAGTACTTCTTTGTCGAGTTTCTAGAGAAAAGTCTGATGCCAGAGCTTTCGGCGCCTGATGGTAGCTCATTTACCAGATTGAAGCCTTGTCGAGATTACCATAATTCAGGCTTTGTCCAGTCTGTGGGTGAGTATTGAGAGGTTTCTAAGAGAAGCGTGTGGATTGAGCGTCTCCTAGACAACGAGATGTTGTTGTTAGTGGGTCAGTTGCTCGGGGAGGAGAGGAAGGTCGAGAGGCCTTTGCTGCTCGAGAAGAAAAAGAATAAACTTATAGATTTTTTGCATTCTATTATTGAGGAGAACCTGAGAGAGATCTTTACTGCCCATCAGATGAGGGAGAAATCAATGGGAGCCCTAGAAGATACTACAAGTGCAATGTAAGCTTGTTCACCTGACTCGGCTCCGCTTGCCTCTTTGAGGACCAAAAGGAGAGAGTGGAGTTGCAAGAGTTATCCAAGGAAAAGACCAGTGAGAGCCCAGAGGAGAGGTTTTCGGCTGCCCAGGAACAGGCTTAACAGTTTGTCAATGAGTCAGTACAGATTGAGAGTGGTAAAGTCAGAGGTGAGTATTCTATTGACGGTACTAACAAGGATTCCCCAGTGAGAGAAGGAGGAGATGTTCCTAGGGCTTCAGAGGTTATAGGGGGACTTTCCCCCTGGTGTCTTGAAGATGTTGGCCCCGAGTTGCCAGAGGAGTCTTGTGTAGGGTTATCTTCTACCATTCTGTTGTTGCCCATGGGGAGGGACAAATGTGTAATGTTTGAGGAGGTATTCCCTCCTACTATCCCTGTACAATCCTTTGATGGGCACCGAGGCTCAAAGGAGAGTGGAATGGTGATTATCAATGCTGGGGTTAATCATCACTGCTATATGGATATTGTCAAAGGGAAGAGAGTAGATCAGCTTGACTTTATCGTTCAGATCTGGAGTTGAACAAGCTCTCGCTCAAACAGGGCGACAAGGCCTTGTTTTCTCTAGCTATTATAGTACTCTCTTCTTCTTAGTGATCATCTGTTTTTCCCTTCTTTATTTCCTAATTGGCGGTCGTTTGCTCAGACCATGGTTTTGGTAGAGTTTCAAAAGCAATGGAGGGAGCAGACATTGAGTCACATGAGGCGTCGCTCTAATCAAATGGTGAATGATGTTTCTTGGTTAAAGAGTGCCCTCTTGCAGAAAGAGAGGGAGCTTGAGGAGGTGAAGTCTTCCACGACTGCCATGGGTGCTCATAACGAAGCTATGGAGTAGTTGAGGGCCGATCAACACGTGGCGCTCCGTCTATGTAAGGAGCTGAAGGCAGAGGCCAATGTAACACCGACATTGCGGTGTCTGTAATATTGTACCATTTTCAAAATATATATATATAAATAAGATATTCTTCAATTTAATTATACAGAGAGAAATTTTATTTATTTAAATTGATTTTTGATTTTAGGGTATTTAATTTAAATTTTTATTATATTTTAATTTGCCGAATCTGCGAATCGAAGTAACTCTGTTTTTACAAAAATTTAAATTTTAGTGAAGTGTGGGTGTGAAAACATATAAATATATATATATATATATATATATATATATATATATAAATACAAACTAACAACTAAAAAAAAAAAAAAAGAGAGAGAGGAGATGTTGCGTTTTGGAGTGAAACGCCGTACCTCCCCCTTTCCCAATTAGGGTTGGAAACCCTAATTTTATTTTGTCTCTCTCTCTCTCTCTCTCTCTCTTCCTCTTTCTCTCTCTCCTCGACTCTTCACCTTCCCGTGGCTGCCTTCTTCCTCCACCGCGATCGGTCGCTCGCTCCGCCACCTCTCTCTACCGCGAGCAACCGCACCCAACCACCGTCGCTGCACCACTCTCCCTTTGTCTTCTCCCTCTACCTCACTCATGGTCTCCCTCTCACTGTCACTCACTCTCTCTTTCTTTGGCTCGCCCTCCACTGCGATCTGCCACCCTCCACCGCGATCCGCCACCTTCCGCCGCTCTCTTTCCGCGAGCGCTATCCTCCCCTGCGCGAGCTCGACAAAGCGCGATCTCCCTCGCGAGAGCGTGCCACAGCGCGATCTCCCCCACGCGAGCACGCCACAGCGTGTGACCTCTAGCTAGCGCGCCAGCGAATGACTGCCTGCAGAAGCCACAGTGCATGACTACAGCGGTTCCCTCTCCCTTCAGCGCACGCCAGCTTCGCAACAGCATGCCAGTGAGTGCGAGGCCTTCTTCTGAGCGTGCCACAACGCGACAGAGCGCGACTGCTATCCCAGCCTGCAAGCCCACAGGCCCGCCAGCCTACTACGGCCTGCAAGCCCGCGAGCCGAGACGGCCTGTGGCCCACGAGCCTATGAACCTCTGTGTAGGTAACTGACTTAGGGTTTTAATCTTGATCTAAGTGTTTATGACCTAACTAATAAATCTTGTCTTGATAGGGAGTATTGTATATTTTGGAGTGATCGAGAAAACATTCGGACGAAGGTCTGTGTTATGAGAAAACCCTAGGTGAAAAATTTTTTTTACCCATTCGATTTATTTGAATGAATGTTAGGGTTAAGTTTAGAAATGAGGAGAAATGGTTGGCATGCAGGCGCTGCGCGCTGTGGGTGCTGCGCAAGGGCACTGCGCGCCCTGCACATGGACCCCGCACATGGGCACAGCGCGCCATGCACATGGACCCTGCACATGGGCACTGCGCACCCTATACATGGGCACTGCGCGCGGCACAGAGAAGCGCCGGGCTGTGACCCTAGTAGCCCTTGGGTGCGAACGAGAGATTGGATTGGTGTGAGCCCTGTGTGGGATTGGTTGAGTACCAACACTTGAGTTTTGTAAATATGTTGTATGGATGAACAAAATATGAGGAATTAGGTTAGGCTTCTAAAGGATTCGAACTACCTGATTTGCATACGTGTATTAGAAGTGATAGCTTATTTCCTATAACTGCGTAACTTTGAAACTTGCTGATTTTTTTTAATATATATATATACATTCATAGGTGTTGGGTACCTTGATTTAGGAAAACATTTTTCTTCGCTTCATGGTATTATTCGGGAGTACGCTACCCCCCCCATACGGTGAGTGAGATTTATTTCAATGTATTTGTTTAATATGTAAACCCTGTTTTACAACATTTTGATAAATGAGCATGATTTGTCTTGTGTTTGAAATGTTTTGACTGGTTTTGGAACTGACTTTTTGTGAACTGATAAAGTATCCAAAAATTGAGTTGAATTATTAAATTATGCGTCCATATGGTTAAAATATATAATGTGCTATTTTACACTATATATTGCATTTGGTTTGTGAACCTGATTATGGCATATTCTTAATACGATATTGATTTTGGCCTTGAGGGCTTTGGTATGTATTGTTCCGTAGCTACGAAGGACACCATGAGAGGCACTTAGGTGGCATCCGGATATGCCTAGGCCTGGGGTACCTCACGAGTTGTCTTGATTTTATTAACGACACGGTACTAGCTAAGTTGAACCCGAAAAGGAGGATTTGGATACTCCCTCCAACTCTAGCACCTAGACGAGATCCATCGCCAATGCCAGGGTAGAGAGCACTTTAAATAAATTTGCCCCCGGTGCACCTGTCCTAGGTCGAGGTTGACCTCTGCTAGGACACTTTCGGTTGGCGGCTCTATGATTTTTAATGACAGTGTTTTGGATGCATATTTGACTTGATAATGCGTGCAAATGCTATATTATTGAAATGAAAAGTATGATGATTTGAAGTATGATTTGTATCTTATGCTTTGACACTCTACTTTCGCAATTCTTATTAGACGATTGCATTGACTCATTCACTCACTAAGTATTCTTTCCCTGAGTACTCCATTCATTTCCCTTCTTGTTTCAGAGATAGTATTTGACAAGAAGCATTGCTTTTAGGACCATAGTATTATTGGGAGATCTAGTATGGAATTGAAGAGTCATGGTATATTTTCGCTACAATTTCATAAGTTAAAAATTGTATTGATGATGTATATATATTTTGAAATCTATAGATGACCATTGTATAATTCTGGGATGACTGTACAAATATGGATATTTAAATTGTGGAATTCTCATGTCATTGCATAAACTTGTATTGAGACAATTTCTATTCATTGTGTATGTTACTTGGGAATGTGTAATGTCCTAGAAGTGCACTTTAGGACAGTTCGGTGTCACCTCTAAATCACAGGAGGGACGATTGGCGGATGTTCATGTCTTTGACAGGGGCATGGCAGTAGATGTCTGTGGTTAGGATTGTGAAAATTCATTTTGTTAGTCTTGTGTTGTCCTAGATTGTGCAGTATGGATGCATTGGTCTGATATTGAGATTTGATTTATGTATTGTGAGGCCGGATTGGCCTTATTGTACAGGTAGCAGGTTGATTGCTATATAGGAGACCTCCGATATGCGGGGAGGTTCTACTCGATTTTCTATAAAAATACAGTCGGCATTCAGGACAACAAGCGGCTGCTCACGATCCCGGTTCGGGGCATGACAGTTGACTTGGTATCAGAGCCCTAGGTTGAGAGCTATGTAGGAAGAGAGTCTGAAAACATTCCCAAGTGTGTTTGTGTTTAAAGTTCTCAATGCATGAGAGTTTCATACAGTCATGAAATCGTAGTACATGGTTATAGGTATGAGTTCATCCATTTTAGGGGGGTGAAATACGGTTGTATCTAACCTAACATGTTTTTTTTTAGGATTTCATTCTTTGTGAGGGTAGTCAAGATGTGACTAGTCCAAATTTCTTGAACCATACCTATTTTTTAAACGATACCTAATAAGGATCATTCTCTTGTAGAAGTATGATGACATGACGGAGCACCCGTTTTGCCCTACTAGAGGAATTAGATGAGCCGGAGGATCATTCCTCCACTTGCGTGCCATCATCGGCACCTACTCCGCCAATTGCTTAGGCTGAGACTCCCATACCCAGACTCGACGCCTTTCGGCAGGTGTTCGAGTGGTACGCTTTGCATGGGGTCCAGATTCAGCCCCCATTACCTCCTACAGCGCGTCTACACCTGCTGTAGAGCTAGTTCCTTCGGCACCGGTTTCACCCCCGGTGGCCGGTCCTTCTATCTTGTCAAAGCTGAGTGAGACAATATCGGCTACTCTTAGACGGGTACATGAGTTGACTCAGTTGGTTTAGGAGGCCCGTCAGCTGGGGTACACTGATTTTACAGGGCTTGGTGAAGCTGTGGTAGCAAAGCATTGGATCAACCGCACCCACATGATTTTGACCAATCTGGGGATTGGAGTGGAGCTCTGCCTGAAAGTGACACAGTGATTATTAGAAGGAGAGGCCCTCTTACGGTGGGAGGCCCTCACTGATGAGGTGACAGAACCACTGCGGTGGGATGACTTCCTTCGGGAATTTGATCGTAGATTCTTTCTAACAGCAGGACTGGATGAGGTCAGAGTTGGGACGACTTACACAGGGGTCCAGATCTGTCTCAGAGTATGAGGTAATCATGCAGAGACTTGCCGCATTTGTACGGATCTGGCTACACCTCAGTATTTGCGCTTCAAATTTGAAGACAGTCTTAATCTCAGCATAAATAAGTATATAACTGTTACTCCACAGTTTACACTAGCCGAGGTGATAAACTCTGCTCACCGCACGGAGGCTTTGGTCTGTGCCTAGACGAGGCAGAGAGAAAACAGAGAGCTAAAGAGAAAGAAAGAGAAGTTTCATTCTGTGCAGAGGTCCAAGAAGGGCAGGGGATCTAGTTCGTACAGAGACTGATTTGGATCTAGATCTTCTAATCTGGGACAGAGACATTTCTCCCAGGGGTTCAGATAGCCCGCTTCGACTCACCCTATACAGTATACTACTCAACAGCATCCTTATTGCCGCAGGTGCAATAGGTCCCATTCGATAGGAGTTTGTTCAGTGTCGATCACTTGCTTCCACTGTGGGAAGCCGAGACATATTATGAGTTCCTGCCCTGAGTCAGGACTCGGAGGACAGAGTTCACAGAGCCATACTAGTACTCCTCATATGGATTAGTAGGGGCAGCCTACTCGGCCAGCATCTACTACTCCCAGGGAAACCACCGAGAGTAACATAGTGCAAACCTAGGCACAACAGCAGTCTAGGGTTCAGGCCTGGGTTTATGCTATGACACAGGAGGACGCCTAGGCGAACCCTGACATCATCATGGGTACTCTACCTATCTTTGGAATAGATGCTTGTATCCTTATTGACACGGGGTCTAACTATTCATATGTGAGCGATCAATTCTCCCAACATTCTGACAGGCCGCTCTCACCTTTGGACGAGAAGATATTGGGCATCACTCCTCTGGGTGAGTAAATTGTGAGCGACATAGTGTATAGAGAATATGAGATCAAAATTGAAGATACAGTACTGAAGGCAGATCTAATCCCTCTCGCCATGACTGAGTTTGATACCATCTTGGGGATAGATTAGCTACATATGCATCGGGCTTCAGTTGACTGCTTTACGAAGAAGGTGGAGTTTCGAAAACCCGATCAGTCAGTGTTGATTTTTTAGGGCGAGAGGCGGGTTTTACCCTGCTATGTCATTTTAGTTTTGGAGGCCAAATACATGATTCGCCGTGGGTGTACGGCATATCTGGCTCACATCATAGACACCACTGCTCAAGGACCGAGACTTGAGAATGTTCCAGTAGTATAGGAGTTTACTGATTTTTTTCTCGAGGAGCTATCCAGATTTTCACCAGTTCGGGAATTCGACTTTGAGATCGATTTAGCTCCGGGGACTACCCCTATCTTTTTGCTGCCATACAGGATGACACCGACTGAGCTGAGAGAGTTCAAGGTCCAATTGCAAGAGTTGCTGGATAAGGGGTTTATCCGTCCTAGCACGTCACCTTAGGGTGCTCCAGTGCTGTTTGTAAAGAAAAAGGACGGCTCATTAAGATTGTGTGTGGATTACAGGTAGCTTAATCGGGTGACTGTGAAGAATAGATATCCACTACCTCGCATAGATAATTTGTTTGATCAATTGCAAGGTGCCCGAGTTTTCTTGAAAATTGATCTTCGATCGGGATATCAACTGTTGCGGATTAGGACTCAACATGTGCCAAAGATAGCTTTCTGCACTCAGTACGGGCACTATGAATTCCTTGTCATGCCGTTTGGGCAGACTAATACCCCAATTGTGTTTATGGACTTGATGAATAGAGTTTTTCATGACTATCTGGACCAATTCATCATGGTCTTCATAGACGATATACTGGTGTATTCGCGGAGTGACATGGATCATGTTCAGCATCTTCACACCGTTTTACAGATCCTCCGCGATGAGCAGCTGTATGCCAAATTCACAAAATATGAATTTTGGATAAGACAGATTGGATTTTTGGGGCATGTCGTTTCTGCAGAGGGGATTTTTGTCGATCCGCAAAAGGTCAATGCCATTATGAGATGGGAGCAACCGCAAACAATGACTGAGATCAGGAGTTTTCTTGGTTTGGTTAGGTATTACCGCAGATTTGTTGAGGGGTTTTCCCGGATAGCTGCACCATTGTCTAGATTGACGCGAAAGGGTGTCAAGTTTGTATGGGATAACTGTTGCGAGGCGAGTTTTCATGAGGTCAAACAACTGTTGACTACAGTTCCGATTTTGGTGCTTCCCAGCAGCAGTCGGGAGTATACAGTATGCAGTGATGCTAGCCAACAAGGGTTGGGTTGTGTTTTGATGCAAAATGATCGGGTAATCGCCTACGCTTCTAGACAGTTGAAGAAACATGAGGTGAATTATCCGACACATGATCTAAAGCTTGCGGCCATAGTCTTCGCATTGAAAATATGGCGCCATTACTTGTATAGGGTGACTTGCTGGGTGTATACGGATCATAAAAGTCTGAAGTATTTATTCACTCAGCGAGAACTTAACCTGAGACAGAGGAGATGGTTGGAATTTCTCAAAGATTATGATGTTGTCATTGATTATCATTCGGGCAAGGCCAATGTGGTTGTTGATGCCTTAAGCCGGAAATCAGCTTTATCGTCTCATGAGAACAATACGGCATATCTCATTTGATTGATGGGACTCCGTGATTTGTGAGTCAAATTGGGTAGTGATGATCAGGGCACTCTGCTAGCCAGGTTTGAGGTCAGCCCGATGCTGTTGGACTGTATTAGGGAGATTCAGGCACTGATACCGAGCTCCAGGCTCTTACTAAGAGAGCCCGCAAACGTGATATAGATGATTTCAGAGTCCGTAGTGATGGACTTCTGACTTATCGAGATAGAATAGCTATACCCGCCGATGAGGATCTTTGCCGGTCCATATTAGAGGAGGCACACTCCTCGGCCTATGCCTTAGACCCGGGTAGTACAAAGATGTATCGAACTATTCAGGGCAGCTATTGGTGGCTAGGTATGAAGAGAGACATTGCGGAATTTGTAGCTAGAAGTTTAGTCTGTCAGCAAGTGAAGGCTGAGCATCAGAGGCCAGCGGGTTTACTACAGCCACTTCCCATTCTTGTATGGAAGTGGGAACATGTGACTATGAACTTTGTTATGGGATTGCCGCGAACTCAAGCCAAATATGATATCATTTGGGTGGTAGTCGATCGACTCACCAAGTCTGCTCATTTCATCCCGATGCACAGCGACTCTCTATTGGAGATATTGACATATTTGTATATTGATGAAATAGTCAGATTGCATGGAATTCCGGTGTCCATAGTCTCAGATAGAGATCCGAGGTTTACTTCTCAATTTTGGCCCAAGCTACAGGAAATTTTGGGTATGCGGCTCAGTTTTAGTACAACATATCACCCACAGACAGATGGTCAGTCAGAGAGGACCATTCAGATGCTCAAGGATTTGCTTTGGGCTTGTGTCATGGATTTTCTGGGTAGTTGGGACAAGCATTTACCGCTGGTGAAGTTTGTATATAATAATAGCTATCAGGCCATCATCGGTATGCCACCCTATGAGGCACTCTACGGCAGAAAGTGTCGTACCCCATTGTGCTGGGATGATGTAGGCGAGAGATATCTTTCCAATGTTGAGTTAGTCGAGGAAACTAAGGAAAAAGTCAGGGTGATCCGCGAGCAGTTAAAAACCACCCAAAACAAACAGAAGGCATATGCGGATCGGAGACGCTGGCCTTTAGAGTTTGAGGTAGGTGATATGGTATTTTTGAAGATTTCTCCCTTGAGGGGACTCATTCAACATCGGCAGCGGGGCAAATTGAGCCCCCGATATATTGGCCCGTTCTGTATCCTCAGTAAGGTTGAGAGCGTGGCAAACAGACTAGAGTTGTCAGACGAGTTATCTCGGATCCATGATGTCTTCCATGTATCAGTGTTGAGGAAGTACATCACAGATCCTTCGCATATTTTAGAGCCTCCACCTATTGAGTTACAAGAGGACCTCAGTCTTCTAGTTCAGCCCGTGGCTATTCTAGATCAGCAGGTCAAGAAGCTGCGGAGCAAGAAAGTCTTATTGGTGAGAGTCTTGTGGAGGAGTGACCAGGTCGAGGAGGGGACTTGGGAGCCCGAGGAGGTTATGAGGAGACAGCATCCCCATTTGTTTGCAATTTAGTCTTCTTTTAGTTTTAAGAACGAAATTTGTTTTTAGGGGGTTAGAAAATATAATACCGACACTGTGGTGTTTGTAACATTGTACCATTTTCGAAATATATATATATATATAAATAAGATATTCTTTATTTTAAATATATAGAGAGAAATTTTATTTATTTAAATTGATTTTTGATTATTGGGTATTTAAATTAAATTTTTTATATATTTTAATTTGTCGAATCTACGAATCGAAGTAAACCCCATTTTTACAAAAATTTAAATTTTAGTGAAGTGTGGGTGTGAAGACATATATATATATAAATATATATAAATACAAACTAAAAACTAAAAAAAAAAAGAGAGAGTGGAGATGCTGCGTTTTGGAGTGAAACGCAGCACCTCCCTCCCTTTTCCCAATTAGGGTTGGAAACCCTAATTTTATGTCTCTCTTTCTCTCTCTTCCTCTTTCTCTCTCTCCCCGAATCTTCACCTTCTTGCGGCTGTCTTCTTCCTCCACCACGATCGGTCACTCACTTCGCCACCTCTCTCCACCGTGAGCAACCGCAGCCAACCACCGTCGTCGTGCCACTCTCCCTCTGTCTTCTCTCTCTACCTCACTCATAGTCTCCCTTTCACTGTCGCGCTCTCTCTTTCTCTTCGGCTCGCCCTCCACCGTGATCCTCCACCCTCTACCATGATCCGCCACCCTTTGCCGCTCTCTCTCCGTGAGCGCGATCCTCCCCTGAGCGAGCGCGACACAGCACGATCTCCCCCGCGCAAGCGTGCCACATCTCAATCTCCCCTGCACGAGCGCGCCACAATGCGATCTTCCTTGCGCGAGCACGCCACAGCGCACGACCTCTAGCGAGCGCGCCATCTCATGATTGCCCACAGAAGCCACAACAGGCGACTGCAGCGGTTCCCTCTCCCTCCAGAACGAGCCAGCTCCGCAACAGCGTGCCAGCCCGCGAGCACGACTGCTCGCGAGCGCACGGCCTTCTCCCGAGCTCGCCATAGCGCGACAGAGCACACAAAAGTGCACGACTGTTCTCCCAGCCCGTAAGCCCACAGGCCCGCCAGCACACTGTTGCCCGCAAGTCCGCGAGCCCACTATAGCCCGTGAGCCCGCGACGGCCCATCGCCTGCAAGTCCACGAACCCATGAACCTCTGCACAGGTGACTGACTTAGGGTTTTGATCCTGATCTAAGTGTTTATGACCTAACTAATAAATCTTGTCTTGATAGGGAGTATTGTAGATTTTAGAGTGATCGAGAAGACATTCAGACGAAGGTTTGCACTCCGAGAAAATCCTAGGTGAAAAAAATTTCTTACCTATTCGATTTATTTGAATGAATATTAGGGTTAAGTTTAAAAATGAGGAGAAATGGTTGGCGTGCAGGATCTGTGCGTCCTGGGTGCTACGTACGAGGTGATTACGACGAGGTCCGTCACCAATATCGGGGTAGAGAGCACTTTAAATAAATTTGTATATAACACCCCCAGTGCACCTCTCATAAGTCGAGGTAGACCTCTACCAGGACACTTTCGGCTGGCAACTCTATGATTTTTAATGACAGGACTTTGGAAGCATATTTGACTTGATAATGCATGCAAATGCTATATTGTTGAAATGAAAAGCATGATGCTTTGAAGTATGATTTGTGTACTTACGCTTTGCCACTCTAGTTTCATAATTTTTATTAGACGATTGTATTGATCCACTCACTCACTGAGTATTCTTTCCCTGAGTACTCACCCCTCATTTTTCTTCTTGTTTCAGAGATGGTATTTGGCAAGGAGTGTTGCTTTTAGGACGCTTAGTATTATTGGGAGATCTAGTTTGGACTTGAGGAGTCATTGTATATTTTCGCTACAATTTCGTGAGTTAAAAATTGTATTGATGATGTATATGTATTTTGAGGTCTATAAATGACCATTGTATAATTTTGGGATGACTATACAAATATGGATATTTAAATTGTGAAACTCTCATATCATTGCATAAATTTGTATTATGGCAATTTCTATTCATTGTGTATGTTACTTGGGAATGTGTCATGTCCTAGAAGTATACTTTAGGACCGCTCGGTGCCACTTCTAAATCACAGGAGGGGTGACTGGGGGCTGTTCATGCCTTTGACGGTGGCATGGCAGTAAAGGTCTGTGGTTAGGACTGTGGAAATTCATTTTGTTAGCCTTGCGTTGTCCTGGATTGTGCGGTATGGATACGTTGGTCTGATATTGAGATTTGATTTATGTATTGTGAGGCCGGGTTGGCCATATTGTATAGGTTGTAGGTTGATTGCTATATGGGAGACCTCCGATATACGGGGAGGTTTTGTCCGATTTTCTATAAAAATACAGTCGGCATTCAGGACAACGGGCGGCTGCTCACGATCCCAGTTCGAGGCATGACAGCCAAGGTTTGTGAGGCTTCTCTATAGACTGCTAAGAGGTTGGCCAAAATGCATGACTAGTCTCTCCAACCTGCAGAGCGAAAGATTACTGAGTCGAGCTGGGAGTCGTTATAGATCAACAGATACGTGCTCTATACAAACTATTTAAGAGGCTCCAATGTGTCATGGAAATTGTTCGTCAAGTGGGGTTGGCAGACGATGACATGGAGACATATTCTGAGCTTGTGCTTGTTCTTATTCCTGACGCACTTCTTACTCCTTAATCGAGGTTTTTGTTCTTCCTTGATGATTTTTCTTTCTTCTTTTGTGTTTTCTTCTATTAATGAAATGTTCTGCTGTCTTCACCTCATCGTGTACTATATGTTGATATTGATAGACATAGCTTTACTAGCAGGGCCATTTCCATGACTGGTGATATGTTTATCAGATAATGAGATTTCAATGAACCGTTTGATAAGGCAAATCATAGACATTCCTTAGGGAAATGGGCCCCTGCTGATAGTAAACAATGTTAGGTAGGTTTTTTCCACTTGATAGATCAATTAATACTGACTCATGTAGGAGGATGGATTCTTTCGACAGTTAGGGCGAAACTTGTTTATTCGGGAGGATTGGTTCCTATCGATAAGTTCCATCTGGTAGGACTGGCAGACTATGGCCTGTTCGGGGAGATAGGTTCTTAATGATAGCTCTGTTTGAGAGGATTGGATAACTACGGCCCATTCAGGGAGATAAATCCTTAGCAATAGGCTTCATTCAAGAGGACTAGGTGATTACGACCCGTTTGAGGAGATAAATCCCTAACGATGGGGCTCTGTTTGGGAGGATTGGGCGACTATGGCCGGTTTGAGAAGACACCTAATGATAGGTTCTGTTCAGGAGAATTAGGTGACTATAGCCCTTTTGGGGAGATAGATCCCTACTAATAGACTCTGTTCGGGTGGATCAGGCAACTATGATATGATCTAGGAGATAGATCCCTAATAATAGGTTCCATTTCGGAGGAGTGGGTGATTACGGCTCGTTTGGGGAGATAGATCCTTAACGATAAACTCCGCTCGAGAGGATTGGGCGACATCAGCTCATTCTCAGCACGATTGACTTGCTAAGAGAAATGAAACACATAGTTATAGTGAAACAATGACTAACAGGATGTGTGTCGGGCGCCACAAGCCACCCATCAAGGGATGCTAGGAATGCAATTGTAAAAAGTGAGAGGTGTAGAGTTTACTTAAGAGGAATCGCTGGGGGTTCTGGATCACAGAACATTGTCCCGATTCCATTGGAGGTTCTAAACTTGACTTTTATATGCTTGGTGCTTTGTAATGCCTCCAGGGCATTCAGATCAAGTTATCCCAAGATAGTATTGTAGAGCAAGAGGAGCTTAACCACATTAAACATGGTTGATGTCGTTGCATGGTCGGACGGAGTTCCAAAAGTCACAGTTAATGAGATGATACATTCAGGGTAAATCCATTTGCCTGAGAGCCCCTCAATAGGTCCAGTGTGAGGCTGCAAGTACATAGGGGAGAAAACCATTTGCTGAAAGACATTCCAATAATGAAGGTTGCAGTCGGCCTCCTGATTGACAAAGATTCTTCTGGCTTCATCCTGTCTGATCTTAGCTGTGATCGTGTTGGTTTGGATTGATTGCTACTAAGTCATCGTTATTGAACTCGATCATGGGTCTCTTTTTCTTGGACGGTTTTCTAGCATTAGTGGTGAGAAGCTCATTAGATGCTGAGCTAGATGGTTCACTACTAAGTCATCATTATTGAACCTGATCATGGGTCTCTTTTTCTTAGATGGTTTTTTGGAATTGGTGGCAAGAACCTCATTAGATGCGGAGCCAGATGGTTCTATCTTTTGGAAGATTGAGGCTACTAGGTACCCCTCCTCATTTGCTTGTGCTTGCACTCGGTCGCATCGATATAGAGCTCGTAATATGTGGATCTGGAGGTAATGCTGTAAAGAGTTGTACCCGTCTTGCACTTAGAAGATCACTCCATCTGGCCAGTTGTGTGTTTCTTCTAGAATCGGATGGTCGACTTGATTAATCTCTCACTTTGAGCCTTGGGAGAGTCCTTCCCTTTCCACACTGATGAATTTTTGGAGTCGACCACTTCAAACGAGGAACTCGAGTTCATCTTTCAGTATTTTCATTTGTCAGCAAGGTGGCCATAGCTCTAATGGAAGTAGTAGTATCAAGTTTTGTTGTTCTTAGGATCATCCTCTGTAGGGTGAGGGGGCCACTTGACATAAGGTTTATTCTGGATTTGGACAAACACTTGACTAGTAGTGTCATTCAGAGGGTTGTAACTAGTGAACCTTCGCTATTGTGGGGGAACTTGGCAGGCCTTCTTGGGTAAGGATCAACGAGGTGATCGACTGCACTCTTTCTAAGCCGATCGGTTGCGCCGCCTATCAAAGGCTTCAACGTCTTTTGCAGCAATACATCTTTCTCCTTGAGCATAAAATTCTTGAATAGAGGATGAAAGACTATTAGTGATGGACATCATCATTCCATATGGGCATAGTCTTGTGAGCAATGCTGTCAGCACGATAGAATGGTCTAGTCTAGTGACCTCCATCATTTCTGCCTTGAACTTTTTGAAGAAGTCTCTTAACGGCTCGTTCTCCCTCTATTGTAATGAGAGGAGAGACGTGAACTTTCTCTTGGCCTCTCTACTAATGACAAAGTGCATCTCAAACTATTGCCGAAGCTAATAAAAGATTTAACACTGAATGGGGGGGAGTGAGTGGAATCATGAAAACGTGTTGCCGTTTAGTGTTGTTGGAAAATGTTTGTCCATGGCGGTGTCTAACATGTTCCTCGAGATCATCACAGTAATGAAGTTGGTGACATGGTCCCAAGGATCAGTGATACTGTCATACCTCTCTAAAGGAGGGAGAAGCACATCGCGAGGCATTGGCTCCGAAGAGATCTTGGGATCGAATGCCAAGAGGCCAGTGGAGTGCTAAGCAGGCTTGTCTCTTTTCAAGCTCGTTCGCTTTAGCTCGTTCATTACAAGCCTCTTGACTTGCTTTCTTAGATCATCTGGATAATGTTGGGAGATCACCGAGGGTTCTCGGTACTCTCTGGGCTCGAGTCTCTGTGTGTGCACATGACTTGATCCATGAAAAGAAGTCGGGCTCCTGATCGAAGAATATGGCTGAGTTCCTCTAATTGCTTGCTTATATTTTGGATTTTGGATTCAAACCTCTCTATTTACGGTTGAGTGACCTTGCGGGGGGAAATAGAGGCGACAAAAGGTGTCGACTGATTTATGTGGCCGGTCGAAGGTTGGGCCTCAGGTGAATTTGTGGTGATAGGAGGTCTTGCAGGGTTGTTTGCTATATACTGTGCGGTATTCATTTAGGAGGTAGTACACCCCTCTATCAAGGATGCAGCTCCAAAAGCTGCCCCGGTTATTCTTCGAGGATGTGTTTTCTTTCAACAAAACTGTATATCTTTCTAGTCTGTTACCATGGAGAATGCCAATCTATTGGAGGTGGGTTTGACTCCACAGATCATAAGTATACTAAATCGAATGGGATCGTTCAGCCGTCTAGGTTTTCTAATGGATATAAACTGCAAAAAACCATCAGAGAGTACTCCAGCAGGAGAGGCTCCGATGCTCAACTTAGAGATCAGTTTTCAAAAGAAAGGGAAAACAGATCGAAAGAACACTTGTTATGACGAAAATGTATGATAGTTAGTGGAAAGGTTTGCGTACCCTCTTCTGATTGATTTCACGGGGTATATATAATTATCTCATAGGAAAGACATGTGTACTCAGGACGTTACAACAAGGCTCCCAAGATTATTGGGATCACTACAGGAGGAATCTAAAAGATTTCAAACACTGTCGATTAGGAAAGTTTGATGGGTTGTAGAGATTTCTTTTTGCGATCTAGAGTTTCTTATACGGAAGATTCAGTCCTCATTTTCGGGAAGAGTGAATATTTACCTTATAGGGTCGAATGACGATCATTGGACACCGAGGAGGCGTTACGACCAGGTAACTATCTATCGGTTTGGGCCTGCTCAGTGAATACAGAGTAAGTATGGGCTGTGTCCACCCGTGTAGGAGATAAATTCCATATTGACAACAGGCTTTAGCTGATATGCCCCGTGGGTCAGGAGGCTGAAAGATTTCAGGTCTTGTAGCAATGATAGGCCTTTCAGATAAATTGGTTGATTGATCGAGCGACTGCCAATGTAAGGGGAGTCGTTCCGGGCTAATTATGAGCTCAATGCAGTTTGGGTCATTCTGGATATATATCATCGAAACCAAAGAGTCTTGATGGTGTACCTTTTTATATTGTTTATTAATTTTTTTTTTTCTTTTTGCGTGACAATTCCCATAATTTGCTTATAAAAGCATTAATGGCACTCCCTTCTCAACTCACACACTCTTAAAACTAAAACCATAAAATAAAGCCATCAAAACAAGCCCTTGTCCTTCCAACGCCAGCTGCGATGTCTACACTAAGATCTACAAGCATCTCATCTGAAAACCCAGAAATCCACAAAGATCAGTGGGTGATCCAAATCAAAAAAGGTCTAGAAGAAGAGCTTGAAAAAGACACTGAAATGCCTGCAAGCATTTTCAATGTTCCTAAAACCTTAATATCGAGCAATCTTGAATTCTTCACACCACAAGAAGTTTCAATAGGCCCTTATCATCAACACCGTGATAAGCTTTACGAAATGGTGCATTACAAGGTCCCAGCAACAAATTAATCCAAAATCCACTCCAAGAATCCAAATTTGAAGATGTTGTTGCAGACTTGTCCAAGCATGAGTCAAGAATAAGAGCTTCTTATCACAAGTACTGGGATTTCAACAGCGACTAGCTTGCATGGATGATGGCTCTTGATGCCTCATTCTTGTTAGAGCTTCTCCAAGTATTAGTTCTTAAAGAAGACGGGAAGGAACTAACTCGGATTTCTTCCAGGATGTCCAATTTGTTAGACTTTGCTGGCATGAAGTCAGCTCATACTACTGTGCTTCGTGATATGCTAATGCTCGAGAATCAAATCCCACTGTTTGTACTTCAGAAGGTTCTGGAAATCCGATACATGTTCGAGGAAGCAGCCAATGAGATTCTGCTTTCCATGCTATTGGGAATGTGCAAGAATCTCTTGCCTTTCAAAGTAATACATGAGACCTCGAAAATTGAGGTTGATAGATATCTACATTTGTTGGATTTCTTGTACCATTGCATCATGCCTCCTCAACAGGTCGAAGATTCATTGAAGACTATTGAAAATGAGGAACAGGGTAAAGAAGTGAAAGACGAAGAGCAACAGGTAGTAGATGGATTGCTTGATGACTCAGGTGCAGTTTCGCAGGCTTTTGACCAGATCAAGAATCTATCCATTAAATTACTAAATGTGTTTCCAACCATTCTCAAAAAATTGCTTCCAAAATTGTCGAAAGGTCCCTTGAAAAACCTCGATGAAATATTACTTTCGGGTCCTCTCAAAATCATCCTAAAATTGCCTCTCTCACTTCTTTCCAAAATTCCAGGACTCTCTCTTATTGTGCAACCTCTTGAATCCTTCGTCTCCTCCCAAAGCCAAGAGACAGTCAAACCTGAATCAGAGAGCTCTACTGACACCATCACAAAAGCTCCACTAGTTGAGGAGATCACGATCTCATCAGTCTCTGAGCTGTCAAAATCAGGTGTCAGATTCGAGCCCTTGAAAGGTGGAACTATATTAGACATAGATTTTGACATGAAGAATTTCACTCTTCACCTTCCTGTCATAAATCTAGACGTGAACTCTGAGATTGTGCTAAGAAACCTTGTGGCCTATGAAGTCTCAGTCGTGTCACTACCATTACTCTTCACACGTTATTGTGAACTAATGACAGGTATCATAGACATGGAGGATGATGTGAAGTTGCTGAGAGAAAAGGGAAATATAGTGAATAGGTCGAAGAAAAATGCGGAGGCTGCAAATATATGGAATGGGATGGGCAAGTCTTTTAAGTTGAACAAGGTGGAAAAGCTGGACAAGGTGATCGAAAATGCGAACAACTATTATGCCAATGGGTGAAAAATTATAGAGGCTAAATATTTGCAGACTTACGTCTTTGGGTCATGGAAGTGTCTGACATTGTTGGCTGCAATTTTTCTCTCTCTCTCATGACCGCTTTGCAATCAATTTGTTCCATATATAGCTGCTCGCGCTTACTTTATCTCGATCATTTGGAGACAACTGGCTGATTTCATAGTGCTGATCCAGGATAGGAATTGACCGTTTGGAAATGGTGGGGATGAATCATGTTCAATAATCGTATGCTTTTCCAATGATATAAGATGTGTTTAGACTCTCTAATTTATCTCTTGTATTCATTTATCTGGGTTGTATTTGGATTCCAATGAATTAAGTAAGAGAATTCTACTTTATTTTGATTTACTTTTTTAGAAAGGGTTCCCTAATACTGTAGAGCCATAGAGGGCATCGACCACCGACACATAGTTGGTTTAATAGGATGTGATGTTAGATCGCTTAACAAGTTTCTGAGTTTGACTCACGAATTAGGCATGAAAAAAACTATGTTTGGAGAATAACTTTTTTAATGGACCACTGTAAGTTCCGAACGAATTGGTATAATAAATATATATATATATATATATATATATAGAGGTCATCGACAAACAGCCAACTAAAGCTCATAAAGTGAAAATTATACAAAACAAAGAAAGTCCACACAAGGGCACATCAAATTGGGTCCTCCATAACAAAACTAAAACCACTAACCCAAAACTACGCGCCACAAAGTGGATGGAAATCAAAACCATCAACCTGAGAGAAGCTTGCCGCTGGAACTTGACAACGACAAATGAAGATCACCAGCATATTCATGCAAACCATGCCGAAACGATGTCTAATGACACTGAGTAGAGCTCTTTCTATAAAATCCAATTGATGCCTTATTGCCGCCAATCAAGGCCTTTTCACTTCTCCTCCTCACCAGTTAAATTTCTGTGAACACCAATCATCACCCAACTAGAACAAAAATTCAACCCTCATTTTGCTCTCAGAACTTTATACTCCGAGACAGAAAGTTTACACTGCTGCCCAAAATCACCAACTTGCTGAATGACGATCACAATGGTGAATTTCTATGCTGCCCGGTTGCCACAAAGGACAAGACAATTTATTATAATTGAATTTTTAAATTTTAAAATATATATAAATAAATTTGTAAACTAATATTTATTATAATATAGACGTAATGGAGGCAGGCATTGACATGGACACTACGGGCTGACGTAACACGCGACATGTAAGCAAAAAAATTTCTATTTCAACATATAATGTCCATATCTACAATCGTGCCGAATCAAGAATTTAGTTATTTTGTATTTTAAAATTGGAGAAATCAACACTGCACTCTATTTATTTGTTAATTATTTGTGCCATCCTACTTCATGCCAAGTTAATTCTAACTGCAAGTAAATTAGTGAATTTCTTTTTGATTGAAAGTAAAATATTATAAAATTTGTATCTGAAAGTTGTTTCTCATAAGATGTTACTTCCAAGAAGATTGAAGAGAAGAATCAACATTGCAAAACAGAATTACAGATTACTTAGCCTTGCTAGTTTGCTAAATCCTTTTCAATTTGTATGGCACAATGGCCCTTGACCATTCATCCTCAGTACACAAATCATCCCTAACGAGGTTCCCTGCTTTATATTGTGTAGCTCGACTACAAGAAATGCAACGCGGTAAAATAGCATTGCATTCTTATGGGTCACTTTGCTTTGAAATAAACAAGACATGACCGTTCATCCTCAAGAGAAATAAAATTTGCTTTGAAACACAAATTTCACAAGAAAATTTATTGTGTTTTTCTCATGTGTGTTAATCGTTGAAAGGAAAGCTTTAAGGTTTTCATTCCAACTTCGACTGGATTTACATATAAATTTTAACTATTAAAGTTTCAAATGCGTTAATTTGAAATAATGTGTATACTAAAATTGAGACAAAATTTTATTGTAATCTAATTATTCAACATTTCAAATAATTATTATTTACAATTAAAACACCACACTAATTGCTGCGAAAAGTGCATGATTAATACCTTATACACTGCAATAATAAATGCAATATGTGAAGATAAAAAAGTAAAAACTAGGGATGAAAATGGTCCTAAAGCCACCTCCAGTCTCAATTCAGAATTTACCCAAGTTAAAAAATAGAATTGAGTAGGATAATGCCCATGCAGAATGTCTCCATAGACATGGTACTGTATGACTCTATCCGGTTTTATAGAAGTGTAAATATCATCATAAATTAAAACCCCAAAATCCAAAATCAGTATACTCCACAGAAATAACCACTACAACTTGCAATTATGCTGAATTAGGTTGAGGCCAGAAGATACTGCCAATGAACAAGGCAGCTACCATACACGTATGACAGGAACACAACATAATAGTCTCTAATAAAAATCAATGTATCAAGTGAAAGCATATTTTGATACAATTACAGCGAAATAAATATTTAATTTTTCAAAATCTAGAGTCGGATCACTGACTCTTTTGATATACGGATTCGAAGAATGTCACGAATATATCAATCTTCTTTTGTTCACAATCCAAGAGTCTTTGATTAAAATGTATATGGTGTAAATCTCTACCGAATATCTTTTTGTTTTTTTCACTTTAGTGTATCCTCTCTCTACCTTCAATGTACATGTTCTGTAACACGGAAGAAAAAAAAATCCCAAATTTAGATTAGGGCTAAAAAGCCCTAATATCTTTTTTTTTCCCTTTTTCTCTATCTCTCTTTCTCTCTCTCTGTCTCTCTGTCTCTCTCTATCTCTCTCTCTCTCTCTCTCTCTCTCTCTCTTCTCCTCCGCCGCTGCCCTTCTCCTCCACCGCGACCTCTCCCTTCCGCCACCCACCGCCGTTGCTACTCCCTCTTCACGTGAGCGCGCTAGCCTACAACGCCTCCTTCCTCGCCCGAGCGCGCGAGCAGCGCTGAACCTTCTGCCCGAGTGCTCCACAGCGAGAGCATGTGCCTGCTCGGGATCACGCCTGCGTACGAGCTGCGCGATCCTTGCACGAGCTCCAGCGTGACCCACTACGAGCAATCTCTCGCGAGTAGCGCACAAGCCAGCGCGAGCCCAGCGCGAGCCAGCGTGCGACCTCAGCGCTCCAGCGTGTGACCCCTGCGCGAGCACGTGCAACCCCAGCACGAGCGAGAGCGCAATCCAGCGCGCGACCCACTGAGGCCCACGAAGCCCTCTGCGACAAGCAAGCCGAGCTGCGAGCCTACGAGCCCACATGCGGGCCAGCCCGCCAGCCCGCTAGCTCACCAGCCCGCCGGTCCGCGAGCCCGCGACCAGCTTTCCCCTTCGAGAGCGCACCTGCATCTTCACTGCAAGTAACGACTATGATTTGGTTGAACTTCTAGGATTTGGTGTTAGAAATTTAGTTGTTGCTAATATATTTTAAATTTGGAAATATTACAAATTTTAGACCAATCTGACGGGCGAACGATAGCTAGCTCTGAAACTCGAGGAACCCTAGGTGAAAGAAATGCACCCATTTCAAAATTTGAATAAATTTTGTTAATTTTATGTTATATTAAATTGGAAAGAAAAAAAATTAAAAATCCCTTATTAGGGTTTTATTTGAAATAAAATTTGATAATTTGATTAGATTTGTCTTTTGGAGACTTGTTGAAAAATTGGGAGTGACCACCCTCCCTAGATATGTGAGTGAGACTCTACTCTCTTGCATAAAATAGTAAAACGTGTTTTCTGTCGTATTTTTGATAAAACATGCTTTTGATATGTATTGATTTGATGTATAATACTAAATTTCAAATTTGTTTTGTGATTATTTGAGCGTCTTGAAATTATATTCACGATAACTATGCATCCATGGTTTGAAATAAAACAAAAATTGTGCCATTACTTGAAAATTGAAAATTTCCTTTTCTACCGTTGCATTGATATGCTGTTTTGAAATAATTTGATGAAACGTATTGGCACGCAGACTTGAAATACTTTGATGAACTATGTGGGTCGGATGCCCACTAGTTATGCGATGATATGATTTTACTTGTGGGACGTTGTGCCCTGCGACGTTGTGCCCTTGTAATACTATGATGATGATATTGATGATTTCATAGCTACGAAGGGCGTTTGTAGAGGCACAGGTTGCCCGGATACGCTTTTGTAGGAGATATCTACAAACGTCATTTATTCTAAGAGCTATAGGCGCGGCCGGTTGAACCCGCGTAGGGGAAGGACGCGTGTGATGCCACCGTCTAGTACCGGGCGGGATCCTATACACGATGATGAGTTAGCCCCAGCGAACTCATGGCCAACGTCGGGGTAGAGAGTATTCTAAAGTTTATGCATAATAAAACCCCCGATACGCCTGTTCTTGGTCACGGTTGACCTTTGCCAGGACTATTTTTGGCTCGCTCTGATATTACTTGATTTTAAATGGATGCATACATGTTTGTTATCGTGTGATTGATTAAATAATTTCAAAATTTATAAACATATCATGTTTTGCTGCGAAATGTAAATTTTTGTTTCAAATGATATTATTTGACACTCCAATAGTTCACACATACTATTTATGCTTGATATTATCCCCCTCACTCACTGGGTATCTTCCCATGATACTCACCCTTCTCTTTTCCCTCCTCAGACAGGTTTATTGTGATAGAGTGAGGTTACAGGCCCTAGGGCGGATTTGGTATTCACGACGGTGAGATTTATTTCAAATAGAAATATGAAATCTTCATTTTATTACGACCCTACGAGGTCTTAACATTTAGATCCGTAGTTGGCCGTGTATATTATGGGATGACTATATAACTTATAAGCAGTTGTGTGCATAACTCTCGCTTTGGTTCATTTTACTCGTGTTGAGACATCTGTAAGCGTTTTAAAATTTCTACTTGGGAAATGTATTATACATTATATAAATTTAGGTCAGCTCGGTGTAGTGGCTGCTCATACTCTAGTTGGGTATGATAGTAGAGGTCTATGGCTAGAACTGCTAGAAACTTTGTAGTCTTGCGTTGTTTTGGATGTTGGCTGTGGTATTTGTTGATTTTGAAGAGACCGGGATGGTCATTTGTTTAAATTATAGGTTGATTTTGAATATACAGGTTTAATTATACACGGCTTCGATTTATAGGGAGATTCTATCCGATTTTCTGTAAAAATACAGACGGTATTTAGGGGCAACGGGCGGCTATTCACGATCCCGATTTAGAACGTGATAGTTCTATTGGTATCACAGCCTATAGGTTAAAAAAAAAGTAGTAAAAGTATTCCTAAATATATGAAAAGTCTTTCAATGTATTAGCGAGTTTCATATAGTCATTTAAAGTCCCACACTTGGCCATAGGTACATAAATTCATCTATATTATGGAGTTGGATACATAACACATCTAACCCGTTATTTCGCATTCAAAATACTTTGAATTATAATTCATTTGTTTTGGGGGGTTAGTTACGGAGCAACTAACCCTAATTCTTGATTTCTTTCTAATAACAATGTATTCTTTTCGCAGAATTATGCCACCTAAACGTGGTAGGAGAGGTGCTAGATTCGCCTTACTTGAGGGTCTTTCAGTGCCTGATGCACCTATGGCACCTGAGACGCCACGAGTGCCAGAGGATGCTTCCTCTACTCGAGCATGCTTACCAGCGCCATCCCCAGACCTCCACTGGCCGTTACAGCCGAGATTCCTCCACCACCACTCGATGCCTTGAGGCATTGGTAGGAGTGGTACAGTAGATATGGGGCGCAAATGCCGCCACCTCCACTACAGACTCTAGCGACCGCACCTGCAGCCGTACCTGCTTCTACGGCACCGGTTCCTCCTTCGGTGGCCAGTCCTTCTGTTTCTACTCTGACCGATGAGACGTCGGTTACTTTGAAGCGCATCCATGAGCTCACGCAATTGGTGAAAGAGTCTCGACAGCTCAGATACATAGACTTTTCAGGATCCAGTGATGTAGTAGCGGCGAAACACTGGATCAACAGGATTCGTTGGATCCTTACGAATTTGGGGTTGTCAGAGGAGCTCAGATTGAGAGTTGCTGAGAGACTCCTCGACGGAGATGCCCTCTTGTGGTGGGAGGCTATCCGTGACAGTGCTACACAAACTCTGCGATGGGAGGACTTTCTACGAGAGTTTAACCGCAGGTACTTCACCCCGTTTCAGTAGGACCGGATAAGGACAAAGTTCCTGCACTTACGCCAGGGGACGAGGTCAGTTTCAGAGTACGAGACTGAGCTTAGACGACTAGCGGCTTTTGTCCCCGACATGGCTACATCGACTTAGATAAGGTTCAAGTTTGAAGATGGCCTCCAATTGAGTATCAGGAAGTATATGACGGTGACTCCCTCTTTTACACTATCAGAGGTGATTGATTCAGCGTATCGGGTAGAAGAAATCGTCCGAGTAAAGGCTAGACAGACGGAGAGTCACCAGAAAAGGAAGAATGGGTCACACGGTGGACAGTTGTCGAAGAGGGGTAGAGGTTCTGGATATCCCGAAAGTTCTTTTAGCTTCAGACCAGCAGTACCAGAACAGGGATCTCGACCACAAGGTTTTGGGGCACCAGCCCCTAGTGTCTCTACGCAGTTTACTACACAAAGACCACCCTTCTACTGTAGATGCAACAGTCACCATGCCTTTGGGGCATGTAGAGTACCAGTTACTTGCTTCCAGTGTGGGAAGCAAGGTCACGTTAGGAGTGTTTGTCCCGATTTAGATCGAGGAGGATTGACTTTACAGAGTCATATTGGAACGTCTGGCACAGGCCAGCAGGGGGCACCTGCGTACTCAGCTCTTACCGCTCCCCGGACTGCAGTCGGGAGTAATACAGTGTTAGGATCATCGCAACAGCAGCCTAGGGCCCAGGCTCGTGTGTTTGCGATGACACAGGAGGACGCACAGGCAAACTCTGATGTTATTATGGGTAATCCTCCCGCAGACCCCTCAATGTAATACTTTTGTTGTACTTTCTGTATGACTTTTTTTGTATATCATGATATCAATGTACAGTTTTGACTAGTTAAAGCTTTTGAAGCTTAACTAGTTTGATATATATATATATATATATATATATATATATTCGTTCACTTTTTCTTCGCATTTTAATATCTGATGATCTTTTTCTTACTTTTAGGTACCATGCGAATATTCGGTATCGACGCTCGTATTCTCATAGATACCGGGTCGAATTTTTCCTATGTGAGCGACACGTTTGCTCGCCATTCTGATAGAACTCTCTCGTCACTTAATGAGGAGATTATAGTAGTCACTCCTCTTGACAAACATATCATTCGAGATACAGTCTATAGGGGTTATGAGGTTGGTATTGGGGAGGCGATATTAGAAGCAGATCTGATTCCGTTCCCTATCATGGATTTCGATGCCATCATAGGAATGGATTGGCTGAGTTTACACCAGACTTCCGTGGATTGTTTCATGAAGGAGGTTGAGTTTAGGAGGTCCGAGCAGCCACCGTTAGTATTCCGGGGTGAGAGACGAGTATTGCCCCGCAGTATAATCTCGGTTATGAAGGCCAGACGCTTGGTACGCCATGGTTGTGCGGCTTATCTGGCTTATGTTGTTGACACCACCGTTGAGGGACCGAGGCTTGAAGATGTCCTTATGGTGCAGAAGTTTTCAAATGTGTTCCCCGAGGAACTTCCCGGATTACCACCAGTTCGGGAGTTTGATTTCGAGATTGATTTAGTATCCGGGACTAATCATATTTCTATTCTGTCATACAGAATGACGCATGCTGAACTGAGGGAGCTTAAAATTCAGTTACAGGAACTTCTGGATAAGGGTTTATTCGCCCGAGAACCTCACCTTGGGGCGCTCCGGTATTGTTTGTAAAGAAAAAGGATGGTACATTTCGGCTTTGTGAGGACTATAGGCAATTGAACAAAGCCACCATCAAAAACAGATATCCTTTGTCACGTATAGAAGATTTGTTTGATCAGCTACAGGGAGCCAGGGTTTTCTCTAAAATTGATCTCCGTTCGAGTTATCATCAGTTGAGAATTCGGGTCGAAAATGTGCCTAAGATAGCTTTTCACACCCGATATGACCATTGCGAGTTTCTAGTCATGCCATTTGGGCTGACTAATGCCCCGGCTGCTTTCATGGATTTGATGAACCGAGTTTTTCACGACTACTTGGATCGGTTCGTCATCGTATTCATCGATGACATCTTAATACATTCACGGAGTGATGAAGATCATGTTGAGCAAATTCGGGTGGTATTGCAGATACTCCGTGAGAAGCAGCTATATGCCAAATTCTCGAAATGTAAGTTTTGGCTTAGACAAATTGGATTCTTAGGGAACATTATTTCTGTGGAGGGTATTTATGTTGATCCGCGAAAAGTTGAGCCTATTGTGAAGTGGGAGAAGCTACAAACAGTTATCGAGATTCGTAGTTTTCTCGATTTGGCTGGGTATTATCGCAGATTTGTAGAGAGATTCTCCCAGATAGCTGCTCCGTTGTCGAGATTGACCTAGAAGGGAGTCAAGTTTATTTAGGATGATCGTTGTGAGGCGAGCTTCCAAGAGCTCAAACAATGGTTGACATCCGCTCCTATTTTAGCCCTTCCCACTAGTAGTCGGGAGTATACAGTGTACAATGATGCTAGCCGACAAGGATTGGGTTGTGTTCTGATGCAGGATGGTTGGGTTATTACATATGCCTCGCGATAGCTGAAGAAACACGGGGTTAATTACCCGACACATGATTTGGAGTCGGCAGCCATAGTCTTCGTATTGAAAATATGGTGGCATTATCTTTATGGGGTGACCTGCAGGGTATTTACAGATCACAGGAGTTTAAAATATCTATTTACTCAAAAGGAACTTAATTTGAGACAGAGGAGATGGTTAGAGCTCTTCAAAAATTATGACCTCATTATTGACTATCTTCCGGGCAAGACGAATGTTATAGCAAATGCCTCGAGTCAGAAGTCAGCATCATCCTCACAGTCGACAGAGAAAGCCTACCTTTCTTGTTTAGTGGGACTCCGAGCCTTAGGAATCAGTTTGACTAACGATAATTAGGGAGGCTTACTAGCCAGATTTGAGGTCAAGCCGACTTTGTTCGACCATATCAGGGAGCTCCAGAGTACAGATCAGGAGTTCCAGGGTATTACAGATAGAATCCGCAGAGCTGAGGGTGGAGACTTCAGAGTCCGTGATGATGGACTCGTGGTATTCAGAGACAGAGTGTGTGTCCTGGCCGATAGTGATCTTCGGCATGTTATCTTTGAGGAAGAACATTCTTCTACATATGCTTGCATCCCTGGGGTACGAAGATGTACCGGACCATCAGTGGTAGCTATTGGTGGTCAGGCATGAAGAGAGATATAGTAGAGTTTGTGGCACGCTGCTTGGTGTGCCAACAGGTAAAGGCCGAGCATCAGCGTCCAGCTGGCACACTACAACCTCTTCCCATTCCTGAGTGGAAATGGGAGCATATTACTATGGACTTCGTGATGGGGTTGCCGCGGACTTCCACACAGCATGATGCGATTTGGGTGATTGTCGATTGACTCACCAAATCTACACATTTTATCCCTATCCGCGGTGACTATTCCTTAGAGGCGTTGACACGTCTCTACATTGATACCATAGTTCGGCTTCACGGGGTGCCCGTGTCGATTGTTTCAGATAGGGACCCCAGGTTCACATCTAGATTTTAGCCCAAGTTGCAGGAGGCATTGGGTACTAAATTGAACTTCAGTACGGCATATCATCCTCAGACGAACGGCAAGTCTGAAAGGACCATTCAGACCCTTGAAGACATGCTAAGGGCATGTATGATGGATTTTCGGGGTAGTTGGGACCGACACCTTCCACTGGTCGAGTTCGCATATAATAACAGTTATCAGGCTAGTATAGTGATGCCCCCGTATGAGGCATTGTATGGCAGGAAGTGCCGCACCCCGATATGCTGAGATGAGGTCGGAGAGCGATGTCTCAGCAGCGTTGAGTTGATTGAGCAAACAAAAGATAAAGTTAAGGTCATCTGTGAGCGGATGAAAGCCGCCCAAGACAGACAAAAAACGTATGCCGATTGTAGACGACAACCTCTTGAGTTTGCTACGGGAGATATGGTCTTCTTGAGGATATCTCCTTGGAAGGGAGTTATACGGTTCAGGCAGCGGGGTAAATTGCACCCCAGATATATTGTACCCTTCCGTATCCTTGAGAGGGTCGGGAGTATAGCATATAGATTGGAGCTGCTAGATGAACTATCCTGTATTCACGACGTATTCCATGTCTTAGTACTCAGGAAATACTTGGCCGATGCTTCTCATGTACTTGAGCCTCTACCTCTTGATTTACGAGAGGACCTTAGTCTTCCAGTTCAGCCCGTGTCTATTATAGATCGACAGGTCAGAAAGCTGCGGAGTAAGGAAAATTTCATTGGTCAAAGTTTTGTGGAGGAGTGATCAGATCGAGGAGGAGATCTGGAAGCCCGAGGAAGCTATGAGGAGACAGTACCCCCATTTATTTGCAGTTTAGTCCTCTTTTAGTTCAAGAATGAAACTTGATTTTAGGGGATTAGAAAAGTAACACCGAAGAAAAAAAAAATCCCAAATTTGGATTAGGGATAAAAAGCCATAATATCCATTCTTTCCCTTTTTCTCTATCTCTTTCTCTCTCTCTCTCTCTCTCTCTCTCTCTCTCTCTCTTTCTCTCTTTCTCTTCTCCTCCGCCACTGCCCTTCTCCTCCGCCGCGGCCTCTCCCTTTCGCCACCCACCGCCGCTGCTCCTCCCACCTCATGCGAGTGCGCTAGCTTGCAGCGCCTCTTTCCTCGCGTGAGTGCGCGAACAGCGCTGAACCTTTTGCCCGAGCGCTCCACAGCGTAAGCGTGCGCCTGCTAGGGACCACGCCTATGCACGACCTCGCTCCTGCGTATGCACGAGCTCCAATACGACCCACTGCAAGCAATCTCTCGCAAGCAGCGAGCGAGCTAGCGCGACCGCAGCGCGCGAGCCCTGCACGAGCAAGCGCATGAACCCAGAGCGAGCCAGCGCGCGACCCCAGCATGAGCCAGCATGCGACCTCAGCACTCCAGCACGAGACCCCTGCGCGAGCACGTGCGACCCTAGCATGAGCGAGAGCGTGCTCCAGCACGCGACCCATTACGGCCCGCGAAGCCCTCTGCGGCCAGCAAGCCGGGCTGCGAGCTTGCAAGCCCACCTGCGGGCTAGCCCTCCTGCCCATCAGCCAGCCGGCCCGCAAGCCCGCGACCAGCTTTCCCCTTCGAGAGCTCACATGCATCTTCACTGTAGGTAACGACTATGATTTGGTTGAAGTTCTAGGGTTTGGTGTTAGAAATTTAGCTGTTGCTAATATATTTCAAATTTAGAAATATTACAGATTTTAGACCAATCCAACGGGCGAACGACAGATAGGTCTGAAACCCTAGGGTTTGTTGATTTTAGATTATATTAAATTGGAAAGAAAAAAAATTAAAAATCCCTTAATAGGGTTTTATTTGATATAAAATTTGATGATTTGATTAGCTTTGTCTTTTGGAAACTTGTTGAAAAATAGGGAGTGACCACCCTCTCTAGATATGTGAGTGGAATTCTAATCTCTTGCATAAAATAGTAAAACGTGTTTTTTGCCGTATCTTCGATAAAACATGCTTTTGATATGCATTGATTTGACGTATGATACTAAATTTCAAATCTGTTTTGTGATTATTGGAGTGTCTTGAAATTATGTTCACGTTGACTATGCATCTATGGTTTGAAATGAAACAAAAATTGTGCCATTACTTGAAAATTGAAAATTTCCTTTTCTACCGTTGCATTGATATGCTGTTTTGAAATAATTTAATGAAACGTATTGGCACGCAGAATTGAAATGCTTTGATGAACTATGTGCGTCGGATGCCCACTAATTATGCGATAATATGACTTTACTTGTGGGACGTTGTGCCCTTGTGATACTATGATGATGACATTGATGATTCTATAGTTATGAAGGGCGTTTGTAGAGGCACAGGTTGCCCGGATACGCTTCTGCAGGAGGCATCCGCAAACGTCATTTATGTTAAGGGCTATAGGCGCGGCCGGTTGAACCCACATAGGGGGAAGACTTGTGTGACGCCACCATCTAGTACCGGGCGGGGTCCTATACACGATGATGAGTTAGTCCCAGTGAACTCATGGCCAACGTCGGGATAGAGAGCATTCTAAAGTCTATGCATAATAAAACCCTCAATACACCTGTCCTTGGTCACGGTTGATCTTTGCCAGGACCATTTTTGGCTCGCTCTGATATTACTTGATTTTAAATTGATGCATTCATGCTTGTTATCGTGTAATTGATTAAATAATTTCAAAATTTCTAAACATATCATGTTTTGCTGCGAAATGTAAATTTTTATTTCAAATGATATTATTTGACACTCCAATGGTTCACCCATACTATTTATGCTTGATATTATCCCCCTCACTCACTGGGTATCTTCCCATGATACTCACCATTCTCTTTTCCCTCCTTAAACAGGTTTATTGTGATAGAGCGACGTTACAGGCTCTAGGGCAGATTTGGTATTCACGACGGTAAGATTTACTTCAAATAGAAATATGAAATCTTCATTTTATTATGACCCTGCGAAGTCTTGACATTTAGGTCTATAGTTGGCCGTGTATATTATGGGATGACTGTATAACTTATGAGCAGTTGTGTGTGTAACTCTCGCTTTGGTTCATTTTACTCGCATTGAGGCATGTGTAAGCGTTTTAAACTTTCTACTTGGGAAATGTGTTATACATTGTATAATCTTAGGTCCGCTCGGTATAGCGGCTGCTCATGCTCTAGTTGGGCATGACAGTAGAGGTCTATCGCTAGAACTGCTAGAAACTTTGTAGTCTTGCATTATTCTGGATGTTGGCTGTGGTATTTGTTGATTTTGGAGAAGCCAGGATGACCATTTGTTTAAATTACAGGTTGATTTTGAATATACAGATTTAATTGTACACGGGAAACCTTTGATTTATAGGGAGGTTCTGTCCGATTTTCTATAAAAATATAGCCGTCATCCAGGGGCAACGGTTTTCTACGATCCCGGTTTGGAGCATGACATGTTTGGTGGTTAAGAGAGTTAGGAGTTGGTTTTTCTTTTGAAAACCACTCCCTCCCTTCTCTCCTTTGAATTTCAAAATAAGTTAGGGAATGGGTTTGGGCCAAACCCACATGGGCGACCCGACCCAGCACCCATAACTTACATCTCTCACTTTCACATGAGGGTTAGACTTACATTTTGCTCAATTACTTCCATATACCATCGATTTCATACAGACAAATAGATCGTGTGACTAGTGAGTACATCGAGAGCCATAGCTATACACCGGTTAAGGATATGTAGCAGCTCAAGATCTAATACAATGAGGATATCAAGTCTCGCTATACCCCAGACCTCTTTTGCTATACATAGAGTCACTGTACCTCTTATCCCTCTATTAATAAGCAACAGCATACTTGACTCATCTCAACTATGCATTCATAATTATGTTTCAGAACATCAAGTTAAAAACATAACTGGCTAGTCTGTGAATACAAAAATTACGTGTAAACTTTAAGATAGTCTTCCTTTCATACTACTATCTTTCCACTTCATTTTAGCTTCTTTCCTAATTATGTACCGTAAAACCGAATCAATCATGATCTATTCGTTACATGCTAAGGTAGCAACACTAAAATAAAGTTTCAAGAAACAGACGGAAGTTTTAAAAGTATTGAATGAGGTTAATTACAAATCTCTGGGTCTCATACAATGAGATAGATGAATTCATTAACTCATTACCCATAGGGTCACTGAAAGCACACGTGGTATGAACACGTGTTACGATACTTTTTCTATTTATTTAGAAAAGTATGTCTATTTCAAAATTATAATGTATCGTATAGGTTTTAGTCCAAATATATCACGACACTGACTTCTTATAAATCTTCTAAAAAATTACTTTTCCAATATAGAATCATATCTGGCTTCTAGACAAGTGTAATGGATTGTGAGAAATCCATTTCGATTATCAAATAAATAAATATCAAGGATAATCTCATTTTAGTTCTGTACTAAGGCGGCTAATTTATGTTAATTATTCAAATTAACATTGTCTCATCTTTACATACCACACAGATATTGGAGGCGATTGCTCGTATGAGAGAGCCAATCTTCCAAACTTGTCAACATACTTTTTAATCAAAACATAAGAATTTGCAAATGCAAACAAATTCAAATATCATACAATAATGAGTATTACATTACGTTAATTGCATACACATACAATTACACTCTACGCAATTCTAGAGATTTTACATATTTCATAAATATATCTCTAGGTATCGGTTTCGTGAATGGATCAGCCACCATTAAATGCGTAGATAAATATTTCAATGCCACCTCTCTCTTTTCAACAATGTCTCGAATAAAGTTGAATTTCGTATCAATGTGTTTGGTTCTCCCATGATATTTGGGATCTTTCGTGTAAGTGATAACTGATTGACTATCACAATAAATTGTCACAGCTCCCACTGTGTCGATTACGATTCCCAAATGTTGTAAAAACTGTTTTAACCAAACACACTCCTGAATTGCAGAAACGCAAGGTACAAACTCTGCTTCCATTGTAGACAGTGATACACATGTTTGTTTCTTACTTCTCTAAGAGATGGCGCCATTATTTAGCAAGAAAACATAACCTGAAGTGGACTTACGTTCATCTAAGTCACCACCCCAATCAGCATCTGTGTATCCGCTCAAAACAAGTCATTTCCTTGATAACAAAGGGAATAATTCGCAGTTCCTTTCAGGTATATTAAAATCCTCTTTACAGCTATCCGGTGATCTTTACCTAGATTGGATTAATACACATTATAGCATACATCAGACTCCCAACAGCGCTGAAATACAGTATTTTTGACATCTCATGTTTTTCTTCAGCGATCTTTGGGCAAATCGCTAAACTTAAACCTTCGCCTTTAGCCACAGGAGTATCAATAGGTTTACAGCTATCCATTCTAAATTGTTCCAAAATCTTTTTAATGTAAGATTCTTGAGATAAGGTTAATAATCTCTTGGAACGATATTTGTGGATCTTAACACCCTGTATGTACCCTGCTTCATCCATGTCCTTCATATCAAAATTTGATAATAACCAACTCTTGATATTCAGGACATACTTCATATCATTTCCGGCTAACAATATGTCATCGATATACAGACTTAGAATTACAAACTTATCATTTGATTTTTTTACGTAAACATAATGGTTTTCGTCTATCATTATGAAGTCGTAAAAGGTTACAACTTAGTGAAATCTCAAATACCATTGTCTTGAAAACTGTTTGAAACCATAAATTGATCTATTCAATTTGCAAATTTTGTTTTCTTGACCTTTAACTATGAAATCTACTGGCTGTTCCATGTAGATTTCTTCTGAGAAATGCAGTCTTCACGTGCATCTGATATAATTCTAAATCTAAATTTGCTACAATAGCTAACAATAGTTGAATAGAGGCAATCTCACTACTGGTGAAAAGGTTTCTTCATAATCAATACATTTTTGTTGAGTATAACCTTTTGCCACAAACCGAGTTTTATACCTCTCAATGTTCCATCAGCCTTATGTTTAATCTTGAGAACCCATTTGTTCCCAATAGGTTTGCGGCCAGGTAGAAAATCAACCAGTTCCCAAATATAGTTGGAATCCATCGACTCTATTTCTTCCTCCATTGCTTTTACCCACTCATTCTTGGTAGGACAAGACAAAGTCTCGTTTACATTTTTCAGCTCATCCTCGTCCTGTGGAGAAATGATAAAAGCGTACCCTTCAATTAAGTAATGATGTTTAGGCACACCTTTCCAAGCATTTTTCCGAATCGATGATTCAGTTGGATCGTTAGAATTTGAATCCCTCCTACTAGGATCATCAAGGGATTCAATTTCTCGTAGTTTCCTTGATCCAACCAGCACAGAACCATCATTTGAATTATTTAATTCAAATAAAGACTCGTCTTTTGTTATATCACCTTTACTAGGAAATTCATTTTCCAAAAATGTCACATTTCGTGATTCATTTTGGTTACAGTACCATCTTCTCTTTCACCGATAACACATAACCTTTTGATTGATCAGAATATCTAATAAAAATACATTTCTTCCCCCGGGGACCAAGCTTTCCAAATTTATTAGAAGGGTCATGAACATATGCTACCGATCCCCAAGGTTTGAGACCGGTCAGACTTGGTTTCCTACCAGTCCAAAGTTCGTACAGTTTTATGGGTACTGTTTTTGAAGACACTCTATTCAAGATATAGGACATAGTTAATAATACATCTCCCTAAAAGAAAATTAGCAAGTTAGCATGCGCCATCATATATCTCGTCATTTCCAATGTCCTATTCCTCCTTTCAGCAATACCATTCTGTTGAGGCGTCAATTGTCTAATTATTCTCTTTTCATTACATAAATCATTGAATTGATTCGATAGATATTCACGCCCTCAATATGTCCTTAAGATTTTAATCGTTCTATCCATTTGATTCTCCACTTCATTCATATAATGTCGAAAGCACTCAAGTGCTTTAGACTTGTGAGTAATCAAATAGACATGACCAAAACGTGTAAAATCATCAATAAAAGTAATGAAATATGATGCTCTATGCCTAGTCTTCATATTTATTGGACCATAAATGTCAGAGTGAACCAATTGTAATGGAAGTACAGCCCCCACGGCTTTTCCAAATGGTTTTCGAGTCATCTTCTCGGCAAAATAATATTCACAGTTCGGTAAATCAACTTTAGTAAGCGAACCCAATAATCCTGCTTTCAGAAGTCGATTCATCCTGTCCTGCCTTATGTGACTAAGTCTAGTATGCCATATTTTGTTATCTATATTAGTATTACTAGAAGAACAAATATTTAACGAAATATAACGATCAACATAACAATTAAATATTTGTCTGTTACAATCCAAAGTAAGAAATCCATTTAACAGATATCCAGTACCATCAATCACACCATCATTATAAATATAAACCCTATCACAAGTAAAGTTTAAGTCATAGTCTAGTCTAAGAAGAACAACAACAGAGACTAAATTTCATCGAATTTCTAGTGCAAAGAGAACATCACGTAAGATTAAGGTTTGGCCATTTTGTAACTCCAGTTTGCAAGTACCAATCTCTTTGACTTCTACCCTTATATTGTTCTCTAAGTATATCCATCTTGCACCAGGAAGAACTTGACGAAAGTCCACGAACGCTTCTCGATCTCTCATCATATGGTCTGTTGCTTCTGAGTCTATAATCCACACAGAATAAGATTCAGAAAGTAAAACAGTGCTAGAGACATATATAACACTTAGAGAAGCGTTACAAGGTACTACCTTTTTCGGTTCAAGACATTCTCGAGCGAAATAACCAAGAGCTTTGCAATTGTAGCACTTCAGTTTGCTCTTATCCATCTTTTTCCAAAACCGCTTGCGCTTGTTCTTGTGGTTGGAATTGTTCTTTTTAGACCCTTCCACAATTTCCTTCCCTTTCTTGCTCTTGTACTTGTTCCCTTTGCGTTTAAAGGCCAAAACTTTCTGAGAACTGGACTCAACTACAAAGGCATTAGAAATCGATTTTGCAGCACCAAGCCACTCATCTTCGAGTTCGACGTGGTGAGCAGTATGAGCGAAAGTCTTAATGCTATCATTGTGAGTCAAATTGACCTTCAATTGCTCCCACTGGTCTGGAAGGGATCAGATTAAAGCTTGAACCTACTGCTCATCATATAAAACATGACATGCTGACTTCAATTCCCTTATCATGTTTGACATGGTTCTCAGGTGTAGTTTGATACTGTGATCAGACTTCTTTTTGTACGTGTCAAACTTAATAGTCAACTGCCTCAGACGAGTTACACTGGTACCTCCATACTTCTCTCTGAGGTACACCCATATGTCATGAGCAGTAGTGAATTGCTCACATTCATGTATGAGGCCATCAACTACAGAACTAACCAGGATGCCACGTGCAGTGAAATTTTTCTTCTTCTATATCTGGTAAGCTTCTTGATCTCTTCTCTGTTGAGCAGTGTTTCTAATTCCAAGGTCTTGCATGATATGGTTGATCCCCTCTAAGGCATCTTACTCTTTCAGCACATATCATATCTTATGGCGCCAAATGTCATAATTGTCGTCATTAAACTTATCACCTTTATTTAAATCTACTATTATTGATTTCGATGCCATGGTCTGGGTTTTCAAAAAGAGATAATCGTAAGTATTCATGCTCATTCATTCATATAATTTTCTACTTAAAATCCAATAAATTTATCATAAAAAAAATATAAGATGTAGACTCCAAAGATCACTAAGTTCCCGATCATCATCTATCATCCAAATATTTGATTATCATAAATTTGATTTCAAAATAGTAAAATTCTTTAAGTCTTAGGTGAGAATTACTTAAATTCTACCAATCTAAAAACTTCCACTAAAATCATGTGAATTTAGATCATATCTCTTCACATGCTCGCATAAATATACAAGTATGCACATTCTTGATATATATTTAAAAAGAGAAATATTACATCACATGTTCATGGCATTGTTCTCATCACAGTACATAACTATGCATCAAAGAAAAGAAAAAAAATATATACAACCAAATTTCTTTTTTTTTTCTTTCTTATCTTTTATATACATGCGAGTAACCATATTGACCATCCAAACTGAATGTCTATCTCTGGGAGTGAATCTCCTAATAGCTTGGGGTGTAGAGCCATTAATCTTTAGAGACAACGCCCTTTTCATTTTAATCTTTATCTCTCTAACTCTCTACATCCTAAGTAGTTTTAGTCTGAAATCCTTGAGATAGAGCCACTAATTATCCTCTATTATTTCGTCAGCTATTCCAACCAAATGATCAGGGAGGGAATTCCTTATAATCTTAATCTCGGTTTCGTCGCCTCCGAACCAGTGATCCAAACGCCAAAATTCATAACATTTTTCAACTCATAACCCACAGATGTTGCGGTAAAGTATGCGTTATTTTCATCTTATAATGCAACATCATATACAGCTTTGCCAAATGTTTCGGGATCCTCTCGTCTCTACATCTCTCCCGGAGAGGTGCAAGGGTATGTCTAATTTTCACGATATCCCTAAAATAGGGAAAACATTAGATTGGACACAAATCCAATCAAAAAAAATTTTAAAACACCATCCACAATTATTTATACTCATTAATCAAAAGATATGTAAAAAAAATGAATTTTTTATACGTAAATCAACGAGTACAAAATCAAATAAGTGTTATAAAATTTAATTCAAGTAGACAAAAGCTAGAAAATATTTTTCCAAACATGTGAGAAATTTTCAGAAATTTGTCTCACCTATTGATTGATTTTTCTACAATTTCCAAAAATTTTACAAACTTAAAATCGATAGAAAATAATTTTCAGTCTAGAAAATAATTAATTTAAAATTACAGAAAAATCAACAAAAGAAAAAAAAATTCCAGCCTAAGAGGGTGCCTCTCGCGCCCTCACACGCCACCCAAAGTGGCAGGGCGTGTGGGTGACCTGCCCACGTGTCCAGGCGGTGCATGAAGCCCACACGCCGCCTTGCTAGCTGAATCTGGCCACCGGATTTTGCCTATCTCCCATTTTTGGGGTCTTTGAATCTAATGGTGCCATCGGTTTTCTGATCTAAGGTTTGGATCTTGACGTTTGGGCTTCACAGCCTATGGCTCGAGAGTGAGATTATTTTATTTTTTTTGCACTATTTATCGTCTTCCCTAAGTCCAGGATTCTGCCTCAAATAGTTTTTTTAAATTTTGATTTCTCCTTCATTTCTAAACCATTTGTTTTGTTATTTATATGGTTGGAAATGATTTTTGATAAGGAATTGTATAACTCCGACACTCGGTGCACTATATATTGTACTTCTCATTATTTTGTATATAATATATTTTCATTTTCATATAGAGAAAATTCACTCAGAACTTTTTCCGATTTAAAATGCTCTTGAAAATTTTGGGCAAGATTGCCGAAATCTAAAATTTGTCTTCACTGAACCAAATTTAATTCTATCAGTGCAAAATAGCTAAAATTTTGCCAGGAAGCCTAAATTTGGCTAAATTAATGTTTTATCAAATTAAAATGCAATTTCAGAAAATTTTGACAAAAATGCAAAGCGGAAAACAAAATCGTTCCGAAAACCTTAATGCGTTTAAGGGTGATTTGGAAGGTCAAATGATTTCATCTACATATGAGACCAACTCTATTGGATTCAATGTAAAAAAATGAACCAAATGGATAAATTTGAATTTCTTAGATTTCGGGTCAAAATTGACCACACCACGCTTTACGCAAAAATCGAGGTAGAAATTTTAATGTAAATCTAAGAAGGACCTTTTATGCAATTTAAAAAAAGGGGGTTGGAGACAATTAACAACCAAGGGAAGTGTGCCAATGGGTGGAAGGCTAGGATTTGTTTCAAATTTGAGAAATCAATGTGAGCCATTGGATTAGGTGGTTGGGAGACAAGACATTAATGATGCATTTAATTAGGCTTGACTTGTGGGACTTGAGAAAGAGAGTGTAGTGAGAGAAAGTGACTTGTTGTGTGAGAAGAAGAGTCAAAACCGTAAGAGTGAGAGAGAGAAAGTACTTGTGGAGAGAGAATAAACTCTTGTGTGACACAAAAATCCAATGGCAAGGAATTTATCTTGGGAAAATATGGATGGTTTGGATTAAATGGGGCAAGTTCTATAAAACAAACACTTATTCATTCCTTCCCAAAAACCTTGAGTGTGTTCAAGCCAAAGGAAAGCAAGCTCATTCATTTTCTCCCAAGAACCGAGAGCTTCAAGGTGAGGGATCCAAAAATTTTTCTACAACAACACCTAAATATTTTTACATAGATCACTTAACTACAACATATTCAAAAATTGGAGCAAAAGGAGAAGTTTTGCTTGGTGAAGAACAAGAGGAGCTGTGAGCTTCACCATTGAAGGAAGGTAAGATTTTCTTCAAACATTTCTTTGAAATTTATGCAAATAGGACATTCTGACTGTACTGTGATATTTTGATCATAACATTTTCTGCACAAAGACAAACTGAGATAGGTTAATTGCTTGTGAAACTAGACACACAATCTTTAAAATGAGATATGATGCATTGCATTTTGATAAGAATTGGATTTATTATGATTTTTCAAAGTTAAGTATTTTGCATAGAAATTTTTGTTCTGTCTTGCTTTAGCTCTGTTTCTGTCCGTGACTTAACCTCTATTTTGAGATGTCTTATGGTCTGAATTAGCAAATGCCCTAGTTAAATAATTTGTAGAGCTAGGTCGTATCTTTCCAACAAGATAAGAATCACCTTAATCCAATTCCTGTATCAAACGTTATGGCAATTGTCCTGAAACTCGATAGAAGGTTGTCATGTTTCAAACCCTAAGAACAGTGTATAAAAATGACCCTTTTCCAGTCCTAGTTTGGGCCAATTCACACGAGGGAATCAAACGTTATGCCCATTTTACTAAAAGGGTGTTGACAGAAATTCTATTTTTCCAACTGAAACCTACCTGTTCTGATTATGATCTATTTCAATCCCCTTCTAAGCACAATTGAGAGAAACTCAGTACATGAAAATGATAGGCCTATGTCTTGGGTATAACATGTTAAAATTTCATTACGTTTGGATAGGTATAGTGAACGTTATAGCTTTTGTACTAAAATGGGACAGAGTCTGAATTTAAAATGTAACTTAATGAAAATGGGGATTTTCAGAAATTTTGTGATGTGATTTTGAGTATGTGTATAACATGAAAGTTGTAGGTCATGAAGTTACCTACAACATATCAAAATGTTGCCTTATTTGGACTTATATATAAAACGTTATGCAAATTTTCGTAGGACTACACAAAGTGGCACCAAGTGGAGAATTATGAGTGAACTTGATAGGTGACTTTTGCCCAAACCATTAAAGAGAGTTCAATACATCGTAATTGTGGTTCATTTGGGAGTGCTATACCCTCCCTATTATAGTAAGTGAGACTCAAATCTCATGCATGAAAAGTAAAACTTGATTTTTGTCATTGTTTTTAACAAAACATGCTTTTGATATGTATGACGCATCGTGTGCTACTAGATTTTGAATTTGTTTTATGACCATTGGAGTGTCGTGAACTCGTGTTTTCTATGAATATGCATCCATAAATTTGATTCAACTGAATTGGTGTCATATTTTATAATTTTCACTTGTTTAAATCTCATATGACTTAATATGGCATATTTATTGAGTATTTTGATTTCTATATCACTGAGTTGGGGTCATATGGCCATGGGATGACTGTTATGATATGATTGAGTCCCGAGATGACGATCGTAGCTACGGAGGACATTTGTTAGGGCGCTAAGTATGCGTCTAGGTACACTTCGCACGGAGGTACCCGCAAACGTCCAGTGTATGGGTATAGGCACGGCCGGTTGAACCCGTAAGGGGGAGAACATGTATGACGCCATTGTCTAGCACCGGACGGGGTTCTATACATGATTCAATCTGTGTCTGAGCTAAACTCAGTGAAACTCATGGTCAACATCGGGGTTGAGAGCGACTTTTGAATATTTATGCATAATAAACCCCCGATGCGCCTGTCATTGGTCATGGTTAACCTTTGCCAAGATCATATTCGGCTTGCTCTCTTAAAATACTTGATTTTGAATGGATGCATATATGTATGGTACTGTTGATAGACTAGATGATTTCATTTTACTGATCATACCATATTTTACTTCTAAATGTGAATTATTATTACGAATATTCATGTTTGATACTCCAATGGTTTACATAAACTATTTATGCTTGATATTGATCCCCTTACTCACTGGGTATCTCCATTGATACTCACCCCTCTCATTTTCTTTCTCAGATAGAGTTATTGTGATAGAGAACACGTCGGGCTCTAGACGTCATTGTCGCGTAATTGTGGAATTACGTATTCACTACAATGAGATCTAAATTTCATTTGAAATATGAGATCCGTGTTGTATATTGACCTTGCGAGATCTTGATATTAAGATCCGTTGATGGATATGTACATTTTATGAGACGACTGTATAAATTATTGACATTTATTTGTGAAATTCTCATATTGGCTCATTTCACCTGCATTGAGGCATTTGAAAGCATTTAACTTCTTAACTTGGGAATTTGTTGAAATCATGCATAAAATTTTAGGTCCGTCCAGTGTGGCGGCAGCTTATGTTCTAGTTGGGCATGACAGTAGAGGTCTGTGGCTAGAACTACTAATATTCATGATAGCTTTGCGTTGTCCTGGGTGTTACGCTATGGATTGATTAGTATTATACGAATGTGGTTGATATGTTGTGAGGTTGGGTTGGCCTGTTTATTTAGATGGTAGGATGATTATTCAATATATAGGTTGATTTGTATATAGGAGACCTCTAAAATATAGGTAAGTTTTGTCTGATTTTCTAAAAAACCGAGCCGGCATTCAGGGTAACGGGCGGCTGCTCATAACCGCGGTTCGTGGCGTGACGAATTGATCCATGTATTTTTCTTTTCATGAAGTGCATTATCTAAGGAGATTTTTTTTTTCATCATAAGTCTCGGCAAGAGTTTCATGATTCTCAAAAAATACATGACGGCCATGCATGAAACTTTGCAGATTAATTCCTAATATAATTGGTACTCTATTTTTCAAATTTCAAAACATTTCGTGGTCTATATTCAAAGTTACCATTTTTAATTTTTTAAGAAAAAAAATGGAACTCGAATATATATCAAAAAAATAGGAAACAACCTAAATCATGCTCTGATATCAATGAAAGCATTCTTTGATGCAATTACAGCTATATAAATATTTAATATCCCAAAATTTAGGTTCGGATCACTAACCCTCATTACAAAAAAAAACAAGTTTTTAGCCACAAATTTAGTGACGAAAATTTAATAAAAATTCGTCGCTAAAAACATTAGCGACGAAATTAGTGACGAAAAATTTTTCGTCACAAAAATTTAGCAACGAAAATTAGAAATTCATCACTAAATTTAGTGACGGATAATTTTTTTTCGCTAAATCCATCGTAAATTTAGTGACGAAAAATTATTCATCGCTACATTTAGCGACGAAAATCTAAAATTCATCGCTAAATTTAGCGATGAATAACTATCGTAAATTTAGCGACGAAAATTTATTTATCGCTAAATTTAGCGACGAATAATTTTTCGTCGGCAAATTCGTCGCAAATTTAGCGACGAAAAATTATCTGTCACTAATTTATGGACAAAAAAATTCATCGCTAAATTAGCAATGAAAAAAAAATGCACTCCCGCCTGAGTCCTAACCCGCCCGCCCACACGCCCTCCTTCATTTAATTCTTGAAAAATGTCTCCGCTTTACTCCCACCATGGTTCAAACTCCAGCGTTTCTATAAACCTTTAAGATCGTATAACCACCAAACTAAATGTTAGTATTTGTTATAAGTTTTTTTTTTTTTTTACTTATTATCTTTTCTTCACATTTTTCTAATAATAATAAAAGATTTAAAATAATAATAATACTATTTTTTTAAAAAGATAAAATAAAAATAAAATATAACATATTAATTAAAAATAATAAATATGATAAGTTTTTTTTAAATAAAAAATAAAAAATATATATTAATATTTTATTTTATTTAATTATTTTTAAATTTGGCGACGAATTCCAAATTCGTCGCTAATTTTGCGACAAATTGGAATTCGTCGCTGAATTTATCGCAAAATTAGCGACTAATTGGATTTGTCACTGAATTCGTCGTAAAATTAGCGACTAAATCCGAAATTCGTCGCTGAATTAATTTATTATTTAATAAATATATATTAATATTATTTTATTTTATTCTTTTTCAAATTTAGCGACGAATTTCGGAATTTATCGTTAATTTTGTGACCAATTGAATTCGTCGCTAAATTAATTTATTATTTATTAAATATATATTAATATTTTATTTTATTAAATTATTTTTCAAATTTAGTGAAGAATTCGAAAATTCGTCACAAAATTAGCGACGAATTACGAAATTCTTCATTAAATTTGTGAAAAATTCAAATTCGTCTCTAAATTTTGCGACGAATTCTGAAATTCGTTACTAAATTAATTTATTATTTAATAAATATATATTAATATTTTATTTTATTTAATTATTTTTTAAATTTAGCAATGAATTCCAAAATTCGTTGCAAAATTAGCGACGAATTCGGAATTCGTGACAAAATTAGCGACGAATTTCCAGTCATCGCTAAATTAGCTACGACTATTTTTTCACCGCAAATTTCATTGCAAATAGCGATGAAAAAAGTTTTCATTGTCAAATTCGTCGTAAAATAGCAACAAAAAAATTTCTCGCTAAATTTCGTCGCAAAAATTATGTCTTTTTGTAGTGCTTTTTAATGTACGAGTTCGAAAAAATGTCATGAATGAATCAATCTCCTTTTGTTTACAATACAAGACTCTTTGATTAAAATGTATATGGTATAGATCTCTGCTGAATGTCATTTTTTTTTTCACCTTAGTGTATCCTCTCTCTACCTTCAATGTGCATGTTCGCTGGTTAAGGGAGTTAGGAGTTGGTTTTCTCTTGAAAACCACTCCCTCCCTTCTCTCCTATGAATTTCAAAATAAGTAAGAGAATGGGTTTGGATCAAATTCACATGGGCGACCTGACCCAACTCCCATAATTTACATCAAGTCTTTCCCGAAATTGATGGTTACAAAGCCTAATTGCTTAAAATATGAGTAAGATGATAAGCTAATATAAATATGAATGGATCCAAAGGTTTAAAACTCAACTACATATTGTTTCGATCTCTAATCATCACCCGTGGGGGGGGAAGCATTGTTATCAAAACCGGATCGGACCACGGTTCAGCCGTGGTTAGACCGATGTTGGAAGAAGAATGGTTCAGTTTAAATTAAATATCGTTTACATAATTAAACTGTAAATTAATACGATTCAACCATGATTCTTTATTAAACCACCCCTCATGGTTAAATTGTGACATGAAACTTTATTGGGAAAAATGTGTTCCTTATTTCCTTTTTCTCTTCATTTATACATCTCTTTCTTTTTGTCCTCTCTATATCCATATGATATGGTATAAAAATGTCACATTTCGCTCTTTGTTCTCTTTATAATCTATATCAATCCAATGTGTGATAAAAATATTTTGATATTTCATTCAATTGGGTCAGATCAAATTAGAATTAAAAAATCTTTCAAAAATTATATCATTCAACTTATGTTATACAAAAAATATAATACATGTGCTTATTTCATGCAAAAATTTTCTTTTGTTTTTGCAAACCATAATTTTGAAATTTTGAAAATTTTCAATTTATCACTAACTAAATAAATTAATACAAGTGCACATAGTTTGCGCATAATGTCTCTACATTTCAAAAGTGTTATACTTTTTTTTCAATTACATATATGATTTATTTATTTTATTTTTACTTTTTAATATAAATTTTATGAGTGAGTGTTAATTTTATATTTATTAAAATTTTATTTTTTATTCAATTGGGATAAAAATAAATTTAATATATACTTATTTTAAAAACTAATTTTATATAGCTTTTAATTATTATTAAATAAATAGTGGTTTGACCACATTGACCCATGGTTTAAATGGTTGAATCAAAATTTTTAAATTTATGGATTGATATGTAATATGATTTTGATAACATTGGAGAAAACTGAGGATTCATTTGGAAAAACTAGGTAAAAGATAAAATGCATCATGTTTCATTCAAGTATGATACAATAGATTGATAATTATTTTAATGTAGTTATACAGATCATAACATAAAATAATAGCAAATCTTCCCATCAATCTAAATGTTCATCAGTCAGTCACCACAAGAGACAAATAAATAGAATCCAACTGTTGATGTCCCACGACTCGGTGTCTGTAGGTTAGCTGAGACTCAATCAAGAGCTCTCTAAATAGGATATTAAACTACATGACTAATGCATGATACAAAATAAAACTCAGATGCAAAACAAGTCATATCAAATGTCTCGATCCCTAACTTTGTAGCACAAACATAGTATCATATTAAAATTTCATAATGGAGGGAAAAAAGTAAAACAAGATCACACTTAAGCCAAAATAGGCCACACACATAATGTCTGTCATTTACTTAACATGGAATAAGTATAACCACTACAATACACAACAAACAATCCTATATCATTGGGTCACAGCAAGGACTTGACTAAAACAAGCCCCATGGGCCAATCAGGGCTAAACAGGCTAAATAGACCAAATAGGGTCAATCTGCAAAATTGGGTCAAATTGCGTCAAATGGAATAACCCAGATCAAAGTAGGCCAAACTAAATCAAACTAGTCAATTCTAGTCAAAGCAAGTTAATTAGAGTCAATCTTGGACGAATTAAACCATTTAGGGTACAAAAAGTGTGAGCTAGTGTTTTCAGTCACAGAGGGTCATTGTGACTGTGAATCTAGTCACAACAAGGCAGGCAAAAACTCTCGGGTTAATCATGACTAAGATGGGCTATTCCGGTCGTGCCAAGGGGTCAAGGTGGATAGTTTCACTCATTGTAACAACTACAAGGCATCGTGGTCACGATGAGGTTGGGGTATTTTATTTCACCCCATTGTAACTATTGTGATGGTATCGTAGTCACTATACCAATCTATTTATTTGCGATAAGGCCATCGTGATCACGATACGACTCGCAGAATGCAAGGTCTCTGTTTCTTATGGCTTTTACCAAAACTACACTCAATGGATTCGACTCCTTAGCTATTCTAGACACAAAAGGATACTATTATGTACAAAGGTAAAGAAAAAGATAATAGAGAAGCTGACCGACAAGGAGGGAGAAAGAAGAAGCAATGACACTACTGCACAACCTTAACCTAAACAAAATACCATCACCATCACATAGTCAACAAGAAGAATGGTGTAGAAGAACAACAGAGGGAGAGATCCCAAAATTTTACAACCAATAGCAAAAATGGAGAGAGATTCAGAATGGGTGACAAACGCAGAGGCACTAGAGAGAGATGAATTGAAATGATATTTAGTTAGATTTTATTTAAAGAATGTAATATGAAGAGAGAAATAAAGGGTTTAGGTTTAAAATTCATGGGCTTGGCCCGGAAATAGGCTTCCGTGGCTCTTACTCGTAAAAATATTAAGTATTTAGTCTTCAACTTAGAATTTGGATCGGGAAAGATAAAAATGGACTCGACCTCCAACTGGACTAGGTCAGGCATGCTGAAGCAGGCTCAAACCATCATTTCCTCCATATATATATGCCCCTCAACTCGGAGCATATCGTGGAACAAGAAGTGGGGATGTTACAATCGACCCCTACAAAGAATTCTATACCTAAAATTTGCACACGACTACCCACAAGAAAAACACAAAACTATTAATCACATAGCCAACACAATCAAGATCACGACACAATCAATAAGCCATAGTCACAACATCATAAGACACGGTGTTGATCTCTATGCACAAACCCACTGAGCATATCAACTCAAATTCACGTGGCACATTACGTGTTAAAGAATATGAATCCAAGCAAGATTACATAAATGATCAAACAAGGATTTATGCAATCTCAAACAAACAAGGGTGACAATCTCTCATGAATAACTCTTATCTTTTCTGTCTCTAAAGACTACCATCATTCTCCCTAAAGTTCGACTATCCCCACTCTCTATAGCGGTAGCAAACTCCTCCCCTACTTAGCAATCATTAACAACAAACCGGTGTATGATATTTCCTACCATATAAAGCATGATATGACAATATGTCGATGTTGGAACTAAAGCCAACAGTCAAACTTAGCCAAGGACAACTGCTCCTCTGAACTACTTGACTGCTGTAATACCCATGTTCTAATTGCATATTATCCTCCTAGATTGCCAATCGATATGTGGATGATATGTAGGGCTGAAAGTGAGATAGGTGCCGGTTGTACCATACAACTCATAATAATATTCGAAAAGGAAACGGGAATCTTAATATATATATAAAAAAAAAACAATAGTTTCAGGAAACCATGCAGTCTGATGATCTCTTTAATGAACAACTGAGCATATCTCTTTTATAGAGGAGGTGGTCTTCACATGATGAAAGGCACCAATTTCGTCAACCGGTTCACAATTACCGAAATCGCATCATTTCCCATTTAGTATTAAGGTAAACCATCCACAAAATCCATCATTATATCTTCCCACTTCCATTGAGGAGTGGAAAGTGTTCTCCATTATCCTGTTGACACTCTAAGCTCTCATTAACGAAATCCAAGATGTCTTTTCTTCTATGTTGCCACAAGAATGACCTCCACAAATCCTAATACATCTTGGTCCATCTGGATGCACCAAAAACTTATACCAGTATGGGTTTCTCAAGATCTTCTCTCGAGGATTTCCCACATCAAGTACTGCTAGCCTCCATTACAACTTAATCTCAAATTCAGGCATGGTGCCTTTATATACCTCCTCTAAAAACCATGAAATTGGGATCTGATCCTTGTGGCCTTACTACTCTTGGCGTCAATTCTAGTTAAACAATCAAATAAGTCAACAACGAGCCTCCATTGGTTGCATCCATCTCAATCACTCTGAAACTCTTAAGGCTACAATGATCATGTAGCCTTGTGACTCAAGGCATCTACCAGAATATTTACTTTCTCAGGGCTTGTACAAAATAGTTAGATCATAATCTTTAATCAGCTGTATCCACCTCCTCTGTCTTTGGTTCGAGTTCCTCTAAGATAACAATTACTAACTCTAATGATATGTCAAGTTCTTATACTTCTACCGACATAGATATTGTCACTAGATCTTCAAGGCAAAACTAATAGCTACTAAAGATCATGGGTCGGACAATTTTGTTTGTAGGACTTCATTTGTCTGGGGATATAAGCCGTGGCATGACCTTCTTGTGAAAGAACACATCACAAAACAATTCTACTAACATCGCTTTAGATTTGAAAACCTCTACCACTCTTGGGCAAAATCAACATTGGAGCCTCTATCAAGAGTTCTCCCTAAAGCAAGGCTCACGTGACTCATCTCTTTGAAATATGGTATTCTTCCTTGTTAACCAAGTCAAAGGAGTAGACAACTCTGCAAACCCCTTAATGGACCTACGATAATAACCGGCCAAATCAAGGAGACTATGGACTTAAGTCACTAAAGAGGGTTTTATCCAATCCATTATCACTTTGATCTACTTACAAAACAATACATATATATTATTATATGACATTAGAGTTTAATATTCATAAATATTATCACAATATATACTTACTCTTTAAATGACTCAATTGAGTCATTGTTAAATAGTATGTATCTATATGATTGCTGCAACGATTGCTCATCAAGGTGAATTTGAGATGATCTTTTTCTTTTTATCATTTAATAGATTTCTGTATCTTTATTCCCAAAGACCTTTAATAGTTTTTAAAGTGGACTCATTTTCTCCAAATACAATCTGGTTGTCATCATTTTGTAGTAGATGATTGAATCTTATTTCAATCCTGTCTAAATACCTTGAATAGAACAATAGGCACTCGTTTGCTATATACTCTTTTGAATTGAACTTTCAGGCTGTGTTTTATTACATATATAGGATTTGAATTGAAACAAATATCTAAATATGCATACATATACATTGTATCACATACAATAGATACATAGCAAATATCACATGTGTGTATGATTATTAAATAAAATGAACATGATGCTTAGATAAATGATCATAATAAAATGATATTTCAATTGGAAATATTCACCTATATGTTACTGGTCCTCTAATTCTTCCTTTACTTGTCAATTGCATGATCAAGTATATCATGCTTGTAAAAAATGAAGAAGGAAAAATCTTTTCAAACTCACATATAATTTGTGGAACCAATATCTCCAATTGCTCAAGTTTTCGTAGGTCAAACACCCTAAAGCAAATACATTTAAAAATGTTAAAAGCTTTAATCATAACAGAGCTGACATTGTCAGATAGTGATTCACGAATTGTAATGGAAATAAACTCTTGCATTAAAATATGATAGTAATAATTCTTTAAACCTATTATCTTCAGCTACTTCAATTAAACACATATGGAGATGTTAGTGAAACTCTCGTTAGAAAGTTTAAATCCTTCAAAATCTTGAGAAATGCATATTTCTCCTGCAAGGTCCGTAAAATTTGGTCTACACATTACATATAGATCATTTCTTATTCTCATATTTTCAAGATCAAGTCTAGCGTTATAATTGTCTTTAGATGAAAATTATACCAACAATTATATCAAAATAGTTTTTCTCAGTGTATGTCAATGTTATGTCTAATTAAAACATTCTCCTAATAAAGCAAATCAAACAATATGTTATTTTTTTCCTATCCTTGCATGTCATTGGAACTTGATGTATCAATCCCATCTAATTCGCGCAATATATCAGTTCCAGATCATTGTTTGGGAGCAACTCTAAATTCCTGTATCCCATAAAAAAATGTTTATTATACTTGAATAGATGAGTTGACTCCAACCATTTTCAATATCCCATATGACAATACTTCTTGCCATGACAGAACCATTCAAAACACGTATCATATCCGCATATTTGACATGTAAATTTACCTTTTGTATTTCATCCAGATAGATTAACATATGTAAAAAAGTCATTAATGGTCCATAATAGTACTGTATGCATTTTAAATCTTTCACCAACTAAAAAATCATAAGCGTCTACTCTTTCGTGCCATAATTCTTTTAGTTCAGAACTTTTAGGATTAGAAATAAGTGATGTGAGTATGAAGTTTGCAAATTTCATATACAATCAAGGGACAGGTTATATGGTATCATTGACACTATCCAAATGCTATGCGCAACATTCAACTTTCTTTTTTTATATTTCTTGTTTAAATAGCCTTTGATTCAAGCTAGTCCAGTTACTTTTGTTGTTTTAGACATTAGACAAATAATTTGAGTGATGCTAAACTAGAGCATTGCATTGTTTGAATCCACTTAAATCTGTGCCAACTAGAACAAATTTGCCTATTGCTCAAGCAAAACATTGACAAAATAGAGCTAACCATCAGATACCCGGGCACGGAGTCTCCTAATCAAAACAACAACCCTTTAAAGATTGCTTCACGGGTAAAAAGTGAAAAGGAAAACCCTCATGAGAAGTATGAATTCATTAATTGCAATTTCCATTAATGAAAAGGATATGTGTGAAAATGTGACCGGATAATATCATTTCAATTCCATCACCACTACTACTTGGTAAACATATAGAACTAATTTAGTCCATGCATCCGAATGTGGTCATCCTCATCCCACTTTTTTATTAATTTATTCACCAATCAACCACACATGGGGTTGTTAAATTTTAATATTTTTCACGAGTAATTGATTTACCAATATCATTTAATTGGGTCTGATTTTTCCTTTTTTTTACTCTAGATGTCTACTGATAATTAAGACCATATAATAAATTTTTTTTTATAATCACTAAATAAATAAAAAGTTAAATTTATTTTACCAAAAAGTTTTTAAATATATTATTGTTAAACTATGTTTACATATACTAATTAATAAATTTTTGATATCGTGCACCAAACAAATTGTTATTTTATTCGGGGCTTCTAATTAAAGAAATCATTTAAATCCAATCATCATCCTACCGATCATCAATTTTTAAATATATAATTATTAAACTATGTCTATAAAACAGCTGTGAATGGGATTAGATTTGGAACTTGGAACCTGAAACCCTACTGGGTAGTAGATACAATAATTAGGAAAATAATTAATATTTTGTGTTTACAAAACGAGTAGGTGAGAAAACAAAAACATTAAAAAATTCATATTTTAAATTATGGTACATGGGAAAGACTAAAACAAAAAATAGAGTAAATATCATTGTAGATAGTTCATTGAGAGATGAAATAATATAAGAAATTAGAAAAAGAGATAGGATTATAACTCTTAAGACAGTGATTACAAAAAAACTATTAAATTTTTTTTATTTTTATTAATCGATATCCAGATTTTATCTAATTAATTCAGTTTGATTAATATAGAACCTGTTAAAGAATTGGCTCTTCTAAATCTTATTCTCTATTCTCATAATTCGAATCCAAAATTTATGATTAATGAAGTATAGCAGCTTACCGCTACACCTATAGGAGTTTGGTAAAGAAACTACTAATATACTTAGTAGATATGTACCTCAAATAGGATTAAATGAATCTAATAAACAAAGGGTTTGAAAACATCTAGATGAGTTATTACAATAAATTCCACAAAATGAGAGAATATTAATAGGAGAAGACCTAAATAGGCATTTAGGAGAGAGAGAAGAGGAATGTGAAGGGGTGCATGGGGTTATGGTCTTGGAGGAAGAAATTAAAAAGGAAAAATTATTTTGAATTTCATGACAGCATATGAATTTATCATAACCAACATGCTTTTCAAAAAAAAAAATATAAGAACATTAGTTTATTTTTAAAAGTGGGAAAAATGAGTCATAAATTGACTTTTTTTTTTTTGGTTAGGAGAAGTGATAGAAAAACTTAAAGATTGCAAGATCATCATAAGAGAGAATTTAGCCACGTAACATAAGTTAGTGGTGTTGAATATATATATCAAGTATAGTATTCATAGAAGGAAAGTGTGCATAACTCCTAAGATTAAGTTGTAGAACTTAAAGCATGAGAAAGAAAACAACTTTAAGGAGAGAGTAGGAGAGCAAACATTATGAAAAATACATAATGACTCTAATATGCCATGGAAAAAGATGGCACTTCATGTGAAATGAGTGACTAAGAGTGTACTTAGTGAGTCAAAAGGATGTTTATCTCTAAATAAAGAATTTTGGCAGTGGAAGAAAGAAATATAAAAGAAAGTAAAGGTGTAAACAACCACCTATTAATAATTCTATATTAGTAAAAATAAGAAAAACTTAGATAAGTACACAGTAGTTAAGAAAGAGACGAAGAGAGTTGTGAGTGAGGGCAAAAATAAAGTTTTCAAATACTTTGATCAGCGGCTTTATACAAAAGAAAAGGAAAATGACATCTAGAAAATGGTTAAATCGAAAGAGATGAAAATAAAATATCTTACATAAATAAGATGTATTAAAAATGAATTAAATAAGGTATCAGATGGTGAAATAAAATAATGATAAAAAATATATTTTTATCAACTATTTAATGAAGAGTAAAATAATCAAATTAGTTTAGATGAACTATACAGACCATAGGAGTATAAAATTATAAACTTTTGTAGGAGAATTCAACCCTCCAAATTTTGGCATACCTTACAACTGCATGTGTAAGCATATAGAACTAACATCGTCCATACATCTGAATGTGGTCATCCTCATCCCACATTTTTATTACTTTATTCACCAATCAAGCACAGATGGGGTTGTTAAACTAGAATAGCTTTCACAGTAATTGATTTGCCAACATCATTTAATAGGGCATGACTTTTTGTTGTTTTGTTCTGGGAAGTCTGTTGATGAAGACTATATAATAGAATTTTTTTATATATAATTACTAAATAAATAATAATTATAATAAAAACTTAAATTCATTCTACTTAAAAAATGTTTCTAAATATTTTTATGATTTCAATAATAGAAAACAACATTTCATTTAAATTAGTTGTGTTTTAATTTTTTAAATTAAAGAAGTCCCTGGACTATATTGTAAAATGAAAGGGACTTGGTAATTTTATCACGAAGAAAAATGTAATATGATGCTTATTAAAATATATGATGGCATTACCGTTATTAGAATATCGTGTCACCATTTACTACTATTCTTAGCACACATCCATATATTTCAAGATAGGTCATCAATATATCAATATATATTGTTACATTGATATTTTGTAGATAAAGTATATGGCAAACTTGATTTTATAAATATATCTGTCACGCCCCGAACCGGAATCGTGAGTAGCCGCCCGTTACCCTGGATGCCGGCTGTACTTTTACAGAAAATCGGACAAAACCTCCCCATATATCGGAGGTCTCCCATATTGAAATAAACCTGTTACCTGTCCAAAAGGGGCCATCCCGACCTCAAAATGCATATATTATCCTCAACAATAAACCATATCATCCTACTGCACAATCCAGGCCAACGCAAGGCTAACAAACAATTCTCCACAGTCCTAACCACAGACCTCTACTGCCATGCCCCCATCAAAGGCATGGACAGCCGCCAGTCGCCCCTCCTGTGATTTAGAGGAGGCACCGAGCGGTCCTAGAGGACACTTCTAAGACATGACACATTCCCAAATACAGACGCAACGAAAAAGAAATGCCTCAATGCAATGTCATGCAGTGACATGAGAGTTCCATAATTTAAATGTCCATATTTATACAGTCATCCCAGAATTATAAAAAAATGGTCATCTATAGACCTCAAAATACATATACATCACCAATACAAATTTGCAGCGGAAATACACAATAATGCTCATTATCAAAAGTCAATTTTAAAACCAGTCAAAACATTTCCAACATACGACAAATCATGCTCATTATCAAAATGTTGTAAAACAGGATTTACATATTAAACAAAAGCATTGAAATAAATCTCACTCACAGTTTTGGGGAAGGTAGCGCACTCCCCAATAACACCAAAATACGCAAAACAAGGCGCCCGTCAATCGAGTTACCAAGAAAGCCAACCTAATCAAGTCATCACGATTTTCATCAATTTCCGACTATTTCAGGGTTTATCGTTTTTCTAAATTTCGTGCGAACCCTAAATTCGTCAATTTATAAACAAATCAACTAATGCTACCTAATTTGACAAAGTTTATTCAAAGATTGAAGAGATTTCGTTTCTCTCACCTAGGGTTTCTCGGATCTCGGATCTAGCTTTCGTTCGCCCGTTGGTTTGGTCTAAAACCTGAATATTTTCAAATTTCAAATATATTAGAAACAACTAAATTTCTAACACCAAACTCTAGAACTTCAACGAAATATAGTCGTTACCTGCAGTACAGAAGATGTAGGTGAGCTCTCGAAGGGGAACGCCGGTAGCGGGCTAGCGGGCCGTCACGGGCTCGTGGGCTGGCCGCTGGTGGCTCGCAGGCTCTCAACCCGGCTTGCTGGCCACAGCGGGCTTCGCGGGTTGCAGTGGGTCGCGGCTGGACTGGGCCTTGGGCCGCTGGTGGGCTGGCCCACTCACGGGCTAGGGCTCGCGCTGGGTCGCGAGCTGGGTCACGTACTGGCTCGAGAGCTGGGTTGCACGCTGGCTCGCTCTGGGTCGCGAGCTGGGTAGCGCGCTGGCTCGTGCTGGGTCACGCTGGAGCGCGCTGGGACGCGCTGGGGCGCGCTGGTGCTCGTGCTGGGGCGCGCAAGTGCGAGCTGGTGCAGGGACCGCACAGGGGCGCGCAGGGCTCGTGCTCGAGCGATCGCGTGCTCACGCGAGGGAGGGTCGCGCTGCAGCGCTCGCGCGCTCACGAGGAAGACTGCGCGGTGGCGCTAGCGCTCTCGCGGAGATGATCGCGCGGCTGTGCTCGCGCTCGTGCTGGGGGATCACGCAGCGGAGAGAATCGTGCTACAGTCGCTCGCTCGCTGAGGATTGGAGATCGTGCTGCAGTCGCGCGCTCGCAGAGGATTGGAGCAGCGACGGCCACGGCGCACTCGTGGGAGGAAGATCGTGCGGCTGATTCGGGCGGTCGCTCGAGGCGGAGGATGGCAGCAAAAGAGAGAGGCGCGGCGGCGGGGGATCGGGAGAAGAGAGAAGAAAAAAAAGGAGAGAGGGAGAGGGAGAGAGAGAAAGAGAAGAGAGGGGGAAAGAGAGAGAGGGAGAGAGGGGAGAAAATTGGGCTTTAAGCCCTAATTTTCATTTTCCTTTTTTTTTTTTTTTAATTGGGTATTACATTTTCTAACCCCCTAAAAACAAGTCTCGTCCTCGAGACTAAAAGAAAACTATACAGAAAATAGATAGGAGTACTGTTTCCTCATGGCTTCCTCAGGCTCCAAGGTTTGTTCCTCGACCTGGTCGCTCCTCCACAAAACTTTGACAAGAGGAACCTCTTTGCTCCGTAGCTTTCTGACCTGTCGATCCAGAATAGTCACGGGCTGAACAGGTAAACTCAAGTCCTCTCGAAGCTCAACTGGCGGAGCTTCTAAAATGTGTGAGGGATCTGGCTGATATCTCCTAAGTACTGAGACATGAAATACATCGTGAACACGCGATAGATCTGCTGGCAGCTCCAATTTATATGCTACACTTCCGACCCTGTCAATGATACGGAAGGGCCCAATGGACTCAATTTCCCTCGCTGCCCAAATCGAATGACTCCCTTCAAGGGAGATATCTTTAAAAATACCATGTCTCCTACAGTAAACTCTAGAGGTCGCCGCCTACAATCTGCATAGGATTTCTGTCTATCCTGGGCGGCTTTCATCCGCGTACGGATAATCCTCACTTTCTCCTTTGTCTCCTCTACCAGTTCAACATTGGTAAGTCGTCACTCACCAACCTCATCCCAGCACAACGGAGTACGACACTTCCTCCCATACAATGCCTCATAAGGTGGCATGCCAATGCTCGCATGATAGCTATTATTATAGGCGAATTCCACTAACGGAAGATACCGATCCCAACTCCCCCGGAAATCCATAACACATGCCCTAAGCATGTCCTCTAAAGTCTAAATAGTCCTTTTTGACTGACCATCTGTCTGGGGGTGATACGCTGTGCTGAAATTCAGTCTAGTACCCAAAGCCTCCTACAGACTGGGCCAAAAACGGGATGTAAATCTGGGGTCTCGATCTGATACTATCGACACTAGAACCCCATGCAGTCTCACAATCATATCAATATAGAGGCGTGCCAACCTTTCAAGCGAGTAATCACTCCTAATCGGGATGAAATGTGCGGACTTAGTAAGTCGGTCAACTATCACCCAAATAGCATCATGCTATGCCGAAGTCCGCGGTAATCCCACTACAAAATCCATCGTGATATGCTCCCACTTCCACTCAGGAATGGGAAGGGGCTGCAAAGTGTCAGCTGGACGCTGGTGCTCAGCCTTCACCTACTGACATACAAGGCAACAAGCAATGAATTCTGCAATTTCCCGTTTCATACCCGACCACCAATAACTATCTCTGATGGTGCGGTACATTTTAGTACTACCGGGATGTAAAGCATAGGCAGATGAATGAGCCTCCTCAAGAATAGCCCTGCGGAGATCACTATCTGCCGGTACACATACTCGATCTCGAAAAACCAACAGTCTATCCTTGCGAACTCTAAAGTTGTCAATATCACCTCTGCTGGCTTTCTCATAAATACCTCGGAGCTCTTCGTCACTCTGCTGAAGCTCCCTGATACGATCGAGCAAACTCGGCCGAACCTCAAATCTGGCTAGTATAGCTCCCTGATCATCATTAGCCAACCTGACTCCCAAAGCTCGGAGTCCCAATAAACACGAGAGATAAGTACTCTCGGTAGTCTGAGAAGAGGAAGATGACTTCCGACTCAAGGCATCAGCCACCACATTAGCCTTGCCCGGATGATAATCAATAATGAGGTCATAATCCTTTAGCAGCTCTAACCATCTCCGCTGCCTCAAATTCAACTCCCTCTGAGTGAACAGATACTTTAGACTTTTGTGATCTGTAAACACTCTGCATGTGACCCCATATAAATAGTGGCGCCATATCTTTAGCGCAAAGACTATGGCCGCCAACTCCAAATCGTGCGTAGGATAATTCACCTCATGCTTCTTTAGCTGTCGCGAAGCATAGACGATAACTCTACCATCCTGCATCAATACACAGCCCAATCCCTGCCTGCTGGAGTCACTGTACACCACATACTCTCGACTACTCGTGGGAGGGGCTAGAATCGGAGCGGACGTCAATCGCTGTTTGAGCTCCTGAAAGCTCATCTCACAACGATCATCCCATACAAACTTTACACCTTTTTGCGTCAATCTAGATAACGGAGCAGCAATTCGAGAAAAGTCCTCTACAAATCTGCGGTAATACCCGGCTAGACCAAGAAAACTCCTGATTTCTGATACTGTCTGTGGCTGCTCCCATCTCAATATAGTCTCAACTTTCTGCGGATCAACAAAAATACCCTCCGCAGAAACTACATGGCCAAGAAAACCAATCTGCCGTAACTAAAATTCACACTTGGTGAACTTGGCATAAAGCTGTCTCTCACGAAGAGTCTGCAAAATCACCCTAAGGTGCTGAGCATGCTCATCATCACTCCGCGAGTAGACTAAGATATCATCAATAAAAACAATGACGAACCGATCCAAATAATCGTGAAAAATTCGGTTCATTAGGTCCATAAATGCGGCAGGGGCATTAGTCAGCCCAAACGGCATGACCAAAAACTCATAATGTCCGTATCGGGTGCGGAAAGCCGTCTTAGGCACATCCTCGGCCCTAATCCGCAGCTGATGGTAACCCGACCAGAGATCTATCTTCGAGAATACTCTGGCACCCTGTAATTGATCAAAGAGATCATCAATACGTGGTAGTGGGTACCGATTTTTAACGGTAACTTTGTTCAGCTGTCTATAATCTACACATAGCCGAAATGTGTCGTCCTTCTTTTTCACAAACAACACCGGTGCACCCCACGGAGACGTGCTAGGACGGATAAACCCCTTATCCAGCAACTCCTACAGCTGGACCTTGAGCTCTCTCAGCTCAGCCGGCGCCATCCTGTATGGCGGCATAGAGATAGGGGTAGTCCCCGGAGCTAAATCGATCTCAAAGTCAAACTCCCGAACAGGTGGTAGTCTGGGCAGCTCCTCGGGAAAAACATCAGGAAAATCCTGTACCACTGGGACATCCTCCAGTTTCGGTCCCTGAGCAGTGGTGTCAATGATATGAGCCAGGTACGCCGCGCATCCGTAGCGAATCATGCGTCTGGCCTCCAAAACTGAAATGACACAGCGGGGTAAAACCTGCCTCTCGCCCTCAAAAATCAACACTGGCTGATCGGGTTTTCGAAACTTCACCTGCTTCTTAAAGCAGTCAACTGAAGCCCGATGCATATGTAGCCAATCCATTCCCAAGATGGCATCAAAATCAGTCATGGTGAGGGGGATTAGATCTGCTTTCAGCACTGTATCTCTAACTTTGATCTCACATTCTCTATACACTGTGCCGCGCACAATCTGCTCACCCAGAGGAGTGATGACCGATATCTCCTCGTCCAAGGGTGAGAGTGGTCTGTCAGAGTGTCTGGAGAATTTATCGCTCACATACGAATAATTAGACCCCGTGTCAATAAGGATACGAGCATCTATTCCGAAAATGGGTAAAGTACTTATCATTTGCACAAATGCACATAAACTTAGAATAATTTCAAACCTGATATGTATATATATATATGTCAAAATAGTTGAGCCTCTAGGGCTTCTACAACCTCGGTGTACAAAGATGTCAGAGAGGTATCATGTCGACAAAAGGGAACACAACTCAAAATACCTATACGACTGATACAATGCTGACATCCTCAAAAGAAGTGAAAACACGAATAGAGATCCTATTCTACAGGATCAGAAGGAGGAGTACCCATGATGATGTCGGGGTTCACCTGGGCGTCCTCATGCGTCATGGCATAAACCCGGGCCTGAGCCCTAGGCTGCTGTCGTGCCTGAGTCTGCACTGTGTTACTCCCAGTGGTCACCCTGGGAGTAGAAATTGCTGGCCGAACAGGCTGCCCCTGCTGTCCCATACGAGGAGTACTAGTGCGGCTCAGTGAACTCTGTCCTTCGAGTCCTAACTCAGGGCAAAAACTCCTAATATGCCCCGGCTTCCCACAGTAGAAGCAAGTGACCGTCACTGAACAAGCTCCGCTCGGATGGGATTGACTACACCTGCGGCAATAAGGGTGCCGCTGAGTAGTAAACTGTACAGGGTGAGTCGGTGCGGGCTGTCTAAACCCCTGGGAGTACTGTCCCCATCCCAGCTCAGGAAATCCAGATCCAAATCCGCCTCTGTACGAACTGGATCCCCTGCCGCTCTTGGAATTTTCCATAAAATGAGACTTCTCCTTCTTTCTCTTCTGCTCTCTACTCTCTCTCTGCCTAGTCTCAGCGCGGACCAAAGCCTCCGCGCGGTGAGCAGAGTCTATCACCTCAGCCAGTGTAAACTGTGGAGTAACAGTCATATACCTCTTTATGCTGAGGCTAAGACCGTCCTCAAACTTGAAGCGCAAATACTGAGGTGTGGCCAGATCTGGTACAAATGCGGCAAGTCTCCGCATGTCTGCCTTATACTCCGAGACAGATCTGGACCCCTGTGTAAGCCGTCCCAACTCTGACCTCATCCAGTCCTGCTGGTAGAGTGGAAAAAATCTACGGTCAAACTCCCGAAGGAAGTCGTCCCACCGCAGTGGCTCTATCGCCTCATCAGTGAGGGCCTCCCACCATGAGAGGGCCTGTCCCCCTAATAATCGTTCTGCCACTTTCAGGCAGAGCTCCTCTCCAATCCCCAGATCGGTCAAAATCCTGCGGATGCGGTTGATCCAATGCTTGGCTGCCGCAGCATCACCAAGCCCTGTGAAATCCGTGCACCCCAACTGACGGGCCTCCTTAACCAACTGAGTCAACTCATGTACCCGTCTAAGAATAGCCGATGTGCTCTCACTCGGCTCGGACAAAGTAGAAGGATCGGCCACCGGCGGTGGAACCGGTGCCGTAGAAACTGGCACTACTGCAGGTGCAGGCGCCGCTGTAGGAGGTGGTGGGGGCGGAATCTGGATCCTATGCGAAGCGTACCACTCGTACACCTGCCTAAAGGCGTCGAGTGTGGGTACGGGAGTCTCAGCCTGAGCAGCTGGCTAAGTAGGTGCCGGTGGTGGCACGCGAGTCGAGGTACGATCCTCCGGCTCGTCTAAGTCCTCTGGTACTCGTGGGGTCTCGGGTGCCCGAGGTGCATCTGGCACTAACAGACCCTCAAGCGATGCGAATCTAGCACCTTTCCTTCCACGTCTAGGTGGCATAATTTTGCAAGAGAAAGATGCTTATTATCATAAAAAGAATAGGCACGGTTCAAGAATTTTGAACTAATCATAGCATGGCTACCCTCACAAAAGATGAAATTCTTAGTTCAATAGGAGAAGAATGTAGCAAGTTAGGTTAGATACAACCGTATCTAACCCCCTAAAATAGATGAACTCATATGCCTATGACCATGCACTGGGACTTCCTGACTGTATGAAACTCTCATGCATTGAGGACTAAAAAAAAAAAACCAACTTATTCGGGAATGTTTCCAAGACTCTCTTCCTACATAGCTCTTAACCAAGTCTCTCTGATACCAATCCAACTGTCACGCCCCGAACCGGGATCGTAAGCAGCCGCCCGTTACCCTGGATGCCGGCTGTACTTTTACAGAAAATCGGACAGAACCTCCCCATATATCGGAGGTCTCCTATATTGAAATAAACCTGTTACCTGTCCAAAAGGGGCCATCCCGGCCTCAAAATGCATATATTATCCTCAACAATAAACCAGATCATCCTACTGCACAATCCAGGGCAACGCAAGGCTAACAAACAATTCTCCACAGTCCTAACCACAGACCTCTACTGCCATGCCCCCATTAAAGGCATGGACAGCCGCCAGTCGCCCCTCCTGTTATTTAGAGGAGGCACCGAGCGGTCCTAGAGGACACTTCTAAGACATGACACATTCCTAAATACAGACGCAACGAAAAAGAAATGCCTCAATGCAATGTCATGCAGTGACATGAGAGTTCCACAATTTAAATGTCCATATTTATACAGTCATCCCAGAATTATAAAAAAATGGTTATCTATAAACCTCAAAATACATATACATCACCAATACAAATTTGCAGCGGAAATACACAATAATTCCTCAAGTCCAGGCCTGATCTCCTAAAGAAACTGGACGTCCTAAAAGCGACGCTTCTTGTCAAATACTATCTCTGAAACAAAAGGGAAATGAGGGGTGAGTACTCGGGAAAGAATACTCAGTGAGTGAGTGGGTCAATGCAGTCATCAAATATGGAGTGTGAAACTAGAGTGTCAAAACATAAGTATATAAATCATATTTCAAATCATCATGCTTTTCATTTCAACAATATATCACTTCACGCATTTTCAAGTCAAATATGCATCCAAAGTATCATCATTTAAAATCATAGAGCTGCCAGCCGAAAATGTCCTGGCAGAGGTCTACCGTGACCTATGACAGGCGCACCGGGGGTGTTATATGCAAATTTCTTTAAAGTGCTCTCTACCCCGGCGTTGGCGACGAACCTCGTCCAGGTGCTAGACTTGGAGAGGATATCCAATCCAAATCCAAATCCTCCCCCTTTCGGGTTCAACCTGGCTAGTACCGTGTCGATAATCAAATCACGACAACTCGTGGGATACCCCAGGCCTAGGCATATCCGAACGCCACCAAAGCGTCTCTCACGGTATCCTTCGTAGCTACGGAACAATACATATCAAAGCCCTCAAGGCCAAAATCAATATCATATCAAATTGTGCCAAAGTCAGGTTCATATACCGATGCAACATAGAGTATAAAATGGCACATTATACATTTCAACCACATGGATGCATAATTTCATAATTCAATACAGTTTTTGGACACTCCATCGGTTCACAAAAGTCAATTTTAAAACCAGTCAAAACATTTCCAACATACGACAAATCATGCTCATTATCAAAATGTTGTAAAACAGGATTTACATATTAAACAAAAGTATTGAAATAAATCTCACTCACAGTTTTGGGGAAAGTAGCGCACTCCCCAAGAATACTAAAATACGCAAAACAAGGCGCCCGTCAATCGAGTCACCAAGAAAGCCAACCTAATCAAGTCATCACGATTTTCATCAATTTCCGACTATTTCAGGGTTTATCGTTTTTCTTAATTTCGTGCGAACCCTAAATTTCTCAATTTATAAACAAATCAACTAATGCTACCTAATTTGACAAAGTTTATTCAAAGATTGAAGAGATTTCGTTTCTCTCACCTAGGGTTTCTCGGATCTCGGATCTCGGATCTAGCTTTCGTTCGCCCGTTGGTTTGGTCTAAAACCTGAATATTTCCAAATTTCAAATATATTAGAAACAACTAAATTTCTAACACCAAACCCTAGAATTTCAACCAAATATAGTCGTTACCTGCAGTACAGAAGATGCAGGTGAGCTCTCGAAGGGGAACGCCGGTCGCGGGCTGGCCGCTGGTGGCTCGCAGGCTCTCAACCCGGCTTGCTGGCCGCAGCGGGCTTCGCGGGTTGTAGTGGGCCGCGGCTGGACTGGGCCTTGGGCCGCTGGTGGGCTGGCCCACTCACGGGCTAGGGCTCGCGCTGGGTCGCTCGCTGGCTCGCGAGCTAGGTCGCACGCTTGCTCGCTCTGGGTCGCGAGCTGGGTCGCGCGCTGGCTCGTGCTGGGTCGCGCTAGGACGCGCTGGGGCGCGCAAGTGCGAGCTGGTGCAGGGACCGCACAGGGGCGCGCAGGGCTAGTGCTACGGCGTGCTCAAGCGATCGCATGCTCACGCGAGGGAGGGTCGCGCTGCAGCGCTCGCGCGCTCACGAGGAAGACTGCGCGGTGGCGCTAGCACTCGCGCGAAGATGATTGCGCGGCTGTGCTCGCGCTCGTGCTGGGGGATCACGCAGCGGAGAGAATCGTGCTACAGTCGCGCGCTCGCTGAGGATTGGAGATCGTGCTGCAGTCGTGCGCTCGCAGAGGATTGGAGCAGCGACGGCCACGGCGCACTCGTGGGAGGAAGATCGTGCGGTTGATTCGGGTGGTCGCTCGCGGCGGAGGATGGCAGCAGAAGAGAGAGGCGCGGCGGCGGGGGATCGGGAGAAGAGAGAAGAAAAAAAAGGAGAGAGGGAGAGGGAGAGAGAGAAAGAGAAGAGAGGGGGAAAGAGAGAGAGGGAGAGAGGGGAGAAAATTGGGCTTTAAGCCCTAATTTTCATTTTCCCTTTTTTTTTTTTTTTTTTTTTTAATTGGGTATTACAATATCTATCTTTAGTAGACAAAATATATGATTTTAAAAATATATTTATATTTGAAAGGTAAAATGTATGATTATAGGGACTCCAACTTGAATAAATTCCCCTTTAATCAATGTATTGAACACACAAGGAAATACAAAAAAATTTCTCTCTCTCATTATCTCTGTCTCTCATTTCTACAATGCTTGTCATGTAAATTGCAAGTGTTCAACAATTTTATATCTGTCATATGCAAAAAATTAGTAAAAGGGTTTATGGGAATTTAATTGTAACACCAAGCCTAAAAAAAAAAAAAAAAAAAAAAAAAAAAAAAAAGAGGGAGAGCCAAAACGCAGCGTTTTGGCCCTCCCCCCAATTGAATTAGGGCTAAAGCCCTAATTCGTTTTTTCTCTCTCTCTCTCTCTCTCTCTCTCTCTCTCCCTCTCTCCGCCGACCCTTCGCCTCCCTCCCCCACCGCGGCGTTGGTCTTCACCGCAAGCTCCGCCGGCAGCTTCTCCTTCTTCTCCTTCTTCTACTTCTTCTTCTCCTCCTTCTTCCCTCTCGGTTTCTCTCTCTCCCTTCGCGATCCCTCTCGCGATCGCTCTCTCTTCGTTGTTCTCTACCCTCCTCCGCGCGCCACCGCGCGACCCGCTTCCCTGCACAATCGCACCACCCGCGACCTTCCGCAGGCACCACCACCACAGCAACAGTGATTCCCTCCCTCGTGCGAGCGCGCGATCACCCGAGCACGCCGTAGCGCGAGCGCGACTGCTCGCGAGCGCGCGACCCTTCTTGCGCGAGCGTGAGTCCGAGTGCGCGGCCCAGAGTGCACGGGCGTGCACGGGCGCGCGACCCAGCGCACGAGTTTGAGCGGCCCAGCGCACGAGCGCTCGGGGCCCAGCGCACGAGCGCGGCCCAGCGCACGAGCGCGCGGCCCAGTGCACGAGCGAGCAGGCGCGCGAGCAGGCGCGCGAGCAGAGCGCGCGAGCAGGCGCGCGAGCAGAGCGCGCGAGCAGGCGCGCGAGCAGAGCGCGCGCAGAGAGCGCGAGCAGAGCGCGCGAGCAGAGCGCGCGAGTGCGCAGGGGCGCGCAGCAGCGCGCGAGCGCGCACAAGCCAGCGTGCGAGCGCGCACGAGCCAGCGCAGCACACGGGCGAGCACCAGCCCGCGAGCCACTGTCGGCCCGCAGGCCCGCCAGCCTGCAGGCCCATTAGCCGCAGGCCCATCAGCAGCAAGCCCACGGGCCCACCAGGCCCGCCAGCCCGTCCAAGCCCGCAGGTCCAGTACGGCCCGCGGCCCAGTTCAGCCCATCGGTCCGCCAGCCCGCCAGCCCGCTACCCCGTAGCACGCAGACCAGCGAGCCCGCTAGCTGTGGCCCACGAGCCCGCGACGGCCCGTGACGGTCCGTGAGTTCGTGACAGCTCACGAATCTCCACGCAGGTAAATGACTTAGGGTTTTGTTTCGGATCTATGTGTTTAGATCTAACAAATGAACCTTGTTTTGATAGGAAACCCTACAGACTTTGGAGTGACCGAAGCGACTTTCGGACGAGACTCGGCGCTTCGAGAAAACCCTAGGTGAGGAGATTTCGACTCTAATTGATAAATTGGACGAATCTAGGATTGAATTTAAGATGAAAGGTTTTGTATATGTTTAGAGTATAAGTGGAATGCATATAGAATACAAATTATGAAATGATTATCTATGAATTGAAGGTTAAGTATAGAATGTTACAGAAATTTGATAATCTGATTTAGGTTGATCTTTTGGAGACTCGAGCGGTCAGATCCGATTTGGCTTGTCAGTAGGGAGTGACTTCCCTCCCGTAGAACTGTGAGTGGGACTTTGACATTCGCTATTGATTGAAAACCATGTTTCAAAAATATCATTTAAATGACATGTTTCTGCAAAATGTATGATTGTTATGACTTTCCAATATTTGATGAAATGTTTTGTGACCTTTGGAGTGTCTTAACTGCTGACCTTATTGATATGCATCCATGAGTTTTGATAAACGTATATTGTGCCACATTTTCGACATATTGATATGTTTTAAATGCTTTCACTGCATTGGCACATGGTTTTAAATGGATTTACTTACACATTTGGGCTATATGCCCGGCCGACTTTACGATATTATGTTTTGGGCTGTATGCCCGGCCGACTTTACGATATTATGTTTTGGGCTGTATGCCCGGCCGACTTTATGATATTATGCATTGGGCTGTATGCCCGGCCGACGTTATGATATTATGCATGGGGCTATATGCCCGGCCGACTGGTGATGGGATGCATGGGGCTACGTGCCCGGCCGATTTGATATTGTGATCCGTAGCTACGAAGGACATCTGGTAGAGGCACCCCTTGTGTCCGGATACGCTTCGGCCGGAGGTATCCGCCAGATTGTCGTGTGTATGGGTGTCCCAGGTTGACCCTCATCGGAGAGGACGTTGAGTACGGCTCCGTCTAGCACCAGGCGGGGGCACCATACACGGCCGACTAGTTATATGTACACTATATATTTTTTTACAGACTAGTTGGGGTAGTCTGTGGCCAACATTGGGGCAGAGAACCATTCTTTAATACTTGCATTTGGAAAAACCCCCAATGCGCCGTCCTTGGTCGAGGTAGACCATTGCCGGGAATATTTCATTGGCCGGTTCTTCATGACATTGATGTAAAATTTTAGGATGCATATCTTGCTTTCTGATGTGTGCGTATTATATATGATTTTGAAATAACATGATTGGTTTGCACACTGTGGATATTTTCTTATCTTATGCTTTGACACTCCAAATTCACCTCGATATTGATAGCATGATGTCAATCCCCTCACTTACTGAGTATCCTCCCATAGATACTCATCCCTCACTTTCTTTCCCACAGGATTAGTGTTGGATCGAGGAGATACCACTGGGATTGGGTATGGATATTTTCCATCTCTTCCGCTATGATGATTGGTGATATTATTATGTATTGGAGGTTTTAGATTGACCAATGTATTTATATAAATTTTCTGGGATGACTGTATAAATTATGGACTTTATTTCGCGGAACTCGCGTGTTGATTATTTCGTTGCATTGAGGCATTTGTAAATATTTAAAAATAACTTGGGAATTTATTTTATATATGCGTAGAATTTAAGTCCGCTCGGTGTGGCGGCTGCTCATGCTCTAGTTGGGCATGACAGTAGAGGTCTGTTGCTAGGACTGTTAGAAACTTTATAGCCTTGCGTTGTTCTGGATGTTGGCTGTGGATATTGTTGATTTTGGAGAGGCCGGGATGGCCAATTGTTTATTTGTACTGGATGAATGTCATATACAGGTGAAATTGTACATGGGAAACCTCCGATTTATGGGGAGGTTCTGCCCGATTTTCTGTAAAAATCCAGCCGGCATCCAGGGACAACGGGCGGCTGTTCACGATCCCGGTTCGGGGCGTGACAGTTCGGTTGGTATCAGAGCTCTTGGTTTAGAGCTATGTTTTATAAAATGATTTGAAAACATTCCCAAGTAACTTGATTTTAAGTCCTCAATACATTGGAAGTTTCACGCAATCATTTAATATCCCATACATGGTTTTCGACATATGAGTTATTCATTTTAGGGGGTTAGATACGATTAGTATCTAACCTAATTGATTAAATTCTGAGGTCCAAAACTTCATTCATTTTAGGGGGTTAGTTACGAATAACTAGCCCTAATTTTTAAATCATGTCAAACTCTAGAAGTATATCTAATGAAAGTTCTCTCCTTGCAGAATTATGCCGCCTAGACGCGGTAGACCAGTAGGACGCGGAGCTAGACCCGCGACCCCTCACGTGCCTGACCCTCCGAGGGAGCCTGAGACCCTTGGAGTGCCTGAGGCTGCTTTCTCTACACGGGCGCCCCCTGTAGCGCCTACTCGGCCGGCTGCTCCTGCCGAGGTTCCACCACCGTCCCTTGAGGCGTTTAGGCAGGTGTACGAGTGGTACACCTCACACGGAATTCAGATGCCACCTCCACCACCACCACCGACGGCCGTGCCGACTCCTACGGCCGTACCACCTTCTGTTGTACCAGATCAGCCACCAGTTGCTGATCCTTCTACTGTGTCGGGACCTAGCGACACTATCTCCTCCACCTTGAGGCGTATTCACGAGCTCACCCAGCTGGTGAAGGAGGCGAGGCAGTTAGGCTGCACAGAGTTCGCAGGGACGGGTGATCCCACAGCAGCGAAGCACTGGATCAACCGTACCCGCAGGATTTTGACTGATTTGGGGTTGAGCGAGAACTACCGGCTTCGGATAGCAGAGAGACTTTTAGATGGTGACGCCCTCACTTGGTGGGAGGCGATTTGTGACGATGCTACCGAGCCGCTGCGATGGGAGGACTTCGTACGGGAGTTCGATCGCAGGTACTTCTCTGAGTTCCAGCAGGACCGCAAGAGGGCAGAGTTTCTGCACTTGCGGCAGGGAGCCAGGACAGTGACAGAGTATGAGATGGAGTTGAGGCGACTAGCTGCTTTTGTTCCAGACTTAGCGACGCCGACGCAGCTACGGTTCAAGTTTGAGGACGGCCTCAACTTGAACATCAGGAGGTACATGACAGTGACCCCTAGTTTCTCCCTTGCGGAGATTGTGGACTCAGCATTTAGGGCGGAGGAGATCGTCCGTGCTGAGGGCAGACAGCGGGAGAACAGGGAGCAAAAGAAGAGATCTGGGGCTTCTTCGAGCGAGGGCTCGAAGAAGGGCAGGAGTTCAGGATATCAGGAAGACTTTTCTCAGCCGAGACAAGCACATCCTGGACAGGGATCACGATCTCAGGGTTTTAGGACACCGGCCCCTAGTGCCACTACTCAGACTTCAGATCAATGGCACCCCTTTTGCCGCCGATGTGTTGGACACCACCCTTTTGGAGAGTGTAGGATGCCCATTACATGCTTCCGGTGTGGGAAGCAAGGACACATCAGGAGCACTTGCCCTGAGTTGGGATTTGGAGGTCACACAGCTAGTGGACACTCGAGTGTTCCCCGAGGAGGACAGCAGGGAACACCTGTGCACTCGAGTTACACCGCTCCACGGACGGTAGCCGGGAGCAACACGGTGCCAGGACCATCACGACAGCAGCAGAGGACACAGGCCCGTGTATATGCGATGACGCAGGAGGATGCTGAGGCGAGTCCTGATGAGATTTTTGGTGTTCCTCCCACTGATCCCCATGTTTAGAGATGTCCATGTACTTTTTGAGAACCATCATTAGTTAAAGCCGTAGATGCTTAACTATGTTGGTTGTACATACATTTTGATATATATATATATCTATAGATATTTTCTTTTATATTTATCGACTGATCTTTTATTTCCTCACATTAGGAGTTATGACAATATGAGAAGTCGACACTCGTGTCCTATTTGACATCGAGTCGAACCATTCGTATGTGAGAAGCACCTTTTTGCCCACGGGTTGGGTAAGCCTTGTCGCGAGGTTGCACGGCATACCTAACTCATGTTATTGACACCACTGTTGAGGACCCGAGACTTGAGAAGGTCCCAGTGGTGCAGGAGTTTCCTAAATATATTCCCGATGAGCTACCCGGACTAACCCCAGTTCGGGAGTGTGATTTCGAGATTGACCTAGCTCCAGGGATCACTCTTATATTTATTTTGCCATACAGAATGACACCAGTGGAGTTTAGAGTGCTCTAGATCTAGTTGCGGGAATTACTGGACAACGGTTTTATCCGTTTGAGCACCTTGTCTTAGGGTGTTCTGGTGATTATTCGTGAAGTAGAAGAACGAGATTCTAAGATTGTATGTGAACTATAAGCAGCTAAACAAGGTTTTCATCAAGAATCGGTACCCTTTGCCATATAGTGATGATTTATTTGAGCAGTTCCATGGTGCGCGTGCTTTTCTCAAAGATTGATCTTCGATTTGGATATCATAAGTTGCGGATCAGGGCTGAAGATGTGCCCAAGACCACATTCCGCAATCAATATGGACATTCCGAGTTTGTGGTTATGCCATTTGGGCTGACCAACACACCAACAGCCACAGATAGTGATCGAGATGCGAAGTTTCCTTGGTCTTGCGAGGTGTTATCGGCGATTCATAAGAGGATTCTCTCGGATTGTCGCTATACATACCAGATTGATACGAAGGGCGTCAAGTTCTTGTGGGACGATCGTTGTGAGACGAGCTTTCAAGAGCTCAAACAACGTCTGACGAGGGACGGCCCGACAGAGAGGATCTTAGTGTTTTAGCTCAGCACGTAGTTATTCTAGATTGATAGGTCAGAGTTTTGGGGAGGAGTGACTAGGTCGAGTAAGAGACCTGAGAGACCGAAGAGACTATTAAGAAACTTAAGAGACAGTACCCCCACTTGTTCAGCGTATTACTTTCTTTTAGTTTCGAGGACGAAACTTATTTTTAGGGGGTTAGAAAATGTAACAACAAGCCTAAAAAAAAAAAAAAAAAAAAAAAAAAAAAAAAAAAAAAAAAAAAAAAAAAGAGGGAGAGCCAAAACGCAGCGTTTTGGCCCTCCCCCCAATTGAATTAGGGCTAAAGCCCTAATTCGTTTTTTCTCTCTCTCTCTCTCTCTCTCTCTCTCTCTCCCTCTCTCCGCCGACCCTTCGCCTCCCTCCCCCACCGCGGCGTTGGTCTTCACCGCAAGCTCCGCCGGCAGCTTCTCCTTCTTCTCCTTCTTCTTCTTCTTCTTCTCCTCCTTCTTCCCTCTCGGTTTCTCTCTCTCCCTTCGCGATCCCTCTCGCGATCGCTCTCTCTTCGTTGTTCTCTACCCTCCTCCGCGCGCCACCGCGCGACCCGCTTCCCTGCACAATCGCACCACCCGCGACCTTCCGCAGGCACCACCACCACAGCAACAGTGATTCCCTCCCTCGTGCGAGCGCGCGATCACCCGAGCACGCCGTAGCGCGAGCGCGACTGCTCGCGAGCGCGCGACCCTTCTTGCGCGAGCGTGAGTCCGAGTGCGCGGCCCAGAGTGCACGGGCGTGCACGGGCGCGCGACCCAGCGCACGAGTTTGAGCGGCCCAGCGCACGAGCGCTCGGGGCCCAGCGCACGAGCGCGGCCCAGCGCACGAGCGCGCGGCCCAGTGCACGAGCGAGCAGGCGCGCGAGCAGGCGCGCGAGCAGAGCGCGCGAGCAGGCGCGCGAGCAGAGCGCGCGCAGAGAGCGCGAGCAGAGCGCGCGAGCAGAGCGCGCGAGTGCGCAGGGGCGCGCAGCAGCGCGCGAGCGCGCACAAGCCAGCGTGCGAGCGCGCACGAGCCAGCGCAGCACACGGGCGAGCACCAGCCCGCGAGCCACTGTCGGCCCGCAGGCCCGCCAGCCTGCAGGCCCATTAGCCGCAGGCCCATCAGCAGCAAGCCCACGGGCCCACCAGGCCCGCCATCCCGTCCAAGCCCGCAGGTCCAGTACGGCCCGCGGCCCAGTTCAGCCCATCGGTCCGCCAGCCCGCCGGCCCGCTACCCCGTAGCACGCAGACCAGCGAGCCCGCTAGCTGTGGCCCACGAGCCCGCGACGGCCCGTGACAGTCCGTGAGTTCGTGACAGCTCACGAATCTCCACGCAGGTAAATGACTTAGGGTTTTGTTTCGGATCTATGTGTTTAGATCTAACAAATGAACCTTGTTTTGATAGGAAACCCTACAGACTTTGGAGTGACCGAAGCGACTTTCGGACGAGACTCGGCGCTTCGAGAAAACCCTAGGTGAGGAGATTTCGACTCTAATTGATAAATTGGACGAATCTAGGATTGAATTTAAGATGAAAGGTTTTGTATATGTTTAGAGTATAAGTGGAATGCATATAGAATACAAATTATGAAATGATTATCTATGAATTGAAGGTTAAGTATAGAATGTTACAGAAATTTGATAATCTGATTTAGGTTGATCTTTTGGAGACTCGAGCGGTCAGATCCGATTTGGCTTGTCAGTAGGGAGTGACTTCCCTCCCGTAGAACTGTGAGTGGGACTTTGACATTCGCTATTGATTGAAAACCATGTTTCAAAAATATCATTTAAATGACATGTTTCTGCAAAATGTATGATTGTTATGACTTTCCAATATTTGATGAAATGTTTTGTGACCTTTGGAGTGTCTTAACTGCTGACCTTATTGATATGCATCCATGAGTTTTGATAAACGTATATTGTGCCACATTTTCGACATATTGATATGTTTTAAATGCTTTCACTGCATTGGCACATGGTTTTAAATGGATTTAGTTACACATTTGGGCTATATGCCCGGCCGACTTTACGATATTATGTTTTGGGCTGTATGCCCGGCCGACTTTACGATATTATGTTTTGGGCTGTATGCCCGGCCGACTTTATGATATTATGCATTGGGCTGTATGCCCGGCCGACGTTATGATATTATGCATGGGGCTATATGCCCGGCCGACTGGTGATGGGATGCATGGGGCTACGTGCCCGGCCGATTTGATATTGTGATCCGTAGCTACGAAGGACATCTGGTAGAGGCACCCCTTGTGTCCGGATACGCTTCGGCCGGAGGTATCCGCCAGATTGTCGTGTGTATGGGTGTCCCAGGTTGACCCTCATCGGAGAGGACGTTGAGTACGGCTCCGTCTAGCACCAGGCGGGGGCACCATACACGGCCGACTAGTTATATGTACACTATATATTTTTTTACAGACTAGTTGGGGTAGTCTGTGGCCAACATTGGGGCAGAGAACCATTCTTTAATACTTGCATTTGGAAAAACCCCCAATGCGCCGTCCTTGGTCGAGATAGACCATTGCCGGGAATATTTCATTGGCCGGTTCTTCATGACATTGATGTAAAATTTTAGGATGCATATCTTGCTTTCTGATGTGTGCGTATTATATATGATTTTGAAATAACATGATTGGTTTGCACACTGTGGATATTTTCTTATCTTATGCTTTGACACTCCAAATTCACCTCGATATTGATAGCATGATGTCAATCCCCTCACTTACTGAGTATCCTCCCATAGATACTCATCCCTCACTTTCTTTCCCACAGGATTAGTGTTGGATCGAGGAGATACCACTGGGATTGGGTATGGATATTTTCCATCTCTTCCGCTATGATGATTGGTGATATTATTATGTATTGGAGGTTTTAGATTGACCAATGTATTTATATAAATTTTCTGGGATGACTGTATAAATTATGGACTTTATTTCGCGGAACTCGCGTGTTGATTATTTCGTTGCATTGAGGCATTTGTAAATATTTAAAAATAACTTGGGAATTTATTTTATATATGCGTAGAATTTAAGTCCGCTCGGTGTGGCGGCTGCTCATGCTCTAGTTGGGCATGACAGTAGAGGTCTGTTGCTAGGACTGTTAGAAACTTTATAGCCTTGCGTTGTTCTGGATGTTGGCTGTGGATATTGTTGATTTTGGAGAGGCCGGGATGGCCAATTGTTTATTTGTACTGGATGAATGTCATATACAGGTGAAATTGTACATGGGAAACCTCCGATTTATGGGGAGGTTCTGCCCGATTTTCTGTAAAAATCCAGCCGGCATCCAGGGACAACGGGCGGCTGTTCACGATCCCGGTTCGGGGCGTGACATTAATGAATATCTCCATGTTTCTATTGAAACAAAAGGCGATCAACATTCTATTGATTCTTTTCTTTCAAACAGTGTACTATTTACATAAAAAAAAATATATATATATATTTTACTCTACAAAATTATAGAACAAACATTTATTAGGGCATTTGTGACAAACCATTTTCCATAATTTTTTGCATATGACACATAAAATTGTTGATGTACTCTTGCAATTTTCATTACAAGCATCATGTTATATACAATGGCACATACAAATATTTCTTTCCGAAAATGTAAAATGATTAACATTGTACACGTGTAGAATCCGCATTGTGATGAATTTACGTTTGAAAATTATGAGAAATAATCACCACTGCCGAAGGGCAGCCCTTGGAAATAATTTGTTCGAAAGGTTAATTGGATAGGAAACTAAATTGAAGGACGAAGCTTAAGGCTCATTATCTTGTTTGGCTTCATTCAAGCAAAAGGTCTATATTTGTTAGTCTCTCATATCACAAGAACATAACATGTGAAACCAGGAGTTTCAACGGTGTACCTTTTTCTTATTATTTATATATATATATATATGTATATTTTTGTGTGTGACAATTCCCAAAATTTGCCTCTAAAAGCATTGATGGCACTCCCTTCTCAACTCACACACTCCCAAAACTGAAAAACTCTCAAAGCTAAAGCCATAAAATAAAACCATCAAAACAAGCCCTTGTCATTCCAAAGCCAGCAATGATTTCTACTCTAAAATCTATAAGCATCTCATCTGAAAACCGAGAAATCTATGATGATCAGTGGGTGATCCAAATCAAACAAAATCTAAAAGAAGAGCCTAACGAGGACACAGAAATGCCTGCGAGCATTGTCAATGTTCCCAAAACCTTAATGTCGAGCAATCCCGAATTCTTCACCCCACAAGAAGTTGCAATAGGCCCTTATCATCAACGCCGTCCCGAGCTGTACGAAATGGAGCGTTACAAGATCCTAGCAGCCAAATTGATCCAAAAACATCTCCAAGATTCCAAATTTGAAGATGTTGTAAAAGACTTGTCCGAGCATGTGTCAAGAATAAGAGCTTATTATCACAAGTACTTGGATTTCAACAACGACAGGCTTGCCTGGATGACTGCTCTTGATGCCGCATTCTTGTTAGAGCTTCTCCATGTATTCGTTCATAAAGAAGCCGGAAAGGAACAACTGACTCGGGTTTCTTCCAGGATGTCCAATTTATTAGACTTTGCTGGCATGAAGTCAGCACATAATGCTGTGCTTCGTGACATGGTAATGCTCGAGAATCAAATCCCACTGTTTGCTCTACGGAGGGTTCTAAAAATCCAACACTTGTCAGAGGAAGCAGCCGATGAGAATCTGCATTCCATGCTAATGGGAATGTGCAAGAATCTTTTGCCCTTCAAAGTAAGACATGAGACCTCAAAAATTGAGGTTGATAGATATGCACACTTATTGGATTTCATGTACCGCTGGATCATTCCTCAAGCAGTCGTAGACTCATTGAAGACTACTGAAATTGAGGAAAACAAGAATGAAGGGGAAATAGAACAACGGGGAGTAGAGGAATTGCTTAATGGCTCAAGTGTGGTTTCGCAGGCTCTTGACCAGATCAAGAGTCTATCCATAAAATTACAATACGTGTTGCAAACCATTCTCAAAAAATTGCTTCCAAAATTGTTGAAAGGTCCCTTGAAAAGCCTCAATAAAATATTACTCTCGGGTCCTCTCAAAGTCATCCTAAAATTGCTTCTCTCACTTGGTTCCAAAATTCCCGGACTCTCTCTCATAGTGCAACCTCTTGGATCCCTTCTCTCTTCCCAGAGCAAAGAGACGGTCAAACCTGAAGATGAGAGGTCTACTGACATCATCATTAAAGCTCCTCTAGTTGAGGAGATCTCGATCCCTTCTGTCTCTGAGCTCTCAAAATCAGGTGTTAGATTTGAGCCCTTGAAAGGTGGTACCATCTTAGACATAGATTTTGACATGAAGAATTTCACTCTTCACCTTCCTATCATTGATCTAGAAGTGAACTCCGAGGTTGTACTAAGAAATCTTGTAGCCTATGAAGTCTCGGTCGTGTTAGGACCATTAATCTTCACACGTTTTTGTGAACTAATGAGTGGTATCATAGACACGGAGGATGATGTGAAGTTGCTGAGAGAAAAGGGAATTATAGTGAACAGGTTGAAGAAAGATGCGGAGGCCGCGAATATATGGAATGGGATGAGCAAGTCTATTAAGTTGAACAAGGTGGACAAGCTGGACAAGGTGATAAAAAATGTGAACAACTATTATGCCAATAGGTGGAAAATTAGAGCGGCCAAATATTTGCATGCTTATGTGTTTGGGTCGTGGAAGTGTCTGACCTTGTTGGCTACAATTTTTCTCTTACTCATGACCGCTTTGCAATCCATTTGCTCCGTTTATAGCTGCTTGCGCTTACTTCATCTCGATTATTTGGAGACAACTGACTGAGTTCGTAGTACCAATCCAGTATTCCCTATTGTATTCCTTTGAGTTTAGTTTGTTGTGCTGTCTTTGCATGTTCTTTTAGACTTTGTAATTTACCTCTTGTATTCTATTATCTTGTTTTGTATTTGGCTTCATTGTGTTATATGGGAGAATTATATTTTGTTTTGATTTACTCTTTTAGACAAAGATCCCTAATACCGCAGGGCCATAGAGGGCATCGACAAACAGACGACTAAAGCTCATAAAGAGCGAACTAGACAAAACAAAGGAAGTCCTCATAAGGGCACATCAAACTAGGTGCTACAACACAAAACTAAAGCCGCGAACCCAAAGCTACCCGCCACAAACAAAGCGCCTTATATGGTACTTGTGATTGATTAGATACACCATTAGTTTGTCTTTTCTTGAGGGCACCTTTATAATGTCACGACCCGATTCTCATATCGATCACGCGACAGCCGTCACGTTGTCTCGATACACGGGCAGAAGCTCCCCATATATCGGGACTCCGCAAAGCTAACCAACTGTACAATATCTCTTCCAAATACAATGTACATATAAAGGACCCATCCGGTCCATCCCAGTATACACACAAGCATGCGTCGGCACACATTCGGACGGGGTTCCTGTACATGCACGCATTCAAAATTGATCATCCTAACCATTCCAGAATTCTCAACACAAATAAAGCATTTAAAATAAAGGAAGTCTCAAATCATAGTCGCAGGATTTTACTAACACTCGCCTGAAAAAACGAGTTAGTATCAGTAAAATCCAAACGATATGAAATGTACAGAATTTCATAAAATTGAAAAAAAATAACAAATACTAACTTTTCAAATCAAATGTCCCATTTAAATCATAAGTTTAACAAAAAATGAGAGTTAAAAAAAAGAACCAGTTCCGTACAAAATCTAACACAAACTATATAAAGATTCCATAAATACTTGCTCTTATATATGAAATAAGTATTGATTTAATTCATACCAAAAGAATTATATGAGTCTTCCCTTCCATGAATTCCAAAGTAACTAAAGTAACCTTACATCACTAAATTATCTACACAAAATAGCAAAAATCGTTCGCAAGTTTCAATCCCCGTACAGTCTCCGCACTAAATATCCTCTGTAAAATATGAAAAGAGGGGTGAGTATCGGGGAATACTTAATGAATAGAGTGCAATGGTATGATTGTGTGATAAATGAGGGGTGAATATGGGAAAATCAAAACATATCTCGTAAATAACACTTTATATGTAAAAGCATTCTCAATAAATCAGATAGTTCACAAAATATGCATCCACATCAACTATTCCTTTAGAAAATCACAAGGGTTCCATCGAAATCACTTCCATCCTGAGTTTGGCCAAACCCAAACGGAAGCCCGCCAAGAGATTTTCCATTTCAGCATTTCAAAGCACTACCCCCTTCCTTGGCATTGGCTTGTACCTTACCGAGGTGTAATCCGGATAGTCCGATGTGGCAGAGAAAAGGTCGTGTACACCTATCTCGCAATAAAACCCCACCCAGGTCACCCCATTGGGTAGCTCCGTGGAGGGAATGACTATAGCCATTTCACTCCTACACCATCATTTCACAATCATTCAAATTACAGTCAATGTGCGATGTTTCATCAAACAAATTCCGAAATTCATTCTACAAGTACTTACAAATCCAATATCAAATGCAAATGGCACAGACTTATTGATAATTACATAGGATGCATTCGTAATTCAAACTTCCATTTCAAACATCCCACAATCACAAATAATTTTATATAACACTTGTAAAAATCATTCAAAACATTTCACAAAAAAATTTAAACTTATTTGCTCATGTATAATACAATAAACCATCCACTTATCTTTAGAGAGTGTATTCACTCTCTACTTTTCAATCAAAATCGAATTGATTCCTTTCCAGCCTCCAACAGATTTAACCTAATCAATAATCTACAATTTCAATTCAAATTCCAAGAAAATCTATTCTAATCAACCCAACAAGTTCCTAATTAATTTCATCCAACACATTTCTTTCGTATTAATCAGTCTAAATTCACATAGAATTTAAACGTAACTCTCGAAATCACATATCAAATTCAAGAAAATGTATTCTCTTCAAATTCCATATATTTTCAGAACATATAAAAAGCTCTCATTCTAAATTCAGACTAAACTCATGCAATTTTCAAAGCAACTTGAATTTTTTTCTCACCTAGGGTTTCACATTTTGCAGCCTCATTCGAATGTCTCCTCAGTCCTATTGGTGATCTGCAGTGCCTCTTCACCAAAACAAAGAATGGTAAGTTAGTTCAATCACCTAAAAAAATTGGAACTCTAGAACTAGGATTCAGAAATCTGTTCTTACCTTCACAGAGATGGATCCATAGTCAGCCTAGGGTTTTGAAGGTCTAAGGTGGATGTTGGTTCGGAGCTTCAATGAAGGCCACCGAAAGGCTCTCGGTAGGGAGAGCAGTGCGCGAACGAACGAGAGAGTGAGAGCTCTGCTAGCTATCGTGTGCGGAAGAGTACTCTGTTCACACACAAAAGAGAGAAAACAGAGAGAGAGGCGGTCGCACACGGTGGTCGAAAGCTGAGAGAATGGCAGAGATTTGAGAGAGAGAGCGACAGAGACAGAGAGACTACGCAAGAGAGAGAGAGCGACAGAGATATAGAGTGCTCGAGAGAGAGAGAGCGAGAAGGAGGAAGACTGTATGTGAGGCGGAGCGCACCGGTGAGTGAGGGAGGCACGACAGAGGGAGGCAAAGAGTGAGAGAGAATCGGGAGAGGGAGAGAGAATGAGAGAGATTAGGGCTTGAAGCCCTAATCAAATTAGGGGTGGGGGAGATACGGCATTTTGGTTTAAAACGCTACGTCTCTCCCTCTCACTTTTTTTTAATAGATATTACAACTCTTAACCCCCTAAAAGTAAATTTCGTCCCCGAAATTCCAAAATACAATTATACATCAAAGAGCTACGGTTGTTGCCTCCGCATTAATTTTTCGGTTTCCCAAATCTATTCTTCGACTTGATTGCTTCTCCATAGCACCTTAACCATAGGAATCTGCTTATTCCTCAACTGCTTGATTTGCCTATCAATGATTTTCACCGATTGTATCTTGAAACTCAAATTCTCATTCAATTCCACTGGAGGTGCTTCCAATTTGTGTGAGGGATCCGATAAATACTTCTTCAACATGGAAATGTGAAAAACGTCATGTATCCTCTACAACTCCGGCGGTAATTCTAGCCGGTATGCCACTTGTCCAATCTTTTCAAGAATTCTGAAGGGACCGATATAACGAGAATATAATTTTTCCCGTTTCTAAAAACGGATTACGCCCTTCCATGGAGATATCTTCAAAAACACCATATCTCATTCTTCAAATTCTAAAGGTCTTTTTCTCTTGTCGGCATAGCTCTTTTATCGATTTTGGGCTGCCTTCATCTTTTCTCAAATCAGCTTCACTTTCTCTTTAGTAGCCTCGATCATTTCTATACTTTCAATCTTTCTTTCTCCAACTTCATCCCAATACAAGAGTATACGACACTTCCTTCCGTAAAGGGCTTCATAGGCCGGCATCCCTATGTTAGCTTGGTAACTGTTATTGTAGGCAAATTCAACCAACGGAAGGTGCCTATCCCAACCACCTTGAAATTCCATAACACATGCCCTAAACATGTCTTCCAATGTTTGGATGGTGCGCTCCGATTGTCCATCGGTTTGAGGATGAAAAGCAGTGCTGAATTTCAACTTAGTCACTGAGGACTCTTGTAGCCTTGGCCAGAATTTAGAAATGAACCGAGGATCACGGTCCGATACAATGAACACCGGCACTCCATGAAGCCTCACGATCTCATCAATGTACAACTTTGCCAGTCTTTCTAAAGAATAAGTGTTCTGAATTGGCAAGAAATGAGTCAACTTGGTGAGACGGTCTACAATCACCCATATGGCATCGTGACAACTCGGAGTACGTGGCAGCCCCATTACGAACTTCATAGTGATATATTCTCATTTCCATTCAGGAATTGGTAGCGGTTGAAGTGTTCTTGCCAATTTCTGATATTCGGCCTTGATCTGTTGGCATGCAAGACACTTTGCCACAAATTCAGCTATCTCTCTCTTCATCCCAGACCACCAATATGATTTCTTGATGGTTCAGTATATTTTGGTACTCCCCGGATGCATAGCATAGGCCGAGAAATGTGCCTCTTCAAGTATGGCTTTCCAGAGATCTTCATTTTTCGTAATACACATTCGTTTCCTACATAATATGATTCCATCATCCTGAATCCAGAATTCACCACCTTCCCCTTTTTGGATCTTCTCAACAATGTCCTTCAACTCATCATCGGTAGCCTGACCACAAACTTGGCTAATAAAGCACATTGATCATCCTTAACCAATTCGACTCCGAGTGCTCGTAGTCCAACTAAACAAGAGAGGTAAGAACTCCCTTGGAATGTCGTAGATGAGGATTTGCAGCTTAAAGCATCAGCTACAACATTCGCTTTCCCGGGGTGGTAGTCAATCACTAAGTCATAATCCTTGATCAGCTCTAACCACCTTCTTTGCCTCAAATTGAGCTCCTTCTAAGTGAGTAAGTATTTGAGACTCCTATGATCAGTAAAGACCTTGCAAGTAACCCCATACAAATAATGCCGCCATGTAACACCAAGCTAAAAAAAAAAAAAAAAAAAAAAAAAAAAAAAAAAAGAGGGAGAGCCAAAACGCAGCGTTTTGGCCCTTTCCCCCCAATTGAATTAGGGCTAAAGTCCTAATTCGTTTCTCTCTCTCTCTCTCTCTCCCTCTCTCCGCCGACCCTTCGCCTCCCTCCCCCACCGCGGCGTTGGTCTTCACCGCAAGCTCCGCCGGCATCTTCTTCTTCTTCTCCTTCTCCTTCTTCTTCTTCTTCTTCTTCTGCTTTTTCTTCTTTCTCCCGCAGCTCATTTCCCCGCGATCTCCCACGATCGCTCTCTCTCCGCCTCGCCGCACACCGCCGCGAGCCACGATCGAGCACCACCGCACGCCACAACGTGCGATTGCTGCCTCCTCGCGCGATCGAGCCACCGAGTACGCAGCAGCACAGTGCACAGGCGGGCATCAGGGCACGGGCGTGCACCAGCGCACCTCAGTGCACTAGCGCGCGGGCACGAGCCGCGAGCGCGAGCCCAGGCCGCGAGCGCGAGCCCAGGCCGCGAGCGCGAGCCCAGGCCGCGAGCGCGAGCCCAGGCCGCGAGCGCGAGCCCAGGCCACGAGCGTGAGCCAGCGCACGAGCGTGCACGGCCTAGCGTGCACAGGCGCGCTGCCCAGCATGCACAGGCACGCTGCCCAGTGCACGAGTGTGCACGGGAACGCGGCCCAGCGCGCGAGCAGCGCACGAGCACGCCCCAGCACAGCGCACCAGCGCACGGGCGAGCACCAGCCCGCGAGACACTGTCGGCCCGCAGGCTAGCCAGCCTGCAGGCCCATTAGCCGCAGACCCATCAGCAGCAAGCCCACGGGCCCACCAGGCCCGACAGCCCGTCCAAGCCCGTAGGTCCAGTACGGCCCACGAGCCCATGACAGCCCACGAATCTCCACGCAGGTAAATGACTTAGGGTTTTGTTTCGGATCTATGTGTTTAGATCTAACAAATGAACCTTGTTTTGATAGGAAACCCTACAGACTTTGGAGTGACCGAAGCGACTTTCGGACGAGACTCGGGGCTTCGAGAAAACCCTAGATGAGGAGATTTCGACTTTAATTGATAAATTGGATGAATCTATGATTGAATCTAAGATGAAAGATGTTGTATATGTTTAGAGTGTAAGTGGAATGCGAATAAAATACAATTTATGAAATGATTATATATGAATTTAAGGTTAAGTATAGAATGTTACAGAAATTTGATGATCTGATTTAGGTTGATCTTTTGGAGACTCGAGCGGTCAGATCCGATTTGGCTTGTCAGTAGGGAGTGACTTCCCTCCCGTAGAACTGTGAGTGGGACTTTGACATTCGCTATTGATTGAAAACCATGTTTCAAAAATATCTTTTAAATGACATGTTTCTGCAAAATGTATGATTGTTATGACTTTCCAATATTTGATGAAATGTTTTGTGACCTTTGGAGTGTCTTAACTGCTGACCTTATTGATATGCATCCATGAGTTTTGATAAACGTATATTGTGCCACATTTTCGACATATTGATATGTTTTAAATGCTTTCACTGCATTGGTACATGGTTTTAAATGGATTTACTTACACATTTGGGCTGTATGCCCGGCCGACTTTATGATATTATGTTTTGGGCTGTATGCCCGGCCGACTTTATGATATTATGTATTGGGCTGTATGCCCGGCCGACGTTATGATATTATGCATGGGGCTATATGCCCGGCCGACTGGTGATGGGATGCATGGGGCTACGTGCCCGGCCGATATGATATTGTGATCCGTAGCTACGAAGGACATCTGGTAGAGGCACCCCTTGTGTCCGGATACGCTTCGGCCGGAGGTATCCGCCAGATCGTCGTGTGTATGGGTGCTCCAGGTTGACCCTCATCGGAGAGGACGTTGAGTACGGCTCCGTCTAGCACCAGGCGGGAGCACCATACACGGCCGACTAGTTATATGTACATTATTATTATTTACAGGCTAGTTGGGGTAGTCTGTGGCCAACATTGGGGCAGAGAGTCATTCTTTAATACTTGCATTTGGAAAAACCCCCAATGCGCCGTCCTTGGTCGAGGTAGACCATTGCCGGGAATATTTCATTGGCCGGCTCTTCATGACATTGATGTAAAATTTTGGGATGCATATCTTACTTTTTGATGTGTGCGTATTATATGTGATTTTGAAATAATATGATCGGTTTGCACACTGTAGATATTTTCTTATGCTTTGACACTCCAAGTTCACCATAGATATTGATAGTATGATGTCAATCCCCTCACTTACTGAGTATCCTCCCATAGATACTCACCCCTCACTTTCTTTCCCACAGGATTAGTGTTGGACCGAAGAGATACCACTGGGTTTGGGTATGGAGGTTTTCCATCTCTTCCGCTACGATGATTGGTGATATTGTTATATATTGGAGATTTTAGATTGACCAATGTATTTATATAAATTTTCTGGGATGACTGTATAATTGATGGATATTTATTTTTGAAACTTTCGTGTTGATTATTTCATTGCATTGAGGCATTTGTAAATATTTAAAAATAACTTGGGAATTTATTTTATATATGCGTAGAATTTAAGTCCGCTCGGTGTGGCGGCTGCTCATGCTCTAGTTGGGCATGACAGTAGAGGTCTGTTGCTAGGACTGTTAGAAACTTTATAGCCTTGCGTTGTTCTGGATGTTGGCTGTGGATATTGTTGATTTTGGAGAGGCCGGGATGGCCAATTGTTTATTTGTACTGGATGAATGTCATATACAGGTGAAATTGTACATGGGAAACCTCCGATTTATGGGGAGGTTCTGCCCGATTTTCTGTAAAAATCCAGCCGGCATCCAGGGACAACGGGCGGCTGTTCACGATCCCGGTTCGGGGCGTGACAGTTCGGTTGGTATCAGAGCTCTTGGTTAGAGCTATGTTTTATAAAATGATTTGAAAATATTCCCAAATAACTTGATTTTAAAAGTCCTTGCATAAGAGTTTCATACAGTCATTTATATCCCTGCATATGGTCTTCGACATATGAGTTTATCTATTTTAGGGGGTTAGATATTAATTCTTATCTAACCTAGCATTTCTTCATTTTCAAAGAAGGAACCAATGGAGATGGTTCTTAAATTGATGATTTCATTAATTTTAGGGGGTTAGTTGTACTAACCCTAATCCTTGAACAATGCCTAATGAGAATTATTATATTGCGGAACCATGACAAGTACATGGAGCGCTAGATATGTACTCCCTGATTTACTTAAAGAGAGCGAGGATACTTCCTCATTTCAAGCGTCCCTTTTGGTGCCGAAGAATACATCCTCTGTGTGTGTTTTCTCCAGCACCTTCTCAGCCGGCTATTATACCAACGTCTCCACCATTTACTCTTGATATTTTCGGGTAAGAGTACGAGTGATACACGGCACATGGGGTCCAGATGTCACCCCATCACCTTTGATAGCAAGGCCGATATCTACGGCTGCGCTTATTTTTTTCTACAGTAGTTCTTACTCAAGCGGCACCAAATCGTCCATCGGTGGCCGTTCTTCTTACAGTTTCGAATCTGAGTGATAATAATTGCGCCATACTTGGGTGCATCCCCGAGATGACCCAGCTAGTCACAGTAGCTCGACAGTTGGGATACATAGATTTTTGGACTTGGTGATGCTATGGTAGCACAGCACTGAGTCAACTGAACCCAACGGATCTTGATAGATCTAGGCTTGCGCTAGGAGTATAGTATACGAGTTACTGAAAGACTATTCGATAGGGAAGCCCTCACTTGATGGGAAGCTATTTGCGATGAGGCTATAAGCCATTGCGGTAAAGCGATTTCCTAATGGAATTCGACCGCAGCTATTTTACGGAGTTTTAGCGGGACCATATCTTCGGTGGTTATATCACCAGTCCTAGTGCCATGAGCTAGGCTACTGTTTAGCGACCTTTTCTTTGCCGCATATGTGGCAAGCACCACGCGCGAATAAATATGTAGAGCACTTATTACATGCTTCCACTATGAGAAGCCAAGGCATATCAGGAGTTTATGCCCTGATCTGTGACTTGGAGGTTAGTTGGCTTCGAGTCATCAGAATACACCACATGTAGGACAGCAGGGAACACCTGCGCATCCTAGTGACACTGCTCCACGGACTGCAGCCGGGAGCAATATAGTATTAGGTTTTCACGAGAATAGTTGAGGGTGCAGGCCCTTGTGTATGCGATGACTCAGGAGGACGCTTTGGCGAACCCAGATATGATCATGGGTAATCCTCCTGCGGATCCTTCCGTTTAGAGGTCCTTATGCACTGTTTCTTTTGAAATCGTGTATTTTGTGATGATATGTACGGACATGATTGTTACAGTACTAGAGGCTTAACTGTTTTGATATACAGGTGTATATCCCTATTATTTCCGTACTCTTAGTAAATTCTTTTTATTTTAATTTATTATATTTTATTTTATTTGAATCTTGGTGCTATGGAAATACATGGAGTAGACGTTTGTGTTCTTGTTGGCACAAGGTCGAACTATTTCTATGTGAGAGTTTCTTTCGCTCAACAGTCGGATGGGCTGTTATCGTTACTTGATGAGGAGCCATTAGTTGTCGCTCCTCTTGGTGAGCAGTTGGTTAGAGAATTCGTATATAGAGAGTATGATGTCATGGCAGGTGGGACAGTGCTGAGAGCAAACCTGATCCCACTGGATATGACAGATTTCGATGCCATCTTAGAGATAGATTAATTGTATACTTATAGAGTTTCCTTAGACTATTTTATCCAGAAAGATGATTTTTCGAGGCCTGAAGGGCCACCTCTGACGTTTGCGAGTGAGAGACGGGTGTTATCCCGTGGTATTGTATTAGTGAGGAAAGCCAGACGTATAATACGTCGAAGAGATATGACAGATCTGACACATATGATCGATACCACCATACAGAATCCGATACTTGATGAGATTCTGGTGGTATAGTAGTTTCCAAAATATATTCCCGAAGAGCTACCCGGACTACCCCAAGTTCGGGAGTGTGATTTCGAGATTGACCTAGTTCCAGGAATCACTTCCATATTTATTCTGTCATACAGAATGGCGCCAGTGAAGTTTAGAGAGCTCTAGGTCTAGTAGCGGGAATTACTGGAAAACGGTTTTATCCGTTTGGGCACTTTGTCTTAGGGTGCTCCGGTGATTATTCGTGAAGTAGAAAGACGGGATTCTAAGATTGTGTGTGAACTACAGACAGCGATCGAGGTGCGAAGTTTCTTTGGCCTTGCGGGGTGTTATCGGCGATTCATAGAAAGATTTTTCTGGATCGCCGCTATACTTACCAGATTGATACGAAGGGCGTCAAGTTCTTGTGGGACAATCATTGTGAGACGAGCTTTCAAGAGCTCAAACAACGTCTGACGAGGGACGGCCAGACAGAGAGGATCTTAGTGTTTTAGCTCAGCACGTAGCTATTCTAGATTGATAGGTCAGAAAGCTACGGAGCAAAGAACTTTCATTGATCAGAGTTTTGGGGAGGAGAGACCAGATCGAGAAAGAGATCTGAGAGCCCAAAGAGACTATTAAGAGACTTAAGAGACAATACCCCAACTTGTTCAGCGTATTACTTTCTTTTAGTTTCGAGGACGAAACTTGTTTTTAGGGGGTTCGAAAATGTAACACCAAGCTAAAAAAAAAAAAAAAAAAAAAAAAAAAAGTGGGAGAGCCAAAACGCAGCGTTTTGGCCCTTTCCCCCCAATTGAATTAGGGCTAAAGCCCTAATTCGTTTCTCTCTCTCTCTCTCTCCCTCTCTCCGCCGACCCTTCGCCTCCCTCCCCCACCGCGGCGTTGGTCTTCACCGCAAGCTCCGCCGGCATCTTCTTCTTCTTCTCCTTCTCCTTCTTCTTTTTCTTCTTCTTCTGCTTTTTCTTCTTTCTCCCGCAGCTCATTTCCCCGCGATCTCCCTCTCGCGATCTCCCACGATCGCTCTCTCTCCGCCTCGCCGCACACCGCCGCGAGCCACGATCGAGCACCACCGCACGCCACAGCGTGCGATTGCTGCCTCCTCGCGCGATCGAGCCACCGAGTGCGCAGCAGCACAGTGCACAGGCGTGCATCAGTGCACGGGCGTGCACCAGCGCACCTCAGTGCACTAGCGCGCGGGCACGAGCCACGAGCGCGAGCCCAGGCCGCGAGCGCGAGCCCAGGCCGCGAGCGCGAGCCCAGGCCACGAGCGTGAGCCAGCGCACGAGCGTGCGCGGCCCAGCGCATGGGCGCTGCACGGCCCAGCATGCACAGGCGCGCTGCCCAGCATGCACAGGCGCGCTGCCCAGTGCACGAGTGTGCACGGGTGCGCGGCCCAGCGCGCGAGCAGCGCACGAGCATGCCCCAGCACAGCGCACCAGCGCACGGGCGAGCACCAGCCCGCGAGCCACTGTCGGCCCGCAGGCCAGCCAGCCTGCAGGCCCATTAGCCGCAGACCCATCAGCAGCAAGCCCACGGGCCCACCAGGCCTGACAGCCCGTCCAAGCCCGTAGGTCCAGTACGGCCCACGAGCCCGTGACAGCCCACGAATCTCCACGCAGGTAAATGACTTAGGGTTTTGTTTCGGATCTATGTGTTTAGATCTAACAAATGAACCTTGTTTTGATAGGAAACCCTACAGACTTTGGAGTGACCGAAGCGACTTTCGGACGAGACTCGGGGCTTCGAGAAAACCCTAGATGAGGAGATTTCGACTTTAATTGATAAATTGGATGAATCTATGATTGAATCTAAGATGAAAGATGTTGTATATGTTTAGAGTGTAAGTGGAATGCGAATAAAATACAATTTATGAAATGATTATATATGAATTTAAGGTTAAGTATAGAATGTTACAGAAATTTGATGATCTGATTTAGGTTGATCTTTTGGAGACTCGAGCGGTCAGATCCGATTTGGCTTGTCAGTAGGGAGTGACTTCCCTCCCGTAGAACTGTGAGTGGGACTTTGACATTCGCTATTGATTGAAAACCATGTTTCAAAAATATCTTTTAAATGACATGTTTCTGCAAAATGTATGATTGTTATGACTTTCCAATATTTGATGAAATGTTTTGTGACCTTTGGAGTGTCTTAACTGCTGACCTTATTGATATGCATCCATGAGTTTTGATAAACGTATATTGTGCCACATTTTCGACATATTGATATGTTTTAAATGCTTTCACTGCATTGGTACATGATTTTAAATGGATTTACTTACACATTTGGGCTGTATGCCCGGCCGACTTTATGATATTATGTTTTGGGCTGTATGCCCGGCCGACTTTATGATATTATGTATTGGGTTGTATGCCCGGCCGACGTTATGATATTATGCATGGGGCTATATGCCCGGCCGACTGGTGATGGGATGCATGGGGCTACGTGCCCGGCCGATATGATATTGTGATCCGTAGCTACAAAGGACATCTGGTAGAGGCACCCCTTGTGTCCGGATACGCTTCGGCCGGAGGTATCCGCCAGATCGTCGTGTGTATGGGTGCTCCAGGTTGACCCTCATCGGAGAGGACGTTGAGTACGGCTCCGTCTAGCACCAGGCGGGAGCACCATACACGGCCGACTAGTTATATGTACATTATTATTATTTACAGGCTAGTTGGGGTAGTCTGTGGCCAACATTGGGGTAGAGAGTCATTCTTTAATACTTGCATTTGGAAAAACCCCCAATGCGCCGTCCTTGGTCGAGGTAGACCATTGCCAGGAATATTTCATTGGCCGGCTCTTCATGACATTGATGTGAAATTTTGGGATGCATATCTTACTTTTTGATGTGTGCGTATTATATGTGATTTTGAAATAACATGATCGGTTTGCATACTGTCGATATTTTCTTATGCTTTGACACTCCAAGTTCACCATAGATATTGATAGTATGATGTCAATCCCCTCACTTACTGAGTATCCTCCTATAGATACTCACCCCTCACTTTCTTTCCCACAGGATTAGTGTTGGACCGAACAGATACCACTGGGCTTGGGTATGGAGGTTTTCCATCTCTTCCGCTACGATGATTGGTGATATTGTTATATATTGAAGATTTTAGATTGACCAATGTATTTATATAAATTTTCTTGGATGACTGTATAATTGATGGATATTTATTTTTGAAACTTTCGTGTTGATTATTTCATTGCATTGAGACATTTGTAAATATTTAAAAATAACTTGGGAATTTATTTTATATATGCGTAGAATTTAAGTCCGCTCGGTGTGGCGGCTGCTCATGCTCTAGTTGGGCATGACAGTAGAGGTCTGTTGCTAGGACTGTTAGAAACTTTATAGCCTTGCGTTGTTCTGGATGTTGGCTGTGGATATTGTTGATTTTGGAGAGGCCGGGATGGCCAATTGTTTATTTGTACTGGATGAATGTCATATACAGGTGAAATTGTACATGGGAAACCTCCGATTTATGGGGAGGTTCTGCCCGATTTTCTGTAAAAATCCAGCCGGCATCCAGGGACAACGGGCGGCTGTTCACGATCCCGATTCGGGGCGTGACACGCCAAATCTTTAATGCAAACACAATGATAGCTAGTTCTAAATTATGAGTAGGGTAGTTTACTTCGTGCTTCTTCAGTTGGCGAGAAGCGTAGGCAATCGCTATCACCTTGCATCAGCACGCACCCTAATCCTTGCTTGATAGCATCACTGTACACCACATAATCACCAACGCCACTAGTAGGGAGAGCAAGGATAGGAACGGAGATCAACCTTCGCTTAAGCTCTTAAAAATTACCTTCAGACTTTTCATCCCATTTGAACTTGACTCCCTTCCGAGTCAAACTTGTCATCGGAGCTGCTATTTTCGAGAATCTTTCTATGAATCTCTGATAGTACCCTGCTAATCCGAGGAAACTTCTCACATCAGTGACATTTTTAGGTTGTTCCCACCTTAGAATGGCCTCTACCTTCTTTGGATCCATAAAAATCCAATCTTTGGAAATCACATGCCCCAAAATCCAATCTCTCTTAGTCAAAACTCGCATTTTGAGAACTTGGTATACAACTCATTCTTCTTAAAAGTTTGCAAAATGATTCGGAAATGATCGGAATGCTCTTCATCACTCTTGGAATACACTAAGATGTCATCGATGAAGATTATGACAAATTTATCGAGATAGGGATACTCGATTCATGAGATCCATGAAGGCTGCAGGAGCATTCGTCAATCCGAAGGGCATTACCAAAAATTCATAGTGTTCATACTGCGTCCTAAACACAGTCTTATGAACATCATCATCCTTTATCTTCAACTGATGATAACCAAACCTCAAGTCGATCTTCGAAAAGACACTTGCACCTTAGAGTTGATCGAACAAATCATCAATTCTCAGAAGAGGATACTTGTTCTTAATCGTTGCCTTATTGAGCTGTCGGTAGTCAATACATAATCGAAGGGTTCCGTCTTTCTTCTTCACGAACAGAACCAGAGCACCCCATGGTGACGTGCTCGGTCGGATGAACCCTTTTTGTCCAATAACTCTTGGAACTGAATTTTTAGTTCTTTTAACTCTGTGGGTGCCATTCGATACGGAGGAATAGAAATTGGTACGGTGCCAGGAATTAGATCTATGGTGAAATCAAATTCCCGATTTGGTGGTAACCCAGGAAACTCTTCCAGAAAAACATCCAGAAACTCGTTCACCACAGGAACATCATTAAGACTAAGGTTTCTCACCGTGGTATCAATAATGTGAGGCAAATAAGCTTCATAGTCGCAGGATTTTACTAATACTCGCTTGAAAAAATGAGCTAGCATCAGTAAAGTTTAAACAATATGAGATGTACAAAATTTCATAAAATTGAAAAAAAATAACGAATCCTAACTTTTCGAATCAAATGTCCCATTTAAACTATAAGTTTAACAAAAAATGAGAGTTAAAAAAATGAATCAGTTTCGTACAAAATCCAACACAAACTATATAAGAATTCCATCAATACTTGCTCTTATATATGAAACAAGTATTGATTTAATCTATAGCAAAAGAATTATACGAGTCTTCCCTTCCATGGATTCCAAAGTAACTAAAATAACCTTATATCACAAAATTAACTACACAAAACAGCAAAAATCTTTCGCAAGCTTCAATCCCCATGCAGTCTCTGCACTAAGTATTCTCAATAAAATGTGAAAAGAGGGGGTGAGTATTGGGGAATACTCAGTGAGTGGAGTGCAATAGTATGATTGTGTGATAAATGAGGGGTGAATGTGGGAACAACACTTTATATGTAAAAGCATTCTCAATAAATCAGATAGTTCACAAAATATGCATCCACATCAATTATTCTTTTAGAAAATCACAAAAGTCACATCGAAATCACTTCCGTCCTAAGTTTGGCCGAACCTAGAAGGAAGCCCGCCAAGGGGTTTTCCATTTCAGTATTTCAAAACACTACCTCATTCCTTGGCTCGTACTTCACCGGGATGCAATCCGGATAGTCCGACGTGGCAAAGAAGAGGCCGCGTACACCTTTTTCATAATAAAACCCCACCCACGTCACCCCGTCGAGTCGCTCAGTGGAGGGAATGACTATAGTCATTTCACTCGTGTACCATCATTTCACAATCATTCAAATTACAGTCAATGTGCCATATTTCATGAAACAAATTCTGAAATTCATGCTACAAGTATTTACAAATCCAATATCAAATGCAAATGGCATAGATTCATTGATAATTAAATAGGATGCATTCGTAATTCAAATTTTCATTCCAAACATCCCACAATCATAAATAATTTCATATAACACTTGTAAAAATCATTCAAAATATTTCACAAAAGAATTTAAACTCATTTGCTCATTTATAACACAATGGACTATCCACTCACTTCTAGAGAGGGTATTCACTCTCTACTTTTCAATTAAATTCGAATTGATTTCTTTCCAGCCCCCAACAGATTTAACCTAATCAATAATCCACAATTTCAATTCAAATTCCAAGGAAATCTATTCTAATCAACCCAACAAGTTCTTAATTTCATCTAACATATTTTTTTCATATTAATCAGCCTAAATTCACATAGAATTTAGACGTAACCCTCGAAATCACATATCAAATTTAAGAAAATACATTCTCTTCAAATTCCATACATTTTCAGAATATATACAAAGCTCTCATTCTAAATTCAGACTACACTCATTCAATTTTCGAAGCAACTGGAATTTTTTTCTCACCAAGGGTTTCACATTTCGCAGCCTCATTCGAATATCTCCTCAGTCCTATTGGTGATCTGTAGTGCCTCTTCACCAAAACAAAGTATGGTAAGTTAGTTCAATCACTTAAAAAAAATTAGAACTCTAGAACTAGTATTCAAAAATCTGTTCTTATCTGTACAGAGATGGATCCGCAATCGGCCTAGGGTTTCGAAGGTCTAAGGTGGATGTTGGTTCGGAGCTTCAATGAAGGCCACCGAAAGGCTCTCGGCAAGGAGAGCAGTGCTCGAACGAGCGAGAGAGTGAGAGCTCTGCGAGCTGTCGTGCGCGGAAGAGAGGAAGAGTGCTCTGTTCACGCGCAGAAGAGAGAAAATAGAGAGAGAGGCGGTCGCGCATGGTGGTTGGAGGCGGAGAGAGTGGCGGAGATTCGAGAGAGAGAGCGACGGAGACAGAGAAAGTGCTCGAGAGAGAGAGCGACGGAGATAGAGAGTGCTCGAGAGAGAGAGCGAGAAGGAGGAAGACTGCTGTGTGCGGTGGAGCTCGCCGGTGAGTGAGGGAGGCGCGACGAAGAGTGAGAGAGATTCGGGAGAGGGAGAGAGAATGAGAGAGATTAGGGCTGAAAGCCCTAATCAAATTGGGGGTGGGGGTGACGCGACGTTTTGGTTTAAAATGCTGCGTCTCTCTCTCTCTTTCTTTTTTTATTTTTTTTAATAGATATTACATATAATCTCTCAGTCAATGTATTATATCGGTTTGAAATAAGTACCTTCTTAAGTAATCAGCAGCAAAAAAAAACAAAAGAATCCCCTACTTGAGTGATAAAGATGCTTCTTTTCATTTTTTTTTCTTGGGCATTCAATTTTTAAATTTTAGTAATTTTATAAAAATTTTGAATCCCCACCGTTATATTAAAGGACAAAATAAGAAAAACCTTTTAGTTAGATAAGTATTTAAAACTCAAAATCGGCAGAGTCTCGTAAACTAAACTGCTCTTGTACATATTTTGCACAATTTCTTTTTAATGTGCCTGACCGCATGTGCCACGGTTCGAGTCCGGTATCCTAAAATAGGAGAAACATTGGCAAAAGAACTCTTTGGTGACATTTAGGCATCAAAACGTCGATTTAGCTGTGCCGAGAATTTTTGCTAACAATTTAGCTTTGCTGACAATTTTGCACTAAACATTAGCAAAAATTTTGAATTTGTTGATGTTTTTGCACTTAACATCAACAATAACTTTCATCTTTGCTGACATTTTACCGAAACATAGAGAAACAAACCAGAACGACGATAGAGAAAGAGAAAGACATTTTAAAGATAGTGAGAGAGGGAGGGGGATGTTGACATTTCACCTTAAAAATGACGGGAAAGGGTAAAGAGAGAAAGAGTGACTAAAGAGAGACGTTTTAGAAGAGAGAGAGAGAGAGGAGACACTGACATTTTTATTTAAAAACTTCAACATCTTCACTTTTTGTCAACATTTTCAGGATCAAATGTTGGAAAAGTCATTTCAAAACCCATCAACAACTCACTTCTCTATTATCTCTTCTCTCTATTCTCTGTGCTCTCTTCTCCTTCCTTCGCCACTGCTCCTCCCATAGGAATCTCGCCATCATTGCTGTTCCACCATTGACAAAAGCTACTAAAGGTTGCTCTCTACTAGAATTAGCTCTCTCTCCTCACTATCCACTTTATTCTTCTCACTGCTCTCTCTCCTCACTCCCACTTCCGCCTTCCACAAGTGAGTTCCTCCTTTTTGTGCGAATCTGAATGCATTTTTTATGTTTTTAGTATATTAGTAAAGGAATTTTGATACAGAGACATTAGGATAAGTTTAGGGCAAGATTCTGGGAAATTTAGGAGAAAATTAGAACAAAATTAGAATAGAAATAAGCCAAATCAAGGTCAATCTAGGGTAAATTATTTTATGTTCTAGTAAAATTATATAAATGATGGTACAATTATAGTAAAATTAATTTATATTGGAATAAAAATAGGACACAATACAAGCAACATTAATTTTTATTAGAGCAAAGTTAGTACACAATTAGGGGCAAATTAAAATATATTAGGATAAAATATTGCCCACATTAAGGCACAAGTAGAAAAATATTAAATTAATATAAAATAAAATTAGGCAAATTTAAGACATTATTAGGGCAAATTAATTTGTAATAAATTATTTTATACTACAATAACAATTGCCCAAATTTAAGGCATAATTGAGACACAATTAAGGTAAAATTAATTTATATTAGTGTAAAATTTTGGTAAAAATAATTTATACCAAGATAAAAATAAGATTAAATTAGTGCACAATTAAGATAAAATTTTTTATATATACTTCTCATTCTTATATTGTAACACCAAGAGAAGAAAAATTAAAAAAAAATGAAGAAAAAGAAAAAAAAAGTCAACAAAACACACACACACACACACACACACACACACTCTCTCTCTCTCTCTCTCTCTCTCTCTCTCTCTCCCTCTCTCTCTCTCTTACTTTCCCAATTCCCTTTCCCAAAAACCCATTCCCCCCCCCCGCGATCTTCTCCTTCCTCTTTCTCCCTCTGTACTTCTCTCACTACATAACAAATATACTATTCAAATGGACGAAAACCGTCTACTAAACATACTAAAACTATCTATAAAACCTTCTCCAACGGATACGCTTTCAGTCGGCTATACACCAGTCGGGATAGATGTATCTCGACAGTTTTGATGACCGTTCGAGCATGTGATTAATTTATAGTGACGGTTAGAAAAGTGTTAGTAAAATTACTATTTTTTATCATCGGTTTCAAAAGTATTAGTAAAAATTATTATCTCTTATCGTCGGTTATCGCATGTGTTAAGAAATGTTATTATCTTTTATCGTCACACAACAGTTAAGAAATGTTATTGTTATTTATCATCGGTTATCACATATATTAGGAAATGTTACTATATTTTATCGTTGATTACAACTCAATTATCACATGTTAATATAAGTTATTACTTGTATTATCGGTTACCATAAGTGATGAAAAATTACTGTTTTTATCATTTGGAAAATGTTAGTATAAATTACTGTTACAACATGGTTACTGTAGGTTACAACATAGTTACTGTCGGTTATCATGGTTACTGTCGGTTACCATATAGTTACTTGGTTACTTATTGTATCGTCATGGTTACTGTTTTGTATCATCAGTGTCATAAGTGTTAGCAAACGTTACTCTCTCTGTTTTAATATCATATTAGGTCAGAAATGTTACTCTTTTTTATCCTCTATTATTACGTGTAAAAAATTACTATTTCGGTTACCACTAATTTACTACTTGTCCACATAATTATCACTAAATATCAATAGTGACATTTTTTTTAAGATGGTAGGTAAATTAAAAAGCTGAAAAATAAAGAAATTATAAAAATAATATAAATATAATAAAGATTGTAATTGATACAAAATAAATGATTGATACATATAAGACAAAAAATAGAGAAAATATTACATGTCCCACAACTACGTGTCTTCTGATATGCCCACAACTTCATGTCTCTGAGATGCTCCAAACGAAAAATGTTCATCACAGTTTCTGAAGGCATCTTTATCCACAATAACAGTTTTTGAGATATCTTCATCCATAATTTTTCATATCAATCTATTCATTAAAAACCAATAGTAAAATAGTGAAATTATTGTAAATAATAAATAATGATTGCAAATAAAAATATTACTAGAGAAGAGAGCAGAGGTAGAGAGCATTTTCTTTCTCTAAATCCAAAACATCTTGATAGCATTGATGTCTAGATTTCTTCACAACTGTTCAAAATAAAAAATTAAGAACGGTATTTTAATATTAAATCTCAAATTAAAATAAAAATAATATGTTTATTTTCAAAATATGTGTAACATTTTGGATGATTGAGTTTGTTCGACTGAACTTATTCTTTCTTGGACTAGTTGTGATTTTTCGTATAATACTCATCGTCAAATCTTTCAAATACCTAATATGATTAATTTTTTATAAAATTTTACAAAGTGTGAGTGAAATGTTTAAATGGGTTAAGGGAAAAGAGCTTTCAAGGGAAAGATGGAGAAATTTTGATGATGGAGCTAGGGACAAGAGCTTTCAAGAAAAGGATGGAGAAATTTTGATGGTGAAACTTTTGGCGTATGATTTATAATATATCATTTTCACAAACAAATTTTTAAAACCCCGCCCATTTTTTCTTTGGCGCTTTTTCTCCCGCCTCTTTTATCATTATCGCGTTTCTTAATTTGTCATAATTTTTTAAACTTTTAATCAATACCGCCATTGATCTGCGTGTTGAAAAAATCACTAACTACTTACTACATTTCATGCATTCCATGCAAGCGCAAGTCCCTTGCCATAACCTTTGTACTGTGTTAATTATATTCATTTGATTAATTAAAAATAACATATATTTTATATTCGATAATAATAAATTTATTAATATTATTAATTTAAATAATATAATGATAGGAAATTAGTAATTTATATAATATAGTGTTATAGTTTTAAAAATTTATTAAGCAATTATTAGATAATATAGTGTTATAATTTAAAAATATTATAATGTAATGTAATTGTATGTAATTGTATAATTAATTATGTTGGTATAATTAATGAAAAATACTAAATCTTGTATCCAGAAACTGGATCTCAACTTCGATCACAATTTATAATTACAAAGCATGATCCGCAATGTTTTTTGTCATTTCATTCTAAAGTAATTCATGAAACTTATCTAAAATTAGTTCAAATATGATCAAACATGTAAATGTGTGAATGAACTATGTAAATATGTGAATGAATCATATAATGTATATAAAAAAACATCATATCATAGTAAAAAAGATTATCATATAGTCAGATACGTTGTATACATGAGATATAAATTTTCAATTACTCTCTCTCTATGATATATCTACTTATATTGTCTAATTAAAAATTGTGTGTGTAGAAAATCTCAATATTGTATTGGATTGAATATTTGTAGATTGTATTTGATTGAATATTTGTAAATGCAAATTCAAGAAATGTATTAGTCTACTAATATATTTATTACTTTCTTTTAATTCAAAATGTATATTTTCCAATCATATTAAATACAAATATATCAAATCAGATGTTTTGTACAAATTTATATTAAAATAAATGTATGATCAAAACAAACAAACAAAGTAAAAAAAAAAAACAGAGAGATAGATAAAAAAAATATGGAAATGTTTTTGGTGTAAAAAAGATTATTAAATTGGCAGTAAATAAAGACTAAAGAAACAAAATGTTTGTGACGCGAAAAAAAGAAATTTGATTAAATTGGCACTAAAATAAAAAATTGTTTTTGACACCAAAAAGTGAAATTTTGTGGTGCAATTATCGTTTGTAAATATTAAACTTGAAAATGTGAATTAAAATAAATTAATATAAATTGTTAATATTGTTATTAATCTATTACTATACTATGTAATAATAAAAAATAAATTATAACACTATATTATATAAATTACTAATTTAATATCATTATATTATTTAAATTAATAATATTAATAATTTTAAGTCGGGTATTGTACGGTTGAAACCGTGCTACTGCATGGCTGAAACTACGCAAGACTGAAGCATCATGGGAGCACTATGCTGTTGAAACCGCGTCCTGCGCGGTTTCAACCGCACCGGAAAGAAGCAAAATGCAAAAATGGTGTAAAAAATTGCAAAACCGTGCAGGAAAGAAGAAAAATGTAAAAATGGTGCAAAAAATTGCATATTTGCATTTGCATGGGCTCGAACCTGTTCATTGAAATTCCAACCATTGCATCGCAATATGTTGGATGCAAGGTTGTTGTCTTTGTTTGTTTTCTTCTCTTTCTTTCTCTCTCTCTCTCATCCTTTTTTTTCCACTCTCACCCATAAAATAAAATCATAAAATAAAATAAAATAAATGAATGAATTGTGATTTATTAATATTATATATTTTGATAAATATTTATAATGAAATATTTAAAATTTTTAAATTATTAATATATTATAATTTAAATTAATATTTATAATTATAATTTTATATTATCACACTAAACTCATTCGTCTAAATTGTAATTTATAGTAGTATATATAGTAATATGTAGTATTATATAGTAATGTAAGATTGATATTATTATATTATTGAAAAATGATGAATTTGTATTTTAAAATAATTCTAAATTTTTTGTAATTCTTTTGTATTTTGATTTTACTTGCTTAGACATGTCACTAATTAATGTAACGGTTGTAATAATATTTTTCAAATTAAATGTACATATCATAATAGACGAGCATTTTACAAACAAATTTTCAAAATAAACTTTCAAAGCGCACATTTTTTTATTACACAATTTAAACCTTTTTTCTCGGTTTTTCATCTTTTTTATATAATTTTGTATTTTTTAAATATATAGAATATATATTTTTTATATTATTATAAAGTGTATTTGTATCGTAAAATGAATTATGATGAGTTTTTAATTTTATATATTTTGATAAATATTTGTAATTAAATATATAAAATTTTAAATTGTTAATATATTATAATTTAAATTAATATTAATAATCATACACTAATATTAGTAATATTATTCATTCAACAATAATCCAATTTATAATTTATAGTAATATATGTAGTAATTTTTATATTATTAGAAAGTGTATTTGTATCGTAATTTTTTTTGTAATACTTGCAAGTTATAATTTACACTAAGATATATAATAATATATATAATAATAAGTATATTATTAGAAAATGTATTTGTATCGTAATTTTTTTGCAAAGTTTGTACCACGCGGGCATGCACGGGTGCACCCACTGTGAAGTTACTACAAACTTACCATTTACCATTTGTTACCACTTATCACTACCACTTGTTACCGGTTGTTACTATTTGTTACCACTTGTCTACATTACTGTATTTGTTATCACTTACCACTTGTTATAAGAATATCATTTGTTACCGATTATTACTATTTATTACCATTTGTTACTATGTATTATACCATCGTATACCGAATAAAATAGAGGAAAAATATAAAAATATAGAATGATTAGATAATATGTAAATAAAATTACATTTTCTATGCTAAAATAAAAAATTTAACATTTTAAATCGTAAAAAAATATTTTAAAATTTATACTTGTTACAAGCCAAAAAATTGTATGAAAATAATATCAAGATTATGTATAAAATTAGACAATAAAACGTACTAACAATATCAATTAAGAATAATGTTTAAGAGAATAATATCAAATTGTGTAACACTAACTAACTGTAATACCCATTAACAATATTCTTTTCTTCTCTCGTGTGCATTAGTTGTATTGCACTAAAATAGCATCCTTCTCACCTACTAACATTATTCTTTTTTGTGTATAAATGATGTGATATGATAGCAATAATAGAAAAGATGTCACTCTTATTTTGCTCAATTACCATTGCTACTCTTAGACGCCAAGATAAAATTAATATTGTTAGGGATAAAGATAAAATTTATATTACACTAGTAATATTATTCTTGGATAGATATATTAAATAGATATATTAGTCTAGTTAGATGATTATTAAAGTAACCAACCTTAAAAAAATACATTTATTATCATGTTACATATTTAAATTTAATATCTCTTGTTTTATCATGCTAATCCGCTAATGTAAAGTAGTATAAAGTAATCTTGCTTTATCTAAATAATCTAAACTTTTCGTCTCAATTTTTTGAAAGGTAGCATATTTTCAATGGTAAGCTAGTTTTATTAATTTTGCCAAAATCACTTTATGTTGTAATCATGAGACAATAAATTTTATATTTATATTATGGTAAGGTGGTTTGATTTCACTAACATAAATAAATATAGGTAGGTTAAATTTAATTTAGCGATTTTATATTTTATATTGTTTTCGTTTAAATAGAAGCAAGTAAAAAGAGTAAAAAAAAAAAGAAAAATATAATTGGAGCCAAAATTAAATTCCTGTTCAAAACAAAAAATAAATAAAAAGTTTTTGGCGGGTAGATTGATTTCAAAATAAAATGACAAAATAATTTTGAAATTTTTACAAAATTTGTTTCGAGTTGCTTGATTTTGAAATAAAATGATAAAATATTTTGAAGTTTTATCAAATTTAATAGCCAATTTGTGATGTGGCGCCAAAGATTATGTTTGAATTGCTTTTTATTTTGGCGTGAATTTGTGAAGTTATCACTGAAAAATTTTAAAAGACTAAATTTTATATTAAATATTTTTTTTGAAATTTATATAAAATTATATAATGTTGATAATTCCACCAATATATTTATTCCAAGCTCGCTCCACCAATATGTTCCATCATTTTGTAGCGTGGGATGGTTGTTAAATTAATATTAATAATCGTGATTTTATATTATTACTAACATATATTCTCCATTCAACAATAATATAATTTATAATTTATAGTAATATATATAGTAATATGTATATATTATGTAATAATTTATAGATGTTATAATTATATTATTAGAAAATAGTATATTTGTATCTAAAAATAATTCTAAATTTTTTGTAATTTTTTTACACTTTCATTATCACTAATTTATAATTTATAGTAATATATATAGTAATATGTATGTATTATGTAATAATATTTTTCAAATTAAATGTACATATTATATCACTTGTTACCGGTTATTACTATTTATTACCACTTGTTACTATGCATTATACTTCCAGTTTTTGTAAGAGTTGAGTTGTTTAAATTTGAAATAAAATAATAAAATTTTTTTACGTTTGATCAAATTTGATTGTTAATTTGTGATGTGACGCCAAAAAAGAAATTATCGTTTTGAATTGTCTAAAATAATTAAATTGGAATAAAGAAACAAAATATTTTTTGTGCAAAAAAGAGAAATTTGATTAAATTAAAAAATTGATTTTGACGAGAATAAATATAAACATATTATTATCATCATTCTACCAATAGATTTCACCAGTATTTCTCTTGGCACGCTCCACCAATATATTCCTCCATTTTGGGCAACCTATAATAGTGGAACAAAAAAAAAAAAAGAATGGAAAAAAGAAGTGTGAAAGGTGAAGAAAAAACAGAAGTAAAAAAAAAAAAAGAAAAAGAAGAAGAAACCAAAAAAAGGTTTAAAAAAACGGAAGGGTGAAGGTAAAAAAAAACAAAAAAGATAACAAAAAAATAACAAAAAAAAGAAGAAGAAAAAGAAGAAGAAGAAGAAGAAACAAAAAAAAAGGAAGGGGTAAAAAAAAGTTAAAAAAAAAAGAGAAAGGAAAGAGTAGTCTCGCGGTTGCAACCGCGGAGCGCGCAAGTGTAGGCGCGCGCCCAAGCAGGGGCGATGGGCGCTCGCCCCTGCTTGAGCAAAAGTTTGCAGGAATATGCATGGGACAGTATTCAAACCCTTGCCCATGTGTTTGGAAACTTGACATATCAACCGCTATGCCACAGCTTGACATGTGTCTTCTTTTTCTTTTTGTTTTCTTTTATTCTCTACATTCCACGGATTATAATAAGTTATTAATATTTTATATTTTGGTAAATATTTATAATTAAATATATAAAAATTTAAAATTATTAATATATTATAATTTAAATTAATATTAATAACTATGATTTTATATTATCACACTAATATAATAATATTATTCATTCAAAATTATCATTACTTACCACTTATTATCACAATTATCAAATTTCTTATCATAACTTATCATTACTTACCACTTATTTTCACAATTACCAACTTTCTTATTACAATTTATCATAAATTAAAAAAATTCTATAAATTCTATAAATTTTATAAATTATCACAACTTATTTATGAAATGATTTATATAAATTCTATAAAAAACAAAAAAACTAAGAAATACAAATACAAATACAATTAAATTAAATTAAATTAAATTAAATTAAATTAATGAAAATATAAAATGATAAAATATAATAATTGAAATATAAATTAAAATAAAACTTAAGTTATTATTACTTACCATCCATATACAAACCACTTACTATTTACCATTTATCACAACTATATATCATAAATTTAACACGTGTCCCTTTTTTCTTTTTTTTTTTTTTAGTCTCTACCTTTCTCACTTTCATATTAATGAAAATGTCGTTGCCAAAATACTAAAAAATAATAGAAAAAAAAGTGGCCAACCGATTTGAACTGTGGAGTTTGACTCTATCTCTCTTTTTTATTTTTTATTTTTTTCTCTCAACCTTCCGCACTTTTTTCTACTTTTCTTTTTTCTTTTTTTATACAAAAATATTTAAATTTTTTAAATTGTTAATATAAGAGAATTTAAATTAATATTAACTAACATATATTCTCCAATAATTTATAATTTATAATAATATATACAGTGCTAATATTATGTATATATTATTAGAAAATGGTATATTGTGTATTTCAAGATAATTCTAATTTTTTTATAAATTTTTTATACTTTTACAAACTTCTCGCATATTATTACCATTACTTATCACAAATTATAACATGTTATAATATCTTACCACTACTTATCAGTTGTTACCATTATTTATCACAAGTTATTAACATCACATGTTATAACGAGCATAACACATGTTATCATAAATTATTCCCTCCTACAGTAATTTTAAAATTTTAAACTGTTCCTAAAAATTATATAAATATATATAGATATATAGCATTTACAAATAGTAGAATATAAGTTATCATAATTATAGATTTATACAAACAGTATGTTAAGTAGATCCAGCAAACCTGATTATTTTCAAATCCTCCCTAAAAATATTATATTAACCAATGACAAAAATAACCATCAGAAATTGAATATCATTTTTACCGACGGTTGTGTTAACTTTACTCACGGTTTATAAACTTTTCTCAACATTATAATTTATACCATTGAAATATATATATATTTTTCTACGATTTTGTAAAAAATATCGATATAGGCAAGAAGAAACCATTATTAAAGGTTACAGATAATAAAAGTTATCATCAGTATAGGGATTTAATTTTGTAGCGTCTCCTCTCTCATTCCGTCAAAGACCACCGGCCAATGGTGAAGGGGACAATCTCTCTCTTTCCCTTGGCAATCCATGTGTGAAGAAGAACCCAGATCTCTCAGTGCGCTGCGAAAACTGGAGACTTAGTTGTTCTGCACGAACCTGAAACTGTCGACACCAATACCTAAGAGGTTCTTCGTCTCTGCACTTCAATCTACTCTTCTCTCATCGTTTGCGTTGCATTAAGTAAACTTTTGGGTTTTGTATTTCTTGGTTTAAATTTTCGTGGCAGTCGATTTTGGGGTTTTTTTTTGTGTGGAAAAATTTGGTAAGGGGAAATGTGGTTACGAACAGTTGTTGAAGGTTGGGAACTGATTTGATAAGATTATGGTTTTTCCTTGTCGATTGAGGTTTAAATTCTGAATATGATGTTCATGATTTGGTAGTTGAAATTAGAGATTTATTTATTTGTTTGTTTATTTATAATAAATTAGGGTTTTTAAATCCAATATTAAAAAAAATATACATTTAACATTCTGCTGTTAAAACTGTGGACTTGTTTCTACGTCTGAGTTTTGATAATAACAAAGATTTGGAGTTAAACTGAATTTTCCTATTTTCTCTATCCCATCTAGAATTTTTTTTTTTTTTTTTTAAAAGATTTCTTCAAGGGGTACATTGCCAAAAAGATGGCCATTATGACATGTGTATTGCTCTAATTGTTTGGGGAACCCTCATTGTACATATTTGCAAATCCTCATGTTCCAAGACCACTGAATGTATTTAAGACCTAGATGCTGTTAGAGTTAATAGTTTTATGATGGCATGCTTCTGAGAAGTAGAAAATATGTCAGATTTAGGATAATCTATTGGAGTTTGAAAGGAGATTTCTTTAGAGCTAATAATGTATAGGAAGTGAATACCCTTCTGAGATGAGTGGACGGTTATGTTTCATATAAATGAGTAACTAACTTCAATTATGTTTCATAAAATGAATTTTGGAAAGAGTTCGAACTAGATTTATAATATTTTATGAATATTGTGAGGCCCCGCGGGATCACACCCGACTGGCCAGCCCCCATAGCCAGGTATTGTCCATGCAAGTCCGGAAACTCGAGTCTCGCTGCAGCATCCGCGACTCGAACCCGTGACTTGCCCATTTGTCCCCCATCGTGGGAGCGCCTTTCAAACTCGAATTTCTGGACTTGCGTGGACAATACCTGGCTATGGGGGCTAGCCAGTCGAGTGTGATCCCGTGGGGCCGCACAAATATGGTGTATCTCAAATGAAATTTGAATCAATCCATGATTATTGAATTATTTGCATCATATTACAATTGAATATTCATGTGAAATCTGTATTGTTGCTCTACATTGAAATTTGAGACTGAATTGATTTATAAACTAAAATTGGTAACATGGTGTTGGAAAAGAGCTATAGTCTAATTCTTGTGACGGACCGGGCCATTGGGGTGGCGTGGTTAAGATTGTTTAATTGGACTTGATGGTAGATGGGTTGGAGAGCCTTCTCAAGCCGCCGTGATAACGTGGATGTACCCCACGGAGCTTCAGACCAACGTCAAGGTAAAAGGGATTTTTAGAAAATAGTGGAAAAACCCCTTGGTAGATCCTATCTGTAGCGCCGACTCTGTGATACCGTATTTTTATACGAGAAATTTTATTTATTTATATTGATTTTTGATTTTGGGGTATTTAAATTTAATTTTTGGTATATTTAAATTTTTGCCGTATTCGTGAAAATTTAGGTAAAATGAATAGATATAAATAATAATGCTAAGAGTAAAAAAAAAAAAAAGGAGCCCCAGCGGAGTGTTGCGTTTTGAGGCAAAACACAGCACCCCCTTAAAATTGGATTAGGGCTTTTAGCCCTAATCCCTAATCCCTAATCCCTTTCCCCTTTCCCTCTCTCTCTCTCTCTCTCTCCCTCTCATCTCCGTCTCTTCCTCTCCCACAGCCGCGCCCGATCGCCGCCGCCGCTCCCTTTCAGCCATCGCCGCCACCCACCGCCTCGCCTTCAACCCGCGATCGCCACCGCTGCAACGCCTTTCCGCCAGCCAAGCGTGCCTTTGCGCGACCTCCCTCCTCGCGACCGCAGCCTTCCCGCGAGCGCGATCCTCTCGTGAGTGCGGGCCTTAGCTCGCGAACGCCAGCCTGAAGCACACTCCTCCCTGTACCAGCACGACCCCTGTAAAAGTGCGAGCGCGCCCTAGCACGAGCACAAGCACGCTCTAGCGTGACCCTCTGCGTGGACACAGCGCGCTCCAGCGCGCGACCCACTGCGCGAGTACGCCCCAGTACGAAAATTAGGTCTGAAATCTGAAAAACCCTAGGTGAGAGAAATGTAATTACTTCAATATTTGAATTAAGTTTGTCAAAATTTGGTGGAATTTAGAATCAGAAACTATATAATGTTAAGTTTGAGGAAAATTAGAGAAAATGAGAAATATTGAAAAATTGATCATTGGTGAGCCAAATGATTCAAAAGTGATAAAACGAGAATTTAGAAAGGGGATTGTGTCAATTAAAGTTGTATTTAAATTTGAAAGAAAAATTGAAAATCCCATATTAGACCTTTATTTGATATAAAATTGTGATAATTGATTAGGTTTGTCTTTTGGAGATTCGATGACTCAATTGAATTGAGTTGAAAAATAGGGAGTGATCACCCCCCTAGAAATGCGAGTGAAACTCTAATATCTTGCATGAAATAGTAAAACTTGTTTCTGCCGTGTTTTCAATAAAATATGCTTTTGATATGTATTGACTCGACGTGTGATATTAAATTTTAAAACTTGTTTTGTGATATTTGGAGTATCCTAAATTTATGTTTATGATGACTATGCATTCATGTTTGAAATGAAATGATATTGTGCCATTATTTGAGAACTAGATACGTTTTCTATTTTGTCGTCGCATTGGCTTGGATTTGAAATGATTTGATGAATGTATTGGCACACGGATTTGAAACGCTTTCGATGAACTATGTGGGCTGGATGCCCACTAGTTATGCGATGATATGATTCTTACCTATAGGACGTTGTGCCCTTGTGATACTATGATGATGATATTGATGATTTCGTAACAACGAAGGGCGTTTGTAGAGGCATGGATTGTCCAGATACGCTTCTGCAGGAGGTATCCGCAAACGTCATTGATTCTAAGGGCTATAGCGTGGCCGGTTGAACCCACGATGGAGGAGGACGAGTGTGAGCCACCGTTTAGTACCGGACGGGGTCCTATACATGATGATGAGTTAGCCCAGCAAACTCATGGCCAACGTCGGGGTAGAGAGCGATTTTAAAGTCTATGCATAATAAAACCCCCGATGCGCCTGTTTTTGGTCATGGCTGACTTTTGTCAGGATTATTTTTGAGTTGCTCTACTATTATTTGATTTTTAAATAGATGCATACATGCTTGTTATCGTGTGATTGATTTAAATGATTTTAAATTGCTAAACATATCATGTTGTGTTGCAAAATGTAAATTTTTGTTTCAAATGATGTTATTTGACACTCCAATAGTTCACCCACACTATTTATGCTTGATATTATCCCGCTTACTCACTAGGTATCTTCCTATGATATTCACCCCTCTTTTCATTCCTCAGACAGGATTTTTTGTGATAGAGCGACATTCCAGGCTCTAGAGGGTTTGACAGCATACCTTGAGATTTGGTAGTTACGACGGTGAGCTTTAAGTTAAATTTGAAATATGAATTTCATACTTTGTTTCGACCCTGCGCGATCTTGATATTGAGATCCGTAGTTGGCCTTGTATATTATGGGATGACTATATAACTTATGGGCAATTATGTGTATAACTCTCGTTTTAGTTCATTTTACTTGCATTAAGGCATTGTAAGTGTTTAAACTTTCTACTTGGAAAATTTGTTATACATTTGTATAAACTTTAGGCCTGCTTGGTGTAGCGGTTGCTCATGCTCTAGTTGGGCATGACAGTAGAGGTCTGTGGCTAGGATTGTTGGAAATTTATATAGTCTGACATTGTTCTGGATATCTGCTGTGGTTGGTATGTTGTTGTGAGGCTGGGATGACCATTTTATTTTATTTACAGGTTGATTTTAAATTATATAGGTTTATTTGTACTTGGGAAACCTCTGATTTATGGAGAGATTTTGCTTGATTTTCTGTAGAAATATAGCCGGCATTCTGGGTAACGGGCGGCTGCTCACGATTCCGGTTCGGGGCGTGACTGTTCTATTAGTATTAGAGCGTCTAGGTCAGAGCAAAGAGAGTAGTAAAAGTCTTCCCAAGTATATGAAAAGTTCTCAATGCATTAGAGAGTTTCATATAGTTATTTAAAGTCCCATGCTTGGCCATAGGTAATAAGTTTATCTATTTTATGGAGTTGAATACATAACGCATCTAACCCGTTATGTCGCATTCAAATACTTTGAATTATAGTTCATTTTTTTAGGGGGTTAGTTACGAAACAACTAACCCTAATTCTTGATTTTTATCTAATAAAAATGTAATCTTTTTACAGAATTATGCCACTTAGACGTGGTAGGAGAGGTGCTAGATTCGCATCACTTGAGGGTCTTTCGGTGCATGATACACCTAGGGCACCCGAGGCGCCACGAGTACCAGAGGATGTTTCCTCTACTCGAGCACGCTCACCAGCGCCACCCCCAGCACCTCCACCCGCTGTTACAGTCGAGATTCCTCCACCACCACTCGATGCCTTGAGGTAGTGGCAAGAGTGGTACAGTAGATATGGGGCACAGATGCCACCACCTCCATTACAAACTCCAATGACCGCACCTGTAGCCGTACTTGCTCCTACGGTACCGGTTCCTCCTTCGGTGGTCAATCCTTCTGTTTCTACTCCGACCAATGAGATGTCGGCTACCTTGAGGTGCACCCACGAGCTCACTCAGTTGGTGAAAGAGTCTCAGCAACTCGGATGCATAGACTTTTCATGATCCAGTGATACTGTAGTGGCGAAATACTGGATTAACAGGATTCGTAGGATTCTTATGGATTTGGGGTTGTCAGAGGAGCTCAGATTAAGAGTTGCGGAGAGACTCCTCAACGGAGATGTCCTCTCGTGATGGGAGGCTATCTGTGATAGTGTTACACAGACCCTGCGATTGGAGGACTTTCTACGAGTGTTCGACCACAGGTACTTCACCCCGTTCCAACAGGACCGGATGAGGACGGAGTTCCTGTACTTATGCCAGGGGACGAGGTCAGTTTCAGAGTACGAGGCTGAGCTCAGACGACTAGCGGCCTTTGTCCCCGATATGGCTACACCGGCTTAAATGAGGTTCAAGTTTGAAGATAGCCTCCAATTGAGCATCAGGAAGTATATGACGATGACTCCCTCTTTTACACTATCAGAGGTGATTGATTCAGCGTATCGGGCAAAGAAAATCGTTCAAGCAGAGGTTAGACAGAGGGAGAGTCACCAGAAGAGGAAGACTGGATCACAGGGTGGACCATCTTCGAAGAGGGGTAGAGGTTCTGGATATCCCGGGGGTTCTTCTAGCTTCAGACCAGCAGGACTGTGACTGGGACCTTGACCACAGGGTTTTGGGATACCAGCCCCTAGTATCTCTACACAGTCTACTATACAAAGACAACCCTTCTGCCGTAGATGCAATAGCCACTATGCCTTTGGAGCATGTAGAGTACCAGTTACTTGCTTCCAGTGTGGGAAGTAAGGTCACGTTAGGAGTGTCTGTCCGATTTAGGTCGAGAAGAATCGATTTTGTAGAGTCGTACTGGTACTTCTAGCATAGGCCAGTAGAAGGCACCTGCGCACTCAGCTCTTACCGCTCCTCGGACTGCAGCCGGGAATGGTATAGCGCCAGGATTGTTGTGATAGTAGTTTAGGGCCCAGACTTGTGTGTTTACGATGACATAGGAGGATGCATAGGCAAACCCTGATATTATTATGGGTAATCCTCCCATAAACCCCTCAGTGTAGTACATTTGTTGTACTTTCTGTATGAGTTTTCTTTTTATATATCACAACGTCGATGTACAGTTTTGACTAGTTAAAGCTTTAGAAGCTTAACTAGTTTGATATATATATATATATATATATATATTTATATATATATATATATATATATATATATATATATTCATTCACTTTTTTTTTCGCATTTTAAATTCTGTTGATCTTTTTCTTACTTTTAGTTACCATGCGAATATTTAGTATTGACGCCCGTATTCTTATAGATACCGGGTTGAATTTTTCATATGTGAGCAACACGTTCGCTTGCCATTTTGATAGACCTCTCTCGCCACTTGATGGGGAGATTATGGTAGTCACTCCTCTTGACAAACATATCATTCGAGATACAGTCTATAGGGGCTGTGAGATCGGTATTGGGGAGACAGTATTATAAGCAGATCTGATTTCACTCCCTATCACGGATTTCGATGCCATTCTAGGGATGGATTGGCTGAGTTTATACGGGGTTTCCGTAGATTGTTTCACGAAAGAGGTTGAGTTTCGGAGGTTTGGACAGCCACCATTAGTTTTCCTGGGAGAGAGATGAGTATTACCCCACTGTATTATCTCTGTTATGAAGGCCAGACGCTTGGTATGCGATGGTATTGTAGCTTATCTGGCTTATGTTGTCGACACCATCATTGAGGGACCGAGACTTGAAGATGTCCCTGTGGTGCAGGAGTTTCCAGAGATATTCTCCAAGGAGCTTCCCGGCTTACCACCAGTTTGGGAGTTCGATTTTGAGATTGATTTAGTATCGAGAACCAATCCTATTTCTATTTCGCCATACAAAATGGCTCCTGCGGAATTGAGAGAGCTTAAGATTCAGTTGTAGGAACTTCTGGATAAGAGGTTTATCCGCCCGAACACTTCACCCTAGGGTGCTCCGGCACTGTTTGTAAAGAAAAATGATGGTACATTTCGGTTTTGTGTGGACTACAGGCAATTGAACAAAGCCACCATAAAAAATCGATATCCCCTATCACGTATCGATGACTTATTTGATCAGCTGCAGGGAGCCAGAGTTTTCTCTAAGATTGATCTCCGTTCGAGTTATCATTAGTTTAGAATTCGGGCCGAAGATGTGCCCAAGACAGCTTTTTGCACCCGATACGGCCATTACGAGTTTCTAGTCATGCCGTTTGGGCTGACTAATACTCCAGCTGCTTTTATGGATCTGATGAACCGAGTTTTTCACGACTACTTGGATCGGTTCGTCATCATATTCATCGATGATGTCTTAATATATTCATGGAGTGATGAAAATCATGTTGAACACCTTCGGGTGGTATTACAGATACTCCGTGAGAAACAATTATATGTCAAATTCTCAAAATGTGAGTTTTGATTGAGACAAATTGGATTCTTGGGGCACATTGTTTTCGCGGAGGGGGTATTATCACAAACAGTTACCGAGATTCGTAATTTTTTCGGTTTGGTCGGGTATTATCACAGATTCGTAGAGGAAGTCTCCCGAATAGCTGCTCCGTTGTCTAGATTGACCCAAAAGGGGGTCAAGTTTGTTTGAGATAACCGTTGTGAGACGAGCTTCCAGGAGCTCAAATAACGATTGATATCCGCTCCTATTTTAGCCCTTCCCACTACTAGTCGGGAGTATACAGTGTACAGTAATGCTAGCCGACAGGGATTGGGTTGCGTTCTGATGCAGGAGGGTCGAGTTATTGAATATGCCTCACGACAACTGAAAAAATACGAGGTTAACTACCCGACACATGATTCAGAGTTGGCAGTCATAGTCTTCACGTTGAAGATATGGCGGCATTATTTTTATGGGGTGATTTGTAGGGTATTCACGGATCACCAAAGTCTAAAGTATTTGTTTACCCAGCGGGAGTTGAACCTCAGACAGAGGAGATGGTTAGAGTTATTGAAAGACTATGACCTCATTATTGACTATTATTCGGACAAGGCGAATGTTGTAGCAGATGCCTTGAGTCGGAAGTCAGCATCATCCTCACAGTCGACAGAGAAAGCCTACCTTTCTTGTTTAGTGGGACTCTGAGCTTTGGGAGTCAGTTTGACTAGTGATGATCAAGGAGCACTACTAGCTCGATTTGAGGTGAGGCCAATTCTGCTTGATCGTATTAAAGAGCTTCAGGGATTAGATGAGGAGGACTAGAGTATTCTTGAGAAGATCAGCAGTGGCGAGAGTAGAGACTTCAGAGTCTGTGATGATGAACTCGTGGTATTCAGAGACAAAGTGTGTGTCCTAGCGGATAGTGATCTTCGGCGTGCTATCCTTGAGGAAGCACATTCTTCTGCATATGCTATGCATCCCGGGAGTACGAAGATGTAACGGACCATCAGGGGTAGCTATTGATGGTCAGACATGAAAAGGGATATAGCAGAGTTTAGGCTCAATACTTGGTGTGCCAGCAGATGAAGGCCGAGCATCAGCGTCCAGCGGGTACACTGCAGCCTCTTCCCATTCCTGAGTAGAAATGAGAGTATATTACTATGGACTTCGTGATGGGATTGCCGCGGACTTCTACACAGCATGATGCGATTTGGGTGATTGTCGATCGACTCACCAAATCTGTACATTTTATCCCTATCCGCGGTGACTATTCCTTAGAGGCGTTGGCAGTCTATACATTGATACCATAGTTCGGTTTCATGGGGTGCCCGTATCGATTGTTTCAGATAAGGAACCCAGGTTTACATCTAGGTTTTGGCCCAAGTTGTAGGAGGCATTGGGTACTAGATTGAAGTTCAGTACGATATATCATCATCAGACGGACGGCCAGTCTAAAAGGATGATTCAGACGCTCGAGGATATGTTTCGGGCATGTGTCATTGATTTTCATGGTAGTTGGGATCGGTACCTTCCACTGGTCAAGTTCGCATATAATAACAGTTATCAGGCCAGTATAGGGATGCCTTCATATGAGGCACTGTATTGCAGGAAGTGCCATACCCCGATATGCTGGGATGAGGTCGAAGAGTGATGTCTCAGCAGTGTTGAGTTGATTGAGCAGACAAAAGATAAAGTTAAGGTCATCCATGAGCGGATGAAGCTGCCCAAGACAGATAGAAGACGTATGCTAATCGTAAGTAGCGACCTCTTGAATTTGCTACGGGAGATATGGTTTTCTTGAGGATATTTCCTTGGAAAGGAGTTATACGGTTCAGGCAATGGGGTAAGTTGAGTCCCAGATATATTGGGCCCTTCCGTATCCTTGAGAGGGTTGGGAGTGTGGCATATAGGTTAGAACTGTCGGATAAACTTTCCCGTATTCACGACGTATTCCATGTCTCAGTACTCAGGAAATATTTGGTCGATTCTTCTCTTGTACTTGAGCCTCCACCTATTGAGTTACGAGAGGACCTTAGTTTTCCAGTTCAGCCCATGACTATTCTAGATCGGCAGGTCAGAAAGTTGTGGAGCAAGGAAGTCACAGTGGTCAGAGTTTTATGGAGGAGTAATCAGGTTGAGGAGAAAATCTGGGAGCCCGAGGAGGCTATGAAGAGACAGTACCCCCATTTATTTACAGTTTAGTCCTCTTTTAGTTTCGAGAACGAAACTTGATTTTAGGGAGTTAGAAAATGTAACACCGACTCTTTGATGCCATATTTTTGTACGATAAATTTTATTTATTTATATTGATTTTTGATTTTGGGGTATTTATATTTAATTTTTGGTATATTTAAATTTTTGCCGTATTTGAGAAAATTTGGGTAAAATGAATAGATATAAATAATAATGCTAAGAGTTTAAAAAAAAAAAAAAGAGCCCTAGTGAAGTGCTGCGTTTTAAGGCAAAACGCAGCACCCCCTTAAAATTGGATTAGGGCTTTTAGCCCTAATCCCTTTCCCCTTTCCCTCTCTCTCTTTCTCTCTCTTTCTCTCTCCCTCTCATCTCCGTCTCTTCCTCTCCCACAGCCACGCCCGATCGCCGCAGTCGCTCCCTTTCCGCCATCGCCGCCTCCCACCGCCTCGCCTTCCTCCCGCGATCGCCACCACTGCAACGCCTTTCCACGAGCCAAGCGTGCCCTTGCGCGACCTCCCTCCCCATGACCGCAACCTCCCCGCAAGCGAGATCCTCTCGCGAGCGCGTGCCTTAGCTCGCGAACGCCAGCCTACAGCATGCTCCTCCCTGCACGAGCGCGAGCGTACTCTAGCGCGTGACCCACTGTGCGAGCGCGCTCCCCACTGCGCGAGTGCACCCCAACACGAGCGCAAGCTCCCTCCAGCGCGCGACCCACTGCGTGAGCACTCACCAGCACAAGCGCGAGCGCCCTCCAGCACGCGACCCACTACACGAGCGTGCCCTAGCACGAGCGCGAGAACGCTCCAGCGTGTGCCTCACAGCCCGCGATCCACTCGCCAGCGCGATCCAGCTTGCGAGCACGAGCTCTAGTCCGTGAGCGCCCACCAGGCCACGAAGCCCACTCATGACCCGCAAAGCCCACTGCTAACCCGGGAGCCCACTGTAGCCCGTAAAGCCCACTGCGGCCAGCAAGCCGGGCTACGGGCCTGCGAGCCCACCAGCAGGCCAGCCCGCTAGCCCATCAACCCGTCAGCCCGCAAGCCCGCAAGCCCGCGACCAGCTGTTCCCTTCGAGAACTCACCTACATCTTCTTTACTATAGTTAACGACTATAATTGGATGTAATTTTAGGGTTTGGCATTTAGAAATTTAATTAGTTGCTAACCTTGTTTCAAATTTGAAAATATTACAGGCTTTAGACCAGTTCGACGGGCGAACGAAAGCTAAGTCTGAGATTTGAGAAACTCTAGGTGAAAAAAAATGCAATTACTTCAATATTTGAATTAAGTTTGTCGAAATTTGGTGGAATTTAGAATCGGAAACTATATAATGTTAAATTCGAGGAAAATTAGAGAAAATAAGAAATATTGAAAAATTGATCATTGGTTAGCCAATTGATTCGAAAGTGATGAAACGGGAATCTAGAAATGGGATTGTGTCAATTAAAGTTGTATTTAAATTTGAAAGAAAAATTGAAAATCTCATATTAGACATTTATTTGATATAAAATTGTGATGATTGATTAGGTTTGTCTTTTGGAGACTCGAGTCGTCAATTGGATTGGGTTGAAAAATATGGAGTGATTACCCTCCCTAGAAATATGAGTGAAACTCTAATCTCTTGCATGAAATAGTAAAACTTGTTTCTGCCGTGTTTTTAATAAAACATGGTTTCGATATGCATTGACTCGACGCGTGATATTAAATTTCAAAACTTGTTTTGTAACATTGGGAGTGTCATAAATTTATGTTTCTGATGACTATGCATCCATGTTTGAAATGGAATGATATTGTGCCATTATTTGAAATTACAAATTTTAAAATATTTTTCAATGGATGTACAAAAACTTTCTATGGATTCTTAAAGATTAGGACCAATTTTATTTTAGTGGGTTAAATACCTAGCCCAATACCGAATTCATTGAGCTAATGATAGTTTTGTTAGCATTGACGACTTAAATTTTGATGAAAATTTTTGGGGTTGATACTCGTGTTTTAATTGATATGGGATCAAATAATTTTTTTGTAAACACGGAATTCGCTAAACACTCGAATAGGTCTTTGGCCCCACTTGAAGGGGAGTTGTTGGTTATCACTTTATTAGGGAAATAGTTAAAAAGGAATTCCGTGTACAAGGCATACGAAGTGGTAGTAGAAGGTGAGATTCTTGAGGCGGACTTGATTCAGTTGGAAATAAAGGATTTTGATGCCATACTAGGTATGGACTGGTTACTCCTCCCCCGAGCTTCAGTGAATTGCTTCACTAAGGAGGTGGAATTCCATAGACCCGGATGTTCTCCACTTATGTTCACCGGCGAATGGCAATCTTACCCTTGTTGTTATTCTCAGCATTATAGGCACGAAAATTGGTGCATAAGGGCTGTGAGGCTTACTTAGCCCATATCATCGACACCACTATACAGAGTTCAGAATCGATGAATATTCCGGTGGTAATTGAATTTTCGGATGTCTTCCCGAACGAATTGTCCGGTTTACCTTCGATTTAGGAGTTTGATTTTGTAATCGACTTGGCTCCTAGAATTACACCTATTTCAATCCTTTCGTATCGGATGGCACCTACGAAATTAAAAGAATTGAAGGTCCAAATTCAGAAATTGTTAGACAAGGGGTTCATCAGGTAGAGTACCTCACCCTAGGGTGCTCCAGTTCTATTCGTGAAGAAGAAAGATGGTACCCTCAGATTGTGTATAGACTACTGGCAGTTGAATAAGGTGACCATCAAAAATAAGTACCCGTTGCCAAGGATTGACGACTTGTTTGATCAACTCCAAGGTGCTAGTGTTTTTTCGAAGATCGATTTAAGATCGGGCTATCACCAATTGAGAATAAAAGATGATGATGTCCACAAGACTGCATTTAGAACGCGATATGGTCATTACGAGTTTTTAGTGATACCTTTCGGCTTGACAAACGCTCCTATAGTTTTTATGGATCTCATGAACCTAATCTTCAACCCCTATCTCGACAAGTTCATCATTGTTTTCATTTACGACATTTTAGTGTATTCCAATAATGATGAGGAACACTCAGAACATCTCCGTATTGTTCTACAAACTCTCCGAGAGAAGCAACTATATGCCAAATTCTCTGAGTGTGAGTTTTTGTTTAGGGAGATTGGCTTCTTAGGGCATATTGTATCCGAAGAGGGAATATTTGTTGACTCGAAGAAGGTGAGGCAATTCTGTGATGGAAACAGCCCAAGAAAGTTATTGAGGTGAGAAGTTTTCTAGGATTGGTAAGGTATTATCAAAGATTTATAGAGATTTTCTAGAATTGCAGCTCCATTATCCAGTTTGACTTGGAAATAATTTAAATTTGAATGGAATTATAAGTGTGAGCAGAGTTTTCAGGAACTCAAGAAGAGACTTACTTTTGCTCCTATACTTGCTCTTCTCACTTATAATGACGAATATGTAGTTTATAGTGATGCTAGTAAACAAAGGTTGGAATATATTTTGATGCAAGGCGATAGAGTGATCGTCTACGCTTCTCGACAATTGAAGAAGCACGAATTGAATTATCCCACCCATGATCTAGAACTTGTTGACATTGTCTTTGCCCTAAAGATTTGGTGACATTACTTGTTTGGAGCTACCTGCAAAATCTTCATGACCACAAGAGTCTTAAGAACTTGCTCACTCAAAAGGACCACAAGGTAGGATAATGTTCGAAAATATACCTTTAAAAAAAATAAAAAAAAACACTAATAACAAAAATATTCTGTAATTATACCATATTTGTCGCGTGTTGGTTCCGCGGCAGGCTATGTTGCGTCTTGAAGACGCGACATAGCCGCGGCAGTGGGGGAGGGAGGGAAAGGGAGGCTCTCGCGGAGTGCGTGGGGGAGGGCTTCCGCGGCGGTAGGGGAGGGAGGGAGAGGTAGGAGTGCCACGGGGGGGAGGGGGAGACAGAGAGGAGGGCAGCAGCGAGGGAGAGAAAGAGAGCCACGGGGGGAGGGAGGGAGAGGGAGGAGTGCCGCCAGGGGGAGGGGGAGGGCTTCCGCGGTGGTGGGGGAGGGAGGGAGAGGGAGGAGTGTCACGGGGGGAGGGGGAGAGAGAGAGGAGGGCAGCGGCGGTGGAGAGAAAGAAAGAGAGCCGCGGGGGGAGGGAGAGGGAGAGGGAGAGAGAGCCGCGAGCAGCAGAGGGAGAGAGAGAGAGCCACCGGGGGAGGGAGAGCGTAGTGCCGAGGGGGGAGAGAGGGAGAGCGCAGCGCTTGGTCGGGTTATCGAAACCCTCAAATTAATACTGATTCCCCCAATACAACAAACTGTAGCAATAATGATTACCAGGTCGAATTACAAGGGAACTATGTTAACTTAACTCCTTAGTAAATGCCAAAATAAAATAGGGGGGTTTACAAAATAAATTCCTAAATCAAAATTAAATAACTAAAATTAAAAGACAAATTAAATATGCAAAAAATACTAAAATTTAAAGAAGAAATTCAATTCACCAAATTCCGATCCAAGGGTTCATATATTCGATTGTCTTATTGATCATTGGTTAAAAATATTATTCTTGCAATTCAAGCATTTAACCTTAAATCTATTAGGATAGCCATAATAAATTTTGTGTTTTTCTAAAATAATTGACCAAACCCAGCATCCAATCAAACTTATCATTAATCGACTGGGCACGATAGCGTTCCATATCAAATAATGCCAGCATTAAGTTTTATGAAAACAGTTAAACTAAAATACAAATAACCAGGATAGCCGTACAATTATTCGATTTTGTTTCATCGATTCCTTAGATTAAAATGAATATCGGCAAACGACCCATAAACATATATTATCTATTTGCTACTCGTACCATTCATTCATGACAATTACGGATCACTGAAATCCTGGATGCAGTAGAAAAATTGATATTGAATTAAATTGTCATATTAACCAATATCAATCTTTCATAAAAATAAACCAAAAATCGACGAATACTTGAATAAAAGACAAGAAATTAAATTAAGAACATAAACTCACAATGAAGAACAATCGATTAAGATTCCCCTTGAATCAGAATAAAGAAACTAACCACTCATGGTGGTAAGTATCAACACAAGAAAATAAAAAATAATGTTCCTAAAAAGAAAGAAAAAAATAAAAAATAAAACCTAATGAGAGATTGAATGAACAGTCATGAAGTTCCTCTCTTTTCTCCTTAAGATGCAGCCATCTCCTTGGAGTATTGTGTAGAGAGTATTATGTTGTGTTTTTGAGTGCAGCCTCTTTTGTATTTAAATAAGCAAGGTAGCCGGCCTCTTTCTGTGAAAATAGGAAACTTTCCTTGCTTCTAGTCTTTCAATTTGATTAGGACTCTTCCTCTTCATAGAAAATAGGAAAGAAGATATTTTCTCCTAAAGAATAATGCAACTTTCCTTTGTTCTAGTTTTCTAATTTAATCAGAACTCTTCCTATTGAGAAAACTAGAAACTCTACTAGAATGCTGAAATTAAAATTCAAACTTCTCTTCTTCAAAGTCCAATAAGATGTCTTGACCCAATTAGTTCCAAAATTGCCTTCTTAAGCTCAATTTGCTCCAAGTCTTCAATTTCAATCTCCTAAAAATAAAATTCAATAAAACCAACCATTAGTGCATTAAACAATTCAAATTCAAATCATGATAACAATAATAAATTGAATAAATTGCATGTTATCAAATTCCCCCACACCAAACCAATGCTTGTCCTTAAGCATTCACTAGATTAATGTCACACAAGTATTCTCTTCTTCACTCTTTCTCCTCCTTCAATTCATCTTCAAATAATTTCAAAGCAGCACACATCGAAAAATTCAAGCAAAAATAACAATTCAGAGAGCAAGTGATCATAGTTTTAAAACTTTAAAAGAAAATATAAGTATCCCATCAAACTCGATAACTTCATCAAAATTCAATGCATCAAGATTCAATACCCTCATAAAGATTTCACTCTATACACTCAAAGTGTTTAAGGGAATTTATCAATAACTCTCAAAATCAAAGCATAGTATGCTATTATCATAAGCTTGCTTATTTATCAAATCTCCACCACTACTTATATGAATTCAAAACAAAAATCCGGGGGTCTTTGTAAGGGTTGTAACGTGGCTTGGGTAAAGGAAGGGTAAAAGGATAAATGTATCGTGTAATAAATATATCAAAGAAGCATGTCAAGAGTATATCCCCTATATCCCATATCATGAAATACAATCAAGCCAAAAGAAAGATATCCCAATTAAGATCATAATCATCTCTCAATCAAACTTTTCACATTTTCGCTTCAAATTCTCCAATTTCAACTTTTGGGAATTTCTTCTTTTTCTTTTTCTTTTCCTTCTCTTTTTTTTCTTTTTTTTTTGGTATCAACACAATTTTTAATGAATAAGGAAACTAAATGAGGATCAATGAAAAATGCCGGGCATATGCAATCCACCCCAAGTATATAATCAACTTCTCGAAAATAAATCTCACAATAGAAGTATCTCATTCCCTTTGCAAATAACCACTAAATATATGCTCAAATCACATGCTTCTTTAATATAAGGACCAAAAAGAAGGTAAAGCGTAAAAAGAAGACTATGTGTTAATTAATGAGGTTAAAGCAAAGAAAAGGGATATAAGCTCAAAGGGTTTCACTAAGGGAAATATTATGCACAGGAAAGTTTATTTTCGAGAGCTAAAATGGGTAAACCTAAATGCCCCCATCATATTAATGTATGAATTCATTGATGTGGTCTCAAAAAGTATAGCAAAGCAAGTTCTAGAATAAACACACTAAGATTGATGCACACTCATGAAGAAATATTAGAGGAAATTTGATGACATGCTCTTAAGGCTCAAATTCTCACAAAAATTGTGCAATGTTGTATCAAATCTATCACATTTTCAAATGACTCAATCATCAAGATCAATGGGACACTTTAAAATAATTTTATCCAAAAATAACTAATCACACTTGTCTCTTTCATGTATTTCAAACTCAAATCAATAATGTATACTAACTCAAAATCATTATCCGACAAAATCCAGATAGTACGAAGTTTCAAAACAAAATAGAAGAAATGACATTGGCATGAAAATCCTCCCCCACACCTAAATACTACATTGTTCTCAATGTATGCAAAAGACGAGAATTTTAGACACAATGCTAAAGAAATTCACAACTAGCACAATTAAAAACTGATCTCAGAAATGAAAGATGCTAGGCAATGAAAGAGGACAATGAAAAGAAAGATAAAGAATGAGAAAACTCCCCTAAGGTGATGGCAGGAATGGGAGAATGCGAATTCTCCTCTATGAATCCTTCGGTTTGGGCATTCGCAACCAGCATATTTATTTATTTTTTTTAAGGCCGAAAATCGCGTGATCACGCCCTAATGCCAAGACTGCTTCTGCCTCTGAAAATTCTGTGTTGAACCATGACTTGGGTGATTGAATTGGACACCTGCAAAAATTAAAGAAGAGATAAATAACACTTAAAATTGAATAAATGAAATTACTAAAAATTAAATCAAATTCTAAAAAAAAAAAAAAAAATTTGGGTTGCCTCCCAACAAGCGCAATTATTTAACGTCGTTATGCTCAACGGTTTTCACTTGTTTCCCTTCAAGGAGGCTTCAACTTTACTTTGTGAGGCGCATATGACTTTACTTCCATATCTAATTGTGCATTCAATTCAAAATCAATATCACATTTTTCTTCACAAATTTCCTGCACAATTAAATAAAATATATCAGTAGAACAAAGTGATTGACACTCATTTGGGTACTTCATAGGATCGAAAATAATAAATTTTACAATGTTACCATCAAACTCGACGGAGAGAGTACCCTCATCCATATCTATTTTGGTCTTTACTGTCTTCATGAATGGTTGTCCTAATAGAAGTTGAGCTGAATTTGTGATAGTGTCTCCTTCCATTTTCAAGATGTAAAAATCAGTTGGAAAAATTAATTCGTTAACCTGCACCAAAACATCTTCAACAATCCCCTCTGGATCAGCACATTTTTTAGGTAGAATTCCTTTGTTGATATCACATACATTCTTACCCATCTTGTCACCTCTTATTTTTCCTACTTCCTTCTCGTATTCTTCCATCTTGGATTCCTCAAACTTAATTGGACTTTCATCGATGGCCTTATCCTCTTCTTCTTCATCCTTCATTTCATCTACCTTCTTGGATGATGGTGGGGTTGATCGCAACACCATTGCACTATCATTCTCCTTAGGGTTTACTACCGTCTGTGAAGATAATTTCCCTGAGATTCGAACCTCCAAATTGCTAACCGAAGTGGCTAGCTTAGTGATTTGATTTCCCAAATTTTGAATACTAGCTCTCGTTTCCTACTGAAATTGTTGAGTATTAGTCGCGAGAGCCTTAACTATATCCTCTAAAGACATACCAGAATTTGAGGGTTGTGCAAGTGCGGGTGTTGTTCTGTTGAAGTGTTGCCATCTCGTGTGTCCTCCTTGGTGTCCATAGCTCAAGTTTGGCTGATCCCTCCATTCAGGATTATAATAATGGGAGAAAAGATCATACGTACATTGAGCTTGATCAGGGAATCCTCCTACCATATTTACTTGTTGAATGATATCTTCTTGTAGGGATGGACACATATCTGTCGGATGTTCGGGAACTGAGCATATGCCACAAACTTTGGATGCACGTATTCGCCTTGCAGCCATCTGACAAACCAAAGCAGTCAATTCAGAAATTTGATTTTCAAAATTTGAGTGACTTACCTCATGAGTTGGGTTCTCGATGCACAAGGGATGTTGGTTCAAAATTGATGTAGGTAACTCCATCTTTTCCTCTCCAAAAATCAATAAACAAGTGAAAAGCACAAACTAAGAAATTAAAATAGTTCCCCGGCAACGACGCCAAAATTTGGTCGGGTTATCGAAACCCTCAAATTAATACTGATTCCCCCAATACAACAAACTGTAGCAATAATGATTACCAGGTCGAATCACAAGGGAACTATGTTAACTTAACTCCTTAGTAAATGCCAAAATAAAATAGGGGGGTTTACAAAATAAATTCCTAAATCAAAATTAAATAACTAAAATTAAAAGACAAATTAAATATGCAAAAAATACTAAAATTTAAAGAAGAAATTCAATTCACCAAATTCCGATCCAAGGGTTCATATATTCGATTGTCTTATTGATCATTGGTTAAAAATATTATTCTTACAATTCAAGCATTTAACCTTAAATCTATTAGGATAGCCATAATAAATTTTGTGTTTTTCTAAAATAATTGACCAAACCCAGCATCCAATCAAACTTATCATTAATCGACTGGGCACGATAGCGTTCCATATCAAATAATGCCAGCATTAAGTTTTATGAAAACAGTTAAACTAAAATACAAATAACCAGGATAGCCGTACAATTATTCGATTTTGTTTCATCGATTCCTTAGATTAAAATGAATATCGGCAAACGACCCATAAACATATATTACCTATTTGCTACTCGTACCATTCATTCATGACAATTACGGATCACTGAAATCCTGGATGCAATAGAAAAATTGATATTGAATTAAATTGTCATATTAACCAATATCAATCTTTCATAAAAATAAACCAAGAATCGACGAATACTTGAATAAAAGACAAGAAATTAAATTAAGAACATAAACTCACAATGAAGAATAATCGATTAAGATTCCCCTTGAATCAGAATAAAGAAACTAACCACTCATGGTGGTAAGTATCAACACAAGAAAATAAAAAATAATGTTCCTAAAAAGAAAGAAAAAATAAAAAATAAAACCTAATGAGAGATTGAATGAACAGTCATGAAATTCCTCTCTTTTCTCCTTAAGATGTAGCCACCTCCTTGGAGTATTGTGTAGAGAGTATTATGTTGTGTCTTTGAGTGCAGCCTCTTTTGTATTTAAATAAGCAAGGTAGCCGGCCTCTTTTTGTGAAAATAGGAAACTTTCCTTCCTTCTAGTCTTTCAATTTGATTAGGACTCTTCCTCTTCATAGAAAATAGGAAAGAAGATATTTTCTCCTAAAGAATAATGCAACTTCCCTTTCTTCTAGTTTTCTAATTTAATTAGAACTTTTCCTATTGAGAAAATTAGAAACTCTACTAGAATGCTGAAATTAAAATTCAAACTTCTCTTCTTCAAAGTCCAATAAGATGTCTTGACCCAATTAGTTCCAAAATTGCCTTATTAAGCCCAATTTGCTCCAAGTCTTCAATTTCAATCTCCTAAAAATAAAATTCAATAAAACCAACCATTAGTGCATTAAACAATTCAAATTCAAATCATGATAACAATAATAAATTGAATAAATTGCATGTTATCAGCGCTGCGGGTGGTGGAGGCCCGCAGCTCTCTCTCTCTCTCTCTCCCTCCCCCCGCGGTTCTTTCTCCTCCCATGGATGTCTCTCTCTCCCTCCCTCCCTCACCCACCGGTGGCTGTCTCTCTCTCTGCCCCCTCCGCCCGCAGCCCCTCCCTCCGCCGCTCGCGACTCGCTCTCTCCCTCCCTCCCCCGTGACTCTCTCTCTTTCTCTCCCCCGCCACGGCACTCCTCTCTCTCTCCCCCTCCCCCCCGCGGTACTCCTCCCTCTTCCTCCTTCCCTCCCCCACCGCCTCGGAAGCCCTCCCCCCTACCTCCGCGCGAGCCTCACTTTCCCTCCCTCCCCCACTGTTGCCCACCGCCACCCACTGTCGTGGGAGCCCTCTGTGCGCGGGAGCCTTTGGGCTATGTCGCGTCTTGAAGACGCGGTATAGCCCGTCGCGGGTCTAACCCGCGACAAATATGATATAGATGTAGAATTTGTTTGCTGACTGGGTTTTTTTAAAATTTTTTTTATGTATATTTTGGAACATAACTCTAAGAAGGTAGTTGAAGTTATTTAAAGACTATGACTTGATGATTGATTATCACTCGGGAAGGCAAATGTTGTTGCAGATATCTTAACCCGTAAGTCCTCATCTTGTTCTTCACCCTCTAGGAGTTCATATCTCTCATGTCTGTTAGGACTTCTTACATTAGGAGTCGAGTTGGCCAGTGATGACAATGGTATACTTTTGGCCAGATTCGAAATACGACCAACCTTAGTGAATCGCATACGAGAGCTCCAATCAACTGATGAAGAGTTAAAGAGCATCGTGGAAAAGATTCACAAGGGTAAAGGTGTTGAGTTCCATATCTGGGAGGATGGCATGGTGGTATGTGGGAAATGAATTTGTATTCCCAAGAATGATGAGCTTCAAAAGGTATACTTAAAGAAGTACACTCTTCGTCTTATGTTATGCATATCGGGAGTACAAAAATGTACAGGACCATTAAGGAAACTTATTGGTGGTCGAGGTTAAAGTAGGAAATAGCTGAATTGGTGGCAAGGTGCCTTGCGTACCAACAAATCAAAGCTGAACATCAGAAACTGGCTAGAATGCTTCAACCATTACCTATACCTGAATGGAAATAGGAGCATATTACCATAGATTTTGTGATGGGATTGCCACGTACTCCGACCCGACACAATGCTATATCGGTGATTGTTGATCGGCTCACTAAATCAGCATATTTTCTCCAAATCCATAACACTTACTCTTTGGAGAGGTTAGCTAAATTGTATCTTGATGAGATTATCCGACTCTACGGGTTTTCGTATCAATTATATCAGATAATGACCCTCGATTCACATCCAGATTTTGGCCTAAGTTACAAGATGCCTTGGGCACTAAGTTGAAATTCAGCACTGCATTTCATCTGCAGATGGATAGACAGTCAGAGCATACAATCTAGATGTTGGAAGACATGCTGAGAGCATGTGTTATGGACTTTCAAGTGAGTAGGGATAGACACCTCACATTAGTTGAATTTGCCTATAACAACAGCTATCAAGCTAGTATTGGGATGTCACCATACAGAACTTTTTATGGAAGGAAATGCTGGACTCCGTTATGTTGGGACGAGATTGGTGAAAGGAAAATTGAAAACGTAGAATTGATTAAAGCCACCAAGGAAAAAGTAAAAATAATCTGAGAAATAATGAAAGCAGCTCAAAATCGACAAAAGAGTTACGCCGACAAGAGGAGGAGGCCTTTGAAATTCGAAGTTGGAGATGGTATTTTTAAAGGTATATCCTTGAAATGGTATAATCCGATTTCAGAAACGAGAAAAATTGAATTCTCGTTATATCGATCCCTTCAAAATTCTTGAAAGAATTGGAAAAATAGCTCATTGGCTTGAATTGTTATCGGAGTTACAAAGGATCTATGATATTTTTCACATTTCAATATTGAAGAAATACTTATCGGATCCCTCACATATGTTAGAAGCTCCTCCGGTAGAATTGAATCCAAACTTGAGTTTAAAGTGCAGCCAGTACGAATCATAGATCGACAATTCAAGCAATTAAGGAATAGGCAAATCCCAATGGTGAAAGTATTGTGGAGAAACAACCAAGTAGAAGAATAGACTTGGGAGAGTGAAGAATTAATGTGGAAGTAACACCCGTAACTTTTTGATATATAAATTTTAATTTAAATTTCGAGAACAAAATTTCCTTTTAGAGGGTTAAGTGTTGTAACACCAAGAGAAGAAGAAAAAAAGAATAAGAAAAAGAAAAGTCAACAAAATACATACACACATTCACTCTCTCTCTCTCTCTCTCTCTATCTCTCTTCCCCTCTCCCTCCCCCACTTTTCCAATTCCCTTTCGTGAAACCATTCCCCCCAATCTTCTTCTCCCTCTCTACTTCTCTCCTCTCTCATTCCGTCGAAGTCTACCGGCCAATGGTGAAGGGGACGATCTCTCTCTTTCCCCTGGTACTTCTTGCATGAAGAAGACCCCAGATCTCTCGATGCGCTATGAAGATTGGAGACTTAGTTGTTTTGCACGAACCTGAAGTTGTCAACACCAATACCTAAGAGGTTCTTCGTCTCTACACTTCAATCTACTCTCCTCTCGTCGTTTGCATTGCATTAAGTAAACGTTTGGGTTTTGTATTTCTTGGTTTAGTTTTTCGTGATAGTTGATTTTAGGATTTTTTTTTGTGTGGACGAATTTGATGAGGGGAAATGTGGGTACGAATAGTTCTTGAAGGTTGGGAACTGATTTGATAACATTAGGGTTTTTCTTTGTCGATTGGGGGTTTAAATTCTGAATGTGATGTTCATGATTTGGCAGTTGAAATTAGGGATTTATTTATGTATTTGTTTATTTATAATAAATTAGGGTTTTTAAACCCGATCTTCAAAAAAAAAATATACATTTAACATTCTGCCATTGAAACTGTGGACTTGTTTCTACATCTGAGTTTTGATAATAACAAAGACTTGGAGTTAAATTGAATTTTCTTATTTTCTCTGTCCCATCTAGAATAGTTCTCAGAAAAATAAATAAATGATTTCTTTAAAGGGTACATTGCCAACAAGATTTCCATTATGACATGTGTATTGCTCTAGTTGTTTTGGGAACCCTCAATATACATATTTGCAAATCCTTATGTTCCATGACTACTGAATGTATTTAAAACCTAGATGCTATTAAAGTTAATAGTTTTATGATGGCATGCTTCTGAGAAGTAGAAAATATGCGAGGTTTAGGACAATCTATTAGAGTTTAAAAGGAGATTTCTTTGGAGCCGATAATATATAGAGAGTGAATACCCTCTTGAGGTGAGTGGACGGTTATGTTTCATATAAATGAGTAACTAATTTCAATCATGTTTCATAAAATGAATTTTGGAAAGAGTTCGAACTAGATTTATAATGTTTTGTGAATATGGTGTATCTCAAATGAAATCTGAATAAATTTATGACTCTTATACTAAATTATTGAATTATTTGCATTGTATTACAATTGAATATTCGTGTGAAATCTGTATTGTTATTCTACGTTGAAATTTGAGCCTGAATTGATTTATAAACTGAATTTGGTAACATGGTGCTAGAAAAGGGCTATAGTTTAAGTTTTGCCACGGACCGAGCCATTGGGGCCACGTGGTTAAGGCTATTTAATTTGGCTTGATGGTAGGTGGGTTGGAGAGTCTTCTCAAGCCGCCGTGATAACATGGATGCACCCCATGGAGCTCCGAGCCAACGTCAAGATGAAATGGATTTTTAGAAAATAGTGAAAAAATCCATTGGCGGATCCTATCAACGGCCATTGGTAGGATAATGATTTCGGTATATCCTAAAATTGTGAAAAATGAATATAAATTGTTTATTTTTATTATATGAGTCATGATGGTTTGAAATAAGCTGTTTTATGCCAATGTTTTCAATTATGACGACGTATTTTGTATATGATTTTTGAAATAACCATTTTTACTTCTCATTTATGCATTGCATACCATTGCACTCCATTCACCGGGTATTTTAAATATTCACCCCTCTCTTTCACATTTTTCAAAGGAACTTTAAACGGGAGACTTCATTTGAAACGATTGGATACGTGTTTTTACTGATCTTTGATAGGTATTGATGGTGTAACTTCTATTTTTGGGATTAATATAGAAAATCCATGGAATGAGAATTTTATACTTTTATTTGGTTTAAATTCGATTGATATTTGTTTTATTTTCTATTTGTAGGCAAGTATTGTGGAATCTACTCTTATATCATTTGGAATTTTGTAAATGATGTTAAATTTATTTCTGCGAATTTATTTTTGTTTATGTGGAACATTTGTACTTTTATTGTGAATTTTGAAAATATTTTTTTGAAAATTTATTTGTTGATTGTATTGGTTTAGGCATGCATTGGAATTGGAATGGCCGGATTGGCCTCGTGCATGTTATTGAGATTAGATGGACTGGGTTGCTCCTTTGTATGATTTTAAATAGTTTTGAAAACAGGTTTGTACATGTGGAATGCCTTGCATTGTCTAGGTACGTGGAGAGATTCTGCCCGTATACCGAGATAATGCGACGGTTGTTGTGTGCTTGACTCGAGAGTCGGGGCGTGACATAAATGTTTAGCATGCATATAATGTCATAAACACTTTGCTTCTACTAATTTGCAAATATTCTAAATATTTTATCGTGTTTCTAACAACATGATGTCATGGAAACTCTTTATTTCTAATAATATGCAGATATTTTATCATATTTTTAATAATATCGTATCATGGAGACTATTTTTTCTATTAATATACAAATATTCTATTGTGTTTCTAATTATATAATGTCATAAAAACTATTTGTTTCAACTAATATACAAATATTCTATCATGTTTCTAACAATATACTTTGTATGAAAGCATTTATTTATGGTAAATTCAATTCTATATCAAACAAATTTCTTACATAATTTCCGTTCAAAGAAAACCAATTATTGTGAGATATTTTAAGAAATAGATAAATGTCAGATGCAAAAATAAAGATTGAGTATTAAATATGAAATCAGAATACAAAAGTTCTTAGATTTTGCGTTTGAAAATTCATGTGAAAATAAAAAAATTGCATGTTCTTGTGTACGATATTGTAATGTTTATTGCAAATTTCATGACAAAATAGAGGAACATTTGATATGTGATGGTATTATTAGGTTATTTGATTGCTGGGTATTTCATGGGAAATCTACTCCTACAACTCCTGAATTTTCATTTACTAGTGTCTCACAACTCCAACCATATCTTATGAAACCCCAATACAAAATATTGACATCAGAGATATGGAAGGGTTATTAAGAGACATTTAATACTCATGATGTTTAAATTGATGATCAGGAATTAAAAATAGAGAATGTAAGTATGTCAAATTAATGTACGATTGACACGGTTCATGATGTAGGCGAGTCGAATATGAACAATCCAATATTCATGAAATTGCTTGAAGATGTAAGTAAACAACTCTATCTTGATTGCTCAAAGGCTTCTAAATTGTCCTTTGTTGTTACTTCATACTACTTTAAGTACATGCATGGTGGAGTTCTATGTCATTTATCAGGGGATTCTTGAGATCCGTCTTTCTATATGCAAATATTTCTAAGTCATCTACAGAATTTAAGCAGTTTGTTAAGATTTAGACAGTGATTATAAGAAAATACATACATGTTTTAATGATTACATATTATATTGGGGTGATAGTCAGGAGTAAAATTGCTACCCCATTTGTGGTGTATCTTGATGGTTTCCAAATCAAGATTGCAAAACAAAGAAGAAGAAAAAAACTAATAAAGATGTTATGATATTTTCATTCAATTTCTCAATATAAAATGTTATTCATGTCTACCAAAACCTCAAATCTCATGAGATGACATGATGAGAGTCGTACGAAGGATGGTTACTAAGGTTTTATTAATTGATGCCCACATGGCTGCTCAGGTTAGGGGTAATGGGCAGTTACCCATTACCCCACTCACCCATAATTTGTCTCCCCAAAATAACTCCTACGGCGGTTAGGATTCAAAAAAAAAAAAAAAAAAAAGAACATGATTCTTTAATGAAGAAGAACAAGAGAAATAATAAACACGAGAGGTGGATTCCGATCAACGGACAAATCACCGGGTTAAGGGTTGGATCGTTGTGGTATCGTGTTAATAGTTCGTCTTACGTAACTATCATCCCGACTGCGAGTTGCTGCAGTTCCAAATTTGCGGTTTCCGAAATTATTCGAATCACCGATTAAGGTACACCGTAAACTCGATTTCTTATGATTCTGAAAAATGTTAATTATTGTTTCCGTTGCGTGATTGAGTCACCATAATCTAACATTGGTATCAGAGCTTGTTAGATATATTTCTAAATAATTTTTTCAGAATTTAATTTGGGTATAAAAATAGAGGGTATAAAATTTGGGGTTCGGATCACGGATGAATTTCGAGAATCCGATTATACCACTGTGTTACCCAACTCACGTAGAACACGAAAATAATTTTTTCGTAATTTTCTGAGCACGATAGGGCTAAGAAAATTCCGGTTGAAGCATTCGGTCGTGAATAGTGACCGAACACTTCAACCCCAGATTTGGCGACTTTTATATCAAATCAGAGTATGAAAATGGTAGATCTGTGTTTACCCCTCCTAGATCTACATTTTGATATACATATTGCATGTTGTTTGTACCGAAAATTAGGTTTTCGGAGAACCGGGTCGAAAGACCCAATTGCAGACCTGTCGGTTAAAGAAGATGAGCCCCAGACCCGCGGGCGCGTGAATAACACGCGCCAAGGAGAGCGTCCAGCAGGCGCGTGGACTCACGCGCGAGTAAGGCGCGTGAGCGGTCAGGGCCCGGGGGGCGCGGGTCGGGGCGGGTCAAGCGTCGACCACAACCCGACACGTATCGGGTCTAACCCGACCCGTTAACCCCCCAAGTCGGGTCACCTGACCCGTTGACCGACCCGCTGACTCGGCTCCGCGCGTGTGGGCTCGTGAGAACGCGCCGCGACTGGGCGCGCGTGAGCCGAGCCGGCGCGGGCGCGTGGTAGCCCGTGTAAGACGCGCTCCGCGTGAGCCGAGCCCTGTCTGGCGCGTGGAAGCGCGTGAAGAGCGCACCGCGCGTCCAGCGCGTGACCCAGGCTCCTGCAGGCGCGTGGAGGCGCGTGGCAGGGCCTGCAGACGCGCCGCCGGTGCGCGGCAGCGCGTGGGGACCCCGGCGGCGCTTCAGGTCGTCCAAAATTGATTTTTTTTTTTTTTAATTTTTTTTTTGGTCCTTTGAGGAAATTTGTGACTATTTGTGGGATTTTGTACGCCGAATTAAAATCCGGATAAAGAGATGAGATCCCGGGTTGTGGTGTATGGTGTCCGTTGACTCATATGCTCACTTTGGGGTCAATACTCGATTCATTTTGTATTATTAATTCGTAGGGTGTACGAAATTGTGAAAATAAGCATTATTAGTCACTAACGTCTCTTTTTCTGTGTAACAGAGACATGGCTGCTACGAAAACTGTCGTTCTAGATCTCGTTAAGGGAGATAAACTGAACGGTGACAATTATGATATTTGGCACCGAAAGGTTCAGTTTGTCTTCGAGGAACAAGAACTCGGGGAAGTTCTTAAGAACGAGATGGTGGACCCCGGGGAGGGTTCCACGGCACAAGCACGACGGGATCAGGAGGTGTATCGTGCTTGGAAAAAGAAGGATAGCCAAGCGAGGGTAATCCTTCTTAGCTGCATGCACGATGAACTGATTCCGATTTACGAGCAGTATCCTACTGCACAGTCGATCTGGCATGCTCTCAGAGAGCAATATGGCGCCCCGTCAGCTCCTAAGGTGAGGATGCTGACCTATAAGTTCATCACTTATAAGAAGAGGCACGATCATACAATGAAACAGCATTTAATGCACATGTCGAGTATGATCGCTTCTCTGAAGAATATGGGGGAGCCGATGTCTAATGAGCTTCAGGTACTGGGTGTGATCCAGTCCTTGCCTGACTCCTGGGATGTGGTTAAGACCTATCTCACGCACACTGAGAGTATTCATACTTTCATGGACGTGAGTAGGCACTGTGAGCTCGAGGAGGAGCGTCAGGAGGTGGCTAGGTCTTCTTCTGCTCATGCTAATTTTGCGGAGTCGAGTAAGGGCTCCTGGGGTTTAAAGCGCAAGTGGCGCAAGCATGAGAAGAAGGCCAAGGGCCAAGGCAAGAAAAAGCAACCTACCAAGACCGACGACAAAGGACAGAAGCGCAAGAAGAAGGAGCTCGATAAGAGCAAAGTCCAATGCTATGTTTGTGGCAAGCTTGGGCATTTCGCACGCGAGTGTGGCGAGCGAAAGGTATGTCCTTCTTCTTTACATGGTTTGAGTTACGTGTCATCTAGTGTGATGCTCATTAACTCTTCTCCTTTGTAGATTGTAGACTCAGGAGCCACGGACCATGTAGCTCGGGACAGGAGCGCATACGTGGAGTTCCGCCGTTTAAGTCCCCAGGCGAGGAGGCTGTACGTGGGGAATGGAGCATTCGTGGAAGTGAAAGGGATTGGCACTTGCAAGCTATTGCTACGAAGTGACCAAGTCTTATATCTTCATGATGTTTTGTATGCCCCTGAGATTAGGATATTTAGTGTTGCTGGGAAACTCTAGAGTTTCCATTACTTATGACAGTTCTTTAATTTGTTCCGGTTTAGTCCATGAGGGACTTTATGTATTGGATATGATTTCATGTTATGAGACTTATTCTTCTTCTACTATTGCTTTTGCATCTGATAGTTTAGTGGATGATGTGAATGTATGGCATAGTAGACTTGGCCACATAGGGCAAGAGAAGATGGCCCGGTTAGCTACGAATGGCCTGCTGGGCCCGCTAGCCAAGGTCCAGTTGCCCGTATATGAGTTTTGCCTTGCGGGCAAAGCCACTAGAAAACCATTTGGGAAAGCAATGAGAGCTGGGACTCTATTGCAATTGGTCCATTCCGACATTTGCGGACCCATGAATGTGAGAGCCCGAAACGGAGCCACGTATTTTATTACATTTAGAGATGATTACACGCGTTTCGGTTACGTTTACCTGATCTCGCACAAGTCTAAGGCACTAGAATGCTTCAGGAGGTTTATCAGTGAGGTTGAAAATCAGCTAGACTTGAGGGTGAAAACTCTCAGAACCAATCGGGGGCGCGAGTATCTGTCCGAGCAATTTAAAGAGCTCTGTTCCGATAGAGGTATTACGAGACAGTTAACTATTCCTGCTACTCCTCAACAGAACGGAGTAGCCGAGAGAAGGAATAGGACTCTGTTGGAGATGGTGAGGTCGATGATGGCACAAGCCAACCTACCTATCTCACATTGGGGGGATGCGTTGTTGACTGCGGCCTACGTCCTTAACCGTGTTCCGACAAAGTCTGTAGTTAGCACCCCATACGAGCTTTGGACAGGGAGACAGCTTGACCTTAGCCACTTGAGGCCATGGGGTTGCGCTGCGTATGTTCGTGATTCCTCGCATCAGTACGGCAAGTTAGGCCCGCGAGAAAAGAAGTGTATCTTTGTTAGATACTCTGAACAATCCAAAGGATATGTGTTCCTAGGAGAACATACGGACGGTACTGTCACCGAGATAGAGTCTCGTGATATCACATTTCTCGAGAGTGATTTCCCTAAAAGAGGAGAAATTGATCGAGATCTCACCTTTTACGAGATGGATGAGCCTAGTGGCTCAACCGAACCCAGTGACGAGATTCAAGAGCCGATTGTGGATCTTGATCTTAGTGGGAGCAATCCATCTCAAGGTGTGGGACCTCTCTCTCCTCGAAGGAGTATTCGGGGACAAGTGCCACGTCGCCGTTTCCCGATTGAGGATGAGATCCTCATTGTGACTCCTGAGGACGATGAAGAGCCGAGGAATGCACAGGAGACTCTGGAGGGTTCAGCAAAGAACCAATGGTTACAGGCCATGCACGAGGAAATGGAATCAATGACAGTCAACAAAGTCTGGGAGCTAGTTGACTTACCTGAGGAAAGAAAGGCCATTGGAAACAAGTGGGTTTTCAAAATTAAGAGAAAGGCCGACGGATCGATTGAGAGGTACAAGGCCCGTCTGGTAGCCAAGGGTTACACGCAGACTAAGGGCATTGATTACGAGGAGACTTTCTCCCCAGTAGTCAAATTTACTTCGATCCGTTTACTTTTGGCGATTGTCGCTAGTATGGATCTTGAGTTACACCAGATGGACGTTAAGACCGCTTTTCTTAACGGGAGCCTGGATGAGGAGATCTACATGGAACAGCCCCCTGGGTTTGTTTTGGTAGGTTAAGAGGACAAGGTCTGTCGACTTCGGAAGTCGATATACGGTCTAAAGCAATCATCCAGGCGGTGGTACCTAAGATTTCACGAGGAGGTGATATCTTACGATTTTACGATGGTTGAGGAAGATCATTGTGTCTATCTGATTCGGTTTGATAACTCTTTTGTGATCCTATCGTTGTATGTGGATGACATAATGTTGGCTGGAAACAACATTAAGTATTTAAAGACCATCAAAACATGGTTGTCATCCAGTTTCGACATGAAAGATATGGGTGAAGCTGAGTTCATCCTTGGAGTTAAGATCCAGAGGGATCGCTCGAGAAAGATGTTGGCTCTTTCACAAGAGACTTACATTAAGAAAATTCTCGAGCGTTTTGGGATGAATGATTGTAATCCCATAGATACTCCGATCGCCAAAGGTGAAGGCCTAAGCCTGGACATGTGTCCGAAAACTCAGGAAGAAGTAAGGGAAATGAGTAAAGTACCTTATTCCAGTGCAGTGGGAAGTTTGATGTACGCAATGTTGTGTACTAGACCAGAAATTTGTTATGCAGTTGGTCTGGTGAGCAGATATCAGGCAAATCCTGGAAGGGGTCACTGGAGAGCAGTGAAGAGGATTTTCCGATATCTAAAAGGAACTGCAAACTTCTCCTTGAGTTATGGAGGAGGCGATTTGTGCCTTGTGGGCTATTCGGACGCCGACTGGGGAGGTGATTTGGATAAACGCAAATCGACATCAGGTTTTGCTTTCTTGCTCAATGGCGGAGCTATCTCTTGGAGCAGTAAGAAGCAAACCTGTGTTGCTCTATCTACGATAGAGGCTGAGTTCGTGGCGTGCTCAGTTGCAGTTCAGGAAAGTGTTTGGCTCCGGAGACTACTGAATGACTTAGGGATTGTAGCGGATAGTGGGAGACCTGTAATGATTTATTGTGATAATCAGGCCGCTATCGCTTACACTCGAGATCCTAAGTTTCATAGTAGGACTAAACACATCGACACCAGGTACCATTATGTTAGAGACATCATCGAGAAGGGTGAAGTGACCGTCAAGTACATTTCGACACACAGCATGGTAGCTGACCCCTTCACCAAACCCATCACTAGAGACTCTTTTTTAGGGCATAGAGAGTCATTGGGTTTGAATATCTACTGACATTTCTCAGTTTGTACTTAATGATGACGTTGATGCTTATTGATTTTATATATATATGATGATAGTGCATTATTCAGTCACTTTTACATTATATTTTTCATTTAATGCACTTACTTTTAATTATCATATATATGTAATAGATATGTCGGGCAGGCGAGGTCGACTCTCTCACACGAGTGACCACCTCCGGCTCTGAGTGAGCGGGGATGAGACGGTTTCTAGCTGTAAGAGGTTTTGAGAGTGGCCCTGCTAGAACATAAGTCGCCTTGATACGTGTTCAGGATGAGGTCATATGCGATATGACCGACATGGAAGTACCCACATCCATGTTGCTTGTGAGAAGCCAGGTTTGAGATCTCGGATATCACCTATAATTTGTGATATTGTCTCATAGGTACTCTTTCTGAGATCTCTAGGTAAAGTCTTATGAGTAGACTGTGTTCTCGTACCTGCACAGTGTTAGAGAAATCTGACATATGCCCTTCTGAGAGATGGGGGAGTAACACTGTGGCACGTGTTTTCATACCACGTATGAAAAGACGACTTGGGATAGTGGGAGCTATATTACTTGAGACAATAATTTAAAACTTATCCCCAAGCCCCACTGTGTGAGATTTGAGATCCCTTGGATGGGATCTCTTGTGCCCTTATTACTTTCGGCTGTTTCTTGAGATCATGATTCAGTGTTTGCTACTTTAGTCTGTTTACCAATGGCCCGGAAGATAAATTGAGGTCTGAGGGACAGGTCTAGGAAAGCAGCCAAATTGAGATCGATAGATTCGAGTTTTGGAAAAGGAAGACCAATTGACATTGCATTGTTATGTTGTATTCACCGACCGGTCTTTTATGTTCATCCATGTAGGGATTTGAACATAATAGTGAATACATAGTCGAGTGATATCTGGGGATTACTTTCGGTGAGGAAAGTAACTCGATGAATATAATTAGTCTTGGATCTGGGGTACAGCGAGCTTTCTTATGATATTAACGGTGACTACTCGATCATCCTAACAGGTGTATCGAGCAGTTTTTGTTTGCAGGTGTACTCACTAGTCGCACGACGTCCAACCCTGTATGAAAACCCTGTAGGGTGATATGGTGGATCGCATGAGTTATGATCTTATGACGGAAATAAAATGCCCTCGTGTGCAAGTGGGAGATATTAATTGATGCCCACGTGGCTGCTCAGGTTGGGGGTAATGGGCAGTTACCCATTACCCCACTCACCCATAATTTGTCTCCCCAAAATAACTCCTACGACGGTTAGGATTCAAAAAAAAAAAAAAAAAAAAAAAAAAAAAAGAACATGATTCTTTAATGAAGAAGAACAAGAGAAATAATAAACACGAGAGGTGGATTCCGATCAACGGACAAATCACTGGGTTAAGGGTTGGATCGTTGTGGTATCGTGTTAATAGTTCGTCTTACGTAACTATCATCCCGACTGCGAGTTGCTGCAGTTCCAAATTTGAGGTTTCCGAAATTATTCGAATCACCAATTAAGGTACACCGTAAACTCGATTTCTTATGATTTTGAAAAATATTAATTATTGCTTCCGTTGCGTGATTGAGTCACCATAATCTAACAGGTTTCCTGTAGATGTGGAAGCTTGGAAACATATTTATAAACTTTATCTTGATTTTGCAATTGATTTATCGAATCTGAGATTTTGATTTCAATTCATTCAAAATGATGAGCACTACTTACAACATGTGGTCCATCGTACTTATTCCATATACACTTACAACGACAAATGTGTATGAATCAGAACTCTTTAATTTTGTCCATGATTATTCACGGTGAAAAGGAATCCAATAATGATATTAATATTTATTTGCAACCACTTATCAAAAAATTGATCAGCTATGGCAAGAAGTTAGTAGTATACCACCTTGTTGTAGACCATTAATGACATGCTAACTTGCAAGAACTTTCATGTTTGGTTGAGGGAAATAGTAAGATATACCACTACAAAAAAACACGTTTTTTGTCATGGATTTTCGCGACTGAAAAAATTTGTCACTATTTTGCGACGAATTTAGCGACGAAAACTTTTTCGTCACCAATTTGCCTCAAAATTTGCGACAAAAAAAAGTCGTGACTAAATTAGCGACGGACACATTATTCGTGGCTAAATTCGTTACTAATTAGTGACGAAAACATTTTCGTGGCTCAATTCGTCGCTAATTGGTGACAAAAAATTTTTCGTTGTATATTTCGTCACTAATTAGTGACGAATAATATTTCGTGATTAAATTTTACCACGGATACAGTTATCCGTAGCTAAATTTAGCGACAAAAAAAGTTAGTGACAAATTTCGTCACTAAATTTAGCAACGAAAAAATTTCGTGCCAAATTCTATCGCTAATTAGCTACAAAAATTTTTCGTCGTTAAATTCATCGCTAATTAGCCACGAAAAAATATTTGTTTCTAAATTTAGCAACAAACTCTAAAATTTGTGACTAAATTCGTCACTAATTAGCTACAAAAAAATATTTGTAGCTAAATTCGTCGCTAATTAGCCATAAAAAAAGTATTCGTAACTAAATTTATCGCTAATTTATTATCTATATTTCAAAATTTAAGACTAATTTTATAACTAAATTTTTTTATACTCTGTTAGGAAATATTTTCAACCGTATCTTCCGTTTTAATCAATTCTGAATAACGAAATTGAATTAAATATATAATAAATATTATAATTTTTACCAAATTGAGAATTTGAACAATAAATAATTCAATCAATTTGTAATAGACAATTTTCAATAAGTCGTGGTTGTAGAGTTCACCATTTATGTTTTTCATCTTCTACATCCGTTCACTTCTCTCATATAGTTCAATATAATTCAATCGTATTAGAAAGTTCATTTGTTCATTTTCATTTGTTATTGTCATCAACAAGGAAGATAATAAATGATACATCTATATCCGATGATCCATTTCATTTGGCAAGTTAATCAAACATTAGTTTTCGAAGAATGGAGATAATGATACGGATGGCACGGATGGTTACTAATAGGTAGCTATCCATTTTTAAACTATTCTACGGATTCAAAAAATTAAAAATAATGAAAAATAAAATAAAATAATAAAATAAAAGAAAAAAGAAGAAAAAAAATAAAAAATGCAAATTTATATAAAAAAAAGATTAAATCGCTAAGTTAGCGACGAATACTGAATCTGTCGCTAATTTAGCGATGAATTGAAATCCATCGCTAATTTAGCGACGGATATAGCGACGAATTTATATCCATCGCTAATTTCGTGACAAATTTTCATATCCGTCGCTAAATTTAATCCTTTTTATTATAATTTTATATTTTTTTATTTTTCTTTTTATTTTATTAATATGTTATATTTAAATTAAAAATTAATTTAGCGACGGATTTGTTTTCCGTCACTAAATTTAGCGACGAATTTATATCCGTCGCTAATTTAGTAACGAATTTTCATATCTGTCGCTAAATTTAATCTTTTTTTATTAGAATTTTATTTTTTTTGTTTTTTTTATTTTATTAATTTATATTAACAAATCATATTATTATTTTATAATATTTTAATTTAACATTTTATTTTATTATATTATATTTCATTTTTTAAAAGAATTTATTTAAATCTTAAAAAAACAATATATTTTATTTTATTTAAATTATATTATTTAAAACCATATGAAAAAATCAATTTATTATATTATAATATTTTAAAATAACATTTTATTTTATTTATTTATATTTTTTTTCTAAGAATAATATTAATATATTTTTTAATTAATTTATTATTTTATTTTAAATTAGTATTTTATTATTTTTTATTTTATTAAATATAAAAATTAGTATTTTATTATTTTAAAACCAATGCATGGGCGCCAGCAGGCGTGCGCCTCGCATGGACGCGAGCACAAGCGCGGGCAGGCGCCAGCATATGCTCGCATGGGCGCCCTCCGGGCGCCAGGGAATGCACGCATGGGCGCCAACATGTCAACCACTGCACCGCTAAGTCTTGTGTAATAATATTTTTTTTATTTCTTTTTTCCTCCTGAATCTCGTTTTTTTTCTATTTTCACTTTTTTTCCTTTCTGCTTATCTTACTCTCATCTCTATTTTGGATTTTTTTTCCTTTCTATTCTCTTTGAAATTTCTTATCTATTCAAACCAATATATTTGAATAACAATTATATTCAAATATATGAATGAATTATGATTAATTAATATTATATATTTTGAACAATAAATATTTTGTGATTAAATATATAGATTTTTTAAATTATTAATATATTATAATTAAACTAATATTGATAATTATAATTTTATATTATTAAGATACTATCATCCATTTTTAAACTATTCTATCGATTCAAGAAAATTAAATAAAAATGAAAAAAAAAATAAAATAATAAAATAAAAGAAAAAAGAATAAAACAAAATATAATATTAATATTTTTTATTTAATTTATTATTTTATTTTAAATTAGTATTTTATTATTTTTTATTTTATTAAAAATTATCATATTTATTATTTTTATTGTAATAAGTAAAAAAAGTTATTATATTTATTATTTTAAATTGTTATTATATATTATTTTATTATTATTAAAAAAATGTGAAGGAAAGATAATAAGTAAAAAAAAATTTATATCACATACTAATATTTGGCTTGCTGATTATATGCTTTTACAGGTTTATATGTGTGCAGGGGCAGGAGTTCGAACCGCTTTGGAGGCAAAGCAGAGGCATTTTCCAGGAATTAAGTGAGGACGGCCGGCGCTGGAGAGGGCGCGCTTGCAGGCGGGTGCTGGCTCGGGCGGGTGGGCGCGCTTGCAGGCGGGTGCTGGCTCAGGTGGGTGGGTGGGCCCGCAAGCAGGGGACCGTCCAGGCATGTACACTCCCTTTGGCATTTTGAATTTAGCAACGAATTTGGAATCCGTCCCTAATTTAGCAATGGACTCTAATTTAGCAATGGACTTTTTTTCGTTGCTAAATTAGCGACGGATAATTTTTCATCGCTAATTTAGCGACGGATAATTTTTTCGTCGCTACATTAGCGACTAATAATTTTTCTGTGGCAAATTTAGCGACGGATAATTTTTCATCGCTAAATTAGCGACTGATTTTAGCAACAAAAATTATCCGTCGCTAAATTTTGCGACGAATTTTAGCGACGAAAAATTATTTTTTACTAAATTTAGTGATGGATTTTAGATTTTCATCGCTAAATTTAGTGACGGATTTTTTTCGTCACTAATTTAGCGATAGATAAATTTTCGTCGCTAAATTTTAAGACGAAATTTAGCGACGAAAAATTATTTGTTACTAAATTTAGAGACGGATTTTAGATTTTCATTGTTAAATTTAGCGACGGATTTCTAATTTCCGTCGCTAATTTTTTTATACGCGTTATTAGCAACAAAATTTTTCTTCACTAAATTTGTGACTAAAATCGTGTTTTTTTATAGTGTACACCAACTTGATTAAACTTTCATATTCCATGAACTATTTGCATTAATTACATTAATTTGAATTATCAATATCTTATGTCATTTTAGATTTCAAGCCAAGCTACGATTATTGAAAAAATTAAATGGCTAGCTCAAGGACATGTCCTTGTTGCTAAAGATATGCCAGACTTACAATAAATGGCTTTAGATTTATTATTAGGAACCGTGAGAAGAATAAATAGATTCAAAATTTCAGAATAGTTGTGAGTTGATCAATAACAAATTATGCAAATATTAGAGACACGAATCAAAAGGAAGGAAGTGTGGACTGCTATAACATTTTGATTAACATTATTCAGTTAGATTACTAAGGAAAAGCAAAGATTGTTTTATTTCATTATGATTGGGCCAATGTGCTAAATGGTCGAAGTATTAGAAAAGATAATTAGATTTTACACTTGTAAACTTTGATTGATTAATACATACCGGTGAACAATTGATCCATGAGCATTTTGTGTTTTCATCACAGTGGAGCAAGTGCTCTTCTCAGAGGATCTTAAAGTGGAGAAATGGTTTGTTATCATCCGTAATACACCAAGAGATTCTTTTGACATAAGTGATGAATTGGATAACAATAACTTGGAGGTAGATCGTGAATGTTTATCTTTTCCTATTCGATCACTAAATGAGAATGTATATGGAGATTTTGGCTCAAGTTGAATACGGGATGATATGGTAGAAGATTTATATGATAATTAGCAATTTATTGACTCTATATGTATACTTTTATATATATTCCTTAAACTTGTGTTGAAATGTTTATATTCACAATTATTGTTAATTAAGATATATTGCTTATTATTTATTGATTTATATTTATGATTTATTTATTATTTGTTGATTTAATTATAATTATGTTCCAATGAAAGGAGAAACTAAAATGTATAAGAATTGTAGAAATATCTGAAAAAAGCATCACGAGCAACTATTGATAAGTATCTGGATGTAGAAGGAAATAACATTTCACAAGAGGCCATCTTTGCTAATATAGCACAAATTTTCATCTATACATATATATTCATTTAGAAATGTAACTGACAAGACAATAAACTTCAAAAGGATAAAAATTATGTTGAAGTATCTCTTTGTTTAATATTATTTTTGTATATTTTGATTATAACTTGACCTTATTTGAGAATTTTTAGTCTTATATTTTATAAATTTATGTAGACTCTTTGAACAGTTTTACAAAAACTAGAAAAATGAGGTACTATTGATGATGCATCAATAATATGTGATGATGCCTCTCCATGTGTACAAGGTGTAATATGTTTTGTGATTAATTTTCATGATAGGATATTGTATGTAAGTTAATGTATGAGAGGTTAGTACGGATACATTTTAATTATTGTATATAAACTTATTTAATTTAATCAAATGAATGTTCGTGACTTCTTTATTTTTATTATTGAAGTTATATTTACATTATATTTGTATATAATGAATCTTTTGAATTATATTATATGCACTTTGTAGTTGATGAATGTTTGAAATAATATTTTATGTCCCTGATAGCCATTTGTTTGATATTTGAAATGTTGTTAATTGATGTAGGGATTATAATATGTGGATAAAGTGTGGATGAAGTGTAAAGTATGACCGGAGTATATATATTATGTCTAATGGATGTTTGATAAGCATGTTTTGGAGTAAGTTTTTTATACCATTTGTAAAGAAATTAAACTTTTCAAAATAATACAATCTCTTTTCGATATTTTGTATTAGAAAATATCGCTAAGTACATAGAGAATTGTCGATATTTTCAAAATGAAATGTCAGCAAATGTTTTAGCATTTGCCAAAGCTTTAGTGAACAAGCATCTGTAAATGTTTTTTGTCCACATTTATTCACAAACACCAAGAGGACCTCAATTTTTCCTGATGTTTTTCTTGTCAAAATGACAATAAATTATAACTTTTGCCAACATTCACAAACGTCAGGAAAGTAAGTCTTTCCCTACCGTTTATTTACAAACGCCAAAAAAATTCCCAATATTTTTTTCCTAATGTTTTTTCTTTTCTCACTGCAACGTTTAGTGACATTTACAAAATGTCAAGAACAGATTCAAAAATATATCAAGAAAGATATTTTCTGTAGTGATATGAGAGTAATAATTTAAAAGATAAAATTTACTTAAATAAAAATTAAATTTTTTTTTCCTTCTGTGGCAGAATGAGAAATTTTCAATTTTAACAATTTTTTGGTAATTATTTGTTCCCATTTCCCTTTTATAAAGAGAGAGAAAGTTGTCCAAAATAAAAAAAAATAATAATAATAATTTTTTGATAAAAAATTATAATTTATCCATAGTTTTTATCATTTTTATTATTTTTCTCTTTTCTTAATTCCAACCACGGTAACATCTACCCACTGTTTAAACTTTAGGGGAGACAAATTGTTTGCCAAGCATGATAGTAAAAATTCAGAAGGGTAATTTGTCATCCATTTCCTCTCTTACCTACGTATTTGAAAAAATAAATAAATAAAAATACTTAATTCTCCATTTTCATCTAGACTCCACAAAGCACTCAAACTTGTCAATACAAGATGAAGATGGTCTGAATCCTTCTCGTTACTCAATAGTACAAGAAGAAGTTGTCGATGAAGATGATCACAAACCAATCGAGTAAATCTATAAACACCATGTTTGTCAGACCGATGAAGATTGTGATGACATTAATTAACCCAAATGGTATCATCACAAACTTATAATGTCCACGAGGTCATGACAACCGACTAGAGTATGTCATTCTCCTTATTTTAAATATGATGTATCATTGCCTATAATCAATCTTAGATAAGACAATACACCTTTTAGCTAATCAAACAAATCATCAATTCAGAATGAATGCTATTCATTGTGAGCTAGATCCTTTTTCAATAAATTCTCTAACTACTGCTTTTATCTCTCAGCTTGGCTGGTGTAAGCTTAAAATGTGGTCTCCGAATGAGGACAACCCTAGGTGCCAACTCTACGGTGATGTTAATCTCTCGCATTGGGGGTACCCAAGGTAGGTCCTCTGGAAATACCTCACTAAACTCACACATAATTGATACATCCTCCAGCTGAGGGGTCTCCACCTAATTATCAACTATATATGCTAGGATCCCCACATAGCCCTTGGAAAATAAAGAACACACGTTTGGAAAAGCGACAGGTTGGAAGGGTCGACACCACTTGCTCACCTACAAATACAAACACAGACTGCTTAGGTTAATGAAAACTCACAATCTTCGCTGACAATGTACCTTAGCATAGTCAGCCTATAGTCAATCCATACTCCAGATGACATCCAAACGAATCAAGAAAATGGAGAAAAGGTTCGCAGATAACTCCTTTTCACAAAACCTATCACAGGTATAGAATAAGCATATATCATTTTTCCCATGGGACTAGCCATAGCTAAGACATCATCTAACAAAACCTAGGGTTTATCACACAACACGACCAAACATGCAGCCACAAAAGAATTCATAGAACCAGAATCTATCAAATCAAGAACTAATCTGTCAAACACAAACATTGTACCTATGATAACCTATGGGGAGTCTCGAGCCTCCTCTACTAAAAGTGTAAAGAATCTGGGTTGCACACTTTGACCTTGTGGAGGGTGGTAATGAAATAGTACATGTTGGGACATTAACAGCCTAGAAAGCTCTTCCTTCTACCTCCATTGTGATCTTCCACATATTAACTCTCCAAAGCTCTCAAAGTTAGGCAATGCCTCTTGCAATGACCGGTCTGCCCACACTCAAAGCAAGTCTCTAACACTACCCTCAAAGAGTTACCGTATTTAGGCAAACTACTTTGCCTTGCAGACATCTGATCTCTGTCCATGTTATCTCCCCAACCACCACCTCCATAACGAGCCCTCGATCTCAGAAGTCACGCAAGCACCAGTAGAGGCATCACGACTTTCTCATTTTGGTCATTCAAGAACTACTCTCTATAAAACCTTGCTGTATACCCGATCAAAAGACATTCCCAAGCTGGTCACAGAACTCGTACAATGCGAACATAGGCCCTGGATGAACTGGGACACACGTTGAACCCATTAGCTTACTTAATGACAGTCTTATCCCTTTAAAATAACTTTTGAAACTCGTCCTCCCATGCCTCCAATATGACAGGGGCACATAATGGTTATGAAACACGGGAACAAAATTAACCCAGCTAACCATGCGTTGTGTCACATCCTACGAGTATCCTACAGCCTTGGCCTACCAATGGGTTGCTAATCTCACATGATATTGTAGGTCGATCACTAAATGCTCAATCTACACTCCCGAGTCTCAAATCCAATACTCTATCATGGAAGGGTCAACTATACTGTGAAACAGTCAAGGATTTGTATCCTTGAGGAAGCAAAAAATTTATAAATACTTATTTAGCAACAAGAGATCTATTAAAAAGCTACAGAAGAACTGGTTAGCTAATGAAAGGGGATTCATTAAACAGGATCCATTCACTCCTTACCTTCACACCTCATAAAATCTGGAAAGGGGAAAGAAATAGTTAGCTTATGAAAACTACGAAAGGATAAAAAGCATAATGCAACATATAAGTATGAAATAATACATTGAAAATAATTTTAATGTAGTTATGTAAAACATAACATAAAATAGGATATCTATCAAAATTTTCCCATCAAACCAAATGCTCATCAGTCAATCCCCAATATGGGAAATCAAGTAATAGGATCCGACTGCAGATTCCCTAGACCTATTGCCAACTAGTCACTCCAGACGACTGTTACATAACAGGTCTCATGCAAAACATATCATATCAGATGTCGTGATCCCTAATTATATAACATAAACATAGTATGGTATCAAAATTTTGTAATGGAGAGAAAGAGTGAAACTAGATCATACGTTTTCCAAAATAAGGTATACGCATGCCTATCACTTACATCATAAAGAAAAAGCACAAGGACTACAGTCTTGTATCATTATCACATATCATGCACAATCAGCAATATGCATACAACCAAAGGCAACTAGGACACGGCTATGATAGGCTATCAGGGTCGTGATGAGGTGTGAAGGTGGATAACCTCCCTAAGTAACTACGATAAAGCATCGTAGTCACTATAAGGGTGGGCTGTTTTGTTTTACCCCATCGTTACCATGATAAGGGTATGGTGGTCACAATATAGTATGCATGCGATCAAGCCATCATGACTATGATACGACTGGCAGAATGCAAGGTCTAGGTCTTTTATGATCTTCACTCAAAGCAAATCATAGGGTTTTGAATCCTCAACTATTATAGACACCAAAGGACACTATTATTGAATGAGCTAAATAGAGAGGAGAGAAACTCACAAACTAGGAGGAAGGAGGAAAAATGAACACCACCACGAAACCCTAATCTAAACACAATACCATCGACAACACAATCAAAATTGTGATGACACGTTATTCAAGTGTTATTCCTTCTAAAATGAAGGATATCTTCTAATGCGAAAGTAAAAGAAAAACATTACATAACATAAAACACTCACAAAAGCAGTCTAAGATCGTTATTTTTGTGTGGAAACAGGAAACGAAAAAGGTCAAAAATTTTAAAACTTTTACTAACTCTACTATTTTCAGGAAAATTGTGCAGAGTCTCTCTTGAAAAATGGCAATCCGGCCACTCATTGTTTATAATAACACAAAAGAAAATCCATTAACACATCTATGTCAACACAAGCTGGCATGTCATCCTGACCCGCCTGATGTCATCAACCCGAAAAACACAACTTAAACATAAATCAAATAGCATTCCATAACATAACATAACATAGCAAATGTATAACAACGTAGCTTCATAACTTAAACATTGGAGAAATAATGCTTTTGAAAACCTATACATCAAAGGTCAAACCCAATCAAAATCAAGCAAAGGGGTCTAAAATATATAGTCTCAGCCAAAGGATGTCTAGTATTCTTGAGCCTTGTCTAATCTAATATTACCCAATGCATCCTGCATTCCTCCGCACACCTACAGAAAGAAGGGAGAAAAGTTCAGCCAACCAGTAGGCTAAGGAAGCATCCAAGAAAAACCCTAAAAACATATAAACATGCTTTCAACATGATAGCAAAATAACATGAAAAATATGGATGTACAAACCATAAACACAACTAAATCCATAAACATATATCAACGAATATAGGCCTGCTTCTATGTTAACATGTTAAGGTATTTTAACAATCATCTGATCCACAACCATATGATAAATATAAGAATGCATGCTTTGCATAAATTAAGCACATACACATCTTTTTCAAACATTATATCATGACAAATCCATAATCACAAGTCAAACAACACTATACACTTTCTAAATTTGGACACTATGCTATGCATTAAACATAAATTCGTGATTGACACTCATAAAAAGAGCTAATAAAATGCAAACATTAAGTCATAGTATGACAATAACAAAATAAGCATGAAACAAAAGGGGAAGGAGTCTAACAAGTTTTAGTTTTGCATCATACTAGAAGTCTGCCAAATTAGGAAATTCAACTCACCTAACTCCAAGAGCAAGGTGTCTAAGATACTTGATTGTCGTTTCTTCTTCATTCTAAGTAGTCTTTTATAGTGTTTCCCTTCTCTTACCTTTCATCATCATAAGTTGCATTACTTTACCAACCATTTCTTAGCCTGTCTGTTGCCTCCTTACCCTCTCACTAGGGAAGGTGCACCTACCTTCAAAACTGGGAAGGTTATCTTGCGAATGGTGCCTCTCCACCAAAGAGTTATTGCTTTACAATGGAGGTGTCATGCCCCGATTCTTGGATCGACCACGCAACAGTCGCCGCGTTATCTCGGTACACGGGCAGAATCTCCCCATATACTGAAACTCCGCAAGGCTACAAACCAGTACAACAATTTTTTTTTTTTTAATTCAGAATCCATCCCAAATAAGAAAACATATCAGTAATGCACACGCAAAGAACCCATCCGATCCATCCCTGTACACACAAGCATGCGTCGACACACAATTGGGGAGAGATTCCTATACATGCATTCATGCAGTATGGCCATCCTAGCCAATTCAGAATTCTCAGCACAAATAAAGGATTTAAAACAACCGAAATCCCAAATCATAGTCGCAGAATTTTACTAACACTCGCCTGAAGAAAACGAGCCAACATTAGTAAAGTCCATACGGTATGAGATATATAGAATTTCGTAAAATCGAAAGAAAATAACGAATCTCAACATTTTAAATCAAACGACCCATTTGAACAGTAAGTCTAACAAAAAATGAGAGTTAAGAGAAAATGAACAACTTTCATACAAACTACAATACAACTATGTAAGGATTCCATCAATATTTGTTCCTATGTGTGAAACGAGTATTGATTTAATCCATACCAAAAGAATTATATAAATCTTCCCTTCCATGGATTCCAAAACAACAAATTAACCTTATATCACTATCATAGCTACACAAAACAGTGGGTAAACCTTCCCAAACTTCAATCGTTGTGCAAACCTAAGCTTCCTCTGAAAGATTTAAAAGAGAGGGGTGAGTATTGAGAAATATTCAGTGAGTGAAATGCAATGATATGATTGTGTAATAAATGAGGGGTGAATGTAGGTCAGTTAAAGTCTATCTCATAACTACACTTTATATATGTAAAAACATTTCAATAATTCAATCAATTTGCAAAACATGCATCCACATTGATCATTCTATCAGAAAATTATGGGGTCCCATCGAAAACACTCCCGTCTTAGGCTGGCCGAATCTAGACGAAATCCCGCCAAGGGTTTTTTCCATCCAATGTTTCAAAACATACCCCCTTCCTTGGCATTGGCTCATATCTCACCGGGGTGCAAACCAGATATAGCATGACTTCGATAGAGGGAGGGACATCTGTCATGCCCTGACCCGGGATCGTGAGTAGCCGCCCGTTATCCTGAATGCCGACTGTATTTTTACAGAAAATCGGGTAGAACCTCCCCATATTTCGGAGGTTTTTCAAGTACAATATACCATGTATAAATCACAATCATCCTGTGATATAATCAAATGGCCATCCCGGTCTCTCTAAAATCAACCAATCTCACAGCCAACATCTAGATAACGCAAGATTATAAAAATTTCCAACAAAAACCATGTCATACCCGTCAAAGGTATGGGCAGCCGTCAGTCGCCCCTCCTGTGATTTAGAGGAGGCACTGAGCGATTCTAGAGGACACTTCTAAGACATAACAATACCCAAGTACTTACACAATGAACCAGAAATTGCTCAATGCAATGTTATGCAATGACATGTCCATATTTATAGAGTCATCCCAGAATTTTGCAATGGTCATCTATCGACCTCATAATACATATATATCACCAATACAATTGCTAACTCATGAAATTGCAGCGGAAATATACAATAACTCCTCAGATCCAGATCAAATCTCCCAATGATACTGAGCGTCCTAAAGCAACGCTCCTTGCCAAATACTATCTCTGAAACAAGAAGGGAAATGAGGAGTGAGTACTCGGGGAAGAATACTCAGTGAGTGAGTGGGTCAATGCAATCGTCAAATATGGAATGTGAAACTGGAGTGTCAAAACACAAGTATACAAATCATATTTCAAATCATCATGCTTTTCATTTAAACAATATATCATTTGTACGCATTATCAAGTCAAGTATGCATCCAAAGTACTGTCATTAAAATCATAGAGCTGTCAGCCAATAATGTCCTGGTAGAGGTCTACTGCGACCTATGACAGGCACACTAGGGGTGTTATATGCAAATTTATTTAAAGTGCTCTCTACCCCGGCGTTGGTAACGAATCTCGTCCAGGTGCTAGACTTGGAGAGGATGTCAAAATCCAAATCCAAATCCAAATCCTCTCCCTTTCGGGTTCAACCTGGCTAGTACCGTGTCGATAATCAAATCACGATAACTCGTGCGATAATCCAGGCCTAGGCATATCCGGACGCCACCAAAGCATCTCTCACGGTGTCCTTCGTAGCTACGGAACAATACAATTCAAAGCCCTCAAGGCTAAAATCAATATCGTATCAAAAATGTGCCGAAATCAGGTTTACAAATCAAATGCAACATATAGCATAAAATGACACATTATACATTTCAACCACATGGATGCATAATTTCATAATTCAATACAATTTTTTGACACTCTATCGGTTCACAAAAAAATCAATTTTAAAACTAGTCAAAACATTTCAAGCATACGACAAATCATACTCATTCATCAAAATGTTGAAAATAGAGTTTACATATTAAACAAAAGTATTGAAATAAATCTCACTCACAGTTTTTGGGAAGGATAGCGCACTTCCCAATAAAACCACAATACGTAGATCAATACTCCCCTCAATCGAATCATCAAAATAGCCAACCTAATCAAATCACCACGGTTCGATATCAAATAAGGGTCAAGTTATGAATCTTTTTTCTTTCCAACTAAAACTACCTAATTTGACAAAATTTTTTCAAGAGTTAAAGAGATTTCCTTTCTCTCACCTAGGGTTCCTCGGATCTCGGATTTAGCTTTCGTTCACCCGTCGGTTTGGTCTAAAACCTGAATATTTTCAAATTTGAAATAATTGTGAACAATTTAAATCCAATTACTAAAAAATTTTGAAACCCTAGTGCAAAAATCAAAACTTAGAATCATTTACTTTTGCAAAGGCTCACGGACTGTCACGTGCTGTCACGGGCTCGTGGGCAGTGGGCTGGCGGGCTGATGGGCTGGCGGGTCTGATGGGTCTAGTGGGCCGCGGGCTGGACTGGGCTACGGGCTGGACTGGGCCGCGGTTACTAGGGCTCCTGCTCGCGAGCTGGATCGAGCGCTCGCTCAGTGGGTCGTGCGCTGGAGCGCTCGCGTGAGGAGGGAGGAGCAGCGGCGGCTGGGTGAGGTGGCGATGGTGGCGAGCGGCGGTACTGGCAGCGGCAGCGGGAGAGGAAGGGACGGAGTGAGAGAGAGAGAGAGAGGGAAGGAGAGAGAGGGAGAGAGAGAGAGAGGGGAAAAGGAAGAAAATTAGGGCTTTAAGCCCTAATTTTAATTTCCCTTTTTTTTTTTATTTGGGTATTACATTTTCTAACCCCCTAAAAACAAGTCTCGTTCTCGAAACTAAAAGAAACTATACAGAGAAAAGTTAGGGGTGTTGTCTTCTCATGGCTTCCTCAGGCTCCTAGGTCTGTTCCTCGACCTGGTCGCTCCTCCACAAAACTCTAACAAGAGGAATCTCTTTGTTCCGTAGCTTTCTGACCTGTCGATTCAAAATAGTCACGGGCTGGACAGGTAAGCTCAAGTCCTCTCGAAGCTCAACTGGCGGAGCCTCTAAAATGTGTGAGAGATCTGACTGATATTTCCGAAATACTGAGATATGAAATACATCGTGAATACACGATAGGTCTGCTGGCAGCTTCAATTTATATGCTACACTTCCGACCCTCTCAAGGATACGGAAGTGCCCAATATACCTGGAGCTCAACTTCCCTCGCTACCCAAATCGAATGACTCCCTTCAAGGGAGATATCTTTAAGAATACCATGTCTCCCACAGTAAACTCTAGAGGTCGCCGCCTACGATCTGCATAGGATTTCTGTCTATCTTGAGCGGCTTTCATCCACGTACGGATAATTTTCACTTTCTCCTTCGTCTCCTCCACGAGCTCAACATTGGTGACTCGTCGCTCACCAACCTCATCCCAGCACAACGGGATACGACACTTCCTCCCATACAATGCCTCGTAAGGTGGCATGCCAATACTCGCCTGATAACTATTATTATAGGCGAACTCCACTAACGGAAAATGTCGATCCCAACTCCCCCGAAAATCCATAACACATGCCCTAAGCATGTCCTCTAAAGTCTGAATGGTCCTCTCTGACTGACCATCCATCTGGGGGTGATATGCTGTGTTGAAATTCAGTCTAGTACCCAAAGTCTCCTGTAAAGCATAGGCAGATGAATGGGCCTCCTCAAGAATAGCCCTGCGAAGATCACTATTTGCTGATACACATACCCGATCTCGAAAAACCAATAGTCTATCCTTGCGAACTCTAAAGTCATCAATATCACCTCTGCTGGCTTTCTCATAAATACCTCGGAGCTTTTTATCACTCTGTTGAAACTCCCTGATATGGTCGAGCAAACTCGGCCGAACCTCAAATCGGGCTAGTATAGCTCCCTAATCATCACTAACCAACCTGACTCCCAGGGCTCAGAGTCCCAATAAACATGAGAGATAAGTATTCTCGGTAGTCTAAGAAGAGGAAGACGACTTCTGACTCAAGGCATCAACCACTACATTAGCCTTGCTCGGATGATAGTCAATGATGAGGTCATAATCCTTTAGTAGCTCAAACCATCTCCGCTGCCTCAAATTCAGCTCCTTTTAAGTGAACAAATACTTCAGACTCTTGTGATCTGTAAACACCCTGCATGTGACCCTATATAAATAGCGGCGCCATATCTTTAGTGCAAAGACTATGGCCGCCAACTCCAAATCGTACGTAGGATAATTTACCTCATGCTTCTTTAGTTGTCGCAAAGCATAGGCGATAACTCTACCATCCTGCATCAATACACAACCCAATCTCTGTCTGCTAGCGTCACTGTACACCACATACTCTCGACTACTCGTGGGAAGGGCTAGAATCGGAGCGAACGTCAATCGCTGTTTGAGCTCCTGAAAGCTCACCTCACAACTATCATCCCATACAAATTTCTTTTCGCGTCAATCTAGATAACGGAGCGGCAATTCGAGAAATGCCCTCTACAAATCTGTGGTAATACCCGGCTAGACCAAGAAAACTCCTGATCTCAGTCACTGTCAGCGGCTGTTCCCATCTCCTAATGTCATCGACTTTTTGCGGATCAACAAAGATACCCTCCGCAGAAACTATATGACCAAGAAAACCAATCTGTCGTAACCAAAATTCACACTTAGTGAACTTGGCATAAAGTTATCTCTCACGAAGAGTCTGCAGAATCACCCTAAGGTGCTGAGCATGCTCATCATCACTCTGCGAGTAGACTAAGATATCATCAATAAAAACAATAACGAACCGGTCCAAATAATCGTGAAAATTTTGGTTCATTAGGTCCATGAATGCAGCAGGGGCATTAGTCAGCCCAAACGGCATGACTAGAAATTCATAATGCCCGTATCGAGTACGAAAAGCTGTCTTTAGCACATCTTGACTCCTAATCCACAACTGATGATATCCCGATCAAAGATCAATCTTTGAGAAAAACTTGAGCACCTTGCAATTGATCAAATAAATCATCTATGCGAGGCAGTGGATATCTGTTCTTCACAGTCACCTGATTAAGTTGCCTGTAATCCACACACAATCTCAGTGAACCGTCCTTCTTCTTTACAAACAGCACTGGAGTGTCCCAAGGGGACGTGTTAGGACGGATAAACCCCTTATCCAGCAACTCCTGCAGCTGGGCCTTGAGCTCCCTTAGCTCAGCCGGTGCCATCCTGTATGGCGGCATAGAGATAGGGGTAGTCCCCGGAGCTAAATCGATTTCAAAGTCAAACTCCCGAACAGGTGGTAATTCGGGTAGCTCCTCGGGAAAAATATCCGAAAAGTCCTGTACCACTGGGATATCCTCCAGTCTCGGTCCCTGAGCAGTGGTGTCAATGATATGAGCCAGGTAAGCCGTACATCCGTGGCGAATCATGCATCTGACCTCCAAAACTGAAATGATACAGCGGGTAAAACCTGCCTCTCGCCCTCAAAAATCAACATGGCTGATCGGGTTTTCGAAACTCCACCTGCTTCTTAAAGCAGTCAACTGAAACTCAATGCATATGTAGCCAATCCATCCCCAAAATGGCATCAAAATCAGTCATGGCGAGGGGGATTAGATCTGCCTTCAGTACTGTATCCCTAACTTTGATCTCACATTCTCTATATACTGTGCCGCGCACAATCTGCTCACCCAGAGAAGTGATGACCAATAGCTCCTCGTCCAAAGGTGAGAGTGGCTTGTCAGAATGTCAGAAGAATTGATCACTCACATACGAATAGTTAGACTCCGTGTCAATAAGAATACGAGCATCTATTCCAAAGATAGGTAGAGTACCTATCATTGAACAAAATACACATAAATTTAGAATAATTTCAAACTTGATATGTATATATATATGTCAAAATAGTTGAGCCTCTAAAGCCTTTACAACTTCAGTGTACAAAGATGTCAAAGTGGTATCATGTCGACAAAAGGGAACACAATATAAAATACCTATACGACTGATACAATGCTGACATCCTCAAAAGAAATGAAAATACGAATAGAGATCTTATTCTACAGGATCAAAAGGAGGAGTACTATGATGATGTCGGGGTTTGCCTGGGCATCCTCCTGCGTCATGGCATAAACCCGGGCCTGAGCCCTAGGCTGCTGTCGTGCTTGAGTCTGCACTGTGTTACTCCCGGTGGTTTCTCTAGGAGTAGAAGCTACTGGGCGAGCAGGCTGCCCCTACTGTCCCATACGAGGAGTACTAGTGCGGCTCAGTGAACTCTGTCTTCCGAGTCCTAACTCAGGACAAGAACTCCTAATATGTCCAGGCTTCCCACATGGAAGTAAGTGACCGTCACTGAACAAGCTCCTATCGAATGGGACCTATTGCACCTACGGCAATAAGGATGCCGCTGAGTAGTATACTGTGAAGGGTAAGTCGGAGCAGACTGTCTAAATTTATGGGAGTACTATCCCCATCCCAGCTCAGGAAATCCAGATCCAAATCTGCCTCTGTGCGAACTGGATCCCCTGCCCCTCTTGGAGTTCTGCGCAAACTAAGACTTCTCTTTCTTTCTCTTCTGCTCTCTGCTCTCTTTCTGCCTAGCCTCTGTGCGGACCAAAGCCTCCGCGCGGTGAGCAGAGTCTATCACCTCGGCCAGTGTAAACTGTGGAGTAACAGTCATATACTTCTTTATGCTGAGACTAAGACTGTCCTCAAATTTGAAGCGCAAATACTGAGGTGTGGCCAGGTCCGGTACAAATGTGGCAAGTCTCCGCATGTCTACCTCATACTCTAAGACAGATCTGGACCCCTGTGTAAGCCGTCCCAACTCTGACCTCATCCGGTCCTGCTGGTAGAGTGGGAAAAATCTACGGTCAAACTCTCGAAAGAAGTCGTCTCACCGCAATGGCGCTGTCGCCTCATCAGTGAGGGCCTCCCACCATGAGAGGGCCTCTCCCTCTAATAATCGCTCTGCCACTTTCAGGCAGAGCTCCTCTCCAATCCCTAGATCGGTCAGAATCCTGCAGGTGCGGTTGATCCAATGCTTGGCTACCGCAGCATCACCAAGCCCTGTAAAATCTGTGCACCCCAGTTGACGGGCCTCCCTAACCAACTAAGTCAACTCATGTACCCGTCTAAGAATAGCCGATGCAGTTTCACTTGGCTCGGACAAAGTAGAAAGACCGGCCATCGGTGGTGGAGCCGGCGCCGTAGGAACTGGCACTGCTGCAGGTGCAGGCGCCGCTGTAGGAGTTGGTGGGGGCGGAATCTGGACCCCATGCGAAACGTACCACTCATACCCTGCCGAAAGGCGTCGAGTGTGGGTACGAAAGTCTCAACCTGAGCAGCTGGCTGGGTAGGTGCCGGTGGTGGCACGCGAGTCGAGGTACGATCCTCCGGCTTGTCTAAGTCCTCTGGTACTCGTGGGGTCTCGGGTGCCCGAGGTGCATCTGGCACTAACAAACCCTCCAGTGATGCGAATTTAGCACCTATCCTACCACGTCTAGGTGGCATAATTCTGCAAGAGAATGATTCTTATTAATTATCATAAAAAAATACGCAGGCATGGTTCAAGAATTTTGGACTAATCATAGTATGGCTACCCTCACAAAAGAGTGAAATTCTTAGTTCAATAGGGGAAGAATATAGTATGCTAGGTTAGATACAACCGTCTAACCCCCTAAAATAGATGAACTCATATACCTATGACCATGCACCGGGACTTCATGACTGTATAAAACTCTCATGCATTGAGGACTTTAAAGACTAACACACTCGGGAATGTTTCCAAGACTCTCTTCCTACATAACTCTCAACCAAGTCGGCTCTGATACCAATCCAACTGTCACGCCCCGAACCGGGATCATGAGCAGCCGCCCGTTATCCTGAATGTCGATTGTATTTTTACAGAAAATCGGGCAGAATCTCTCCATATTTCGAAGGTTTTCCAAGTATAATTTACCCTGTATAAATCACAATCATCCTGTGATATAATCAAATGGCCATCCCGGCCTCTCCAAAATCAACAAATCTCACAGCCAAGATCCAGATAACGCAAGGCTATAAAAATTTCCAACAACCTAGCCACAGACCTTTATTATCATGCCCCCGTCAAAGGCATAGACAGCTGCCAGTCGCCCCTCCTGTGATTTAGAGGAGACACCGAGCGATCCTAGAGGACACTTCTAAGACATGACAATTCCCAAGTACTTACACAATGAACCAGAAATGCCTCAATGCAATATTATGCAATAACATGTCCATATTTATACAGTCATCCTAGAATTTTGCAATGGTCGTCTATCGACCTCATAATACATATACATCACCAATACAATTGCTAACTCACAAAATTGCAGCGGAAATATACAATAACTCCTCAGATCCAGATCAAATCTCCTAATGATACTGAGCGTACTAAAAGTAACGCTCCTTGCCAAATACATCTCTGAAACAAGAAGGGAAATGAGGGGTGAGTACTTGGGGAAGAATACTCAGTGAGTGAGTGGGTCAATGCAATCATCAAATATGGAATGTGAAACTGGAGTGTCAAAACACAAGTATACAAATCATATTTCAAATCATCATGCTTTTCATTCAAACAATATGTCATTTGCACGCATTATCAAGTCAAGTATGAATCCAAAGCACTGTCATTAAAATTATAGAGCTGCCAATCGAAAATGTCCTGGTAGAGGTCTACCGCGACCTATGACAGGCGCATTGGGGGTGTTATATGCAAGTTTATTTAAAGTGCTCTCTATCCCAGCATTGGCGACGAACCTCGTCCAGGTGCTAGACTTGGAGAGGATGTCAAAATCCAAATCCAAATCCTCCCCCTTTCGGGTTCAACCTGCCTAGTACCGTGTCGATAATCAAATCACGACAACTCGTGGGATACCCCAGGCCTAGGCATATCCGGACGCCACCAAAGCGTCTCTCATGGTATCCTTCGTAGCTACAGAACAATACAATCCAAAGCCCTCAAGGCTAAAATCAATATCGTATCTAAAATGTGCCGAAATCAGGTTTACAAACCAAATGCAACATATAGCATAAAATGGCACATTATACATTTCAACCACATGGATGCATAATTTCATAATTCAACACAGTTTTTGAACACTCCATCGGTTCACAAAAAAATCAATTTTAAAACCAGTCAAAACATTTCAAACATACGACAAATCATGCTCATTCATCAAAATATTGTAAAACAAAGTTTATATATTAAACAAAAGCATTGAAATAAATCTCACTCACAGTTTTTGGGAAGGATAGCGCACTCTCCAATAAAACCACAACACGTAGAACAATGTTCCCCTCAATCGAATCACCAAAATAGCCAACCTAATCAAATCACCACGGTTCGATATCAAATAGGGTTCCTCGGATCTCGGATCTAGCTTTCGTTTGCCCGTCGATTTGGTCTAAAACTTGAATGTTTCCAAATTTAAAACAATTGTGAACAATTTAAGTCCAATTACTAAAGAATTTCGAAACCCTAGTACGAAAATCAAAACTTAGAGTCATTTACCTTTGCAGAGGCTCACGGATTGTCACGGGCCGTCGCAGGCTCGTGGGCCGTGGGCTGGCAGGCTGATGGGCTGGTAGGCTTGGTGGGCCTGCGAGTCTGATGGGTCTTGTGGGTCGTGGGCCAGACTGGGCCGCTGGCTGCACTGGGCCGCAGTGGCTAGGGCTCGCGCTCGCGAGCTGGATCGAGCGCTCGTGAGCTGGATCGAGCGCTCGTGCAGTGGGTCGCGCGCTGGAGCGCTCGCACTAGTGCTGGGGCATGCCGGAGGGCGTGCTGGCATAGGGGAGCCCGTGCTGGGGCTCGCTGGGGAGCGCAGGGGCTCGTGCAGTGGCGCGCAAGGGCGTGCTGGTGCTCGTGTAGGAGCGTGCAGAGGCGCACAGGGGCGCGCTAGCGCTAGCGCAAGAGCGTGCAGAGGCGCGCAGGGGGTCACACGCTGCTCACGCTGGGCTCATACGCTGCTCGTGCTAGGCTCGCGCTGGGCTCGCGGGAGATCGTGCTGCGCGGAGGAGGAAGGCGCTGCGGCTAGCGCGCTCATGTGAGGAGGGAGGAGCAGGCGGCTGGGTGAGGTGGCGATGGTGGCGAACGACGGCGGCGGCGGCAACGGGAGAGGAAGAGACGGAGTGAGAGAGAGAGAGAGGGAAAGAGAGAGAGGGAGAGAGAGAGAGGGGAAAAGGAAGAAAATTAGGGCTTTAATCCCTAATTTTAATTTCCCTTTTTTTTTTTATTTGGGTATTACAACATCTAACTCCCCCGCACATCCAACCCCAACCACGCCACCCCGTCGGGTAGCTCCGTGGTGGGAATGACTATAGCCATTAACTGCCAACACCCTTCATTTCTCAAACACCTCATTTCACAAATCATGTGCCATAATTTCCAACAAATAATCATAAATTTCTTATCATAGCAATTTATAAAGCAACATCAAATACATATGGCACACATATATTCATAAATACAGTGGATGCATTCGTACTTTACAATCCAGTTCAGACATCCCACAATCACAAAACAATTTATATAAAACAAGAAAAAATCTTACAAAATCTTTTTACAAGAATTTCAAAACAATTTTGCTCATTTACTACGCAATGGATCATGCACTCACCTTTTGGGAGGGTAATCACCCCAATTCCCAAATCGAATAAAATCCTACCCCTCATTTAATTCTGAATGCCTTAACCTAAGATATTAATCACAAATAAATCATTAAATCGTACACGAACACTAGAGCAAAGTGGTTCTTCTCAATACATCACAAATTCTTAACCTCCGAATAATTTCTGGCACAACATGTTATATAAAAAAAAATAAACGTACCTTAACCTACACTAGGATCATGGAAATTCCAATTTTTATTTAAAAATTAGGCATAAAACTACAACTTTGCTACTTATGTCCTAATTCCATTCAAATCATAGCAAAGCATCTAAGTCCATGAATATCATAGTCCAGAATTCAAAATTCCTATCTGTGCAGCCATGGGAAAAAGCCTATAACTTTCCCTATACACATCCAAATCATGTGATTCTTATCTCAAATTAAAGATAAGATATAGACCTAAAACTTTCATGTTCAGGGCTTATCAGAATTCAGCCTCGAAGGCATCTTAAAATTGAAGGGAAGACAAGCAACTGCAGCAGAACAGATACAGGCCATTATGCACCACGAAAATTCTTTGAAAAATCATAACAAAATCGGCTCTTATCCGATTTCAACGAATCACATCTCATTTTCAAGATATAGGAGTCTACTTTCATATGCAAAAAGCCTCACATGATTTACTTTTGTACAGAGGGAGTTATGACTAAAAGATCGTAGTATCTTCATTAAACAAAAATCATGAATTTCAGAAAATGCATTCTTATTCTAATCCCACACATTTTCAGGACATATACAAGATTTTTCACACTAAATTCATTTAATTTATCGAAGGGATTAGAAATTCCCTCACCTAGGGTTTTCCCATTCGCAGACCTAACTTTCATGCGCCATTTGATTCAATCCGGAGCCTACAACGCTTCCAAATTGAAGCACATTTTTGCAATTAAATCTGATTACTAAGCAAATTCAAAACCCTAGAGCTAGGATTAGGAACCAATCCTTACCTGCGCAGAGAGAGAATCGCAGTAGTGGTCTAGGGTTTTTCAAAGGTCGAATCGGGTGCCAGTCTGGGGTTTTCAATGGAGGTCGCAACAAAGGGGCACCGCACGCAAGTGAGCATGCGAGGGGGGAGACAGCATTGCTGCCGCGCGCGGAAGAGAGGGAGTGAGCGCAAGAGAGAGAGCAAGCCGAGGGAGAGGGAGAATGAAGCCGGGAGATGAGGGAGAGAGAATTCGTGAGAGGGTGAGAGGAACAGAGAGGGAGAGGTTGAGGGTGAGAAAATTGGGGGGGGAAATGGGTTTCGTGAGAAGAGAATTGGGAAAGTAGGGGCGAGAGACAGAGAGAGAAAAGAGTGTGTGTTTTCTTTTTGTTTTCTCTTTTTTTTTTGACTTTTCTCGGTCTCATAGAAGGGCACACACACCTTCAAAACTGGGAGGTTACCACATAAGCAGTGCCTATTTCCCTGAGAGTGCAAGTATAACTCTTCTAGTTACAGTATGAGTACTAAGGTGAGAGCCTTCTTATCCAATCTAGTTGTTAAACTCATTCCTAGGAGGTACTTAGCTCACTAGCCCACCACAAGAGTTGGACTCCTATGGCTGTAGGAGGAATAACAAGGTTGAAGGTCCTTGTATCCAATTCAGCCACGAAAATCATTCTCGGGGGTACTCTAGGGAGGCGCTCTACTAACTAGCCCACCATGGAGTGGTTCCACTTTATGTTGAATAAGGTTTAATTAGCCTTTCTAATAATTCATGTTGTTAAGCAATTTCAAGAGCAAGGAGACAATCTCATTTGGGCTATATATATGCCTGCATCATGAATATGCAATATGCCATAACTATGCAATATGCCATAGGGCTATAAGAATACCTTGTTCTTTCTTCTCACTTCCCCCTTCAAGCCTTAGAGATGCTCACACTCTTTAGGGCTATAAAGATGCCCACCTTCTTTTATATCAATATGCCATAGTCTTCAATCATATGGAATGCTTGTATTCTTAAGATGATGCCAATTATATAAGACATGAGAGTATGCTTACTTTATAAAATTTATAAACAATAGGACCTAATGTCTTACTAAATCCTTGACTTAGCCATCCCTACATTGGTTAGTCTCAAATGCCAATAACATAGTATAACCATTGGCATGTAATTCTAACTTATAAAGCACAAAAAAAAATACAGAAATTCTTAACATGGGAAGACATGAATTTCAGCATAAACCATTGGCTAAAATATGCTTATCAACTTATGTCTCAATAAAAACACTCGGCATGTCATTCAATTATAACTAGGGTATGATCATAAGCACTTATGTCACATTTCATACGTCAACTAAGCATGACACGCCAATCAATAGCAATTTAGGATCATCGACAAGTACTTTGTCTCATTTATCAAGGAAGATGATCAGGATTACATCTTATATAAGCATGTTAAGCATATTTAATAGTCATTTGCACTCTTAAATGGTCACATCTCATAGCACTTTACATACGCACGTAAATACAAGCTTATCAATGCTATACATTTCAAACATTAACAAGCATTGGCTAATCTTTCAATCAACACTTAGGAAGCATGTCTCAAAGATAAACATCTCATTTGTACACATAAACAAAGGGGTTTCCTATCCAACACATGAACTTGACTCCATAGCTTAACTTGTACTACCTAGGGATGCATAGGTTCATATTAGGCCTGAAACAATAGTTCAGGGAAAACAACAGCACACTAAACCAAATTTGCCTAATTTGGTCACCAACCTAGGGTCTCAACAATGCATTTCGTCTGTATGTTGAAAATGAGGTTTCTACACCACTTGGATACAACATATAAACATACACAAGCCTATGATCAAAAATTCTAATCACAAGATACTAAATATCTCATTCTTTAAGAAATAATTCATCTATCAACCAGAACATGTCAATTCATCATCCAAGTATCCCAATTCAAGCCTAGAACCAAGGAAAACATTATGCGACATCATATATATCATGCTCATATGTTCTAACGACAGATTACAAATCAAACATTCCAAATTCGTCATCTATCAACTCAAATAGCTACTAAGACATGCCAAAGTTCATTCAAACATCTTAAAAGGAATCTAGGCATGATACTAAAAAGGAATACTGTTGAAATAAATATCACTTAGATCCTGGAATTTCTCAACCCTTGTATCAAGTCCATTAGGATCCTTCTTGGGCTGCTTCAAGATCCATTCAAAGGGGCCTTAAAGGCCTGCAGTCTGGGCATGCAATTTGATAATTTTAACAATAAATAAAATTAAATGCTTATTTAAGATATTATAAAATATTAAATATGATTAGTTAATATAAATTAATAAAATAAAAGAATAATAAAATAAAATAAATGGATTACCGTTTATCAATATTTATCAGTCTCACTGTCGCCATCCTCCGAAAAATACTGTTTGATCTACTTGCCAGACGAGATAGATCGTCGGAAGTGAATGTATTATATATTGTATTTCTTACTGATGACAATAACGAATGAATATAAACAACTGAACTTTCACAAACAATTGAACTATATAAGAGAATCGAATGGATGTAGAAGACAAAAACACGAATGGTGAAATCGACAGCTGCGATTAATTGAAAATTATTTGTTATAAATTAGTTGAATTATTTATTGTTAAAATTATCAAATTGATGAAAATTGTAATATTTAATATGTATTTAATTCGATTTCGTTATTTAAAATATGTTAAAAATAGAGATACGGTTAAAAATATTTCATAATAAAATATAGAAGAAATTTTGTTCGGAAATTATTCATGAATTTTGAAATTCCGATAATAAATTAGCGATGAATTTAGCCATGAATATTTTATTTGTGGCTAATTAGCGACGAATTTTACCACGAGTATTTTTTTTGTGGCAAATTAGTGACGAAATTAGTCACGAATTTTGGAGCGATAAAAAATATTTACCGTGACTAATTAGCGACGAATTTAGCGATAAAAAATTTTTGTAGCTAATTAGTGATGAAATTTGTGACGAAATATTTTCGTCACTAAATTTAGCGACGGATAAGAGTATCTGTGGTAAAATTTAGCCACGAAAATATTATTCGTCACTAATTAGCAACAAATTTTGCAACGAAAAATTTTTCATCGCCAATTAGCGACAGATTTAGCGACAAAAATTTTTTCATCCCCAATTAGCAACAAATTTAATCACGAATAATCTATCCGTCGGAAATTTAGCCATGAATAATTTTTCATTGCTAATTTCGTTGCAAATTAGTGAAAAAAAATTTTCGTCGCTAAATCCGTCGCAAAATAGCAACGAAATTTTTCCGTCACTAAAATCCGTCGCTAAAACTATGCTTTTTTGTAGTGAAAATCACTAAAAATCAATAGTGTAGAGTTGTTTTTTAGCTAAATTCTGTTTCTTTTCTGAATTTTAAGTCGAATCAATTGATTTGCAAGAGTTCTAAAAAAGAAGGGCTTTACTTTTTGGATCAAGAACAACATTCACTTATAGCTCATATCAAGGAAAACACATCTCTTTGGCATGTGCAATTGGGGCATCCTAGTGATTGAACTTTAAAACATTTATTTCCAACTTTAAATTATTAGAATAGATATTGTAAAATTTATATTTTGGACTATATATCTTATTTCTGAAACTATATATGAAAATACTTTTGATTTAGTTCATTGGGATGTTTGGACTTCTCCCATCATTTCACATTTAGAATACAAATATTTCATCACATTCATTGACCATAATACAAATATTTTGAGAATTATCTTAAGAACAATGACATTTTTTTATCAACTATATGTCTATACCGCCCAATAAAACGGGATAGCCGAACGTAAGAATAGGCATATATTAGAGATTACTATAGCAATGATGTTTCATGCAAACGTACCTAAGAAATTCTGGTGTGACGCGATCAAAATTGCAGTTCATTTAATCAATGTCATGCCATCCGATGTTTTGAAGGGACAATCTCCCTTAGAACTTCTTTTAAGAAGAAAACCAAAATTTTCTCATTTTAGAACATTTGGTTGCACATGTTACTTCCATGTTCCTGCATACTTAAGAAATAAATTAGAGCATAGTGGAAGAAAGTGTGTATTCATTGGGTATGTATTTTTTGAAAAATGATATAGATATTATGATTGTTCTACTAATCGCACATACACATCGAAAGATGTGATGTTCTTAGAAAATAAGTTTTACTTTTCAGGAGAAGAAATAAATGAAATACCAAAGGATTGCACTCCAACAACCACTTGAGATTTTCTAGTAACTTCCAATATTACTCAAGAAGCTAAGAATCTAACCAATCCTCAAGTAGTCGAAGGAAGTTTTAAAAATGAGGGAGAAAAATCAAACCCTACGGATGAAGACTCACCTCTTGATTCAGGGGGAGACCATAGAACAAGTGAAAATGAGAACTCCTCACCAAGTTCAGAAGAGCCAAGTAATCCTCCTGTTCAGCTTAGGAGATCAACGAGGTTTAGACTTCCACCATCAGAATTGGTCAACCAGAAATATCTCATTTATGATTACTATACTACATCTCATATATCTTCGAGCCATCAAGCATTCATGAATGGGATAGATAAGGAGATTGAACCGAAGACATTCGAAGAAGCTTCAAAAGATCCTAGATTGAGAAAGCAATGAACAAAAAATTAGAAACTCTAACTAAGAATAACGCTTGGGAGATCACCTCTCTACCAAACGGAAAAAAGGCCGTGGAATGTAAGTGGGTGTTCAAAATCAAATATAAGAGTGATGGCTCCATTGAAAAATATAAAGCAAGCCTAGTAGTAAAGGTATACATTCAAACATATGGAATTGATTACAAGAAAACTTTCACACCGGTTGCTAAAATAAACACCATTCGAGTACTTCTTTCGCTTGTAGCCAACTATGGATGGTATATGTTCTAAATGGATGTAGCAAATGCATTTCTTCAAGGAGACTTAGAAGAAGAAATACATATGTAACTTTCTCAAGGCCTTTAACATCAAGAAGGAGATGCATGTAAGCTATAAAAGGCAATATATGGATTCAAGCAATCTCCTAAAGTATGGTACGCAAAACTAAACATTGTTCTTCTTAGTACGATTTCACAAAATGCAACAACAATTTATCCTTATTTATTAGAAAAAACAATGATAAAATAGTAATTGCTTTAGTTTACTTAGATAATATTATAATAATGGGAAATGATATGTATCTCATTGATATTATTAGAAATTTCTTAAAATCTAGGTTTAAAATTAAAAATCCAGGGAGACTAAAGTATTTTCTAGGAATTGAGATAAGCTATTGCCACAATGGGTTAGTTCTATCCGAAAAAAAATACGCTCTTAACTTGTTACAGGAAACAGGAAAGCTAAGAGCTAGACCGGCTTGTAGTCCAGTTTCCACCTCCGAACCCTTAGAAGACGATGAGGAACTCTATGAGAAGATCGAGAGATATCAACGGCTTGTAAGAAGACTAATATACCTCACTGTCACTAAACCAGATATAGCCTATGCGGTGAGTCAAATAAGCTAATACATATATGCTCTAAAGAAGGGTCGTTAAAGAGTAGCTGAGAGAATCCTCCATGACATCAAAGGTTCCCCCGGATTAGGAATTTGGATGAAGAAAAATGGAAGCTCAGAAATTGAGGGATACTGTGATGCAGATTGGGCAGGACATTCTAAAGATAGAAGATCCAATACCAGGTTTTGCATATTCGTAGGAGGTAACCTAGTTGCATAGAAAAGCAAGAAACAAAACGTAGTATCTATATCAAGTATGGAGGTTGAATATAGAGCAATGGCTGCTAGCGTTAGTAAAATAGTATGGTTGAAGGCTCTAGCAGAAGAACTAGGGATTCAAAGTCACAACTCCCATCAAATTTCATTATAATAATCAGTCCGCTATTCATATTACCTCCAATCCAGTCTTCCATGAGCGCACCAGGCATATAGAAGTTGATTGTCATTTTATCAGACAAAAAGTGGAAGAGAAACTCATTATCACGCCTCATGTCAAAGGAAAAGATCAACTAATAGATATCTTCACAAAAGGAGGAACCGCAACTCACTTACAAGAAATATTGGGCAAGTTGGGTACTATCAAATCTCCGCACCCAGCTTGAGAGGGAGTATTAAAATTAAATATCACTTAAAACCCAGAATTTCTCAACCCTTGTATCAAGTCCATTAGGATCCTTCATGGGCTGCTCTATAACACCGACACTCAGTGCCCAAACAAGTGTATTGGTTTTGAAATATTTATATACATAGAGGAAAAAAAATTTTTTATTTATATTGATTTTTGATTTTGGGGTTTTTAAATTGAACTTTTGGTATAAATTAAGTTGTCGTGTTCGTAAATCGTCGTGTACCCATTATTTTTATGAAATTCGCAAGCTAGCGAAAAGGTGGATGTGAATATATATATATATTCTTTTAAAAAAAATAGAGAAGAGAGAGAGGAAGGAGGAAACGTCGCGTTTCGGCCCGAAACGCGGCACTCCCCCTTTGTTAGATTAGGCTAAAAGTCCTAATTTGTCTCTCTCTCTTCATCTCTCTCTCTTTGACTCTTCGTCTCCCCTCTCCCCGCCTCTTCCTCTCCCGCAGCAGCGCCTCCCTCGCCCGAAGTCGCCACGCACCACCACCACCACCACACCGTCTTCTTCTTCTTCTCTCTCTCTATCCTTCCCTCTCAGTTTCTCTCTCTCTCCGTTGCTCACTCTCTCCCTATCTCTCGCGATCTCCCTCCCTCTCGATCGCACTCCGCCGTGAGCCGTGAATCGCGCTCCCTAACCTCCTCCTATGAGCGCGCCAGCCTGCAGCACCTCCCTCCGCCACAGTGCGCGACTGCATCGCCTTCTGCCACAGCGCAAGCGCGAGCGCACGGCCTTTACCCGAGCTTGCCACAGTGCGACAGCGCTCGACAGAGCGCGACTGTAGACCTCCCGCGAGCGCGCGCTTCACTGCAGGTAACGACTGTGTTAGGTGTGGTTTAGTGTTTACAAATTGATTTAGTCGCTAACGTGATTTCAAAATTGAAAATATTACAAGATTTAAATTAATCTGACGGGCGAAGGAAAGTTAGGTTTGAGATTCGAGTAAACCTAGTTGATGGAAATGAAATTATTTTCATACTTAAATTTAATTTTATCGAATTTAGGTTGAATTTAGAATCGAAAGTTTTATATATGTTGTTGTGGCTTAAAATCTATATTTAAGTCCTTAGAACATGTGGTTAAATGTGCATAAATTTTGGAGTATGTTTTGACTTGAAAATGAAAATAAGTTTCAATATTGTTAAAATGACATATGGTATGAAGAAATCAGAGGAGAATTGAAAATATATGATTTTTTAAAGATTTTTCTAACTTGTAGAAAATTTATGTATTTAGAATTGTTTTCGATTTTGAACGGTTTTAGATTCGAAATTAGCTTGATTTTGATTTGATTATTTACTTATAAATGAAACGAAATTGATAACATTTGTATATATTTATAAATTGAAGAATTTAGGGTTTGTATGAACTTAAGGAAAATGATAAACCCTGAAAATAGTCGAAAATTTGATTCAAATCGTGATGATTTGATTAGGTTGGCTTTCTTGGTGATTCGATTGAGGGGAGATTTGATTCTACGTGTTGTGGTTTTATTGGGAGTGCGCTATCCTCCCCAAATCGGTGAGTGAGATTTATTTCAATACTTTTGTTTAATGTGAAAACTCTGTTTTAAAATATTTGATAAATGAGCATGATTTGTAGTATGGTTGAAATGTTTTGACTGGTTTTGAAATTGATTTTTGTGAACTGATGGAGTGTCCAAAAACTGTGTTAAAATATTGAAATTATGCATCAATTTAGTTGAAATGTATAATGTGTCATTTTATGCTATATGTTGCATTTGGTTTGTGAACCTGATTTCAACACATTTTGATACGATTTTGGATTTGACCTTGAGGGCTTTGGTATATATTGTTCCGTAGCTACAAAGGATACTGTGAGAGACGCTTTGGTGGTGTCCGGATATGCTTAGACTTGGGGTATCCCATGAGTTGTCGTGATTTTTATTAATGACACGGTATTAGCCAGGTTGAACCCAAAAGGGGGAGGATTTGGATACTCTCTCCAAGTCCAGCACCTGGATGAGGTCCATCGCTAACGCCGGGGTAGAGAGCACTTTAAATAAACTTGCATATAACACCCCCGGTGTGCCTGTCATAGGTCGCGGTAGACCTCTGTCAGGACATTTTTGGCTGGCAGCTCTATAATTTTAGTGACAGTGCTTTGGATGCATATTTGACTTGAAAATGCGTGCTAATGATATATTGTTGAAATGAAAAGTATGATAATTTGAAATATGATTTGTATACTTATGCTTTAACACTCCAGTTTTACATTTTATATTAGACGATTGCATTGACCCACTCACTCACTGAGTATCTTCCCCGAGTACTCACTCCTCATTCCCTTCTTGTTTCAGAGATAGTATTTGACAAGAAACGTTGCTTTTAGAATGCTTAGTATCATTGGGAGATCTTGTTTGGATTTGAGGAGTCATTATATATTTCTACTGTAAATTTGTATTGGTAATGTATATGTATTCTAAGATTTATAAATGACCATTGTGTAATTCTGGGATGGCTGTATCAATATGGCCATTTAAATTGTGGAACTCTCATGTCATTGCATAACATTGCATTGAGACATTTCTTATTCGTTGTGTATATATTTGGGAATGTGTTATGTCTTAGAACTGTACTCTAGGATCACTCAGTGACACCTCTAAATCATAGGAGGGGCAACTGACGGCTGTTCATGCCTTTGACGGGGGCATGGCAGTAGAAGTCTGTGGCTAGGTTACTGGAAATTTTTATAGTCTTGTATTATTCTGGATGTTGACTGTGGGATTAGTTGATTTTGGAGAGATCGGGATGGCCATTTGATTATTTTACAAGATGGTTGTGATTTATACAGGATTGATTGTACTTGGGAGACCTCCAAAATATGAGAAGATTCTGTCCGATTTTCTGTAAAAATACAGTCGGCATTCAGGACAACGGGTGGCTGTTCACGATCCCAGTCCGTAGCGTGACAGTTGGATTGGTATGAGAGCGCTTTAGGTTGAGAGCTATGTTTTATAAAATAATTTTGAAAATATTCTCAAGTATGATTTAGAAGTCCTCAATGATTAAGAGTTTCATACAGTCATGAAGTCCGAGTGCATGGTCATAAGTATATGAGTTCATCTATTTTAGGGTGTTAGATGTAGTTGTGTCTAACCTAACATGTTTTTTTTAGGATTCCATTCTTTGTGAAGGTAGTCAAGATGTGACTAGTCCAAATTTTTTGAACTATGCCTATTCTTTGAACGATACCTAATAAGAATTCTTCTCTTGCAGAAGTATGACGACCCGACGAAGCACCCGTTTTGCCCCACCAAAGGAATTAGACGAGCCGAAGGATCGTTCCTGGACTTGCGTGCCACCACAGGCACCTACTCAGCCAACTGCTCAGGATGAGACTCCCGTACCCATACTCGACGCCTTTCGGCAGGTGTACGAGTGGTACGCTTTACATAGGGTCTAGGTTCCGCCCCCACCACCTCCTACAGCGGCGCCTGCACCTGCAGCAGTACCAGTTCCTTCGACACCGGTTCCACCGCCAGTGGCAGGTCCTTCTATCTTGTCAGAGCCGAGTGAGACTACATCGGATACTTTTAGACGGGTACATGAGTTGACTCAGTTGGTTAAGGAGGCCCGTCAGCTGGGGTGTACTGATTTCATGGGGCTTGGTGATGCTACGGTAGCCAAGCATTGGATCAACCGCACCCGCAGGATTTTGACCGATTTGGGAATTGGAGAGGAGCTCTGTCTGAAAGTAGCACAACGATTATTAGAACGAGAGGCCCTCTTATGGTGGGAGGCCCTCACTGATGAGGCGACAGAGCCACTACGGTGGGATGACTTCCTTCGGGAGTTTGACCGCAGATTCTTCCCACTCTACCAGCAAGACAAGATGAGGTCAGAGTTGGGACGGCTTACATAGGGGTCCAGATCTACCTCGGAGTATGAGGCAGACATGCAGAGACTTGCCGCATTCGTACCGGATCTAGCCATACCTCAATATTTGCGCTTCAAATTCGAGGACGGTCTTAGCCTCAGCATAAAGAGATATATGACTGTTATCCCACAATTTACACTAGCTGAGATGATAGACTCTGCTCACCACGCGGAGGCTTTGGTCCGCACAGAGGCTAGGCAGAGAGGGGCAGAACTCCAAGAGGGGTAGGGGATCCAGTTGGCACAGAGGCGAATTAGGATCTGGATTTCCTGAACTAAGATGGGGACAATACTCCCAGGGGTTCAGACAGCCCACTCCGACTCACCCTACACAGTATACTACTCAGCAGTATCCTTTATTGTCGTATGTACAATAGGTTCCATCCGAGAGGAGATTGTTCAGTGATGGTCACTTGCTTCCACTGTGGGAAGCCGGGGTATATCAGGAGTTCCTTCCTGAGTTAGGACGCGGAGGACAAAGTTCACAAAGCCGTACTATGTGTATTTTTTTCAATGATAGGTACTCTACCTATCTTCGGAATAGATGCTCGTATCTTTATTGACACGAGATCTAACTATTCATATGTGAACCATCAATTCTTTCGACATTCTGACAGGCTGCTCTCACCTTTGAATGAGGAGATATTGGTCATCACTCCTCTAGGTGAGCAGATTTTGCGCGGCATAGTGTATAGAGAATGTGAGATCAAAGTTAGGGATACAGTGCTAAAGACAGATCTAATCCCTCTCGCCATGACTAATTTTGATACCATCTTGGGGATGGATTGGCTACATATGCATCGGGTTTCAGTTGACTGCTTTAAGAGGCAGGTGGAGTTTCGAAGATCTGAGCAGCCAGTGTTAATTTTTTAGGGCGAGAGGCGGGTTTTACCCCTCTGTGTCATTTCAATTTTGGAGGCCAAACGCATGATTCGCCGCGGGTGTGCGGCATATCTGGTTCACATCATAGACACCACTGCTCAGGGACTGAGACTGGAGGATATTCCAGTGGTACAGGACTTTTCTGATGTTTTCCCCAAGGAGCTACCCGGTTTTCTACTGGTTCGAGAGTTTGACTTTGAGATTGATTTAGCTCAGGGGACTACCCCTATCTCTATGCCGCCACACAGGATGGCACCGGCTGAGCTGAGAAAGCTCAAGGTCCAGCTGTAGGAGTTACTAGATAAGGGGTTCATCCGTCCTAGCACGTCACCATGGGGTACTCCAGTGCTGTTTGTAAAGAAGAAGGACGGCTCACTGAGATTGTGTGTGGATTACAGGCAGCTTACTCGGGTGATTGTGAAGAACAGATATCCACTGTCTCGTATAGATGATTTGTTTGATCAATTGCAAGGTGTTCGAGTTTTCTCGAAGATTGATCTTCGATCGGGATATCATCAGTTGCGGATTAGGAGTCAAGATGTGCCAAAAACAGCTTTCCACACTCGATACGGGCACTACGAATTTCTAGTCATGCCGTTTGGACTGACTAATGCCCCCGCTGCATTCATGAACTTGATGAATAGAGTTTTTGACGAATATCTGGATCAGTTTATCATAGTCTTCATAGACGATATACTGGTGTATTCGCGGAGTGACAAGGATCATATTCAGCATCTTCGCACCGTTTTACAGATCCTCCGCGATGAGTAGCTGTATGCCAAATTCACAAGATATGAATTTTGGCTAAAACAGGTTGGATTTTTGGGGCATGTCGTTTCTACAAAAGGGATTTTTGTCGATCCGCAGAAGGTCGATGCCATTATGAGATGAGAGCAGCCGCAGACATTGACTAAGATTAGGAGTTTTCTTGCTTTAGTCGGGTATTACCGCAGATTTGTTGAGGGATTTTCCCAGATAGCTGCTCCATTGTGTAGATTAACGCGAAAAGGTGTCCAATTTGTATGGGGTAACCGTTGTGAGGTGAGTTTTCAAGAGCTCAAACAACGGTTGACTACAGCTCTGATTTTGGCACTTCCCACCAGCAGTCGGGAGTACACAGTGTATAGTGATGCTAGCCGACAGGGGTTGGGTTGTGTTTTAATGCAAAATGGTCGGGTGATCACCTACGCCTCTAGACAGTTGAAGAAACATGAGGTGAATTATTCGACACACAATCTGGAGCTTGCGGTTATAGTCTTTGCATTGAAGATATGACACCATTACTTGTACGAGGTTACTTGCCGGGTGTATACTGATCATAAAAGTCTGAAATATTTATTCATCCAGCGAGAACTTAACTTAAAACAGAGGAGATAGTTGGAACTTCTCAAAGATTATGATTTGGTCATTGATTATCATCCGGACAAAGCCAATGTGGTTGCCGATACCTTGAGCCAGAAATCAGCTTCATCGTCTCAGGGGAACAATACGGCATACCTCACTTGTTTGATGGGACTCCGAGATTTGGGAGTCAGATTGGCTAGTAATGATCAGGACACTCTGCTAGCCAGGTTTCAGGTCAGGCCGATGTAGTTGGATTGTATTAGGGAGCTGCACGGCACTGATACCGAGCTCTAGGCTCTTACTGAGAGAGTCCGCAGAGGTGATATAGATGATTTCAGAGTCCGTAGTGATGGACTTTTGACTTATTGAGATAGAGTGGCTATACCCACCGATGAGGATCTCTGCAGGTCTATATTAGAGGAGGCACACTCTTCGGCCTATGCCTTATAGTCGGGTAGTACAAAGATGTATCAAACTATTCGGGGCAGCTATTGGTGGCCAGGTATGAAGAGGACATTGCGGGGTTTGTAGCAAGATGTTTAGTCTATCAGCAGGTGAAGGCTGAGCATTAGAGGCCAGCAGGTTTACTACAGCCTCTTCCCATTCCCGTATGGAAGTGGGAACATGTGACTATGGACTTTCTTATGGGATTGTCGCGGACTCAAGCCAGATATGATGCCATTTGGGTGGTAGTCGATCGACTCACCAAGTCTGCCAATTTCATCCCGATGTGCAGCGACTCTCCACTGGAGACATTGGCACGTCTGTATATTGACGAAATAGTCAGACTGCATGGGGTTCCTATGTCCATAGTCTCAGATAGAGATCTGAGGTTCACTTCTCGATTTTGGCCCAAGCTGCAAGAAGCTTTGGGCACACGGCTCAGTTTTAGCACAACATATCACCCACAGATAGATAGTCAGTCAGAGAGCGACTCTCCACTGGAGACATTGGCACGTTTGTATATTGACGAAATAGTCAGACTACATGGGGTTCCTGTGTCCATAGTCTCGGATAGAGATCCGAGGTTCACTTCTCAATTTTGGCCCAAGCTGCAGGAAGCTTTGGGCACACGACTCAGTTTTAGCACAGCATATCACCCACAGACATATAGTCAGTCATAGATGACTATTCAGATGCTCGAGGATTTGCTTTGGGCTTGTGTTATGGATTTTTTGGGTAATTGGGATAAACATTTACCGCTGGTGGAGTTTACATATAATAATAGTTATCATGCCAGTATAGGCATGCCACCCTATGAGACACTTTACGGCAGAAAGTGTCGCATCCCGTTGTGATGGGATAAGGTATGCGAAAGATGCCTTACTAGTGTTGAGTTAGTCGAAGAGACTAAGGACAAGGTCAGGGTAATCTGCGAGCAGTTGAAAGTCGCCCAAGACAGACAGAGGGCATATGCGGATCAGAGACGCCGACCTTCAGAATTTGAGGTGGGTGATATGGTATTTTTGAGGATTTCTTCCTTGAAAGGACTCATTCGATATCGGCGCGGTTCAAGTTGAACCCCAGGTACATTGGCCCGTTCCGTATCCTCAGTAAGATTAGGAGCATGGCATATAGACTAGAGCTGCCAGATGGGAATCCATGATGTCTTCCATGTATCGGTATTGAGGAAGTACATTCCAGATCCTTCGCATATTTTGAAGCCTCCGCCAGTAGAGGTACAAGAAGACTTGAGTCTACCTATTTAGCCGGTGGCCATACTTGACAAGCAGATCTGGCAGCTACGGAACAGGGAGGTATCTCTTGTCCGAGTACTATGGTGCAGCGATCAGGTCGAAGAAGAGACCTGGGAACCCGAGGAGGCTATGAGGAGACAATACCCCCATTTATTTTCTGTATAGTTTAACTTTCTTTTAGTTTCAAGAACGAAACTTGTTTTTAAGGGATTAGAAAATGAAACACCGACACTCAATGCCCGAACAAGTGTATCGTGTTCGTAAATCATAGTGAACCCATTATTTTTATGAAATTCGCAAACTAGCAAAAAGGTGGATGTGAATATATATATTCTTTAAAAAAAAAGAAGAAGAGAGAGAGGAAGGAGGAAACGCCGCGTTTCAGGCCGAAACACGAAACGCCGTGTTTCGGCCTGAAACACGGCTCTCCCCCCTTTGTCAGATTAGGGCTAAAGTCTCTCTCTCTTCATCTCTCTCTCTCTCTGACTCTTCGTCTCCCCTCTCCCCGCCTCTTCCTCTCTTGCGGCAGCGCCTCCCTCTCCCGAAGCCGCCGCGCACCACCACCACCACCACTACCACCACCGTCTTCTTCTTCTTTTCTCTCTTTCTATCATTCCCTCTCAGTTTCTCTCTCTCTCCACTGCTCACTCTCTCCTTATCTCTCGTGATCTCCCTCCCCTCGTTCATACTCCGCCGCGAGCCGTGAATTGCGCTCCCTTACCTCCTCCCACGAGTGCGCCAGCCTACAGCGCCTCCCTCCGCCACAGTGCGCGACTGTAGCGCCTTCTGCCACGGTGCAAGCGTGAGCGCGCGGCCTTTACCCGAGTACGCCACAGTGCGACTGAGCGCTCCACAGCGTGACAACGCTCGACAAAGCGACTGCAAACCTCCCGCGAGTGCGCGCTCCAGCCCACCAGCAGGCCAGCCCACCAGCCTGCTAGCCCACCAACGGGCCAGCCTGCCAGCCCACTAGCCCGCGAGCCTGTGTCAGCCCGTGAGCCCGCAACCGGCTTTCTCCTTTGAGAGCCATCTGCCATCCTCGTAGAAATCCTTAACTGCAGGTAACGGCTATGTTAGATGTGGTTTAGTGTTTAGAAATTGATTTAGTCGCTAACATGGTTTCAAAATTAAAAATATTACATGTTTTAAATTAATTTGATGGGCGAACGAAAGTTAGGTTTGAGATTCGAGTAAATTTATGTGAGGGAAATGAAATTATTTCCATAGTTAAATTTAATTTTGTCGAATTTAGGTTGAATTTAGAATCAGAAGTTATATATATGTTGTTGTGGCTTAAAATTTATATTTAAATTCTTAGAACATGTGGTTAAATGTATAAAAATTTTGGAGTATATTTTGACTTGAAAATGAAAATAGGTTTCAATATTGTTAAAATGACATATGGTTTGAAGAAATCAGAGGAGAATTGAAAAATGTATGATTTTTTAAAAATTTTTCTAACTTGTAGGAAATTTATGTATTTTAGACTTGTTTTCGATTTTGAACAGTTTTAGTTTTGAAATTAGCTTAATTTTGATTTGGTTATTTATTTATAAATAGAACGAAATTTATGATATTGGTGTATATTTATAAATTGAATAATTTAGGGTTTGTACAAATTTAAGGAAAATGATAAACTCTGAAAATAGTCGGAAATTTGATGAAAATCGTGATGATTTGATTAGGTTGGCTTTCTTGGTGATTTGATTGAGGGGAGCTTTGATTCTACGTGTCGTGGTTTTATTGGGGAGTGCGATATCCTCCCCAAATCGGTGAGTGAGATTTATTTCAATACTTTTGTTTAATGTGGAAACCCTGTTTTAAAATATTTGATAAATGAGTATGATTTGTTGCGTGCTTGAAATGTTTTAACTGGTTTTTAAATTGATTTTTGTGAACTGATGGAGTGTCCAAAAACCGTATTGAAATATTGAAATTATGCATTCATGTAGTTGAAATGTATAATGTGTCATTTTATGATATATGTTATATTTGGTTTGTGAACCTGATTTCGGTACATTTTGATACGATTTTGGATTTGACCTTGAGGGCTTTGGTATGTATTGTTCCGTAGCTACGAAGGACACCGTGAGAGACGCTTTGGTGCTGTCCGGATATGCCTAGACCTGGGATATCCCGCGAGTTGTCATAATTTTTATTAACAACACGGTACTAGCCAGGTTGAACCCAAAAGGGGGAGGATTTGGATACTCTCTCCAAGTCTAGCACCTGGACGAAGTCTATCCCCAATGTCGGGGTAGAGAGCACTTTAAATAAATTTGCATATAACACCCCCAGTATGCCTGTCATAGGTCGCGGTAGACCTCTACCAGGACATTTTTGGCTGACAGCTCTATGATTTTAGTGACAGTGCTTTGAATGCATATTTGACTTGAAAATGCGTGCTAATGATATATTGTTGAAATGAAAAACATGATGATTTGAAATATGATTTGTATACTTATGCTTTGACACTCCAGTTTCACACTTCATATTAGACGATTGCATTGACCTACTCACTCACTGAGTATTCTTCCCCGAATACTCACCCCTCATTTCCCTTCTTGTTTCAGAGATAGTACTTGACAAGAAGTGTTGCTTTTAGGACGCTTAATATTATTGAGAGATCTGGTTTGGACTTGAAGAGTCATTATATATTTCTGTTGTAAATTTATATTGGTAATGTATATGCATTCTGAGGTCTATAGATGAACATTGTGTAATTCTGGGATGACTGTATAAATATGGATATTTAAATTGTGAAACTCTCATGTCATTGCATAATATTATATTGAGGCATTTCTTATTCGTTATGTATGTACTTGGGAATGTGTTATATCTTGGAAGTGTACTCTAGAAACGCTCGGTGCCACCTCTAAATCACAGGAGGGGCGACTGGCGGCTGTACATGCCTTTGACGGGGGCATGGCAGTAGAGGTTTGTGGCTAGATCGCTGAAAATTTTTATAGCCTTGCGTTATTCTGGATGTTGGCTGTGGGATTGGTTGATTTTGGAGAGGCCAGGATGGTCATTTGATTATTTTACAGGATGGTTGTGATTTATACAGAATTAATTATTTTTGGAAGACCTCCGAAATATGGGGAGATTCTTCCCGATTTTCTATAAAAATACAGCCGACATTCAAGATAACAGACGGCTGTTCATGATCCCGGTCCGGGACGTGACATGCTCTAAGATCCATTCAAAGGGGCCTTAAAGGCCTGCAGTCTGGGCATGCAAAGGAGCCCTTAGGGCTCCCAAAGGCTAGCACCAACTAGCCATTGCAATTGCCCAACGGCTAGTTGGTTCTAGCCGTTGGGAGAGGGCTGTTAAGCCCTTTCATGCTCTCCTTTGATCTCTCCCTCTTTCTCTCTATAAATATCCTTCTTGTGTTCTTTTGAAAGCATGAACAAGTGTTCAAGAAACCTATGTATTTGTATTGTGAAGTTCAATCAAAATCTCTCTAGTTTTTTCTTTGCTTTGCTCTCTACTTTCATTATAGTTTTAACAAATACTTGTCTTAAACTCATAGAAGACTAGTTTCCAAGCTGAAATTTCACTTCCGCGCACTTTGGGTACTACTTCCGTGGTTAACATGCAAAAACCCTAGGGCAGCTTGCAAAACATAAAACCCAGGTTGAGGATTATTACTAACCTAGGTTTCCACTCAAACAATAGGAAAAAGGCTGGGAGGATTTAAGCATTCACTCCCCTGGGATTCTTCACACATTCAAAAGAGGTGAAGAGGCGTTTGAACCTAAGAACCAAAATTCAACCGTGCATTTACTTCAAAAACACAAGGGATGCTTGGGAAAGGGTTGAGCTTTGGTTAGATTTTGATACAACAGTGAAAACAAAGGGATTTCAGAAGATCTTCAAAACGGACACAACAACCACAAATGACAAGATTGAAGGACTTTTAGGCTTCGATTCTAGATTTCGAACGTTCCTCACCCTTCTGAAGGCTTAATCTTGGGTGCGGGGCGATGATCGGAGGTGGAGGGGAGTAAATCTTCGACTGATTGAGAAAAGAGAGAGAGAGAGAGAGAGAGAGAGAGAGAGAGGCGAATCTAAGTTCGATCGAAGGAGAGAGAGAATGAGGTGGGAGATTGGTTCTCTCCAATATAGCAGGCTCAACCTTGGCCGGAGGTTGGTCGAAGCTGGAGGAAGGCGAATCATTGCCTATTGGGAGAGAGAGACTGAGGCGACGTATCGTGTTCACATGAAGGGGAGGAAGAAAGAGATGCGGGTTTTATTTCTTCTCTTCGATTTGTTTTTCCTTTTGTTTTTTCCTCTTTTTTTGTTTTCGATACCAATATTTTAGTTTTACCCGATTAATTCGATTCAAGTACTGTGAGATTCATTTTAACGGTTAGTTCTTCCAAATCTTTTTTCGTCATTCCTAAAACTCGAAATCTCTGATTAAGAGATCAGTGTCCGATTATTCAACCTAAAGAAATTTTGTTTTTTTTTTTTCGTTTTTTGAAAGGATAAAGGATGATATGAGAAGAAGCTTTCTTTGAGATTTCATGGACCCCACTTAGTCGCTCGGGAGAGGGAAGAATTTTTAAACATTTAAAGGGCATTTTTGTAAAGTTTGAACGAAGAGTTTTCCAAAAAAAAAAAATTGAACACCCACTGATTTATACAAGAAGACATTTTTTCGAAAATACATTTTCTCAAAAAAAAAAATGGCATTTCCCATAAAGTTGGCCGTTTTTATAAAATCTTGAAAATTTCAAAAATAAGAAAGCTTTAAAAATCCACATTTCTACTTCGCTGGGTGGGACCTTGAAACACGATTGACTTCGATGTTTTCTGCTCAATCCCACTTTAAGACCATAAGACCATTGGCATGCTATTTATCTTTTTATCTTTCTGTTTCTCTACTAAATAAATCGGTTAACCAGCTTGACTTGGTAGGTCATTCAACACCTCAGCCCTGGGCATGCTAAACAGTATGGCCAAGAATTAGCCCAGCATGCATAGGGAGCAAACCATGGCGGAACCCAGTAGTTGACCCATACATTCTATGTCATGACTATGCAAATGAAAGATGCAAATGTATGAAAATGGGTTTTTGAGGGTTTTCAAACCTAGGTTTTCGCAAAAATGAAATTAGGTTAGAATAACAAAAGAGAGACCCAAAGAGCTTACCAACCACCAACAAATTAGGGAGGAGAGAGAGAGTGATAGCGAGAGGGTAGGACTATTATGCAAACTAAATCGAGTTTGAGTAATTCGTAAATTGTTCGGTTAACAGCTTGACTCGACTCGATTTTGATCGAATTCGAGTCAAATTTGAATGATTTTATTATGTAATCGAGTTGAATTTGTATAATAAAATTTTAAAATTGAAAATTCGTTGAGTGGTCCGATAACATATATTAATATATATTATCTCTATACCTATATATGATTATAACATAAAAAATTAAATATATTAATATATTATATAAAAATTAAGTTTTCGAGTCGAATTCGAATGATTTCATTTTACAATTGAATCAAGTTTGAGTTCTATTATTATTACTTGTCAAATTCGTCAAATTTGAGTTTGAATTCGAGTCGAATACATTCTTACCAGAGAGAAATGAGGAAGAGGAAGCACACAGAGAGAAGAAATGAGATTAATTCAATTAGGTTTTATTTACGTAAGATAAAGAGCGAAAATAAAGGGCTTAAAACTCATTGGCGTGGCAAAAAAATGGTTTTAATTCATAAAATGAAACACATTGGAACATGCGCCAGGAAAGATAAAACTGGACTCGACCGATAACTAGGCTAGGTTTGGCATGCTAAACCAGACCCATACAATAAATCGTCACCAAAACTGAACCGTCTTTAATTTTTTTCATTTGTAATCCATCGATAATAAGTTTATAAAAAATTAAAAAAATTAAAATTTAAAAAATCAGTCGCTAATCCGTCAGTAAAATTTTCGTCGGTAATCCGTTGTTAAAATTTTAATCGGTAATCTGTCACTGATAGTTTTACAAAAAAATTAAAAAAACTTAAAATTATAAAATTATAAAAATAAAAGATTATAAAAAAATCCGTCAGTAATCCGTCGCAATTCCATTATTATTACTGACGGAAAAAAAAATCCGTCAACAATTTACCATCACTGAGAATCCATTTTCTGGTGGTGTATTCACATTATATGAAAATGGAATAAATACAATACGGGTAACTCAATTCCCTTCAAACATATAAAAAATTATACATATTTCCGAGAATGAATAAGGTACTTGCTGAAGAAAAACATTCAAAGATAAAAGAAATAACGATTTTATCAAGGATCTGATCCTTTATTCTTAAAATTAAAGGGGCTAGCAACCGGTGCACATAGATCAAACGAAATTGTCTCTGAAGAATTCAATAACACCACCTTGAAAAGAACATTTAAGCTGAAAATCATTTATCTTTTTAGTTTAAATATTACGCCGGATACCAAGCCAATTAACTAAGTTAGCCAACTGATTTCTTGGGGAAGGCTGATTATTTTAGAAAGAGTCTTACTAAGCTTATAAACTATATCTCAACTGGCATTATCACTTGTCGTTTGTAAAAAATCTCAAATTCAAGATTCCTATAAAAAATATAAGAAAGAAGAGTCTTATTAACCAAAAACTTTTTACTTTTCAAGAATTTTTGTTTAAGATATATTCTAATTTTAGTTTTTTTTAGAAATTAATATCTAAGAAAGTTTTCTAATCTTAATAGTAATATATTTCTTTCCTCCTCGTAAACAAAATGCCTTTATTAATGAGGCCCAGTCTCGGCAAATAAGATGACTTTGGGAATCAAAAGTCCGCGGACCAGTCTAGGCAAAGCCAAGTGCTACTGTGTATAATAAGGCACGACCCCTAAATGAGGTAGGTCCCCTCCTCTCTACAAGCATTGGTACCCTATGAGCCCAATTTTCAATTATTCATACCTTTACTAATTGTATTGAAAATTTTAATTTTAAAACACTTTACGTACCATCTAGAAGTTCTTTGAGATTAATTTGTAATCCATTGATAATTGTTTATGAATATGTGCATATTAAAATACTCATAGGAGTACAAAGTCTTGATCCAAATGCGAAGAAACTTCATATTTAACTTAGGATAAAAAAAAATGTCGCTAATTAGATTTTAAATACTAATTACAACAAGACTTGCGTATGCAATTATTACAGGCCACATCAAATTGGGTTCCTATAAAAAATTCATAAATTTTGTAAGCTTGAAGGCCTCGTGGAAATTGATTAAATTTTAAGAGTTCGAAAGCGATGTTGAAATTGATTGTTGTACTTATATTCACTATTTCAAAATAAAAATAAAAGACAAATTGGATGGGCAACAAGGTGGATATGGTGTGGTTTTTTATTAATATCATATCTATTTTGAAACTCTAAATCTGTGATTCATATTCAACCCTTAAATCAGTGAAATAAAAAGCATATTCGACCCTATAGTTTTTAACAAAAGATCAACCTTAAATCAGTGGAGTTGGGGAAGAGATGAAGGGTGGGGGTAGCTGTGACAGTGTGGGGTGGGAAGGGATGAACAGTGTGGACGGAACAAAATGTACACTCTCCCTTTCGCTATGTGTTTGGCAATTTCATGGGAAATGGAGGTAATGGAAAAGAAGGGAAATGATAGAAAAGGAAAAGAAATGGAGATAAAATAAAAAATTATGTTTTACAATAAACTATATGATAGAAAAGGGAGAAAAAGAAGTAAAATAAAAAATCAGGTTTGTTTTGATGAGGAAAAGAGAGAAAATATAATCAAAAATTATATAAATATACTATTTTATTCTTTATGCTTTTTATTAAATTTTTAAAATATAGAGTATAAAAATAAATTTATTATTTATAATTTTAAAAGAGAATCCCTTCGTTTCAAAATCTATTAATATGATGGAATTAAAAAATTGCATTCAAAGGATTTCTATGAAACCCTTCAGAACCTTTACCAAACATGGGTGAAATTTTTAATAACCCTCCATTTCGCTTCCTTTCCCACAAAACCCACCATCCAAACTGACTATTAGTGTGGCTATATGGGTGGGGAAGGGATGAAGGGATAGTTGGCAATTGCAAGTTGGACCCTTACGATCTATCAACTGCGATTTTTGTTCTTTCAGTGTGACTACATGCATAGGTAGACTGATCATTAACCATAGGGGTGTGCAAAAATATTCATAAATTCGAAAATCTGTGATATCCGATCGGTCGGATTATACAAATTCAGATTTTAAAATTTACGGATACATTTGAGTTTTGAAAACCAATAAATATTCGATATATCTAAACATACAAAGACAATTAAGGTCAAAGAGTTTTGACTCAAGAAACATTTTTTCTCTTTGATTCGGTTTGAGTCCTGATATGTATAAAAAAAAAATGTATATATACAAAGACAATTAAGTAATTTTGTAATCCTATGTCTCTCACTCATCTAAAATAATCATAATCAACCCCAGCCGCCACTTTCCAACTCTGACCTCCATCATCAATAGACGTCTCTCTCTCTCTCTCTCTCTCTCTCTCTCTCTCCCTATAATATGTTTAAATTTATTTTAAACATTTTACTTATTTTGATAAATAGAATACATAATAGAATGACAATTTATTATGATAATTATAAAAGTTAGATGTTGTATTTGTTGGTCTAACTTACTAAAAAAACAGCAATTATAATAGCTTAATTAATCCAGTTTCAAAATCTAAAAGCAACTTTTGATTGATTCTAACTCATCCATTAAACTCCATATCATTATTTTTTATTCCTTTTTCACGCGTGCAAATAGCCTTTGATTCAAGGTTGGTCCAATTACTTTTGTATTTTTACATTAAGAATACCTTGAGTAAAGCTAAATTTGGCAATTACATTGTATGAATCCACTTAAATCTATGCATTTCTTGGGTAGAAATGTGTCCTTTAAAATTATAAAACTGAGCCCTTTAATGATTACTTTACCTGGGTAAAAATATATACATGAAATCTAAACATTATTAAACATGCAAGAATAAATTAATCCCAATTCCAAAGGGGTATAATGAAAAGATTAAAAGATGAAAAAGGAATAGAGTCTTCTATATCAAAATTACAACCCCTTGACCAATGACACGTGGGTATAACAGTTGGATGCTATATTCTTTTAATCAATATCTTGAATTCGAATTTTAGAAATGTAAAGACAGATATCGAAAGTATCAATCGCTTAATGGATTTCACAATATTTTATCTGAATTAGTCAGGTTAAATCCGTATATCAGTTGGTTGTAAGTATCAATTTAAAAAAAAAAAAAATTACTTCAACCCCTTAAAGATTATCTCTCTTGGGCAAAAGATGAGAAGGAAAACCCTTATGAAAAGAATGAATTCATTCATTGTAATTTCCATAGGGTATAATGAAAAGGACATCCATGAAAACGCGATCGGCTAATATCATTTCAATTCCATCAACCCACAAAGTCGACCACTACTACTTTGTTCTAGTTTTAGAAAATGAGGACAAAATAAGTCTAAATATCCGGTAACATATGATTTTGTTAATTCTTACGAAAAGACAATTGTCCAAAAGGTGATTTGTATGTGCCATCGGAGTTTATGATTTTACTAGCCAGGTTAAAGGGTGATTCTTAGAAGTCCCTAGATTACACTTTAAAAGAAAAGGGACATGGTGTTTTCATCACAGAGAAAATGTAATATTCTCAATAGAAAGTTTTTAAGTGTAAATTACCCTAACGAGAGATAATTTTTTGTAAAACAACTATTAAATATATTAAAATTATTGTTAAAATTTGAAACTGTTTTTTTGAAATGAGCTATCGAGTATATTAATTATCGGTTTATAATTGCTTGTGCTTAAAAATTGAAGGGACAACACAAAGACTTCTTACGACGTCGCCGGCCTTTGCTTCCAACCTTGGCTTCCTACCAAATTATTTGTAGGTTCAACAGGTTGTTGTAGCCTATCCAACTTTCCCTCCAAATATTAGGTAGTATTCTCTCTCTTGTAAGGACAAATAATAATGATATTAATAACAATAACAATAACAATACTATCACGCCCCAAATTTGGAGCGTGAGCAGTCGCCCGTTACCCTGGATGCCAACTGTATTTTTATAGAAAATTGGACATAACCTCCCCATATATCGGAGGCCTCCCATATTAAAATAAACTTGTTACATGTCCAAAAGGGTCATCCCGACCTCAAAATGCATAAATTATCCTCAACAACAAACCAGATCATCCATACTGCACAATCCAGGGCAACGCAAGGCCAACAAACAATTCTCCATAGTCCGAACCACAGACCTCTACTGCCATGCCCCCATCAAAGGCATGGACAACCGCCAGTCGCCCCTCCTGTAATTTAGAGGTTGTACCGAGCGATTTTAGAGTACATTTCTAAGACATAACATATTTCCAAATACATACGCAACGAAAAAGAAATGTCTCAATGCAATGTCATGCAGTGACATGAGAGTTCCACAATTTAAATGTCCATATTTATACAGTCATCCCAAAATTATAAAAATGGTCATCTATAGATCTCAAAATACATATATATCACCAATACAAATTTACAGCAGAAATACACAATGACTCCTCAAGTTCAGGCCTGATCTCCCAAAGATACTGAGCGTCCTAAAAACGACGCTCCTTGTCAAATACCATCTCTGAAACAAAAGGGAAATGAGGGGTGAGTACTCGGGAAAGAATACTCAGTGAGTGAGTGGGTCAATGCAATCGTCAAATATGGAGTGTGAAACTGAAGTGTCAAAACATAAGTATATAAATCATATTTCAAATAATCATACTTTTCATTTCAACAATATATCATTTCACGCATTTTCAAGTCAAATATGCATCCAAAGTACCATCATTTAAAATCATAGAGCTGCCAGCCGAAAATATCCTGGCAGAGGTCTACTGCGACTTATGACAGGCGCACCGGGGGTATTATATGCAAATTTCTTTAAAGTGCTCTCTACCCCGGCGTTGGCGACAAACCTCGTCCAGGTGCTAGACTTGAAGAAGATATTCAATCCAAATCCAAATCCTCCCCCTTTCGGGTTCAACCTGACTAGTACTGTGTCGATAATCAAATTACGACAACTCGTGGGATACCCCAGGCCTAGGCATATCCGGACGCCACCAAAGCATCTCTCACGGTGTCCTTCGTAGCTACGGAACAATACAATCCAAAGCCCTCAAGGCCAAAATCAATATCATATCAAAATGTACCAAAGTCAGGTTCATAAACCGATGCAACATAGAGTATAAAATGACACATTATACATTTCAACCACATGGATGCATAATTTCATAATTCAACACAGTTTTTGGATACTCCATTGGTTCACAAAAATCAATTTTAAAACCAGTCAAAACATTTCAAGTATACGACAAATCATACTCATTACCAAAATGTTATAAAACAGGATTTACATATTAAACAAAAGTATTGAAATAAATCTCACTCACCGTTTTGGGGAGGATAGCGCACTCCCCAATAAAATCATAATACGTAGAGCAATGCTCCCCTCAATCGAATCACCAAAATAGCCAACCTAATCAAATCACCACGGTTCGATATCAAATAAGAGCCTAGTTATGAATTTTCAATTTTTCTTTCCAACCAAAACTATCTAATTTCACAAAATTTATTCAAAAGTTAAAGAGATTTCCTTTCTCTCACCTAGGATTCCTTGGATCTCGGATCTAGCTTTCGTTCGCCCTTCGATTTGGTCTAAAACCTGAATGTTTCCAAATTTGAAACAATTGTGAACAATTTAAGTCCAATTACTAAAGAATTTCGAAACCCTAGTGCGGAAATCAAAATTTTGAGTCATTTACCTTCGCAGAAGCTCACGGACTATCATGGGCCGTCGCGGGATCATGGGCCGCGAGCTCGCAGGCTCATGGGCTGCGAGCTGGCGGGCTGATGGGCTGGCGGGCCTGGTGGGCATGTGGGCCTGATGGGTTTGGTGGGTCGTGGGCCGGACTGCGCCGCATACTGGACTAGGCCGCAGTGGCTAGGGCTCACGCTCGTGAGCTAGATCGAGTGCTCACGCAATGGGTCGCGCGCTGGAGAGCTCGCGCTCGTGCTGGGGCACGCTCGAGCTGTGGATCACGCGCTGGAGCGCGCTGTGCTCGTGCTGGGGCATGCTGGAGGCACGCAGGGGCTCATGCAGAGGCACGCAAGGGCGCGCTGGCACTCGTGTAGGAGCGTGCAGAGCTGCTCGCGCTCTGGCTCGCGCTAATCTCGAGCTGGGCTCGCGCTCGGGAGAGCCCGCAGTCGCACGAAGGAGAGCGCGCAGTCGCGCGAAGGAGAGCGCAATGGCGCTTGTGCAGGGAGGAGCTACAACGGCTCGCTCGCGGGAGGGAGGAGCTGCAGCGGCTGTGGGTGGCGCGCAGCGATCTTCGCGACGGAGGGACCGGGTGGTGGCTGCGATCGCGCTCGGCGGAGGAGGAAGGCGCTGCGGCTAGCGCGCTCGCGTGAGGAGGAAGGAGGAGTGGCGGCTGGGTGCGGTGGCGAGCGGCGGTGTTGGTAGCGGCAGCGGGAGAGGAAGAGACGGAGTGAGAGAGAGAGAGAGAGAGAAAGAGAGAGAGGGAGAGAGAGAGAGAGGGGAGAAAATTTGGGCTTTAAGCCTTAATTTTAATTTTCCCCCTTTTTTTGTATTACATTTTCTAACCCCCTAAAAACAAGTTTCGTTCTTGAAACTAAAAGAAGGCTAAGAGCAAACAACTGGGGGTGCTGTCTTCTCATGGCTTCTCAGGCTCCTAGGTCTGATCCTCGACATGGTTGCTCCTCCATAAAACTCTAACAAGAGGAACCTCTTTGCTCCGTAGTTTTTTGATTTGTCGATCCAAACTAGTCACGGACTGGACAGGTAAACTCAAGTTCTCTCGAAACTCAATTGGCGGAGCCTCTAAAATGTGTGAAGGTTATAGCTGATATTTCCGAAGTACTGAGACATGAAATACATCGTGAATGCGCGATAGGTGTACTGGCAGCTCCAATTTATATGCTACACTTTCGACCCTCTCAAGGATATGGAAGGACCCAATACACCTGGGGCTCAACTTCCCTCGCTACCCAAATCAAATAACTCCCTTCAAGAGAGATATCTTTAAAAATACCACGTCTCCCACAGTAAACTCTAGAGGTCGCCACCTACGATCTGTATAGGATTTTTGTCTATCTTGAGCGGCTTTCATCCGTATACGGATAATCTTCACTTTCTCCTTCGTCTCCTCTACCAACTCAACATTGGTGAGTCGTCGCTCACCAACCTCATCCCAGCACAACGGGATACGACACTTCCTACCGTAGAGTGCCTCATAGGGTGGCATGACGATACTGACCTGATAACTATTATTATACGCAAACTCCACCAGCGGTAAATGCCTGTCCCAACTACCCCAAAAATCCATAACACAAACCCGAAGTAAATCCTCGAGCGTCTGAATGGTCGTCTCCGACTGACCATCTGTCTGTGGGTGATATGCTGTACTAAAACTAGACCGCGTGCCCAAAGCCTCTTGCATTCTGGGCTCAACATGCTTCTGCTGTGATTAAAGAGAAAATGTACAGACCGAGTAAATTAATTAGCTATCACCCAAATGGCATCATACTGTGCCAAAGTCCGATGCAACTCTACTACGAAGTCTATCGTGACATACTCCCACTCCCACTCAAGAATGGGGAAAAAAGAAAGGCTATGAAGTACCAGCTAAACACTGGTGCTCGGCCTTTTACCTATTGGCGAGCTAAACATCTTACCACAAAATCCTAAATTTCTCGTTTCATGTTAGGCCACCAATAACTATCCCGAATAGTCCAATACATCTTGGTACTACCTGGATAAATGCTTAAGTTGAGGAGTGTGCCTCCTTAAGTATGGCCTTGCGGAAATCAATGTCAACTGAAATACAAATCCGTTCTCCAAACACTATCTATCCGTTCTCTCGAAATCCGAAGTCTTTAACATGGTTGAATAAGGTCTGCCTGTCCTCATATCTGGCTAATGATGCTTCTTACACATCATTAACCACACTGACTCCTAAGGTACGGAGTCCCACCAATAAAGAGGGGTAAGCACTCTCTCTGTCGTCTAAGAGTAAGACACTGAGCATGCTCCTCAACACTCTGCAAGCTGACTAGGATGTCATCAGTGGAAACGATAACAAATCGATCTAGGAAATTCATAAAAGACCCGATCTGTTCGGTCCATAAATGCAGCTAGGACAATGGTCAGCCCAAATGGCATGACCAAGGACTCAAAGTGTCCATTTTTTTTTGGACAGATCCTCGACCCTAACCCGTAACCGAGTATAACGCAATCGAAGATTTATCTTCGAAAAGACCTTATCACCGAGAAGCTGATCAAACAAATCATTGATGTGGGAAAATGAATATCAATCCTTGGTAGTGACCTTAGTCAACTGCCAATAATCCATAACAAGTTTAAGTGTTCTATATTTCTTCTTTGCAAATAATACCGAAGCACCCTAAGGTGTGGTGCTTGGATGGATGAATTATTTATCTAACAATTTCTGTAGTTAAATCTTGAGCTCTCTCAGCTCAAATGGTACCATTCTATATGGCGGAATAGAAATAAGAGTAATCCCTAAAGCCAGATCAATCTCAAAATTGAACTTCCGAATCAATGATAATTAGGGTGGCTCCTCGGGAAATACTTCAGGAAACTTCTGTACCACCAGAATCTCATCAAGTCTCGGATTCTGTATGGTGGTATCGATCATATGTGTCAGATCTGTCATACATCCTCGACGTATTATACGTCTGGCTTTTCTCACTAATACAATACCACGGGATAACACCCGTCGTGGTGGCCCTTCAGGCCTCCAAAAATCATCTTTCTTGATAAAACAGTCTAAGGAAACTCTATAAGTATACAATTAATCTATCTCTAAGATGGCATCGAAATCTGTCATATCCAGTGGGATCAGATTTGCTCTTAGCACTGTCCCACCTGCCATGACATCATACTCTCTATATACGAATCCCTAACCAACTGCTCACCAAGAGGAGCGACAACTAATAGCTCCTCATTAAGTAACAATAACAGCCCATCCAATTGTTGAGCGAAAGAAACTCTCACATAGAAATAGTTCGACCCTGTGCCAATAAGAACACAAACGTCGACTCCATGTATTTCCATAGCACCAAGATTAAAAAATAATAATAATAATAATAAAATAAAATAAAATAAAATAAAATAAAATAAAAAAAATTTACTAAGAGTACGGAAAGAATAGGGATATACACCTATATATCAAAATAGTTAAGTCTCTAGTACTGTAACAATCATGTCTGTACATATCATCACAACATACACGATTTCAAAAGAAACAGTGCATAAGGACCTCTAAACAGAAGGATCCGCAGGAGGATTACCCATGATCACATCTGGGCTCACCAGAGCGTCCTCCTGAGTCATTGCATACACAAGGGCCTACACCCTCAACTACTCTCGTGAAAACCTAATACTATATTGCTCCCGGCTGCAGTTTGTGGAGCAGTGTTACTAGAATGCGCAGGTGTTCCCTACTGTCCTACATGTGGTGTATTCCGATGACTCGAAGCCAACTAACCTCCAAGTCACAAATCAGGCCATAAACTCCTGATATGTCCCGGCTTCTCACAGTGGAAGCATGTAATAAGTGCTCTGCATATTTATTCGAGCGTGGTGCTTGCCACATATACGGCAAAGAAAAGGTCGCTGAGTAGTAGCCTAGCTCATGGCACTAGGATTGGTGATATAACCACCGGGGATATGGTCCCGCTAAAACTCCGTGAAATATCTGCGGTAGAATTCCATTAGGAAATCGATTTGCCGCAATGGCTCATAGCCTCATCGCAAATAGCCTCCCATTAAGTGAGGGCTTCCCTATCGAATAGTCTCTCAGTTACTCGTAGACTATACTCCTCGTGCAAGCCTAGATCTATCAAGATCCGTCGGATTCAGTTGACTAAGTGCTTTGCTACCGTAGCATCACAAAGTCCAAAAATCTGTGCATCCCAACTGTCGAGCTACCGTGACTAGCTGGGTCATTTGGGGATGCACCTAAGTATGACGCAATTATTATAACTCAGATTCGAAACTGTAAGAAGAACGGCCACTGATGGACGATTTGGTGCCGCTTGAGTAAGAACTACTGTAGGAGAAATAAGCGCAGCCGTAGATATCGACATTGCCATCAAAGGTGATGGGGTGACATCTGGACCCCATGTGCCGTGTACTACTCGTACACTTGCCCGAAAATATCAAGAGTAAATGGTGGAGACGTTGGTATAATAGCCAGCAGAAAAGGTGCCAGAGAAAACACACACCTTGAGGATGTATTCTTCGGCACCGAAAGGGGCGCCAGAAATGAGGAAGTATCCTCGCTCTCTTTAAGTGAATCAGAGAGTACATATCTAGCGCTCCATGTAATCTTCATGGTTCCGCAATATAAGAATTCTCATTAGGCATTGCTTAAGGATTAGGGTTAGTACAACTAACCCCCTAAAATGAATGAAATCATCAATTTAAGAACCATCTCCATTGGTTCTTTATTTGAAAATGAAGAAATGCTAGGTTAGATAAGAATTAGTATCTAACCCCCTAAAATAGATAAGCTCAATTCCTAAGACCATATGCAGGGATATAAATGACTGTATGAAACTCTCATGCATTGAGTACTTTAAACGCAAACACACTTGGGAATGTTTTCAACATTTTCTTCCTATATAGCGCTCAACCTAGAGGCTCTGATACCAATCCAACTGTCACACCCCAAACCTGGAGCGTGAGCAGCCGCCTGTTACCCTGGATGCCAGCTGTACTTTTACAGAAAATCGGACAGAAACTCCCCATATATCGGAGGTCTCCCATATTAAAATAAACCTGTTATCTGTCCAAAAGGGCCATCCCGGCCTCAAAATGCATAAATTATCCTCAACAACAAACCAGATCATCCATACTGCACAATCCAGGGCAACGTAAGGCTAATAAAACAATTCTCCACAGTCCTAACCACAAACCTCTACTGCCATGCCCCCATCAAAGGCATGAACAGTCGCCAGTCGCCCCTCCTATAATTTAGAGGTGGTACCGAACGATCCTAGAGTACACTTCTAAGACATAACTTATTTCCAAATACATACGCAACGAAAAAGAAATGCCTCGATGCAATGTCATGCAGTGACATGAGAGTTCCACAATTTAAATGTCCATATTTATACAGTCATCTCAGAATTATAAAAATGGTCATCTATAGACCTCAGAATACATATATATCACCAATACAAATTTGCAGTAGAAATACACAATGACTTCTCAAGTCCAGACCTGATTTCCCAAAGATACTGAGCGTCCTAAAAGCGACGCTCCTTGTCAAATACTATCTCTGAAACAAAAGGGAAATGAGGGGTGAGTACTCGGGAAAGAATACTTAGTGAGTGAGTGGGTCAATGCAATCGTCAAATATGGAGTGTGAAATTGAAGTGTCAAAACATAAGTATATAAATCATATTTCAAATCATCATGCTTTTCATTTCAACAATTTATCATTTCACGCATTTTCAAATCAAATATGCATCCAAAGTACCATCATTTAAAATCATAGAGCTGCCAGCCGAAAATGTCCTGACAGAGGTCTACCGCAACCTATAACAGGCGCACCGGGGGTGTTATATGCAAATTTCTTTAAAGTGCTCTCTACCCCGGCATTGGCGATGAACCTCGTCCAGGTGCTAGACTTGGAGAGAATATCCAATCCAAATCCAAATCCTCCCCCTTTCGTGTTCAACCTGGTTAGTACCGTGTCGATAATCAAATCACGACAACTCGTGGGATATCCCAGGCCTAGGCATATCCGGATGCCACCAAAGCGTCTCTCACGGTGTCCTTCGTAGCTACGGAACAATACAATCCAAAGCCCTCAAGGCCAAAATCAGTATCATATCAAAATGTGCCAAAGTCAGGTTCATAAACCGATGCAACATAGAGTATAATATGGCACATTATACATTTCAACCACATGAATACATAATTTCATAATTCAACACAGTTTTTGGACACTCCATCAGTTCACAAAAATCAATTTTAAAACCAATCAAAACATTTTAAGTATACGACAAATCATGCTCATTACCAAAATGTTGTAAAACAGGATTTACATATTAAACAAAAATATTGAAATAAATCCCACTCACCGTTTTGGAGAGGATAGCGCACTCTCCAATAAAATCATAATACGTAGAGCAATGCTCCTCTCAATCGAATCACCAAAATAGCCAACCTAATCAAATCACCACGGTTCGATATCAAATAAGGGCCTAGTTATGAATCTTCAATTTTTCTTTCCAACCAAAACTACCTAATTTGACAAAATTTATTCAAAAGTTAAAGAGATTTCCTTTCTCTCACCTAGGATTCCTCGGATCTCGGATCTAGCTTTCGTTCGCCCGTCGATTTGGTTTAAAACCTGAATATTTCCAAATTTGAAACAATTGTGAACAATTTAAGTCCAATTACTAAAGAATTTCGAAACCCTAGTGCGGAAATCGAAATTTTGAGTCATTTACATTCGCAGAGGCTCACGGACTGTCATGGGTCGTCGTGGGCTCGTGGGCCGCGAGCTGGCAGGCTGATGGGCCGCGGGCCACGGGCCGGACTGGGTCGCGTACTGGACTGGGCCGCAGTGTCTAGGACTCGCGTTCGCGCTCGTGAGCTAGATCGACTGCTCGCACAGTGGGTCGTGCGCTGGAGAGCTCGCGCTCGTGCTGGGGCGCGCTCGAGCAGTGGATTGCGCGCTGGAGCGCACTGTGCTCGTGCTGGGGCATGCTGGAGGCACGCAGGGGCTCGTGCAGAGGCACGCAAGGGCGCGCTGGCGCTCGTGCAGGAGCATGCAGAGCTGCTCGCGCAGGGGCTCGTGCGCTGCTCGACCTGGGCTCGCGCACTGGGCTCGCGTGCTGCTCGGGCTGGGCTCGCTCGCTGCTCGCGTTGATCTCGAGCTGGGCTCGTGCTCGGGAGAGCGCGCAGTCGCACGAAGGAGAGCGCGCAGTCACGCGAAGGAGAGCGCAGTGGCACTCGTGCAGGGAGGAGCTGCAGCGGCTCGCTCGCGGGAGGGAGGAGCTGCAGCGGTTGTGGGTGGCGCGCGGCGATCTTCGCGGCGGAGGGACCGGGTGGTGGCTGCGATCGTGCTCGGCGGAGGAGGAAGGCGCTGCGGCTAGCGCGCTCGCATGAGGAGGAAGGAGGAGTGGCGGCTGGGTGCGGTGGCGAGCGGCGGTGTTGGCGGCGGCAGTGGGAGAGGACGAGACGGAGTGAGAGAGAGAGAGAGAGAGAAAGAGAGAGAGGGAGAGAGAGAGAGGGGAGAAAATTAGGGCTTTAAGCCCTAATTTTAATTTTCCCCTTTCTTTTTTTTTTTGAGTATTACAAATACTAATAATAATAATATAAATTAGCTCATTTAGTACTTTGCACTATTAAGGTTTGGCTATTAAAAGGTTCATTAATAATATTAGTCTGTTGATTCTCATGACTAAAAGATTAATAAAACTTTGTTTCATTAAAAATTAAAACTATCATTTTATTGATTTCTTCCAAAATAATTGTATACATGCGTTTTGATGAATTTATGTTCAAAAATTATGAGAAAAAATCATCACTGCACAAGGCCTGTTCGTAGCAAGAATTTGATCGGAAAGGCTAATGGGATAGGAAACTTAGTTGAAGGAATAAGGATTACAAGAAGAACCTTATGACTCGTTATCTTGTTTTGCTTGATTTATTTTAACAAATCGTTGATATTTAATAATTATATTGTAATTGATTATATTCGATTATACTCAAGTTGAATATTTAAGGGTAAAACTCTTCCATATTTGGCTTCGGTCTCTGACGTCACAAGAAGATAATGTGTTATATTCCATGATGTTAACTACCCATGTTAACAACCCAATTTTTCCTTACAACAAATTCATATTAACAATTTTCTTTTTCTTCTCTCCGTGAAACCAAAAGCAGTTTCGACAGGGTGCCTGATTTGTATTTTTTTTTTTTTTTTTTGACAATTCCAACAATTTGCCTATAAAAGCATTAATGGCACTCCCTTCTCAACTCACACACTCGGCAAAACTCTCAAAACTCTCAAAACTGAAGCCATAAAATAAAATCAAGCAATGTCTAGAAGAAGAGCATGACAAAGACAACGAAATGCCAACGAGCATTTTCAATGTTCCCGAAACCTTAATGTCGAGCAATCCCGAATTCTTCACCGCACAAGAAGCTGCAGTAGGCTTTTGTCATCACCGCCGTCCCGTGCTTTACAAATTGGAGCGTTGCAAGTTCCTAGCAGCTAAATTAATCCAAAAACAACTCCAAGCATCCAAATTTTGAATATGTTGTTGAAGACTAGTCCAAACATGAGTCAACTGTGACACAATCAATCGATTTCAACAGTGACAAGCTTGCCTGGATGATGGCTCTTGATGCTTCATTCTTGTTAGAGCTTCTCCAAGTATTTGTTCATAAAGAAGACGGAAAGGAACTAACTTGGGTTTCTTCCACGATGTCCAATTTATTAGACTTTGCCGCCACGAAGTCGGCTCATAATGCTGCGTTTTGTGACATGGTAATGCTCCAAAATCAAATCCCGCTGTTTGTACTATAAAAGGTTCTAAAAGTCCTATACTTGTCCGAGGAAGCAGGGGATGAGATTCTGCTTTCCATGCTAATGGGAATGTGCATGAATCTCTTGCCCTTCAAAGTAACACATGAATCCTCGAAAATTGAGGTTGATAGATATGTACATTTGTTGAATTTCCTGTACCGCAGGGTGATGCTTCCTCAAGCAGTCGAAGATTTGAAGACTATTGAAATTGTGGAAAAGGAGAAAGAAGTTAAAGACGAACAAGAAATGCGACAGAATAAAATAGCATTGTATTCTTATGGAGTCGCCTTCAAGAGAAATAAAATTTGCTTTGAAACACAAATTTCATATGAAAATTGAATGTGTTTTTCGCATGTGTGTTAATGGTTGAAAGGAAAGCTGTAAGGTTTCATTCTAACTTCCATAGGATTTACATATGAATTGTAAATATTAATGTTTCAAATGTATTAATTTGAAATAAATTGTTTGAATAATGTATATACTAAAATTGAGACAAAAATTTTATTTTAATCTAATTATTTAATATTTCAAATAATTATTATTTACAATTAAACACACCACCAATAGCTGCAAAAGCACATGATTAATACCTTATACATGGGCAATAATAAATGCCACATGTGAAGATAAAAGCTTAAAACGGGACGACAATGGTCGTAAATTATGCCCATACAGAAAGTCTCCATAGACATGGTACTACATGACTCTATCCGGTTTTATAGAAGTGTAAATATCAACATAAATTAAAACTCCAAAATCCAAAATCAGTATCCTCCACACAAATAACCACTCAACTCAAAATTATGCAGAATTAGGTTGAGGCCACAAGATACTGCCAATAAACAAGGCAACTATCATACATGTATGTCCTTAAGGGACAGTTTAGTGATATAAAATTTTTTCCCCAACATGATGATCCCAAGTTCAAATGCTTGTAAAAAAAAAAAAATTACTATCATACATGTATGACGTGAACACAAAATAATAGTCCCTAATAAAAATCAATATATCAAGTAAATTTATGGAGATGTTATTATAGAGCCAACAATGCATAAAATATGAGTAATATGATACGCCAATATAAATATGAACGGATCCTGAGGTTTAAAACTCGACTACATATTGGCTCGATCTCTAGTCATCACTGGGGAGAAAGAGACGATTAGTTTAGAAAAACTAAGTAAAAGATTAAAAGCATTAGGCATCATACAAGTATGATACAATAGATTGACAATTATTTTAATGTCGTTATGCATATCATAACATAAAATAAGAGCAAATTATCACAACAACCTAAATGTTCATTAGTTAGTCACCGCATGAGACAAATTAATACAATCTGACTGCAGATCCCCCCCCCCCCAACTCAGCGTCTGTAGGTGAACTGAGACTCAATCAAGGGCTCTCTAAACAGGATATTAAACAACATGACTAATACATGATATGATACATAATGGGACTAGATGCAAAACAAATTAATCATCACATGTCTCGATCCCTAGCCATGTAGCATAAACATAGTATGATATTAAAATTTCATAATGGAGGAAAGAAAGTAAAATAATATCATCCTTAGGCTAGAATAGGCCACACACACCCAATACAAGGAATTGATATAACCACTACAATCCACAACAAACAATCCTATATCATCATCAGATAGCATGCATAATTAGTTTCACTTACACCAACTAGGACAAGACCCAAAACAATCCCCATGAACCAATTAGAGATAAATGTTCTAATTAAGAGAGCTAGGGTTTTCAAACATTTATTTGATCAAGAGAGCTAAATATCAAGATTGACGAATTAGAACATAAACTGATAGCTAACAGAGCAAATATTGTAGAGAAAAATTAAGAGATCAAGAACACTAAATTTACATCAAAAATCCTCCACCGTAGAAAAAAAACCATGGGACAAAAGTGGATGAAAATCCATAACGAGAAATAAGCAGTTACAAGAGTTTAATATTCTAAATTTATGCCCAAAATTTAGGATTCACAACCATTATAAGAAATTATATCTTTTTAAAAAACCTATAAATAAATCCAAAAAGAATTCAATTGTCATAGAAGCTTATCTCTCACCTATACTTTCTCCGTCAAGCAAGAAAGCTCTATCTCTCCTCACCCCTCAGCACCACTCCATCTCAAGAACCAACAAAAAGTATTACCGAACGCACTCACCTTTTACATTTATTTGAGTTGTATGTAGCTTCCTCAAGAAGCTAGTAACTATCTCTCTTTTCCTCTAGCTATGTGCATTAAATACCATATATGCAAGGTTTCTCTCTTACACTTTTTCACAAGCTCTCGGTACCTCCAGCAAACACTTTTACTTCTGTGCAAGTTCTTTCCTCAAAAAGTCAATAGAGCATTAAATGCAATGTCACCATGTATTCAAGGCATGTAATGTTTTGAAAGAATAAAAATAAACATTTAAATTTTATTCTTTTAAACCACCGAGAGACATGAGAGAGTGCTCACCGAGAGGTATATCGCTTGTCGAGCAATTCAGTCTACCGGGAGACTCACAGCCGAAAGACCTTTACCAAGAGACAAACAAATGCCGAGAGACTAAAAGGCTACCGACTCAATGGCTGCCAAATGTTATCGAAAGACTTGTACCGAGAAGATACAAAACAAATGAGATTAGATCGAATACGCGATAACCGTCGTATTATCTCATAATACATATGAGTCTAACCCACACACCAAAATATCGCAAAACATTCATCGATATTCATTCATTTTCTAAAATAATTCAATATTTTCAAACAAATCAATATATATTCATCACATAATCAAAGGATCAAGTTGCTCCATCTCTATACACAAAATGCATGCATAAGCCAATCTAGCCATTCAAATTTAAATACATGCACAATGCTAGTTTAGTCATTCCAATCAAATTCACAAAATATAAAATAAGTCTCTATTCAAGATATCATATCAAATGCCATAAACAAAAATTCCCAAATAAAGTTCAAGAAAGAAAAGTAAAAATTTTCAAAATAAGTTATACAATTCTATCTAAAAAAATAAAAAATACGAAGGTTAAATAAGTTTACAAAGGAATTTATACAAAAATGTCTCAAAAGGTCCTTCTAAAATTCTCAAAAAAAAATCCGAAGAAAACTAGTACCCCCAATGAGTTGTTCGAGATGATCATACCTCGAGATAGTAATACCGACAATACATTGGTCTAAAGTTATATTCTTTGTAATTTGTAAACAACTCTCTTTTGGGAACGCAATGATATGCTATACCAATGTCAACAATCTATTCAGATAATGGATCTCCTACATGATTGCAATCACTATGTATACACACAAGGAACATGATCCCTTCATTAGAACCAGCCATTGCAGCATCATTATCATCTGGAATATTTTTGCTCTTTTCATCCTTCCTTTCTTGGTTCAAGAGTCGACAATTCCTCTTGATGTGACCAGACTTTTTGTATTAATAATATTTCACTATCTCCTTGGACTTGGACCTCTTCTTGGACTTACCGCGCCCTCCGGAAACTTGGTCTCCATTTGTAGTTCTACTACTATTCCTTGTGACAAGAGCTTGACTACTCTTAGATTCCATATCCTTCTGTCTTGCTTCTTCATTGAACATGCAATACTTTACCATCTCCAATGTCAACTTGCCATTAGGAGCCAAGTTACTAATAGTCACAACTACAGCTTCACTACAAAAAAAAAACATCAATTTGTGACAAAAATTGCGACAAATTTGTAAGAAAAATTCGTCCAAAAAACAATTTGTGACGAATTTTACAACAAATTTTTTTCATTTTTAATAAGCCGTCGTAAAATTTTTGGACAAAAAATTAATTATTCATCGCAAAAATTTCCAACAAATATTTATTGTCACAAAATTCATCGCAAATGTGCGACAAATTTAATAACGAAAATTTTGTTCATCGCATATTTGCAGCAAATAAAATTTTCGTTGCAAAATTTACGACAAAAATTTTATTTGTTGCAAATTTTGCAACGAATAAGTTATTCGTCGCAAATTACCAACGAAAAATAATTTATCACAAATTTACCACGAAATATTTTTGTCACATATTTGCCACGAATCTAATTTTCGTCGCAAATTTTCGATGAATAGTTTTTTTTGTCGGAATTTTTTCAACGAAATGCAATTCGTGGCAAATTAGGAACGTAAAAAATTCGTCACAGAATTTGTCGTAAATTTGCGACGAATATTTTTTATTACAAAATTCGTCGCTCATCAAAATTTACAATTCAATTTTAGCAACGAAATTTGTGACGTGCATATTTTTCAGGGACAAATTTTGTGACATATATGTATTTTGCAACAAATATAAATTTTATTGGTATATTTGGATCATTTTTCCCTATATAACCTATATTTATACCTACTCATCCAACCCCATCAATAATTAATCATCCAAATCATTTTTTATATCAAATTTCATCCATCTATACTTATCAATATAACTAACTATTCAATAAAATCAATAAGTTAAAAATTTAGCAAGAAATCATAATAGTAATATCAAAGATAAAAGCAACATCAAGTCTAAATGTTAAAATATCAATAACAATACATAACCAAAAAAATCAATGTAACGAATATCAAAATGTAACAGTCAAATAACAGTACACAATTTCAAGCATGACCTCCACTATCAACATCATCATCATCATCGAAGAAATCATCACCTTCATCACCATTGTGAGCATTATCAGGAGGAGAAATAGAAGGGAGAATCTGACTTAGAGCGGAGGCTAACTGAAAATGCTGCATGATTAACATTTGCTGCGTGCGGAACTCGTTCATTTCTTGCATGTGCTTTGCTTGTAGTTCATTGAATTCATGATCTCTTTGCAGCAGTAACTCCTTCAAATGGCTCAACTCTTGATTCAATTGATTTATTTTTGCCCTAATTGCGGGTGGGGTGGAAGAAGATGAACTAGCGATTTTGTAATTTCTGCTCAAAGAACCTAACCCAACTACTCTTCCCCCTTTTGATCCACCAATCACCTCGAGCTATGTTTTCATGTTATCAACAGTTGGCTCAGATCCTCCGATATCATCACTAGCAATCGAACTTCTGCATGATAGCTCATCATATTTCTCCTGTATTGTCATGAGAAAAATTAAAATAAATTTACAATAATAATATAATACAAGCACATATAATCTTGATTAGATATATATATATGAAGGAAAATAAATAAATTTGTAACATAAATCATAAGACTATATAGAATCTAAATTATGAACATTCATATTAATATTGAATAAGTTAAAATTTATGAGAAAAAAAAGAGAATCTCTATCAAATAATTCATTAGAAATCAAAGAATCAAGTTAACAATAAAAATAAATTTGGGAGAGACTAACCAAATAAATTCATTTTCGTATATTGTTATGATATGTTCAACATAATAGTTCAAATCAACATTGAAAATGTTCATTAAATAATTGAAAGTTTTGAAATTAACCTTAATTGCTTTAGCTCTCTCCCCGCCCAAGTCTTGTTTTTTTACTGAAATGTGCACGTGAAAGTATCTATAAAGGAAGACTCGGTTCCCGTTTCCTTGGTTTAAAATAAAAAAATACGGTTAGAAATAATGAAATAGTTTAAATTAGATTAAAAAATTAGTGTTTGTATAAAATTACAAATCTATTTTTATGTTCACCGATATTGATCGAGCCTCCCACATACATCGCAAACAATTCCCTTGAATTATAAACTCGATTTTTTCATTCTGTTCACTCCTTCGTTTGCTCTCCTCCGATTCCCAAAAATTCATAATTATGCTTAAATTTTGCTCGGTGATGCAGTTTGGCTTTTTTCTGTATCTTTTCGTATGCTTTAGAACGTGTCGGATGTGATCGTCACATTTTTCCTTAAAAATCTTTCTTACTTCCAACTCATCAGTCTCGTCCCAAGTGAATAGTCGCTGCAATGGAAAAAAACCAATTGATTATAAAACTATTAACTTAATTTCATATATAAACTGATTTGGATAACTTACCTTGAACTCGCTCTACCATAGCTCTTTTGTTTCTTCCAGAGTGCTTGTGTAATTCATCGAATCCCCTTCCCAATGGTTATTCACTATTCTATTAAACTCGTGAATAACATGTACATAATTTGTAAATCTATCATAAAGTTTCAAACAAACAATGTTAAATAAACAAGATAGTTAAAAGAATAATTTGTTTTATAAATAAAAGAAATAATATATCTGAAATTTTAAAATTCAGTACTTACAAATCTCCTTAAGGGGCTATCAACTCTTGATTGTCTTCCCTATCTGTATACGAGTGTTCCACCGAATCGACTGACGAAGATATATTACTAGCCATTTGTTGAGAATACGAAGGGCCTGCAACAGAAGGGGGAGGCGAAGGTACATTGCCGGCAAGGGAATGGGATTGCGAAGGTGCCAAAGTGGACTGCGATGGTGAAAAGCGTGATCTTTCATCAAAATTTCGTCTATGACCGCTACGTCGAAACTGTTAACCATAATATATTATTAACAAAAATAAAAAAATAAAAATTACATGTTCATCATATGCATAATGAAAAATATGAATAAACTTACCATATTTAATTTGACAAATTAAATATGACGAAACAAGGCATCAATATGTCAAGAAATCTTATGTAATGACCTATAGAAAAAAAGATAGTATATTAACAAATTAAATATATAAATTTAAGAATGAAACCATAAATAGATAAATATCCGATTTTTATTATATTAAGAGAACAAAACTTACCCGTCATAAAAAATCAAAATCCTCGAGAACAAAACTTACCCGTCATAAAAAATCAAAATCCTCGTTGTCATCCTCATCCTCATCATGTGTCTCAAAATTAGACTCTTCAACATTATTATCATTAACATCTTCATCTTCATTATCTGTCTCAAAATTAGGTTCTTCATCGTTTTCTTCATGAATTTCACGTGCACCATATCTATCACTATTCCGTTGGGATCTCGTAATGTTGGATTATTATATTTCTCGATCTGAAATGTCTTGGCAACTTTCTCTTGTTGATATGCTATGTCTTCCCAATGTTTCTCAATTTTTTTCTATACTTTCGTTTTATAAACAACCCACCAATCAATTTTGTCACGTTTCAAACTAAGATATGAAGCATAAATACTTGAATCGTTTGTTGTGTAAATACAAATGGTTCATATCTTTTAATACAATTTCTTATGATTTATTTCAACCAAATTAAACTGTGGATGCACTTTCATCCTTTTGACAAGGTCAAACCAGCGACACATAAATAAAACAACCCGTAATTCTAGAGTAAGGTACTCTACTTCTATGATTTCATCCAACAAATTATAAAAATCATTTTAACCCCCGCCATCATTGGATGACTGAATACAAACCTCACTATTCATTGTCATTTTCCCTATTCCATATTCCTTGGTATGAAAATTATACCCGTTTATAAAATAAGCTGGTCAAATTCATACCATTGATTTTGAACCCCATGACAGATGAATTAACAATATTTATTCAACTTGATCTTGATTATCATGGACTTATAGTCAAATAAATATGTTAATATATTTTAAAGTAAATATTTACATAGTTTATAGTTTACTTACATATTTTTTGAACCATTGTGTAAATTCTTCATCGCAGAAACGATCAAACTCATGTGTTGAAAGTTCAGAATATACATTTTGGAGAATACCATCAAAGAAAATAAATTTAACACAAACAGTTTACGATATAAGAAATACATAAAATAGAAAATCTATACTAACTCGAAATATGACGTCATTTCTAGACAGTTCAGTAAAATATATGTGTGGCCTACCCGCCATTCTTGACCAATTAAGTATCTATAGTTACATAGTGCACTGGGTCGACCAAGGTAGTTAAAAATTAAGAATGACTTCAAATTGAGATCAATAGAACCCTCATCATTGCTTCCCGCTCTCGGCCTCTTGCACTGAATGTGAATCTCAAAATAATATGATACAAACGTTGTTACTTCCTTTACAATATATGTATTGATAATAAAGATTTCAAAAAGGGACCCTCCCCATGGGCCACACTTGAAGGGGCCAGCAGGGTCCGGTGGCCCTTGCAGTGGCTAGGCCGCGCAGGGGCCAACGGCGGGGCCACGTAGGGGCCAACAGCGGGGCAGCGCAGGGGCTGTGGCCCCTAGCCGGGCTAGCCTGCGAAGGGTAGATCCGATGGCTTGGCCGTCGCTTTTGCCTTCTACAGCTTAGATCCGGCAGCTTGGCCGTCGGATTTGCCTCCTACAACTCAGATCTGGTGGCTTGGCCACTGGATCTGCCATCTACAGCCCAGATCCGACTGCTTGCTTCCTGCGGCAGAGAGAGAGAGAGAGAGAGAGAGAGAGAAAGAGAAAGATTACCTATCACCATTGCAGATCTGGCATCCCTTCCGCCATCCCTTCGCAGAACCACCTTTGCGGCTATTCGAAAATGAACAAAATGAGAGAGAGAGAGAGAGAGTGTGAGAGTGAGAGTGAGAGTGAGAATAAAAAAAGAATGGTTAAGTGTTGAATAAATTAAAATTAGGGACAAAATTCGTTCCAAATTAGGGATGAAAAAAAAATTCATCCCAGAATCAGGGACGAAAACAAATTTCGTCCTTGAATCAGGGATGGAAAAAATTTTCGTCCCTCAATCTGGGACAAAAAAAAATCATCCTTGAATCAGGGACGAAAATGAAATTTCATCCCTGAATCCGGGACGAAAATGAAATTTTATCCTTGAATCAGAGACGAAAAACAAAATCGTCCCTGAATCAGGACGAAAAAAATTCTTCCCTCAATCAGGGAGGAAAAAAAATTTGTCCCTAAATCGGGGATGAAAATGAAATTCGTCCTTGAATCAGGGATGAAAATGAAATTTTGTCCTTGAATCAAGGATGAAAAAAAAGTTCATCCCTAAATAGGGGACGAAAAAAAAATTCGTCCCTATTTTAGGGACGAAAATTTTTTTCCTCGCAGATTCAAGGACGATTTTTTTTTTGTCCTTGAATCAACGACGAAAGTATTTTTCCTCACTAAAATCTGCGACAAAAGATTGTTTTCGTCACTAAATTTGCGATGAATATATGTTTTTGTCGCAATTTGCAACGAATTTATCAACAAATAATTTTTTCCTTTACAATTTACAACGAATTTAACAACGATACTTATAGTTTCTGACAAATAACTCATTAAATGCACTAAAATAAAAACTAAATAGACAAACTATTAACAATATTTGAATACTATGATATAATTATAAAAAATATTCATTATATTGATCATTAATTAATAAGTATTTCTACTTTAACTCGTAGTTTAGTGAATCGAATATTTAAACAAATTTATAAGATAAAGTTATCAGTGCTGGGAATGGAAAATTAAACAGATAATGAATAGAAAATGAATGTACCAATAATTATCTTTTGTAACAATTGAAAAGATTTGTAAAGTTATAGAAAATGAATGTATCAATTTAAAAGATTACACTATATTATCATTCTTTTATATAAACAGATAATGAATGAACTATTTTATATAAGGTTTTATGAACATCTTAAGATTCTCTACGCTATCATGTATATCACCGTTTACAAATTGTTTTTTAATATTATAAAATATTACTAATACAAGTAATTAAAAAAATGACCGAAAAATAAATGTTAGCGATGAATTTTGCCACAAATATTATATTTGTCGCTAATTTGTAACAAATTTAGTAACAAATAATTGAATTTTTTACAACAAATATAAAAATTTAGGGACAAATTCGTTTTCGTCCCAAATTTAGGGACGAATTGAGAAATTCATCACAAAAGTTTAGGAAGAATAAGAAAATTCATCTCAAATTTAGGGACAAATTTCTATTTTGTTCCAAAATTTTGGGACAAATTTTTTATTCGTCCCAAATTTAGAGACAAATGGTTAAATTTGTCCCAAATTTAGGATGATTAATTTATTCATCTCAAATTTATGGACGAATTTTTAATTCGTTACAAATTTAGCAACGAATTTTTTTTCGTCACAAATTGACAACGAATTTTACATCCAAAATTTTTCGACAAAAATTAGCGATTACTTTTGTAACGAAAATTTTTTTTTGTGCTAAATTTGTGACGAAAATTGTTTTATTACTAAAATCATGGCTAATTTGCGACGATATCATTTTTTGTCGCTAAATTTGTTGTAAATTTGCGATGAATATTTTCATTGCTAAAATTTATCACTGAATTTTTGTTTTTTTATAGTACTTCCCAACTATCCAACAAAGAGCTCAAGAGAAGTGAAGCCTATACCTCATCATCAAAATTAATTTCCAAGGTGATCAATTAGTTTAACAGATCTTAGAAGTCACATATATGTTCAGTAATAAGACATCCCATCTTATACTTCAAACTAACAATTTTTTTAATAAAAAAGGCTTTATTCATGTTATATAATTTAATTTAAAATTACTTTCCAATTTACATCCCTTCCTTGTCCCCTCCCAAAATCGATATTTTCTGCTCCTCTCTTTTGTTTGGGGAAGGAGGGATTTACGTGTCAAGTACAATTTTAAAACATTGTTTTCGGTACATAAGAGAAAAAATAGGCTCATGCAATAACAAGGTTGTACGTTTTACAAAAATTTTTCTTCCTCAGAGTTTATATATATAACTATTTAAATATTTCTGAATTTAGATAACTTAAATTTTAATGATATATCATTTTAAAAATTTGCTATAAAATAGAAATAAAAATTGTTCGTACATGAGATTAAGGGGAAAGAGGAAAACTAAGAAAGTGTCAATCACGATTGCCAAAATAAATAATTCTTCCTTTTTTTGTTTTGATCAACCGGTATCAAATTTTCACCCGACTAATCTCATCCAAATACTATGGAATTCATTAAGAAATTGGTTCTCCCAGATCTCATTTTTTTATTCTCATGACTCGAATTCAAAACCGATGACTAAAAGAGTATAGTATAGTATCATTATACTCCGGGAGGCATTCAACACACAACTGAAAGCGGACAAGAAAATATTGTTACTCATTGATAAGAGTAGCTTTGATTTTCATAGAATGTAGCTAATTTATACCAAGCAGCATGTTTGCTTTAGATTCTCCCTTTCCCTGATATCCCTTTTCTGGATTAATATGTTCCCTTACCAAACATCTTTTGGAGACCCTATATTATATCAAAGAGCCTTTTGAGTTGTTCACTTTGTAACTTCTAAGCAATGCGCTTGTGGGCCTTGATTGCATTCTAAGCACAAAGCTTCTTTATTTCACTTTAATTTTGATCACCGAATATTATTAAATTCTTTTAAAAAGTTATTTATTTATTAAAAATTATAACAACTATTCTGTATTTTATATCTCCCCCTCTCTAATATAAGTCTTTGATTTTATATTTGGTATACAGGTTTATCAAGAATTGACGTTAACTCTTAAAGAATTTGCAATAAGACTTTTGGTTATAAAATTGGGCAAGCGGAATAAATAAAGGGTGCGCACCTAAAAAGTAGACTAGAGCTACGTGGATGGCTTCAAAGGTTTGAAGGGAAAAGGTAAGGAAAAGGGAGAGAGGAAATTGAAAGAAAAAGAAAAAGACAATTATTTCTGGGAAGAAGAGAAATGCATTCATAGATGTAAACAAGAGGGTGGTGACCGACTGTCGATTAATTTAATGGGATATAGTATTAGATCACTTAATTAAAATTTTGAGTTTGACTTATAATTTAGATAGAGAGCAGACTACGTTATAAGAGTAACTCTCTAAATTGATTACTATAAATCTCGAATCGAATTAGTCAAACTATAAATCTATATACTAATTGATAAAGTATAAAAAAAAAAACAAGAGGGTAGTGAGGCGGAAACAGTTGAATTAACAATCATAAATCAAAATGGGCAACCAAAAAGAAATGAAAAATTGGAGTGACCCTAGTGCACTAAAAGCATTTTATTCAGGGTAGTCTTTTTTTCATACAACGTTGGTAATTTATCCCGAGCAGACTTAGCACTAGTCTCCGTTGCTACATGATAAAATACATTAATATCTATCCAATTTCTAATAGTGCCTAATGCATTTCTGTCTAGTTTTTTTTGGTCCTCATCTATCATGGTGGATGGTTTTACAGACTCATCCAATATCAGATCATGCAAATCCTTGCGGTATAAATTATCCCCCATCATTGGCTTCCAAGTAGAATAATTTGACGCTGTTAGTTTTTGTAAGTTTATATGTGCCCACGTGGATATAATTACTAGGGGTAGTTATTCCATTTTAAAGTGATTATCACCCCCATAACTCCCAGATCTCTCACCCTCTTTGAAGATTCTCTTTGTCTCATATGCATATTGTAAAAAAAAATGGTAGAATAGTAAAACAAAGGGCTCTCCCTCTTCATGTGATAATGAAAACAATGGTAAACAGTGAGTGGGATGGTATTCTATTTCAAGGTGCATTGCCATGGAAAAAGGTGGAAAATCACTGGGGAGAACAATTGAGGGTTTGAGGAATTTTAGAAAAATTCCTTCCGCCATTTGGGTCACCGGATATTAGGTTGAGACGTTGTGGATCTGTGGTGGTGGTTTGTTTCGTGATCACCATTCCGACTGAGTGATCCGTATGAAAGATTACGCGATTTCGTTTGATTTATTGGAACCCTACATATCGAGATATTTATCCGTAAATTTTGAACTTTTGATTTATACACTTTTACATAAGCATATAATATAATAAATCCAATATTAGTATCTGAGAGACATTGGATTTATTTTTTTTAAAAATTCAGAATTTTTTTGGCGTAAAATATATAGGGTACAAAATTTAGGATTCGGATCAGAGATGAGTTTCGTGAATCTGAGAGTACCACAGGAATGCCAATAATCCATGGATCATGAAAATAATTTTTGTTGAATTTTTTGAATACATTAAGACCATGAAAAGTCCAATCAAATTTTTCAACCCTACTGATACAAAACCTTAGATTTGTCGAGTTTAAAGATGAATCAATCTATAAAAATGGTTTAGAAATATTTTTCATGCTCAAATCTGTATTTTGACATATTAGTTGTGATTTTTGAGTTACCGGAAAATCGATTTTCTAAATTGGCTGCGAAGGGCCGTGAAAGGGAATTTCACATTCGCCGGATTTATGTTATTTTTCCAAAAAAAAAATCAAGTTTAGGATGAATTGGAAATGTTGAATTTTGAATTACAGTCGAAATCTACATGAAAAACAGACCGAAAATAATTTTTTTCGGCATCCAGGTCGAAAGGACCCGGTTGCAGACCTGTCGGGCAAAGATGACCCTGCCCAACCTGTGGGTGCGTGCGGTTCACGTACTCTAGAGACGCATGCAGTTCACGCTCTCTCGAGGCACGTGAACAATGTCTGGGGTGTCCCGAGTCAGTGACGAACTGGACACGCCATCTGACCCACGTCTCGACCCGCCGGACATGCGTGAAGGCACCTGGATGTGCGCCGACAATGGTGGAACCTCCGGTAGCACGTGATGTCATGCCGGATTATTTTTTCTAAATTTTTGAGTTTTTCACGTTTACATTTATGATTTTTTGTGGGTTTTTGTATACCGAATTCAATTCCGAATGGTAAAATATGATTTCGGTTTGTGGTATATAATATCTGTTGACTCATATACTCAAATTAGGGTCTATACTCGAATCATTTGGCATTTGTTGATTCAAAAAGTATACAAATGTGAGAATAAATATCAATAAGTCACTAAGATTTCTTTAACTACATAGAATACTATCGTAATAGGTATTTGGAATGAGAATAAATTAAAATGGTGACAATTGTGAATTTTTTAACCAGAAGATTCAGTTTATTCTCAAGGAGTAAAATCTATACGAGATTCTGATGTATGAGATTGTGGGCTCCAAGGAGGGTACCATACCTCAATATAGACGGGATAATGAGGTCTATTGTGCGTTGAAGAAAAATGATAGTCAAATTAAGACAATCCTTAACGATGGAAAGCACGATAACTTGATCCCGATCTATAAATAATAACCTATGGTTATGCCGGTTAGACTCACTCTAAAAGAGCATTATGGTGCTCTTTCAGCTCCTGAGGTGAGAATACTGATTATAAGTTTATAATTTATAATAAAAGAGTTGATTATATAATGAAATAACATTTAATGTAAATGTTGAGTATGATCATCGAGTTGAAGCATGCGGGTGAGTCTATTTTGGATGAGTTACAGTTACAGGTACTGGTTGTAATCCAGTCTTTTACCTAATTCATGGGAGACCATGAAAATCTGTGTCATGTCCGACAAGAGTATTCGTACTTTTGCTGATGGAGAAGGCATAATGAGCTCGAGGAGGAGTGCCTGGAAATAAGTAGATCGTACTCGGATCATACTTATGCGGAGTAGTCAAGTAAGGGCTCCCGTTCCACCAAACAAAAAGAATAGGCATGAGAAGATGACCCAAGATCTAGGCAAGGTGAAACCATCCGAGAAATCCCACAGCAAAGTACAAAAACACAAGAAAAAGGAATTTGATATGACTAATACGAAATGCTACGTCTGAGGTAGACTTGGTCATTTCAATCATGAGTGTGACCAGCGGAAAGAATGCTCTTTTTCTTTACGTGGTTTGAGTTTTGACTCATTTATCGTGTTAATCACTAATTTCTCTCCTTTGCGGATTGTAAACTCAGGACCCACCGACCACGTAACTCAGGACAGAAGTACGTACGTAGAGTTCCACTAAGTGAGTCCTCATGCTAGGAGGATTCACGTGAGGAACGGAGCATTTGTCATCCTCAGCAGAGGGATTGACATTTGCAAACATGAATTGCAATGTAGACAGGCTCTGCATTTAAATGATATTTTTTGGCGCTCCGGATATTTGACGGAACTTAATTCAATACTTTGGATTGCCATGGATATGATTTGCCTGTTTTTTGGAAACTCTAATGTTTCTATTAGTTACGACAATTGTTTCGATTATTCTTATTTTATCGATTATGAGCTGTATGCACTAGATATTATTCCTTTTAATGGTATTTTTTATTATTCTTCTATTACCTCTACATCTGATGATTGCGAAGTGAATTAGTGGCATAGTAGATTTGGACACATAGGGCAGGAGATGATGAATTGGTTAGCAACGAGTGGTCTGTTGGACCCGCTAACCAGGTTCGAGTTATCTGTTTGTGAATTTTGCCTAGCTGGCAAAGATACAAAAAACCATTTGTAACGCAATGAGTGCCGAGACTCTATTACAAATGGTTCACTCTTATATCCGTGGCCCTATGAGCATGAGAACTTAAAATGGAGCTATGTAGTTTATGACATTCGTAGACGATTACACGCGTATCGGTTACATTTATCTGATCTCGCACAAATCTATGGTATTGGAATATTTCGGAAGATTTATTAGCGAGATTGAAAATTAGTTAAACTTAAGAGTGAAGACTCTCAGAATTGATAAGGACGCGAGTATCTGTCAGAATTACACAGAGAGCTCTGTTTCAAGAAGGGTATTACGAAACAGCTGACTATTTCTGCTACTTCTCAAATGAATGGAGTAGTCGAGAAGAGGAATAGGATTTTGTTGGAGATAGTGAGGTCTATGATGCCGCATGTCAATTTGGTAATCTCCCATTGGGGAGATGTTTTATTGATTGTAACCTACGTCCTCAACCGTATCTCATTAAAGTCCGAAATTAGTACACCATTTGAGTTTTGGACCGGGAGGTAGCTTGACCATAGCCACTTGAGGTTATGGAGTTGTGCCGCATATGATCATGATTTCTCACATCCACATGGTAAATTAGTCCTGCGAGAAAAGCAATGTATCTTTAATAAGATATTCAGAACACTCTAGGGGGCATGTGTTCTTAAGTGAGCATACTAACGACACTGTTACTGAATTTAAATTTCATGGTACCACATTCCCTAAAGATGATTTCCTTAAGAAATGTGAAGTCAATCAGAACTCTACCTTCTATTCGATGGATGAGTTTAGTAGCTCAGCTGAGTCTAATGGCGGGACTGAAGAATCGATTAAGGATTTTTGTTCTAGTAGAAGCGATTTATCGAGAGGTGAAATCGATCAGAACTTTACCTTCTATGACATGGATGAGTCTAGTAACTCAAGTGAGGCCTGCAGTGGGATACAAGAACCTTTTACGGATTTTAGTCCTAGTAGGAGCGATCCATTTAGAGGTGAAGGGGTTTTCTCTCCTCATAGAAGTATTGAGGGCGCGTACTTAAACGTCGCTTCCCAAATGAAGGTGAGATCCTCATTGTGACTCTTGAAGATGATAAGAAATTTAAGGCAGTTCTACAGGCTCTCATAGGTTTTTGTAAATAACCATTTATTGAATGCCATAGATGACGAGAATGAGTGGATGAAAATCAACATGGTTTGGAACCTAGTTGATTTGTTTGAGGGCATAAAGACCATTGATAACGAATAAGTTCTCAAGAACCTAGTTGATTTGCCTATAAGCAGAAGAACCATTTGGAATAAAAAGGTTCTCAAGGTTAAGAGAAAAGCCGACGGATCGATGGGGAGGTATTAGGCCTCTCTGGTAGCTACAGTTATATGCGAACTAAGTGTTTGGACTACCAAGAAGTTATAGTTCAATTTATCTCGATCCGTTTACTTTTAGTTATTATCATGAACATAGATCTGGAGTCAAAGCAAATGGACGTAAAGACCACCTTAAGTTTGGATAAGTAGATCTACATAGAACAACCTTCTGAGTTCGTTCTAGTAGGTAATGAGAATAAAGTCTGTTGATTTTGAATGTTGATATACGACTTAAAATAGTCATCCAGACGGTGGTATCTAAAATTTCATGAGAAGGTGATATCTTATATTTTTATAATGATCAAAGAGAATCATTGTATCTTTCTGAAATGTTTTAGTGACTCTTTTGTGATCATGTTCTTATATGTGCATGACATTCTGTTGGTTGCAAATAATAGAGAGTATCTAATGACCGTTTAAACATGATTATTGTCGAGTTCTGACATGAAAAACATAAGTGAGGCTTAGCTCATTCTCGGAGTAAGGATTTAGAGGGATTGCTCGAGAAAAATGTTGACTCTTTAATAAGAGTTTTATAATAGGAAGATTCTTGAGCATTTGAGATAAACGAATGCAACCCATTAGATACTCTTATCGATAAAGGCGAAAACCTGAGTATTGAAATGTGTCCTATAATTTTGGAAAAAATAAGGGAGATGAATAAAATCTCTTATACCAGTGTAATATGCAGTCTAGTATATGCGATGAATTATATACGACCAGACATTTGTTTTGCAGGATCTGGTGAGTATGTATCAATTAAATCCTGGAAGGGGTCACTAGAGAGCAATGAAAAAATTTTTGAAATATCTAAATGGAACAGTAAACCTCTCCTTGTGTTACGGAGGAGGTGATTTGCGACTCGTTGGGTATTCTGACGTCAATTGAGGTGGTGATTTGGATAAACGCAAATCAATATCAATGTTTGTTGTCTTACTCAATAAATGGTACCATGTCTTGGAAAAGCAATAAACAAATTTGTGTATCTCTATTTATGATAGAGACTGAGCTTGTAGCATGCTTGGTGGCAATTCAAGAGAGTTTGGTTTCAGAGATTTCTGGTTGAATTAGGGGTTATGACAGAAAGTGAGAGCCCAGTAATGATTTATAGTGATAATCTATCACACCCCGAACCGGGATCGTGAACAGTCGCCCGTTGTCCCTGGATGCCGGCTGTATTTTTACAGAAAATCGGACAGAACCTCCCCATAAATCGGAGGTTTCCCATTTACAATTTCACCTGTATAAGAGATTCATCCTGTAAAAATAAACAATTGGCCATCCCGGCCTCTCCAAATTCAACAAATACCACAACCAACATCCAGAACAACGCAAGGCTATAAAGTTTCTAACAGTTCTAGCAACAGACCTCTACTGTCATGCCCAACTAGAGTATGAGCAGCCGCCACACCGAGCGGACTTAAATTCTACGCATATATAAAATAAATTCCCAAGTTGTTTTTAAATATTTACAAATGCCTCAATGCCATGAAATAATCAACACGAAAGTTTCACGAATAAAAGTCCATAATTTATACAGTCATCCCAAAAATTTAAATAAATGGAATGGTCAAACTAAAATCTCCAATACATAACAATATCACCAATCATCGTAGCGGAAGAGATGGAAAACATCCATACCCAAGCCCAGTGGTATCTCCTCGTTCCAACACTAATCCTGTGGGAAAGAAAGTGAGGGATGAGTATCTATGGGAGGATACTCAGTAAGTGAGGGGATTGACATCATACTATCAATATCGAAGGTGAACTTGGAGTGTCAAAGCATAAGATAAGAAAATATCCACAGTGTGCAAACTAATCATGTTATTTCCAAAATCATATATCACACGCACACATCAAAAAGCAAGATATGCATCCAATATTCACATCAATGTCATGAAGAGCCGGCCAATGAAATATTCCTGGCAATGGTCTACCTCGACCAAGGACGGCGCATTGGGGGTTTTTCCAAATGCAAGTATTAAAGAATGACTCTCTACCCCAATGTTGGCCACAGACTACCCCAACTAGCCTGTAAATAATAATAATGTACATATAACTAGTCGGCCGTGTATGGTGCCCCCGCCTGGTGCTAGACGGAGTCGTACTCAACGTCCTCTCCGATGAGGGTCAACCTGGGGCACCCATACACACGACGATCTGGCGGATACCTCCGGCCGAAGCGTATCCGGGCACAAGGGGTGCCTCTACCAGATGTCCTTCGTAGCTACGGATCACAATATCATATCGGCCGGGCACGTAGCCCCATGCATCCCATCACCAGTCGGCCGGGCATATAGCCCCATGCATAATATCATAACGTCGGCCGGGCATACAGCCCAAAACATAATATCATAAAGTCGGCCGGGCATACAGCCCAAAACATAATATCATAAAGTCGGCCAGGCATACAGCCCAAATGTGTAAGTAAATCCATTTAAAACCATGTGCCAAATGCAGTGGAAATATCAAAACATATCAATATGTCGAAAATGTGGCACAATATACATTTATCAAAACTCATGGATGCATATCAATAAAGTCGGCAGTTAAGACACTCCAAAGGTCACAAAACATTTCATCAAATATTGGAAAGGTCTAACAATCATACATTTGCAGAAACATGTCATTTAAAAGATATTTTTGAAACATGGTTTTCAATCAATAGCGAATGTCAAAGTCCCACTCACAGTTATAGGGAGGGTGGTCACTCCCTATTTTCAAAACCAATCAAATCTGATCTGCTTCCTTGAGTCTCCAAAAAGATCAACCTAATCAGATCATCAAATTTCTGTAACATTCTATACTTAACCTTCAATTCATATATAATCATTTCATAATTTGTATTCTATTCGTATTCCACTTACACTGTAAACATATACAGAACCTTTCATCTTAGATTCAATCCTAGATTCATCCAATTTATCAATTAAAGCCGAAATCTCCTCACCTAGGGTTTTCTCAAAGCGCCGAGTCTCGTCCGAAAGTCGCTTCGGTCACTCCAAAGTCTGTAGGGTTTTCTATCAAAACAAAATTTATTTGTTAGATCTAAACATTTAGATCAAAAGCAAAACTCTAAGTCATTTACCTGCGTGGAGGGTCGTGGGCTGTCACGGGCTTTACGAGTCGTCACGGGCCGTCGCGGGCTCGCGGGCTACAGTGGGCTCGTGGGTTCGCGGGCCAGTGGGCTGGCGGGCTGGCGGCTGATGGGCCTGCGGGCTGGTGGGCCCGTGCGCTGGTGGGCCTGCAGGCTGGCGGGCCTGCAGCTGGCGGGCCTGTAGCTGGTGGGCCTACGGCTGCTGGGCCTGCAGGCTGGCGGGCCTACAGGCTGGCGGGCCTGCGGCTGGTGGGCCCGTGCGCTGGTGCGCGCCCGTCCGCTGCGCTGGCTCGCGTGCGCTCGCGCACTGCTGCGCGCTCGTGCGCTGGGCCGCGCGCTCGTGCGCTGGGCCCCGCGCGCTCGTGCTCTGGGTCGCGTGCCCGTGCACGCTGGGGCAAGGACCGCGTAGGCTGAGGCGCACTCGGGCTCACGCTTGCGCAAGAAGGGTCGCATGCTCGCGAGCAGTCGCGCTCGCGCTACGGCGTGCTCGGGTGATCGCGCGCTCGCACGAGGGAGGGAATCACTGTTGCTGTGGTGGTGGTGCCCGCGGAAGGTCGCGGGTGGTGCGATTGTGCAGGGAAGCGGGTCGCGCGGTGGCGCGCGGAGGAGGGCAGAGAACAACGAAGAGAGCGATCGCGAGAGGGATCGCGAAGGGAGAGAGAGAAACCGAGAGGGAAGAAGAAGGAGGAGAAGAAGAAGAAGAAGAAGAAGAAGAAGAAGGAGAAGAAGGTGAAGGAGAAGGAGATGCCGGCGAAGCTCGCGGGGGAAGAGCAGCGCCGCGGTGGGGGAGGGAGACGAAGGGTAGGCGGAGAGAGGGAGAGAGAGAGAGAGAGAGAGAGAGAGAGAGATAGAAGAATTATGGATTTAGCCCTAATTCAATTGGGGGAGGGCCAAAACGCTGCGTTTTGGCTCTCCCTCTTTTTTTTTTTTTTTTTTTTATGGCTTGGTGTTACATAATCAGGCTGATATTACTTACAACTGAAATCCTAAATATCACAGAAAGACCAAACATATTGATACTAGATACCATTTTGTAAGAGATATTGCCAAAAAGGGTGTAGTATGTTTAAGTATATTTTTTATACAGTATGATGGTTGATTCCTTTATCAAACCCATTGTGAGAGATTTATTTGTGAGACATATGGAATCATTGGGTTTACATATAATTTGATATTTTTTACTATGTACTAATTGTGATGCTGATTAATATATATGACATATGTGCATTATATAGTCACAAGTTTATTTCTGGCACCAGTTTATTGTCATATATTATTAGTGTGTTATGATAAAAGATATGTCAGACAAGCGTGGTTGACTCTCACACACGAGTGACCACCTCTAGCTCTAAGTAAGCGTAAATGAGATGATTTCTAATCGTAAGAGACTTTGAAAGTGGAATTACTAAAATATAAATCATCCTGATATGTGTTTAGAATAAGATCATATGCGACATGATCGACATGGACATACCTACATCCATATTACCTATGAGTAGCCATATTTGAGATCTCAGATATCACCTGCATCAAGTAATATCATCTTTGAGATACTCTCTCTGAGATTTGTCGGGTAAAATCTTATATAGATCGAGACTCATACCTGCACAGTATTAGAGAAATATGATATATGCATTTTTGAGAGATAAGGGAATAACACTGTGGCACGTGTTTCATATCTCGTGTGATAAAACGATCAAGGGATAGTGAAAATTATTATTTGAGACGATAGTATGATTAAAGATCCACGTTCCCATTGTGTGAGACCCGAATCAATTGGATGGGATCTCTTATATTCTTATGACTTTAGTCTGTCTCTTGAGATTTTATTTTGGTATTACTAATTTAGTATCTCACCAAGAAACCATTGTTGATTCGGTTTTGTGGTGTATGTCTAAAAAAGCAGTTAAAATGAGATTGAAAGTTAGTAGTATGAAAGGAAGACCAATCGGTAATATATCATGGTGTTGTATTCACCGGTCAACCTGTTATGTTAATCCATATTGGAATTCAAATATAATAGTGAATACACAGTCGAACAAATGATTGAAGATCACTTTCAATGAGCAAAGTGGCTCAATGAATGTAATTGCGTTGAGTTTGAGATACAGCGAGTTCTTTTTCATACTAACAATGGTTTCTCGATTATCTTAACAGGTGTATCGAGAAATCTTTGTTTGCAGGTGTATTCGTCAGTCGCACAACACCCAATCTTGTGTGAAAGTCCAATAGGGTGATATAATAGATCGCATGAGTCGTGATTTTGCGATGAATATAAAATGCTCTCGTGTGCAAGTGGAAAATGTAAATTTATATGTGTCCACATGGACATAATAACTAGGGTTAGTTATCCCATTTTAAAGTGATAACCACCCATAACTTCCATATCTCTTGCCCTCTCCGAAGATTCTCTCTGTCTCGTGTGCATGTTGTAAAAAAAAAAGGAAGAAAAGTAAAACAAAGGGCTCTCCCTCTTCACGTGATGATTAAAACAATGGTGAACAGTGAGTGTGTGTACATGCCTTTAAGGGATGATATTCCATTTTAAGGTATATTGCCATGAAAAAAGGTGAAAATTTACTAGAGAGAACAATTGAGGGTTTGAGGAATTTTAAAAAAATTTCTTCCGTCATTTGGGTCACCGGACATTGGGTTGAAGTGTCGTGGATCCGTGATGGTAGTTCGTTTCGTGAACACTATTTCGATCGAGCGATTCGTATTATGGATTACGCGATTTCAGTTGATTTATTGGAACCCTACATATCGAGTTATTTATCTGTAAATTTCAAAATTTTAATTTATACGCTTCCGTATGTGTATATAGTGTAATAAATCCAACGTACAGTTTTATTATGGAACCCATATCTTAGTGACTCTCTACAATTCAAAGTAGAATAATTTTACTCCAATACCAATTGTTGGGATAAAACACTAACACAACGGAGCAATCACAAACAAGAATAAAAATAAACATTTAATTTTTATTCTTTTAAACCACGGGGAGACTGAGATACATGAGAGAGTGCTCACCAAGAGGCATATTGACTACCGATCAATTGAGTCTATCGAGAGACTCAATGTCGAAAGACCTTTACCAATAGACAACATAAACAAATGTCGAGAGACTGAAAGGCTACCAAACACTACCAAGAGACTTAACGGCTACCAAACACTATCGAGAGACTTGTACCGAGAAGATATAAAATAAATGAGTCTGGACAAATAAGTTTTGCGATAACCCCTAACATAACATATAGTCAAAAAAAGGTTATAAACAAAAAGGTAACCTCGTATCCTCACTGACCCATGCAAGGAGGTTTGATGGCATTAGAGAGCATGAAGAGACAGGTCACATAAAAAAAAAAGTAACCAAAAATCCTTACTAACTCATGCTTATCGGAGGTTTAACAACATTAACGAGCATGAAGACATGACATAAATATAAAATTACGTGGCAGATGAATGTACATTACACGGATTGTACAAGCAAAGCATATCTATGGCCAACAGTCCGTGGACCAATCTGGGCAAAGGCAAATGCTACCGTGTATACTAAGGCCCAACCACTAAATGAGCTACACTCTCTCTCTCTCTCTCTCTCTCTCCATATCGATATCTAAAAATTCAATTAATTCAATTTGAATTAATATTGAATTTAAATTTAAAATTTTGATTAAAAGAATGTAATATCTTATCATCAGACCACGAGTCATTAATAGATAGTCTTATTGCGTCTGTAACCAGATAAAACTTTTTGAACTCTTCTATGAAACTCCATCCAACTTATTATTATTATTATTATTATTTTCATGTTTAAATAGCCTTAGATTCAAGCCAGTCCAGTTCCTTTTGTTGTTCTAAACATTAAGCAAATAATTTGAGTGTTGCTAAACGAGCGCGTTACATTGTTTGAGTCCACTTAAATCTGTACCAACTAGACCAAATTTGCCTATTGCTCAAGTGAAACATTGACAAAATAGAGCTAGCATCAGACACCCATGCATAGAGCCTCCTAATCAAAACAACAACCCCTTTAAAGACTACTTCACTTGGGTAAAAGATGAAAAGGAAAACCTTTATCAAAAGAATGAATTCATTAACTATTGCAATTTCCATGGGGTATGAAAAGGATATGCATGAAAATGTGACCGGATAATATCCTTTCAATTCCATCACCACTACTACTTTGTGGTCATCCTCATCCCACGTTTTTTATTAATTTATTCACCAATCAACCACCCATGGGGTTGTCAAATTATAATAATTTTCACCGTAATTGATTTACCAACATCATTTAAAACGGCTTGACCTTTTGTTGTTTTAATACAATTATTAAATAAATAATAATCATAATAAAAACTTAAATTTATTCTACTGAAAAAAGTTTCTAAACATATAATTGCCTAAAGTTTTGTTGTAATAATTAATAGATTTTGGTCATTGTGCCAATTGACAATTAATTTAATAAAATAATATTAGATTTTTTAATCAAAATTTAAATTTAAATTTTAAAATTAAAAAAAATTACGTAAAGAAAACTCTCTTTAAAAGAGAATCCAATAATAAGTTGAATTAAATTAATCGAAATATAATTTCAAATATCGATTAATTCAACTAAAAAAAATTATTTATTATTTAACTCATGGACTTCTAATCAGAGAAGTGATTGGATATCGATCATCAACATACTATAATTTGAGAGATATCATCCGAAATAATTTAGAGCAAACACTAAATTGCAAATAAGTCACTTAAGATTTCTACTCATAGAATATTTTTATATTTTCAAAATAATAGAAAACAACATTCCATTTAAATTAGTTGTGTTTTAATTTTTTAAATTAAAGAAGTCCCTAGACTATATTGTAAAATGAAGGGGACTTGGTAATTTTATCACGAAGCAAATGTAATAGGATGCTTATTAAAATATATGGTGGCATTACCGTTACTAGAATATCGTGTCACCATTTACAATCATTCTTAGCACACATCCATATATGTCAAGTTATGTCATCAATATATCGATATATATTGTTACATTGATATTTTGTAGATAGAGTATATGACAAACTTGATTTTATAAATATATCTATATTTAATAGACAGAATATATGATTTCAGGGTTTTTACTTAATTTTATGTCTGTCATATGCAAAAAAAATTAGTAAAAGGGTTTATGGAAATTAAATGAATATCTCCATGTTTCGTTTGAAACCAAAAGGTGATCAATATTCTATTGACTCTTTCCCTACAAACAGTGTACTATTTACATTAAAAAAATTTATTTTCCTCTATAAAATTATAGAACAAACATTTATTAGGGCATTTGCGACAAACCATTTTCCATAAATTTTTGCATATGACACATATGAAATTGTTGATGCACACTTACAATTTGCATTAAAAGCATCATATTACATAAAACGGCACATACAAACATTTCTTTCAAATAATGTACAATGCGTGAGAAAGAATCTGCATTGTGATGAATTTCTGTTAAAAAATTATGAGAAAAATCACCACTGGCCAAAGTGCAGCCCTTGGAAAGAATTTGTTCAGGAAAGGTTAATTGGATGGGAAACTAAATTGAAGGAGTAAGGATTAAAAGAAAAATCTTATGGCTCATTATCGTGTTTGATGCTAATGGTCTATATCAGTTCGTCTCTCACATCACAAGAAGAAAATATGTTTTTTCTGCTCCATGACATTAACAACCCAAGTTTTCCTTACCACCGATTCATATTAACATTTTTTTTCCTTTTGTGAAACCAAAAGGAGTTTCGACGGTGTACCTTTCTTATTATTTATTGTTTTTTTCTTTTTGTGTGACAATTCCCACAATTTGACTTTAAAAGTATTAAGGGCACTCCCTTCTCGATTCACACACACCCAAAGCTGAAAAACTCTCAAAACTAAAGCCATAAAATAAAACCATCAAAACAAGCCCTTGTCCTTCCTAAGCCGGCGACGATGTCTACTCTAAAATTTAAAAGCATCTCATCTGAGAACCCAGAAATTTACGGAGATCAGTGGGTGATCCAAATCAAACAAAGTCTAAAAGAAGAGCTTGATGGGGACACAGAAATGCCTGCGAGAATTTTCAATGTTCCCAAAACCTTAATGTCGAGTAATCCCGAATTCTTCACTCCACAAGAAGTTGCAATAGGCCCTTATCATCGCTGCCGTCCTGAGCTTTATGAAATGGAGCGTTACAAGGTCCTAGCAGCCAAATTAATCCAAAAACAACTCCAAGAATCCAAATTTGAAGATGTTGTTGCAGACTTGTCCAAGCATGAGTCAAGAATAAAAGCTTATTATCACAAGTACTTGGATTTCAAAAGCGATAGCCTAGCCTGGATGATGGCTCTTGATGCCTCATTCTTGTTAGAGCTTCTCCAAGTATTTGTTCTAAAAGAATCCGGAAAGGAACTGACTCGGGTTTCTTCCAGGATGTCAAATTTGTTGGACTTTGCTGGCATGAAGTCGGCTCAGAATGCTGTGCTTCGTGATATGGTAATGCTCGAGAATCAAATCCCACTGTTTGTACTACAGAAGGTTCTAGAAATCCGATACTTGTCGGAGGAAGCAGCCAATGAGATTCTTCTTTCCATGCTAATGGGAATGTGCAAGAATCTCTTGCCGTTCAAAGTAATACATGAGACCTCAAAAATTGAGGTCGATAGATATGCACATTTCTTGGACTTCATGTACCACAGGATCATGCCTCCTCAAGCAGTCGAAGATTCATCGAAGAATATTGAAATTGAGGAAAAGGAGAAAGAAGTGAAAGACGAAGAGCAACAGGCAATAGATGGATTGCTTGATGGCTCAAGTGCGGTTTCGCAGGCTCTTGACCAGATCAAGAATCTATCCGTAAAATTACTAAATGGGTTGACAACCATTCTCAAAAGATCGCTTCCAAAATCGTTGAAAGGTCCCTTGAAAAACCTATATAAAATATTACTTTCGGGTCCTCTCAAAATCATCCTAAAATTGCTTCTCTCACTTCTTTCCAAAATTCCTGGACTCTCTCTCATTTTGCAACCTCTTGAATCCCTACTCTCCTCCCAAAGCAAAGAGACAGTCAAACCTGAAGAAGGGAGCTCTACTGACACCATCACAAGAGCTCCCCTAGTTGAGGAGATCACGATCCCTTCAGTCTCTGAGCTCTCAAAATCAGGTGTTCGATTCGAGCCCCTGAAAGGTGGTACTATATTAGACATAGATTTTGACACGAATTTCACTCTTTACCTTCCTGTCATCAATCTAGACGTGAACTCCGAGGTTGTGCTAAGAAACCTTGTAGCCTATGAAGTCTCGGTCATGTCAGGACCATTAGTCTTCACACGTTTTTGTGAACTAATGACTGGTATCATAGACACGGAGGATGATGTGAAGTTGCTGAGAGAAAAGGGAATTATAGTGAATAGGTTGAAGAAAGATGCGGAGGCCGCAAATATATGGAATGGGATAAGCAAGTCTATTAAGTTGAACAAGGTGGAAAAGCTGGACATGGTGATAAAAAATGTGAAAAACTATTATGCCAATAGGTGGAAAATTAGAGTGGCCAAATATTTGCAGACTTATGTGTTTGGGTCGTGGAAGTGTCTGACATTGTTGGCTGCGATTTTTCTCTTACTCATGACCGCTTTGCAATCGATTTGCTCCGTTTATAGCTGCTCGCGCTTACTTCATCTCGATTATTTGGAGACAACCGACTGATATAAGATGTGTTTAGACTTTGTCATTTACCTCTTGTATTCTTTTATCTGGTTTTGTATTGGGCTTCATTGTGTTATGTGGGAGAATTATATTTTGTTTTGATTTACTCGTTTAGAAAAAGATCCCTAAAACCGCAGGGCCATAGAGGGCATCGACAAACAGACGATTAAAGCTCATAAAGGGCAAACTGGACAAAACAAAGCAAGTCCTCAAAAGAGCACATCATACTAGGCGCAACAACACAAAACTAGAGCCACTAACCCAAAACAACCCGCCACAAGCAAAATGCACTATATGGTGCTTGTGATTGATTAGACACCACCAGTTAGTGTCTTGCTTTGAAGTAACCTTTATAATCTCTCATTCAATATATTATATCTGCTTGAGTGACAAAGTTGTTTCTTTTTCTTTTTTTCTTCCTGGACATTCAACTTTTAAACTTTAATAATTTGATAAAAGAGATAATCACAGGTTAAGTCCCTAAACTTTACCTCCAATTCAAAAATTAGTTTCTAAACTTCAAAATGTAACAACTCAGGAGCTAAACTTCAAAATTCATAATTTGTTAGTTCTTCTATTATTAACGACTCTGGTATGACCGTTAAATACTAACATAGCCTTGCGCGGTAAATGATGTAACGGATAGTTTTTGACTTGACTTCCGTCTTAACGGTGATATATCAGCACTATGCACACAAAACGGTGGCATATCAACAATGATGCTGACGTGGCAAAACATGTAACACCAAAAAAAAAAAAAAAGAAAAGTCAAAATTAGGGCTTAAAGCCCTAATTCTCCTTACTTCTCTCTCTCTCTCTCTCTCTCTTTCTCTCTTTCTCTTCTCCTCCACCGCTGCTCTTCTCCTCCGCCGCCCACCGCCTCGCCTTCCTACCGCGATCGCCGCCGCTGCAGCGCCCTTCCGTGAGCAACCTTTCTCCTCCGCGTAGCGCAATCTCCTACGAGCTGCGCTAGCCCAGTCGAGCGCGCGACTGTCCAATCACTCCACAGTGCGAGCGCGCACCTGCTCGGGAGCTCACTTGCGCACCCGCTCCGGCGCTCCACCTCCCTCCCGTGAGCGCTGCCGCCTCGAGCCATCGATAGCCTTGCACGCGATCTCTTGCGAGCCAGCGCGCAAGCCAACGCGCAACCTAGCACGAGCCAGCGCGTGGCCCAGCGCGCGACTCAGCGAGCGAGCCAGCGCGCGACCCAGCTCACAAGCCAACGCGCAAGCCAGCGCGCGACCTAGCTCGCGACCCAGCGTGAGCCGGCCCGCGACCTAGCGCGAGCCCTAGCCCATGAGCGGGCCAGCCCGCAAGCCACCAGCGGGCCATCCAGCTAGCCCGCCAGCCCGCCAGCCCACCAGGTCGTGAGCCCGTGACGTCACGCGAGCCCACGACCAGCTTTCCCCTTCGAGAGCCCACCTGCATCTTCTGTACTGCAGGTAACGACTATATTTGGTTGAAATTCTAGGGTTTGGTGTTAGAAATTTAGTTGTTTCTAATATAATTGAAATTTGGAAATATTACAAGTTTTAGACCAACCCGACAGGGCGAACAACAGCTAGGTCTGAAACTCGAGGAACTCTAGGTGAGAGAAACGCACTCACTTCAAAGTGTGAATAAATTTTCCCTTATTAGGGTTTTATTTGATATAAAATTTGATGATTTAATTAGGTTTGTCTTTTGGAGAGTCGTTGAAAAGTAAAGAGTGACCACCCTCCCTAGATAAGTGAGTGGGACTCTAATCTCTTGCATAAAATAGTAAAACTTGTTTTCTGTCGTATTTTCGATAAAACATGCTTTTGATATGCATTGACCTGACGTATGACATTGAATTTCAAATCCGTTTTGTGATTATTGGAGTGTCTTGAATTATAATTATGATGACTATGCATCCATGGTTTGAAATGAAATAATAATTGTGTCATTACTTGAAATTTTAAAATTTCCTTTTCTACCGTCGCATTGATATGCTGTTTGAAATGATTCGATAAAACGTATTGGCACGCAGATTTGAAATGTTTTGATAAACTATGTGGGTTGGATGCCCACTAGTTATGTGATGATGTGATGTTACTTGTGGGACATTGTGCCCTGGGACGTTGTGCCCTGGGACGTTGTGCCCTTGTGATACTATGGGACGTTGTGCCCTTGTGATACTATGATGATTCCGTAGCTACGAAGGGCGTTTGTAGAGGCACGGGTTGCCCGGATACGCTTCTACAGGAGGTATTCGCAAACGTCATTTATTCTAAAGGCTATAGGCGTGGCCGGTTGAACTCACGTAGAGGGAGGACGTGTGTGACGCCACCGTCTAGCACCGGGCGGGGTCCTATACACGTTGATGAGTTAGCCCCAGTGAACTTATGGCCAACGTCGGGGTAGAGAGCATTTTAAAGTTTATGCATAATAAAACCCCCGACGCACCTGTCCTTGGTCTCGGTTGACCTTTGCCAGGATCATTTTTGGCTCGCTCTGATGTTACTTGATTTTAAATGGATGCATACATGTTTGCTATCGTGTGATTGATTTAAATGATTTCAATTGCTAAACATATCATATTTTGTCGCAAAATGTAAATTTTTGTTTCAAATGATATTATTTGACACTCCAATTGTTCGCCCATGCTATTTATGCTTGATATTATCCTCCTCACTCACTGAGTATCTTCCCATAATACTCATTCCTCTCTTTTCTTTCCTTAAACAGGTTTATTATGATAAAGCGACGTTACAGGCTCTAGAGCGGATTTGGTGTTTCCGACGGTGAGATTTACTTTAAATAGAAATATGAACTCTTAATTTAGTTCGACCCTACGAGATCTTGACATTAAGGTCCGTAGTTGACCGTGTACTTATTTTGGGATAACTGTATAATTTAATTCTCATATTTCCTATGCATTGATGCGATTGTACGTATTTGAGTGTTATTTGGAAAAATTATTGTATCTTTCATAAAATTTAGATCCGTTCGGTGTGACGGCTGTTCATGCTCTAATTGGGTATGACAGTAGAGGTTTGTGGTTAGAACTGCTAGAAACTTGTAGTCTTGCGTTGTTCTGGATGTTGGCGGTCGTGTTTGTTGATTTTGGAGAGGCCGGGATGACAATTTATTTAAATTATAGATTGATTTTGATTATACAGATTTAATTGTACACGGAAAATTTTCGATTTATGGGGAGGTTCTGTCCGATTTTTTATAAAAATACAGCCGGCATCCTAGGGCAACAGGCGACTGTTCAAGATCCCGGTTTAGGGGGTGACAAAACACGTCGGCACCAATAGTCACCGTGTTACCACGTCAGCACCCCAATAAGAGCACTGCCACCAAATAAATCTCCACTCTTTTGCTCTCCTCCCCGTTTCTCTCTCTTCTCTCCTCTCTCGTTGAAAACCAAACACACTTCTCTATCTCTCTCTCTCTCCTCCCTCTCCCTTTCTCTCTCTTCTCTCCCCTCTTGCTGAAACCAAAAAAACACCTCTCTCTCTCTCTCTCTCTCTCTATCTCTCTCTCGCTCGCTTTCTCTCTCTCTCCCCCTCCCTCCCTCCCCTTTCTCTCTCTTTCAAATGAAGGCGATGCAAGGATCGTCATCTCTCTGCACGCCCAATATGTTTTCCTCTCTTTGGGGGTATCAATGGAGGCTTTGATCGAGCTCTGCGACTTGATCACGCAATGTCCGACATAATTCACAGAAAAAAATATCATGGATTTGCGGCCGATGTCCTCTGCTGGAGTTTTTTCTCCTCGGATCTCCTAGTTTTTCACGGTCTTAGCTCACACTCCAAAGCTGACACTGCGGTGTCTATGGTGGACAATTTGATGACGCTGTTTGCAGGGTACACTAGATGGATGAAGATGAATGTTTAATCGGTGATATGGGTTTTTTGCCATTTGATGAATTTTGAAGAATCTTCGAAGATAAACTTGAGTGATTGAGGGGGTGACTCAAAATTGGTGGCTTTGGAAGACAAAGAAGGAAGATAAACTCAAAAAAAAGACATCAATTGGTGGCTTTGGAAACAAAGACATCAATTGGTGATTGAGGGTGTGACTCCCCAAAAAGAAAAAAGACAAATAAGGAAATAAACTCATAAAGGAACTGAGGGGGTGACTCAAAATTGGTGGCTTTGGAAGACATCAATTGGTGGCTAGTGGCGGTGTTAACTTGAGAGATTGAGCAATTTCAACTTTCATATGAAGAAGATGATGCAAGAGAGTTCCGAAGATTTACATGCTCTTGTATGGATAGCTTTCCTGCGTGATCCCACTTGATTGTGTTTGATGACTGCATCTAACAGCCAGTAATGTCTTAGAGTTAAGGAAATAAAATGCCGATGAGAATGTGACAGACTGCAATTGCTTCAACCCTCTCTTTGCCGTTATAGAACCTTCTGGGATCCTCTCTATATAAATATTGTAGATGGAGAAAAAGGATCCAGTACCCAAATTAAAAACTCATCTTTATTGTGCTCTGAATTGAGGATCAATCCAAAGTGTACTAGGCCCAAAAGTTTAATTGAAAGTAGTGAAATTTTCCCGTTTTATTCGTGTTGTCTTTTTATTAATTTTAAGGCTTATATGATTGTTCAGAAGCTATTGTGGAATTTTCTATCTTTTCATGTAGATCATTGAGAGTAGTCTAAGTAGGCCAAGAACAAAGAAATCAAATTACATCTATCTGGTTTCTGTATGGTAGTATAAGTTTGCTACTCATATCATTGTGCTTTTTAAGAAGACTATTCTGATCCATGAGACTAATATAAATACGAAACATTGGAAACTCATTTTACATCTTTCTTTTGTATACGTTGCTCATCTAAGTGTCAAACAGTCCAAACTATCTTTTCTTATTTTATCTAATTTGGACGTCCTTGTTCAAGTGGAAGGCAACAGATGAGCCTTCAAGCTCTTTTCTATTCTTCCTTTCTCTCTCTCTCTCTCTCTAACCCCACACACTCTTTCTCTTATTTTCTTGCTCAATAATTGTTCTATTCCCATCCCCATACCCTAATCTCTTGAATCCATACAAAAACAACAGTTAAGATTCATCCTAGGTTCATAGATAGCTCCCACTTACTCTGCTTCCTCTATACTCTGTTTTCCTTATGTTTTTGAATTTAACAGGTACAAAGCCTTAAGCTGACCTTCTAAGAATTGGGTTGTTACGTAACACTTGGGAGTTCATGTGAGCTGAACTTGATAGTCTTAACCACACCATACATGTAAACGGCACCAACATACCTTCAGCAATGTCGAGTGCAGTGCCCCCGCCTTTGCCACTTGCCCCCTCTGACTGTTGGCGTTCTGAACAATAGACAATCAACTCCGGGGTTCATATACAAGCTTCCTATGCCGACAGCAGCAGTCACTTACAATCGCCTACCGATGAAAGGTTTGCAATTTACTAGGGGTCGGAGCTTTGCAAATGGGTCAGAGATTTTGTAGACAGGAGAGAGAGAGGGGGAGAGGAGAAGAAAAATCACTGCCACCTTTCGCCAAATTGCGTTGAAGTCTGACGGCAATGGACCCCGAGAGAGAAGAAAGATAGAGAGAGGAGCATGTGTTCTTTTGTTTTGTTAAGTGTGAGAGGAGAGGAGAGAGAGATAGGGGGAGGGGGGAAAGAGAGAGGAATGCTTTCTTCGAAGGGGGAAGAATTTTTTGCTGATGTGGCACTACCACGTGTTTCAGAATGCTGACCTGTTTTGCCACGTTAGCAGCATTCGGACATGGCATTGATTTTGTGTGCATAGTGATGATGTGTTAGGTAACACGTCAACAACTCTTGTCGCGATGAAAGTCAAGTTAGATATGTCCCACCACATCATCTGTCCTATAAAGTCGTGTCGGTATTTAATAATTAAACTAGAATTGTTAGTAACAACAAGTTACGAATTTTAAAATTTAAATATCAAGTCGTTACGTTTTGAAATTAAACAATTAATTTATAAATTGAGGATAAATTTTAAAAACTTGATATGTAATTATCTGTTTTATAAAAGTTTTGAAACCATACAGAGTTTGTATCTAAATAATAATGCTTTCAATCCCCACCATTATATTAAAGGACAAAATAATAAAAACCTTTTAGGTAGATACACATATTTATGCCTCAAAATTGGCAGAAGTCTCGTGAATGGAACTAAATTGTTCTTGTACATATTTTGCACAATTTCTTTTTATCTCCCCCTTAGTTTGGTTTCAATTTTTTGGTTTAGAACCTGATGCTTGAAATGGAATTGTGGGCCATCTTTGTTTGCTTGATAAAATTATTGTCTCCATTCAAGAGACTCTTGCAAAATTTTGGAAGACCTTACTTAAAAGGATTGTGGGGACATGAAGGTTTGTTTAGTTATAGAAAATAAGAGTATTTTCAGAAAATGTTTTTAAAAAAAATGAAAATATGTTAAAATATTCAACTTTTCAATTTTAAAAATTAAAAATTAAAAACCACATTTTTTCGATTTATAAAGAGAAATAGAAAATAATTTTAGAATTGTTTTTTACTGTTTTTCATTACAAATAAAAATCATGTTTTTTAAAATTCTCTAAAATTTTTACTATTTTTTTAGAGATAGAAAATATGAAAAAATTAGAAATGAAAAAATAGAGTGTTTTTTACAACTAAACGCACCATAATTAACCCAAATGGTATCACTGCAAACTTATAATGTCCACATCTGGTCAAGAAGACTGACTAGTTACCCAAATGGTATCACTACAAACTTCTAAATATGATGTACCGTTACCCAAAATTAATCTTTGCAAAGATGGACGCACCTCTTTGCTAATCAAACAAATTATCAATCCAGGGTAATGGGTACTTGTTATTGATTGTGAGCTTCTTCAAGTTCTTGCTCGGCCAAACAATATCCTTTTTCAAATGATTCTCTAACTACTTTTATTTTCTCAGCTTGGCTGGTGTAAACTTGAAAGGAGGTCTCAAAATTGGGACGACCCTAGGTGTCGACTCTATGGTAATGTTAATCTCTCATGTTGTGGGTACCTCAAGGAAGGTCCTTTGGAAATACTAAACTCTCACATAATTGCTACTTCCTCTTAGGGCTCTCCACCTAACTATCAACTACATATTTTAGGATCCATTAACCAAATTCTTTTGAATTGAGTGGTTAGTCACTTTATCCACTTAACTAGAGATTTCAAGTTCGAACCCTACGAGTGACGAAAAAGGATTTAGGAGAGATCTGTAATCAATCAATACTCTCACAATCTTCGTTGACAATGTACTTTAGCATCATTAGCCTATAGTCAATTGATAATCAAGATAACATCCAATTGAATCAACAGAATGGAGAAAGGTTCTGCAGATAACTCCCTATGACAAAACCTATCAAGCATCCTCAATGCACAAAAGAACCATATATCATTTTCCCATAGGAGTAGCTATAGATAAGACGTCATCTAAGAAAACCTGGGGTTTATAAAACAATACAACCAAACATGTAACCACAAAAGAACACATGAACCAAATTCTATCAAACCAAGAACTAGTTTGTCGAACACAAGTTAGTCCGAGAAATAATAATAACGGTTTTGGAGATACCTCTTGAGTATAGCTATTTCTCAAAACAAACACCCCTAGCAATGTTACCTCATTGGGTGACACAGTGAGGGAAATGACTATAGTTATTAGATCATACATTCAAACATCATTTCATAAATCTCATAACATATATCAAAGATTATCATAATCATTCAAACATTTCTCAAATCATGAATTAAATACCAATATATTTAATATGAATTAATAAATATGACACATTATTTCAGTAAAATATTGGAAGCATTTTTCATTCTAAATTCTTTTTTGGAACGTTACATAATTACAAACCAATTTATAAATCAATTTTAAAATTATTTGAAAAATCGAGTAAAATATTTTCTCATTTAAAATCATAATCATGCGTTCACTCATTTCTTGAAAGGGTAATCACTCTTAATCCGAATCCAAATCAATGATTTTCTCCTTCTTAGATTCCAATTGCCTTAAATAAAAAATAATATACACACATGTATCATTTAATCACAAACTAATACTAGGAAAAATTAATATTTTCCTCACAACCCAAACTCTAATTTTCTCAAATTTACCGGTCCATTATCTAATTTTATCAAACCACATCAACAACTGAGGAAAATAATTACCCTTTCAATATTTTCTCAAATTTTAACATTATATATACTTTAAATCTAAATTCCTTAACTTTATTTTTTCAATCTCAACAAAAATTTATATACTAATAAAATGCATTCAAATGTAAGATGAAAGAAGAAAAATTACCTTACTTGAACTATCAATTTTGTCTTTTAGTCACGTCACCTTCAAATTCTAGATTTTTCTCTTTCTACAAAATCTCAAATTTTAATATAAATTCAAAATTTGTGCAACAATAATTAAAACCCAAGTTTAAAAAGAGTATTATCTCTATTAGATTCACAAATTTCATCCTTTGTTGAGCTACTCCAAATCTCAGGTTTTTCTTTCTCTAGAAAAACTTGAATGTTCCCCTAAATTCAATTTTCTAGGGGTTTGTTGAAGCGTTTAGAGTTCAAATCTATAGGTGGTTGGGGACACTTGATCAACTTGGAGGAAGAGAAGAGAGGGAGAGAGAGCGCCGAGAGGGGGAATGTAAGGGAGGGGTAGGCTTCGAGTGAGAAGAGAGAGGGTGAGGAAGTGGGGGTGTTCGATAGAGAATGATTGGGGTGGGGATTAGTTTATTTTTTATCATTTCTTCCATTTTTTTGTCTTTTGTTGGTGTTACACCCCAACAATTTCCCCCTCTAGTCCCATTAAGAGGAGAACAATCACTCGGTTTTGTCACTTGGACATCACCTTAGCCATAGTGCTCAACCCAGTCAAGTTGCTGCAAAATTCAAGTTTTTCTCTTGGGACCACCTTTGTCAACATATCTGTTGTGTTCTAATAAGTGTGGATCTTCTTTAACTCCAACATGCGATCCTCAATCACAAAATATAGCCAATGGTACCGAACATCAATATGCTTGGTCCTTGCATGGTACATGGTATTCATACTCAAATCCAGAGCACTCTGACTACCATAGACTACCCCCTAATTCATGAAAAACATTTTAAACCAAAACATCTTTTTATTGGCTTCGGTTGCTACAATATATTCAGTCTCTATAGCACACAAAGCAACATACTTTTGTAATTCTAACTGCAAAATACGACTCCCCTGACAAAAGTGAACAAGTACCCTAATATAGATGTTCTACCATCAAGATCACCGACCATGTCTACGTTAGCAAATCATTCTAAAACTAGGTGCTTACCACCAAAGGTAAAGGACAACTTTGAAGTACCACTCAAGTACTTGAATATCCACTTCACTACATCTCAGTAATCCTTTCCTAGATTGGAAAGAATTTTGCTTGCTATACTAGCTGCATGAGCTATATCAGGCCGAGTGCAAACCATATGATACATTAATGAACTTACTATTGAGGAGTATGAAATAGATGACATAGCATGCTTTTCTTCCTCAGTTATTAGACAAAATTGATAGAGCAAAGGCCTCCTCTTTTCGTCTGTTCTTCCCGAAGTGAGAAAATTGCTTGTAGAGATCTATTGGGGCTTATAATTTAATTGGTTGAAATGTACTGCTCATAATAGTTATATTGTAGGTTTGAGCCCTACCAAGCTTACCATCCCCTTCTCTTCACCCGATACAAGGCAGTAGAAGTCCCCGTTATCCTGCAGATCTTAATCTAACGATGGCACTAGGAACCATACGTTGCCATAGCCCAGAATGTGCTAACCGACTTAACATGCTACATATTGAACTGTTTGAGCACATGTTCAGCATACCTTTCTTGAGATGATCATAACATTCTAGCTCTTCTAACCCAAGTAATATCCATACCAAAATCTATTTAGCAGACCTAAATTCTTCATCTCAAAGGATTTAGACAAGTCATCATTCAACTTGTGAATCCTCTGAGTATCTTGTCCTATTATTAGCAGGTCATCAATATACAAGAGAAGAATGAAGTTACCATTAGAAAATGACCTCATATACATACAATGATCTGTATCTGTTTTTTTATAGGAGTATTTCACATAAAAGAATCAAATTTCTTGTACCACTGCCTGAGAATTTGTTTCAACCCATATAATCTCTTCTTCATTTGTAAACCATGTGTTCCTTCCCCTTTTCTTCAAAAGCCTCTACCTAGTTCATGTACATCTCTTTTTGCAAATCCCCATGTAAAAAAGCAATCTTAACATCAAGTTGCTCAATCTCTAGATTCAAACTAGCTGCTAATCCCAGTACAACTCACATAGAAGTCATTTTCAGAACCAGCGAAAAAATATCATCAAAATTTATGCCTTTCTTTTGAACAAAGTGTTTCACCTCCAACCGAGCTTTTTCGTCACCAGTTTCTCTCCATCTTTCTTTAGCTTAAACATCTACTTGTTCTTTAATGACCTTTTACCCTTTGGAAGCCCAACTAATTCGTAAGTGTCATTTTTCTACAAGGAATTTATCTTTTCTTGCGTAACTTCCAACCACTGCTCCTTATTAAGAGTGAACTAGACTTCTTGGAAACTTTCCAGCTCCCCCTCATTAGTAAGCAAAATATACTCAAAACTAAGATATCTTGTGGATGGTCGATACTCTCTCGTAGATCTCCTAAGCGGAGATCCTTCATTATCTTGTAGAGGAGGCTGCTCCCAATGCTCGTACCCACTGTATCTGGCTGTGCAATGTCATTTCTAACATCTAATCGATCACTAATTGTGGCTAGCTTATCTATATCCTCAAGTTTTGTGCCTTTATATCTCCACCATCCGTGGCTCTGTTAAGTGGAACTGCTATTGGTGCCTCATCCTCATACTCACCAACACTTTCTAAAGCTTCATTTTCTTTTCAAAATCGGCTATAGTCTCTTGCTCATGAAAAATCACATCTTTGCTCCTAACAAACTTTCTCTATTCTGGATCTCATAATCATTTACCAAACTCTTCATCACCATAACCAATAAAGACACAAGAAGAAACTTTACTATCCAATTTTGACCTTTACTCTTTCGGCACATGCACAAAAGTTTTACAACCAAAGACTTTCAAGTGAGAATATGAAACATTTTTGCGATGTCATACCCTTTTTGGAATGTCAAAGGCCAAAGGAATTGACTGTAATCTGTTGATTAGGTAACAGACTGTGTTAACTACTTCACCTGAAAAGTATTTAGACAATTTAGCCATCTTAACATGGATCTGACTCTTTCCATCTTGGTACGATTCATCCTCTCGACCATACCATTGTGCTATGGTGTCCCAGATTCTACCTTCTTATGCCTTATCACATACTTTGAGCAATAAATTTCAAAGTTATTGGATGTGTACTTTTCACCATTATCAGTATGAAGGCATTTCAAAGGTAACTTTGTCACGCTTTTCACCATAGCATGAAAACTTTGAAACCAATGTAGAACCTGACTTTTATTTCTCAACAAAAACATCCATACCTTTTCCAAAATATCATCAATAAATGTGACAATATTTATTCTCCCCAAGAGACTCAACCTGCATGGCACCACAAATATTAGAATTAACCAATTCAAGTTTATTTTCTTTCTTTTTAAAAGAAATGTGGAAAGAAACTCTATAGTGCTTACCAAATAAACAATAATCATGAGTTTGGAGAAACCTTTCGCCAAAAGGATGAGGGATTGTTTCGCCAAAAGATACAACCCTTTCTTACTCATGTGTCTTAGTCTCTTATGCCACAAATTTGGTGAAGCATCATCCTCAACTGCATTGATGTATTGCATTGACTTATCCACTTCATACTCTCAACCAAGTCTTGTACATGCAGGAACATAGTTTTTCATTTGCAACTATCAAAGTTTCCTTGATAAGCTTCTAGTGCCCAGTTCATGTCTAGCATCCCGTAGAGTCAATGTGTAACCAGTGCTAGTCTTAACAACAATATCACCAATTCCTACAATCTGCGACACTGTATTATTTCCCATCTTGGCAACACCAAAGTTACCTTCTTCGTAATTTGTAAACAACTCTCTTTTTGGAGCACAATGATATGCCGCACCAATGTCAACAATCCATTCAAGCAATGGATCTCCCATATGATTGCAGTCACTATGTGTACACACAAGGAACTCGATCCTTTCATTAGAAATAACCACTGTAATATTATTATCATTTGGAATATTTTTGTTATTTTCATCCTTCTTTTCTTGGTCAAGAGTCAACAATTTCTTTTGATGTGACAAGACTTTTGTATTAATAATACTTCACTACCTCCTTGGACTTGGACCTCTTCTTAGACTTACTAAGCCCTCTGCAATCTTGGTCTCTATTTTTAGTTCTACTCCTATTTCCTATGACAAGAGCTTGACTACTCCTAAATTCCATATCCTTCTGTTTTACTTCTTCGTTGAACATGTTGTCCTTTACCATCCCCAATGTCAACTTGCCATTAGGGGCCAAGTTACAAACAATCACGACTAGAGTTTCCCAACTATCCAACAAAGAGCTCAAGAGAAGCGAAGCCTGTACCTTATTATCAAATTTAATTTCCAAGGTGATCAACTAGTTTAACACATCCTAGAAGTCACACATATGTTTAGCAATAGGACATCCCTCCTTATACTTCAAATTAGCAAGCTTTTTAATCAAAAAGGCTTTATTCATTTTGTATAATTTAATTTGAAATCACTTTCCAATTTACATCCCTTCCCTGTCCCCTCTCAAAATCGATATTTTCCGCTCCTCTCTTTTGTTGGGAGAAGGAGGGATTTACGTGTCAAGTACTATTTTAAAACGTTGTTTTCGGTATATAATAGAAAAAATAGGGTCATGTAATAACAAGGTTGTACTTTTTACGAAAATTTTTCTTCCTTAGAGTTTATATATTTAACTATTTAAATCTTTTTGAATTTAGAGAACTTAAATTTTAATGATATATCATTTTAAAAATTTTCCATAAAATAGAAATAAAAATTTGTTCTCATATGAGATGGGAAAGAGGAAAACCAAGAAAGTGTCAATCACGATTGCCAAAAGTAAATAATTCTTCCTTTTTTTGTTTTGATCAACCGGAATTCGACTTTCATCTGACTAATCCAGTTCAAGTAATGTGGGACCCATTAAGAGGTTGGTTTTCTCAGATCCCATTTTTATATTCTTATAACTCGAATTCAAAAATCTATAGTTAAAAGAATATAGTACAGTACCATTATAGATGTAGACAAGAGGGTGGTGATCAAGAGTCAATTGGTTTAGTGGGATATGATATTAGGTCAATTAATCAAAATCTCAAATTTGATTCGCAACTACCAATCTTGGTATTGGTTCAGATCTCCCTAATACCACAGGGCCATAGACGGCATCGACAAACAGATGACTAAAGCTCATAAAGAGCAAAGTGGACAAAACAAAGCAGGTCCTCAAAAGGGCACATCATCCTAGGCGCAACAACACAAAACTAGAGTGTAATAGCTTCATAGATGACAGAGTCGAGATAAGCCAACTGCAGAGGAATGTCAAGCTGTTATAGGATTGTCAAGCTATTAGAGGATTGTCAAAGCTGTGATAGCAAGTTAGGATGTCAGTTAAGAAGTGCTAAGAAGGGTTGTCAGTAGAAAGAATATAGGAGGCCAATGTATGTTAGTTAGATAACAAACTAATATCCAAATGTTAGTTAGTTAGTTGAAGAAGTTATAACTACTTTGAGGCTCAATTCATCAATGCAAATAGGTACGTGAAGGAGGAATAATCAGACAAGAATTTGGAAGTCAATTCTCCTTCTCTCTCTCTCCCTCTCTCTCTCTTTCTCTTTCTCTCTCTATTTCTCATTCTCTCTCTTTCTTTATCTCTATATAATTCTCTCTGATCACCTCCTATCATCATCCTTGCTCGAGCCATTGCAGTAGCTTAGAAGTTTGCAGAGTTAAGTAAAACCATTTAGACATCTTGTTCTCGTAAACTCGTTGAGCCTTCTTAAGTCGACATTCCAGGAGAGTTGTAACAAAATTTGGTATTAGAGCTGTACAATCCTTGGCTGTAAAGAGAACTCAATGGCATAAGGGACTCTACAGAAAATGAATGATGAACAATTTAAGAAGATGGAAGCCAAAATATAAGAAATGGCAATGGAAGCTAGGGAGTAGAGACTTTAGGTCAATAAGCAGATAGAGGACCTTCGCCAGACTATGATTGATCAAAACCAAAAATAGGATGCTATCCTGAGCAATATGAACTCTCGAATTAATGCTCTAGCATCTAAAAATAGGAGAGATGAGGATCTTGAGGCAGAAAGATTGCTTAGAACACCAATCTTGCCTGCTCCTAATGAGGTAAAGAGCAAGGTGAAATGGGGTCAGCACTTTCCAAGAAAGAAGCCAATCAAACAAGATCTTGGCCCAGTCATCCTAAAATTGAGCTACCCATATTTGTAGGAGAGAATCCTCAAGCATGGCTGAGGAAATGCAACAAGTTATTTGTTGTTTATCACGAACGAATGCAGATGTAGGTGGAAACAGTACAGATGTACTTGGATGGGAAAGCAAAAGTATGGTTCCAAGGCTTGAAGAGGACTAAGAAAGACATTACGTAGGATGAATTTGCTACACTACTTTGTTATAGATTCGAAGGGAAAGGAGTTAGAGATGAAGTGGAGGTGTTTAAAAAACTACAGCAAGAAGGATCACTCGCAGACTATCAAGAAAAATTTGAGGAATTGTGGTCTGTGATGGTTCAGAAGAATCTTACATTGACTGAATCTTATTTTATATCAAGTTTCATCAGTGGATTAAAAGAAGAAATAAAGCCTATGCTGCGGAGGCTCAAACCCAACTCCCTACTCCAAGCCTTTGAAATAGTAACTTTGCAAGAACAATCTCTGGAGCTTGCTAAACAGAAGAAAGGCACTTGGAGCAGAAACGTAGAATTCAATGAAAATAGAACAGGACATAGAAGTGGGATAACTCATAGCTCAACTCAGAGGAGTGGTAACTAGATCGAAAGAAGGGATTCAAGGCACAACATCAGAGGATAGAAATACCGGACTAATAGATCAAGAAATGCAATATAGAAGAGCCAATAACCTATGTTATAGATGTGTGGGGAAATATATGCCAGGGCATCATTGCAAATTCAGAAGTTTGATCTTGATCATGGCTGCAGAAGAAGGAGATACATCTGAATCTGAAGTAAGAGCAACCAATGAAGAGTTATCAGGTGAAACCTACGATGTCTCTCTATATGTTTTGTCTAATTTTTTACAAAGAAAAACAATATTCTTACAAGGCACTATGCAAGGACTAAGATTATCTATACTAATAGACACGGGAAGCACAAACAGCTACATCAATCACGAATTAGTATAAGAACTTAAGTTGAAACAAGAAGAGAGTGAAGAACAACATGCTGTGTTGGCAGATGGTAGCAAAGTAAACAACAATAATCATATTAAAGGAGTTAAATGGAATATACAGGGATACAACTTCTCATTTGCCTTGAGAGTCCTTAAGTTGGAGAATTGGGATATTATATTAGAAGTTGATTCGATATATAATTATAACCCTATAATATGAAATAGTCAAGGGGTTGTATCCTTGACCAAGCAAAAAATTTGTAAATACTTATTTAGAAAAAGAGATCCATTAAAAGGCTACAGAAGAAATGGTTAGCTTATGAAAGGAAATTGATTAAAAAGTGTCACGCCTCAAACCGAGGTCGTGAGCAGCCGCTCGTTGCCCTGAATGCTGATTGTATTTTTATAGAAAATCGGGCAGAACTTCCCCATAAATCGGAGGTCTCCCATATACAAATAAACCAGTATAATTTAAAATCATTCTATAAATAAAATAAAATAGCTATCCCGGCCTCACACAACCCACCAACCACAACAGACATCCAGAACAACGCTAGATTATGTAAATTACCAACAATTCTAGCTATGACTTTTACTGTCATGCCCAACTAGAGTATGAGCAGCCGTCACACTGAGCGGACCTAAGTTTTATACAATTTACAATCAATTTTCCCAAATTAACATTTAAACACTACAATTTGCCTCAATGCAAATGAAATATGAGAGTTTTGCAATTTAATGTACGTAAATTATACAATCAATCCCAAATAAATATACAGTCAACTACGGACTTCAAGGTCAAGACCTCACAGGGTCAAAAATAAAGTGCGGAACTCATATCTTAACTTAATTTAAATCTCACCAACGAAAAACACTCAAATCCGCCAACGAGCTACCAAATCCTCTAGAGCCCGAAGTATCGCTCTAGCATTATAATTCTATTTGAAGAGGAAAAGAAGAGGGGTGAGTATCAGAAAGATACCCAGTGAGTGAGAGGATTAATCTCAAGTACTAATAGTATATGTGAACATTGGAGTGTCAAATAATATTATTCATAGCTAATAATTCAAATTTTGTAGTAAATCATGATATGTTCGCTAAAATGAAATCATTTAATCATTCACACGTTAACATACATACATGCATCCATTTAAAATCAAGTAGATCATAGAGCAAGTCGAAAGGATCCTGGCAAAGGTCAACCATGACCAAGAACAGGCGTATCGGGGGTTTTATTATGCAAAGAGTTTTCAAAAGTAGCTCTTTACCCCGACGTTGGCTATGAGTTCGTTGGAGTTAGCTCATCATCGTGTATAGGACCCTGCCCGGTGCTAGACGGTGGCGTCACACACATCCTCCCCCTTACATTGGGTTCAACTGGCCGCGCCTATAGCCATTAAAAAAATGACGTTTGTGGATACCTCATGCAAAAACGTATCCGGACAACCCGATACCTCTACAAACGCCCTTCGTAGTTACGGAATTTATCAAATAATGCCATATCATCATATCATCTCAAGCTAATAGGCATCCAACCCACATAGCCAAATCATCTCATCATATCCTCAAAACAATTCAAATCCGTGTGCCAATATATTTCATCGAAAACATTTAAATTCAACAAACCAATGCAATGGTTGAATAGAAAATATTCCATTTCTCAAATCATGGCACAATTTCATTTCATTTCAAATATGGATGCATAATCGTAGAAAACATAAATACGACACTCCGATAATCACAAAATAGATTTGAATTACAATTTCATATGTCGAGACAATGCATATCAAAAGTATGTTTTATTAAACACGATAAAATCATGTTTCACTATTTCATGCAAGAGATTAGGGATCCACTCACTTTCCTAGGGAGGGTGGTCACTCCCTAATTTCAAAAATTATCCAATCTGGCTCCTCGACTCTCCAAAAAGATCAACCTAATAAGATCATCACAATTTAACATCAGATAGTAGCCTATTAATGGATTTTTCATTTTCTTTCCTAATTAATACAATCTTAATTTACATTATCTCCTTTCTATATTTCCGTTTCATAAATTTCGAATCATTTGGATCACAAATGATCAAATTTCCAATATTTCTCATTTTTCTAATTTTCTTCAAATTTAACATATTTTAGAACATATATGTAGCTTCCGATTCTAATTTCAACGTAAATTCGATAAAATTTATTTCAAACGTTTAAGTGATTGCAATTCTCTCTCCCCTACGATTTCGCAAATCTCATACTTTGCTTTCGTTCCCTAGTCGAATTGGTTTAAAATCTGTAATATTTTCAAATTTGAACAATATTAGCAACTAACTCAAATTCTAAATACCCAACCCTAGGACTATAACCAATATAGCTGTTACCTGCAGTGAAGAAGCCGCGACCTAGGGTTTTTGTGGGGATTGCAGGTGAGCTCTCGAAGGAGACGACTGGTTGCGGGCCCTCGCGGGCTAGTTTACAGTTATGCACTCGTGGGAGGTAGCGTGTTGTGGCGTGCTCGCGCTCGCGCGGGGAGGGTCGCGTAGGGGGCGCGCTAACGCTGGGGAGATCTTGTAAGGGCGCACTCATGGGTTACGCGCACTAGTAGGCTTGAGCGCGCTCGTGCGCTCGTGTTCAGGTATGCTCTAGAGTAGGTGCACACTCGTGCTTGCGCTGTAGAGTGCTGACAGAATATCACGCGTAGTGGCGCACTCGCGCAAGGAGGATCGCCCCCGCGCGAGAAGGATCGTGCTGCAGGTTGGCGAGCTCACGAGCTGAGGCGCGTGCTCGCGAGAGGAGGATCGCGCTCGCGGGAGGGAGGAGCAGCGGTGGAGAGAGAGCGACGGCGGAGGGGGAGGAAGGTGAGGTGGCCGCAGGAAGGAGAAGAGGCGGAGAGAGAGAGAGAGAGAGAGAGAGAGGGAAAAAGAGAAAGATTAGGGCTAAAAGTCATAATCCAATTTGGGGGGGTGTTGTGTTTTGGCCAAAACGCAACACTTCCCTCTTCCTTTTTTTTTTCTTTTTTTTTAACACAATAGGATATGCCTCAAATCGGAAATATGGATACTTTATTTATACAAAAAATTTCGATTTAAAACTCTCAAAAATCAAAAATCAAAATAAATAAAAATTTATCTATATATATATAACTGAGAAATATTTTATTTAATTCCTAAATAGGAGTACAATAGTACGGACACCGTAGTGTCGGTGTTATATTTTCTAACCCCCTAAAAACAAGTTTCGTTCTCGAAACTAAAAGAAAACTAAATAGCAAATAAATAGGGGTTCTGTCTCCACATAACCTCCTCGGACTCTCATGTTTCTTCCTCGACCTGGTCACTCCTCCTCAAGACTCTGACCAACATGACTTCCTTACTCCGCAACTTCTTGACCTGCCAATCTAGAATAGCCACGGGCTGAACTGGAAGACTAAGGTCCTCTCGTAACTCAATAGGTGGAGGCTCAAGTACATGAGAAGGATCGGCCAAATACTTCCTGAGTACTGAGACATGGAAAACGTCATGAATACGGGATAGTTCATCTAACAGCTCCAATCTGTATGCTACACTGCCGACCCTATCAAGGATACGGAAAGACCCAATAAATTTGGGGCTCAACTTGCCCCGCTGCCTGAGCCGTAGAACTCCCTTCCAAGGAGATATTCTCAAGAAAACCATATCTTCAATGGCAAACTCAAGAGGTTGCTGCCTACGATCGGCATATGCCTTCTGTCTGTCTTGGGCGGCTTTCATCCACTCACGGATGACCTTTACTTTATCTTTCGTTTCCTCAATCAGCTCAACATTGCTGAGATGTCGCTCTCCGACCTCATCTCAGCATATCGGGGTGCGGCACTTCCTGCCATACAGTGCCTCATACGGGGGCATCCTTATACTGACCTGATAGCTATTATTATATGTGAATACGACCAGTGGAAGGTACCGATCCCAACTACCCCAAAAATCCATCACACATGCACTCAGCATGTCCTCAAGGGTCTGAATGGTCCTCTCTGACTGACCATCTGTTTGTGGATGATAGGCTGTACTAAATTCAGCCTTGTGCCCATTGCCTCCTGCAACTTGGGCCAAAATCTGGAAGTGAATCTTGGGTCCCTGTTTGATACTATCGATATAGGAACACCATGCAACCGGACTATCGTATCAATGTAAAGACGTGCTAATGTCTCCAAAGGATAGTCGCTGCGAATAGGAAGAAAATGCGCGGACTTGGTGAGTCGATCTACAATCACCCAAATGGCATCATGCCATGATGAAGTCTGCGGTAGCCCTGTCACAAAATTCATAGTAATGTGATCCCACTTCCACTCAGGGATGGGTAAGGGCTGTAATGTACCAGCCAACAGCTGATACTCGACTTTCACTTGCTGGCAAACTAAACATCAAGCAAAAGAGGTAATCACTCTCTGTCATAGTAGAGGGAGAAGAGGAGGATGATGACTTTTGGCTCAATGCGTCTGCCACCACATTTGCCTTTCCCAGATGGTAATCAATGATAAGGTTGTAGTCTTTCAATAAGTCCAACCATCTCCTCTGTCTGAGGTTCAACTCCTGCTAGGTGAACAAGTACTTTAGACTTTTGTGATTCGTGAATACCCTATAAGTCACCCGATAAAGATAATGCCGCTATATCTTCAACGCGAAGACTATTGCTGCCAACTTTAAATCATGTGTCGGGTAGTTAACCTTGTGTTTCTTTAGCTATCACGAGGTATATGCAATAACCCGACCATCCTACATTAGAACACAACCTAATCCCTGTCGACTAGTATCACTATATACTGTATACTCTCGACTACTAGTTAGAAGGGCTAAAATAGGAGCGGATGTCAACCGTTGTTTGAGCTCCTGGAAGCTCGCCTCATAATGGTCATCCAAACAACTTGACCCTCTTCTGGGTCAATCTAGACAACAGAGCAGCTATCCAAGATAATCTCTTTACAAATCTGCGATAATACCCGGCGAAACTGAGAAAACTACGAATCTCGGTAACTGTTTGTGGCTGCTCCCACTTCACTATAGTCTCAACCTTCCACAAATCAACATAAGTACCCTCCGCGGAGACAATGTGCCCCAAGAATCCAATTTTTCTCAGCCAAAACTCACATTTCGAGAATTTGGCATATAACTGCTTCTCACGGAGTATCTGCAATACTACCTGAAAGTGTTGAACATGATCTTCATTACTCTGTGAATATATCAAGATGTCATCGATGAATACGATGACGAACCGATCCAAATAGTTGTGAAAAACTCGGTTCATCAGATCCATAAAAGCAGTTGGGGCATTAGTTAGTCCAAATGATATGACTAGAAACTCGTAATGGCCGTATCGGGTGCGTAAAGCTATCTTGAGTACATTTTCGGCCCGATACGTGGCTCTCTGTAGTTGATCAAACAAATCATCGATATGTGATAGGCGATATTGATTTTTTATGATGGCTTTGTTCAACTGTCTGTAATCCACACAAAGCCTAAGAGTACCATCTTTCTTCTTTACAAACAACACCGGAGCACCCTAAGATGAAGTATTCGGGCGAATAAACCCCTTGTCTAGGAGTTCCTGTAACTGAATCTTAAGCTCTCTCAGTTCCGCAGTCACCATTCTATACGGCGGAATAAATATAAGATTGGTCCCCGGTACTAGATCAATCTCGAAATTAAACTCCCGAACTGGTGGTAATCTGGGAAGCTCCTCAGGGAATACCTCTAGAAAATCCTGCACCACAGGAACATCTTTAATTCTCGGTCCCTCGCGGCGTACCAAGCGTTTGGCCTTCATAACAGATATAATACAGCGAGACAATACCCGTCTCTCACCCTGGAATACTAAGAGTGGCTGCCCGGACCTCCGAAACTCAACCTCCTTCGTGAAACAATCCACGGAAGCCCGGTGTAAACTTAGCCAATCCATCCCTAGGATGACATCAAAATCCGTGATAGGGAGCGGAATCAGATCTGCCTCTAATACCGCCTCCCAAATACCGACCTCACAACCCCTATAAACTATATCTCGAATGATATGCTTGTCAAGAGGAGCGACTACCATAATCTCCTCATCAAGTGACGAGAGAGGTCTATCAAAATGGCGAGCAAACGTGTTGCTCACATATGAAAAATTCGACCCGGTATCTATAAGAATATGGGCGTCGATATCAAATATCCGCATGGTACCTAGAGAGAGGAAAAAGATTAAATATATTTAAAATGTGAAGGAAAGTAAATATATTTATATATATATCAAGCTAGTTAAGTTTTTAAAATTTTAACTAGTCAAAATTGTACATCGACAGAATGATATACAAAAAGCTCATACAGAAATGCAACAAAAAGTCACTGAGAGATCTGCGGGAGGATTATCCATAATAACATCAGGGTTTGCCTGTGTCCTCCAGTGTCATTGCAAACACACGAGCCTGGGCCCTAGGCGGCTGTTGTGATGGTCCTGGCACTATATTACTCCCGGCTGCAATCCAAAGAGCGGTAAGAGCTGAGTGCGCAGGTGTCCTCTGTTGGCCTACGCTAGAAGTACCAGTACGACTTTGCAAAGTCGATCCTCCTCGACTTAAATCTGGACAGACACATTTAACGTGACCTTGCTTCCCATACTGGAAACAAGTAACTGGTACTCTACATGTCCCAAAGGCATGATGGCTACCGTATCTATGGCAAAAAGGCTGTGTCTGTGTAGTAGACTATGTAGAGACACTAGGGTTAGTGTCCTAAAACCCTATGGTCGAGGCCTCCATCCCGGTCCTGCTGGTCTGAAGCTAGAAGAACCTCCAGGACATCAAAAACCTCTACCCCTCTTCGAAGACTGTCTACCTTGTGACCTAATCTTCCTCTTCTGGTGACTCTCCCTCTGTTGAGCCTCAGCTCGAATGATCTCCTCTGTCCGATATGCTGAATCAATCACCTATGATAGTGTAAAAGAGAGAGTCACTGTCATATATTTTCTGATACTCAATTGGAGGCCATCTTCGAACTTGAACCACAACTGAGCTGATGTAGCCATGTTGGGGACAAAGGCCGCTAGTTATCTAAGCTCAACCTTGTACTCTGGAACTGACCTCGTCTCCTGGCATAAGTGCAGGAACTCCATCCTCATCTGGTTCTGCAGGAACGGGGTAAAGTATCTGCGGTCTAACTCTTGTAGAAAGTCCTCCCACAATAGGGTCTGTGTAGCACTATCACGGATACCCTCCCACCACGAGAGGGCATCTCCGACAAGGAGTCTCTCAGTAACTCTCAATCTGAGCTCCTCTAATAACCCCAAATCCGTAAGAATCCTACGAGTCCTGTTGATTTAGTGCTTCGCCACTACGGCATCACTGGATCCTGAAAAGTCTATGCATCCGAGCTTCAGAGACTCTTTCACCAACTAAGTGAGCTCGTGGATGCGCCTCAAAGTAGCCGATGTCTCATCGGTCAGAGTAGAAACAGAAGGAACGACCACCGAAGCAGGAATCGGTGCTGTAGGTGCAGGTATGGTTGCAGGTGAGGTCGTTGGAGTCTGTAGTGGAGGTGGTGTATTACTCTTGGGCCCTAGGTTGCTGTCGCGACGGTCCTGGCACTATATAACTCTGGACTGTAGTCTAAGGAGTGGTAAGAGCTGAATGCGCAGGTGTACCCTCTTTTGGCCCGTGCCAGAAGTACCAGTACGACTTTGCAAAGTCGATCCTCCTCGACCTAAATCTGGGCAGACACTCTTAACGTGACCTTGCTTCCCACACTGAAAGCAAGTAACTGGTACTCTACATGCCCCAAAGGCATGATGGCTACCGCATCTATGGTAGAAAGGCTGTCTTCGTGTAGTAGACTGTGTAGAGACACTAGGGGCTGGTGCCCCAAAACCTTGTGGTCGAGGCTCCTGTGCCAGTCCTGCTGGTCTGAAGCTAAAAGAACCTCCAGGACAACCAAAACCTCTACCCCTCTTCGAATACTGTCAACCCTGTGACCTAATCTTCCTTTTCTGGTGACTCTCCCTCTATCGAGCCTCAGCTCGAACGATCTCCTCTGCCCCATATCACTACAAAAAAACAAGTATTTAGCCACAAATTTTGCAACGAAAATTTAAGAAAAATTCGTTGCTAAATTATTTAGCGACCAATTTTTTGACAAAACAGAATTTGTCACTAATAACTCGTTGCAAAATTTTGTGACAAAAAATATGATATTTGTCGCCAATTAGCGACAGATTATATTTCGTCGCTAAATTCGTCGCAAAAATTAGCAACCAAAACTTTTTGGTTACAATTTTCCGACAAAATTTGCGACGAAATACTTCGTCGGAAAAATTTCCAACAATAAAATATTTGTTGCAAAAATTGTCGCAAAAATTAGCAACCAATATTTTTTTGTTGCAATTTTCCGACCAATTTTGCGACGAAATAGTATGTTTCAAAATTATCTGTCTCAAAATTTCGTCGGATAAATTAGCATCAAAAAATTTTTTGTTGCAATTTTGCGACCAATACAATGACGAATATTTTTTGTCACAAAATAGCGACGAATTTTGTCGTTGCAAATTTCCAACAATAGTTTTTTTATTGCTAATATTTGCAACAAAATTTGCGACGAAATTATTTTCGTCACAATTTGCGACAAAATTTATTTGTCATATAATTTGTCGCAATTCTGCGACAAAATCGACGACGGATTTTACAACGAATTTTGCAACGAAATGTTAAAAATTCAGCAACAAATTTTGCGACGAAAATCAAAATTAGCGACGAATTTAGCGACTAATGTAGAAAATTTGCGACAAAAAAATTTGATTTGTTTAATATTTACACCAAATTACCATATATATCATATTCCTCCCTGATAGTCTCACCCAACCAGTTTATGAACTAAACTGCCAACATCATCATCAACAAATCATCCAGGGTACCATCCAACAGCCAAGAATACAAATTTATGCAGTCTCTACGCATTCAAACAACTAACCATCTAATAGTATCAATGAAATAATAATTATAAAAACACTACCATCATCATGAAATAATAATAAGCAGTACTAAATAAGTTACAGAATATCAAATTTGTAGAACTATAAACGAAATTCTAATGAGAAGTCTAATTAAATATAAACATGAAATAAAAATTATTTCAAGAAACATTATCGCCATCATTGTCACCATCACCATTACCGTCACCGCCACCATCACCATCACTATCACCAAATATGTCATAATCATCATCACCATCATTTGGAGGAGATAGAAAAGGGGGAATCGAACTTGAAGCGGAGACAGAGTTCATATCTCAACTTAATTTAAATCTTACCGTCGAAAAACATTCAAATCCGCCAATGAGCTACCAAATCCTCTAGAACCCGAAATGCCACTCTAGCACAATAATCCTGTTTGAGGAGGGAAAGAAGAGGGGTGAGTATCAAAAAAAATACCCAATGAGTGAGGGGATTAATCTCAAGTACTAATAGTGTAGGTGAACATTGGAGTGTCAAATAATATCATTCATAACCAATAATTCAAATTTTGTAGTAAATCATGATATGTTCGCTAAAATGAACTTGTTTAATCATTCACACGTTAACATACATATATGCATCCATTTAAAATCAAATAAATCATAAAGCAAGCCGAAAGGATCCTGGCAAAAGTCAACCATGACCAAGGACAGGCGTATCGGGGGTTTTATTGTGTAAAGAATTTTCAAAAGTAGCACTCTATCCTGACATTGGCCATGAGTTCGCTGGGGCTAACTCATCATCGTGTATAGAACCCCACCCGGTGCTAGACTGTGACGTCACACACGTTGTCCCCCTTACATTGGTTCAACCGGTCGCGCCTATAGCCATTAGAAATATGACGTTTGCCGATACCTCCTATAGAAACGTATCCGGGCAATCCGGTGCCTTTACAAACACCCTTCGTAGTTACGGAATTTATCAAATAATGTCATATCATCATATCATCTCAAACTAGTAGGCATCCAACCTACATAACCAAATCATCTCATCATATTCTCAAAACAATTCAAATCCATGTGCCAATATATTTCATCGAAATCATTTAAATTCAACAAACCAATGCAATGGTAGAATAGAAAACATTCCATTTCTCAAATCATGGCACAATTTCATTTCATTTCAAACATGGATGCATAATCGTAGAAAACATAAGTACGACACTCCAATAATCACAAAACAGATTTGAATTTCAATTCCATACGTCAAGACAATGCATATTAAAAGTATGTTTTATTAAAACACGATAAAATCAGGTTTCACTATTTCATGCAAGAGATTAGGGTTCCATTCACTTTCCTAGGGAGGGTGGTCACTCTCTAATTTCAAAAATTATCCAATCTGGCTCCTCGAGTCCCCAAAAAGATCAACCTAATCAGATCATCACAATTTAATATCAGATAGTAGTTTATTAACGGATTTTCCATTTTCTTTCCTAATTAATACAATCTTAATTTACACTATCTCCTATATATATTCCCGTCTCATAAATTTCGAATCATTTGGTACACAAATGATCAATTTCTAATATTCCTCATTTTTCTAATTTTTTTCGAATTTAACATATTTCAGAACATATATGTAGCTTCTGATTCTAATTTCAACGTAAATTCGATAAAATTTATTTCAAACATTTAAGTTATTGCATTTCTCTCCCACCTAGGGTTTCGCAAATCTCAGACCTAGCTTTTGTTCGCCTATCGAATTGGTTTAAAACCTGTAATATTTTCAAATTTGAACAATATTAGCAACTAATTCAAGTTCTAAATACCCAACCCTAGGACTACAACCAATATAGCCGTTACCTATAGTGAAGAATCTGCGACCTAGGGTTTCTGCGGGGATTGCAGGTGAGCTCTCGAAGGAGACGGCTGGTCGCGGGCTCGCGGGCCGTCACGGGCTGGTGGGCTCACGGGATGGCGGGCTCGTAGGTGTGCTCCCGAGCAGGTGCACGCTCGCGCTGTGGAGTGCTGGCAGAAGATCTCGCGTAATAGCGCACTTGCTCGAGGAGGATCGCGCTACAAGCTGGCGAGCTCGCGAGTTGAGGTCCGCGTTCGCGCGAGGAGTGTAGCGCTCGCGGGGAGGCTGCGCTCGCGGGAGAGAGGAGCAGCGGTGGAGAGAGAGCGGCGGTGGAGGGGGAGGAAGGTGAGGCGGCTGCGGGAAGGAGAAGAGGCGGAGAGAGAGAGGTGAGAGAGAGAGAGGAAGAGAGAGAGAGAGAGAGGGAAAAAGAGAAAGCGATCAGGGCTAAAAGCCCTAATCCAATTTGGGGGGGGTGCTGCATTTTGGCCAAAATGCAACACTTCCCTCTTCCGTTTTTTTTAACACAATAGGATATGCCTCAAATCGGAAATATGTATACTTTATATATACCAAAAATTTTGATTTAAAGCCCCCAAAAATCAAAAATCAAAATAAATAAAAATTTCTCTATATATATATAACTGAGAAATATTTTATTTAATTCCTGAATAGGAGTACAATAGTATGGACACCGCAGTGTCGGTGTTACAAAAAGGATCCATTCACTCCTTGCCCTCACACCTCACAGAATCCAGAAAGGGGAAAGAAACAGTCAGCTTGTGAAAACTACGAAAGGATAAAAAGCATAGTACAACGTATAGGTATGAAATAATACATTGAAAACCATTTTAATGTAGTTATGGAAAACATAACATAAGATGGGGTATCTATCAAAATTATCCCATCAAACCAAATGCTCATCGGTCAGTCCCCAACATAAGACATCAAGAATAGGATCTAACTACAGATCCCCTAGACATATTGCCAACAAGTCAAACCAGACCTAACCAAAAGCTATATAAACAAAATATAAACCAAGACAACTATTACATGACAGGTCTCACATGCAAAACATATCATACCACATCTCAATTCCTAATTATATAACATAAATATAGTATGGTATCAAAATTTTGTAATAGGGAGAGAGAGTAAAATTAGATCATACATTTTCCAAATAGGTTATGTATGCCTGTCACTTGCATCATGAAGAGAAAGCACAAGGACTATAGACCACAATAAACAATCTTGTATCATTATCACATATCATGTACAATCAGTAATATGCATACCAACAAAGGCAACTAGTACACCCCTACAATAGGCTACCAAGGTCATGATTAGGTGTCAAGGTGGACAACCTCCTTTATAGTAACTGTGATAACGCATCATAGTCACTATAAGGGTGGGGTATTTTGTTTTACCCCATCGTGACCACGATAATGGTATGGTGGTCACAATACAGTATGATGCGATCAAGATATCATGACTACAATACAACTGGCAGAATGTAAGGTTTAGGTATTTTATGATCTTCACTCAAAGCAAATCATAGGGTTTTGAATCCTCAACTATTCTAGACACCAAAGGACACTATTATTGAAAGAGCTAAATAGAGAGGAGAGAAACTCACAAACTAGGAGGAAGGAGGAAAAATGAACACCACCACGAAACCCTAATCTAAACACAATACCATCGATAACACACAATCAAAATTGTGATGACACGCTATTCGAGAGTCGTCCCTTCTAAAATGAAGGATATTTCTAATGTGAAAGCAAAAAGAAAACATTACATAACATACAACACTTGCAAAAGTGGTCTAAGATCACTATTTACGTGTGTGGAAACACGAAACGAAATAGTAAAAATTTTTAAAACTTTTACAAACTCTACTATTTTCTAGAAAATTGGGTAGAGACTCTCTTAAAAAATGGCTATCCAGCTACTCATGGTTTACAATGGTTAACCTAACCCGCCCAATATCATCAACCGAAAAAACATGAGCATAAATTAACTAGCATTCCATAGCATAACATAACATAGCACATGTATAACAACATGGTTCCAAAACTTAAACATCAAAGAAACAATTCTTTTGAAAATCTATCCATCAAAGGTCATACCCAATCAAAATCAAACAAAGGGGTTTCTAAAATATGAAGCCTCAGCTAAGGGATGTCCAGTATGCTCAAGCCCAATCTAACATAACAATACCCAATGAATCCTACACTGCTCCGCACACCTACAGAAAGAAGGAAGAAAAGTTCAGCCAACCAATAGGCTGAGCAAGCATCCAATGAAAAACCCAAAAAACATATAGGCATGCTTTTAACAACTTGATAGCTAGTAACACTATGTTATACATTAAACATAAATTCATGATTGACACTCATAGAGAGAGCTAGTAACACTCAAACATCAAGTTATAGTACGACAATAGCAAAATAAGAATGAAACTAAAGGGAAAGGAGTCTAACGAATTTGAATTTCCTATCCACCCCTACCTTAGTCATATGAGGAGTCTGCAAATTAGGAAGTTTAACTTGCCTTACTCCAAGGGAAAGGTGTCTAAGATTCTTGATTATCATTTCTTTTTCATTCTAAGTAGTCTTTTATAGGTTTCCGTTCTCTTACCTTTCATCCTCTTAAGTTGCATAATTTAACTATCCATTTCTTAGCTTGCGTGTTACCTCCTTACCTCTTCCCCGGAGAGGGTGCACCTACCTACAAAACTGGGAAGGTTATCTTACGAATGGTGCCTCTCTACCCAAGAGTTATTACTTATGACCTCTCTACTATAGAGGGCACATATACCTTCAAAACTGGGAAGGTTACCTAGCAAGCAGTTCCTATTTGCTTGATAGTGTAAGTATGACTCTTATGGTTGTAGTATGAGTACCAAGATCGAGAGCCTTCTTGTCCAATCCAATCATTGAACTCATTCCTAAGAGGTACTTGACTCACTAGCCCACCACAAGAGTTGGACTCCTATGGTGGCACAAGGAATAACATGGTTGAGGGTCCTCGTATCCAATTCAGCCATGAAAATCATTCTCGGGAGGTACTCTAGGAAGGTGCTCTATTGACTAGCCCACCACGGTGGGGTTTCACTTCATGTTGAGTAAAGTTTAATTGGCCATTCTTATCATTCATGTTGCTAAAAGGAAACTAACTCATTTGGGCTATATATATGCCTGCATCATGAATATGCAATATGCTATAGAGCTATAAGAATGCCTTGCTCTTTCTTCTCACACTTTTTTTTTTCTTTCAGGCTTTAGAGATGCCCACACTCTTTCTTAGGGCTATAAAGATGCCCACTTTCTTACATATCAACATGCCATAATGTTTAATCATGGAATGCTTGGATGCTTAATATGATTCCAATTATATAAGACATGAGAGCATACATACTTTATAAAATTTATTGACAATAGGACCTAATGTCTTATCAAATCCTTGCCTTAGCCATCCCTACATTGGATATTCTCACATAGAATAACCAATGGTATATAATTCTAGTATATAATTCTAACTTATGAAGCACAAAAAACTGCAGAAATGCTTAACTTCGGAAGACATGAATTTCAGCATAAACTATTGGCTAAAACATGCTCATCAACTTAACTTCAATAAAAATACTCAGCATGTCATTCAATTATAACTAGGGCATGTTCATAAGCACTTAGATCACATTTCAAACATCAACTAGGCATGACATGCCAATCAATAGTAATTCAGGATAATCGACATGTACTTAGCCTCATTTATCAAGGGAGATGATTAGGATTACATCGTATATAAGCATGTTAAGCATATTTAATAGTCATTTGCTTTCTTAAATGGTCACATTCTCATAGAACCTTACATAAGAATGTATATACAAGCTTATCATTGCTATAAATTTCAAACTTTAGCGAACATTGGTAGATCTTGCAATCAATACTTGGGAAGCATGTCTCATAGATAAACATCTTATTTGTACACGTAAACAAAGGGGTTTCCTATTCAGTTTATGAACTTGACTCCCTAGCTTAACATATACTACCTAGGGATGCATAAGCTTATATTAGGCCTGAGACAATAGTTCAGGCAAAACTACAACACACTAAACAAAATTTGCCCAATTTGGTCACTAGCGTATGGTCTCAATAATGCATTTCTTTGATTTCTGCATGTTGAAAATGAGGTTTCTGGACCACTTGGATACAATATATAAACATACACAAGCCTATGATCGTAAATTCTATTCACAAGATACTAAATATCTCATTTCTTAAGAAATAATACAGCTAGCAACCAGGACATGCCAATTCATCATCCAAGTATCTCAATTCAGGCCTAGAACCAAGGAAAACATTATGCAACATCATATATATCATGCTCATATGTTCTAGCCATGGATTACAAATCAAACATGCAAATTTATCATCTATCAGCTCAAATAGCTACTAAAACATGCCAAAGTTCATTCAACATCTTAAAAGCAACCAAGGCATGATACTAAAAAGGAGTACTTGCCTTAAACTCATAGAAGACTACTTCCTAGGCTGAAATACCACTTTTGTGTGCGCCAGTTTGATGTAGAGCGAAGAAGAACTCACTTGCTAACTTAAGTAGGATTGGAATGAATCGAAGAAACTAACCGAACTCAAATTAAGAACATTTCCATTGAAGAAAATTGAATGTTTATTATTAAAGAATGCAAGTTTATAGAGAGAGAGAGAGAGAGAGAGAGAAAAGGAGAAGATGGAAATTCAATCAAAAAAACTAACTTCTTTCTTTCCTGTTTTTAATCTTTATTCACTTGCTTCCCTAACTAACAACTAACTGTCTCACTTGCTTCCCTAACTAACTAACAACTAACTGTCTTTCTTTCCATCTTAGCACATCCTACCAGTTCAGCATCTTTACCAACCAGACTTCACTTCCTTCACTTCCTCTTTCAGCTACTGTAATTGCCCTATGCTGTAATTTGCTCATTTCAGCTACTCAGCTATTTCTCATGCATCAATATCCCTTCCCCTCAAGAAGATCCTTGTCCTCAAGGACTAAAGGTACGATATTATAAATGGAAATCATACCAATTGACCCAGTTAGCATCTTTAGGAAAACTATCACTCCATTGAACTAAAACTTGTGTAATAACAGCATTACCCTTTTTTACTACCCTTCTGTCAAAGATTGCCACCGGCTCCACTATCAATTGACCTTGCTCATTGACTTGTTTAGGTAATTGAGGAGTAACAGGTGCATTCCCAACCTTCTTTTTGAGCAGAGATACGTGAAAGACTGAGTGAATCTTGGCATCATTAGGCAGCTGTAACTTGTAAGCCACCTTACCTACTTTAGCTTGGATTAAGAAGGGACCAAAATATCGTGGAGATAACTTTTGACAATGATGAGTCCTTAGAGAATGCTGGCGGTAAGGTTGAAGCTTAACATAGACCCAATCTCCCACTGCAAATTCCCTGTCAGTTCTCCTCTTGTCTGCCAGTTGCTTCATTCGATTTTGAGCATGGGTGAGGTGATGTTTGAGATTATGAATAAGACATTCTCTTGCGGTTAAACTCCTATCCACTGCTTCAACATTAGAGAATCCCGAAAGATATGAATGATAAATGGAAGGAGCCTGTCCATACAACACTTGAAAGGGAGTCATTTTGATTGCTGTATGATAGTTAGTATTATACCAGAACTCTGCTAAAAAGGTAACCACTTCATCCATTCCCTTGGTTTATTACCAACCATGCACCTCAAGTATTGCTCCAAACACCTGTTCACTACTTTAGACTACTCAGTAGTTTGAAGGTGATATGCAGACGAAAAATGCAACTTTACCTGCTACAGTGTAAACAATTCCTTCCAAAACTGGCTGATGAACATCCTATCTCTATCACTTACAATAGTTTTTGGCATCCCATGAAGCTTGAAGATGGAATCCATGAATGCTTGAGCTACTGTCATTACAGAGTAGGGATGTGATAATGGAATAAAATGGGCATACTTGTTGAGTCTGTCCACCACCACCAGTATAACAGATTTCCCATAAAAGTTGGGAAGACCCTCTATAAAATCCATTGTGATGTCAGTCCACACTGAATTAGGAATAGGTAGAGGTTGCAAAAGACCAGGATAAGCATTATTATCAGCCTTAGACCTTTGGCAAACCTCGCATTCAGTAATAAATTTAGCCACTTCCAAATGCATGTGCTTCCAATAGAATGATTGTTTCAGCTTCCTGTAAGAGACTTCCATTCCAGAGTATCCCCCAATTGCACTAAAGTGCCAACAATGGATCAATTTGAGATGTAATTCTTTTACATTGCCCACCACTAATTTTCCCTTCCTCGTCAATATTCCATTATTCCAAGAATAATGTTTGATAGATTCTCTTACTTGCAACTATGAAATTATCTTTTGAATCTTGTTATCTTTTTGCCAACTCTATTGAATTTTAGACATGAGAGATGTGCTAATCTCTAATATTGCTTTGATTTCAGCAAATTCATTCTCTTCAGAACTTTTGATTAATTCTGATTCCGCAGGCGTCCTTGATAAAGCATCAGCAACTACATTATCAGCTCCCCTCCTATAGACCATTGAAAAATCATAACCCATGAGTTTAATCAACCATTTCCGCTGTGCAGGTGTTGAAATTCTTTGCTCCAAGATATATTTCAGACTTTGATGATCTGTTCTTATCACAAAATGAACTCCAACCAAGTAGTGTCTCCATTTTTGCACAACCAATACCACAACTAACAGTTCTTTTTCATAGACAGGAAGAGCCTTATGCTTAGAGGCTAAAGCCTTATTGAAAAAGGCTACATGTTGATTGTCTTGCAGTAATACACCCCCCACTCCATTATTGGATGCATCTGTCTCTATCACAAATTCCTTCTTGAAATCAAGTAGTGCCATCAATTGAGAATTGCATAAGGCTTCCTTCAGTTTTTTAAAGGCAATAATTGATTTCTCAGATCACTTAAATCCTTGTTTGTTCAGCATGCTAGTGAGTGGTTTGGCTATAATGCCATAGTGTCTTATGAACTTCCGGTAGTAACTAGTCAATCCCAGAAAACCTCTGAGTTCTTTGATAGAATTGGGTTGTGGCTACTTTTCTATAACCTTCAGTTTTTCCGATTCAGCTCTAACTCCCAATTGGTCAATTATATGTCCTAAATATTGGATTTAATCAACTGCAAAGGAACACTTACTTTGCTTGGCTTTGAGTTGATGCTGTCTTGAAAGATCAAGAACTAGTTTCAAATGCTACAGGTGTTCATGCCAATTTTTACTATATATAAGGATATCGTCAAAAAACACTAACATAAATTGCCTCAGGTAAGGTCTGAACACATCATTCATAAGCTTTTGGAATATTGATGGAGCATTGGTCAGCCCAAAGGGCATGACTAAGAATTCATAATGTCTATCATGAGTTCTAAATGTAGTCTTTTCTATGTCTGCAGCATTCATTCTGACTTGATGATACCCTGATCTGAGGTCTAACTTTGAAAATACGCGAGAGCCATACAATTCATCTAATAGTTCTTCAATTAAAGGTATGTGAAACTTATCTCTTACAGCAGCATCATTCAGTTTTCTATAATCTACACACATCCTCCATGATCCACCCTTTTTCTTTACTAATACCACATGAGAAGAATAAGGGTTGTTGCTTGGTCTAATAGTACCATTCAGGAGCATTTGCTTGATTAATTTCTCTAATTCAGCTTTCTAAAATTGGGGGTACCTATAGGGCCTCACATTAACAGGATTTGTTCCCTTTTTTAAAACAATTATATGATCACACTTTCTTGTAGGAGGTAAACTCATCACCTCTTCAAATACTTCTGAGTATGCACTCAGAAGTTGTTGTAACAGGAGGTGAAACTGAGTTCCAAAATGATTTAGTTTTTCAGAATTTACCTCTATTAAGGATAGTTGTGGAGATGGATCAATTTCTGAAATCTGCTCTTCCTTTACATGACTAAGTTGGATCAAACATAAGTTGGTTGATGGATTATGAGTTGAGGATTTCAGTATTTTCTGCATTTTTGACCCTTTCACAACCTTCAACTCAGTTGAACCTCTTAGCACTATCTTCTTTCCATGGTAAGTAAATTTCATTCTAAGAGTTTCAAAATTCCATGCGATATTCCTCTAAGTTGACAGCCATTGAACCCCTAACACTACATCACACCCCTTAATGGGTAATACCATGATCTGTGTGCTAAATTTCTGTCCCCGCATAAGTCATCTGAATTCTGCACACATGGTTGAGGTTTGGAGCTTTCCTCCATCAGCTAAGGCTACTGACATCATTCCTACTTCCTGTGTTTTCAACCCATACCTAGTTACCATGTCAGGGTAGATGAAATTATGTGAGCTTCCTCCATCCAAGAGAATGCAAAAATTGTTCTTTCCCAAATGGTCATGCACTCTCATAGTATGGAAATTAGGGAGTACCAAATCAAACATGGCATATACTGAGATATGTGCATTGGCAGCCATTTCTCCTGATTCATTATCACCTCTTCTGATTCTTCATCTTCATTTTCTTCCTCTGGCCACATTTCTAGCCGATATAGTTGTTTCCCTTGACATTTGTGCCCCATTTCATATTTCTCATTACACAAAAAACAGAGACCTTTCTTCCTTTTTTCTTCTAATTCTGATGGAGTAAAGGTTATAAATGGCTTCTTAGGGACCCCTTGTTGATGGAGTTTGGGAAAGGTAGGAGTGCAGTGTTATTTTTTGGAGGAATTCTATTAATTCCTGTCGTATGTATTGATCTTCCTGGAGCCCCTTCCAATTTCTCCAAACCACTGATGACCTTTTCTCTTCCATTTTGGCTAGACTAACAGCATGATGTAAAGTTTTGGGCATGAATATTTTGACTGCAATCTGGATCTCTTCTTTCAACCCACTCAAGAAGCAACTTACTGCATACATTTCAGGTAATTCTACTCTATTAAGGAGTTCTTCAAATGTTTCCTGATAATCTTCAACAGTTTCCCTTTGTTTAAGACTCATTAATTCTCCCATAGCGTCATTGTACATGGTGTTTCCAAATCTGGCAGCACAATTAGGTAACTCTCGAGTGAACCTTGACTTCATAAACACCTGATGCCATTGAAAGGCCTTACCTTCTAAATGCATAGCTACTAGTTTAACTTTTGTCTCAGGAGGTGTTTCAACCACTTCAAAGAACTGCTCACATTTGTATAACCATCCTCTGAAATCATCTCCATGAAACCTTGGGAATTCCAACCTAGAAGGCCTGGTAGTTGCTGCGTTACCTGATTGTCTGGGAGAGTGATTATTACTTCTTGAATGGCTTTCCAAAACCAAGGATATAAGAGCATCCATTTCCCTGTCAAGAGCTTCTTTATTTCCTTGAACAAAGCCTTCATTGTATCCTCTAGTTTCCTGTTTAAATCTTGAGATCGAGTTCCTTCTGCCATTGTGATCCAAGCCTGCGCTCTGATACCAGTTGATGCAGAGGGAAGAAGAACTCATTCGCTAACTTAAGTAGGATTGGAATGACTTGAAAAAACCAACCGAACTCAAATTAAGAACACTTCCATCGAAGAAAATCGAATGTTTCTTATTGAAGAATGCAAGTTTAGAGAGAGAGAGAGAAAAGGAGAAGATGGAAATTCAATAAAAAAAAACTAACTTCTTTCTTTGCTATTTCTAATCTTTATTACTTGCTCCCCTAACTAACTAATAACTTGCTTCCATAACTAACTAAAAACTAACTGTCTTTCTTTTCATCTCAGCACATCCTGCCAGTTTAGCATCTTTACCAACTAGACTTCACTTCCTTCACTTCCCCTTTCAGCTATTATAATTACTGTATGCTGTAATTTACTCATTTTAGCTACTCAAATTTGCTCATTTCAGCTACTCAGCTATTTCTCACGCATCACAGTTGGGTAACACTTCCGTGATTGACTTGCAAAAACCCTAGGACAGCTTGTAAAACTTAAAACCTAGGTCGAGGATCATTACTAACCTTGGTTTCCACTCAAACAACAGGCAAAAAACTCGGAGGATTCTTTACACATTCGAAAGAAGAGAAGAGGCGATTGGACCTGAGAGCCAAAATTAGATGGTGGATTTGCTTCAAAAACGCAAAGGATGCTTAGGAAAGGGTTGGGTTTTGGTTAGATTTTAAAACAACACTGAAAACAAAGGGATTTCATAAGATCTTCAAACCGGACACAACAACGAGAAATGACAAGATCGATGATCATTTAGGCTTCGATTATAGATCTCAAATGTTCCTCACCCTTCTGAAGGCTTAATCTTGGGTGTGGGCCGGTGATTGGAGGTGGAGGGGAGCAAATCTCCGACTGATTGAAGAGAGAGAGAGAGAGAGAGAGAGAGAGGCGAATCTGAGTTCGAACGAAGGAGTAAAAGAATGAGGTTGAGGCTTAGCTCTCCCTAATATAGGAGGCTCAACCTTGGGTGGAGGATGGCGGTTAGAGCCAGAGGAAGGTGAATCACTGCCTACTGGGGAGAGAAACAGAGGCGAGGCATCGGGTTCACGCGAAGGGGAGGAAGAGAGAGACGCGGGTTATCCATCTTTCTCTTCGACCATTTTTTTTTTGGTTTTTTGATTTTCCTTCTTCTTCTTTTTCTTCATTTTTTTTCCTTTTTCTGTGAAAGGACGGTGGATGATTTGAGAAGAAACTTTGAGATTTCATGGCCCCCACTTTATCGTTCGGGAGAGGAAGGAATTTTCAAACATTTAAAGGGCATTTCTGCAAAGTTTGAATGAGGCTTTTTCACAAAAAAGGAAAAGAAAAAAAAACCACTGTTTTATACAAAAAGACATTTTTCCAAAAATAACATTTTCTCAAAAAAATAAAAATTTTGGCATTTCCCATAAAGTTGGCAGTTTTTATAAAATCTTGAAATTTCCAAAAATAAGAAAACTTCAAAATCCACAGTTCTACTCTGCTGGATGGAACCTTAACACAAGATTGACTTCTATTTTTCTTGGTCAAGTTCTATGTTTTTTGCTCAATCACACTTTAAAACCATAAGACCATTGGCATGTTATTTCTCTTGTTATCTTTCTCTATCTCAACCGAATAAATTGATTAACCTACTTGACTTGCTAGGCCATTCAACATATCAACCCTGGGCATGCTAAACTCTAAGGCCAACAATTAGCCTAGCATGCACAACGTGCAAACCATGGCCGAACACCGTAGTTGACCCATATTTTTTTGTCAAGACTATGAAAATGAAAGATTGCAAGGTTTTTGAGGATTTTCAAACCTAGGTTCTCGCAAAAATATATATTAGGTTAGAAGAAAAAAAGAAAGACCGGAAGAGCTTACCAACCACCAACAAAATAGGGGAGAGAGAGCAATGATGAGAGAGACAAGAGGAAGAGGCAGCACATGAGAGAAGAAAATGAAATCGATTCAATTAGGTTCACTACTAGAAAACGGACTTTCAGCGACGGAGCAATCCGTTGCTGAAAATCCTTTTTCCGTCGCTGAAAGGTATCAGTGACGGATTTTTTTCGTCTCTAAATCCGTCGCAAAAAGTAACTCCGCTAATTTTTAGCGACCGATTTTTTTTTAATCACAAATATCAGCGTCAGATTAGCGACGGAAAAAAATCCGTCGCTAAAACAGGAAAAAAAAAAAAAAAAAAAAAAAAAAAAAACAGCGACGGATAGAGATCCGTCGCTGATTTGAGTTATGTAAAAAAAATACACAAACTAACTCCCGCACACACGCTAGTATTGAGACTCGAACCCGCGCACTCACGTTGGTGTGAGAACACTCTTATCACTAAACCAAACAAATCATCTACTTATATATTCTTTTTTTTTACTTATTATTTTTATTTCTTATTTCTTAATAATATTAGAATAATATAAAATTATAATTTATTATAAAATAATAAAATAATTTTATTATTACTTAAAATAAAATAATAAAAAATTTTAAAAAAATAAAATAATATTATTCTTTGCAAAATAAAATAAAAATAATAAGAATTATTAAATAAAATTAAAAATTAAAAATTAAAAAAAATTTATTATAAAATAATAAAATAATTTTATTCTTACTTAAAATAAAAAATAAAAAATTTGCAAAAATAAAATAATATTATTCTTTGAAAAAAAAAATAATAAGAATTATTAAAAAAAATTAAAACTTAAAAAATAATAAAATAATAAAAAATAAAAAATAAAAAAATAAAAAAATAAAAAAAATAAAAAAATAAAAAAATAACAAATAAAATAACAAATAAAAAATTTTAAAATTTTAAAAATTAAAAAAAAAATCCGTCGGTAATCCGTCGATAATCCGTAGCTAATTTTCCGTCGGTAATCCGTCGCTAATTTTCCGTCGCTAATCTGTCTCTAAAAGCTGTAAATATATTTTTTTAATTTTTTTTTCCTTCACCAATTCACCGATCGAAATTAGCGACGGAAATATTCCATCGCTAAAAATTTCGTCGGTAATCCGTCGCTGATAATTTTATAATATATTTTTTTTAATTTTTTTTAAGGGTTTAGCGACGGAAATATATCCGTCGCTAATCTGTCGCTATACCCTCGGTAAAAGATCCGACGTTAATCCGTCACAAATCCATCGCTATTAATGATGAATATTTGTCCATCGGTAATATTCCGTCGTTGAAGCCGTGTTTTCTAGTAGTGGTTTTATTTATGTAAGATAGAGAGAGAATAAAGGGCTTAGGTTTAAACTCATGGGCGTGGCAAAAAAAATGGGTTTTAATTCATAAAATAAAACAAACTTGGAACATGATCTAGGAAGACAAAACTGGACTCGACCAAACCTAGTTATAGGATGCTAAACCAGACCCAAACAATCAATCGCCGCCACTCCTCCATGTGTATATGCCCCTCAACCTGAATGGTCCCGTAATATGGGTAGTCAGGGTGTTACAAAAGCATTCAAGTTAAAAATTATGCCTGTCATAAGTTACAAATTTTTATATAAATAACATGATTTCAACATATTCAATGCAAAAAATAAAAAAAGCCAAACTAAAATACTAAAATAAGAAAAAAAGTCCATTCAGATGAAGATTAAAGACAAAAATAATAATGCATAAAAACATGAAAAAAAGAAAGTAATCAATTATATGAAAATGGAATAAATATAATATCGGTAACTCAATTCCCTTCAAATATATCAAAAGTTAGACATATTCCGAGAATAAATAAAGTACTTGTTGAAGAAAAACATCCAAAGATAGAGAATAACGATGTTGTCAAGGATTTGACCTTCATTCTTAAAAATAAATGGGCTATCACCTTCATGAATTTAGTGGGTTAAACTTAAAGTTCTCTCTATTAAGACAAGAACCTGAAGCTCTAGAGGACCAAAACACAAAACCAAACTAGGGAGATAAAAAGAGAAGGGAAGGTATTTGATTGATATTCTAATGCATTTGCAAAACCTTTACTTATTGGACTTTGGAAATCATTTATTTTTTTAGTTTAAATATGATACAGAATACTAAGCCAATTAACTAAGTTAGCCAATTGATATTCTAGAAAGAGTCTTATTAAATTAAAAGTTTTTACTTTTCAAGAATTTTTGTTTAAGAAATATTTTAGTTTTACTATTTTTAGAAATTAATTTCTAATAATTTTTTTTTCTAATCTTAATGGTATTAGATTTCTTTTCAACTTGTAAACAAAATTTCTTTATTAATAAAGCCCGGTCTAGGCAAATAAAATGACTTTGGGAATCAAAAGTCTGTGGGCCGGTCTTGGCAAAGCCAAGTGCTTGTGTGTATAATAAGGCACAACCCCTAAATGAGGTAGGCCCCTTCCTCTCTAAAACCATTGGTATCCTATGAACCCAATTTTCAATTATTCAAACCTTTACTAATTGTGTTGAAAATTGTAAGTTCGAAACACATTACGTAGTTTCTAGATGGTCGACGAAGAGTGGGGTGGAGTGGGGTTGGAGAAGGGTTGAATAGTGGGGTGACCATGGCTGTATGTGGACGGAGAAGGGATGAAAGATGTGGACAGGACGAAGGGTACTCTTTCTCTTTTTTGGTGTGGTTATATGGTTGGGGAAGAGACGAATAGATGATCGACGATTGCGAGTCTAACAATCGTGATCTGTTGATTGCAAGTCTGACAATCGTGATCTGTTGATTGCAATTTTTGTCAGCTGACTCTCTCTCTTTCATTGTAACTGTATGTATGGGTAAATTGATTGTTGATGATTTATCAACTGTTGTTTGTCGTTGTCGGTTGTTGGGTGGGAAAGCCGAAGGATGAAGGGTCAGGAGGAGGGAGGTTAAGGCAAAGGTTGCATTGGATCCAATTATTTGAACTAATTTTTTTAACTAATTTTTTTTAAGGCAAAGATAGGGACTAGAATTTTTTTTAACTAAATTCATATTGGAACTAATCCAATTATTCAATCAAGAAGGCACTTCTACTTCGCCCCTAATCCATAAAAAACAAAAAAGGAAGAAAAATATGTTTTGTGGGGGACTCACATAGCCATTGGATGGTGTTGGATATTGCACCATACTTGAAAATGACAGAAATGGCCCACTTAATCTACCTAGATGGTAGTGATTTTAAATCTAGATCGGACCGGTAGGTTTGATCGAGAACCGTTTTATAGTTCGGTTCAATTTTTACAGTTAAATTAAATAAAATCAAATTTAGTTAAAATCATTTAAAATCAATCAAAATCGATAAAATTAATAAATCTTTCAAACCGTTCTAAAAAATATAAATTCTATTTTATTTTAAAAAATATATATAAAAATTATATATATGATATCATGGTGATATCATTAAAATACTCTAACCGATTTGATCAATGAACCAATTAATTGATCAAATTGCTTACTGATTCGATTTTTAAAACATTGTTAGTTGGTTGGTGGGTCAATTAAACTCTAAAAATTAATTAAGGTGGATATTAATGTTGTTTAGTGTGTTTAATAATTGCAGAAAAGTTATGTATTAGGTGAGTTAAAGGTATTAGGTGAGTTAAAGTTGTGCCATTAATGCACTCCCTGCATAATAAAAAAAAAAAAAAACAGAAATTAAGCATCATAGACTTGGATTGAACATAATTTGAACTTAATGATATTTACAAATCCCACTTCAATTATCAATCCGATGATCACTATTTTATCTATTCTAGATACCAAGGAAATGCAACATAAATGTTTTGAGGTAATTAATAACAATAATAAATAAATAAATCCCTAAATGAGAACATTTTAAAGCTTCATCCATTGGCATTTTACGGGGCATCTTTGAAAGGTGTATTATGTTGCTTGAAACCCTATCATCCTCCCCACTCAAACTCTTTTTTTTTTTTTTTTTTGGTGGTGAAGAGGAAAAAACAGGAGGGCTAGACCCAACCAAAACACCAAACACACTAACTTTCAGCCCAGAATTGCCAATCCTACTCTTGGATTTGTGCAAGGTCCCTAACCACATCATGTCTTCCAATAATAGCTTGTTTAGCTCCTGCAGAGTGCGATCCACTATAGTAACTCTTGCATAATCACTTCTGCCCATACTAGCTAGGAAATCAGCAACTTTATTCATTTCCCTGTAAACATGAGTCACCCCTGTACCCCAGCTCTGCTATCATCTCTGTGCATTCTTCTGTAATGAAGCGGAGGGGATGGCCCTCATCTCTTCCCCCCTCCATCAGGTGGACAAGAGGGACACAATCTACTTCTCCTTGAAGTCTATTAATGTGCAACTCCTTGGCAAGCCTAGGATCCTCTCTCAACCCCCAAAACTCCACCAACAGGACATCTATGAATCCTATATTACTGACATAACCCTTGTTCCAACTACTGTCATCCTTCCTTAAAACTCCACTTGCGCTAGCTCTTTTGGTAATCAAGTCGACAGCTCCACGAGAAATAAGTTTTACCTTCCCTTTTTCTAGAGGCAGCCATTTCCCCCACATACCCGCCTTCTCACTACTGCTGACTTTGTCTTCAAAAACTTTTGCGCAAGATTTGCACATGCTATAAATCCTCTTTAGAAGAGCTTGATTGTCTTCGCTTTTGCTTTTCATGACCAACATACATCTCTTCTTCCATATCACCCATATGACAATCGGGAAAGAGAGGCTATCCTTCTGGGAAAGAGAGGCTATCATTTAAACAAAGGAAATTTTCTTTTTTCTTTTTTTTTGACTCCTTTTCTTAACCATCTCCCAAGCTTTTCTTCCAAAAATTCCTTACCTCTGTTCCAGTTAGTTCCCAACATCTTCCACATCTCCCTTGTCTCCTTGCAGTCCCTAAGGACATGGAGCAGTGTTTCCTCCCTCTCCCCACATTGATGGCAGATGTCATCCTCCGACAAACCTCTTCTTTTCCTTTCTATATTAGTCAAGCACTTCCCCAACCCCGTAGTCCACAAAAAGAACATCACTCTTTTAGGTAATTTTGTCTTACAAATCCAGTTCCTATCACGCCCCGACTCTCCTGCCGAGCACGTAACAACCGCCGCGTTATCTCGGCATACGAGCATGACCTCCCCATATACCGGGATAGCGCAAGTCATTCCAGTTTTTTTTTTTCCATAAATCTTCCAAAATAATAAGTTCATCAAAATAGAAAAATTTATAACAACTTGCATGCAAAGGACCCATCCGGTCCATCCCTGTACACACGAGCATACATCGGCACACAATCGGGAAAGGGGTTCCTGTATATGCATACATGCAGTGTGGCCATCCCAGCCAATCCAGAGTTCTCAAACATTTCATAGAGTTTACCAAATAAGCTATAAATACAGAAATCCAAGATAAATATTCTAAATGTCCCATTTCAAAAACAAATATCTTTTAAACATGATTTTACACAAAATAATGAAGTCCCAAATCATAGTCGTTGGATTTTACCGATATTTGCCCGAAACTCAAACCAGTATCAATAAAATCCACACGGTATGAGATGTACAAAGCTTCCTTTCCATGGACTAACGATCTACAACTTCCCAAAAAGATTTATATAATCCATACCTACCCAAAATCAACAAAATAAGCCTCCAATCCGCAATAGTGGACGTCGTCTCCCTACGCGTCCTCTGAAAAAGGATTTAAGAGGGGGTGAGTATTTTAAATACCCAGTGAATGGAGTGCAATGGCATGCAACATATAAATGAGGTGTGTAAATGGATGTGCCAAACAATCACATTTAAATATATTTGTAGAAACCGAGAACATTTACATGAAACAATATCGTTTCCAAACAACCATGGCTCGTATAAGTAATTTCAAACAATTTGCATTCCTTTTTCACAAATTTTGGGATATGCCGAAAACTTTATTCTACCAATGGCCGTTGGTAGATTTCCACCAAGAGATTTTTCACAGTTTTCTCAAAATCCCATCCCTTGGTGTTGGCCCGGAACTCCGTGGGGTACATCCACGTTATCACGGCAGCCTGGGGAGGCTCTCCAACTCACCTACCACCAAACTAAATTAAACAGCCTTAGCCACGCCGCCCCGATGGCCCGGTCCGTGGCAAAACTTAGACTATAGTCATTTTTCAGCACCTAGTTATCAAATATCCATTTAATAAATCAGATCATGCTTAAATTTCAAGATGAAGCAAGCATCTTACAAATTTTTCATGGTATCCAAGTATGGTACAGTGTAAATGATTCAATGATCATATTCGAGTCATGGAATTATCAAATCAAATTTCAGGGCACACCAATTTCACAAAACATTGCAAATAACATTTCAAATTCAATTTAAAATCAATTTACAAGTCATGCTTTAAAATAATTAATTCATTTACATGAAGTATAGCCATCCACTCACCTCTTTGGGAGGGTTTTCACTCCCAATTTCTAACTCAACAAAATCCAACCTTTTCTTTAATTCGGAAGGCCTTAACCTAAAATATGGATCACATATAAATCGTTAAATGAGGTCCCATTAAAGGGTTTTCAATTTTCTCCTTAATTTTGTATAAACTTTAATTCCTCCAATTGATAAATACAATCTAATGCCATATGTCATTTAACACCTCAAAAATAACCTAAGAAGGATATGAAATGCAACTGTATCCTCCATTCAGCAGATTATCCCATTCTAACTCCAAAATCCAAATATGTTCTTACACATTTCCAATCAAACTCTCAGGAAAATGTGTTTCCTTCGAATATAACAATTTCAGAATAAATATACACGTATCCTCAACCTAAATTCAATAAAAATAGTTCGAATATTGAAGGGATTGAAATTTCCTCACCTAGGGTTTTTCGCAGTTCACAACCCTTGTCCGAATATCTTTCCAATTCAATCCTAGACCTACAGTGCATTCCAAACCGACGCAAAGCTTAGTAATTAGGCTTAAATTACCAAGAGAGACAAAACCCTAAAACTATAGTCAGAGCCGAACCAGCCCTTACCTACGCAGAGAAGAAATCGCAAGACATCGCAACCTAGGTTTTTTTTTTTTGACAGTGATGCTACCGCCAGCTTGGAGCTTCTATGATGGTCGCAGAAGGCTCTCAACAGAGAGAGCAGCGCACGGTTGAGCGGACAGGGGAGGAAGGCAACATGGGCTGTCGTGCGGTGGTGACTGTCGCAGGAAGGTGTCGGCCACGGGAGGTAGAGAAAGAAACAATAAAGAGGTAGAGAGAATCAGTAAGTGACAGAGAGTGAGAGAATTCGAGAGAGAGAGAGAGAAACAGAGAGTGAGCATGAGAGGGGAGAGAATTCGAGAGAGAGGGAAACAGAGAGTGAGAATGAGGGGAAAATGGGTTTCGGGAGAAAAGAATTGGGAAAGTGGGAGAGAGAGAGAGAGAGGGAGAGAAAAGAGTGTGTTTGTTTTCTTTTTTTTTTTTTTTTTGACTTTTCTTCCCTCGGTATTACAACACTTAACCCCCTAAAAGAAATTTCGTCCTCGAAATTTAAATTAAAATTCATACCTCAAAAAGGTGGGGGTGCTGTTTTCGCATCAACTCTTCAGTCTCCCAAGTCTTCTCTTCCACTTGCTTATTTCTCCATAGGACCTTAACCATGGGGATTTGTCTACGTCTCAATAGCTTGACATGCCGATCAATGATTTGCACTGGTTGCACATTGAAATTCAGATCTGGATTCAATTCTATCGAAAGAGACTCAATTACGTGAGAAGGATCTGGTAAATATTTCTTTAGCATTGACACGTGAAATACATCATGAATTTTCTCCAAATCCGGAGGTAATTCCAATCGGTAAGCCACATTTCCAATCCTCTCAAGGATCTTGAATGGCCCAATGTACCTCGGATTCAATTTGCCTCGTTTCCTGAACCGAATTACACCCTTCCAAGGTGATATCTTGAGGAAAACCATATCTCCGACTTCGAATTCCAAAGGTCGTCTTCTTTTATCGGCATAGCTCTTCTGCCTATCTTGAGCTGCTTTCATTCTTGCTTGGATCACCCTCACCTTTTCTGTCGTTGCTTCTATTAGCTCGACACTTTCAATTTTTCGTTCTCCAACTTCATCCCAACAAAGCGGAGTTCGATATTTCCTTCCGTAGAGAGCTTCATTGGGAGGCATCCCGATACTAGCTTGATAGCTGTTGTTGTAAGCAAATTCAACCAATGGTAGGTGTCTATCCCAACTCCCTTGGAAGTCCATCACACATGCTCTCAACATGTCTTCCAACGTTTGGATTGTACGTTCGGATTGTCCATCTGTCTGCGGATGAAATGCTGTGCTGAATTTTAATTTGGTTCCCAAAGCCTCTTGTAACTTAGGCCAAAATCTGGATGTGAATCGGGGATCACGATCTGATACAATCGATACTGGAACCCCGTGGAGTCGGACAATCCCATCAAGATACAACTTGGCTAATTTCTCCAAAGAATAAGTATTCTGAATCGGCAAGAAATGAGCCGACTTGGTGAGACGGTCTACAATCACCCATATGGCATCGTGACGGCTCGGAGTACGTGGCAATCCCACCACGAAATCCATAGTGATGTGCTCCCATTTCCATTCTGGTCAGGCAATGGCTGAAGTGTCCCGGCTAGCTTCTGATGTTCGACCTTGATTTGTTGACATACTAAACATCTTGCTACAAATTCGGCTATTTCCCGTTTCAATCCCGACCACCAATATGTTTCTTTGATGGTTCGGTACATTTTAGTGCTCCCGGGATGCATAGCATAAGCCGAAGAGTGTGCTTCCTCAAGAATGGCTTTCCGAAGCTCATCATTTTTGGGAACACATATCCGTTTCCTATGTGTCACCATGTCATCCTCCCGAATATGGAAATCACTAGTTTCACCCTTGCGAACCTTCACTACTATCTGCTTTAGCTCCTCATCAGTTGCCTGGAGCTCTTTAATACGGTCCACCAAGGTAGGTCGAACTTCAAACTTGGCCAATAATGCGCCATTGTCACCACAAGCAAATTTGGCTCCAAGAGCACGAAGTCCAACAAGGCATGAAAGATAGGAACCCACTTGAGAATGAGAAGATGATGATTTGCGGCTCAAAGCATCCGCAACTACATTCGCTTTACCCGGGTGATAGTCAATCACCAAATCATAGTCTTTAATCAGCTCTAACCATCTCCTTTGCCTCAAGTTGAGCTCTTTTTGGGTAAGCAAATACTTAAGACTCTTATGATCGGTGAAAATTTTGCATGTGGCCCCGTATAAGTAATGCCGCCAAATTTTCAATGCAAATACAATGGCAGCAAGTTCTAGATCATGGGTAGGATAATTTAGTTCGTGCTTCTTTAATTGTCGAGAAGCGTAGGCGATAACTCTGTCACCTTGCATTAAAACACATCCTAGCCCTTGTTTACTGGCATCACTGTAAACTATAAAATTATCAGCAGTAGGTAGAGCAAGTATAGGAGCTGACGTGAGTCTCCTTTTGAGTTCTTGAAAACTTTGCTCACATTTATCATTCCATTCAAATTTAATCCCCTTTCGTGTCAAGCCAGACAATGAAGCTGTAATTCTGGAAAAACCCTCTACAAATCTTCGGTAGTACCCAGCCAAACCGAGAAAACTACGCACCTCGGTGACATTTTTGGGTTGTTCCCATTTCAGAATCGCCTCAACTTTCTTTGGATCAACAAATACTCCTTCTCCGGATACCACATGTCCTAAAAAGCCAATTTCCTTCAGCCAAAATTCACACTTTGAGAACTTAGCAAACAATTGCTTATCTCGGAGAGTCTGCAACACAATCCGAAGATGATTTGAATGCTCTTCATCATTCTTGGAATACACCAAGATATCCTCAATGAAGATAATGACGAACTTGTCAAGATAAGAATGAAATACTTGGTTCATGAGATCCATGAAAGCTGCTGGAGCATTCGTTAGACCGAAAGGCATCACCAAGAATTCATAGTGCCCGTACCGTGTCCTAAACGCAGTCTTGGGGACATCATCTTCCTTTATCCGCAATTGATGATAGCCGGACCTCAAATCAATTTTTGAAAAGACACTTGCCCCTTGGAGTTGATCAAACAAATCATCAATCCTCGGTAAGGGGTATTTATTCTTGATGGTCACTTTGTTTAGCTGCCGGTAATCAATACACAACCGAAACGTGCCATCTTTCTTCTTTACGAATAAAACCGGAGCACCCCAAGGTGAGGTACTCGGTCGAATAAATCCCTTGTCCAACAATTCTTGTAGTTGGACTTTTAACTCCTTAAGTTCTGCAGGTGCCATCCTATACGGAGGAATGGAAATAGATGCGGTGCCGGGAATCAAGTTAATAGCAAAGTCGAACTCCCGAACTGGAGGTAAACCTGGTAGCTCATCCGGGAAAACATCCAAAAACTCATTCACTACTAAGACATTCATCAAGTCCGGACTTTGCACATTCGTATCAATTATATGAGCAAGATAAGCTTCACAACCCTTGTGCACCAGTTTTCGTGCTTCCAATGCCGAGATTACACAATTCGGTAAAACCCGCCGTTCACCAACAAATACAAGCGGAGGATATCCTGGTCTACGGAACTCTACCTCCTTCGTGAAGCAATTTACTGATGCTCTATGAGGGTGTAACCAATCCATACCCAATATAGCGTCGAAATCCCTCATTTTTAACGGAATCAAGTCCGCTTCAAGAATTCCCCTTTCTACCCGTACTTCGCAGGCTTTAAACACGGTGCTTCTGTACAACCGTTCTCCCAATGGAGTGACAACCAATAACTCCTCTTCGAGTGGAGTCAAGGGTCTATTCGAGTGCTTGGCAAACTCGGTGCTTACAAAAGAATTATTAGACCCAGTATCAATTAAAACACGAGCATCAACTCCAAAAATTTTTATCATACCTATAAATTCAAAAAGTAAGGATCAATTTCTAAATCAACCAAACACAATTTGAATTTAAAATCCCCAATGTCGTGAAATCATCGTCAATTATCCAAATCACCTCTATTGACCTTAATATCATACCACATCCCTAATATTTCACATATTCATAGTCAAGTAATCACAATTTCATCATATTTGCATTCAAATTTCTAAATCACCAAATTCAAGTTCTAGAAAAGTTACCTGTGACTATATCAGGGTTGTTCTGGGCATCCTCGTTAGTCATTGCAAATATCCTTGCTTGAGCTTTTGCCTGTGGGCGCTGGTTTGGAGCAACTACCGTGTTGCTCCCAATCCCCGTCTGAGATGTACCAACTGAAGGGGGAACAGGAGTGTTTGCTTGGCTGCCCATCAATCCACTAGGGCGATCCCGCCTCATCTGACCTCCTCGTCCCAATTCCGGACAAACATTGTGAAAATGGCCTTCCCTTCCGCAGTGGTAGCACCTTTTTAGCGAATAACAAAACCCTGAGTGAAACTTCCCGCAATGTTTGCACTGTTCCTTCCTATTTCCCACTGATTGGTTTCCTGAAACAGCACTAGGGGTAGGAGCTTTAAATTGAGACACGCGTTGGCCTTGAGGAGAGCCAACCGGTCCTGAAACAGATCCACTACCGAAGGAGCCTATACTTCTATTCTTTTTAAAACTTTGGCCCGGTATGAGACCACTGGATCTCTCCCTTTTCCCATGGTCTCGGACTTTTCCCCTTTCAATCACCATCTTCTCGGCCCTTAGGGTCAAATCTAGAATATCTTGAAATGTGTGCCTTTTTGTGATTGACATCCTCTCCCTTATGCTCAGATTTAGTCCAGATTCAAATTTTGCACATAGGGACTCCTCGGAGTTCACAAACTCCGGAACATAAGTAGCAAGTTCCCTCAATTCTGATTCATAATCAGACACTGTTTTATTTCCCTGGACAAGCTTGAAGAACTCCTCTCTCTTCTGGTCCCTATAGAACCGAGTGTAATATTTTTCTTCAAAAACTCTCAGAAAATCTGTCCAAGAGAGAGGTATGGTTGCCCTGGCCTTCTCGTTTTCCCACCAGATTCTAGCTCCCTTATCCAGCAATTTTACCGCCACCCATAACTTCATCTCATCACTTAATCTCATATCGGTGACGGTCTCCTGAACTCGGCCAATCCATTCCTTGGCCACTGAGGCATCACAAGTGCCTGAAAAAGCATCGCATCCCAGTTGTCTTGCCTCTTTGAGTAGCTTTGACAACTCAACTATAGGACGTTTGGTCTGTGAAACAACCGGTGGAGCAGATGCTGTGGGAATACTAGGCGCCACAGCCGGTGTAGAAGGAGGAACCAGCGGAGGAACAGAAGATTGGGACGGAGCTTGATATTGTGCCCCGTAAGAACTCCACCACTCCATCACTTGCTGGAGGGCGGTAATAGGAGGTAAAGGAACCCCGGTTGAAGGAGCCGGGTGTGTGCTCGTGGCAGCTGGAAGAGAAGTTGGAGCATGTGAGGACGACTCATCCTCGCGCTCCGAAGGAGGAATCTCACTAACATTCCTCGTCCTTTGTCTAGGCGGCATGGTTCCTATAAAAAGAGACATTATGCTTAGCCTACTAAATTAGACATGTGGCTAGGTATTTAACCCCCTAAAATAAATATTGAACCTAGTCCATAAGGATCCATGGAAAGTCCTGTACATTTCTTAAAAATAAATAATTAAAAGATTTTCAAAATAACATACATTTCAAAATTCTTAGAAAACCATTGGGACATTTGGAAGTCGTTCAAAACTTCAAACATTTAAAATCGTGAACCTGGCTCTGATACCAATAGAATTGTCACGCCCCGACTCTCCTGTCGAGCACGTAACAACCGCCGCGTTATCTCGGCATACGGGCATGACCTCCCCATATACCGGGATAGCGCAAGGCATTCCAGTTTTTTTTTCCATAAATCTTCCAAAATAATAAGTTCATCAAAATAGAAAAATTTATAACAACTTGCATGCAAAGGACCCATCCGGTCCATCCCTGTACACACGAGCATACATCGGCACACAATCGGGAAAGGGGTTCCTGTATATGCATACATGCAGTGTGGCCATCCCAGCCAATCTAGAGTTCTCAAACATTTCATAGAGTTTACCAAATAAGCTATAAATATAGAAATTCAAGATAAATATTCCAAATGTCCCATTTCAAAAACAAATATCTTTTAAACATGATTTTACACAAAATAATGAATTCCCAAATCATAGTCGTTGGATTTTACCGATATTTGCCCGAAACTCAAACCAGTATCAATAAAATCCACACGGTATGAGATGTACAGAGCTTTCTTTCCATGGACTAACGATCTACAACTTCCCAAAAAGATTTATATAATCCATACCTACCCAAAATCAACAAAATAAGCCTCCAATCCGCAATAGTGGACGTTGTCTCCCTACACATCCTCTGAAAAAGGATTTAAGAGGGGGGGAGAGTATTTTAAATATCCAGTGAATGGAGTGCAATGGCATGCAACATATAAATGAGGTGTGCAAATGGATGTGCCAAACAATCACATTTAAATATATTTGTAGAAACCGAGAACATTTACATGAAACAATGTCGTTTCCAAACAACCATGGCTCGTATAAGTAATTTCAAACAATTTGCATTCCTTTTTCACAAATTTTGGGATATGCCGAAAACTTTATTCTACCAATGGCCGTTGGTAGATTTCCACCAAGAGATTTTTCACAGTTTTCTCAAAATCCCATCCCTTGGTGTTGGCCCGGAACTCCGTGGGGTGCATCCACGTTATAACGGCAGCCTGGGGAGGCTCTCCAACTCACCTACCACCAAACTAAATTAAACAGCCTTAGCCACGCCGCCCCGATGGCCCGGTCCGTGGCAAAACTTAGACTATAGTCATTTTTCAGCACCTAGTTATCAAATATCCATTTAATAAATCAGATCATGCTTAAATTTCAAGATGAAGCAAGCATCTTACAAATTTTTCATGGTATCCAAGTATGGTACAGTGTAAATGATTCAATGATCATATTCGAGTCATGGAATTATCAAATCAAATTTCAGGGCACACCAATTTCACAAAACATTGCAAATAACATTTCAAATTCAATTTAAAATCAATTTACAAGTCATGCTTTAAAATAATTTATTCATTTACATGAAGTATAACCATCCACTAACCTCTTTGGGAGGGTTTTCACTCCCAATTTCTAACTCAACAAAATCCAACCTCTTCTTTAATTCGGAAGGCCTTAACCTAAAATATGGATCACATATAAATCGTTAAATGAGGTCCCATTAAAGGGTTTTCAATTTTCTCCTTAATTTTGTATAAACTTTAATTCCTCCAATTAATAAATACAATCTAATGCCATATGTCATTTAACACCTCAAAAATAACCTAAGAAGGATATGAAATGCAACTGTATCCTCCATTCAGCAGATTATCCCATTCTAACTCAAAAATCCAAATATGTTCATACACATTTCCAATCAAACTCTCAGGAAAATGTGTTTCCTTCGAATCTAACAATTTCAGAATAAATATACACGTATCCTCAACCTAAATTCAATAAAAATAGTTCGAATATTGAAGGGATTGAAATTTCCTCACCTAGGGTTTTTCGCAGTTCACAACCCTTGTCCGAATATCTTTCCAATTCAATCCTAGACCTACAGTGCATTCCAAACCGACGCAAAGCTTAGTAATTAGGCTTAAATTACCAAGAGAGACAAAACCCTAAAACTATAGTCAGAGCCGAACCAGCCCTTACCTACGCAGAGAAGAAATCGCAGGACATCGCAACCTAGGTTTTTTTTTTTTTGACAGTGATGCTACCGCCAGCTTGGAGCTTCTACGATGGTCGCAGAAGGCTCTCGACAGAGAGAGCAGCGCACGGTTGAGCGGACAGGGGAGGAAGGCAACATGGGCTGTCGTGCGGTGGTGACTGTCGCAGGAAGGTGTCGGCCGCGGGAGGTAGAGAAAGAAACAATAAAGAGGTAGAGAGAATCAGTAAGTGACAGAGAGTGAGAGAATTCGAGAGAGAGAGAGAGGGAGAGAAAAGAGTGTGTTTGTTTTCTTTTTTTTTTTTTTTTTTTTTTTGACTTTTCTTCCCTCGGTATTACAGTTCCAGTCATCCTCTTCCTGCCCGAGACTTGATTCCTCTACAAAAGCTCATAGGCGTTGGCTATTGAAAATTTCCCATTGTTGGTCTTTCTCTATATGATTTCATCTCTCACTCCTTCCCTTCTAGGTATCACAATTCCACTATCACTTCCACCATATCTTCGATGACCCAATCTTTGAGCTCTCGGGTCTTCCACCAACCCTCATTATCTATAAAGTCCCTCACCTTAAATTGACGCAGCCCCCGAATTTGTGGGAGAATAGCATGGTCTGAAAGCCTCTCTTCCCCAGCCCATCTATCCCTCCAAAAGTTGATGTCCTTCCTATTTTCTACTTACCTTTTGACCCCTTCCAACAGGCATTTTCTATTGTTCAAGATACCCCTCCAAATGCATAACCTTCCTATCTCTTTCTTGTAGCTAAAAATACTTTCTTTGCTCAGGTACTTATCCCTCAAGACTTGCCACCAAAGATTTTCCTTGCCCTTGGCCACCATCCAACCCAGCCTAATGAGCATCGGCATGTTACGCTCCGTCATCTTGTGCACTTCCAGCCCTCATATCTTCTTAGACTTGCTAGTTTTCCTCTCAACCCCTTCCAACAAGCATTTTCTGTTGTTCAAGATACCTCTCCAAATGCATAACCTTCCTATGTCTTTCTTGTAGCTAAAAATACTTTCTTTGCTTAGGTACTTATCTCTCAAGACTTGACACCAAAGATTTTCCTTGCCCTTGGCCACCATCCAACTCAGCCTAGTGAGCATCGACATGTTACGCTCCATCATCTTGTGCACTTCCAGCCCTCTTATCTTCTTAGACTTGCACACAATTTCCCAATTCACTAAATAAGTTTTCCTCTCACCCCCTTCCCCCCAAAAAATTTCTGTTGATTTTATCCAAACTGTTGCAAGTTTCCCTTGAAAGCTAGTCTATCTACATAGTGTACATGGGAATTGCGGTCTTCATGTCTTGGATAAGAGTTTTCCTTCTAGATGCACTCAAGACTTTGGCCTTCCAACTACTTAGTTTATTCTGAATCTCTTCCGCCAAAAGGCTATAGAAATCCCTACTTACCTTCCTATGAATGGTTGGGACCCCTAGATATCTCCCCAAATCATATGAAGGAGCAAATCTACTAACAGTAATCAAAGAGGTTTTGGTAGTCCAGGGAGTCCTTGGAGAAAACCAAATTTTGAACTTAACAGGGTTCATCTCTAGCTCGCTCTCTGTGGAGAACTCCTTAAGAGATTTCAGAATGGCGCTCAAGTTCAACTATTCTGCCTTGACAAAAAGAAATAGATCATCAGCTAAAAACAAATGTAAAATCGCTAGGCTGCTCCTTGTCACTTTGATAGGCTTTTATCTACCTTTTTTAATCCTTTCTTGGATCATATATGAAAGCCTTTCCATCACTAAAATGAACAGGTTTGGGGATAGCTGGTCTCCCTGCCTACAAGTCTTCATAGTAGGCATCACTTCTCCATTCTATATAAGAGACACTTTTTCATAAGATACCAAGTAAATAGTCAACCTTACCAGAGGTAAAGGGAAAATGCTGTCCAACAATACTCTCCCTTAATAATTCCATATGACATTGTTATAAACTTTCCTAATATCAATCTTAATAATCATTCCTTGTTCCTTGCTTTTTGATTTAGACAAGGAGTGAACAACCTCTTAAACCCCCATGATATTTCTAGTTGTGCCTCTCCCCAAGAGGAAGCTGTTTTAGTACTAACCAATCAAATCCTAAAGCAATAGCCTTAGCCTTTGGACTATAATTTTTGACAATACCTTGTAAGTGGTGTTCGATAAACTAATTAGCTTAAAATCATTCACTATCTAGGATTCTCCACATACAGCCATACCTACACCTGCGGCAGCAACTATCCCAGCGGCACCGGAGCCCGCATCGGTGGCCGAGCCCTCTGCAGTTTTAGTTCTGAGTGAGACCACTTCTTTGACTCCGAGGCGAGTTCATGAGTTGACACAGTTAGTGAAGGAGGACGTCAGCTCGGTTGTGTAGACTTTTCAGGATCCGGTGATGCTGCGGCAGCAAAACATTGGATCAACCGGATTCGCAGGATTCTCACAAATCTGGGGTTGAGTTAGGACCTCAGACTCAGTGTTGCCGAGATGTTATTGGACGAAGATGCTCTCACTTGGTGGGAGACTATACGAGATGAGACTACAGGGCCTTTACAGTGGGAGGATTTTCTATGAGAGTTTGACTGTAGATACTTCCCGAATTTCCAGTAGGACCGTTTGAAAGCTGAGTTCCTGAATTTGAGACAGGGGACTAGATCTGTTGCAGAGTATGAAGTAGAGCTCAGGAGGATAGCTGCCTTAGTCCCCGACATAGTTACACTGCAATAGTTGAGGTTCAAGTTTAAGGACAGCCTTAGTTTGAGTATTCGACGTTGATGATTGTGACCCCTAGTTTCACCCTCTCAGAGGTGATTAGTTCAGCTTATCGCGGGGAGGAGATAGTCTGCATTGAGGCTAGGCAGAGAGAGGGTAGGGAACAGAAAAGGAAGAGGACTGGGTCACATTTCGGGCAGACCTCTAGGAGAGGCAAAGGTTTTGGCTCGTATAGTAGCACTTCTAGGTTTAGACCACAGAGTTCGGGGCAGGGACCTCTAGGAGTCGGCCGACTCCTTGCCATAGATGTAGCCGTTTCCATTCCATACCTTGCGAAGGCCCGGTCACTTGCTTCCAGTGTGGAAAGTCGGGTCATATTAGGAGTATGTACCCTGACTTGGGTTTCAAAGGTCAGGCATCACAAACCCATACTAGTGCACCAAGCATGGGATAGCAGGGAGTACGTGCTCATTCAACACATACAGCTCCACGGATGACCACTGGGAGCAACACCGTACAGACTCGTCGCATCAGTAGCCTAGAGCTTAGGATCGCATGTACGTGATGACTCAGAGGATGCTTAGGCGAACCCTGATGTAGTTACGGGTAACCCTCCCACAGATCCAGTAGTATAGGATCTATATTGTATTGTATTTTCTTTTGATATCATGTATGCCATGATATTCGTGTACAATTATGACATGTTAAAGCCTTAGAGGCTTGACTACCTTGATGTATATATATGTTTTGATATATATATATTCAGTTTTCTTGGATTCTAAATTCTGTTTAACTCTTCTTGTCATTAGGTACCATGCATATATTTGGTGATAACTACCATGCATATATTTGGTGATGACACCCGTGTTCTCATAGACACAGCGTCGAACTACTCATATGTAAGCGATTCCTTCGCTAGGCACTCTGATAGGCCTATCTCACCACTTGATGAGGAGATCTTGGTTATCACTCCTCTTGGTGAGAAGATTTTTCGGGATTCAGTATATCATGGTTGCGAGGTTAGGATAGAGGATACCGTGTTAGAGGCAGACTTAATTCCTCTTAGTATGCTGACTTTGATGCCATCCTAGGGATGGACTGGTTGAGTATACACCGGGCTTCAGTTGATTGATTTACGAAACAAGTTGAGTTCAGGAGACCCGGGTAGCCACCATTGGTTTTTACGGGAGATAGGCGGATATTACCTCGCTGTGTTATTTCTGTTATGGAGGCCAGATGTTTGGTACACCGTGGATGTATGACATATCTGGCACACATTATTGATACCACCATACAGGGCCCGTAGCTTGAGGAGGTCCCAGTGGTACAAGAGTTTCTAGACGTGTTTCCTAAGAAACTACCTGGATTACTACCAATCTGGGGGTTTGATTTTGAGATTGATGTAATTCCGGGGACTACACCGATTTCTATGGCACCATATAGGATGGCACCAATTGAGCTCAAGGAGCAGAAAGTTCTGCTGCAAGAACTATTGGACCAGGGTTTTATCTGTCCTAACATGTCACTGTAGGGTGCACCGGTATTATTTGTGAAAAATAAGGACGATACATTTTGGTTATGTGTGGATTATAGACAGCTGAACAAAGGTACCATTAAGAATCAGTACCTACTACCACGTACTGATGATCTCTTTGATCAGTCACAGGGTGCTAAGGTATTCTTGGAGATAGATCTCCGGTCGGGTTACCATCAGCTACGGATTAGGACCTAGGATGTGCCTAAGACGGCTTTCCGCACCTGATACGAACATTATGGATTTTTAGTCATGCCGTTTGGGCTAACTAACGCCCCTGCTGCATTTATGGACCTTATGAACCGAGTTTTCCATGATTATTTGGACCGGTTAATTTTTTTTATTGATAATATCTTAGTCTACTCGCAGAGTGATGATGAGCATGGTCAGCACCTTAGGGTGATTCTGCAGACTTTTCGTGAGTGACAGCTTTACGCCAAGTTCACCAAGTGTGAATTTTGGCTACGACAGATTGGTTTTCTTGGTCACATAGTTTTTGCGGAGGGTATCTTTGTTGATCTGCAGAAAGTTGAGGCTATATTGAGATGGGAGCAGCCACAAACAGTGATAGAAATCAGGACTTTTCTTGGTCTAGTCGGGTATTACCGCAGATTTGTAGAAGGATTTTCCTGAATTGCTACTCCGTTTCTAGATTGACATGGAAGGACGTCAGATTTATATGGGATGACCGTTGTGAGGTGAGCTTTCAGGAGCTCAAATAGCGGTTGACGTCCGCTTCAATTCTAGCCCTTCCCACAAGTAGTCGAGAGTATGTGGTGTACAGTGACACCAATAGGCAGGGATTAGGCTGTGTATTGATACAAGATGATAGAGTTATCGCCTATGCTTTGTGACAGTTAAAGAAGCATGAGGTGAATTATCCTACGCACGATTTGGAGTTGACGGCCATAGTCTTGGCACTAAAGATATGGCGCTACTATCTATATGGGGTCACATGTAGGGTGTTTATAGATCACAATAGTCTGAAGTATCTATTCATTCAGAGGGAGCTGAATTTGAGACAGCGAAGATGGTTAGAGCTGCTAAAGGATTATGACCTCATCATTGACTATCATCCGGGTAAGGCTAATGTAGTGACTGATGCCTTGAGCTAGAAGTCGTCTTCTTCTTCTCAGACTCTGAGAGTACTTATCTCTCGTGTTTATTGGGACTTCGACCTTTGGGAGTCAGGTTGGCTAGTGATGATCAGGGAGCTATACTAGCCATATTTAAGGTTCGGCCAAGTTTGCTCAACCGTATCAGGGAGCTTCAGTAGAGTGAAGAAGAGCTCCGAGCTATTTATAAAAAAGCCAGTAGAGGTGATATTGATGACTTCAGAGTCCGTAGAGATAGACTGTTAGTTTTTCGAGATCTGGTATGTGTACCAGCAAATAGTGATCTCCGCAGGGCTATTCTTGAGGAGGCCCATTCATCTGCCTATGCTTTAAATCCCTGCAGTACTAAAATATACCGCACCATCAGAGACAGTTATTGGTGGTCTGGTATGAAACAGGAGATTTCAGAGTTTATTGCTCGTTGCCTTGTATGTCAACAGGTAAAGGCCGAGCACCAGCGTCCAACTGACACTTTATAGCCCTTCCCATTCCTGAGTGGAAGTGAGAGCATATCATGATAGATTTTGTAGTGGGGTTGCCGCGAACTTCGGCACAACATGATGCCATTTGGATGATAGTTGACCAACTTACTAAGTCCGCACACTTCATCTTGATCAAGAGTGATTACTCGCTTGACGCATTGGCACACCTCTATATTGATATGATTGTAAGACTCCATGGGGTTCCAGTATCGATAGTATCAGATCGAGACCCCAGATTTACTTTCTTTTTTAGGTCTAGTCTACAGGAGGTCTTGGGTACTAGATTGAACTTCAGCACAATGTATCACCCCCAGACAGATGGTTAGTCAGAGAGGACCATTCAGATTTTAGAGGACTTGTTCAGGGTATGTGTTATGGATTTCAGGGGGAGTTGAGATTGGCATCTTCCGTTAATAGAGTTCGCCTATAATAATAGCTATCAATTAAGCATTGGCACACCATCTTACGAGACATTGTATAGGAGGAAGTGTCGTACCCCGTTGTGCTGGGATAAGATTGGTGAGTGGTGACTCACCAATGTTGAGCTAGTAGAGGAAACGAGGAGAAAGTGAGGATTATCCGTACACAGATGAAAGCCACCTAGGATAGACAGAAAACCTATTCAGTTCGTAGGTGGCGACCTCTAGAGTTCACTGTAGGATACATGGTATTCTTGAGGATATCTCCTTTGAAGGGAGTCATTCGATTTGGACAGTGGGAGAAGTTGAGCCCTAAGTATATTGAGCCCTTCCATATCCTTGAAAGGGTCGGAAGTGTAGCGTATAAATTGGAGTGACCAGCAGACCTATCACATATTCACGATATATTCCATGTCTCGGTACTTAGGAAATATCAGCCAGATCCTTCACACATTTTAAAGGTTTCGCCAGTTGTGCTTCGAGAGCATTTGAGTTTACTTGTTCAGCCCATGGCTATTCTGGATCGACAGGTTAGAAAGCTACGGAGCAAAGTGGTTTCTCTTGTTAGGGTTTTGCGGAGGAGCGACCAGGTCAAGGAAGAGATCTGGGAGCCTGAGGAGGCTATGAGAAGATAGTACTTCCCCTTGTTACTGTATAGTTTTCTTTTAGTTTCGAGGACGAAACTTGTTATTAGGGGGATAGGAAATGTAACACCGACACTCGGTGCACTGTATATTGTTCTCTTTATTATTTTGTATATAATATATTTTCATTTTTATATAGAGAAAAGTCACTCAGAACTTTTTCTGATTTAAAATGCTCTTGAAAATTTTTAACGAGATTGCCAAAAGCTAAAATTTTTCCCTCCTAGCCATTTTAAAATCTACACGTGCAATTTCGACCCCGATAAAATTTTACAAGCTAAAGCAACTTAAAAGGTTAAGGAAACTTGAATTCGGACAATTTTCAATTGTTTGTTAAGAAACACCCGATACTTAATCGCTGGAGGTCAAATTTTGTCTTCATCGAGCCAAATTTAATTCCACCCATACAAAACTGCTAAAATTCTGACAGGAAGCTTAAATTTGGCTAAATTAACATTTTATCAAGTTAAAATGAAATTTTGGAAAATTTGTCAAAATTTACACGGAATGAAGGGAAATTTACACTACCGAGCCAAAATGAAAACCACACGTACAAATTTGATGCCGTGAGATATATACTTGCTAAATTCACTTTAAAAGTAAAGGATCAAGAAGTGAAAGTGAAATTTAAGTCGTAGCATAAAAACGCTTGGTACTCTAAAATTTTCGCATGAGAAACCATAATTTTTGAAATCTACGTGTAAAACAGAGTCCGTAGTGTGATTTCACGCATTTCGAGGTCGACGTCAAATTTTGACCGATCGAGGATTTCTTTCACTCTAAGAGACGTTTGGACTATCAAACGATATCAGATTTATGCGAGACTAACTCTATTTGATTCAGTGCGAAAAACTAAACCAAATGGGTAAGTTTGAATTTCTCAGATTTATGTTCGAATATTGACCCCGTCGTGCGTGATGCATGACACGAAAATCGAGGTAAGAATTTTTATGCAAATCTAAGAAGATCCTTTTATGTAATTTAGAAAAAGGAGTTAGAGACAATTAATAACCATAGGAAGTGTGTCAATGAGGTGGAAAGCAAAGATTCATTTGTAAAGTCAAAGGAACAATTAGAGCCTTAGATTGAAATTTGTAGTTGGACATTAAATGCTCATTTGGTGGAGTTTAACCCTAATTACACCTAGAGGAAACCATGGCTAATCAATTATAAACAAAAACTAAAAGATTTTTCTCTTCATTCTACAAAAGAAACGTGAAGCTCTAAAGAAGCAAGAACTCATCTTCTTCCTCCTCCAAGCCATGAGCTGCCGAGGTGAAATCTCTACATCTTCCTACACACTAACCAATTTCTTTTACATAGATCATTTCTATACATCCTAAACCCCAACATATCCAAAATTAAGGCCAACGGAGAAGGATTTCTTGGTGAAGAACAAAGGGATAGCCAAGAGTTCAAGAGGAAAGATCCAAGTTTTGCTTCAAGCCCAGCTGTCCATCTTCAGGTATGAGACCCTCCATACTCCATAGTATAACATATCTTAATTTGGTGTCAAAATGAGGAGGTTTGCTTAGGAAACAAGGGTTGGCCAAAATTTGAAGTCAAGGAGGAAACCAGAAATTCTGAAATATGAACATTCTGAACTAGTTGTAGTGTTTTAGCTATAGCATTTTCTGCATAAGAACAAATTTAGTGAAAGTTTTACGCATGAAACTAGACATTTAGAGCTTTAAAATGAGATAAGAACCATTGCATTCTGAGTAGAGATGGATTTTATATGATTTTTCAAATTTAGGTGTTCTGCACTAATTCCCTGTTCAGTCCTATATTTTACCCTGATTTCGGCAGCAATACTAACCTAAGTTTTCAAGCCCCTTCCTGATAGATTCAGATCTTGTGCTACTTGAAAGAATAGTAGACCCATGTCGTAGCTTTCCAACGTGGTAAGGATCACCTCAATCCAACCCCTGTGTTAAAGGTTACAGCCATTCTTCGGAAACTCATCAGAGGGTCCTCCATTTTCCAACACTAAAAACATTAGCGTTGTACGACCCCCTTCCAGCCCTTGTTTGCAAAACCTAAATGAAGAAACGTTGTAGATATACCTCTTATCCACCTACTTGGAAAAGTGCAGCCAACTCTATTGAGGGAATCAAGAGTTATACAAAATCTCCCAAAACTGTGCAGAAAAGATTTTGCTTCTCGGCCAAAACTGAACAGAGATTTTGGTGGTCAATATCAGACTCCTTCTAGGCATAATTGGAAGACACCCAAAACATGAAAAATGTAAAACTATGTGTCTTCTAGGGACTGTAAAAAGTTCAGGTAATTTGGAGTTATGTGTTAAAGGTTGTGATGGTTGTGCTAAAAATTAGTCATAATAGACTTTTAAAATGTAATGTGGGTAAAATGGTGCTATTTCAGGGACTTGCACTAGGAATCTTAGAACGTGCCCAACTAAGACGTTGTAGCCTTTTGTCCTATCTCCAACATAGTAAAATATCAGAGTCTTTGTATGAATAGATTGTGAGATATGAGAAATTTGCTAAAACAGGATATAATAGAAAGTGAGAGTTGGATTGGTTTGAAAATGTAGATTTTGAGAAATATTCCATCGAGATTTTGGAGATAAGTTCAACATGAAAAATGTGAGTTTTTATGTAAGCCAACCATAGAAATTGGAATTTCCCAATTCCGACCCTGGTTGAGGAACTTGTGGTCAATTCCCTAAAATGGCGCAATAATAGAATTTGAAAACCCTAGATTTATCTATAACTAGGGTTGTATCACATTTATATTATTATATACGTATCATATGATCTCTTAAGTGACTCATATTTTACATTATGTTTATAGAGTATCGTTGGTAATATTGAGGGGAGCATATTTTTGTGTGTGTCTCGAGATTCGTGTCGGGAGTGGCGTACCCTCCTACATACTGTGAGTGAGATTTATTATATTATGTGTCCGATACACAATATCATATTTTAAAATATTTTTTGATACAAGTATGATTTAATGAATATGTGATGTGAAATTGTGAATGAATTACGAAATGTTTTTTTTTTGTGAATTCATGGAGTGTCCACAAATATGTTTTACGTGATTATATATGTATCCAAACGAGTTCTAAAATATGAAACCGTGCCATTGCATTTAATTTATACATATTTTATGAAATTATTCTTGTGGAAATGATTGACATTGTTTGAAAAATGTGGCATGACACGTGATTAATTTGATGATTATATTATATATGGGCCGAGGGCCCTGATATGTGATGAATGATAATTTTGTGATAGCTAAATCCCATTCCGTAGCTACGAATGATACATGTGTAGGGTGATCCATATTTGCACCCAATACGCTTTTCCGGAAGGTATCCCACATAACATCGGAAAATAGTAAATGTATTGTGATTCGACATGGTACTAATTAGGTTGAACCCATAAGGGGGAAGGCTATGGTGTGTCGTAATCTAGCACCTGATGAGATCCGTCGCTAATTTCCATCGCTGATAAAAAAATTCAAAAAAAATCAGCGACTAAATAATTTTCCATCGCTGATATTGAATTATTAGTGACGGATATTTCATCCGTCGCTAATTCTTGAACCCCCTCAAAAGAACACACGCTCGCACGCATCCATGCCCCAAACATGCACCTAACCCGCCCGCACGCCGCCGCCCACCCTCCCACCCGCTTGCTTTAATCTGTGTAAAATGCCTTCAAATGCCACCGGCTTGCATCGAACCCTAGCACACGTGAAACTTTGTAAGCAACAAAACCACTCGACCAAAGTTACCTATATATACATACTCTTTTTTTATTTATTATTTTTATTTCATATTTTTTATTAATAATAAAATAATATAAAATGATAATTTATTATAAAATAATAAAATAATAAAATTTAAGCTTAAAATAAAATAATAAAAAATTTTAAAAATAAAATAATATTATTTTTCTACAAAATAAAATAAAAATTAAAAAAAAAATCCGTCGCTAAAATTTCCGTCGGTAAATTTCCGTCGTTAAAATTTCCGTAGATAATCCGTCGGTAAATTTTCGTCACTAATCCGTTACTAATGGTTGTATATTGAATTTTTTTTTCCTTCAACAAATTATCAACAGATAAGCGACGAAAAATTTCCGTCATTAAAAATTCTATTGGTAATCCGTTACTGATAGATTTGTAATATATATATATATATATATCCGTCACTAATTCGTCACAAATCTCTTAATATACTGTTCGTCACTAATCCGTCGCTGATTAAACAAGCATGAATGAATTAATCCCAATCAACCCACAAAGTGAACCACTACCACTTTGTTATGGTTTTAAAAAATGAGGACCAAACAAGTCACGTATCCGGTGACATATGATTTTATTAATTCTTAGGGAAAGACAATTGCCCAAAATGTGATTTGTATGTGCCATGGGAATCTTTGATTTTACTGGCTAGGTAAAAGGGTGATTCTTAGAAGTCCCTAGATTATACTTTAAAATAAAAGGGACTTGTTATTTTCTTCACGGAGAAAATGAAATATGTTAAATAGTAAGTTTTTAAGTATAAATTACGTTACCAGAGATATTTTTTTAAAATAACTATTAAATATATTAAAATCATTGTTAAAATTTGAAACTGTTTGCTTGAAATGAGCTATTGAGTACGTTAATTATCAGTTTATAATTGCTTGTGCTTAAAAATTGAAGGGACAAGACAAAGACTTTTTACTAAGTCACCTGCCCTTGCTTCAACCTTGACTTCCTAGCAAATTATTTGTATTGTAGGTTCTACTGACTCTTGTAGCCTACCTAACTTTCCCTCCAAATATTGGGGAGAATTGATCTCTCTCTTGTAAGAACAAATAATAATGGTAATAATAGCAATAACAATACTAATAATAATAATACAAATTAGCTAATTTAGTACTTTGCGTTACTTTGGTTACATCATTTAAAGATTCATTAATAATATTAGTTTGCTGTTTCTCCTGACTAGAAAATTAATAAAACTTTCTGTCATTAAAAATTAAAACTGTTATTTTATTAATTTCTTTCAAAAATACCAAAAAAAAAATGATTAACGTTGTACACACACAGAGACACACACGTAAGAATCGGTATTTTGATGAATTTATTTTCGAAAATTATGTGAAAAAAGACCACTACCAAAGGCCTGCCCTTAGCAAGAACTTGATTGGAAAGGTTAAATGGATAGGAAACTAAGTTGAAACTAAGTTGAAGAAATAAGGATTAAAAGAAAAACCTTATGGCTCATTATCTTGTTTGGCTTCATTTTTTTTTTCATAAACTAACCATATCCGATTATCATGTTGCATCTAACTCAATCCGATTTGAGTCGGATTGAACATTTAATGGACAAAACTCTCCTTGGTTTGGCTTCATTCTATACAAATGTTCTATATTAGTTCTATTAGAAAACAACCATTTGATGACCATCATCAATATATATATATCTCTCTCCAAGATATCATATTAAATAATCAAGAAATTATTATGTTTATATGCGGACGTGTACCTGAATACATAACGACCAATTGATGTTTAGAGTCATGTAGTTGGTATTCTAGATCTATACATTTTCCCTAAGAGAACCCTTTAATTTCTCTCTTAGTTTTCTCTCTTGATGATGGGATGTCAAAAAGAATGAAAGTTGCATGTGTTTTGGGGACCATAACCACTATATATAAATAATATTATTATCTCTTGATATTTCTATTTTAATCCATCACAAATATGAGAATTATCTCTTAGGTCTACAAACATTAAAGGATCATAACCTATCCAATATTTTAGAGTCTAAATTATCTAAAACTTTCATAGATCACTTTTAAATAGATACTAACTTATATAACAATTTGTGACATATAATTATTTACATATAAGTCAAATGTTGGATTAAGAATCCAACAATCTCCCATTTAGACTATATATGTAACCTTATAATTATATATTACAAAAATATCCATATGAGCTCAATTTTGCAATCATTACCGAAAAGTATCTAAAACAAATCCAATCCAATCAAAGTGGCCTTTATTACATCTGTGCTAACTTGACCCTTTAATGGTCACATATGCCACTGAATGACATGGATCATAATATGGATGTATAACATGAAAATTTTATGTTATGTGACCTCAATTTGCCTATTTCTGATCGGTCCACCTTAAATGTTAGTGAGATCAAATTTACCAAAATTAGAGTATGAATAAACCAAAACTATATTTCTGTAGAAAATTAACTCAAAATATCCATAATTTAATATAACAAAATTGTGTCCATATTAGAAAAACATCCAAAAATTATAAACTTCCGCTAAAACTAAATATTCTCAAATGACATGACACCGATACGAGTGGTGTGCTCATGAAATACTTTGGTTGGCAATCCCTTAGTAAGTGAATCCATAATCATAAAGTTTGACAAGTACCAATATCCTGTATAGATAACTATTCACTCTGAATTCTTTTTTTAACAACCAAGAACTTGAAACTTGTATGCTTTGCCTTTGTCGAGCTCCTCTTATTATTATAATAAAAGGTTGCCGACTTATTGTCATAAAATAATTTGAGTGGTCCATCAACTCCATTCACTATGCGCATCCCCATGATAAAATTCTGTAACCACATTCTGTGATTGGATGCTTCATAAAACAATATGAACTATGCCGCCATGGTAAAAGAAGTTGTAAGAGACTATTTATCACTCTTCCAGGAGATAACACTCCTAGCTAGAAGATAGATATAACCCAATGTAAATTTCATGCTATCTTGGCATCCAAAAAAATTGGAGTCGGTATACCCAACTATCTCAAACTGATTTAATATCTGATATGTGAGCATGTATTTTTTTTAATCATTGTAAGTACGACAAGACTAGTTTGACTATTTTCCAATGGTCTACTATTGGATTATTTAAGTATCTACCCAATATCTCTGTAACATATGCAAGATTTGGATACATACAAACTTGAGCATACATAAAACTTCCATTGCTGACGCATAAGAAATCTTTTATATTTACTTTTTCTCAAAATCATTCTTAGGGTATTGACTGAGAATGTTTTTCGATATAGCCCTGTTGTGATAATTTAAGAATGTACCGAGAGCGATCTCGGTGAATATGGATGCCTAAAACAAAAAAGACGTCACTAAAATCTTTCATCTTAAAATTTTTAATTAGAAATCTCTTGATTTTGTGCGATAAATCTATATCATCGTTGTCAAACAAAATGTTGATGAGGGTTGGGTGTTTTGTTTTATCCCTTCGTAACTATTGTAACAGTATCATAGTCACAATACCAATCTACTCGCCTTATCCTAATTAGGATAAGGCCACTGTGACTACGATGTGACCAGCAGAATGCAAGGTCTCTGTTTTTATGGTTTTTGCTCAAACCTCACTCTATCGATTCCGCTTCTTAGCTATTCGTGACACAAAAGGACGCTATTGTGTACAAAGGTAGAGAAAAAGATAAAGAAACCAACAAGAAGAGAGAAAGAGGAAACAATAACACTACTACAAAATGTTAATACTGTCAACAACACACAATCAACAAGGAAACACGTTTAAAAGAGCAAGCGAGAGAGAGATCCCGAAAGTTTACTACTAACAGCAAAAAGGGAGAGAAAGATTGATAATCAAGGAGAGAGACAAACGAAGAGGCGGTAGAGAGAAGAAATAAAATGATATTTAGTTATATTTTATTTAAAGAATGTAATATGAAGAGAGAAAATGAAGGGATTAGGTTTAAAATTCATGGGTTTGACCCAAAATTGGTTCCATGGTTTTTACTCATAAAAATAAAGCATCTTTAGACTTCAACATAGAATTTGGGTTGAGAAAGATAAAACTAGACTTGACATCTAACCGGACTAGGTTGGGCATGCTATAGCTGGCCCAAACCATCATTTTCACCATGTGTATATGCCCCTCAATTCGAAGTGCATCGGGGTACGAGAAGTGGGGATGTTACAATCGACCTCTTCAAAGAATTCTATCACCAAAATTCACATACGACAATGCACAAGAAAAACATAAAGCTATTAACTAATCATATTGTCACAGACCCTAATTTAGTTGCAAGAAATAAATTATATTAATAATAAAATGAGAATGCTACCCCAAACAAGTGAATTAGGTACGAAATCAGACACTTGGAATATTAAAAATCTAGATTTGATCAGTCTGTTGCTAAAAATTAGGTATTTGAAGTATTTAGAAAATGAGAAGAAAAATTCCTAGTATTTGTTTCTCATATATCAAATAGATTAAAACCTATTTTTCTAAAATTTTTGTATGTTGTTAGCTCTCCAAATAAAATCCAACAAAAATAGGCATTTCAAGTTTTGTTTTTGAAAGAGAGAGTTGAATTTTTATCTTTAAAGAGTTAAGTGTTGAAACTATTTTTATTGAATGCAAATTGGGGTATTTTTTTATTTACGTGTAATGCATTGCACGTAAATAAGTTCTGGATATTAAGCTCTATCACCTAGAGAATTATTTGCCACACTAGATAAGTTTTGGCTGACCTAGACATTCCTATGCCTTGTGCATGCCTTACATGTGTAATCCATGTGTCCTGCACGTGTCAACATCTTGGGGTGAAGGTGATGACTCAATACCATCCGAGCGCTAAAAATACCCCTTCCTCTCCCATTTCAAACCACAAGCAGACCAAGAAAGAAATAGAATAAGAAAGGAAAAGAGAGAGAGAAGAAAGAAGGAAAGAAAAAAGAAAAGTAAAAAGAGAGAAAGAAAGAGAGAAAGAGAGAAAGAGAGCGAGAGCTACTGTTTTTAGAAAACTAGTCAATTGACAGAACCTCTGATTAGGACAACTCATTCAAGTGAGTGTCCATTGTATTCATACATCTTTTTATACATAACTATCATGATTTACTACTATTACTTATTCCATCAATGCAAGTATTTGTGATTGTTATCTAAATCGGTATGTGTGGAGATCCGTCAAGAAAGTAAGGGCTATGTCGAACATCGAAACACATATTGGTAGCTACCTATTATATGGATACGAGCTTTATCCACTTAATGAGATGGAGACTGATAGACCTCTATGGAAATCAACCTCTTATTTGGAGGGATAAGAAAACTGTACTCATGATACTGGTATAAGGTGGAACTTGCTCGTCATGATGACTAGTATTGTACCTGTGAAATGTGTTACTGTTATTACTGTTCTATGCATGTTGTTGTTTAATATTTATTATGTTCTTAAATCGAAAGCTTTTTGCAAAATTTTACAATGAAAATGTTTTGCACACGTGCACACACGGATCTCACTGAGTTGTCAAACTCACACAAAAATAATTTGTTGGAATCCAAGACTAGGAAAGATAGACAAATTCGTGGAGGTATCTTTGTTGTAAATAGCATTACCAGTAGAAGCTCCGCTGCTTTACCTTGTACAAAAGACTGTTGTAATATATAGTGGTTGAAATGAATAAGATTTATTATTTTAGCATGACTTACATTATCCATGTGAATGACTGAGCCCTGGTGAGAGTCGGACAATACGTCGTCGATGAAGCCTCGGAGAGGGGTACAATTGGGGCATGACACATATAATCAACACTGTCAAGATCACATCACAATCAGTAAGGCATAGACACAACATCATAAGACTCGATGCTAATCTCAAGGCTTAATACTAATGTTAGTGAGTCAATAGTTAAAATAAGAAATGATAAATTATTTATAATCGAGAGATTTAAATATTTAAAATCAATTTTATAAAAGACAGAGTGATTGACACAAATGTATCTCATAGAATACAAGCAAAATAGTTGAAATAGAGAAGTATATTCAATATTCTATGTAATCAAAATTTACCTCTAAAAGTTTAAAAGAAGTTTCATAGAATGATAACTAGATCTACTTTATTGTATAGTTATGAATGTTGAACAATGTACCAAAAACACAGGCTGAAGATAAGAGTTATAGAAATGAGAATGTTAAGATAGAAATGTTGATACACAAGAGTAGACAACATAAGAAATGAGTTTATTAGAGAGAAAGTTTGGGTTGCATTTATCAAGAAAAAATTGAGAAAAATACAATTAAAATTGTATAGATACGTACATAGGTGACCCATAGAGACTCCGGTTAGGCGGTGCAAGACTAAGACAAGTACTTATATTAAACGAGGAAAGGGAGATCTAATAAAAATTGAATAACAACAATAAAATATAATATAAATTATCTAAATATAGATAATGATATAATACAAGATAGAGTTCAATAGCACACAAGAATCTATGTGATAGAGCTTAACTGATTTCATGTCTTCTTATAACTAAGCAAAATAATAAGCTTTGATAAAAAAAAATACAAAACCTACCCAGCATGTTTTACTCCATTCACTGAAGTGAATGCAATAACATATAATTATTCACATAAACATAATGAGGGATGCGGTCTTCATATATCCTCAATTAAGTTTTTTATTTTCTCTTAGCAATCTTTCAAATTATTAATTTTATTATAATGGAAAATTTCATGGATGGGTTTTCAATTGATAATAAAAATACATGTCTATGCAATGATGCATTAATTTACTTAAAAAATATTTTTCTTAGATGATCAAGTAAGAAACTAATGTTAGTATGATATTTCGTAATACGAAATTGATTGAAGGCCACAAAAAAGTTAACATATTATTACTTGGAGAAACAAAATTTTATATCAACAATGCGTTATATTCAACAAAATTTTAAAGAAATTTATTAACTTTTAGAAATATACGCAGAAATGGATATCATATTAAGATAATAGATAAAAAAATATTGAATATTCGTGTATTATAAATAGTATATTATAAATATTGTAACACTTAACTTTTGATATTAATTTTTAAGTTTTTATCAAACAGCAGCCAAAAGTCTTATCGTGCCTAACAGGGTAAAACTCAAAAAGTTTTTGAAAACTAGATTTGAACTCTTCCATTGAACTCCATCCAACCATTTGTTTTTTCTTTTCATCTTTTTCATGTTTAAATAGCCTTTAATTCAGGCATATCCAATTACTTCTGTTGTTTGACATTAAGCAAAAAAAAAAAAAAAATTGAGTGATGCTAAACTAGCATGTTCCATTGTTTGAGTCCACTAAAATTTGTATCATCTAGACGCCTATTGCTAATGTGAAATAATGAAAAAATATAGCTACCATCAAACGCCCAGGTACCGAGTCTCCTAAATCAAAACTACAACCCTTTACTGATTACTTCACTTGGGCAAAAGATGAAAAGGAAAACTGTGTCAGGCATCGCACCCCTTACCAAAAGCAGATAAACATGTAAATACAGAAGTAACAAACCCAATTAAAATGCGACATTTGGATTCGCGACAGTCTACTCCCCGTGTGTGATAATGTGGAAGGAAATTTATATTAAAAGAAATTCCAAATAAAATAACGGCAAAGTCCCCTCTATTTAGTGAGTATTTAGCCATCTGGGGTTATGCAAAGAAAGATATTTAACAAAAAACAGAGTATAATTATACTGTGAATATAACAGTTTTTTCGGCAGAGAATATGCTATTTCAAAAATTTATCAAAAATCCAATTTTTCTCAAAACTCTTTGAATCCTATGTCATGTTAAATCTACAGAAGTCTAGTTTCATCAGGAGAAAACCCTACTCAATTTGCAGTTGTGTAGAAAAAGATATTGAATAAAAAATAGGACATGGTCAGGCTGTCCAGTATACCAAATTCTCTAGGGTTTCATTCAAGGACGGAATTCTCTTGTCCGTGGTTCATTTCCTCCAAATTCCAGCAACACAATTATATCAAAATATATTTTATAGGATTATTAAGTATCAATTTAACAAACACATACAAGATACTTGTCTCAAACTTGTAATTTTTCTCTTGAGTTTTCCTTTCTTCTCTCTTCAAGCTTTTCTTGGATTTCTAACTTGTTCTCTAGGTATTTTGTACTTGCTTTCACTTCCCAAAGGCAAGAGTTAACATATATATGGATGGAGGTGTGTTATTTCAAGTTTAAAGTGTTTTAATGGAGTTTAAGGTATGTTTCTGGAGGAAGAAAATGGAAGTCGAAAATAAACCTTGACGAGAAAGTTTATTGCATTTAAACCTATTTTGGTGAGTTATCAAAACTAAGGGTGTCAAGTGTTAAGTAATGAAATGCCATGGTGTCCCCAAATTATTTTTGTTTTATTTTTTTTCTTTTTCTTTTCCTTTTCCTTTTTCTTTTCCTTTTCCTTTTTCTTTTCCTTTTATGAGTCCCACACCAAACCCTAATTCGGTTCTCTTGCGGTATTATTTCGATCATTTTCATTCGTCACTATATTCCACAGTTTATACTAAGTTTAATATGTTTGACCTCTATTTAAAATCATAAACATAAAAATCGAAATATGCATCGCAAATATGTCTAAAATTAGAACGCATCAAATTTATCACAATGCGAAACAACGAATTTAAGCATGACAAGTAGGAATGCAAACGAAAATGCATGTCTTAGTAATTTCTAAGAATGGGACCTTATATCCTTCCCCCCTTAAAAGATCTGGTCCTCCGGATCATAGCTCAAGCTCAAAAAGATAGGGCTATCGCCTCCTCATTTCTAACTCTAACTCCTAGGATGCCTCTTCGGAGGTAATGGTGTTTCCACAAAACTTTTACCAACTTAATTGTCTTGTTCCTTAAGTTCTACTCTCGATAATCCAAAATCTGGATTGGTTGCTCAACATAGGTTAGATCTTCTGTAACTTGGAGTGGTTCATAGTTGATCACATGTGAAGGATCATGGACATACTTCCTTAGCAAGGAAACATGGAAGGTCGGGTCAACTCCCTCAAATGCTAGAGGTAGAGCTAACTCATATGCAGATAAACCAACTCTCGTTATAATTTCAAAAGGACCAACAAATCTAGAGCTGAGTTTTCATTTTTCTTCCCAAATCTCACCACTCCTTTGATTGGAGAGATTTTCAGAAAAACTTTATCTCCTATTTCAAATTCCAAATCTCTGTGTCTCTGATCCGCATATGGCGAGATTGAGCTATTCTAAGCGTTTCTCGAATGGCTTGGACTTTCTCTGTGGTTTCTTATAGATAAGCAGGCCCTGTCTCGGATTGAAGTAGATGTTTCTCTCCCACTTCATCCCAACAAAGAGGAGTCCTACATTTTCTCCCATATAATACTTCAAATGGTGTCATACCAATGCTAGAGTGATAGCGGTTGTTATAAGCAAATTCCACTAGTATTAAGTGTTCAACCCGACTACCACGGAGCTCTAAAATGCAAACTCTCAATATATCCTCTAGAGTCTGTATAGTTTTCTTGGATTGACCATTTGTTTGAGAATTATATGCCGTGGAAAAATTAAGTTTAGTTCCCAACCTAGACTAAAAACTCTGCCAAAATCGAGAAACGAATCTCGGATCTCTATCAAAAACAATTGACACTGGTATGCCATGCAACCTCATGATCTCGCCAATGTAAAGCTTCACTAACTTCTCCATGGAATGGGTCATCGCAACAGGTAGAAAGTGAGCTAACTTGGTGAGCCGATTCACTATTACGTATATAACATCAAATCCCCTTAACATTTTAAGTAATCTTGAGATGAAATCCATAGTGATATGCTCCCATTTCCATTCAGGAATAGGGAGTGGCTCAAGTAGTCTACCAGGTCTCCAGTGTTCAGTCTTTATTTGTTGACATGTTAAGCATCTACAAACAAACTATGCAATAGCTCTTTTCATACCAGGCCACCAAAAGGATTCCCGCAAATCTCTGTACATATTGGTGGATCTAGGATGAACGGAAAAGGTTGAGCTATGTGCTTCCTTTAAAATCAATCTCCGCAATCCCTGAGCTTCAGGAACTACTAACTTATCTCGAAATCTGAATGTTTCATTTGTTACATTGAATTCAGGTTTCTCCTCTTTAAGAATGTCTTCCTTGAGCTTAATTGTGGATTCATCAGTTTACTGAGCCACCCTAATGCGATCAGATAGATCTGGTCGGACCATAAACTGAGCCAAAAGAGACCTCTGGCTGGTTACCTTAGCATAAATCTTTAACTGCTCAAACTCAGCTATCATCTAATATTCTTTTACTCATAGAGCTGCAACTGGAATAGTAGATTTACGACTGATAGCATCCGTTACAATATTTGCTTTACCAGGTTGATACTGAATAGTAATATCATAATCCTTCAATAGTTCGAGCCATCTGCGTTGTTTTAGATTCAACTCTTTCTAGGTAAATAACTATTTGAAACTCTGATGATTAGTGAATATCTCGCAGTGCTCACCGTAGAGGTAGTGTTTCTAAATCTTCAAAGCAAATACAATAACTGCAAGCTCCAGATCATGGGTGGGATAATTTGCTTCATGAGGTTTCAACTATCTAGAAGCATAGGCTATCACATTTCATCCTTGCATCAGTACACAACCCAAACCGGTTTTGGATGCATCACTAAAAATCACATATCCCTGTCCACTAACCGGTAATATTAGTACTGGAGTTGATACAAGTCTATCTTTTAGAGTTTGAAAACTGGCCTCATATTTTTCATCCTACCTGAAGGGTGCATTCTTACAAGTCAATCTGGTAATTGGAGCAGCTACAAAAAAAAATCCTTAACAAATCTACGGTAATAACCTGCCAAACCCAGAAAACTACGAACCTCTGTAACTGTCGTAGGTGGAGACCAATTAACAATAGTTTCAATCTTCTTCGGATTTACAGAAACCCTTTACTAGAGACAATGTGATCCAGAAAAGTTACTTCACTGAGCCAAAATTCACATTTACTTAATTTAGCAAACAATTTCTCAGCTCTTAAAGTTTGTAAAGTTGTATGGAGATATTGTTCATGCTGGTCTCTATCCTTAGACTATACCAGAACATCATCGATAAATACCACAATAAAATCATCCAAATAGAGTCTGAAAACATGATTTATCAAGTCCATGAAAACTACTAGAGCATTGGTTAGCCCAAATGGTATAATAAAAAATTCATAGTGACCATATCGAGTACGAAAAGTAGTTTTTGGTATATCTTCCTCTCTGACCCTAATAAAATGATAGCCGGATCTAAGATCCAATTTAGAGAAAATTGTAGCATCTTGTAACTGATCAAATAGATCATCGATTCCCGACAAGGGATATTTATTCTTAATGGTCACTTGATTCAATTTACGGTAACCAATGCATAACCTTAAAGAACCATCATTCTTCTTTACAAATAAAACTGATGCACCCCAAGGAGAAACACTCAGACGAACAAACCCCTTGTCCACCGGTTCTTGTAACTGAGTTTTCAACTCCTTCAACTCAGCTGGTGCCATTCTATATGGAGCCATGAAATAGGAATAGTATCTCTTACCACATCAATAGGGAATTCTATCTCTCTAACTGGTGGCAATCTGGGCAAATCATCTGGAAACACATCTGGGAAATCCCAAACCACTAGTATGTCAACCAATTGTGTTTGTTCCTTTTTGTCTTCAATGACATAAGCTAAATACCATTGACAACCCTTGGATAGCATCCTAGTTGCTCTAATGAAAGACACAACAGGAGCTCTGATAAATCTATCACCAACAAAGAAAATCTATGGCTGTCCTGGTGGTGAAAAACATACAATCTTCCAGTGATAATCAACCAGTACAAAATTTGTTGATAACCAATCCATGCCCAGAAGTACATCCAAATCCAACAACTCTAATGGTAATAAATCAATGCTAAAATATGCCCCTGGAAACTCACAACACAACCCTATAAATTTTTGTAATAAGAACATCATCTCCTAGAGGGGTAGCAACCTACAACCACTGCTGTAGAGGTTCAGACTCACAAGGCAAGTACATAATAAATGCAAATGAAATGAATGAATGCGTGGCACTCAGATCAATCAAAACACGAACATTACGTGAAAATAACTTCATTCTACCTGTAATCACATCGGGTGAAGCACGAGGCTCCTGTGCAGTGACTGTAAGAACTCTAGCCTGACCTCCTGGGCCTGGTGGCATACCTTGAGGTCATCTCTGCTGTGGCTGTGGTGGTAAAACTGGTCCAGGTGGTCCCGACCTTAATGAAACTGGAGGGGCTGCCCTATGCTAAGTCGGAAGAAGCCTAGGTGGAGGAATATACTGTAAAGGAGTAGGCTGTGACTGCCCAGACCTAAGAGGACAATGAGAAGCATAATGACTCGGCTGAAAACATGTAAAACAATGTCTCGTTCCCCCTTCACATGGCCCCACATGCAAATTTCCATAAATTGGACACGATGGCCTCTTGTGGGAGCGTTTACCCTGCTCAAACTGTCTCTTCTTCTCCTTTTTCTTCTTCATGCTTGAAGTTTGGACTTCTATTGGCCGTTTCCCCTGCAATCTCTCCTGTCTATCTTCAGTGACCAACTCCAGAGCCTTAACATTATTCACTAGATCTCGAAAAGTCGTGAAAGGCAAAGCTACTAGATGCCTTTGGAAGAAGGATTACAATCCTTTTTAAACTTCTTTGCCCTCTTTTCTTTCGTATCAACTAATTCTAGAGCATACACCGATAGTCTAGCAAAGTGGTCTTCATACTGGCTAATAGTCTGATTGCCCTATCTTAAATTCAAGAATTTAGACATCTTTTGATCTCAAACAAAAGTGGGCACATATCTCTCATAAAAGATCTGAGTGAAATTATCTCAAGTGACATACTGAAGGTCACTATTATATCGGAGTCTCAACTCCGAACTCCACTAGTCATATACAGCTTCTTTCAAATAATGGCTGGCCAATCTGACCTTATATTCTTCTGCCACCATTAACTCGGAAAAGAGTCTCTGCATCTCTACAATCCAAATCTCTGCAACCTGAGTATCATTACTCCCCAAAAATATCATCGGCTCCATCTTTCTAAACTTAGTTATCAACTTCTGGAATCGACGATCCTCTTGTGGCATGTATGGATTCCCCCTGTCTTCACGTCCCTCTCCATCTCAGTGGCTCTCTGATCTCTACATGTTCTAACCCGATCTGATTCAGAACCAACATATACCACTAAAGTTGCTAAAACTGACATAGCTGAAAAGATATGCATGGTATGAGTAGCTGGAGAGATATCTACAATCTCACTTCTTATTATTGGTTGAGACAACCTCTCCGTCAGTCTACGAATGTCTCTAGACATAGTGCCTACCATAGCCATTAGGGCGGCTAAAGCCTACTACAAACCTGTCCATTCTGGCCTCTGGTCGCTTAATATTTGAGATTGAGGATCCTGTCTCTGCTCATTATCCTTATGCTTTCCTTTAGGAGATACTTCATTCTGTCTCCTTGTCTTAACCATTTCGTATCCTAGTGACCTGATGCATACAAATAACAAATAACATCACTCATGATATAAACTATCCTCTACCTCATAGCTTATACCTATAGTCACAAATTCTAGGTGCAGATTACCCAAAACCTTAGACTCTGATACCAACTGTGACGCCCGCTATCCAGGCATCGTATCTCCTACCAAAAGGAGATAAACATGTAAATGCGGAAGCAACAAACCCAATTAAAATGCGACGTCTGGACTCGCAATAGTCGTACTCCCCGTGTGTGACAATACGGAAAGAGATTTACATTAAAAGAAATTCCAAATAAAATAATGGTAAAGTCTCTCATATTTAGTGACTATTTAGCCATTTGAGGTTAACATAAAATCTAATAAAACATTCAATTCCCTTGAACTATCAAACAAACGGTATTAATGGCACTCTCGGCCATCCAATAACACACTACAAAATATAGTCTCAATATAGATTAAAAGTATATCAAGCTCTCCTTGTCCTCTAACGATTCATTTACATATAACCAGTACTCATACAAACCCAAAGAAAATACAAAAGCAACATACTTTAATATTACAAATAGGTCGGAAAAGAATAGGGAATGAAATCTCTTGGCTCAAATGCCTCTACCTTGCAGTTCTCTCTTGTCTCATTGATTATTTGAAAATAAGGATATCAGGGTTAGGATAATCTGAGCAAGTATACGGGGAATCAATGGCAAGCAAAGCAAGCAAACAAGTACAAGAATATTATCATCCCTATCTAAAAATCGAAATCATAGCAAAGTGTACCAATAATGCACATTAACTCAAAAGGACAATCTCAATTGTCACATTTAAAACCATTATACTTTTTTATCTTCATTTTTTCAATTTAATTTGACATTTAAAGAAAGGAATGGAAAGTCGAACCAAGCTAGTGTATGAGGGGAGCAAACTAAAAATTCGGTGTTCCTAAATGAAATGTAGGTCTTTTTAGGTTAAACACCTCAAACACTTCACCTGCTTCTAATTCCATCCTTATAGGGAGAAGAGATACATCCATAGTTTCTCAAACTTCACCTGCAAGTTTTACAAAGCTTTCGGAACTGTATATACCAACTGTACTCCATAAGTATTGCCCGCAGGCTTCGTAAAGCTTTTAGAGTAACCATCGTATTATCACTTTCTCTTCATATTACTTTATCTTAACATGATTAATGACCACAAAGAGCCCAATTCATCACAAAGAATTTATAATAGGATTCAATACCAATTGCACAAAGAAAACCACATCAAACAATGTTAAACCCAAAATTCACAATATAAATTGCGTAATTATAGAAAAATTATCATAACTTTTTCTACAAATATCGGATTGATATGATTCTATGGCCATTTAAAGATAAGATATAGAACTACAATGTTTATGTTCAGAGATTAGCTTAATTGATGCAAAATTTAACACAAAAACAGGCAGAAATAGGGTTTTCTATAGAAAACTTGACATTTTAAAAATTCACAAAAAATTCATTTGTCAATGAAACTCTACTACAAAAAAACAGCCTTTTAGCTACAAATTTAGCGACGAAAAATTCTTCATCGCTAATAACGCGTCGCAAAAATTTAACGACGAAAATTAGAAATCCGTCGCTAAATTTTGTGATGAAAATCTGAAATCCGTCGCTAAATTTAGCGACAAATAATTTTTCGTCGCTAAAATTTGTCACAAAATTTAGTGACGAAAAATTATTCATCGCTAAATTAGTGATATAAAAAAATCCGTTGCTAAATTTAGCGACGAAAATCTAAAATTCGTCGCTAAATTTAGCGATAGATAATTTTTGTCGCTAAAATCCGTCACTAATTTAGGAAAAGAAAAGTCCGTCGAAAAATTATCCGTCCCTAATTTAGTGACGAATAAAAAAATTTGTCGCTGAATTAGCGACGGATTTGGAATCCGTCGCTGATTCCAAATGCCCTGCCCACGAGCCAGCGCTAGCCTGGAACCACGTGCCTGGACAGGCCCCACCCACCCCCACCCACCCGAGCCAGCACCAATCTGCAACCTGCCCGCCCGAGCCAGCACCCCCACTCCAGCTCTCCTCACTTAATTGCTGGAAAATGCCGCTTTGCCTTCTATCTCCACCGTGGTTTGAACTCCTACACACCTACACCTGCACGCACACGCATAAACCTGTAAACCATCAAACCAAATAAATTATGTGATATAAACTTTTTTTTTACTTATTATCTTTTCTTCACATTTTTCTAATAATAATAAAATAATATATAATAACAATTTAAAATAATAAATATAATAACTTTTTTTATTTAAACCACAAACCTAAAATAATATTAATTAAAAATAATAAATATGATAATTTTTAATAAAATAAAAAATAATAAAATACTAATTTAAAATAAAATAATAAATTAATTAAAAAATATATTAATATTATATTTTGTTTTCTTCTGTTTTTCTTTTATTTTATTATTTTATTATTTTTTTCATTTTTATTTTATTTTTTTACTCCATAGTTAAAAATGGATTATGCGATCTCAATAATATAAAATTATAATTATCAATAAATTATAATATATTAATAATTTAAAAAATCTAAACAAAATATTTTTATTCGTTTGAGTATATAAGAATTTCAATATAATTATTATATATAAGAAATTTTAATAAAGAGAATAGAAAGAAAAAAAAAACAAAAATAGAGATGAGAGTAAGAGGAAGGAAAAAAAAAAGTGAGGGCGCGCGGGCATGAGCAGGGAGCGGGCGCCTAGGGACGCAGGTATGAGCAGGGAGCAGGTGCCCAGGCAGGCGCGCGGGCGCCCAGGGATGCGGGCGCGCGTAGGGCGCGGGCACCCGTGCTGGCATGTGCGGGCGCCCAAGGACGCGGACGCCCAGGGACATAGGCGCGCGCCCCTGCCTGCGCCCGGCTCGCGCCCCTGCCTATGGTTTTTTTTAAGAATTAAATAATATTATTCTTTTAAAAAAATGAAATATAATATAATAAATAAAATATAAATTAAAATATTATAATATAATAATAATATGATTTGTTAAAATAAAATAATAAAATAAAATAAAAATAAAATAAAATTCTAATTAAAAAAGATTAAATTCAGCGACAGATTTGGAATCCGTCGCTAATTACTACCGGATAAATTTCGTCGTTGCTAAATTAATTTTTTCATTTAAATATTATATTAATATTATATTTTATTTAATTATATATAAAAAATTTAGCGACGGAAAACATATCCGTCGTTAAATTAATTTTTAACTTAAATATAACATATTAATAAAATAAAAAAAAATAGAAAAAATAAAATTTTATTTAAAAAAGATTAAATTTTGTGACAGATTTTAAATCCGTCGTAAAATTTAGCCACGAAATATTATTTATCGCTAATTAGCGACGAAATTTGTAATGAAAAATTTTTTGTCGCCAATTAACGACGAATTTAGTCATGAAAATTTTTTCGTCACTAATTAGTGACGAATTTAGATACGAATGATGTGTCCGTCGCTAATTTAGCCACAATTTCATTTTCGTCGCAAATTTTGTGGTAAATTAGCGACAAAAAAGTTTTTGTCGCTAAATTTGTCACAAAATGACGATAAATTTTTTTCGTCGCGAAAATTAGTGACTAAAACCGTATTTTTTTGTAGTGCTCTTCGGATTATATGTCATTTTAAAGGTATAGAAGTCTAGTTTCTTACAAGGAAGACCCCATTCAATCTTCAGTTACGCAGAGAAAGATATTTAACAAAGAACAAAGTATGGTCATACTACGAATAAAACAATTTTTCTACTGAGAATATGCTACTCAAAAATTCACCAAAAATCTAATTTTTCTCGAAAAAGATATTCAATAAAGAATAGGACATGATCAGGCTGTCCAGCATACCAAATTCTCTAGGGTTTCACTGAAGGACGGGATTATCTTTTTCCTAATTCATTTTCTCCAAATTCAAGCAATACAATTATATCAAAATATATTCTATAGGATTATTAGGTATCGATTTAACAAACACATATAAGGTACTTAATTCAAACTTACAATTCTTTTCTTGAGTTTTCCTTTCTTCCCTCTCCAAGTTTTCCTTGGATTTCTATCTTGTTGTCTGCGTCTTTTACACTTGCTTTCACTTCCCACTGGCCCACAGACCGCGAGCCCGCTGGTCGAAGCCCACTGGCCTGCTGACCTGCGAACCCACGAGCCCGCTGTAGCCCACGAGCCCGTGGTGGGCCGCAACGGCCCGTAAGCCTATGACAGCCCACGAACCTCCATGTAGGTAACTAATTTTAAGTTTTGATTCTGATCTAAGTGTTTAGATCTAACAAATAAATCTTGTTTTGATAGGAAACACAACAGACGTTGGAGTAACCAAAAAGACATTCGGACGAAGCTCTGCGCTTCGAGAAAATCCTAGGTGAGGTGATTTTGGCTCTAATTGATAAATTAAATGAATCTAGGATTGAATCTAAAATGAAAGGTTCTGTATATGTTTAGAGTGTAAGTAGAATGCGAATAGAATACAATTTCTAAAATAATTATATGTGACTTTGAAGGTTTAGTATAGAATGTTATAGAAATTAGATAGTCTGATACGAAAGAAGCATGTTATAGAATCATAAAATCATGTCGAGTTAATTCGAATAGTTTCCCTTAGAGTTAAACTTTGAAATATGCATGAAAGTATCTGAGTTGTAGGGTTGGAATGAAATGAGCCGTAAAGTGGAGGTATTGTACACTTCATGTCTTTTTAGGTTGTTTTGAGTAGTTAATTGACAAAATAGTATGTAATGAAGAAGAGTAGCATAAAAATGGTGATCAGAGCTTAGGGATAGTTGAAATCGTTTTCATTATAAGTTATTTTGCATATATGCAATCTAAATACGATCTCAGTATTATGAAAATGGATAAACCTTAAAAATGCTTGAGAAATTGATATTAAATTTTGATGATCTGATTACGTTGATTTTTTTGGAGACTCGAGAAATTAGATCGGATTTGTTTTGGAAAATAGGGAGTGACCACCCTCCCTAAAATGGTGAGTGGGACTTTGACATTCGCTATTGATTGAAAACCATATTTCAAAAATACTTTTTAAATGATATGTTTCTGCAAATGTATGATTGTTAGAACTTTCGAATATTTTATAAAATGTTTTGAGATCTTTGGACTGTTTTAATTTCTGACTTTATTGATATGCATCCATGAGTTTTAATAACTGAATATTGTGCCACATTTTCGACATATTGACATGTTTTAATACTTCCACTGCATTGGCACATGGTTTTAAATAGATTTACTTATATATTGGGCTATATGCCTGGCCAACATGGTGATGGGATGCATGGGGCTACGTGCCCGGCCGATATGATATTGTGATATGCTTCTTATAGTATCCGTAGTTACGAAGGACATCTGGTAGAGGCACCCCTTGTGTCCGGATACGCTTCGACTGGAGGTATCCGTCAGATCCTCATGTGTATGGGTGTCTTAGGTTGACCCACATCGGAGAGGACGTTGAGTACGGTTCCGTCTAGCACCAAGCAGGGGCTCCATACACGGCCGACTAATAATATGTACATTATTATTATTTACAGGATAGTTGGAGTAGTCTGTGACCAATATTGGGGCAGAGAGTCATTATTCAATACTTGCATTTGAAAAAACCCCTAATGCGCCATCCTTGGTCGAGGTAGACCATTACCGGGGTAGTTTGATTGGCCGACTCTTTATGAATTGATTTTCACATTGGATGCATATGTTATTTTCAAATGTGTGCCTGATGATATCTGATTTGTTAAAACAACACGTTATTTTTCCCAAACTTGATATTGTGTTTTATGCTTTGACACTCCAAATTCACCATCGATATTGATAGTATGATATCAATCCCCTCACTTACTGAATATTCTTCCATAGATACTCACCCCTCGCTTTCTTTCCCACAGGATTAGTATTAGACCGAGGAGGTATTGTTGGGTTTGTATAATTGTGACGCGAACGTGATATCACTGGGCTTGGGTATGAATATTTTCATCTCTTCCGCTACGATGATTGGTGATATCGTTATGTATTGGAGATTTTAGTTTGACCAATGTATTTATCTAATTTTTTTGGGATGTAAATTATGAACATTTATTCGTGAAACGTTCGTATTGATTTATTTCATTGTATTGAGGCATTTGTAAATATTTAAAAATAACTTGAGAATTTATTTTATATATACATAGAATTTAGATCCGCTCAGTGTGGCGGCTGCTCATACTCTAGTTGGGTATGACAGTAGAGGTCTGTTGCTAGGACTGCTAGAAACTTTATAGCCTTATGTTATTTTGGATGTTAGCTGTGGTATTTGTTGATTTTGGAGAGGCCGGGATGGTCATTTGTTTATTTTACAGGATGAATGTGATATACAGGTAAAATTGTATATGGGAAACCTCCGATTTATGGGGAGATTCTGCCCCATTTTTTGTAAAAATACAGCCGGCATCCAGGGACAACGGGCGACTGTTCACGATCCCGGTTCGGGGCGTGACAGTTTGGTTAGTATCAGAGACTTAGGTTGGGTAAAGGGTAGTAAGAAAAGTATTCTCAAGTACATAGAAAAGTTCTCAATGCATTAGAGAGTTTCATACAATCATTTAAAGTTCCCTATATGGTCGTAGACCAATAATTTCATTCATTTTAGAGTTATATCTAATGAAAGTTCTCTCCTTGCAGAATTATGCCGCCTAGACGTGATAGACCAGCGGGACGTGGAGCTAGACTCGCGCTACCCAAGACTCCTCAAGTGCCTGACCCTTCGAGGGGACCTGAGACCCTTTGAGTACCTGAGGCTACTTCCTCTTCACGGGCGCCCCCTGCAGTGCCTACTCAGCCGTTGCTCCAGCTGAGGTTCCACCACCGTCCCTTAAGACGTTTAGGCAGGTGTATGAGTGGTACACCTTCCACGGGATTCAGATACCACCCCCACCACCACCGACGGCAGTGTTGACTCCTGCTGTCGTACCATCTTCTGTTGTACCAGATCAGCCACCAGTTGTTGGTTCTTCTACTGTGTCGGGACCTAGTGACACTACCTCCTCCACCTTGAGGCGTATTCATGAGCTCACTCAGTTGGTGAAGGAGGCGAGGTAGTTAGGCTGCACAGAGTTCGCGAGAACGGGTGATCCCATAGCAGCGAAGCACTGGATCAGCCGCACCCACAAAATTTTGACTGATCTGGGGTTGAGCGAGGACTACCGGCTTTGGATAGCAGAGAGGCTTTTAGATGGTGACGCCTTCACTTGGTGGGATGCGATTTGTGACGATGCTATCGAGCCACTGCGATGGGAGGACTTCCTACCGGAGTTCGATCGCAGGTATTTCTCTGAGTTCCAGTAGAACCGCAAAAGGGTAGAGTTTCTACACTTGCGGCAGGAAACCATAACAGTGACAGAATATGAGATGGAATTGAGGCGACTAGCCACTTTCGTTCCAGACTTGGCTACACCGAAGCAGTTACGGTTCAAGTTTGAGGATGACCTCAACTTGAACATCAGGAGGTACATGACAGTGACCCCTAGTTTCTCCTTTGCGGAGATTGTGGACTCAGCACTTAGGGCGGAGTAGATTGTTCATGCTGAGGGTAGACAGCGAGAGAATAGGGAGCAAAAGAGATCAGGGGCTTCTTCGAGCCATGGCTCGAAGAAGAGCAGGAGTTCAGGATATTAAGAAGGCTCTTCTCAGTCGAGACAAGCACATCCTGAACAGGGATCACGATCTTAAGAATTCAGAGCACCGGCCTCTAGCGTCACTACTCAGACTTCAGATCAGCGGCACCCTTTTTGCCGCCGATGTGGTGGACACCACCTTTTTGGACAGTGTACGATACCTGTTACATGCTTCCGATGTGGGAAGCCAGGGCACATCAGGAGCACCTGTCCTGAGTTGGGATTTGAAGGTCACATAGCTACTGGACACTTGAGTGTTCCCTGAGGAGCACAGCAGGGAGCGCCTGCGCACTCGAGTCACACCGCTCCACGGATGGTAGCCGGGAGCAACACGGTACCAGGACCATCACGACAGCAGCAGAGGACACAGGCCTGCGTATATGCAATGACGTAGGAGGACGCTGAGGTGAGTCTTGATGAGATTTTTGGTGTTCCTCCCACTGATCCCCATGTTTAGAGATGTCCATGTACTTTCTTTTGAGAACATCACTAGTTAAAACCGTAGACGCTTAGCTATGTTGGTTTGTACATACATTTTGATATATATATATATATATATATATATATATCTATGTAAGCATATATTTTCCTCCATATTTATCAACTGATCTTTTTATTTTCTTACATAACGAGTTATGAAAATATGGGAAGTCGACACTCGTGTCCTATTTGATACCGAGTCGAACCATTGGAATATGCGAGTGTCTTTTGCCCACAGGTTGCGTAAGCCTTTATCGTCACTTGATGAGGAGATATTGGTCATCACTCCTCTCGGTGAGCAGATAATTAGAGATTCCGTCTACAGAGGGAGTAAGGTCATGGTCAGAGATACGATACTTGAGGCAGACTTGATTCCACTTGAAATGATGGATTTCGATGCCATCCTAAGGATGGATTGGCTAAGCATGCATAGAGCCTCAGTAGATTGCTTCACCAAAGAAGTGGAGTTTCAGAAACCCGAGGAGCCATTGTTGAGGTTCCTAGGCAAGGGGCGAGTGTTACCTCGTTGTGTTGTTTCGGTGATGAAAGCCAAGAGATTAATACGGCGAGGGTGTATGGCATACCTGGCTCATATTATTGACACCACTGTGAGGAGCCGAGGTTTGAGGAGGTCCCAATGGTGTAAGAGTTTTCAGATGTATTTTTCGAGGAGCTACCTGGACTACCACCAGTTCAAGAGTTTGATTTCGAGATTTACCTAGCTCCAGGGATCACTCCAATATTCATTCCACCATATAGAATGGCGCCAGCTGAGCTTAGAGAGCTCAAGGTCCAGTTGCTGAAATTACTGGATAAGGGTTTTATCCGTCCGAACACTTCACCTTAGGGTGCTCCGGTATTATTCATGAAGAAGAAGGACAGGACTCTACGATTGTGTGCGAACTATAAGCAGCTAAACAAGGTTTCCATCAAGAATTGGTACTCTCTACCGCGTATTGATGATTTATTTGATTAGTTCCAGGGTACGCGTGTTTTTCTCAAAGATCGATCTTCAATTTGGATATCATTAGTTGCAGATCAGGGCTGAGGAAGTGCCCAAGATCGCATTCCACACTCAATATGGACATTACGAGTTCGTGGTCATGCCGTTTGGGCTGACAACACACCAGCAGCCACAGACAGTGACCGAGGTGCGAAGTTTCCTTGGTCTTGCGGGGTGTTATCGGCGATTCGTAGAAGGATTCTCCTGGATCGCTGCTACACTTACCAGACTGATACGAAGGGCGTCAAGCTCTTGTGGGACGATCGTTGTGAGATAAGCTTTCAGGAGCTCAAACAATGATTGACGACGAACGGCCAGTCAGAGAGGATCTTAGTGTTCTAGCTCAGCACGTAGCTATTCTAGATCGACAGGTCAGAAAGCTGCGAAGTAAAGAAGTTTCATTGGTCAGAGTTTTGTGGAGGAGTGACCAGGTCGAGAAAGAGACCTGGGAGCTTGAGGAGACTATAAGGAGACAGTACCCCCACTTGTTCAATATATTGCTTTCTTTTAGTTTCGAGGACGAAACTTATTTTTAGGGGAATAGAAAATGTAACACCAAAACAAAAAGATTGGAGACGCAGCGTTTTGGGACAAAACGCTGTGTCCCCAATTTGGGATTAAGGTTAAAACCCTAACCCCTTTTTCCCTCTCTCTTTTTCTCTCTCTCTCTCTCTCTCCCCGACTTTTCCTCTTCCGTGGCCGTTCGTCTTCCTCCGCGACAGCCGATCACCTTCCTCCGCCACCATCATCACCTTCTCCTTCTTCTTCTTCTTCTTCTTTCCCTCTCGGTTTCTCTCTCATAGCCTCTCCCTCGCGATCTCCCACGGCTCTCTCCCTTCCGCCACACACCGCCGCGAGCCGCGACCGATTGTGCCTTTCCTCCCACGAACACCGCCTTCCGCTACAACGCGCGACTGCAGCGCCTTCTGCAGCGCGATCCCCCAGCCCGAGCCCACGCCAGGCCGCGAGTAGGACCGAGCCCACAACGCGAGCCCAGGCCGCGAGCAGGACCGAGCCCACAACGCGAGCAGGACCGAGCCCGCGAGGGTGAGCCAGGCCGCGAGTAGGACCGAGCCCGCGAGCGCGAGCCAGCCCGTGAGCGCGAGCCAGCACCCGAGCCAGCGCGCGAGCCAGCGCACGAGCACCAGCCCGCAAGCCACTGCGGCCTACGAGCCACTGTTAGCCCGCAAGCCCATCAGCCGCAGGCCCATCAGCCTGCTAACCACAGGCCCATCTGCCCGCAGGCCCATTAGACAGCGAGCCCGCTTGCCGAAGCCCACTAGCCCGCTGACACACGAACCCACGAGTCCGCTGTAGTCCACGAGCCCGTGGCGGCCCGCGACTGCCTGTGAGCCTGTGACAGCCCATAAACCTCCATGCAGGTAACTAATTTAGAGCTTTGATTCTGATCTAAGTGTTTAGATCTAAAAAATAAACCTTGTTTTGATAGAAAACACTACAGACTTTGGAGTGACCGAAGAGACATTCAGACGAAACTCTGCACTTCGAGAAAACCGAGGTGATTTCGGCTCTAATTGATAAATTGAATGAATGTAGGATTGAATCTAAGATGAAAGGTTCTGTATATGTTTAGAGTGTAAGTAGAATGCGAATAGAATACAATTTCTGAAATGATTATATGTGACTTTGAAGGTTAAGTATAGAATGTTACAGAAATTAGATGGTCTGATACGAAAGAAGCATGTTATACAATCATAAAATCATGTCGAGTTAATTCGAATAGTTTCCCTTAGAGTTAAACTTTGAAATATGCATGAAAGTATCTAGGTTGTAGGGTTGGAATGAAATGAGCCGTAAAGTGGAGGATATTGTATATTTCATGTCTTTCTTAGGTTGTTTTGAGTAGTTAATTGGCAAAATGGTATGTATGAAGAAAGGTAGCTTAAAAATAGTGATCAGAGCTTAGGGATGATTGAAATCATTTTCATTATAAGTTATTTTGAAGATAAACAATCTAAATACGATCTCAGTATTATGAAAATGGATAAACCTTAAAGATGCTTGAGAAATTGATATTAAATTTTGATGATCTGATTAGGTTGATCTTTTTGGAGACTCGAGGAATTAGATTGGATTTGTTTTGGAAAATAGGGAGTGACCACCCTCTCTAGAACGGTGAGTGAGAGTTTAACATTCGCTATTGATTGAAAACCATGTTTCAAAAATACTTTTAAATAATATGTTTCTGCAAATGTATGATTGTTAGAACTTTTGAATATTTTATAAAATATTTTGTGATCTTTGGAGTGTCTTAATTTCTGACTTTATTGATATGCATCCATGAGTTTTAATAACTGAATATTGTGCCACATTTTCGACATATTGACATGTTTTAATGCTTCCACTGTATTGGTACATGGTTTTAAATGAATTTACTTATATATTGGGTTATATGCAAGGCCGACATGGTGATGGGATGTATGGGGTTACGTGCCCGGCCGATTTGATATTGTGATATGCTTCTTATAGTATCCGTAGCTACGAAGGACATCTGGTAGAGGCATCCCTTGTGTCCGGATACGTTTCGGCCGGAAGTATCCGCCAGATCGTCATATGTATAGGTGTCCCAGGTTGACCCACATCGGAGAGGACGTTGAGTATGGCTCCGTCTAGCACCAGGCGGGGGTACCATACACGGCCGACTAGTAATATGTATGTTATTATTATTTACAGGCTAATTGGAGTATCTTGTGGTCAACATTGGGGTAGAGAGCCATTATTTAATACTTGTATTTGGAAAAACCCCCAATGCGCCGTTCTTGGTCGAGGTAGACCATTGCTGGGGTTGTTTGATTGGGAATTGATTTTCACATTTGATGCATATGTTATTTTTAAATGTGTGCCTGATAATATCTGATTTGTTGAAACAGTACGTTATTTTTCCCACACTTGATATTGTATTTTATGCTTTGACACTCCAAGTTCACCCTCGATACTGATAGTATGATGTAAATCCCCTCACTTACTGAATATTCTTCCATAGATACTCACCCCTCGCTTTTTTTCCCACAAAATTAGTGTTGGACCGAGAAAATATTGTTGGGTTTGTATAATTGTGACGTGAACGTGATATCACTGGGTTTGGGTATGGATATTTTCATCTCTTCCACTACGATGATTGGTGATATCGTTATGTATTTGAGATTTTAGTTTGAACAATATATTTATCTAATTTTTTTAGGATGACTGTATAAATTATGGATATTTATTTATGAAACCTTCGTATTGATTTATTTTATTGCATTTAGACATTTGTGAATATTTAAAAATAATTTCGGAATTTATTTTATATATGCGTAGAATTTAGATCCGCTCGGTGTGACGGCTGCTCATCTCTAGTTGGGCATGACAATAAAGGTCTATTGCTAGAACTGCAAGAAACTTTATAGCCTTGCGTTGTTCTGGATGTTGGCTGTGGTATTTGTTGATTTTGGAGAGGGCGGGATAGCCATTTGTTTATTTTACAGGATGAATGTGATATATAGGTGAAATTGTACATGAGAAATCTCCAATTTATGGGGAGGTTTTACCTGATTTTCTGTAAAAATACAGCCGGCATCTAGGGACAACGGACGGCGATCCCGGTTCAGGGCGTGACGAAGGTTAACATATATATGGATGAAAGTGTGTTATTTCAAGTTTAAAGTGTTATTTTAATGGAGTTTAGGATATGTTTTTTGAGGAAAAAAATGGAGGCCGAAAATAAACTTTGAAGAGAAAGTTTGTTGCATTTAAACCTCTTTTTCTATGCATATCTTTCTACCGAAATGGAATGTGGGGCCCAAGTATGGTGAGTTATCAAAGTTAAGCGTATCATGTGTTAAGTAATGAAATGTCATGGTGTCCCCAAATTATTTTTGTTTTATTTTTTTTATTTTTATTTTTCTTTTCCTTTTTCTTTTGTTTTGTGGGTCCCACACCAAACTTTAATTCGATTCTCTTACGGTATTATTTCGATCATTTTCATTCGTCACTATATTCCATAATCTATGCTAAATTTAATATGTCCGACTTCTCTTTAAAATCATAAATATAAAAATCGAAACATGTATCGCAAATGTGTCTAAAATCAAAACGCATCAAATTTATCATAATGCGAAACAACGAATTTAAACATAATAAATAGGAATGCAAACGAAAATGTATATTTTAGTATTTTCTAAAAATGGGACCTTACAAAAACCCTCATCAAAAGTATAAATTCATTAATTGCAATTTTCATGGATCTAATGAGAAGAATATGTTTGAAAATGTGACCTGATAATATCATTTCAATTCCATCTCCACCACTCCTTTGTTCTTGTTTTGAAAAATGAGGACAAAACAAGTCAAATATGCGGTAACCAAATGACAAAACTAGACTTTCAGATATTTCGCAGACCTTACGTGCATACATATACAATTTACTCAGTCCATACATCTGAATGTGGTCATCCTCATCCTACATTTCTTATTAATTTATTCACTAATCAACCATACATGGGGTTGTTAAATTTTAATACTTTTCACAAATAATTGATTTACAACATCATTTAATTGGGTCTTATTATTTTTTTTTTTTGGAGTTCTGTTAATTAAGACTAATTTTTTTTATACCATCTCTAAATAAATAAGAATTAGAATAACTCCATGTTTCTTTTGTGATCAACAAGTAGTTTAAAGAAATCAGGTATTGCTAATGGGGCTAATTCGGACGCCACAAAGTATCCCTCTCAAAGAACAAACTGCCAAAATGAGTCACGTTTGTCACGTTTTTTGTGAAATAATCTAAGATCCTAAACTCACACGCAAGTGTCGATAAACATAAGAATCTGGGGCATTACTAAACTCACACGCAAGTGTCGATAAACTTTAGAATCTGGGGCATATGCAAATCTAGCCCTGCCCGTTGGGCATGATTATGGGTGGGGCGGTAAGAGTTAACGTGGATATGGTAGTACGGTAGAAGCAGAGCAAAAATGATTCTGTGGAAGGGACCAAGGTCACAAAGGAGAGATCAATGTGAATATTTGATTGCCCACTTTCATGGAAAGGAGACACATAGCTCTGCCCTCCCACAAAGCATGGCATTATGTACAGTACTATAGCGAAAGTTAATAGTCCAAAACGTGACATGTGTGTGCCATTGGAATCATAGATTTTACTAGTTAGGTAAAGGATCATTCTTATATGTCCCTACATAACATAAAAGGAAATTGGTATTTTCATCACAGAGAAAATGTAATATTGATTTTTTTTTCAAAAAGAAAAACCTTATGGCTCTTTATCTTGTTTGGCTTCATTCTATGCAAATGGTCAATATTAGTTCGTATCTCACATCCCAAGAAGATAATATCTTATGTGAAACCAAAAAGAGTTTCGACGGTGTTCCTTTTTTATTATTTATTATTTTTTCTTTTTGTGCTACAATTCCCACAATTTGCCAATAAAAGCATTAATGGCACTCCCTTCACAACTCACACACTCGCAAACTGCAATACTCTCAAAACTAAAGTCATAGAGTAAAACCATCAAAACAAGCCCTTGTCCTTCCAAATCCAGCAACCATGTCTACTCTAAGCATCTCATCTGAAGACCCAGAAATCTACCAAGATCAGTGGGTGATCCAAATCAAACAAAGTCTAAAAGAAGACCTTGACGAAGACACCGAAATGCCTGCGAGCATTTTCAATGTTCCCAAAACCTTATTGTCGAGAAATCCCGAATTCTTCACCCCACAAGAAGTTGCAATAGGCCCTTATCATCACCACCGTCCTGAACTCTACGAAATGGAGCGTTACAAGGTCCTAGCAGCCAAATTAATCCAAAAACAACTCCAAGATTCCAAATTTGAAGATGTTGTAGAAGCCTTGTCTAAGCATGATTCAAGAATAAGAGCTTATTATCACAAGTACTTGGATTTCAACAGCGACAGGCTTGCCTGGATGATGGCTCTTGATGCCTCATTCTTGTTAGAGCTTCTCCAAGTTTTTGTTCTTAAAGAAGCCGGAAAGGAACTGACTCGGGTTTCTTCCAGGATGTCCAATTTGTTAGACTTTGCTGGCATGAAGTCGGCTCATAATGCTGCGCTTCGTGACATGGTAATGCTCGAGAATCAAATCCCGCTTTTTGTGCTACAGAAGGTTCTAGAAATCCGATACTTGTCGGAGGAAGCAGCCAATGAGATTCTGCTTTCCATGCTAATGGGAATGTGCAAGAATCTCTTGCCTTTCAAAGTAATCCATGAGACCTCGAAAATTGGGGTTGATAGATATGCACATTTGTTGGATTTCATGTACCACAGGATCATGCCTCAAGCAGTCGAGGATTCATTGAAGACTACTGAAATTGAGGAAAAGGAGACAGAAGCGAAAGATGAAGAGCAACTAGAAACAGCAGAGTTGCTTGATAGCTCAAATCCGGTTTCACAGGCTCTTGACCGGATCAAGAATCTATCCACAAAATTACTAAATGGGTTGTTCACAAACTTGTTGAAAGGTCCCTTGAAAGTCCTCAGTAAAATATTATTTTCGGGTCCTCTCCAAATCATCCTAAAATTGCCTCTCTCACTTCTTTCCAAAATTCCGGGACTCTCTCTCGTAGCGAAACCTCTTGAATCCCTTTTCGCTTCCCAAAACAAAGAGTCGATCAAACCCGAAGAAGAGAGCTCGAGTGACACCATCACAAAACCTCCACTAGTCGAGGAAATTGCAATTCCTTCTGTCTCTGAGCTCTCAAAATCAGGTGTTCTTTTAGAGCCCCTGAAGGATGGTACTATATTAGATACAGATTTTGACATGAAGACTTTCACTCTCCGCCTCCCTGTCATAAATCTAGACGTGAACTCCGAGGTTGTGCTAAGAAACTTGGTAGCATATGAAGTCTCGGTCGTGTCAGGACCATTAGTTTTCACACGTTACTGTGAACTAATGACAGGTATCATAGACACTGAGGATGACGTGAAGTTGCTGAGAGAAAAGGGAATTATTGTAAATAGGTTGAAGAAAGATGCGGAGGCTGCAAATATATGGAACGGGATGAGCAAATCTATTAAGTTGAACAAGGTGGAAAAGCTGGACAAGGTGATCCAAAATGTGAACGAGTATTATGCCAATAGATGGAAAATTAAAGCGGCCAAATATTTGCAGAGTTATGTGTTTGGGTCATGGAAGTGTCTGACATTGTTGGCCGCGATTTTCCTCTTGCTCATGACAGCTCTGCAATCCATTTGCTCGGTTTATAGCTGCTCCCGCTTACTTCATCTCGATTATCTGGAGACTACTAACTGAGTTTGTGATACTCTAGTGTTGCTCCTTTGTGGAGTCAAGGTTCTTCTTCTTCTTCCTTTTTTTTTTGGTAGGAAACTTTTGCTGGCTTTTAGTGTGTGATGGAAAAGGAAATTGCCTGTTTAGTAACTTAAGGAGATAAATCAATCCTAGCTATTGTCTTCTTTTTTATTGTTGGCAATTGGGTTATGGGATAGAATTATATTCTACTTTGGAAACATTGTTGCTTCAAATGTGACCAATGACCATGTCACTAGGCTGATACCCTTCTCTTATTTCACAATTTCATTTTATGTATTATATTCAACTATATTTTAGTTGATTTTTAACTTTCATGGTAATTACTTGAATTGAATGAGATACAGAAACGTGTTTGCTGAACATATAATTGCTGAACATAATTGCATCAAATCTGTTTAAGGTAGTACAAGTACCTAAAATCAAAATCTTGCATTTGGTAGAGCAAGTGTTCATAGATTAACTGTAGGGTTGCTAACACCCAAGAAAAATTAACATAATTATGATTAGATATATTAAAATTGGTGAATTAAATATAATTTGGGAGTAGGTATACAGAAAACAGACTCACATATATTTATTTTAGTCTAAATAGAAATTAATCAAGAGATGGGTAGGAAGTTCTCTCAATCAAAATTAGATCAGGTCCTTTCAGAAGGACTAAACCGGCAGGTAGGGTACATGTTCCACAGTCAAGAGAAGAGAATCATGTTATATCTCAAGAAGGCAAATATCTTTTGGCAAAATTTTAAAATATTGCTTAACATAAATATATTTTATTTAGCTTGTGGGTGCCCAAAGAACAATAAGCAACTTGTGCTGTAAATAATCTCTGGTTTCTGATACGATCATGAGGATCATTCACTACAATGGAAATGGCTTATAGAGATGGATAAAATCATGAGGAAAAAATGATAAAACCATCGATAAAGTTTTTTCCGTCGGATAGAGTTTCAGTTGGGTATACACGGGTCGGGATAGACCTATATCGACACTTGTCATGACCGTTTGAGCATGTTAAATATCCAGACGGTTAAAAAAATGTTAGTAAAAATCGATATTATATCATCAGTTTTAAAGGATCAGTAAAAGTTATTATTTTTATCGTTACTTGTAAAGGGTTAGTAAAAGTTATTACTTTTTTGTCGCTTTAAGGGTTAGTAAAAATTTTTACCTTTATCATCACTCAATCACTCAATATAACCGTTAAGAATTGATATAACTATTTATTATCGTCAATCAAATAATACATATATTAGGAAATATTATTACTTTTATTATTGATAAATACAAATGTTAGTAAATATTATTACAATAGTATCGTATGTTACGACATAGGAAATGTGAATTCTTTATTGTCATACACTTACTGTTGGGTTAGTAAATATTTGTAATACCCAAATAAAAAAATAAAAAAATGGGAAAATTAAAATTAGGGCTTAAAGCCCTAATTTTCTTCCTTTTCCCCATTCCTCTCTCTCTCTTTCCCTCTCTCCCTCTCTCCCTCTCTCTCTCACTCCGTCTCTTCCTCTCCCGCTTCCGCCGCTAGCACCGCTGCTCGCCACCATCGCCACCTCACCCAGCCGCCGCTGCTCCTCCCTCCTCACGCGAGCGCGCTAGCCGCAGCGCCTTCCTCCTCCGTGCAGCACGATCTACTGCTGCCATCCTCCGCCGAGCGCGATCGCTGCACCACCGTGAGTGCACTAGCGCGCACGATAGCGGCAGCGTGTGAGCCCAGCGCGAGCCCAGCGCGAGCCCAGCGCGAGCCCAGCGCAAGCCCAGCACAAGCCCAGCGCAAGCCCCGCGCAACCCACTGCTCGAGCACTCGATCCAGCTAGCGAGTGCGAGCCCTAGCCACTGCGGCCCAGTCCAGCACGTGGTCCAGTCCGGCCCGCAGCCCACCAGACCAATCAGTCCCACCAGCCCATCAGCCCGCCAGCTCACGGCCCACGAGCCCGCGACGGCCCGTGGCAGTCCATGAGCCTCTGCGAAGGTAAATGACTTTAAGTTTCAATTTTCATACTAGGGTTTTGAAATTCTTTAGTAATTGGACTTCAATTGTTCACAATTGTTTCAAATTTGGAAACATTCAGCTTTTAAACCAAACCGACAGACGAACGAAAGCTAGATCCGAGATCCGAGAAACCCTAGGTGAGAGAAACGAAATCTCTTCAACCTTTGGATAAATTTTGTCGAATTAGGTAGTATTAGTTGGTTTTAGATTCGAATTAAGATTGATTTTGATTTTGTTATTTGCTTATAAATAGAATGAAATTGATGACATTGGAGTATGTTTATAAATTGAGGAATTTAGGGTTTGTAAGAATTTAAGGAAAATGATAAACCCTAACAATAGTCGAAATTTAATGAAAATCGTGATGATTTGATTAGGTTGGCTTTCTTGGTGATTCGATTGAGAGGAGTTTTGTTCTACGTATTGTGGTTTTATTGGAGAGTACACTATCCTCCCCAAAATCGGTGAGTGGGATTTATTTCAATACTTTTGTTTAATATGTAAATCCTGTTTTACAACATTTTGATAATGAGCATGATTTGTCATATGTTTGAAATGTTTCGACTGATTTTAAAATTGATTGTTGTGAACCGATGGAGTGTCCAAAAACTATGTTGAATTATGAAATTATGCATTCATGTGGTTAAAATGTATAATGTGTCATTTTATGCTCTATATTGCATTGGTTTATGAACCTGACTTCAGCACATTTTGATATGATATTGATTTTGGCCTTGAGGGCTTTGATATGTATTGTTCCGTAGCTACGAAAGACACCGTGAGAGACGCTTTGGTGGCGTCCGGATATGCCTAGGCCTGGGGTATCCCACGAGTTATCGTGATTTGATTATCGACATGGTACTAGCCAGGTTGAACCCGAAAGGGGGAGAATTTGGATTTGAATTTGGATATCCTCTCCAAGTCTAGCACCTGGACGAGGTTCGTCGCCAACGCCGGGGTAGAGAGCACTTTAAATAAACTTGCATATAACACCCCCGGTGGCCTGTCATAGGTTGCGGTAGACCTCTGTCAGGATATTTTCGGCTGGCAGCTCTATGATTTTTAATAACAGTGCTTTGGATGCATATTTGACTTGATAATGCGTGCAAATGATATATTGTTGAAATGAAAAATATGATGATTTGAAATATGATTTGTATACTTGTGTTTTGACACTTCAACTTCACACTTCATATTTGACGATTGCATTGACCCACTCACTCACTGAGTATTCTTCCCCGAGTACTCATCCCTCATTTCCTTTCTTGTTTCAGAGATAGTATTTGACAAGGAGCGTTGCTTTTAGGACGCTCAGTATCATTGAGAGATTTGATCTGGATCTGAGCAGTTATTGTATATTTTCGCTACAAATTTCATGAGTTAGCAATTGTATTGGTAATGTATACGTATTATGAGATCGATAGACGACCATTGTATAATTCTGGAATGACTGTATAAATATGGATATGTCATTGTATAACATTGCATTGAGACATTTCTGGTTCATTGTGTAAATACTTGGGAATGTGTCATGTCTTAGAAGTGTCATCTAGGATCGCTCGGTGACTCCTCTAAATCACAGGAGGAGCGATTGGCGGCTGTCCATGCGTTTGACGGGGGCATGGCAGTAGAGGTCTATGGCTAGATTGTTGAAAATTTTTATAGCCTTGCATTATCTGGATGTTGGCTGTGAGATTGGTTGATTTTGGAGAGGTCGGGATGGCCATTTGATTATATTACAGGACGATTGTGATTTATATAGGGTAAATTGTATTTGGGAAACCTCCGAAATATGGGGAGATTCTGCCTGATTTTCTGTAAAAAAATATAGCCGGTATTCAGGATAACGGGCGGCTGTTCACGATCCAGATTCGGGGCGTGACAATATTACTATTTTTATTGTCTTTTATTGGGTTAGTAAATGTTACTACTTTTATTGTCGTTTATTGATTAAATAAATATTATTACTTTTATTATCGTTTAGAAAATTATTGGGTTAGTAAATATTATTACCTTTATTGTCGCTTATTGGGTTAGTAAATGTTATTAGTTTTATTGTCGCTTACAGAATTATTAGGCTAATAAATATTACTACTTTTATTATTACTTACAGAATTGTTGGATTGGTAAATATTACTACTTTTTTGTCGCTTACAGAATTATTGAGTTAGTAAATATTACTACATTTATTGTCACTTATAGAATTATTAGATTAGTAAATATTACTACCTTTATTGTCATTTATAGAAATATTTTATTAGTAAATATTACTACATTTATTGTAGAATTGTTGGAATAGTAAATATTATTACTTTTATTGTTCTTATAGAATTGTTGTTGGTCAGTAAATATTACTACTTTTATTATCGTTTACCATATGTGGTTAAAGAGTTGTTACTTATTATCGGTAACCAAATGTTACTACTCTTTTGAATCGGATATCACAAGGCTAGTAATTATTATAACTTTTATTATCGCTTAACAAATGTATTAGGATATGTTAATACAAATATTACTACTCTATCGTTAGTAAATATTACTATTTTAGAAAATGTTAAAATTGTGGGTTAGAAAAGAGTTAGGACATATTATAAATACTGTATCTTAGGAATTGAAATACTTTTTATATCATCATGGAATATACATGATAATGTTACAAACACTATAAATTATAGAAATTACAAGTAATAAGCATAATCCTGGAGAGAAAAAGAAAAACATTGTAACTTCCAGACAGTACATATCTTCATATCTTCTGAAATGAAATGTTCATACTAAAAATATTGACTTCAAGCACCCAAAAAATTCCAGTATTCGTAGCATCCGGTTCTAGGATCCAGCCTGATTTGTGGTATCATTTTATAATAATGAAATGAATATAATTATATGGTATATTATAAAAACTTATACATTTAAATATTACCTTTCAGGATGGACTCTGTAAGTGGTGATGACGATGAGGTTGGTTTCGATATACACTCCCAGCATCTCGTATCCGAGAAAGCTAACAATACAAAAACAAATAATCTCGATTATTGTTTAGAAGTAAAAGTAGTTAGATTATGGTAAGAAATAAAGAAATGATATTTGTATCTCAACACCAGCAATGAGCCTTACTTCATTAATAAAGTTCAATAATTCATCTTGTTGTCCACTTTCGGCATGCATAAAAACATTGCTTACCAGATTAGTAAGATTTTGATTTTGTTCCATTAATCGTTCTATCATAATAGTCATATGTTCGTTCTCAAGTTTGCTTGAATGCTGCTATTGTGATGGAGTTGTAACTTTGTCAACACATCTGATTCTTCCTCTCGAATCAAACCCTTTAACTTTAGATATGATATTAGTTTTCCAAGATAAATTTGAATTTTGTGCTTCACTCTCAGTATTCATACCACTCTTCATTTTCCTGTATAAAATAAATTAAACGTGAATGTTAAAAAATATATCAATTGAAAATACATAAAAATAATCAATCATACCACAACTTCTGATACTTTTGTAGAAACTAATCTCCCATCTGATCGGATTCTACTTGTAATATAAAGTTCAACTCTACAAGGTTGTCCCAAATTGAGTTGTCTGATAAAATGGTTTAGTTTGTAATATTATGTAATAAAATTAATTACAAATAAAATAAGACATGAATTGGTTATACTTTCTCATGTATGAGTTTGACAAAAGACTTAGATCCTAAGCAATGCGGATCGCTTAACTTTGCACGATATTCTGAATTTCTTCTACTCATTTCCTAAAGAGGAAAAAGTATCAGACTACAATTAAATCTTAAGTAAATTTTCCAGAGAAAAAAGTAAAAGTAATAAGAGAAATTGTTAACTTCTACTTTCCCTTTATCACTCAACCAAAAAACAACAAGATCCTTGTACTGAATTGGATCAACCCTTTCATCCTCCATTCGCTTGATATTTTCATCTATTCCAAGAAAATCATCGAACCATTTTGATTTGAGAGAATTTTTAAAACTCTTCCATTTGTCGGATAAATTTGCAAGAACCTATTTCTTAGTATCATCTCTGAATGGTTTGAAGGTAATCTTACACTACAATATAAGAAAAAAAATTAGATACAATAATTTTCATGTATGGCATGATTCAATTGAGTAATAGAAGTAGATACCTGTACAATTTTCCACATATCCTCTTTATACTTTGTTGGTATGTCACGCCAACTTGTATAGTTTATTGGAGCAATGGAATGTACTCTGACTATCGAGCCAAGAAATCTGGTGAAAATCATACCTTTGATTCCTATTGGTTGATTCAAATTGTTCATTTCAACCAGCATACGTTTCTCTTTTTCTAAATCCAAAACACCTTGACAGCGAGTTGAAACTCTACATGTTTTCTTGAGAACTAATGCAAATGAAAAATAAAAAATAGATAATATAGTAATTACATAGAAATATATTATAAAAATGAAATGATCTATTTTTAAACATAAATATAAACAAAACCTGGGATATCATCTTCGAATAATTGGGTTTCTTGATACTCAACTTGTTTTTTGGATGGTTCTGATTCTTTGTATTCAACTATAATAGTTATTTTTCGTTGAAAATTTTTAATTGAAAATATTTGATGAAATGAAATTTTGTTTAAGTTAGAGATTTTGAGAGGTGTCAGGGAGAAGAGTTTTTGAAGGAAATGAGAAGTTTGGATATTTCTGGAGGGAGGAAGAGTTTGTAATATATATAATTTGTTTAGCGTCAAATAAAATTTTCAAAACCCGTCATTTTTCCCGCTTTTACACATTTTAGTTTTTGAATTTTTTGTGATTATAGTTTGTTTACCTCTCTTTTTTTATAATTTGACTAATTAACAGAAAATTTTTACCTATTATTATATAACTCTATGAAATAGTGGTAAATATTACTACTATATTATTAGATCGGCGCATGCCTGCGCAGCACAATCGCGACGCCAGTGCGACTGAACCGCCCAAGCAAACGCTCCCACAAATGCCTATACAGCACAATCGTGTTGCCCCTATGGCTGAGCCGCTCAGGCATGAGTGCCTGCGATTGCCTGCACGACACAACCGCGATGCCCTACGGCTGAGCCGCCCAGCCAAGCGTGCCCGCAAATGCCTGCGCAACACAACCATGGGTCCCTGCGCCTCAGGCACCGTATTTTAATATAATAATTTTATTATTTTAAATAACAAAACATTTATATTATTAATATAATCATATGAAATCTTTAAATCATATTACTAATTTTGTTTATGAAATTATGAACTTATATTACTAATTTTATTATATACAATCATTAATTATATTAAATTAATAATTTATATTATATAGTGTCATAAATACATTTTTTTTATTTTTTATGAATATATAATTTTAAATAAAATCATATATTACAAAAAGTCATATATTTTTTATCATATTATTACTACATTCTTACATAATTTTATGTTTACATAATTTTATATGATTATTTATTTAAAATAATAACAATTGATACTTAATTTATAATTTAAATTTTGTTATAATTAAAGAATATGAGTTCGGATCATATATTTGGATGGATTGCATGAGTATGAATATGGGTTATTTAAATTAATAATATTAATTAGATATGTTAATGTTTATTTTAGATTTTAGATTTTATAATTAAGGAATATGGTAATTAGATAGTCGTTATGCTAATATAATTAATTATTTGATATTTAATATTATTTATTTTGAAAGGTAAGGAATTGAAATCCAAAATGTAAAATCTAGATGCTTGTTTTTTCAATTCAATAACATGCAAACTCTATAATAACATTCCATAATATTATCAAAATTATTTAAATTAGTAATAATTTAATTTAAAATAATAATAATAAAAAGCTAAAATAATTAAATGAAATATGAAGAAAATTAAGGAGGTCTTCCCAACTCAAGTGAACTCGTATTCTTATACCATAAAAATATTATGTGATATATATAGCAGGTAGCATTAAATCTATTATATAAAGAAGATGCATTCAAACTAAACTAAATGTAACCCTATCTCAATAATATTATTTAAATTTAATAATTATTTGATACTAGTAATAAAACATGATTATTGAAATTAATAAGTAGTAATATTTACTAATATTAATATTGATAATTAATTAAGTTGTATAATATAATAATATTAAGTTATAGTAATATAATGTTAATCAACTAAAATTGATAATCATACTTATAATAAATTTATAAATTTATATTATGAAACAATATAATTTATAGTTATATTATATTGGGCAAACAACATATTTATGTTTCAACTCAATCGAGCACTATAGTTGTATTATACCATCAAACAACATATTCAATATTGAAGGTTTATATTTCAAGTGAAGCATTTCAACACAATCGAGCGCTATAGTTGTATTATACCACCAAATATTTAAATATGGAAGGTTTATGTTTCAAGTGAAACCAACGTCAAATGTTAAAAATCTATCCGTCGCCTTTTTTCCCTCGTTTACAAATTTATTGGGACGTTTTAATTTTTTATGGCCTTTATAAAATTTTTATCGCCTCTTTTTTTTTTAATGAATAGTTATAGTTTGGAATGGAATAGTTACGGTGAATACCTATTGGAGTGAATACACTCTCCAATATTTATATGTTTTATTTTATCATTAGCTCAGTAATTTTTAAGAGTTGTTATGTTGATAGAAATTGTTAATAGTATTATATTATTTTCCAGTTTATACAAATTTTATACAGTTTTATAAAAAATTTATACAAATTTTCTAGTATTATTGCGTTACCAGAAATACGGTTACACTTATTATTTGATTTAAATCACTTGTTATCACTTTTTACGTTATCACAAACAAATTTTAAAGAATTATTATGTTAGCAATCTGTTATCATTTATTATTTATTATTTTTTATATATCTTATTATCATATATAAAAATCAGTTGATTTATATTGTTATTGCCTATCATATGTTAAAAAATATACCATATTATGCATATTTTATATAATTATTACAATAACTTATTGCCATCTGTTAGTTGATATAGATTTATTACCATGGTTACTATTTCTTACTGTTTGTTGTTAAAAAACAGTTGTTACCACTTCTTGTGACCATGTTATATTATACAAATTTTATATAATTATTATCTTATCAGTTGTTATGTCCATTTATTCTTTGTTAGTAGTATAATAATAAAAGTACACTTGTTATTTATTATAGATCACTTGTTATCATTGTTATCAGAATAAAGTATTTGTTACCATTTATACCAAGAGGAAGTACTTGTTATAACTATTTCTTACCACTTACCATACTACCCACTCATTACCATTTGTTACCATATTATATTTTACAAATTTTATATAATTATAGTCTTACCCACTTATTACATTCGATCAATCCTTATTACCATTTATTCTTTGTTAGTTATCACTTGTTACCATGCAGATAGAGAATAAAAGTTACCATGTTATTTTTTATTATACTATAATAAAAATACACATGGAATTTATATTTATTATTTGTTATAAATCACTTATTATCAATTTTTACCATTGTTACCATATTACGATATATAGAGAATAAAAATAGTTCTTACCATTAGTTACCATTTGTAGGAAGAGAAAGTAGTTGTTATTACTACTTCTTACCACTTGTTATCATGTCACATCATAATACATGATACGAAAAAAAAGAATGAAAGTAAAGCGATTAAAAATATAAAAATACAGAAGATAAGAAGATAAATGTATATAGGAAATTACATTTCATACGTATATGCATTCCATCCTACTCTATCAACATTTTCATCATCATTCAATTCTGTTGATACATTTCTTCATCTTCATCTACATTAGTTCGAATTCACGCCTGAGTTGGGGGGTTATTTTCTGAATTCATATGTTGATTCATTAATGCATCACCCATGTCAAATTCATTTCTAACTTTCACATGTTTTACAACAAGCCATTTTTTATGTCTTTCATCAGATACATAAAATACCTTCTTTGCTTGGGATGCCAAGACATAAGCATCGTCCAGCAAATCAACACCCGTATGATTGAGATAGGAGAAATTTACAAGTGTTAAACCAAATCTGTTCTTCTTACATCCCTGTTTTAGATCAACCCAATCACATCGAAATAAAACAAATATATACATTTCATTATAGTTTACTTATAATTTACTGTAATATTCCATAATAATTAACGTTATCTTGAATGGGTGTTTTATCGCTCGTAGTTGTATAAGTAATATCATCTACTGCTACCACAACTCCTGAATTCTGAGTTTAAAGACATTTCTCATGATCATTTATATGGAATCGATATCTATTGATTATATAGCCATTGTAATTTATAACGAATGGATGTGGTCCACAAGCGATCCATTTAAGTTCATCTCTAATTTCTGTAGTGTTTTTTGAATTCGTAACCGGAAAGAAGAAATTATAAAAAAAATTAATAAGAAGATTAACACAGGATATATATTGAAAAGATTAAATATTAATATACTTACACGATGAGTAAACTAGCTATTGAAATCTTTACTGCAAAGTTTATTAATTTAAAAAGTATTTAACTTTTTTCCACGATTTATTCTTTGAACATGTTGTTTATGTTCCCTGAACATAAACACATGATATTACATCATAGTTTAATACTTATAAATAAATATATGAGAATGTAGACTTACAGTTTAAAAGAGCCAAGTGAGTTACTATTAAATAATATATATCTATGGCATTGCTTCAATGATTTCAAATATAAACGAATTCAAGATATCCTTTTTTTCATCTTTTCGTAGATCTATGTGTCCTTAGTCCCAAAGGTCTTCCAATAGTTGTAAAAGTGGACTTATCTTCTCCACATACAATCTGGTTTTATCTTATCCTTTTTTTCGGCAATGCAGGATTAAACCTTGTCTCAACGCCGTCTAAATATCTTAAATAAAACAGCAGACACTCATTTGCTATATACCCTTTGGCGATGGAGCCTTCAGGTTTTACTCTATTACGAACATAAGATTTCAGTTGAAGCAAGTATCTGCATGGATATATATTGCAATAAGTTAACCTAAATTAAATGAGCATGATTATTAAATAAATAAGTTATGAAAATAAATAAATTATGAGAATAATATAAACCTTTCAGTCGGATACATCCATCTATATGTGACTGGTCCACCAATCCTTGCTTCTGTTGTTAAGTACACGATTAGGTGCATTATACTAGTAAAAAATGAATGAGGAAAAAACTTTTCAAGCTTACACATAATTTGTGGAATTGATACCTCCAATTGCTCAAGTTTTCGTGGGTCAAGGACTCTAGAGTATAGACATTTAAAAATGCTATATATTTTAATGATAACAGAGCTCACATTCTCAGGCAATGATTCCCGAATTGCTATGGGAATAAACTCTTGCATTAAAATATGACAGTCATAACTCTTTAATCCTATTAACTTTCGGTGCTTTAAATGAACACATCTATAGATGTTAGTAGAGCACTGGTCAGGAAGTTTTAAATTCTTCGAAACCTTGAAAAATGTATCTTTCTCTTGCAAGATCATTTGGTAACATTCTTTAGGTAGAAATATATTTGAAGAGTTTGATATACAAAGATGTAGATCTTTTCTTATTCCCATATCTTTAATATCAAGTCTACTTTTATAATTATCCTTAAATTTTTCTTTTTGCCCCAGAATTGTACCAACAATTGTATCAAAACAATTTTTCTCCTTATGCATCATGTCAATATTATGTCTAATTAAAACATTTTCTTAATATGGCAAATGAAACAATATACTCTTTTTTTTCCATCCATGCATTCGGACTTGTTAAGTCAATCTCATGTAATTCTCGCAACACATCACTCTTGACTGTTGTTTAGGAGCAACTCTGCATTCCTCTATCCCATCAAAAGAATATTTATCATACCTGAATGGATGAGTTGAGTCCAACCATCTTCGATGTCTCATATAACAATACTTCCTGTCATGACATAACCACCGAGAACATGTATCATATTCACACGCGGGACATGCAAACCTACCTTTAGTGCTCCATCTAGATAGATTAGCATATGCAGGAAAGTCATTAATAGTCCATAAGAGTGCTGCATACATTTTAAATCTTTCACCAACTGAAGAATCATAAGTATCTACTCCCTCATTTCATAATTCTTTTAGTTCTTCTACCAGTGGTTGCATGTACACATCCATCTTATCACCAGGACTTCTAGGACCAGGAATAAGTAATGTGAGTATAAGTTTGTAGACTTCATGCACAACCAATGAGGGAGATTATATGGTATCATAAACAGTTGCCAAGTGTTATGTGCAACATTCATTATTTTAAATGGATTAAACCCATCTGCTACTAACCCTAATCGAATATTTCTTGGATCAAAAAAGAAATTAGGGTATAGGATATCAAACTCTTTCCATGCAGGAGCATCAACTGGGTGTCTTAGGAGTCCATCTTTTATTCTCTTATGATGATGCCATCTCATCAAAGAAGTAGTTTGAACACATGAATAATCTTTGCAATTTAGGAATCGAAGGAAACCATCTCAATATTTTGACAGGTTTTTTTTTTCCATCTCCATTTGGTTTCCATTTGAAAACACCACAAACATAACATGCATCATCTTTAGCTCTATGTTTCCAGTATAACATACAATCATTAGAATAAGTATGTATTTTCTCATATCTCAACCCTAAAACTAAAATAGTTTTTTTCACTTCATGGTAACTATTTGGCAATATGTTTTTATTAGACAACAATTCCGCCAAAAACTGTAAGAGTAATGAAAAAGATTTATTGGTCCACCCACATAAACTGTAATAGGTATTTTCTCATATCTTAACCCATATATATGTGCACAATAGTTGTTAGTATGGTATATTTGGATTTTGGATATATTGAATTTTTGGCTTTCTCAAGTAATTTAATAAACTTATTTGAAGTTGAAGGTGAAGGTGAAGGTGAAGGTGAAGTTGAAGTTGAAGTTGATGCATTCACCTTAGATGGATAAGAGGCTGGTTCGGATGGATGAGAGGTTGGTTCGAATGATAAATTTGTGAATGCATCATGTAACAAACCAAATGTATCATGGTAAAAAAAAAAGATTATCATCTAAGTTGGATGTATGAGATGTGGATTTTTCCTTACTCTCCTCATGATATATCCAGTTATCATAATCACGCTGAAAACCATAATGTAACAAGTGATTGAAAATGGTATATGTAGGAAATCTGAAAGTGTTGAAACATTTGACACAAGGACATGATAGCTTGCCATCGACAGATTGAATATATGTAAATGCAAATTCAAGAAATACATTAGCTCCACTAATGTATTCATCACATGCCCTTGATTTACAATACATCCAACTCTTATCCATTGTAAAAACAAAGCGGAGAAATAAAAGAAATATGAAAAAAGAGAAGTAAATGAAATAAAGAGAGAAGGGAAAGATTAATTAATAGGGAACATTTTCTTAGTGATGGTTAAATCTAAATATTCAACAAAACAAATACGTAATAGCGCCAAAAATTTGGCACCAAGAAATGGCGTGCTTGGCCGCACGGTAACCTCGCAGGCATATTCAAGTGATATAAGAAAAAAAACAAATTAAATCAAACATAGAATTATAATTAATTACAAATGAAAAAATGAAAAAAAAAAGGTGAAAAATACGAAAATACATTGATACATCAATTTTCATTGATACATGTTTATCAGTACATATTCAAGCAAGAAGAAAATTAAGAAACCTAGAATTATAAATAAATACAAATGAAAAAAGTGGAAATTATGGAAAATTATCTTTGGGTCTAAATCTTTTCGATTGACGAGAAGGGGATGGACTTCCAGCAGTGGAGCCAATTGCAGCAGAACGAGAAGAGGATGGGGATGGTACAGAAGCTGTAGCAGGAGAAGATGGAGCAGAGATAGTGGTGGAGCAGTAGAGGATGGAGCAGCAACAGCAAGTGCAGGTGCAAATGTAGATGCAAGGATATGAAATGGATTATGCCCAGAGGAAATGAAGATTTCGGAGGAGAACCAAATGGTCACATCACAAACAGATAAGCAGATGAAGTGGACTGAGTATAAGGTATAGAACAGGAAGAAGGTGTAGGTGTAGAAGTTATGACACAATCTCTTATAGACATAATAAAATTCGAATTTATCCTTACAATATCACTCATATTCATTATCACGCCCCGACTTTCCCATTGAGCACGTAACAACCGCCGCGTTATCTCGGCATACGGGTATGACCTCCCTATATACCGGGATATCGCAAGGCATTCCAATTACACAACAAATTTTTGAAAACGTAAAATCCATCAAAATAAGGAATAATAGAATCAATACACATGCAAGGAGTCCATCTGGCTCATCCCTATATATACAAGCATACATCGGCACACATTTGAGGAGGGGATCCTGTACATGCATGCATGTAGTATGGCCATCCTAGCCAATCCAAAGTTTTCAAGCATTTCATAGAGTTTACAAAATAAGCTATGAATACAAAAATCCAAGATAAATATTCCAAATGTCCCATTTCAAAAATAAATATCCTTGAAACGTGATTGTGGACAAAATAATGAAATCCCAAATCATAGCCGTTGGATTTTACCAATACTTGCTCGAAAACTCAAACTAGTATCAGTAAAATCCACACGGTATGAGATGTACAGAACTTTCTTTCCATGGTCCAATGACCTACAACTTCCAAAATGATTACATAATTTATACTTACTCAAAATCTACAAAAATAGACCTTCGATCAGTTCTAGTAGGCGTCGTCACTCTAAACTTCCTCTAAAAAAATGTGAAAGGGAGGGGTAAGTATTTAAAATATCCAGTGAGTAGAGTGTAATGGTATGCAACATATAAATGAGGGGCGAGGGTGGTAATGTCAAATGCATGTATCAAATATCATTTAATGCAATAACGAAATTCATTCTCATAAAATCATTCATATCGATCCACTATGACTCATATAATCAATTCAATCAGTCAAATATCATTTTTCCATAATTTTGGGGTCTACCGAAAATAATCTCCTACCAATGGCCGTTGGTAGGATCTGCCAAGGGATTTTCCATAATTTTCATAAAATCCCCTCCACCTTGGCATTGGCCCGAAGCTCCATGGGGTGCTACCACGTTATCCGACAGTCTGAGGTGGCTCTCCAACCCGTCTACCACCAAGCAAAATTAAACAGGCTTAGCCACGCCACCCCAAACGGCCTGGTCCGTGGCAAGACTTAGACTGCAGTCATTTTTTCCAGCACTATGTTACCAAACTCAATTTATCAATCAATGCATGCTCAAATATAAGATAGAGCAATATTTCACAATTCACATGAGTATCCCAAAGTATCATGGTACAAATATCCAATAATCAAGTTCAAGAGTCATGGACATTTCAAAATTTCATTTTAGGCATACCACAATCACAAAACAATTTCAATTCCATTTGAAAATTCATTTCAGAACTCAATTGATAAATCATAACTGAAAACAATTTATTCATTCATATGCACATAACCATCCACTCACCTTTTGGGAGGGTTTTCACTCCTAATTTCCAACTCTACAAAGTCCAACCTCTTCTTTAATTCAGAAAGCCTTAACCTAAGACATTGGTCACAAATTAATCGTCAAATAAGGTCCCATTAAAGGGTTTTCAAAATTCTCCTTTATTTTGTATAAATCTTAATTCTTCTAATTCATGAATACACTCTAATGCCATATGTTATTTAACACCTCAAAAATAACCTAAGAAGGATATGAAATGCAACTGTATCTTTCATTCTGTAGATTATTCCATTCCAACTCCAAAGTCTAAATATTTTCATACACATTTCCAATCAAACTCTCAGGAAAATGCATTTCCTTCGAATCTAACATATTTCAAAATATATATATGCGTTTTCTCAACCTAAATTCAACCGAAATAGTTTGAATATTGAAGGGATTGAAATTTCCTCACCTAGGGTTTCGCAGTTCACAACCCTCATCTGAATGCCTTCTCAGTTCAATCCTAGACCTGTAGTGTATTCCAAACCAATGAAGATTCTATTAATTAGGCTAAATTACCGAAAGAATCAAACCCTAGAGCTACTATTCAGAGAATCTCTCTTACCTGCGCAGGGGATGAAATCATAGGTCACGGTCTAGGGCATTCGAAGGCTCTGTCAGGTGCCAGTTTGGGGTTTTCAGTGGAGGTCGCAGCAAAGGGGCACCGCACGCAAGTGAGTGTGCGAGGGAGGGGAGACAGTGCTGCTGCCGTACGCGGAAGAGAGCGCAAGCCGAGGGAGAGGGTGAATGAAGCCGGGAGATGAGGGAGAGAGAATTCGTGAGAGGGCGAGAGAAACAGAGAGGGAGAGGTTGAGGGTGAGAAAATTGGGGGGAAATGGGTTTACTCGGGAATAAGAGAGAGAGGGGGAGAGAGAGAGAGATGAGTATTTTTTTTTTTACTTTTCTCTTTTTTTTTTCTCTCTCTCTCCTCTTCCCTCGGTATTACAACACTTAACCCCCTAAAAAGAATTTCTTCCTTGAAATTTAAATTTAAATTTATATCTCAAAGAGCTGCGGGTATTGCTTCTGCATTGCTTCTTCAGTTTCCCAAGTCTGTTCTTCCATTTGATTATTTCTCCATAGGACCTTGATCATGGGGATTTCTCTGCGTCTCAATAGCTTGACATGCCGATCAATGATTTGCACCGGTTGCACTTTGAAATTCAGATTTGGATTCAATTCTATCGGGGGAGACTCAATTACATGAGAAGGATCCGACAAATATTTCTTTAGCATTGACACGTGAAATACATCATGAATTTTCTTCAAATCCGGAGGTAATTCCAATCGGTAGGCCACATTTCCAACTCTCTCGAGGATCTTGAATGGCCCAATGTACCTCGGATTCAATTTGTCTCGTTTCCTGAACCAAATTACACCCTTCGAAGGTGAAATTTTGAGGAAAACCATATCTCCGACCTCGAATTTCAAAGGTCTTCTTCTTTTATCGGTATAGCTCTTTTGCCTATCTTGAGCCGCTTGCATTCTTGCTCAGATTACCTTAACCTTTTTTGTCATTGCTTCTATTAGCTCGACACTTTCAATTTTTCATTCTCCAACTTCGTCCCAACAAAGCGGAGTTCGGCATTTCCTTCCGTAGAAAGCTTCATAGGGAGGCATCCTGATACTAGCTTGATAGCTGTTGTTGTAAGCAAATTCAACCAACGGTAGGTGCCATCCCAACTCCCTTGGAAATCCATCACACATGCTCTTAACATGTCTTCCAACGTTTGGATTGTACATTCGGATTGTCCATCCATCTGCGGATAAAATGTCGTGCTGAATTTTAATTTGGTTCCCAAAGCCTCTTGTAACTTAGGCCAGAATCTGGATGCAAATCGGGGATCACGATCTGATACAATTGATACAGGAACCCCGTGGAGTCGGACAATCCCATCACGATACAACTTGGCTAATTTCTCCAAAGAATAGGTATTCTGAATCGGCAAGAAATTAGCTGACTTGGTGAGATGGTTTATAATCACCTATATGGCATCATAACGGCTCGGAGTACGTGGCAATCCCACTATGAAATCCATAGTGATATGCTCCCATTTCCATTCCGGTACAGGCAATGGCTGAAGTGTCCCGGCCGGCTTCTAATGTTCGGCCATGATTTGTTGATATACTAAACACCTTGCTACAAATTCGGCTATTTCCCATTTCAATCCCGACCACCAATATGTTTATTTGATGGTTCGGTACATTTTAGTGCTCCCGGGATGCATAGCATAAGCCGAAGAGTGTGCTTCCTCAAGAATGGCTTTCCGAACCTCATCATTTTTGGGAACACATATTCGTTTCCCATGTATCACCATGCCATCCTCACGCATATGAAAATCGCCAGTTTCACCCTTGCGAACCTTCTCTATTATCTGCCTTAGCTCCTTATCACTTGCCTGGAGCTTTTTAAAACGGTCCACCAAGGTAGGTCGAACTTCGAACTTGGCCAATAATGTACCATTGTCATCACAAGCAAATTTGGCTCCAAGAGCATGAAGTCCAACAAGGCATGAAAGATAGGAACCCGCTTGAGAATGAGAAGATGATGACTTGTGGCTCAGAGCATCCAAAACTACACTCGCCTTATCCGGGTGATCGTCAATCACCAAATCATAGTCTTTAATCAGTTCTAACCATCTCCTTTGCCTCAAGTTGAGCTCTTTCTGGGTAAGCAAATATCTGAGACTCTTGTGATCAGTAAAGATCCTGCAGGTAGCTCCATACAAGTAATGTCGTCAAATCTTCAAGACGAATACGATAGCAACAAGCTCTAGATCATGTGTAAGATAATTCAGTTCGTGCTTCTTTAACTGTCAAGAAACGTAGGTGATAACTCTGTCACCTTGTATTAGAACACATCCTAACCTTTGTTTGCTGGCATCACTGTAAACTATATAATCACCAGCAGTAGGTAGAGCAAGTATGGGAGTCAATGTGAGTCTCCTTTTGAATTCTTGAAAACTCTGCTCATATTTATCATTCCATTCAAATTTAATCCCTTTCCACATCAAACTAGACAATGGAGCTGTAATTCTGGAAAAACTCTCTACAAATCTTCGGTAGTGCCTAGCCAAATCGAAAAAACTATGCATCTCGGTGACGTTTTTGGGTTGTTCCCATTTCATAATCGCCTAAACTTTCTTTGGATCAACAAATATTCCTTCTCCGGATACCACATATCCTAAAAAGCCAATTTTTTTCAGCCAGAATTCATACTTTGAGAACTTAGCGAACAATTGCCTATCTCGGAGAGTCTGCAACACAATCTGAAGATGATTTGAATGCTCTTCATCATTCTTGGAATACACCAAGATATCGTCCATGAAGACAATGACAAACTTGTCAAGATAAAAATGAAAGACTCGGCTCATGAGATCCATGAAAGCTACCGAAGCATTCATTAGACTGAAAGGTATCACCAAGAATTCATAGTGCCTGTACCGTGACCTAAACGCAGTTTTGGGGGTATCAACTTCCTTTATCTACAATTGATGATAGCCGGACCTCAAATCAATCTTTGAAAAGACACTTGCCCCTGGAGTTGATCAAACAAATCATCAATCCTCAGTAAAGGGTATTTATTCTTGATAGTCACCTTGTTTAGCTGTCGGTAATCAATACACAACCAAAGCGTGCCATCTTTCTTCTTTGCAAATAAAACCGGAGCACCACAAGATGAGGTACTCGGTCAAATAAATCCCTTGTCCAACAATTCTTGTAGTTGGACTTTTAACTCCTTAAGTTCCGCGGGTGCCATCCTATACGGAGGAACGAGTCAAATCAATAGCAAAATCGAATTCTCGAACCAGAGGTAAACCTGGCAACTCATCCGGGAAAATATCTGGAAATTCATTCACCACCAGAACATTTCCCAATTCTGGACTCTATACAGTGGTGTCGATAATATGGGCTAGGTAAGCTTCACAACCTTTGTGCACTAATTTCCGTGCCTCCAATGCCGAGATTACAAAATTTGGTAAGACCCGCCGTTCACCAAATACAAGCGGAGGATATTCCGGTCTCTGGAACTCTACTCCCTTAGTAAAGCAGTTTACAGAAGCTCTATGAGAGTATAGCTAATCCATATCCAATATAGTATCAAAATCCCTCATTTCTAATGGAATCAAGTCCGTTTCGAGAATTTCCATTTCTATCTCTACTTCACAGGCTTTAACAAAGTGCTTCTGTACAACCGTTCTCCCAATGGAGTGATAACCAATAACCCCTCTTCGAGTGGAGTTAAGGGTTTATTCGAGCGCTTAGCAAACTCGGTGCTCATAAAAGAGTTATTAAACCCAGTATCAATGAAAACGCGAGCATCAACTCTAAAAATTTTTATCAAACCTATACATTCGAAAAATAAGGATCAATTTCTAAATCAACCAAACACACTTAGAATTTAAAATCCTCAATATCATCAAATCATCATCAATCATCAAAATCACCTCTATTAACCTTAATATCATACAACATCACTAATATTTCACATATTCAGAGTCAAGCAATCAAAATTCATCACATTCACATTCAAATTTCTAAATCACCAAATTCAAACTCTAGAAATTTACCTGTGACTATATCAGGGTTGTTCTGGGCATCCTCGTTAGTCATTGCAAATATCCTTGCTTGAGCTTTTGCCTATGGGCGATGGTTGGAGTAGCTACTGTGTTGCTTCCGGTCCCCGTCCGTGGTGTGCCAGCTAGAGGTGGAGTAGAAGTGTTTGCTTGGCTGCCCATAGATCCACTAGGGCGATCCCTACTTGATTGGCCTCTTCGTCTCAATTCTGGACAGACATTGTGGAAATGACCTTCCCTTACATAGTGGTAGCACCTCTTGGGTGCTAAGCAAACCCCAAAGTGAAACTTGCCACAGTACTTGCGTTGTTCCTTCCTATTTCCCACTGAGTGGCTTCCTGAAACAGCACTAGGGGAAGGGGCTTTAAGTTGAGACACGCGTTGGCCATGAGAAGAGCCAACTAGTCCTGAAACAGATCCATTACTGAAGGAGCCCATACTTCTATTCTTCTCAAAACTTTGGCCCGGTATGAAACCACTGGGTCTCTCCCTTTTCCCATGGTCTCGGACTTTTCCCCTTTTAATCACAGAACATCTTGAAATGCGTGCCCTTTTATGATTGACATCTTCTTCCTTATGTTTAGATTTAGTCCCAATTCAAATTTCACACATAGGGACTCCTCGGAGCTTACAAACTCCGGAACATAAGTAGCAAGTTCCCTTAATTTTGATTCGTAATTAGACACCGTCTTGTTTCCCTGAACAAGCTTAAAGAACTCCTCTCTTTTCTGGTCCCTATAGAACCGAGTGTAATATTTTTCTTCAAAAGCTCTCAGAAAAACTATCCAAGAGAGAGGTGTGGTTGCTCTAGCTTTCTCATTCTCCCACCAGGTTCTAGCTCCCTTATCCAGCAATTTCACCGCCACCACAACTTCATCTCACACTTAATCTCATATTGGTGATGGTCTCCTGAACTCGGCCAATCCATTCCTTGGCTATTGAGGCATCACAAGTGCCTAAAAAAATGTCGCATCCAAGCTATCTTGCCTCTTTGAGTAGCTTTCACAACTCGACTATAGGACGTTCGGTTGATGTAACAACCGATAGAGTAGATGTTGTGGGAATACTAGGCACCACCGCCGGTGTAGAAGGAGGAACCAGCATAGGAACAGAAGATTGGGGCAGAGCTTAACACTATGCCCCAAAAGAACTCCACCACTCCATCACTTGCTGGAGGACAGCCGTAACACCGACACTGTGGTGTCTGTAATTTAATTATATAGAGAGAAATTTATTTATTTAAATTGATTTTTGATTTTGGGGTATTTCAATTAAATTTTTGATATATTTAATTTGCCGAATCCGCGAATCAAAATACCCCATTTTTATAAAAAAATTTAAATTTTAGTGAAGTGTGGGTGTGAAGACATACATACATATATATAAATATATATAAATACAAAAAAAGGAGAGAGAGAGGAGATGTTACGTTTTGGAGTGAAACGCAACACCTTCCCCCTTGTCTAATTAGGGTTGGAAACCTTAATTTCAATCTCTCTCTCTCTCTCTTTCTTCCTCTTTCTCTCTCTGCCCGACTCTTCACCTTCCCATGGCTGTTCTTCCTCCGTCGTGATCGGTCGCTCGCCCCGCCACCTCTCTCCACGCGAGCAATCACCACCACCTTCTTCTTCTCTCTCTACCTCACTCACAGTCTCTCTCTCTGCTGCTCACTCTCTCTCTATCTCTGGCGATCTCCCTCCCTCTCGATCGCACTCTGCCGCGAGCTTCCACCGTGATCTGCCACCACCACGAGCGCACCCAGCCGCTGTAGCTCCTCCCTCCCGTGAGCGCGCTGTAGCGCAATCCTCCCTACACGAGCGTGCCTGCCCAGGAGCGCACCTGCGCACGAGGGCGTGCCTGCCCACTAGCGCACAACCCTCGAGAGCACGACTGCAGTCGAGCTCACGAGCTCACATGCCAGCCTGCGAGCCCACCAGCCCGTGCAGCCTGCTAGCCCACTGTGGCTGCGAAGCTCACTGCGGCCTGCAGCCCGCAGCCCGTGATAGCCCATGACAGCCCGCGAGTCTCTACGTAGGTAACTGACTCAGGTTTTGATTTTGTTATAAGTATTTATGACCTAACAATGAATCTTGTCTTGATAGGGAGCATTGTAGATTTTGGAGTGATTGAGAAGACATTTGGACGAAAGTCTGCACTCCGAGAAAACCCTAGGTGAAAAAAATTTCTTACCCATTCGATTTAATTGAATGAATGTTAGGGTTAACTTGAGAAATGAGGAGAAATGGTTAGTGTGCAGGCATTGTGCGCCCTGGGCTGTGGCCCTGCTGGCCCTTGGGTATGAGCGAGAGATTGGATTGGTGTGAGCCCTATGCGAGATTGGTTGAGTACCAACACTTGAGTTTTATAGACATGTTGTACGCATGAACAAAATATAAGAAATTAAGGTACGGTTCTAAAGGATTCAAGCTACCTAATTTGCATATGTATATTAGAAGTGATAACCTATTTCCTATAACTGCGTAGGTTTGAAACTTGTTGATTTTTATATATTTATATATTCATAGGTATTGGGTGCCTTGAGTTAGGGGAACATTTTTTTTTTCATGGTATTATTGGGGAGTGCGCTACCCTCCCCCATATAATGAGTGAGAATTATTTCAATGCCTTTGTTTAATATGTAAATCCTGTTTTATAACATTTTGATAAACGAACATGATTTGTCGTGTGCTTGAAATGTTTCGATTGGTTTTGGAACAGACTTTTTGTGAATCGTTGGAGTGTCCAAAAATTGGGTTGAATTATAAAATTATGCATCCATGTGGTTCAAATGTATAATGTGCCATTTTACGCTGTATATTGCATTTGATTTGTGAACCTGATTTCGACACATTCTTGATACGAGATTTATTTTGGCCTTGAGGGTCTCGATATGTATTGTTCCATAGCTACGAAGGACACCGTGAGAGCCACTTAGGTGGCGTCTGGATACGCTTAGGTTTGGGGTATCCCATGAGTTGTCGTTATTTTATTAACGACACGGTACTAGCTAGGTTGAACCCGAAAAAGGGAAGGATTTGGATACTCTCTCCAAGTCTAGCACCTGGAAGAGGTCAGTCGACAATGCCGGGGTAGAGAGCACTTTAAATAAATTTGTATATAACACCCCCGGTACGCCTGTCATAGGTCGAGGTAGACCTCTGGCAGGACACTTTCGGTTGGCAGCTCTATGATTTTAATGACAGTGCTTTGGATGCATATTTGACTTGATAATGCATGCAAATGATATATTGTTGAAATGAAAAGAATGATGATTTAAAACATGATTTGTATACTTACGCTTTGACACTCCAGTTTCACAATTCTTATTAGACGATTACATGGACCCACTCACTCACTGAGTATTCTTTCCCTGAGTACTCACTGAGTATTCTTTCCCTGAGTACTCACCCCTCATTTATCTTCTTGTTTCAGAGATAGTATTTGACAAGGAGCGTTGCTTTTAGGACGCTTAGTATCATTAGGAGATATGGTCTGGACTTGAGGAGTCATTGTATATTTTCGCTACAATTTTGTAAGTTAAAGATTGTATTGATGATACATATGTATTTTGAGATCTATAGATAACCATTGTATAATTTTGGGATGACTGTACAAATATGGATATTTAAATTATGGAACTCTCATGTCATTGCATAACACTTATATTGAGACAATTTCTATTCATTGTGTATGTTGCTTAGGAATGTGTCATATCCTAGAAGTGTACTTTAGGACCGCTCGGTGCCATTTCTAAATTACAGGAAGGGTGACTGGTGGCTGTTCATGCCTTTGACGGGGGCATGGCAGTAGAGGTCTGTGGTGAGGACTGTGAAAATTCGTTTTGTTATCCTTGCGTTGTCTTGGATTGTGCGGTATGGATGTGTTGGTCTGATGTTGGGATTAGATTTATATATTGTGAGGCCGGGTTGGCCATATTATATAGGCAGCAGGTTGATTTCTATATGGGAGACCTCCGATATACGGAAAGATTCTGTCCGATTTTTTGTAAAAATACAACCGGCATTCAGGACAACGGGCGGCTGCTCGCGATCTTGGTTCAGGGCATGACAGTTGACTTGGTATCAGAGCGCTAGGTTGAGAGCTATGTAGGAAGAGAGTCTTGAAAACATTTCCGAGTGTGTTTGTGTTTAATGTCCTCAATGCATGAGAGTTTCATACAGTCATGAAGTCCCAGTACATGATCATATGTATATGAGTTCATCCATTTTAGGGGGGTTAGATACAGTTGTATCTAACCAAACATTTTTTTTAGGACTCCATTCTTTGTAAGGGTAGTCAAGATGTGACTAATCCACATTTATTGAACCATGCCTATTCTTTGAACGATACCTAATAAAGATCATTCTCTTGCAGAAGTATGACGACCTGAAAGAGCACCCGTTGTGCCCCACCAGAGGAATTAGACGAGCCGAAGGATCGTTCATCGATTCGCGTGCCACCACCGGCACCTACTCAGCCAGCTGCTCAGGTTGAGACTCTCGTACCCACACTTGACGCCTTTCGGTAGGTGTACGAGTGGTACGCTTCGCATGGGATCTAGATTCCACCCCTACCACCTCCTACAGCGGCGCCTGTACAGGCCGCAGCACCAGTTCCTTCAGCACCGGTTCCACCGCTGGTGGCCGGTCCTTTTATCTTGTCAGAGCTGAGTGAGACTACATCGGCTACTCTTAGACAGGTACATGAGTTGACTCAGTTGGTTAAGGAGGCCCGTCAGCTGGGGTGCACTGATTTCACAAGGCTTAGTGATGCTGCGGCAGCCAAGTATTGGATCAACTACACCCGTAGGATTTTGACCGATCTGGGGATTGGAGAAAAGCTCTACCTAAAAGTGGCACAGTGATTATTAGAAGGAGAGACTCTCTTATGGTGGGAGGCCCTCACTGATAAGATGACAGAGCCACTGCGGTGGGACGACTTCTTTCGGGAGTTTGACTGTAGATTCTTCCCACTCTACTAGCAGGACCGAATGAGGTCAAAGCTGGGACGACTTACTCAAGGGTCCAGATCTGTATCAGAATATGAGGCAGACATGCGGAGACTTGCCGTATTTGTACCAAATTTGGCCACACCTCAGTATTTGCGCTTCAAATTCGAAGACGATCTTAGCCTCAGTATAAAGAACTATATGACTGTTACTCCACAGTTTACACTGGTCGAAGTGATAGACTCTGCTCACCGTGCGAAGGCTTTGCTCTGCGCCGAGACTAGGCAGTGAGAGAATAGAGAGCTGAAGAGAAAGAAAAAGAAGTCTCATTCTGCGCATAGCTCTAAGAGGGGCAGCAGATCCAGTTCATACAGAGACGAATATAGATCTGGTCCTTCTAATCTGGGATGGGGACAGACAGCCCGCTTTGACTCACCTTGCACAGTGTACTACTTAGTGGCATCCTTATTGCCGCAAGTGCAATAGGTTTCATTCGATAAGAGCTTGTTCAGTATCAGTCACTTGCTTCCACTGTGGGAAGCCGGGGCATATAAGGAGTTCTTGTCCTGAGTTAAGACATGGAGGATAGGGTTCACAGAGCCGCACTAGTACTCCTTATATGGGTCAGCAGGGGCCGCCTACTCGGCCAGCATCTTATATTCCCAGGGTGACCACTAGGAATAACACAGTGTAAACCCAGGCACGATAGCAGCTTAGGGCTCAGGCCTGGGTTTATGCCATGACGCAGGAGGACGCCCAAGCGAACTCCGATATCATCATGGGTACTCCTCCTTCTGATCTTGTAGAATAGGATCTATATTCGTATTTCCATTTCTTTTTGGGGATGTTAGCATTGTATCATGATAGTTGTATATATATTTTATATTGTGTACCCTTTTGTCAACATGATACTACTCTGACATCTTTGTACACTGAAGTTGTAAAAGCTTTAGAGGCTCAACTATTTTGACATATATATATATATCAAATTTGAAATCATTCTAAGTCTATGTGCATTTTGTTCAATGATAGGTACTCTACCTATCTTCGGAATAGATACTCGTATCCTTATTGACATGGGGTCTAACTATTCATATGTGAATGATCAATTCTCCTGACATTCTGATAGGCCGCTCTCACCTTTGGACGAGGAGATATTGGTTATCACTTCTCTGGGTGAACAGATTGTGCGCGGCATAGTATATAGAGAATGTGAGATCAAAGTTAGGGATACAGTGCTGAAGGCAGATCTAATCCCTCTCGCCCTGATTGATTTTGATGCCATCTTGGGGATAGATTGGCTAGATATGCCTCGGGCTTCAGTTGATTGCTTTAAGAAGCAGGTGGAGTTTCGAAGACCTAATCAGCCAGTGTTGATTTTTGAGGGCGAGAGGCGGGTTTTACCCCGCTGTCATTTCAGTCTTGGAGGCCAAACACATGATTCGCCGTGGGTGTGTGGCGTATCTGGCACACATGATAGACACCACTGCTCAGTTTGCTGATGTATAGGAGTTTTGCTGATGTTTTCCCCGAGGAGCTACCTGGATTACCTCCAGTTCGGGAGTTTGACTTTGAGAGAGCTGGATTAGCTCCAAGGACTACCCCTATCTCTATGCCGCCATACAGGATGGCGCCGACTGAGCTGAGAGAGCTCAAGGTCCAGCTGTAGGAGTTTCTGGATAAGAGGTTTATCCATCCTAGCACGTCACCTTGGGGTGCTCCAGTGTTGTTTGTAAAGAACAATGACGGCTCACTGAAATTGTGTGTGGATTACAGGCAGCTTAATCAGGCGACTATGAAGAACAGATATCCACTGCCTCACATAGATGATTTGTTTGATCAATTGCAAGGTGCCTGAGTTTTCTCGAATATTGATCTTCGATCGGGATATCATCAGTTACGGATTTGGACTCAAGATGTGACAAAGACAGCTTTCCGCACTCGATACAGGCACTATGAATTCCTTGTCATGCCGTTTGGGCTGACTAATGCCCCAACTGTGTTCATGGACTTGATGAACAGAGTTTTTCACGACGATCTGGACCAGTTTGTCATAGTTTTCATAGATGATATACTGGTGTATTCGCGGAGTGACAAGGATCATGTTCAACATCTTCGCACCATTTTACAGATCCTTCGGGATGAGCAACTGTATGCCAAAATTCACAAAATGTGAATTTTGGCTAAGATAGGTTGGACTTTTGGGGCATGTCGTTTCTGCAGAGGGGATTTTTGTCGATCCGCGAAGGTCAAGGCCATTATGAGATGGGAGCAGCCACAGACAGTGACTGAGATCTGGAGTTTTCTTGGTCTGGCCAGGTATTACCGCAGATTTGTTGAGGGGTTTTCCCGAATAGCTGCACCATTGTCTAGATTGATGCGAAAGGGTGTCAATTTTGTATGGGATAACCATTGTGAGATGAGTTTTCAGGAGCTCAAACAACGGTTAACTACAGTTCCGATTTTGGTGCTTCCCACCAGCAGTCGGGAGTACACAGTGTACTGTGATTCTGCTAGATAAGGGTTGGGTTGTGTTCTGATGCAAAATGGTCGGGTGATCGCTTACGCTTGTAGATGGTTAAAGAAATATGAGGTAAATTATTTGACACATGATTTGGAGCTTGCGGCCATAGTCTTTGTATTGAAGATATGGCGCCATTACTTGTACGGGGTGACTTGCCGGGTGTATATGGATCATAAAAGTCTGAAGCATTTATTCACCCAGCGAGAACTTAACCTGAGATAGAGGAGATGGTTGAAACTTCTCAAAAATTATGATCTTGTCATTGATTATCATCCGAGCAAGGCCAATGTGGTTGCTAATGCATTGAGCTGGAAATCAGCTTTATCGTCGTAGGAAAACGATATGGCATACCTCACTTGTTTGATGGGACTCCGGAATTTGGGAGTCAGATTGGCTAGTGATGATCAGGGCACTCTACTAGCAAGGTTTGAGGTCAGGCCGACGCTGTTGGGCCATATTAGGGAGCTTTAGGGCATTGATACCGAGCTCCAAGCTCTAACTGAGAGAGCCCACTGAGGTGATAGAGATGATTTCAGAGTCTGCAGTGACGGCCTTTTAACTTATCGAGATAGAATGGCTATACTCGTCGATGATGATCTTTGCAGGTCCATATTAGAGGAGGCACACTGCTTAACCTATGCCTTGCACCAGGGTAATACAAAGATGTATCGAACTATTCGGGGCAGCTATTTGTGATCAGGTATGAAGAGGGACATTGCGGAGTTTGTAACTAGATGTTTAGTCTGTCAACAGGTGAAGGCTAAGCATCAAAGGCCAACGGGTTTACTACAGCCTCTTCCCATTCCCGTACGGAAGTGGGAACATGTGACTATGGACTTTGTTATGGGATTGTCGTGGACTCAGGCCAGATATGATGCCATTTGGGTAGTAATCGATCGACTCACCAAATCCGCCCATTTCATCCCGATACGTAACGACTCTCCATTGGAGACATTGGCATGTCTGTATATTTACAAAATAGTCAGACTGCATGGAGTTCCCGTGCCCATAGTCTCAGATAGAGATCCGAGGTTCACTTCTCGATTTTGGCCCAAGTTGCAGGAGGCTTTGGGCACGTGGCTCAGTTTTAGCATAGCATATCACCCACAGACAGACGCTCGAGAATTTGCTTCGGACTTGTGTCATGGATTTTTGGGGTAGTTGGGAGAGGCATTTACCACTAGTAGAGTTTGCATATAATAATAACTATCAGACCAGTATCAGTATGCCACCCTATGAGGCACTCTACGGCAGGAAGTGTCGCACCCCGTTGTGCTAGTCGAGGAAACTAAGAAAAAGGTCAGGGTGATCCGCAAGCGGTTGAAAGCTGCCTAAGATAGACAGAGGGCATATGCGGATCGGAGATGCTAGCCTTTAGAGTTTGAGGTGGGTGATATGGTGTTTTTGAGGATTTCTCCCTTATGGGGACTCATTCGACATCGGCAGCAGGGCAAATTGAGCCTTAGGTACATTGGCCCGTTCTGTATCCTAGTAAGGTTGGAAGCGTGGCATATAGACTAGAGCTGTCAGACGAGTTATCTCAGATCCATGATGTCTTCCATGTATCAGTGTTGAGGAAATACATTCCAGATCCTTCGCATATTTTAGAGCCTCTACCTATTGAGTTACGAGAGGATCTCAGTCTTCCAGTTCAGCTCATGGCTATTCTAGATCAGTAGGTCAGGAAGCTACGGAGCAAGTAAATCTCATTGGTCAGAGTCTTGTAGAGGAGTGACTAGGTCGAGGAGGAGACCTGGGAGCCCGATGAGGCTATGAAAAGACAGCACCCCCATTTGTTTGCTATTTAGTCCTCTTTTAGTTTCGAGAACGAAACTTGTTTTTAGGAGAGTTAGAAAATGTAACATCGATACTGCGATGTCTGTAATTTAATTATATCGAGAGAAATTTATTTATTTAAATTGATTTTTGATTTTGGGGTATTTTTTTGTATATTTTAATTTGTCGAATCCGCGAATCGAAGTAAACCCATTTTTTACAAAAAAATTTAAATTTTAGTGAAGTGTGGGTGTGAAAACATACATATATATATATAAATATATATAAATACAAAAAAAAGGAGTGAGAGAGGAGATGCTGTGTTTTGGAGTGAAACGCAGCACCTTCCCCCTTTTCCCAACTAGGGTTGGAAACCCTAATTTCATTCTCTCTCTCTCTCTCTTCCTCTTTCTCTCTCTCCCCGACTCTTCACCTTCCCGTGGCTGTTCTTCCTCCGCCGCGATCGGTCGCTCGCCCTGCCACTGCTTTCCACCGCGAGCAACCACCACCACCTTCTTCTTCTCTCTCTACCTCACTCATGGTCTCTCTCTTATTGTTTCTCTCTCTCTCCGCTGCTCACTCTATCTCTATCTTTGGCGATCTCCCTCCCTCTCGATCGTACTCGCCGCAAGCTTCCACCGCGATCCGCCACCACCATGAGCACACCCAGCTGCTGCAACTCCTCCCTCCGGCAAGCGCGCCGCAGCGCAATCCTCCCTGCACGAGGGTGAGCATGCCACAGCGCAAGCTTCACCGCATGAGCGCGCCTGTTCGGGAGCACACCTGCGCACGAGCGCGTGCTTGCGCCCTAACAAGCACCTACGCCCGAGCGCGCTCCAGCCAACTAGAGCACAACCTACGAGCGCGCGACTGCAGTCCAGCTCGTGAGCACACGTGCCAGCCCGCTAGCCTGCTTGCCCGCGAATGTGCTAGCCCGCGAGCCCACCAACCGGCGAGCCGGTGAGCCCATGAGCCCGCGCAGCCCGCGATAGCCCGTGACAGCCCACGAGTCTCCGCGTAGGTAACTGACTCAGGGTTTTGATTTTCTTCTTAGTATTTATGACCTAACTAATGAATCTTATCTTAATAGGGAGCATTGTAGATTTTGGAGTGATTGAGAAGACATTCGGATGAAAGTCTGCGCTCTGAAAAAACCTAGGTGAAAAAAATTTCTTACCTATTCGATTTAATTGAATGAATGTTAGTGTTAACTTGAGAAATGAGGAGAAATGGTTAGTGGGCAGGAGCTGCGCGCCCTGGGTGCTGCGCAAGTGTGCTGCGCGCCCTGCATACAGGCGCTGCGCTCCCTGCACATAGGCACTGCACGCCCTGCACATAGACCCTACACATGGGCACTGCGCGCTGCAAGAGGTGCGCTGGGCTGTGGCCCTGCTGGCCCTTGGGTGCGAGCGAGAGATTGGATTGTTGTGACCCTGTGCGAGATTGGTTGGGTACCAACACTTGAGTTTAGTAAATATGTTGTATGCATGAACAAAATATGAGGAATTAGGGTAGGGTTTTAAAGGATTCCTACTACCTAATTTGCATACGTGTATTAGAAGTGATAGCCTATTTCCTATAACTACGTAGGTTTGAAACTTGTTATATATACATTCATAGGTATTGGGTGCCTTGAGTTAGGGGAACACTTTTCTTCGCTCGTGGTATTATTGGGGAGTGCGCTACCCTCCCCCATACAGTGAGTGAGATTTATTTTAATACCTTTGTTTAATATGTAAAACCTATTTTATAACATTTTGATAAATGAACATGATTTGTCGTGTACTTGAAATGTTTTGATTGGTTTTGGAACTGACTTTTTGTGAACCGTTGGAGTGTCCAAAAATTGGGTTGAATTATAAAATTATGCATCCATGTGGTTGAAATGTATAATGTGCCATTTTACGCTTTATATTGCATTTGGTTTGTGAACCTGATTTCGGCACATTCTTGATACGAGATTATTTTGGCCTTGAGGGCCTTGTTATGTATTGTTCCGTAGCTAGGAAGTATAAGTACACCGTGAGAGGCGCTTAGGTGGCGTCCGGATATGCTTAGATCTGGGTTATCCCACGAGTTATCATGATTTTATTAACGACGTGGTACTAGCCAAGTTGAATCTGAAAAGGGGGAGGATTTGGATACTCTCTCCAAGTTTAGCACCTGGATGAGGTCCGTCGCCAATGCAGGGATAGAGAGCACCTTAAATAAATTTGCATATAACACCCCCGGTGCGCCTGTCACGACCTCTGCCAGGACACTTTCGGCTGGCAGCTTTATGATTTTTAATGACAGTGCTTTGGATGCATATTTGACTTGATAATGTGTGCAAATGATATATTGTTGAAATGAAAAGTATGATTTGTATACTAACGCTTTGATACTCCAGTTTCACAATTCTTATTAGACGATTGCATTGACCCACTCACTCACTGAGTATTCTTTCCCTAAGTATTCACCCCTCATTTCCCTTCTTGTTTAAAAGATAGTATTTGGTAAGGAGCGTTGCTTTTAGGACACTTACTATCATTGGGAGATCTGATCTGGATTTGAGGAGTCATTATATATTTTCGCTAAAATTTCATGAGTTAAAAATTGTATCGATGATATATATATATTTTGAGGTCTATAGATGATCATTGTATAATTCTGGGATGACTGTACAAATATGAATATTTAAATTATGGAACTTTCATGTATTGCATAACACTTGCATTGAGACAATTTCTATTCATTGTGTATGTTACTTGGGAATGCATCATGTCCTAGATATGTACTTTAGGACAGCTCGGTGCCACCTCTAAATCACAGGAGGGACGACTGACGGCTGTTCATGCCTTTGATGGGGGCATGGTTGTAGAGGTCTGTGGTGAGAACTGTGAAAATTCGTTTTGTTAGTCTTGCGTTGTCCTGGATTGTGGGGTATAGATGTACTGGCCTAATGTTGGGATTGAATTTATGTATTGTGAGGCTGGGTTGGCCCTATTGTACAGGTAGCAGGTTGATTTCAATATGGAAGACCTCTGATATACGGGAAGGTTCTGCCTGATTTTCTATAAAAATATAGCCGACATTCAGGACAACGGTCGGCTGCTCACGATCCCGGTTCGGGGCGTGACAGCGGCAATAGGAGGTAGAGGAACCCCGGTTGAAGGAGTCGGGTGTGTGCTCGTGGCAGCTGGAAAAGAAGTTGGAGCATGTGAGGACGACTCATCCTTGTGCTCAGGAGGAAGAATCTCACTAACATTCATCATCCTTTGTCGAGGCGACATGATTCCTATAAAAAGAGACATTATGCTTAGCCCACTAAATTAGGCATGTGGTTAGGTATTTAACCCCTAAAATAAATTGAGTCCTATCCCTTTTTTGATCCATGGAAGGCTTTTGTACATCCTTTAAAAATTCTTTTAAAATCTGAAATTTCAAAAGAAAAATGCTTTTAAAACCTCTAGAAACCTTTGGGACATTTGGAAGTAGTTCAAACAATTAACATTTAAAATCGTGAGCCTTCTCTAATACTAATAGAATTGTCACGCCCCGACTCTCCTGTCAAGCACGTAACAACCGCCGCGTTATCTCGGATACAGGTATGATCTCTCCATATATTGGGATATCGCAAGACCTTCCAATTATACAATAAATTTTCGAAAACGTAAAATCCATCAAAATAAGGAATCATAGAATCTATACACATACAAGGAGCCCATCCGGCTCATCCCTGTACATACAAGCATACATCGGCACACATTTGAGGAGGGGATCCTGTATGTGCATGCATGCAGTGTGGCCATCCCAGTCAATCCAAAGTTTTCAAGCATTTCATAGAGTTTACAAAATAAGCTATGAATACAGAAATCTAAGGTAAATATTCTAAATGTCCTATTCCAAAAATAAATATCTTTCAAATGTGATTTTACAGAACTTCTTTTCCATGGTATTAGTAAAATCCACACGGTATGAGATATACAGAACTTCTTTTCCATGGTCCAATGACCTACAATTCCCAAAATGATTACATAATTTATATCTACTCAAAATCCACAAAAATAGACCTTCGATCAGCTCTAGTAGGCGTCGTCACTCTATACTTCCTCCGAAAAAATGTGAAAGGGAGGGGTGAGTATTTAAAATACCTAGTGAGTGGAGTGCAATGGTATGCAACATATAAATGAGGGGTGAGGGTAGTGATGCCAAATGCATGTATCAAATATCATTTAATGCAATAACGAAATTTATTCTCATAAAATTATTCATATCGATCCACCATGACTCATATAATCAATTCAATCAGTCAAATCTCATTCTTCCACAATTTTGGGGTCTACCGAAAATAATCTCCTACCAATGGCTATTGGTAGGATCCGCCAAGAGGTTTTCCATAATTTTCATAAAATCCCCTCCACCTTGGCGTTGGCCCGAAACTCCGTGGGGTGCTACACCGTTATCCGGCAGCCTGAGGAGGCTCTCGAACCCGCCTACCACAAACTAAATTAAACAGCCTTAGCCACGCCATCCCAAACGGCCCGGTCCGTGGCAAGACTTAGATTGCAGTCATTTTTCCCAGCACTATGTTACCAAACTCAATTTATCAATCAATGCATTTTCAAATACAAGATAGAGTAATATTTCATAATTCACATGAGTATCTCAAAGTAACATGGTGCAAAAATCCAATAATCAAGTTCAAGAGTCGTGGGCATTTCAAAATTTCATTTTAGGCATACCACAATCACAAAACAATTTCAATTCCATTTGAAAAGTCATTTCAAAACTCAATTTATAAATTATAACTAAAAACAATTTACTCATTCATATGCACATAACTATCCACTCACCTCTTGGGAGGGTTTTCACTCCCAATTTCCAACTCTACGAAGTCCAACCTCTTCTTTAATTTGGAAGGCCTTAACCTAAGACATTGGTCACAAATTAATCGTCAAATAAGGTTCCATTAAAGGGTTTTCAAATTTCTCCTTAATTTTGTATAAACCTTAATTCCTCCAATTCATGAATACACTCTAATATCATATGTTATTTAATACCTCAAAAATAACCTAAGAAGGATATAAAATGCAACCGTATCCTTCATTCTGTAGACTATTCCATTCCAACTCCAAAGTCCAAATATTTTCATACACATTTGCAATTAAACTCTCAGGAAAATGCATTTCCTTCGAATCTAACATATTTCAGAATATATATACGTATATTCTCAACCTAAATTCAACAAAAATAGTTTGAATATTGAAGGGATTGAAATTTCCTCACCTAGGGTTTCATAGTTCACAACCCTCGTTCGAATGACTCTCAGTTCAATTCTAGACCTGTAGTGCGCTCCAAACCAACGCTGACTCTATTAATTAGGCTAAATTACCAAAAGAATCAAACCCTAGAGCTACTGTTTAGAGAATCGCTCTTACCTGCACAGGGGATGAAATCGCAGGTCATGGTCTAGGGCATTCGAAGGCTCTGTCAGGTGCCGATCTGGGGTTTTTAGTGGAGGTCGCAGCAAAGGGGCACCGCACGCAAGTGAGCATGCGAAGGAGGGGAGACAGTGCTGCTGCTGCCCGCAGAAGAGAGCGCAAGCCAAGGGAGAGGGTGAATGAAGCCGGGAGATGAGGGAGAGAGAGTTCGTGAGAGGGCGAGAGAAATAAAGAGGGAGAGGCTGAGGGTGAGAAAATTGGGGGGGGAAATGGGTTTTCTCGGGAATAAGAGAGGGAGAGAGAGAGAGAGAGAGAGATGAGTGTTTTTTTTTTTACTTTTCTCTTTTTTTTTTTCCATCTCTCTCTCTTCTCTTCCCTCAGTATTGCAATCATCAACTCTTTCCAAATTTCTTTAAACTGTTCCTCATTTCGTTGCTGGAATTTGTCATTTTGTTGTTTGCATTGACTAAAACTATGTTTCATTTCGCCCATTTCCTTTCAAACTTATGCCATTTCTCTCCAAAATTCTTCCATTTCCTTTCGAATTTCACCAAATTTGTCGTGAACAACATTCGTAAACCCTCTTTTTAGACCATTAATAGATTCAATCAGTTCAGTCCATCTATCATTCTCAGTTTCATTCACACTCTCTGGCTTTGCTGCTTCCGCCTCCTTTGCCTCTCCTTCTGCCTGTGGTGGCCTATATTCTGCACCTCTTCTTTTAACATTAATCTAAATACCATCTTCAAAAATCCAAGAAACTTTACATAACGTTCTCTTATTTACGGAATTTGTAATACTTAATTGCACATGGTATTCTTTCCTTAAATTTACACTACAAAAAAACACGACTTTTGCGACGGACCTTTACGACAAACATTTTTTGTTGCTATTTTGCGACGAATTTGGCGACGAAAATAAATTTCATAGTCATTTTCCAATGATATTAGCGACGAAATTTGTTTTCGTCGCTGAATCTGCGACGGAACACTTTTTCGTCGCAAATTCAGCGACGAATAATGATTTCGTCACAGATTTCAGCGATGAAAACGTATTTCGTCGCTGATTTTAGCGACGCAAACGTATTCGTCGCAGATTTCAACCATGAATAAGTTGTTCGTCGCTGAAATCAACGACGCGCAGAGATTTCGTTGCTAAAATAGCAACGAAAAGAGCTTTTTGTTGCAGATTCAGTGACGAACAAATGTTTCGTCGCAGACTCAGCGACGAATATTTTTGTTGTTGCGGATTTCAACGATAACTAGGAATTTGGTTGCTGATTTCGGCGATAAAATTAATATTTGTTGCTGAAATTTAAAATTTGGCCACAAATGAAATGACAAAATATCACATTCAACCCTGATATGTGCGACGAAACATGGTTCGTGATGAAAAAAATCGTTCGTTGATGCCTTTGAACGACAGAAGAGGGATTTTCAGTGATGGATTATTCCGTCGCAAAAAATTTGTTTTCTATTAGTGAAATTTCTACTTCATTATTTATAATTAATAAAAATTTAAAATTGTTTAAATTTTACATGACATTTTTCCTAATCAAATATAAATATTATAAAATGAAAGTGCACATTTTTATAATTAAGTATTGTAATAGTTAAATGAAACTGCAGAAAGCGTTGCTAGTGTTGATTTATGCATAATTCTTTATGCATTTCCTCTATATTTGTACAATTTGCCCCTCACGAATGCACATTGATGTGCTTAATGTACTTTGCCTAAAAATAAGAAAGGGAACCTAAAGCTCATGCAATTGGAGCCGAAATACGTGGCAAGGATGCCAAAAGGAAAAGGCAATCAACTAAGACAGAGTAATTAGTTAGTTAGTTAGTAATAGTAATTAATTAAGTAGATAGTAAGTAATTAAAATAAATAAATAAATATATAAAGATATGAGAAGAAAAAATAATAATAGCATGTCATGAAATTGATCTTTGCGCATACTTTCCATTCCGTAGACATGTATAAAATTAATTTAAAAAAAAAACTTTAAAATAACCAAAAAAGGTAATGATTTCAGCGACGAACGGGGGGTTCGTCGCTGATTTCAGTGATGAACGGGGGCTTCATCGCTGATTTTAGCGACGAATGCGAGGTTCATCGCGGATTTCAGTGACGAACGCAATATTCGTCGTTGATTTCAGCGACGAACGCGGAGTTCGTCTCGGATTTCAGCGACGAACGAAATATTTGTCGCTGATTTCAGCGACGAACACAATGTTCGTCACTGATTTCGTCGTAAAATTTTATTCAATCACTTCCTTCTGCACACAAATTTCCTCTCCCTCTCTTCCCCCACTTTCCCGTCTCTCTCTTCCCCGCAGTGCGTCTCCCTCTGATTCACGGCTTCAAGGAGGTACTCTCTCTCTCTCTCTCTAGATCCGGCAGCTTCAACAGTGGGGGAGGTGCCGCAACGCCTCCCCCCGTTGAGATCCTGCCACAGAGGCCGGATCTGGGGACGGGATGGCCCCGCCCGCATCTTCGCAGGCGGGGCCAACCGGGGGAGGGGCAGCGCCCCTCTCCCGACGTTCTGTGATCAGAGGGGGAGGCGCCGCAGTGCCTCCCTCTGCTGAGATCCATGCATTTGTTAATTTTATTATGCTATATTATGCTTGATAGTGTATGCATTTGTTAACACACAAATGAGAAGTTTTGAAGAGTATAGCAAGCAAGTTTATATTCAACGTAAGAGTAGAGTTCATTTGCGATTATATGTATTAACTTGGTAGAATTCTACTATATTATGCTTGATAGTGTTTTAAAATACTGCTATGCATTTGTGGTTCTTCAATTGTATGATAACAATTTTACAACTGAGCAAGATGTGAGAAAATATGTCAATTTTTGAAACCTTTTTATGAAATGCCCATCTTGATTTCCGGTTTCTCCTACCCTTCTGACTTGCATTTCATACTTGTTTGGAAAATTGAATGTTTGTTGGATAAAGTAAGTCAAATGAAGATATAAATGAGGATAAAAGAGAAATTTGATTAGTGTTGGAATGAATATTGTAACTTCATCTGTGTTTGATCTTAAAATATAAGCAATTTTTAACACAATCAGTTTAAAAAATTTTATCAATATAATGAGAGATCAATATAAAAAATTCATTGCTACATTCCTTTCTTAATGACACATTGTATTAGGTCCTGAATGTAGAAAAATGTTGGTAAGGGCTGCTAGAGCGTAGTCTAGAAGTGAGGCACCACATCTCTACCTAGATGTGGTGACGAGTAAGCATGGTTTCTTGCATCTATTGAGTGATTATGTTTCAAATGTGATGAGGGTAATCTAAATAATCTCACCATGTAACATTCTTTATGGTCATGAATCTGTGACAGGGACTTGGACCAGAGGTCATTAGACTTTGCCTTTATGGGGGTATGACTTTAGGCATCACCTAAAATCCAACTTGTGCCCCATTGCATCTCTGACTAAAGTTGGCAGCCGCTACTGCGACAAGGTGTTAAGGTACGCCCATTATTCTCTTTGTTTTTTTCTTCTTTACTTTCCTTTGTTTGTTACATCTGCTTTCATTTCTTCTTTACTATTGAGTGATTATGGGCTTAAGGATTTGTATGTCGATTCTAGAGTTTCGACTATGGGAGATACGTACCGAACATACCTTAAACTTTGGGGTTTTTTAGGAAAATTACGTAGTATGATGGACCATTCACAATAAAAATACTTATTACTTGCATCCATGTTATCATGAGTAAGTAGTTGATGTTACCAGGGGGTATAAACTTATATTTATAGATCTATAATTCTTTGTTTGGTCATAAAAAACCAACAATCAATTGTGGTTTTTCTTACAACTTGACTTGGCTAGGCTTTCAACTCTCTCTCTCTCTTATTACAAAGTGACTTGGCTAGGCTTTGAACTCTCTCTCTCTGTCTTTCTCTCTCTCTCTCTCCCCCTCCCGCGGGTATCCTAAAATCGAAGAACACATAAATTTTCATGTATGTTTGGAATATGGTATTTGTTTGGGAGCTGTTTGAAAAATGCATAACACGTTACCTTTTTTCTTTTTTTTTTTGTACCATGGTTAAGGCCCAAATGCTGATTTTTTTTGTTTCTATGAGAAATCAATTTCCCAATCATAATTAAAAGACATAAATCCGATTGAACCATCAGACGTGGATAACACATTATCCTATTTACGAGTAGTCAACGGTCTAAGTTCAGAAATTTCCTGGAATATACATTTGCATTTATCATGTCGTGTGAAAGGACATCGTATTGACACATTTCATGCCTATTTACTTGGACAATTTAAAAGTCAAATTGTTCAACTTCCTGATGATATGAATTGACGATTGGGTTTTGGTGGGGTTAAGGTTTACTCTAGGGTTTGATTTAGTAAACAATTTTGAATGATTTTAAGCATACAAATTGAACAATATCGTATAAAAAGAGACTTTGATACACAAAAATTTCTTGGTATTAATAATTTTCATTCTCTAAAACATTTTATCAAATTAAATTAATTAATATTTCTATTAAATTATTTATATTATTTATATTTATGTATTTTTCAACGTTAATGTCACTTACCCCATCATTGCATGTATCAAGTGGATAGACTGAGACAGTCTATAGATACAAACATTGGCAAAATTACTACTTTTGGTTACATTGGACAATGACAATGACAAACCTTAAAGCCCAATAGCATAGAAATTGAAACCGTAATTTTAGCAAAAAGAAAAATAAAGAAGCACTAAAATGGATAATGTTCTCTACATAATTAAAAATTTATAATACATATAATGCTATATATAGTTAATATATATTGTTAATCTTATATAATATATTTTAATATTAGATTAATTCTAAATAACATTAATGGTTTTGCATTGCAGATGTGTTTGCGTTTATTGGACGTGTTGTTCAATTAGAGGGAAGAAATTATTGTCTTGAAGCGGTCGAGGTATATATTTTTTTTCGTATATTTTATTTTATTTTCTTTATTTTATATCCCTTATTCCTAGTTTCAATGTATGTATGTTGTGAATTCGCGAAATGCAATAGTTATAAATTATTTTGTTATTTTTTCCGACTCAACGTTTTTATATTTGTTAAATTTTCTGAAAATATGTTAAATAATTTTAAAATGTTTTGTTATTAGATGTTCGTTATTTCTTATTAATGTTTTTTTCAGTATAATATATAGTTTGTTAATAATTAATTTATTAATATTTTATAATCTTTATTTTTTTAAACAGCAATAATGCAAAACGAAAGAAATTGGATGTATAATAAGAATTTACCTGATCGTCGTGGTTTAACTGATGAGTTTATTTGTAGGGTGGAACAATTCTTGAATTTCGCTACTAGTAAAGTTGAGTTTATGGATGGGAATAAGTTAAGGTGTCCATGTAGAAAGTATGGTAATGGCAAATTTCATGTATGTGATAAAGTTAGAGAACATCTTTGTAGATTTGGTTTTACTTTAAATTACTACAATTGGACTTGTCATGGTGAACCGTTTATATCTGATGAAGAGTATGTGCGAAATATGAATTATTCAAGTAGAGGGGATAACAATTGTTATGATCAGTTAAATCCATATCAGCAGATGGTATTTGATGCAGCGGGTTAAAATTTTGTTCCCCAAACAAACTATGCAAGTTATAGTTCTGTACCAACAAATCAAGATGTACCTACAAGTTATGCATCACCATTGGAGGGGGTAGAAGCAACATGTGTCGATGAGAATGTGCAAGATGAGAATTATTTGTCTAACCAATTTCAAGAAATGTTGAGAGCTGCAGATGAACCGTTATGGGTTGGTTGTGACATCCACACTAAATTGTCATTAACGGCTAGAATGTTAAATGTTAAGGCAGAGCATAATTTGTCTGAGAATTGCTTCAATGATATTGTTCAAGTAATGGGAGAAGTATTGTCTCGTGATCATATAATGCCGAATGACTTTTATAGTATGAAAAAGTTGGTGAATGACTTGGGTCTTCCGGTGGAAAGAATTGATGTATGCAGAGATGGTTGCATGTTGTTTTGGGAAGCTAATAAAAATGTACAATTTTGTAAATTCTGTAACCAAAGTAGGTACAAGAGTACTAGGACAGCAGGTCGTACTCAGCGACGTAAACCATTCAAGCAAATGTTTTATTTGCCCTTGACTCCTAGATTGCAAAGACTTTATGCATCGAAAGCTACTGCTGAATATATGACTTGGCATGCAAATCATCAAACAGAGGAAGGGTTAATGTGTCATCCTTCGGATACAGAGGTATGGAAAAATTTTGATCTGACATCCTGAATTTGCAAGAGAGACTCGAAACATTAGGTTAGGTCTTTGTGCTGATGGGTTTGGTCCATTTGGAAAATCAGGGAAAACTTATTCATGTTGGCCAGTGATATTAACTCCGTATAATTTTCCTCCGGGTATGTGTATGAAAACACCCTATATGCTTTTGACATTGGTTATAGCGGGCCCGCAAAATCCAAAGAAGTTGATAGATGTTTATATGCAACCATTGATTGCGAAGTTAAAACAGTTATGGGATGACGGTGTTCTTACGTATGATGTTAAACTGATCAGATATTTGTAATGAAGGCAATTCTTTGGACGATAAATGACTTCCCAACTTATGGCATGCTATCGGGATGGAGTACTGCTGGGGTTTTAGGATGTCTAATATGCATAGATAGATCTAAGTCATTCAGATTGAAATATGGTAAGAAGGCGAGTTATTTTGATTGTCATAGACAATTTTTGCCACAAAATCATAAATTTAGAAGAAATAAAGAAGAATTTACGAAAATTAAATTTGAAAAAACACTTCCTCCGTTGAGATTAACTGGTCAACAAATTTGGGAGTGAGTGTCTCACTTTCCATCTGTGATTGAAGACCCACATGGTACAATGTACGGATATGGAAGTGTGCATAAATGGACCAAACGGAGTATATTTTGGGATTTACCATATTGGAAGACCCATCTGATTCATTATAATCTTGATTTGATGCATATCGAGAAAAATGTTTTCAAAAATGTGATTAATATATTGATGGATGTCTCTGGAAAAACGAAAGATAACTTGAATGTGAGAAAAGATATGCGGCTTCATTGTAATCGGCCTACACTTGATGTGGATGGAAGTAGTAAAGGATCAAAACCAAAGGCAATTTATACAATAAATAAGGATCAGAGACGGAAAGTTTGTGAATGGTTGAAATCGCTTAGATTTCCTGATGGTTATGCCTCAAATCTTGGGAGATGTGTCGATATGAAAGAATGCAAGTTGATTGGTTTGAAAAGTAATGATTGTCACATATTTATGGAAAGATTGATTCCGATTGCTTTTAAGGAACTATTACCAGATTTTGTATGGGCCGTCATTACAGAGTTAAGTATTTTCCTGTATGATATTTGCTCGACAGTATTAAAGGAATCACATATGGCGAAATTAGAGAGAGATGTCCCTATCATTTTATGTAATTTAGAGAGGATTTTTCCTCCATCATTTTTTGATTCCATGGAACACCTTTTGGTTCACTTGCCTTATGAGGCCAGAGTTGCAGGTCCCGTCCAATATCGATGGATGTATCCATTTGAAAGGTAACTTTTGCACATTCTCATCATAATAATATTTATAGTGCATGTCAATGTACTAAATTTATTATATATCATTTTCTGATACACTTTTTATTCCCTATCAATTAGATTTTTATATCATTTGAAGAGAAAAGTGAAAATTAGGTCACGGGTTGAAGCATCTATTGTTAATGCATACATTACGAAGGAAGTGACAACTTTTGCTTCATTTTATTTCGAGCCTCATATCCAGTGTAAGAGACGGCGCGCGGGTAGAAATGATGAGGGTCCTGTTGATCCTAATTTAAAATCATTCTCTATTTTCAACTATCTCGGTCGACCAAGTGGGTCATGTAACGTTAGATATTTAACTGCGAAAGAATGGTGGGCAACCCATACATATATTTTACTGAATTGTCCAGAAGTTACGCCATATTTCGAGTAAGTCCTTTTTTCTCAAATATAAAAAATGTATTCTTTGTTTTGATAAAATTATTGACATAAATCGTTTTCTTTAATCGTAGGATTTTTCAACATTCACGGTCTGAACTATCGATGCATGAGTTCAATCGTGTGTGCAATGAAGATTTTGCAACATGGTTCAAAACATATGTTAGTTTTGCGAATTTTAAATTTTATATATATTTGATTATTAAAAAAAATAACACATTTATTTTACTTCAGGTTCAATGTAATCAAGATCAAGTTGAACAAGAATTGTTACTTAATCTGTCACGAGGTCCAAATTCGACGATATGAACTTGGCCATCGTATTTTATAAACGGATATAATTTTCACACTCAAGAATATGGAACCGGAAAAGCTACTATGAATAGTGGTGTTTGTGTTCAGTCATCCAACGATGGAGGTGTAAAAGATGAGTTTTATGGTTTGTTGGATGAAATTATAGAGGTTGAGTACACTGGAGCAGAGTTGCGAGTCGTTTTATTTATGTGCCAATGGTTTGATCCCGTAAAAGGGATGATGTGCATCCAAAGTTTAATTTGGTTGATATAAATCATAAAAAATTTTATAAAAGATATGAACCATTCGTATTGGCACAATAAGCGATTCAAGTGTATTATGCTTCATATCCTAGTTTGAAACGTGACAAAATTGATTGATGGGCTGTTTGTAAAACGAAAGCACGAAAAAAAATTGAGAAACGTTGGGAAGACATGGCATATCAACAAATGGAAGTTGCCAATACGTTTCAGACTGAGGAATATATTATTCCAACATTACGAGATCCACGTGGAGTAATGATAGATGTAGATCAAAATGAAATTCATGAGTCTGGCGAAGAAGAACCTGATTTTGAGACAAATGATGAAGATGAGGATAAAGATGAGGATGAATTTGATATTGAAGAATCTGATAATGAGGATGATGATGACAATAATGACTTTGATTTTTGATCGTCGGTAAGTAATGTTTTTTTTAAGATTTATTAAAATTGTCTAACATCATATGAAATTTTATTTTACTGTTTTCATGTGAAAATACATTTAGATTTACATATTACGTTTCTCAATTTGTATGTTATATTTAGTGCCTCATGTTTCATTTTCGAAATATTATTTGCTAATATGTTTTCTTATTTTATAGATCATTTCGGACGACAATTTAAATATGGTACGTTTCTTCATATACTCTATTATATTTTTTATAATCATGCAATATTCATTGCTTGCAAGAAAAAACTCTTGTTACAGTTTTAACATGGAGGACATAGACGATCTGTTGATGCAAAACCAAACTCTTCGGCATCACCGTCTGTTTCAGCTGCACCTTCCCATGCCCCTTTGCCTTTTACTGATATACCTTCACCGTTTCCATCAGTTGCACCTTCAATTGTACCTTCAATCCAAGATTCACACGTTCAAGGGGAAGATATGCGAGAGGTGATATCCCCTTGCGGAGATTCGTAAGTATTAAATTTTGAAATATTATCATAATTGTTTCTTTATTTATATAGCTGATTAGTTTATTTAAATATTTTTTTTACTAACCATTTTTTTTATTTCTAATTTTATGATAGATTCACAAATTCTGTATATGTTATTCATGAGCTGAATAGAATCATTAACAACCATTGGGGAGGAGCATCGAGGTCTTACACAAGTACTCCAGATGATATCAAAGGGTTATAGTGGAGAGAATTCAAGGTAAATGAGGTCTCTAAGTTTAAATATAAAATTTAGTGTATAATTTAAATATAACAAATTGTTTTTTTTTTTTAGCGAAAGTTCAATTGGGATGAGACCGAGGAGCTTGAAATAAGAAGAATATTTTAAAAAAAATGTGGCCATTACATCCGAGATGTACTAAATCATGCAAAAAAGAGCCAAAAGAAGCCACATTGCATCACCGAAAAAAATTGGCTCAACATTTTAAATTTCTGGGATTCTGATGAGAGTCGACGGAGGAGTGAGCAGAGTAAAATATATCGATCTTATAATTCTGGGGAATCATCTGCTACTTATGCGGGAGGCTCAATCAATATTGATGAGCATAGAAATAGAATGGTAATTTGGTTCAATTAATATTTTTTTGAATTTAATTCATTTATTTGTTCATTAATTCATCTAACGGTGTTTTTTTTACACCAAGGAAATGGGATCACCGCCATCATTTAGAGAGACTTTAGCACGGACTTTTTAGAAAAAAAACAAGACCTGGAGTGGGGAGAGAGATAGAGCGGTTATGGTATGTAATTTCAAAATTTTAAATTGTTTTATAAAAATTTTATAACAAATATTTGAACATATTATACTCAATTTATCATAACAACATTATAACAAGAATTTAATAGATTTGTCTATTCCAATAATTTCTCAAATACTTAAATTGAACTTTTCATTTCTAATTCATATATATATATATATTTTTCATTATTAAATAAAATTAGAGAATACATAATATCAAATTTGTTACGTCAATTCCAAATGGTTGGTTCATTATGTCACGTATAGTATAATTTTTTCCTTTATTCGATCTGTTATAGTTTCAAACTCGTAATAGTAGTCGAATTTTAATTTCAATTACAACACTCCTCATTATCTAAATATCATTTTAATGGATTAAGCAACTAAATATATAAATATAAGTATGTGTAATTTGAATTCCATAAGTGTATTAAATTTATAATATTTGATTGACAAGGATAATTTATGTGTCTTATTGTTTACTGTCAATCGCTTAATGAGAAATACAATTTTGTATTCTGACTTTATTTGTTAGATTTTTTATTACATTGTTAAACTGTTAATTGACACTTCTATTTTTTTCGTTAGATATTTTAGTATATTATTATTTTAATTTTCTTCTAATTTCTTATATGATAATGCAGGAGAAATATGACTAGCTTCTACTTAGAAATTCCAGTGGTAGTGATGATGCTTCTACGTCTGAGCCATATGTTAATGATATGGCTTTATAGCTCAAGGCAACTGGTGGAGCAAAGCAGGGAAGAGTACTTGGGATGGGCTCATTGAGCAGAACTTGCAGACTCAGTGGTCTAAGTTCTTCCGCCCAGATACCAGTAAGAGCAGAATTAATGCAAATGAACCAAGAGAAGAGCCACATGAAGGAGCTGTTAGCACAAAAAGACAATGAACTTCAAGCCATGCGCGTAGAACAGCAGTGAAGAGACAATGAACTTCAAGCCATGCGCGTTGAACAGCAACGAAGAGACAATGAATTTGAAGAGTTTCGTGCACAACAGAGGCTTATAATCCAGCATCTTCAGCTAGTCTCCGTTTCAAGTTCTATTCCCCCTTTTCTATCTCCTCCAAATGATGGTGATAATGATTATGACATATTTGGTGATGATGATGGTGATGGTGGAGGTGACGGTAATGGTGATGGTGACGATCATAGTGATAATGTTTCTTGAAACAATTTTTATTTCACGTTTATATTTAATTAGACTTCTCATTAGAATTTCGTTTATACTTCTACAAATTTGATATTCTGTAACTTATTTAGTACTATTTATTATTATTTCATGACGATGGTAGTGTTTTTATAATTATTATTTCATTGATACTATTAGATGGTTAGTTGTTTGAATGAGTAGAGACTGCATAAATTTCGTATTATTGGCTGTTGGATGGTACCCTGGATGATTTGTTGATGATAATGTTGGCGGTTTAATTCATAAACTGGTTGGTTGAGACTATCAGGGAGGAATATGATATATATGGAAATTTGGTGTAAATATTAAAGAAATCAAATTTTTTTGTCGCAAATTTTCTATATTCGTCGCTGATTTTGATTTTCGTCGTAAAATTTGTTGCTGAATTTTTAACATTTTATTGCAAAATTCGTCGAAAAATCCGTCGCCGATTTTGTCGTAGAATTGCGACAAATTATATGACAAATAAATTTTGTCGCAAATTGTGACGAAAATAATTTCGTCGTAAATTTTGTTGCAAATATTAGCAACAAAAGAACTATTGTTGGAAATTTGCAATGACAAAATTCATCGCTAATTTATGACAAAAAATATTCATCGTTGTGTTGGTCGCATAATTGCAATAAAAAATTTTTTGATGCTAATTTATCCGACGAATTTTGCAACAGATAATTTTGAAACATACTATTTCGTCGCAAAATTGGTCGGAAAATTGCAACAAAAAAATATTGATTGCTAATTTTTGCGACAATTTTTGCAACAAATATTTTATTGTTGGAAAATTTTCCGACGAAGTATTTCGTCGCAAATTTTGTCGGAAAATTGCAACTAAAAAGTTTTGGTTGTTAATTTTTGCGACGAAATATAATCTGTCGCTAATTGGCGACAAATATCATATTTTTTGTCGCAAGATTTTGCGACGAGTTATTAGCGACAAATTATGTTTTGTCAAAAAATTGGTCGCTAAATAATTTAGCGACGAATTTTTCTTAAATTTTCATCGCAAAATTTGTGGCTAAATACTTGTTTTTTTGTAGTGTTATTCCTTGACTTTTAAAAATTCCCGTAACCATGCTGTAATATGTCAAATTATTTGAAGAACGTCTGCTCCTTATCATAAAGTAAGGAATCAAAAAATACAAAGTTAGATTTTTTCTTTCTATAATACGTGCCATTAACCAGAAATCATCACGAGTAATAGACGAAAAATTTCCTCCGCAAGGCTTAATAACATGTATTACTAAAAAGTGAAGAATTCTGGCATGAAAATTTAAGTTTGTAGCATTTGTACTAAAACTCTCTAAGCTGTAATCATCAAAAACTATTTGAGCATCCATCAATATGTCACTTTCCAAATATCGGGCGCATTCTTCATAGTGAACCGACTAAATACCACTCTCATTGCAGATTATTGTCGGATCAACGTATATTTTTTCTCCACCAAAATAACTTTCAAAAGCACACGGCATATTTTTACCATCAATTACAATATCATGCTCACAATGAATTTTTTCTATATTATTATAAAAAACTCTAACTGCATGCTCATAAACCTTTTTACTTGGATAAAGAAGCCAAGAAGGATAGATGTGTTTTAGAAAACTTGCATGCAGAAAACCTATATTATCCAAATAATTCCAATCAATTAAACGACTATAAGTGATGTTTCTATCAGAAAATACCTCCTCAAAATTTTTGCTTTTTCTGAACGAAGGAAAGTATTTGCTGTTGTAATTTTCTCGTTCAATCATAACCCCTGTTCCTTTTCGAGAAGACGCCATCTTTGCGATTTGAGAGTATATCTGATGGAATGAAAGTAACAACTTGTTATTGGTCGAAAGAGGAAGAAGAAGAAGAAGAGCAGAGCCGAGAGACAGATTTGAGATTGTTGATGATTTGGTGGAAGGAAGAAGAAGAAGATGATGAGAGTTTTTCTGTTGTGAGAGAGAGAGGAGAATGTGTGTAATATGAATCCGGCAAGACTAAGAGTAAGGGTAATGAATGGTGAGGGTGATAAGTAATAAAAGGTCGTAGTTGAGGGAGTGTTTAATGAGATTTAATGGGTTTGTTTTTTTGAAATTGTTATTAATTGTGTTGTAATAGTAATATATTATTGTCATAGACTTTTAGACTTTTAGACTTGTAGACTTGTCAAAGTAACTTTGGAATAACATATTTTCCTTTGGTCTTGTCCGTTCAATTGGTATTTGATGGTCAAACTAGTGCACATGGCTACTGCACATTTTACTTATTCCTGCTGCAAAACCCTTTATTTGTACACCGCAGCCTGCATATTTGCTGCCTGCACATCACATAACATTTGCTGCTGCACAATAAATTCTATACGGCATTGTGACTCATCAAAGCACTGCTTTACTTGTCCAAATGCAACTTACTGCAAATGCTTTATTTGTCCAAATGCAACTTACGCCTTTTTATTTTTCTTGTCTCAAAACTAAAAATAACTTCACTCATATTTTTTTAACAATGTGTACTATATGACTTATTATATATTATATATATATAATAGTACATGTAATGTTACTTATTATATATTATATATATACTAATTTTAATAATGTGTAGTAATATATTACTATATAGTAACATATAGTAACTGTTACTCTATTACAATATATATTATCAATATAAATATATTATATAATTATCTTTAATATTATAGTAATATATAGTGATATAGTTGTAATATCATATAATAATAGAACAATCTAATATTAATATTACTTATAATATATTATATATTTATGTAATAGTAATGTATAATAATATATTAGTATATAGTAATATAATAGTAACTGTTTCTCTATTATAATATATATCAGCAACATAATTATAATATTATATAGATAATATAATATTATAGTAATATATAGTGATATAGTTGTAATATAATAGATAGTAACACAATAGTAACTCTTACTCTATTATAATTAGCAACATAATATGTTAAGTATATTATATATGTTATTATATATTATATAATTTGTTTGTAAGTGTTAATAGATATTAAGTAACATAATGCAATAAAAATATAATAATAATGGTATGGGTCGGCGACTAATGCCTATGGTTAGGATGGGTAGGGTTGGGGTTTCTAAAAATTTTTGCAACCAAATGTCTTTTCAGCACCCTGCTTCCTTCTTTACTCAAGATGGATGCTTCACCTTCACGGATGGAAGATCTATGGTTAAGATTTTATTTTACAAATTTAAGACATTTGTATTAAAAATGTTATTCTGATAATAGATTCAAACATTTTCGAAAACCCTAAACTGCCGACGAGGAGGAGAACGAACAAACCCACCGAACCACCAGGAAGGATCAAGAACTTTTTCGAAAGCAGAAGACATAAGAGAAGACACAACATTTTGCCAACCACAACACAGAAAGAAGAAGACCAGTACAGCAGAACGAGAGAGAGGAGTCAAAGTTTCAGAAGATCAAAAAGTTGAGAGAGGAGAGGGAAAAACCAAAAACCAAAAAATGAGAACCAGATTGGCTGAGACGAAGAGCAAGGATATGAAAAACAGGGAGAACATAGAAAACACAATCGAAAACAGAGAAAACATAGATGACACAGAAGACAGAGAAGAAAAAGATAACAGGTTAATGTTTTACTTATTTATTTTTAGTTATTTTGTATATTTTAGAACTTTTAATATAGATATTTTTTTAAAACCCTAAACAAAAAATTTTTCCCCTACGATTTTTTTTTGTCATTTATTTTAATTTATTTTAGGTTTTCCTTTTTTTAAAAAAAATATAATCAAAGCTTCATTTTAAATATATTTTTAGCATCAATGGATCTGATACATAGAAACCATTTTTCCAATAACAGAGTGAAATCCACGTCTAGCTTGGTCTTGGTTCCATTCATGGTGAGTTTCTTCTTTTATATTTCTATGATTATTTAATATTATATTTTCATTATACTGTGATTATAAATTTTATTATTATTTTATTATTATGAATATTGTTATTATCTACATTTTCATTTGTGTGTTCTTTGTGAATAGAGCGAGAATTGGGAAAGACACGAAGATCAGGAGAAGTTTAAAAAATTGGCTAGGATAAGGAGGGTTAGAAGAGAGACAATACCTATTCTAACAAGGTGCTCTTCTAAACAACTAAAAGAATTATTTTCTAGTTTGACTGATGAGATGAAAGTTATAGTACAAAATATGGGATTTGAGAAACTTTTGAAACTTAGCTCTGACACACTAAGTAGAAAATCGTGTGAGAACTTGTAATGAGATTTGAACCAATGGAAAAACGTCTTTGCATTGGCACAAATGAAAATTTTAAGCTCACTTCAAAAGTGGTAGGATAAATTTTAGATTCCTTATAGGGGACGTGATGTTTTGGGCTCTCTGAATGAATTCTCAAAGAAATCCTCAAATATGAGAAAGAATTTCTCAAGAATAAAGCATAGTCAGATAAAAGAGATGATGATGAACACTGAAGATGTCTCTTCCCCTAACTTTAAAAGATTTTTTTTATTATTTCTTATGGGATGCTTTCTGTGTCCCACAACTAATGTCTTTCCAGCTTCAAGGCACGTTTCTGTTACCATTACCATTGATATTGAAAATGTTGGTGAATACAACTGGGCCAATTTTGTATTACAATGCTTGGCCGATGAGGTGTGGCAATTCAATGGTCTTCTAAAGAGAGGAAGAAGAGAGGAGGAAGAGAGAAAGAAAACAAGAATCGGTGGGTGTTTATTTCTACTTATGGTAAGTTTAGTTTCAATGCAATTGGATATTTATAAATATTACTCTACATATATATGTATTGTCATGTAACTCATCCTCCTGTGGTTTCTGGTTTCTTCATAGCTTTTTTATTTTGAAAAGGTGAGGGTTGGTGATTTGGGAGGGGGAGAGAACCAAACAACCCGTTCATTATTGGAGTACTGATCGGGTTAGTAGAAGGCTTGGATTTGAGCGTGTAAATGTAAGTAAAAGATTAGATAAGTTTATATATTATGGAATCAATCATCAATGTTCTCTCTAAATAAATTATGTGTTTATATATTCATTCAATATATTTCATCAACTTGCTAGAGTTTGTTGTCTCTCAAAGAAGAAATAACTGTTGAACTAGAAGCTGGTGAAGACAAAATTCAGGGACAAAATTTGAAGGTACACTTTCTTACAAGCATCCATCTGTGTGTGAGTGTGTGTGAATGCGTAATTATCATAATCCGAATCTTACTACATCTTTTTTTTTTATAGAAAGGCATTAAAGAGGAAATTAAAAAGTTCTTGGAGGAGTTTATTCGAATGCACTCCAAGCTACTCCAGATGCAATCTGATTTGTTGAATCGAATATGCTCAGATGATAATAAAGATGATGACAATGATATAGAGGATGTAGATGAAGAAGAGAAAGAAAAAGAGGAAGATGAAGGGATGGAGGCAAAGAAGCAAAAGAAGCAAGGCAAGGGGAAATGAAAGGTGGTATTAGAGCCACAAGAAGAGGATAAGTTTTTTGAAGATGAGGAGAGGTTAGATAAAGATGAAGATAAGTATGAAAATGATGATGAAGATCTCGAATTATATAAAGTTCTCAATACCTTAAGTGAAATGAAGGAAACGAAGAACACTAATAGAAACACAACTTCTCATTTTTCCTTTGCTAACAATAGGACTTTTTCGGAGGAAGAAGAATTGTTTGGCTTTTCTATGGATAAAAAGCCATAAAAAATAATGCAAGGCAAGCGTACACCTTTCTCATTTGACATTTCTATTTTTTGTCATTTATGCAATTTGATTTTTGATTGTGATACATCTTACTTATTTCAAATTTTATGATATTTGATAGAATAATTTTGAGTAATATTTCTGGAAACTACATGTGCTGGAGTAATGCTTATCAATTCTTCCCTCTCATTGGATTGGGATATTGGTATGAATTTATAAAATTATTGCGACTTATTTTTAATATTACGATGATTATAAAATGATTTAGTAATGATTATATATGTTTAGACTATGGATTGTTACATCCGTTTCCTCAACACCAACACTTTCAACACCAACATGTCTAGATGCATTTTTCCATTATGGTTTTCGGTAAGGACTCTTATCTTACTCTGTATATTTATTTTTATGTTTCATCCTTCCTATTCTTTCCTATTCCATCAACGCCTGCCTTCTTCTTCCATTATTTGAGAAATAAACTACTCCACCAAATGGGTATGAGGAGTCACTGCACACCTTATTAATATGCATATATATATATATATTATAAAAATATATTCATGTGTTTTAGTAATTATCAGTGTTTTATTTGTTATATTTGTCACATATTTCCTTTTTTCTTTTCCTTTGGACTTATTTTTAATTTTCTATATTCTCACACATATTTCGTTTTTTTGTCCTCTCTTAATCGATGTCTGCTGTTTCTGCCTTCGAGACAAAACAAAAAACCAAAAGCAATGAAACCAAATGGGAAATTTCTACAGTTGAGAGTTCCTTGTTACAGAAAGCACATGGATTTGATTTCTGTTTGTGTAACTTAGTGAGTTATTTACATCAAATATTTACATAAATTTCTATTATTCATATACATTTTTAAATATATTATTCTACTATTCTATTTTTATTATAGGTTTTTATTCCTATGATTTTCAAATAACATTGGTTTTGTTATGCTCTTCATTTGGAGGACCAAATTATGTATATTCTAGATTCAGGATCTTGCTTTAGACCCGATGAAGATTATGACCTACAAACTTTCATGGTAATTTTATTAATTATATTTAAATATCAAAATTCTAAATTGGTTCAACTATAAATTTTAATATTTTTTAATATTTTCATTCATTTCTCTTGCATAAAGATTGTATTGAGAGGAGTTATGAAAATTCTTTCATTATCTCTTAGATTGTGCTTATTCAATTTCCATAACAACCTAATACGTAAGATTGAGATTAAGATAAGTTTAATTACTCATGCTATATCTTTTTAAATTGTGATTTTAGACTTTATAATTTGGATTTTAGAAATTATTTTAAAATATTTCTTTATATTTTTATATCTAAGAATGATTATGGAATATTTGTTATGAGATTTTTAGAAATATGGGAACCGAGCATAATTTTAAGTTCACCCAGTCAAGAAGTAAGTTGTCTATCACTCTTTTCTTATTTTGGTATTTTCATATTATATTTATTTGCTTCTTTGCTTTTATGGTTTTAAGATTGATTTATTGCAGGATCTTAATTTTTTGATAAAAGAATATTTTCTCAGACTTCTAATGTCTTACATAATATTGTTCATCTTGAAATTATGGCGAAGATGGAGTAAGCAAGGAGAAAAAAAATTCAACGAGGATCAGAAGAAGAAAGGAAAATGCACAAAGGAAAACAAAAATTGTGAAACTTTAAAATTTCAAATTGTAATCATTTTCTTCAAAATTGTAATCATTGTAGGTTTTTCTCTTCTCAAATGCAATTTCAATAAACTATTTTTTCTTCTCCAACAATCCTACAATCAAATGATACATCAAACTAGGAGAGATCAGGATGAATCAAAGTAGGATGAATGAAGGATGAACCAGGTATTTAATATCAATAGAATTCATTTTTTCTTTTCCATTGAAACCACCGTCCGAGCATTCGACATCAATCAAACACTCACTAACTATTTATCTTATCTTACTAAAATTACCATACTCATCTTACTAAGTTTACCATAATCACAATCCACTAAATTTACCACAATCACAATCAATTTTCTATACTCATCACCTATACAAAATTTACGACAGCATCACATCAGCACATCACTCTATTGCTTATCACCCTTACCTTACCACTTACCTTATCACCAACTTATCACACACTTCCTACTTACCACCCTTAGCACACACTTACCACATGCACTAATTACCACCATTGCACTCCTTACCACACACTCACACAAGCACTACTTATCACCAAATTATCATATTTATTTTACCACCAATACACTCCTTACCAACTTTTTTTTATCAACTCTTATCATAAATTAACACTTTCATATTATAATATTTTATCCTATGCTCACGCCTTTTATGACTTCATTTTTAATATTTATGATATATATATACACTTTCTTTTTCTTTTTTTTTTAAAGCATTTTCTATGATTGAATTGAATAGTGTATATGTAATATTATTCAATTTTGAAAACCATGCATGTGCTAATGCCTGCACGGTACAGCCGCGCGGCCACCCGCAGTACAGCCGTGCAGGCGTGCGCACGCATGCATGCTTGCATGCATGGCATAGCAGCGCTGGCCTCCGTGGCAAAGCTGTCCAGGCGTGCGCACTCATGCATTATTGCACACGCAGTACAGCCACGCCAGCCTTCGTGGCGTAGCCGTCCAGGAGTGCACACGCATGCATTATTATATGCATGGCATAGCCACTTGGGCCCTCGCAGCATAGCCGTTCAGGCGTGGGCACGCATGCATTCTGGCATGTGCAGCATGGCCGTGCGGGCTCCAGCGGCACAGCCGCACAGGCGTGTGTGCACGCATGCATTCTTGCATGCGCGGCACGGCCGTGGGGGCTCCCGCAGCACGGCGCGGCACTATTGCACGGGCTCTTGTGGCACAACCGGGCAGGCGTATGCACGCATGCATTCTTGCATCGACGGCACAGCCATGCAGGCTCCCGCGGCACAGCCGTGCTGGCTTGCGCTTGCTCTCACCTTTTGTTTTTTTTTTTTTTTTAACTTCTTATCTCACTACGACTTTCTTTTTCTTCGTTTTCCCTTATCTCACCCTCACACTATTTTTTCCCTCGTTTTTTTTCCCTTTTCCCTTTTTTCTCCATTCTATCACTATCTCTATGTTATACAACCTAATTATCATATTCGTTAATTATAAAATTTAAAATATATTTTATAACTTAATTATGAAATCTAAAATATAAATTATCATATGAATTCAGTGTAATTAATATTATTAAAATAAATAATATCCACTACATTCCTTATTTATAAAAACTTTGAAATATAAATTAAGTAAGATGATATAATTATTATTATTATTATTTAAAGTAATATAATTATGTGAAATTTTTATGTAAATATTAAGTATGTCATGTACTAATAATAAGTAAAAATATATAGTATAATGTAGTAATATAGTTGTAATATTTACTCTTACTCCTTATGGTAGTTATATAGTCAAATGTAATAATATTTACTTGTAGAATATAGTAATATAGTACTAATAATACTTCTAAACCGCTAGAGACATGTTGTTGTAATATTTACCACTACTAATTTAATATTATAGTAATATATTTGTAATATTTATTACTAGTATAGTAGTAGTGGACATTGTAACATACTAGCAATAACATAAGATTATGCATGAGCCGTTTGTACTATAACATAGTAATATAGTAGTAATTGATACTTCTAGCGGTTTTTATATAGTACAATGTAGTAATATTTACTACTAGTAATATAGTAATATAGTAGTAATAAGATATTATGTACAGTGGTCTCTATATAGTACAATACAGTAATATTTACTATTAATACAGTAATATAGTGGTAATAAGATATTATGCATAGTGGTATTTATATAGTACAATATAGTAATATTCATTACTAGTAATATAGTAATATGTGGTAATAAGATATCATGCATGGTTGATCTATAGTACTAGTAAATTTTTAATATTCTTATTTTTAATTAATATAATTAAAATTATTAATTTTATTATTTTTAATAATGCAATGATATTAAATTACTAATTTATATAATATAGTGTTACAATTTATTTTTAATTATTACATAATATACATGATAATAATACATTAATTATTAATTTTGTGTAATTGCAAGTAATTTATAATAACTGATGTGGAAGATAATAAATTTACTGTGCCTCTGATGATAAAAGGATAGTAGCATTTACTATTTACTATTAAGGTAATTACAACGAAATATATAGTAACATTAACAGATAATAACATACAGTAACATTTACTATGTATTCATAATAAAATATAGTAACATTTACTCACATATATATAATACAAGCTATATGACATAACATTTCCTAACATAACTGATAACTGTTACCAACACTCTTCTAAACATCAATTTACATATCCTACACTTACCATACCTTAATATATTATAATTTAAAAGTATTTATCAGGTTTTTTAAATTTTTAATATATTATAATTTAACTTATAAATATATTAGCAATGTTGAAGCACTCTGAACATTTTAATACTTACCACCTACTTATTAATTTTATTATAAACAATCATTGTAGAAAGAGAAACAGAAAAATTAATCAATAGAGAATATTTTTTTGGTAGCGTTGAATCTAAATATTCAACAAAACAAAAACAAAGACGTATTAGTATTAGCATCAGTGCAAAACTTTTGGCGCCAAGAACAAAAGAGAAGGAAGCCGGTGTAGTTAATGTAAAAATTAGTTACTCATGAATAAGAAAAATATAAGTGACAAATTAATTATTTAATTTAAATACAAATCGTATAATAAAATTTGTAAAATAATTTAATAAATTTATATCATTATATCATATAAAATAATAATAATGATATTATTATTTTGCTATTTAAATTAAAAATATTATTATTGTAAATATATGTAATAATATTAATAATGTGTGCATAGTAAGATAATAAAATAATAATAAGTGTTACTCTATTACAATATATATTACCTACATAAATATAATATATAAATATAATATAATATTATAATAATATATAGTGATATGGTTGTAATATCATATAATAGAATAATATAATTATATTATTACTTATTATATTATATATACATATATATATATATATATATGTAATAGTGTTAACAATGTACATAGTAACATAATACGGTAACATAATAGTAAGAGTTACTCTATTACAACATACATTACCTACATAAAAATAATATATAAATATAATATAATATTATAGTAATATATACTCATATAGATGTAATATCATATAAAAGATCAATATAATAATAATTTACTTATTGTATTATATATATTTATATGTAATAGTGTTAAAAATATGTAGACAGTAAGATAATAGTAAGTGTTACTCTATTATGATATACATTACTTATATAAATATAATATTATGTTATAGTAATATATAATGATATAGTTTTAATAGAATAATATAATAATAATATAACTTATTATAGAATATATATAAATATGTAATACTACGTGAATATAGTGTTAATAATGTGCAATAATATATCACTCTAATATATAGTATCATAATACTAAGTGTTACTCTGTTATAATATACATTACCTATATAAATATAATATATAAAAATAATATTATATTATTGTATTATATAGTGATATAATTGTAATAGAATAATATAATAATATTATTATTTATTATATAATATACATATATATATATATATATGTAATACTACGTTGTAGCTTAATAATGTGTAATAATATTTACCTAATATAATAATATAGTAATAATAAAATAAGATTATATATGGTTAAGACTTTTGGAACAATGTAGTGATATAAAAGTAATATTTACTAGCGGTATAGTGGTAGTGGTAATATACTAGTAAAAAGAGATGTGCAATGTAGTAATATAGTAGTAATTTTTACTAGGTGTCGTGAAACTTACAGTATAGTAATATTTACTACAACATTATAGTAATATAATAGTAATATTTACTAATAGTATAGTAGTAGTGGTATAGTGGTAGTGGTAATATAGTAGTAATAAGATATGTGCAATGTAATAATATAATAATAATTTTTACAAGGTGTGGTGATACTTGTAGTATAGTAATATTTACTACTACTAATATAGTAATATAGTAGTAATAAGATATTATGTGCGAACTAGTTAATTTATAATATTCTTATTTTTAATTAATATAATTAAAATTATTAAAATTATTATTTTAATAATGCAATGATATTAAATTACTAATTTATTTAATATAGTATTATAATTTATTTTTAATTATTAGATAATATAGATGATAGTAATACATTATTTATTATTTTTGAATATTATATAATTTTATATAATTTATTCTAATTCATATTTAGGATCTATATAATTAATTTTATAATAAAATCACAATTCCATAATAAAATCTCTAATCTTCATCCAATTTCCAGGTCAAATCCAATTTAATCAAAATTTTCTTTTTTATATGCCATTTTTCAACAAATTTCTTGGTGATCAGACAAAAAATAATATTTTTAACTAATAATAACGCGATAATCAAAAGTAATAAATTTACTGACATCTGATCTGATTGGTAGTAGCATTTACTAATATTTACTAAGTACATTTGCTATAAGTATACACATTAGTTATACAGACAGCTTCAATCACAAGTTATAGCCGTAAGGATAGGAATATGTAAAAGTAGTAAATTTACTGACACTCGATCCGATTAGTAGTAACATTTACTAAGTAACATTTATCGTAAGCATACACATTAACTATACAGACAGTTTTCATATTTTCATTACAGAATCTATATTTACCAATCACAAGTTATAGTCGTAAGGATAGGTATATGTAAATATAGACGCGTTTATATCCGTAAGTATAGACTATTATTTATACAAACTGTATGCTACCTTTAGCCACGGTTAAAAATCTTTTCCCGACACATATTTTAAAACCGTAAGAAAATATATAATATTCCTTACGGTTTTAACCATTACCATCTATAAAGATTCACAAAAGCATTTGTAAAACTTACTGATAATAAATGTTGCCGTCGAGATAGTGCTTTAAGCTTGTAGTGATTGTCACGCTTAAAGAGATATGTGTATTGTTCTCTCATTTCTAATTCTAACTCCCATGATATCTTCTCGGAGATATGGTGTCTCCACAAAACTTTCACCAAGTTGATAGTCTTGTTTCTCAAGTTCTACTCTTGAGAATTTAAAATGTGGTTCGATTACTCAATATAAGTTAAATCTTTTGCAATTTGGAGTGGTTCATAGCTAATCATATTTGAAAGATTATGAACATATTTTCTCAATATAGAAACATGAAAGGTAGGGTGACTCCCTCAAATATTAGAGGTAGAGCCAACTCATAAGCAATTAATCCAATTTTGATTAGAATTTCAAAAGAACCAAAAAATCTAAAGCTGAATTTTTCTCTTCTCTTCCCAAATCTCCGCACACCTTTGATTAGAGAACCTTGAAGAAATACTTTATCTTCTACCTCAAATTTCAAGTCTCTGTATCCTTGATCAGCATAACTCTTTTTGCAGTATTGAATTAATCTAAGCTGTTTTCAAATGAATCGGACTTTTTCTATAATTTTTTGTAGATAAGTAGGCCCCATTTTAGATTGAAATATCTGTTTCTCTCCTACTTCAACCCAACAAAGAGGAGTCCTACATTTTTTCTCATATAATACCACAAATGGTGTCATATCAATGTTGGATTGGTAGTTGTTATTATAAACAAATTTTACTAATATCAAATGTTCAACCCAACAACCATAGAACTCTAAAACATAAGCTCTCAACATATCCTTTAGAGTCTTTATAGTCCTTTCTGACTGACCACCTATCTAAAGATGATATGATGGGGAGAAATTTAATTTAGTTTCCAATCTGGTCTGAAAACTCTACAAAAATTAAAAAATAAATCTTGGATCTTTATCAGAAACAATAGATACTGGTATGTTGTGTAACCTCACGATCTCATCAATGTAGAATTTAGCTAATTTCTTTATAGAATAAGTTACTACAATCAAGAGAAAGTAAGCCGATTTGGTAAGGCGATCCACTACAACCCATATAACATCAAACCCCCTTATAGTTCTAGGCAATCCTATATCAATGTGTTCCTATTTCCATTCAAGAATAGGGGGTGGCTCAAATAATCTAGCTAGCCCTTATTGTTCAACCTTTACTTGCTGACATGTTAAACATTTATGAGCAAATTTTGCTATGTCTCTCTTCATACTAGGCTACCAAAAAATTAATGTAAATCCCTATATATCTTGGTGGATTCTAGATGAATAGAAAAAGTTGAATCATATGCTTCTTTCACCATCACTCTCCTTAACCCCTAAGCCTCTAGACTACTAATCTGACTTGAAATCTAACGTCTCATTTGATATGTTTAATTCAGACTTTCCTCCTTTAAGAACGTCTTTTCTAAGCTTAATAGTCATCTCATCAGCTTACTGAGCTACCCTAATGTGATCAGATAGATCTGGTTGGACCATAAATCAAGCAAAAAGAGATTCTTGATCGGAAACTTCCAATCCTCAGTTGCTCAAACTCGGCTATCATCTGATTGTCTATCACTCTCAAAGATGTTACAGATACTGTGGATTTGTGGCTGAGTGCATCTGCAACAACATTTACTTTGTTGGGTTTTTAATGAATTATAATATTATAGTCCTTGAATTACTCAAGCAATCCGTGTTGTCTCAAATTCAATTCTTTTTGGGTAATAAGTACTTGAGACTCTCACTATCAATAAATATTTCACAAGGCTCATTATAAAAGTAATGTCTCCATATCTTTAAGACAAAGATAATGGTTATAAGTTTTAGATCATGCGTAGGATAATTCTTTTTGTGAGATTTTAACTGTCTAAAATTATAAATTATCATATTTTATCCCTGCATCAGTATACAATTCAAAGAGTCCCAGATACGTCACTAAAAATCACATATCCCTGTCTACTAACAGCTAGTGTTAACATTGAGACCGATATAAGTCTATCCTTTAGAGTTTAAAAACTAATCTCACATTAATCATCCCACCTAAAGGGTGCATTCTTAGGAATCAATGTTGTAGGTGGAGCAACTATCTAAAAGAAATCCTTAACAATTCTGTGATAGTAGCTTACTAAATCCAGAAAACTATACTCCGTAACTGTAATAGGTGTGAACCAGTTAACAATTGTTTCAACCTTCTTCGAATCTATATAAAATCCACTGCCATAGACAGTGTGACATAAGAAAGTTATTTCGCTAAGTCAGGACTCACATTTACTTAGTTTGGCATACAATTACTTAGTCCTCAAGGTCTGCAAAGTAGCACGGAGATGTCACCCGGGCTAAGCTTTATTTTTAGAATAAACCAAGTTATTATCAATAAATACAATAATGAAGTCATTCAAATAGGGTCTGAAAACACTATTAATCAAATCCATAAAAACTACAAGAGTATTGGTTAATTCAAATGGCAACACTAGGAACTCATTGTGACCATAATAGGTATGAAGAGCCGTCTTAGGTATATCTTCCTCTCTGACCCTAATCTGATGGTAACTCGATTTGAGATCTACTTTAGAGAAAACCATGACATCTCTCAACTGATCAAAGAAATCATCAATTCTCGACAAATGGTATTTATTCTTAATTGTAACTTGATTCAATTTTTTATAGTAGATACACAATCTCAAGAAACTATCATTCTTCTTTATGAATAAAACTTATGCACCCTAATGTGAAACACTTGCACAACAAATCCCTTGTCCACAAATTTCTATAACTGAGTTTTCAACTCTTTTAATTCAACTAGTACCATTCTATACAGACATATAGAGATAAGTAGAGTATCTAGCATCACATCAATGGTGAACTCTATCTCTCCGACTGGTGGCAACACTAACAAGACATCTAGAAATATATCTGGGAAATCCCAAATCACTGATATGTCAAACAACTAAATCTGTTCTTTCTTGTATTCTATGATATGAACTCAATATCCCTGACAACTTTTAGATAGCATCTTAGTCACTCAAATAAAAGATACAACTACAAGTCTAATAAATCTATCACCAATAAACAAAATTTGCAACTGTCCTAGGATCAAAGCAAACAATTTTCTAGTGACATTTAACCAATGTATAATTAGTTGATAATCAATACGTATTCAAAATTATGTCTAGATCTACCAACTCTAATGGTAGCAAATCAATACTAAAATCATGCCCCTAGAAGCTCTTAATGCAACCTCTATAAATCTTGGTAACAATAATCTCATCCCCAAGCAGTGTAGCAATTCATAACCTCTACTCTAGAAGTTCAGACCCATGTGGCAAATTCATGATAAATGCTAATGAAATGAATGAATGCATGGTACCCAGATCAATCAAGTCACACACATCACAAGAAAATAACTTCAATCAAGTCACACACATCACAAGAAAATAACTTCAACCGACCTATCATCTATTACGTGAAAAATGAGTCTCCTGAACAATAATTACATGAACTCTGGCTTGAACTCTTGGATGTTATGGCATACCCTGAGGTTGTCTCTATTGTGGCTATGGTAGTGGAGTTAATCTAGGTGGTCTTGACCTCAATGGAATTGGAGGGACTGTAGACTAATGAGCCGGTAAGGGTTTAGGTGGTGCAATATGCTATCGAAAGATGGGCGATGACTGCCCAAGTCTAACGGTGCAACATGAAGTATAATGGCCTGACTAAAAACATGTGAAATAAAGTCTCGTCCCTCCACCACATGGTCTTATATGAAGATTTTTGCAATTGGAACATGATGGCCTCTTACTAGAGCTCTCACCCTACTTATATTGCTTCTTTCTTTTCTTGTTTCTTCCTTTTATTTGATGTTTGAATTTCCATTAGCCTTTTCCTTTGCAACCTATCTCGTTTGTCCATGGTAATCAATTCAAAGCTTTTTCATTATTAACTAGATCCCTGTAAGTAGTAAAAGGTTGAGTTACTAGATATCTATGGAAAAAAGATCACAACCCTTTTCTGAACCTCCTTGCCCTTTTTACATCTGTATCAACTAACTTAGGAGCATAAACTGACAATTTAATAAAATGATCCTCATACTGACTAAAGGTCTAATTACCTTCTCCCAAATTCAGAAAGTCAGACATCTTTTGATCTCTAATAAAGGTAGGTACATACCTTTTATGGAAGATTTGAGTGAAATTGCCCCAAGAGACATACTGAAGGTTATTCTCACATCGGAGTCTCAACTTTGAATTCCACCAATCGTAGATAGCTTCCTTGAGACAATAAGTAGCAAGTTTGATCTTGTACTCTTCTGTAATCATAGACTCACAAAATGGTTTCATCTCAACAATCCAATTCTCTGCAAGCTAAGAATTATTACTCTCCTGAAAGATCATCGGCTCCATTTTTTGGAACTTAATCATGAGTTTCTGGAACTAACGGTCCTTTCGAAATATACATCTGTTCCCCTTATCTCTATATCCCCCATGTACTTTGTCATCCTCTGATCTCTACCTGATCCAACTTGATCTGACTCAAAAGCAACTGATACAGCTAGAGTTGGTGGGGCTGCCATAGCTGAGGAAGTAGCGGTGGTTTGAATAGCTGGAGGAATGCTACAGTCTCACTCCCAGTCTTGGACTATGCCAGTCACTTTGTAAATCTACGCATATCTCCAGACATAATGCCAACAATAGTCAACAAAGTATTCAAAGTTTACTGAAAATTTGACCCTTGTAGTCTCTGAACGACTGGAGTTTGGGACTACGCCTTTTGCCTCTGCTCATCATCCTTTTGTTTTCTCTCAAGAATTATTTGATCTAATCTTCTGGTCCTAACCATATTGAGCAAAAAAAATTTAATAAGAATAAAAACCCTTTGATTCAAGCTTGTCCAATTACTTCTGTTGTTTGACATTAAGCAAAAAAAATTTAGGCAATGCTAAACTAGCATGTTACATTGTTTGAGTCTACTTAAATTTATATTAACTAGACCAAATTCGCTTATTGCTAATGTAAAATAATGAAAAACATATCAACGAACAGTTGATTTAGTAGGAAAACGTTAAATCGCTTAATCAAAGACTTGAATCCAAGACTTGGAATGAAGAAAACTACATTATGAGAATTCCTTCGAAAAAGGGCTAACCTAAACCAGATTAAGCAAAATATAATCCCAGACACCAATTGGTGGGCATGAATCCCATTGCACAAAAAAATAATAAAAAAATAGAGCTACCATTGGACACCCAAGTATAGAGCCTTTGAAATCGAAACTATAACTCTTTAAAGATTATTCACTTGGGTAAAAGAGGAAAAACTTTATCAAAAGTGTGAATTCATCAATAGCAATTTCTATAGGGTTTGATGAAATGGACATGTATGAAAACATGACCGGCTAATATCATTTCATTTCCATCAACCCACAAAGCAGACCACTACTAATTTGTTGTTGTTTTAAAAGTGAGGACAAAACAAGTCAAATATCCAGTAACAAAATGCCAAAGCTAGACTTTGCAACTGCATCTACAAAAATATACAATTGACATAGTCTATACATCCGAATGTGGTCATCCTCATCCCACATTTCTTTTTAATTTATTCACTAATCAACCACACATGGGGTTGTTAAATTTTAATATTTTTCACATGTACTTGACTTACCAACGTCATTTAATTGGGTCTGATTTTTTATTTTTGGAGTTCTATTGATTAAGATTGTATAATAATTTTTTTTTTTAAAACAATCACTAGATAAATAAGAATTAGAATAACTTGATGTTTCTTTTGAAACAAAAGGTGATCAACAAATAGTTTGAAGTGGGAATCTTTAAACAAACAATTTTAACAATAATTAATATATTTAGTAGTTAATTTAAAAGATTATCCACTACAAAAAAACTTGTATTTAGCCACAAATTTTGCGACGAAAAGCTAAGAAAAATTCGTCGCTAAATTATTTAGCAACCAATTTTTCGACAAACTAGAATTTGTCGCTAATAACTCGTCGCAAAATTTTTCGACAAAAAATATGAAATTTGTCGCCAATTAGCGACCGATTATATTTCGTCGCAAAATTCGTCGCAAACATTAGCAACCAAAACTTTTTAGTTGCAAATTTCCGACAACATTTGCGACGAAACATTTTGTCGGAAAAATTTCCAACAATAAAATATTTGTTGCAAAAATTGTTGCACAATTTAGCAACCAATTATTTTTTGTTGCAATTTTTCGACCAATTTTGCGACAAAATAGTATGTTTCAAATTTCTCTTCTGGAGGATAAATTAGCATCAACAAATTTTTTGTTGCAATTTAGCGACCAACACAACGACGAATAATTTTTGTCACAAATTAGCGACAAATTTTGAATAGTTTTTTGTTGCAAAATCTGTAACAAAATCTGCGACGAATTTATTTTCGTCGCAATTTGCGACAAAATTTTTTTGTGAGATAATTTGTCGCAATTCTGCGACAAAATCAGTTTCGGGTTTTGCGACGAATTTTGCAACGAAATATAAAAAATTCAGCAACAAATTTTGCAACGAATGTCAAAATCAACGACGAATTTAGCGACGAATATAGAAAATTTGCGACAAAAAAATTAATTTGTTTAATATTTGCACCAAATTTCCATATATATCATATTCCTCCCTGATAGTTTCAACCAACCAGTTTATAAGCTAAACCACCAACATCATCATCAACAAATCATCCAGGGTACCATCGAACAGCCATGAATACGAAATTTATGCAGTATCTACTAATTCAAATAACTGACCATATAATAGTATGAATGAAATAATAATTAAAAAAACACTACCATCGTCATGAAATAATATTAAACAGTACTAAATAAGTTATAGAATATCGAATTTGTAGAAGTATAAATGAAATTCTAATGAGAAGTCTAATTAAAAATAAACGTGAAATAAAAATTGTTTCAAGAAACATTATCACCATCATCATCACCATTACCGTCACCGCCACCATCACCGTCACCAAATATGTCAAAATCATCATCACCATCATTTGGAGGAGATAGAGAAGGGGGAATCGAACTTGAAGCGGAGACTAGCTGAAGATGCTGCATTATAAGCCTCTGTTGTGCGCGAAACTCTTCAAATTCATTGTCTCTTCGCAGCTGTTCAACGCGCATGGCTTGAATTTCATTGTCTCTTCGCTGCTGTTCTACGCGCATGACTTGAAGTTCATTGTCTTTTTGTGCTAACAGCTCCTTCATGTGGCTCAGCTCTTGGTTCATTTGCATTAATTCTACTCTTACTGGTGTATGACCGGAAGAACTTAGACCACTGAGTCTGCAAGTTCTGCTCAACGAGCCCATCCCAAGTACTCTTCCCTTCTTTGCTCCACCAGTTGCCTCGAGCCATAAAGTCATATCATTAACAGATGGCTCAGACGTTGCAGCATCATCACTACCACTAGAATTTCTAAGTAGAAGCTGGTCATATTTCTCCTGCATTATCGTATAAGAAATTAGAAGAAAAATGAAATAACAATATACTAAAATATCCAACGAAATTGAGAAGTGTCAAATAACAGTTGAACAAATTTCTAAAAAATCTAACAAATAAAGTAAGAATACAAAATTGTATTTTTCATTAAGCGATTGACAGTAAGCAATAAGACACAAAAATTATCTTTCTCAATCAAATATTATAAATTTAATGCACTTATGGAATTAAAATTACACATACTTATAATTATATATTTTGTTGCTTAATCCATGGTGGTGATATTTAGATAATGAGGAGTGTTGTAATTGAAATTAAAATTCGACTACTATTACGAGTTTGAAAATATAACAGATTGAATAAAGGAAAAAATTATACTATACGTGACATAATGAACCAACCATTTGGAATGGACGTAACAAATTTGATATTATGTATTTGCAAATTTTATTTTATAATGAAAAATATATATATATATGAATTTGAAATGAAAAGTTCAATTTAAGTATTTGAGAAATTAGTTGAATTGACAAATCTATTAAATTCTTATTATAATGTTGTGATGATAAATTGAGCATAATATGTTCAAATAAAAGTTTTTTTAAAACAATTTAAAATTTTAAAATTACATACCATAACCGTTCTAGCTCTCTCCCCACTCCAGCTCTTGTCTTTTTTCTGAAAAGTCCGTGCGAAAGTCTCTCTAAATGATGGCGGTGATCCCATTTCCTTGGTCTAAAAACAAAACACCGTTAGATGAATTAATGAAAAAATAAATGAATTAAATACAAAAGAATGGTAATTGAACCAAATTACCATTCTAATTCTATGCTCATCAATATTGATTGAGCCTCCCGCATAAGTAGCAGATGATTCCCCAGAATTATAAGCTCGATTTATTTTATTTTGCTCACTCCTTCGTTGGCTCTCATCGGAATCCCAGAAATTTAAAATGTTGAGCCAATTTTCTTCGGTGATGCAATGTGGCTTCTTTCGGCTCTTTTTGGCATGATTCAGTACACCTCGGATGTGATGACCGCATTTTTTTTTAAATATTCTTCTTATTTCAAGCTCCTCGGTCTCATCCCAATTGAACTTTCGCTAAAAAAAAACAAGTTATTATATTTAATTTATACACTGAATTGTATATTTAAACTTAGAGACCTCATTTACCCTGAATTCTCTCCACCATAGCTCTTTGATATCATCTGGAGTACTTGTGTATGACATCGATGCTCATCCCCAATGGTTGTTAATGATTCTATTCAGCTCATGAATAACATACACAGAATTTGTGAATCTATCATAAAATTAGAAATAAAAAAAATGGTTAGTAAAAAAAATTTTTAAATAAACTAATAAATTGTGATAATATTTGAAAATGTAATACTTACGAATCTCCGCAAGGGGATATCACCTCTCGCGTATCTTCCCCTTCAACGTGTGAATCTTGCATTGAAGGTACAATTGAAGGTGCAACGGATGGAAACGGTGAAGGTATATCAGTACAAGGCGAAGGGGCATGGGAAGGTGCAGCTGAAACGGACGGTGACGCCGAAGAGTTTGGTCTTGCATTAGAAGATCGTCTATGTCCTCCACGTTGAAACTGTAACAAGAGTTTTTTCTCGCAAGCAATGAATATTGAATGATTATAAAAAATATAATAGAGTATATGAAGAAACATACCATATTTAAATTGTCGTCAGAAATGATCTATAAAAAAAGAAAATATATTAGCAAATAATATTTGGAAATTGAAACATGAGGCACTAAATATAACATACAAATTGAGAAATTTAAAATACAAATCTAAATGTATTTTCACATGAAAACAGTCAAAAAAATTTTCATATGATGTTAGACAATTTTAATAAATTTTAAAAAAACAATACTTACCGAGGATCAAAAATCAAAGTCATTATTGTCATCATCATCCTCATTATCAGAGTCTTCAACATCAAATTCTTCCTCATCTTCATCCTCATCTTCATCATCTGTCTCCAAATCAGGTTCTTCATCGCCAGACTCATGAATTTCATTTTGATCCACATCTATCATTACTCCATGTGGATCTCGTAATGTTGGAATAATATATTCCTCAGTCTGAAACGTAGTGGCAACTTCCATTTGTTGATATGCCATGTCTTCCCAACGTTCCTCAATTTTCTTTCGTGCTTTCGTTTTACAAACAGCCCACCAATCAATTTTGTCACGTTTCAAACTAGGATATGAAGCATAATACACTTGAATCGCTTGTTGTGCCAATACGAATAGTTCATATCTTTTATAAAATTTTTTATGATTTATATCAACCAACTTAAACTTTGGATGCACATTCATCCCTTTTACGGGGTCAAACCATTGGCACATAAATAAAATGACTCGCAACTCTGCTCCAGTGTACTCAACCTTTATAATTTCATCCAACAAACCATAGAACTCATCTTTTACACCTCCATCGTTGGATGACTGAACAAACACCACTATTCATAGTAGCTTTTCCGGTTCCATATTCTTGAGTGTGAAAATTATACCTGTTTATAAAATACGATGGCCAAGTTCGCACCGTCGAATTTGGACCCCATGACAGATTAAGTAACAATTCTTGTTCAACTTGATCTTGATTACATTGAACCTGAAGTAAAATAAATGTGTTATTTTTTTAATAATCAATTAGATTTAAAATTTAAATTTCGTAAAACTAATATATGTTTTGAACCATGCTGCAAAATCTTCATCGCACACACGATTGAACTCATGCATCGATAGTTCAGACCGTGAATGTTGAAAAATCCTACGATTAAAGAACACGATTTATGTCAACAATTTTATCAAAAAAAGAACACATTTTTAATATTTGAGAAAAAAAGACTTACTCGAAGTATGGCGTAACTTCTGGACAGTTCAATAAAATATATGTATGGGCTGCCCGCCATTCTTTCGCAGTTAAATATCTAACCTTACATGACCCACTTGGTCGACCGAGATAGTTGAAAATAGAGAATGATTTTAATTTAGGATCAACAGGACCCTCATCATTTCTACCGGCGCGCCGTCTCTTACACTGGACATGAGACTCGAAATAATATGAAGTAAAAGTTGTCACTTCCTCCGCAATGTATGCATTAACAATAGATGCTGCAACCCGTGCCTTATTTTTCACTTTTCTCTTCAAATGATATAAAAATCTAATTGATATGGAATAAAAAGTGTATCAGAAAATGATATATAATAAATTGAGTACATTGACATGCACTATAAGTATTATAATGATGAGAATGTGCAAAAGTTACCTTTCAAATGGATACATCCATCGATATTGGACGGGACCTGCAACTCTGGCCTTATAAGGCAAGTGAACCAAAAGGTGTTCCATGGAATCAAAAAATGAAGGAGGAAAAATCCTTTCTAAATTACATAAAATGATAGGGATATCTCTCTCCAATTTCGCCATATGTGATTCCTTTAATACTGTCGAGCAAATATCGTGCAGGAAAATACTTAACTCTGTAATGACGGCCCATACAAAATCTGGTAATAGTTCCTTAAAAGCAATCGGAATCAATCTTTCCATAAATATGTGACAATCATGACTTTTCAAACCAATCAACTTGCATTCTTTCATATCTACACATCTCCCAAGATTTGAGGCATAACCATCAGGAAATCTAAGGGATTTCAACCATTCACAAACTTTCCGTCTCTGATCCTTATTTATTGTATAAATTGCCTTTGGTTTTGGTCCCTTACTACTTCCATCCGCATCAAGTGTAGGCCGATTACAAATAAGCCGCATATCTTTTCTCGCATTCAAGTTATCTTTCGATTTTCCAGAGACATCCATCAATATATTAATCAGATTATCGAAAACATTTTTCTCGATATGCATCAAATCGAGATTATGATGAATCAGATGAGTCTTCCAATATGGTAAATCCCAAAATATACTCCGTTTGGTCCATTTATGTACACTTCTATATCCGTACGTTGTACCATGTGGGTCTTCAATCGCAGATGGAAATTGAGACACTTGCTCCCAAATTTGTTGACCAGTTAATCTCAACGGAGGAGGTGTTTTTTCAAATTTATTTTTCGTAAATTCATCTTTATTTCTTCTATATTTATGATTTCGTGGCAAAAATTGTCTATGACAATCAAAATAACTCGCCTTCTTACCATATTTCAATCTGAATGACTTAGATCTCTCCATACATATTGGACATCCTAAAACCCCAGCAGTACTCCATCCCGATAGCATGCCATAAGCTGGGAAGTCATTTATCGTCCAAAGAAGAATTGCTTTCATTACAAACATCTGCTCAGTGTTAACATCATACGTAAGAACACCGTTATCCCATAACTGTTTTAACTCCGCAATCAATGGTTGCATATAAACATCAATCAACTTCTTCGGATTTTGCGGGCCCGGTATAACCAATGTCAAAAACATATATGGTGTTTTCATACACATACCCGGAGGAAAATTATAAGGAGTTAATATCACTGGCCAACATGAATAACTTTTTCCCGATTTTCCAAATGGAGCAAATCCATCAGCACAAAGACCTAACCTAATGTTTCGAGTCTCTCTTGCAAATTCAGGATATGTCATATCAATATTTTTCCACACCTCTGTATCCGAAGGATGACACATTAACCCTTCCTCTGTTTGATGATTTGCATGCCAAGTCATATATTCAGCAGTAGCTTTCGATGCATAAAGTCTTTGCAATCTAGGAGTCATGGGCAAATAAAACATTTGCTTGAATGGTTTACGTCGCTCAGTACGACCTGCTGTCCTAGTAATCTTGTACCTACTTTGGTTACAGAATTTACAAAATTGTACATTTTCATCAGCTCCCCAAAACAACATGCAACCATTTATGCATACATCAATTCTTTCCACCGGAAGGCCCAAGTCATTCACCAATTTTTTCATACTATAAAAGTCATTCGGCATTATATGATCACGAGGCAATACTTCTCCCATTACTTGAACAATATCATTGAAGCAATTCTCAGACATATTATGCTCGGCCTTAACATTTAACATTCTAGCCGTTAATGACAATTTAGTGTGGGTGTCACAACCAACCCATAACGGTTCATCTGCAGCTCTCAACATTTCTTGAAATTGGTTACACAAATAATTCTCATCTTGCACATTCTCATCGACACATGTTGCTTCTACCCCCTCCAATGGTGATGCATAACTTGTAGGTACATCTTGATTTGTTGGTACAGAACTAGAACTTGCAAAGTTTGTTTGGGGAAAAAAATTTTGACCTGCTGCATCAAATACCATCTGCTGATATGGATTTAACTGATCATAACAATTGTTATCCCCTCTACTTGAATGATCCAAATTTCGCACATACTCTTCATCAGATATAAACGCTTCACCATGACAAGTCCAATTGTAGTAATTTAAAGTAAAACCAAATCTACAAAGATGTTCCCTAACTTTATCACATACATGAAATTTGCCATTACCACACTTTCTACACGGACACCTTAACTTATTTCCATCCATAAACTCAATTTTACTAGTAGCGAAATTCAAGAATTGTTCCACCCCACAAATAAACTCATCAGTTAAACCACGACGATCAGGTAAATTCTTATTATACATCCAATTTCTTTCGTTTTGCATTGTCGCTGTTAAAAAAAATAAATATTATAAAATATTAATAAATTAATATATTAACAAACTATATATTATACTGAAAAAATAACATTAATAAGAAATAAAGAATATCTAATAACAAAACATTTTAAAATTATTTAACATATTTTCAGAAAATTTAACAAATATAAAAACGTTGAGTCGGAAAAATAACAAAATAATTTAGAACTATTGCATTTCACAAATTCACAACATACATACATTGAAACTAGGAATAAGGGATATAAAACAAAGAAAATAAAATAAAATATACGAAAAAAAATATATACCTCGACCGCTTGATGACATGAATTTCTCCCCTCTAATCGAACAACACGTCCAATCAACGCAAACACATCTGCAATGCAAAACCATTAATGTTATTTAGAATTATTTTTGGAATTTTTTTTTACTTTATCATAATTTATCATTCATGGGAGAAATAACTTTTTTTTTAACTTAAAAAAAAAAAATAATCATGGTACAAATGGGGGGGAGGGGGAACGCATTTCTCGGATTTTAAATAAAAAAGTGATCTAAGATACAAATTTATTAATTTTAATTCCAACATTTTTAGAAAAAAAATGTTTTTATTGATCATAAAATGGAAAAGTGTGATTTATTCCGTGATTACAAAAATTTATCGCTATTGGTAAAGAATCTAGTAACTTGTGATTATTCGAAATTTAATAATATTTTTACTTATTAATTTTTTTATCTAAGAAAACTATAAATACATAAATACTTACCGTAAAATTCATCTCAACCATGAAACGTGCATATAGTGCTAAAACCGAACTTTAAATTTTCCAAACACGAGCTTAGTTTGCAACTTGAAGGTCCATTATAACGTGATATAGGCATTTTAACCGAGCAAAAGATCCAAGTAAAATCTCTCCAAAAATTATAAAAATGATGAAAAAGATTAAAGGTGCTTATATGTATATAGTATATGAAGATAGGGTAAACTTAAAATTGTCATTTCATGGTTAATTTACAGATGTCATTTCATGTATATAGTAGATGCGGGCGGGGCCATTCCCGTACGAGATCCGGCCGGGGGAGGGGCGCTGCCCTTCCCCCGCCACGATCCGGCGGCAATGCCGCCGGAACTAGAGAGAGAGAGAGAGAGAGAGAGAGAGAGAGAGAGAGAGGGGGAGAGAGAGAGTACCTCGTTGGAGGGAGACCACCACGGGGAAGAGAGGGAGAGGAGGATGAGAGGGAGAGGAAAGTGAGGAAAGAGAGGTAGAGGAAAGGAGCATTAAAAATATTTTGCAACCGATTCAGCGACGAACTAGGCGTTCGTCGCACGGATCAGCGACGAACAGCGCGTTCGTCGCTGGGATCCGCGACGAACAGCGGGTTCGTCGCTGGGATCCGCGACGAACAGCGCGTTCGTCGCTGGGATCCGCGACGAACTGCTCGTTCGTCGCAGGGATCCGCGACGAACAGCGCGTTCGTCGCTGGGATCCGCGATGAACAGCGACGATCGCTGGGATCCGCGACGAACAGCGCGTTCGTCGCAGGGATCCGCGACGAACAGCGCGTTCGTCGCTGGAGTCAGCGACGAACAGCTCGTTCGTCGCAAGGATCCGCGACGAACAGGGGCGTTCGTCGCTGAAATCTGCGACGAACTAGATGTTCGTCGCTGAAACGTTGCTGATATGCGCAACCAATTTATTTGTTGTCGCTCAAATCTGCGACAAATTGTTTTTGTCGAAAATTTAGCGACGATCAATGATTTCGTCGCGATTTTAGCTACGAAATTTTTTTCGTTGCTAATATCGTTGGAAAATGGTGATAAAATGTTTATTCGCTGCCAAATTCGTGGCAAAATAGCAACAAAAATAATTTGTCGCAAACGTCCGTCGCAAATACCGTGTTTTTTTGTAGTGATCCCTTGTGTAATTTATACCTTAAAAACTTTCTAATTAATCTTTTAAAAAAAATTAAATCTAATTATTTTCTTTAAACATTGTAATTAGTTATAGACTATTTACTTCAAAATATGTAAAAACTATTGTTTAAAGAAATCTATTGTTGCTAATGGGACTATTTATGAAAACACAAAGTAACCTCCTCGAAGAACGAATGGGCAAAACAGTCACGTTTGTCATATTTTTGTGAAATATTCTAAGATGCTAAACTCAAATGCAACTATTGATTAACTTGAGAATCTGGTACATCTATAAGTCTAGTGTTACAATCTTTTGAATTCAAAATTAAAGAATAATTTTAATTCAATGCTGTTGGAGGTGGGTTTTATTCCACAATTGAGTTGCTTTGTGACTCGAACAGGAAACTGGTGTCAAAATGTCTTATGGGCCTTTATATAGTAAAAAGACATACAAATGTCCATCGAAGGTGGTTCAGTAGAGGAAGTTCTAACACTCAAGTCAGAAAGAGAAGAGAGAAAGAGAACAGATTGTCTTACTATAGCCCAGTGTAGTCTCCATATAATGTCTTTATGTAGCGTTGTCAAATGTGCTTGATGGGTCACTTGTTCTAAGTGTATATAATATGTGTATGTATGGCAAATCTCTTACTTAAGGGTGTGAAATCCTAGTTAATTTATAGAGATATCACTAGAGATCTTCCAAAATTACAGAGACTGTAGCCAAGGATCTTTAGGAGTTTTAGAATCCTATAGATTAAGGGAAGTTCAAATTATCACAAAGATTCCCTACCTTATCAAGAGAGATTACAGAGATTCCCTTCCTAATTGAGACATATTACTCCCGGGATTAGAGGAGTTTCAAATCTTAGATGATCATGATCTCGTTTTGTTGTGCAAAGATGTCACTTGGTGGGAGACCACTCAGTAGTAGCTAAGAAAGAGAATATCGAAAGGGTTTAACTACGTAGTGGTCGGGAGATATAAGCAAGAGTATTTGACCGAAAGCGTGTTCAACTGAGACCGTATCTAGTCATTTTGGGTGTTTAACAAAAGGCTCTTTGGTGGTTGGTGGACCTTGCAACTATGGCCTAATGGGCTCGGTAATCTCTAGCCTATATGTTATGGGCTATTGGACTATGTACCATCATTTGCACCCCAGTCCTAATGTTAGATTGAAGAAGTAGTATTAATAGTACTTTTGAAAGGGCACAGATTGAGATTTTGTCATCTACTTTTGCTCTGAGGAGATACATTTCCAAGGGTTCGACAGAGGAGTGGTTCTATCTCGAAACAAGTCCAGAGTCGAGGTGGAAGTTTTTCTATAATGAGACTATCAACAAGAGCTGTAACACCGACACTCGATGCCTGAACAAGTGTATTGGAGGCATTTGGATATGCCTAGGCTTGGGGTATCCCATGAGTTGTCGAGATTTTTATTAACGATACGGTACTAGCCAGATTAAACCCGAAAGGGGGAGGATTTAGATACTCTCTCCAAGTCTAGCACCTGGACGAGATCCGTCGCCAATGCCGAGGTAGAGAGCACTTTAAATAAACTTGCATATAACACCCCCGGTGCGCCTGTCTAGGTCACGATAGACTTCTGCCAGGACATTTTCAGTTGACAGCTTTATGATTTTAGTGACAGTGCTTTGGATGCATATTTGACTTGAAAATACGTGTTAATGATATATTGTTGAAATGAAAAGTATGATGATTTGAAATATAATTCGTATACTTATACTTTGACACTCCAGTTTCACACTTCATATTAGATGATTGCATTGACCCACTCACTCACTGAGTATTCTTCCCCGAGTACTCACCCCTCAGTTCCCTTCTTGTTTCAGAGATAGTATTTAACAAGGAGCGTTGCTTTTAGGACGCTCAATATCAATGGGAGATCTGATTTGGACTTGAGGAGTTATTATATATTTCTGTTGCAAAATTTGTATTGGTAATGTATATGCGTTCTGAGATCTATAGACGACCATTGTGTAATTCTGGAATGACTATATAAATATGGACATTTAAATTGTGGAACTCTCATGTCATTGCATAACATTGTATTGTGGCATTTCTTATTTGTTGTGTATGTATTTGGGAATGTGATATGTCTTAGAAGTGTACTCTAGGATCGCTCGGTGCCACCTCTAAATCACAGGAGGGGTGACTAGCGGCTGTCCATGCCTTTGACGGGGGTATGTCAGTAAAGGTCTGTGGCTAGGTTGCTGAAAATTTTTATAACCTTGCATTATTCTGGATGTTAGCTATAGGATTGGTTGATCTTGGAGAGGCCGGGATGGCCATTTATTTATTTTACATGATGGTTATGAATTATATAGAATTAATTATAATTGGGAGACCTCCGAAATATGGGGAGATTTTGTCCAATTTTTTATAAAAATCCAGCCGGCATTCAGGACAATGGGCGGCTGTTACGATCCCGATCCGGGACGTAACAGTTGGATTGGTATCAAAGATAGGTTGGATGAGCTATGTAGGAAGAGAATCTTGAAAACATTTAAGGGTAGTCAAGATATGACTCATCCAAATTTCTTGAACCATGCCTATTTTTTGAATGATACCTAATAAGAATCTTTTCTTGCAGAAGTATGACGACCCGACGGAGTACCCGTTTTGCCCAGCAGAGGAATTGGACGAGCCGGAGGATCGTTCCTCGACTCGCGTGCCACTACCGGCACCTACTCAGCCAGTTGCCCAGGCTGAGACTCCTGTACCCACACTCAACGCCTTTCGACAGGTGTATGAGTGGTATGCTTCGCATGGGGTCTAGATTCCGCCCCCACCACCTCCTACAGCGGCGCCTACACCAGCAGCAGCGCTAGTTCCTTCGGTACCAGTTCCACCGCCGGTAGCCGATCCTTCTATCTTGTCAGAGCCAAGTGAAACCACATCGGCTACTGTTAGACGGGTACATGAGTTGACTCAGTTGTTTAGGAGGCCCGTCACTGGGGTGTACTAATTTCATGGGGTTTGGTGATGCTACGGCAGCCAACCATTGGATCAACCACACTCGTAGGATTTTGACCGATTTGGTTATTGGAGAGGAGCTCTGCCTGAAAGTGACACAGCGATTATTAGAAAGAGAGGCCCTCTTATGGTGGGAGGCCCTCATTGATGAGGCGACAGAGCCACTACGGTGGGACAACTTCTTTTGGGAGTTTGACCACAGATTCTTCCCACTCTACCAATAGGACCGGATGAGGTCAAAGTTGGGATGGCTTACACAGAGGTCTAGATCTGTCTTGGAATATGAGGCAGACATGCGGAGACTTGCCGCATTCTTACCGGATCTGGCCACACCTTAGTATTTGCGCTTCAAATTCGAGGACGGTCTTAGCCTCAACATAAAGAGGTATATGACTGTTACCCTACAGTTTACACTAGTCGAGGTGATAGACTCTACTCACCGCATGGAGGCTTTGGTCCACGTAGAGGCTAGGCAGAGAGAGAGTAGAGAGCAGAAAAGAAAGAAAGAGAAGTCTAATTTTGCACAGAACTCCAAGAGGGGCAGGGGATCCAGTTCGCACAGAGGCGGATTAGGATCTGAATTTCTCTAGCTGGGATGAAGACAGTACTCCTAGGGGTTCAAACAGACCGCTCTGACTCACCCTGCACAGTATACAGCTCAGCGGCATCCTTATTACCGCAAGTGCAATAGGTCTCATTCTATAGGAGCTTGTTCAGTGTCAGTCACTTGCTTCCATTGTGGGAAGTCAGGGCATATCAGGAGTTCCTGCCCTGAGTTAGGACGCGGAGCACAAAGTTCATAGAGCCACACTAGTACTCCTTATATGGAACAACAGGGGCAGCCTGCTCGGCCAGCATCTTTTACTCCCAGGGTAACCACCGGGAGTAATACCGTGCAGACCCAAGCACGACAGCAGCCTAGAGCTCAGGCCTGGGTTTATGCCATGACGCAGGAGGATGCCCAGACAAACCCCAACTCATCATGGGTACTCCTCCTTCTGATCCTGTAGAATCAGATCTCTATTCGTATTTCTACTTCTTTTGGGGATGTCAGCATTGTATCATGATAGTCGTATAGGTATTTTATGTTGTGTACCCTTTTGTCAACATAATACTACTCTGACATCTTTCTACACAGAAGTTGTAAAAGCCTTAGAGGCTCAAATATTTTGACATATATATATATATATATATATATCAAGTTTGAAATTATTTTAAGTTTATGAGCATTTTGTTGAATGATAGGTACTCTACCTATCTTCGGAATAGATGCTCGTATCCTTATTGACACGGGATCTAACTATTCGTATGTGAGCGATCAATTCTTCCAATATTCTGATAGGTCGCTCTCACCTTTGGATGAGGAGATATTGTTCATCACTCCTCTAGGTGAGCAAATTGTGCGCAACACAGCTGGCTGAGCTGAAAGAGCTCAAGGTCCAGCTGCAGGAGTTGCTGGATAAGGGGTTCATCTGTCCTAACATGTCACCTTGGGGTACTCCAGAGCTGTTTGTAAAGAAAAAGAACGGCTCACTGAGATTATGTGTGGATTACAGGCAACTTAATCGGGTGACTGTGAAGAACAGATATTCGCTGCCTCGCATAGATGATTTGTTTGATCAATTACAAGGTGCCCGAGTTTTCTCAAAAATTGATCTTCGATCGGGATATCATCGGTTGCGGATTATGAGTCAAGATATGCCAAAAACAGCTTTCCGCACTCAATACGGGTACTACAAATTTCTAGTCATGTCGTTTGGACTGACTAATGCCCCCTTGCATTCATGGACTTGATGAACAGAGTTTTTCACAACTATCTGGACTAGTTTGTTATAGTCTTCATAGACGATACACTATTGTATTCGCGGAGTGACAAGGATCATGTTCAGCATCTTCGCACCATTTTACAGATCTTTCGCGATGAACAGCTGTATGCCAAATTCACAAAATGTGAATTTTGGCTAAGACAGGTTGGATTTTTGGGGCATGTCGTTTCTGCGGAAGGGATTTTTATTGATCCGTAAAAGGTCGATGCCATTACAAGATGGGAGCAGCTACAGACAGTGACTAAGAACATGAGTTTTATTGGTCTGACCGGGTAATACCGTAGATTTGTTGAGGGGTTTTCCTGGATAGCTGCTCCATTGTGTAGATTGACGTGAAAAGGTGTCAAGTTTACATAGGATAACCGTTGTGAGGTGAGCTTTCAGGAGCTCAAACAACGGTTGACTACAGTTCCGATTTTGGCACTTCCCACCAACAGTCGGGAGTACACAGTGTACAGTGATGCTAGCCGACAGGGGTTGGGTTGTGTTTTGATACAAAATGGTCGGGTGATCGCCTATGCCTCTAAACAGTTGAAGAAACATGAGGTGAATTATCCGACACATGATCTGGAGCTTGCGGCCATAGTCTTTGCATTGAAGATATGGCGCCATTACTTGTATGGGGTGAATTGCCAGGTGTATACGGTTCATAAAAGTTTGAAGTATTTATTCACTCAGCGAGAACTTAACCTGAGACAGAGGAGATGGTTGGAACTCCTCAAAGATTATGATCTTGTCATTGATTATCATCCGAGCAAAGCTAAGTGGTTGCTGATGCCTTGAGCCAGAAATCAGCTTCATCGTGTCAGGAAAAAAATACTGTATACCTCACTTGTTTAATGGGACTCCGAGATTTGGGAGTCAGATTGGCTAGTGATGATCAGGGCACTCTGCTAGCCAGATTTGAGGTCAGGTCGACGTTGTTGAACCGTAATAGGGAGCTACAGGGCACTAATACTGAGCTCCAGGCTCTTACTGAGAGAGCCCGCAGAGGTGATATAGATGATTTCAGAGTCCGTAGTGATGGACTTCTGACTTATAGAGATAGAGTGGCTATACCCGCCGATGAGGATCTCTACAGGCCATATTAGAGGAGGCACACTTCTCGGCCTATGCCTTGCACCCGGGTAGTACAAAGATGTATCGAATTATTCGGGATAGCTATTGGTGGCCAGATATGAAGAGGGACATTGCAGAGTTTGTAGCTAGATGTTTTGTCTGTCAATAGATGAAGGCTGACCATCAGAGGTTAGCAAATTTACTACAGCCTCTTCCCATTCCCGTATGGAAGTGAGAACATGTGACTATGGACTTTGTTATGGGATTGCCGCAGACTCAAGCCAGATATGATGCCATTTGGGTAGTAGTCGATCGACTCACCAAGTCTGCCCATTTCATCCCGATGCACAACTACTCTCCACTGGAGACATTGGCACGTTTGTATATTGATGAAATAGTCAGACTACATAGAGTTCCTATGTCCATAGTCTCGGATAGAGATCCGAGATTCACTTCTCGATTTTGGCCCAAGCTGCAGGAAGATTTGGGCACACGGCTCAGTTTTAACACAGCATATCACCCACAGATAGATGGTTTATCAGAGAGGACCATTCAAATGCTCGAGAATTTGCTTCGGGCTTGTGTTATGGATTTTCGGGGTAATTGGGACAAGCATTTATCACTGGTGGAGTTTGCATATAATAATAGTTATAAGACCAGTATTAGCATGCCACCTTATGAGGCACTTTACGGCAGAAAGTGTCGCTCCCCGTTATGCTGGGATGAGGTAGGCGAAAGACGTCTTATTAGTGTTGAGTTAGTCGAAGAGACTAAGGACAAGGTCAGGGTAATCCGCGAACGATTAAAAGTCACCCAAGACAGATAGAGGGCATATGCGGATCGGAGACGCCGACCCTTAGAGTTTGAGGTAGGTGATATGGTATTTTTGAGGATTTCTCCCTTGAAGGGACTCATTCGATATCGGTTAGTGGGGCAAGTTGAGCCCCAAGTATATTGGCCCGTTCCGTATCCTCAGTAGGGTTCGGAGTGTGACATACAAACTAGAGCTACCAGATGAGTTATCTCGAATCCATGATGTCTTCCATGTATCAGTGTTGAGGAAGTACATCTCAGATCCTTCACATATTTTGGTGCTTTCGCCAGTAGAGGTACAAGAGGACTTGAGTCTACTTGTTTAGCCGGTGGCCATACTTGACCAGCAGATCCGGCAGCTACGGAACAGGGAGGTATCTCTTGTCCAAGTACTATGGCACAGCGATCAGGTCGAAGAAGAGATCTGGGAGCCCGAGGAGGCTATGGGGAGATAGTACCCCCATTTATTTTCGGTATAGTTTAACTTTCTTTTAGTTTTGAGAACGAAACTTGTTTTTAGGGGGTTAGAAAATGTAATACCGACACTGGTGCCCGAACAAGTGTATTGGTTTTGAAATATTTATATACATAGAGGAAAAAATTTTTATTTATATTGATTTTTTATTTTGGAGTCTTTAAATTGAATTTTTGGTATAAATTAAGTTGTCATGTTCGTAAATTGTAGTGAACCCATTATTTTTATGAAATTCGCAACCTAGCGAAAAGGTAGATGTGAATATATATATATATATATATATATATATATATATATATATTCTTAAAAAAAAAAGACAGAGAGGAAGGAGGAAACGTTGCGTTTCGGCCCTAAACGCGGCACTCCCCCTTTGTCAGTTAGGGCTAAAAGCCCTAATCTGTCTCTCTCTCTTCATCTCTCTCTCTCCGACTCTTCGTCTCCCCTCTCCCCGCCTCTTCCTCTCCCGCGGTAGCACCTCCCTCGCCCGAAGCCGCCGCGCACCACCACCGTCGTCTTCTCTCTCTCTCTCTATCCTTCCCTCTCAGTTTCTCTCTCTCTCTGCTACTTACTCTTTCCCTATCTCTCGCGATCTTCCTCCCTCTCGATCGTACTCCGCCGCGAGCCATGAATCGCGCTCCCTCACCTCCTCCAGCGAGCGTGTAAGCTTGCAGTGCCTCCCTCCGCCACAACGCACGACTGCAGCGACTGAGCACGCCACAACGCGACTGCACTCGACAGAGCATGACTGCGCTCGACAGAGCGCGACTGCAGACTTCCCGCGAAAGCGCGACAGCACTGCGCGATCTCCCTTGCACGAGCGCCCCTGCGCTTCGAGCACCAGCGTGCCCCTACACGAGCTACCCTATGCGAGTGCGCCCCTAGCGTGACCTCCCTTGTGCGAGCGTGCCTCAGCGCGGGACTATAGTCTCTCGCGAGTGCGCACTCTAGCCCACGAGCTCTCCAGCTCACGAGCGCAAGCCTCTAGCCAGTGAGCGTGCCGGCCTACAAGCCTATTAGCTAGTGACCCGCGAGCCCACTAGCAAGACAGCCCGCCAGCCCACTAGCCCGCGAGCCTGCAACGGCCCGCGAGCCCGCAACCGACTTTCTCGTTTGAGAGCCATCTGCTATCCTAGCAGAAATCCTTCGCAGAAATCCATCAGCCCGCGAGCCCGATAATCTAACGGGCGAACAAAAACTAAGTTTGAGATTCGAGTAAACCTAGGTAAGGGAAATTAAATTATTTCCATACTTAAATTTAATTTTGTCGAATTTAGGTTGAATTTAGAATTGGAAGTTATATATATGTTGTTGGGGCTTAAAATCTATATTTAAATCCTTAGAACATGTGGTTAAATGTGCAAAAATTTTAGAGTATGCTTTGACTTGAAAATGAAAATAGGTTTCGATATTGTTAAAATGACAAATGGTTTGAAGAAATCAGAGAAGAATTGAAAAGTGTATGATTTTTCAAAGATTTTTCTAACTTGTAGGAATTTATGTATTTTAGACTTGTTTTCGATTTTGAACGCTTTTAGGTTTGAATTTAGCTTCATTTTAATTTGGTTATTTACTTATAAATGGAATGAAATTGATGATATTGGTGTATATTTATAAATTGAAGAATTTAGGGTTTGTATAAACTTAAGGAAAATGATAAACCCTAATAATAGTCAAAAATTTGATGAAAATCGTGATGATTTGATTAGGTTGGCTTTCTTGGTGATTCGATTGAGGGGAGCCTTGTTCTACGTATTGTGGTTTTATTGGGGAGTGCGCTATCCTCCCCAAAACAGTAAGTGAGATTTATTTCAATATTTTTGTTTAATATGTAAACTCTATTTTAAAATATTTGATAAATGATCAAGATTTGTAGCGTGCTAGAAATGTTTTGACTGGTTTTGAAATTGATTTTTGTGAACCGATGGAGTGTCCAAAAGTTTGGTTGAATTATGAAAATTATGCATCCATTTGGTTGAAATGTATAATGTGTCATTTTACACTATATATTGCATTTGGTTTGTGAACCTGATTTCGGCACATTCTTGATATAATATTGATTTTGGCCTTGAGGGCTTTGGTCTGTATTGTTCGTAGCTACAAAGGACACCGTGAGAAACGCTTTGGAGGCGTCCTAATATGCCTAAGCCTGGGGTATCCCATAAGTTGTCATGATTTTATTAATGATACGGTACTAGCCAGGTTAAACCCGAAAAGGTGAGTCAACGTCGGGGTAGAAAGCACTTTAAATAAACTTGCATATAACACCCCTGGTGTGCCTGTCATAGGTCGCGGTAGACCTCTGCCAGGACATTTTCGGTTGGTAACTCTATGATTTTAGTGACAATGCTTTGGATGCATATTTGACTTGAAAATACGTACTAATGATATATTGTTGAAATGAAAAGCATGATTATTTGAAATATGATTCGTATACTTATACTTTGACACTCCAATTTCACACTTCATATTAGATGATTGCATTGACCCACTCACTCACTAAGTATTCTTCCCTGAGTACTCACCCCTCATTTCTCTTCTTGTTTCAGAGATAGTATTTGACAAGAAGCGTTGCTTTTAGAATGCTCAGTATCAATGAGAGATCTGGTTTGGACATGAGGAGTCATTATATATTTCTGCTACAAAATTTGTATTGGTAATGTATATGCGTTCTGAGGTCTATAGACGACCATTGTGTAATTCTGGGATGACTGTATAAATATGGACATTTAAATTGTGGAACTCTCATGTCATTGCATAACATTGCATTGAGCCATTTCTTATTTGTTATGTATGTACTTGGGAATGTGTTATGTCTTAAAAATGTACTCTAAAATCGTTCGGTGCCACCTCTAAATCACAGGAGAGGCGACTGGTGGCTGTCCATGCCTTTGACGGGACCATGGTAGTAGAGATTTGTGGCTAGGTTGCTGGAAATTTTTATAGTCTTGCGTTATTCTGGATGTTGGCTGTGGGATTTGTTGATCTTGGAGAGGCCGGGATGACCATTTGTTTATTTTATAGGATGGTTGTGAATTATACAGGATTAATTGTACTTGGGAGACATCCGAAATATGGGGAGATTCTGTCCGATTTTCTGTAAAATATAGCCGGCATTCAGGACAACGGGTGGCTGTTCATGATCCCAGTCTGGGACGTGACGAGAGCTACATGAAGAAGTTCTTTTTCATGGAGTTTGTGAACTGGGACTTGATGCTAGTGTTACAGGACACCGAGGTTGAGCCTCTTGTGGGATTGAGGCCTCCGGTGTCCTCCTAATATTTGAAATTTGTGCACTTATAGGGAAATTTCTGTTCATCTAGAAACAGATTGGATAACTAATTGTTAAAGCTAGCAAATCTCATATTGGGTTAAAAGGTGAAAATCAAGAGGCCCCTTCTAGTACATAAGCGGGCAACTGAGCAAAGGTGTAAATCGAGAGGCCCCTTCTGGTACATAAGCGGGCGACTGAGCTTATTGGCGTTCTTTCCTACATCGTGGGGGAGGACCTCATGGAAGTCATGACTGATAGGCTGATAAGGGAAAGTCCAAAAAGAGCACTGAGGAAGGGGAGAGCATGTCGGAACAAGGTGCTACATCAGTAAATGCTCTTCCCATTTCAATTTTAAGGAGAAAGAGGAGAAAAGTGTGGATATCGAGCCCAAAAAGTGAAAAAGTATATGAGAACAGAGAAGTGGGCTGGACAGATGCATCTTTGGCACCTCGACCGAAGGTAGCCAAGGGAATAATAGAGGAAGAAGGTGAGATTGCCCTTCGGTCACCAGTATTGCCTCTCGAGGGGTTCCAAGGGAGATAATACCGAGAGAGGGGCTGAGAGAGAGGGCACCAAGAGAGTGGCTCTTGATGATCTAGGACATATGCCTCCCAAGCGTATTACTTGAGGGTCTGAAATTGGGTTGTCATGTGCCTTGCCCAAGTGTTTGCATGTACAAAAGGGTAAGGGAGTTGTGCCCGAGAGAATGGCTCACTTCCCTCCTATTTTGGTCAAGTCCTTTGACTGTCAAAAGAATCTAAAGGACAGACATACTATATCGATTAGTGCAAGAAATAATCGCTACAGTTTTGTAGATATCACTGAGGAGAGGAAGTTTACTAACCAACTGGATTACCATCGCTCCAAGCTGGAGTTGAAAGGTTTATCTATGGAGTAGGGCTACGAAACCCTAATGTCCATTGGGATTCAGGTAAGATTTTCTTTCGGGGATTTGTTTTATATAAGTTTCTTGTCACGCCTCGGTTCTTGATCCAAGGCGTGAGCAGCCGCCACGCTATCCTGGATATTGACATTAAATTCCCAACCATCAACAAATAAACGGACAGAACCTTACTATAAATCGGAGGTCCATCCTATATCAAAATCCTGCCAATCAATAACATATCAATGTATAAAGGCCAACCTGGCAAATCATCAATACAACCAACCAATCCACATCCTTGTCAACATCCAAAATAACGTAAGGCTAATCTAGTCATATCCACAAACCTCTACTGCCATGCCCCCATCAAAGGCATGAACAGTCGCTAGTCACCCCTCCTGTGATTTAGAGGTGGCACCGAGAGAACCTAATAGACAATCCTAGACATGACACATTTCCCAAAGTCATTGAACACAACAGCACAATTATGTCTCAATGCAATACAATGAAATGAGAGTTACAATAATATGTACAATTCTTTACATATAGCCATCCCTTTTATATTCATGTGCAATGGTCTATCTATAATCCCAAATATACAAATAAATATATATATATATCATCCCATATCTTTAAACACAATCCTGCGGAAGAATGGTTAACACCATATCCAGGTCCGATGTCTCCAACAAAATCTCGTGCGCTGCTATGTCGTAATGCATCCCACTATAGCTATTTCTATGGAGCAGAAAGTGAGGGGTGAGTATTATGGAGAATACTCAATAAGTAAAAGGGTATATATAAGTGTGTTCAATGTGTTGGTGAAAAATGAAGTGTCAAAATGATTCAGTAAATCCACAATTCCGTATAATGTATGAAAATAGTGTATAATGAACAATTAATCATAAATCATTCTTTTTCATACATTTCAAATGTATATGCATCCATATCAACCGAATCACAAAAGTATAGAGCATGCCAAAATCAGGTCCTGGCAAAGGTTGACCACAACCAATGGCAGGCGTATCGAGAGTTTTTATATGCAAAGTTAGAAATTGCTCTCTACCCTGACATTGGCGACGGACCTCATCAGGTGCTAGACCAAGGCGTTACCTAGTCCTCCCCCGTTCGGGTTCAACCCAACTAGTACCGTGTCGAGTCCCAATATCATACATGACGTTTGGGGATACCTCCTGCAGAAGCGTATCCGAGCATAATGGGTGCCTCTGCAAACGCCCTTCGTAGCTATGGCATGCCCAACTCATGGGTGTATCTCATAAATCATATCATCATGGCATGCACGGCAGATAACATAATATCATTATAATGTACGTGCCATACCAACATTCATCAAACCATATCAAGCACTTCTTATAATTGATTTCATAAAATCACAGGCATATCAATGCAATGGCATGTTTTTCATTTCGCAAATCATTTGGATGCATATTTTACAATAAAATCATGTTGTAGACACTCCATTGATTCACAAAACATTTCATAAATCCATTCCAAAAATCATAGCACACGATCATAATTCATGCTTGCATTGAAAAGCGTTTTAAAACATGTTATGTATTGAACACATAATAGAATAAATTTCACTCACAGTATGCGGAAGGGTACGCCACTCCCAGCACGAATGTCGAGGCACACACAAAAAAATACTCCCCTCAATATCACCAACAAACCTCTATAAACACAATGTAGAATATGTGTCACTTAAGAGGTCATATGATGCGTATATAATAATGTAAATGTGATGCAACCCTAGTTATAGATAAATCTAGGGTTTTCAAGTTCTATTCTTGCGCCATTTTAGAGAATTGACAATAAGTTCCTCAACCGGAGTCGGAATTGGGAAATTTCAATTTCCATGGTTGACTCACATAAAAACTCACACTTTTCATGTTGAACGTATCTTCAAAATCTCAGTGGAAGATTTCTTAAAGTCTACATTTTCAAACCAATCTAAATTTCACTCTCCATTCTGTCCTATTTTAGCAAATTTTTCCTATCTCACAATCTATTTATTCAAAGACTCTGATATTTGACTATGTTGTAGTCAAGACACAAAGCTACAACTTCTTTGTTGGGCACTTTTTCAAATCTTAGTGCAAATCCCTAAAATAGTAACATTTTGCCCACAATACATTTTAGAAGTCTGTTATGACAAATTTTTAGCACAACCATCACAACGTTTAACACATAACTCCAAATTACCTGAAATTGTTACAGTCCCTAGAAGACACATAGCCTTACATTTTTTATGTTTTGGGTTTCTTCCAATTATGCTTAGAAGAGGTCTGAAATTGACCACCAAAATCTCTATTCAGTTTTGATCGAGAAACATAATCGTTTCTGCACAGTTTTGGGAGATTTTGTATAACTCTTGATTCCCTTAACCGAATTGGCTGCAATGTTCACAGTAGGTGGATACAAGGGAGTTCTACAACTTTTCATCTTTGTGTTTTTGCAAACAAGGGCAGTAAGGGGGGGCTTGCATCGCTACTAGTTTTACTGTTGGAAAATGGAGGACCCTCTGATGGGTTTTAGAAGAATGGCTATAACGTTTGACACAGGGGTCGGATTGAGGTGATCCTTACCTCATTGGAAAGCTAAGACATGGATCTACAATTCTTTCAACTAGCACAAGATTGAATCTATAAGGAAGAGGCTTGAAAACATAGGTTAATGTTGCTGCCAAAATCAGGGCAAAAATGCTGGATTGAACAGGGAATTAATGTAGAACACTTAACTTTGAAAAATCATATAAAATCCATCTCTACTCAGAATGCAACTGTTCTTATCTTATTTTAAAGCTCAGAATGTCTAGTTTCATGTGAAAAATTTCAATCAACTTGACTATGCACAGAAAATGCTATAGCCTAAATATTACAACCTGTTAAGACTTCTGAAAACCCAGAAATTCTGTCATAACTTGAAATTCGTCTACCCAAGTTTTCTAAGCAAACTTTCTCCTTTTTGCTAAATTTTGGATATGTTATACTAGAGGATGGTGGGTGTTTACCTTATGAATAGCAGGCTGATTGAAGCTTTGGACTTTCATATTTGCTTCATTCCTTGAATTTTCGTCCCTCCTTAGATCTCCATGTGTGGTGCTTCTTTTGAGCTGATTTTTGGATATGTGATACTAGGTCTAGGGTAGAGAAAAACCATGTAAAAATGTTGGGAGGTTGTGAGGAAAAATCATGGTTGTTCTTCAATGGGGTTCACGGCTAAGGAGAAAGGAAGAAGAAGAGAAGGAGTGTTCTTTGTCTTATGCTCTCTCACAGTTTTGTTGGGAAGGGAATAAAAGGTTTGTGTTAATTGTTCAACCAAGGTTTGTTATGTTCCAACTCTAGTTAGGTTTAATTAACCCTATCCTAATTAAATTTAACCATAGTAAATCAACTAAGATTAGTTCCTTCCAATATTGTGATGCCACTTCTCAAAACCACACAAAGTTCAATAAAGTGGATTCACACATTCTAATAAAGTGAGTGCACATACTTCAAGAGCATTAAATGTTTGTCCTTTGTGCTTATCCACTCGTTGATTCGCGATCCAAGAACAGTCAAAATTACTATTCATCTCAAAAAATTTTTAAATCACACACGTGACCCAGGTTTTCATACTGAGTCCAATGCCGCTGGTTTTGTGTAAATCTGAAATCGTTTGGCTACCCAAACGTCTTTCAGAATAAACGAAATTCGTGATTGGTCAAAATTTAACCTCGACCTCAAAACGTGCGGAATCTCACTATGGACTCTGTTTTACGTGTAGAATCCAAAAATATAGGTTTTGAGTGGAAATGACACTGTTTGTTTGGTCAAATTTTAATTTGTCCTACAAATTTAGGGTTTATCGGGTGAAAATCTAAGGTACCGCGCACTTTTATACTATAGCTTAAATTTTGATTTTTTGTCTCAGGCATTCAATTTTAAAGTGAATTTAGCATGTATAAACCAAACGGCATCAATTTTGTACGCGTGAGTTTCATTTTGGCTTGGTAATGTAAATTCTCATCCTATCGGGCGAGTTTTCGCAAATTTCTCAAAATCTTATTTTGACTTATGAAAATAATTAGTTAATCTAAATTTGGATTCTTGACAAAATTTTAGCAATTTTGTACAGGTAGATTTTGATTTGGCTCGGTAGGAGCTCATTTCTCGCCCCTTACCGAGCAGTCACCGAGCACTCCCGAGCAAATAATATGATTTTGCCCAAATTCAAGTTTTGTTAACTTTCTAGGGTGATTTTGCATATGTAATTTCATTAAACTCAAAATCGCATGTGTAAATTTCAAGATGACCCGGAAGGGTCCCTTTTTAACCCCCGGGGCCATGCTCAAAATTTTTCTAAGGCATTTTGGCTCGAAAAAATTTTTGAGTGATTTTCTATATGAATAAGAAGATGTATCATATATGGAGTAATGAGAAGTATAATATATAGTACACTGCGTATCGATGTTACATTTCTAATCATAGTAGTCTAATTTGATTTATTTTGTGCATGCTATTGTTTTAGCCGAATTCCAAAGGTTGAAGAGAGATCGAGTGGTTAGCACTTGGAGCACATAGGGATGAGGAGATCTCCCAACTATGTGGTGCTCTAGCTCAGAGGAAAATGGAGATTGAAGAGGAGAGGGTAACCAGGACTGCCATACATGACAAAAACAAGGAGGTGAAGTATTCGAAGGCTGATCTGGAGTCCATATTTCAGCAATGTGACACGGCCGTCATGGAGGTTGCGAGGTTGGAAGCTACAGATCAAGGTCTAAAGGTGAAGTTGCAAGCTGTCGAGAAGCTAGCGGAGGGGCGAAAGCAAAAGATAATTAAGCTTGAAGATAGATATAAGTGGACTATCGAGAAACTATGGTAGGCTGAGGTTGCTCTTCGCTGGTTGGGGCTAGAGGAGAGCTTACCAATAGTTGCTGGCGCTGTTGGTTTTGAGGCACCAATTTAGGCTGATGTAGGTTCTCGTAATGTCGTTCTCCGAGATAGCTTTGAATCTCTATAGCAAAAGACTTTGCCTCTTTGTCATGATCTCTTTGTATTTTTACATTTTCCTTCTTCCTTTGATGTGTTCTATTTTTGTGTACTTCTCTCCGGTTTGTGCTAGTCTCATCTCCTTTGCTATATATATAATATTTGAATAAAGGAATAAAAATTATCTCATCTTCTTGTGTTTTCTTGTCTCAATTGCATTCTTGTTGCCTTGTCGATTATGTGTTAAAATAGAAGGATTTAAGCATTGAGTTATCATTGAGTACATCATAGCGAGAGGAGGTGTTGGAACACTTTTAGGTGTTGAAGCTGAGAGAATAGGGGTTGGATTTAGTTTGTATGCTAGGAACTATAGAGTCGAGAGGTAAGGAGTTATATCCTCCTAGGGCTTAAGTAAGGCATTGAGCTGACAATGGGGGTGTTGGGACCCGTATGAGGCATCGAACTGAAAGAGTAGGCTACGTTTACTCGATTGGGTGCTCAGACTAGTTTGATGATGCGTTTGAGCTGTAGAGCTGACAGAGTGGAGTGCATCTATTCGGTCGGGTGTTAGGACCCTATAATGACACCCGTTTGAGGCATAAAGCCGAGAGAGGGGGTGTTGGGACCCGTATGAGGTATAGTGCTGAGGGAGTAGGCCTCATCTACTTGGTCAGGTGATAAGACTTGTATGATTACACGTTTGAGCTGTAGAGCTAAGGGAGGGGGTGCTGGGACTCATATGAGGTGTAAAGCTAAGAGAGTGGGACATATCTACTTGGTCGGGTACAAGGACCTATATGATGATGAATTTGAGATGTGTGGTCGAGATAGCAATGCTGAGACCCATATGAGGATACATTTCTACCACTTACAAATTGCTTTTGACTGTTGTGCCATTGACATGATCAGAGCATTATGAATAGGTAGTAAAGAATGTAAAATGGAGATATTATTACAATGATAATCATAAGACAGAACTCTAAATCAAGATGACAAATTGGCAATATTAGAAGACTGATAGAGTAATAGCAGGCCGCATATAGAGATCACTAGGCCAGGATATTCGATGGATCTGGGTCACAGTTTAGCACTCCAATACCAAGTAGTGTCCTGAATTTGACCTTCATGTGCTTAGAACTTAGCAGTGTTTCCAAAACATCCAAACTAGGTCGACCCATGATAGCGTTGTAAGGTGACAGTAATTTGACCATGTTGAAGGTGGTCATAATAGTTGCGTGGTTGGGTAGCATCCTTAGAGTCACCAGGAGTGAGATGGTACCCCTAAGGTACAACCACTCACCCGAGAGTCCCTTCAAAGGCCCAACATGAGGTTGGAGATGTATATGGTTAAGACCTGTTTGTTGGAAGGCATCCCAATAGAGAAGATCGTAACCTACCCCATGATCAAGGGAGATTCTCTGTATCATATACTGACCTATTTTGGCAGTAATGACTAATGGATCATGGATGCTCAAAACAACTCCTACCATATCTTCATTATAGAAACCAATCATTTGTCTCTTTCGTTTCTGCTCCTTCTCGATACGAGCAATAGAAACCTCTTTGGAGGTAGTTGCCACTGTCATTTGAAAGATTAGGATGACTATTTGCTTAATCTAGTGTTGTAGTGTTTCTGCTCAATCTATTGGATTCTGAGTCGGAGGAGTATTGCTAACAGACAGGGGTATCAAAGAAGGGGTATTTGCCATGTATGTAAAGGATCACTCCATTTGCTTGATTCTGGGTGGCTCCAATGATTGGTAGCTCGTTTGGTCCATCAATCTGGTTTACAGCACATGGTCCCCGAGGGTTGTGGTATTCCCATTATGTGTTAAGAAACCTCTTGTATCTGTCATCTCAAGCCAAGACCTCAAGTTCTTCCTTCAACTTTCGGCATTCATCTATCAGGTGATCGTAATCTTTATGGAAGTGATGTACTGAGTCTTGTCCTTTTTGGAATCATCTCCCATAGGGCACGGGGCATCTAACATAAGGTTTGTTCCTGATTTGCATCAGGATCTGCCTAGGTGTGTTGTTCAAAGAAGTATACTTGTTGAACTTGTAGTAAGAAGGAGGTCATGGTCAGCTTCTCTTGAGTGAGGGTCGCCCGGGGAGCGACTATGCTCGTTTGGCGCCAGTCAAACAATCCCACCCAAACATAGAATTCTTGAATGGTGCCCAGACGATTTTTGTGATCGAAGACTTCATTTTTAAGGTCCACAATCCAGTAAATAGTGCTACCAAGGTGAAAAAAAGTCTAAACCTGAGACTTTCATCATCTTAGTTTTGAACTTGTCGAGAAAATCTTTCAAGGGCTTATCATCTCTCTATCACAATGATAGGAGGGAGGTAGATTTCCTTTTAGCACTCCGGCTAATCACAAAGTGGGCTTCAAATTACTGATAGAGCTGTGAGAAACTCCTAATGCTAAGTAGGGGAAGTGAGTTGAACCATATCAACATATTGCCCTTCAAGGTTGTGGGTACTTGCACATGGCGGCATCCGACATGTCCCGTAACACTGACACTTCGGTGTATTCACTATTTTACTCCTCTTCATTTCATATATGATATTACTCATATTTCTATGTAGAAAGTTCGTTAAGAAATTTTTCCGGTAAAATCGTTTCCAAAAAATTTCGGCCGAAATCGTCGGAAATTAAAAATTTTCAAAATGACCACTGATGGTCCAAAAATAATGAAGATGACTCCAAAGAGTATATGAATCTTAAATTTGGATAAATCTTACATCGTAGAGTTAAACGGTAAATTTTCCAGAAATTTAATTTATCGGTAAAATCCCAACAGAGTCGAATGTGTTCTGGAAAGACTAAACGATCACGTTTTGACGCGAGATAAATTAAATTAGACCAAATTTGGGGTTTTAGGTATAACTTGAAATTTTAAAATTTTTGGAATCAAAATATAGTTTTTATAAGTCAAGAAATTCCTTTGCAATTAACAAAAATTTAAAAGTATTTGGCCAATGTAATTCTCCCCCAAAACCGTGAAGAGAAAGAGAGAGAGAGAGAGAGAGAGAGAGGAAATGTGAGAGAGAAGAAGGGAGAAAAAAATTATTTCTTTTTATTTATGTTGTGTTTTTGGAAATTTTATCCAAGGGTGGAGATTTGTTTGAAGAAAAATGAATTAATAGGGGTCCTTGGATTGAGTTAGTAGGAGACAAAGATCACTATTCATGGAGTGTAAGAACAGACTTTCTTGAGAACAAACCAATGGTGAAGATTTAATTTGAGAAGGGATCAAAATTTTGGGCCTTTGGATCATGATTGTTGGGAGACAAGCATTTAATGAAGATATGTGCATGTAGAGCAAGAAAAGAGAGTGTTGTGTGAAAGAGGAAGAGAGAGAACGTAGGAGAGCGAAAGGAGTCTTGGTTTGTGACAAAATAATCCAATGGTTAGAAGTTAATCTTGAAAAAGGATTGATGGTTAGGATTGAATGAGACAAGTGTAATAAAACCAACATTTGGGCATTTGCTTCTTCCAAAATGGTGTGAAGCCTAAGGAAGAAGAAGCAATCTCTCTCCATTTTCTCTCAAGAACCGTGAGCTTCAAGGTGAGAGATCTAAAATTTTTTCTATAATACCACTCAAAGTTTTTTATATAGATCAATTTCTCTTATGTCCAACTACAACATATCCAAATAATTAGAGCAAAATGAGGAGTATTGTATAATGAAGTCCAAAGGTGACCGTGAGCTCCATTTTTGAAGAAAGGTATGATTTTTTCGAACCATTCTTTGAACTTTTTATGTAGAATCAATCCTCTCACACCCTAGTATGACATATCTAATTTTGGAGCCAAAAGGAGACACCTAACTTAATGAACTTAGGTTAGCTGAGAGCGAGAATGAGAGAAAGAAACTCTATTCTGCCCTGTTTTCAGCAGAGAATTCCCCTAGGATTTGAGATATCATCCCGAAGGAATCTAACCAAGTGCTAAACACAAACGTTGTAGCTCTAGGTCGTATCTTTCCAATGAGATAAGATTCACCTAAATCCAATTTCTATATCAAATGTTATGGCAATTCTTCCGAGACCGTACAGAGTGTTCCCTTGTTTTCAGCCATATATTAGCAGAACTTTTAGTGACAAATTTCGATCCTCTTCTAAACATAATTAAGAGAAACGCCAAATACAAAGGTTGTAGGTCTCTGTTTTCAGCTTTAACATATTCAAATTTCACCTAAAACGGAGTAGTGTACTGAAAGTTATAGCACTTTCACTGAGACAGTACAGAACTGGAGTTTGGAACAAAATTGTGACAAAGTTTGGAATTTCTGAAATTTTGTGTTTAGAATCAGAGGAAACACTCTAAATGAAAGTTATAGTACTCCCTCTTATCTTTCATATGGGACTAGAAGTAATCAAATTGGAGTTATATGTTAGGCGATATGAGAAAACTACTGAAACTATGCAAATTGAGTTATAAAAATCAGATTTAGATCAAAGATAAAATTTTATAAATTCATACAATACGAATCTGAAGATGAATTAAACATGCAAAATGTAGGTAAATGTCTTAACTTTAAGTAACAATTTGGATCACTCGATTCCGAGCTATATAGAAAACATTATAGCATTTTTCCTAAGACAGCGCAAGTGCAAAAATTTAGAATTAGAAAATTTATGAATGTTTGGGCTTGAACCATTAAGGCAAATTTGTATTGGGTCAATCCAAAATACAAAATTTTAGTATTGGGTCTAAATCCAATTAGAACTTTAAAGTCTAATAATCCAAGTCCCAAAATGAGAGATGTGACCCAAAATCTAAAGCTAATCAAAAATTGTGAAAGTTTGCAAGGAAATAAAGAATTTACATATGTGTATATTGTTGCTTTAGGTGTAGACTATTTTCTATACATGAGGGGTGACTTGGTTGAGTTTCGAGATTGGTTGGGGAGTGACATACCCTCCCATATACTGTGAGTGAGATTTTGATGCTATGTTCTTGATTGAACAAAAATACATATTTTATAGTATTTCAAATGACATATTTTATGACATGTGTAAAAGCATGAGATTTGAGTTATGTTTTGTAAATGCTACTTTTGTGATCATTGCTGTGTCTCAAATGATTGATTCAAATGATATGCATCCATGAATTGTGTTGAAATGATATCATGCCACTCTTTGAAAACTTGATATGATTTATATGCTTCCATTGTATTGGCACACTGATTTGAAATGATTTATTGGAAATGTGTGGGCTAGATGCCTACTCGTGATGTGATGATACGATGATGTCCTTGGTGGATTGTGATTTCATTGTATCCGTGAGGGACTACCATAGCTACGAAGGGCATTGGCAGAGATACCCATTATGTCCGGATAAACTTCTGCAGGAGATATCCCCCAACCGCCATATGTATAGTTGCGGCAGGATGAACCAAATTGGGGAGGACGTGTGTGACGCCACTGTCTAGCTCCGGGTGGGATTCTATACATAGTTGATAATATATGTGTACGATTAGACACGAGCTAGTCTCGATGAGGCTGATGGCCAACATTGGGGTATGGAGTTAAATGATTTTATACTTACATATTAAAGCCCAATGCGCCTGTCATTGGTCGTGGCAGACCATTGCCAGGGATATTTTATTGGTAAGCTCTAATTGATTTTCGATAATGGATGCATATGTTGATTTTGTGATGTATGGTACATGATCACATGATTTATAGCAATACTATGCTTAATTTATATAATATTCTCATGTTTGAAAATGTGTTTTGACACTCCATGTTCACACCTACTATTAATAACATAATGTCGATCCCCTCAATCACTGAGTATTTTCCCATAATACTCATTCCTCACTTTTCTATAATCACAGACATAGTTTTGATAGGAACACGTGTCTAGTAGCATTCGACACATTGGTATACATTTGAAGACGCCGAGCCTTGGGTATGGTACTAGCCATTCTTCCGTGATAAAGTTGGACATTGTATATATAATTGAGTTCCATAGAGTGACTATCGTATATTTTATGGGATGACTGCAAATATGTTATTGTAAATGTAAATTGAAACTCTCGAATTTGTTGTATATTCATGTATTGAGACAAAATGTTACATTTTAAATTTTTATTTTACTTGGGAAATATTATTTGACGAAAAATAGGTTTTAACAGGTAAGGATGAATGCCTTACATTGTCCCGATATATGGGGAGATACTGCCCGTATGTCGAGATAATGCAACGATTATTGTGTGCTCGACTTGAGGGTCGAGGCGTGACAATTCTATCGATATCAGAGTCTAGGTTGACAGTTATGTTTTTATGAAAAGAGTTTTGAAAATATTCTCGAATACATTTTCAAAAGTTCTCAATGCATATAAGAGTTTCTTTACAGTCACGAGATCCCGGTACATGGTCTTAGGCATATAATTTCCATCGGTTCCTAAACCAATAACTTCATTCATTTGAGGGGGTTAGTTACTTCATAACTAACCCTAATTCTTGAATCATGCCAAGTGAAAATTTTCATTTACAGAACTATGGCGACTAGACAATGCAGTAGATTTGCACCCCCTGAGCCACCTAGAGTGCCCGAGGATACATCCTCATCACGTGCGCCTGCTCTAGCGCCTTCTCAGCTGGCTACTACAACTGCGGTTCCACTACCACCACTCAATGCATAGAGGCAAGTGTATGAGTGGTACGGCATACTTTGAGCTGGGACTATGTCCCCAGGGGTTTGGAGCACTAGCCCCTAGTGCCACGAGTCAGACTATAGTTTTAGCAGCGCCCTCCTTGCCACAGATGTAGTAGGTACCATCCTCTGGGAGTTTGCAGGGTGCCTATCACATGCTTCCAGTGTGGGAAGCCAGGACATATCAGGAGTTCATGCCCTAATTTACGACTTGGAGGTCAGACAACTTCAAGTCATCCGAGTGGTCCGCGAATAGGACAGCAGGGTGCACCTGGACATTCGAGTCATACTATTCCATGGATGACAACTGGGAGCAATATTGTACCCGGTTCTTCACAACAGCGGCCAAGGGCACAGGCCCGCGTGTATGCTATGATGCAAGAGATCGCTTAGGCGAACCCAAATATGATCATGGGTAATCCTCCCACAGATTTCCCTATTTAGGAGTTTTTATGTACTCTTCCTTTTGAAATCATGTATACCATGATAATTATGTACAGTCATGATTAGTTAAAATACCCTAGAGGCTTAACTATTTTGCTATATATATATATATATATATATCTTTTGTGTACCCTAAATTAATTCCTCTTTCAATTTCTCGCATCTAGGTACCATGAAAATATTCGGAGTCGATGCCAATGTTCTTATAGACACCGGGTTGAATTATTCTTATATGAGAGCTTCTTTCACTTAATGGTCGGATAGGCTACTATCGCTACTAGATAAGGAGCTAATGGTTATCATTCCTCTTGGTGAGCATTTGATTAGGAATTCCGTATATAGAGGGAGCGATGTCATGATTGGGGAGACAATGTTGGAAGCAGACTTGATCCCACTTGATATGATAGACTTCGATAGCATCCAAGGGATGGATTGGCTGAGTACTCACAGGGCTTCCGTGGACTATTTTACCAAAGAAGTAGAGTTCCAGAGGTTTGAAGGGTCGTTACTGACATTTGCAGGTAAGGACGGGTGTTAGTCAGAGATGGAGGCCAGATGGATGATACATCGAGAATGCATGGCATATCTAGCCTACGTGATAGATACCACCATAGAGGGTTCGAGGCTTGATGAGGTCCTGGTGGTGCAAGAGTTTCCCGACGTATACCCCGAAGAGTTATCCGGATTAACACCAGTTCAAAAATTCAATTTCGAGATTGATCTGGCTCCGGCGACTACTCTTATCTCTATTCTGCTATATAGAATAACACCAGCCGAGCTGAGAGAGCTTAAGGTTCAGTTACAGGAATTGCTGGACAAAGGGTTTATCCGTCCAAGTATTTCATCTTGAGGTGCTCCGGTATTATTTGTGAAAAAAAAGGAAGGTACCCTTCGACTTTGTGTGGATTATCGGCAATTGAACAAAGGTACTATCAAGAACCGATATCCATGTTCCGTATTGATGATCTGTTTGATCAGTTTTAGGGTGTTAGGGTTTTCTCAAAATAGATCTCTGATCAGGTTATCACTAGGTGCGGATTAGGGCTGAGGAAGTGCCCAAGACCGCTTTCCGCACCCGATACAGACATTTTGAGATGGGAGTAGCCGCAAACTGTGACTGAGATCCGGAGTTTCCTTGGTCTTACAGGTTATTATCTACGGTTTGTAGAGCGATTATCTCGGATCGCTGCTTTACTATCTAAATTGACGAAGAAGGACATCAAATTCCATTAGGATGATAGTTGTGAGGCGAACTTTTAGGAGCTCAAACAATGATTGGCATCCACACCAATATTGGCCCTTCCCACTAGTAGTCAAGAATATGTGGTATACAGTGATGCCAGCCGACAGGTATTGGGTTGTGTACTGATGTAGGATGGTCAGGTTATTACGTATGCTTCTCGACAGTTGAAGAAGTATGAGCTAAACTACCTGACACACGACCTTGAGTTGGCCGCCATAGTCTTTGTTCTGAAGATATGGCGACATTACTTATATTGGGTGACCTGCAGGGTATTCACAGTTCATAAAAGTCTAAAGTATTTGTTTACCCAGTAGGAATTGAACCTCCAACAGAGGAGATGGTTAGAGTTATTGAAAGACTACGACCTCATCATCGATTATCATCTAGGAAAGGTTAATGTTATGGCAGATGCCTTGAGCTGGAAGTCATCATCTTCTCTTTAGACGACAGAGAATGCTTATCTCTCTTGTTTGGTGGGACTCCGTGCATTGGGAGTCAGTTTGGCTAGTAATAATCGAGGAGCACTACTATCCCAATTTGAGATGAGGCCGACCTTACTTGACCATATTAGGGAGTTCCAGGGATTTGATGAGGAGCTTTGAGGTATTCTTGATAGGATCCACAGGGGTGATGGCGGAGATTTCCGAGTCCGTGATGTATATTGAGAATAGGTTTGCATTCGCGCCGACAGCAATCTTCGGAGAGCTATTCTTAAGGAGGCTCATTCCTCTGCTTATGCTATACATATGGGCGGTACAAAGATATATCGGACTATCCGAGATAGTTATTGGTGGCCCTGTATGAAGAGGGAGATCGCAGAGTTTGTTGCTCGATGCCTAGTTTGTCTGTAGGTGAAAGCCGAGTATCAGCGCCCCGCCAACGCTTTACAGTCTCTTCATATTCCCAAGTGGAAATGGGAACACATCACGCTGGATTTTGTGATGAGGCTACCGTGGATTTCAACATGGCATGATGCTATATGGGTAATCATCGATAGACTCACCAAGTCCGCACACTTCATACCTATTCGTGATGATTATTCCTTAGAGGTGTTGGCACGCCTCTACATTGACACCATTATCAGACTTCACGGGATACCTATGTCGACAATGTCAGATAGAGACCCCAAATTTATATCTAGATTTTGGCCCATATTGTAGGAGGCATTGGCCACTAAACTGAGTTTCAGCACAGCATACCACCCCCAGACCGGTGGTCAGTCAGAGAGGACCATCCAGACTCTAGAGGATATGTTGAGAGCATGTGTTATGGATTTTCGGGATTGCTGAGATCGGCATCTACCATTGGTAGAGCTTGCATATAATAATAACTACCAGGCCAGTATTGGAATGCCTCCGTATGAGGCATTGTATGGGAGGAAATGCCGTATTCCATTTTACTGGGATGAGGTAGGAGAGAGGCAACTCAGTAGTATCGAGATTGTTGAGGAGACTAAAGAAAAAGTCAGAATCATCCGTGAACGGATGAAGGCCGCCTAGGACCGACAGAAGGTTTATGCCAATAGAAGGCGGTGGCCACTTGATTTCGAGACAGGAGACATGGTTTTCCTACAGATATCACCCTAGAAAGGGGTGATTCGATTAAGGCAATGGGGTAAGCTGAACCCCTGGTATATTGAGTCTTTCCATATCATTGAGAGGGTTAGAAATGTGGCATACAGGTTAGAGCTGCCGGATGAACTTTCACGTATTCACAATGTCTTCCACGTCTCTGTACTTAGAAAGTACCTACCTGATCCATCACATAACCTAGAGCCTCCGCCAGTTGAGTTGCGTAAGGACTTGAGTCTACCAGTTCATCCCATGGCTATCCTTGATCGGCAGACTAAGAAGCTACTGAGCAAGGAGGTTCCTTTAGTCTGAGTCTTATGGAGGAGTGACCAGGTCGAGAAGGAAACCTATGAGCCCGAAGAGGCCATGAGGAGACAGCACTCCCAGCTTTTCTCTATATAGTCTTCTTTTAGTTTTGAGGAAGAAACTTATTTTTAGGGGGTTAGAAAATGTAACACCGACTCCTCGGTATATTCACTATTTTACTCTTCATTTCATATATGATATTACTCATATTTTTATATAAAAAGTTCGCTAAAAAATTTTTCTGCTAAAACAGCTCCCAAAAAATTTCGGCCGAAATCACCAGAAATTAAAATTTTTCAAAATGACCACCGATAATCCAAAAATAATGAGAATGACTCTAAAGAGTATAGGAATCTCAAATTTGGATAAATCTTACTTTGTAGAGTTAAACCATAAATTTTTCAAAAATTTGCCTGTAAAACCCCAGCCGGGTTGAATGTATCCCGAAAAGACCAAACGATCTTGTTTTGACACGAAATGAATTAAATTAGGCCTAATACGAGGTTTTGGGTCTAACTTGAAATTTTAAAATTTTTGAGGTCAAAATATAGTTTTTATAAGTCAAGGGGCTCCCTTGCAATTAACAAAATTTCAAAAGTATTTGGTAAATGTAATTCTCCCCCAAAACCATGAAGAGAGAGAGAGAGAGAGAGGAAATGTGAGAGAGAAGAGAGGGAGAAAAAATTATTTCTTTTTTTTTATTTTGGGTTTTTGGAAAGTTGATCCAAGGGTGGAGATTTGTTTGAAGAAAAATGAATTAATAGGGGCCCTTGGATTGAGTTGGTGGGAGACAAAGATCACTGTTCATGGAGTGTAAAAATGAACTTTTTTGGGAACAAACTAACGGTAAAGATTTAACTAGAGAAGGATCAAAATTTTGGGCCTTTGGATCATAGTTGTTGGGAGACAAGCATTTAATGAAGACATGTGCATGTACTATGAGAAAAGAGAGTGTTGTGTGAAAGAGGAAGAGAGAGAACGTGGGAGAGAGAAAGGAGTCTTGGTTTGTGACAAAATAATCTAATGGCTAGGAATTAATCTTGAAAAGGGATTAATGGTTAGGATTGAATGAAACAAGTGAAATAAAATCAACATTTGGGCATTTGCTTCTTCCAAAACCGTGTGAAGCCTAAGGAAGAAGAAGCAATCTCTCTCCATTTTCTCTCAAGAACCGTGAGCTTCAAGATGAGAGTCTAAAATTTTTTCTATAATACCACCCAAATTTTTTTACATAGATTAATTCCTCTTATGTCCAACTACAATATATCCAAAAATTACAGTAAAATAAGGAGTTTTGCATAGTGAAGTCCAAGCGTGACCGTGAGCTCCATTCTTGAAGAAATGTATGATTTCTTCAAACTATTCTATGAAAATGTTATGTAGAATCAATCCTCTCACACCTTAGTATGACATATCTAATTTTGGAGCCAAAAGGAGACATCTAACTTAGTGAACTTAGGTTAGCCGAGTGTGAGAATGAGAGAAAGAAAGTCTATTCTGTCCTGTTTTTGGCACAGACTTCTCCTAGGATTTGAGATATCATCCCAACAGAATCTGACCAAGTGATAAACACAAAAGTTGTAGCTCTAGGTCATATCTTTCCAACGAGAGAAGACTTGCCTAAATCCGATTTCTATATCAAAAGTTGTAGATCTCTGTCTTATCTTTAACGTATTAAATTTCGCCTAAAACGGAGTAGTGTGCTGAAAGTTATAGCACTTTCACTGAGACAGGAAAGAACTGGAGTTTGGAACAAAATTGTGACAAAGTTTGGAATTTATGAAATTTTGTATTTAGAATCAGAGGAAACACTCAAAATGAAAGTTATAGTACTGCCTCTTATCTTTCATATGGGACTGGAATTAAGCAAATTGGGTTATATGTTAGGAGATATGAGAAAACTACCGAAACTGTACAAATTGAGTTATAAAAATCCTAATTAGATCAAAGATAAAATTTTATAAATTCATACAGTAAGAATCTGAAGATGAGTTAAACATGAAAAATGTAGATAAATGTCTTACCTTTAAGTAGCAATTAAGATCACTTAATTCCGACCTATATAGAAAACGTTATAGCATTTTTCTTAAGACTACACAAGTGTAAAAATTTAGAGTTAGAAAATTTATGAATGTTTGGGCTTGAACCATTAAGATAACTTTGTACTGGGCCGATCCAAAACACAAAATTTTAGTATTGGGCCCTAGTCTAATTAGAACTTTAAAGTCCAACAATCCAAGGCCCAAAATGAGAGATGTGACCAAAAATCTAAAGCTAATAAAAAATTGTAAAAGTTTGCAAGGAAATAAAAAATTTACACATGTGTATATTATTGCTTTAGGTGTAGATTATTTTCTACACACGAGCGGCGACTTGGTTGAGTTTCAAGATTGGTTCGGGAGTGGCGTATCCTCCCGCATACTATGAGTGGAACTTTAGCACTATATTCTTGATTAAGCAAAAATGCATGTTTCATAGCTTTTCAAATGACATATTTTATGACATGTGTGAAAGCATGAGATTTGAGTTATGTTTTGTAAATACTTCTTTTGTGATCATTGGAGTGTCTCAAATGATTGATTCAAATGATATGCATCCATGAATTGTGTTAAAATAATATCATGTGACTCTTTGAAAACTTGATATGATTTATATGCTTCCATTGTATTGGCACACTGATTTGAAATGGTTTATTGGAAATGTGTGGGTCGGATGCCTACTCGTGATGTGATGATATGGTGATATCTTTGGTGGACTATGATTTGATTGTGTCCTTGAGGGACTACCATAGCTACGAAAGGCATTGGCAGAGGCACCCATTGTATTCGGATACACTTCTGCAGGAGGTATCCCCCAACCGCAATATGAGTTGTGGCCAGATGAACCAAATCGGGGAGGATGCGTGTGACGTCACTATCTAGCTCCAGGCAGGATTCTATACATGGTTGATGATATATGTGTGCGATTAGACACGAGCTAGCCTCGGTGAGGCTCGTGGCCCACATTGAGGTATGGAGCTAAATGATTTTATACTTGCATATAAAACCCCAATGCGCCTATCATTGGTCGTGGTAGATCATTGCCAGAGATATTTTATTGGCAAGCTCTAAATGATTTTCGATAATTGATGCATATGTTGATTTTGTGATGTATGGAACATGATCATACGATTTATAGCAATGCTATGCTTAATTTATAATATTCTCATGTTTGAAAATATGTTTTGACACTCCATGTTCACAGCTACTATTGATAACAAATGTCGATCTTCTCACTCACTCAGTATTTTCTTATAATACTCTCCCCTCACTTTTTCATGATGACAGACATAGTTTCGGCAATGATATGTGTCGAGAAGCATTCGACACATTGGTATACATTTGAAGACGCCGAGCCTTAGGTATGGTATTAGCCATTCTTCTGTGATGAAGTTGGACATTGTATATACAATTGAGATCCATAGAGTGACCATTGTATATTTTATGGGATGACTGTAAATATGTTATTGTAAATGTAAATTGAAACTCTTGAATTTGTTATACATTCATGCATTGAGGCAAAATGTTGCATTTGAAATTTTTATTTTACTTGGGAAATGTTATTTGAGGAAAAACAGGTTTTAATAGGTGAGGACAAATGTCTTGCGTTGTCTCGGTATATGAGAAGATGTTGTCTGTATGCCGAGATTATGTGGCAGTTGTTGTGTGCTCGACTCGAGGGTCGGGGCGTGACATATCCCTCGAGATCATGACAGTCATAAAGCGGGCCGTGTGGTCTTAAAGGTCGGTATTTCTGTCATACTTCTCTATAGAGGGGAGGAGCATATCTTACAAAATTAGCTTAGTAGAGATTTTCGGATTGAGCAGCAAAATGGTGTGTCTGATGGTATCATCTCGTCCTATGCTAGCATGTTTGTGTTCAGTGACTGTAAGTTCTTCAACTTGCTTCTTCAAGTCGTCTGGGTTATATCAAGTGGTCATCGAGGGCTCCCGATGTCTTCAAGGTTGATGTCTGCATCAGCGTGAATGCCTTGATCTTTGGGAGGACGACGAAACTTCTTGTTTGAGGGTATAACTAAGTTCCTCTAATTGCTTGCTCATTACCTGCATCTCTGATTTAGGCCTTTCCATTTAGGAGTGATTGACTCTGTTAGGAGAGGCTAAGGCTGAGGGAGAAGTCGATCGGCTTTGAAGTTAGGCAACAAGTGGCTAGGGCTCTCCCTGGAAGGGTGGATTCATCTTGCGCTGTGAGTGGATGATGGAAGTATTTGATTAATTAACAGGGTCGTTGATGTAGAAAGGTCCATAGGGTTGGACATTTGTCCTCCCACCATAGACATTGCTTTTGAGATATTTCCATTTTTCCTTTTGGCTGGCATAGCAACTGAAAAGGCAATTAAGCCGGCCGTGAAGTATGTTGGGTTGAAAAAACAGTTTGTTCCCATGGATGGTACTATCTGTTGGAGGTAGGTTTTGCTACATAAATGAGTTGCTCTGTTGACTTGAACAGGGAACTGGTGTCGCTGTGCCTTTTAGACCATCATGTGGTGGACAAAAAGGACAGACTAAGTAGAGTCTTAAAATAGCTCTATGTAATTTTTGTATAATATATGTACGTAGGGTTGTTGAATGTACTTGGCGGGTCACCTGTACTAAGTATATATAGCATGTGCATGCTTGGCAAGTCTCTTAATTGAGGGTATAAAACCCTAGTTACCTTATAGATAGATCGCTGGAAATCTTCCGAGATTATAGGGATTATAGTCATGGATCTTTAAGAGATTTAGAATCCTATAGATTAAAAAAAGTTGAAGTTATTAAGAAATTTCTAACCTTATCGGGAGAGATTATAGAGATTTTCTTCCTTACTAGGAGAGATTACTCCTATGATTAGTGGATGTTCAAATCTTAGGTGATCGTGATCTTGTTTTGCTATGCAAATATATCACTTAGTGGGAGACCACTCATTAGTAGTCGAGAGAGAGGACATCGAGAGGGGTAAACCGAGTAGTGGTTGCCAGACATAAGCAAGAGTGCTTAACCAAGAGGGTGTTTAACGAGAGCGTATTTGTGGACCTTGGAGCTATGGCCTAATGGACTTGGTAATCTCTAGGTATTATGGTTATGGGCTATTAGATCTTGTACCATCAAATGCCAAAATTCATAAGGAAATCGAATTAAATTGGAAAAACATAACTGAATGAGAGTAAAAGTGGCTCAAAATGGAAGTTTTTTGAATTGGAAATACATGTGGCCAAAATTTTATGGCCAATGTAAACTTGGACCATATTCCTTTGTTTTTTTGTTATAGATTGATTTAAATTCTTTTCTAATATGTCTAGTATTAATTTTCAGTGACAATAAAGTGATTTAAATATTGTGTGATGGTCCATAGCTAAAATAATCCCTTCTCAGAGCGGAGAATCCTTAAGTCTAAAATTCAAGACTTTACAACATTTATTGAGTGAATTTGAGGTATTAGAGAGTTTCTGCACGTTTAAGAATTATTTTGATGTTTTTATAGCCAACGGAAGTGAAAAAAAAAAGTGTTGCCAAAGTTAAGGCAAATCCCCTTTGTCACTTTCGCTTTATTTTGGTTCATCTTTTATATTAAAAACAAATATTAAGACCATAAGATACTCTAATATTTGGTATCGGAGCTAATTTTGTTTTTGCTTGTGAATTTTCTAATGAAATTGCAAAATTTTTTCTCATGAATTCTTTTCCAAATTAACCCAAAATAATCATTTTTTAAAAAAAAAAATGGTAACCAAATATGGATTCAGCATGAAGTTTCACATAATTTGGTGTTTTCAAAACTCAATTTTGGTCACTTTTGCATTTTCTAACGAGTTTTCGGCATTAGAGACCCGTTGGGTCAGGTTGGGACCTTCGGGAGTCATTTGCAGGTGAAGAACACCTGGAAGAACTATTGTGAGTCATAGCCATGTTGAAATAGCCGTCACGTATGGCAAGAATAAACAAATTAGAGGTCTTGTACGTCAACATGGAAATACTCACCATGTGGAATAGTCAACAAGTTTGGTATGTGTTTTTTAAAGAATTCATGTGGAGTAGTCAACAACCTTTTGTTTATATTTTTAAAGAATTACAGTTTTGTCCAAAAACTTTCAATGACTTCACAGTTTTCTGAAACTTTTCAACTTGTTGCAATCCAGTTTCTGCAATATTTTTTAAATCCAATAAATTTTGAAATGTTGCATACTGCTTCTTTGGATTTAAAAAAAAAATTAATTATGCATAATTTTATTTTATTTTTTTACATAGAGAAAAGTACAAAATTATAAAATGCATTTTAATACATAAGGATTTTTAACTTCAATTTTGTACATAATGACAAATACAAAATTTGTAAATACATTTTTAATACATAAATATTTTTTAAGTCTAATTTTATATATAAATACAAATACAAAATTTAGTAAAACGCTTTCAAATGCATGAAAAGTTTTTTAAATAAATTTTTGTAACAAGGGCAAGTACAAAATTGGCAAAATGCATGAAAGATAATTATTGGATTTAAAATAAAATTTTATGCATTTTATCTGGTACAAATATATAGTAAAATATTCTAGTTGCCAATATAATTTCTATTTAATTAGGATATAGCTACAGTAACCATAATTATAATAGAAGTTATATATTATGATATCAATGATCACATCAGGAAGAGATATTTTGTCATAATAGTTATTTTTGTGTAATAAATCTCATCTTACAAGAATTTTTATCATTTGAAAATAATAAAATTGATGATAGGACTACAAGATAACTATTTTGATATGGTAATTTGCTTGATATTAAGTCTCTTTTTTTATGAAATACTATAAGTGCGGTTGACCTAGTGCAATTCCATAAAGATTCTGTCAAAAAGTTGGGGATAAATGCAAGGTTGGTTAGTTTTTAAATGGTTTCTAGTAACATAATCACCTATAAGGGAACCTACCTGGTGCATTAGTTAAATCGTCTTATAAAACTTAGTAGAAAAGGATAAAGTGAACAATGACAGATTGGCTATATGATAATTTTCTAATTAACCCACAAGCATTGGGAAATAAGATAGTCTTGGAAATCTTATCGTAAGATTAAATAAATCTAATTGAATTAAGAATATAGTTTGCAATTTAATGTCATAGATTTGTGTATAATATCTTTGCATTGGTAAGCACATTTCAAAGTCTCATATAAAGTTAGTAAATATGTTTTATTTATTTTGCAATCATCCAAACCATAGATCTCTATTCAGATTTTCCCGAATTGAATGGAGAAAACTATAAAGAGTGGAGGAAAATAGTGGAGGAAAATAGTGTTTCTCTATTTATGAAAAACCGAAAACCCATGTCTAATTGTATTAGTGTCTTGTATGTTATAAGGTGGATTGGTTATTGAAAAACTTAGACCATGAACCTTAAACCCTTAAGAAATTTTGAAATCTTAATTTAAATGTAGTACAATTTGCATATGTTATGTTTAGGGAGAAATTAAAATGTATAACATTAAAATATTGTGTGAATTTAGATGGATTAGGAATATGAATTTGGCCTTAATTTGAACTAGTAGTAAAGTCAAAATTTTGGAGTCCAACTATTGAATTAACAAATTACAAATCTTAACCCATATTTTTGTTTATTTTTCTCCTTTTTCTCTTTGAAACATTAGGTAGAAAAGTCAAGAGAGAGAAAGAGGGATATATTCTTGAACCTTTTTTGGGTTTAAATGTGCGTGTGGGACCGAGAGAGAGAGAGAGAGAGATATAATATGGCATTTTAAGGCTATGAAAGTCTAGTTTCAATAGAAAAAACCTAGTTTAGTTTATGACTTAAACACTGTAGTAAGGTCAAACTGTCCATATTTGTAAAATCATGGTTCTTATTCTCATTCTAACATTATACCCACATTGAAATAGGCTAAAATCATCAACTAAGTTATTCATCATGATTCAAATAATAAATCAAAATCTAAAACCATGAGTTAAACATACCTTGTACTTGGCTTTCAAAACATCAAAGTCCACTTCCCTCTTACTCCTTCGACCTCATTGCTTTATTGATATTTTTAACTTGTTCTATGGATTTTTCACACCACTTCGTGCTTCCTAAAGGCTAGATATAAGATGTATATGGATGAAAATACTTTATTTCAAGTTTAAATGAAGATTTTGATGGTATTTGGGGTGGTTTTGTATAAGAGAAGCGTGAGACTCATGATTAAGGTTCTAGGGTTGAAGAGATTTCATTTCTCTCACCTAGGATTTTTCGGATCTCAGATCTAACTTTCGTTTGCCTTTGGTTTGGTCTAAAACCTGAATGTTTCCAAATTTGAAACAATTGCGAACAATTTAAGTCCAATTACTAAAGAATTTCGAAACCCTAGTACGAAAATCGAAACTTTTAGTCCTTTACCTTCGTAGGGACTTGCGGACTGTCACAGGCCGTCTCGGGCTGTGAGCCGTGGGCCGCAGTGGGCCTCGGGCCGCAATGGGCTTGCGGGCCTGGGGCATACGGGTTGCTGGGCCTGCGGGCTGCTGGGTCTGCGGCTTGGTGGGCCTGCGGGCTACTGGGTCTGCGGGCTTGGTGGGCCTCGTGAGCCGGATGGCGCGCTGGAGCGCGCTCGCGCTGGATCACACGCTGAGTCACGCGCTGGATCGCGTTGGCTCGGGCGCTGGCTCGCGCGTTGGCTCGGGTGCTGGCTCGGGCGTTGGAGCGCGCTCGCGAGCTGGATCATGCGCTACTCGTGCTGGGGTCACGCTGGGGTCACTGGCGCTTGTGCAGGAGCGTGCAGAGACGCGCAGGGGGTCGCGCGCTAGAGCTTGCTGGAGATCGCACGCTGGGGGGTGCACGAGCTTGCGCAGAGGGTCGCGCGCTAGCGTTCGCGCAGGGGCGCGCTGGCGCTCGGGAGAGCGTGCAGTGCTCTGCGCTATCGCGCACTCTGGCGCTGTCGCGTGTGCTGGTGCGCTCGCTGTGGTGCAGCGATCGCGCTCGGCGAAGGACGGCAGCGGGAGAGAGAGAGGCGCGGCGGCGGGGGAGATGGGAAAAAGAAAGAGAGAGGGAGAGAAGAGAGGGGGAAAGAGAGAGAGAGAGAGAGAATGGAAGATAAATTAGGGCTTTAAGTCCTAATTTTAAATATCCCCCCCTTTTTTTTTCTGAGTATTACAGAGTCCAAGTTTACTTCTCGATTTTGGGCCAGGTTATAGGAGGTTTTGGGTACTAAACTGAGTTTTAGCATAGCCCACCACCAACAAACCGATGGTCAATCAGAGAGAACCATCTAGACTCTAGAGAACATGCTAAGGGCATGTTTTATGGATTTTCAGGAAAGTTAGGATCGGTACCTTCCATTGGTGGAGTTTGCATACAATAACAGCTATCAAGTCAATACTGGGATGCCACCATATGAGGCCTTGTGTAGGAGGAAATGTCGTACCCCGTTGTGCTGGGACGAAGTAGGAGAGAGACGACTCACCAGTGTCGAGCTTGTTGAGGAGACTAGGGAGAAAGTGAGAATCATCCATGCGCAGATGAAGGCCACCTAAGATAAACAGAAAGCATATGCTGATAGGAGATAGCGACCTCTTGAGTTTGAGGAGGGAGACATGGTTTTCTTACGGGTATCACCTTGGAAATGAATCATTTGATTCAGGCAGCGGGGTAAACTAAACCCAAGGTATATTGCACCGCTCCACATCTTATAGAGGGTCGAAAATGTAGCATACAAACTAGAGCTGCCAGATGAGCTTTCACGTATACATGACGACTTTCACGTCTCGGTACTCAGGAAATACCTACCTGATCCTTCTCATATCCTGGAACCTCTGCCTATTGAGCTGCGTGAGGATCTGAGTCTTCCAGTTCAACCCGTGGCTATCCTTGAACGACAGATCAAGAAGCTCTGTAGTAAAGAAGTTCCTCTAGTCCGAGTTTTATGGAGGAATGACCAAGTCAAGGAGGAGACCTGGGAGTCCAAAAAGGCCATGAGGAGATAGTACACCCATCTTTTCTCTATATAGTTTACTTTTAGTTTCGGGGACGAAACTTAATTTTAGGGGGTTAGAAAATGTAATACCGATACCTCGGTGTACTCACCATTGTACTTCTTGTTATTTTATATATGATATTACTCATGTTTCTATATAGAAAATTCTCAAGAAAATCTTTTCGCTAAAACCATTCCCGAAAATTTTCCGACCCAAATCGCCAGAAATTAAAAATTTTCAAAATGACCATGACAATCCAATAATAATGAGGATGACTCTAGAGTACATAGGAATCTCAAATTTGGGTAGATTTCACTTCGTAGAGTTAAACCAAAAATTTTTCAGAAATTTACTGATAAGACGCCAACCGGGTCAGACGTGTCTCAGAAAGGATAAACGGCCACATTTTGATATGGGATGAATTAAATTAGGCCTAATATAAGATTTTGGACCTAATGTGAAATTTTGAAATTTTCGGAGTCAAAATATAATTTTTATAAGTCAAGGGGCTCCTTTGCAATTAAAAAAAAATTAAAACTATTTGCAAATGCATTATTCTTCCAAAACCGTGACATACAAGGAAGAAAAGAGAACTGTTGGATAAGGTGGACGAATGAGAGAGAGAGAGAGAGAGAGAAGAGAGAAGAAGATTATTTTGGGACTTGAAGAGATTTTTTTTTTTGACTTTTGAGAAAATAGCCCAATGGTAGAGATTGAATGGAAGTTGGACAAATTAGTGTGAGCCTTGGATTTAGTTAGTGGGGGACAAAGAACACTATTCATTGAGTGATGGAGTATGGGCCTCCTTGACAACAAACCAATGGTGAGGATTGATTTGGATTTAGGTCAAAAGTTTTGAGCCCTTGGATTATGGTGTTGGGAGACAAGTAATTAATAAGGAGTGGAGTGTAGTGTGAGAAAAATTAGGATATTGTGTGAGAAAGAAGGCAAAAAAATGTGGGGAGTGCACTTGTGTGACCAAATAAATCAAATAAGCAAACACTTAAGCCATTCCTACACTTCCAAAACCGTGAGAAGTGTTCAAGAAAGCAAGAACTCTCTTCCTCCATTGTTCTCTCAAAACTGTGAACTCTCTCTTGAAGAAGAACAAGATTTCTTCAAACACCACTCCAATATTTTCACATAGATCATCTTCTCTCAAACCCTAGAACAACATATCCGAAAACTAGAACCAAAGGAAAAGTCTAGCTTGGTGAACCAGGAGGAGAACCATGAGCTTCAAGTGGAAGAGATCTATGGTTTCTTCAAGTTTCATTCCACATCTCTAGGTAAGAAAGTTCTCTCTTTGTCTCTAGTATAACATATGTTGATTTGGAACCAAAAAGGAGAAAGCTAACATAATAAATCTTATGTGACCGTGAGCTAGGACCAAGGAGTAAAAGAGAGATCTTTGGAGGGAAGTCTTGATTGAGCTTGAAACCTCACAGTCTAAGGCATAAAAAAATTAAAAAAATAAAAAAAAAATTCTGCACTTACTGAAATTTAAAGAATCATGTGTGAATGCTTCATATGTTGTGTTTTAACATGATTTCATAGCTTAGAGTTTAGAAGAAATCCAATAGAATTTGAGAAAATGTGTACAGGAAAATTTCAGCATATGTGACCTAGGAATTGAGATACTCTTCCAATAGAATCTTATCAAATGTTAAACACAAATGTTGTAGCCTATGTCTTATCTTTCCAACGAGATAGGAATCACTTAAATCTGATTTATGTATCAAAAGTTATGGCAGTTTTCCCGAAACTGTGCAGGTGTTCCTCTGTTTTCAAACATAAATTTACAGAACTCTTAGTGATCAATTTCGATCCTCTTCTAGATATAATTAAGAAAAACTCCAAATACCAAAGTTGTAGGTATTTATCTCATCTTTAACATATCCAAATTTCGCTTAAATTAGAGTAGTATGCTAAACATTATATCACTTTTGCTGAGACAGGACAGAGTATGAGTTTGGAACAAGACTGAGACAAAGTTTCACATTTCTGAAATTCTGTGTTTAGAATCATAGGCAATACTCAAAATGAAAGTTGTAGTACTATCTCTTATCTTTCATATGGGACTATAATCAAGCAATTTGGAGTTATATGTTAGGAGATATGAGGAAGATACCGAAATTGTGTAGATTGCATTATAAAAATCCAAATCAGACTAAAGAAACATTTTATAAATTCATACAGTGAGAATCAGAAGATGAGTTAAACATGAAAAATGTAGGTAAATGTCTTAGCTTTTAGTAGTAATTTGAATCACTCAATTCAGAGCTATATAGAAAACGTTATGGCATTTTTTCCCAAAACTACACAAGTACAAAAACTTAAAGTTTTAAAATTTATGAATATTTAGGTTTGAACCACTAAGACAAAATCTTAGTATTTTGCCAAAGTCCAATTAGAACTTTAAAGTCCAGCAACCCAAAACCCATAATGAAAGATGATTGGGCCCAAGTCCAATTAAAATTGTAAAGCCCAACAATCCAAGGCCCAAAATGAGAGATGTGGCCCAAGTCCAACAACTCAAGGCCCATAATGAGCGAGATGTGACCCAAAGATTAAAAGATAATCAAAATTGTGAAAGTTTTGTAAAGAAATAAAGAATTTACACATATGTACATTGTTGCTTTAGGGGTAGACCACTATTCTACACACGAGGGGTGACTTGGTGGAGCTCGAGATTTATAGGGGAGTGGCGTACCTTCCCCATATCGGTGACTAAGATTTACGATACCATATTATTAATATCAAACAATATTTTATCATTTTCAGAAATATCATGATTTATCCGTGTGAAAATTGATATTGTTAAAGGTTTTGATAAATGTTTTTTGATAAATGAAGTGTCTAAAAAAAATGAATTGATAATATGCATCCATGTGAATTAAAATGATATCGTGCCATGTTTTGAAATTCGGAAATATGATTTCTAATATGACTATGCATCTTGGCACGTTTGATTGATACTGATTTGGCACTTGGGCTGAAAGTCCATGAAAATTGACGGATATGATATAGTCCCTAGGGGACAGTCGTGGCTATGGGCATGTTTGTTGAGACACCACATGCGTGTCCGGATAGCCTTCTACAGGAGGTATCTCACAAACGATACGTACCACATGAGTTGGACGCATAGATAGTTTTATAGATTATGGACTAACCCAGTTGAACTGCAAGGGGAGGACATATGTGACGCTACTGTCTAGCACTTGGTGAGGTCCGTGGCCAACACCGAGGTAGAGAGCAAAACATGAAAACACTTGCATATGAAAAACTCTCAGTGCGCCTATCATTGGTCATAGTTGACCCTTGCCGGGAACGATTTTCTGACTAGCTCTATCGATTTCTAAAAGTGATTTGGATGCATATGAATGATTGGATGTGTATGCGTAGAACATAACACATTGTTTGAAAACTTCACGTAAAATTTAGAAATGTATCTGTTATACTGAGTTTCAGACTCCATTGTTCACCCCACGTATTAATTTCATGATATCCATCTTTCATTCACTGAGTATTTCCAAATACTTACCCTCACTCCTGAAATTGTAACAGAGATAAACTGATAGGGGACACGTTAAGAAAATTTCGACGTACTTGATTTATCGGAGACTTAGACACGGTACTTTTCCATCCTCTACTGAATATATATATGTGAGAATTGTTATATTGACCATGTATGGTATGACTGTATTCATGTTATAAATTGAGACTCTCATTCTGATTTGCATACTCGTATATGGTTAATTGTAAATGTTTACTTGGGAAAATATGTTTTGAAAGATTATGTTTAATAGTCTTGCGTTACCTCAGGATATGTGTCGCATTATAGTATACGAGGGAACAGGTGACTGTTCACAGTCTCGGATCGAGGATCGAGGCGTGACATTTTTTATGTATCTAAATTTTCTAGCAATTAATTTTTATTTCGAAACTTATATAATATGGATATTCTATCCAACTTGATAATAAAATGACATTATTTTTGCATACAAATGTCGTTATCTTTGATCTATTGTTGGAATGACTTTGCAGTATTTATTAGCAAGACAATATCTATTTACTTACAACACATATAGAACTAAAAGAGGTATTATTAAGGAAAACTCTTCTCTATTGTGGCATGAGAGATTGGAGCATATCTTCATCAAGGGGCTGGAAAAGTTGGTAAACGATGGAGTACTTGATGTCCTAGACTTTAAGGGTAAGTAGATGATGAGTTATTAATGGGTTGGAAACTTAGTTTACGATATGTATGTATTTGGGGACACCTTGTGAAAATAAGGGTTTACAATCCACAAGAAAAAAATGGACCCGAGGACTATAAGTGGATATTTTATCGATTATACCGATAGGTTCAAGAAGTACCGATTCAATTGTCTATCCTACCATACTAGATTTGTAAAATGTAGAAATGCTAAATTTCTAGAAAATGACTTAATCAATGGGAGTGATCATTTTCAAAACTTAGTTCCCGAATAGGGTCTATCAAGCGTCGCATCCAACTTAAATACCAAGTTGGTTGTCATTCAAAATGTCCTTCAAGAATTCATGGATATTAATCAAGATACAAATGACAATGAAGCAGTCGTACAAAATGCTAACCTAGATCAAGTTGCACAGCCTTCTCCTCGGAAAATGTTAAACCAATATTAAGAAAATCTAATTGAGTTTGAAGGTCAGCTATACCTACTAACTACATAGTATGCCTTCAAAGTCTGACATAATGTTAAAGCCATAGATAATCCGTAAACATTTTCATAAACCATGAGCTCTAACAATTTGAGCTTATGGTTATATGCCATGAAAGATGAGATGAACTCTATGAGGAGCAATGGAGTCTGAGATCTAAACCCATTGGTTGTAAGTAGGTTTTCAAAACAAAGACCGATTCATTATGCAACAGAGAGAAATATAAGAGCAGACTAGTTGTTAAGACATTCGTTCAAAGGAAAGGAATCGACTACTCAAAGACGTTCTCTCCACTTTCTAAGAAAGATTCCCTCCATATCATTCCGACACTGTTGTACATTTGGACTTGGAGTTGCAACAAATAGATGTAAAAACGACATTCTTTAATGGTGAACTAGAGGAAGAGATTTATATGTGACAGCTTAAAAGATTCTCCTCTAGTGATAATGAGCATTTGGTACGCAAGTTCAGGAAATCCATATATGGATTGAAACAAGATGCTCTCTAGTGGTTTTTGAAATTCCACAATGCCATTATTTCATTCGGTTTCAAAAAAAAAATTGTGGATCAATGTATATACCTTAAGGTTAGTGTGAGCAAATTTTGTTTCCTTATCTTGTATGTGGATGATATTTTACTTGTTACTAATGATAAAGGATATTATACAAGGTGAAACAATTCTTATCTAAGAACTTTGAAATGAAAGATATAGATCATGCATCATATGTCATTGGCATTAAAATAAATCAAGATAGATCCCGTAAAGTTTTATGACTACCTCAAGAAACCTATATCAGGAAAATTCTTAAAAGATACATGTAACACCAAGCCTAAAAAAAAAAAAAAAAAAAAAAAAAAAAAAAAAAAAAAAAAAAAAAGAGGGAGAGCCAAAACGCAGCGTTTTGGCCCTCCCCCCAATTGAATTAGGGCTAAAGCCCTAATTCGTTTTTTCTCTCTCTCTCTCTCTCTCTCTCTCTCTCTCTCCCTCTCTCCGCCGACCCTTCGCCTCCCTCCCCCACCGCGGCGTTGGTCTTCACCGCAAGCTCCGCCACAGCCACCGCCGCCGCCGCCATCCTTCTTCTTCTTCTTCTTCTTCTTCTTCTTCTTCTTCTTCCCTCTCGGTTTCTCTCTCTACCTCACTCTGTCTTCTCTCCCTCTCGCGATCTCCCACGATCGCACTCTCTCCGCCTCGCCGCACACCGCCACGAGCCTCCGCGAGCATCTTCTTCCACTGTAGCGCGCGACAGCAGCGCGATCCCCCAGCCCGCGAGCTCGAGCGAGGCCGCGAGCTCGAGCGAGCCCGCGAGCGTAAGCGAGCCCGCGAGCGCAAGCCAGGCAGCGCGCGAGCTAGCGCCCTAGCACGCGAGCCAGGGTGCGAGTCAGCGCGAGCGCAGGACCGCGAGCGCACAAGGCCCAGCACACTATCGCGCGAGGCCCAGCGCACTAGCGCGAGCGGCCCAGCGCACGAGCGTGCACGGGCGCGCGGCCCAGCGCACGAGCGTGCACAGGAGCGCGGCCCAGCGCACGAGCGCGCGCGAGCAGCGCACGAGCGCGCGCGAGCAGCGCACGAGCGCGCGCGAGCAGTGCACGAGCACGCCCCAGCACAGCGCACCAGCGCACGGGCGAGCACCAGCCCGCGAGCCACTGTCGGCCCGCAGGCCCGCCAGCCTGCAGGCCCATTAGCCGCAGGCCCATCAGCAGCAAGCCCACGGGCCCACCAGGCCCGACAGCCCGTCCAAGCCCGCAGGTCCAGTACGGCCCGCGGCCCAGTTCAGCCCATCGGCCTGCCAGCCCGCTGGCCCGCAGACCAGCGAGCCCGCTAGCTGTAGCCCACGAGCCCAGTCCGGCCCGTGGCCCACGAGCCCGCGACTGCCCGTGACGGCCCACGAGCCCGTGACAGCCCACGACTCTCCACGCAGGTAAATGACTTAGGGTTTTGCTTCGGATCTATGTGTTTAGATCTAACAAATAAATGTTGTTTTGATAGGAAACCCTACAGACTTTGGAGTGACCGAAGCGACTTTCGGACGAGACTCGGCGCTTCGAGAAAACCCTAGGTGAGGAGATTTTGACTCTAATTGATAAATTGGACGAATCTAGGATTGAATTTAAGATGAAAGGTTTTGTATATGTTTAGAGTGTAAGTGGAATGCGAATAAAATACCAATTCTGAAATGATTATCTATGAATTGAAGGTTAAGTATAGAATGTTACAGAAATTTGATAATCTGATTTAGGTTGATCTTTTGGAGACTCGAGCGGTCAGATCCGATTTGGCTTGTCAGTAGGGAGTGACTTCCCTCCCGTAGAACTGTGAGTGGGACTTTGACATTCGCTATTGATTGAAAACCATGTTTCAAAAATATCATTTAAATGACATGTTTCTGCAAAATGTATGATTGTTATGACTTTCCAATATTTGATGAAATGTTTTGTGACCTTTGGAGTGTCTTAACTGCTGACCTTATGGATATGCATCCATGAGTTTTGATAAACGTATATTGTGCCACATTTTCGACATATTGATATGTTTTAAATGCTTTCACTGCATTGGCACATGGTTTTAAATGGATTTACTTACACATTTTGGGCTATATGCCCGGCCGACTTTACGATATTATGTTTTGGGCTGTATGCCCGGCCGACTTTACGATATTATGTTTTGGGCTGTATGCCCGGCCGACTTTATGATATTATGCATTGGGCTGTATGCCCGGCCGACGTTATGATATTATGCATGGGGCTATATGCCCGGCCGACTGGTGATGGGATGCATGGGGCTACGTGCCCGGCCGATTTGATATTGTGATCCGTAGCTACGAAGGACATCTGGTAGAGGCACCCCTTGTGTCCGGATACGCTTCGGCCGGAGGTATCCGCCAGATTGTCGTGTGTATGGGTGTCCCAGGTTGACCCTCATCGGAGAGGACGTTGAGTACGGCTCCGTCTAGCACCAGGCGGGGGCACCATACACGGCCGACTAGTTATATGTACACTATATATTTTTTTACAGACTAGTTGGGGTAGTCTGTGGCCAACATTGGGGCAGAGAACCATTCTTTAATACTTGCATTTGGAAAAACCCCCAATGCGCCGTCCTTGGTCGAGGTAGACCATTGCCGGGAATATTTCATTGGCCGGTTCTTCATGACATTGATGTAAAATTTTAGGATGCATATCTTGCTTTCTGATGTGTGCGTATTATATATGATTTTGAAATAACATGATTGGTTTGCACACTGTGGATATTTTCTTATCTTATGCTTTGACACTCCAAATTCACCTCGATATTGATAGCATGATGTCAATCCCCTCACTTACTGAGTATCCTCCCATAGATACTCATCCCTCACTTTCTTTCCCACAGGATTAGTGTTGGATCGAGGAGATACCACTGGGCTTGGGTATGGATATTTTCCATCTCTTCTGCTACGATGATTGGTGATATTATTATGTATTGGAGATTTTTGTTTGATCCATGTAATTACCAAGTTTTATGGGATGACTGTATAAATTATGGACTTTTATTCTTGAAACTCTCGTATTGACTTATTTCATTGCATTGAGGCATTTGTAAATATTTAAAAATAACTTGGGAATTTATTTTATATATGCGTAGAATTTAAGTCCGCTCGATGTGGCGGCTGCTCATGCTCTAGTTGGGCATGACAGTAGAGGTCTGTTGCTAGGACTGTTAGAAACTTTATAGCCTTGCGTTGTTCTGGATGTTGGCTGTGGATATTGTTGATTTTGGAGAGGCCGGGATGGCCAATTGTTTATTTGTACTGGATGAATGTCATATACAGGTGAAATTGTACATGGGAAACCTCCGATTTATGGGGAGGTTCTGCCCGATTTTCTGTAAAAATCCAGCCGGCATCCAGGGACAACGGGCGGCTGTTCACGATCCCGGTTCGGGGCGTGACAGTTCGGTTGGTATCAGAGCTCTTGGTTTAGAGCTATGTTTTATAAAATGATTTGAAAACATTCCCAAGTAACTTGATTTTAAAAGTCCTCAATGCATAAGAGTTTCATACAGTCATTTATATCCCTGCATATGGTTTTCGACATATGAGTTATTCATTTTAGGGGGTTAGATACGATTAGTATCTAACCTAATTGATTTAATTCTGAGATCCAAAACTTCATTCATTTTAGGGGGTTAGTTACGAATAACTAGCCCTAATTTTTAAATCATGTCAAACTCTAGAAATATATCTAATGAAAGTTCTCTCCTTGCAGAATTATGCCGCCTAGACGCGGTAGACCAGTAGGACGCGGAGCTAGACCCGCGACCCCTCACGTGCCTGACCCTCCGAGGGAGCCTGAGACCCTTGGAGTGCCTGAGGCTGCTTTCTCTACACGGGCGCCCCCTGTAGCGCCTACTCGGCCGGCTGCTCCTGCCGAGGTTCCACCACCGTCCCTTGAGGCGTTTAGGCAGGTGTACGAGTGGTACACCTCCCACGGGATTCAGATGCCACCCCCACCACCACCACCGACGGCCGTGCCGACTCCTACGGCCGTACCACCTTCTGTTGTACCAGATCAGCCACCAGTTGCTGATCCTTCTACTGTGTCGGGACCTAGCGACACTATCTCCTCCACCTTGAGGCGTATTCACGAGCTCACCCAGCTGGTGAAGGAGGCGGGCAGTTAGGCTGCACAGAGTTCGCAGGGACGGGTGATCCCACAGCAGCGAAGCACTGGATCAACCGTACCCGCAGGATTTTGACTGATTTGGGGTTGAGCGAGGACTACCGGCTTCGGATAGCAGTGAGACTTTTAGACGGTGACGCCCTCACTTGGTGGGAGGCGATTTGTGATGATGCTACCGAGCCGCTGCGATGGGAGGACTTCGTACGGGAGTTCGATCGCAGGTACTTCTCTGAGTTCCAGCAGGACCGCAAGAGGGCAGAGTTTCTGCACTTGCGGCAGGGAGCCAGGACAGTGACAGAGTATGAGATGGAGTTGAGGCGACTAGCTGCTTTTGTTCCAGACTTAGCGACGCCGACGCAGCTACGGTTCAAGTTTGAGGACGGCCTCAACTTGAACATCAGGAGGTACATGACAGTGACCCCTAGTTTCTCCCTTGCGGAGATTGTGGACTCAGCATTTAGGGCGGAGGAGATCGTCCGTGCTGAGGGCAGACAGCGGGAGAACAGGGAGCAAAAGAAGAGATCTGGGGCTTCTTCGAGCGAGGGCTCGAAGAAGGGCAGGAGTTCAGGATATCAGGAAGACTTTTCTCAGCCGAGACAAGCACATCCTGGACAGGGATCACGATCTCAGGGATTTAGGACACCGGCCCCTAGTGCCACTACTCAGACTTCAGATCAATGGCACCCCTTTTGCCGCCGATGTGTTGGACACCACCCTTTTGGAGAGTGTAGGATGCCCATTACATGCTTCCGGTGTGGGAAGCAAGGACACATCAGGAGCACTTGCCCTGAGTTGGGATTTGGAGGTCACACAGCTAGTGGACACTCGAGTGTTCCCCGAGGAGGACAGCAGGGAACACCTGTGCACTCGAGTTACACCGCTCCACGGACGGTAGCCGGGAGCAACACGGTGCCAGGACCATCACGACAGCAGCAGAGGACACAGGCCCGTGTATATGCGATGACGCAGGAGGATGCTGAGGCGAGTCCTGATGAGATTTTTGGTGTTCCTCCCACTGATCCCCATGTTTAGAGATGTCCATGTACTTTTTGAGAACCATCACTAGTTAAAGCCGTAGATGCTTAACTATGTTGGTTGTACATACATTTTGATATATATATATATATCTATAGATATTTTCTTTTATATTTATCGACTGATCTTTTATTTCCTCACATTAGGAGTTATGGCAATATGAGAAGTCGACACTCGTGTCCTATTTGACACCGAGTCGAACCATTCGTATGTGAGAAGCGCCTTTTTGCCCACGGGTTGGGTAAGCCTTGTCGCGAGGTTGCACGGCATACCTAACTCATGTTATCGACACCACTGTTGAGGACCCGAGGCTTGAGAAGGTCCCAGTGGTGCAGGTTTTCCTAAATATCCCCGAGGAACTACCCGGACTACCCCCAATTCGGGAGTGTGATTTCGAGATTGACCTAACTCCAGGGATCACTCCCATATTTATTCTGCCATACTGAATGGCGCCAGTGAAATTTAGAGAGCTCTAGGTCTAGTTGCGGGAATTACTGGACAACGGTTTTATCCATTTGAGCACTTCGCCTTAGGGTGCTCCGGTGATTATTCGTGAAGTAAAGTAGAAAGACGGGATTCTAAGATTGTGTGTGAACTATAGACAGTGACCAAGGTGCGAAGTTTCCTTGGCCTTGCGGGGTGTTATCGGCGATTCATAAGAGGATTCTCTCGGATTGTCGCTATACATACCAGATTGATACGAAGGGCGTCAAGTTCTTGTGGGACGATCGTTGTGAGACGAGCTTTCAAGAGCTCAAACAACGTCTAACGAGGGACGGCCCGACAGAGAGGATCTTAGTGTTTTAGCTCAGCACGTAGTTATTCTAGATTGATAGGTCAGAGTTTTGGGGAGGAGTGACTAGGTCGAGTAAGAGACCTGAGAGACCGAAGAGACTATTAAGAGACTTAAGAGACAGTACCCCCACTTGTTCAGCGTATTACTTTCTTTTAGTTTCGAGGACGAAACTTATTTTTAGGGGGTTAGAAAATGTAACACCAAGCCTAAAAAAAAAAAAAAAAAAAAAAAAAAAAAAAAAAAAAAAAAAAAGAAAAAAAGAGGGAGAGCCAAAACGCAGCGTTTTGGCCCTCCCCCCAATTGAATTAGGGCTAAAGCCCTAATTCGTTTTTTCTCTCTCTCTCTCTCTCTCTCTCTCTCTCTCTCTCCCTCTCTCCGCCGACCCTTCGCCTCCCTCCCCCACCGCGGCGTTGGTCTTCACCGCAAGCTCCGCCACAGCCACCGCCGCCGCCGCCATCCTTCTTCTTCTTCTTCTTCTTCTTCTTCTTCTTCTTCTTCCCTCTCGGTTTCTCTCTCTACCTCACTCTGTCTTCTCTCCCTCTCGCGATCTCCCACGATCGCACTCTCTCCGCCTCGCCGCACACCGCCACGAGCCTCCGCGAGCATCTTCTTCCACTGTAGCGCGCGACAGCAGCGCGATCCCCCAGCCCGCGAGCTCGAGCGAGGCCGCGAGCTCGAGCGAGCCCGCGAGCGTAAGCGAGCCCGCGAGCGCAAGCCAGGCAGCGCGCGAGCTAGCGCCCTAGCACGCGAGCCAGGGTGCGAGTCAGCGCGAGCGCAGGACCGCGAGCGCACAAGGCCCAGCACACTATCGCGCGAGGCCCAGCGCACTAGCGCGAGCGGCCCAGCGCACGAGCGTGCACGGGCGCGCGGCCCAGCGCACGAGCGTGCACAGGAGCGCGGCCCAGCGCACGAGCGCGCGCGAGCAGCGCACGAGCGCGCGCGAGCAGCGCACGAGCGCGCGCGAGCAGCGCACGAGCGCGCGCGAGCAGCGCACGAGCGCGCGCGAGCAGCGCACGAGCGCGCGCAAGCAGTGCACGAGCACGCCCCAGCACAGCGCACCAGCGCACGGGCGAGCACCAGCCCGCGAGCCACTGTCGGCCCGCAGGCCCGCCAGCCTGCAGGCCCATTAGCCGCAGGCCCATCAGCAGCAAGCCCACGGGCCCACCAGGCCCGACAGCCCGTCCAAGCCCGCAGGTCCAGTACGGCCCGCGGCCCAGTTCAGCCCATCGGCCTGCCAGCCCGCTGGCCCGCAGACCAGCGAGCCCGCTAGCTGTAGCCCACGAGCCCAGTCCGGCCCGTGGCCCACGAGCCCGCGACTGCCCGTGACGGCCCACGAGCCCGTGACAGCCCACGACTCTCCACGCAGGTAAATGACTTAGGGTTTTGCTTCGGATCTATGTGTTTAGATCTAACAAATAAATGTTGTTTTGATAGGAAACCCTACAGACTTTGGAGTGACCGAAGCGACTTTCGGACGAGACTCGGCGCTTCGAGAAAACCCTAGGTGAGGAGATTTTGACTCTAATTGATAAATTGGACGAATCTAGGATTGAATTTAAGATGAAAGGTTTTGTATATGTTTAGAGTGTAAGTGGAATGCGAATAAAATACCAATTCTGAAATGATTATCTATGAATTGAAGGTTAAGTATAGAATGTTACAGAAATTTGATAATCTGATTTAGGTTGATCTTTTGGAGACTCGAGCGGTCAGATCCGATTTGGCTTGTCAGTAGGGAGTGACTTCCCTCCCGTAGAACTGTGAGTGGGACTTTGACATTCGCTATTGATTGAAAACCATGTTTCAAAAATATCATTTAAATGACATGTTTCTGCAAAATGTATGATTGTTATGACTTTCCAATATTTGATGAAATGTTTTGTGACCTTTGGAGTGTCTTAACTGCTGACCTTATGGATATGCATCCATGAGTTTTGATAAACGTATATTGTGCCACATTTTCGACATATTGATATGTTTTAAATGCTTTCACTGCATTGGCACATGGTTTTAAATGGATTTACTTACACATTTTGGGCTATATGCCCGGCCGACTTTACGATATTATGTTTTGGGCTGTATGCCCGGCCGACTTTACGATATTATGTTTTGGGCTGTATGCCCGGCCGACTTTATGATATTATGCATTGGGCTGTATGCCCGGCCGACGTTATGATATTATGCATGGGGCTATATGCCCGGCCGACTGGTGATGGGATGCATGGGGCTACGTGCCCGGCCGATTTGATATTGTGATCCGTAGCTACGAAGGACATCTGGTAGAGGCACCCCTTGTGTCCGGATACGCTTCGGCCGGAGGTATCCGCCAGATTGTCGTGTGTATGGGTGTCCCAGGTTGACCCTCATCGGAGAGGACGTTGAGTACGGCTCCGTCTAGCACCAGGCGGGGGCACCATACACGGCCGACTAGTTATATGTACACTATATATTTTTTTACAGACTAGTTGGGGTAGTCTGTGGCCAACATTGGGGCAGAGAACCATTCTTTAATACTTGCATTTGGAAAAACCCCCAATGCGCCGTCCTTGGTCGAGGTAGACCATTGCCGGGAATATTTCATTGGCCGGTTCTTCATGACATTGATGTAAAATTTTAGGATGCATATCTTGCTTTCTGATGTGTGCGTATTATATATGATTTTGAAATAACATGATTGGTTTGCACACTGTGGATATTTTCTTATCTTATGCTTTGACACTCCAAATTCACCTCGATATTGATAGCATGATGTCAATCCCCTCACTTACTGAGTATCCTCCCATAGATACTCATCCCTCACTTTCTTTCCCACAGGATTAGTGTTGGATCGAGGAGATACCACTGGGCTTGGGTATGGATATTTTCCATCTCTTCTGCTACGATGATTGGTGATATTATTATGTATTGGAGATTTTTGTTTGATCCATGTAATTACCAAGTTTTATGGGATGACTGTATAAATTATGGACTTTTATTCTTGAAACTCTCGTATTGACTTATTTCATTGCATTGAGGCATTTGTAAATATTTAAAAATAACTTGGGAATTTATTTTATATATGCGTAGAATTTAAGTCCGCTCGATGTGGCGGCTGCTCATGCTCTAGTTGGGCATGACAGTAGAGGTCTGTTGCTAGGACTGTTAGAAACTTTATAGCCTTGCGTTGTTCTGGATGTTGGCTGTGGATATTGTTGATTTTGGAGAGGCCGGGATGGCCAATTGTTTATTTGTACTGGATGAATGTCATATACAGGTGAAATTGTACATGGGAAACCTCCGATTTATGGGGAGGTTCTGCCCGATTTTCTGTAAAAATCCAGCCGGCATCCAGGGACAACGGGCGGCTGTTCACGATCCCGGTTCGGGGCGTGACAATACAGAATGAAGAATTGTTCATCTATAGCTTCAATTAACAAATGGGATAAGTTCAATATAGACCAATGTCCTAAGACAGATTTGAAAAAGGAACAGATGGCTAGCATCCTATATGCTTCTATGATTGGAAGTCTTATGTATGCATAGGTTTGTACAGAACCTGATATAACGCATGTACTAGGAATATTAGGGAAATATCAAAGTAATCTAGATTTGGAACACTGGAAGCCTACAAAGATTATGTTGAGAAATCTATAAAGTACCAAGGACAATATACATGTAGAAAACCGAAAATTTGGAAGTAATCAGGTACTTAGATTCGAATCTTGCTAATTGTGTTGACTCTCAGAAATCAACATCGGGTTACATTTTTATGATAACAGGTGGAGTTATGCTATGAAGTAGTGCTAAGTAGACACTGACTATGACCTTCACAATAGAAACCGAGTTCATAACATATTTTGAAACTACATCACAAGCGGTATGGCTAAGAAATTTCATATCTGGGTTTTGCTATATATTTAGTTAAGAATAATAAGCATAGTAGTCGAAATAAGTATATCGATATAAAATACTTAACCATTAGGGAGCATGGATTGGTAAACAAAATTATAAACTAATACATTAATACTGATTGTATATTAACCGATCCCTTAACTAAAGACATGTCTCCAAATAAATTCGGGGATCATATTGTAAATATGGCTTTAATACCTATATGGATGAAACTCAAATTTGAATTTTTTTTTCAATAAAACTATACGCATATTTGATTTTGAGATAAATTCATAAAGATACATCTAAATAAATATAGAATTTATTCATAAAAAAAAATGTCACTAAAAGTTTAGAAAATAAAATATATTATAGTACACGAAAGGTAATACTCGATTCTAGGGGACTTATTGCGGTAACTTGAATGCTCTATTTTCATAAAGTTATAACTTGAGAATATTTTCAAGTTATTTATTGGGTCAAGTGGGAGAATATTAGAATTTTTTAATTCAAAATTAAAGAATAATTTGAATTTAATGCCAAAATTCATAAGGAAATCCAATTAAATGGGAAAAGTATGACTGAAGGGGAGTAAATGTGACTTAAAATGGAAAACTTTTGAATTGGGAATGATGTGGCTGAAATTTTGTGACAAATGCAAATCTTGATCACATTTCCACATTTTTCTGTTATGAATTGTTTTATATTCTTCTCTAATGTGTATAGTATTAAATTTTCAATAACAATTAAATGGTTTGAATGCTATGTGATGGTCTACAGCTAGAAAAACATGTTCTCGAAGTAGAGGATCGCTACATCCAATATTCCAGACTTTATACCATCTATTAAGTGAATTTGAGAGTTTAAAAAAGTTTTTGGATGTCTAAAGATCATTTTGATGTTTTCATAGTTGTCAAAGGTGAAGAAAAACAGTATAATCAAAGGTAACCCAAATCCCTTTTCCCTCTTTCACTTTATTTTAGCTCATTTTTTACAATAAAAACATGGATTAGGACCGCCAGTTGGAATAATGGGTGAAGCGAAGCAAAGCAAAAATGATTTTGCAAAGTCATAAAGGAGAGATCAATGCCTACTTTCATGGAGGGGAGACACGTAGATGTGCCCTCCCCACAAAGCATGGCATTTTGTATAGTACTTTAGCAAAAGTTAACGATCCAAAATGTGATATGTATGTTCCATAGGAATATTTTACTAGCTAGGTAAGAAGGATCATTCTTAGAAGTCCCTAGATAAAATAAAAGGAATTTGGTATTTACATCACAGAGAAAATGAAATATTGAATTTTTTTTCTCAAAAAGAAAAACCTTATGGCTCATTATCTTGTTTGGCTTCATTCTATGAAAATGGTCTATATTAGTTCGTATCTCACATTACAAGATAATATGTTATGTTCCATGATGTGAACGACCCTATTTTTCCTTACAACCAATTCATATTAACAATTTTTTTTACCTTTTTGTGAAACCAAAAAGAGTCGTGACATACCTTTTATATTATTTATTATTTTTTTCTTTTTGTGTGACGATTCCCACAATTTGCCTATAAAAGCATTAATGGCACTCCCTTCTCCGCTCACCAAAACTACAAAACTCTCAAAACTAAAGCCATAAAATAAAACCATCAAAACAAGCCCTAGTCCTTCCAAAGCGACCAACGATGTCTACTCTAAATCTACAAGCTTCTCATCTGAAAGCCCAGAAATCTACGAAGATTAGTGGGTGATCCAAATCATTCAAAGTCTAAAAGAAGAGCATGACGAAGACACAGAAATGCCTGCGAGCATTTTCAATGTTCCCAAAACTTTAATGTTGAGCAATCACGAAATCTTCACCCATGAAGTTGCAATAGGCCCTAATCATCACCGCCGTCCTGAGCTGTATGAAATGGAGCATTACAAGGTCCTAGCAACCAAATTAATCCAAAAATAACTCCAAGATTCCAAATTTGAAGATGTTGTAGAAGACTTTTCCAAGCATGAGTCAAGAATAAGAGCTTATTATCACAAGCACTTGGATTTCAACAGTGACAGGCTTGCCTGGATGATGGCTCATGATGCCTCATTCTTGTTAGAGCTTTTCTAAATATTTGTTCCTAAAGAAGCCAGAATGGAACTGACTCAGGTTTTTTCCAGGATGTCCAATTTGTTGGACTTTGCTGGCATGAAGTCGGCTCATAATGCTATGCTTCGTGACATGGTAATGTTCGAGAATCAAATCCCACTATTTGTACGACAGAAGGTTCTAGAAATCCGATACTTGTCGGAGGAAGCAGCCGATGAGATTCTGCTTTCCATGTTAATGGGAATGTGCAAGAATCTCTTGCCCTTCAAAGTAATACATGAGACCTCAAAATTTGAGGTAGATAGATATGCGCATTTGTTAGATTTCATGTCCCACAGGATCATGCCTCCTCAAGCAGTTGAAGATTCATTAAAGACTACTGAAATTGAGGAAAAGGAGAAAGAAGTAACAGACGAAGAACAACTAGAAGCAGAAGAGTTTCTTGATAGCACAAATCCAGTTTCACAGCGTAATACCTATAAAAAAATAGGGAAAAAAATAGAGATGTAACATTTTAACCCAAAACGCCGAGTCTCCCCCCCCCCAATTTGATTAGGGTTTTCAGCCCTAATCTCTTTCGAACTCTCTCTCTCTCCCGATTCTCTCTCGCTCTCTCTCCCTCTCTCTGATTCTCACTCTCCGCCTCGCTCCGTTACGTCTCCCTCACTCACCGGCGAGCTCCACCGCACACTGCCGCTCTCCTCTCCCTCTCTCTCTCTCTGTTTCACTCTCTGCTTTCTCTCTCTCCCGCGCGTGAGAATAGAGTTTCTCTTCTCTCTTTCTCGCGCGTGACAATAGCCCTTTGTCTCTCTCCCTTGCTCGCTCGCGCGTACTGCTCTCTGCGAGCACCACCTTCTGCAACCTTCACAGAAGCCTCAAGCCGGCAGCAACAGTAAGCCTTTGAAAACCCTAAGCCGAATGTGCAATCATCCACCGCGTAGGTAAGAATGACAGTTCTGAGTAAATACTTTAGGGCTTTTGAGTGTTCTTAGTAGCTAGGTTTAATTGCTAATGTTTGTTTCAAATTAGAAACATTATAGATTTTGGACTGAAATGAATGGTGCAGGGAAACTAGGTCTGTGAAATACGAATACCCTAGATGAGGGAAATTCTAATCCCTTCGATAAATTGAGTGAATGTAGGGTTAAATCTAGGGTGAAGGAATCTGTATATGTTTAGGATGTATGTGAAATTCAATTAGAATGCATTTCCGGACATCTTATATGTGATTGTTGAGGTTAAGTATAGGACTTTATATGAATTAGGCTGTTTGATACAAAAAAGTATGCTAAGGGATGATAGAATCATGTTAGGTTGGATAGAATAGTTTTTCCAAAGTTTAATTTAAGGGTAAATTTTGATATTTGATTAGATTAATCTGTTGGGGGTTTGAAAGGAATCAATTCGAATTTGATTAAAAAATAGAGAGTGAATACCCTCTCTAGAGGTGAGTGGATGGTCCATTGTATTATAAATGAGCAAAATGAGTTTAAATTCTTTTGTGAATGATTTTGAATGATTTTTACATGTTTTATATGAAATTATTTGTGATTGTGGGATATCTGAAATGGAAATCTGAATTACGAGTGCATCCTATCAAATTATAAATGAGTCTGTGCCATTTACATTGGATATTTGATATGTAAATACTTGTAGCATGACTTGGAATTTGTTTGATAAAACATGACACATTAATTACAATTCGAACGATTGTGAAATGATGGTGCACGAGTGTAATGGTTATAGTATTCCCTCCACGGAGTGACCCGACGGGGTGACATGGTTGGGGTTTTATTGTGAGAGAAGTGCACGCGGCCTTTTCTCTGCTACGTCTGACTATCCAGATTGCACCCCGGTGAGGTACGAGCCAATGCCAAGGAAGGGGGTAGTGTTTTGAAATACTGAAATGGAAAACCCCTTGGCGGGTTTCGGTCTGGGTTCGGCCAAACTCATGACAGAAGTGATTTCGATGAGACTCTTGTGATTTTCAAAAAGGATATTTGATGTGGATGCATACTTTGAGAACTACCGATTTATTGAAAATGTTTTAACATATATAAAGTGTTGTTCATGAGATATACTTTGACTTTCCCACATTCACCCCTCAGTTATGACACAATCATACCATTGCACTCCACTCACTGAGTATTCCCCAATACTCACCCCTCTTTTCACATTTTACAGAGTATACTTAGTTTGGAGACTGCACGTGGGAGTTTGCGAAGGATCTTTGCTGAATTGTATAGGTATTTTAGTGATGTAAGGTTATTTTAGTTGCTTTGGAATCCATGGAAGGGAAGACTTGTATAATTCTTTTGGTATGGATTAAATCAATACTTGTTTCCCATATAGGAGCAAGTATTGATAGAATCTTTACACAGTTTGTGTTGGAGTTTGTACAGAACTGGTTCATTTTCTTTTAACTCTCATTTTTTGTTAAACTTATAGTTTAAATGGGACATTTGATTTGAAATATTGGGATTCGTTATTTTCTTTCAATTTTGTGAAGTTCTGTACATCTCATATCGTTTGAACTTTACTGATGCTAGCTCGTTTCTTCGGATGAGTGTTAGAAAAATCCTACGACTATGATTTGGGACTTCCTTTATTTTAAATGCTTTATTTGTGCTGAGAATTCTGAAATGGAGGAGATGGCCAATTTTGTATGCGTGCATGTATAACCAACGCATGCTTGTGTATACTGGGATGGACCGGATGGGTCCTTTACATGTGTATCATATTTGGAAGAAATATTATACAGCTATATAGCCTTGCGGAGTCCCGGTAATGGGGAGTTTCTACCCGTGTACCGAGACAATGCGGCAGTTATCGCGTAGTCGATCCGAGAATCGGGGCATGACAGCTTTATTAGTATCGGAGCAACAGGTTGGCACACGATTTTAAAATGTTGATGGTTTTGAAATGTTTTCAATTGTTTCCAAATGTCCCGAAAGTTTTCTAAAGATTTTTGGAAATGTTTAGTTCCTGCAAAAGGTTTAAATCTTTTAAGAGTCTCCGGAGAATGTACAAAGTCTTCCATGGATTTTTTAGTAAATTAAAAACATTATTTTTAGGGGGTTAAGTATTAGCCTTCGCTTAACTCTTTGACTTAATTGTAACTTCTTGTTATGTAGATCACTATGCCTCCACAAAGGAGAATGAGGAATGTGAATGAGATTCTTCCACCGGAACACGAGGATGAGTCGTCCTCACATGCTCTTCCTCCTTCTGTGCCTACACACCCGGCTCGTTCTACCGGGATTTTGGCTCCTCTTATTGCTACGCTTCAGCAAGTAATGGAGTGGTGGAGTACTTTTGGAGAGCAGTACCAAGCTCCACATACGACTTCAGCTCCTCCACCAGCTCCTCCTTCAGTACCGGTTGCTGTACCTAGTACCCTAACACCTTCTCCTCCGGTTGCTACAACAACCGATCGCCTTACTATAGAGCTGTCTAAGTTGCTAAAAGAAGTAAGACAACTAGGGTGTGAAACATTTGCTGGTACTTCTGATGCTATATTAGCCAAGGAATGGATTGGCCGAATTCAAGAGACCATCACCAACATGAGATTAAGTGATGAGATGAAATTATGGGTGGCGGTGAAACTGTTGGATAAAGGTACAAGAACATGGTGGGAGAATATGAAGGGAAGGGCTCCTGTTGCTCCTACTTGGACTGAATTCCTTAGGACGTTCGAGGAGGAATACTACACCCGATTCTATCGGGATCAAAAAAGAGAGGAATTTTTCAAGTTAGCTCAGGAAAACATGACAGTATCTGAGTATGTGCAGAGCTGAGAGAACTTGCCACTTATGTTCTGGAGTTTGTGAACTCTGAGGAGTCCCTGTGTTCAAAGTTTAAGTTGGGGCTGAATTTGAGTATACGAGAAAAAATACCAATCACCAAGGGGCATACCTTTCGAGATGTTTGGGACTTAACTTTGAGAGCCAAGAAAATGGTGGTGGAAAGAAGCAAGGTCAGAGAGTACCATGGGAAGAGGAAGAGACCTAGTGGCTCCAGTCTGAGTCAAGATTTTAAAAAGAGTTGAGGCACCGGCTCTTATAGCGGTGGATCCTTTTTAGGGTCAGTTGGCTTTCCTCAAAGTCAATCGACTTATAGGCCAAGTGCTCCCAGTAGAACTGTTAGTATGGGAGAAGGGTCCAGGGATGGCAGAGGAGAAGTTTGCCCAAATTGCAAGGGGCATCATTCGGGTCCGTGCAGGAAACCTAAAAGATGCTATCAATATGGGAAGGAGGGTCACTTTCGACACTCTTGTCCAGAGTTAAATGTAGAAGGGCAAGGAAGCCGACAAGTTCGCGGTCCCCCAAGTGGTTCTAAAAAAGATTCGGCAACTGTTCCTACACCTTCCACTAGCAATGCACCGAGAACGGGCCTTGGAAGTAATACTGTAGCTGCTTCCACACAATACGCTCAACCTAGAACTCAGACCCGAATCTACACTATGACTAATGAAGAGGCCCAAGTCAACCCTAACATAGTCATAGGTAATCTCTATTGAATTATAGGTTCTGAATTTGAAAATAATTAAAATTTGATGGTTTGTGATTATGATTTAAGAAATGTGGATGATACAATTTTGTTTATGTGTTACATTTATAGGTACGCTGAAAATTTTTGATGTTGATGCACATGTGCTCATAGATACTAGATCTAGTAATTCATTTGTGAGTTCAGAGTTTGCTAGACATTATGATAGGCCTCTAGTTTCACTTGTTGAAGAATTATTGGTTATCACACCTTTGGGAGAACACTTGATCAGGGATACAGTGTATAGGTCTCATGAGGTGAAAATTAGGGAAGTAACTCTCGAAGCGAATTTGATTCCATTAGAAATGAAAGATTTTGTTGCCATTCTAGGCATGGATTGGCTATATTTTCACCGAGCTTCCATAAACTACTTCACTAAGGAAATGAAATTCAGAAGGCCAGGATATCCCTTGCTTATATTCACCGGTGAACAACAAGTGCTGCCGAGTTGTGTAATTTCAGCTCTTGAAGCACGGAAATTAGTGCATAAAGGATGTGAAGCTTATTTGGCTCACATTATTGATATCTCAGTGGGAAGCCCTAGTTTGGATGAAGTTCCTGTGGTGAATAAGTTTCCAGATGTTTTTCCGGAAGGATTGCCTGGGTTGCCACCAGTTCGGGAATTTGATTTTACCATAGATCTAATTCCCGGCACCATACCAATTTCTATTCCCCTGTATCGAATGGCACCTGCAGAGCTAAAAGAACTGAAAATTCAGCTCCAAGAGTTATTGGAGAAAGGGTTTATCCGACCGAGCACATTACCTTGGGGGTGCTCCAGTTCTATTTGTGAAGAAGAAAGACGGAACCCTTCGATTATGTATTGATTACCGACAGCTCAACAAGGCAACGATCAAGAACAAGTATCCTCTTCCGAGAATTGATGATTTGTTCGATCAACTCCAAGGTGCAAGTATCTTTTCAAAGATTGACTTGAAGTCTGATTATCATCAGTTGAAGATAAAGGATGATGATGTTCATAAAACTGCATTTAGGACACGGTATGGATACTATAAATTTTTGATAATACCCTTCGGATTGACGAATGCTCCTGCAACCTTCATGGATCTCATGAATCAAGTGTTTCATCCCTATCTCGATAAATTTGTCATAATTTTCATCGATGACATCTTGCTGTATTCCAAGAGTGATGAAGAGCATTTCGAACATATCCGAATCATTTTGCAAACTCTTAGGGAGAAGGAGTTGTATGCCAAGTCTCAAAATGCAAGTTTGGGCTATGAGAGATTGGATTTTTGGGGCATGTAATTTCCAAATATGGGATTTTGTAAATCTAAAGAAGGTAGAGGCCATTCTGAGGTGGGAGCAACCTAAAAATGTCACTGAGGTAAGAAGTTTGCTAAGATTAATAGGGTACTATCGGAGATTCGTAGAAGAATTCTCAAAGATAGCAACTCCAATGACAAGTTTGACTCGGAAGGGAGTCAAGTTTGAGTAGGACGAAAAGTTTGAAGGTAGTTTTCAAGAGTTTAAGTGAAACTTGACCTTCACTCCTATCTTTGCTCTCCCTACTAGTGGCGGTGGTGATTATGTGGTGTACAGTGATGCTAGCAAGCAAGGATTAGGGTGTGTGCTGATGCAAGGTGATAAAGTGATTGCTTACGTTTCTCGCCAACTAAAGAAGCACGAAGTAAACTACCCTACTCATGATTTAGAGCTAGCTGCGATTGTGTTTGCTTTAAAGATTTGGTGGCATTATTTGTATGGGGTTACTTGCAAGGTCTTTACCGACCATAAGAGTCTCAAACACTTACTCACTCAGAAGGAGCTCAATTTGAGACAAAGAATGTGGTTAGAGCTTATCAAGAATTATGACTTAGCGATTGACTACCATCCCGGGAAGACGAATGTTGTAGCTGATGCTTTAAGCTGCAAATCCTCATCTACGGCATCCCAAGGGAGTTCTTACCTCTCTTGTTTAGTTGGACTCTGAGCACTCGGAGTCGAGTTAACTAAGGATGATCTAGATGCTTTATTAGCCAAGTTTGTGGTCAGACCCACGTTGTTGGATCGCATTCGAGATCTTTAGACTACCGATGATGAGTTGAAGGGCATTGTTGAAAAAATCCAAAAAGGCGAAGGTGGTGAATTCTGGATTTAGGATGATAGAATTATATTGTATGGGAAACGAATGTGTATTCTGAAAAATGAAGATCTCCGGAAGGCCATATTTGAAGAGGCGCATTCCTCGGCCTATGCTATGCATCCGGGGAGTATCAAAATGTACTGAACTATCAAAGAATCCTATTGGTGGTCTGGGATAAAGAGAGAGATAGTCGAATTTGTGGCAAAGTGTCTTGTATGCCAACAGATCAAGGCCGAACATCAGAAACCGACAGGAACACTTCAACCGCTACCAATTCCCGAATGAAAATAGGAACATATCACTATGGATTTCGTAGTGGGACTGCCACGTACTCTGAGCCTTCACGATACTATATGGGTGATTATAGACCGTCTCATCAAGTCGGCTTATTTCTTGCCGATTCAGAATACCTATTCCTTGGAAAGACTGGTAAAGTTGTACAATGATGAGATCGTCAGGCTTTATGGAGTGCCGGTATCCATTGTATCGGACCATGATTCTCGGTTCACTTCTAGATTCTGGCCAAGGCTACAAGAGTCCTTAGAAACTAAGTTGAAATTCAGCACTGCTTTTCATTCTCAAACCGATGGACAATCGGAGCGCACCATCCAAACATTGGAAGACATGCTTAGGGCATGTGTTATGGAATTTCAAGGTGATTAGAATAGGTACCTTCCGTTGGTTGAATTTGCCTACAACAACAGTTACCAAGTTAGTGTAGAGATACCCTCCTATGAAGCCCTTTACGGAAGGAAGTGTTATACTCCCTTGTGTTGGGATGAAGTTGGAGAGAGAAAGATTGAAAGTATAGAAATGATCGAGGCCATTAAAGAGAAAGTGAAGCTGATTCGAGAAAGAATGAAGGCAACGCAAGATCGATAAAAGAGCTATGCCGACAAGAGAAGAAAGCCTTTGCAATTTGAAGAAGGAGATATGGTGTTTTTGAAGATATATCTATGCAAGGGCATAATCCGTTTTCAGAAATGGGGAAAGCTAAATCCTCATTATATCGGTCCCTTCAAAATTCTTGAAATGATTGGACAAGTGGCATACCGACTAGAATTACCGTCGGAGTTGTAGAGAATCCATGACCTTTTTCACGTTTCCATGTTGAAGAAATATTTACCGGATCCCTCACACACATTGGAAACACCTCTAGTGGAATTGAATGAGAATTTGAGTTTCAAGGTACAACCGCTGAAAATCATTGATAGGCAAATCAAGCAATTGAGGAATAAGCAGATTCCTATGGTTAAGGTACTATGGAGAAACAATCAAGTCGAAGAACAAACTTGGGAAACCAAAAATTAATGTGAAAGCAACAACTGCAGCTCTTTGATGTATAATTGTATTTTGGAATTTTGAGGACGAAATTTGTTTTTAGGGGGTTAAGAGTTGTAATACCTATAAAAAATAAGGGAAAAAAGAGAGACGCAGCATTTTAACCCACAACGCTGCGTCTCCCCCACCCCCAATTTGATTAGGGCTTTCAGCCCTAATCTCTTTCGAACTCTCTCTCTCTCCCTCTCTCTGATTCTCACTCTCTGCCTCCCTCTGTTGCATCTCCCTTACTCACCGGCGAGCTCCACCGCACACGGCCGCTCTCCTCTCCTTCTCTCCCTCTCTCCCTCTCTGTTTCGCTCTCTACTTCCTCTCTCTCCTGCGCGCGCGAATAGAGTTTCTCTTCTCTCTTTCTCTCGCGCGACAGTAGCCCTTTGTCTCTCTCCCTTGCTCGCTTGCACGCGCTACTCTCTGTGAGCACCACCTTCTACAACCTTCGTAGAAGCCTCAAGCCGGTAGCAGCAATAAGCCTTTGAAAACCCTAAGCCGAATGTGCAATCATCCACCGCATAGGTAAGGATGATAGTTCTGAGTAAATACTTTAGGGTTTTTGAGTGTTCTTAGTAGTTAGGTTTAATTGTTAACGTTTGTTTCAAATTGGAAACGTTACAGGTTTTGGACTGAAATGAATGGTGCAGGGAAGTTAGGTCTGTGAAATGCGAATACTCTAGGTGAGGGAAATTCTAATCCCTTCGATAAATTGAGTAAATCTAGGGTTAAATTTAGGGTGAAAGAATCTGTATATGTTTAGAATGTATGTTAGATTCAATTAGAATGCATTTCTGGACATCTTATATGTGATTGTTGAGATAAAGTATAGAACTTTATATGAATTAGGCTGTTTGATACAAAAGAGCATGCTAAGGGACAATAGAATCATATTAGGTTGAATAGAATAGTTTTCCCAGAGTTTAATTTGAGGGTAAATTTTGATATTTGATTAGGTTAATCTGTTGGGGGTTTGAAAAGAATTAATTCGAATTTGATTGAAAAGTAGAGAGTAAATACACTCTCTAGAGGTGAGTGGATGGTCCATTGTGTTATAAATGAGCAAAATGAGTTTAAATTCTTTTGTGAATGATTTTGAAAGATTTTTACATGTTTTATATGAAATTAATTGTGATTGTGGGATGTCTGAAATGGAAATCTGAATTACGAGTGCATTCTATGAAATTATAAATGAGTCTATGCCATTTGCATTGGACATTTGATATGTGAATACTTGTAGCATGACTTGGAATTTGTTTGATGAAACATGGCACATTGATTTCAATTCGAACGATTGTGAAATGATGGTGCACGAGTGTAACTCCACGAAACAACCTGACGGGGTGACATGGTTGGGGTTTTATTACGAAAAAGGTGCACACGGCCTCTTCTCTGCTACGTCGGACTATCCGGATTGCACCCCAGTGAGGTATGAGCCAATACCAAGGAAGGGGGTAGTGTTTTGAAATACTGAAATGGAAAACACCTTGACGGACTTCCGTCTGGGTTCAGCCAAACTCAGGACGGAAGTGATTTTGATGAGACCCTTGTGATTTTCAAAAGGGATATTTGATGTGGATGCATACTTTGAGAACTACCGATTTATTGAAAATGTTTTAACATATATAAAGTGTTATTCATGAGATATATTTTGATTTTTTCACATTCACCCCTTATTTATCATACAATCATACCATTGCACTCCACTCACTGAGTATTTCTCAATACTCACCCATCTTTTCACATTTTACAGAGGATACTTAGTTCGGAAACTGCACGTGAGAGTTTGCGAAGGATTTTTGCTGATTTGTATAGATATTTTAGTGATATAAGGTTATTTTAGTTACTTTGTAATCCATAGAAAGGAAGACTTGTATAATTCTTTTAGTATGGATTAAATCAATTCTTGTTTCATAGATAGGAGCAAGTATTGATAGAATTCTTACACAGTTTGTGTTGGAGTTTATATGGAACTGATTCATTTTTTTTAACTCTCATTTTTTGTTAAACTTATGGTTTAAATGGGACATTTGATTTGAAATATTGATATTCGTTATTTTCTTTCGATTTTATGAAGTTCTGTATATCTTATATCGTTTGAACTTTACTGATACTAGCTCGTTTCTTCAGACTAGTGTTAGTAAAAATCTGCGATTATGATTTAGGACTTCCTTTATTTTAAATACTTTATTTGTGTTGAGAATTTTGGAATGGCTGGAATGGCCAATTTTGCATGCATGCATATACAGGAACCTCGTCCGAATGTGTGCCGATGCATGCTTGTATGTATTGGGATGCACCGGATGGGTCCTTTATATGTGTATCGTATTTAGAAAAGATATTGTACAGTTGTATAGCCTTGCGGAGTCCCGGTATGTGGGGAGATTCTGTCCGTGTACCGAGACAATGCGGCGATTGTCGCGTGGTCGATTCGAGAATCAGGGCGTGACACACAGGCTCTTGACAAGATCAAGAATCCATCCACAAAATTACTAAATGGGTTGCTAAACATTCTTAAGAAATTGTTCATAAACTTGTTGAAAGGTCCCTTGAAAATCCTCAAAATATTACTTACGGGTCCTCTAAAAATCATTCTAAAATTGCCTCTCTCGCTTCTTTCCAAAATTCCGGGACTCTCTCATAGCGAAATCTCTTGAATCCCTTTTCGCTTCCCAAAGCAAAGAGTCAATCAAACCCGAAGAAGAGAGCTCCAGTGACACCATCACAAAATCTCCGCTAGTCGAGGAAATTGCTATTCCTCCTGTCTCTCAGCTCTCAAAATCAGGTGTTCTTTTAGAGCCCCTGAAAGAGGGTACTATATTAGATACAGATTTTGACATGAAGACTTTCACTCTCCGCCTTCCTATCATCAATCAAGACGTGAACTCCGAGGTTGTTCTAAGAAACTTGGTAGCCTATGAAGTCTCGGTCGTGTCAGGACCATTAGCTTTCACATGACAGGTATCATAGACACTGAGGATGACGTGAAGTTGCTGAGAGAAAAGGGCATTATTGTAAACAGGTTAAAGAAAGATACGGAGGCTGCAAATATATGGAACGCGATGAGCAAATCTATTAAGTTGAACAAGGTAGAAAAGCTGGACAAGGTGATCCAAAATGTGAACGAGTACTATGCCAATAGATGGAAAATTAAAGCGGCCAAATATTTGCATAATTATGTGTTTGGGTCATGGAAGTGTCTGACATTGTTGGCTGCTATCGTCCTCTTGCTCATGACGGATCTGCAATCTATTTGCTCGGTTTGTAGCTGCTCCCCCTTACTTCATCTGGATTATTTGGAGACTACTAACTGAGTTTGTGATGCTCTAGTGTTGCTCCTTTGTGGAGTCTAGGTTTTTTTCTTTTTTTCATTTTTTGCAGGAAACTTTTGCTGGCTTTTAGTGTGTGATGGAATAGGACATTGCCTGTTTAGCAACTTAAGGAGATAAATCAATTCTAATTATTGTCTGCTTTTTCATTGTTGGCAATGACCAATCACGAGGCTGATACCCTTCTCTAATTTCACAATTTTGTTTTATTTAATATATTCAACTAAATTAGCTGGTTTTTAACTTTCACGGTAATTACTTAAATTGAATGAGATAAAGAGAAATGTGTTTGCTAAACATATAATTGCATCGAATCTGTTTTAGGTGGTACAAGTACCTAGAATCAAAATCTCGCACTTAGTAGGGCAAGTATTCACAGATAAACTGTAGAGTGCTAACACCCAAAAAAAATTAACATAATTATGATTAGATATATTAAAATTGGCGAATTAAATATAATTTGGGAGTAGGTATATAGAAAACAGGTTCACGTATATTTATTTTAGACTAAATAGAAATTAATCAAGAGATGGGTAGAGGGTTCTCTCAAGCAAAATTTCAGGACTAAAGTGTAGGTAGTGTACATGTTCCATAGTCGAAAGAAGAGAATCATGCCATATCTCAAGATCTCGTTCTGCGTGGATTAAAAAAGAAGGCGGAGAAACGTAAGATTCTTTCCTGACATATGACTGGTTTTATTTTTTTATTTTTTTATTTTTTTATTTTTTCTATTTTTTTGGTACTGGTGGTTCTTTTTTTTTTATCATTTGCATCATGTGGGGTGTGAAAGCTCACCAGCATTTTTTATAAGTTTAGGTGTAATCATGCGTATTCGTAAAATATTTAATTTAAATTATAATTATTATTTATATAACAGAATTATTAGTTACATATGACTAGTACTAGTCACATGTCATAACATTTTTTATTGTCTTTAAGTATGCATTTAAGGTTTTCGACCCTTCAATTGCACCGTCTACATAGAATTAATATCCATATGGGGCAAATGCATTACACCCCTCTAAACTTTCAATTTTCATGTGATTTTTTTTCCTCTATAAACCCCTGAAATTAAGCACAAATACAAACGGATTTCTAAACTTTCAAAAAAAAAAAAAAATTACAAAAACCTACCCACAACTACGAAAAAGTATAAAATTAATTTTTCCATTTATAGTTCATTTATTTTACCGTTAAAGTAATAAAAAAATCAAAACATTATTTTTTCATTTAAAAATATTTAATATATATTTTGAAAAAGAAAAGAGAGAGAGAGAGAGAGAGAGAGAGAGAGAGAGAGAGAGAGAGAGAGAGAGAGAGAGAGAGAGACCTTACTACAAGGGAAATGGAGATTCCTGCCATGAAACTCCCTTCCCCGACCATTGTTAAACACCATGCTAGAGATTTAACACAAGAGGAAGAAGATCACTTCCAAAGAAGCACAAAGAAAGTCAAGACAAACGAAAATTCCGATGGAATAAAGACCACAGAAGGGTCCTAGAAAATCTCCTTTCAGATACATGCTGATGGGGAAGTGGTAACTTGGCGCACCAGGTCCAACAAAACCAGAATTACACGTTTGAATCAGAAGAGGAACCAATGGAAAACGATCTAGAAGATGAAGAAGCGTGCAACTTCTCAAGAATTCCGGTAATTAGATTCACCGATGATAAACTTAAAAGTTATTAGAAGCCTTGGAAGAGAGCTGTCATCATCAAACTCCTAGGAGAGTATTGCGCTCATCTGTTGAAGACAAATATCCTATTGCGGAAGTTAGGGTGTAAATATGCCTAACAACAATATATGCAGAATTATACTGAAAAATAAACTCAAAATAATTTCCCAAAAAATGGTTAATTTAATAACACAATATATCCCTACAATTATACCTAACAACAATTATTAAATAAATAAAAAATACCAAAATTTAATAAAATTCGTCCAAATATGCCTATGTTCTCGGATATTATTAGAAAAATTAGCTAAAGGAATGAGAGACAATTGAGGGTGCTTAAACTAAAGGGGGAAGGGACTATTTTATAGGCAAGAAACTCCACTCAACCCCACTTACCAACCAATGTGGAATTCTCTCCCTTTTTTTTTGCCACATATTTACAAATCTCAACCTTGAAAATAAAAATAAATAAATAAAAATCCTTACAACTCTCTCCTGCAATCTATAATAGTGTCTGTAATTTTCAATTTTCAATTTTTAATAATATTAATCAAGTTTAAACAAAGTTGAAATTTAACTGCAGTCACTACTTTTGTCATCATATCAGTAGGATTCTCAAAGATTGGAATTTTTTGAATTGTAACTCCACTTTTTTCCAAAATCTCTTGTATGAAATGATAACAAACGTCAATGTGTTTTGTCCTTGCATGATAAATTTGATTCTTTGTCAAATGAATTGCACTCTAACTATCAAATGCACTTTGGTGTGTTTCTGTTTCAGTCCCAATACACCAAGCTGCCCTTGAAACCAAATCGCTTTCTTTATAGTTTATGTAATTGCTATGTATTCTATCTATGTACAAGACAAAACAACTGTTGACTGTAAGGTACACTTCTAACTCACTGGTGTTTTTGCAAGAGTAAACATATAACAAGTAGTTGATCAACGTTTGTTCAAATCACCGACATAGTAAGAATCATAATATCCAACTATGCGTTGACTATTTTACTTGTCCTGCTAAAATATCAAATCAAGATATATTAAATACAGTCTGCTTTATATTAAAGATAGCACTAATCACAAGTATTCTAAGGAGAACTCCTTATAACCTGTATAAAAATAGAAAGCCCAACATAGGAAATTTTCATGTATTCAACGTAAGTGATTTATTCTAAATAATGGAAAAGATAGCCTAAGAAAGTTTGATAACAAAAATGATGAAAGTGTCTTCTTATGGTATTCAACCAATAGTATAGCCTATAGAGTTTATAACAAGAGAATAGTGATGGTTGAAAAATCTATACATGTTGAATTTGATAAAAGTGAGCCTTCTAACAAGACATATGTATGCTTTTAATGATAAAAAATAGTTATGGATGAACACACCAGACATATCCAGGACATGGTGCTATAGTGCATGTTGTTTGTAGATAAAATTGTCTGAGTGGATGAACACATGAAAGAGTAAATGCTAAGTTCAAATCTTAGATGGAAACATTGGAAGTAAAAGATTTTAGACTTAGCAGGGTAAAGACCAAATATATAGAATTTAAGTTTAGCAGTTTAGTATTAGTAAAATACTGGTTAAGATAATAAACGATAAATTATCTGTAAGTGACAGCTTTAAGTACTTAGAATCAATTTTATTAAAAAAAAAAAATATATATATATATATATATATATATATGGAAGGGTTGACAAAAATATATCACATAGAATATTAAAAGGATGGTCGAAATAAAGAAACACGTCGAGTATTCTATGTGATCAAAAGGTACCTATAAAACTTAAAGGAAAGTTTTATATGATGACGATTAGATCTGCTTTGATGTATAGATATGAATATTGGGCAATAGACCAAAAATATGAGCAAAAGATGAGATTTATAAAAATGAGAATGTTAAGGTGAATTTGTAGACACAGAAGATGGACAAAATAAGAAATGATTAATTAGGGAGAAGTTGGAATTACGTCTATTGAGAAAAATTGAGGGAAATAAGATTAAGATGGTAAAAATACATACATAGATGACCAATAGAGGCTCTTACCAGGTGGTGTGAGATTATGATAAGTGCTCCTATTAACCGAGAAAAAGAGACGTGTAAGAAAATTTAGATAACGACAATAAAATATAATATGAATTATCTAAATATACATAGACATCAGATAGAGTACAATAGTATAAAAGTATTCATCTTGTCGACTTTACTTAGTGAAATAAAAGTATAATTATTATTGTCCTATAAAGAAAACAATCATATAACTAAATATGTTATATGAAATAGAGTGTAATGATATAAAATGATCCATATAACTAATATCCTTTAGTAAGATAAAGTCTTAGTAGTAGTAGTAGTAGTTGTTGTTGTTTTTTTTTTTTCTTATTTCTCCACCTTTATTTATCCTAACTATTACTTATTATTAACTAGAATCATGTCAAATCTTTCCAAACTTGAATTTGTGGCTTTGACATTTAGAGAAATAACTATTTGTCCTGGATACTAAATGATAAAATTCACTGGATGCCAATAGTTTTGGAGACATAATCAAAGAAGGGAATAAGGCATATAATTATGATAAGGCCAAACAAATGATATTATACTGTCGTCGCCTCCATGAAGGTTTAAAAGTTGAATATCTAATGGTAAAAGATCCATTTGTTCTTTGGAATTATTTAAGAAAAAGATATGATCACAAAAATAGTATTTTTTCCAAAATTTCATTATGATTGGATATATTTACGCTTGCTAGATTTTAAAACTGTAAGTAAATATTATTCAATAATTTTTAGAATCAATTTTCAGTTAAAATTATGTGAAAAAAGATCAGTGATGCATCTTTTTCTAATCCTGGATAAGCAGATAAGAGCCTTTTATTTCAATAGTGCAGTAGGTCATACTAACATTAGAAACTCTACTTAGTAAATTACCTACCTTCACAGTGAACAAGTTTAGTTAGAGGATGCAAGGATTGAGCTCAAATCAATCTTAACCTTGTCCTCGGCATCTTTCTTTTCTTCCATATATATTTTGAGGTATACTCTTGTTATTTTCATTATTTTATAGATTTCACCAACATTTCCTAATTTATCTTAAATTATTAGAGAAAACATTCTCCACTTTTCATATTTTACATTTGCTTCTTCAGCAACAATATCATGAAAATGGGTTTTAATAAGTATTTTGAATTAATTTAATGTTTTCTTATAGCTAAACAAAATAATGAGATTTAGATAAAAAAAAAACAAAAAACAAAAAAAATTACAAAGTCCACCCAGCACTTTCTCCTCCATTCACCGAAATGAAGAAAACAATATATAGTAATTCACAAGAACATAATTGGGGATGCAGTCTTATATTGTTGATTAAGTTTTTTATTTCCTCTTAGCAATCTTTCAAATTATATATTTTATTATAATGGAAAATTTCTTAGATGGATTTTTGATTGATAATAAAAATACATATCTATGCAATGATTTGTTAGTATACTTCAAAAAAATTTTTCCTATATGATCATGTAAGAAAGTAATGTTAGTACGATATCTGGTAATATGAAATTGATTGAAAGCACTAGAAAAACTAACATATTGTTACTTGGAGAAACAAAACTTTATATCAACGATGCATTATATTAAACAAATTCTTAAAAAATTATTATTTTTTCAAACGTTGAGTAAAATGTGTTTTGATGATAATCAAATATTAATAGGACAAATTAAAATTAATTAAACAAGAATTTGGAAAAAAAACAAAAATTATCACATTAAGTTCTATATAAGCAAGTCAACCTACAAAGAAAGAAATCGACATGGACATTTGAATTGCTTAGAACTAAGTAAGGAAGTCAACCTGCCTTTGGAACAAGTCAACTTATTAGGTCATTATGTCAACCCAACATTTCTTTCATGTCGATCTAGGATTGAAAAGTTTAAAAATGGACCAAATATAAAATTTCACAAGTCAACCTGATAAATTCAAGTCACAAAATTTAGTTTGTGAAAATAGATAAGTCGACCTATACAAGAGAGTAAATTGACCTGAGATATGTAGCCTCAAAAGATAAATTTTGTACAATGATAAGTCGACCTTAGAGAAGTATAAGTCAACTCAGTAAGAAAGGTAAGTCGACTTAGACGCATAATGGGTCAACCTAGTTAAGTCTGTTCTTAAAAACCCTATTTGAAATAAGCAAAGTTCTAGTACATTGCCTATATTGTCTTATTTGGGAATAGAGTCGATTTAGGAAGAAAATAAGTCAACTCAATAAGAACTATAAGTCGACCTAGGTGTATAATGAGTTGATCAGGTCATGTCTGCCCTCGGAAACCAAACTCCATAAAATGTTAAGTCAACTTTAGAGAAGTATAAGTCGATCCAATAAGATTTGTAAGTCGATCTAACCAAACTAGTTTCTAGAAATCCAAATCTGAAACAAGTACTGGTACTTTGTTTGTAAACTGACTTATTATATAATTTGTAAAGTAAAGTCGACCGAAGGAGAAAACAACTTGACTTAGTGACATTAATAAGTTGGCATGAAAAAAGAATAATGCACTCAGAAATCTAAGTCTGTAACATAACTGAGTCGACCTAGGAATGTGTAGGTCGACTCACTAAGATTTGTAAAGCGACTTAGTATCGATTTATTGGATAAACAAGTCAACTTAAAAGAAGGATAAGTCAACCTACCAAAGCTAGCTCTTAGAAATTTAAGATTGCAGCATAAATGAGTCGACCTGGGGCAATAAGGAGTTGACTCACTAACATTCTTAAGTCGACCTAGTGTGGAATCAAGCTGACCCATGTAGGAAATTTAACAATAAAATGTCAACTCACTAAGATTTCTAAGATGACCCAAACCAACACAAGTCGACCCAAAGTACAGCAAGCCGACTCAACATATTAACAAAATGCAAACAAGTCAACTTACCAATAATATCTAGTTGACCTGAACAAGTAAGAATTCAAAAATCAGTCAACCTGAAGCATCCGACTAGTTGATTCAGAAAAACTATTCAACATTAAATGAAGTCCAACAACTCTGCAATGATTACTTCTGAAGGTGTCAATTCTTTCCAATAGCTATTTAACAAAACCAACTATAAATACACAATTGAGCTATATGAATGCGTATTGAGAATTTGCCGAAGGAAAAGAAAAAGAAGAAAAAAGTATGATTGTGCACAATTATTTGAGTTAAATATTATGAGCAAAATCTTCCTTATGTTGTATTTACATACTGTGCTTTAATGATTCTATCAAAAGTTAAGACTTCATCTTGTATTCTCATTTCACTTTATAATTTTGTAAAAGACCAAAACAAAAAAGTTTCTTTAGTCTGAGCATTCAAAGTGTGGTGAGTGAAATACGAGAGAGTTAGATTTGCTATTTTCTATATAAAACTAGGTGGAGTATTTGAGATAAATACTTGTAAACTCTAACTAGCAGTTGGTCAAACTAGATGTATACTATTGGAGAAAAATAGTGTATTAAAAATCCAGATGAAATCTAAGAGTGTACATGTGCGGGAAAAAATAGAATCACTATAAATCTTTGGTGTCTTGATCATCTGCCTTTCTCTTCCTAAATTCCTCACAAAACTTAGAAAATCACTATAAAAAAACACGGTTTTAGCCACCAATTTTCGCGACGGAAAAAATCCGTCACTATTTTGCGACGGATTTAGCGATGAAAAAGTTTTTCGTCGCTAATTTGCCACAAAATTTGTAACGAAAAGAAAGTTGTGACTAAATTAGCAACGAACACATCATTCGTAGCAAAATTCGTCGCTAATTAATGACGAAAAAATTTTCGCGACTAAATTCGTCGCTAATTGGTGACATGAAATTTTTTATTACAAATTTCGTCGCTAAATATGGCAAAATTTTGCCACAGATTTAAAATTTTTCGCAAAATTTAATCTTTTTTAAATAAAATTTTTTTTTTCTTTTTATTTTATTAATATGTAATATTTAATTTAAAAATTAATTTAGCGACGGATTTGTTTCCGTCGCTAGATAAAAATCCCAATCCATATATCCGGTAATTTAGCGGCGGATTAAAATCCGTCGCTGAATTTAATCAAATTTTATTTTATTTTTATTTTATTTTAATAATTTCAGCGACAGATTCCAAATCCGTGGCTGAATTTTATATTCTTTTAATTATAATTTTATTTTATTTTTATTTTTATTTTATTTTATTAATTTATATTAACAAATTATATTATTATTGTATAATATTTTAATTTACATTTTATTTTATTATATTATATTTCATTTTTTAGAAGAATAATGTTATTTAATTCTTAAAAAAACCATATATTTTATTTTATTTAAATTATATATATTTTTTAATTAATTTATTATTTTTTTTACTTTTTTGTTTGATTTAATATTTTTTATTATTGTATAGGTAATTTTATTTTATTTGTATTATTTTATTCAATAATATAAATTTTTTAATTAAATATTAATGTCTGCACGGGCGCCGGCGCATGCACGCGCGGGCGCCGGCTCATGCACGCACACACGGGCGCCTACCTGCTTGGGCGCCCGCGCCCTGCGCGCGCCTGTCTCGACGCCTACGCGTGCCTGCTTGGGCGCCCGCGCCTGGGCATGCCTGCCTGGGCGCCTAAGTAGGCGCGCGGGCGCCCGCACCCCAGTAGGCGCACGGGCGCCCAGGCAGGCGGGCACCCGCGCCCGCACCCCAACAGGCGCGCCGCCTGCTGTGGCGTGCCTGCCTAGCAGGTGCGTGAGCGCCAGGCAAGCAAGCTCGGGCGCCCGCGCGCGCTTTGTTAATACTAAAAATACATGCATGTGGAGGGATTCGAATTTTGGATTTCGGATTTGAGCAAAATACATATCACTACTATACCACCGCTTAGTGTTAGTGTTGTGTGATGATATTTTTGTTTTCTTTCTTCTACCTTTTTGTTTTTTATTCTTACTTTTTTTTTTCCTTTGGTTTTTTTTTTCTTTCTATTTTCATTTCTTATATATAATAATTTTATTGAAATTTGAATAAAAATATTTTGTGATTAAATATATAGATTTTTTAAATTATTAATATATTATAATTTATTGATAATTATAATTTTATAGTTTTAAGATGCATTTTTAAATTATGGATTAAAAAATAAAATAAAAATGAAAAAGAATAATAAAATAATAAAAGAAAAGAAAAAAAGAAGAAATCAAAATATAATATTAATATATTTTTTAATTAATTTATTATTTTATTTTAAATTAGTATTTTATTATTTTTTATTTTATTAAAAATTGTCATATTTATTATTTTTAATTAATATTATTTTAGGTTGGTGGTATAAATAAAAAAAGTTTTTATATTTATTATTTTAAATTGTTATTATTTATTATTTTATTATTATTAGAAAAATATGAAAAAAAGATAATAAATAATAAAAAAAAATTATATCACAATAATATCTTTGGCTCGGTGGTTTACAGGTTGCGTGTGTGCAGGGGTTCGTGCAAGAGTTCGGAGTTCGAACCACGGTGGAGGCAGAAGGCGCGGCATTTTCCAGCAATTAAGAGTTGATGCTGCGCGGGGGTGCTGGCTTGGGCAGGCAGGGCGGGCGGGTTGTAGGGCAAGCAGGTTGGTGCTGGGGTGGGTGGGCATGTGGCTCTGCCGGCTCATGGGCAGGGCATATGGAATCAACGACGGATTGCGACGGATAATTTTTTGACGGGTTTGTTTTCCCCTAAATTGGTGACAGATTTTAGCGACAAAAATTATCTGTCGCTAAATTTAGTGACGAATAATTTTTCGTCGCTAAATTTTGTGACAAATTTTAGCGACGATTTCCAGATTTTCGTTGCTAAATTTAGCGACAGATTTCTAATTTTTGTCGCTAAATTTTTGCGACGCGTTATTAGTGACGAAAAATTTTTCGTTGCTAAATCCGTCACTAATGTTTTTGCGACGAATTTTTTTAAAACTTTCGTCGCTAAATTTATGGCTAAAAGGTTATTTTTTTGTAGTGAATTATAAAAGGTGTTAAAACAATTTATTTACCCCCTTTAAATTGTTTCTTCATTAAATATACACAAAAATCGATATCATGTTGAGACAATATATAAAAATAACATTGAATATTCATGTATTAGAAATACCGTGACATTTAACCCTTGATGTTAATTTTTAAGTTTTTATCAAATAGCAGCCAAAAGTCTTATTGCGCCTAACTAGATAAAATACAAAAACTTTTTGAAAACTAGATTTGAACTCTTCCAATGAACTCCATCCAATGATTTTTTCTTTAATCTTTTTCATATTTAAATAGCCTTTGATTTAAGCTAAGTCCATTTACTTCTGTTGTTTGACGTTAAGCAAAAAAATTGGACGATGCTCAACTAGTATGTTAAATTGTTTGAATCCACTCAAATTTGTATCAACAGGACCAAATTCACCAATTGCTAATGTAAAATAATGAGAAAATAGAGCCAGCATCAGACACCAAGATCTAAAGTCTCCTGAATCAAAACTAAAACCCTATAAAGATTGCCTCACTCGGGTAAAAAAAAATTTAAAAAAAAAAAGGACAAAACAAGTCAGATATCCGGTAACAAAATGCCAAAGCTAGACTTTCAGATTTTTGGCAGACCTTACAACTGCATGTGCAAACATATACAAATGACGTAGTCCATACATCCCCGAATGTGGTCATCCTCATCCCACACTTCTTATTAATTTATTCACTAATCAACTACACATGGGGTTGTTAAATTTTGTTACTTTTCACAAGTAATTGATTTACCAACATCATTTAATTGGGTCTAATTTTTTAATTTTAGCGTTCCATTGATTAAGACTATCTAATAGATTTTTTTTTTTTTTTTTGGAGAGGAGACACGTAGCTGTGCCCTCCTCACAAAGCATGGCATTATGTATTGTGCTTTAGCGAAAGTTAATGGTCCCAAACGTGTTATGTATGTGACATTGGAATATTTTACTTTTTTCAAAAAGAAAAACCTTAAGGCTCATTATCTTGTTTGGCTTCATTCTATGCAAATTGTCTATATTAGTTCGCATCTCACATCACAAGATGATAATATGTTATGATCCATGATGTTCACAAACCAATTTTTCCTCGCAACCAATTCATATTAACAATTTTTTCCCTTTTTGTGAAACCAAAAAGAGTTTCGACGGTGTACCTTTTTTATTTTTATTTTTTTTCTTTTCGGGTGACAATTCACAAAATTTGCCTATAAAAGCATTAATGGCACTCCCTTCTCAACTCACACACTCGCAAAACTGCAAGACTCTCAAAAATAAAGCCATAAAATAAAACCACCAAAACAAGCCCTTGTCCTACCAAAGCCAGCAACCATGTCTACAAGCATCTCATCTGAAAACCCAGAAGTCTGTGAAGATCAGTGGGTTTTCCAAATCAAACGAAGTCTAAAAGAAGATCTTGACGAAGACACCGAAATGCCTGCGAGCATTTTCAATGTTCCCAAAACCTTAATGTCGAGCAATCCCGAATTCTTCACCCCAAAAGAAGTTGCAACAAGCCCTTATCATCACCACCGTCCCAAGCTTTATGAAATGGAGCGTTACATGGTCCTAGCGGCCAAATTAATCCAAAAACAACTCCAAGATTCCAAATTTGAAGATGTTGTACAAGATTTGTCCAAGCATGAGTTAAGAATTAGAGCTTATTATCACAAGTACTTGAATTTCAACAGAGACAGACTTGCCTGGATGATGGCCCTTGATGCCTCATTCTTGTTAGAGCTTTTCCAAGTTTGTATTCATAAAGAAGCTGGAAAGGAACTGACTCGGGTTTCTGTCACGCCCCGATCCTCGGATCGACCACGCAATAGCCGCCGTGTTGTCTCGGTACACGGGCAGAACCTCCCCTTATACCGGGACTCCGCAAGGTTACAAATCAGTTCAAAACTCATCCAATACACCCTCCATCAGAAATGGGAAAAATCATATGACAATACACATATAAAGGACCCATCCTGTCCATCCCTGTACACACAAGCATGCATCGACACGCGAATGGGGAGGGGGTTCCTGTACATGCATACATGCAAAAATTGACAATTCCAGCCATCCCAGAATTCTCAGCATAATTAAAACATTTAAAACAAAGAAGTCCCAAATCATAATCGCAGGACGTCAGTAAAATCCAAGTGGTATGAGATGTACAGAACTTCACAAATCCAAAAGAAAGTATCGAAATTCAGAATTTCAATCCAAATGTCCCATATGATAGTTTAAAAGAAAATGAACAAATTCCGTACAAGCCATGTAAGGATTTCATCAATACTTGCTCCTATATATGAAACAAGTATTAATTTAATCCATACCAAAAGAATTATACATGTCTTTCATTCCATGGACTTCAAAATCAACCAAAATGAACTTGTATTTCTATGTACCTACACAAGTCAGCGGAATAAATCTTCCCCAACTCCAATTTCTGCAGCAGATCTAAACTTCCTCTGAAAAATGTTAAAGGGAGGGGTGAGTATTGGGAAATACTCAGTGAGCGGAGTGCAATGGTATTGTGTAATAAATTAGGGGTGAATGTGGGAGTGTCAAAGTATATCTCAAATAACATTTCATATATATCGAAACATTTTTCAATAAATCAGATAATTCACAAAGTATGCATCCACATCAAATATTCGTTCAGAAAATCACAAGAGTCCCATCGAAATTACTTCCATCTTGCGTTTGGCCGAACCAAGACGAAAGCCCGCCAAGAGGTTTTCCATTTCGGTATTTCAAACACTACCCTCTTCCTTGGCGTTGGCTCGGACCTCCCCGGGGTGCAATCCAGATAGTCCGATGTGGCAGAGAAGAGGCCGCGTATACCTCTCTCGCAATAAAACCCAACCACGCCACCCCGTCGAGTCGCTCCGTGAAGGGAATGACTATAGCCGTTAACTACTAGCACCATGCATTTCTCAAATATGTCATTTCTCAAGTCATGTGCCATAATTTCTAGCAAACAATCATCAATTTCATGTCATAGCAATTTATAGAGCAATATCAAATCACATATGGCACATATGCATTTATAAATACAATGGATACATTCATGTTTCACAATCCAGTTCGGACATCCCACAATCATAAATCAATCTATATAAAATATGTAAAAATCTTACAAAATCATTTATAAAATAATTTTAAACTCATTTTGCTCATTTATAACACAATGAACCATCCACTCACTTTTTAGGAAGGGTTTTCACTCCCAATTTCCAACTCAACAAAATCCAATCTCTTCTTTAATTCGGAAGGCTTTAACCTAAAACATTGGTCACAAATAAATCGTCAAATGAGATCCAATTAAAGGGTTTTCAAATTTCTCCTTAATTTTGTATAAACCTTAGTTCCTCCTATGAAATTCCACCAAAATGTAGATAACCTAAATTGTTGCCTCAAAAATATCAGATGGAATTTACAAGTCCTAATTATTTGACTTCCACTCACCCAAATCCAGCAAAGAATCAAACAAATGGAAAAACCCCAATAAATCATTACCATGGGCAGACCACGAAGAAATCCTAATCACAAGACACATCATAGACCAACCCCATTCGAATTCATGCCATGTCTCTCTACTTCGAGAAAATCATCACCAATTTTAGGCAACTAATCTCCAAAGAAAAAGTCAACATAATTATGCACTGAGATTTTGTCTACCCAAAAATGAAGTGGGCAGAGTAAGTGTATCAGAAAGCTAAAGTATTCAACTTTAGTTCTGAGGCACAAGCATAACTTAGCAAAAGACCCATGAATTTCCTAATTCAGAAAATCATAACACTAATGTGAGAGAGAGAGAGAGAGAGAGCTACTTAGTGTGAGCAGTCCGCCAGGGATGCGTTTTCAAGAGGTGAGTAGTTCGCCATCAGCCTTCGAGGGCCTTCTAAGAATGGATGCCAGGGGTCTCCGACTGGGCTTGGTCCCTTTCGTCTTTCACCCAAAAGAGAGAGATAGAGAGGGATGGGAGATGGGAGAAAATGAGAGAGAGAATCGGGAGAGGGAGAGAATGAAAGAAACAGAGAGGGAGAGATTGGGGGCGAGAGATGAGAGAGTGACGGGAGAGTAAGAGTGATGGGGGTTGGGGTTTTGGGGGAATGAAATTGGGGAATTGGGAAAGTGGGGGAAAAAGGAAGAGAGAGAGAGAGAGTGTGTGTGTTTTGTTGACTTTTTTTTTTCTTTTTTTCTTTTTTTTTCTCGGTATTACAACACTTAACCCCCTAAAAACAAATTTCGTTCTCGAAATTTTAAAACACAATTTATACATCAAAGAGCTGCAGATATTGCTTCCGCATTGATTCTTCAGTCTCCCAAGTCTGTTCTTCTACTCGGTTGTTTCTCCACAATACTTTCACCATTGGGATTTGCCTATTCCTTAATTGCTTGAGTTGTCGATCTATGATTTTCACTAGTTGTACCTTGAAACTCAAATTCTCATTCAATTCCACTGGAGGTGCTTCCAATGCGTGTGAGGGATCCGGTAAATACTTCTTCAACATGGAAACGTGAAAAACGTCATGGATTCTCTGCAACTCCGGCGGCAATTCTAGCCGGCATGCCACTTGTCCAATCCTTTCAAGAATTCTGAAGGGACCGATATAACGAGGATTTAGCTTTCCCCGTTTCTGAAAACGGATTACGCCATTCCAAGGAGATATATTCAAAAACACCATATCTCCTTCTTCAAATTCCAAAGGTCTTCTTCTCTTGTCAGCATAGCTCTTTTGTCGATCTTGAGCCACCTTCATTCTTTCCCGAATCAGTTTCACTTTTTCTTTTGTGGCCTCAATCATTTCTATACTTTCAATCTTTCTCTCTCCAACTTCATCCCAATACAAGGGAGTATGACACTTCCTTCCATAAAGGGCTTCATATGGAGGCATCCCCATGCTTGCTTGATAACTGTTGTTATAGGCAAATTCAACCAACGGAAGGTGTCTATCCCAACTACCTTGAAATTCCATAACACATGCCCTAAGCATGTCCTCCAATGTTTGGATGGTGCGCTCCGATTGTCCATCGGTTTGGAGATGAAAAGCAGTGCTGAATTTCAACTTAGTCCCTAAGGACTCTTGTAAGTTTGGCCAGAATCTAGAAGTGAATCGAGGATCACGGTCCGATACAATAGACACCGGTACTCCGTGAAGCCTTACGATCTCATCAATGTACAACTTTGTCAATCTTTCCAAGGAATAAGTATTCTGAATCGGCAAGAAGTGAGCCGATTTGGTGAGACGGTCTACAATCACCCATATGGCATCGTGACGGCTCGGAGTACGTGGCAATCCCACTACGAAATCCATAGTGATATGCTCCCATTTCTATTCGGGAATTGGTAGTGGTTGAAGTGTCCCTGCCGGTTTCTGATGTTCAGCCTTGATCTGCTGGCATACAAGACACCTCGCCACAAATTCGGCTATCTCTCTCTTCATCCCAGACCATCAATATGATTCTTTGAAGGTTCGATACATTTTGGTACTCCCCGGATGCATAGCATAGGCCGAGGAATGCACCTCTTCGAGTATAGCCTTCCGGAGATCTTCATTTTTCGGAATGCACATTCGTTTCCCATACAATATAATTCCATCATCCTGAATCCAGAATTCACCGCCTTCCCCTTTTTGGATTTTCTCAACAATGCCCTTCAACTCATCATCTATAGCCTGAAGCTCCCGAATGCGATCCAACAATATAGGTCTAACCACAAACTTGGCTAATAAAGCACCTCGATCATCCTTAGCCAACTTAACTCCAAGTGCTCGGAGTCCAACTAAACAAGAGAGGTAAGAACTCCCTTGGGATGCCGTAGACGAGGACTTGAGACTTAAAGCATCAGCTACGACATTCGCCTTCCCGGGGTGGTAGTCAATAACTAAGTCATAATCCTTGATCAGCTCTAACCACCTTCTTTGTCTCAAATTGAGCTCCTTCTGAGTGAGTAAGTATTTGAGACTCTTGTGATCGGTAAAGACCTTGCAAGTAACCCCATACAGATAATGCCGCCAAATCTTTAAAGCAAACACAATGGAAGCTAGCTCCAAATCATGAGTAGGATAGTTCACTTCGTGTTTCTTTAGTTGGCGAGAAGCGTAAGCAATCACCTTATCACCTTGCATCAGCACGTACCCTAATCCTTGCTTGCTGGCATCACTGTACACCACATAATCACCACCGCCACTAGTAGGGAGAGCAAGGATAGGAGCGGAGGTCAACCTTTGCTTAAGCTCTTGAAAACTATCCTCACACTTTTCACCCCATTCGAACTTGACTCCCTTTCGAGTCAAACTTGTCATCGGAGCTGCTATTTTCAAGAATCCTTCTACGAATCTCCGATAATACCCTGCTAATCCAAGAAAACTTCGCACTTCAGTGACATTTTTAGGCTGCTCCCACTTCAGAATGACTTCCACCTTCTTTGGATCCACAAAAATCCCGTCGCTAGAAACCACATGTCCTAAAAATCCAATCTCTCTTAGCCAAAACTCGTATTTTGAGAACTTGGCATACAACTCTTTTTCCCTAAGAGTTTGCAAAATGATTCGGTAATGTTTGGAATGCTCTTCATCACTTTTGGAATACACCAAAATGTCGTCGATGAAGACTATAACAAATTTATCAAGATAAGAATGGAACACTCGATTCATGAGATCCATGAAGGCCGCAGGAGCATTCGTCAATCCAAAGGGCATTACTAGGAATTCGTAGTGTCCATACCGCGTTCTAAATGCGGTCTTATGAACATCACCATCATTGATCTTCAACTGATGATAACCAGATCTCAAGTCGATCTTTGAAAAGATACTTGCACCTTGAAGTTGATCAAACAGATCATCAATTCTCGGAAGAGGATACTTATTCTTTATCGTTGCCTTGTTGAGCTGTCGGTAGTCAATACATAATCGGAGGGTTCCGTCCTTTTTCTTTACAAACAAGACCGGAGCACCCCAAGGTGAAGTGCTCGGTCGGATAAACCCTTTCTCCAACAATTCTTGGAGCTGAACCTTCAGTTCTTTCAATTCTGCGGGTGCCATTCGATACGGGGGAATAGAAATTGGTGCGGTACCGGGAATTAGATCTATGGTGAAATCGAACTCCCGGTTTGGTGGCAACCCAGGCAACTCTTCCGGAAAAACCTCCGGAAACTCATTTACCACAGGAACATCGTCCAGACTAGGACTTCCCACCGTAGTATCAACAATGTGTGCCAAATAAACTTCACATCCCTTATGCACTAGTCTCCGTGCTTCAAGAGCTGAAACTATACAACTCGGCAACACTCGCCGTTCTCCGGCGAATACAAGCAAGGGATGTCCTTGCTTTCGGAATTCCACTTCCTTAGTGAAGCAATTCACTGAAGCTCGGTGAAAATACAGCCAATCCATACCTAGAATGACATTAAAATCTTTCATTTCCAACGGAATCAAATCCGCCTCGAGAGTTACTTTCCCGATTTTTACCTCACAAGACTTATACACTGTTCCCTTGATTAAATGTTCTCCCAAAGGTGTGATAACCAATAATTCCTCAACCAGTGGAACTAAAGGCTTATCAGAATGTCTAGCAAATCCCGAACTCACAAAGGAATGATTAGACCCGGTATCTATGAGCACATGTGCATCAACATCAAAAATTTTCATTGTACCTATAATTATAAACCATAAACAAAGTCATATCATCCACATTCTTCAAGTCATGATCACAACTATCAAATTATAATCATAAACCATTTATGTCACATTTTCAATTTCAAAACTTAAAATTTAATAGAGATTTACCTGTGACTACATCAGGATTTACTTGGGCCTCTTCATTTGTCATGGCATAGATTCGGGTCTGAGTTCTAGGTTGAGGGAGTTGTGTGGGGGCAGCTACAGTATTACTTCCCGTGCCCGTCCTCGGTGCATTGCTAGTGGAAGGTGTAGAAGCCATCGTTGAATCTCTTCTAGAACCACTCAAGGGATCTCTAACTTGTCGGCTTCCTTGCCATTCTACATTTAACTCCGGACAAGAGTGCCAAATGTGACCCTCCTTCCCACAATGGTAGCATCTTTTGGGTTCCACACATGGACCCGGATGACGTCCATTGCAATTTGGGCAAGTTTCTCCTCTGCCACCCATGGACCCTACTCCCATACCAACAGTTTTGCTGGGAGAACTAGGCCTAAAAGTAGATTGTCTTGGAGGAAAGCCAATCGATCCCGAAAAGGATCTACCGCTATAAGAGCCCATGTCTCGACTTCTTTTAAATCATTGACTCGAACCGGAGCCACTAGGCCTCTTTCCTTTCTCATGATGCTCTCTGACTTTGTTTCTCTCTATCACCATTTTCTCGGCCCTCAAGGCCAAGTCTAGAATGTCTTGGAAAGTATGCCCCTTGGTGATGGGCATTTTCTCTCTGATATTCAAATTTAGTCCCAACTCAAACTTTGAACTTAGAGACTCCTCGGAGTTCACAAACTCCGGAACATAATTAGCAAGCTCTCTCAGTTCTGTCTCGTACTCAGATACTGTCTTGTTTCCTTGAGCTAATTTGAAAAAATCCTCTCTTTTTTGATCCCGATAGAATCGGGTGTCATATTTCTCCTCGAATGCCCTAAGAAATTCTATCCAATTAGGAGGAACAGGAGCCCTTCCCTTCACATTCTCCCACCATGTTCTTGCACCTTTATCCAACAGTTTCACCGCCACTCATAATTTCATCTCATCGCTTAATCTCATGTCGGAGACGGTCTCTTGAACTCGGCCAATCCATTCATTGGCCACTGAAGCATCAGAAGTACCCGCGAATGTCTCACATCCTAATTGCCTTGCCTCCTTTATTAACTTAGATAACTCCACAGTAGGGCGATCGGTTGTTGTGACAACCGGAGGAGGAGGCGCTAGTGGGGTACTAGGAGTAGCAACCGGCACTGAAGGAGTAGTCGGTGGAGGAGCTGAAGTCGCATGTGGAGCTTGGTACTGCGCTCCGAAGGTGTTCCACCACTCTATTACTTGCTGAAGAGCAGCAATAGGAGGAGCCGAAATCCCGATAGGAGGAGCCGGCTGTGTAGGCACGGAAGGAGGAAGAGCATGCGATGACGACTCATCCTCATGCTCCGGCGGAGGAATCTTGTTCACATTCCTCATTCTCTTTCGTGGAGGCATAGTGATCTACACAACAAAAAGTTACAATTAAGTCAAACGGTTAAGCGAAGGCTAATAGTTAACCCCCTAAAAAGAATGTTTCTAATTTCCTAAAAAATCCATGGAAGACTTTGTACATTCTCCGAAAACCTTTTTCGAAAACCAAACATTTCAAAGTTTTTACAAAACTCTCGGGACATTTGGAAACATTTGAAATTATATCCAAAACCATCAAACTTTTAAAAATCGTGAATCTCGCTCTGATAGCAATAAAGCTGTCACGCCCCAATCCTCGGATCGACCACGCAACAGCCGCCGCGTTGTCTCGGTACACGGGCAGAACCTCCCCTTATACCGGGACTTCGCAAGGCTACAAATCAGTTCAAAACTCATCCAATACACCCTCCATCAGAAATGAAAAATCATATGACAATACACATATAAAGGACCCATCCGGTCCATCCCTGTACACACAAGCATACATCGACACGCGAATGGGGCGGGGGTTCCTGTACATGCATACATGCAAAAATTGGCAATTCCAGCCATCCCAGAATTCTCAGCATAATTAAAACATTTAAAACAAAGAAGTCCAAATCATAATCACAGGATTTTACTAACACTTGCATGAAGAAACGAGCTAGCGTCAGTAAAATCCAAGTGGTATGAGATGTACAGAACTTCACAAATCCAAAAGAAAGTATTGAAATTCAGAATTTCAATCCAAATGTCACATATGAGAGTTTAAAAGAAAATGAACAAGTTCCGTACAAGCCATGTAAGGATTCCATCAATACTTGCTCTTATATATGAAACAAGTATTAATTTAATCCATACCAAAAGAATTATACATGTCTTTCATTCCATGGACTTCAAAATCAACCAAAATGAACTTGTATTTCTATGTACCTACACAAGTCAGCGAAATAAATCTTCCCCAACTCCAATTTCTGCAGCAGATCTAAACTTTCTCTGAAAAATGTTAAAGGGAGGGGTGAGTATTGGGAAATACTCAGTGAGCAGAGTGCAATGGTATAATTGTGTGATAAATGAGGGGTGAATGTGGGAGTGACAAAGTATATCTCAAATAACATTTCATATATATCGAAACATTTTTCAATAAATCAGATAATTCACAAAGTATGCATCCACATCAAATATTCTTTCAGAAAATCACAAGGGTCCCATCGAAATTACTTCCATCTTGCATTTGGCCGAACCAAGACGAAAGCCCGCCAAGAGGTTTTCCATTTCGGTATTTCAAACACTACCCTCTTCCTTGGCGTTGGCTCGGACCTCCCCGGGGTGCAATCCAGATAGTCTGACGTGGCAGAGAAGAGGCCGCGTATACCTCTCTCCCAAAAAAACCCAACCACGCCACCCCGTCGGGTCGCTCCGTGGAGGGAATGACTATAGCCATTAACTACTAGCACCGTGCATTTCTCAAATATGTCATTTCTCAAGTCATGTGCCATAATTTCTAGCAAACAATCATCAATTTCATGTCATAGCAATTTATAGAGCAATATCAAATCACATATGGCACATATGCATTTATAAATACAATGGATGCATTCATGTTTCACAATCCAGTCCGGACATCCCACAATCATAAAACAATTTATATAAAATATCTAAAAATTTTACAAAATCATTTAGAAAACAATTTTAAACTCATTTTGCTCATTTATAACACAATGAACCATCCACTCACTTTTTAGGAAGGGTTTTCACTCCCAATTTCCAACTCAACAAAATCCAATCTCTTCTTTAATTCGGAAGGCTTTAACCTAAAACATTGGTCACAAATAAATCGTCAAATGAGATCCAATTAAAGGGTTTTCAAATTTCTCCTTAATTTTGTATAAACCTTAGTTCCTCCTATGAAATTCCACCAAAATGTAGATAACCTAAATTGTTGCCTCAAAAATATCAGATGGAATTTACAAGTCCTAATTATTTGACTTCCACTCACCCAAATCCAGCAAAGAATCAAACAAATGGAAAAACCCCAATAAATCATTACCATGGGCAGACCACGAAGAAATCCTACTCACAAGACACATCATAGACCAACCCCATTCGAATTCATGCCATGTCTCTCTATTTCAAGAAAATCATCACCAATTTTAGGCAACTAATCTCCAGAGAAAAAGTCAACATAATTATGCACTGAGATTTTGTCTACCCAAAAATGAAGTGGGCAGAGTAAGTGTATCAGAAAGCTAAAGTATTCAACTTTAGTTCTGAGGCACAAGCATAACTTAGCAAAAAACCCATGAATTTCCTAATTCAGAAAATCATAACACTAATGTGAGAGAGAGAGAGAGAGAGAGTTACTTAGTGTGAGCAGTCCGCCAGGGATGCGTTTTCAAGAGGTGAGTAGTTCGCCATCAGCCTTCGAGGGCCTTCTAAGAATGGATGCCAGGGGTCTCCGACTGGGCTTGGTCCCTTTCGTCTTTCACCCAAAAGAGAGAGATAGAGAGGGATGGGAGATGGGAGAAAATGAGAGAGAGAATCGGGAGAGGGAGAGAATGAAAGAAACAGAGAGGGAGAGATTGGGGGCGAGAGATGAGAGAGTGACAGGAGAGTGAGAGTGATGGGGGTTGGGGTTGGGGTTTTGGGGGAATGAAATTGGGGAATTGGGAAAGTGGGGGAAAAAGGAAGAGAGAGAGAGAGTGTGTGTGTTTTGTTGACTTTTTTTTTTCTTTTTTTCTTTTTTTTTTTCTCGGTATTACAGTTTCTTCTAGGATGTCCAATTTGTTAGACTTTGCTGGAATGAAGTCAGCTCATAATGCTGTGCTTCGTGACATGGTAATGCTTGAGAATCAAATTTCACTGTTTGTACTACGGAAGGTTCTAGAAATCCGATACTTCCCGGAGGAAGAAGCCAATGAGATTCTGCTTTCCATGCTAATGGGAATATGCAAGAATCTCTAGCCCTTCAAAGTGAGACATGAGACCTCGAAAATTGAGGTTGATAGATATGCACATTTGTTGGATTTCATGTACCACAGGATCATGCCTCCTCAAGCAGCCAAAGATTCATTGAAGACCACTGAAATTGAGGAAAAGAAGAAAGAAGTGAAAGATGAAGAGCAACCAAAAGCAGCAAAGTCACTTGATAGCTCAAATCTGGTTTCACAGGCTCTTGACCAGATCAAGAATATATCCACAGAATTATTAAATTTGTTGCTAACCATTCTTAAGAAACAGTTCACAAACTTGTTGAAAGGTCCCTTGAAAAACCTCAGTAAAATATCACTTCCGGGTCCTCTCAAAATCAACCTAATTGCCTCTCTCACGTCTTTCCAAAATTCTGGGATTCTCTCTCATAGCAAAACCTCTTGAATCCCTTTTCGCATGAGAGCTCGAGTGACACCATCACAAAACCTCCACTAGTCGAGGAAATTGCTATTCCTTCAGTCTCTGAGCTCTCAAAATCAGGTGTTCTTTTAGAGCCCCTGAAGGATGGTACTATATTAGATATAGATTTTGAGATGAAGACTTTCACTCTCCGCCTTCCTGTCATCAATCCAGACGTGAACTCTGAGGTTGTGTTAAGAAACTTGGTAGCCTATGAAGTCTCGGTCGTGTCAGGGCCATTAGTTTTCACACGGTATTGTGAACTAATGACAGGTATCATAGACACTGAGGATGACGTGAAGTTGCTGAGAGAAAAGGGAATTATCGTAAATAGGTTGAAGAAAGATGCGAAGGCCGCAAATATATGGAATGGGATGAGCAAGTCCGTTAAGTTGAACAAGGTGGAAAAGCTGGACAAGGTGATCGAAAATGTGAACAGGTTTGCTGCCAATAGATGGAAAATTAAAGCGACCAAATATTTGCAGAATTATGTGTTTGGGTCATGGAAGTGTCTGACATTGTTGGCTGCTATTTTCCTCTTGCTCATGACGGCTCTGCAATCCATTTGCTCGGTTTATAGCTGCTCCTGCTTACTTCATCTGGATTATCTGGAGACTACTAACTGAGCTCGTGATGCTCTGCGTTGCTCCTTTGAGGATTCTAGGTTTTGTTCTTTTTTCTTTTTTTGTTTTTGGAGGAAACTTTTGCTGGCTTTTAGTGTGTGATGGAATTGGAAATTGCCTGTTAGTAACTTTAAGGAGATAAATCAATTCTAGTTATTGTCTTCTTTTTCAATGTTGGCAATTGGGCTATCTGATAGAATTTTATTCTACTTTGGAAGTGTTGTTGCTTCAAATGTGACCAATGACCATATCACCAGGCCGATACCCTTCTCTTATTTCACAATTTCATTTTAGGTGATACATTCAATTAAATTTAATTGATTTTTAACTTTCATGGTAATTACTTGAATTGAATGAGACAAAAGGAAATGTGTTTGCTAAACATATAATTGCATCTAATGTGTTTAAGGTGGTTCAAGTACCTAGAATCAAAATCTCGAATTTAGTAGAGCAAGTGTCCATAGATAAACTCTAGGGTGCTAACACCCAAGAAAAAAAACATAATTATGATTATTAAAATTGGCGAATTAAATATAATTTGGGAGTAGGTATACAGAAAATAGGTTCACATATATTAATTTTATTTAGGATGTGAGGTACTAATCACGTGCTCATAACATTTTTAATATTGTCTTTAAGTGTGCATTTAAGGTTTTCAACCCTTCAATTGCACCTCTAAACTTTCAATTTTCATGTTTTTTTTTCTCCTAAAAGGGTAAAACCCTGAAATTAAGTACAAATACAAAATAGTTCTAAACTTTCCAAAGAAAAAACCTATCCTCATTTATGAAAATGTATAAAATTAATTTTTTTTCATTTATAGTTCGTTTGTTTTACTGTTAAAGTAATAAAAATAGAAAAATTATTTTTTAATTTAAAAATATCATTATATATTTTTAAAAAGAAAAGAAAGAGAGAGAGAATCCATTTCTCTCTTCCTTTCTATCTCTCTTGTCTCTCCTTTTTTTTTTTTAAAATCTCTGTTCAACTTTTACTCTCTGAATCTCTTCGTCTCTTTTTTTCTCTCTTTGTAGTAAAACCTTATTTGTTTAACTAATACAGGCTTTGGACAGTATCATATTTTGAGAGTTTGAGAGACAAGAGCAAGTTCAAGCTTAAACTTTGATTTAAAAGGAACTGATTTGGAAAAGGCTTCATCTATAAGTCCCGTCGTCAAGCTTAAACTTATTGAAGGAATTGATTTGGGAGCTTCAATTAAAATATCTTCAATTGCCTCTTGTTTTCTCGAAAATGGCTAAAAAATTTTGAAAACCCATCTCATCAAAATTAAAAAGTATGGTGGTTAAGTTAGAATTGTTCTGGTACGAGGGCATGAGAGAATGACCATGGATCTAGGGAAGATCTATATGATTAATTTTATAAACAGTATTGTTTTAACTCAAGCTTGTAATTTAATGGGCCTGCATGTGGTCTTCTTTTGGGCTTGGCACATTATAATACAGACCCAAAAGCAAACTCTATAGTAAAAGGTGATAGTGCGAGAAGGATATTAAATCTGGTCCATGGAAATCAGACTCTCAAATTTAGACAACTCCGATGGCCTGGGCCCAAACCTTTTTCGTATTTGTTTTATTTTATAAACAATTGATATTTGGTAACCAGATTAAATTTGATTTGACATGAATTAAACTCTTAAGAGATGAAACTCTTCTAATACTTATTTTCTTCATTCAAAATATTTGAATTCAAAATTTTAATTAAAAGACATCAGTATCCATTCACAACACCAACTATATATTGGACCAAACCTTTTTCGTATGGAAATTCTATGGTCATGCCATTATTTACTTGCTAGATACTGCACAAAAATCCTTGGAAACAATATTAGGGTTAATCAATGGATGCAGTCATTCAAGGACAACAAAAATAGGAGTATTAGACAACAGCCGAAAGAAACCCATGCAAAATAACACTATCTCACTAAGCAGTCTGACCCATAAAAAAAAAAAGACACACTACAAACAAGAGCGGGCTTCTCTCCCCTCGTGAAGAAGGCTGGATTTTAGAACTCACAAAGCAAAGGACAACATGTTAAGAAATATCATTGTAATTTATTCTATGAATATTTACTTTCCTTGATACAAATAGTGGATGACTGTTTCTAAGCTACTTTAAAAATTGGAAGGATTGCACTGTCCTCTCTTGTTAATAGAATACACGTTCAACCAATTCTCTATATTCTTTTTAGGTGAAGAAAGGAAAGAAAGAAAAGGCATAAAGCCCAACAGAACACTACAAAGCAGCCCTCCTAGCAAGGAGGGACTTCGGCTTACTGCCCCTAAAAGAACCCAAACCCAACCTATTTTTCTCTAATTGAATGCGTAGGCTCTGAGGAGGCTTCTCCAAGATAGAGGTTCTGGGAGGAGTTGTACTTCCAAGTTTAGCCAATAAGTCAACACTTCTGTTACCTTCTCTGAAGACATGAGAAGTACGCGTCACCCCTAAATCCCTCATCAAATCTTTGCATCCAACACATACAGTGGAGAGGGTAAGCTTCATCTTCCTTGTCTTCCATGAGGTGCACAAGGGTGAGGCAGTCCACCTCCACTTGCGGGTCGTTGATTTTCCTAATCTTGGCAAGGTGCTGGCCCTCTCTCAGCCCCTATAGTTTAGTAATGATAACATTGGTGTAGCTAATGTTGAAAATGTAGCCCTTTAGCTAACTCCCATCTTCTCTTATCAAGAGACCTCCAGCACTCGCTTTCTTATTGTCAAGGGACACAGCACCATTGGAGTTGAGTATCCTGTATTAGGGGCCTCCCATTTAACCCACGTCAAGTGGGGCTCACGCCCACTGCTTCTTCCCTTGAATGTTTCCATCCACTCACTGCTCATGATACATGCCCTCATAACTAATGTCTGGATTTCTTCATTTTTATTCTCTATAGCAGCTATGCATCTTCTCTTCCAAAAAGTCTAGATGGTTGCTATGAAAGGGGCTTAATTTCATCTGGGGGAAGTTAAACTTGGCCTCAACCCCCTTCTTCAACCAAGTTTTTAGCTCACCAGCCCAAAAGTCCTCCAACTTCTCAATGTCAAGACAATAGTTTCTCCAAAAGGCCCTTGACTCGGTACAATCTCTGAGAACATGAATCAGGGTCTCAAGAAGTTCCTTGCACTTGGGGCAAGTACCATCTTCAGTAAAGCCCCTTCTCCTTCTTTCAATATTGGTCATGCACCTTTCCAACCCCGCAATCCAAAGAAAGAACTTGACTTTCTCCAGCCCCTTAACTTTGCAAACCCACCTCCAGTCATCCTCGTCCTGAATGCCTCTCACTTGAAGCTCTTGCATGGACCAGTAGGCATTAGCTACTAAAAAGCAGCCATTGTTAGAGACACTCCAGGTGATCGAGTCCTCCATACCTTCCCTCCTAGGAATCATGATTCCTTTTATTTCCTCAACCTTCTCAGCAACAACCGAACCTCTGAGGTCTTGCTCTTTCCACTTGCCTTCATTGTTTATAAAATCCTGCACCTTAAACTGGGGGAGCTCTCTATGGTGAGGGGCAATGGTGTGGTCTATCAGAATGGTATCTCCTACCCAAATATCATTCCAAAAGTCGATGTCTTTTCCACTCCCAACTCTTCATCTTATGCCTGACTTTAGACAACTCCTGCTATTTAGGATGCCCTTCCACACACCAGAACTACCAATTATATTTTTGAATTCAAGGAAGTTGTCCTTTCTGAGGTACTTGGCCCTCAACACTTGGCACCACAGGGGCTTCTCGCCTTTGGCCAGAGACCACCCTAGCTTGGCAAGAAATGCCTTATTGCAGTCCCTCATCTTCCAGATCCCCAAGCCCCCCATCTTCTTAGGCTTGCAAACAACTTCATAGTTGACCAGGTGATGTCGCCCTCGTTGCTTCCCTATAGAAAGTCCCTATTTAATCTATCCAATCTATTGCAGGTTTCCCTTGAAAACCAAGCAATTTGCATAGAGTACATAGGAATGGCAGTATTCACTGCCTGAATAAGTACTCTCTTACCCGCTGCATTCATAACCTTAGCTTTCAAACCGCACGATTTGTTTTGAACTTTCTCAACCAAGTAATTGTAGTTGTCGCTCCTGACTCTTTGTGAATGGTTGGGACTCCCATGTATGAATTTACTCACTACTATTAAAGAGCTTTTGATGGTCCATGATGGTCCATGATGGTCCATTGGGGTCTTAGGAGGGAGCCAGGTCCTAGATTTAGAAGAATTAATCTCCAATCCACTCTCAGGAAAAAATTCTTGAAGACACTCTAGCATAGCACTTAAGTTCAATAGCTCCACCTCAGTAAAAAGGAAGTAAATCATCTGCAAAAAAAAAAAAAAAGGATGTGATATAGGGGCTCTTTTTGTTTATTATGACGATCTCCACCTTCCTTTTCTTACTCTTTCTTGGATCATGTAAGAAAGTCTTTTCATAACCAAGATGAACAAGTAAGGAGACAGGGGGTCACCTTGTCTAAATCCCTAACCTACCTTCATAGATGGGAGCACTTCTCCATTCCATATGAGAGATATTTCACCACACATAACTGCAAACATGATTAATCTAACTATAGGATAGGGAAGATTATTATCTACCCGGACTTTCTCCAAGTATTCCCAACTAACATTGAAGATGCATGTGAGCTCTCGAAGGGGAAAGCTGGTCACGGGCTCGCGGGCTGGTGGGCTGGCGGGCTGGCGGGCTGGCGGGCTGGTGGGCTAGCCAGCAGGTGGGCTCGCAAGCTCGCATCCCGACTTGCTGGCTGCAGAGGGCTTCGCGGGCTGCAATGGGTCGCGTGCTAGAGCATGCTCTCGCTCATGCTAGGCTCGCGCTGGAGCGCTGAGGTAGCGCGCTGGCTCGTGCTGGCTCACGCTGGGCTCGAGCTGGGTTCGCGCGCTTGCTCGTGCTAGGCTTGCGCTGGGCCCACGCGCCGGCTCGCGCTGGCTTGCGCGCTGCTCACGAGAGATTGCTCGTAGTGGATCGCGCTAGAGCACGTGCATGCGCAGGCGCGCGGTCGTGCATAGGCGTCGTCCCGAGCAGGCGCACACTCGCACTGTAGAGCACTCGGGCAGAAGGTTCAACACTGCTCGCGCGCTCACGCGAGGAATAAGGCGTTGCAAGCTAGCGCGCTCGCATGAAGAGGGAGGAGCAACGGCGGTGGGTGGCGAAAGGGAGAGGCCGCGATGGAGGAGAAGGGCAGCGGCAGAGGAGAAGAGAAAGAGAGAGAGAGAGAGAGAGATAGAGAAAAAGGAAAAAAAAAAAGATATTAGGGCTTTTTAGTCCTAATCCAAATTTGGGATTTTTTTTCTTCGGTATTACATTTTCTAATCCCCTAAAATCAAGTTTCGTTCTCGAAACTAAAAGAGAACTAAACTGCAAATAAATGGGGGTACTGTCTCCTCATAACCTCCTCGAACTCCCAAGTCTCCTCCTCGATCTGATCACTCTTCCACAAACTTTGACCAATGAAATTTCCTTACTTCGCAGCTTTCTGACCTGTCGATCTAGAATAGCCACGAACTGAACTGAAAGACTAAGGTTCTCTCGTAACTCAAGAGGTGGAGGCTCAAGTATATGAGAAGGATCGGCCAAGTATTTTCTGAGTACTGAGACATGGAATACGTCGTGAATATGAGATAGTTCTTCTAGCAGCTCCAATCTATATGCCACACTCCTGACCCTCTCAAGGATACGGAAGGGCACAATATATCTGGGGGTCAACTTGTCACGCTGCCTGAACCGTATAACTCTCCTCCAAGGAGATATCCTCAAGAAGACCATATCTCTCGTAGCAAACTCAAGAGGTCGTCGCCTACGATCAGTATACGTCTTCTGTCTTAAAATAAAATAAAATAAAATGAAAAAGAGATAAATAAATCAATAGATAAATATGTAAAAAGTATTGGTTTAATTTGTGCGGATTTTTCTACGCCATCCATTTCTATCCAAAACCATTTCCTTTTGTAAAGTCTTAATTTTCAAATCTTTGCGGATAACTTACATCCAAGTTTTTAGCGGTCTACCTCTACGTTTTACTAAATTTCCTATATTTAAGTTTTTGGTTCTTCTAACAGACGCATTTTTGGGTCTTCTTTGCACATGCCCAAACCATCTCAGACGGCACTCTCGCATCTTATCCATAATTGAACTAACTCCCAACTTATTTCGGATCTCTTCATTTCTTATTCTATCTTTTCTAGTTTTTTCACACATCCACCTAAGTATCCTCATTTCTGCTACAAACATCTTTTGTTTTTATTGTTGTTTAACAGTCCAGCACTCAGTACCATATAATAGTGTAGATCTAACCGCGTTTCTATAAAACTTTCCCTTTAAGTGCAATGGCATCATGTGATCGCAAAAAATTTCGGAGGTCTTTCTCCATTTCATCCAACCCGCTTGAATTCTATGGTTCACATCTCCATTGATATTACCATCATTTTGAATGATAGATCCTAAGTATCTAAATCGTTCACTTTTGAGTACCTCTTACCCATCTAACATAATCGTTGCTTCATCAATCCGGGGGCTGTCACTAAACCCACATCTTATATATTCTGTTTTCGATCTATTCAGTCTAAACCCTATAGATTCTAGCGTAAATCTCTATAACTCGAGTTTAGCACTAACACTCTCTATATTTTCATCAACTAGCACTATATTATCTGCGAAAAGTATACATCATGGTATTTCATTTTGGATATTTTTGGTAATTTCGTCTATCACTACTGCGAAGAGGAGGGGACTTAATGCCGAATCTTGATGGAGTCCAATGTTAATGGGAAAACTATCACTCAAACCCCCGTAAGTTCTTACACCGGTTACAGCTCCCTCATATATATCTCTAATTAGGTTAATATATCTCAAGGATATCCCTTTCTTCATCAGCCCCCACCACAATAAGTTTCTAGGAACTCTATCATATGTTTTTTCTAGATCAATGAATACCATATGTAGATCTCTCTTATGTGCTTTATATGTCTCCATTAAATGTTTTAGCAAGTGGATCGCTTCCGTGGTGGATCTGCCTGGTATAAATCTAAATTGATTTTGAGATATATTTATCTCCAATCTCAATCTATGTTCTATTACTCTCTCCCATAATTTCATAGTATGACTCATAAGTTTAATCTCTCTATAATTAGAGCAATCCTGTATATCTCATTTATTCTTATATAGCGGTATAATTACACTTTTTCTCCATATCTTAGGCATTCTCTTAGTTTCCCAAATATTATTGAAAATATCCGTTAATATTTTTATACCAAATTCACCCAAACATTTCCACACTTCTATAGGAATGCCATCAGATCCTATGGCTTTATTATTCTTCATTCTCTTTAAAGGCTCCTTCACTTCAAGAGGACGAATTTTGAGTTTAAAATCTCTATTGATCTCTTCTATAGGTATTTCGATATTTCCTATATCTCCCGTATTCTTAACATTAAAGAGATCGTCAAAATAATCACGCCAACGGTTTCTTATGTCCTCATCCTTTATAAGTATATTATTGGTTCCACTCTTAATGCACCAACACCATTTAAATCTTTACTCTTTCGCTCCCTTAGTTTGGCAATTTTGTAAATCTCTTTCTCTCCGTCTTTAGTATCAAATTTCTTGTATATTTCATTATACATCTTACTCTTTGACTTTTGGATAAACTTTTTCACATCCTTTTTTCTTTCTTGTATTTTTCATATGCATCACTACTGCTATTACCTTTAAGGTTTCTATAACACTCTTGTTTGGTGCAGATAGCCATTTGAATTTTTTCGTTCCACCACTATGATTCTTTGCCTATTGGGACCTGACCCTTCGATATACCAAGAACTTCCTTACATGTGCTCATAATATTATTAGATATTTCATTCCACATTGTTTCTGAATCATTCTTAATAGACCAATTTGCCACTTGATATAATCTATCTCTAAAAGTCGTCAACTTTTCTCCTTTTAAATTCCACCACTTAATTCTTAAATCCACAAATAGGCGATGTCTCTTTTGCCTTTTAAACACACGTATATCTAAAACCAGAGGTCTATGCTGAGTTGCCGCACTCTCTCCCGGTATAACCTTACAATCTTTACAAGTCATTTTATCAACTTTTCTAGTGAGGAAGAAATCTATTTGACTAGTATTAAACCCACTTTTATATGTGACTAAGTGTGATTCTCTTTTTTTGAAGAAAGTGTTTACAACTACCAACTCGAATGCTGTAGCAAACTCTAAAATGGTATATCCCACCTCATTCCTACAACCAAATCCAAAGTTTCCATGTACAGTTTCGAATCCTTCATTCCTTTCGCCTACATGTCCATTTAGATCTCCTCCTATAAATAACTTTTCTGTACTATGTATGATTTGTATAAAATCATCTAAATCCTCCCAAAATTGTTTTTTACTAATTGCATCTGTACCTATTTGGGGCGCATACACACTAACTATATAACTATATTTTCTCTGTCTACTAACTTAACAAGTATAATTCTATCTTCCTTTTTTCGTATCTCTATTATATCATCTAATAGATCTTATCCCTTCTACATTCTTAGTTCTATCCCTACCGGTATACCAAAGCTTATGGCCATAGGGTTCCACTACTTTAGCCTTCTCTCCTACCCATTTGGTTTCTTGAAGACACAAAATATGAATTTTCCGTCTATTCATTGTTTCTCCTATCTCTCCTAGCTTACCGATCAAAGATCCTATATTCCAAGTGTCTATGCAAATCCTATCTTCATGAACTAATTTATTTACCCACACCCTAGAGTCCCTTGTTAACTTGTCGCTACACCCAGGGTCCGATATAACGCGTCGCTGAGGGGGAAACGCCCCATAGGTTTTTAATTGTTTGTCTCTCATTTTTTTTCATTTGATAGAATTTTTACGTTGGCTATCGACCTACCGCAACTCTACTCCTTTACCCGGGCTTGGGACCGACCATGGCGGAGTTCTTCAAATAGATATATAGAAAACGAACTAAGGGACAAATCCCAAAATAAGTAATAATAACTAAATAGGTAGATAGATAAATAAATAGATGAGATAAGTTATATATATCATAAAATATGTATATCTAATAATTGTAATAATAATAATATCAATGATAATAATAATATCAATATTAACAGTGAGTAATAATAATATTAACCAAACTAATATTGTTAATAATAATAATAGCGATAAAAATAATAATGATAATAATGGATAATACTGATAATGTTAATATTGAAAACAAAGTTAATAACAAATATAAATAATAATGCTAGTTAATAATATATTCTATATTAATACTAATTTAATTACTATTAATAATACTAATATTTATAATGCTAGTAATAGAAGTATTAATAATATTAATAGTAAGATCAGTGGTATTAGTAATGTCACGCCCCAAACCGGGATCGTGAACAGCCGCCCGTTGCCCTAAGATGTCGGCTGTATTTTTATAGAAAATTAGATAGAATCTCTCCATAAATCGGAGGTTTCTCATGTACAATTAAATCTGTATAATCAAAATCAATCTATAATTTAAATGAATGGTCATCCCGGTCTCTCCAAAATCAACAAACACCACCGTCAGCATCCAGAACAATGCAAGGCTACAAGTTTCTAGCAGTTCTAGCCACAGACCTCTACTGTCCTATCCAATTAAAGCATGAACAGCCGCTATACCGAGCGGACCTCAGTTTATACAATGTATAACACATTTCCCAAGTAACATTCAAATACGTACAATCGCCTCAATGCAAAGAAAATATGAGAGTTAAATTATACAGTTATCCCAAAATAAGTACATGGCCAACTACGGACCTATATGTCAAGATCTCGCACGGTCGAAACTAAATTAAAAGTAAATCTTACTGTCGGAAATACCAACTCCGCTCTAGAGCCTGTAACGTCGCTCTATCACAATAAACCTGTCTGAGAAGAGAAAATAGAGGGGTGAGTATCACAGGAAGATACTCAGTGAGTGAGGGGGATAATATCAAGCATAAATAGCATAGGTGAACAATTGGAGTGTCAAATAACATCATTTGAAACAAAAATTTACATTTCGCGACAAAATATGATATGTTTAACAATTTGAAATAATTTAATCAATCACACAATAACAAGCATATATGCATCCATTTAAAATCAAGTAATATCAGAGCGAGCCAAAAATGATCCTGGCAAAGGTCAACCGTGACCAAGGACAGGCGCGTCGGGGGTTTTATTATGCATAGACTTTGAAACGCTCTCTACCCCGACGTTGGCCATGAGTTCGCTGGGACCAACTCATCAACGTGTATAGGACCCCGCCCGGTGCTAGACGGTGGTGTCACACACGTCCTTCCCCTACGTGGGTTCAACCGGCCGCGCCTATAGCCTTTGAAATAAATGACGTTTACGGATACCTCCTGCAGAAGCGTATCCGGGCAATCCGTGTCTCTACAAACGCCCTTCGTAGTTACGGAATCATCATAGTATCACAAGGGCACAACGTCCCATAGTATCACAAGGGCACAACGTCCCACAAGTATCATCACATCATCGTATAACTAATGGGCATCCAACTCACATAGTTCATCAAAGCATTTCAAGTCTGCGTGCCAATACGTTTCATCAAATCATTTCAAAACAGCATATTAATGCAACGATAGAAAAAGAAATTTATCAATTATCAAGTAATGGCACAAGTTTTGTTTTCATTTCAAACCATGGATGCATAGTTATCGTAAATATATTTCGAGACACTCCAATAATCACAAAACGGTTTTGAAATTCAATATCATACGTCAGATCAATATATATCAAAAGCAAGTTTTATCAAAAACATGATAGAAAACACGTTTTACTATTTTATGCAAGAGATTAGAGTCCCACTCACTATCTACGGGAGGGAAGTCACTCCCTACTGACAAGCCAAATCGGATCTGACCGCTCGAGTCTCCAAAAGATCAACCTAAATCGGATTATCAATATTTAATATCAAATAAAAGCCAAATCAGGGATTTTCAATTTTTCCCTTCCAAATTTATACCGCCTAATTTACAAAACTTCGTTATAGATTCTCGTTTCCTCAATTTCGAATCATCTGACTCACCAATGGTCAAGTTTCTAATATTTCTCATTTTTTTTGTCTAATTTTTCTCGAATTTCACACATTTCAATATATTATGTAACTTTCGATCTAAATTCGACCTAATTTCGATAGAATTAATTCAAATATTGAAAATGTTGCATTTCTCTCACCTAGGGTTTCTCGAATTTTCGGATCTAGCTGTCGTTCGCCCGTCGGATTGGTTTAAAACCTGTAATATTTCCAAATTTCAAATATATTAGAAACCACTAAATTTCTAAAACCAAACCCTAGAACTTCAACCAAATATAGTCGTTACCTACAGTACAGAAGATGCAGGTGAGCTCTCGAAGGGGAAAGCCGGTCGCGGGCCATCACGGGCTCGCGGGCCAGTGGGCTGGTAGGCTAGCGAGTTGGCGGGCTAGCGGGCTGGCCCGCTGGTGGCTCGTGGGCTCTCAGCCCGGCTTGCTGGCCGCAGCGGGCTTCACGGGTTGCAATAGGCCGCGGCTGGACTGGGCCTTGGGCCGCTGGTGGGCTGGCCTGCTCACGGGCTAGGGCTCGCGCTGGGTCGCGCTAGGTCGCAAGCTGGGTCACGCGTTGGGTCGCGCTGGGTCGCGCGCTGACTCACGCTGGCTCGCACGCTGGCTCATGCTGGGTCACGCGCTGGGTCGCTGGAGATCGCGCCTTGGCTCGAGGAGGCAGCACTGGAGCTGGTGTAAGGATCGCGCAGCTCGTGCGCAGGCGCACGGTCGTGTGCTCTAGCGATCACGGGCTCACGCTCGCGCTCGCGCGGGGAAACGCAAGCTGTAGTCGCGCGCGAAGGGGAGAGGGGAGCCGCTGCCGAGCGCGGTGGTGTGTGCTTGCGGGAGGAGGAGAGAGCGACGAAGGGATAGAGAGAGAGCAGCGAGAGGTAGAGAGAGAGTGTGAGACCGAGGGAAAGAGCTGCCGAGCGCGGTGGTGTGTGCTCGCGGGAGGAGGAGAGAGCGACGGAGGGATAAAGAGAGAGCAGCGAGAGGTAGAGAGAAAGTGTGAGACCGAGGGAAAGAGGGAGAGAGGGAGAAAGAGAGAGAGAGTGAGAGAGAGAAAGGGAAAAGGAGAGATTGGGGCTCTTTTAGCCCCAAATCCCCTTTTTTTTTTTTTGATTATTGGGTATTACAAGTAATGCTATTAATAGGTATTATTAATAATAAGGATATTGTTAATGAAGATAAGGATATTGTTAATAGTAATACTAGTAATAATACAAGTAATAAAGATAAGGATATTGTGAATAACACTAATATTTATATTATTGTTGATACAATAATAATTATTATTATTACTAATGATAATAACTCTACAATGTAATGCAAAAGGTGGGAGGGGTCTTCAGAGTCCTTAGCTGGAGGAGGGAGGTAGAGAGATGGGAGGGGGGCTTTGGCTGAGCTTTCTGAGGCTTTGGCTGAAGATTGACGCCGGCGGGTACAGTGGGACACGGGGAGGGTGGAGGAGACAGATGGATCGGGGCGGAGGGAGAGTGTAGAATGCAGTTTGTTGTAGCAAGTAATGAGGGACAGGTAAGGATGGTACTGGGCAGTGGGAGGTGAAGAGATGTAGAGGTAGAGGCGGATTGTGTGCTCCGGTCAAGGAAGGATTATCGCTGAGGCAGAGAGGGTTCTTGACGGCTAGATCTGGGTGTCGTCGGTGTTTGTATCTCAGTTCTAGTGAGTGTGGGTCGAGTGTGGATCTGATCAGATGCCAGACCTGGGTTCTTAGGCGTGTGGGTCTAAGGGAGATCTGAGTGTATGGGTTTTGAGGGGACGTAGGAGGCAGCAAGCTTCTAGGATCTGCAGATCTGGGTCGTGGGTAGGTGTGAGAGAGATACAAAAAGAGAGAGGGAGAGAAGAGAGAGGGAAACAAAAATCTAGGTCGTGGGTTGGTTTGAGAGAGATACGAAGAGAGAGAGAGAGAGAGAGAGAAAAGGGAAAGACTACTTACCTGGTCGAGCAGCGTAGGAGAGCTGCTCGATTGATCGAAGTGGAGTCGAGATGCTAATCAGTGAAGAGAGCAGCGAGAGAGAGAGAGAGAGAGCGAGCGAGAGGCAGAATCCCTTAATGTGAAAAAAATATAACGAAAAATATTAAACGTGATAAATAATGAAATGAATTTGAATTGAAATATATTTGGATGGATTTTTGTGGCACATTCAAGCCTCCACACAATTGATTTTTATTTTTCTATTTTGAATATTTAATTGTCTTTCCATAATATCCAACAATAGTTTAAAGTAATAATTATAAAATTTTAATAATTCTTTGATGGTTGAGAGACTATATAAACATTTTCCTAGTGTATTAGATCTCTAAATTCAAATTTCATAATTTCATAATTTCATACCATCTATTAAGTGAAATTGAGAATTTAAAAGATTTGTACATATTCCAATGATCATTTTAGTGTATTACAGTCGTCGGAGTTCATCAAAATCACGAATGGCAGAAGGTACATTCAATCTCCCATTTTGGATTATTGTTGTTAGTGTCAATTTTTATTGTATTAAGTACGCATTATTTTGTAATATTTTGAATCAAAGCCGGCGAATTTCAAGATTTTTCAAAATTTAGGACTTTTAGATTTTTTAATATTTGGACCAAAATCTTAATTTTTTAAAAAAAAAATTGAGACCAAAATTAGAATTTTTGTATCGTTATGATCAAAACCATGTTGTCGAATTTAAAATGGACCATTTTTGAGTTTTCCGGTGACTTTCCGGTGAAAGGGTCCAGGTTTGAGACTCTCATGCCTTTCCGGGTCAAGAAGACCAGAAAAGGTTTGTGAGTCCTAGATACATGAGTGGAGTCTTATCTCATTCATTTTTATTGTTAACAAAGAAAAAAACATGTGTAGTCATGTGGGGAGCATTTAAAACATTTGTGGTTAATGCTCACGGATGCTTGATGTGGCCACAATGTGGTCATGCAATTTTTTTTTTTTTTTGAAAGATCCTTGTCCAACATGATCATTATTTTAAGGAAAAAATTCCCAAAATAAATTTCAAAAATACTAATTTTTTTCCCAAGCATAATATTTAAAAATTATGCATAAAGTTAATTTTTGAGAATATTTTTATACATAAAAGAGCGTGTAAAATTATTAAAATATTTTTTGAACCGAAAAATTTTTTGAAAATTTTTCAAAATTTTCAAAATATCTTTTAAACCCAAACTTTGAAAAATCATGCATAAAATTAATTTTGTACATAATTTTATATATAATAGGAGTTACAAAATTGATAAAATATATTAGATAATTTAGTTGAATTTTTATATTAAATTTTTTTACATTTTGGCATGGAAAAATTAAGTAACACATCATTATCTTTGTGATCAATATAATTTCTAAAATTAATTAGAGTATAGCTACAGTAACAATAATTAAGTAGAAAATTATATATAAAGTAATGATCATATTAGGAAAATGATAATTTGTTACGAAAATTATTTTTATATAATGAATCTTAATTCACAAAAAAAAAATTTATATAAAATAATAAAATTAGATATAAAATATCAAAATATATATTTTCAATAGTATTATACCTAGTTGAAATCTCGTTTCTATGTGATACTATAAATATGATTATTGTAGTGCATATCTAGACTGATTCTGTCAAAAAGACGGGGATAAATCAAAAATTGACTGGTTCTTAAGCAGTTTCATAAGATCCACTATCTACGTGGGAACCTACCTGGTACATTAGAAAAATCGGTTTATAGAGAAAAATAGAAAAAGATAAAGAAATTAGAGATAGACTAACTATTGGTAGTTTTCTAATTAGCCCACAGAGATTAGGGAATGAGTTGTTTTTGGTAAATTTTATCATGAAGTCAAATAAATCTAATATAACTAAAACTTTAGTACACAGACAATTTCTATATCATAAATTTATTTTCATATGTTTACATTAGTAAACTTATATTAAATATCTCATATATAGTTAGTAAACATATTTATTTATTTGATAGTATTCCAAACTATAGATTTGAAATTTGATTTCCCAATTTGAATAGAGAGAATTATAAGAAGTGAATGGAAATAGTCCTTCTCTATCTAAGATATCTGGATATTGACTATGTTATCTGAAAAGACGAGTCACCTCTGATAACCGATACCACCTCCATAACAAAAAAGGCTCTTTATGAACAGTGAAAGTGATCCAATCGTCTAAGTACCATATTCATTAAGAGTAAAATTTTTGCTGGTATCCATGACTCGATTAATCAGTATACCAATATCAATGTTCTTCTTAAGACTATAGATAAGTGATTTGTGGTATCTGAGAAATCTTTAACTAGTACCCGTATTGTGCAGTTCTCCTCCATGAGATTCACTACTATCCACAGTGTGCGCAAGTACATCAAGCGGATGCAGAACATATCGACTTAATGAAAAACCCTTGAGGTTGAAATGTTTGAATCTTTTCTCGTGTACTTTATCATCTCTCCCATAACTCTACAGTCCTTTTAAGATCTCTTACAACATACATAAGGTGAAACGATCCATCAATGAATTGATAGCTATGTATATGCAGGAGGAAAGAAGGCTGCTAATGGAGATGAAGCAGGATTCTACAAGTGTACATGTGGCAGTGCGAAGGAAGAAGAAGGGTAAGTTCAAATCAAACCAAAAGGGTACAAAACTGAAAATGAATATAAAGAAATAGTTCAAATGCTTCTTTTGTAAAAAGAATGGATACATGAAATAAGATTGTAACAAGTACAAGTAGGAATTGAGAATAAAAGTATAGAAATCTTATTAATTTGTTATAAATCTTGCATGATTAAGATTTCTCATCACACATGTGGATTGATTCTAGTTGTACCATAATGTGCTGCGAGGCTTGCAAAAGCTAAGAAAGTCAGCACATTGTGAACAACTCATCTGTTCGGGCAATAAGATGAGCTCAAGGATAAAAGCTTTTGGAAATTACGAGGTCATATTAACAAGTAGGCATGTCATGAAGTTGGAAAGAGTTTTTTATGTACTTAACTTTTTCTAGAAAATTAATTTTCATTTCAAAACTTATACAATATGGATATTTTTTTCAATTCGATAATAAAATGACATTATTTTTACATAAAGATATTGTTGATTTTGGTCCATCATTGGATGGACTTTACTATATTTTTTTTGCAAGACAATATATGTTTAAACACAACACATATAGCAATAAAAAGAGATGTTATTGAGAAAAATTACTCTATATTGTAGCACAGGAAATTGGGACACATCGCCATATAGAGGATAAAAAAGTTGATAAAGTATAGGGTACTTGATATGCTAAACTTTAGCAATTTTGAGATTTGTGTGAACTATATTAAGGGAAAACAGATCAACAAGACTCAAAAAGATGCCAAGAATAGCTCAAAATTGTTTGAGATCATATATACAGACATTTGTATTCTAGATTACTATTCACGATATATATATCTTTATATCTTTTGCCATAAGTACGAGTCGTTGGATGTCTTTAAAATTTTCAAGATAAAAATAGAAAAACAATGCGATAAACAAATCAATATCGTAAGGTCAGAAAAATAGGATTGTTGTCCAATACACCATACTTGGTTCATCTGACCAGAATGGGGTAACTGAAAGAAGGAATAGGATCTCGCTTGATATGGCTAGAAGCATAATGGCTAGCTCTAAACTATCTAAATTCTTGTAAACTGAAACTCTCAAAATGGTACATCTTAAACAAAGTTCCAACCAAGGTTGTAGGCAAAACTCCTTTCGAGTTATTAAAAGATTAGAAACATAGTTTAAAACATGTATACATTTAAGTTTATCTTGCAGAGATAAGAGTTTACAATTCACGAGAAAAGAAACTGAACTCAAGGACCATGAGTAGGTACTTTGTCAATTATGCCAGTAAGTCTAAAGGATACAGATTTTATTGTCCATCCTACCATACTAGAATTGTGAAATCTAGAAATGCTAGATTTCTAAAGAATGAGTTGATTTGTGGGAGGAAGGGAGGGCTTAATTTTGAGATTTAACTCCTGAAAGGGGCCCATCAAGTATCCCATCAAATTCAAGTATCAAGTTAGTTGTCATCCAAAATTACTCTCAAGTGTCTATAGACATAAATCAGGGTACATATAATAATAAAGAAATTCCACAAATAGCTAACCAAAATCAAGTTAGTCAACATTTTCCTACGGAGAATGTTGAACCAATATTAAGGAGATCTATTCGAGAAAAAATATCATCTTTACCTGATAACTATGAGGTATACTTTTAGGAGTTTAACTATAATGTCGGAGTTATAGGATCCGGACACGTTTTCACAAATCACAAGTTCTAAGAACTCAAACATATAGCTGAATGTCATAAAATATAAGATGAACTCTATGAGGAGTAGTAGAGTCTGGAATATTGTAGAATTGTCAGATGGGGTAAAACCAATCGGATATAAATGGGTTTTCAATACTAAGACTAACTCATTAGGTAACATCAAAAAATACAATGCTAGACTCGTTGTTAAAGGGTTCACCTAGAGGGAAGAAATCAACTACTCGGAGACATTTTCTCTATTGTCTAAAAAAGATTTATTTTATATCATTCTGACACTTATTGCATATTTTGATCTAGAGTTGCAACAAATGGATATAAAAATAACATTTCTTAATGGAAAATTAGAGGAAGAGATTTATATGTGTCAACGTGAAATTTTTCCTCTAATGATAATAAGCATTTGGTGTGCAAACTCAAGAACATATAAGGGCTCAAACAAATTTCCCGCCAATGGTATTTGAAATTCCACAATATAGTTATTTCATTCGTTTTTTAAGAGAGTCTTGTGAATCAATGCACATATCTCAATGTCAATGGGAACAAATTTTGTTTCCTTGCCCTATACGTAAATGACATACTACTTGCCACAATAATAAATGGATGCTGTATGAGGTGAAACAATTTCTCTCTAAGAATTTTGAGATAAATGATTTAATTAATATATCTTATGTCATCAGCATAAAGATATACTAAAATAGATCTCATAAGATTGTAACTATTTCAAGAGACCTACATGAACAAAATATATAAGAGATACAGGATGGAGAACTATTCACTAAGTATAATTCCAATTGTCAAAGGGGATGGCTTCAATTTAGATCAATGCTCTAAGACAAATTTGAAAATGGAACAGATGGCTAACATCTCATATGCTTCCGTAGTTATAAATTTCATGTATGCACAAGTCTGTACAAGACGTGATACAGCGCATGCTACGGGGATGTTATGAAGATATCAACATAACTCGAGTTTTGAACATTAGAAAGATATAAAGAAGTATTGAGATATCTATAAGATACCAAGAAACGCATGCTTACATACAAAAAAAACTAATAGTTTGGAAGTAGTCAAGTATTCAGATTCAAATTTTGCCTACTATACTGGTTCTCAAAAATCAATGTACATCTTCATGATGGCCGATAGAGTTAATCATAGAGGAGTGCTAACCAAACATTAACTATGACTTTTACTATAGAAGTTGAGTTCATGGCATATTTTGAGATTACATCACACGTGGTATGGCTCAAGAATTTTATATCTGGATTTAGTGTTTTAGATTCTGTACGTATACTATTATATATATTTTGTAATAATTCAGTTACTATATTTTTTGTTAAAAATAATAAGAATAGTAGTCAAAATAAGCATATTGGTATAAAATATTTAACTATTAGGAAAAGAATGTTGGAAAATAAAATTTTATTCTAACACATTAACACTGATTGTATATTGGTGGATCTCTTAACCAAAGATATGACACCAAATAGGTTTATGAATCATATTGTAAATATGAGCGTATTGTCCTATTTAAATGAAACTCATACTTGAATTTTTTCAATAATAATGTATACATATTTTTGTTTTAGAATAAATTTATCACGTTTGGATTCCGACTATACATAAAACTTATTCATAAATTAAATGTCATCTTAAGCTTAGAAAATAGAATGCATTGTGATACACGACAGATAATACTCATTCTTAGAGAATTTAATACTGTGACTCGTGTACTCTATTTTCATAAGAATTTGACTTGATTTTGACTTAAACTCAATTTACTGGATCAAGTGGGAGAATATTAAGAATTTTTTAAATTTAAATTCCGTAAATTAATGCATTCAAAATGAAATTAATTGTAAAAATATAAATGAAAAAAATTAAATATAATAAAAAATGGAAAGAATTTAAATTGGGTTATATTTGACCGGATTTTTGTGACCCATTCAAATTTTTACATAATTAATCATTATTTTTCCGTTTTGAATATTTACTTGTCTTCCCAAAACATCCTAAAAAAGTTTAGAATGACAATTATAAGGTTTTAATGGTTTTTTGATAGTTGAAAATCTATATAAACTCCTTTCTAGTGTATTGAATCTTTAAATCCAAATTTCGTAATTTTATACTATCTATCGAGTGAAATTGAAAATTTAGAAAATTTAGAAAATTTGTACACGTTTCAAAAATCATTTTGGTGGTATTATAGTCATCAGAACTGCTCAGAATCACGAATGGTCAGTGATATATTCGATCCCCTGTTTTGGATTGTTGTTGTTTATGTTCAATTTTTATTGCATTACATCTGCAATATTTTGTAACATTTCACTCACTCAACTCGTTCTCCAAAATGAAAACCCACTACAAGAAAATACAATATCAGCGATGGAAAATTATCGACGGATTTTTTTTCGTCGATAATAGTGACGGAATTACGAAAGATTACCGTCGGACATAATTTTGAGAGATTACCAACGGATTACCGATATAAATTAGTAACGGAAATATTTTCGTCGCTAATCCAGAGCTGTAATGATCTACAGTTAAAAAAAAAATTGTAAATTTATCAGCGACGGATTACCGACGGATTTCTTTTTAATTTTTAATTTTTTAATTTTTTAAATTTTAATTTTTTTTAATTTTTTTGTAAACCTATTAACGACGAATTACCGATAAAAATTTTATCGAAAGATTACCGACGAAAATTTTATCGACAGATTAGTGACGGTTTTTTTAATTATTTTTAAATTATTTTAAATTATTTTTAAATTATTTTTTATTATTTTTAAATTTTTATTTTTCTTCTCTTTTATTATTTTATAATTCTTTTTCTTTTTTCTTTTATTGATTTTATTTTTTCCTTTTATTCTATTATTTTATTATTCAATTTTAATTGGTAAATAAAAAAATAATTTGTTATTCTATCTTAATTAATCAAAGAAATATTTTTAAAATTATTTTTAGCACGAATTTAATCAATATCGAATTTAAACATTTAGAAAAATTTAATGAAAATATTCGATGAAAAAAATTACGTCAAAGTAAAGGAAAAAAAAGAGATAACAGTGAGATAAAAAAAAAAAAAAAAAGAGTAAGGTTAATAATAAAAAAAAAAAAGTAAACGTTAGATAATAAATGATATAAAAAAAAAAGGGTACCACACAACAACAAAATGGCATAGTGGTCGGAGAGCTCATTAGTAATGTCAAAGGCGCAAGTTCGAATCCATCAAGTGTCATTTTTCGCAGAAATAATTTAGGGCTGGCGGGCGGGTATGCAGCGCGAGTGGAGGAGCGTGGGCGTGCGCGTGAAACGGGTGAGCAGGCGCGTGGGTGCAGTCCATCACTGATTTTTTGACAAGATTTAGTAAAATAAAAAATTCGTCACTACGTGTTTACTGATAGTGACCGAAACCCATATTTAAAAGAAAAAAATTTATCACTAATACTTTTTATAAACGAATTTTTTATTTTCAATGATAAAAATATCGATAATGACGTGTTTTCTCACAGTGACCAAAACCCATATTTATAGATCTTCAATACCGGCCCCTCATACTTCACCATCTTGAATGTCCCGCAATCCAAAGCAGTGGAGAAAACTTCATTAGTTGTCCTCATCCTCAAGGCATGAATCTTCAACAATTTCGACTATTTGTGGAGTTCAGAAATTTCATTAATCCTCTGTGGACGGTGAAGAACGTGAAGGAAAATTCTGGAAAGACAACAGCTGATGCTACTACCCGCTTCCTCTGTTTTTACCATTGCGGCTATTGTAGTTCTTCTCTGGACAAAGCATGAGAGAGGAAGAGAGAAGGAGAGATTCAGAAGTTGATCTTCAACACCTTAGAATTGGTATTGCATGCATCTTTTCTCTTTTAAATCATATACTTCTTAATTAGTGAGGAATTTTATGCACAAATCTGTAATGTTAATGTTAAGCATCTCCACCATAAGAATCCATTACTTGATGGTTTGACCAGAAAACCTAGTACCCACGATGGGCTCACGTTATAACTAATGTGTCTCTTTTCTTACATCTGCCGTCAATTAATACAGAAACAAAATTATGTCATCTTGAAGACAACTTGTGACCACGAACTTCAATCTTTATGCCTGATTCCTGCCAAGATAAGGACATCCATATGGTATAGACCTTCATCTTGTAGGCACTCTCTGCCAAGGATGCAAAACTACTGACCCAATAAAAATTTAAAAACAGGAATATATATATATACAAAGCATCAAAAAGAAAAGGTTGCCTGTGTAAATTAATTGCAGTAGTTTATAGGCTGAAACAGAAATGACAAGAGCAACAAAACAGAGGAAGACCAACAAAAGGCGTTGTCGATGCATGCACGTTGTGATATAGACGAGCAACACAAGGAGACGGAAATTTCCGTCTGCTAGAGAATATTGTGTTCTGCAATGTCCTCCTCTAGCCACGTGTTCTGCCATGTCACTACCATGTTAGCATCCATGTCATTTTGCCCGTCACTGGTCATGCATCCCTCACTCCCACTACCATCTATCCTTCCACATCAGCATCCATGTCATATGCCACGTCATCTGTCATGCATCCCTCACTGCCACGTGTCTGCCACATCATGATGAGCACGTCATCAACACATCACAGCCATGCCATCGTCCATGAAATATCTGTTATATTAGTAAATTTTACTAACGTCTCCTAATAAATTTTGACATTCTGAATTCAATTTTTTTATTTCCTTCTTAAGATTTTGTCTCTATCATGGCCAAATTATAGAAAAGTCACATCTCTTACTCCCAATCTTACAATTTTAAAATCTAAAAACTACTGCCAGCACAAGGTGGAGGAGATTTTAAGTACCTTGATAATTACAAATATGAAACCCTTAAGGAGCAGATCATGTTTTGATGTTAGAGAAATTGAGCATTGGAAGCTACATAGAATGTGAAACCTAATAATCGATTGTTTCAATTAAAGAAACCTAATAATCGATTGTTTCAATTAAAGAAAGTTAAATTTTCTTAAAATTAAATCAATTATTAATTTATTTTGATATACAATATTCTCTTATATCAACATTGTTTTGGGATACATTCACAAAGTCCGTTCCAGGATTACGAATCTCTTGGGGACACTTCGTTGGGCCTAAGCATGTCTGGGTGTCGATTTTTAATAGAAGATGGAAAAGGATTGGCTGAAATTTGCAATGGGCATAACATACTTGTCCAAGCCTTCGTTTCGAACTTTTTCCTCTTCCTGGATAGGTGGTTCGAGTAGGAGAGCAGCACTGACCCACGCTACGCGGTGAGGTGTTCATGTTCACTTTGGTCCAGTGTGATTTTGGGAGCCACATCTCCTCTTTAAATTAAAAAAAATAAATAAATAAATAAATAAATAAAAAATTAGAGATGAAACCTTATTAAGCTATTACGGGTAATTTGACTATTTAGACCAGTTTAGCTACAACGGGCCGAGGGATCCCAAACCAAAATTTGTCAAAACTTGGGAAAAAAAAGCGTCGGGAAAATCCTATCTTTTGTAGTGGAGACCATTCCCATTCTGCGGAAAAAGGAAATAGAAAGAAGAGTAAAAATTCCTAGGAGATAGAGAAAGAAAATGGAGAGAATATGAGAAGCTGATTCCATGGAAGAAACTACACAGAGACACGTGCTTCATGTTTTTTTTCTTTTGTTTATTGGGAGATACAAGTTCTCGAACGAACTAAAAGTCCACGATTGACCTCTAATCTGGATGCTCATTCTACTAAACAACAAGACTTAGAATTACAATTATGCCGCTTGTGTTGGTGCCCGGCGGACGCAACTATGACTGAAAACAAAGCGCCCCTTTTAGAGCACATAATGCCAACATAGCGAGCGCGCGCGCACTCTCTCTCTCTCAATGTGAATTGCTATTTATCCCTGCAAGAACTAGTCAGTACAGGGACTGAACATACTTAATCAGACTATCCCTGGTTATAGAATAGACAAATCCAAGTACAAAATGTTCTCTGTCAAACTACACTCAATTTTTCTATTAGCTTTCCTATGCATCATCACTTCAACCTTCTTCACTCTCTCCCATGGGGTTTCCCATTTCAATCAGCTCCCAAGGAAACCAATTTCAGGTGATCTTTTATTTTCTCCTTGGTTTTGCCTAAATGGGTTCTGTCGGACTTGGTGTTTTTATATATAATTTTCTAATTTGAGTTATGGTGTGGATTAGGGATTCAAAGAAGGTTTGCTGCTGAGGAGACGACTAGAAATGAAATTTCAAAGAATTCATTCTCGGCTTTGGTGTTAGCTGAGAGGAGAACACATAGAAAAGACCCATCAAATGGTTTCAAATATTACAAAGGGGGATGGAATATTAAGAATCAACACTACTTATATGTGAGTTTCTCATACCTTTCTCGGGCAAACCATTAAAGAATCTTGGTATTTTATTTGTTCTCACTTTAGGAAATTCTTAGCTTTGAGTGCAGCACACAAACGCAAATTGACAAAATGTTTCTGGCAAATGGTCACCTGAGTGATTTGAAATTTTAGTTGCTTAAAAAGTTTTCCCTCCCTATTAATTTTACGCGCTTCTGTTTATTCTCTACTCTCTGTTCATTCTCTGGCTATAAGGCATTTTTTACCATTCAAGTCCAACATATGGTGCGTTAGTAAGTAGGGTAGTTCATCTTTGCTATTTAGATTCTCTATGCCTCTAATTGTTAAGTTTTTAGGAGCTTGAACTAATTCTTTTCTTTCGGATTGACTTAATTATTCCTGTTTGATCCGATCATTTGCAAAGTTTTCACATCATCTGACTGGCTCTCTCAGCCTATTTTGTTGTAAGACTTTATCTTTGCTCTATAGCAATGATGTGACTAAATTTTTCAGATGGTTCTTGCTTGGTTTCTGATTTTCCGGTCTGAGTTATCCTATTACATGTCCACACCTAAAATTTCACAAACCGGTTTAGTTTGAAAGATTTGGTTCTCGGCGTGTCTATTTCCTTTCTAATAGTGAAAATTCTAACAAATTAATGGTTGCTTTGAATGCAGTCCGTTGGTTTTACTGCTGCTCCTCTCATTGTTATTTCTGCAATTTGGTTTCTTGGATTTGGCTTGTTTTTGATGTTTATTTGCATCCGTTATTGCTGCTGCCAAAGACACCACTATGGCTATTCACGGGCTGCTTATGTGCTTTCTCTTGTTTTCCTAATATTCTTCACTATTGCTGCCCTGTAAGTGTCTTTCATCTTATGCCTCTTCCCTACGTGTATTTATTCTGTATACAAATATGAACACTTTCAAATTACATTTTTGTCAATCAACCAATTGCTCAAAAAGATTAAGCTAATGGAGAGTTGATTGTCTAATAACCTCATATTAAGCTAATGGTCTGTTTATTATTCCACTTTTACCAATTTTAATTATTTTATGGCTGCAGCATTGGATGCACGGTTCTGTCAACAGGGCAGGCAAAATTTCATGATAGTACAACAGATACATTGGACTATGTTGTGGACCAGGCATACAGCACCATTAGGAATCTTAGTAGTGTATCAGATTATCTGTCTGCTGCCAAAGGTGTCGGAGTTGATCAAGTTTTTCTACCTCCTAAAGCACAAAGCAACATTGACAGGATCAAAACAAAGATCAATAATTCAGCCACCCTTCTTGAAGGGAAAACAAAAAATAATTCCAAGGACATGAGACATGCTTTGAATGCTGTGTGAGTACATTAACTTGGATCTGTATTTATGTTCAACTGCCATTCGGTTAAAGGTCAATTTCGCTGCAGGTCGCTGGCTCTTATCATAACCTCGGCCATTATGTTGTTGTTGGCATTTCTAGGATTTTGTAAGCAATCAGCCCTTTTACCTAAATCCTTAATCTTATGCTTGATTTTACCTAAATCCTTAATCTCATGCATGATTTTACCTTACTTTTCCGTGATGTCATGACTTTTGAGTGCAGTGTTTTCAGTACTAGGAATGAAGCATCTTGTCCACGCGTGAGTGACAATGGTCATTTCCTTTTGCATTAGTTTTCTTAACAATGTATAGCCTCACCACTGATTCCTTATATGCTGAACTGAATGTCTTTATGTAACTGTTGCAGCTTGGTGATCTTTGGGTGGATTCTTGTAGCAGTAACATTTATTATTTGTGGCTTGTTTCTAGTTCTGCATAAGTATGTTATAGATTTGTTAATTTATCTGCCTTCCTTTATGCCTGATGTCTCTGCGTACATCTTTACATGTAACTTCTCCCTTCACAGTGTGGTCACAGACACCTGCTTTGCAATGGATGAGTGGATAAAAAACCCCACCGCGAACACATCTTTGGATGACATTCTTCCTTGTGTGGACAACGCAACAGCCCAAGAGGCCTTGTTTCAGACCAAGGATGTCACATCTCAGCTGATAGACATAGTTAACTGGTTCATCACCAATGTATCCAATGCTAATGTGTCCCTGAAAGCTGAATCTTTGTACTATAATCAATCTGGTCCTTTGGTACCTATTCTTTGCAATCCATTTTATCCTGACAAAAGGGATCGAAAATGTGCTACAGGTGAAGTGGACCTCAACATTGCAACACAAGTAAGTCTATTGGACTTGGTATGTTATTGTGGTCTTTCTGGAAATTCCTGCATCTATCATGGCCACTTCAATATTCGTCTAGGTATGGAAGAATTATGTCTGTCAAGTGTCATCACGCGGCATCTGCACCACAGAAGGCCGTCTAACCCCAGACTACTACCACCAGATGACTGCATCAGTGAACGTGAGCTACAGCTTATGCCATTATGGTCCATTCCTAGTTGATATGGTGGACTGCAGTTTTGTTCGGAAGACATTTAGTGACATCATCAGGGATTATTGCCCCGGTCTAAAAAGTAACAGTGGATGGGTATATATTGGCTTGATTATGGTTTCCGTAGCTGATATGCTTTCTCTTGTCTTCTGGGTACCTTATACAAGAGAGAGAAGGCACCGCGCCAGCACCCAAAAATTCATAGCCTTATCCGCACAAGACCCTTCTTCGGGCGCTGAGAAAAGCATGGAATGAGTTTTGCATAGCACTATCTTACAGATTTGTATCTACCTCTCCTTCGCAGAGCCGAGCCTTTTTCCTTTTTAACTTAGTGTTTTTTTTTTTTTTTTCCTAGATTTGTACATATTGACTTGGATTCTAAGCGGTTTCAACCCGTGATGCAGGGAAACACCAGCTAGGTCGCATTTCACGCTTCTGACATGTATCGGAAACAGAAACCATAAGACAGCTCAAAAACAACTCTATCCTTGTATCATCCCATGAAGCCCTCCGTATGCGTATCATTCCACGAGCCACAGCTCTCAGATAAATTCCAACTCTAACTAAAATTCTACTTGCAACATAGAGTTAGAATTTAATGAAATTAGGAAAATGAACATTCTATAAATTAAGGGTATGGGCTTTGATCATTCTTCGTCTTTAGCCGCCATCACCATCAATCGCACCTTTTACAATTTCTGTGAAGGCTGAGAGACTACCCCTTTCTTCTTCCCCTTTCAAAGTGAGTTGTTCAACTTTTAGAATGAATGCATTTTTCTTCCATCACCTGTTGCTCTGTTGTCCGTTGTGCTTTCAAATTGTTGATAAAATTAGATTTTGATTATAATCAAAATAAGAAAATTTAAGTGAAAATTATATTTGAAAATAATCTTAATCTAAAAATTGGGTTGAATTAATTTTCTGAAAGGCCAATCCATAAAAATAAACAAAAGATCGTGAATGCCAAACGGCTGAACCACAGAAGCTCATTGGCTAACCTGTAAAGCACAAGCAGTCAATCGCAAGCTCTTGCAGTTTGGCCCATAGCACTCTAGCTGCCAACCGTGAGTGCTCGCGCAGTCGACCATGAGCGCATAGTGCGCTCGAGCGGCCAACCTCAAGCACGTGCAATGCTCGAACAGCTGACCGCGAGCACATGTGGTCAGCCCGTAGTGCTTAAGCAGCCGACCGTCAGCACATGCGGTTGGCCCACAGTGCTCTAGCAGGCGACCACAAGCACAAGCAATTAGCCCGCTGTGCTCAAGTAGTCAACCAACTGAGCCTTAGGGGGAGGTGCAGTGCACTCCTCTGGTCAAACGGACCTAACCAAAGGCCAACTTGCATTTTCATTCCATCTAACTTATGAATCACATGTACACTGATGTTTCAAAATAAAATTAAAAAATTCTTTAACTAATCAAAAGCTGATGATGTGTAATCTCAAGTCAAATGAAACAAATAATGGTTCAACTGAGAGTTGAAATATATTTAAATTTAAAGTCAACTACCCTATCATCTTCATTCATTTATATTATTTCTTGTGCTAACATTCTGGTTGCAGCAAAAGACATTTCAAATTTTCTTCAGACATGATTTGCTTACCTAAATGAATCAAAGAGCTACTTTAAGGATAGATAATAATCAAAAAGATTAAATGAGAAGCAGGTAAAAGTATTGACTGAGGAAGGTGAAGAGCATTAATTTTCAACGTTCAAACTTACTTACTAATTCAATGGCTCTCTTCAAGAGAGATATAAATGTCGAAGTTATAAAAAACAAAGAATGGTTGTTGCGAACAAAATGCATTTACATTGAATGCTTTGAACTCTGCTACTAAAACACACTCTGCCTTTATTAATCTTCCATATTTCTCCTATGAGTAACATTTAGTATGCTTTAACTTCATTACTTTAGGGGATTAGTCTCATTTTCTATAACATTCTTGTATTCAAAGAATCAAAAGATTGTGAATGATTTACATCTGGGTTTTGAGAGAGAAAGTGAGTATTTCATGTTGAAATACTTGTAAAGTTCTCGCTTGTATTTGGCAAGCAAGTTGTTTTTATTATTTGTAAGAAATAATAAAAATCCAAAAGGATTGCCTTGAAGTAAACGTACATCATATTAGTAGAACCACTATAAAATCCAGTATCTTTTATCTCTTCTAGTTTTCTTTCTGTTCTAATTTTAAAATATCCAAAAATCACAAAAATTAGAAAACCAACTATGCACCCCCTTTAGTTGTTTTGTAATTGGTATCATAGCAGGTGTCTAGTTTTAGATCTCAGAACCTTATATCAGAGATCCTTACCCCTATCCCACTTTCAAAAACTCCAAATGGTACTAAATGGAGACTCAGTTCCTTTTGAAGTCTATTCCACAAACAGAGTACCATTTTTCAATGAAAACAACTATGGCTATTGGAAACAAAAAATAAGTAACTTCATTATAGTCCAAGATGTAAATGCTTGGGAAATCATTGAAGATAAGATCAAGTTCCTAATAGAAAAAATCAACGATGTCCATAGACCAGTGAAATTGAAAAACATTACACCAGAACAAAAGAAAGCTGATCAAATGAGCTATAAATTTGTCAAACCTTCTTGACCTTACCTTGAATACCAATAAGTACAACACGGTCTCCTCATGTACACTGCCAAATAAATTTAAGAGAGACTCGAAACCACCTATGAAGGCACTGATCAAGTTCATAAGAGCAAGGTTAGATTATTGAAGTAAGAATATGAAACTTTCAAGATGAATGAATAAGAGACTGTAAGTGAAATCATGACCTGCTTCAACAAGGTCACAAATGAACTAAGACTGCTCGGGAAAGGTATCCTCCAAGAAGATATGGTGGACAAAGTATTGAAGAGTCTGCCAAAGTCTTGGAAACCAAAAGTTACAGCAATTGAGGAATCAAAAAAGCTCGAAACTCTGACCATGGATGAATTCGTAGGCTTGTTAATAACACATGAGATGAAACTAAACGTCAAAGGTTCGATCAGAAAAGAGAAAGGAAAAGGAATAACTCTCAAAACTGAGAGTGATGAAAACTTTTCTAAGCCTAAAAATAAGGATAATGAAGAAGATGAAGCTCTATTGGCCAAAAAGTTCAAGAGATTCATAATACAAAAAGGAACAGAAACAAACCCAACTTCAAAAGGCCAGAGAAGAAAGACAAAGTGAGATGCTACGAGTATAAGAAGTTTAGGCATATCAAAACTGATTGTCCTCAACTAAAGAAAACCGAGAAGAAAGAAAAGAGAAGAAGAAGATAAAGAAGAAAATATTTGTAGCTTAAAGCGATGAAGACTCAAGCTCCAATGATGACAAAACATGGTGGAACAAGCCAACATATGCTTCATGGCGATCGAGCAATCTTCCGACAATGAGGTACCCTCTACTTCGTCCTCTTCTTGATTAGAGTTTGATGAAAATGTTTTCTTTGTTAATAAATTGTCTGAAACGTTACTTGAATCTCATAAAAAATCTAAGAAGATGAAAGAGAAAAATAATTCTCTAATAAAAGATATGTCTGAACTTGAGAAGGAATTAGAAAAACTTAAAATTGAATATAATGAATTGAAAAAGAAAATTTCTAATTTAGAATCAAAAACCACTAAACTTGATGAAGAACCTAAAATTAAAAAGGAAAGGTTAGTAAATTACTTATAGCTAGATTACAAAAAGAACAAATGTCTGCAACTGTCAAATGAAACAAAATATGTTGAAATTAAAACTAAATGTGATGATAAGAATGAAAAATTAAAGAAAGAACTGGAAGAGCAAAAAGAAAATAACATTAGACAAAATATAATCTTAATGAAATTTATATAGGGATAAGAAAGATTAGATAACATCCAAGGAACCCAAAGGGTAGTTTTTGACAAAATTATTCTAGGATACAATCCGAATCAGACTTAGAAAAAGTTGTACAATTTTTTGTACCTAGTTTTAAAGATTTCAGACAATATAGGTGCCACACTTACATGAAAATTGGACACAAATATGACCAATATAGACTAAAGAAAAACTTTTTAGACACATTAAAATCTAACAAACTTAAATGTACTCACTGTACTAAGAATGAGAACTCAACTAATGAATGCTGGTACAAACTGAAAACAGTAGTAAAAGTGAAATGGGTGCCTAAGACTCAAATCAAAGCTAACCCAACTAGATTCAAGAAAATGTGGGTATCCAAGGTAAAATAGAATTGGTTCTTCTCTTAGGTTTGTTTAAGATTAAAAGAATCTCATGGTCCCTCCATGTGGTACATAGATAGTAAATGCTCGAGGCATATGATCGGGGATACATCCAAATTCTCATCGCTAGAGAAAAAGAAAGGAGGAACGGTGACCTTTGGAAATAATGCGAAAGGGAAGAACTTCAGAGTGGATCACATAGGAGGTAAGTCCACTGAAACTCAAATTCATAATGTTTTTCTTATTTTTGGATTGAAATTTAATTCACTTAGTGTCAGTCAACTCTACGATAAAGGTTATTGGATGATTTTATTCTGATACCTATTTGATTGTGTGCAAAGTATCAAATTAAACAAAGTTTACTGGTATTAGGAAAGACAATATATATATAATTTATCTTGATAAAATAAAGACCACAAGTGAATCTTACCTAATGGTTATGGAATAAAGATAAATCTAGTCTTTGGCATCTATAGCTAGGACATGTATGGATTTAATTAAAAGATTAACAAAGAAGAACTCAGCAAGAGGTATCCTAGACTTAAAATTTGAAAAAGATAAAATTTGTGATACTTGCATGCAAGGAAAACAAACAAAAGATTCATTTAAGTCTAAGGATGTGATCTCAATTTCCAGACCTTGAGGGTTACTCCATGTGAATATATTTAGTCCAACAAGAATCCAAAGTTAAGGAGGAAAATACTATAACTTTGTAATAATCGATGACTATTCAAGATATGCATGGGTTCTATTCTTGACTAAAAAAGAAAAACATGTTCAAAGTTTATAAAACTCTACAAAAAGTTTCAAAACGAAAAAGGTTACACAGTATCCAAAATAAAAAGTAATCACGATAGAGAATTTGAAAATAATCAATTAAAAGAATATTGTGGAGAAACTTGGATTAATCGTAGCTTTTATACACCTAAAACTCCTCAACAGAACAATGTTGTAGAGAGGAAAAACAAAACATTAGAAAAAATGGTAAGAGCCATACTCTGTGAACATAACGCACCAAATATTTTTAAATAGAAACTGTAAATACAGTTTATTATATTCTGAATAGAATTTAATTAGATCAATCCTTAAAAAAAATCCTTTACGAAATGTATAAGAATAGAAAGCCAAACATAAGCTACTTCCATATGTTTGGATGTAAATATTATATTCTAAACAATAGAAAAGAGTAGTTGGAAAAATTTGATACCAAAAGTTATGAAAGCATCTTCTTAGATTATTCAACTAACAGTAAATTCTATAGAATTTATAATAAGAGAATAGTGGTAGCTGAGAAATCCATTCATATGAAATTTGATGAATCTGAGAACTATAAAAGAGAGATAATGATCATTGATGATAAAATATCACTAAAGTCAATATCTATTAAAAAGGCCCGAGGCAAGAAATCTAAGAATGAAGTTATAGAATATGACCCTTCGCTTATTCCTCAAATATTCATGAGCAAGAAACAAAGTATCCAACAACAAGAAATAGTGTAAATGTAGAAAACGTAATCGGAGACATATAGTTTGGAGTTAGAACTTATCAGCATTGCAAAACCAATGTAAATTTATAGCGTTCATCTCTGAAATAGAACCCAAGAACATGAATGAAGCCTTAAAAGATAAAAATTGAATATTAGCCATGCAAGAGGAACTCATCAATTTGAAAGAATCAAAGTATGGAACTTAACCCCTAAACCTGAAAATTAATCAGTTATAGAAATCAAATAGGTATTTAGAAATAAGTTAGATGAATATAGCACAATAGTAAGAAACAAAACATGTAATACCGAAAATTCAGTATTAGAAAAATATTTAATTAATTACTTATTTTTTATTTGTAAATATTGGGAGAAATTGAAATTTTACCATAGAATCCAGAGTTTGGACGAAATACCGAAAAAATTAATGATTTGATTTTTCCATCTTACCTAAATTTTCAAGTGTTGGAAATTTTTCCAATTTTGATCATTTGCATAATACCAAAATATTATGTAAGTAAGTAAATATATTATGAGCAATATACTTAATAAATGAGTTAAATGACTTGGTGATGCATTATCCTTTTGAAAGAAATTTTGTGTATGAGATCAAATCTCATTGGAGACAATGTTGTGAATTGTGTGTGTGTGAAGCCGAATGAGAGAAGGAGAAACAAATGGGCATATGGTGGAAAGGTAAAAAGACCAATTTGCCCTTAGAGCATAAGTGAACACTTAACATAAGAGAGGGGTAAAATGGTAATTTCACCCCCAAATTGATGTCATGCACAGAAAGTCTTCTTCTTTTTCTCCTTCGCGCGACTGCTTCTTTCCTTTCTCCCTCTCTCTCGATCTCACTCACTCAAATCTCTCTCCCTTTAATTTTTCTACCAATCAACCACTCTCCCCTTAAATTCACTTTATGGACTTCCAAAACTTCAAGCAAACTCAAGGAATGGAAAATTAAATATAGGAAATTTTATATTTTCACGAAGGGAGAAATTTAGGGTTTTTGTAACCCAATCTCCAAAACTCAATCCGACTCCAAAATCAAGGTAATTTCTCCTCCCTAAACTTGGGTTTAACTTCTTTAATACTATATTGTGATTTATTATTAAGATATTGGAGATTTTTGTTAGAGAATCGAAACCCTAGGAATTCTGTGAACAGTAATTTGAGGCAAAACGAAATGAAAATGGTAGAAGGGTCCAAATGATGTCTAAATGATGGAAATATAATTGAAAATGCAGATACCAGAATTTGGGAAGAGATTAGGGTTGTTAAATTGTTTGAAATTTGGGGAAAATAAAATGAATAGATTATTTATCTATAAATGTGATAAAATTTGATTGTGCTAGCTAAAAATTTAATTTGAATCATGAGGAATGTGTGTTCAGAAAAAAAAAATTTAGTCCCAAATGCCAAACATGTGTGCTGAAGTTTAATGCAAAAATGATGAATTTGTGTGTATGTTGTATAGTGAAATGAGGTGAAGAATATGTGCAGAAAGTTTGACTTTGTGCTGGACAAAAATGTGAATGATTTCAACGTTTTTGGTGGACTGAAATTTAGTGTTCAAAGTACAAAGCTTGTATAAAGAATTCTTGTGAAAAAGGAATGAAAGTATGTGCATCATTATTGGTAGAAATGATGGGAAAAAAATGTGTTAGTGGGTTATGAAATTGTCATTCATTTTGTAAAGTTTGAGCGCTGAAATTTTGGTAAATTCACATTGTGATGTGTACAGAATTTTTAGTGAATTAGTATTGTGTGTGTGCGCTAAATTTTGAGTAGAGATTGATGGGCATGTATGAGCTTGAATATGCATGTGCCTGCCCATGAATATAGAAGGGAATAAAGAGTTGCATTCTATCCAAGGATGATTAAAGATGAGTATGACATGAAATTTGGAGACGTGTGTGTATGTGATGAGTTATGTATAGGAGTTCTAGGGAGAACCCTAAATTGACAATATAGAGTTGTGTTTCCCGATGTTTGAGGTGATGAATAGAGGTTAGCATGCTAAAATTTTATAGAAATGTGTAATGCAAATGTGGACTATCTTGAGCATATTCAATTCTAAAAAAATAAAAAATAAAAAAAAATTGTGAACTATTTTGGAGTATACAAGAGATGGAATGAGGGAATGATAGTTTTAGTAGTCTAAAATGGCTTTGTGATATTAGAAAAGATTTGGAAATGAGCAATTGAAATTTGTTGATTTGGTGGTAAGAAAAAATGGATAACATATATACACATTTAGAGCGTAATTACGGAGTCCTAAACATTGATTTTAGATAAAAAACTAATTGAAATATAACTTAACATAGTAGTTTTCAATTTGCGATACAAATTTATATATATTATGTGTTGCCGTTGTAGTGACATACTTGGTAATCAAATGAGGGGAGCATACTTCTTATATTGTGGTGCATTTTAGGGAGCGGCAGACCCTCTCGAATACTGTGAGTAGATGGTTATGTGCATATGAATGAGTAAACTGTTTTCAGTTATGATTTATAAATTGAGTTCTGAAATGAATTTGCAAATGAAATTGAAATTGTTTTGTGATTGTGGTATGCCTAAAATGAAATTTTGAAATGTCCATGACTCTTGAACTTGATTATTGGATTTTTTGCACCATGTTACTTTGGGATACTCATGTGAATTGTGAAATATTGCACTACCATATATTTGAGTATGCATTGATTGATAAATTGAGTTTGGTAACATGGTGCTAGGAAAAATGACTATAGTCTGAGTCTTGCCACAGACCGGACCGTTGGGGCGGCATGGCTAAGGCTGTTTTATTTAGCTTGGTGGTAGGCGGGATGGAGAGTCTCCTCAGGCTGCTGGATAACGTGGTAGCACCCCACGGAGCTTCGCGCCAACACCAAAGTGGAGGGGATTTTATGAAAATTATAGAAAACCCCTTGACGGATCCTACCAACGGCCATTGGTAGGAGATTGTTTTGGCAAACCCCAAAATTGTGAAAAAATGAGATTTGACTGATTGAATTAATTATAAGAGTATGGTGGATCGATATGAATGATTTTATGAGAATGAATTTCGTTATTGTATTAAATGATATTTGATATATGCATTTGATATCACCACCCTCACCCCTCATTTATATGTCGCATACCATTGTACTCCACTCATCGGGTATTTAAAATACTCACCCCCCTCTTAAATCTTTTTCAGATGACGTGTAGGGAGACGATGTCCACTATCGCGGATTGGAGGATTATTTTGTTGGTTTTTTTTGGGTAGGTATGAATTATGTATATTTTGGGAGTTGTAGATCGTTAGTCCATGGAAAGGAAATTCTGTACATCTCATATCATGCAGATTTTACTGATATTGGTTTGAGTTTTTGAGCAAAGTATTGGTAAAATCCAACGGCTATGACTTGGGACTTCATTATTTTATGTAAAATCATGTTTGAAAGATATTTATTTTTGAAATGGGACATTTGGAATATTTATCTTGGATTTCTGCATTTATAGCTTATTTTGTAAACTCTATGAAATGCTTGAGAACTCTGGATTGGTTGGGATGGCCACACTGTATGCATGCATGTACAAGAACCCCTCCCCAAACGTGTGCCGATGTATGCTTGTATGTACAGTGATGGATCGGATGGGCTCCTTGCATGTGTATTGTTGATATGATTTTTTATTTTGATGTGTTTCATGTTTTGGAAGATTTATTATACAATTGGAATGTCTTGCGCTATCCCAGTATATGGGGTGGTCATGCCCGTATGCCGAGATAACACGGCGGTTGCTACGTGCTCGACGGGAGAGTCGAGATGTGACAACTCTATTGGTATCAGAGATTAGGCTCATGATTTTAAAAGTTCGATGGTTTTGAAATGTTTTCAAATGTCTCCAAATGTCTCTGAAAGTTTTTTAAAGATTTTGAAAGGTTTGCTGTTTTGAAAATTATGACTTTTAAAGGTTTATCTGTCAAGGGATGTACAAGAACTTTCCATGGATTTTTAAGGATTATGATCGATTTTTTTTAAGGGGTTAAGCACTTGAGTTGGTTCATATTTTAAGTTGGTAAGCTTAGACCCTCTCTGTTGAGTTTTGCTCCCTATACAAGAGATAAAGATCCGAATAGGATATTTTTCACTCCACCTCTAAAACCCGAGTGATGTATTGCTTGGCTTGTTTGGCTGAATGGTGAGTACCCTCGCAGTAATTCCTATGGACTGATATCTTGACATTAGAAGTTTGATATACTTGTGTAACAGGCACGACAATATAGAATTGCTTATGATTAAGATATAAGGTAAAAAACTTTTGAGAGATTGTATCTGTGAGTAAATGTTGGGGTTGATAAATGTTTTCGTGATTTGGAAAAAGCAGACAGTTTGGAATCAGTAGGAAAATTTGATGATACTTGCCTTGCCTTTGTGTAACTACATTGCATCATATGCAGCCTTCTTTTTCGTAAAGGTGGGCTATAGGTTATAAGAAGCAAGTATAAGGATAAAGCATATGTAAGTGGTCAGATTGAATACACTCTTTTATTTTAGGGACATGATGTAGGTGGAATGTTTGTTTATAATTTTAATAGAAGAGAAATTGCTAGTAGAGGATTAGTGTGCCCAATTTGTCAGTTAAACAATGAGAAATGTGATAATAGCAATGTGACTTCAAGTATATAACAATGACTAATGGGATCTTGCAAATATGTTTAGTGGTATTAATATCTTAGTGAGGTTAAAGTTCAGTTCTCAATGAACAAATTCGATTTGCAACTTGAAGAGGGCTGATCGTTGTCTCTAGCATTTGGGATTCTATAATTATTAAAATTCCTATTGATTTTGTTAATGGTTAAAATTTGGGACTGGGCAGTCTGTAAGTAGGGTTTTGTTAGAAGGCTGGTTTGAAGAGAAAAAAAGAAAATGCTAGTGAATTGAATTTAAAATTCCTCTATTAAAAGATAAATTACAGAATGTAAGTTGTTTCATGTTCAGGTTGTTACATACTTTATCCATATTTAGTATTTTTAAATAAATCAGCCTTATTGCTGATATAATTATAAATTGTATTCACCATCCAAAGTATGACATTTATACTATTGAACAATAGCTGCAAGATACAAAGGCTAGTACAACAAGCAATTCGCTGCCATAAATACATATATGCATCAACATTCATTTTCTCACTGTAGTGTGAATGTCCAAAGTCAAATTATTGTCCTTAAGTCTAGAGGCATTAAAATTCAAAGATAATAGTCACAGCTTTAATAAGACAATTAATGCCTGTAAGTCTAGAGCCATTAAAATCCAATGTATACCATACTGTGACTGTAAGGTACTTTAGCTAACTATGGTTGTGGACAATATACATAGGGATGGTTCTTTCTCTTCGACTTTTTGGGTATATAATGCAGCACTTTTGACAATTGTAGCATATGAACCGGTAATTTGCTTCCTTTGCATGTGTTCAAATCTTTTTAATTACAACACAAATAAATGAAGTCCGCTACTGAATTACTCATTGAGATCATTTTGCAGAAAGCTGTGTTACTACTCTATCCTTGGGTGGACCTCTTTCTTTTCATGAATTGACATTGAAACAGAATAAAAATCCTTGATCTGCTATTATATGTTTTTGTTGAATATGGGGAAAAGCTTTTTGCTTCAATGATTATTTAAAAAAAAATAATATTTGTAATGGACATATGCAAAAGCCTAACTCCAGGATCTATACATTGCAATGAGTTTTCTCTGGTGTTTCAGTTGGCTGCAGTGGTTTTGAGTTTTTTAGATAACCATTTTTAGTAGAATCTCTTAATTTGGGATAGATTCATCCTTCAAATGGAAGTATGAGGTTATATGGATCATTTTAGATTTTACAACATTAAAATAGTGAATTTTACAAGCATCTAGGCAGAAATATTTATGCATAGTTACTTGAGCACCATTTAGGAGTAACAATGTCTATAAATAATATTTTGAGGTATATTGAACAGGGCGAGTTCAATGATAGTATCTTTAGATACTTGAGGTATGTGCATTAAAGATTTCAGTTTTAAATCTTTTTGCAATGCTTTGCAGTTGAAATAAGGTGGAGGCCTATTCCAGTTGTTACTAAGGAATGCGTTGATCAAAGTGTTGCTCCTTTTATATCCAAAGGTTTCAAGGTTTTAGAACAAATAAGGAGATTCAGAAATTATTGATTTTTGTGCTTTATTTGCTGCAATTAGCAAAAGGAAATTAAAGGAACCTCAACTTCAAGGAATAACACCTACCAAGTACTTATATTGTCAAAGACAATTTTTCTATCATTACATTAGGGAATACTATAGAGCATGATAATGTATATACATATTGATTTATTTGTTGAAGCTCTTGTTCTCAATATGGTGTTTAGAATTTGACAGCGATGTAACCTGAGAATAACAGCAGTAGAAAAATGTGAGTATAGAATTGATATATAATTATTATTTAAATTTCGAGTACGAAATTTGCTTCTAAGGGATTAAGTGTTGTAATACCGAAAATTCGGTGTTAGAAAAATATTAAATTAATTACTTATTTTTCATTGGTAAATATTAGGAGAAATTGAAATTTTACTATCGAATCCGAAGTTTGGACGAAATACCGAAAAATTTAATGGTTTGATTTTTCCATCTTACCTAAATTTTCAAGTATTGGAAAATTTTCCAATTTTGATCATTTGTATAATACCCAAATATTATATAAGTAGGTAAATATATTATGAGCTATATACTTAACAAATGAGTTAAATGGCTTGGTAGTGCATTATCTTTCCCATTGGAGACAATGTTGTGAATTGTGTGTGTGTGTGAAGCCGAATGAGAGAAGGAGAAACAAATGGGCACATGGTGGAAAGATAAAAGGACCAATTTTCCCTTAGAGCATAAGTGAACACTTAACATAAAAGAGGGGTAAAACGGTAATTTCACCCCTCTTTAATTTTTCTACCAATCAACCACTCTCCACTTAAATTCACTTTATGGACTTCCAAAACTTCAAGCAAACTCAAGGAATGGAAGATTAAATATAGAAAATTTCATATTTTCACGAAGGGAGAAATTTAGGGTTTTTGTAACCCAAACTCCAAAACTCAATCCGACTCCAAAATCAAGGTAATTTCTCCTCCCTAAACTTGGGTTTAACTTCTTTAATACTATATTGTGATTTATTATTGATATATTGGATATTTTTGTTAGAGAATCGAAATCATAGAAATTTTGTGAACAGTGAATTTGAGGCAAAACGAAATGAAAATGGTAGAAGGGTCCAAATGATGTCTAAATAATGGAAATAGAATTGTGAATGCAGATACCTGAATTTAGGAAGAGATTAGGGTTGTTAAATTGTTTGAAATCGGGGGAAAATAAAATGAATAGGTTATTTATCTACAAATGTGATAAAATTTGATTGTGCTAGCTGAAAATTTAATGAGAATCATGAGGAATGTGTGTGCAAAAAAAAAAATTAGTTCCAAATGCCAAACATGTGTGCTGAAGTTTAATGCAAAAATGATGAATTTGTGTGTATGTTGTGGAGTGAAATGAGGTGAAGAATATGTGCAGAAATTTGGACTTTGTGTTGGACAAAAATGTGAATGATTTCAACGTTTTTGGTAGACTAAAATTTAGTGTTTAAAATACAAAGTTTGTGTAAATAATTCTTGTGAAAAAGGGATGAAAGTATGTGTATCATTGTTGGTAGAAATGATGGGAAGAAAATGTGTTAGTGGGTTCTGAAATTGTCATTCATTTTGTAAAGTTTAAGTGTTGAAATTTTGGTAAATTCACATTGTGATGTGTGCAGAATTTTTAGTGAATTAGTATTGTCTATGTGCGCTAAATTTTGAGTAGAGATTGATGGGCATGTATGAGCTTGAATGTGCATGTGCCTGACCATGAATGTAGAAGGGAATAAAGAGTTGCATTCTGTTCAGGGATGATTGGAGATGAGTATGACATGAAATTTGGAGACATGTGTGTGTATGTGATGAATAATGTATAGGAGTTCTAGGGAGAACCCTAAATTGGCAATATAGAGTTGTGTTTGCCGATATTTGAGGTGATGAATGGGGGTTAGCATGCTGAAATTATGTAGAAATGTGTAATGCAAATGTGGACTATCTTGCGCATATTCAATTCTAAAAAAGAAATTGTGGACTGTTTTGGAGTATACAAGAGATGGAAGAGGGAATGATGGTTTTAGTAGTCTAAAGTGGCTTTGTGGTATTAGAAAAGTTTGGAAATGAGCAATTGAAGTTTATTGATTTGGTGGTAAGAAAAAAGGGATAATATATATACACATTTAGAGCTTAATTACAGAGCCCTAAACATTGATCCTAGATGAAGAACTAATTGAAATATAACTTAACATTGTAGTTTTCAATTTGGAACACAAATTTATATATATTATGTGTTGTCGTTGTAGTGACACACTTGATGATCCAACGAAGGGAGTATACTTCTTACATTGTAGTGCATTTTAGGGAGCGGCAGACCCCTCCCGTATACTGTGAGTGGATGGTCATGTGCATATGAATGAGTAAACTGTTTTCAGTTATGATTTATAAATTGAGTTCTGAAATGAATTTACAAATGGAATTGAAATTGTTTTGTGATTGTGGTATGCCTAAAATGAAATTTTGAAATGTCCATGACTCTTGAACTTGATTATTGGATTTTTGCACCATATTACTTTGGGATACTCATGTGAATTGTGAAATATTGCTCTACCATATATTTGAGAATGCATTGATTGATAAATTGAGTTTGGTAATATGGTGCTAGGAAAAATGACTATAGTCTGAGTCTTGCCACGGACCGGACCGTTGGGGCAGTGTGGCTAAGACTGTTTTATTTAGCTTGGTGGTAGGTGGGATGGAGAGCCTCCCCAGGCTGCCGAATAACGTGGTTGCACCTCACGAAGCTTCGTGCCAACACCAAGGTGGAGGGAATTTTATGAAAATTATGGAAAATCCCTTGGCAGATCCTACTAACGGCCATTGGTAGGAGATTGTTTTCGGCAAACCCCAAAATTGTGGAAAAATGAAATTTGACTAATTGAATTAATTATATGAATCATGGTGGATCGATATAAATGATTTTATAAGAATAAATTTCGTTATTACATTAAATGATATTTGATACATGCATTTGGCATCACTACCATCACCACTCATTTATATGTCGTATACAATTGCTCTCCATTCATTGAGTATTTAAAATACTCACCCCCATGTTAAATCCTTTTCAGAGGACGTGTAGGGAGACGATGTCCACTATCGCGGATTAGAGGATTATTTTGTTGGTTTTTTTTTTGTAGGTTTGAATTATGTATATTTTGGGAGTTGTAGATCGTTAGTCTATGGAAAGGAAGTTCTGTACATCTCATATAGTGTGGATTTTACTGATACTAATTTGAGTTTTCAAGCAAGTATTGGTAAAATCCAACGACTATGATTTGAGATTTAATTATTTTGTATAAAATCATGTTTGAAAGATATTTATTTTTGAAATGAGATATTTGGAATATTTACCTTGGATTTTTGGATTTATAGTTTATTTTGTAAACTCTATGAAATGTTTGAGAACTCTGGATTGGTCGGGATTACCACACTGCATGCATGCATGTACAGGAACCCCACCCCAAATGTGTACCGATGTATGCTTGTATGTACAGTGATAGGTCGGACGGGCTCCTTGCATGTGTATTGTTTATATGATTTCTTATTTTGATGTGTTTCATGTTTTGGAAGATTTATTGTACAATTGGAATGTTTTGCGCTATTCCGATATATGGGGAGGTCATGCCCATATGCCGAGATAACACAGTGGTTGCTACGTGCTCGACAGGAGAATCGGGGCGTGACAAAACAAGATTAGTTGTCAAAGAGAATATCCGAGAGGAGAGCGTTAATTATAATGAAGTTTATACTCCAGTAGTTAGATTAGAGATTATTAGGATGCTGCTTAACTTTTTCTATCATATGAACTTCAACTTTTATCGGATGGATGTCAAGAGAGTTTTTCTCAATGGGGGTGATAAATGAAATAGTATATATAGAAAAGCTCTAGGGTTTGAAGACTTCAAATTCTCATACCATATATATAAACAACAATAATTCGAATCTTAATCCTAACAATTGGAATTAGTCATTTGAAAGACAAATATGAGGAAAATTTAAAAAAAAATGTCGGTTTAATTTGTATGGATTCTCTTACACCACAAAATCATATTCAAAGTCATCTCCTCATCTAAATTTTTAACTATCATATCTTTACGAATAATTTGAATTCAAGTTTTCAGTAGTCTATCTCTACGTTTTACTAAATCTTCTATATTTAGATTCTCGATCCTCTTAATCGATATATCTTTGAGTTTTCTTTGCACATGTCCAAATCAACTCAAAATGATACTCTCGCATCTTATTTACAATTGAACTAACTCTCAACTTATTACAAATCTCTTCGTTTCTAACTCTATCTCTTCTAGTTTTGTCACATATCAGCCTAAATATTATCATTTCTGCTATGGTCATTTTTTATTATTGTTATTATTTAATAGCCCAACACTCAGTGCTATACAATACTACAGGTCTTATCGCGGTTCTATAGAACTTTCCCTTTAAATATAGTGGCATCATGCAATCGTAAAAAATTTCAGACGTCGTTCTTCATTTCATCCAATCCGCTTGAATCTAATGATTCATATTTCAATCTATATTATCATTATTTTGAATAATAAAATCAACATATCTAAAATATTCACTTTTTGGTAATGTTAAGCAAACTTTATATGGTCTATAAATTATCAAAAGCCCTATATGGTGTTAAGCAAACTCTTAGAGTTTGGTACGAAAGATTCAGTAATTTTTTAATTGAAAATGATTTTAACAAAAGCAAAGTGGACACCATTTTGTTTATTAAGAAAAATGACAGAAACCTTTTAATATTCCAAATATATGTAGATGATATAGTGTTTGGCAGCACTTATGAAGATTTTTGCAAATAATTTGATGAGTCAAAGTAAAGGGAATTTAAAATGAGTATGATGGGAGAATTAAATTATTTCTTGGATCTTCAAATTAAACAAATTGAGAATGATATTTTTATAAATCAGACTAAGTACTCCAAAGAATTAGTAAAGAAGTTTGATTTTGAGAACTGCAAAGAAAGGACCATACTTATGAGCACAACTGTGAAAATAGATAAATATGAAAAATGGAAACCGGTTTATCAAAATTTATATAAAAGTATGATAGGTTCCCTTCTCTATCTTATAGGTTCTAGGCCAGATATTCAATTTAGCACGTATCTATGTACAAGGTTTCAACTAGACCTCAAAGAATCACAGTGATAACAGTTAAGAAAAATCTTAGGTATGAGAAGGACATTGTGAACTTAGGCTTATAGCATGATAGGGATTCTAGTTTTTAGCTACATGGTTTCTTGGATGCAAACTATGCAAGCTGAAGAGTTGATAGAAAGAGTACCGTAGTACTTGTAAATTCTTTGAAACCATGATGGTTTCATGGTCCTGAAACAAAATTATAACATCGATTTTTAGTGACTGTATATTATGTACTACTCCTCATGATTCTAAATATATAAGCAACCTTTTGAGACATCTATTTAATTATCTAATTATTTATTTTGATATTTTGTTTCAAAATCGCTAAAACTGAAAATTTTATCGGTAAGCCGAAAAACTTCTCGAAAAGTGCCGGTAAGGCCTAAAGAAGTCAAAAATAGCTAAGAGAAGGCCTACACACTTAAATAAAGATATTTAAATGAAATTTCACATATTTAAGAAATTTCAAACAAAATTTCATAGAGACCAAAAATGCAATTGTTAAAAGTTAGGGGTTTAAATGTAATTGAGGAAAGTTAAGGGACTAAGTTGCAAACCACTCAAGGATGGACAATTGGAGCGAAATGATTGGTCAAGAGGGAAATAAGGTTAGTTAGTGGCCACATAGGATTTTTTAAGAAAGCTTATTGGATAGAAATTGATGCATGAAAGCTTATTAGGTAGAAATTTTTGCATGAAAACCAATTAGAATAGCTTGTTCTAGATTGTGACACTTCTCCCCCTTGACATGGACGTCCAAAGACACTTGGTGGAGTGCATGGAGGTTGCTTGAATCAACAATTGCATGGGTTAAGTGCTAGGGCAAGTGGAAGGTCAAGATAATGCATGGAATGATCCAATGGTTAAGGACATTTGACTAGGTTTATAAAAGAACTTGTTTAAGAAAGGTTTGGCCTATTTTCTTCATTCAAACTCACCTTGGACGAAATTGTGAGGGTTCTATATCCATTTTGAGTTCAACTATGGAGCCAATGGGGTAAGAACATTTTTAAAAATTCTTGAATTTCAATCGGAAGTATAAAGATATTGTATAGGAATTTATGTTTATTGTGATTTGATTTTTTTTCTAAGATGATAAAAATTCAAAGATTCAAAGGGGGTGGTGATACATATTGTTAGTAAGAGATCTTACAAATGAGATAACATATTCTAACTTATACTAAGATTAAATTATTTGATGAGTAGTTACTTTGATATCCATACTAGCATGCTAAATGTTGATTTCTAGATTGAGTCTTGTATAGATTTCTTAGAATATCTCATTCTGTAGAATTCAAAAATCTAAGATATTTATTTTTCCATAAACTAAACTTCCTAAGTTTTAAAAAATGGTATATCATGTAAGACATTTAATGAAGAAATCAATTTTTTGTGATTTTTGGAATTCTAGCATGTTTCATAAATTCTGTCTCATGTCTTGTGTACGACTAGTAACTTTTATGAATTTTTTAGATATCTTCTATTCCGAATGGAGTGTTAAACATGAAAGTTTTAGGTCTTTGACTTATTGAGATAAAGATCATTTGAATCGGAGTTGTATACATAACGTTATGATGATATTACTAAAACTGTGCAGAAGTAGTTCTAAAACTAAAATCGAGATGAAAACCGAATTTTATAAAATTATATATTTAGAATCCAAGGATGGTCAAAGCTAGAAAGTTTTAGATTTATGTCTTACCTTCAATTTGAGATAATAAGCACTTAAATTGGAGATGTATACTAGGAGATATGGAATTTCTCCCAAAACTGTGCGGAATTGGTTTTAGGAACTTAGTATGAAAAGTGATTATTTTTTTTTATAAATTCGTGTATTCCAAATTTGAAGATGGTCTGAACATAAAAGTTGGAGATATATGTCTTATGTTAAGACAAAATTTAAATCAATTGAATCCAATCAAGATTTTTAAAAATATCATGATTTTACTAAATCTGCGTATTATATGTTTGTAGAAATTTCTCTAAGTATAAAAATTGAAATTTAACCTTATGAAAGAGGTCATTTTATATGCATGTTGTAATCCAACTATATAATATTGAATTAATAAATGATATTGTTTAATTTAGGATTAAGATTCGAGAGATGACTCGTTCAAGAAAAGAGGATAGTTAGGGGGAGTGGCGTACCCTCCCCAGCCGAGATGAGTGGGACGAACTATTTTTGATTTTAAATGAGAAATAGCTTTGATCATGATTTTATAAGTGAAATTTGAAATGTGATATAGAAATGCTTTAGTATTTGTGGCATGTCTTGAAATGTTATTCGGTAAAAATTGGCATCCTAATATTATGATTACTTGATAGTGCCTTATTTTTACAAGTAAGGATTTATGAATGATGATATATGGTACATGTGTATGATTATGGGATGGTGTATAGTGACTATAGCGTACTCCCTACTACGGTATTGAACATTTACCCGACGGGGTGACGTGGTGGGGTAACACGGGAGTAGGGGTTTGAATCCCCTGTCTCTGTCCAACGGATCCAATAGACGAGTACCACATGAGGACCGTGTCAACACCAAGGAAAGGGGGGAAAATATATGTGTTTTATTCTTATGACATTTTGGTGGCATCTTCGTGGATTTTACCCTAATTAGGTCAAACTATGGGTAGAATATATTTTTGACACCCCATTGATACATAATTGATGATAAGGATGTCTATTATTTTGAATTACATGATATATTTGTAAAGGAATAAAATATAAATTTGAAAATGATGTTTTGACTTACCACTCTCACAAATTCATTTATTATCATTATATATAGTTATTGCACCTCACTCACTGAGTATGTGGATTTTACTCACCCCTCATATTAATATTTTCAATTTATACTATATTTGACATATATTGAGGTACTATCCCACGACTTTTACTGAGAGACGCTATCGGGTAAGTGATCATATTCATTCTTGTTTACGATTGGACCATGCATATAAATATTATATATAAATTGGAGACAGATGTTTTAAAGAAAATTTTTATTGAAAACTATCTTTTTTTCTTCCGCTATATGATTTTGACCTAATGATATCGAGTAGGATCATAATATTAGCCTTGCGTCACCTCGATGTGCGAGTAGGGCATACCCGTGCCTCGAGGGGTCGCGGTAGTCTGTTCACGTGCCTGACCTACGGGTTGGGGTGTGACAAAAATAGTGTAGCAATATCGACCACTAAATTTGAATATGTTGCAGCTGGACAATGTTGTGCTCAGCTATTGTGAATTAAACATCATATGAAAGATTATAGAGTAGAAGTAGATTACATCCCAATTAAGTGTAATAATACCAGTGCTATCAACCTAACAAAAAATTTACTACACCACTAGCGAACAAAATACATGGAAATCATACACTATTTTATCAGAGATCACATACTAAAAAATGATATAATTCTCAAGCATATTGATACTCAAAAACAGATAATAGATATATTCACAAAACCACTCAATAAGAAGAAATTTTATAAATTAAAAAGAGAATTATAAATGATGGATTTCGAAAGATAATTCAAGCAATCAAAAAGAGAATTGAAACAAAAACCAGAGTATACCTTGAATGCAAAATAGTCAACCGTTAAAAGGAAACGGTCAATCAAAGAAAAGAAACGAGCGATCTCTTGATGAAGTGGTCGACCCATACAAGTACACAAGCTAACCGACTTCGACTAGGTGGTCGACCTGCCTAAGTAAATCAGTCGACCAGCACTAAGAATTGCAACCATCCTCTAGGAGATGGATGGTCGACCATAGAAGATAAACGACCAGCCTGCTAAAGTGAAAAGCTGGACCAAAGGTCAAATGGTCCACCCACAAGATGGACGGTCGACCAATAAGAGGTGAACAATCAAGAGCCCTAAATGGCTAACTATGTGCATATCACAAGATCGACCGACCAAGGAGGCGGCTGACCAATTAAAAAGAAACAACCGACCGCACACTATGTGTAGTTGACCTCACCACATCAGGCAATCAACCGTGCTGTAAGCTTGGCCGACCATGTCATGAAGCCAGTACAACAGCCAACTAGCCCATGTAACCAATCACGCCTGAGGCATAGTCGACCATGACAATAAGACATTCACAATTTGGTCTTACAACCTCGTCAAACCCACGCCCATGTGTACACATCTACATAAAAATATAAACATACAAAAAAGAAAATTAACATACATAAAGCAAATCTCATGCAATATTGTCTATTCCTCTCTATGTGTACATAAAGACACATAATCAAAATTCTTTTGACTTTTCAAACCCTCACTCTCTCTCTCTCTCTCTCTTCACATGTATAAAAATACAAGACCCAAAGTCAAATATCTTTCTTTCTCTTCACATGTTCACAACTATACAAAAACCAAAAACTTTTATTTCTTCTCACACATCTACAATTCAACCATCACCTCTCTGCACCTCTCTCTCTCTTCCCGTGCACACACATGTATACAAATTCAAAAGCCAAACACAATTTTTTTTTAACATAATTCCATATGTATGTATAAACATTCCTCATTCTCTCTCTCACTCAACATAATTTTTTTACATAACACAATCCACTCTCTCTCTCCAAAGCCCTTCACGTCTACATATGTATACTTTCTCTCACTTAAAAACATTCAACTATCTCAAAATTAATCTAAACTCTTTTTGCAACATCTCACTCTTGTCCATTTCTTGAATTTAGGCACACACCTCAAAGAACAACAACATCACTTCGTCTTCTCACTTTACTTCACCTGAGCCCTCTGTATACTAATCACAAACATTCTGTAAATTGTGAAAACTCCTCAAGATAATCCAATCTCACTCCTCACTCCAAAGATCTTACAAAACACAAAACAACATACACAAAATCTCACCTTTTCTCTGTTCCACATGAACCTTATTGTTGTCTTCTTAAAGTTTTTAGGCACATACTTCAACAAAGCACTCCTTCATCTTCCTTTGATGATTACTCTCTACTCTCAAGTTTTATCTACTAAATAAACTTCATCTGCTCTCAAGATTCATTTGCTAAATAAACTTCAACAAGCTTCTTTCTCTCAGCAACCATAAGCTCTCTTTTAAACACTTCGATGGCACCTAAAACTAGAAAAGGAAAGGAGGTTGCTACAACTAAATCAGCACCCGCTATGAAATATAATAAAAAGGACTTCCTATCCTTAGAGAAACATAAGCATTTTGACTCTTTTGTGATAGAAACATCACACATGACAGATTGATAGATTGTGAGTTTTTTCAAAAGATAGAATTTAAGTACAAAGACTATCTTCATCAAATCTACCCATATTGGATTCTCCATCCAACTAAGAAAATTTATGAAAAAGTAGTTAGAATTTTCTTTAATAATATAGAAGTAGTCGATAAGGAGTCAGAAGGACTAGACGATGATATACACATTGTGATTGAGTATTAATCATGGCCCTTTGCATTTGAAACATACTTTGATAGTCAAGAAATTACAGTAAATCCTATGGCAATATGTGGGGATAGTGGACTAAAATGAGTTGATTACCATCAATGTGAACTATTTTTACAAATAGAGTTAATAGATGACATTAGAATTGTATTTGATGACCATAGAATGGAGGAGGTAAATACAAATACAACGGACCTAGGATTGCATAAAAGGATTCTGTACTTTTTGATCACTCGCGCCATTAAACCAAGAGGAGGAAAATTACACGACCATCATGAAAGAAGATTTCTGGTTCATAGTGTGTATTATTAGGTGAAAGAATCTAGATCCATATTTCCTAATCCCTTACGTTATGATAGTAGCCCGAGTGTCAAGAGGTTCAAACCTACCCTATGCTAACATGATCACTAGCATCTTAGGAAGTCAAGGGGTTAACTTACGTAGGGAAAACAAGATAAAGCTCAATATGAAAAACAATATAAATACCACATCCTTACATAGAGCTAACTAGATTTTTTAGAATGGTGAATCGGCCAACCTAAAGTAAAGGGGAAGAAATGAATAATAGGTATGACAAGAAAGAAGGAGGAGGAGGCTAAGGATGATAGAAATCAATAATCAACCATACCAACACAAAATTCCTCTTGTTCTTATTATAGGTGGAATAAATTCTTTGAACAAATAGATACCATGTAAACAAAAATCATGGACAGAATTGATAGTTTTGAGACAATGAAAAATTTGTTAATATAGATTATAGAATCCAAGAGGTTGAAAGGGATGTGGGAGATGTTAAAAGAAATCTTGGTGAATTTAAGAAATACACTAAGGAAAATTTGAGTGAGTTTCAAAAACAAATTGAAGAAGCTCACCAAGACTTACAATTCAAACTGATATATATGTCTAATAATCAGAAACTTATTGCAAACTTTATTCTTAGTGTAAAGAACAGTTTAATTAGACCTTCCTCATCTGCCACTCAATCTCGAGCTCCTGCTTTTGACCCGTCTTCAGTAGGAGATTTCTGGTTCATAGTGTGTATTATTCTTAGTGTAAAGAACAGTTTAATTAGACCTTCCTCATCTTCCTCATCCGTATCACAACTAGTGCATCCTCTAGTGCTATCAGTCATTCTATGCCTACCATGGTGCCTACACCATCTTCCTTCGACATTGGTACATCTACCTCGACTTCCTCCATTAGCAAAGATAAAGGCAAATCTAAAGTTAAGCCTAAAGTTAGAAACACATGATCCAACTTTTGTACTAGTGTTTGCCCTCTCCTCTGTCTGCTTATGACATTTTCTATGTTTTACTAGCATTTCTCTTTCTTTTTGTAATCTAAACCTTATATGCTAAATGATGCTTTCTACGTTTCCCTATAAATAAGTAAGTGAGCCTTCATTTGTGAGCCTTCATTTACTTACCTAAACGAATCAAAGAGCTGCTTTAAGGACAGATAACAAGTAAAAACATTAAATGAAAAACAGCCGAAAGTATTGACTGAGGAAGTTGATGAGTATTAATTTCCAACGTTCATACTCACCTACTAACTCAATAGCTCTCTTCAAGAGAGATATAAATATTGAAATTACGAAGAATAAAGAATGGTAGTTACGAACAAATAGCTATTACATTGAATGCTCTGAACTCTACTACTAAAACACACCTCTGCCTTTAATCTTCCACTTTTGCTGTATGTAACATTTCGTGTGCTTTAACTTCGTTATTTCAAAGGATTAGTCTCATTTTCTGTAACATTCTTGTATTCAAAAAATCACAAGATCATGAAGGATTTACGAACTAGGTTTAGAGAGAGAAAGTAAGTATTTCATGTTCAAATACTTGTAAATATCTTACTAGTACCTAGCAAGCAAATTGTTTGTACTATTTGTGAGAAATGATGAAAATCCAAGAGGGTTGTTTGGGGGTAGCGTACATCACATTGGTGAAACCATTATAAAATCTAGTTTCTTTTATTTCTTCTTATTTTCTACCTCTGCAACTCTTTCTATTCTTATTTTAAAATAGCCAAAAAAAAAAATTACAAAACCAACTATTCACCTCCTGTAATTATTTTACACAAATCTTTCAAACGTAACTTTCTTCCATTTACATTTACTTTGCATTTCAAAGTAAATTTCATTTGTCAAGAATTTGCATTTTCTTGTTATTTCTTTTGCATTTTATATGTTTGATTAATATTTTAAGATGTGCTTTTATTATTTATAATATTATTTCTATAAAATAATCAATATTTATATAAAAGTTTTTATTTTTTTTAATATATAAACATTTCCCCATTTCATATATTTTTTATAAAATGCAATTTTCTGTATCCGATTTCATTTTCCATTTTCATTTCCATACAACATCGGTTTCAACCTACTACTGTGTCACTCTCATCCAAAATGTCATCTTATTTGTTATTAATGAGGATTTATCAAGCATTTGGAATAAGCTATGAGGGCATTTTAGTCAATTGGAAGGTCACTTACCTAATCAGCCGGCCAATTAAGCCTTAAAATATGTATATAAATAAAGAGATGAAGTAATTTTGCAAAATAACCAAATATGTCACTTGAGTTTCTGAATAAGAAAGACAGATTATTTTTGCTCTTCATCTTCAATCTCAATCATGAGTTTTTGTTCCTCTTAATCTTCGGATTTCTTGATTACTAAGGATCCAAATTCCTATTATGGTATCAAAGCAAGGTTAGCAAACAGCTAGGGTGCATAACCACTTGAAAGTGTTCAATTGATTCTTGTAGAGAAGTTGAAATTTAGTAGAGTTTCCTACTGAGTTTGAGTTCAATTTCAGATTTGTGTTCAATCTAATTTTAGAGTAAAAGGCCTTGTATGGTGTGTCAATCGGCCAAACAAAGGAGAGAATCCTTCCATATACACATCTTTAATAATAGTGAACCGTTTCAACTAGTTCAAGCAAATGTCCAGGGCCCCATTTCTATTCCTGATATGAATGGCTATCACTACTATCTATCTTTTGCGGTTGATTACACTATAGTGACATTGTTTTTCTTTAATAAGACACAAATCAGAAGTTTTATAACTTCCGTAACAATTTCATTCGCTCATTGTCAATCAGTTTAGTTCTAAGATCAAACAATTTATGATATATGATAGCACAGAACTTTTCTTGCAGTCATTTTATGAAGAAAATGGAATTCTTCATCAAGGACTTGTCGAGACACTACCCAACGAAATGGGGTTGTTACTCGAAAATGTCAGCATATCCTTAATATAAAACTCCGTTTTATATGTTATTCCAAAAACCTCCTTTTGATATGTTATTCCTACAGAACACCTTCTTTTGCTTTGCACAATTAAACTCCGTTTGATATGTTATTTGAAAAACCTCCTTCTGACTCTCATCTTGGGACTTGTGATTGTCTACGTTTTGCTTAAAATCTGGGTCCTACAAAGAAAAAGTTTGATTGTCCATGTTTTGCTTAAAACATAGCCTACTGCTAAAACCCAGGATGCCTTCCTGGACCAACACATTAAGCCTAACTTGGTTTGCTGGTCCTCTTTGGACCTCCACTGGGCTCTCTTGTGAACTAGATTAGGCCTCCGAGAGGGTTTGATTCTAGACCCTTGGAAAGTGTGTTCTTTGGATTGAGCACAACTTGTTGGTGGCCTAGATTATGGCCAAATTGAACCAGAACCCAAAGCACTCTTATAAGCGAGGTTCATACTCTTCGTTGTAACTTTTGGACTCTCTTGTGGGTTAAATTGGGCCTCCAAGAGAGTTTGTTTTCTAGCCTTTGAGGAGCTTGATTGCTAGTCCTTTGAAGGGTACGTTGTAGATGGATGGAGGTATTAATTGTTCACACTATACGAATATATCTAACAACTCTTTTGTGTTTTAACACAAATTTTTCAAAAAAAAAAAGGAAAAGAAACTATTTAAATTAAATGTCAAATTTTTTCCAACATTTTCTACTATCTAAGCTTATCGGTGTGAGCCAACTTAAATTTTTGAGGATTCAAAGCTACCCACTGATATTGGTGTAGAAATTACAAGAAAAATTTGTAAAAGACAATCAAACGATATGACTTTTATAATAAAAATATACAAAAAAAGGAAGAAAATTGGGTTTCACGGGGTGCAGAAGATGACTTTTGTCTCTTTAGTCCTAGGTGCACACTTTGTCTCTATCGGTACTTGACCAACACCTACTATTGTTTTTTCTTTTGGTCAGAGAAAAAGAGAAAATGCGAAACAAGGGCAACAAGGGCTCTAGCTCTTGGCAGCCCAAAGAAGCAGTTAGTGCATTTTTGGGTGTTGGATTTAATCGACATAACGTGCACATGCGAAAGCGAAATAAATAGATCGAAATTTTTCGGGTAAATACCGTAACGTGTAGGGTCACCAAAATCCAATCAAAACGCGAAATCTCTCGAATGGATTGCACGGTCGAGATGGTAATCACGAGATTGAACCACCACTGCATTACCACAACACCTCGATCCTCAAGTCTGGTAAATCTTTTAACGAAGGAGATTTTCCTTCGCGAAAATCTCCTAAACTCTCAGAATATTCTCTCTCAAGAGAATGTATGTCTCAAGAAACCCTAGCCTTTTTCTCCATTTTTCTTAAACTCTCAATCATGAGGAAGAAGAGAGCACCACACATTAGGATTCCTTGGCTTAATTAGGGGGTGATATCGGAAATTAATGGGAAGGTCAATGGGATAAGAGGAGTTACCCCATTATCCCAAAGTTACCAAAATACCCCTTGTGAGTATTTTCCAACATCTCCCACTTGCACACCAGGGTATTTTACGTCCATCATAAGATCGCAACTCAAGTGATTTTTCACGTCACCCTACTAGACTTTCATACAGGATTGGGCGTTATGCGACCAACGAATACACTTGCAAGTAAAGACTTCTCGATTCACCTGTTAGGATAATTGAGAAGTCACCGTTAGTATAAAAAATAACTTACTGTACCCCATATCCAATGCAATTACACCCATCGAACCACTTTCCTCTTCGAAAGTAATCACCTATCATTTGCTCGACTATATATTCACTATTATGTTTAAATCTCAATATGGATTAACATAACAAATTGACCTATGAATACAACATAATGATGTAATGTCTATTGGCCTTCCTTTTTCCAAATTTGAATCTATCAGTTTCAATTCAGCTGTTTTCCTAAATCTGCCCTTAAAACCTCAATTTATCTTTCGCACCATAAGTAAATAGACTAAAGTAGCAACACTGAATCGAAATTTCTAGAAACAGTTGAAAGTAAGAAGGGCACATAAGTGCCTACCCAATGGATCTCAGGTCTCAAACAGTGGAAAAGGGAATCATGATCATACTATCATCTCAAGTAATAACTTCCACTATCCCATGGTCATCTCATTATACATGGTATGAAACACGTGCCACAGTATTATTCCTCCATCTCTCAAAAAGCATATGTCAAATTTCTCTAATACTGTGCAGGTATGAGACTCAATCTATACAAAAGACTTTACCAAGAGATTTCAGAGAAAATATCTCAGAGACAATATCAATAATCGCAGGTGATATCTGAGATCTCAAACTAGGCTACTTATAGATAACATGGATGTGGGTATTTCTATGTTGGTCATATCGCAGATGATCTCATCCTGAACACATATCAAGGCGACTTATGTTCTAGTAGGGCCACTCTCAAAATCTCTTACGACTAGAAACCGTCTCATCCCTGCTCACTTAGAACTGGAGGTGGTCACTCGTATGAGAAAGTCGACCACGTCTGTCTGATATATTTTTTTTATCACAACATCTCACAAGATATATGACAATAAATAAGTGCACGAAACAATAAACTTATAACCTAATAATGCACGCATGTCATATATTTTTAGTAAACATAAAAACAGTACATAATAAGAAATGTAAAACTACACTAAATCCAATGATTCCTTATCTCACAAAGAAATATCTCACAATGGGTTTTATGAATGGATCATCCATCATGCTGTACGTAAAAGTATACTTAGTTATCACAATACCCTTCTCGGTAGTATCTCTCACAGAACGATCTCAGGTATCAATGTGTTTGGCTTCATTATAATACTTAGGGTCTCGGTTGTTAGCAATGGGTATGATTATCACAATAATCATTATTGACCTCTCACTATCTACCATAACCCCTAAATCATCCAGAAATTTCTAGAGCCAAACACTCTCATGAACTACCATTGAGTATACTACAAACCCAGTCTTTATTGTAGAAAGAGGTATACAAGTTTGCTTCTTACTGCTCTAAGAAGATAAAACCTGATATTAGTTTGTATCATTCAGATCGCTACTCCCAGTTGGTGTCTAAATACCTAACGAAACGCAAATGAGCTCCTCCGTAACACAAGGAGAGGTCCACTATTCTCTAGAGATATCTCAGAATTCTTTTTACTGCTCTCCAGTGATTTTTTTCAGGATACGATTGACACTATTTACCAGACCGACTGTAAATTAAACATCTAGTCGTGTACACCTCATCGTATACATTACACTGTACATTACATATGTATGCCTCATCGCATACACTAGAATGCACATTGTACTGGTTTAAGGGATTCTACTCTTCTCCCTTATTTCTTCTCAAACTGTAGGGCATATATGAAGACTCAGGTTTTCACCTTTAGCAATATAGTATCTGTTAGGTTATCATCGTTCATCTCGAAATGCTCAAGAATTTACCTAATGTAGAACTTTTGTTAAAGAGTCAACACCATTCTTAAGCGATCGCTCTGGATCCTGATTTCGAGATTGAATTGAGCATCACCCATGAACAATAACCATGTTTCAATGGTCATTAGATACTCTATGTTGTTTCCGGCCAACAGAATGTTACCCACATATAAGAACATGATCATAAAAGATTATCGGTACGTATCAGATAAATACAAGAATCTACTCGATCATTTTAAAACCAAAAGATATCACCTTCTTGTGAAATCTCAGATACCACTGCCTGGATAAGTGTTTAAGGCCGTATGTTGATATCAAAATCCAACAAACCTTGTCCACCTAATCTATTAGAACGAACTTAAAGGGATGCTCCATGTAGATCGCCTCATCCAGACTTCTATTACGGAAAGCGGTCTTTACGTCCATCTGATGTAATTCCATATCCAAGTTCGTGGCAATCACTAAAAAATAAATGGATCGAGATGAATTGAACTATGACTCTTTAGTAGTCCAAACCCTTAGTCTAAGTGTAACTCTTAGTTATCAGACAGGTTTTATACCTCTCCATCGATCCGTTGACCTTTTCTTGACTTCGAAAACCTACTTGTTCCAATTAGTCCTTTGTCCTTAGACAAATTGATGTGATCATCAAAACTGCAAGAAATTTACAAGATTCAACTCAAGTTCCAATTGGGCCAGTAACAAAAAGTTCAAGTTAAAAAGTTCAAAAAAGTACTGAATAACTTAATTCAGAGGGTTTACAAGAAGAAATTGGAGCCCAAATGAATGAAGAACCAAAAGGAGCCTCACTTATGCTCATGCAAGCCCAGTTGGAAGAATAAAAGACCCAAAACTATCCAAAACTAAGGGATGACGAAAATAAAGAAAAATAGCTGCAAGACTTGGTCAAAATAGTTTGGTTTATTCAGTTTTCTAATTTTTATTTTTAATTTTTTTGTAACTTATATTTTAGTTTCCTGATTCTTTATTATTTAGGGAGCTACTAAATTTTTAGTTACCAATTAAGTTTTGACCTTTAGACTATAAATATGCCATTATACATTGTGTAAAAAACAACACTTTGGAGAGAATTAATAAAATTGTGAGAATTCTTCACACAGTCTTGTTCTTTTGAGAATTTTGAACTTATTCAAGATAGGAGTCTTGTTTAGTTTTTTGACTTATCAATCTAGATTTCGAACCATCTAAATTGTGGCGTCATTCATTCTATCTTTATACCAAGATTCTTGATATAGTGAGAAACGGGTCTAAGGTCATATATCTTAGATTCTTCCTCCTTCAGGATAAGGGTTGAGATTTTTAATTCCACCGATTTAAATAATTTGTTGGGACAATTTTTGGGCTAAATTAACTTGTTCGTGGGTTCTAGGGTTTTTATATCCAATGGGTTCACATCAGTTGGTATCAGAGCAATTTCGAGTTACCCTTCGAGTTGTTCATACTTGTCTATAATTGTTCATATTTGTCTATAATTTTTCATAAAACAAAGGCAGCTTCCAATTTTTTTTCTTTTCTTTTATTGTTTCTTCTTTATTTCTTCTTTTTTTTCCTTATTTGTTCACCTTCTTTTTTTTCCTTTATTCACCTTTCTTATTTAATTCATTCCATATTTGTTTCTTTCTTAATTTGGAATTTTTCCAAATTTGTGACTTTCCTTATTTCTCACTTATTTTCCTTCTTTATTTTTCTTGTTATTCTTTTTTTTGAATTTTACAAGACAATTATTTTTTGAGTTAATTTCAAAGAGTTGTTAATTCACTAAGATGGTAAGAAACATGTTTGATCGATTGAATTCATTGAGACTTTTTCCAAGCAAAATGCGGTTGCGGATGTATTTTCATACAGGTGACGATTTGGGGACAAATCGTTGTCAAGAAGGGGGAATGATGTGATCATCAAGACTGCAAGAAATTTACAAGATTCAACTCAAGTTCCAATTGGGCCAGTAACCAAAAGTTCGAGTTAAAAGGTTCAAAGAAGTACTGAATAACTTAATTCAGAGGGTTTACAAGAAAAAATTGGAGCCCAAATGAATGAAGAACTAAAAGGGGCCTCACTTATACTTATGCAAGACCAGTTGGAAGAATAAAAGACCCAAAACTATCCAAGTCCAAGGGAGGATGAAAATAAAGAAAAATAACAGCAAGATTTGGTCAAAATAGTTTGGTTTATACAGTTTTCTAATTTTTATTTTTTATTTTTTTGTAACTTATATTTTAGTTTCCTAATTCTTTATTGTTTAGGGAGTTACTAAATTTTTAATTATCAATTAAGTTTTGACCTTTAGATTATAAATAGGCCATTATACATTGTGTAAAAAAACAACACTTTGGAGAAAATTAATAAAATTATGAGAATTCTTCACACAGGTTTTGTTCTTTTGAGAATTTTGAACTTATTCAAAATAGGAGTCTTGTTTAGTTCTTTGACTTATCAATCTAGGTTTTGAACCATCTACATTGTGGCGTCATTCATTTCATCTTTACACCAAGATTCTTGATCTAGTCAAAAACAGGTCTAAGATCATATACCTTAGGTTCTTCCTCCTTTAGGGCAAAGGTTGAGGTTTTTAATTCCCCCGATTCAAATAATTTGTTGGGACGATTTTTGGGCTAAATTAACTTGTTCGTGGGTTCTAAGGTTTTTATACCCAACTAGTTCACATCACAAATCAACTAGATCTCAGACCCCGTTGATTCTCATCAACTCTTTATCTTCGTCTATGACCTTCAACAAAATGATCTTTCGTAAAACCCTCAAGAGTCTCGTGGACCATTTTGGATTTCTCATCATCCTCTAGAGTACAATGAGGGGTTCACCCTCAATTGAGAAGTGATTTTTAAGTACGCATCCTCGATACACCTACGATGAGAAAAAATCTTTATCTTTTGATGGATCGTTCCCACTAGGACCAAGATCCGTAGTGGATTTTTGTATCCCACCACTGAGCTCCCTAAACCAGTAGGCTCATCTATCTCATAGAAGATAAGGTCAGATTGATTGCGCCTCTCTTAGGAAAATCATTCTCAATGAATATGGTATCAGGAGACTCAATCCGATAACAGTGTCGCTTGGATGTTCACCTTAGAACACATACTTTCTCGCAGGCCTAATTTGCCGTGTGGATGAGAGAAATCGTGACACAACCCCATAACCTCAAGTGGCTAAGGTCAGGCTATCTCTATATCCAAAACTCATGTGGGGTACTGACTGCGGATTTTAATGAGACAGTTGAGGACATAGACAATAGTCAATGAAACATCTTCCCAATAGAAGATGGACACATTGATCTTTGCCATCATAGATCTCGCCATTTCCAACAAAGTCATATTCCTTACCTTGGCTACTCTATTCTACTGAGAAGTAGCAGGAATAGTCAGTAATATCGTGATACTCTTCTCGAAATAGAGCTCTTTGTGTAATTCTGACAAATGTTCGTGCTACCAATCGGTTTTAAGAGTTTTTACTTTCAAATCTAACTGATTCTAAATCCCGCTAATAAACCTCGTGAAGCATTCTTATGTCTCAGACTTGTGCGAGATCAGATTGACGAGCTGAAACGCGATGAATGTCATAACATACACAGCTCCATTTCAGGCTCTTATGCTCATAAGGCCATATATATTGGAGTGGTCTAAGTGTAGTGGAGTCCCAGCTCTTATTACGTTACCAAATACTTTTCTTGTCATTTTGTTGGCTAAATAAAACTCACATACGGATAACTCGAATCTAGTCAGCGGGTCTAACAAACCATTTGCTGCTAACCAATTCATCATCTCTTGCCATATATGTCCAAATTTACTATGTCACTCATTATATCATCATCTACGCAATCAAATGTAAAGGCAATAAAAGAATGATAAAGAAACCATTAGAAGGACCAACACCCGGTACATTCCATCCATTATAATCAAAACCAAAATAATTTATAGAATTGTCGTATTTAATAAAACAGCTACTTTTCTTGCATATCCTAATTAATTTTAGACAAGGTACCAAATTCAAATTCTATCGAATACTCAGAGCATAAAGAACGTCATAGCAAATGTCGATCCTCTGACGACGACAAATGTTCTGTCCCTAACATAAATCCTCCTAACTTGAGAATTCACTCGGCAGAACTCTATTTACGCACTCTTGTCTCGAGTTACGTGGTTGGTAGCTCATGAGTTTACAATCCACAAGGGAAAGAAATCAACAAACATCATAATAAATGAGATAAAACTCAAACTACGTAAAGAAAAATGATATTATTTTCGCTTATCATACTCACGGATGAAATGACCAAGTTTACCTCAGACGTAACACTTCGAGTTAGTCTTATCAAAATCCTCATTCCTGTGCTTTTTGTACCTTGTTGTCGATTTTCTTTGATGGTTTTTATTACCTAGATCTCAAGTCTTCTTCACATGCTTGTGTTGTTGGCTTGGCGCCATGGGAATCCTTACTCGACTCCTCTAAATAAGCATGACTCAAGTGCGGCCTACTTGCCTCCAGACGCTCCTCCCCGAGTGCACAATATCTACTCACATCGGCAAAAGTACGAATACTTTCATCACGCGTGAGATAGGTTTTCATGGTTTCTCATGAATCAGGTAAAAGACTAGATCAAATCCAGTACTTGAATTCCATCCGAAATTGGCTTGTTCGTATTCTTTTAACTCGGCGATCATACTCAGCATTTACCTTAAATGTTGCATCATTGTATGATCAGCCCTTAGCTTTTGCATCCTCACACTAGGAGCTGAAAAGAGCAACACAATGCTCTTTTAGGGTGAGCTTAACCAACATATCCATAGGATATTGCTTATAAAATGAGATCAAGTTATCGTACATGTCACTGATAAGGATTGTCCTAACTCGGTTATCCTTTTCTTTCATGCACGATAGACCTCTTTATCTTGTCCATCTTGAGGTGCGGCACCCTCCCTGGGGTCCACCATCTCGTGTCTCAAAATCTCAATCAGATTTTGGTTCTCAAGAATAAAATAAATCTACAAGTGTAAAATCTCGCAAATCACATCATGCAGTTTACACTCCTCGTAAAAATCTAATATGATAGTTCTCAATGCAGTAAGAGAAATATTGATGACTTAGTAATGCTTATTTTCACATTTTGTGTGCTCTACAAATCAACAAGTCTAAAGTGATTCGAATATAGACTCTAAAACAAACGTATGAGTCAACAGGCACCATATATCATAACACGGAATCGCATCTCACCATTTGAACTTGGATTCGGCAAATAAAAACCCACAAAAAGTCATAATTATAGAGATAGGACCCTCAGAAAATTGAAAAAGTTCAATTTCGGAAGACCTGATGCGCCGCTGGGGTCCACACTTGCCGCCACATGCCTGCGGCGCGTCTCCACGCGCTAGCAGCAGCCTGGCGCACTCACCAGACGCACGGCATGCCTCACACGTGCCTCACATGGGCCGCCACGTGCTTATCACGGTTCGGAGCACACGTACCCGGTCGCGGCGCGCAGCTCATGCGCTTTCACGCGTTGAACTGTGTTGCCCGAGTCGACAATTGGGTCGGCAATTGGGTCAGACACGGGTCAGGGTCTGACCCGACTAAACAGTTAATGGGTCAATGTCTGACCCAAACGTGTCGATATGCGGGGTTGGGTTCTGGTCAAGGTCCAACCCGAACCAGCATCTTACCGCTTCACGTGCCTAGCTCACGTGTGAAGTACACTCTCTCGCTGCTTGCCTCCTGACGCACCTCAGCACGCGTTAGACGTATGCGCCCGCAAGTTTGGAGCCGGTCTTCTTCGCTCGACAGGTTCTGCAATTGGTCTTTAGACCCAATTTCCGGAAAACTCATTTTCGATTAGTTTTTCTTGCATTTTTTGACTGAAAATTATTATTGAGCATCCTCCTAGCATCCTAGACTCGATTTTAGGAAGATTTAAACCCTAAAAATTTGTGGATTTAACCACCCCAGTCGCGACCCTCCGCGGCCATTTTTGAAACTCTGTTTCCGACAACTCTAACTCACAAGAAAATGCATCAAATATAGATCTAAGTATGATGAACATGTTTAAACCATTTTCACAAAACAGTTTGCCCTCTAAAGCCATAGCTCTAAGGTTTAAAGTTTGTATGGTCGCAAATTTCGACCGAAGTTTTCATAACCTAAACATGTCCCAAAAATTCAATAAAAATAATTTTTGTAATTCTTGGGTCATGGATATTCATGTGATATTCTCGGATTTACGAAATTCATCTGTAATCCAGAATCTAAAATTTTTGTACCCAAAAATTCTAAAAAAATAATAATAATTAAATCCAACCATGTTTTGATACCAATGTTGAATTAAATTGACACAACATGCACATGCGGAAGTATAATAAAATAATTCGAAATTTTTCGGATAAATAACTCAATGTGTAGAGTCGCCAAAATCCAATCGAAATGTGAAATCTCTCGAACAGATTGCACGGTCGGGATGGTGATCACGAGATCAATCCACCACCGCATTACCATAACATCTCAATTCTCGAGTTCGATAAATCTTTTGACGAAAGAGATTTTCCTACGCAAAAATCTTCTAAATCCTCAAAATATTCTCTCTCAAGAGAATGTATGTCTCAAAAAACTCTAGCCTTTTTCTCCATTTTTCCTAAACTCTCAATCATGAGAAAGAAGAGAACACCACACATTAAGATTCCTTGGCTTAATTAGGGAGTGATTATTGAAAATTGATGGGAATATCAATGGGATAATGGGAGTTACCATATTACCCCTAAAATTATCAAAATACCCTCAGTGGGTATTATCCAACATTGGGAGTAATAGCTCCACAATGTATTTCATCAAAAGGTTCCCGGAGGGATGTCCAAGTAGGTAGCATTTGCAATATACTCATGGGCATGTTTTGCCAACCAGGGTCAGTGATTAGCTTCTCAATTTATAATAATTCTAAATGTGATACTATTTTATTTATTTATTATAATATTTTGTAAATATCAAAAAGTCATCTTTTGTCATATAATTGTAATGAAGTGACTATAGTTTCTTATGGTCTTTCATTTATCTTTATCACCAGAACCCTTTGGGCGCTGTTTATCTCGGTCTCTCTTGATAACATAGATGCACCGTAATAACTTACAGTTAATCTAATGGGGTGGATGTTAGATCTCTTAATTAAGTCTCAAATTTGAAATTTAGGAATAAAAAAAACTATATTAGAAAAACATTCCTTTAAATAAAGTTTCTGTAGATACTCGAATCAATTTAATTATAATATGATTTTGGATACCATACTCGTAAAGAAAAAATGGTATCCATGTTTTGTTTGCTTATTAGGAGCTGTGGCCTTGTATAACTTAGGCTCCCTAAGGCCCAGAAAAACTAACCAAGGCCCATTGTGAGCTTCTTTTATCCCCAATATTTTTTTTTTTATTACAACAAGATTTAAATCCTATATCACGGAATTGGAGGAGAAAAATATAACTATTAGCCTATCCCCTGTATTTTAGACTTCTCTCAATAGCGTTGCCTTGGTGGCCTCTCTCTCTCTCTCTCTCTCTCTCTCTCTCTCTCTCACGCATGAGAGAGCTGCCATAGGTATATTTTTTTGTTTTTATATTAATCATCGGTATTTGAAATAATATTTTGATTAATTCTATTTAAACATCTATGGGAACTTATTTAGAGATATCTCTCTAAGTATAATTTTTTCTATTTCTAAATTTTGACTTTCAAATTTGAAATTTAATTAAAAGATTTTTCACAGTTAAGATAACATTTTCGCAAGTGGCTTGACACCTAGAGCAAAAGGAAACGCAGTACTCTCTCTCTCTCTCTCTTTCTCCGAATTCTGAAAGCAAGGCCACTTTCTGTGAATAAAAGCAATGAAAAATAAACGAGATAATTAGAATTAAAAATAATTTGGTTGATCACCAAACAATCCAAAATAGTATAGTTGGGGTATGAATCAGCTCCTTTTGAAAGGTGCCCAACCAATGCCAGGTGGTATTCTTGGGATCTGGCGTGTCATTTGCACATTTTGAGTCATGCCTTGGTGTTTTATTTACATATGGAGATTCTATGGGGGAACACTTTTTGACCCTTTCGCGTATGTACAAACCCCAAGAGACTTTTAAGTGAGGTTTTTTTGGACTCTCTTGTGGGCTAAATTAGGCCTCCAAGAGAGTTTGTTTTCTAGGCTTTGAGGAGCTTGATCGCTGGTCCTTCGAAGGCCACGTTGTAGATGGATGCAGGGACTTCGAGCGCAAGAATTAGGATTACACTTTTGTACTGGACAGGCCCTTGCTCTTGACACTCATACTTTTTAACAAACCCAATTATAAAATTGCAATAATTTGTTTTGTTGGTGTAAACGTGACTGCGTTTGAAAACAACCTTTAGTAAAAGTTATTGGCATAAGATTTTATGCACATTTATATATAAAAAATAAATTTTCTATTTTATTAATATAAATGACACATCTTTGAAATCAAGAAAAGGATAAAATTTTTTAGAGATTATCTATGATATAGGAAAGTTTTTCGATACTACGTGTCAATACGAATATATCGGACAACTCTTTCATGTTTTAACTCAAATTTTTCAAAAAAAAATAAAAATAAAATAAAAGAAGAAACTATTTAAATTAAATATCAAATTTTATCCGGCATTTTCTACTATCTAAGCTCATCGGTGTGAGCCAACTTAAATTTTTGAGAATTCAAAGCCACCCACTGATATTGGTATAGAAATGACAAGAAAAGTTTGTAAAAGACAGTCATACAACATGACTTTTATAATAAAAATACACAAAAAAGGAAGAAAATAGGGTTTAATAGGGTGCAGAAGATGACTTTTGTCTCTTTAGTCCTAGGCGCACACTTTGTCTCTTTCTCTATTGGTACTTGACCAACTCCTACTATTGTTTTTTCTTTTGGTTGTAGGAGAAAAAGAGAAAATGCGAAACAAGGGCAACAGTGGCTCTAGCTCTAGGCAGCCCAAAGAAGCAGCTAGTGCACTTTTGGGAGTAGCAGCTCCGCAATGTATTTCATCAAAAGGTTCCTGGAGGGATGTTCAAGTAGGTAGCATTATGGGCATGTTTTGCCAACCAGAGTCGGTGATTAGCTTCTCAATTTATAATAACTCTAAATGTGATCATATTTTATTTATTTTTAATAATACTTTGTAAATATCAAAAAGTCATCTTTTGTCATATAATTGTAATGAAGTGCCTATAGCTTCTTATGGTCTTTCATTTATCTTTATCACCAGAACTCTTTTGGAGCTGTTTATCTCAAGTCTCTCTAGATAACATAGATGCACCCTAAAAACTCACAGTTGGTCTAATGAAATGGTGTGTTAAATCTCTGAATCAAGTTTAGAGTTTGAAATTTAGAAATAAAAAAACTACGCTTGAAAAACAGTTCCCTAATAGAGTCTCTGCAGATACTTAAGTCGGATTAATCAAAATATAATTCTGGATACCCGTGATGAGAAAAAAAATATAATAAAAAATAGATGCACCGTGCAAGAACACCGTTGTAAAGAAAAAATGGTATGCGTGCTTTGTTTACCTATTTGGAGTTGTGGCCTTGTATAACTTAGGCTCCTACGGCCCAATCGACGAAAAACCAACCCAGGCCCATCCTGAGCTTCTTTTATCCCCTCTATTTTTTTTTTCTACGATGAAATTTGAATCATAAATCATAAAATTAAATAAGATAGATATGACTATTAGTATATCCTCAGTATTTTAGACTTCTCTCGGTAGCATCGCCTTGTGGCCTCTCTCTCTCTCTCTCTCTCTCTCTGAGGAGAAGAGAGTTGCCACAGGCACTTTTTTTTTTTTTTAGTTTCTGTCACTGATATTCAAAATTATATTTTAATTAATTCATTTTAAGTATTTATGAAAACCTTATTTAGAGGTAACTCTTTTATCGTAATTTTTTTTATTTTTAAATTTTAATTTTTGAATTTAAAATTTTAATTAAAAATTTTAGTTTCGCAAGGGGGCTTGACACCTAGAGCAAAAGAAAACGCAGTCCTGTCTCTCTCTATCTGTCATTCTCCAATTTCTCAAAGCAAGACCACTTTCTGTGAATAAAAGCAATGAAAAATGAACTAGATTATTAGAATTAAAAATAATTTGGTTGATCACCAAACAATCAAAAATAGTTTAGTTGGGGTATGAATCAGCTCCATTTGAAAAGTGGCTAACCAATGCCAGGTGGTATTCTTGGGATCTGGCGTGTCACTTGCACATTTTGAGTCATGTTTCGATGTTTTATTTACATATGGAGATTCTACGGGGAAACACTTTTTGACCCTTCGCGTACGTACAAACCCTGAGAAGATAATCAAGTCCAACCCACTGTTTTCTTTTTTCTTTTTTTTTATTATTTCTTCTGGTCCAACCAATCTTATGCGACCATATATCATTCCTAGTAGATTCTGGGACTTACACAATCAAAGAATGGGTAATATGGACCAATTGTGAAATTAACTTATTTAAAAACTTGATTCGTGGGTATAGAGGCGAGCATTTACAACAATAATTTTCAACCAATATGTCTTTGCATGGTTTTGTTTTCTATTTTGCTGCAATTTTAGTAATTTTAGTGTCAATTTTTTTTATTTTTTAAATTTAAATTTAAAATTTTAATAAAAGAAATTTAATATGCAGTTTTATTAAATTCACTGATGGGTATTTCGACAATTATTGGATAAGGCAAGAGAACCCACTCACGTCTCAAGTCAAGCAACCCCATTTTGAATCAATGTCAAATGTCATGTCATAAAGAATTTGCAATTTGGTTCCTTAAATAACCTTGTATCCGAAAACAAAAAACAAAGAAAACAAATATTTGCGTGAAATGAACTTAATTTGTCCTTTTTTGTTAATATGTAAGATTTATAAGTTTAGGTTGATATTGACAAGAAACTAATATATAGTTTTTCCAAACAAAATCTAAAATCTTGAATGAAAATTAAGTGCCCTAAATCCCAAATATTAAATAAAAAAAATATAATAACTAACTATTATGGGGTTAACACCAACAAACAGTCGATATAGTAAATAAAATATTAAATTTTTTAATCAATTATCGGATTTGAAACTTGAGAATGAAAAATAATACGGCGTTGGAAGAGCCCCTCTAAATTTAACCTAATAATATTTGAATCGAATTAATTAAAATATAATTTATGATATCAATCAATTATTCAAGAAAAAAACTATCTTGCATCGGCAAATATTTGATTTTCTATATCCTATTGAAAACTCTTTTAATTTCTCTATTCTTTTCTTCCGGATGGATATAAATAAAACCTAATAAAAAAAATTTGGGAAGAAGCTCATGGAGCGGGAGCAATGGACGCCACCCTGATCCCAAGGCTTTCCCAACTTTGAGGTTTCAAAGTTGGTCTCCTTGTCTAGATGAGAGGGTAATCCAGGAAAGATAAAAGAGAATGTATATCCCACCTTGTGCACAACTGTTTGTGGACCTACAAGATAAGATTTTCGTGTCCTTTTTCAAAGTTCATTCAAATTCTGGGCGGCAATGGGGACCCCATTTTGACAACTTTTTTGGTCCCATTCTGAAGCCAGTTGGGCTGAAAAGGACCTCAACGAAACAACCAATGCCAATGTCCCAAAAGGGAATTATATTTCAGGACTGTAATCTCACGAGTTTTTCAGACCACCAGTTGGTTAAAATAAAAGTATATTAAAGAATAAAGTAAGATATGGATAAGAAAAGAGTTGGTGACTTCGAGGTTATCTTCAAATGCAATGCAACTAAGTGAGGATGTGAATAACAGAGTAGCAAGTAGGCATTGAATTCAGAACTCGTCCCAACGAAATTGGACATTTGGACCCTATTTGGATTTATAGTGTATGTTAGATATGAGACATTTCAATTTGCGTTATTTAAGCTGGGGTAACCCTTTTCAAGGAACGGTGTCGGGATATTGAGAGAGAGAGAGAGAGAGAGAGAGAGAGAGAGAGAGAGAGAGAGAGAGAGAGAGAGAGAGAGAGAGAGAGAGAGAGAGAGAGAGAGAGAGAGAATGCACACTCTATATCTCTCATACAAAACTCAAATTCAAATTTAAAAAATAAAAAATTATATTAAAAAATATCTCTCTTAAAAAAAAATTTAATAATAGTTCGAATCGAATTAATTAAAATATAATTTCAAATATCATATTAGTATAATACCAAAAAAAAGAAAGAGAGATTGCCAAGTGAGTAAATTTTGTAGGTGGTGTTTGGGAAATATTTTTATAGTTCAGTTGGAATTTTCAATTCAACGAAATTGTTGTTATAATAATCACTCTTATTAAGATTTTGCTTTTACTTATAAATATTTATATTTTTATCGGTAAATATTACAAATAAAATAATATCTAATAAAATTTATTGAAAATTTGAAATAAATAGTTATTTTTCATATGACTGTTACTACCATAAGAATAATAATAGCTAAGAGAACGGTGACCTTTAGAATTGAAGAAATAAGCAAAGAGAATGAAACAAAAAGAATTCTTTATATTTTTGTATGTTTAATACATTAAACAAATAAAATATTTATATAACTTAGAATATATATATTTAAGAAAAAATCTATAAAATTAAGTTAGTCATATATTCTACCAAAATAAATATGTTAACATATTGTGACATATATACTAAAAAAATATTTCTATTGTAATATATATATTAACATAACTTGACATATGTATAGATATTTTGACAATATAATGAATGGTGACAGAATACCGTCATATATGGAAATATAAGTTAATATCTCCCTTGAATTCAAGTTGGTAAGGAGTCTATCATCTTGAATTTGTATATTAGATCTTGAAATCATAGAATTGAATGCAACTTAATGAAGATATCAACAATCTCATATTAGGAGGAGATAAAAACAAATTGAATAATATCGTAAAAGGACATGATCATTACCGACAATGACACTAATAATATTTTCACTCTCAAATCCTTTCTCCACCATCCATTTGAGATGAAACATCGACAAACTCTCAATTACTTTATGGGTCTCGAGATCCCATCTAATCAATTTGGCTACTTTTTGTCACAAGCAAAATATACTATAGATCTCATCTCACCTACGGCATCATAGATTCTAAGACAGTCAATTCTGCTCTTGAACCTAATGCTCACCTTTTAGCCACTGATGGAACTTTTCCCGGTGACAGTATTCTATATTGCTAACTAGTTGATAGTCTAATTTATCTCGGTGTCACATGTCCCAACATTGCATATGTTATTCACATTGTAAGCTAGATCATGAATACACAATAGATCACTCACTTTTAGGCTATTCTCATAATTCTTTGTTGTGGACACTAACCATGATAACCTAGAGTGGGTGAATATGTTATTTACAGATTTTGTTTAATTAAAAGAATTTAAAATTTGATTTACACAAATAAACAGAAGGACAAAGCAAATGGGGATTGACACACACAATTTATAGTGGTTTCACCTTCTTAATGTATGTCCACTCCCAGATTTTACCTGAATTTTCAAATCTACTATTCTATTTAAGAAATTACAAACTAGTTTCCAGTGGTACTAGTAAACCATTCAAGTATTTTCCAAATACTCCAACTTAATTTTTCACAGGATCAATCAAAAAATATATATATATATATATATAATCTGATACATCTTTTTTTTCTCTTACGAACAAACTCAGAATAATACAATTTTGGTTTCACACAATACGTAGAGAGAAAATAAAAAACAAGATGAAGCTTTCAATCTTTAAATTGCTCGTTACAGTGCAAACTAAAGAACAAGATTTGTAGAAGATATTCAGAATGTTGTACAATGTTTTTCGATATTCTTATCCTGTGTTCTTCAATTGATTTTATAGTTAAGAAACAGAGTTTAGCCGTTGAGTACCATTGAATGCATTTTAGAGTTTGGTGAGATAGGTGAACAGTACATTAAATTCGACCAGCTTTTCTAAACAAATAAACGATAGACACAGTAGGTTGCTCTATTGAGACTATAAACAAACTTGTCTTTACAATTTGATTTCATGAGTCACCTTAATAGATGTATGAGTCTACTTGTCAAGACTTAGAATGTGAGAAGCAAAAGGACTTGTGTAGACTATGAGTCGGCTTGCTAACTTTTAAGACTTCATGTCCTTTAGTCAAGTCACCTTAATATGATTGTAGGAGGACTTGCTTAGCTTTGGGTTGGCTTGACATCTGTACAATTTTATTTGTCAAGATTTTAAATATGAGAGGTAAAGGGACTTATTTCCACCATAAGTGGCATTGTCAAGACATAAGTCTTCTTATAGAAATGATGAGTCGTCTTATCATTGAATCTCAATTTTCAATGCGACTTACATTTTAGGCAAGACGACTTGCATGCATAAAATCTCTAATTAGGTCGTTTTGGATAAACTTGAGTCTTTTTGCCTAAAGTTCAGAATTTTCTAGGTCGTCTTGCTAAACGTACCAAGGCGACTTCTGATTTGATTTCATATGTTTCGGTCATCTCATGTCAATGATCAGGTCGCCTTAGATGTGTGCAAACTCACGTTTCTACGACCTACTTTTATTGGGTCGTCTTATCCTAAATATCAGGTCATCTTGCGTGTTGTGTAGATTTGGACTTCTGTAAGGTGATTCTCTTAGGTCGTCTTATGCCAATAGTCAGGTCGTCTTATGTTTTGTGCAAACATAGGCTTCTAAGACTTCACTACCTCAAGTCGTCTCATATTAATGGTCAGATCACCTTAAGTGTTCTGCAGACTTAGACTTCTGAGAGGTATTCTCTCATGTCGTCTTATATTAATAGTCAGGTCGCCTTAGATGTTCTACAAACTTCTTCTAGGAAGTGATTCTCTCACGTCGTCTTGTGCCAATAGTCAGGTCGCCTTATATTTTGACTTAGTCAATTTTCTCTCATTTATACTCATGGGTCGCCTTGCACAACATGGATAAGGCGACTTGTCTAACTAGAATTCAATTTTAGCAATTTTTCTAATTTCTTTTTAATTACAATTAATTACCCAAAATTAACTTTTATTATCATCTTGTATTATATGGATAAGGCGACTTAGTCAATTTTCTCTCATTTTTGCTCATGGTTCGCCTTGTACTATATGGATAAGGCGACTTGCCTAACTAGAATTCAATTTTAGTAATTTTTTTAATATCTTTCTAATTACAATTAATTATCCAAAATTAACTTTTATTACCCCTAATTATCATCAAAACTTATTTTGCTCAATAATCACCCCATTTTTTATGATAACAAAACCTAATTTAAAATGATTGATAAATTTTTTTTTAAGAGTTTCAAAATACCCCACCTCAACTAATGCTATATCAATTCAAGTTTTGAAATACCTATTGTTAGTCTCACATCTCAATTTCTCATAGAAAGTATTTATCATATGTTAGATATACCTAATTTTATGATGTGTATCATTGACATTCTATTATTCTCTCCTTTTTTCTTTTGAATGCATCCTCAAATTTTCTCCTATTCAATCATCCTTTAACATTAGCATTCTATCATTACTCAATGCAAATTCATCCTAATGCGACTAATGTATATGTCATAAAACAATTACATGCTCCAATCAACACATATCAACCAACACATGTCAACACATATGGACATTCAAGCAATACAAATGTCAATGCTATGCCAATCAACACATATATTTTTCTCCCCCTTTTTGTCGTCAGCAAAATAAATGTGCATTAGTATTGAAGAAAAGTATCATACAATTGAAAACAAAAGTCAGCAAAAGTAAGAAAATGGCTAAAGTAAAAACAAACTGAAAACATTCACATAAGGTGTTAACTTTACAAACAAGAAAAGATGTAGGTTTCTTAGACATGTGGCTCATTGGATGGATTGATGGGAGGATCAGTTTGTCATTCTGAAGCAGAAGGTTCATCTTGATCTTTGTGGAGATGGGATTCCAGGGAGATCATTTTGTCATGGAGGGTCTTGTTTTGATTTTCTAACTTAGTCAATCGAGCATGAGAGTTTTGATCTTCAATCCTGAGAAGTTATGATTGAATATGCACCAAAGAGCCCCAAATCATGGCCATGGTGACTTCAGAAGATAGGATGGATGTGGATAGAGCACCATAGAAAGGAGTGATTTGAAGCGATTGAGCTCGAATCTCATCTGATGGATCTACTCTAGATGATTCACTAGATCCTGCCTCATCCCTCTTTCTCTTCTTTCCTCCTTCTTGATCATCATCTAACTTCTCCCAAACTCCATTTTTGAGTACCCATTTTGCTTTTTTCAAAGATTGTTCCTCAATTCCATGTTTCATACTTAATTTCGTACAAATCTTCTTTTTCAAGTCAATTTTGTTCATTATCATTACATCAGTAATCAGAGAGCAATAAGGGAGATTTGTTGACTTGGATTTAGCAGCTTCAATCATGAAGTAAAGAACTAGGAAATGCAATCCAAGGTTTTTACCATCCATGATGCAAGCCATTAACCATAGATCCTCTTTGGTTATGTGTGTATGATTTTCTCCTCTAGGTTTAAGTATATGAGTGATAATAAGATGTAGAAGATGCTCATGAATCCCCAAAATTCTTTGCATTCAAGTCCACTTCATTCACCTCTGACAAATTTACATTCTTGAATACAATTCTATCACATTCGATTTGAGTCATTTTCATATATTTTTTACACCTAACAGAGGGAGCCCATTCTAAATTGCATATCATGCACATTACTTTGGGAGTGAGCATGATTTGCTTTCCCTTAATGTGTGTCTTGAAAGTACATGATTCCATTCCCGTAGGAAAATGGAAATGGGTCTCTAGCACATGTTTTTCGGTCTCCTCAACAACCTCCATGTTATTGTAGAATTTCTTAACTAAGAAACTCTCAATCAACAAGTCTACCTAAGTTCAATTTCCTTTTTGAAAAGTTGGTTGGGAAATACTTACTTTTCTCTAATGAAAGGAAGTCACTCTCGTTGAATTTTGCTAGATTTTTCGTCTTTGACACCGTGGAAAGTGCTTGCGTATTGAAGATGAGGGACTTTGGAAGTTAGGGCTTTTAATAGGTGAAGTAAGAACCCTTTGTGCTTTGCCAAATTGAGAGTAGTGATGTGAGTCTCGAATGGTTTGAATAAGAGGAATAGTGAGTGTTCACGAGAGAAAATTAAAGAAGGTGAGAGTAAAGAGACTATTCACGAAGGGAATGCAAATAGAAAGAGAATGTAAGAGAACGTAAGGAGAAGACATTTCACGAAGAGGCACTTAAAATTAGGGTTTTTAATTTTGGGAAACGTATGGAGGGAATGTGAAGGGGTTATGAGTTTAAATCATGATTGTTAGACTTGGGTTGGATTTAGGTTCTTGGTAGAGATGAAATGGGTTTAAATTTAGGGTATTGGATTTTATCCGTTTCATGAGCCACATGAGTCGTCTTCAAGGATGTAAAGAACCGACCTGTCTCCTCTCACAAGACTACTTTCATTAGATTGCAACTTGTGTTACGAGATTGAAGCCAAAAGACATCAAGTCATCCTCCTTAACAAGTAAGGCGACTCAGAGAGGTCTGTAGACAATTTTTCGACGACATGATCATGATGAATCGTCTTGTATTTGTTACGAGGTGACTTGTATAATCATGAGACGATTCAAAATTATTGTCGGGCTGCTTATTATCTTCAAGGCGACTTCTCGGTTTATTGAGGCAACTTAACAAAGTTTTTCAGAGTCACTTCTGTGACTAATGTTGGATGAGTCGTCTCGTCCCTGCATTAAAGCGGCTTAACGATATTTTTCAGGATTACTTCTGTGACTAAGTTTTTATAAGTCGTCTTGTTCCTTCCGTAAGGTAACTTACTATGCCAAAGCATTGTTCTCAAGATGACTTGTTCTTAGAGCAAGGCCACTTGTTATGACAATCTTGAATCTATAAGACAACTTACTCATATTGTAAGACGACTTATGCTCCAGTCAGATTGCATAACTATAGTATTTTCTTAAATTTTCGTTTTTAATTATTATTATTATTATTATAAATATGATCTAAGATTGAAGTTATATTTTATTCAAATTGAGAGTTACTCATCATTCCTAATTCTCTTCTTAAATTATAAAATCTTTCTTTATCTAAAGGTTTGGTGAAAATATCTGCAATTTGTTTTCAGTTTCTACATATTCCAGAATTATATCCTTTTTGAATACATGATCTCTAATAAAATAATATTTAATCTCAATATGCTTAATCCTAGAGTGATATACTAGATTTTTTGTTAAATTTATTGCATTAGTTTTATCAACCTTTATTGAAACGTTTTCAAATTTTAAACCATAATCCTTAAATTAATACTTTATCCATAAGATTTGTGCAAAATATTACCATGCATCTACATATTCTGCTTCTGTAGTTGAAGTAGCAATATTATTTTGCTTTCTGGAGGACCAAGATACTAACCTATTTCCAAAGAATTGACAAGTGTCGCTTGTGCTCTTTCTATCTACTTTACATCCAGCAAAATCAGCATCTGAATATCCATATAGTGTGAATGCTGAATTTTTATAATACCATAATCCCAAATTACATGTGTTCTTTAAATATCTTAGAATTTTTTTAACAACTGCCAAGTGAGATTTCTTAATACTAAATTGAAATCTAGCACACAAACACACACTAAATAGAATATCATGTCTAAATTCTGTCAGATATAGAAGAACTCCAATCATACTCCTGTATAGTTTTTGACATACTTCTTTTCATTTTTCATTTTTGTCTAGTTTCACCAATGTGCTCATTGGTGTGGTATATCCTTTAGAATCACTAAATCTAAATTTTTTTTATCAATTTCTTTACAAATTTGGATTGACTAATAAATATACTTTCTTTTGTTTGCTTTATTTGTAAACTAAAAAATAGTTTAGTTCACCCATCATACTCATCTCAAATTTTATATGCATAAACTTAGTAAATTCTTGATACAGATTTTCATTTGTTACTCCAAATATTATGTCATTTACATAAATTTGAACTATTAGGATTTTTTTATCTTTTTTTAATGAATATAGTTGTATCAACTTTTTCTCTTTCAAAATCATTTTCAATGAAAAAATTTCTAAGTCTCTCATACCAAATTTTTGGAGTTTATTTTAGATTATATAATGGTTTAGACAATTTCAACATATAATTCGAATGCTTTGAATATTCAAATCCGGGTGGTTGTTTTACAAAAACTATCTCATCGAATACCTCATTCAAGAAAACACTTTTGATATCCATTTGATATAAATTGAAGTTTATAAAGTATGCAAAAGTAAGCAACATACTAATAGTTTTTAATCTAACTATTGGAGTATATGTTTTATCATAATCAATTTTTTTTTCTTGACTATACCTTGAGCCACCAATTTATCTTTGTTCCTATTGATTGTCCCATATTCATTTAGTTTATTCCTAAACACCCATTTTGTGCCTATCACGGATTGGTCATTAGGTCTAAAAACCAACTCTCATATTTTATTTCTTTCAAACTGATTTATCTCTTCTTGCATAGTTAGAATCCAATTTTCATCACTAAGAGTTTTATTAATATTTTTTTGTTCAATTTGAGAGATAAAGGCCACAAATTCACATTGATTTTGAATTAAAAATCTAGTTCTAATTCCAATTTCTATATTTCCAATTACATTTTCTACATTAATAATTCTTCTTACAGTTGGAAACTTTATTTCTTGCTCTTCTTGTTGCTCACGATTTGATTGATTTTCTTTAACTCTTTCTTCATTGGATTCTTCCTTTACTTCTTCATTTTCCACTATCTCTTGTTGTAGAATTTAATCTACTTCTTGTATTTCATCATCAAAACTTCTTTTACCTAATGGGTCACTTTCATCAAAATTAACATAAATTGATTTTTCAACCATCATTGTTCTCTTATTATAAACTCTATATGATTTACTAGAAATTGAGTATCCTAAAAATATAACTTCTATCACTTTTTATATCAAATTTTTCTAAATTATCTTTTCCATTGTTCAACACATAACACTTACATTCAAAAACATTAAAATAACGTATATTAGATTTTCCACCTTTGTAAAGTTCATACGGAGTTTTCTTAAGAATTTGTCTGATTAAAACTCTATTAAGAATATACCAAGCTGTATTTACAGTTTCAGCCCAAAGTATTCGGGTAAATTATACTCACATAGTATAGTTTTAGTCATTTCTTTTAGAGTTCGTTTTTTTCTATCCATAAAACCAGTTGAGATATTCTAGATGCAGAGAAATTGTGATATATTTCATTTTTATCATAATATTCTTGCAAAAATTTATTCTCAAATTTTTTTGCCATGATCACTTCAAATGCTATTAATTGTACATCTTTTTTCATTTTGAATTTTCTTGCACAATTTGATGAAGGCACTGCATGCTTCTTCTTTTTTGGTTAAAAATAATACCCAAATATATCTTGAGTAATCATCAATTATTACAAAATCATAGTGTTTTTTTCTTAAATTTTGAGTTCTAGTTAGAACAAAGAGATCCATGTGAAGTAATTCTAAAGGCCTAGATGTGGAGACTATATTTTTAAATTTAAAGGAAGATTTAATATGTTTTCTTATCATACAAGGTCACATAATTTATTTTTTTCATATTTCAATTTCGGAATTCTCTTAACAATGTCTTTTTTAACTGGTTTTGAAATTAATTTCATACTTGCACGTCCTAATCTCCTATGTCATAACCAAGCGTTATCATTTCCAATGGTCATCAAGCATGCTTCATTTGTAACACTCAAGTTATTCAAGTTAATGACATAGATGTATCCGTGGCTTTTTCCCTTAAATTTTACTTTATTATTAGATTTGTCTATCACATTACAGCAATCATAATCAAACAAAACACTGAAACCTTTATCACATAATTGACTACTGCTTAACAAATTATGCTTCAGGCCTTTAACTAATAAAACATGCTCAATTTGAGTGGGAAACATACGTATGTTTCCTATTCCAATTACTTTTTCTTTTGAGTTGTCTCCGAAGACCACTTTGCCTTCTTTCTTTTCTTCCAAACTGCTGATTTAGATGAGTCTCCCATTATATGTCGAGAGCATCAGTTATCTAGGAACCATGTATTTTCAAAAGTTTTGATTTTGAGATACATTTGCACAAAGAGAAAATCAAGTATTGGCCTTTGGTACCCAAACTTTCTTGGATCCAACAGTGTTAGTGCTTATCTTGGATTTATACATGTTCTTTGGTACCCATTTCAAAATTATTTTCTTGTATTTTAAGTCATTAAACCAACAATCATTCAAACTATGTCCAGTTCTATTGCAATGAGTACACTTGGTATATGCTCTAAATGTTTTTGATTGATTTTGAATGGATCTTCTTCTAAGTTTGCAGTCATGAGAGCTATGTCCCTTCTTCATGCAATAATAACACTTAGTGTTTGATTTATCATCAATTGTGCTAGGAGCAAAGAAAGTATAGAGTTTCTTTTATATCAAGGTCGGATTATAACTTAAGCCAGTCTTGTCATAAACAGCTCTTTGAGCTCTAAGCATTAAGTCTAATTTTTCTTATCCTTGGGCAAATTTATATTGTAGAGAACTTAATCTTTTGTTTCTTTCCTTTTCTTGATCTAACTTTTTTCTTATATTCTCATTTTCGTTCTTTTCACTATCATAATCTAGATGTTCAATTCTTGAATTTTCAGCCTCTGTATGCTCATTCTCTGGTTTATTCGTTTTGTTTTCAAGTTCCTTAAGCAAGTCCCTTTTTTCTTACCTTAATGTATTATTTTCTAATTTGAGTTTTTCATTTTCAATTTTTATTTTGTTCCTTTCTTTTTCCAACTCGATTATTTCCTTCTTTTGAAATTTATTTTTCCTAACCATACTCTTGAAATCTTTGATTGATTCTATAAGAGATTCATGCAATTCATCAAGAGATAGTTCATTTTCAAATTCTGAATCAGAAGAGTATGAGGTTATAAAAGTTACCTCAATGTTTGAATTGTCATCTAGTGCCATGAAGCATAAATTTGTCTGCTCTTAGTCACGTTCTTCTTCACTTGAGCTTTTGTCTTCATTACTCCAAGCTGCTAAAGTCTTTTTCTTTCCCTTTTTTCTCATTCTTTTCAGCTTTCTTCAGTGATGGACATTCAGTGAGAGTTTCTAAATTTTTGGATTCTTCAATTGCTGTGACTTTAGCTTCCCATGACTTGGGCATACATCGTAGCACCTTATCAATCATGTCTTCTTGTGAGATTCCTTTGCCCAACAACTTTAATTCATTTGTGATTGTGTTGAATTTTGTTATCATGTCTTTCACACTTTCTCCATCCTTCATTTTGAATGCCTCATACTCTTATTTCAACATTCTTATTTTGTTCTTCCTTACTTAATTTGTGCTTTCATATGTAGCATTCAATCTTTCCCATATTTCTTTTGCAGTGATACAAGATGAGATTCTGTTATACCCATTTAGGTTTAATACTAGGTACATCAAATTAACAGCTTTACAATTAGCTCTGTAGACTTTCTTTTATTCAGGAATCAATTTTTTCAGTCGGGAATTTGATTTCTTCTTCAATTATTTCCCAAACTGTTTCATCTTGAGCAATAATAAAGTTTCTCATTCTTTACTTCCAATAGCTATAGTTATTGCCGTTGAAGAATGGTGCCCTATTAGTTGAACATGTCTCGAAAGGAACACTGTCTCCATTTAGTGCCATATTTGATCTTTGCTTCTGAGGTTATTGACCCTTTTTCCAGAAAATCTGCTCTGATACCACTTGTGGACACTAACTATAATAACCTAGGTGAATATGTTATTTATAGATTTTGTTTAATTACAAGAATTTAAAAATTGATTTACACAAATAAACAAGAAGGACGAAGCAAATGGGGATTGATATACACAATTTATAATGGTTCCATTTTCTTGGTATACGTCAACTCTTAGGATTTACCTGAATTTTCAAATTCACTATTCTATTCAAGAAATTACAAACTAACTTCCAGTGGTGCTAGTGAACCATACAAGTATTTTTCAAATACTCCAACTTGATTTTTCACATGATCAATAATAATAAAAAAAAACATAATCTGATACCTCTTTTTTTTCTCTTATGAACAAACTCAAAATAATACAATTCTGGTTTCACACAATAATTAGAGAGAAAATAAAAAAGTAAGATGAAGTTTTTACTATTCATATTGCTCATTACAATGCAAACTAAAGAACAAGATCTGTAGAAAATGTTCAGAATATTGTACAACGTTTTCCGCTACTTTTCTCATGTGTTCTTCAATTGATTTTATAGTCGAGAAAAAGGATTTAGCTATTGGGTACCATTGAATGCATTTCAATGGTTGGTGAGATAGGTGAACAGTATATTAAATTCACACCAGTTTTTTCGAACAAATAAACATTAGACACAGCAATCGCTCTATTGAGACCATAAGCAGACTTGTTTTTACAATTTGAATTCATGAGTAGCCATGATAGATGTATGAGTCTACTTGTCAAGACTTAAAATATGAGAGGCAAGAGGACTTGTGTAGACTATGAGTCGGCTTGCTAAATTATAAATCTTCTTGTTCTTTTGTCAAGTCGCCTTAATATGATTGTAGGAGGACTTGCTTAGATTTGGGTTGGCTTGGCAATTGTAAATTCTATTTGTCAAGATTTTAAATGAGTCGTCTTGTCATTGACTCTCAATTTTCAAGGCGACTTACATTTTGGACAAGACGACTTACATGCAAAAAAATTCTAATTAGATCGTCTTGGAAAAGCTTAAGTCTTCTTTCCTAAAGTTTAGGCTTTGCCAGGTCGTCTTGCTAAACGTACCGAGGCAACTTGTGATTTGATTTTATATATTCAAATCGTCTCATGTCAATGACCAGGTCGCCTTAAATGTGTACAGACTTACATTTTCGAGACTCACTTTTATCAGGTCATCTTGTCCTGAATATCAGATTGTCTTACGTGTTGTGCAAACTTGGACTTCTGTGAGGTGATTCTCTCAGGTCGTCTTATGCCAATAGTTATATTTTGTGTAGATATTGACTTTTGAGGTTTGACTTCCTCAAGTCATCTCATATTAATGGTCAGGTCGCCTTAGGTGTTTGCAGACTTAGACTTCTGAGAGGTGATTCTCTCATGTCGTCTTATATTAATAGTCAGGTCGCCTTACATGTTCTGCAGACTTAGACTTCTACGAAGTGATTCTTTCAGGTCGTCTTGTGCCAATAGTCAAGGTCGTCTTATATTTTGACTTAGTCAATTTTCTCTCATTTATACTCATGGGTCGCCTTGCACAATATGGATAAGGCGACTTGTCTAACTAGAATTCAATTTTAGCAATTTTTCTAATTTCTTTTTAATTAAAATTAATTAACCAAAATTAACTTTTATTATATCTAAAATAAAGCCAATCATATATTTTATCAAATATACATACGTCAACATTATTTGATATTTATAGAGATATGTTGATAATGATAATTAATGGTAACATAAAAGCGTCGATGATGAATCATTTCGAAATGTTGAGATAAAAACATGTGCTTTTTTTCTTTCTTTGATCGGTGAAGATGATCCTTGGGGGGTAAGGAATTCAATTCATGCAAATGACCACCTGAGACAAACTTGTCGGCCAAAGCCTGCAATTATCCTCAAACACTAATATAATTCTGTAGATTCTGATAATAAATTCACCAATTGTCTATCAAATCAAACATTTGACTCTGCACAAAAGGATATGGTTTGTCATGAAACAGAGATTGGAAAGACTGTGTCGATTTATCCAATATTTTGAACACGTGTGGCCTTATAAACAAATTTCGAAATTAATTTATTAAGCCTAGGCAAATCGAATGGTGACCGGGGAAGAACACGAGAAGATCCACCACCAAAATCAGATCCAGCTCACATTAGCACCTAACGCTTATAAACGTGTACATCACGCCAAATGAATGCGCCAATAATTATGATCAAACATTCCGCTTGCTCTTTCACAGATCTAATTATCTCATGAAGCATCCTGGTGTGCGGTGGCCCAACGGAACTTGAGAATGACACGTGTGGGGACAACCGGCCTCGTGTGGCACCACCAATCTTCTTCTCACAAATTTAAATACACTATGTGGGCCCCACTATTTCTCGTCGACCAATTTTATGAATTTTGAGTATTTTCCGAGTACTGTATGAAAATTAGATTGGAGCGAACATCCAATTTTCGCCTCCGAGAGCGAGCTGAACGCCATCTTTTTTCCCTCTTTGAATTTTCATGGCATAATTGCTCAGAATTAACTCTTCATCTATAGAGAAATTTTAAAATAATTACATTTTTAGAAAGAAAATCGTACTCTTCTTGAATCTTGAAGTAACAAAAACTCATTTTGATTTTTTTACAAGAAAAGATTTAAAATAAATATATTTAGAGAGAGAGCAGTAAAACAATAATCTGAAATTTAATATAAAATTTTGGAATCAATCGTTTAAGAGATAAGTATAGATCAGAGAAAGAATATATAAATTAAATAAATTTTTTAATAGTGGAAATTAATATATTAATTTTTAGAGAGAAAAGTTAGTTTAATTTTTCTAGACAGAAAATTAAGAATTAATATATTTAGAGGGACAATTTAAAATAAATCATTTTTCATATAGAGAATATTATTTATTAATTTTTGGAGAGAAAAACTTAAATCAACATGTTTAGAGAAAATATGAATTAAGTTGATTATTTTTTTTTTTGAAAAAAGAAAATTAACTTATAGAAAAAATATATAAATTTAGTATTTTAGAGAGAGAAAATTTAGAATTAATATATTTAGAGAGAATGTAAATTAAGTTGATTTTTATAAAAAGAGAAAATTAATATTCTTAGTTTTAGATATAGAATTTAAAATCAATATCTTTAGAACGAAAATGTAAGTTGACTTTTTAGATAAGGGAAATTAATATGTTTATTTTTAAATAAAACTAAATTTGATATTTTTTTTTTTAAAAAAAAAGAGAATTTAAAAGTAATATCTCTAAGAAAAGAAAAATATGAACTGAGTTGTTTTTTATGTAAATAAAAATTATCTCTTATTTGGTTTGTTACCGGAGACATGAGAACCTAAATAAATTATTCGTAATTGATCATATGAGCTCTGCTTGTGTTTAATTTTTTGATTTTACAACATGAAGCTGTTTATTTGATTAAATAATAAGTAACTAATGTGTTTTAAAGAATAATTTAGTAGTTTTAAATTTTCTATCGTAACATGATAATCCGAGTTCGAAACATTGTGTAACAAAAAATAAATAAATAAATAATTAACGCGGGCGGATCCAAGCTTAATCACATACGTAACATGCTGTTAGGGTCCTTTGCAAGAACCTTCACTTCGACTATGGTTGGTGAACAACACAATGCAGTGATTGTTCTGCAGTGTCAAGAGGGAACAAGTTCCTCTAACGAACTTGTCTGCAGAGTGCTACAGTAGCAAGAAAAGAAAGAAGAAGCGGGGGAAGGAAGAGGGAAGAGAAAGGAAAAGAGAGATAGAGGATAGAGAATTGAGGAGGAGAGTGTGACTATACTTTTGAAGTTCTGTCATTTTTTCTGTACACTTATGGTTATATATATTCTGAATCTTCCTTCAGTAAAATCATTACACTTTCTTTAACAATCTACAGCTAACCGGAGCTTATGATTGAGCTAACTAACTAACTAGTTTTTTCTTTATTCATTCTTACTAACTATCTCTGCAACATGTAACAGATCTTAACAAACAGACCTTGAGTTTGAGTTGTTATTTCCATTGTCGTTCCTGTACTTCTTAAAGCATGTGACAATCTTGTACTTCTTTGAAACTGTGACACATGCGCATGGATGCGGCCCATCTGAAGAATAACACGTAGCGCCACGCGTCCCTGGGTGTCTCGATTTACACTGTGAGGGCCACTCCGCCGGCAGACCAAAGGAGCAGGATTAGATTGGGACGCCCGTTTCCTTCTCTGTCCTATAGCTGAGGGTAGATACCATAGAGTGGCCAACACAGGCTATGTTGTAAGAGCTCAATTTTCTTTAAATATCGTATGCTAATAGTAATAATAAAAAATGGATTACCCCATTACTATTCATTTTTAATATTTGTTTTCTTTTTCCTCGTTTGGGTTACTCTATGATCACCTTCTAAGAATTGGATTGCCAACTTCATTTGAGAAACACAACAACATAAAAAAAAAAGAAAATCGAAAAAAAACAAAAAAGAGAAAAAAGAGAAAAAGGAGAATAGAAACAGGGACTTCTCATATCAATTTGGGGGAAAAGATCCTTCCCAACAACATTATGAAGACATATGGATCTGTGGTGACGATTGTTGACCAATATCATGATGTGCCCTTTATATAAGAAATTTAAATTCAAAATGTTATGAATTCAATATCACTCGATTTCCCTTACTCGGGCTTCATGATTGTAAAACCATAAAAATGGCGGTGCCATTAAATTTGGGGCCTGTGACTTCCCATTGGATTGGCCCGAAATCTAATTTTTGCCAAATTTAACTTCCTGATACTATATAATTGGAGAAATCTTTACCCAGAAATTAATTAAGTAAATCAGAATTATGATCAAAATTTAAATGTCACAACAAGAGTAGGTTTTGCTGCTTTCCTGTGATATTAGTTGACAATGATTTTTGCTCCGTTTAACATTTTGCAAATTTATTACAGTTTTTTGTGGGCTTTGGTTTGATACAATACCGACCATATGATTGGTGCACATAGGAAAGAAGTGCAATGTGAGTTTTGAGGTAAAACATGATACCACAGAGGGCCTTATTTAATAGGAAACAAAAGAAAAATGGAAATTCTTGAACGGCCTTATGAAAGAGTATCTCTTATTCAAAGAATTTCATTGCCAACTTCATTTGAGAAAAAAGAACAAAAAATAAATATTTTCAAAGTCAAAATGTAATGAATTCAATATCACTCTATTTTCTCTTAGTGGGATTCATGAATCCGAAATTTTAAAAAATTGCAGTGCCAATCAATTTGGTGCCTGTGACCTCCCAGTGGGTTTGCCCATTTTGAGCATGACATTTGATTTTTTTCCCAAATTGGGGTAGTAAATGAATTCATATAAATAAGTGGGTATTCGGCAATCAACATAAAAAGTTCATGAACTATTCGATCAACCAACATTAATTATAATCCATTATTTGGGCTAATTATGACCCTAAAAAATTTCCATTTTTGTCTTTTATTAAGAAAATAGACAAAGAGATACAACCGTACGATAATTATATGATTAATATTACAATAAAAGAGTTTTAATATTAATTTGAATCATAATTAATACATATTAAATACACACGTCAATCATTTAACAATGGTTATCTAAGAAGAGCGTTTAAGACAGGATTGCTAGATTGCAACATTTAACAATGGTTTTGGAAGGCATACAATACTCATGGCAAAGAAGTTCAATGCTTGTACTTGGAAGATAAAAAATTTTTGTTTAAGTGTTTATTTTTAATTTAATAATTAAATTTTTGTAAACGCGTATATTTATCTTTATTTGATTTTCATATACTTTTCTAAGTTTATAAAGGATCCAATATGACCTTTATTTTTTTAATAGGAACAAAACCCAAAATAGAAATTCTTGAAATGAGAGAGAGTAAGTTCTCTAATTTTGCCAAATTTATATGATATATTAAAGCATCAACTCAGTGGACACATTTTTAGGTCATGAATTTAGTATATTCAACGCACCATAATGCAAATAACATCACCAAAAATATTTGGAAATATTTTATTTTTACATAATTTTTATATTTTTACTAAAAATATTATAAATAAAATCAAATGAAAATTTTGAAGTTAATTTTTTTTTTTTTTCTAAAAAGAACCCTTATATATTACAAATAAAGTAATTCCACGTGTAGCTGTGTTTCATTCCAAATTTTGAGATCTAACCCCCCAGATTCATCCTACCCCATAAATTTCCAAAATTTCAAAGGCCATCAAATTGATCAAAAGGGTATAATGGTCATGTAAATAAGTGAAGAAACCAAGGGTGTTTTTGTTTACTCAAAAGAATCCAGGGGGCTGACGCTGACACAAACCAATTCTTATACGTGGCAGTGACAGGAGGAAACCTCAAAAGACTGTTAGACACTATTCGGTCCCTAGGACGAAACCCTACCCCCACTCTCCTTACAGCGCGTATACTGTGTTACAAGTTTAGCAGTCAACTTTTAGGAGAGAGAGGTTGAAATGAATTTAGTAATTAATTTATGGGTTTAACAAAAATTTTATTCAATTAGTTTAATAAATTAGGAAAAAAAAAATACGATTTACTATTTTCTAAAATTTTCAATATATGAAATTTTCTTGATTGGATTAATGTTTCATTCAACTATTTAGATAAATTAATTTAATAAGATTTTTAATACTATTTATTAAGTTTAATTCATTTTAGATTAAAGGTTAATGATCAAAGAATCCGTAATAATAATAATAATAATTCTTAAATTAAAAATATATTAATTGTACTATCAAGTTTGGAATTTGTGATTGTAAGTTTTTTTTTTCTTTGTTGTAATCGAAAAACACAACATTATTAAAATTTTACATAAAAATAATAATAATAATAATAATAATACAAAACTTTTCAAAATTTGGGAAAATTATTTATTTTTATTTTAAAAATATAAATTATACACAAAGGATTATACCATTATAATCAATAGAAAGTCTCTTAGTCATGACTTTCATATATGAAAACGATAATTACTTGGTCATCAGAGGTCCCACAAGAGAGACACGTGGGCATCACTCTCCAGAGAGTGCCCATAGAATTTGGCCCCCGAAGGCCCATCCGTTGGAGAAAGAGGGGAGGGGGAACCCAATTACTCTCCCCGCCCGGTATTCCCCCAACCAACGGCCGCTCCTTTTTCCTAGGGTTAATACAATATAAAGCCAAAACACCACCCGAGTTCAACGTATTTACAATCCTACCCCTACGGCTCCCCATGCTCCCACTATATAATCACCCGTGTAGTTAAGTAAGGTTTGGGAAAATAGGGTCTCAAATCCCCTTTTAAGATAGAAAAAAAAAAAAGAAATATTCTTTCTCTGTTTCCCACTTCTCTCTCAGCGTCATACGCGCACTACCATCGTCTCTCTACTGGTACAACAATGGCGGCAGCAACGTCTTCTCGAACCAAATCGAGCAGCAATTCCGTCTTTCATTCACCGACGACATCGTTTCAAAGATCAATTTCTCCTTCTGGAAGATTCTGCTCTTCCTCGATCTCTTCTGCTTCTTCTTCTTCCGCTTTTGATTCACCGACTTCACGCTTCAACTCTCAAAACTCGGCCGGTTTCTTCACACGGTCCGCTTCTCCGACCCGTGTCAATCTGTACGCAAACTCCGGTTCGAAACCCTCTATCAAGTTCTCGAACCGGACAATGACTTCTTCTTCTTCGCATAAAAGAAACCAAGTGGTGAAGAGCAATAAGAATAATACTCAGAACAAGAAAACTTGCTTGTGTTCCCCTACGACGCACCCAGGTTCTTTCCGGTGTTCCCTCCACAAGAATCAGAATCAGACGGTTATGGCTGCCGGCTATTCTCCCAATAATCGGCTGGATGCGCGGAGATCTGCGATGACTAATTCGTTGGTGCGAATCGGGACCGTTGAAGGAGAATGGGTGAAGAGGGCTTTGACGGCTCTGATTCGTCCATCCTCTCATCAACAACGAAGAAGAGCTGCTTTTCAGCCTAGGCCCAGTCGGCTTTCTATCATGTCCAAAGCCGAGGATTCTTGATACTAACAGGACAGACGACGTCGTCTTTGGGCCCAAGATTTTGAATCTTTTTGTGGTTTTGAAATTCCTGCCACAAATTTTGTGTATAGATTTTTCTTTTTCTTTTTTTTTTTTTTTTTTGTCTTTATTGGGAAGGCCTTTGAAATGAAGGCTAATTCTGTGGGATGCATAGTAATTAGAAATTTTAATCGAAATTAAAGAGATTAAAATTTTCTCACGGTATTATTTTATTTTCTCGGGGTTCAGAACGTGTGCTGTGTGCTGTGTGCTGTGTGCGGTGATGTTTGTGGCCTTTTGGACTCTGAATATCTGCGCTGGCTACGTGATTTTTCCTTTTCCTAATTTGTGTGTTACGTGGTGATATGATGAAATTTGGGTCTTCATTTATTCTTCTTTTTTTTATTATAATTATTGTGATCTGGGTTTTAATTAAATTTGTGATTATGCTTTTTTTTGTCTTTTTACTTTACAAAAATTGTGTAGTGATGATATGGTTTTCGGAGAAATTTATGAATCTCCCTCTTTAATTTATTTATTCTTAAATTGGTGAATTGTTTTTTTTTCCCCCTATTTTTTTTGAGTATGTATCTTATTTACATTCTTTCCATGTTATATGAAAAATCACCTTATTTCGGACTGGACGCGTACATTTAATACGACAAATGTGTTTCATTGTACTAATGCTTTTTCCAATGGTGTGAATGGCATAATTTTGCAGTTGCACTGCTTGCCTCGCAGGAACGGTGGAGTTTCCAACAATGGATCCCAGTGACACAGAGATTGAAGGCCTGACAATTTATTACCACTTGGAGAGGGATTTGCTGACAAACTCAACTCACCAGACTTTCATTCACCGACGTCATTGTCAGAAATTGGAAAAAAAATAATTTATTAAATTTCAATAAATGGAAATGCTGAACAAAAAGGTCCCGAGTAGATTTCCATAAAACAAACTAAATTAAATAAATTATAAAATACTAGTGAAGAAAAAAATATCAGTGGAGGAGAGAGAGAGAGAGAGGTGAAGATTCCCGGTAGGCCGCAGCGTCATAAAATACAAATGGGTAGCCTTCGGAACGGGAGTACAGAAGGGTCAAGGGGACTGGCGGAGGTTTGGTCCTTGAGCTTTGACAAATTTTGTGTAAAACCTGTGGTTGTGGGTTGGTTCATGACTGGTCGAGGGTTTTTATCTTGGGACCCACTGCTGCTTTCATCTTGGAAATACTTTGCTCGGGTTGTCTCACGAATATGATACAAAATAATACAAAAAATAATATTTTATAAAAAAAAAAAAAAAAGTATAAAAAATGTATAAATATAAAAAAATATCAAAAATTTTATATAAATATTAATTATTTTATAAAAATAATAATATAACCATCTTTTGTAATAAAATAACAGGATATTAATCAAATATATAACTATTAATTATAAGATTAATAATATAAAAAATAAAAATTATGAATAAATAATTTATTCAATATAAAAAATATGTAAATATAAAAAATATAAAATTTTTTTTTATAAATTTAATGAAAAATATTTTAAAAAGAAAAATATTAATACCGAAAAATTTTTGTAAATGAGAGGGGCTGCGCTTGCAATTTGAATATGACTTTCAGCTACAATGGTCTTTCTAATTGCAGGTACGTTTCTTAATAATAGCCCTCGAGAATTTCATATTTTATTTTCCTTCCAAATGCCTGATAAATAAAACGTTAGAATAATGTGATTATTAAGTATTTAGTATTATTTCTTTTTATCAAATTCCTTTAAATTAACTAATCAGATATACTATCCTATCTCACAACAAGTCTCATAATAACACGATTGAATTAGTTGACACAATCCAAATACCAATCTATGAAAATTCAAAAAAATTATTATTCCCTTTCCAACCCCTTTTCCATTCACTTTCACAAAATATCTATATACATTTGACAACTGCATCATAATTTTTAAAATTTATAATCCATCCCACAATCTTTCCTCCGATTGTACCCGAAATGAAGTTGGGGTTAATACATTTTTGCACGAGGACCCGAAAGCTAAGGGAAGTATGTCAACGACAAGAACCTTTCCAAGCCGATCTCACCGACCGGATGCATGATCTGATAGGAGGGGCACAAGATGGCTAAAGACATGAGATGTGGTAAAAAGACTAATGGATAGTTGGTCTAATACAATTTGATATTAAATCTCTTAAATAAGTTTTTAAAATTTACTCATAGTTTGGATATAAAAGAAAATTATATTTGTAGGATAACTCTTTTAATAAATTATTATAAATTTTAAATCGAATTAATCAAGAAATAATTATAGATATAATAGTAAAAAAAAAAAAAAGAATTTATTCTCGACGGAGAAAAAGACTTGGGAACTGATTTTAGTTTTACTCACATCGGGGAAAGGTGTCAACTTGGGCTGTTTGAGGTAGTTGCGTCTTAGCCATGTTAGAAATGCTAACTTAGGTTAGGTATGGTCACAGTTTGAACTGACTCAGATCAAATCATAATCAATGATTTAAAAAATTATCGATCAATTCACGGCGTTTAGAATTGGAATAGAAACCATACTTATAAAGTTCGATTCTGATTCTTTATTTTGAAAATTCAAAAATCAACTTTTTTTTTTTATTAAAAATTAAATAATACTTATCAAAATTGTAAAAATAATTGAGGTAGATACATCGATCGAACTATGCGGGTTTTGATTCATCTACACCCGTGAGTACCACTCAAATAGATTAATAAGCTCAGTGGGCAAGTACCACTCGAATTACACACAAAAGTAAATTTATAATTTTGGTTATTACATTTGGCAATGTTTGCAGTGGCACAGAATATGTAGTAAAATATATAATTATAAGTTAAATTTATAAGCATGCAAATAACTTTATCAGAAGCCAATGATCCACACACACACACACACACAAAAAAAAAAAAAAAAAAAAAAAGATTGTTTTTATGCTCTTATCCCGATGTTTAAATATTTTATCCTTGATATTTTTCTTTTCCCAATATTTATATTCAAAAACATTAGAAAAATCAAATTTTCGTGACCTTTAGAAGAAAAAGAGTCTAAAAAGTAATTAACGTAAAAAAATAGGACTTGTGGAAACTTTTCCTGACATTTTAGTAGAAATGTCAAAGAAAGCTAAACTGTATACATCAACGTTTTTCGCTTAAAACATCGGGATACACACAGAAGTCCTTGATGTTTTCAAGAGAAATGTCGGGAGATGTTTTAAAACCTTGGACCTCATTCCTTTCCTTTTCTCTCTTTGTTCTTTTTTTTTTTTTCCCCTCAATCGTTTTCTCCATTTGTCGTCGTTGATGAATCTCGCTAAATCGAAGATCCTTGTCTAACCGAATGTCACTGTTCTATCCCGTCATCGAAAGAAGTTGTCTGTCGTGAACACCATCTTCTATAGGAGGTAAGTTCCTCAATTTTTTGCAACCATTGATGGAATTATTATTTTTGATATCTATACATCATTAGGGTTTAATTTTATGATAAGCCAACGATCTACTACAAAAAACATAATTTTTCTCGATGGTTTTTTCCTAACATTTAGGTATTTTGTCATCAATATTTTTCTTTTTCCTATATTTATAAATAACAATATTAAAAAAATCAATTTTCCATGATATATAAGTGAAGTAACATTAGGAAAAATAATTATTATAAAAAATAACGCTAATGGAAATTTTTCCTAATATTTCAATAGAAATATCGGTGAAAACCAACCTGCATATGCCAACGTTTTCACTTAACAACGTTAGCATATATAGAGGAATCCCTAATGTTTTCAAGAAAAACATCGGGAGGGTGTTTTAAAACCCTAGATCTCACTTTTCTCCTCTTCTCTCACTTTTCTCTTTTTTCTTTTTCTTGTGCCGCTCTCTCCATTCACTATTGCTACTGAATCTCGTTGAATTTGAAGATCTTTGCCTAATCGGATACCGCCGTCATTTTATCTTGCCATAGAAGAAAACTGCCAGAGTTACGTTCTATCGTGAACACCATCTTCTGCCAAATGTAAGTCCCTCCATTTTCTGCACCCATGGATAGGTTTATTACTATTTTTGATACCTACCAATCATTAGGGTTTATGGTAGGGAAAAATTAGAGCAAAATCAGAACGAAATTAGGACTAAATAGGACAAAATTAAGGAAAATTATGGTAAAATTAGAGCAGAATTAGATTAATTTAAGATTATATGAGGGACGGTTTATATTTTCATATATAATTAGGTTAAAATTAGGACAAAATTTAGACAAATTTATCTTAAATTAAAATCAAATTTGGGATTATTCATATTGTCATCCTATAATTAGGATAAAATTAGAATGAAATTAGGAAAAATTAGGGCAATATTAGGACAAAGTTAGGGTAAAATTAGGTTTTAGACTTTGTTTACTTTTATTAGTAAATGCTTATCTAAAAATAAATCTCATATATACTAACAAAAATTATTAACAATTATTATTAATAAATTACATAAATATACTGTATACATAAATAAATCTCATATATATATATATATATATATATATATTATCTTAATAATTGTTTTATTAACATATATTATTTTTTGTATGTAATGCATATAAATTATTAATAATTATTAACATTTTTTAAAAATAATACACATAAAAGATAATATAAATATGCTATATATTTGTAGATCCCATATATATTTTTATTAATAATATATATATATATATATATGTATATATACTATATATGTATTATCGTTAGAGTTTAGTGATAATATTTACTTTTATTAATAAAAATTATATTTACTTGCAAAACAAAATTTTTAGAATATTTATGTAGACTAATATACTTTAGAATATTTATGTATTTTAATAATATGCTATAGGTTTACGTGTATGTATATATAAATTGTTTATAATTTAGAAGTTTGTTATTAGTTTAGTAATATATACCACAAGTTTGCATGTTTTACAAAAATAGATACGTATAGTGATTTTAATTATAGACATACATACATGTATACCTATGGGTTCCTATATATATAATGTTTATTCATTATTTATATTTATTTTTTTATTTTGATTAATATATATATGTATAGAAAATGAATATTGACTCTAAATTTATTATTGGTTAATTAATCTCAGATTACACTAAATGTTTCAAATGTACATTGGTTTAATGTTTTTTTTTTTTTTTGCATATATATAATACTCATTCATTATATATGTATTGGTTTTTCTCTTTTAATTAATATGTATAAATATATGTGTAGAAAATAAATATTGAGTCTATATTCATTATTTGTTAGTTAATTATTTTTCAATTACTCTAAATTCATATCATTCATTATTGATTTTACCTATTTGATTATATCAAATTAACACATGTCATAAATATTTAATTATTGTGCTAAAAACATATCTCAAGGAAAAGTAAAATTTATGAGAATCAAAATTATGGAATCATCCGAGGAAGTACCACGGGCACATGTTGATGAGTGTCAAATTGAAGAAGGAACCACCATTTTGCTGGACACCATATTCGATATCAAAAACTGTATTAATTATAAATATATTGAGTTTAGTTATTTATTGATTTATTTTCTCATATTTTATAACCGGTAATCTTTAAAATACTCGAAGAAGGGGGAGGATCACTCACAACAACATATGAGACATAAGATCTCAATGAATTGTATTGTTTTTCAATATTGAGTTGTAACATGTTAGAGGGAAGTCATAGATTAGTGACTAGTTTTTGTAGTTTTGTAATTAAGAGTTTGTAATTTTACTCTCTTAGTCATCGGAACTAACACAGTATCCCTATAGTATCTCAAAAAATAAAATAAAATAAAATCTTTGATCAAGATCTTTCCTAAATTTGATTCCTTTTATTGTTGTTGTAACATTTTTTATATATAAATAAAATAGCATTGTCTTTTTTTTTTTTTTTTTTGTTAGGATCGAACTCAAAATCTTACATGGAAGGAAACGGTGTAGTTGAGTAATAACTTAGTAAATGATACTACTATGATACTAGGCCCACAGTAGGGAGGGTCCCTTTTTCCTAAATCACCGATAGCAAACTGTCATAAAATGCTTCCATAGGACCCGTTCCCGGACACAATCTAGTAATCACAATCCCCTTTTCCTAACCCGGTGATCTTGGGTTCAAATCTCAGTGTAACAAAAAAAAAAAATAGGACCCGCTTTCCTTTCACACTAAACTAAGATTTAGCATAAATAGCATAACAAAACCAAGAATAACGAAAAGGCAGAGTAATTCTGAAAGTGATGCTTTCAGACATACGACCACCCACTGAAGTCCCGACCTTATCAAATTTCCACATAACCCAGATATCCCCTCAAAACCTACATGATCAACGCCTTCAAAACATCATAGCATAAAGGAGTTTACTTATCCCACACTGAGATGAACGAAGGAAAAGTCTCGCTGATGGTAACTGCACAAGTCAAGCAAATGCCAAAAAGTATATCGATTACCTGCAGCACAAACATTCCAAGATAGAATAGAAAATTGAGGTAAGTTCATGACAGCATAAGAGACTAACAACAACAAATGCACCAAAATTCAATTATTTAATTCACCTGATCCAACCAAAGCTGGTAAAACTTGCACCATTTATATTTTTTAACTAAGCACAGCAGGCCCCATGAGAACAAGGTGATAGGATTGGCTGCAGAACTAGTTCCATCCAATTTAACACCATCATACACATAGATAAATCTACATCACAAGCAACAACATTGTTCTTTATGCATTTTGAATGAGAAGTTAAGTTCTCACCTATTAACACTTCCTTTCACTTTAGATAGATCAGAATTAGAAAACTCCCTTTTCTGGCCTTGTTCTTAATGTGTTTAAGGGGCTGATGATCTCTTGAACTCCTTGGCAAACTCCCATGTTTGGCAAACCTATAGACATGTCTCCCTCACCTCTTCAACATGTTATTTCTACGGCCGTAAAAAAAGCCACAAGCTTATCATGTGCAGTCACTAGGAGTAATTGCCACCGTTTACAAACAAATTAGAGAATGAAAGAGAAGTAGAAATTAAGACCAATATCACATTCTTTTGAGGTTTCTTCCCGTTAGTATTTGCAAGAGAAACCAGGCTTTGGCAGATTGCATGTTACTCTCGTTGGGTCTTGAAACAGCTAAGTCCACTTCAGAACGAGAAGAAGAAACAGCTGCAGCCTTAATAGTATTCTGGCCTCGACCCAAAATGCATAAGGCCCATCACTTGTTTTCCCTTATCTCCACTCACTCACTCCACTCACTCCCCCAACTGACCCACTCGCAAGCTTCTTAGTATTGGCCCGACCCCATGTGGAAAAAACCATCCAAGGTCCGACATTAGTCGCATCTGACGATAGAACTTTTGGCCTAGTAGTTATGGTCCCGTGTGGGAAATTGAGCTCGGGCCGAAGTTATTTATGGTACCCGCACACGCAGCCAAGAATATATGCCAAAGTTCAATTTATGGTACTGCACCCGCACACGCAACTGATCAGTTACATCTGACCCATGTTCCTCGAATATACGCCATTGAACTATATCGCATCGAAACGGATAGGAAAACGGATAGGAAACGATTGGATGAAATAGCACTTTTTAATAATACAAAAATAAACAAATATATATATATATATATATATATAGATAATATAAATATTTTTATGTAAATATTATTATTTTATAAAATAAATAGAATAATCATATTTTATGATAAAAATTTAAAATGATCATAAAATAATTATTAATTATAATATAATTAATGTAAAAATTAAAAATTATAATTAAACAAATTAATAATTTATTAAATATGAAAAATATGTAATTATAAAAAATATAAAAACTTTTATATAAATATGAATTAATTTAGTATGTTGAATATTAAGTAAGACTAATGTTTTAGAAACAGAAAAATGTTAATATTAAGGAGCACATGAGAACATAGAAGCAGATTTCTCACCTTATGATAAAATACTCCCACATCTTTCCCTCTTATGCCCAATACACACCTTAACAAAAACAAATATTATCCATAGTTTCATAGATCACGTTTTGCCATCCCGATCAAACCAGAATTGTGGAATCAAAGATTTAGAACGATCCACCTCAATACATACCATTTGCATATTTCCCCGGCAGTCAAAACAGAAGTACAATCAACTTAGCAACACTTGGATTATTCAATGGCCGGATACTAATATCTATAAAGTTTGGAGTTTTAGTTTTATGTATAACAAAAATAGACGGAAAGAATATCTAATTTAATTCAAATCGGATTTAATCAGATCTAATGTGATTTTCTGATAATTATCAAATACCAGTGATTTATAAAATAAAATAAAAACAATAATAAGAATCAACTTTAACAACCCTCCCAAGTTGATCTCTAATAAGCTCCAATACCTAATCATGCAAATAATTTGGGGTTCGAGAAATCTCACCCAAATTGTTGCAGCCGAGAGAAACCACTTCCACAGAAAGTAATGACCGGCAGTCATCCATGCTCCTCCGGTAGGAATTGAATTAAGCTTTTCGCTAAATTTCAATTTGACCAAATCAAAACCCTTTTCGAGATCAATCAACTCGAAATCTTTCAAGAGCTACTAAATTGTGTTAAGGAGTAAGGCACCAAATACCCAATTTTCTTTTACATTGTTTTGATCCACACTTATCAAATCCATTGTTGGAGCATTCATTGAAACTCTATAGCCAAATTCTCTTTGAAACTTTAAATAAATCAATGTTATCAGCTCGACGGTGTTATTTATTAAAATAGATTTAAATGAGATTTATTAATTGATTTAGTCAATCATTATAATTGATTTAATTTAATCAACTATCAACCATTCAACTATAATAATTGATTTAGTCAATTATTATAATTGATTTGGTCAATTATAAATATATTTGATTAATTTAGTTGATGATTTATTTATTCAATAATTATAAATTTAGAAAATTTACTTTATTTTGATTATTTTTCTTCTCACCAATTTTATTTCGATTCTTTTTCTTTTATCTAATAGCTAATTTTTTGTTTAAACAGGACACCACTCCATATTTTGTAAACAAGCAGTTAGAGACAATTTTCTCTGTTGCAATTAACTTTCTATTTTTTCTGTTATAATACTTTTTAGCAATCAATGCAGAGAAAATTCTTTTCTTCATATTTTTCTTCTTTTTTTGTTCTCTGGAAATTATATTTTTTATTTTATTTTAATATAATTTTTATGTAAAAGTAATTCTAGATTATATGTCTAAAGATATATGAGAAGTCTAATATCGAAATTAAAATTTTCTAACATTATTATCACGTTGGAGGCTTGGGTTTGCGTCCAAATAATTTTTTTCCACTTATTCTTTTCTTCCATGGATACGTTTAGAATTGTGTCTTTGGAACTTATTTTACCTTCATTATAGTTTTATGATGAGGTTGGCTTGCAACAATAATTATTTTTCTTTTCAATCTAATGTGGTTTTCCTCATTGCACATTGAATTTGATGACATCTTAAATATATATATATATTATGTATTGGAATGAATTAATAATGATTTAATTTTTTTAAAAAAGTGGCTTTTTAAGTTTTATATTTCTATATTTACAATAATCTGCATTTAAAAAAAATTCTACATATCAAAATAATTTAATTAAAAAAATAAATTATTAAGATTTTTTATTTTAGATCACATCAATTTTTTTAACAATTTTCACGCAATAGATGAATGAATAAAAATTTTTTTACATTATCCTTTATAAAAACTTAATAATATTTTTTTAAATAAGTGTTTTATTTTTATTAAAATTCATTGGAAAATTGTATTTAAAAGTATATTATTTTTAGAAACAATACCAATAACTTTACGTTATCACTAACACAATAATACTAACGATCTCAACTTCAAATCCCAAATTGATTTTTTATTTTTGGTTAGAACTCTAAATAACGGGACTAGAAAAAGAGAGTTATGACCACTGATCCGTCTCCTACCCCTTGATTTCTTCATTGGAGATCTCAGTCTCTCCCCTTCCTTTGATGAATGGGTGTTTGTCTCTGCATCGATGTGATTCTAAACCATGAACAAATATATCCCAACTTGTCTTAATTTAATTCTATTTATAATATTTTTTATCTAATTCTTTTTTAAAAAATATAAAGTTTTATAAATGAGAATTAAATATTTAAAAAATTGAAATCATCACTATGTATATTTCATTAAAAATTATAACTAATTTTAACTTTACCTAAACTTCAACTTTCCTAAATAAGTCATCTTAATATAACATCCGGCAAGTACGGGGAAGATACTCGAGGAACAGTTGAGGTAAGCAAAGCTTGTTATATATATATATATATTTTTTTTAACGTCAGGATTTGTATCCAAAATTATTGGATCGGAGAAGAAAACTATCACCGTTGACCTGTTCCCTTGAGCACTGAGGGAAGCAAAGAAATGGTTAAATAAACGAGAGATGTACCAAAATAACCCAAAAAAAAAATTTAAAACAACCTCAACCGAAAAATATTTCCTAAAATAATCCAAATTTATCGAGAGTTGGAGACGCGACACACTATATCGCGTTTTCAACCCGCAACACACTATGTAACGTCTTCAACCCGCGAAAGAGAGAGAGAAGAGAGAGAGAGAGAGTCCGCGGGGGGAGGGAGAGAGGGGAGGAGAGCGGCGGGGGGTCCGCCGGGGGAGGGGGGAAGGAGAGAGAGAGGGAGGGCTAGGGGGGCGAAGGGGGGGAGGGAGAGAGAGAGGGAGGGCCGCCGGGGGCGGAGGGGGGAAGGAGAGAGAGAGGGGAGGGGTGCGGCAGGGTACGGAGGGGGGAGGTAGAGAGAGAGGGAGGGCCACGGGGGGCCGGAGGGCCGCGGGGGGCGGAGAGGGGAGGAGAGCCGCTGTGTCTCTCTCCTCCCCCCTCCGCCCCCCGCCCCCCCGCCCCCCCACCCCCCGCTGCCCTCCACCCCCCGCTGCCCTCCCTCTCTCTCCCTCCCCCCTCCACCCCCGCTATGTCTCTCTCTCCTCCCCCTCTGCCCCCACGACCCTCCCTCTCTCTCTCCCTCCCCCTCCGCCCACGCTGTGTCTCTCTCCTCCCCCCTCTCTCTCTCCTTCCCCCCTCCGCCGCCCGCCGCCTGCCGCCAGCCCCCCTCCCCCGGCGGACCCCCCGCCGCTCTCCTCCCCTCTCTCCCTCCGCCCGCGGACTCCTCTCTCTTCTCTCTCTCTCTCTCTCTCTCTCTCTGGACTTTGGGTTGTCGCCGGTTAAAGACGCGACACAGTGTGTCGCGTCTCCAACTCCCGACAAATTTTGGTTATTTGGGGAAATATTTTTCGGTTGGAGTTGTTTTAAATTTTTTTTTTTTTTTTTTTTAGTTATTTTGGTACATGACTCTAAATAAAGAGCAAGATAAGAAACACTACAGCAGAGAATAAACAGTGGAAAGTATGGTCTTTATTTGTACGTTTATTTGTTAATTTATAGTTCTATTCATGAATTCTTCTATATACGTGTGTGTGTGTGTGTGTGTGTGTGTGTGTGTGTGTGTGTGTGATACTGATATGAATTTCTAGGTAGATGTTGAATTGAATTCTTAACATATAGATCTAGAACTAAACAATAGCCATAATCTTCAAACACAATAACTAAATAAATTAAAATTATCAAAACTTGTATTTGGTTTTGAAACCAATTCAATTGCATAATTGTTTCATTATGTCTGTCAATTCAGAAAATAAAAAATAAAAAATAAAAATTGTGAAAACCCTATGATGATGATGATGATGATGATGATGATGATGATGATGATGATGATGATGATGATGATGATGATGATGATGATGATGATGATGATGATGATGCAATCAATTTTTATTAATTTTCATGCAATTTGTGTTTTATATGATAATGATTTAGAATTGTCTTATAAATTTTCTATTCAAACAGAGGAGATTATAGGGATTTAGTCCCTTTGATTTTGACGCACAACGATGGACATGCTTCTTGTTAGTCCTTGTCGTCGACACAAGCAAGGTGTTCAATTTTGACCCGGAAACAAATAATAATATTATTATTATTATTAATAAAAAAAATGTGATAAACAAAATAAATTTTTTTTAAGAGGCAGATGCTATTGTCATCCCTCTCCTTGGTCACATCCTCTCTTCTGGCGCCATTCTTTTGTGGTGTCTCAAATTTTTTAGCGGGTGGAGTGTATTCTCACTCTCACTCTCTCTTTTTTTATATAGTTAAACAGATTGCACAATAGGCAATCTGGTACAAATGTTATCAAAATATTTTTTTCCAGGCTTTTCTATCTCTTTTGACTTCAATTATTCATAAAACTTATTTAAATTTATAAAAAAATAATTGGAATTCATATCAATATCAATCAGGTGATATTAAAATCTATCGAAACTATCGACGTTTTATGAGTCCGGTAATAATGTATTAGATTTTTTTAATCAATATATCAAGTTTGACTCTTGAAAATACAAAAAAAAAAAAAAAGTGTCATGAAAGTCAATTTCTAAATTAAGTTCCATTATATTCGTATCGAATTAATTAGATAATCTGAATATGGGTTGATCAACTAAAAAAATAAAAAAAAAAATAAAAATCCAAAGAAACTAGGTCCTTTGGTTTCATTACATATGTCCGATCATTGTTAGACTCATCGAACTTATGCACCAAAACTATTTTCTTATTAAAAAAATAAAACTACATATTTTATAAATAAAAGTACTACTACATGTGTTAAACACAACTAGATTTATTAACTTAGTAAACTTTAAAGTTTTACTAAAGCTCAACAGAGAGTGAGTTAGTCTTGGATGTTGAGGCTGAGTAATATCAGACTTCGGTTTTGAGTTCAACATGATTGTATCGATAATATTTTAAAATTAAATAAATCGCACATGATCATGTAATTTACGTCAGTGGTGTATTAATTAGTAATTACCATAAAAATTGTGCTGCCTCCTTTTGACAGCGGGAATGGCCGAGAGACGACGTAGGAAATCCGCACCGATACCTTTTGCAGCTCATCAATTGTCGTGTTACGTATTTTCCCATTTTGTGCAAAATTGTAGGTTGGACTTTGGACCACAAACATGGTATCTATTTCCTTTGTGTGCTCTGGCTAGGTTTTACTTGGTGGATGGAGATTGGTGGATTCAATATCAATCCCTATATCATTAAAAATCTCGTGGTACCTAAGAAAGGAGATTAAGTCCTGTTCCCAACGCAAAACTTCAAAAAAAGTTGGGAACTTGATGGTCCACCATCACCGTCTTTCAGACACAAAAGGCCAATTATGCAGATCAGAGTCGTCTGTTACTTTTTATCTTCTCTTGTCTCACTGTTAAAATTTTTCAATTTCACCACATTTCTCTCCAACCCCACAAAACCTCGGTGTTGTCCATTGAACCCAGAACAGTTTTGAAATCCCCAAATTAAACTCGGTTCAATTGGTTTCAAATTTTAGGAGAATAAGAAAGACCCATCAATTTATTTAATTCCATGTTAGTGCTGAAAGCAGGGAGTAGACCACCATGGGTGGGATTAGGAGCAGCTGTCTGGGTTCAAACTGCAGCTGGAAATTCCTATAATTTCCCTCTCTACTCCTCTAGATTGAAGTCTGTCTTGGGTTACAGTCAACAGCAAGTGACAATTCTTGGTGTGGCAAATGATATTGGGGAAAATGTCGGTCTTCTTCCTGGCTATGTCTGCAACAAGTTTCCACCTTGGGTTGTTCTCTGTGTTGGAGCTGTTTCTTGCTTTCTGGGTTATGGTGTTATTTGGCTTGCTGTTAGTCAGACTGTTCAAAATGTGCCCTATTGGGTTGTAAGTTCTCTCTCTCTCTCTCAATTTTAGATACCAGTTGTAAGTTTGACTGTTTGGGAGTGCTGGTTTGTGATCAGATCTGTGATAGGGTAGTGGTTGGTCACTGATTAGTTGGTGCCCTTTTGGGAGATCAGAATTCTGGGTTTTGGGGATTAGGTGCTGTCTCTAATAAATTTTGCTTGTGTCTTTGTTTTTTTTTTTTGTCTTGGCATTCCACTTTCATTTTGTGCCGGCTACTTTCTGATTGAGATAATGAACTGTTTGTATTATATGCTAAATTCACCGGTAAAGGAACTTTTTTTTTTTTATTAATAAATGGGATTGAGGTGCAAATGGATGGATATTGATAATATGAGAGATGGGGCTGTTGTTGAGGTTAACTTGTTATTTCCTTTTTCTAGGATGGTTGAAATAAATTGTGCATTTCTGGAGACTGTTGCTTATGTAATACTTTTCCCCTCCCAAAAAGTTGCACCTTAAAGATCTGATAGTCCTTAGCCTATGCTGTACGGATTGATCTTCAAACTAGATGTAATTGTAATGCAGGGATTTCAATTTATACAATTATTTTAGAAAGTTTGAAGCACTGAATGTTAGAATTTGGAGTAATAGTTATTCTTGATGCTATACTAGTGTATTAATAGATTTATTTCATTTACTGTTGAAGAGAAGTCAACATATTCAGAAAGCTATTTTTCAGAATATTGTGATACACTATCTAGTGGTTAGAAAATAGGCATATCATAAAGCATCAGCACAGAAATAATATAAAATATTCAACTTGCCATCACAGTTTTCTTTGCTCTTTTCCTCCTCGAGGTTAACTTAGAATTAAAGACATGGATGTTAGGTTAATAGAAAGGTTCCAAATTGCACATGATCCCTGCTAATTTGCATCATATTAATCGTCAGCATGTGCACGAACAGTAAATCCAAAATTTAAACTAAAGAAGTCACTTTGTTCAATTGTTAGATCTAGCTTTTTAGGTTAGTTTGTTATGGACAATCAGCCGAAAATTATTGAAGCTATAATGTCTTTTCTGTCATCAATATTAACTCCTTTCACTGTTTTGTCTCATTTGAACAACACAATTACAGCTACACAAGGTTTCTTGCTAGCATACATGTTTTAAGATATGATGTATTTATACAGAAATTAGGCCGAGTGTCCATGTTTATGCAAATAACATTATCCTTGCCTTTGGTTTTGAAACCATATGTTGAATCTACTGGCGGTACCATTGGTTTATAAAGCAACTACAGATTTTGCACACACATGTGCATCTCATGGCAGATGTTATAATTGATGATCATTTGAAACTGTTTGCCTTGCAATGAGATCGAGTCAAGCCTGGTAATTCTAGGTGTTTATGTAGCAATATTCAGTTTTGACTGTATAAGAAAGTTAAGCCGTTAAGAGATGAGTTAATGGAAAGAATTTGTGAGTGATGTCTTGGTCTGAAGTACTCTTTTTGTTTCTTACAATATTTAAGAAATTTGGGTACAAGAAGTTGACCCTCTTTCCTGGGACAGCAATTTAACAATGTTGGACTCGCTTAAAGGATATCTGTGAAGTGGCTTGATAACTTGCTTGAGAGTCTCTTGTTGGTCTTAAATATCTGGTGAAGAGATGGATGTGATATGAAAGGTGTCCTAATGATGCTGTTAATCACAAGAGGGCATTGAAGTATGCATACACTTGACCTATTTTCATTTCCTAAATTTGCTAGGATAGCATTCTTAACTGTAAGGCCATCAGTGTGTACTCAAACTTTGAATCAAGCTTATGCATATCTCAGAGAATCAAAACAACATATTGTTGGTTTGGATGTCTTTTAATATTTGATCTCTTCATTCAACCTCCAGCGGGTGCAACAATGCATAGGGCTCTGTGTACTTTCTCCCATCTACACCTGTACAGAGTGCAAATTAGCCGTCCAGTATGTCACTCTAGGTATGCATGCAGAGTTGTTGAAGTTAACACAGGGTTCCTCTAATAACATACAGCCTGATAGTGATTGTTGTTTTCAAATTGTACAACATTCTTTTCTCAAGGAAATGCGTTATGCAAAGTTAATCCATTAGGTATTTGAAATAGCTCTTAATGGATGTCAAACATTTAAGTATGTGTGCAAATCTGGTGGTGCAATACTAGGTTATGTTTGGACTATCAATTCAAATTTAGGGTCTTTAGATGTATTGCCATGCAACAATATTGTTGATTCCATCCTGGTGAAGTCTTGGTGCCAGTTTCATGCCCCTAAGGATGCAGTTGAATTTCTTTTGTGATCCTTTCTTGAGTAAGAGCAGATGATCAGAGAATATGAATGAAAGAGCATCAAGGAAAAAAGAAAAGAGAAAAAAAAGGATTTTTTATGGGTAGAGATATTAAATGAACTCTTGAATTCTGAAAATGTGGTGGTGGGTCCAATTTATGTTAAATTGAGGGAGGTGTGTTGTGTGGCTTTCTGATATGCCATTAGTGTTAACAGATACATCAGCAAGAGGGTTGATTTTAATATGGTCAAATTCGGCGGTTCTTTAAGTTCATTCACAGCTGTTGGGCAGTAGCAAGATCAATACCTGGGAGGAACCAAAGGGGAGCTCAAGGAAAGGGGCGGTTCTTGCCTGGGAACATTGTAATGACTCGCACAAAGTAAATGCCCCATAGATCCTATGAAGAAGAAATCATGTAAAGAAGGGCATTCTTATTTGTGCAAATGGTACTTCTGTTCCTTGCTCTAGTGGCTAGCAAAGGCCAACTGAGATGGGAGGGAGAGCAAATTGCTTTGCAGTTGACTGGTTCCAAGAAGATTTGTTGAACTGCAGCTTGGTTAATCGTAGAATAAGAGGACCCGTCTTAGGAATAACATAAAAGGCAGATGTCATCACTGTGAGGTGAGGCAGCAACTTGTCGGGTCTTGCGGTGCACTCACTCCCGTTACGAGAATGAAATAATGCCCCAGCTTGACTTGAGACCAAGACTCTTTATAACTCCCACCAATAGCGGCACTGAGCAGCTGGAGATTGATTAAAAAGGCAGCCCAACCAGCCCACCTCTTTAGTGATTGTGATAAAGAGCAGACACACTGGACCTGAACCACTAATCATCATCTCATCTGGAATGGAGCAAAAAGAAGGGCCCACCTTCCTTCCCAGCCCAGTTGCCCTCCTAGCTGCTTACCTACCCTTCTTCATGACCCAATCAGGTGTGAAGAGTGTGGTCATGTGAAAAAATATAAGTCGTCCGTATCAAGTGATATGTAAATTGCTTAGTAGGCTTTGCCACTAATGTAGCTGGCAGAAATGGTATAATTGTAGAGCATAGCCTTGCCAAGGCGGTTGAGGGTTCAAGTCCCACATAAGCTCCTGGTTTCATCATTTGGTGGTAACACGTGAAGTAGGCAGTGAGTGGGCCCCTTTGGTGATAGTGGTGAGCAGTAAGCGGCACCTTTACTAGGTTAGGGAAAAGTCCATTGGATATATCAGTCCTTAATCTTTACTAACATATACTTAATGAAGATATCCAACTATTGCTGCCTATGATGCCTTTCATCAGTATTCCCTTCACTGCATATATTTCTTTGGATTTCTCATGATTTTTTTTTTGAGATTTCCATTTGTTTTGTGTTGCCTCTCAACATTTGAAAGTTAATGATTTCGGTCATGGATTTAGTATGTATAACCTTACAATTTGGTTCAATGGCAGCTATGGATTGCGCTTTGCATTGCCACCAATAGCTGTGCATGGTTGGGCACTGCTGTCCTTGTAACCAATATGAGGAATTTCCCAGTCAGTAGGGGCACTGTTGCTGGCATTCTCAAAGGTTATGTTGGACTGAGTGCTGCAGTATACACAGAAGTGTACAGCATGGTGCTTGATGAATCTGCCTCAAAGCTGTTGCTCTTCCTCACGCTTGGACTTCCAATTATATGTTTTGCCCTGATGTATTTTGTTCGGCCTTGTACTCCTGCATCTGGGGAAGACTCTTCGGAGCCCAACCATTTTCTTTTCACACAAGCTGCAAGTGTTTGCCTTGGCATATATCTTCTTGCTACCACTGTGTTGTCTGATCTGGTTTCTTTAAGCACTGCTCTTTCCTACACATTTGTTGCCATTATGATTGTTATTCTGATGTCTCCTCTTGCAATCCCTGTCAAAATGACATTTTTCCCGATAAATGACAAAAGAGCTAAGGATTCGCTTCAAGAAGTTGATTCTTCGGATGATTTAGTTCAACAAGAAGGCAATCAAAGTCAAACAGAGCCATTGTTGACTCCATCTGAATCAGCATCTTATCTGGAGGGGTCTGAAGATGTTTCAGAAGTAGACCTGCTTCTGGCTGAGGGGGAGGGAGCAGTGAAGATGAAGAAGAAAAGAAAACCAAAGAGAGGGGAGGATTTCAAGTTCAAGGAAGCTTTTATCAAGGCTGATTTCTGGCTGCTGTGGCTTGTATATTTTCTTGGTGTAGGTTCGGGAATTACGGTCCTCAATAACTTGGCACAGATTGGATATGCAATGGGGGTCGATGATACCACAATACTTTTGTCTCTTTTTAGTTTCTGTAATTTCTTGGGACGTCTTGGTGGTGGTGCTGTTTCTGAGTACTTCGTCAGGTGAATGATTCCTCAATTTTGACTTAATTAACTAACGACAACGCCTTCAGTTTCATATAAGGGCCAATATGCTGAAAAATAACCTTTTAAAATTACTTACATCTGTATGCCATGATAAAAATCTCATGTTTTTGTGAAAATTTGTCTTAGCTTCTAGCTTCTTATGGAGAAATTCTGAGCTTCTTGAATATCATGGTTCACTGACCATATCAACTTTTCATCCATGTGTTCCTCACTTCTTTTGCCTTTCATTTTATGTATTTTTTACTTTACTCCACTTATCTTATTGTTGATGGGAAATTTGCTGACATTATTCAAACTTCTATTCTTGCAGATCAAGAACAACACCACGAACAATTTGGATGACCTTCTCACTGATAATCATGATAGCCACATTCCTTCTGTATGCATCAGCGATTGATGGAACCCTTTATGCAGCAACAGCATTACTTGGTATATGCTACGGAGTTCAGTTTGCCATAATGGTCCCAACTGCCTCTGAGCTTTTTGGCTTGAAACATTTTGGTATCATTTACAATTTCATATTGCTTGGCAATCCTATTGGTGCACTGCTCTTTTCTGGTCTACTGGCAGGTTATGTGTATGATGCTGCAGCTTCCAAGCAACAAACGTCAGTCTGCTTGGGTGCAGAATGCTTCAGGCTCACATTCTTGATCCTCGCTGGCATGTGCGGGCTGGGCACCATTCTTAGCATAATTTTGACCATTCGAATAAAACCCGTCTACCAAATGCTTTATGCTAGTGGTTCTTTCCAGCTGCCTAGTCATTGACAACGACTCATAACCGTTGATCAGTATTGTATGCTAGAAGGGCTATCCCATCATTTAGAGGCATATGCTAATAAATCTAGCCCTGCTGGAAGTAGAATTAAAATTTAAGTTGGTGCAATGGAAACACCAATGTCTGTCCTTAGTTGGCGAGTTTTGCCGGTTTTGGGAATGTAACATATGGCTCTGTATGGTGTGTTTTCACACGACTAAGAGAAGATTGCAGCTCTGCTGTCTTTATGGTTGAACTGTCGAGAGTTTTTTGACTGTACCATTTCCCAAACATGAAATTTGCAAAATCACACCTTGTGATCGTTGCAATAATTGTGATTCAATTTCTCTTTCGAGTGAGTGGTGAATGCACCGATCAAAATGTAAGAATCTTGTATAGAATTGGTGAGAATTTACTCTTGGGTACCAAGATACAATGCCATGGCTACAAACGTTTCTCATTTCAAAGTGATTCTGCATAGTCTTAAGATGATTTTTGTTTGCCTGTAAGGATTGAACAGTTGATATAATTTAACTGGTTGAATTATTATTTAAAAAATTGTTACATAATAAACAAACAATCATGTAATGTCCCCAAGCAAAAATGGCTGAAATGACCACTGATTGGCATTTTCCTATTTACATTTCAAGGGAAGATGATTGATTTGGCTCTGCTTGGACTTGCCATTGAAGTTGAAACTGTTCTCTTTTTCCCCGGTTGCAAGAATTACCTACTCACCAAAAGTGGATATTTTTGAGATTGGTATCGTTGCATCACCAACAAAATCTTCTCGAGATTTATGCAGAGTTTGGTGCATCTCATTCAAGCAAAAAATAAAGAAAAGAAGCACTAGCATAAAAAGAGCATGGAGACAAGACTCATTACAACAAAGACCCTTATGGTACTAAAGAGGGTCTTCCTTGACCCATCACTACCAAAAAAAAAAAAAAAAAAGGATAAAGCAAGGCTTCAGAGCCGCACAAGCCAAAACTCTCTGGTGGAAGAACCACTAAAACCCATCTCTCACCATCAAGACTGAATTCATACAACAATTTTATGAGTGCAAATAGAAAGGGGGAAAAAGAAGAAGAAGAATAAGAGAGAGAGAGAATAAAATCCTTCATGTTGGTTTCAAATCTTGGAACATGGAATCCCACCTAATCTCTTCAACACCATTTGCCCAATACCCATCATCACCCCCGTCAACCGTTTCCCCCTTTTGAAGATCATAAACCACGGGACTTGAAAAGCTATCCATCCTGGACCCTGAAACAAGCATAGGACTACCATTTGTAAGCAGAAGCCTGCCTTGTTTCACCATCATCAAATTCTTATTCCTCTTCAACATTGACCCTCTCCATCTTGAGCTATAATTAGGCTTTTGTACAACAACTATGGCCGAATGATCGCGATGAACCCACGTTCTAATATACCTGCCTAGAGACCTCTTTGTTCTCTTGATTGCAATGAGAAGCCTTGACATGGGATGTGGATTCCCTCCTTTCTCCTTCCAAACAAGCTTGAGAATCTCTAGCCTATGTTTGGCTATAGAGATTCCCATGCTTTGGAGGAATTCATGGTTGAAGTATGCTAAGTCTTCTTCTTCAAGCTCATTATTGGAGAATGCAAGGCCATACTCATAGACAAGTGATGGCTCAAGGCCAGTTTTTGCTAACCAAGAAAACCAGTCCATATGACCAATTTCTAACGATAAGAACGTGAGAGTGTCAAGAGCGTTGATATTTATAAAAGTGAGAGATGAGGAAAATTAAGCTAATGTGACTTTTGGACTTTTTGGGGTTTTCATTGCCTCTGCATAAATCGGAAGGTAGTTGTTGAAACCTTGATAGTGACAAAAGAAAAGGACATGAAGGTGAAGGTAAGGATGAAGGTGGGGTATGCCTATTCTTTGGGTGCATTCAGTCCCTCCAAAAATAAGCCAAGTGTGATCAAACTCTTAGGAGTGAAACCTAAGGATTATTTATGGCCATATTGGCATCAATCACGGGTAGAAAGAAACAAGTAATTCTATGCGTGAACTACACTATTTATTAAACTTTTTTCACTTTATATTATAAAGTTGATTAGGCTGTTTCTTTCTTTGGATTTTTTTTTGGGGGGGCGGGGGGAACTGTTAAAGGATGTCCTTAGGCCTTCAGGATTTTTCTTTTTCTTTTGTAAGAAGCGGGTGTTGAGAATGGGAATGACTTGACAATTTCATCAAATGGCCCCTTCTTTTTAAAACTATCCTGCACATGTGGGCGCTTTTAAAGGTTGAATAAGTATAAATAGAGTATTTGTCCCTTAATTTTTCATTTTTCCCATAATTAAGTATGCCCCAACCATCGACATAACTCTTCTCAGAGATCCAGTTATACAAGTTGGATCATGACATATTCCTGTCCAGATCTCATCGTTAAAATTTTATCAAATGGGCAGCTACAAATCAACATAAAACCCTCACTAGTAAGCTGGATAGGGTTTTGTTTAGCTCTCTAGCTATTTGTATGCGTTTGTTATTGAGACAGGTGAACCAACTAGTAGATTTAGATTCTACAGACCAATGCCCTAATTTTACTAACGTTTCATGCAGGTATGTTATAGATGAGACTAGCCCACACAGGTACAAATTATCGGTTGGTGGTTGCAAATAGACTAAATTTTAAAACCTTTCTGATTTCTTTCAAGCGCCCACTATGTATTAAATTAAACATGTGGATGTTAAAGAGGCGATTCCTTATTATTATTATTATTATTTTTACAAGGAGATGCAACTAAACAGAATTGATGAAAGTGGAGGGACTCTATCACTTGAGCTGTCCCCTAAGGGATGTCAATTCCTTAATAACAAAACAATGACTTGTCAATATTTACTTTATTGGGGAAGCAAAAATTTGGAGTAGGCTCACATATATATGCTTTTGCTGACATAGAGTTTGGTTTAATTTTCAATTATATTAGGTTATTGGTTACTTACCCTCAATAAATAATTTATGTATTTGTTTTAGTAGGAAAAAAAATAATATATGAAGATCAAATGGGACTTTTGTCATCTTGACCCATCACTCTTACAACATTGATGAAACTATTAAAGCTAACTTGTTGTGCATACCCACCTTGAATTAGAGATATGATTTGTGTAAAGCAAATTCTAAAATCATTTGTGCAGTGACCCTTGCAAGGTACCATGATTTAAAAGAAGAAAAAGTAGAGGAAACAAAAGAAAATTGACCCCCCAAATTGAAGAAATGAGGGTGTTTTTCTTTTTTCTCTTTTTATTTTTTCTTCCAAGACTATGATACTATAGAAGAAAATATGTCTTGTATGCCATATGTATTGAACATATCGATATTCATAATGTTTTTGGCGTAATAGAAATACAATTTGTTGTGGGTATCTTGTCCTAATTAATATTCTAATATAAGATTAGAGGGTAAGTTGTAAATGATAAATTGTTTCTATAATTAGATATTATTAATTATTTTTATAATTAAATATAATACAAAAAAAATGTAGGTCTAAAATCTCTCAATTTATTTTTTGTGTCACACAGTTTTATTGTTTAATCTATAATAATTTATAAGTTCATGAAAAATATCAAGAGAATTTTTGGGTATCACCAAAGAATTTCCTTACCATAAATTATATGTGGGTTCAAGCAACTCATGTTCATCTCTGCCTTATGTTAGACTATTTCCTCATGTTTATGGGCTTTTTTTTTAGTTTAATTGGGGACAGAGTTATAAATGGAGGGTAATCATCCCCGTACAAACGGGAATTAAATCAAGTTATCGTTTTTTTTTTCATCGTCGATATTTAGATTTTATTTGAAAACTCAAATTTACTTTTTAAAAAAGATTATCAGATGCACTAATCACCAAATTATATCTACCCGTTCTTTATATTTTTACCTAGTGGTTATCGTCATATGGGTCCAATAATATAAAGGGTTAATTATGCTATGGAGAAAACAAACAAGTTTTATTGATAAGGTATGTTTTCAGATTCTCCTACAATTCACATGCCCCCTCCCCCCTATCAATTGAAATTCCAAAAGAGGTTCACGGATCCAATCTAGACTATATATATCGATTTCCATGGTTTCAAAAGGCAGGTTCCCATCTTGGGTTAAAAAGTTTTTAAACTTTTGGAATTTTGGTACAGACATAATGAATAAAATGTGTTTGGTTGATATGCACAAATGAGGTCCATGATCCAATGTCACACTCTCTGTGATCTCCACCACATAGTAATTTATCCAATAAAAATTTGATTAAAGGACAAAAAAACTGAGTTCTTTTTTACTTTTACCCTTATATTTTATTGAATTTTTATGTTTTTTTATTTCATTTTTTCTTTACTCTCTCTTATATTAATCTTTTAAACCGTCGATTCCAAAATTTGATATTAAAACTCAGTTTGCTGTTGCTAGTACCCTTTTATTTTATTGAATTTTTTCCTAAAGAAGTGAAAATATAGCAAATTTTATAGAAAATTTGTAAGTTTGTAAACGAATTTTAGTTTATGGAAATAATGATGCTTTTTGAAATGCTATCTTTACAGAAATAGTAAGGAAGCATCACGGACCGCACCAGATCCTAATTTCACCACACAACCAAAAAGTGCTCTTTTTTAATATTTTAAAATTTGAAATAATTACGAAAATTGTACGGTCATTTTTTTTTTTAAAGCTGCATGTGATCAACTCTCAATTGAATTATGAAATTTGTCAAGAACATTACATCTTGGTGCAGACACTAAAATACAAGACTAGAGCCCCTCTACCCTCCCGGGGGGGGGCGGCCCACAAGGATGGGGTGGGGATAATAATTCCATCCTCACTCGGCACAAGACCAAAAGCATAGGAAAGGTTTTAATTAGAAGAGAGAGAAAGAGAGAGAGAGAGAGAGAGAGAGATGATTATAATACAAACTGAAATGAAAAAGTTAACAGTTAATATAATATAAGAGAATTTTCAACAAACATATGTAAGTCGGCATGCTGCAGTGACTTCACCATGCTAGCGATGTTGCCTGTTGTGTTTTTCCTATTAATGAAATGAAAACAAAAGAGTTTACCAAGTGAGAGCCGTCCCCATTCACCACCTAATTCCCTCTCTCTCTCTCTCTCTCTCTCTCTCTCTCTCTCTCTCTCTCTCATTTTGTTCTTCTTTAATGAGAAGACTATAATAAAAAAACCATCAGCAGGTGATCTTTTGATGCATGCGAGGGAGTGATGCAAGCGAAGGAAGATAAGTTCTCAAAATTGCGAAACTAATGATGTTGATTACTTAGACAACCATGCCCCTTGTCTAACTAGCCTCATTGCACCCACAATCATTGTGTCTAAACTTGTACACGTGAGTGAGTCACGTGATGGAATGAGATCTAATGAGTTTCATTGGGCTGTATGAGTAGATTTTGAAGAATAATCTAACATGTTCACATATTTGAATCTTGCAAAATGAATGCATATTAGACCCTACTACCACATTGGTATTATAATAACAAATTTACCTGATCTTGTAGGGATATTTGAATGGTAAAGAACTCTTACTCTAGTATCTTTCATAATATCTCATATTTGAACTTTCGTGATTATAATTTTACAATTTTCGCAACCCCTGTCTAACCAAAAAAATATAATAACAAATTTACCCGGCAAACCATAAACAATAGCCATAGCTCACATTCCATAACGCAATCCTAAAAAGAACGTAGGAAATTGATCTAATCAATTACTACTTATCACGTGAAAATTAGGATTATTTATGCAAAAATAATACAAACTTCCAACAAAAAGAAAAGTCTTTGGGCTCTGTGTCTTGTTACAAGACGCTTCGACAATCCATGTGCTTGAGGCAGTAGGTGTAGTCCTGAGATGGATAGTGTGGTGGCGTGGGTAGATTCAGAGATTAAAGAGCTATTGTCCAAAGAAGAGGTTTTTCAGCTTCTATGACTCGTCTATTCTACTATGACTTTCACAGTACGGAGGACCTAAACAGACAATGTATGGCCCTTGACTTAAAAACTCATTCATTTCCGAGCAGAAGCAGAGAAATGAAGGCTTTCCTTTCTCCCACAACCTCCACACCTTCCCGTTTTGGGCTTCAATCTTATGCTCAATGATGCATGCACACGGCTCAAAAATCTGGAGAAAAAATAGGAGGAAGCTCCACAGGCATCAGGACATTTGAACATGCACCATGACAACTTTAACTTCTCCGCCTGTTTATCTTTTCTGATCAAATCAATGGGGCAGGAAAGAAATAGAACAACAAAAGCTATGTAACAGGCAAAAATTTGCTTGACATAGCGACATCAGTGTATCTAAATAGAGGCAAATGGTCTAAATAGGTTTATCATATGACAGTATGAGGTTCTATTCACCATTTCAGCCAGAGACTCCTAAATAATCAGCAAAATAGAAGATAGGAAGAGAGGGATTCTTTTATGTGGCACCAGCAATCATGTCTTAATCAAAATATAAGTGGGGCTCATGAACTGGTAATATTGCAGTAGTGTGGAGAGCTGAACATGCAGAATCTAAAGGGTATAAGTACGAAAAACATATAAAGAAAATCTTAAGTGAAATAATAAAAGATCATAGTGTAACATGATCTATGTAACCCGGATAAAACATTTTCTAAAGCACATTATAATTAGGCTTTACATCTGATGCAAACAACCATAGGTATCTTTGGTAATGATTAAGCTCACTTGCCATGGAAGGTTAACTTTGACAAACAAAAGTTTTGAGCTAATAATACTACCAAGATAATACAACAAACAACATATAGCCAAGGTACAGTTCTTCTAACAATATGGGTGCCTACTCAAAACAGGTTTATGGGGGATCATACTGCCATTATTCAGATTGCTTTAACCTCCTTGTGTTGTGTACCATGTCTAGTCTCTTAATTTGAAACACAACATTTGAAGTGAACAAGATTTATATGTAGTCAACCACACCCACCCACCCACCCATCCAAAAAAGGTTCACTCGGTGCACAAAATACTCCCCGGCTTAGTGCGGGGGTATGGGAGGTAGGCATACATGTAGGCATGGGTTTTATGAGAATTCAATGATTTGGACTCCAAAAGCTTGATTTTCAAGGTGGCACATCTAGATTGAGAATCAGGAGCATAACGATTGCTGGTGCTTCAGTATTACCTTAAAAAAGCATAGCAAACTACTAAACTCTATGTCCAAATAAACAAAAGAATGACAAGTACAATACCAAATTGTTATGGTCAGCATGACGTGCTGCCGCAAACAATAAAAGCGGAGTTCTGGGGCCTGTATAAATGGGAAAAGAGAACCTCAACCCGACTAGACAATTTGAGGTGGACCAGGCCCCAAATGAATTGTATTAGTGTCGGTGGGAATGACCATAAGAGATAAGGAGTCCTGTAATATGGTCCTTGCAGAGGTGTGGATCCCCCTCATGAGGGCATCAGGGGATTGGGCACGGTGCCTGCAACAATCATTTTGGCATACATTGTTCCCCATTGAAAAGTAAAGAAGACCATGGATTACATGAGCAGAAGAGATTCAGGAATCAAGCTCCAACTTAAACCTACACGGTTACTTGAAACAGCACACAAGGCAGATAAAATGAAGGAAATTTGAATGCTTGCAGCAGACTTGCATATACACAAGGATGCCAATACATGCATGCCCACACATTATACAAGAAAACATGTGGACAAGCATATTTTGAGCATAAAGGGAACACAAATGAGGGTTGATATAAGATTTTCTCATAGGCCCATGTATAGACGTATTCAAAGAAGGCTTTGAAAGTATACAATCACAATATTATGTAGATGGACTAATGGAGACACTAAAAAGTTCCCAAAAATTGGCAACTCTTACAAGAAGGCGCACAAAACTGAAAGATTAACCAAAATTAATATTTAGCTGAACCTGAAACAGAAAATGCTTTATATCTGAAGAAATCAAAATCACTTGCACAATGTAGAAACCCGAACCACAAACAAATGCAACAATGATTTCTAGCTTTGAAAATTAGCAAACCTAATTGTATATCATAAACAGACAACCAGATGATCAACTATGGTTTTTCTTTCCTGGGCTGAGTAGATGACCAAATAAGTTGAGCATTCAAACTACGTTTGACACCACTTCTTGTAACATTCTTCTTCTTCTTCTTCTTCTTCTTCTTCTTTGTCCATGAAATTCAGGATTTATTTTTTGTCGAATCAATGATACTTCAAAGCCCTTTTCTAGTTTATATGTAAAGGCTATGTGCCAGACCATCAGGGCTGTGGTAATTAATAACTGCTTTAACCATATCACCTCATATTTTTCTTCACCTACCTACATTGACACCAATTTACAAATTTCAAGCACCATCATTTCAATCTTACATTGGATAATCACTGCCTACAATAGTCTCTGTTAACTGTAACCATGGACCCTTCATTTCCTAGATAGATTCGTCCTTTTCCTCTGGATCACAAACAGCTTTGTCCTGTTTTTTTGTCAGAAACACTATTGGGAAAAAAAATGATAGAAAAATAAATTATATTAAACACAATGAAAAATATACAAAACTCCATCGATAAGAAATCCTCAGGAGTGGAAAAAGAGAAACACATAAGCTAATGAATACTACTCTCTCATACCTCCTCAAATCCTCTAAGCTATGATCTTTATAAATCTCTGAGGCATAAGCCCATAGATTAGTATAAAATACAATCTTATCCCATAGAAGAGAAGAAACAGAATTGAAGTCAAATTGACATATTCTGTTTATTTTACAACTCCATGCAAATGAGTATATTCTGTCAGCCCAGAAAAATGCTTGTTTGAGACTAGGTGATCTCATGATAAGAGTTTAAATACTCCAAAGGTTCACACATTTTTTCCTTTCTCCACAATCCTCTCCCCCACCCAGGTCCCATCTTAGGACAAAGGGTGGTACCAAAAGTACTTGGTTTCATTGAAGATTGCTAACTCTGATGATCGATGAGTAATACCTAGGGAAGAAACACGTCACTACATAGAAACTATTATGACTCATCCTAGAGGAGAAATTGTCAACCATCTCTATGTCTCCACTACTTCATTTCACCGAGTATTCAAGACAATTTTCTAGGTAGAGCCTGCTTTCTTTCTTTGTGAAGAGGAGAAGGGGAGATTTGTATCTTGGGCTCTAGACTAGGGCAAAGCTCACCACCCTCGTTCAGCCAGTCCGCCAAAGGTCTGCTATATACGTGAGATATTCGTGACAGCATACCAGGAGATCCATATTCTTAAAGGCAGTAAAAATTTCTTGTACATAATTGATGAACAAGATGTATTGTTGTTTAAGACCATCTAATCCTAAATATATATATATATATATATATATATATATATATATAAAAGGATCCTGAGAGGGAGAAGAAAAGGAAAACATTTGGATCCAGGTCCATTGGGCACCACAAAATGGACAAACATACTAAAATATAACTCATCAAAACACATCTGAGGTCTCTCTCAGAGTTAGTGGATGAGCGATAAGTTGATTTCATTGATTTAATGTGCAAAGCTTAAGCATTACTCTTTCGATCCTGACACTTTCTATCCACAATTAAATAAGAACAAGTTCTCCACTTACAAAGAAATATTTTGAGGTCAAATGCACATCTTTTGGATTAGAAAAGTTGAACCATATCATAAATGTGTAGATCAAGCCTAATTTCAAATTTATAATCTTTATACAATAAAAATATGCAATGTATCTCTGCTCATTATGTGAACATGCATCTCTTGGACAATAGCAGGAACTGCACACATTAACAGACAAATGAAACCAGATCACAGACAATGTCAACCCCTAGAGATTATTTGAAACTGAACTTCTGCTGAAATAAATTTATTGCCTTGAGATAAAGCTACAAATGTCCTTATAAATATTTCAGTAAACTAACAAACAGTTATAGAGCTCAAAAATGTGAACAATGATGTGTTCCGCAAAAGTCCACAAAAGAAGGAAAAGATTTTCTGCATAATTTTCTAATACCTGTCTAAGCTGCTCTTCCACAATAAACTTGTCCTGGACACTGTGTCTAAAACAATGGCGCCTACTTCAGATATTAGCTGAGCCATAGAATTTCTTTCCATTCATTGCCTAATTTAGGCACACAGCAGAGCAATATATGAACAAACAAACATCTACCATACGACTTTTCTATATCACTTTGACCCTACACCGTCAATATGAACAAAGAGGGGTCATTCGGATTGGCTTTTTAAGCTGAATATATTGCCAATCACACCAACAAAGCTAACTAAAACAGCCATAACCAACATAAACCATGACAACATCTTCTCACCATTGCTTAAAGCATCCCTTTCTCCACCCAATTTCAAAGCAATGAGAGCTGGAAATATAAAACCAAGTGAAAGTGCTGTTGTGGCTCCAGTAAACTTAAAAGCAGTCCAAATGTTTGGAATCATAGTAGAGCCAAAGTAGATAAGCCCCAAGAGTACCACTGTGAGTAACAAGCACCTCTTCCTACTTTCTGTAAGTGGAGCGGATTTCTCAAACACTAGAGCATCCACTGTTTGACGAAGCGAGAAATGGACAACAGGGAAAACAAGTATCAAATGAAGAATGTATCCAACACGAACTATATAGTTTAAGGTTGAGCTTAAACGAATTCCAAGATTCTGATCGAAATTGGTTAAAATATCTGCTTCTGTGCCTCTCCCAAACAAGAGATAGCCAGATATAGCCGTAAAAGCATATATCACAACACAAACAACAGTTGTGATCCTTCCTACACGGTTCATTTTCTCAGGAGACCGCCCTTCAAGCTCATTATAGATTGGCGGAACATTGAAGTGACATATATAAGCATTGGTCATGATTGGAATAACCACAAGCAAATCCAAAATGGCCCTTTTTGACCCAAAATCAGGAGCCAACCTCGGAGGCTCAACCCTTCCGCCAACAACCTTAATAAACGCAATAGCACAAGCAACCACAACAAAGACAACTGCAAGAGCAACAGATGCAGCCGAGGTCAAGCTCAACGAATCAATCTTATCCAAAGCACAAAGAGGTGCAAGAAAAGCCACCACGACAACCAAAATCACCAGCTTTCTCTGATCCCATATCCCATTCCCAAACAACTGATCGAGAACCCCCATATGATTCAATGATCCCGACATCACATCACCCATAATTATCAAATACACGACCAAAACCCCTGCATTGTTCACAATAATACAAACCTCGGACAAAATTCTCATCGGCCGACCCAATGCAGCCTGAACAACCTCCCCATAAGAATCAGCCTTAACAAGAACCTGAAACCTCACAAGCATTTCTACACTAATTTCCGACACAATACCCATCAAAACTATTAACAAAAACCCTAAAACTATCCCTAATACTTTCATTGTAGCTGGGAGAGCCATAATTCCCGCACCGATAATCGATGTGCTGAGATTAAAAATAGCACCAGAAATCCCAGAACCCCCATCTCTCTTTCCTCCTCCATACTGGACTAAGAAATCATCAATGTCATCAAATTCATCATCATCCGTAGACTTAGCTTCTACGTACCCATTCCCAAAATTTTTCAACTCAGATTGATTTTCCAACGATTCAATATCGTTATGTTGTTGTAATTCAATGAATTTGCAATTGCTCCCCATAAATATATATATCACTTTTAGAGAATAAAAAAGTGAAATTTGTAATTGAATTGCAGATCTTCAAAATAATCAGATCGGAGGAAAAGACTTACATGTAGAGGTGTTGACCAGACCTTGAGAGAGAGAGAATGATTTTGGGTATAATAAGATAATTAGAATGGGGATTGAAATTATGAAAGGGAAGATGAGCTGACACGTGAATTAAACCCTAGATCTCAGCGTCAAATGGGTTGCAGCTACCGAGACCGAGAGAGAGAGAGAGAGAGAGAGATCGTTTAATTGGATAAAATAATAAGACGTAACAGTAGGGAGTTGAGGCAGAGAGAGGAGAGAGAGAGAGAGAGAGAGAGAGAGAGAGAGAGAGAGAGAGAGAGAGAGAGAGAGGTGTTTCCTATTTGTCAATTTACGACCTTAACTTACGCGAAGTCCACGTCGGATTACTAGAAGCAAAGGTAATTAGACCTGAACGTCCGTCCAAAACATGGAAGACCATGTCCTGTCCTGTCCTGTCCTCCGGTTTCAGTTGGGGTGTCATTCTCTTTGCCGTTGCACTAATTCTTTTCTTCTTCTTTTTTGTTTTACTTTTTAAGTTCTTGTTATCCCCTTGTTTACAAAATCAAAAATTCCACACTAATATTTTTTAAAAATAGTTATGAAAAGAGTTTTATATCTTAATAATCCAATTCGACTCAAATCAAATTTAATCAGATTCAATTTAGTTATCAAGTATTGATAATTTATAAAATAAAATTAAAAATTTTATAAATAAATAATTTTTTAATTTTTTCCCTTAAACTTTTGACGAATAATTTATGATTTTTAATGTGATAACATCATTTTAATTTATAATTTTATACCCTAAACCTTTAAAATTTTTAAGGTTATTTATCCCTCCCTCCAACGGTACACATATTAATTATGTGGGTGTTGTGGATATAATAAGTGTATCCTATCCATAGTAACATTTTATTTTTTATTTAGAAATAATTAATTAATTGTATAGTATCCATGCAACCTATATTTTCCTATATGAGTCATCGACAATATAGCAATAAGAGATACGCGGTTCACTTAGTAAAGTTTTGTAAGATTTAACTCTTATTAGGTAGAGTTTTAAATATTAAAAAAAAAATTTGTTAAATAAAGAAATATTTTTGTTTCTTTTTAAGAAAATGAGTTTATATTTACAAATTTTATAAAAATACATTAAATTTCTAACTAATAATTATTATTATTATTATTATGACTAATAAAACGAATTTTGTACCCTGTTATTAGGACTACTCTAGCATGTATTGATTGCTACATTTTATCAAAATTTTAAGCAAAGTCTGTTTATTAAAAATTGTAAATTCAAAAAATATTTTGTTAAAAAATTAAGAAAATCATTTATTTCTTTTTAATATTTGTATATTATCGTTTTTAGATAAACTAAGCATTATGATTGTTGTGTTTAAAAGGGATTTTTATGTTAAAATTAAAAAGAAAATAACACTTTTTTTTTGTTTTCACCACTGATATCCTGATTTTATCATATTAATTCGGTTTAAATACTGTATGATCCATTTTAAGAATTAACTTTATCAAATACTTTTTTATCATTTTTAAAACTCGAATTTAAAATATCTGGTTAAGAGAATAGAGTGATCGATCACTTAATCCAAAGAAGTTTGATAGAAATAAATAAATAAGACTATAATTATTGTGTTTTCCTACTCTTTTGGATATATTAGGTCGTGTCATTGTATAAATTTGCTTTAACAAATCTATAAAGCATTTATTTTACATTTAAATTATATACAAAATCTCTATAGAAGATCACGGGTTTCTTTAATGTATTAGAAGAAAATTTTACAAAGCTTGAAGAAGAAAATGATCATATTTGGGAAAACTGAGTTGAGTTTAAATAATTTTAATACATCTCTATTTTGAATTATTTTGTGTGTAATATTTTAAATTAATAGAAAATCTTTTTATAGGTGCATAAAGTTTTTGCAAATAAAATTAAATTTGTTTTTGGTAACAATAATTAAAACTATTATTATGTTGACAACTTTTTTTTTCAAAAAAAAAAAAAAGTCATATTTGATGCCAATAATTTGGATAACCCTAATTCAACGGTAACATTTTAAAACGACTGCTCTGAGGCCGATAGGTGTCTAGCTCTCCCGACCTTTGCGTTCTGATTTTATATATTTAGTATTCATTTTCGAGTCGATTCAGTTTTGCCCACGAAGCCGGACATTGTACCATTCTAACTTGGGCCTCCTGGTCAGTGACATGGGCCTGGTTTTAGATGGGCCTAAAGGGGGCACGTTATATGTATGACTAGATTTTTTTATTGTTTTAACCATCCATACCTGAAAATCCAATTAATTTGATTCGAATAGTTATAAAATTCAATTTAGAATATGACTCTTTTAGTGTTCGTTATTTTTTATTTTTTTTGTATATAGAGAGATTCAAACTCGAAACTTTTTACAAGAGGGGAGTGATACAAGTTGAGCTATATCTCGTTGGCAACGTTTGTTATTTCTAAGACTCAAATTTATGAATTTGATTAAAAAAATCTAATACCTTATCACTGGACCCAAGACGTTGGTGTATGACTTGATTAATAAATTCAGATCCGAGGGTCTTTGAACATTTTATGCATGACTTGATTAATGGGTTTAGAATTCCAACCACCTTGATGGGAATATGAAGCATTGAATCTAGGTCTGTGATTGGTACGCAATATGAACATGTAGTATGGCTATGTAATTAGTGCTACCTTAGCACCCAATATTAGTATAAGTGTATCCGGAACATAAAACGGATGAAAAAGGTTATTAATTTGGGTTTAACCCTAAAAATTAAGTCAAGTCATCACAAATAGTTAGACCTAGGTGTGACGAGTCACATGTTTTTTTCTTTTTCGTGTTATATCAATCAATATTCAGATTTATATTTCGATTAATCTGATTTGAGATTTACAATAGTCTATTAAAATGATATATTCTCAATTTTTATTCAATGAGAATTTATTTTTAATATAAATTAACCTTAAATCAAGAGAATTATTTAACTTTAAAATTTTAGAATTATTTAACTTTAAAATATTTATTATTTTATTATTATGATTTATTATATAAAAACTAATTTTATTTAATTTTTTGATTTATTTACTGCACACCAAAAACTTACTCATTTTCTCTCTTCCCAACAAACCAAAAAAGGAACGAAAAAAGGAAAAGACAAATTTATATATTTTATATTCATTTTTTATTTAATAAAAGATTTATAAATTGAGAGTTATACAATTTAATAATTTTTAATATAATTACTAAATTAAATTAAAAATATAAAAAAATTATTAAACGCATTAATCCTGAAATCTGGGCGTGCAAATATATATGTGTATTATATTTATGCTAAGTGTGTGTGAATAAAAAAGTGTAAACCCCACTTCACACCTATGGCTGACAACCGACAAGAAATGATGTGACAGAAAGAAAAATTCAAAACGGATCTTTGGTCCTCGATTTGTGTCGACCCGATTTTGATAATTTCACGACATTTTTCTTTTTTAATGTATCGTTACTCAACTCGTGAACTAAAAGCACCTTTTTCAATTTCTCCGGAAGTCACAAACTGAACGGTTGCCCATGTCCATGTCATTACTCTTAAATCTCCCACAAAACCTCCATCTCACGTTCTCGTTCCCGATCCCGTTCCATTCACTTCAAACCAAACCCTTTATGGGTAGAAGAGTTTTGTCAATTTAATAGAAAAGTCTATGACGTGGGACCATCAATTTAATCAATAAAAATATTAAAATTTTTAAATAAATTTTGATTTTAAAATAAAAAAATAAAAAAATTTCTTTTAAAAGAATTTTTTTTAATTGGATCATATTACACTTGAATTAAATTTGTGTTGAGAGGATAATAAGAATGATCTCATTATCCAAATTTCATTTAAATTTAAAATTTTGCTTTTGGCAAAATGCCCTATGTGAGAATATTTATCGACATCTCACTTCCACACGAGAATATTTACGTTCTTCATAAGATCACAATCTATATGATCTACCACATCGCCATATTGAAGTTTCATACAAGATCGGGTGTCTTACGACTGACGAGTATACCTGCAACCAAAAAATTTCGGATGTACCTGTTAGAATAATCGAGAAAGCCTGTTAGTACCAAAAAGAACTCGCTATACCCGAAACTCAATAAATTACATCCATTGAACCCCTATCCCATCGAAAGTGATTTTCAATCATTGTTCGATTGTGTATTCACTATTACATTTGAATCCCAATATAAATAAACATAACAATCTGGTTGGTAAATACTATATAATGATATAATATTGATTGGTTTTCTTTTTTTCAAACTCGAATTTATCGGTTTTAATTCAATTGTTTTTCTAGATCTGCCCCTTAAATCTTATTATCTTTCAAATTATAGGTAAACAGACTAAATAACAAATATTGAACCAAAATTTTTAGAAACAGTCAAAAGTAATAAAAGTACTAGATATGCAACCCAATGATTCTCGGATTTCATATAATGAGAATGGGGATTATAATCACATTATCGTCTCAAATAATAGCTCTCACTATCTTATGGTCATCTTATCACACACGGTATGAAAATACATGCTACACTATTATTCTCCGTATCTAAAGAGGGCATATGTCAGATTTTTTTAATACTATGTAGGTAATTGACTCAGTTTACATATAAGATTTTATCCAAAATCTTAGAAAGAGTCCCTAAAAAACGATATTACTAGTCGCAGGTGATATTTGAGATATCAAATCTGGTTACTTACAGGCAACATGGATGTGGGCATATCCATATCAGTGATATCACATATGATCTCATTCTGAATATGTATCGGGATGACTTATATTCTAGTAGGATCACTCTCAGAGTTTCTTACGACTAAAAATCATCTCATCCTGCTCACTCAGAGCTAACAGTAGTTATTTGTATGAGAAAGTCGACCATATTTGTCTGACATATCTTTTATCACAACACATTATAAAATATAGGACAATAAACAAATGCAATAAATAAGTAACTGAATAATGTACATATATCATATATATAAAAACAAAAAGTATCATAATCAGTAGATATTGAGAAATGTCAAAATATACATAAATCCAATGATTTATTTATGTTATACAAAAAAATCTCTCGTAATGGGTTTGGTAAATAGATAAGTCACCATGCTATGTGTAGAAATGTATTTAATCGTCATTTCACTCTTCTCAATAATATTTTTCACAAAATGATATCTGGTATCAATATATTTGATACTACTGTGATATTTAGATCTCGAGTATAGGTAATGACGGTCTGATTATCACTAGAGAAGAGCCCGGGCCGGTTTGGGCCCGAAAACCGGCCCGGCCGGCCCGGAAAAAGCCCGGCACGTGAACCGGCCCGGTGCTACAGTAACCCGAACCGGACCGAACCGGGTACTGTAGCGGGCCGGGCCGGTTCAAGGGTTTTTGGAACCATGAACCGGCCCGGATATGGAACCGGCCCGGCCCGGCCGGTTCCAACGGCTCTTTGACCTTTTTTTTTTTTTTGAATTTTTAAAAAAATTTTCGCCCTCCTTGTTTGGCCAAACCGGCCCGGCCCGGTGTGAACCGGCCCGCCGGTTCCGGTTCAGCGGGCCGGGCCGGTTCAAGCAAAAAAAAATTTGGAACCGGCCCGGCCCGGCCCGGACTGACCTAGGAACCGCAGCCAGCCCGGCCCGCGATTCCTGGAACCGCCCTTGAACCGGACCGGGCCCGGCCCGGCCCTGCCCGGTTACATGTCTAATTATCACAATAAATTATCACTGAACTCTCACTATCTGCTACAACCCCTAAGTATCCAAAAATCTCAAGAATCAAACACTCTCCTAAACTGCCGCTAACTATGCCACAATTTTAGTCTCAATCATAGATAGAGATATACAGATTTATTTTTTATTGCTACAAGATACGACACTGTTATTTAGCAAGATAGCAAAATCAATATTGTTTTGCGTTCATCTAGATCGCCACCCGAGTCGGTATCTAAATACCTAATGAGACACAATTCACATTTTCCGTAACACAAGAAGAGATTTGTAGTTCGTTCTAAATATTTCATAATTCTTTTCACTATTTTCCAATGAACCCTTCTAAGATTCAATCAATACTTACTTACCAGAGTGATTGCAAAACAAATGTCTGGTCGTATATATATTATTGCGTATATTAGATTGTCTACAGTAATAACATAAAAGATTTTACACATCTATCTTATTTCTTCCTGACTTTTAGAACACATATCAAAATTCAAATATTCGTCTTTAGTGATTAGAGTATCTATGGGATTTCAATCGCTTAATTTAAAATACTCGAGAACCTTCCTAATATAGCACTCTTGTGAAAGAGCTAATACCTATTTTGAGCGATCCATCTAAACTAAGAATGAATTTAGCCTTACCCAATTCCTTCATATCAAAACTCAACAATAACCGTATTTTAATGGCAATCGGATACTCTTTGTTGTTCCATCAAATATTCTCTGTTATTCCAGATCAACAGAATATCATCTACATATAAGAATATGATCATAAAGAATCAGTAAAACGTATTAGATACACGCAATGATTCTTCTCAATCATCACAAACCCATAAGATATCATCTGCTCGTGAAATCTCAGATATCATTGGTTGAATGATTGTTTAAGACCATATATCGACTTCCAAAATCAACAAATATAATTGTTCAAACCTTTTAAAATGAATCCAAAGGATTGTTTCATATAGATTTCCTTATTCAAATTTCTGTTAAGGAGAACAATTTTTACATCCATCCGGTATAACTTCAAATCCATATTCGGGACAATCGTTAAAAGTAAATGAATCAAAATAAATTTGACTACTGAGGAGAAAGTCTCATCATAATATACTCTTAGTCTGAGTATAACTCTTGACTACCAAACGACTTTTATACATCTCTATTGATCTGTTAACATTTCTCTTGATCTTGAGAATCCACTTATTTCCAATGGTCTTTCTGTTCTCAGACAAATCAATTAGGTCTTAGACCCCGTTGATTTTTATTAACTCATTCTCTTCATCCATGGCCTTCAATTAATGATTATTTATAGGATTCTGGTGAGACTTTTGGACCGTTTTAGTTTTCTCATCATTCTCAAGAGTCAGAATAAGGGTCATACCCTTAATCGGGATGCAACATTTAGATACGTGTCATCGACTATTCCTACGAAGAGGGGGAACATTTTCATCTCTAGATAGATTGCTCACACTATGACCAAAATCCGTAATGGGTTCTTGGTCCCGCCGTTGGACTCAGCTGAGCCACTAGGTTCATTTATCATATAGAATGCAAAGTCTCGATCGAGTTAACCTCATTTAGGGAAATCATTCTAAAAAAATATGGTATTACGAGACTCAATTTCAGTGACAGTGTCGTTCGTATGCTCACCTAAGGACATATACTTCTTGGAGTATTCTGAATATCTTATAAAAATACACTCCTTTCCTCATAGGCTGAACTTGATATGTGGATGTAAGAAATCATGAACATATGCGGCACAACCTGTAACACCAATTTTCGATGACTGTGTATCATATACCACTCCTCACAGTTCTATATATATTAACATCCTTTTGGGACATCCAAAGTGAAATTTTAATTATCTATTTATTTATTTTGAGTGTTTGCCTCAAAATCGCTAAAATCGAAAATTTTATCGGTAAACTAAAAACCTTCTCGGCAAGCGCCGGTAAGGTCTAAAGAAGTCAAAAATGGTTAAAAAGAGATCTACACACTTAAATAAAGATATTTAAATGAAATTTCACATTTTTAAGGAATTTCGAACAAAATTTCATATGAACCAAAAATGTAAATTGTTAAGTTAAGGGTCTAAATGCAATTAAGGAAAATTGAGAGATTAAGTTACAAACTACTCAAGGGTGGACAATTGGAGCCAATTGATTGATCAAGAGGGCAGTCAAGTTGGTTAGTGACTACATAAGATTGTTCTATATTCAAGAAATCTTATTAGATGAAAATTTATCTATGAAACTTAATAAGAATAGATTGTGCTAGCTTGTGACACCTCTCCTTGACATGGACATCCAATAAGACACCTAATGGAGTGCATGGTTTAAGTATTAGGACAAGTGGAAGGTTGACATGATATATGGAATAATCCAATGGTTAATGATATTTTGTTAAATTTATAAAAAGAATTTGCTTAGGAAAAGAATTTGCTTATTTTTTTCATTCAAACCCCCTTACACGAAATATGTAGACTCCATATCCATTTTGAGTTCAACCATGGAGCCAAAGAGATAAGAACATTTTTGGGAATTCTTGAATCTGAATTGAAAGTATAGAAGTGTTGTATAGAAATTTATATTTATTGTGATTTGATTTTGCTAAGCTGATAAAAAAATTCAAGGATTCAAAGGGAGTGTTGGTATTTATTGTTAACAAGAGATCTTACAAAGGAGGTAATATGTCTTAACTTGTATAAAGGTTTGATTACTTGATAAATAGTTACAATAGTATCCATACTAACATGTTAGATATTGATTTCTAGATTGAGTCTTATATAATATTCTTATAATATCTCATTTTGTAGAAATAAAAAATATAAGTCATTTATTTCTTTATAAACTAGACTTCCTAAATTTTAAAATGGTATACTATGTGAAGTATTTCATAAAAAAATCGATTTTTGGTGATTTTTGGAAATTTAGCATGTTTTATCAATTTTGTTTCATATTCTGTGTACGACTAGTACATTCTGTAAATTTTTTAGGTATAACTAATAAGTTTTAGATTTATATTTTATCTTCAATTTGAGATAAGAATCATTTAAATTGGAGAAATACACAAAGAGATATGAAAATTCTCCCAAAATTATACAGATTTGATTTTAAGAACTTAGATTGAAAAAGTTATAAAATTTTCTAAATTTATGTGATCAAAATTTGAAAATAGTCTGAATATAAAAGTTAGAGATATATGTTTTAGATTCAAGAGAAAATTTGAATCATTTGAATCCGATCAAGAATTTAGAAGATATAATGATTTTACTAAACTTGCGCGTGATTGGTTTCGTAGGAATTTTTATTTAAGTATGGAATTTGAGATTTAATTTTATGAAAGAGAACATTTCTATATGCATTTTATAATCTGACAATATGATATTGTTGAAATAATTGAATTGATAAATAATACATATTGTTTAACTTAGATATAGGATTACGTTTCCGTACGGTAGTGACTCGTTCGAGAAACAATGATAGATAGGGGGAGTGACATACCCTCCTCAGTCGAGATGAGTTGACCGAATTATTTCTATCTTTAAATAAAAAATAGTTTGATCATGATTTTATAAATAAATTTTGAAATGTGATTCAAAAATATTTTAGTATTTGTGGCATGTCTTGAAATGATGATATTCTATGAAAATTTGCATCCCGATATTATGATATTTGATAGTGCCATATTTTTCTTTTACAAGTAAACACTACAAAAAAAACAAGAATTTACTGACGAAATTTAGCAACGACAAATATTCGTCGCAAATCTACAACAAATTTAGCAATAAAAAATGCTATCGTCGCAAATTAGCCATAATTTTAGCAATAAAAAAATTTTCGTCACAAATTTAGCAATAAAAAAACTTTTCGTTACAAAATTCGTCGCTAATTTTTTATGAAAATTTTTTGAAGCACAATTTGTTGCAAATTTGTGACGAATAAAAAATTCGTTACTAAATTTGCAACGAATTAAAAATTCATATCTAAATTTCGGACGAAAAAAAAATTCATCTCAAGATTTGCAACGAATGAAAAATTCGTCCCTACATTTGCGACGAATTAAAAATTCGTCCCTAAATTAGGGACGAAAAAAAAAAAATTCATCGCAAAATTTGCGACGAATAAAAAATTTGTCCCAAAATATGGGACGAAAAAAAATTTGGTCCCAAATTTTTGGGACGAAATAAAAATTCGTCCCTAAATCTAGGACGAATTCTTTTATTCGTCCCAAAATTTTGCGACAAATTTCTCACTTCGTTCCTAAATTTAGGATGAAAATGAATTTGTCTCTAAATTTGCGACGAGTTTCTAAATTCATCGCAAATTTAGCGATAAATATTTATATTCGTCGTAAAAAATTCGATTATTTGTTACTAAATTTATTGCAAATTAGTGACAAACATAACATTTGTGGCAAAATTCGTCGCTAAAATTCATTTTTCGGTCATTAGAAGCATTTCTAGTATTTGAAACATTTTCTAATATAAAAAAAGATTTGTAAACGGTGATATACACTGATTGCGTATAGAATCTTAAGATATTCAAAAAACCTTATATAAAATAATTCATTCATTATCTATTTATATAAAAGAATGATAATATAGTATAATCTTTTAAATTGATACATTTATTTTCTATAACTTTACAAATTTTTTAAATTGTTACAAAATATTATTATTAGTATATTCATTTTCTATTCATTATCTGTTTAATTTTCCATTCCCAACACTAATAACTCTATCTTATAAATTTGTTTAAGTATTCGATTAACTAAACTTAGAGTTAAAATAGAAAAATTTGTTAATTAATAATCAATATATTGAATGTTTTTTTATAATTATATCATAGTACGCAAATATTATTAATAGTTTGTCGATTTAATTTCTATTGTAGTGTATTCAATGAATTATTTCTCATAAACCATAAGTATTGTTGCAAAATTCATTACAAATTGTAAAGGAAAAATTATTTGTCGTTAAATTTATTACAAATTGCTATGAAAACATATATTTATCGGAAATTTAGCGATTAAACCATTCTTTCGTTGTAGATTTTAGCAACAAAAAAAATTTTTCGTCCCTGATTTAGGGACAAAAAAAAATTCGTCCTAGATTGAGGGATGAAAAAAATTTTCGTCCCTGATTCTGGGAAGAAAAAAATTTTCGTCCCTGATTCTGGGACGATAAAAATTTTCGTCCCTGATTCTGGGACGAAAAAAATTTTCGTCGCTGATTCTGGGACGAAAAAAAAATTCATCCCTGATTCTGGGACGAATTTTGGGACAAAAACGTTTTGTCCCTATTTTCAATATATTTCACACTTCCTTCACTCTTTCTCTCTCTCTCTCTCTCTATTGGGTTCATTTTTGAATAGGCGCGAAGGGGTTCTGCGAAGGGATGGCGGATCTACGATGGTGTTAGGTAATCTCTCTCTCTCTCTCTCTCTCTCTCTCTCTTGCCCGTAGATGACATCACTAGATCTGAGCTCCAGAAGGCAGATCCGACTGCCAGCCGCTGGATCTGAGCTTTAGAAGGCAAATCCGGCAGCTAAGCCATTGGATATGCCCTTCGTGGGCGAGCCACGGCAAAGGACGACAGCCCCTATGCAGCCGAGGTGCGCGAAGGGGCCTCTGGGCTCTTTGCGGCTCTACCGCGTGAAGGGGCCGCCTCCCCTGCGCGGCCCAGTTGCAAGAATGGGCAGATGGCCCCTTTGCGGCTCTGCTGCCCCTCTGCAGCCCAGACTCGCGAAGGGGCCGTTGGCCCCTTTGCTACTTCGCCGCCCCTGCGCTGCCCAGACTCGCGAAGGGGCTGATGGCACCTTTGTGGCTTCGCCGCCCCTGCGTTGGCCAGATACTCGAAGGTATGCCTCCGCTGCGCGAAGGGGCATCCGCCCCTGCGCGGCCCAGACGCGCGAAGGTGCCTGCAACCCCTAGGCGGCCCTGTTGCGCAAAGGGGCCGCCGCCCTTTCGCGGCCCAGACGGGCGAAGGGGCCGCTGGCCCCTGTGCTGCCCCGCCTCACAATGGGGCCGCAGGCCTCTGCGCGGCCCATCGGCCTGGGCAATTGGGCTCGGCCCTGGCCCGACCCAATGATTTCATTTTATTGATTTTTTTTTTTAATTTTTTTAGAAATGTTATTTAAGAAAATATTTTTATAATATTGTTTTAATAATATATTAGTTATTTATAATTGTTTTTTATGTGTTAGGTTTTGCGATTCTCGAATATTTGGATCGGAAGCTGTTCCTGGTATTGATATCGGAATCTATCGGTGAGTTATTAATTAGTGGTGAGAAATGTTTTAATTTATACTGTAATGATTGAAAAATGCAATTTATAGTAAATCTTATGTGATAATTGATTATGTGAAATATTATGTTAACAATAATCAGCAATTTTTTGTAAATATTATATCGATTAGTTAAATAATCAATATTGTTAAATGTTTAATATTTTATACTTTAATTAATTTTATTATAATATTTAATGTTATTGTAATAATTTAGTTAATTTGTTTGATATTAATTAAGTTTATAATATTATTTATTGTTATATTTAATTTTTATGAAATTAAGGTTAGTATTATTGATGATTTGAGTTTTGTGCAATTAGCGTTATTATTTATTGTTATATGAACTTAGTTGGAATGAATGATGATATTAGTATTGATGATTTTGTAGTTTTTTTATTAATATTTAAATATTTTTAAATTTGGAGATAGGGAAAATACAGAACGAAAGAAGTTGAATGTATAAAAAAGAACTTATCTAATCGTCGGGGTTTAACTGATGAATTTATTTTAGGTTGGAACAATTTTTAGATTTTGCTTGTACTCATATTGATTTTATGGATGGGAATAAGCTAAGTTGTCCGTGTAGAAGGTATCATAATGGAAAATTTTTACAGTGTGATAAAATTAGGGAATATCTTTGTAGAGTTGGTTTTACCCCGAATTATTATAATTGGACATGTCATGGTGAACCATTCATTTCTGATGAGAAGTTTGGATGAAATAGATAATTCTTAGTTAGTGGGGATCAGAGTTATTATGATCAATTAAATCCGTATCAGATGATGATAATTGATGCAGCGGGTCCGAATTTTGTTCCCGATCCAAGCGCTGCAAGTTCTAGCTTTGCTCCAACATTTGAACATAGGTATAATAGTTATGCATCACCATTGGAGGAGGTAGAAGTACTAGGTGTTAATGAAAATGTGAATAATAAATCATTTATCCAATTTCAGGAAGTCTTAAGAGCTGCAGATGAACCTTTGTGGGCTGGTTGTGACAGCCACACTAAGCTATCTCTAACCGCAAGATTGTTGAATGTCAAGGTAGAGCATAATGTGTCTGAGAATTGTTTTAATGATTTTGTTCAAGTTATTAGAAAAGTATTGCCCTGTGATCATATTATGCCCAATGATTTCTATAGTATGAAAAAGTTTGTGAAAGAATTAGGTCTTCTGGTGGAAAGAATAGCTATTTGCAGAAATGCTTGTATGCTATATTAGGGAGATGATAAAAATGTAGATTTTTGTAAATTCTATAATCAATGTAGATACAAGAGTACTCGGAGGTCGGGTCATAATCAGCAGCGTAAATCATACTGAGAAATGTTTTATTTGCCTTTAACTCCTAGATTATAAAGACTTTATGCATCTGAGACCACTGCTCAACACATGACCTGGCATGCAAATCATGAAACAGAAGAGGGGTTAATGTGTCATCCTTCAGATGCGGAAGCGTGAAAATATTTTGATAAAATATATCCTGAGTTTGCGAGAGTTACTCGACCTATTAGGTTAGGTCTCTGTGCTGATGGGTTTGCTCCATTTGGCAAATTAGGAAGAACTTATTCTTATTGGTCAGTTATCTTAACTCCATATAATCTTCCACCCGGTATGTGTATGAAGACACCATATATGTTTTTAACATTGGTCGTGCCTGGCCCACAAAATCCAAAGAAGTTAATAAATGTTTACATGCAACCATTGATTGCAGAGTTGAAACAACTATGGGATGAAGATATTCCTACATAAGATGTTCATACTAATCAGATGTTTGTAATGAAGGCTGCTCTTCTTTGGACCATAAATGACTTTTCAGCGTATGGTATATTATTGGGATGGAGTACCGCTGGGATTTTAGGATGTCCAATTTGTTTGGAGAGATCAAAGTCATTCAGATTGAAACATGGGAAGAAAGCGAATTATTTTGATTGTCATAGACAATTTTTAACGTTAACTCATAAATTCAGAAGAAATAAAGAAGAATTTACTAAGATTAGAATTGAAAGAACACCTCCATTGAGATTAACCGGTGAATAAATTTGGTATAGAGTCTTTAACTTTCCATCTGTTATTGAAGAGCCACGTGGTATAACATATTGCTATCAACATTCCATAAATGGACTAAAAGAAGTTTATTTTGAGATTTACCGTATTGGAAGACTCATTTGGTTCATCATAATCTCAATATAATGCATATCGAGAAGAATGTCTTTGATAATATGATAAATACAGTGATGGATATCATTCGGAAAACGAAAGACAACTTGAATGCAAGAAAAGATATGCGACTCCTTTGTAAACGACCCACTCTTGATGTTGATGAAAGTAGTAGGGGACCAAAACCGAAGGCAGTTTATACATTGAATAAGGATCAGAGACGGATTGTTTGTGAATGGTTGAAATCATTGAGATTTCCTGATAGTTATATCTCAAATCTTGGAAGATGTGTCGATTTAAAGGAATGTAAGTTGATTGGTTTGAAAAGTCATGATTGTCATATATTTATGGAAAGACTAATTCCTATTGTTTTTAAGGAACTCTTACCGAATTTTGTTTGGGGTGCCATTATGGAGTTAAGCATTTTCCTTCATGATATTTGCTCGACAGTGTTGAGACATTCACACATAGAGATGTTAGAGAGAGAGATTCCAATCATTTTGTGTAATTTAGAAAGGATATTTCTACCATCTTTTTTTGATTCCATAGAACATTTTTTGGTTCACTTGCCATATGAGGCGAAAGTTGGAGGTCCTGTCCAATTTCGATGGATGTATTCATTTGAAAGGTGAGTTTTTCATCTTTTATATTTCGTTATCAAGACATATAAAATTACTAATTTCATTACATATAATTTTCTAAAACATTTTGTTTTATTACAATCAGATTCCTACATCATTTGAAGAAGAAAGTGAAAAATAAGTCACGTTTTGAAACCTCTATTGTCAATGCATATGTTGTGGAGGAAGTAACAACGTTTGTATCATATTATTTTGAACCTCACGTTCAGTGCAAGAGGTGGAGAGCGGGAAGAAATGATGAGGGTCCTATTGATCCCAATTTGAAATCATTCTCAATTTTTAACTATCTTGGTTGACCAAGTGGATCATGTAAGCATAGATATTTAACTGATCAAGAATGGTGGGCAGTCCACACATATATTTTACTGAACTGTCCAGAAGTGACGCCATATTTCGAGTAAGTATATATTTTTTATTTTATGTATTTCTTATGTCGTAAATTATTTGTATTAAAATTTATTTCCTTTGATGGTAGAATTTTCCAAAACGTATATTTTCAATTTTCGAGATATGAGTTTGATCGTTTCTGCGATGAAAAATTTGCACCATGGTTCAAAAAATATGTAAGTAGACTATAAATTATTTAAATATTTATTTTAAAACATATTAACATATTTATTTGACTTTAAGTCCATGATAATCAAGCTCAAGTTTAACATGAATTGTTAATCCATCTATCATGGGATCCAAAATCAATGGTACGAACTTGGCCAACCTATTTTATAAACGGGTATAATTTTCATACTAAAGAATATGGAGTGGGGAAAACGACAATGAATAGTGGGGTTTGTGTTCAGTCATCCAATGATGGTGGAGGTCAAAATGATTTTTATGGTTTGTTGGATGAAATCGTAGAGATAGAGTACCCTGGTCCAGCATTACGGGTTGTTTTATTTATGTATCGCTGGTTTGACCCTGTCAATGGGATGAAAGTGCATCCACAGTTTAATTTGATTGAAATAAATCATAAGAAATTGTATAAAAGATATGAACCATTTGTGTTGGCACAACAAACAATTCAAATATTTTATACTTCATATCCTAGTTTGAAACGTGACAAAATTAATTAGTTGGCTGTTTTTAAAACGAAAGCACGAAAAAAAATTGAAAAACATTGGGAAGATACAGCATATCAACAAGAAGAAGTTGCCAATACAGTTCAGACCGAGAAATATAATATTCCAACATTACGAGATTCCAGCGGAGTAGTGATAGATGTGGATACAAGTGAAATTCATGAAAAAGACGATGAAAAATCTAATTTTGAGACAGATGATGAGGATGGGGATGAGGATGAGAATGAGCATGAGCATGAGCATGTTGATGAAAATGATGTTAAAGAGTCTAATTTTGAGACGCATGATGAGGATGAGGATGACAATGAGGATTTTGATTTTTTATGATGGGTAAGTTTTGTTCTCTTAATATAATTAAAATCGGATATTTATTTGATATATGATAATCTATTTTTTTAAGTGGGTAAGTTAGTCGACACATATAATTTATAAATTTCGTTACTCAATTTCTTGTTTATTTGTTGTCTCATTCTTAAATTTATATATTTGATTTGTTAATATATTATCTTTTTTTTTATAGGTCATTAGAGAAGATTTCTTGACATATTGGTATCTTGTTTCGTCGTAAATAATTTGTCAAATTAAATATGGTAAGTTTATTCATGTTTTTCATTATACATATGATGAATATGCAATTTTTATTTTATTTTTTGTTTAAAATATATTATGGTTGACAATTTCGATGTGGCGGCCATAGACGAAATTCTGATGAAAATTCACGCTCTTCACCATCGCAGTCTGCTTCGGCACCTTCGCAATCTTATTCCATTGCCGGCAATGTACCTTTACCTCCCCCTTCTGTTGCAGGCCCTTCGCATTCTCAACACATCGCTAGCAATCTACTTTCGCCAATCCATTCGGTGGAACATTCGTATGCAGATAGGGAAGACAATCGAGAGTTAATAACCCATTATGGAGATTCGTAAGTACTAAATTTTAAAATTTTAGATGTATTATTTCTTTTTATTTATAAAATAAATTCTTCTTTTAACTATCTTATTTATTTAACATTATTTGTTTGAAACTTTATAATAAATTTACAAATTCTGTACATGTTATTCACGACTTTAATAAAATAGTGAATAATCATTGGGCAAGGGTTTTGATATCTTACACAAGCACTCTGGAAGAAACAAAAGAACTATGGTGGAATAAGTTCAAGGTAAGTTATCCCAATCAGTTTATATATGAAATTAAATTAATAGTTTTATAAGTTATTGGTTATTTTTCATTGCAGCGAGTATTTACTTGGGACGAGACTGAAGAGTTGGAAGTAAGAAGGATTTTTAAAAAAATGTGGTGATTACATCCGACACGTTCTAAGTTATGCAAAGAGACATGTAAAAAAGCCCAACTGCATCACCGAGCAAAATTGGAGCAGGATTGTGAATTTTTGGGAATCGGAGGAGAGCAAACGAAAGAGTGAGCAGAATAAAAAAAACCGATCTTATAATTTAGGGGAATCGTCTACGACGTATGCGAGAGGCTCGATCAATATCGGTGAACATAGAAATAGATTGATAATTTTATACAAATACTAATTTTTTTATCTAATTTAAACTATTTCATTATTTCTAATAGTGTTTTTTTATTTTAGGGCAAGGAAATAGGGACCGAGCCTTCATTCATAGATATTTTCATGCACACATTTTACAAAAAAGACAAAACTTGGAACGAGGAGAGAATTAGAGCAATTAAGGTTTGTAATTTCAAAATTTTCAATTATTTTATGAATATTTTCAATATTGATTTGAACATATTATGTTGAACATATCGTAACAATGAAGAAGATAAATTCTTTATGTTAGTCTCTCCCAAATTTTTTTTTATTACTGATTTGATTCTTTGATTTCTAATGAATTACTTACTAGAGATTCTCTTTTATTTTTTTTCCAAAAATTTCAACTTATTCAATGTTAATATGAATGTTCATAATTTAGATCCTATATAGTCTCATGATTTATGTTACAAATTTTTTGTTCCTTCATATATATATATATATATATATATATATATATATATCTATCTATCTAATCAAGATTATATGTGCTTGTATTATAATGTTATTGTAAATTTATTTTAATTTTTCTCATGACAATGTAGGAGAAATATGATGAGCTATCATGCAGAAGTTCGTGTGTTAGTGATGATGCTGGCGGATTTGAGCCATTTGTTGATAACATGAATACATGGCTCGAGGTGACTGGTGGACGAAAAGGGGGTAGAGTAGTTGGGCTAGGTTCTTTGAGCAGAACATACAAAATCGTCGATTCATCTTCTTCCACCCCACCAACAGTTAGAGCAGAAATAAATCAATTGAATCAAGAGGTGAGCCATTTGAAGGAGTTACTATTGCAAAGAGATCAGAAATTCAGTGAACTTCAAGTAAAGTACACGCAAGAAATGAATGAGGTCCGCACGCAGCAAATGTTAATCATGCAGTATCTTTAGTTAGTCTCCGCTCCGAGTCAGATTCCCCCTTCATTTCTCCCTTGATAATGCTTGCGATGGTGATGAAGGTGATGATTTCTTTGATGATGATGATGATGATGGTGATGGTGGAGGTCGTACTTGAAATTGTGTACTGTTATTTTACTATTACATTTTGATATTTGTTACATTGATTTTTTTTTTATTATGTATGGTTATTGATATTTTAACATTTAGTTTTGATATTGCTTTTATTTTTGATATTATAATTATGATTTCCTGTTAAAATTTTAATTTATTGATCTTATTGAATAGTTAGTTATAATTATGAGTATAGATTGCTTAAATTTGATATTAAAAATGATTTGGATGATTAACTGTTGATGACGTTGGGTGAGCAGGTATAAAAACAAATTATATAGGGAAAAATGGTCCAAATATACCAATAAAATTTATATTTGTCACAAAATTTGTCCCTGAAAACTATGCTCATCGCAAATTTCGTTACTAAAATTGAATTATAAATTTTGATTAGCGATGAATTTTGCAACGAATAACAATCGTCGCATATTTGCAACAAAATATTTTTCGTTGGTGATTTGTGATAAATAACTTATTCGTTGCAAAATTTGCAACAAATATTGTTTCGTTGCAAAATTTGCGACTAAATAATATTCGTTGCAAATGTTGCCACGAAATTTTTTTTCGTCGCAAATCGATGACGAAAAAATATTTGTTGTAAAAGTTGCGACGAATGTTCTTTCGTCGCCAAATTTGCGACGATTATTTTTTCGTCGCGAATTTTGCGACGAATTTTGCAACGCAAATGTTTTCATCCCGAATTTTGCAATAAACTGTTTTTTGTTGGAAATTTTGCGACGAAAAATTTATTCGTCGCTAATTTTGCGAAGAAAACTTTATTCGTCGCAAAATTTGTGACGAAAATGGTTTCGTTACAATTTCGTCGCAAAATTTGCGACGACTATTTTATTTGTGACAAATTTGCGACGAAAAAATTTTCGTCGCAAAACTCATTGCAAATTTGCGACGAATTTGGCGACATCTAAATATTTGTTGGAAATTTTTGCGACAAATAATTAATTTTTCGTTCCAAAATTTTGCGACAACTTATTAGCAACAAAAAAATATTTATGGCAAAATTCGTCGCAAATTTGTTTTGTGACGAATTTTTCTTGCAAATTTGTCACAAATTTTGTCACAGATTTTGTCTTTTTTTGTAGTGAAAGATTTATGAATGATAACATGTGACACATGTGTATTATTATGGGATGGTGTATAGTGGATATAGCGCACTCCTACCACGGTATTAAGCATTTACCCGACGGGATGACATGGCGGGATAACACGAGAACAGGGGTCTGAGTCCCCTGACTCTAGCTAACGGATCTAATAGATGAGCACCCATAAGGACCGTGTCAACACCAAGAGAATGAGGTTAAAAGAAAAGTATATGTGTTCATTTTTATGATATTGTGGTGACCGCTTGATGGATTTTATTCTAATTAGGCCAAATAAGGGTAGAATGATATGATATGTTGCAAATGAATATAAATTTGAAAATGACTTTTTGACTTGTTATTCTCACAAATTAATTTATTGTCATTATATAGTCATTGTACATCACTCACTGAGTATGTGGATTTTACTCACCCCCGTCATATTTAAAATTTTCAGTTTATACTGTACTTGATTTACTTTGGGGTACTGATTTACGAGTTTTACTGAGAGACGTTATTGCATAAGTATTTATGCCCATCTTGCGTCGCCTCAATGTACGAGTAGGGTATATCCGTATCTCGAGGAGTCACGGCGGTCTGTTTGCGTATTCGACCTACGGGTCGGAAAGTGACACAATCCCATTATCTCAATTGGTTAAGGTTAGACCGCCTCCCCATCCAAATCTCATATAGGGTACTGAGTATGGATTTTGATGAGATACGATTGAAAACGTAGACTACAGTCAACAATTTATCTCTCCAATGGAAAATAGTCAAATTGGCATGTGCCTTCATAGAACTCACTATTTTTAACAGAATCTTATTCTTCCTCTTGGCTACTCCCTTCTGCTAAGAATTAATAGAAATAGTTAGTTATTTCGTAATACTTTTTCTCAAAATAGAACTCTCTGAATTGTTCAAACAAATATTCGTGCTCCCGATCGGTTCTGAGAGTTTCACTCTAAACCGATCGGTTCTGATAGTTTCACTCTAAAGTTTAACTGATTCTCAATCTCGGTAATATACTTTCTGAAGCATTCTAATGTCTCAAATTTAAGCAAGATCAGATAGAAATAACTAAAATGCATATAATTTTCTATGAACGAAATAAATTATACAACTCTATTTCAGGTTCTTACGTTCATAGAGTCACAGATATTGAAGCGGACCAACTATAATGGAGTCTCAACTCTCATTGTTTTGCCAAATGATTTTCTCATAACTTTCCTAGTTAGGTAAAACTCACATACAGACAATTCGACTCTGGTTAGCGAGTTTAATAAACCACTCACCGCTAACAGATTCATTCTCTCTTGCCCTATATGTCCAATTCTACTATATTCTACATTCACATCATCATCTATGCAGTCAAATGTATAGGCAATAGAAAAATAACAAAAAATACCGTTAAAAAAAAACATCCGGTGCATAGAGTCCATCATGAATAATACCATAGTAAGCGAAAGAACTTATCGTAACTAATAGAAATATATGAGTTTCACAAAAAGGCAAAGTGCATCCTAGATTATTTAAACAAAGCACTGAAATCAAATTACATCAAATATCTAGAGCATAAAGAACATCACGTAGATATAGAGTCTGGCTACTTCATAACTCCAACTTGGAAGTGTCAATCTCTCTGACGATGACAAATACTCCATGCCCCACGTAAATTTCTTAGCCTAAGGACTCACTTGACAGAACTCTACATACGCGCACTTATCTCAAGCTATATGGTCGGTGGCTTCTGAGTCTATAATTCACAAAAGAGAGAAATCAATGAATATTACAGTAGATGAGACAAAGTTCAAACCACGTAAAGAATAAGGATGTAGCTTCCGCTCGTCACATTCATGATCAAAATAACCAAATCTCTAACAGGCATAACACTTCACATTGGTTTTATCAAACTTATTTTCTTGTGCTTTTGTACCTTGTTGTCGGATTTTTATGTTGGATTCTTCTTGTCTGGATCTCGATTCTTCTTCCCAAGCTTATGCCATTCGTATTGGGTGTCATGGGAGCCCTTGCTCAACTCTATTAATAAGCATGACCCAAGTGTAACCTACTCGTCTCCATATGCTCCTCCTTAAGCTCACAGTATCTACTCACATCAGTGACAATATGAATACTCTCGTCGTGTGTGAGATAAGTTTTTATGGTCTCCCATGAACCAAGTAAAAAGCTGAATCACACCCAATACTTGAAACTTATCCAAAATGGGGCTCACCTGCATTCCTTAACTCAGTGATCATATTAAAAATTTGTATCAAATGTTACTTTATCGTATAATCAGCCATTTTCTTATGACTAATAAACTTATAAGTCAATATTCTCAATTTAAGAGCTGAAAAAACACCATAATACTCTTTTAAGACAAACCAAAATGACGTGACTGTAGGATATTGTTTTAGATCGAGATCATATCATCATGCATACTACTGATAAGGATCACCATAACATTGCTATCATTTTTCTTCCAAACACAATATGCCTCCTGAGCCTGCCTACCCTAAGGTGTGGTACCCTAGGTCCACTATCTCGTGCCTTAGAATTTCATACAAATATTACTTCTCAAGAACAAACTGAATCTTTCGATACCAAATATCATAATTGTTACCATTCAGCTTAACCCATTGCAAAAATGTAGTACGACAGTTTTCGAAACAGCCATAGTCTCTTTACACAAAAAAGAGAGACATTAATGACTTATTGATACTTATTCTCACAATTTGTATATTTTTTGAATCAAAAAGTCCTAAATTATTCGAGTATGAACTCCAAAGTGAGCATATAAGTCAATAGATACCATACACCATAACTCAGGATCGTATTTAACTATCCGGACTTGGATTCGATACACAAAAATCCACAAAAAGTCACATTTAAAGGCATGTGACACTCAAATAAGTGAACAATTTCATTTCAGCAAAGTCTAACGTGCCGCTGGAGGCACCACGCGCTGCTACACGCCGATGGCGATGCCTCAAATGCCTGCACGTGTAGTCCGAGTCACGTCCATGGTCGAGACGCTAGTTAGACACGGATCTGGGTTGAAACCAACCCGGACCCCAACCCAGTTACTCACGCGCGTGAGCTTTACATAGTTGCTTCTACACGTCAATGGCGATGCCTCACATGCCTGCACGCATAGTCCGAGTCACGTCCTTGGTCAAGACGGTAGTTAGACACGGATCTGGGTTGAAACCGACCTGGACCCCAACCTAGTTACTCACGCGCGTGAGCTTTACGCAGTTGCTTCTGCGGGTGTCATGCGCCTTAGCACATGCTACGCACCCACGGGTTGGGGTCAGTCCTCTTTGCCTGATCCCTACAACTGGGTCAGTGTGACCCAACTGCCGAAAAACTCATTTTCGGCCACCTTTTGATATGGATTTCAATTGGAAATTATAATTAAACATCCTCCAACCATCATTGACTCGATTTGAAGAGAATTTAATCCCTAAACTCAGCGAATTCAAACACCATTGCCATGGCCCTTCTCGACCACGTCGGAAAACTTAATTTCTGACAACGAAAACTCACAAATAATATATGAAAATGTAGATTATATCAAGAGAAACATTTTTAGACAAACTCATATATCAAGTCATCCTCTATCTTGATGAATCTAAAGTTTCAAGGTCACAGGTACCATTTATGACCAAAAACTTCAACTAAGAGTTTCGTGACCCACTACAAGAAAATAAGATATCAATGACGGAAATATCCATCACTGAAAATAAAAAATCTATCTCTAAAAGGTATTAGTGACAGATTTTTTTCATCACTAAATCCGTCGTTGAAAACTACCTCACTAAATATTATCGACAGAATACTATCCGTCACTAAATATCAGCAAACGATTAGCGACGATGTCGCTAATCCGTCATTGATAAAAGAAAATAGTCTCTAAAAATTCCATCACTAATTCTCGCTAATTTTGGAGCCCTTACGCGTGTGCACGCACGCCCCGCCCGCGGCCACACACTCGCACGCGCCGTCACTCGCGGCGTACCCATGTGCATGCGCCCTCACACGTGCCCCGTTTCTAAGAACCCAACCACAAGTGCCCTATCATACGCCGCCCGCTCCTGTGAACGCCCCCGCATGCTCCCAAACGAGCACTCGCCTGCCCGCCCGCACCTACGCACCCACCCGCCTGACCGCCCATGCCGCCTGCATTTTGTTGCGAAAAATGTGTCTTCACGCGAAATCAAACCCCGCGCCTCCGAGATGCAATGAGTCGTCAACCACCGTGCCACAATCCATTCGATGATTTTTTATTTATTTATTATCTAACTTTCACTTTTTTTTAATGTTAATCTTACTCTTACTTTTTTTAAAAAAAAAAATTATATTACTCTCACAATTTTTTTTTATCTCACTCACATCTCTTTTTTTTTCCTTTACCTTGGGATAATTTTTTTCATTGAATATTCTCACTGAAGTTTTCTAATTATTTAAATTTGATATTGATTAAATTTGTGCTAAATAAATAAATAAAATATTTTTTGATTAATTAAGATAGAATAGCAAATTTTTTTTTATTTGTCCATTAAATTAAATAATCAAATAAAAGAATAAAATAAATAAATAAAATAAATAAAAGAAAAATAAAAAGAATTATAAAATAATAAAAGAGAAGAAAAAATATAAAAATATAAAATATAAAAAATAAAAAAATCCGTCACTAAAATTTTCGTTACTAATCCGTTGCTGATAACTATACATATATTTTTTTTAATTTTGTTCCCTTCACTAATACATCGACAAATTAGCGATGAAAAATTTCTGTCACTAAAAATTTCATAGATAATCCGTTACTAATAAGATTATAATTTTTTTTATATAGTGGACCATTATAGTGATGGATTAGCGACGGAACGTTGCAAATCTCTCGATATTCTGTTTGACATTAATCTGTCACTATTATCGACAGATTTTTTTCCATCAATAATTTTCCATCGCTGATGGTGTGTTTTTTTGTAGTGACCTTAGAGTGGTCTAAAAATTAAATAAAAATCATATTCATGATTTTTGAGTCATGGGTAATCTCGTGATATCTTTGAATTCATGAAATTCATTTGTGATACGAACCCCAAATTTATGCACTTCACATTTTATACTTGAAAAATTCTTTAAAATATTTTTATAAATCTAATGAACTCTGATACAAATATTAGATTATCCCTTCAACACTTTATCTCCCTTAAAAACTAGCATCTTTCTATCTGATAGAACAAGTTCTTTGAAACGAGAGTTTTATTGTGAAATCTAAGCAATTGAGAATTGCTAGACACTGTTCATTATTCGTGTAACAAAAACAATGAGAGAGAAAAATCGAGGGATCAAAAAATTTTGAGAAGAAAATTTTTTCGTCATTTTGGATTCACCAGATTTATGGTTATGGCATCATGGATTTGGGATAGTGGTTCGATTTCGTGATCATCATTCCATCTAAGCGAGAGTTTTGATCATAAGATTTCGTAGCTCACGAATTTTGAAAATCTATGCATCGAGCTTGTTAGGAAAATTGTTGTCGAACCCTACTATATTTTGATAATAACAAAACTTTATATGTGTTTTTAATAATTTATCAAATGTGCAAACATTTAGAATATGTAATACAAAATTATATAAATAAATCTATACAACTAGTTAGAGAACACTGTCATAGAGCAGGGTAGAAGTAGTGTGATGGGTAGAAACAGTAGAGTTTCAGATAAATTTTTAATTGTTGTGATTTTGTTCTATTTTTAAACCCTAACTCAGTATGTTAAGTATAGATCGGGAGCTGTACATAACCATGAAGTTTATAATGGGTGATTCAATTTTAAGTTCATATCAGATTTTTACTGGAGGTAAAATCAAATTCAGAATTTGAATTCAATATTCACTGAAGTTCTGGTAAATTTTTAGGAAATTTATAGGTTTATATATCTTCTTCATCTTCCAAGATTTTTGAATTCAACTTTCTCCATATCCTAAGGCTATTGTTGGACAGTAGCTCAAAGAAGTTACAGTAGTAAAATTCTGTTTTACAATCTCAGAACAGAATGCTAAAATCCAAGATCTGAAAATAGTCAAGTTCTGGTTCTGGAGTGCTTCTGAAAAGTTTTTTTAAAATACCGCATAATATTGAAGAGAAATTAGAGGTTGATCTCAGAGAGATATTCAGAGTTCATTTGAGATTGAGAAAAAGCAGATCCCAAAAACCTCTACTCAATCATACTTTCTGTTGCATTTTTTTGCTACCGACTGAATTGATTCTGTTATGTACTTTCTGATTTTGTAATAGTATAGTCTCACAAGTTTAAAGGGAATGTTGGGAACATTCTCTTGGGTTGATAGATTAGGTGTGAGAGAGTTAGATTTGGGTAGATGTTGGATTAAGACTTCTTTAAGAAGGAAGGTGTAGATTATCAATATTGACGCCATGTATTGTCAACATTGAAACCATGTATTGTTAACATTGAAGCCATATACATGTGTTTGTAACTCTTTTTGTTCATAGTGGAAACTAATTATCGTTGGATTCTGACTTGCTGAGCTGGAAGAATGGACGTAGAACAAGGCTGAACCACTATAAATCGGGTTTGATCTCTCTATCCATTTCTTCTATTTGTGCATTTATATTTACATTCTGTATGAATTCAGACCATATGTTTTAAGACTGATTTTAGTGAAGTAAAATAGTAAATGAAATGAAACCAATTCAACCCTTTTTTTGATTTCATTGGGACCAACAGAGCTATTTACTTAAAAATTTTAACTTATTTAATTTTTATACTTCTGTATATATATTGAGAATAAATTTAACAGAATTAATCAAAATATAAGTTTAAATATCAATATATTTAAAATAAAAAATAAAAAGGGGAGAGTGATGGGTTTGGACCATACGTTAAAAGAGACAAAAGCAAAGAATGCGTGGGAGTTGGCCTTCTCAAGTTCATTTCACTATGTCAAACTTTATCTTGAAAATGAAGATTCATGATACGCATTCTCTTTTCCCTTTCACTTTTACAATAGAGTGTTCATATCCGACAAATCCCAAAATTGACTCCTTAACAACTATTACACGTTCTTGTTTTACTTTAGAGTTGTTAATATCATTCAAATGATCATATTAATTTAATTATTCCTATGAAACATATTGCTAGCCGAACATTTCGTAAAAATCAAATTTTATATATATTATAAAATATTCTTCATAAATAATTACAAGGTTACGTCTATAGTTACATCCATGACAAATAGAGAATGGTTATACTACATATAACTACATATTTTAAGTTGGTCTATTGAGATTTTAATATGGAGAGGAGTTGTTTGGGTACCTAACGATCGTGTTCGGTAGCTATAAAATACACTGACCGGTACGGAACAGTATTGACAATTGTGATTTTACTCTCACTTTTGAGGTTAAATAAAACAGAAACCACATATAATTTTTAATTTAAAATATTAGTGAGATAATAATTATTTTAATTATTTTATATAAAAACTTTGATTTTTATTTTTTAAATATATATTTTTATATTAATTTATTTATTTAATTTAAAAATGTTATAAATAAATAAAATTAAATTAAAACACTGTCAAATTAAAAGTTTCCACACATGATGGGTGCATTTTGTTCTCCACAGTCCTACCGCTTTTTGGGATACATTATTTTGAAATTTTATTTATTTATTTATTTCTTTATATCACAGGGCCTTTTGAAGTTTTATTTTGTTGGGTTGTTAAGCCTAACCATGTTAAGGCCTCACTTACAACAAGACAAAACCTAATCCTTTTTTGCCTCTTTGTGATGTGCCATTTTCTGTCTGCTTTAATGGCGTGTTCGACGTGGGACTCTCTCTCTCTCTCGCTCTCTCTATCTGTGAATAAGGTTGGGATTTTTTTGAATTGGCCCTTCCTCGTGCACCGTACACAAAAGACTATCAGAATCAGATACACCACAGTCAAATCACTAGTTGCATTGATCCGTTCAATCCTAAAATGAGGTGTCCGTTTGAGTAAATGGGGGGCGAGCCGTAGGGTCTGAATGCGAAATTGGTTGTTTATTTTTCTTAAGATATTTTTCTTAAGTTGGAACACCCATTCTTTATTCTACATACGGGCGTGCGCGCGTGCGTGCGTGCGTGCGTGCGTGCGTATGAAATGTTCTTGTTATCTATACCATGCACATGCACGTGATTGAATAATGAATGGGAGACATTTTTGGGATTATCTTTAAACTCGGTGTAAGGTTAATTATAATAATTAATGATGAGATAAAAACGTCACTCTGACATGTGTTCATCTTTGATCAATTATTGAGCTATGGCGACACTCTTTTTGGTTCGATTGGTCAATCACGCACTCGAGAAGACAAGAACTCCATGCCACCCAAACAAAACAAAACAAAATAAAATAAAAGGACTTTGCCTAGTTAGTCCCACCATTATTATTTTTATTAGTAACATCACGTAGTTTCATTTATATTGATTTTAAAAAAAAAATCATAAAAATTACGAAATTATAAAAATTTATATACGAAATAAGATCTCAGAAAAGATATTAAAATAAAAATTTTTCGTCACTTGAATATTTTCAAGAACATAGTAACAAGTTTTCTTAGCATATTAGGTTTTGTTCTCGTGTATCAAGAACACAATATCATTATTATAAAATATAAGATATTAAAATTAAATCAATTATTAAAAATTATTTTTTATTTATTAATTTAATTTTTTGACCTTTTTGATTCAAATCACTTTCTACTTTCTTCGTTTTTCAGTTTTATCCAAATTATTTTTATGGATAAAGGCTTTGCCATCTGCATTAATTTATTGTTTAAAGCATTTTCATCCCATTCATGTTAATTACTTCCATCTCTTGACATGTACACAATATAATTGAATTAATTAATAATTTTATTCAGAATAAGAATTTTATCTAATCTGGATTTACAATGTTATTTGTATTTCCTCGGATATTTTGGTAATTTAAGAACGAATTAATATTTCATGATTATCTTCTTTTGGCCGTGATATATATTCATGTAAAAGTTTTCATTTTTTAAAATATTTATATATGATTTTAAGCACGAACTTCTCCCCCCCCCCTCCTTCTATTCTCCGGGGGAAAAAAATACCATAATTATCGTTTGTTTTGAGAAAGACAGAATGGAGTGACCTAAGAGGCGAGAGATGGGTCCATAAAATTTAATATTTTTATAATTATAATTATAATTAAAATTAGATACTTAAAAATTAAAATATTTAAAATTAAATTGGAAAAGGTAATAGGTATGCAATTATACTTTTTCGTAATTACAAAGACAAGGGGATGTCTCAAGTAAGCAAGGAGAGAAAAATTAATTACCGACTTCAGAATGGGGTCAGGGTCGGGGTCCCATAGCGAGTCCGACTACGATCCGAATGTACTTGCCACGTCAGCATCATCATTTATGAAGACGTGTAGTGTTTGAATTAAACTAAATTTATTTTATTGCCATAATATTTTTAAAATACTTTATTATTGTCAGAGGGGACAAGTCATGACTCATGAATGGCGTACGTCTCCACTCTTTCAAATAAAAGATACCATCTCTCTCTGTCTCTCTCTCTCTCTCTCTCTCTCTCTCTGACGCAAACGAAACGATATCTAGCATAAAGATAATATCGAGAAATTGATTATTACAAATATGATATGGTATTTAATAAAATGAAAGATGCTGAGATGTGTGGTGTGACCTAACTTGGCTCCACTCTTTTGGAATTTCAGAACCAAAACTAAATGTTTTCTAAATTGATGCATGACTCTGACTCCTTTCCTACTCATACAAATCTCAAATGCCAGGCGTGAACTCCACTCTCTCTCTCTCTCTCTCTCTCTCTCTCTCCCCCCATCCCATTCCATGGTTTTTACGGTCAACTCCATTGCAACACGTCCTTGTCCATCCCATCCCAAGAAATTACCAATAAATTCGAGATTTCTTTTTAAGTAAGGTACTGTTACCCATTTGGGGTAAGGGGACACCTGCTCAAATCAAAAATTTTTAAATCCCCATTTTTCTATCAAAAACCAAGAATTACCCATCTCATTTATTTGGGCATTTTTTTGAGGACCACAAAAAATTGCACACATTTTTATCTTCTCTCTCTGTGTGTGTGGCTTTGTCTCTCTCCGTAGGCTCTCAGCTCTCTCTATCTCTCTCTCTCTCTCTCTCTCATTTTATTAATGTATGTAGATGTGTATGAAAGTGTAATGTACAAAAACCCTAATGACTCAAGTGTACGAAGTCGATCATGGACAAGTAAGTATTAGGAGTATCGTGTCTTCAAGGATCGGTGCGGTGTGATGTTTCCCAAAATCTTGTTGTGATGTGTGAATATGAGAGTGAAGTGTAATAACAGCAAGTGAACTAATGCAATTTAAAAGACAAAAGTAATGAGATGAAATAGAAATTAACCATGGAAAAGAGGCCGAGGGTCTCAACCACACCACTAGTTGCTGCGTGGATTGCACAATGTAGGACATTTGTTTGATTTACCTTAGAGTTTTGGCTATAAATTTTGAATTCGAAAAGCTTCACTACAGATAAAAAAACATACTTTTCTCTTTCTCGATATATATATATATATATTTTATCATTTTTGATGTTTTACGAGCGTTATTACAAAACATAGCTACAAAAGAATAAATGTCAGTCTAAATATCAAAAAAAAATTAATTGAAGGTTTTTTCAACGTTTGTAAATAAACAAAAAAACATCAGGATCTTCCGGACGTTAAATGTTGACAAATACGATATGATCTGTCGATGTGTAGATGTGAAATGTCGACAGATCCATATCTACTGGTTGATATTTATTTTTCAAAACCTTGACAAGGGTAATATTTTTTTTTTCTTTTAAATATATGGTTAGTTTATGCCTGTTGTTGGAATTTGCTCCCAAACCTTAACCTATTTATCATATAACTATCTATCACAATATTAAATTTCAACCACAGTAATCCTAAATTTCACATTTCAAACAAATAAGTATTCAACCATGAATACCAGATAACTTATTACTCCAAGCAATGAATTACAAATAACTTATTAAATCAAACATAATGTACATTTTAAAAAAATAAACAATCATCTACAAATAATTTTGAACCAGAAAATAAAAATTTTATTAACAAAAACTCAAATAAGTTACAAAAAAAAAATTTAATGAACCAACGCTCCGGTACATATAAAATCAGCATCACTTCACAAGATAGGATCACCCTTAGACGGAATGAAAGTCATCACCTTTATTAGACAAACCATCATCATCTTGTAAAAACCAAAAGTTAGTATATTACATAAAATATCACGTAAAATAATTTCTATTATGTAAAAAACAAAAAGTATGATTATTATCTATTCCAGCATCTCATTGGATACTTCCATATTTGGAAAACTTGAGATAATCACTTAAAATATTTAAGATTTATCTTTTATTTTTCTCAATTCATGGCACATCTTTGTTAACTCCTCGGTAGAGTTGGCCTTTGTACGTGAAGATATGATTTTCGTGGTAGTTGTTCGACATTGACTTCATTGTTTTTATCTCTGACTTTGATTTGATTGATTGATGAACTCTTATGTTGAATAATTTGTTGAGTTGCCATTATTTGATCGACTTTTTTCAACATATAGAAAATACATACAAAATACCAACACAAACTTTTATAAAACAATCAGCGTGAACGCTTAAAAATAAGTGATATCTAAAATTCGTATAACTTATCATTATATTGACAAATTTTGCATTCACATATAAACCGTTCTTTTTCTTATTGATAGTTTTGTACGGTTGATTTTTATTGGAGAATATCCTATCTTTAATTTTTAAAACAAAATTGTTAACAATTTAAAAAGTACTATTAAATACAATATTAGTATTTAAAATAATTATCATTTCTTTTACTCGTCTCGTAAACTTTTCAATACTAGTATTTCTTATTTTCGAAACGTTTCAACAAATTAAATTAATTAATATTCATATAAAAGAATTTTATATTTTTTATATTTAATGAATTATTTATTTATTTAATTATAATTATAATTTTTGTATTATTCATTTTATGATTAATAATTACATATTTGATTATTTTAAATATTATTATAAAATGTGATTATTCTATTTTCATAAAATAATTAATATTTACATAAATTTTTATATTTTTTATATTTACGTATTTATCCACATTTATATTCCCTATAATTTTACAAAATAATTTTTTTATATCATTTTATTTCCGCTTTTATTTTTTGTTTTCGTCTCGGTGCAACCTAAAAATTACATAACAGAGTTTATTGTTTTAGCTGAAAATGGTATTTATTTTGAATGATTGATTTAACCATGAGTTATGTAATTTTAATTTAAGGAATAATTTTTTTATTCTCAATTTTAGAAAATTGTATTCTTCAAAATTAAGTTCGTAAGTTAAGAATATTCATTGCTACCGCTACCATTTCTTGCTGCCCTCCCTGGCTACCGCGAGTCCTTCTGTCATGTGATTATTCTGTTTTACCTTTTCAACGTTTCATAGACAAAACAAAGCAAAAACCGGATGTTACATATGAACAGTGTCCTCGTGCATGATAATGGATTTTTGGAGGTTCGTGCTGTGTCTAATAGATGCAGATGGAGTTCTATGACTAGTCAAAATGCTCCGGACTTGCCCTTTCTGTCGTTCTCTTAGTAAAGGGTAGGCCATTTCACCCAACCTAATGAAGTGTGGATAGCTAGACCGGGACTTAGCCATCAGTAATAGCCAAGCAAAGGGTGCTTAAATTCGGCTAGCATATTACTAATATTGGCTTGGTTTGATATCCCGCTTCATTCTCCTCTACTTGACAAAAACTCGACCTCGATTTCAATTCTACAGAACAAAAATGCCAAGGATCGACTTTATTTTCAATCTTTGGAAGTCTTTTAATTATAAAATCTAATTTTATTTAATTTTTTGATTTATTTGCTGCACACGACCTGACACGCCAAAAACTTTTACTCATTTTCTTTGTTTCCAAAAAACTATACACGGATAAAGAAACGAAACAAAAAAGAGATACCAAATTTTTTTTTATTTTAATAATCAAACAATCTATTTTCTTAATCAAAGATATCAAGTTTATGTTTTAAAAATGATAAAAAATAATTTGAAAACGCCAATATCTAAAATAGATCTCATAATACTCAAACCAGATTAATCAAATAAATCTCGAATATTGACGGTGAAAAAAAAATAAATTTATATATATTATATTCATTTTTTATTTAATAAAAGAAATTGAGAGATATACAATTGAATAATTTTCTACTATAATTACTAAATTAAATTAAAAAATTATTAAATGCACTTATCCTCAAATCAGGGCGGGCGTATATATATATATATATATATATATATATATATGCAAGTGTTGTGAAAAAGTGTAAACCCTATTTCACGCCTATGGCTGACAACCGACGAGCAACGATGTGATGTGACAAAAAAGAAAATTTCAAAACGGATCTTTGGTCCTCGATTTGTGTCGACCCGATTTTGATAATTTCACGATATTTTTCCTTTTTAATGTATCGTTACTCAACTCGTGAACTAAAAGCACCTTTTTCAAATTCACCGGAAGTCACAAACTGAACGGTTGCCCATGTCCATGTCATTACTCTTAAATCTCCCACAAAACCACCTATCTCACATTCCTATTCCCATTCCAATTACTTCAAGCCAAACCCTTTCTTGGGTAGAAGAGGTTTTGTTTATTTAATAGAAAAGTCTTGTCTCTTGCCATGTGATGTATTTTCCAAATTTAGAGAGAGAAAGAGAGATTAGTTGGGACCATTGATGGATACTCCGTCCGATAGAATAGAGTTATTAAATCTTTTAATAAGATTTTAAATTTAAAATTTCAAAATAAAAAATCGTGTTTAAAAAATTATCACTTAAACAAAATATATTCAAATTAAATTAATTAAAATATAATTTTAAATATAAAAAAAAAAGATTCGTCGAATAAAGAGACAAAACAAAGAATACGTGGCGAGTTGGCCTTCTCAAGTTCATTTCACCATTTCAAACTTTTATCTTGAAAATGAAGATACATGATATGCTTTCTCTTTTCCTTTTCCTCTTTATAATAGAATGTTCGTATCCGACAAATCCCAAAATTGACTTATTAACAACAATTACACGTTTTGGTTTTACGTTATATTTGTTTATATCGTACTAATAATCGTATTGATATTTTTTTTATTAGTGTGAAACATATTGCTGGCCGAATATTTTGACGAACCAAATTATATATATATTATAAAAAGATACCGACGGTATATGATTTAATAGTATATTATCATAAAATCAGAATAGCTTGAATTCATTAGATTATAAAATCCATGAATAATTGAACATGCTCTTGGTCTCTTGATTAAGTGCTCCCTCGTTTGAGCATTTTAACTTATGTTTTTTGACCCTCTTAGCTTTTTTTTTAATAAGCCAATCATTCCTTGACCTTTGGTTTATCCTAACTCTCGATCCCATACCTCTCGGTTATTCCACTTCTTAATAAATACATTTCAATAATGCTAACTAATTTTATTACGTAATATGTACAACTTCAGACCATAAAAAAATAAATCTCTAACAAATTTAAATATTTCTTAATCGAATATGAATTTCTCCTACTCTCAAGAAAATCTTTATCAATAAGAAAATAAATCTTAGTAATCATTCCTGATAAGACAAGAGATTTCCGTGACAACTTAAACTTTCTTTAACCAACAGAATTCTAAGCATCCTAAAGATCTTAGATTACAGTCCTTACAATTTTGTAAAATTCATAACAATATTTCTAAAAAAAAACTAAGATTCCAACACCCCTAAATGCACATGGGACTTGCCATTCATATATGCTATATATATGCAGCACATACAATCAGGCAGGTACATTCACAACTTTACACTTTACACACAAAAAACACAAGACTATTTTATGACTTTTCTCGATCTGTTTATTATTCATTCATAATCGCTCTTTATGACTTGAGTGTCGAAATCTTTCTCGCCGAACGCCGAAGTACCCTCCTATGATAGTTGCAGGTTCCATTGCTCATGAATGCCTAGAAGATTCTTCAACACCGGTTCCATACTCGGATGCAGGTATCTGTGGAACAAAACCCACGTCCATCATATACATATGTGTGTGTATATATATTACTTATTCTAATTATTAAATTAGAAAACGGGTTCCTTGAGATACCGAATCATCCAACTTATCATATATATAAAACAAATTTTTCATAGTTTACGTCGTCAAATGATAAGTAGAGAACGAAATGGTTATGTTTAATGCCAAATGACAAATAAAGAAATAAGAAATTATCTATGTATGCTACTTATTAAGTCAAAAGGTGTGTACAATGTGATATCAAGTTATCAAACTCTTTATGTGTAACAAATTTTTCATAAATAATTATGAGATTACATTTAATAGTTATATTTGCAAGATGACAAATAGAGAACGGTTATATTACATATAATTACTAGAGAAAGCAATATAAATGTACACGTAGTTTACAATTACCTTACACACATTGCATGTTCACAAGGACTTTATATATTTATACACTAGAAAAATATGAAAAACATCTTTTTAATAAATTATTGATAACCGATAATTACGTTAGATTTGATTAAATTTAGTTCAACTTGAGTTGAGCTCTTAAGGGACAAATCTCTTCCTATATATGTTTTTACTATATACAAAACTCAAATTTGAGATTTTGTTTAAAGGGTATCGATGTTTATTACAAACTAATAAACCAATAAAAAAACTAGTCATTGTTTTAACAAATCAAACAGATTATATACATAGATATATATTATGGTACAAAAACTAATTATGTAATTATAACCATGCTCATTAAATAAACGAAATACTAAGTAAACTAAATTGGTTTATTATATTTTCAAAATAATTTATATTTTATAATTGTTTTAACAATTTGAATGAATTGATAAATTAAAAGATGGTATGGTTTAAAGGAAAAGTTAGTTTATTCCTCTAATTTTTTTTTCCTGAATACAATTTGATAAGATAATGACCAATTGACCATAATTTAAAGGCAAAGTTGGTTTATTGAGATTGTAAAATAGAGAGGAGTTGTTTCAAAGTAACAATAGCATTAGATTATTAAAAAAAAAAAAAAAAAGTTTGGGTGCCTACGGGTCATATTTGGTAGCTATAAAATAACGGAACATTATTGACAATTATGATTTTAATCTCTCTTTTGAGTTAAAATAAAACTGAAACTATATATAATTTTTAATTTAAAATAATAGTGAGATAATAATATTTTATTTTATTTTATAAATATATATTTTCTATTAATTATTTAATTAAGTTAAAAATTTTATAAATAAATAAAATAAAATTAAAACACAGTCAAATTAAAAGTTTCCACACATGATGGGTGCAATTTGTTCCCCAGAGTCCTACCCCTTTTCGGGATACATTATTTTGAAATTTTATTTATTTATCTATTTATTTATTTATTTATTTATTTTTAGTATTATATTAATTGACATCCAAATTCATATTTCGATTAATTCGGTTGAGATTATCCTCTCAACATAGTTTTTTTATATTTAAATCGTGAGTCAAATTTTAAAAATTTAATTAAAAAATCTAATATCATATTTATCGGTATTTTATTTATTTATATCACATGGCCTTTTGAAGTTTTATTTTGTTGGGTTGTTAAGCCTAACTATGTTAAGGCCTCACTTACAACAAGACAAAACCTAATCCTTTTTTGCCTCTTTGTGATGTGCCATTTTCTGTCTGCTTTAATGGCGTGTTCGACGTGGGACTCTCTCTCTCTCTCTCTCTCTCTCTCTCTCTCTCTGTGAATAAAGTTGGAATTTTTTTGAACTGGCCCTTGGCTGGTGCACCGTCCACAAAAGACTATCGCATACACTACAGTCAAATCACTGGTTGCATTCTTCCTTTCAATCCTAAAATGGGGTGTCCGGTTTGAATAAGTGGGGGTCTGCATGGGAAGTTGGTTCTGTATGCGTATGAAATGTGCTTATTTCATGCATCAGGGGCCACTTTGAAGTTTGAACACCCATTCTTTACTCTACATACGCGCGTGCGTGCGTGCGTGCGTGCGTGTATTCGTTTGAAATGTGCTTATCCATACCGTGCACACGCACGTGATAGAATTATGAATTTGAGACATTTTTCAGATTATTTTTAAACTCAGTTTAAGGTTAATTATAATTATTAATGATGAGATAAGGACGTCACTCTGACCTGTGTGCATTTTTGATCCATTATTGAGCAGACAAGAACTCCATCCCACCCAAAAAATAAAATAAAATAAAAAGATTTTGCCTAGTTCGTCCCACCATTATTATTTTAATCAGTAATATCACGTGGTTTCAATTATGTAGTATTAAGTTTTCTTACCATATTAAGATTTGTTCTCTTGTATATCACCCATACAATATTATTATTAAAAAAAATCATATATTAAAATTAAATTAATTATTAATAATTATTTTTCATCTATTCATTTAATTTTTTTTTGACATTTTCAATTCAGAGCAGTTTCTACTTTCATCTTTTTTCAATTTAATCCAAATTATTTCTATCAATAAAGCTTTTGCCGTCTGAATTAATTTATTGTTAAAAGCATTTTCATCCCATCTGAGTTAATTACTTCCCACCTCTTGACATGTACACAATTTAATCGAATTAACTAAGAATTTGTTCAAAACAAGCTTTTTAATTATCTAATCCAGATTGACAATGTTATTTGTATTTTTTTTGTTATATAAGAATTTGAATCTGAGATCAACAGATTGGGAAATGAGATTTATACCACTAGATTGTCCTTGAGGGCACAATGTTATTTGTATTTCCTCAGATATTTTTGGAATTTGGACTCCCAATGTGGTGCTATTACATATCAGGTCTTTCTACTTGCAAGAAACTGAGGTTGGTTATTTAAAAAAGAAAAATAATAATCTTTGTACCTTCTTATCTGGTTTCCTACGGTAGTTGGGAGCGTTTGGTAAGAGGGTATGGGAATGCAGAGTGGAAATGAAATCTAAAGGTGGTGTTGGGTTAAGGAAATTTTGGAATCAATTCTAAAAATATGGAAATCATATATGGGTGGATTTCGTTCAAAACCCATGTCTAATTTCCAAATAAACATTTTATTTTTCAATACTACCTATTACTCTCCACTTAGGGATGATGACATCCGATTTGACCTTATGGGTACCCAAAAAATCCGATCTATTAAATCAGATTTTTTATTTCAAAAATCAAGTTAGAATCAATTCGGATACAGATTTAAATTATAAATAATTTAATCCGATCAAATCTGATAACAATAATATTATATTATTAAATAAAAAAGATTTTTAATTTCATGAGTAAAAAAGTCAACTTGAAACAATGCAACCATTGCCATTGTTGAATGAGAATCAAGAAAAGGATGGTGATGATGACTATGAAATGGTTGAAGAGTTTTCTCTTGCTAGCTTGGTCATTTAAAATTTGTAACATTATTTTAGAAAAAGTCATGTATTTTGTTTTTCATGAATATAAAAGATATGTAATTTATTTACAGTTTTATTTTGTGAATTGTTTTTCACTTATCAAAGTATGAAATTTATACGCTTAATGTTTGGATGATTTATATCTCTTCTTTGCAGTTTTTGTGCATGTATCAATTTCTTGTATGTGTTTTTATGAATTTTGTATATGTTTGGATAATTTGTTATGTTTTTCTTTCTCAAATTGGATATGGGTTAGGTTTGAATCGGGTATAGATCGATTTAAGATCATATTAGATCGGTTTTTTTAAAAGCATATAATATATTGGATCGGATTAGAGCAGATCAGATTTTAAAAAAAAAATCGTAGGATAGGATATAATTTTTTTTATTTTTTAATTTGAGTGAGATCAGAATCTAATATAGATATTAGAGTTAAAATTTAGGATTAAATATGATATTTACATGATACGAATCATAACTGATCCATTATTATCCCTATCTCCAATCTCCACCTTCCTCCCTCTTTTCACATTCTCCTCTCTCTCTCTCTCTCCATCTTTTCACATTCCTTTTTTTTGCGCGTGCATGTATGCTTTTCTTGTGTATGTTTTTATGAGTTTTGTACATATTTGGATAATTTGTTATTATATTTTTCTTTTTCAAATTGGATATAGATCAAATTTGGATCAAATATAAATTAGTTTAGGATCAAATTAGATTGGTTCTTTAAAGACGTGTAATATATCGGATCAGATCGAATTTTTAGAAATATCCAAAGGGTGGAATATTGTTTTTTATTTTTAATTTTAGTTGAATAAGAATCGTGTATAGATATTAGAACTAAAATTTAATGTCGAATATGATATTTACATGATTCGAAATATAACCGATTCATTGTCATCCCACTCTCCACTCTCCACTCTCCACTCTCCACACTTCCTCTATCTTTTCACATTCTTCTCTCTCTGTGCATCTCTCCCCCACTCAAGCTGGGATATCAAATGGTAAAACAAGGCCATTGTTCCTAATAAGATTTGGTAAAATAACTCTCTCAAAATTTTTTTGTCTCCACATTTTCATCTAGTAAAATAACTCTCTATATGGTTTTACAAACCCCCAAGAAATTTTGCATTTCATCCTCCTTTCGTCCCATTTTGGTGAGTTTTAACTCTCTCTCTCTCTCTCTCTTTGCTTTTCGTAGGATTCTGAAATATATTGTTGTTAGACTTTTTGCTCTAAAAGATTTTGAAATGTGTTATTGTCAGATTTTTTTAATTGTTAATTTCGTCTTAAATTTGTTATTTTTCTTATTTACTTTTATGAAAAAAATCATTGTAAATAGGATTTCTCCTTATAATACTCAAGCGTTGATACAAGTGTAAATATATAAGACTTCTCACTATAAGAGAGTTTCTTATTTAATTTGATATATATATATCACTATAATGATTTTCATTTTGTTTTGATTCATATTTGGGTTAATATTTTTCTTTATATATATATATATATATATATTTATTCTTATCTAGAGGCATGATTAGTATCAGTATTTCTTATTCTATTTTTTTTTTCAATTTCAATTTTGTTTTTTTTAATATTTAGGTTAAGATTTTTCTTTTTTTTTTTTGATATTTACACCATTTATAGAAATAATTTTAACTAACTTTACAATAATGGCAATTGTTACGGCAAATGATGGTAAACATGAACAATTGGCCTTAGAAAGGAGCAATGCGTTGATTGATGAGTTGATGAAACTTGGACTACCAAGTGGAGAGGTATTTAAAGCAGCCGACATCATAGGAGTTGAACCTTCCAAACTTACTATATATTTTTTAGCTACTCTACGTTGATGAGAAAGAATTATGTGTTTAGTTTTTTCTATCTTTCGGTTAATTTTTAAAACATTATGCTACTTATTTTTTTAAAACATTATATTAGTTATTAGTTATTGATTGTAATTATCTAAACTTTTACGAGACATTATCTTATTTTGTGAGATAATTTATGAGTCATGAAATATTTTGTGACTTTTGTAGTTATTTAATTAGAGTAATGAAATATGTTTTTGACTTTTGTAATTATTTAATTGCTTAATAAAAAAAATCTTGATTAATTTTATAAGATAGATTTTTATACAAAGTCCCCCCCCCGTTTTTTTTTCAAATTCAAGATTTCATATGTATAGGAAAAACTAATTTTTTTAATTTTTTTAATTTTTTTAATTTTTTTTAATCTTGATCATATGCTATATAGAATACTTTCTTTTTTTTTTAATCTTTAAAAAGGATAAAATTGATAAACAAAAATTACAATCAAAATTAATATGTAGTTTTTTTTTAAAAAAAAAAAATTATGACAATCTTTCAAACTCAAAATTGCATATCTTGTTTAAATAATTTTTTTTCAAGTTAAATTAATTGCATATAGTATTTTTAAACAGTTTATTTTAAGTAATTAATTTTTTTATTGTATATTGGAGTAGAGATAAAATTGAAAAATCATGAATTCTCATTCAAAAAAAAAAATTAATCAATCAAATACCAGATATGATAATGATTTCCATTCCAATATACTGAACCAAACATATGAATTGAAATAATTTTATCCATTCTTATTTTAGAGTTTATGATTTCGATTTTGATTCCGATTCTCAGAACTAAATCAAACGCACCTTAATATCAAGTTTTTCTGATATTTTGTTAAGGGGTATAATATTTAATTACTGAATCAACTAAGCGTTGAATTTTTGATAATATTATAATGTACGTCCATCCTCAAAGGGTTTTACTACATGCAGTTATTATTGTCAATCGAAATAATGACATTTCCAAAATAGAAATGTGAGTATACATGAATGCAAATGTCAAGAGAAGAGCAAAGATCAAAAGTTAAAACTTCAAAACTTATTTAGGTTGTATTTGGTTACATTTAAGAAAATATTTTAAATTAGTTCTTTTGAAATTATTTTTTTTTATTTTGAACAAAAATATTATAATTTAACTGAAATAAAATACTTAAACGAAAAAAGGTGAGGTTTTTTTTTTTTTTCCTCTTCTTTCTTCTCTCTCATCAAATGTAATTTGGGAAAAAAAAGAAAAAGAAAGGGAGAGGATTAGATGAAAGCAATTTCGAAAGTTTAAGAGTTATCTAAAGCAATTGTATCTTGAGATAATATTCATTTAAAAAAAAAACCTTCAAAATTTGAAAGGATTTTTGTGGTTTTGACATAACATTTAATACTATCCCATTGGGCGTAAGCTAAAAGCAGAGAAAATAAATAATAATTAATATAAAACTTAAAAGTGTGTGTGTATTGTAACTCTCTTTCTAAGAACAATTTTCTCACTCTAAAAACAGGAAATAAATAAAAATTACGAGAAAAAAATTTCTCAAACCAAGCAAAAAAATAATTTCTTATGAAGGTAAATTTTATTTTTCAAAAAGTGTGAGTTTTTGATTATATATGTTCGTTTTTAAAAAATAAAAATACAATAATGAATATTTCATAATTATTTGCTTTTAGAAGTGATATATATTCATATAACAGTTTCAAATTTTTATATATGATTTTAGGAACGAACTTCTCCCTCACCTTCTTCCACCCTCCGGACAAAAAATAAATAAATAAAAAAACTGTAATTATCATTTGTGTAATTTGTTTTATTATGTGTATGAGGATTTAATAATTTCTTATTTTAAAAATTATTTATTAAAGTAAAGAGTTCTCACCTTTATATATTATAGTGAAAATATTGAATTATTTAATATAAAATTTAATATTTTTTTATAAATAATTAACTTTATTTAAGTATAGGACAATTAGTCAATAAAGAAAACAAGTTTTATAAAATGGATTTGGAATGGATTTGAGTTTTAACAATATGATATATATATATATATATACATACCGGTGATCAATTGGTTTTTTCGATATTTAAAATATAAAAATATATACTAAGTTTTATTCGTTTACATTTTATACACCAATTTTCCATTAATTATAGGTAATAATACCTTGGTGGTGGTGTTTGAAATTTGATTAGCAAAATAGTAAAATTATCTCATTATACATTATAAATACCATACTTATATTTCAATCTAAAACATGTTCAAAATACATTCATACAAATGATCAAATGATAATAACTTGTCCGAATATGTTAGGGGTAAGTAATTAATGATATATTTTTTTTTATTATACCGATCGATATTTAGAGTCATATTTCAACTAATTCAGTCTAGAATTTGTAATTATCCATTTAGGGGGTTACCCTTTCCAATATAGTCTGCTCTATACTTAAATCGCGAGTCGAATTCGGGATCTTGATTATGAGATCTAACGCCATATTTTACTGGATCAACTGACTGTTAATATTATTAATCCATTTAAGCACTTGATTACCCAAAATATGATATACACTAAAGTATATAAATAGGAATGATACTTAATTGGTCTATTGATCGAATACTGATATTTTTTAAAATCTTAAATTTAAGTTTTATATATATAAAAAATAGACTTTAGGAGAGTTTTACTCTTTAAGGATATAATATGAATAGAATAAAATTTAATTAAATTTAATATAATTATTAAATATTGATAATTTACATTAAATATATATATCTAATATTATTGTGACAAATATCTTAGTGTTACGTAAAATATTATATGGGTTATATAACGATGAATATACAATTTATTAATAATTTTGTATATTTAAAAATTAAAATATTTAAAATTAAATTGGAAAAAAGGTAATAGGTTTAAGATTTTGTATTAATTTTCCTTTTTCATAATTAAAATAAGGGAGAGGCCTCAAGGGTCAAGTCGGAGGGGAAAGAAAATTAATTACCCACTTCAGAATGGGGTCGGGGTCCAACAGAAAGTACGACTACTACCTGAGTACTTGCCACGTGGCATGATTATTTATGAAGGCGTGTACTATTTGAATTAAACTAAATTTATTTTATTGCAATAATATTTTTAAAATACTTTATTATTGTCAGAGGGGACAAGTCATGACTCATGAATGGCGTACGTCTCCACTCTTTCAAATAAAAGATACCATCTCTCTCTGTCTGTCTCTCTCTCTCTCTCTCTCTCTCTGACGCAAACGAAACGATATCTAGCATAAAGATAATATCGAGAAATTGATTATTACAAATATGATATGGAATTTAATAAAATGGAAGAAGTTGAGATGTGTGGTGTAACCTAACTTGGCTCTCCTTTGGAATTTCAGAACCAAAACTAAATGTTTTCTAAATTGATGCATGACTCTGACTCCTTTCCTACTATAACTCTCTCTCTCTCTCTCTCTCTCTCTCTCTCTCTCTCTCTCTCCCCATTCCATGGTTTTTATGGTCAACCCCATGGGAACACGTCCTTGTCTCTCCCATCCCATCCCATCCCATCCCATCCCAAGAAATTACCAAGAAATTCGAGATTTCTTCTTGGGTACGGTATTGTTACCTATTGGGGTTAGGGGACAACCGCTAAAAAATAGAGCTATAAAAAGAACCCTCCAACGCAATCTGATTAAGACCCATTAAGGAAAACCCCAGTGGCTCAACAAGCTTAAAGCCCCCAAACAAAAATACTATCATTAACAATAATTAATTGGAGGAAAGGGTTATTACAAACTCCCTTATGATTTCACATTTTGACACTAATCTTCTCCTAGTTTCAAAATTATTACTTTTATTTCCCTACGCCAACAATTTCTACCACTTCACCTCACACTATCCATAACCATTTTACCCCATCATCAATTTGACACGTATCAATCACTTGTTTTGACACGCCACTATCATAGTTCTTCACGAGTGAGGCTCCATAACCTAAATTTGAAGTTTACATGTGTATTATTTCAGCCTTAACAACTCAACGAAGATCTAATTTCTCTTTTTCAACCTCCAATACTCCTAATTTTTTAGTCATCACTACTATTCCTTCACCCTCCATTGTAGAAATTGTTAACCGTTACCGTAAACCGTTGTTCATGGGTTGAAAACACTTCTTAACTGATTTACTCGAATAAAAAATTTAGAAATCCCTCATTTTCTATCAAAAACCAATAATTGTAACTATTTTTTTATACTATATCAATAAATATTATATTTAGGGGGATTATTCTCCCAACATAATCTGTTCTATATTTAAATCATAAATTAAATTTAAGACTTTAATTAAAACATCTAATGTTACATTTTATTAATCAATTAATTGTGAATAGAATTGTAACTATGGTATCTTATTTGTCCGCAATTTTTTAATGGCATTTCTGGTCATTTTTTAAGTACCACTTAAAAGTGCACACATTTTTATCCTTTCTCTTTGCGTGTGACTCTCTCTCCCTAAGCTCTCAGCTCTCTTTGACACTGTACTCATGTGATGTAGGTTACACTGTACTCATGTGATGTAGGTGTGAATGAAAGTGTAATGTATAAAAAACCCAATGGCTCGCAAGTGTATGAAGTCAATCATTGACAAAGTATTCGGTGCATCATTTTTTTCAAGGATTGGGGTGCTGTCATACACTACTATTTGGTGTACGGATTGCATAACTGTTGGATTTATATACACATATACATGCGGAAGCGTACAAAATTTTCAGAATCATAAAAAATTAGGGTTTTCGGGTATATCTCAAAGAGTAGATTACAAAACTCGGGAAACCACGAATCTCGATCAATCGACCTCGTCGTCAGGATGATAACCACGAAGTCGAGCTATCACCACAGTACCACGACACCGCAATCGAAATCCGGTGACACAAATCCTCTTCGTAGAATTTTTCTCCCTCTCTCTCAATTGTCTCCTCACAATTTTTTTTGTGCAATCTTGGAATGAATTGTGCCTCCTAGGGTTTACCCTAATTTCCATATCCCTCCATTACCACAAATGGTAGGGAATTCAAATCCCATCAGTTACCATTTATGCATATGGAAAGTGAGATAATTTCCTTTTTCCAAATATGGAAAGATACCCCACGTGGGCATTCATTCCTTCATCTCCTACTTGCACACGAGGGCATTTTCATCTATCACGAGATCACAGCTCATGCGATCTCCTGTATCACCCTTCTGGATTTTCATACTAGATTGGGTGTCGTGTGACTGGCGAGTACACCTGCAAATAAAGACTTCTCGATGCACCTGTTAGGATGTTCGAGGAGTCGTCGTTAATAATAAAAAAACATCTCGCTGTACCCCAGACTCATCATATTTACATCCTTTGAGTCACTTTCCTCATCGAAAGTCATCCCCAATATATTCTCGAATGTGTATTCACTATTACGTTCGTATCCCAACGTGGATATATGTAATAGACCGGTCGGTGAATACAACACAACAATATAATGTAGATTGGTCTTCCTTTCCCAAACTCGAATCCATCGATCTCAATTCAGCTGCTTTCCTAGACCTGCCCCTTAGACCTCAATTTATCTTCCGGGCCATAGGTAAACATACTAAAGTAGCAAACACTGAATCAAGACTTCTAGAAACAGTCGAAAGTAAAATAAGGGTACTACAGATCCCACCCAATGGATCTCGGGTCTCACACAGTGGAAACGGGGATCATGAATAGATCATCGTCTCATGTAATTGCTCCCACTATCCCTAGTCGTCATCACACGCGGTATGAAACACGTGCCACAGTGTTAATCCCTTATTTCTCAAAAGGGCATATGTCAGATTTCTTAACACTGTGCAGATACGGGACTCAGTCTACACATAAGACCCTATCCAGAGATCTCAGAGAGAGTGTCTCAGAGACAAAATCACTATCGCAGATGATATCTGAGATCTCAAATCTGGCTACTCACAGGCAACATGGATGTGGGTATTTTCATGTCGGTCATATCTCAAATGAGCTCATCCTGAACACGTATCAGGGCGACTTTTGTTCTAACTGGGCCACTCTCAATGTCTCTTACGACTAGAAACTGTCTCATCTCCACTCACTCAGAGTTGGAGGTGGTCGCTCGTGTGAGAGAGTCGACCTCACCTGTCTGACATATATTTTATCACATAAAAAATATACATGATATAAATAAATGCATTATTTAAGAAAATATAAATGTGACTGAATAATGCACAAAATCATTTATAAATATAATAAGCATCACATCATCAGTTTAGTACAATGAGAAAAGTCAAAATATTCCCAAACCCAATGACTCTCTATGTGCTATAAATGAGTCTCTAGTGATAGGTTTGGTGAAGGGGTCAGCCACCATGCAATGTGTCGAGATGTACTTGACGGTCACTTCACCCTTCTCGATGATGTTTCTAACAAAATTATATCTGGTGTCTATGTGTTTGGTCCTACTATGATACTTAGGGTCTCGAGTGTAGGCGATAGCAGCCTGATTATCACAGTAAATCATCACTGGTCTCCCACTATCAGCCACAACCCCTAAGTCATCTAATAGTCTTCAGAGCCAAACACTCTCCTGAACTACGACTGAGCAAGCCACGAACTCAGCCTCCATCGTAGATAAAGCTACACAGGTCTGCTTCTTGCTGCTCCAAGAAATGGCACCGCCATTGAGCAAGAATGCAAAACCTGATGTCGATTTGCGTTTATCCAGATCACCGCCCCAGTCGGCGTCTGAATATCCTATGAGGCGCAAATCCCCTCTCCCATAACACAATGAGTAGCTCGCAGTTCCCTTGAGATATCTAAAAATCATTTTCACTGCTCTCCAGTGACCCCTTCCAGGATTTGATTGATATTTACTCACCAGACCGACTGCGTAACATATGTATGGTCGTGTACACAACATCGCATACATCATACTTCCCACTGCGCTAGAATAAAGGATTTTACGCATCTCCCTTATATCTTCCTGAGTTTTCGGGCACATCTCAAGACTCAGACCATCACACTTGGCGATTGGAGTATCAATGAGATTACAATCACTCATCCCAAAGCACTCGAGAATTTTCTTAATGTAGCTCTCTTGTAAAAGAGTCAACATTCTTCTCGATCGATCTCTCTGGATCTTAACTCCAAGGATGAACTCAGCTTCACTCATGTCGATCATGTCGAAGCTCAATGACAACCAAGCCTTGATCGTCATCATATACTGAATGTTGTTCCCAGCCAACAGTATATCGTCCACATATAGGGACAGGATCACAAAAGAGTTATCAGATCGTATCAAGTAAACACAATGATCCTCCTCGATCATTGTAAAACCATAAAATATCACCTCCTCGTGGAATCTTAGGTATCACCACCTGGATGATTGCTTTAGGCCATATATCGACTTCCGAAGTCGACAGACCTTGTCCTCATGACCTACTAGAACGAATCCAGAGGGTTGCTCCATGTAGATCTCCTCATCCAGGTTTCCATTAAGGAAAGCGGTTTTTACATCCATCTGATGCAACTCTAGATCCATGCTTGCGACAATCGTCAGAGTAAACGGATCGATGTAAATTTGACTACGGGGGAGAAAGTCTCCTCGTAATCAATGCCCTTTGTCTGTGTGTAACCCTTGGCTATTAGACGGGCTTTGTATCTTTCTACCGATCCGTTGGCCTTTCTTTTGATTTTGAGAACCCACTTGTTCCCTATGGTCCTTCTATCCTCAGGTAGGTCAACTAGGTCCCAGACCGCGTTGACTCTCATTGATTCCATCTCCTTTTTCATGGCCTCTAGCCATTGGTTCTTCATAGGACTCTCGAGAGCCTTCTCAAAGGTTTGAGGTTCTTCATCATCCTTAGGAGTCACGATGAGGATCTCATCCTCTATCGGAAAATGACGTCGGGGTATATGCCCCCGACTACTCCTACGAGGAGGAGGAGCCTCCTCACCTCGAGATGGGTCACTCCCACTAGGACCAAAATCCATTTTTGGCTCTTGGGTCCCTCCCCTGGGCTCAGTTGGGCCGTCAGACTCACCCATCTCATAAAAGGTGAAATCCTGGTCGATTTCGCCTCTCTTAGGGAAATCATTTTCCAGGAACGTAGCATTACGAGATTCGATCTCGGAGACCGTACCATCCGTACGTTCACCTAGGAATACATGTCCTTTAAAATGTTCAGAGTACCTTACAAAGATACATTTCTTTCCTCATGGGCCTAACTTGTCGTGTGGGTGCGAGGAATCGTGAACGTATGCGGTACAACCCCATGGTCTCAAATGGCTAAGGTCAGGCTGCCTCCCTGCCCAAAGCTCGTATGGGGTACTGACTACGGACTTGGTTGGAACACGGTTAAGAACGTAAGCGGCAGTCAACGATCCAAATTGACCTCAATGATAGCCAAATTGGCCTGCGCCATCATCGATCTCACCATCTCCAACAAAGTCCTATTGCTTCTCTCAGCTACCCCGTTCTGCTGGGGAGTAGTAGGAATAGTCAACTGTCTCGTAATGCCCTTCTCGAAACAGAGCTCTTTAAATTCCTCAGACAAGTACTCGCGTCCTCTATCGGTTCTGAGAGTTTTAATTCTCAAGTCTAACTGGTTTTTTACCTCGCTAATAAACCTCCTGAAGCAATCTAATGCCTTAGACTTGTGCGAGATTAGGTAGACGTAATCGAAATGCGTGTAATCATCTATGAACGTAATGAAATACGTGGCTCCGTTTCGGGCTCTCACATTCATAGGTCCACAAATATTGGAGTGGATCAATTGCAATGGGGTCCCAGCCCTCATTGCTTTTCCAAATGGTTTCCTCGTTGCTTTGCCTGCTAGGCAAAACTCACATAAGGGCAACTCGATCCGGGTTAGCGGGCCCAACAAGCCACTCATAGCTAACCGGTTCATTCTCTCTTGCCCTATGTGGCCAAGTCTACTATGCCAAATAAAAACATCATCAAATACACTATCAGATGTATACGCAATAGAAGACAAATTAGAAATTTTATTAAAGGAAACCAAATCCAACGCATAAAGTCCATCATGGACTAAACCAGTACATAAAACAGAGTTATCGTAAATGACAGAAACACTCAAATTTCTGAAAATGACAGAGTATTCTAAACGATCTAAACAAAGGACAGATATGAGATTCCGCCGAATCTCGGGAGCATACAACACATGATGCAGATATAGGACTTGGTTACTTGGCAGCATTAGCTTGCATGTACCAATCCCCTTCACAACCACAAATGCTCCGTTCCCCACGTACAGCCTCCTCGCTTGGGGACTCAATCTGTGGAACTCCACATATGCGCTCCTATCTCGAGCTACATGGTCGGTGGTTCCTGAGTCTACAATCCACAAAGGAGAAGAGTTAGTAAGCATCACAGTGGATGAAACATAACTCATACCATGTAAAGAAGAAGGACATACCTTTCGCTCGCCACACTCGCGAGCGAAATGCCCAGATTTGCCACAAACGTAATATCGGACTTTGCTCTTGTCGAGCTCCTTCTTCTTACGTGTCTGCCCTCTATCAACGGTTTTTGCTAATGGCTTCCTCTTAGCCTGGCTAGGTTTCTTGTCATATTTGCGCCATTTGCGCTTGACGCCCTTGGAGCCCTTACTCTACTCCGCTACATAGGTATGACCAGAAACCGACCTAGCCACCTCCTGGTGCTCCTCCTCCAGCTCACAATGCCTACGCACGTCCATGAAAGTACGAATACTTTCAGTGTGCGTGAGGTAGGTCTTTACAACATCCCAGGAGTCAGGCAAGGACTGGATTACTCCCGGTACCTGAAGCTCATCAGACATTGGCTCCCCCATGTTCTTTAGAGAAGCGATCATACTTGACATATGCATCAAATGCTGCTTCATGGTATGATCGGGTCTCTTCTTATAGGTGATAAACCTATAAGTCAGCATCCTCAGCTTAAGAGCTGACCGGGAGGCAAGGTGCTCTCTCAGAGCACTCCAAACCGACATCGCAGTAGGATACTGCTCGTACACTGGAATCAGATCATCGTGCATGCTGCTAAGGAGGATGACCCTAGCTTGGCCATCCTTCTTCTTCCATGCACGATACGCCTCCTCATCCAGTTTCGCCTGAGGCGTATCACCCACCCCGGGGTCTGTCATCTCGTGTAATAGAACCTCCGCTAGGTCCTGCTCCTCGAAAACAAATTAAACTTTACGGTGCCAAATCTCATAATTGTCACCGTTCAACTTGTCTCCCTTAACGAGATCAAGTACGTTGTCTCTGTCACACAAAAAGAAAAAGACGTTAGTGACTAATAATGTTTATTTTCATAATTTTGTACACCCTACGAATTAACAATCCAAAATGAATCGAGTATTGACCCCAAAGTGAGCATATGAGTCAACGGACACCATACACCACAACCCGGGACCTCATCTCATCATCCGGACTTTAATTCGGTGCAGAAAATCCCACAAATAGTCACAAATATGCACATAGGACCCAAAAAATTGAAAAAAAAAATCAATTTTCGACGACCTGACGCGCCGCCGGGGTCCCCACGCGCCGCCGCTCGCCGGCGGTGCTCTCCACGCGCCGCCACACGCCGGCAGCAGCATGCTGCACGCGCCATGCGCGACTCGGCTCACGCGCGCCTAGTTGCGGTGCGCGGCGCACGCGCCTTCACGCGCTGAGCCGCCTTGAGCCGGGTCAGACCGGGTCGGTCAACGGGTCAGGATTGACCCGACAGACCTGGTCAACGGTCCTGGTTTGACCCGGTCGGGTCGGTTTGGGGTCGGTCCGGGTCAGGGTCCGACCCGACCTCCGCGTACCCCGGTTCAAGCGCCTCTGTGGCGCGTGCACTACACGCGCCTGCTGGATGCGCCTTCTGGCGCATGCGTGTCACGCGCCCGCGGGTCTGGGCCGGTTCTTCTTCGCCCGACGGGTCCTGCAACTGGCTTTTCGACCCGGTTCTCCGAAAACCCATTTCTGGCTAATTTTTTACGACGATTTTTGCCGGAAAATATATTTGGACTTCCCAAAAATATTTCGAACCATTTTTTTTTAAAGATTCAAACCCTAAATACGGCGAATCATATATCCAAATTTTGGCCCTCCGCGGCCTCGCCGGAAATCCCAGTTTCCGGCAACCAATCAATACAAAATGCATGTCAAAACGTAAATCAATGCACATGGAACACAAATATGCCATTTATTTAGATCAACAATCTCTCTATACGGATAGATCTAGGTTTTTAAGTTTTGGACACCCTTAGGGCCGAAAACTTCAACTTCAATTTTCATGGCTTAAATATGCTCTAAAAATTCAAAAAAAAATTATATTTGAGATCTAAGTGACATGGGTAACGTCACGGTATATTCGGATTCACGAAATTCATCCGTGATCCGAAACCCATTTTTGCAACCCCATATTTTTTTATACCCGAAAATGTTCCGAAAATAATTGAATAAATCCAACCTGGCTATGATACCAATGTTGGATTTATATGCACATACACATGCGGAAGCGTGCAAAATTTTCGGAATCATAAAGGTTAGGGTTTTCGGGCATACCTCAAAGAGTAGATTGCAAAACTCGGGGAACCACGAACCTCGATCAATCAACCTCGCCGTCAGGATGATAACCACGAAGTCGAGCTATCATCGCAGTACCACGACACCGCAATCGAAATCCAGTGACACAAATCCTCTTCGCCGAATTTTTCTCTCTCACTCTCAATTGTCTCCTCACAATTTTTTTTGTGCAATCTTGGAATGAATTGTGCCTCCTAGGGTTTACCCTAGTTTCCATATCCCTCCGTCACCACAAATGGTAGGAAATTCAAATCCCATCAGTTACCATTTGTGCATATGGAAAGTGGGATAATTTCCTTTTTCCAAATATGGAAAGATGCCCCACGTGGGCATTCATTCCTTCAATAACATAAGTCATTTATTTGATTTGGCCAGAGATTTTGACCAAAAGTTTTGAATTCTTCACTTAAAAAAAATACTTTTCTCGATATATATTTACAAGTTTTATAAGTTTTATTACATAACATTGCGACGAAGGAATAAATATCAGACTATGTCAAAAATTGGTTGAAGATTTTTTCAATGTTTGTAGGTAAACGTCACATTAAATGTTAGCAAATACGATATGATTCGCTGACATTTCGAAATTGAAATATTGATAAATTCATGTCTACTTATCAATATTTATTTTTAAAAACGTTGACAAAGGTTATATTTATTTAAATATATAGTGAGATTACGTTTCGTTAGAATTTTTATGACTCTATCATGCAGCGGAAGCATTAAACAATTTCAGAATTAAAAGTGTAGAGTTTTGGTAATACCTCAATGAGCGATACAGTGATCTTTGGGGAACCACGAAATCTACGTTTCGATCTACCTCGTAGTCGGGATGATAATCATAGATCGGATTATCAACGCAATTCCACGACGTCTCAACTCTAGATCCAGTGATGGAAACGCCGTGCTACCAAATCCCTTAATTTCTTTTTGGTGCAATATGTTACAATACTTTCTGAAGTTTTTGAATTCCCAGATCCAAATTAGTTTATTGTCTTCTTACCATATGGGTTTTGCTATTTTTGGTGGGCAAATCAATTACCCAAAACTGATTTAGAAGACCACCATAAGCGTGGGAGTTACAACCAAAGCATTCCATATTTGGAAGATGTCCCACATGGACATATTTGACCTCCATCTCCCACTTGCACACGAGAGCATTTTACGGTCATCTCGAAATCACAACTGATGTGATTTCTTCACATCACCCTACTGGATTTTCATACTGAGTTGGACGTCGTGCGACTAACGAATATACCTGCAATTAAAAGATTTATCGATACACCTGTTAGGATGATCGAGTAGTCAACGTTAGTACAATAATAAACTCGCAGCACCCCAGATCCAAGATTAATTACATCTATCGAACTACTTTCCTCATCGAAAGTAATCCCCTGATTTCGCACAACTATGTATCCACTATTATGTTCAAATCCCTACATAGACGAACATAAAAAACCAATCTGTGAATACAACACAATGATACAATGTCAATTGGTATTCTTTTTCCCAAAATCGAATCTGTCGATGATATCTAGTGTCTATGTATTTGGTCTTATTATGGACTTAGAGTCTCGAGTATAGGCGATAGCGGCCTGATACCACAATAAATCATTACTGGACTCCCACTATTCGCTATAATCCCTAAGTCATCTAATAGTTTTCGAAGCCAAATACTCTCATAAACTGCAACAGAACAAGCCACGAACTCAGCCTCCATTGTTAATAGAGCAACACATGTTTGCTTTTTACTGCTCCATGAAATGGCCCCGCCATTGAGCAAGAAAGCAAAACCTGATGTTGATTTGCACTTATCTAAATCGCCTTCCCAGTCGGCGTCCGAATAACCTACAAGGCGCAAATCGTCTCCTCCGTAGCACAGAGAGAGGTTGCAGTTCCCTTAAGATATCAGAGAATCCTTTTCACTGCTATCTAGTGACCCTTTTCTGGATTCGCCTGATACTTGCTCAGTAGACCGATTGCATAACTTATGTCTGGTCTTTTACACAATATTGCGTACATTAGGCTTCCCACCGCAATGGAGTAAGATACTTTACTCATTTCCCTCACTTCATCCTGAGTTTTAGGACACATTTCTAGACTCAGGTCTTCACCTTTGGCAATTGAAGTATCTATGGGATTACAATCACTCATCTCAAAACGTTCGAGAATAGTTTTAATGTATGTCTCTTGTGAAAGAGTCAACATTCTTCTCGAGTGATCCCTCTGGATTTCAACTCCAAGGATGAACTCAGCTTCACCCATGTCTTTCATGTCAAAGTTGGATGACAACCATGTTTTGATGGTCTTTATATACTCAATGTTATTCCCAGCCAACATTATGTCATCTACATACAATGACAGGATCACAAATGAATTATCACCCCATATTAGATAGACACAATGATCCTCCTCGACCATCCTAAAACCATAAGATATCACAGTCTCGTGAAATCTTAGGTACCACCACCTGGATAACTGCTTTAGGCCATATATCAACTTCCGAAGTCGACAAACCTTGTCCTCTTGACCTACTAGAACGAACCCCATGAGTTGTTCCATATAGATCTCTTCATCCAAATTCCAGTTAAGGAAAGCAGTTTTAACATTCATCTGGTGTAACTCCAGATCCATATTAGCAACAATTGCGAAAAGCAAACAGATCGATGTAAACTTGACTATTGGGGAGAAAATCTCCTCATAGTCAATACCCTTTATTTGTGTGTCAGATCCATATTAGCAACAATCACAAAAAGCAAACGGATCGATATAAACTTGACTACTGGGGAGAAAGTCTCCTCATAGTCAATACCCTTTGTTTGTGTGTAACTTTTGGCTACAAGACGGGACTTATACTTTTTGATCGATCCGCCGGCCTTCCTCTTGATTTTGAGAACCCACTTGTTCCCAATGACCTTTCTTTTCTCAGGCAGGTCAACTAGATCTCAGACCTGGTTGACTCTTATTGATTCCAATTCTTTCTCATGGCCTCTAACCATTGGTTCTTGGCAGGACCCTCTAGAGTCTTACTCAATGTCCTTGGCTCCTCATCATTCTCGGGAGTAACAATCAGAATCTCATTCTCAATCGGGAAGTGATGACGTGGTACGTGTCTCCGACTACTCCTTCGAGGAGGAACCATTCCACCTTCAGATGGAACACTCCCACTAGGACCAAGATTCACATCAGGTTCTTTAGTCCCGCCGCTGGATTCGGCTGAGCCGTTAGGTTCGGCTGAGCTGTTGGTTCATTCATCTCATAAAAGGTGATGTCTCGATCGATTTCACATCTCTTAAGAAAATCATTTTCGAGAAACGTGATATCAGGAGACTCTATCTCAGTCATTGTGTCGTCCGTATGTTTTCTTAGGAACACATGTCTCTTGGAGTGTTCAGAATATCTAATAAAAATATACTTCTTTTCTCGTGGGCCTAACTTGTCATATTTGTGCGAGGAATCATAAACATACGTGGCGCAACCCCATGGTCTCAAATGGTTAAGGTTAGGCTGTCTCCCTGTCCAAAACTCGTACGGGGTGCTGACTACAGATTTTGTTGGGACACGGTTAAGGACGTAGGCAGCAGTCAATAACGCATCCCCCAATGGGAGATGGATAAATTGGCCTACGCCATCATCGATCTCATCATCTCTAAAAGAGTTTTATTTCTTTTCTCGGCTACTTCGTTCTGCTAAGAACTAGCATGAATAGTTAACTGTCTTGTAATACTTTTATTGAAACAGAGCTCTTTAAATTGTTTCGATAAATACTCGTGCCCTCGATCGGTTCTAAGGGTTTTCACCCTCAAGTCTAGCTGATTCTCAATCTCACTTATAATCTCATAAAACACTCTAGTGCCTCAGACTTATGCGAGACCAGGTAGACGTAACCGAAACGTGTGTAATCGTCAATGAACGTAATAAAGTATATGGCTCCGTTTTTTGCTCTCATATTCATTGGTCCGCAAATATCTGAATGGGCCAATTGCAATGGAGTCCCAACTTTCATTGTTTTTCCGAATGACTTTTTAATAGCGTTGTCTATAAGGCAAAACTCACACACGAGCAACTCGACCTTGGTTAGCGGGCCCAACAAGCCACTCGTAGCTAATCGGGTCATCCTCTTTTACCCTATGTGGCCAAGTCTGTTATGCCATACAAACACATCATCCACAACACTATTAGATGCAAAGGCAATAGAAAATGAAGGAACATTTTCATAAAATGGAATGAAATTCAGTACATAAAGTTCCTCACGGATTAAACCGGAACTGATCAAAAAATTGTCATTATCATAAATGAAAACTTTAGAGTTTCCTAACAAAACAGAATATCCCAACTGGTCTAAACAGCGAACAGAAATGAGATTCCGCCGAATCTCAGGAGTGTATAATACGTTATGTAGATACAGGGCTTGGTCATTATGAAGCATCAGCTTACACGTGCCAATCCCTCTGACTTCCACAAATGCTCCGTTTCTCACATATAGCCTCCTCGTATGGGGACTCAAACGGCAGAATTCTACAAATGCGCTTTTGTTACAAGCTACATGGTCCGTAGTTCCTGAGTTTACAATCCACGAAAGAGAAAAGTTAATGAGTATCACACTAGATGACACATAATTCAAACCATGTAAAGAAGAAGGACTTACCTTTCGCTCGTCACACTCGCGTGCGAAATGCCCATGCTTGCCACATACATAGCATTGGACATTGTTCTTGTCGAGCTCATTCTTCTTGCGTTTCTGTCTTTTGTCGTCGATTTTGACAGATGGCTTCCTCTTGCCTTAGCCCTTGGGCTTCTTCTCATGTTTGCGCCACTTGCGCTTAATCCCTCGAGAGCCCTTGCTCAACTTCGCGATGTTAACATGAGTAGAAGTGGACCTCACAACCTCCTGCCGCTCCTCCTTGAGCTCACAATGTCTACTCACATTCCTGAAAGTACGAATACTCTCAGTGTGTATGAGATAGGTTTTAACCACATTCCAGGTGCTGGGAGTCATTTCTGGTCATTTTTTAATGGCATTTCTGGTCATTTTTTAAGTACCACTGAAAAGTGCACATATTTTTATCCTCTCTCTTTGCGTGTGGCTCTCTCTCCCTAAGCTCTCAGCTCTTTTTCACACTGTACTCATGTGATGTAAGTATGAATGAAAGTGTAATGTATAAAAAACCTAATGGCTCGCAAGTGTATGAAGTCAATCATTGACAAAGTATTCAATGCATCGTGTTTTCAAGGATTGGGGTGCTGTCATACACCACTATTTGGTGTACGGATTGCATAACATAGGTCATTTATTTGATTTGGCCAGAGTTTTTGGCCAAAAGTTTTGAATTCGAAAAGCTTCACTTAAAAAAAATACTTTTCTCGGTATATATATTTACAAGTTTTACAAGTTTTATTACATAACATTGCGATGAAGGAATAAATATCAGACAATATGTCAAAAATTGATCGAAGATTTTTTCAATGTTTGTAGGTAAACGTCACATTAAATGTTAGCAAATACGATATGATTCGCTAGCATTTCAAAATTGAAATATTGATAAATTCATGTCTACTTATCAATATTTATTTTTAGAAACGTTGACAAAAGTTATATTTATTTAAGTATATAGTGAGATTACGTTTTGTTAGAATTTTCATGACTCTATCATGCAGCGGAAACATTAAATAATTTCGGAATTAAAAGTGTAGAGTTTTGGTAATACCTCAACGAGCGATGCAGTGATATTTGGGGAACCATGAAATCTACATTTCGATCTATCTCGTAGTCGGGATGATAATCACAAGTCGGATTATCAATACAATTCCACGACGTCTCAACTCTAGATCTGGTGATGGAAACGCCATGCTACCAAATCCCTTAATTTCTCTTTGGTGCAATCTGTCACAATACTCTTTGAAGTTTTTGAATTCCCAGATCCAGATTAGTTTATTGTCTTCTTTCCATATGGGTTTTGCTATTTTTAGTGGGCAAATCAATTACCCAAAATTGATTTGGAAGACCACCATAAATGTGGGAGTTACAATCAAGGCCTTCCATATTTGGAAGATGCCCTATGTGGGCATATTTGACCTTCACGTTTGATATCAAAATCTGCTCTCAAATCCAAACTCATTTATCATATTACCATCGATCATAATATCATACATCAACCACAATAATTATAAATTTCATATTCCATCAATACTTCACACTTCAAATAAATAAGCATTCAACCACCAATATTTTTGAAAATTAGTACTGGGTTGTCCATGTGAATTTGACCCGACAAAACACATTGTTTTTGTAATTTAAATTATAAGAAATAAAGGAAAGAGGGGGTAGGCTTTTTGTGCAAAAAACTAACTTCTAGCTCTCTTTTATTTTGAATTATTGTAAAATAAAACGTGAGATTTTTATCTTTATAAAGTCTCTTTTCTTTTTCGTGTAAAAAAAAAGGGGATAAATAAAATATAGAAAAAGATTTTAATAAAGAATGGAACACATTTGAGTGTTCTTGAACGTCTAAATCTTATACCATATTTAAAATTCTTGGATTACGAAAATCAAAAACAGATCTGTACATGATTGTTTTTTTAAATTTGTGTATCAAAAGAGTTAATGATTCAACTCTAAATTTTAAAAAAATTATTTTTCACATTTTAATTTTAAGCATGAAAATTCATGTTCGATTATTATAAAATAATCATCAACGATATTAGAGTATGAAAATGTTGTTTTCTAATTTTTTTTATGTGAGAAAATAATATGGGTCAAATTAAATGCTATGTTAGAGCAATCCGAATATAATATTTTTGAAGAAAATTATTAACGGTAACATCCATTCTACACTACGAAATGTTCTAAAATTTTAACAAAAAAATATCCATAACATCAAGAATATTTCTACAAAAAAATCATATATTCATGTCTAGTATTTTTAGAGATAAATAAAACTGTTGTCAAAATTTTATATGCTTATATTTCTTAGCATAGTTTTCATTATTTAAAATTTATATAATTAGATTTCTTGTTAAAAATTATTTCCAAGCATATAATGAACGTGCAAAATGGTTTAAAAATGAAGGAGATATGGTCTTGATAAGTTGGGTCGAGATGCAAAAATTTTATGTTAGGAGGAAGAAGATGAACGGTAGACTCGTGATAATCCCACTCTTGGCCGTACATGTGTGTGACCTAAACTCTTGACTCCAGATGTTTGATCCGAAAACTAAGATCATCATTGGAATCAGAGACACGAAAATGGGGGTAACGAGAATTTGGAAGCTTGAAACCACCGGGAAGGAGGCGTGTGGAGGTCATACGCCACCTTGGGCAAGTGGGAATGTGGCCTAGCTTGCCCATTCTTCCTGGTGGCATGTGATGATGTGTGAAAGATTATTTCTAGTCGAAAATTTTTTGAAAATAATTTTCAGTCCTCTATGGATTTTTCTGTAATTTTTACCTTATTTTCTTAAATGAAAAATATTTTTTATTGATTTTAAATTAATAAAATCCTTAAAAAAAATTTTGGTTTCAAAAATTTATGAAATTTTTTTTATGTGTTAAGAAAATTATTTTGTAATAGTTGGCTATCTAAATTAAAATTTTTAATATTTATTTGATTATGTGTTCATTGATTTATATATAAAAAATTTATTTTTTTTAAACATAAATTGATTGATCATTAAAAATGGTATTTTAAAATTTTGTGACTAACTTCGTGACCAATTTGATGTTTACCATATTTTATAGGATACGGTGAGGATTAGACACACTTTTGTGATTTTTTGGGGAAGACATAAAGATGAGAGTACTCTAGAATGTTTGACAAAATTAGATATAATGATGAATTGTAAAATGAACTCAATGCACATTTTATCACAACAGTTGAGGGTTACTGGTTTGGTGGAGTTGAAGCCGAGATTAATATAATAAGGAATTCTCTCCCTGATAATCTAGCTAGAATTACTGTTAAAATAATATAAGAGAATGAACATATCACTCTAAAAAATTTCAGAATAAGATTATTTAAAAAGTGGATAGCTAAGTAGATAGAGATTAAGATGAAGAAATCACTATCTTTAAAGATAAACGGTTTTTCACCACAAGTTGTTTGGAGATTTACTCCCACTGATAGACTTTCAAAATAAATGGTCAATATAGTTACTCGCATGTATATTGAATAAAAGAATGAATGAATGTATGTATCTTTTTTCATTTCTTTGTTATATAGTTGTGAACTATAATTATAAATTGTAGAAACCCGTCAACATGTGTAGTAGACCTTTTTTTATAAGTATATGTTTAGAATGTCTTTAATATTTCAAAGCGATGCATATCTATGTGTGTATACATGTATGTGAAAAAGATGTGTTCGTATTTTGCATGATTTTAAATACGTAAAATATTTTTAGTTGGAGGTTTTAGGTTGGAAAAATTTAAATAATTCTCATCTAAAATCTATTGATATTTTGTTACTTATAAAAAGAAAACTGATCACAGTATCAAATAGCATTTGAGTATCAATCAAACATGATAAGGGAATTAAAATCAGTTAATCACGTTCTCTTTGATGAGCAGGTTCTGACTTTAATCCTATCTCTTTTAGATCAATGGGAACACCTAAAAATCAATTTGACTCATAATGATAGTATTAAAACTTTCTCTAATATTGCCTGCCATGTGGAACTCGAAGATGAGTAGTTTGGTGTAACAAAATCAATTTCTATTACCTTTATAGCTAAGTCTAGTGCCCAAAAAGTACCGGACTTTAAGTGTAAGATGAACAAGAACAAAAGGAGGAAGGGGAAGGAAGCTAAAGGAGGGTTTAAGAAGAACAATTCCAACCACAAGAACAAAGATAAGTGGTTTTGAAAGAAGAAAAACAAAAGTAAGCTGCAATACTACAATTTTTAAAACTTTTGGTCATTTTGCTTGAAAATGCCCTGAGCCGAAAGAGCTAGCACCTTGTTACACTTCCGTAAGTGTTGTAAATGTCTCTAGTACTATTTTACTTTTTGAATTTTATCCTATATGGATTATAGAATCAGGAGTAATAGACCATGTGACAAGAGATCGGGAAGCGTTTGTAAATTTTTGTTGTGTTTCTCCTGGTACAAGATAGATATACGTAGAGAACAATACGAGAGTAAATGTTAAAAAGATTGGCATTTACAAACTAGAGTTACAAAATTGCTAAATTTTAATCTTACATGATGATCTTTATGTATCGAACATTTGACAAAATTTAGTTTATGTTATTGTTCTTATTAAACTTGATTATGATTTGAACTTTTCTCGTAATAGGAACTGTATCTATTACAATGGTTGTATTATGGTTCTAGACATCTCATGGAAGACTTTATCGTTTTGGATCGTAACAAATAAATATTTAATTGTTATACTGATCGTTATATTTCATTGAATATTTGTTTTTCTAGTGAAACTAATGTTGATGATAAAGTATGGTATGCTAGACTTGATTACATAGGACAGCACAAGATGAACGACGAATGAAAATTGTATTATTGGGTTCGTTTACTAAAATTGATTTATCAAATTGTAAATATTGTTTTGTCGAGAAGATGACTCGAAAACCATTCGGAAAGGTTGTAAGGGTTGAATTTCTATTACAATTAGTTCATTTTGACATTTGTGATCCAACGAATATGAAGGCTCGACATGGGACGTCGAATTTCATTACATTTATAAATGATTTCATGCGATTTGTCTATATCTATTTGATTTCTCAAAAGTTTGAAACACTTGAATGTTTTAAATGTTATATGAATGAAATGGATAATTAAATGAACAGAACAATTAAAACCTTGAGAACAAATCGAGAATGTGAATATCTATCAGATCAATTCAAGAATCCATGTACTGAAAAGGAAATAATTAGACAATTGACTATTTTTCATACACTTCAACAGAATACTGTTACCGAGAGAAGGAATAGAATATTACTAAATATGACGAAATTCATAATAGCGTAGGCTAATTTGTCAATTTCTTTTTGAGGAAATGCATTGTTAATTGTGGTATATATTTTGAATATGGTATCTTCAAAATTAGTACCAACCATACCGTATGAACTTTGAATTGGTAGAATACCGAATCTGAATGGTCTTAAAACTTGGGGATCGGCAGCCTATGTTCATGATTTTTCCAATAAATTTGAAAATTTTGGTTCCTGAGAAAAGAATATTTTTATTAGATATTCTAATCAGTCAAAAGATTATGTATTCATCGGTGAATGCGATGATGGTACTATAATGAAAATTGAATCACAAAAGGTGATATTTTTGGAAGATGATTTTCCTAGCAGAGAGGTAAAATAGCGAAAAGAGAGTTTTTATTTGAATTAAATAATTCAGATAATTAATTTGTACTAGATGGATCAAGGGAATCACGACAAATTGAATCTCTAGATGATTTTAGTGGGAGAAATTCAAGTTTTAATGATCTAACCGAATCATCAATTCCGAAAAGTGTAAGGAAATGTATGTCCAAACGTTATTACAAAATTGAATGACGCACTTTGATCATTTCTCCACAGGATGAAGATGACCCTAAAAATGTGAATGAGACTTTGTTCTGTCCTGCCAAGGATGAGTGGGTGAAAGTAATAGTGGAAGAAATGAAGTCGATAGAATCCAACCAAGTTTGGGAATCGGTTGATCTTACACATGGGCGCAAACCAATTATGAATAAATGAGTTCTCAAAATTAAATATAAGGTTGATGGAACAATTAACAGGTTCAAAACTCAATTGGTGACAAAATGTTATACCCAACAAGAGAGTATTGATTATGAAAAAACTTTCTTACGAGTAGTGGATTTATCTCTATTCGCCTATTATTAACTATTGTAACCAAATTATATTTAAAATTATATTAGATGGACGTGAAAACTGTTTTTCTCAATGGAGAACATAAAAAAGAAATCTACATAAAATAACCAATAGGTTTTATAGTTGAAAGCCAAGAAAACAAAGTTTATAAATCGATTAGATCAATTTATGATATCAAACAGTTTTCAAGACAATAGTATTTGAGATTTTATAAACATGTAATCTCTTATGTCATTATGATGATAGACGAAATCCTTTGTATTTATGTGAATAAATCCAATAACAAGTTTACAATTTTATCTCTATATGTCGATGACATATTGATTGTTAGCCATAAACAATATGAAATATGTCTTGAGTATCAAGAATTTGTTGTCATCAAATTTTGAGATAAAGGGCATGGGTGAGGCAGAATACATACTGAGTGTTAAGATTTACAGAAATTATTCTAAAAGATTATTAACGTTATCTCAAGAATCTTATATTAAAAAAAATTTGGAACGGTTTATGATAGACAATTGTAAACCCATTGATATTCCTGTGGTTAAAAGGGAAAATTTAAATCTAGCGATGTGCCAAAAAACTACCCAAAAAAAACATAAGATGTTAAAAGTATTGTATTCCAACACTGTTGGAAGTTTGATATATGCTATGATGCGTACTCATCTCAACATTTGTTATACCGTGAGTTTGGTTAACAGATATCAATCAAATTCAGATCGGAGTCACTCGACTGCTTTAAAAAGGATTTTGAGATGTCTGAAAGGAATTATAGATCATTCCCTTTGTTATCAAGGAAATATTTGTTATTGAGTAGATACACAGATGCTAATTGGGGTGGAGATTTAAATGAACGTAAATCCACCTCAAATCATGTTTTCTTCCTAAATAATGGCGCGTCTCTAGGAGAAGTAATAAATAAACGTGTATCACTATTTACAATGGAAGTAGAGTTTGTAACTTGTGTTTTTGCAGTTCAACAATGTGTTTAGTTAAAAAGATTTTTACAACATTTAAGAATTATAAACAATTCAGTGGGAGTTGTGACAATTTATATGATAGTTAATCTGCTATTACTTATACGAAAGATCTCAAATATCATGAGAGAACTAAACACATAGATACAAAATTCGATTTTATTAGAGACATTGTTAAAAATATGAATGTGATGTTGAAATATATGCCTATACATTTGATAGTGGCTGATCTATTCACGAACTTTTGCCTAGAGATGTATTTTTAAAACATGTAAAATCTCTTGAATTGCGTAGGATGCAATTGTACTTGCATATACAATGATTATAATATAATGTTCATAATTTTAGAACATTTGAATTTATTTTATATTTACGAGTTCTTATATCTTGATTTAAATGCATCTCGGCCAAGTATTGGAGATCGACTCTCTTACACAATCAATCATCTCTAATATCTATGTGATATGTAGAGATAAAACAATATTAATTTAAGATTAATTAACATATTAATGCTGTTTTAATAGAGAACTAAGATAAAATTACTGTTTATATATTTTATTGGTAATCGAAATGAATTTCTTACAATCCATTATACTTGTTTACGAGTTAGGTATGATTTTCTCTTGAAATTGTGATGATTAATAAGCACTTATGAGAAGAGAAAGTCAAATCAAGTGTTAAGCTATACTTGAACTAAAATCTGTAAGATACATTATAATTTTGAAAAATAGACATATGTTTCTGTTTGAGTAGAAAATTTATCATAACACGTGTTTCATACTATATATGCTTTTGTGACCCTATGGATGATGAGTTGATGAATTCCTTTACCTCATTATGTGAAATCCAGAGATTTATACTTAATGACATTCAATACCCTTAAAACTTTCACCTATTTCTTGAAATTTTATTTTAGTATTGTTAATTCTTGAAACTTTATTTTAGTATTGCTACTTTAACATGTTACCAAGTGATCATGATTGATTCAGTTTTGCGGTGCATATCTAGAAAAGTAGTTAAAATGAAACAGATAGATAGTAGTATGAAAGAAAAACTATCTTATAGTTCACAAGTTGACCAGTTATATTTTTGATTTAGTGTTTTTAAAGTATAGTTGTCAATGTATAATTTGAGTTGAGTCAAATATATTTTTATTAGTATTGTTTGAGTGACAAGAGATACGTTGACTATGTGTAGCAAAAAGAAGTCTGGAGTATTATGAGACTTGATGTCCTTACTGTATTAAATGGTAAGTTACTATATATTTTTAACCGGTATATAAATTTGAACTCTTAATAAACTCACTGATCACATGATCCATTTGCTTATATAAAATGGATGGCATATGAAAAATGTCTGAACTAATATAGGTCTAACCCTCATGTGCGAGTGGAAGATGTTGGAAATGGGTACCGGATCGCCCATATGGGTTTGACCCGACCTAACACATTGTTTTTGAAATTCAAGTTATAAGGGATAAAGAAAAGAGGATAAGTAGTTTTTTGTACTAAAAACTAACTCTTAACTTTCCCCTTGTTCTGAATTTGAAAACAAGTTGGTTTCTTTGTAAAATAAAACATAAGATCTTTATGTTTATAAAGTCTCTCTTCCTTGTAAAAAAGGGAATGAAGAAAATATAGAAAAATATTTTAACACAGAAGGAAACATATTTGAGAGTTCTTGAAGATCTAAATCTTATACCACATTCAAAGTTATTGAATTGTGAAAATAAAAAACAGATTCGTATGTGACTATTATTTAAATTTGTATATCAAAAGAGCTAGTGATTCAATTTTAGATTTTGAGAAATTTATTTTTCACATTTTAATTTTAAACATGAAAATTCATGTTCGATTGTTATAAAATAATCATCAAATACCAAATAACTTATTACTACAAACATTGAATCACAAATAACTCATTACTCTAAATATAATATATATTTCAAAAAAAAAACAACCATCCACATATAATTTTGAACTAGAAAATAAAAATTTTATTAACAAAAACTCAAATAAGTTTACAAAAAAATGTTAATGAATCAACATCCCAATACATATAAAATCTGTACCACCTCTCAAGACATAGGATCACCACTTTAGAAAGAGAAATAATTTACCTTTGTTATTTGAGTTTTACTTTCACTAGATGAATTATCATCATCTTATAGAGAACAAAAGTTAATATGTCATATAAAATATCACGTAAAATAATTTCTATTATGTAAAAAATAAAAATAAGTATATTATCTCTTCCAACATCTTTTCGGATACTTTCATATATGAAAATCTTGAGATAATCATTTAAAACAACATTTGAAATTTATCTTTTATTTTCTTCAATTTATCATGCACCTTGGTTAACTCCTTGGCAGAGTCGGCCTTTGATGAGAAGATAATGATTTTCCGTAGTAGTTATTTGGTGTTGGCCTCATTCCTTTATCTTTGACTCAATCAAACGTTCCTTACCAATCACTTTGTTTTCGATTTGATGGATGGACTTTTGAGTTGAATAGACTTGTTGAGTTGCCAACATTTAATCAACTTACTCCAATATATAGAAATGTATAAAAAAATATTTCAGCACAAACGCTTAAAAATAAGTGATATCTAAAGCACAAACGCTTAAAAACAAGTGATATCTAAAGTTCATGTGACTTACCATCATATCATATTGGCAAATTTTGTGTTCACATGTGTACTGCCCTTTTCTTGTGAGTAACTTTATAAGTTCAATTTTAGTGAACAATATGTTGTCTCTGATTCTTAAAATAAAATTGTTAGCAATTAAAAAAGTACCATTATATACAATATTAGTATTTAAAATAATTAACAATTCTTTTCCTGCCTCACAAACTTTTAAACACTAATGCTTCTCGTTTTTTAAATATTTCTCATTTTCGAAACATTTTAATACACTAAATTAATTAATATTTATGTAAATTTTTTTGTATATTTTTTATATTTACATATTTTTTTATATTTAATGAATTATTTATTTATCTAATTTTAATTTTATTTTTATATTATTTGTTTTATGATTAATAATTTTATATTTAATAATTTTAGAATTTTATTATAAAATATGGTTATTCTGTTATGTTTATAAAATAATTAATATTTATAAAAAAGAAATCTCATATATTTTATATTTATATGATTGTTTATAATTTTATTTTTTATATTCTTACAAAATAGCATTTTTTTTATATATCGTTTTTTATTCCTTCCCGCTTCCCATTTCCCAATTTCCTCTGCGCAACCCAGAGATGACATAACAGAGTTTAATGTTTTAGTTCAAAATAGTATTTGTTTTGAATGATTGATTTAACCATGGGTTATGTAATTTTAATTTAAGAAAAAAAATTTTATTGTTAATTTTAGAAAATTGTTTTCTTCAAAATTAAGTTCGCATTCAACAAACTTTTGGTACCAGAAAAGTTAGGAATATTCATTACCGCTGCTACCATTTCTTGCTGCCCTTTCTTGGATACTGAGTTCTTCTGTCATGCGATTGTTCTGTTTAATATCGCAATGCATGGGTCCTCTGATCTCACTGGCTAGGACTTGGCAAGCTTAAAATGTTCATTCCATTAAAAAAATCTGATTTCTCTCTTTCTCAAGCTTATTTCCCTTCATTGTCCTAAAAAAGTGGGTAACATGTTTCAACCTTTTCAAAGTTTTATAGACAAAACAAAGCAGCGGGGGGGGGGGGATACAAACTGGATGCTACATATGAACAGTGTCCTTCTCGTGCATGATAATGGATTTTTGAAGGTTAGTGCTGTTTCTAATAGATGCGGATGGAGTTATATGATTAGTCAAATGCTTCGGACTTGCCCTTTCTATCGATCTCTTAGTAAGGGTAGGCCATATCACCTAAATTAGTCAAATGCTAGACTGGGACTTAACCATCAGTAATAACCAGGCAAAGGGTGCTTAAATTCGGTTGGCATATTTCTAACATTGGCTTGGCTCTATTTGATAAAAACTCAACCTCGATTTCAATTATTGACTTTATTTTCATTTTTGGAAGTCTTTTAATTATAACAAATTTTAACCTTGGTTGAAACCGATTTTGAAAAATATAAAGCTACATAAACTTTTCGACTCATTCTCACTTTTGGCTTTGAGCATATGCAATAACATGACATGCAATAACTTTTCGACTCATTTGCTGCTCCAAAACTCTCAATGCCACCCCTCGATCTTACAACCCAGAGGTCTTAACTCTTTGATCTTCGTCATGGGAATCGTTGGCCGCCTATTATTGAGTTAGTTAACATGTTGAGACGAAAGTTTAAATAATCAATTGAATTAATAATGAGATGCTATACAATAATAATAATAAAAAAAAATGTTTATTTCACTACTAGAAAATATGATATCAACGATAAAAAATTACCGACGGAAATAAATTTATTATAACAGCGACATAATTGCGATGAATTATCGAGAGACAAGTTATTAATAGATTAGCGATAGAAAAAATCCGTCGCTAAAAAATCTATCGTTAATTCATCGGTGTAGTGGTATAGAAAGAAATAATAAAAAAAAAACAACAAAATTTGTAAAACTATTTGCGACGGATTACCGATTGATTTTTTAGCAATAGAAAAAATCTGTCGTTGATAGAGGACCAAGATAAAAAATAAAAATTAAAAAAAAGAAAAATTATCAGTGACGGATTTTTTCTGTCGCTAAAAATCCTTCGGTAATCTGTCGCTGATAATTGAAAAAAATCAAAATTAAAAAAATGAAAAACTATCAACAATGGATTAGCGACGGATTTTTTTAGCGACAGAAAAAATCCATAAAAATCTATCATTAATAGTAGTCAAAGGTTAAAAATAAAATAAAAAAGGAATTATCAACGACGAATTTTATAGTAACTGAAAAAATCCATCGTTAATAATTTTCAAAAGTAAAAAAAAAAATTAAAAAAATGAAACTTTCAGCGACGGATTTTTCCGTCGCTAATTTATCGCCGAAAGTTTCTTCTTTTTTTTTTATTTTATTATTTTTTCATTTCTTTTATCATTTTATAATTCTCTTTTTTCTTTTCTTTTATTGTTTTATAATTCTTATTTTTATAATTCTTTTCTTTATTTTTTATTTTTTAATTTTTTATGTGAGAGTGAGATAAATATTATAAAAAAAGTGAGAGTTAGATAATAATAAAAAAAATAAAAATATTTCACAAAAGGCATTATGGTTCAGTGGTTGTAACACTCAAATATCGCTTCAATTCTGGGTGAAGGCAATTTTCACTAAAAAAGAGGGCAGTAGAGGCATGTATGGGTAGGGCGCAGGCGGGATGCACGCGGGCAGGGGCGCAGGTAGGCATGTGTTGGAGTGTGGGCCCATGCGTGAGCAGCCAGGCGCCAAAATCAGTGACAAAAAATTTCCGTCTCTGATAGTTTTGTTATCATCGATAGAAATTTTAGTGACTGATTTTTTCCGTCGTTAATCCGTCGCTGATATTTTTACAAATTTTCTATTATCAATGACGGATTAGTAACGGAATTTTTTAACGATGAAAAATTTTATCTTTAATCCATCGCTGATAGTTTAGCGACGGATATTTTTTTGTCAAAAAATTAGAGACGTAGTTTTCAACGATGAATTTAGCAACGGAAAAAATCCATCACTGATACTTTTCAGCGATAGATTTTTTACTTTTAGCAATAAATTTTTCGACACCGATGACGTGTTTTCTAATAATGTTTATAGAGTGAAAAAAATATACTCTTCTTAGGAGCGGAAAAACCATCTAAGCATGAAATTTCTAAAAACAAAAGAAATTCTAATAAAATAGAATTCTTACTAAACTAAACAACATAATTAACAATTACTATTGATTGAAAAAAAAAAACTTTCCATTTAATAAAGCTACTTCTAAAAAATCCTTGTTCACTAAAAGAATATAAGAAACTTAGAAACTCCAAGTTAATTAAACCTCTATGGGGCTGGTATTAAAAGAATAACAAAAGAAGTGTGTTCACAAAATGTGACTTGGAATTGTTCATTGGAGAAATGACTAAATGTAGTATTTTTATATATAGGTAAGTCTCGAAATTAAAACCTCTAAAAAGAAGAAGGGAGTAGTGAGAATTGAGCTGTAACTCATTAGCAATGACTAAATCTGGTTGGCACATTGGATCAAAGATTTCGTGATTTCTGCCTCCTCACTCTACATTTGTTTGAACTTAGCCAAATCTAGGTGTCTGTATTTGTCTTCATGAAAAGTGGTATGGGAATACACCCATCACCACACAACAAAATTCATAAAAGCACCATTCCCCCACATGGTTTTCTCTCCTCATCTGAAATCTTGATTTGGCACTGGGCTGACTCAAGAGGGTTTGAAACCTCATTATCCCCTCCTCTTGTATCTAAAATTTTAGATCCCAAAGACCCAAAAAGAAAAAGGAAAAAAATCTTGATTTCGACTTTGGGGATAAACTAGGAGAAATTTCATAAATTGTTAGTTCTAATGTAAATAAGCTTACTAGCATTTAGAGATGACACTTGATTTGATTAATTTCTTTTTTAGTATTTGACGAGTAAATTCCGGTATATAAATACTAATATTTAAATAGAAGTTTTTATCTATTTCATGTCGTTATTTAGCAACTCTAAATTTGGATTCAGTTGATTTTAAAAGAGTTTTCAATACAAAAATTATTAATACAATAATAATTATAATTTTTATAGAAAATTTTAATTTCCATATACAAAACACTAGTTTTCCTATAATTTTTTTTTTTTACTTTAATACAAAACAAAATAAAGAAAAGTAAAACGAGTTGAAACAAGATTTAGATTTTTCAAATTATGCTTGCAAAAAATTTTTTCAAATAATGGTGAAAAGATAATTTATTTATTTACAATATGAAAATATGGAGCCCATTGATAATAAAATACACTTTTTTTTTTTGACAATACATTTGTCAACGTAGATGAGCTTTTCCATTGCTCTTCTTGCGGTACAAGGTCTATGGTGTCCATAATTAAAATGTGTCGGTGCAACTGCAAATGCAAATGAAACCTAGGCAAAAAAATATTTTAGGTAGATTTTTTGGGGGTTCAATGATTATGAAATTTTGGCACCAAGAGAAGAAGGAAGTCATGAAAGGAAAGTTCCTTGCAACTCTCAAGCAGGCACGTCTTTCTCTGAAGTGGTATTATTTTTTGTCTTTCCACTTTTTATGGTACCTTTGAGCATTGAAGTGTGACTTAGGGGTCACCTAAAAACAAAGGCTGCGGCCCATGGCCATGTGAGGTATGCGCGTATGCCATCATGCGTACTTGTCTATTTCATTTAACACCAAATCTTACGACAAAATGTTGGGTCCCCATCAGTCCTTAGAAGACCCTAATAAGTTCTATTTGTGCTCACGGAAAAGACACTTATCAAAAAATTATTGATATCTGATAATTATATTAAATTTAATTAAATTCGATTTGAGTCAGATTTAACTTTTAAAAAATAAAAATCATTTGACATTTATTTTTTTTATATACATTACTCAAATCTAATAGTGTATCAATGGATCAATCATTCAATAGTCCATATACTTATAAATGACAAATGAGACCGAGTGATTAACCTGGTGTCAAATTAATTGTCAGACGTATGTGTTTCAAAGTCAAATTGATGGCTGGATTTGGCCGTAAATGGTGCACTCTTAGCACCCATTCAAATTATATATATTTTCAATAAAAACAACAACAAAAAAAAAAGAAAAAGAAATCCATCTAGACGTAGTCATGATTCGATTCGAATCGAATCATGAAATAAAAGGGAATCAAATCGTGGCGAACGGCTCAAAAACCAGAACTAAGGTCGATGGTTTAGGAACCAAATTCAAAATCATGTCTGAAGATTTTGTTTTGGTTCCTCATTTTGCAGAACCGAAAACCCGAGAGCTCGAATCGGTGGTTTGCAGTTCAAACCTTCTAGAACTGTCGGTTTGAATCTTCCATTCCTTTAACTAAAATACAAAACTTTTAGTTACAAAAATTATTTAGTTTATTTATTAAAATTCAGTTATAAAAATAGATATAACTTTTATATTAGAAAATTAATTTAAACAGACTATTTTATAAATTTTATGGGATAATAAATATTTATATTGAAAATTATTATATATATATATAGATATATTAACCCTTATGGGACACGAGAAAGTGAGTTTCAAATTATTATATATAAATAAATTAATCTTTAAAGGACATTCATGTAAAGTTGGTAAATACGGAATGCACCGCAAAAAGAAGGGTTTTCCGTGAGAAACCGAAAACTTCTTTTTGATTAAATGGTGAATATAAAAACACCAAACGGTTGCCATAGATTACTGTATAAATTGTTGACTATATCAAATTTTTTAAAATTAAATGATCAGATATTTTATTTTTTTAATTAGAAATCTTGAGTTTGAGTTTTAAAAATGACGAAAAAAAATTTAGAAAAACCAACCCCTAAAATAAGTTCTACAGTATTCAAATCGAATTAATCGGATAAATTTTATATACCGATGGTAAAAATAAAAAATAAAATAAAATAAATTGTTGACTATAAAAATCAATATATGAAATATTTCTATGTACGTCTTTTCGGTTTTTAATAAAAAGGACATATCATTTTTTACAATGAAAATGGAAGGAATTTTATTTAATTATGCTCTTAATTTTTTTATTTTGAAAAATCCAACATTGATCGAACACTCTTTAATGATTAGAGTGGCCCCAAACTACTGTCATGAAATGAGTAAATCCCGTGAAGTCAAAAAATATTTTTTGTTTTATTTTTAAAATAAATTATTAATATATTAAATTTGATTAAATATGATACTCATATAACTTGTATTCATTCAGACAAACTCATTGAAGGGATCAAGAAGGATATTCTAGTTATACCTCTTTAATTAAATGAAGAAGTCAAGCTCGTTTTGTCAGTCAAATGAGTTTAAATATTATATTCAAATTAATTAATTTAATAAATAAATATAAAAATTATATTTCCTTTTGGCAGATGAATGAACCCAATAGAACTCTTAATGAGTTGGAAAGAACTAAATTTATTAGGGGCCAATCAAATATCACGCATACGTTACGTAATGATTAAATCCCAGAAAAGCCCTCAGCCATCAAGATTCAACTTCCTTTTGGGGGGGATGAAACCGTCATTTTACTAACCATAGAGTTGTTCACCGACCCACGTTAAGCGAGTGATTAAGGATTATCGTACTCGTACCTCAAACAAATCAATTCTTAAATCTCTCTCTCTCTCTCTCTGTGAAAACTGACATCTGACAAACTATCCAGTGATAAGAAGGCGAGTCGATAAAAATTTCTCATCTCTCTCTCTCTCTCTCTCTCTCTCCTTGTTTTGAGAAATTAAGAAAGAATGTTTAACTAAATTTATCGTAACAATTGAGGTTCGGGGCTTGTATCGTGAAAAATATCGAGAGATAAGATTTGAGATATGAGGATCCGGTGATTAATGACGTGATTGACCAGGAAGAGACTTGTAACTGCAGAGAGAGAAAGAAGCCCAATTCTCTCAACTATCGGTTTCACGCGCCATACAATAAGTAAGATTCACCGCTAACCATCCTCCACCACCTGATCTCCATTTCTAAACACCTTTTCCTTTTGCCCATTTTATCATTATCTGTGCCGATATTTAATACATAATAAAAATATGATTAATCGACAATCATCCCTTTTACATATACCGAATTAGTTCAATGGTCGAATAATAATATTTTTTAAATAAAATTTTTAATTCAAATATTATATAAAAAAAAAATAAATATTAAAAAAGTTTTATACCTTAAAGTCTAACTTATCTTGATCAGAATTTAATTAGATTCAATTATTGTAATTTATAAAAAAACATTCTTTTTAAACAAATAATTGATGATGGCGATTCTTATTGATAAAAATTTCTTCAGTTATCCTGGGGTGCGCCCAAATCAAACTCCACAGTAATAATATATTTTAAAAAATATATAAAATTTATCGTATTTTCAATACTATTTATCAATAACTAAATTTTATACTTTAGGTAAAAAAGAATCATTACATCACATGTTTTTCGAGGTCTTTCTAAAGAAATACAATTGAAACACCCTTAATAAAAGGCAAAAAACTGTGCCCCCCCCCCTATTGGTTTTTATTATTTTCCATCAGATCTACAAATTAACTGAATTATTCTTTGGTTTTTAAACAAATGAAAATAAACATAAAATGTTTAGAATTATATAAGAAAATGAAATATTTTTAAATATAAAATCCTACTGATTCAAAGAAATAGTTTTATTATTGTTGTTTATAAATTATCGATATTTAATAATTATATTAAAATTGATTTGAGTAAATTAAAATTTTAAAGGTGTAGCTTTATGATATCTAATCTTATTATATAAAAAATTTAAATTTAAAATTTTATTTTAAAAAATTAATATTCAATGCTACTGTACTCATTTGCACATGGGCGAGGGTTTCATTTAAGCTCCATTATTTATTAAACAGTATTCTGCCTGTACTAATGAATTGATGATTGGGACCCACCTGTACATGGACGAGAGTTTCATTTAATTGACTTTTTCCTTGGGGGTATAATATATAATGTGATATTTGGGTTGGCGATGGCCATCCCCTTTACAATGGAAGTGGGAACAACAATAATTCAATTATTCAAATAATTAGGGACAGGTTGCACTTCGCCTGCTATCCCCACCCGCGGCCCCCCCTTACCCACACAGGACACATCCATTGAGAACCAACCAACCAATCTGAGAGAGAGAGAGAGAGAGAGAGAGAGAGAGAAACGCCATATGTTATAATAATGTTTATCTGCCAACATTGTTATTGTAAAATATTTGGACCATATAAAAGAAATGAATGTGACATTCTCTAAATAGACTCATCGCCTTCCTCTTTGAGTGACATCAACCAAGAGAAGAGTGTTGATATTTTGGAGAGCGAGATTTTGAACCTTCAACTTCAAAGATAAAAGGGGTTGCTGTTGTTGTCCTTCATTCAGGAAAAGAGAGTATTTTGATTGCCAAAGAATAAAGCAATCGAACACTCCCCCACCCCCACCAACAAAAAGAAAACCCCAAGTCCTTTTCAAGGAGAGCTTCCGTGAAACCTCTCCATGCTATTGTCACACTCACCCTTTTTCTTCTGTGTACACCCAAAAACATACAATTGTTAATCCATTTAAAGAGAAATCAAATAACATAGTATTTTTCATGGGACTAAAGGTGACTAATTGACACTCATCTTCCTCTTTTTCTTTTCACGTTTGTGCGGCATGATGTTTTGTATTATATATAATTGATATTTCTTAATTATAACAAAAAATTGTATATAAAAATACAGAATCTTCAAAAGAATTAAAAAAAAAAAACTTTTCATTAATAAATAGAAAATGGAAGTAATAAAGAAACTCAACCTATAAAATTGTATAAACACAGTAAAATTGCTAGTTTTGGAGTTAATACAAAAATTCACCATTTTGACGAGTGCACACAACGAATATCTTACTCTCATCATGTCCTTGTGATGCACATGAATACTCTCACGCAAAATCCATATAATTAATATCTATAAATTTTATTATTATTTAAATATAAAAGTAAAATAATTGATAATTATTTATTAATAATATAACAGTCACAAGTTATAAAAATATCAATACTCATAAAGATTCAAGAAAAGATCCATATGTAATCCAGTTGTTTTTTTTATTACTTTCTGAAAATGAACTAGTTTTCTTCTTTTTTGTGTGTTTAACCTTTAAAAGCTGTTGTCCGAAAATTTTTCATTTATATGCACCTAGCTAAAAATAAGATTCTATCTTTACGATATTAATTTCAAAATTTTAGAAATTAAATTACTTGACACATTCACAGTTTCGCATAATCGTATATGAAATATGACAGAGAACAACTGGCCCACGCACTCATGGAACAATTGGACCACCAGGTGAAAGCTATGAAAAGCGCCATGGTGGTGCCCAACAGCGCCACGGTGCAATAAACAGCTTGAGGGCGCAGTAGCTTGAGTCTTAGAAGCTATAGGTTGAGGGTGTCACGACGCAACTCTCAGACTGCAGAAGTCTATAGGAAGCAGAAGGCACTTGTAATGAGTAACAGAATGCGGCTAAAGTAGACTTAAAAAAAATTTAAATGTAACGGCTATTTCATCGACAACCCTAATAACTATAACTACTCTAACCAGTTGTATTTAAATCAAAATGTAATAACATAGCCTTTGGCCTCACTAAGGCACCATCAACTTTTTAAGCACTAATGAATCATGTATTTCAGCACCATCTTAGAAGATTTGTATTAGTCTTCTTTGATGATATTCTTATCTATAGCCCGAACATGACAACCCACATTAAGAACTTTAGGGAAGTGCTAACAATCCTCAGACAACACCAATTATTTGCAAAACTTTCAAAACAAACCTTTGCTCATTCACAAGTGGAGTACTTAGATCATATAGTGTCGGAGGAAGGGTTAAAAATGGATCCATAGAAGACTGAATGCATCGAGAACTGACTAGAACCAACTTTTGTCAAGGTACTAAGGAGTTTCTTGGGACTCACAAGATACTATAGGAGATTCATCAGGCAATATAAGCTCATTGCTAAGCCTCTCAATGATTTTTTTTATATAAAAAAAGACAATTTTAACCGGAACGAAGGAACCAGCCAAACCTTTTTAACACTTGAAAGCAGCTATAAGTTCAGCACTTGTCATGAGGCTGCTTGATTTTTCCAAGCCATTCATCATAGAGACAGATGCCTACTCTAGAGGATGGAGAGCTGTTCTAATGCAGGAAGGATTGCCAATTACCTTTGTGAGCAAGGCTTTGGGACCTAGGAGCTTAGGATTGTCTATAAATAAGAAAGAGCTGATGGTAGTAGCGATGACTGTTACAAAATGGAAGTATTACCTGGTTGGTTACCATTTCATCATTAGGATTGATCATCAAAGTCTGAAATATTTACCAGAACAAAGGCTAACCAATGCATTGTAGCACAAATGGTTCACCGAACTACTTGAACTAGACTATGAAATACAGTATAAAAGAAGAGCAGAAAATATGGTAGCAAATGTATTGTTCAGAAAAGGATGGATAGAATGGGAATATTATGAAGGAATAGCTATGGCAGTCACTACAATCCAGTCTAGGGGTGTTAATGACACCGGGTAGTGTCACGGGTACCCGTGACGCTATCCGGTCAAATCTCGAGCCCAGGCTCGGTTAAACCGAGCTCGAGCCCGAGCTCGGGCTCGGGTAGGGGTAGCTGGGTATCGAGCTCGAGTTCGAGCCCAGTTTTGTCGAGCTCGAAGGCTCGACGAGCTACCAGAAATATTTTAATTTTTAAAAAAATAATAATTTATATATATAATTATATATATATATTTTAAAAAATTTATATATAAAATTATATTTTTAAGTATATTTTTTAAATATATTATCTGTATCACCCAATAATACTACCCGACGATACTATCCGATAACATCCGACGACACTATCTGATGATATCTGACAATACTTTGAGCTCGAGCTCGAGCTCAAAAAATACAAACTCGGTGAGCTCGAGCTCACCTAAAGTACATCGAGTTCAAGCTCAGGTATTGTGATACCCGAGTTCAAGCTCGGGTATTGTGATACCCGAGTTCAAGCTCGGGTATTGTGATACCCGAGTTCGACCCGGGTATCATAACACCCCTAATCCAGCCACAATGGAATAAGGAAGTTTTTTGGAGTTACGAGGGAGATAAGGAGTGCAAATCCTTGGTGGCAAAGCTTATGCTGGATTTAGATGGGGACTCAGATTACCGGTTACAATATGTCGTGAACGACTGACATTTTTATCAAAATCTTTACCTACTGTATATTACATTCTTATCATTTCTATATATTTTTATCAAAATCTTCACCTACTGTATAATATTTAGTTGTCTTAAAACCTAATTAATATCTTTTCATAATTCTATTATTACATTTTAGATAGATTAATATTTTGTCTGTATAATATTAGACTATCAATATTTTGTATATATGATTTAGATATGTTAAATACTCTATCATTTATATTATGTATATGCGATATTTTCGTTTTTGGTAAACACAATATTTAAATAATACTGTCTATCATTAGACTTAGGGTTTGAAATCTATATATAGTGACCCTCTTTTTAATATAAGTTTAATCCTAATTCAATAAAATATATATATATATATATATATATATATATATTTCACTCAATTTTCTTACGACTTTTTTCTTTGGTGGCTTTTTATTTCGTTTATTTTCTCATTCAGAAATTCAAAGAGACAGACAAAAAATCAATTATAAAAGAAAAGACAATCGATCCATTTTTTTAGAAAAAATTTATTAGCGATTTAAACAATAACACAATTTCAGAAAATCATGATTTTTCTCCCGGTCAAATGCAATTTTCTCAAAAGTATAAAGCACAATTTTCATAAATTATTTAGTTTGTTTAATATTTTTTGTATTTTTAATTAAAATTATATAAATTTTTAATATATATTTTTTTTATAATTTTTATTAATTAGTGCTTTCTAGCCTCTAAGAAAAATTTTCTGGCTCCTTCCCTGTTGATGATGTTCAATTAATGTTTTTCAATTAATTTCTTATTAGGGAGTTAATGATGCTCAATCATATAGAAGTATGATTGTGCGATTAATATTGACGACTTGCATGACATATGACAATAAAGAATATGATGTTGGAATTTGTTTCATAATCACTACTGATAGTACATGAACCGACGGCCCATAATTGTCCACACACATAAGACCCATAAAAAACCAAATACACCTTTTTTCCACTTTGCTCCTCAATCAAATACAGGACCGAGGACAAATTCATAACTCTCGATTCTCTCGATCGCCTTAATTTCATTACCCTGATCCCTAAGGACACATTTCATTACACACTAGTGACTTTACTATGTGATAAATAGGAATCCTTGAAAATTCGAATCTACCTTACTCTCAGGAAGATTCCTCCCTCAAAGGAAATGGACTTTGGTAGAAGCCCAATAAGGTAGGAAATTTTCACCACAATTTGAGTTTCCCTGGGTCAAAAGGATTTCAAATCTTTTCAAATTTTCTCAATCTTTGACTTCAATCCCAATGATCTCATAAGATCCCTATCAACCTCCTTACAAGGAAATTAGGGTTTGGATTACCTAAAAGGCATACGAAATTCTACGTGTGTGCTATATATACTCATCATTGATAGTGAGCCAGGTATGTTCCAAAACCATACACCAAAAGCACACAAGAACACAGTGTGAATAGGGAACTCTCTCTTTCTAGCTTGTTTCTCTCTTTCACAAATACCCTTTCTTGACATGAGTGTCGAAACTCCTTCCGTTGGACCAACCCCTAGGGGACTTTTGCAGGTACATTTTTGCAAAGTGAGCAAAAAGCTGCATTGATCTTGTCCCCGATCTCAAGTCAAATGAGTTATCATATGTGAATTTTAAACCCACCCTCAATAGATTGGCATTATCCATGGGAATGGGCTAAAAAGAAAACTCCTTTCACACTTTATCTTGTCATGATTTCTACTAGCCATCCCTCCAAAGAAGAAGTTGTTATACTTCCAAAGCCGTATCTATCGTGGACGGACGAACATCCACCCCGACACATCATGTTCAACTGACAATCCTTGCTGACCCTATGGATGCTCATGTCCCCCAAACTCAACTCGTAGGACCGCCCTCTCGGGAGGAGATTCAACCACCTATCACACAACCCCAGAACTAATGAGTTCCAAGTCCACCCTGGCTTCTCCGGATAGAGCACACTACTCTCAGATGGAGAGGCTTGATCGCGACTTCAAGACATAAGCCTGTAAGTGGAGGATCTTAGCCATGCTTGTCGACAAGAGGGGTCATCTTCTCCCGAGAGATTGGCACATTCTCCCTTATACAGGCTTCAATCTTGAGGAAACTAAGAACACTAAGCAACTTCTCAACACAATCCCAAAGATTTGAGGAAACAAATGGAGGACCTTGTGGCCGCCGAACAGAGATGTGAGAATGCTAGATGCAATGAGGTTGTCCAATATGCGACCAACATCTGAGCTTTCAACTCGAAGAGCTCTACTGAACCTATACCACGAGATGTACTTCTTCCCCCCATGGAGAGGTACACTCTTGAGATCACACTATCCATTTCATGATGGTTATGATCTCTTGTCACGTCCCGACCCACCCGTCGAGTATGCGACAACCTCCGCAGTATTCTGAAATACGTGTGAACAGATACCGCAAAACATTCCAATATCAACTTATTTTCCAAAATAATTTATTCAACAAAATAACCCAGCATGCATTCATACACAAATTCAAAGAACCAGTTCGGTCTATCCCTGCTCAAAATATGCATGCATTGGCCATTCAAATCAAATTCACAAAATATAAATAAATCCATACTCAAGGGAATCCACATAAAATTTCCACCAAAATGATTTTTAAAGAAAATTCAAGAAAAATAAAAAGATGGTTCTCAATTCAATTATACAAACCATGGTTTAAAATAAAATAAAATAAAATGATTACATAGTTTCGTCTCCCTTGGGATCTACTAATACCGCAAAACAAAATAGAACTAATACTCGGTTTAGTCCAACAAAACAATCTTCTCCAAGTCACCTCGAGCGTCCACAAGTCTCGACTAACTTTCTCTGTAAAAATGAAGTTTTGAGGGGGCGGTGAGTATATAATATACCCAATGAGCGGAATACAAATTGTACAAAAATAAAATTTGTGTGGTGAATATGTCAAATGTATATAGTTCCAAATATCATATCATTCGCAATTTCGTCCAATAAATAAACAATTTCAAACCATTATTTCCAAAATTGTCATAATTCACAATGATCATAATTAATCTCATATGCATAAAAAAATTTTAGACTTTCCAAAATTATGGGGTCTTCCTAAGAAATTACTCCCATCTCAGGTTTGGCCGAACCCGAATGAAAGCCCGCCAAGGGGTTTTTATTCTATATATCTCAAAATACCAAAACCCCCTTCCTTTGGCGTTGAATCGTGCCTCACTGGGGTACATCCAGTTTAGCTCAACATATAGCAAAGAGAGTCACGTTAATCTAATCCAACCCTCAACCATGTCTCCCCGTCAGGTTGTTCCGTGGGGGGAATGACTATAATCATTTATCCCATGCACCGTTTCTTTCATAAATATCCAATTCATGTACCAACAATTTCAACAAATTTCTTATTAGTATTCATCATACCAATGGATTCAATATCAATAGATTAACAAGACACATTTATTCACAAAACATATAGGATGCATGAGAAAAAATCCAATTTTTGAGATATTCCACACACACTAAAACATTTAAATGCAAGTTTTGAAATTCATTTAGAAAATTCAATAAAATCATTTTCTTATTTAAATACAATCATGAATCCACTCGCTTCTTGGGAGAGTGAATACTCTCAATTAACAATCAATTCAAAGCAATCATTAGATTTCAATTGATTTATCTTAAAACAATAAATATAAATTCGATATTAAATCATGCCTAAAATTAGAGTTTATGAATTTTTCCCAAATATAATTCAAACTTTAATTTCCAAAATCCACGAATCTATATTTTAGTTCCATCATCCACACCCTAATTGCATATATATATTATTTCCATTCACAACTTCCAAATATCTCAACATTTATAAACCTTAGATTTAAATCTCCAAATCAAATCGTATAATCCGAGCTTGATAATCCAAATTCATGTTAGAAAACATAAATCTAGGTTGCAAAAACAAGATTACCTCTAGAGAGTTCTCAAATTTCGTCCGGATCAAATTTCGTCTAAATCTTAATTTTCTCTCTCTACAAATTTTCCAAATCCAAGTATAAAAATTAAATCCAAAAGTAATGAAACTAAACCCATGAAAAGGAAGGAAAAATTACCATAATTTTGTAGTTGGCTTGAACCTTGGGTGTTGGGTTTTAAAAACCCTAGATATCCCTTATTTCGTGCAAACCCTAATTTTCTTTCAACACCCTCTTCTCTCACAAGTTTGCTTGAGGGTTCGGAAGCTCAAATCTATGGGTTTGGGGGAGAGTGTTGATCGATTTCACAGAAGAAAGAGGGGGAGGGTGAGGGGTGAGGGAGATGAGAGTCGAGAGAGAGACAGAGAGTTCGGGAAGTGAACAAATGAGAATAGAGGTTTGTTTAAGCCCCTTTTATAGTGGAGTGTGAAATCTCAAGTTTGTCCCTTATTAGTCTTAGGTTTTGTTCAACTTCGATTGTCCATTTTTGTCATTTCACAATATTTCACACTCATGAGTCGACTTGAAATAGAGTACAAGTCGTTTTATGTGTCTAAGGTTTTCAGAAGTCAAGTCGTCTTGCTTTTGTTTCATCGTGCCTTCAAGTAGTCTCAAAATTGGTTCAAGGCGACCCATTTCCTTTATTTTGTAACCCACAAGTCGTCTCACTTAACTGCAAACTATTTTTTGCGGCTTGATTGGGTCGTCTTGTGCAAAGAGACATGGCGACATGTCATTACATTGCATCAGAACCTCAACACTATAGGCTTCCCAAGTCGCTTCATCATGTCTCACAAGGCGTCTCACCCTTGCTCTACACACACGCAAGGCACCTCACCTTCACATTCCATAGGTATGAGGTGTCTCAATCTTGGCACAAGTCGTCTCACACCCCTTCATAACCTTGGACAAGCCAACCCAAAATTTTCACAAGTCCTATTCTCTGTCATAAGCTCCATGCCCATAAGCCAACCCAAATTTTCACAAGTCCCCTTGCCTCTCACAAACTCTATGTCCACAAGTCACTCATCCAAACTCACTCAAGGCCTCTTGTCACTTTAAATGGAAGAAAATCCCTAATCCTTTGTCTCTAAAGAGGTTTGAACCCATGACTTCAAGTTTCTTAAAATGTTATTGCACCACCAAGCTATTTAATATCTTATGATTTATATACACAAACAATTTGAAAAGTCCAACACTTGATAATTATAGAAAATAATAAATTGAAAAATTCAAACACTGGATTTTCAATTGTTACGTTCTATGTCCAAAATATTGTTTACAACTCCGATTTTGCTTTACATTTTACAATAACTTAAATAAAATTTTCTAACACCGAATTTTCGGTGTTACATCTCTTGAGACATGTTTGATGTTACCATGTGCAAACACTTCTCCACGATCCTGAAGTGGAAGGTTCTGTTGTGGTTCAATTCTCTGTCACCACTCAGTATTAGAAACTTCTCCCAATTAAAGGAATAGTTTGACACTCATTTCGTAATTAGTCATGGGACAAAAAGAAATCTACCTCTCTCATTTCCTTATTATAAAAGGATGACGAGCCTTTGAAGAATTTTTTAGAAAAGTTCACGAGAAAAATGATGAAGGTTTCGGACTTAGACCACTCCATAACCTTAACAGCGTTGCTAATAGAATTATGGCATTCAGGAATGAAGACCTCGATTACAAAGAATCCCTTGGCCACGATACAAGCGTTCTATTTTCATGTCAAAAGGTAAATAGCCATCAATGAGGTAGAAGAATTCGATAGGGGCCAGAATAAATCCTTTTCAACAGAACCGAACGCAACTGCTCCCTTCGATAACACTCTCCCAAAAGGACCCGAATAGCACTCCCTTCTCATTGCTAGTTCAACCACTACACGGCTTTGAACGAAACACCAAGTCAAATCTTGCTACAAATATAAAACAAGCCATATGTCAGATAGTCAAGACGTCTCTTGGGCTATAACTCAAAGAAGGATCGAGCATAGTATTGCCATTTCCACTGAGGTTATGGACATTTAACAGATGAGTGTCAAAAATTAAAGGATGAACTTGAAACACTAGTCCGGGATAGAAAGCTCCAAAGATTCATCCATGATGGTCGTAAGGGGAACTCTCTTCGAGAACCACAAGAGGAGAAACGAGGAGATGAGACCTACAAACAACGTGGCTCGAGATCTACTAGGAACCAAGCTAATATAGTGATCCTCCACAATCGTCCTCTAGTGACAATCCTCCTCCTCAATCAACTAGCATAGCAGAAGAGGGCCACCACTCAATAAAGGTGATGGTGGCCCCAATCTTCCAGCTGACTGAATCATCTGCTTTCAAGGAAGTCCTCTCAGCTTGTGTTGAAAAAGGACAAAAGCATAAAAGACAATTGAAAGGATTTGATAATGACAATCTCGTGGGGGTCCGTCCAGGACACAATGACCTATTGATCATCACAACGACAATTGACTAATATATAATTAGAAGAATTTTTGTTGATTAATGAGCAAGCTGTAATCTCCTTTACTGGGATGTCCTCAAACAAATGGGTTTCGATCATGCACATCTACAATCTTATACTAGACCAGTAAAAGGGCTCTCAAATGAATAGCTATACCTCAAAGGTATCATTTCTCTTCTTGTGACGTTGGAAACACCACCGGATCACTCCACCGCTACAGCCGCTTTCAACATGGTAAAGTTCCTATCCCCATAAAAACTGGGTCGCTTAACCCTGAACACTCTAGAGGCATTGCTGAGCACAAGACATATGAAAATTAAATTCAAAATGCCTCTCAGTATTGGGACAATCAATTGTAATCAAGATCCTTCAGTTCCTTTTATTTTGTAAACTCTGTCCAAAATTTTATGATACTTTGTTATTTTATCGATGGCATCATGTCACCCATTGATATTCATGTTTGATGTTTCCTTCTTTCGAGCATTTTAATAGTAATGCCTTAATTCTTTGCATTTTATTAAGATAACAAAGAGTACTAACCCACGTTGGTTACAAACAGCTATTACAAAGTGCAAGCAAAAAGCGTATCAAGGCACAATGCTTTCGAATACCCTCGTATAACGCAATGTACACTGTTTATCATCAAGGTGCAATGCCTCCGAGTATGCTCAGCACATGGTACACTGTGCATTCTCAAGGTGCAATACCTCCGAGTACTCTCGACGTAATACCTGATACACTATATATTGTCAAGGTACAATGCCTTCGAATACTCTCAGTTCAACGCCCAATACACTATATATTATCAAGGCGTAATGTCTTTGAGTACCTTCGGTGCAATGCCTAGTACACTATGCATTCTCAAGGTGCAACGCCTCCAATTACCCTCAATGCAACGCCTGGTACGCTATATATTCTCAAGGTGCAATGCCTTCAAGTACCCTCAACGCAACGCCGGGTATACTATGCATTCTCAAGGCATAACATCTCCGAGTACTCTCGGTGCAACACCCGACATACTATATATTATCAAGATGCAATGCCTTCGAATACTTAGCGCAACATCCGGTACAGTGTGCATTCTCAAGGTACAATACCTCCGAGTACTCTTGATGTATGCACAGTATAATATATATTATCAAGACGTAACATCTCCGAGTACTCTCGGCGCAATGCCTGATATACCATATATTTTCAAGGTGCAACACCTTTAAGTACCCTCGGCACAATACCCGGTACTTTGTGAATTCTCAAGGCATAACACCTCTGAGGCCCTAACAGCATTATCTCAACTTATCTCGATGCAACGCTGAAGATGCCCTCACTATAATATCACTACACATCCCAACATTATGCCTAGCCATCATCTCTTCACCAAATTTCAAGAAATAATTGAGTTTACTACACAATGAGGGCCTAGCACCCCTCTTGCGAGCCTATGTAACAACAAAATTACAATCCCTACTTGGGACCACGTCATGGAATTCCTGTTCAAAGGAATTATCAAATGACAAAACGATGTGGCAATAGAACAAGAACAAAAGGTGAAATAAGTAAACCTATGAATTTTTTTCCATTCAATGAGCTATTGGTCAAAAGGAAAGGGAAGGAATACAAAAGAAACGAGCAAGAACAGCTATAAATCAAGGAGAAAAATAAGCGGGAGGTTTCCATGAAGGTTCATAAGGTCGGCCCGAAGAGCACTAATCCCTGAACCTATGACAATTGCCATTTCGTCCCTGGGAACTCTAGCCAGACTTGAGACTGGGACACTCGAGCTACTACCATTCGCCCCTTCGATTGGGCTGGCCCGTAGACAATGGATGGTTTCTTCAATTAGCCACAATTTTTTAAACAACTCCCGATGGTCCCATTCGTAGGTCTCATTCAACTCTGTGATCTCCCTTTGTGAAGCAATGAGAGCCTCCTCCCACTCTCGCACCAATGCCTCAGCAGCTAACCTATCCATTTCACTAGTATTGTAAAGATCCCTTAACTTTTCACCTTCAATAATGGCCATATCAGTGACCCCCTAAGAATGCTCTAGGTTGGCTTGTAACATCTCTATCAATTTTTCTTTCTTCTGAAGAACAATAGTTACTGCCTTAGTCTCCTTTGATTCCTTTTGAAACTTTTTAGCTCGAAGCTGAGCGATCTCCTTCCCAAAACTGTCTACTTGACTTTTAGATGATCGACCGACTAGTCTTTCCTCACCTTTCAAAATTCAGATATTGCAATGGCCTGCATAGAAAAATAAATTTGATGGTCATCCTACTAGTTGGTTAACGTAAAAGCATTATAAAGAACTACCTGAATCAGGAGAGCCACCATAGAGTCAACGCCCTACTCCACTAATAGACGATTTAACTTTGACTTCGCCTGGTGAAAATCCAATTTGTCCGTGAATCTCTTCACTTCTAAAACATCTAAGTAGTAAAAACAGTTATCACTGCAACTTACGGCAGCGGTTCTCCTCTCCTTCAATTGCTTCGATCCATCAAATGACTGAACTAGAAAAGAAGGGAGTAGGCCATTTGCTCCGACATTATCCCCCTGCTCCTCCAGACGTACACATACTTCGGCAAGGTGTTGGAACGACCCGGCTCCACTTCTCTTGGTGGGACTTGAGGTAACCCCCCAATCCCATGAACCTCTTTGGTGCTCTCAGGAGGGCCAACAACTTACTCCTCTTTGCTTTGGGGACAAGAAAAGCAATATCACTTATTACTTGTCTTATCCTCTCGTAAACTCCCCCTTTCTTCCTCCCTCTTTTCAACCATGACAATCACTCTCCTTGTAACAACATCCTCCAATAGAACAACAGAATCCCTAGGCTTTGGGACCATTGCTTTTACTGAACTGGACCCTTCGCCATCCTTGCCTTCCTCACAGCTCGGTGTCCACACCAATCTTCTTTTCTTTTGAGGAATATAACTCGAGAGCGCCTCCTCAAACGTGCTTTCCTCATCTTCTTCTTTATTAGGACCCGCCTTGGCATGAGCCCTCATTGCTCTCAGAGTAGTTACTCGATCCAAGTCATCCACCTCAGCAAAATCAACGACATCAATGAGCCTCTTTGACCTCTTCTCTAACATAAACAGCCTTTGGATTTGTACACTCTCATCCAACAAAAGATTGGCTAATTTTAGCATTTCATTCTCCACCAGGACATTTACCCACACTGCCTTACTCGATGCCCTTAAAAAACTAGCTATGGATCGGATAAAACCAAAATGCCAAGAAAACGCAGATGCCCTCAACCCAACAAGGGTTGCTGCATCAATCAGGGGAAATGATAGTAACAAATCTCTATTCACAAACTCCATAAAGAAAAATTTGCTTCTTCAAGATTTATTTAGGGTCTCCTTATAGAAAAACTTCTATTTCGATTGTCGACGGGTTTGCACACAGTGCCACTTCTCAGTAGGAGCCCCAACATCACATTTCTTCAAATGAAAAATAGAAGATAATATTTCAAAATCGAATTTCAATCGATAGAAACTCAACAAACTAATCATCACCACCACTAATGATCATGCACTCGAAATCAATAAGGAAGGAAATATATTCCAACCCCTTAAAACAGTAGACAAAGACCCCAAATAAGGGACCTATTACTTGTATTCTCTGTACATTAGAGCACAACCCTCTGGCACTTGGTCGGCCCTCTCTATATCTCTAGGCAACCTTGGATGAAAGTCGCCACCGAGATTCATGTCATTTGCCACAAAATCTAACTTTTTTTTTGTCATTATACTTGCAATCTCGCCAATTTTACAATGCTTACAAGAACCAAAACCCAAGCCATTATTGCCTTTCAAATAATTCTAAGAACCCTAAAAATGAAAGATTTTTCTTCTCTCTCAACAAACTGCACAAAGGAGAACGCACGAACCAATCACAAATCCAACACAAGGAAGCATATAAAAGAAGTTTCACAGAAACTAAAACAACACGATTTGCATTAAATGCTCCATTCTCGAGCCTATCTAGCTTCAAAAGGAAACTATTCATTTTCATGCCCCTTCAGATTCTGAATCCTCCAAAGTGTCGTTCAACAAAACCACAATTAGGAGAGGGACAAATGATGGTATCTGGAACGACAGCCCATAATTGTTTGCGTATGTCAGGCCCATAAAAAACCAAAAACACCTTTGTCCTCTTTGCTCCTCGGTCAAATACAGGACTGAAGACCAGTTCATAACTCTCAATTCTCTTGGTAGCCTTAATTTCATTATCCTAATCATCGGTGGACACATCTCATTGTACACAGGCAACCTTACTATGAGATAAATAGGAATCCTTAAAAATTCGAATCTCCCTTACTTTCGGGAAGGTTCCTCCCTCAAAGGAAACGGACTTAGGTAGAGACCCCGATAAGGCAGGAAATTTTAAGCACAACTTGAGTTTCGCTGGATCAAAAGGATTTCAAACATTTTCAAATTTTCTCAATCTTTGACTTTAATCCCGATGATCTCGGAAAATCCCTATCGACCTCCCTACAAGGAAATTTGGGTTTGGGTTACCCAAAAGGCATATAAAACTCTACGTGCGTGCTATATATACTCATCATTGACAGTGAACCAATTATGCTCCAAGACCATACATCAGAAGCATACAAGAATACAGTGCGAATAGAGAACTCTCTCTTTCTAGCTTGTTTCTCTCTTTCACAAATACTCTTTCATGATTTGAGTGTTAAATCTCCTTCCATCGGATCAACCCTTGATAGATTTTTGCAAGTACAGTTCCACAGATTTTTGCAACCCTTGACAAATAAATATTTAATTGTTATACTGATCGTTATATTTCATTGAATATTTGTTTTTCTAGTGAAACTAATGTTGACGATAAAGTATGGCATGCTAGACTTGATTATATAGGACAGCACAAGATGAACGACGAATGAAAATTGTATTATTGGGTTCGTTTACTAAAATTGATTTATCAAATTGTAAATATTGTTTTGTCGAGAAGATGACTCGAAAACCATTCGGAAAGGCTGTAAGGGTTGAATTTCCATTACAATTAGTTCATTTTGACATTTGTGATCCAACGAATATGAAGGCTCGACATGGGACGTCGAATTTCATTACATTTATAAATGATTTCATATGATTTGTCTATATCTATTTGATTTCTCAAAAGTTTGAAACACTTGAATGTTTTAAATGTTATATGAATGAAATGGATAATTAAATGAACAGAACAATTAAAACCTTGAGAACAAATCGAGAATGTGAATATCTATCAGATCAATTCAAGAATCCATGTACTGAAAAGGAAATAATTAGACAATTGACTATTTTTCATACACTTCAACAGAATACTGTTACCGAGAGAAGGAATAGAATATTACTAAATATGACGAAATTCATAATAGCGTAGGCTAATTTGTCCATTTCTTTTTGAGGAAATGCATTGTTAATTGTGGTATATATTTTGAATATGGTATCTTCAAAATTAGTACCAACCATACCGTATGAACTTTGAATTGGTAGAATACCGAATCTGAATGGTCTTAAAGCTTGGGGATCGGCAGCCTATGTTCATGATTTTTCCAATAAATTTGAAAATTTTGGTTCATGAGAAAAGAATATTTTTATTAGATATTCTAATCAGTCAAAAGATTATGTATTCATCGGTGAATGCGATGATGGTACTATAATGAAAATTGAATCACAAAAGGTGATATTTTTGGAAGATGATTTTCCTAGCAGAGAGGTGAAATAGCGAAAAGAGAGTTTTTAGTTGAATTAAATAATTCAGATAATTAATTTGTACTAGATGGATCAAGGGAATCACGACAAATTGAATCTCTAGATGATTTTAGTGGGAGAAATTCAAGTTTTAATGATCTAACCGAATCATCAATTCCGAAAAGTGTAAGGAAATGTATGTCCAAACGTTATTACAAAATTGAATGACGCACTTTGATCATTTCTCCACAGGATGAAGATGACCCTAAAAATGTGAATGAGACTTTGTTCTGTCCTGCCATTATTGCCTTTCAAATAATTCTAAGAACCCTAAAAATGAAAGATTTTTCTTCTCTCTCAACTAACTGCACAAAGGAGAACGCACAAACCAATCACAAATCCAACACAAGGAAGCATATAAAAGAAGTTTCACAGAAACTGAAACAACACGATTTGCATTAAATGCTCCATTCTCGAGCCTATCTAGCTTCAAAAGGAAACTATTCATTTTCATGCCCCTTCAGATTCTGAATCCTCCAAAGTGTCGTTCAACAAAACCACAATTAGGAGAGGGACAAATGATGGTATCTGGAACGACAGCCCATAATTGTTTGCGTATGTCAGGCCCATAAAAAACCATAAACACCTTTGTCCTCTTTGCTCCTCGGTCAAATACAGGACTGAAGACCAGTTCATAACTCTCAATTCTCTTGGTAGCCTTAATTTCATTATCCTAATCATCGGTGGACACATCTCATTGTACACAGGCAACCTTACTATGAGATAAATAGGAATCCTTAAAAATTCGAATCTCCCTTACTTTCGGGAAGGTTCCTCCCTCAAAGGAAACGGACTTCGGTAGAGACCCCGATAAGGCAGGAAATTTTAAGCACAACTTGAGTTTCGCTGGATCAAAAGGATTTCAAACATTTTCAAATTTTCTCAATCTTTGACTTTAATCCCGATGATCTCGGAAAATCCCTATCGACCTCCCTACAAGGAAATTTGGGTTTGGGTTACCCAAAAGGCATATAAAACTCTACGTGCGTGCTATATATACTCATCATTGACAGTGAACCAATTATGCTCCAAGACCATACATCAGAAGCATACAAGAATACAGTGCGAATAGAGAACTCTCTCTTTCTAGCTTGTTTCTCTCTTTCACAAATACTCTTTCATGATTTGAGTGTTAAATCTCCTTCCATCGGATCAACCCTTGATAGATTTTTGCAAGTACAGTTCCACAGATTTTTGCAACCCTTGACAAATAAATATTTAATTGTTATACTGATCGTTATATTTCATTGAATATTTGTTTTTCTAGTGAAACTAATGTTGACGATAAAGTATGGCATGCTAGACTTGATTATATAGGACAGCACAAGATGAACGACGAATGAAAATTGTATTATTGGGTTCGTTTACTAAAATTGATTTATCAAATTGTAAATATTGTTTTGTCGAGAAGATGACTCGAAAACCATTCGGAAAGGCTGTAAGGGTTGAATTTCCATTACAATTAGTTCATTTTGACATTTGTGATCCAACGAATATGAAGGCTCGACATGGGACGTCGAATTTCATTACATTTATAAATGATTTCATGTGATTTATCTATATCTATTTGATTTCTCAAAAGTTTGAAACACTTGAATGTTTTAAATGTTATATGAATGAAATGGATAATTAAATGAACAGAACAATTAAAACCTTGAGAACAAATCGAGAATGTGAATATCTATCAGATCAATTCAAGAATCCATGTACTGAAAAGGAAATAATTAGACAATTGACTATTTTTCATACACTTCAACAGAATACTGTTACCGAGAGAAGGAATAGAATATTACTAAATATGACGAAATTCATAATAGCGTAGGCTAATTTGTCCATTTCTTTTTGAGGAAATGCATTGTTAATTGTGGTATATATTTTGAATATGGTATCTTCAAAATTAGTACCAACCATACCGTATGAACTTTGAATTGGTAGAATACCGAATCTGAATGGTCTTAAAGCTTGGGGATCGGCAGCCTATGTTCATGATTTTTCCAATAAATTTGAAAATTTTGGTTCATGAGAAAAGAATATTTTTATTAGATATTCTAATCAGTCAAAAGATTATGTATTCATCGGTGAATGCGATGATGGTACTATAATGAAAATTGAATCACAAAAGGTGATATTTTTGGAAGATGATTTTCCTAGCAGAGAGGTGAAATAGCGAAAAGAGAGTTTTTAGTTGAATTAAATAATTCAGATAATTAATTTGTACTAGATGGATCAAGGGAATCACGACAAATTGAATCTCTAGATGATTTTAGTGGGAGAAATTCAAGTTTTAATGATCTAACCGAATCATCAATTCCGAAAAGTGTAAGGAAATGTATGTCCAAACGTTATTACAAAATTGAATGACGCACTTTGATCATTTCTCCACAGGATGAAGATGACCCTAAAAATGTGAATGAGACTTTGTTCTGTCCTGCCATTATTGCCTTTCAAATAATTCTAAGAACCCTAAAAATGAAAGATTTTTCTTCTCTCTCAACTAACTGCACAAAGGAGAACGCACAAACCAATCACAAATCCAACACAAGGAAGCATATAAAAGAAGTTTCACAGAAACTGAAACAACACGATTTGCATTAAATGCTCCATTCTCGAGCCTATCTAGCTTCAAAAGGAAACTATTCATTTTCATGCCCCTTCAGATTCTGAATCCTCCAAAGTGTCGTTCAACAAAACCACAATTAGGAGAGGGACAAATGATGGTATCTGGAACGACAGCCCATAATTGTTTGCGTATGTCAGGCCCATAAAAAACCATAAACACCTTTGTCCTCTTTGCTCCTCGGTCAAATACAGGACTGAAGACCAGTTCATAACTCTCAATTCTCTTGGTAGCCTTAATTTCATTATCCTAATCATCGGTGGACACATCTCATTGTACACAGGCAACCTTACTATGAGATAAATAGGAATCCTTAAAAATTCGAATCTCCCTTACTTTCGGGAAGGTTCCTCCCTCAAAGGAAACGGACTTCGGTAGAGACCCCGATAAGGCAGGAAATTTTAAGCACAACTTGAGTTTCGCTGGATCAAAAGGATTTCAAACATTTTCAAATTTTCTCAATCTTTGACTTTAATCCCGATGATCTCGGAAAATCCCTATCGACCTCCCTACAAGGAAATTTGGGTTTGGGTTACCCAAAAGGCATATAAAACTCTACGTGCGTGCTATATATACTCATCATTGACAGTGAACCAATTATGCTCCAAGACCATACATCAGAAGCATACAAGAATACAGTGCGAATAGAGAACTCTCTCTTTCTAGCTTGTTTCTCTCTTTCACAAATACTCTTTCATGATTTGAGTGTTAAATCTCCTTCCATCGGATCAACCCTTGATAGATTTTTGCAAGTACAGTTCCACAGATTGAGCAAAGAGCTGCATTGATCTTGTCCTCGATCTCAAGTTGAAGGAGTTATCATCTGTGGAGTCTAAACTCACTTTCAACAGCTACATTAGTCGTGATCACTATGTTAGTTGTGGAAAGGGAAAGACATGTTGATATTAGATATTTTGAATATAAAAGATAATATATATAAATTTAATTTTTATAAATAAGTTTAACTAATAAAATTATATTTTTGTCAATATTTTATTTTAATTAAAAAAATAAGTAAAATAACATAATTCCAGTCAAATTGGGGAAAAAAAGGGATTTCCAAACTTTGCAAAAGTCTTTTCTTTGGATTAGAATTTTTTGGACAAGCATCTAAAAATGGATTTCTTTTGATCCTTATCATATCTAGTAGACATAAGCGGAGTATGAAACACGCACACAAGACCACACACAAAAGACCAGATGTCCTGCACAAACATTTACGTAAATGGGCCGCGTGGGAGTGACTTCAATAATTGACTACGTCGCGTGAGAGTAGTTGATATTTTGAGAAGAAAGGATTTCTGAGGACCCAGGGAAAAATGTTATTTACTCTTTATTCTTTCTTTTGAGGAAAATAAAAAGGAGGGGGGGGGGAGAGAGAGAGAGAGAGAGAGAGGTGTATCAATTGCCAAAGACTAAAGGATATGAACATTCTCTCTCTAACAAAAGGGGTGCTTTCAAAGGGTAACTTTCTTCGAAAGCTCTCATCAATGAATTATTGGGCTTTGGTGTCATCAACCCCATTCCTTTTTTTTTTTTTTTTTTGGTTGAAGTGTCTTAATCCAAAAAAAACCTACATGTTTGAATTCAAAATGAGAAAAAGAAAAATAATTAGAACAAATATTTGAAATTGAAAGGGAACTTTAAAAAGTGATCCTCCCGAGGAGAGTTTTAATCAAAGCAAACCAATAATCAATTAGATCAATTTATCAGATTATTGATCATATCATACAAATTATTTTATAAATCGAATAATATTATCATGATATCATATATATAATTTTTATATTTTATATTTTAAAATAAAATAAAATCTATATATTTCTATAGAAAAAGAATTTATATCAACATGAAAAACATTAATCACAATAAAAAATCGATTGAAACGATTTAAAAGATTCATCGATTTTACTAGTTTTGATCAATTTTAAACAATCTAGACTAATTTTATCCGATTTAATAATATAAATCGAATCGAACTATATAATGGTTATAGTCAAATTGATCAAACCAACTGGTTCGATTTAAAAAACACATATTTTAATCTTCCATGCTTTGCCTAGTGTACATATTTTGGTTGGACTATCAGGGATGCATGGCCTTTTTTTATTTTTTTTGGTACCATATTTTGGATATTGTCCGGTATCTGAAATTTCGTCCCGATTAATCCGGATCGACCGCTGTAGTGACTTTTTTTTAGAGGACGGGTCTTCCAGCAGATAACGTTCCATACACATAAGGGTTTGATACTCTCAACAGGAATCAAATCTCAGTTATATTTAAAAGAACTCAATTTCATATCTAATTATAATAAGGATGTATAGCGTTTTGTCCTAATCAAGGGAAAGAAAAAGGCGAGTGATGTTCACTCCCCCCACTTCCATTTATAATACAAATATTTAAATAAATAGCAAAAATAAATTGATAAATAATGAAGAGAAATTGAATAGATCACGAGATAAAATCTACAACTACAAATGGAGTATGGGAAGATGGAATCATTTTAACTTTTTGGAATCATATGCATTCACGTTTGTATAGTCCATCTTCTAATTCTAACCATTTCAATTGCTACCCATTAAAGGTGTTTACCTTTGATTCCAAAACCATGCTAGGGAGCTTGGGTCAAGTGAGAGATAACATGAGTTTCACTTGCACTCGTAACACAGAAGATGTCTCAACCTCTATGGTCACCAATGCCCCTTAAATAATATGAGTTCCGAATATCATATATATATATATATATATATATATAGAAAATAGATATCGAGAAAATTTTATTTTTTAATAGTTCATTTCGATTCAAATCGAATTTAATCAAATCCGATATCGATATTTTATTAAAAAAATAATGCCAAAGGTATAAAAATGTTTAAAAATATTTATTTAATAAATAAATTTGAAAAGCATATTCAATTTCTAAAATAACTCTAACCAAAATAAATGAGTGATCACTCACCAGTGATGACCAATCCTCTCCCACCATCAAACCAAATCCAAAAATTTTTCTTAGCTTATAAGCTTACAAAAGTGGCCACCCGATATCTTAGGGACCAGAGAATTGGATATGTCTACTTCTACAAAAATCTTCGCCTCCTTTACCACCGCCACCCGAATCCATGCAAGCTGTAGTGTTTACCTTCGTTACTTTGGCTAATTCTTCTCCGACCAAATCCAACTCCCTTTTCATTTTTTGTTTTTATCTAAACCCGGCAACCAGATGGCTTATGGACAGATATATGCCCTTAATTATCCATGAGGACGTAAGTCATTATTCTCATCATGAGGAGAAAACCACTTTACAAAACAATTATCTCCATTTCTTTACCAATTCTCCACATTAAGATAAATTTCATCCTAAGCAGATTGTGGGTAATATTTCTTCCAGCCATTTTCATGATTATGGAGCTCCTTCATGGTGATGGAAGCCTAAGTATTGGCCAAGGGGGACCCACCACAGATTTCTTCTCCTATAGAATATTGTCGTGACACTTGTGTTTTTAAAATCTCATCTTTTTTTTATATCAGATTCATTTATTCTATATACTTTGAAAAATATTAAAAATATCGTTCAAAAAAAAGGAAGAAGAAGGAGAAAGGTGAATTGAATTTTAAAAGTGGAAAAAGAGGACCAAACATTTGGTGATAACCCCAATACACGGGGAGACATCACAACCGCAAAGCAAGAGGGACACACCCCCTGCCATTGCCACCACAGCCTTTTCTTAAAACAAAAAAAGAAGAAAAAATAAATTAAATATTGAAAAAGAAAAACGAAATAAAATAAATACAACGTAATAAATATCTCTAATACACAAATCACATACTTTAAGTGGGACACACCTGACACAAAATCACATTGACCCCACTTCTCTCCTCCCGTGGGACGTGGAGGCCACGCAAGCAGTGCAAGCGCGTGATTGGAAGACCCCAATCTTTTAAAGCAAACACCCAGAATCTCTCACTGCTCACGGACACAGACACACACGCACACACTTACTTTTAGCCTCTGCGATTAGCTTTTAGATTTCTGAAAAAATCTTTCTGTTTTTTATGTAAACAAAGCGTGTCACCTTCTTTCTCTCTCTTCCCCTCACTATCTCTCCCCTTGCATTTTTCTTCTCTTTCCTGTATTGAGACGCGTAATCCACTGTTACCTCGCCAAACTATTTTAGATTAAATAATGAGGTACTTTATCTTTTTTTAATTAAAAATTTTGAATTTAAACCCTTAATAATAATAAAAAAAAATTAACTCTTAAAATAAATTTTATAATATTTAAATCAAATTAATTTAAATATCGATAATACAAATAAAAAAAATAATCCACCGTTACCTCTTATAAATTTACTACCGTCAACAAGGACGTACTCCTGTCAAGGACTTCATTGTTCATTAGCCCGAAACAAACACCTTCCCTTTCTCTGAACCACCACACCACGTACGGTCTACCCCTTCACGGTGAAATGGCAAGATTTGGAAATTTTCTATTAAGACAGTGGGAGAATTTTTCTACAGGTCGCATTTAATTTTAAAATTTATAGTATGCCATTTATGGTAAGATAAGATTTACATAATTTAAAGGTATTTATGATTAAAAGGGGTATACTTTTCTTTTTGGTCTCGAAAAGGGGTATACATTTTATATCAATAAATATTTACGGCAAAAATAAAATATTACGTAAAAGAGTAAAGATCATGAGATTTTAAGATAAAATATAATATTTAATCTCAGAACAAATCCAATTATTAAATTGATTTTTGAGTGTCTATATATGATTTTGATTTATGTAGAGTATATTGAATGCTATCGACAAAAGTTGAAATCAATACTTAATTGATCTATTAGTTGGATACTAATATTTTTTAAATAAGATTTTATATCTGATTTTTATTTTTATGTATAAAAAAAATAGTTATCGAAAAAATTTTATCTTTTTAAAATTTTAATTCAATTCAAATCAAATTTAATCAAAATTAAAAATACTTACAAATACCTGTATCTTATAAGCAATCAAAATCAAAATAGTTTGAATTTGTCGATTAAAATGGCAGCATTCGATCTAGTTGAACTTAACTCCAGCTTTGAGTTGCAACTTGCATAATTTAGGATATAGGTTTGAACAATCATAGTATTGATTTTATTATTGGTATGAACCTTCTCAAAAATAGAATATCAGTTTATAACATATGTTAAAAATTAGGAGTAATAATTTAAAAATTAAAGATAAATAAATTTTAACTCGAATATACAATATTAAATTTCGAACTACAAATGAAAGGTTATGCATTTAAAAATAAATTTTAAAGCATAGATCATTGCAAAATAACTAAAAAAATTAAAAGAATTCAACACAGATAAACCTGCAAAAAAATTATTGAATACCCTGCCAATGCAATGGGGAGAGAGAGGAGGAAAAGTCGATTTGCTGGTAAGGTGATGGCGAATAGACAGAGTGCTTGCATCGATTAACCGGAGGTGGTGAGTGGGCTGCTCCTGCGGCTCGTGGTGGTGGAGACGGTGGAGGGAAAGGAGAGACTACATGATTTAGAAAAATGTCCAAGATGGTATGAGTGCAAGTCTTTGGTCAGGATTCAAGTAATATTTTAGAGATGAGATAAAAAAAAAAATAGTACTTTACTGATTTAAAAGATGATACGAGAAATATAAATATTAGTAGGACATTAATATTTTTAAAATATCATTCAAAATACCATTGTGATAATTAATTAATACATTCGGACAAAAGAGGAAATACCAACGTAAATATGGTTGGAATTTTTAGAAGGTCACATTAATTGTAGAAAATTTTGTTACGTGGAAACTGTACATCAAAGTCTTTCCAAAGCGAAAATGGTCTGAAATCAATGCTTTTTTTTTTTTTCTATTTTTATATATCTTGGCTTGGCTTGACTTGATTAGCATTCAATATATGAAATTTCATCCTGATTAAATCTGAATCGAACGATATAGGACTCGCTTATCTGCAATCAATACATAAAAAAGCATTTAAACCTAAATTCAGTTTCTCCTTTTGTTTTCTTTTGTGATTTTATATGCTTTATAGAAAGTTGCATGCTGGATTGTAGGAAAATAAAAATGAAAAGCGTGAAATTGATACAAAATGATATAAAAAAATAAATTTTAATAAAATTATAGAAAATGAAAACATGAAAAATATATAAATATAAAAATATAAGAATTTTTATATAAATATTAATTACTTTATATAAATAATAGAATAGTTATTTTTTTATAATAAAAATTTAAAATGATCATATATATATATATATATAATTATTAATTATAAGATTAATAATATAAAATTGAAGATATAAATAATCTTCATTTCGTGACCAGAATTGCCTGCCATTTTCCTTTCTCTAGAAGAATTGACTAGGTGACGACCGCACCACCGCTTCATGCACCTTAGAGCAGCAGATAAAAAATTTATCTATTTATAAATATTATATTGGAGGAAATTGCTCCTCTGACGTCGACCTCATAATGATGCTTTCTTTATCTGCAATAATTTCCCAAAACCCCAAACGATATATCCTCTTCCGAAAATACCGCGATAATTTCAATATCCTTTTGCATTTTATCGTTCCTTTTAGTCTTTATATCATTTTGAGGATATTTTGTCGTTGTCGTCTCGTTTCGTAACGAAATCAGGTGATACAAATTTGCACCAGAATCGACGAAATGGCAATGTCGTAATAAACTATGAAATTTAGAGCTATTTTGGTGAGAGACTAGTCCGAGAGAGGTTGTCGTTTCTTTGGAGGATCTGAGACTGTGAAGAGTCAAAATCGTTGTCCGTTCTCTCCACTCTCCACCATGGTTCCCCCGTACTCCCCTCACTTCTTCACCGTCCGATCATCTTCGATCAGGTAAGACTGTGTTCATATCGATAATAATTTGAAATAAGAAAAGTATTTTTGTCACACTTTAAATAGAAATAATATTTTAATAAACTAATTATTAACACAAAAAAATATTCTTTTCCAAAAAAGCATTATGTAAGGCAACTTAAAACTCAAATCTATAAGGAAAATATTTATTAAAAAATAATTAAATTAAACTAAACCAAAAAATGTTAGATTTTATATTAGGTCATAAATAAGTTGAGTTAATCTTATTTTCAAATGAATTTAAAAATATATACATATTTGATTAATTTTATCCAATTGAATTGATTAATCCCCGTGTTAAATGAATATTCATTTGATAAAAAAGTGAATAGTTTTGATTTATTTAACTAATTAAAGGGAAAAGTTTGAATCAAGAACCATTAAAAAACAATATGATTTATTTATAAGATTAAAATAATAAAAATACGATTCCATGCACTTGCATATTTTTATTTTAAAATAAAATTAATTTGTATATTTTAAAGAATAAAAAATGCTCGATATCCACTAATTTAATGTTTCTATTAGGTGAATATACGCAAATCAAAATCTTACTTGCACTTGATTTCACCACTTGTGTAACGTGGATGCATCAAATCAAATCAAATCAAAACCAATGGCGGGAATTTACAGCTTAGTGAAGTCCATCGTAATAGGAAAGATGTTACCGCTTGTGATATTAACCACCCGGAGCCTCAGCTCAGAAGGACAGCTGTCCGCTAAAGATTCCGCGTCGATAAACTCGACAAAGTGCAGCCGGCTAGGAGGACCCACCTTTCAGCTCGCTTATATAAGTACGAGCACTTATTAGAGATAAGTTCAACGCTTTATCAGTGGAACCATGAGAACTTATGGGAAAGTCTCTGTCTTCTTTGCCTATAAATATGGCCACTTCTGCAAGTTTTCATGTTCCTATAATTTTATCTTAGGCGAGAAAGAGAAAGTGAAGAAAGAGAAAACACGAGATTGGAGGGAGAGAAAGTAGTCTTCGAGTTCGTCGTCTCTCTCTTTCTGGGTTCTTATTAATCATCGGAGTTTTTCAGATCGATCTTCATCTTCAAGGGTTTGGCTTTGCAGCTCTCTCTCTCTGTCTCTAATTTATACTTTAAACGAACTCTCTGCTTTTCTTTTCTCTCTCTCTCCTCTGCTTGACCTACTGTTTTCCTTTTATTTTATTTTATTTCTTTTTATCTTCGATTCCAACGCTTTAAAGCTGCTTTAACCTCTCTGATCGTTCAAAGGATAGAGAAAAAACCCTAAAATTGTTAACTTTTTGAGCAAATCTCAACTGTTTGATACTTTCAAATTCGTGGGGTTTCTCTATTTTTGTAGAGATCAGGGGGAAAATCTAATTTCTGCTCCATTTTTTTTCTCAAATTGGGTATGTGTGTGTATTTACAGTAAGATATTTAATTGATTATTTATTTAAAGTTTAGGGCTTATGGGTTTTGTAGATCTCTTAGTAATTTTGAAGATTTATTGTGATTTAGGTTTCAAGACGGGGCTTCCACAATGTCATCTCTCAGCAGAGAGCTCGTCTTCTTGATCTTGCAGTTTCTTGATGAGGAAAAGTTCAAAGAGACTGTTCACAAGTAATTTATATATATATAATTTTTCGTTAAAATTTAAATTAATTATTTTTTATTTTTTATTCTTTATTCATACCCTTTATCATTTTGTGGGTGATTGGAATGATTATTAATTAATTTTTCAGTAATTACGGTTGGTTTTTTTTGGGTTTAAAATAGGCTTGAACAGGAATCAGGATTTTTCTTTAATATGAAGTATTTTGAAGATGAAGTCCATAATGGTAATTGGGATGAGGTTGAAAGGTACCTCTCTGGCTTCACTAAAGTGGATGACAATCGTTACTCAATGAAGATTTTTTTTGAGATTCGGAAGCAGAAGTATCTCGAGGCATTGGACAAGTGAGTGAAAGATTCATTTTTGGAAACATTTAGAATCCTATGTCATTTACCTAGTTCCTTTTTCTGCAATTTGGTTGAATTCTGTAATTTCTTTTAAATTTTGGGAATTTGCAGAAGTATATGTTTAGGCATTGATTTGTTTTTAACTTTATAGGCACGATCGGTCCAAGGCTGTTGATATACTTGTTAAGGATCTGAAAGTATTTGCATCATTTAATGAAGAGCTTTTTAAGGAGATAACGCAGCTTCTGACTTTGGAGAATTTTAGGTATCGATTGTATATATATATGTTTTTGTTTCAGTTCTAATTGCCTGTTTTAAAATGTATGATGGTTTTAGGTAATGTCGTTGGAGGTTGTTTAAATAAAATAGGCTGTGAAACTTGTTTGTGATGTACTAAAGGGTGAACTGTGTCATGTGTAGAGAAAATGAGCAATTGTCTAAATATGGTGATACCAAGTCTGCAAGAGCAATAATGTTGGGTGAGCTTAAGAAGCTCATCGAAGCAAACCCCTTATTTCGTGACAAATTGCAGTTCCCCAACCTTAAAAATTCAAGATTGAGGACTCTTATTAACCAGAGGTAATGTTCCAAGTTTTGTTGTGTTATTTGAATTAATGCAGCGGCAATATATATATATATATATATATATATATATATTTTATGTTGATGCAAATGCCTAGCATGGTAATTAAAACCAAAACATGTATTCCCTTTTTCATACACTGTTGATGTTGTGGCATTTCAATTGTGCTAATAAGTGACAACACTAAACAAGAAAGTAACAACACTAATTGTGGTTGTGCATTTTTGTTCATCTTTTGGTTCCTTCCTCTTCTTCTACCGGCAATCTTTTGCTATGTAACCATAAGTTTTCAATTTTTTTTCAACTCTTTCTATTTTGTTAGAAACCTAGAGACAGGATTGAAGTTGAATTTGAATTATTAACTGCCCTTGTTATAAACAAGGTGAAGTACAATGGATGATCTTTTGAGTTTTGATCAAGTTCTATACCTTCTTTAACCATATTATGATTGGCTTTTCAATCCATGTTAGCCAATGACCTTAAATTGTTTTACATCTAGTCCTACTGACATTATTCTCAAAACTACAGCTTGAATTGGCAGCATCAACTCTGTAAGAACCCAAGGCCAAACCCAGATATAAAAACTCTATTTGTGGATCATACATGTGGACAGCCAAATGGTGCACGGGCTCCATCACCAGCAAGCAATCCTCTACTAGGATCCTTGCCAAAAGCTGGAGGATTTCCTCCTTTGGGTGCCCACGGGGTAGTTGCCTATTTTCATTGGCTTCACTATCAATAGGCTTTATCTGCTTGCTTTTTCTGACTTTCTTCAATTCTATCCTTCCAGCCTTTTCAACCTGCAGCACCTGTTCCAACTCCTCTTGCTGGTTGGATGTCCAATCCTTCAACAGTAACCCATCCAGCTGTTTCTGGAGGAGCTATTGGTCTTGGGGCTCCATCAATCCAAGGTCATATTTTGTATCACACATCGTTCTTTAAAATTTCACATTTTCATCAATTCATGTGGCACTAATGGAGTGAAGTTATTTTCCTTTTTTATCATTTTCTATTTCTCTCAACTTTTTCCATTTTCTTGGTTGCACTATTAGCTGCTTTGAAGCATCCACGGACTCCACCATCTAACCCTTCTGTAGACTACCCCGCCAGTGATTCTGACCATGCTTCTAAAAGAGTAAGACCTTTGGGAATCTCCGATGAGGTATTTCTGGATTCAAAATTTCTTTCCATCTTTTTGTGATTCCTTTGTTCATTAATCCCCCAATAATGCTATATGCTTGTAGGTGAACTTGCCTGTTAATGTATTGCCGGTTACCTTCCCAAATCATGGGCATGCTCAGGCTTTTAGTGCCCCTGATGACTTACCCAAGATTGTTGCTAGGACTTTGAATCAGGGGTCATCTCCAATGAGCATGGATTTTCATCCTGTGCAGCAGACTCATTTACTAGGTAAGCTTTTGGATAATATCTTTGCTTGTGACTGATGGATTCTTGTTCCTTTTGTGTTTATTGATGTTTATTGATCTTGGAGTTCACTTTCAATACTCGATGACACTCTAGTCGGCACCAACGTGGGGGACATAGGATTGTGGGAAGTTGGATCTAGGGAAAGGTTGTTTCTGAGAAACTTCAAAGTTTGGGACCTTGGAGCTTGTTCTACCTTACTACAGGTGCATCTAGTTTGTGCATCAGTTGTTTAAATTGTTAAGCAATTAGTTCTCTTATTAACTGTATTCTTAAAATTCTGAACCCAACTTGCAACCACATACTTTCAGACAACCCTTGTTAAGGACCCTGGTGTGTCTGTTAACCGTGTAATTTGGAGTCCTGATGGAACTTTATTTGGTAAGTTTTAACATCTAATGCCTTTGCAAAAATTATGATATGAACAACAAAAAAATCAAATGTGGGTGATCTGCTCAAATAAATTAAAGTATTTTTTGTTTTTTTGAACAGGAGTTGCATACTCAAGGCACATTGTCCAGATATATTCCTATCATGGCAATGATGATGTACGGCAGCACCTGGAGGTATTGCATTCTTTAAGCATACTGTATATATTTTTATCTCCATTACATTTATCTTAGATTCCTTTCTTTGTCTTCTAGATTGATGCTCATGTTGGTGGAGTCAATGATCTTGCATTCTCGCACCCAAATAAACAACTTTGCATTATAACATGTGGGGATGATAAGACTATTAAGGTTAGTGTTTACACATGGTCTATGATGTTGTTAAGGTGATGCAGAGAATCTGTTTCTAACATTTGTTGTTATAGGTCTGGGATGCTGCTACTGGTACAAAGCAGTATACATTTGAAGGTCATGAGGCTCCTGTTTATTCTGTCTGCCCACATTATAAGGAAAACATTCAGGTAAATTTCTTCTTGGGGGTAAATTACATGTTTTGAGCTTTAGTTGACACAAATTTTTGTCTGAACTGGCCATGCTTTTATCCTGATGTTTTATTGTGCATGCATCAGTTTATCTTTTCAACAGCATTAGATGGAAAGATAAAAGCATGGTTATATGACAACATGGGGTCTCGAGTTGACTATGATGCTCCCGGTCGGTGGTGCACAACAATGGCTTATAGTGCTGATGGAACGAGGTTGTTTTGCTGTACTTATTGTGTCATTCTTGCTTGTCTCACTTGATTTTCTTGTTTCTTATTGGTGGTTTTGGGTGTCACTACTATTTCAGGCTCTTCTCCTGTGGGACAAGTAAGGATGGGGAGTCACATATTGTTGAATGGAATGAAAGTGAAGGGGCTGTAAAGAGGGCATATCAAGGCTTTAGGAAGCGATCCTTGGGTGTTGTGCAATTTGACACTACTAAGAACCGGTTCCTCGCTGCTGGTGATGACTTCTCAATCAAATTCTGGGACATGGATGATGTTCAGCTTCTGACAACGATGGATGCTGATGGTGGTCTTCCAGTAAGTTTATCATGACACTTTCTTTTGGGATAATATACTCTACCAGAGAAGACTGAGTTTCGTCTCTCTCTTTCCCTCTCTTCCTACTTTCAAGGCAAGCCCACGTATCCGGTTCAACAAGGATGGCACTCTCTTGGCTGTTTCTACTAATGACAATGGGATAAAAATTTTGGCTAATGCAGATGGTATGCGGGTGCTGCGAACTTATGAAACACTTGCTTCAAGAGCATCTGAAAGTGTGACTAAGGTAGATCTACCAGATATATACAGTGTCCTCAAGATAAATGAAAAACTTTGTATAATCTGATTTATTTAATTATGCAGTCTGCCATCAGCCCAATATCTGCTGCCGTTGCTGGAGCAGCAGCTGCTACCAGTGCTGGACTTGCAGACAGAGGTGCCTCTGTGGTTACTATTACTGGAATGGTTCGTTAATTGTATTCTATTTTTCTATATGTTTTTGGGCCATAGCAAATATTTTCGATGTAGTTCTATTTATTAATAGAATAGTTAATTCGATAAGAAGATAAAATCTCAAATCATGAATTTGATCGAAATTTTGACTATTTTCATTCAACCGCTACAAGATCAATAATTCCATAAGCTTGGGCTTCTCTTGCTGACATAAAAGCATCTCTTTCCATGTCTTCGGATACAAGCCATAAAGGTTTGCCTGTTATAATGAATAAAATTATCATGTCTAGAAGCTAATTAGATATATCATTATTTGCTTCAAAATAAGGAAATATGTGGTCCTTCAAAGATGCTGTCACAGAGAGTTTTTTTAAATGCACTTCTGCTTCTACTAATGCTGAAAGCCCCCAAGGCAAATGATCAATTTTATTTGGACCACCCGAGGAGAATGCTCCAAATTAACATAATCACACATGCAATTTTGCACTGTGCACTCATTGCTATTCTCTTACTAGTGGGCATGATGACAACTTTATTTCATTTCAAGTAACACTGTTGATTTTGCTAGAATGGAGATGCTCGGAATATGGGAGATGTGAAACCCAGAATTAATGAAGAGAACAATGACAAATCAAAGATTTGGAAGCTCACAGAAATTAATGAACCTGCACAGTGCCGATCATTGAAGCTCCCAGAGAATTTGAGAATTACAAAGGTATTATTGTTACTACTGATTTCTGTCTCCTTGTTTGCAGATGTTTTAACTCTGTTGGCTTTGCTGGTGCATTAAATTATGTTATGGAAAGACATTAGAGATTTGAACAACTGATAATTCTCTATTCTTGTAAAAAATGTTCATGGTGCCATCTGTCTTACTTGGTGCCTAATAATAATTCCTGTAGTGAATGGTGGTGGTTTCATATGATGATTCTCTAATTCTTGTAGTGAAGATAATGCTTTGATAATTATCCACTTGCTAATATTATTTGATTAGGTTTAAAGCGTGTGGCCCATAGGAGGATTTGTACTTCATCAGGAACCCTGAAAAGAAAAATCCATGATAAATTTTGGATAAATACATTTGTTTTTTATGATAATCTGTTCCATGTCTCTTTTGCTTCTTCCTTCATGATCCTACCTGTTATCTCCAGCGATATCCGGAGTTATTATAATTTACCTCTCTAAGGCATCCAGAGTCATGTAGATATAGAATTGGTCCGCACTAGTCCTTTTGAGCCAAGAAACAATATTGGAAATATCTCTTCTCGAAGATTTTGTCTGGTTGATTTAGAGGGATGATGCTTGTAGGAGTGTGTGATATAGGTGACTTTTATGCTTGGTCCTTGATGTCTTGTGACTGCAAAATGCTCCCGGAGTTTTCTTCATTGATCTGCTGTGCAAAACATATTTTCCACTTGAAGGCTTTGATGCATAGATGTGACTATGCCATATGCATACATGTAATCTGCAGGGTTGGTGCATGAAGCCCTTAGCAGGGATGAGTAAACTTGTTTTATAGCTGTATTAATCTGTTGGTTATACGAGTCAGTTTATAGTCTACAAACTGTGATGAATCATAATTGAATTTTTCCTTTTCCGAGTTTGATCATCATGCAAGTGCAGAGGAATTAATGCTGCTTGAATATTGGTGTGGATTATATACTGAATGATATGGTTCTCCTTTAATTGTACTTGATTTGCTACATATATCCTTGTCGGAAGGTGATCTTGTCTAATTGATTATCACTATATACCTTACTTAATCTCATCTTTGAAATTCCAACCGTAACAAACATGCATCATAATTATTTGGTATCCGAGAAGTGCAGGTTTGGAGTTTAAATCAGTGAATGAAAATTGCTAGCATTTTATATTGGAGAAATATTAACATCACCTAGTTTAGGACAGATTAGGCTTCTATGTAGAATCATTGAGACTGCATATTTGGTAGATAACTCTTGAGGTAATGAGAACTTATTATTCCTTAATTTGGCACTGTAAAGTTTTTGCATCATCCTTGTTTTATGATAACAAGGTTTTGACGTCAAGATTCATAGCTTGGTTGAAAAGTATCTGCATGTGGCAATTGGGTTAAACAATAATTGTATTTTTCATAGTGTGGGCCTCAACACTAGGTAAAAGCCACACCGCATGAGGAAAGTGCTAGCCTATAAAATGATGTATGTTAAACATGAATTTGTCATCCAAAGTCATGCTATACATGTTTCTCATTGGATCTATTTTAGAAGTGCATTTGAAGTCCCTAGTGTTTTCTGATTTTGTAATTCCTCCAAAAGGTAAAATATGTTCTCATTATTTGTTTTGCTTTGAACAGATATCAAGATTAATTTATACAAACTCAGGTAATGCCATCCTGGCCTTAGCATCAAACGCCATTCATTTGCTCTGGAAATGGCAGAGACATGAACGCAATTCAAGTGGCAAGGTATCAAAGTCATGCATTGAGTGCCAAGTTGCCCTCCAGTTTTGGTTATTGCTTCTCTTCCGGTCCATAATAAGATATCTGTCATAATTATTTGTGTTTCATTGTGAAGGCAACTGCTAGTGTCTCACCTCAATTATGGCAACCATCAAGTGGCATTTTGATGACCAATGATGTAACTGAGAATAACCCTGAAGAGGCTGTGCACTGCTTTGCTTTATCCAAGAATGATTCATATGTGATGTCGGCATCTGGAGGCAAGATCTCACTGTTTAATATGATGACTTTTAAGGTAGCTCTGAAAAAATTATTTCTTGTTCATGTTTTCAAGAAATTATGCATTTGTGTTTGCCATTGTTGCATATTAAGAGTTGGCACATAAGACAGTCATTTGACCTAATTAGAATGTCTACTGGACGCACAGACAATGACAACTTTCATGCCGCCACCTCCTGCAGCAACATTCCTTGCTTTCCATCCTCAAGATAACAATGTAATAGCTATTGGTATGGATGATTCCACAATCCAGATATATAATGTCCGTGTAGATGAGGTATGATACACTTAGGGTTAGGTATTTATAATTCTTATGTTTTTACAAGTAAAACTTGATACAAATATCTATTCATTTATTTTCTCATGATGCAGGTTAAAAGCAAGCTTAAAGGCCATTCCAAAAGAATTACTGGTCTTGCCTTTTCACATGTATTAAATGTTTTGGTGTCATCTGGAGCAGATGCTCAGGTAAGTTCCCCAAGTGGTGAAGGGGGTCTTTTACTTCCTTACATGTAGCTTGACGATGTAAATTTCTTCCTGGTAGTCCATCTTTGTTTCCTGTGATATTACTTTTATATGATATTACCATCAAATCTGCTGCAAAAATAATATAAGACTAGAGCATTAACCTTGTACTTGAATTTCCATTTTTTTATCTTTTTGTTCTCACCAAAATGTAGAGCTTACAACAAGGACATGAATATTCTGCACCCATTTCATGTTTCCACAGATCTTATCATCTGGATAGTCTGATCAATACATTGTTTATGGGATTCTTATTACATCACTTGTCATTTTGTTTACAATAATATTTATATTTTTTCCAGCTTTGTGTATGGAGCTCTGATGTATGGGAAAAGCAGAAGAATCGATTCTTGCAGCCCCCTCCTGGGAGACCACAATCAGCACACTCTGACACACGAGTGCAGTTCCATCAAGACCAAATACACTTTTTGGTCGTACATGAGACCCAGCTTGCAATATATGAAACGACAAAACTAGATTGTGTGAAACAGGTTGGTGATCCATACAGATGTTCCTTTGTGGCATTAATTCTGCTTTTTTGTTGTTTATGCATCTGTTCTTGTCTTTCTAGTGGGCCCCACGTGAATCCTCTGCACCAATCTCTCATGCGACATTCTCATGTGATAGTCAACTGGTATATGCAAGCTTTTTGGATGCAACCGTTTGCATATTTAGTGCAGCCAACCTGAGACTACGATGTCGAATCAGTCCCGCCGCTTATCTTCCTACTAGTGTCAGGTACTCTAAAGCTTCCTTGCTAAATCAGTTTGGAATTATCATGAATCATAAGAAATGGAGCTGTGTCTGCTGATGTAATTTCTTTGAGCTCGACCAAAGGTTCTGGTAGTTAATAAAGAATGAGCTTGATATTTTTTTCAATTTTTTTTTTTTTTTAATTTTTATTGGCTATAGTTGACTGACATGCAAATCCTAAGCTTTTGCATGGTTGAAATTATGCAGCCTTTTTCCCACCAGGTCATTTTCTATGGTTCTACATGATTTTGTTTGTTTACATAGTTTATTTCACAACAGCTTGAAAAAAGTATGAATTAGTTTCTGACCTCTAGCATCCATTATTGATTAAAAAAAATATGCCTTCTTTGCGCAGTCCTAATGTACACCCTGTTGTGATTGCTGCACATCCACAAGAAGCAAACCAGTTTGCATTAGGACTATCAGATGGTGGGGTCCATGTCTTTGAACCTCTTGAATCGGAAGGCAAATGGGGTGTGCCCCCACCTGTGGAGAATGGGTCAGCAAGCACCGTCTCAGCTACACCCGCAGTTGGAAGTTCAAGTTAAGATCAACCACAAAGATAACAAAATGGCTGCTGGGGCACAAGTTCTTTTACATGCTTTGCTTGCTGGCCCATTTCAAATTTAGGTTTGCCTCTTCTCTGCTTGAGTTTTATCTTAAGAGCAAGGATGAAAAATCATTCACAATGTTAAAACATTGTCGGAAACCTTAGGGTGTCATTGAGCCCTGATACATGCAGTCGTTGAGTGTGATGAAAGCTTGGTTGTCAAGCATTTTTGTCACCGGACCTCATTGATTCCTGGACTTAATATTTAGTTTATTAAATACATTTCATGTTTAATATATCTAGTTTGTGGTTTCATACACCAAGTTGAGAAGTTTGTTCTCATGTTAAATCCACCTCTGCTAATAGATCTTTCTTCTCTTTTTTCACTTTTGCAGTTTGATGTTCAGGATTTGTAATTTACTCAAGCATCAATGTGCCAAGATGTAGACCTAACATGTTGGTAACAACTTATGAAGGTAAATGGTTTAGGTGTATTGATAGGGAAACATTTTTTTCCTTTTTTGAGTTCTTTCCGTCGAGAAAAAGGGAATTCTGGAATTCCTTTCAGGAAGGCATACTGTTTTCTTCTCCCCCCCCCCCCCCCCTCTATGTAGTTGTTGAATAGTGAAGTTGTTTAAATATCACAATTCAAATTACATTTAAGTTGAAAGATTTGTTTCCAATATTTTTGCTCAAGCCATTCTCTGACAGCATCTCTTTCCAATATCTGTTAATTTTCTTCTCTTGTTGATTTTGTGTTTACATCCAACTTGGTAATATACCTGTGTATCTAAAATATCGTTGGTGAAAGTTGTATCTCATATGGTGGTGGCTGCATGGTGCTGAAAAAGGAGACATTGATTGTTCGCAAAATTTTCATTTCATAGAGTTCTCTGACTTGTTCTCTGGGATACGCTAATGTTTCCTCCTATGCGCATAAAACTTGCACCATGCATGTTGATCAGTGTGAGACCCTGGATTCTTAATTGAGCTGCACTTGGGAGAGACAGGACCACACATCAAAACCTAAGGGCATGGTGCTAGAACTTTGATGTTGCAACCGAGTTTGATTGTGAGTAGTTTCCATGGCATTTGAGATCGACACTTGAGCATCAAGTAGACAGATCTTATGTTTTAAGTTATTGTCTCGTCAATATTGGACCATCACGTTTTTAAAGACAGTTGCAAATCCTCTACGCGCGCACACAAATCCCCCCCCCCCAAACAAAAAAAAAAAGAAAAAAAAAATTTACGTATAATTTGATGTGGTCATCACCTGGGCAATGATGGAATTGTGATTAGCCTTTCCATATTCGAGTGTTTTCCGTACTATGATGCACCGGTTCCACCGGACTGAAGGGAGAATGGCTAGAAGTTTTGAGAGTTCCAATAGAGGGGGACCTATTTCATGAAAGATGCGATCTGTATATGTTTGCAGCAACTAGATAAATGGTTGCAATGTGATGTGCTAGTACATGACGGGGGTAAAAATTGGATTGAAGACGCATATACTCGTATTCTTCCAGGGTCCTCGACACCAGGAGAGGAAACCCCCCATGTTGGGATTGCTTGGTTGTGATGGAAGTACAACAGGTTGTGATTCTCCGATGCAACTCGACTCCCTCTTATAGGGGGCTCATGATGTTTCCCATGTCTCCAAAAAGAAAGCTTAGTGATCACAACTTTCTTCCCTTAATCTGGTGATCCAAGATTTAAATCTCTTGTATAACAAAAAAAAAATGATGTTTCCCCAGCACTCGGTTCACATTCTTCACGTTTTAGACTATATGGGTAAGCCGGGGTGTCAATGGGAGAGAAGCCATTGGTGCCCCAATTGAGGCCAGGCATGAATGCTTACAGTGTCGACACGAACGACGAGAGCAACTTCATACGGTACTATTCCATAGCAAATCAACTTCAGATGGACGGATGCCTCTTATGAGGTTTTTTAAGCCTAACTCGTCCCAATGGGTAATAGGAGTATTCATTTTATTATTTATTAGGCGATCAAACATTTTCTATAGTATCCCTTGTGTTTGGAGGTTGCTACCTCAAAATGCATTGGTAGTTTGCCAACAAGCTTACTTTGGTGGAGTGGTGGTAATGTGCTTGCTCTATGGGAAGATAGTCATAGTGGATGCGGCTTTTGTGATAACATGTAGAAAAGTAGCTACGCTGGTATTGTGCGCGTGGAATGTGTTTTTCTTTCTGGACCAATCAATTCGAGCATTGTCAGGCGAGAGGAGTTTTCTCAATATAGTTCTTTTTATTCATGAATTTCAAATCTGAGATTGGTTAGGAGATCTAACATCCTTACTCACTAAATCGACTGTCCGGTGATGCATAACGTGTAATGTGTGCACTTCTGTTCTTTTTTTCTTCTTTTGTTTCCTCACATTTTTAGTAAACATCTTTATTTTTTTTTTGAAAGACGAAACTGGCAGGAAAGATCAACCAACATTCTCACCAACTTGTGTTGAATATATACACACACGGTGGCGACCCCGCTTAGGAGAAATGGAGCGGCCACCGCTGAAAATTATAGGAAAAAAATTATGTATAATATTTTAGTATGTATTTTTTTTTAAATCTATTGAAAGTTTTAAAAATACTACTAAAAATCATAAATCTATATTAAAAATTTTAAAAATGTCATTAAAATCATTTACAATACTGTTTAGTTTCAGAAAATTATAAAATTCACCCTTATTGTGTATGGCATCTTATGTTTTGCCTTCACTAAAATTATTTTATGAGTTCTGTCTTGTATATTACCTCCAAGTCCATGAACAAAATTGAAAATTTCTCATGTGTATAATTGTAGCTTTGTCGTCGTCTTCTTCTTCTCCTTCTTCTTCTTCTTTCTTTTTAATTTTTGTATTGTAATTCTTTTAAATTCTTATTTATTATGGATAAAATGATTTTTTTTTTGTTTCTCAATTAATGAGGTAACTCTGTGCCACTATAAGGTGACATATAAAATTATTCTAATTACAAAAGAATTAAACTTATTAGTCATGTTATGAAATTATGGGAGAGAGTGATGGAACATTGATATTGAAGGTATGTGTATCTCATAACCAATTTTGATTCATACCAAAAGGATTCACCACCAAAATTCCTTACTTTTTTAGAAATTTGATAGAAATGTTTAGAGCACAGAAGAGTATCTTGTATATGATATTCATTGATTTAGAAAAAAAAAAAACATACAATAAGGTTTCCATAGATATACTATGATGGACGTTGATGAAAAATGAGATCTCTTTAAAATACATTGATTTTATCAAAAATACATATGTGAGAATTGTTATCAATATAAAAAATCATGAAAATTTAAGTAATAGCTTCCCAAGTAACCTTGAGTTTCACCAAGATTCGGTCTTAAATCACCTTTTTTTACAGTAGTGATAAATAAAATAATAAAAAGTATCTAAGATAAAGTACCACACGTGTTCTTTTTGTCGATAATATAGTTCTCATCGATAAAACTAGATAGAGTATGAACACTAAATTGGAATTGGACACATTAAAATTCAGAGATTTTAGATTGATTTGATTAAAAATTGAGTACATGAAATATGCATTTGGTGGCAAACACAATGATTAAAAAATAATTAACTTAAAGGGGAAATGATATATTAAAAAGTGAATATTTTAAATATATTGAATTTATCATTCAAAATAATAGCAATATAGATGAAGATATAGATTATATGATTCAAACAAGTTGAATATAATAGAAAAATACATTTGGAGTTCTCTATGATTGAACAATATCATTGTAGTTGAAAATGAAGTTTTATAGAACTATAGGAAGATTTGGAATCAAGTGTTGGATTATTAAATAATAATGAAAATATAAAATGATTATATTTGAAATGAGAATGTTCATCTGAATGTGTGGTAGAGTTAAAAAAATAAAATTAAAAATGAAAAGATACATATTAAGTTAAGATAAGTTTAATTATAGATAAAACGAGAGAATAACACATAAGGTGATTTGGATATATACAACAAAGACCTACAGGCACATCAATAAGAAGGAGCGAGATGTTAAATGGAAAAAATTTAATAAAATATCAGGGTAAACCATTAAAAATATGAATATAAGTTATCTATAAAAATATAAATATAAAAACTTTAATTGAGAAGATAATTTTAAATAAAAATAAATAGTGTAAGAGAATGCAAATAAGTTAAATTGATATACTTTTATTATTATTATTATTAACCTTTTATAAATAGTTTATTTTTATTTTTTTCTCCCTTTTATATTAATTTTAAACGGTCAAACTCAAAATTTAAAATTAAAATTTACTTTTTTGTTGTTGTTGTTATTGTTATAATTAGGGAGGTAACTTGACCAGATAAGCGGCATATTTGTACTTATTATGGTAACTTTTTGTATGAGATAAAATGATTTAAAGGTTATTTGAGTGACTTTTCACCATATATCTATTTTTTTACATTTGATGTGAATTTTAATTTAAATATATTAGGGAGAGAATAAAAGAATTTCAAAATAGAGGTAAAAGTATACCAATATTTAAGGGATTAAATTTATTACTCCTTCAAAAATAAAATAATGAATTAAATTAATATGCTTTATTTTAAAGACTTGAAAACTAAATTTATGTTTTTAGAAAAAAATAAAACTAATATGCTTAGAGAGAGAAAATATAAATTAATTTGATTTCTAGAGAGAAAATTTAAATTTAAATTTTTAGGAAAGATTTAATATTAATGTGTTTAGAAAGATAAAAATTTTAACTTGTCAGAGAAAAAAATTAATATACTTAATTTTAGAGAGAAAAAAACTAAATTTGATATTTTTAGAGAGATAAAATTTAAAAGCATTGTGTTTATGGGGAGAAAGTATAAAATTAATTTTTTTATAAAGAAAATTGATATATTTAGTTTTAAAGATAAAACTAAATTTGATTTTTTAGTTAGAGGTTAAAACTAATCGGTTTATAAAGAAAAATATAAATTAAACTGATTTAGAAATTTAAAATTAATGTGTTTAGTTTTAAAGAGAAAATTAAAAATCAAAGCGTTAGAGAGAGAAAATTTAAAATAATTGATTTTTTTAGGGAGACAAAATAAAATATGCTTAGTTTTAGAGAGAACAAAAAAAAATGATTTTACTCAAAGAGGAAAATTTAAAACCAATGTGTTTAGATAAAGAAAATGTGAATTTAAATGATTTTTAGAGAGAGAAAATTAATGTAATTAACTTTAAAGAGAAAAAAATTTAATTTAATTTTTCTAGCAAGAGAATTTGAAATTTATGTGATGACTCGCTAATCAGGTGTCGCACCCCTAGTAAAAAGAAATAGACATGTAAATGTAAAAACAGCCAACACGTTTAAAATGCAACGTCTGGACTTGTGACAATCACACTTCTCGTGTATGATAATATGAAAGAAAATTTATATTAAAAGAAAATAAGTTACTTATTCTCTCCGAATAAAATGGTAGCAAAGTTTTCCATATTTAGTGACTATTTAACCACCCGAAATTAATATAAAATTTGATAAAACAAATAAAACAATTCTAATATCAAACAAACAATTATTAATGACTCTCCCAGTTAAAAAGATATATGTTTAATCAAAAGAAATACAAGAATAACATGTCTTGATAATATAAATAGGCAGAAATGAGTAGAGATCGAAATCTCTTGGCTTAAAGATCTTTATCCTACGATTCCCTCTCATCTCTTTAATCACCTGAAAACAATGATATCGGAGTCAGTATAAATTGAGTAAGTACACGAGAGACTTATAACATGCATAAGAAGTGATATCGAAGATTACACAAAAGATATATGTTTTCTCAAACAATTCCAAAGAAATAAATGCGATTACTATTCTAGATTCATTAATCTTCTCTATCTTTATTATTATAATTTGTAATTGATATTTAAGAAATGAATAGAATGTCAAACCAAAATAGTATATAAGAGTCTGGAAGAGTAAACCAAAATTTGGTATTGCTAAATAAAATCTAAGTTTTTTTAGGTTAGAAATCTCAAATACGTTACCTGCTTCTAATTCCACCATCGTAGAGAGAAAAAATATATCCATAGTTTTTCAAGTTTTGTCCGTAGGCTTCGCAAAGTTTTCAAAACTCTATATACTAACTGTAGTCTTTAAACTTAGCCTGTAGGCTTCGCAAAGTTTTCGGAAAAATTATCGTAGTATCACTTTTTCTTTACATTACTTTACGTTTACATGAAATAATGATCATAAAGATCCCAATTTATCGCAAGAATTGTTTAGGATTCATAACAAAATATCATGAATATGCATGCAGTACATATAATCAACCAACTTACAGCACTTCAATGAGCTATTTCAATGAGTTTCTAGACCAAACAAATTTTGATAAAACTGTCATATTTTGAGTTGCAATGCTTGGATTGAGATGATTTCAGTCGTTACAAAAAATTATGATTTAGGGCTTCAACTTTGTTATAAGTGTGTTAAATAAAATGTAAATGTAAATGCATGTTTTAATATTTTCTCGAAATGAGACCTTACATTCTTCCCCCTTAAAAGATCCAATCCTCTGGATCACCGCTCATACTTAAAAAGATATGTATAATGCTTACTCATTTTTTATTCTATCTCCCAGGATGCATCCTCGGAGATATGGTGCCTCCACAGAAATTTTATCAATCTGATAGTCTTGTTCCTTAAGTTCTGTTCTTGAGAATCTAAAATTTGTACTGACTAACATAAGTTAAATCTTCAGCAATTTAAAGTGGCTCATAGTTGATCACATATAAAGGATCATGAACATACTTTCTCAATATAGAAACATGAAAGGTAGGGTGAACTTCCTCAAATGTTAGAGGTAGAGTCAATCCATATGCAACTAATCCAACTCTAACTACGATCTCAAAATGACAAACAAATTTAGGGTTGAGTTTTTCATTTTTCTTTCCAAATCTCACCACCCCTTTGATTAGAGAAATCTTAAGGTAAACTTTATCTCCTAGCTCAAATTCCAAATTTTTGCGTCTCTGATCAATATAAATCTTTTAACAGGATTGCGCTATTCTAAACTTTTCTAGAATGATTCAAACTTTTTCTGTGGTTTCTTATAAATAAGCAAAACTGGTTTCAGATTGAAACAACTGCTTTACTCCCACTTCATCCCAACAAAGAAGAGTCTTACATTTTCTCTTATACAATGCTTCAAATGGTGGTATGCCAATGCTAAAATGGTAGTTATTGTTATAAGTAAATTCCACTAACATCAACTATTTGGTCCAATTACCACGGAGCTATAGAATACAAACTTTCAATATATCCTCTAAAGTTTGTATAGTCATTTCTGACTGACCATCTGTCTGGGTATGATATGTTGGGAAGAAATTAAGTTTAGTTTCTAATATGGTCTAAAAGCTTTGTCAAAATCGAAAAACATATCGTGAATCTCTATCAGAACAATAGATACCGGTATGCCATGTAATTTCAAGATCTCATCAATATAAAATTTAGTAAATCACTATAACTGGAAGAAAGTGAACTGATTTAGTAAGACGATCTACTATAACCCATATGATATCATATCCATTCATAGTTTTGGGCAATCCTGAGACAAAATCCAATCCACTTAGGGATAGGGAGTGGTTCAAGTAGTCCACCAAGTTTTTAGTATTCAACTTTCATTGGCTCAAGTATCTGTGAATAAACTATACAATGTCTTTTCTCATACTAAGCCACCAAAAGGATTAACATAAATCCCTGTACATTTTGATGGATCCTAGATAAACCACAAAGGTTGAATTATGTGCTTCCTCCAAAATCAATCTCTGTAATCTCTAAGCCTCTAGAACTACTAACATATCCTGAAGTCTGACTGTTTCATTTGATATATTAAATTCAGGCTTCCCCCTTTAAGAACGTTTTCCATGAGCTTAATTGTCAGCTCATCAGCTTGCTGAACTACCATAATACGATCAGATAGATTTGGTCGGATCATAAATCGAGCCAAAAGAGACCCCTTGCCAGTAACCTTTGCATTAATCCTCAACTGCTCAAACTCAGCTATCATCTGATATTCTCGTACTAGCAGAGCTACTATTGGTACAGTAGATTTGTGGCTAAGGGCATCTGCTACAATATTTGCTTTGCTGGGTTAATTTTGAATGGTAACATCATAGTCCTTTAATAATTCAAGTCATCTGCATTGTCTTAAATTCAACTTATTTTAGGTAAATAAGTATTTAAAACTCTAATGATTAGTGAAAATTTCACAGTGTTTACCATAGAGGTAGTATCTCCAAATTTTCAAAACAAAAACAATAGTTACAAATTCTAGATCATGCGTAGGATAATTTTCTTCATGAGATTTCAACTGTCTAGAAGTATAAGCTATCACATTCTGTTTCTACATAAGTACACAAGCCAAACTGATCATGAATGCATCACTAAAGATTACGTATCCTTGTTCACTAACTGATAATGTTAGTACTAGAGTCGATACAAGTTTATCCTTTAGAGTCCGAAAACTATTATCATATTGTTCATCCCATCTAAAAGGTGTAATCTTACGAGTCAATCTCGTAATTGAGCAGCTATCGAAAAGAAATTCTTAACAAATCTATGGTAATAATCTACTAAATCCAGAAAACTACACATTTGTGTAACTGTAGTAGGTGTGGACCAGTTAACAACAGGTTCAATCTTCTTTGGATTTATAGAAAATCATCTACCAGAGACAATGTGACTCCAAAAAGTTATTTCACTGAACCAAAATTCATATTTACTTAGTTTGGCATATAATTTCTCGATTCTCAAAATCTATAAAGTAATGCAAAGATACTGTTCATGTTGAGCTCTATCTTTAGAATAAACAAATATATCATTAATAAATACCACAATGAAGTCATTCAGAAAGGGTTTGAAAATATGGTTCATCAAATCCATGAAAATTGTTGGAGCATTGGTTAACCCTAATGGTATAACCAAGAACTCATAGTGACCATTGTGAGTGCGAAACACCATCTTAGGTATATTTTCCTCTCTGATCCTGATCTGATGATAACCGAATCTAAAATTCAGTTTAGAGAAAACTGTGGTATCTCTCAATTGAGCAGTAACTGCATAAACTCTAGTCTGACCTCCCAGGCCAGGTGGCATACCCTGAGACTATTTCTATTGTGGCTGTGGTGGTAAAGTTAGCCTATATGATTCTAGTCTCAATGGAACTGGATGGGCTATTGCCATTGAGTCGGTAGAGGTCCAGGTGGTGGAACGTGCTATAAAGGAGCAGGTTGTGACTGCCCGGCCTAAGAGGACAACATGAAACATAATAGTCCAACTAAAAACATGTAAAATAAAGTCTTATTCCTCTCTTGCATGGCCCTGTATGAAAATTTCCGCAATTGGGATACGATGGCCTCTTATGGGAGCTCTCGCGCTACTCAAAATGCCTCTTCTTCTCATTTTTCTTCTTCATGCTTAAATCTTGGAATTCCGCTGGCCTTTTTCCCACTACATTTCTTGTTTGTCCTTAGTAACCAATTCCAAGACCTTTGCATTGTTCACTAGGTCCCGATAAGTGACAAAAGGCAAAGCTACCAGGTACCTCTGGGAGAAAGATTGCAATCCTTTTTAAACCTCGTTACTCTCTTTTCTTCTGTATCAACTAATTCTGGAGTATAAACTGATAGTTAGCAAGACAATTTTCATACTGGCTAACAGTTTGACTGCCATATCTCAAATTTAGAAATTCAGACATTTTCTGATCTCTAATAAAGTAAGTACATCTCTCATAGAAAATTTAGGTAAAATCACCTTAGCAAATACACTAAAGGTCATTCGCATTTCGGAGTCTCAACTCCGAATTCTACTAACCATAGGCAGTTTTCTACAGATAATGGGTGGCAAGTCTGACCTTGTATTTCTTAGCAATCATAAATTCAGAGAAGAGTCTCTGCACCTCCACAATCTAGGTCTCTATAACCTAAGGATCATCATTTCCTGAAAAAATCATTGGTTCCATCTTCCTAAACTCAGTCATCAATTTTTGAAACCGATGATCCTCTCAACACATACTAGAGTTCCATCTATCTCCAAGTCCCTCTCGATACTCAGTGGCTCTTTGATCTCTTCGTGATATAGTTTGATGTGATTCAAAACCAATAGATATGACTGAAGTTGTTGAAACTGACATAGCTAAAAAAGTAGGAATGACTTGAATAGATGGAGAAATATTTGCAATCTTACTTCTTATCACTGGCTAAAAAAGTAGCCATTTAATCACACTATGATATGCAGTCACAATATAAACAAAACTATACATAATTCTCCTTGACCATCAACTATTCGTTTACATATAACAGACAATTCATACAAATCCAAAAGAGACACAAGAACATGTCTTGACAATGTAAGTGGGTCAGAAATAAGTAGGGATCGAAATCACTTGGTTCAAAGACTTCTACTCTACGATTCCCTCTCATTTCTGTAATCACCTGAAAACGATAATATCAGGGTCAATATAAACTGAACAAGTACACGGAAAACTAATAACATGCATAACAAGTAATTAGACAAAGGAATATCAATATGAGTATGCAAATAGCATGATATCAAAGAGTACACAAAAAATACACGTTATCTTAAACAATTCTAAAGAAATAAGTACAATTATTATTCTAAATTCATTATTCTTCTCTATTTTTATTATTCTAATTTGAAATTGATATTTAAGAAAAAAATAGAATGTCGAATCAAACTTGTGTATAAGGGTTTGAAAGAACAAACCAAAATTTGGTATTCTTAAATGAAATCTAGGTATTTTTAGATTAGACACTCTGTAACACCGACACTGCGGTGTCCGTACTACTGTACTCCTGTTCAGAAATTTAATAAAATATTTCTCAGTTATATATATATAAAAAAATGTTTCATTTATTTTGATTTTTGATTTTGGGGTATTTAAATTGAATTTTTTTGGTATATTTCAAATTTTTACCGTATCCACAAAATTTGGTATAAAATGAATATATATATATATATATATGTGTGTGTGTGTGTGTGTGTGTGTGTGTGTAAATAATAATAATAATAATAATAATAATAGTAAAAAAAAAACCGAGCGGAGTGCTGCGTTTTGCCCCCCAAAATTGGATTAGGGCTTTTAGCCCTAATCCCTTCTCTTTCTCCCTCTCTCTCTCTTTCTCTCTCTTTCTCTCCGCCTCTTCTCCTTCCCGCGGCCGCCTCACCTTCCTCCCCCTCCGCCGCCACTCTCTCTCCATCGCTGCTCTCCTCCCGCCAGCGTAGCTGTCCCACGAGCGCAGCCTGCAGTGCGATCCTCCTCGCGCGAGCGCACGACTGCCTGAGCACTCCACAGCGGGAACGTACGCTTGCTCGGGAGTGCACTTGTGCACGAGCGTGAGCGCATGCCTGCTCGGGAGCGCACCTGCGCGCGAGCACACTCCAGCCCACTAGCGCGCAACCCGCGAGCCCACCAACCCGCAAGCCCACCAGCCCGCGATGGCCCGTGAGCTTGCGACCAGATGTCTCCTTCAAGAGCTCACCTGTAGTCCCCGCAGAAACCCTAGGTCGCGGCTTTTTCACTGCATGTTTTCAACCAATTCGACAGGCGAACGAAAGCTAGGTCTGAGATTTTGCGAAACCCTAGGTGAGAGAGAAATGCGATCTCTTCAATATTTGAAATAAATTTTATCAAATTTAGGTTTCAATACCTTTAAGATGGTATTGGTGTATATTTCTAAATTGAGGAATTAAGATTTATATAAACTTAGGGAAGATGATAAACCCAAAGAATAATTGGAAATTTGATGACAATTGTGATAACCTAATTAGGTTGACTTTCTTGAAAATTCGAGGAGTCGATTTGTTTTGATTTTGGAAAATAGGAACCACACTCCCTAGAAAAGTGAGTGGGACCCTAATCTCTTGCATAAAATAGTGAAACCTGATTTTATCGTGTTTTTAATAAAATATGCTTTTGATATACATTGTCTCGACGTATCGAATTGAAATTCAAATCTGTTTTGTGATTATTGGAGTGTCGTACTTATATTTTTATGATTATTCATCCATGTTTGAAATGAAATGAAATTGTGTCATGATTTGAGAAATGAAATGTTTTCTATTCTACCATTACATTGGTTTGTTGAATTTAAATGATTTGATAATTGTATTGGTATACGAATTTAAAATGTTTTGATGATCTGTATGGGTCAGGTGCCCATTTGTGATGAGATGATCTGAATGGGCCGGGTGCCCACTTGTGATGATATGACATTATTTGATAAATTCCATAGCTACGAAAGACGTTTGTAGAGGCACCAGGTTGCCCGGATATGCTTTTGTAGGAGGTATCCGCAAATGTCATATTTCTAATGGCTATAAGCGCGGTCGGTTGAACCCAAGTAAGGGGGAGGACGTGTGTGACACTACCATCTAGTACCGGGCGGGGTCCTATATACAATGATGAGCTAACCCCAGCGAACTCATGGCCAATGTCAGGGTAAAAAGTTATTTTTGAAAATTCTTTGCATAATAAAACTCCCGATGCACATGTCATTGGTCATGGTTGACCTTTGCCAAAATCCTTTCGGCTTGCTCTATGATCTACTTGATTTTAAATGGATGCATATATGTATGTTATCGTATGAATAATTAAATGAGTTCATTTTAGCGAGCATATCATGATTTACTATAAATTTTGAATTATTGATTATGAACGATATTATTTGACACTCCAATATTCACCTACACTATTATTGCTTGAGATTAATCCTCTCACTCACTGGATATCTTCCTTGATACTCACCCCTTTTCTTTCCCTCCTCAGACAGGATTATTATGCTAGAGCGACGCTTCGGCTCTTGAGGAATTGATAGCTCGTTGGCAAATTTGAGTGTTTTTCAACGGTGAGATTTAAATTAAGTTGAGATATGAGCTCTGTATTTTTATTTTCGACCCTGTGAGGTCTTGACCTTGAGATCCGTAGTTGATCGTGTATTTATTTTGGATTGACTGTATTATTTATGTACATTAAATTGTGAAACTCTCATATTTCATTTGCATTGAGACAAATTGTAGTGTTTGAATATTAACTTGGGAAAAGTGATTGTAAATTATATAAAACTTAGCCCCGCTCAGTGTGGTGACTTCTCATGCTCTAGTTGGACATGACAGTAGAGGTTTGTGGTTAGGATTGTTGAAAATTTACTTAGCCTGATATTGTTCTGGATGTCTGCTGTGGTTGGTGGGTTGTTGTGAGGTTGGGATAGACATTTTATTTTATTTACAGGATGATTTTAAATTGTACAGGGTTAAACAGGTTTATTTGTACATAGGAGACCTCTGATTTATGGGGATTTTCTATCCGATTTTATGTAAAAATACAGCCGACATTCAGGGTAATGGGCGGCTGTTCACGACCCCGATTCGGGACGTGATAGTTCTATTGATATCAGAACATCTAGGTTAGAGAAAAGATAGTAGTGAAAGTCTTCCCAAATACGTTTAAAAGTTCTCAATGCATTAGAAAGTTTCATACAATCATTTAAAGTCTCGTACACGGTCATAGGCATATAAGATCATTTATTGTAAAGAGTACGTTATACGAGGCATACATTCCATAATTCCGCATTCGAATACCTTCATTCATAACTTGAATTCTATTTTTAGGGGGTTAGTTACCCAGTAACTAACCCTAATCCTTGCTTATATCTAAAGAAACGGTGCTCTCTTTGCAGAATTATGCCGCCTAAACGTGGTAGGCGCGGTACACCACCGGAGAGTCCCTCAGTGCCTGAGACTTCTAGGGCACTTGGGGCACTTGAGGCTCCACGAGCACTGGAGGATGCTTCTTCTACTCACGCACCTTCTCCAGTGCCACCCCCAGCACCTCTACCGACTGGTACAGCCGAAATTCCTCCACCACCACTCGATGTCTTGAGGCAGTGGCAGGAGTGGTACAGTAGATATGGGGCGCAGATGCCATCGCCTCTACTACAGACTCCAGCGACAGCACCTACGGCCGTACCTGCACCCACAGCACCGATTCCTCCTTCAATGGTTGGTCCTTCTGTTTTTACTCCAACTGATGAGACGTCGGCTACTTTGAGGCGCATCCATGAACTCACTCAGTTGGTGAAAGAGTCTCGGTAGCTCGGATGCACAAACTTTTCAGGATCCAGTGATGCCGTAGCGATGAAGCACTGAATCAACAGGACTCATAGGATCCTTATGGATTTGGGGTTGTCAGAGGAGCTCAGATTGAGAGTTGCTAAGAGACTCCTCGACGGAGATACCCTCTCGTGGTAGGAGGCTATCCGTGACAGTGCTACACAGACCCTGCGGTGGGAGGACTTCCTACGAGAGTTCGACCACAGGTACTTTACCTAGTTCCAGGAGGACCGGATGAGGATGGAGTTCCTGCACTTACGCCAGGGGACGAGGTCAGTTTCAGAGTACGAGGCTAAACTTAGACGACTAGCGGCCTTTGTTCCCGACATAGTTACACCAGCTCAGATGAGATTTAAGTTTGAAGACGGCCTCCAATTTAGTATCAGAAAATATATGACAATGACTCCCTCTTTTACACTATCAGAGGTGATTGATTCAGCATATCGGGTAAAGAAGATTGTCCGAGCTGAGACTAGAGAGAGAGAGAGTCACCAGAAGAGGAAGACTGGGTCACAGGGGGACAGTTTTCGAAGATGGGTAGAGGTTTTGGATGTCCCGGAGGTTCTTCAAACTTCAAATTAACAAGACTGGGACAGGGGCCTCGACCATAGGATTTCAGGGCACCAGATTCTAGTGTCTCTACATAGACTATTACACAGAGACAGCCTTTCTGTCGTTGATGCGACAGCCACCATGCCTTTGGGGCATGTCGAGTACCAGTTACTTGCTTCTAGTGTGGGAAGCAAGATCACGTTAGGAGTGTCTGCCCAGATTTAGGTCGAGGAGAATCTACTTTGCAGAGTCGTACTGATACTTCTAGCACAGGCCAGCAAAGGACACTTGCGCACTCAGCTCTTTTCGCTCCCCGGACTGTAGCCGGGAGTAATACAGTGCCAAGACCGTTGCGACAACAGCCTAGGGTCCAGGCTCGTGTGTTTGCAATGACAAAGGAGGACGCACAAGCAAACCCTGATATTATTATGGGTAATCCTCCCGCAGATCCCTCAGTATAGTACTTTTGTTGTACTTTCTGTATGAGTTTTTTGTATATCATGATATCTATCTACAGTTTTGACTAATTAAAATTTTAGAAACTTAACTAGTTTGATATATATATGAATTTGTCTAATTTTCTTTGTATTTTAAATATCTTTAATCTTTTTCGTATCTTTAAATACCATATGAATATTTGGTATCGATGTCCGTATTCTTATAGATACTGGGTCGAATTTTTCATATATAAGCGACAGGTTCGCTCGCCATTCTGATAGACCACTTTCGCCACTTGATGAGGAGAGTCACTCCTCTTGACAAGCATATCATTCGAGATACAGTCATAGGGATTGTGAGGTCGGTATTGGGGAAGCGGTATTAGAGACAGATCTGATTCCGCTCCCTATCACAAATTTTGATGCCATCCTAGGGATGGATTGGCTCAATTTACACTGGGCTTCCGTGGATTGTTTCACGAAAGAGGTTGAGTTTCGAAGGTTCGGGCAGCCACCGTTAGTATTCCGGGGCCCCATTGTATTATATCTATTATAAAGGCCAGACGTTTGGTATGCCGTGGTAGTGCAGCTTATCTGGCTTATATTATCGACACTACCGCTGAGGGACCGAGACTTGAAGATGTCCCTGTGGTGCAGGAGTTTCCAGAGGTATTCCCGAGGAGTTTTCTGGATTACCACTAGTTCGGAAGTTCGATTTTGAGATTAATCTAGTACCGAGAACCAATCCTATTTCTATTTTGCCGTATAGAATGACGCTTGTGGAACTGAGAGAGTTTAAGATTCAGTTGCAGGAACTCCTAGACAAGGGGTTTATTTGCCTGAGCACTTCACCTTGGGACGCTCTGGTGCTGTTTGTAAAGGAGAAAGATGGTACACTTAGGATTTGTGTGGATTACAGGCAGTTGAACAAAGTCACCATAAAAAACCGATATCCCCTACCACGTATCGATGATTTGTTTGATCAGCTGTAGGGAGCCAGGGTTTTCTCTAAGATTGATCTCCGTTCGGGTTATCATTAGTTGAGAATTCGGGCCGAAAATATACCCAAGACAGCTTTTCGCACCCAATACGGTCATTACGAGTTTCTAGTCATGCCGTTTGGGCTGACAAATGCCCAGCTGCTTTTATGGATCTGATGAATCGAGTTTTCTACGACTATTTGGATCGGTTCGTCATTGTATTGATCGATGACATCTTGATATATTCACGGAGTAATGAAGATCATGTTCAGCACCTTTGGGTGGTATTGCAGATATTTTGTGAGAAGCAACTATATGCCAAATTCTCAAAATGTGAGTTTTGACTGAGACAAATTGGATTCTTGGGGCACATTGTTTCTACGGAGGGTATTTTTGTTGATTCGCGGAAGGTTGAGACTATAGTGAAGTGGTAGCAGCCACAAACAGTTACCGAGAATCGTAGTTTTGTCGGTTTGGCCGGATATTATCATAGATTTGTAGAGGAATTCTCCCGGATAGCTATTCTATTGTCTAGATTGACCCAGAAGGGGGTCAAGTTTGTTTGAGACGACCGTTGTGAGGCAAGTTTCCAATAGCTCAAACAACGGTTGACATCCGCTCCTATTTTAGCCCTTCCTACTAGTAGTCGGGAGTATGCAGTATACAGTGATACTAACCGATAGGGATTGGGTTGTGTTCTGATACAGGATAGTCAGGTTATTGCATATGTCTCATGACAGCTAAAGAAACACGAGGTTAACTACCCGACATATGATTTAGAGTTGGCAGCCATAGTCTTCGCATTGAAAATATGGCGGCATTATCTTTATGGGGTGACTTATAGGGTATTCACGGATTACAAAAGTTTAAAGTACTTGTTCACCCGGCGGGAGTTGAACCTCAGACAGAGGAGATGGTTGGAGTTATTGAAAGACTACGACCTTATCATTGATTACCATCCGGAAAGGCAAATGTGGTAGCAGATGCATTGAGCCGAAAGTCATCGTCCTCCTCTTCTCCCTCTACTATGACAGAGAGTACTTACCTCTCTTACTTGATGGGACTCCGTACACTCGGGGTCAGTTTGACTAGTGATGATCGAGAAGTACTACTAGCTCGATTTGAAGTGAGACCGACTTTGTTTGATCATATTAAAGAGTTTTAGGGGTCAGATGAGGAGCTCCAGAGTATTCTTGAGAAGATCGGCAGAGGTGAGAGTGGAGACTTCCGAGTCCGCGATGACGAACTAGTTGTATACAGAGAGCAGGTTTGCATTCCCACTGACAGCGATCTCTGCAAGGCCATACTCGAGGAGGCGCACTCCTCCACTTATACATTGCATCCGGGTGGTACCAAGATGTATCGAACTATTCGGGATAGTTATTGGAGGCCTGGCATAAAACAGAAAATTACAGATTTTGTGGCTAGGTGTTTAGTTTGCCAGCAGGTGAGGGCCGAGTATCAACGGCCGGCTGGTACATTACAGCCCTTACCCATCCCTGAGTGGAAGTTGGATCACATTACTATGGATTTTGTGACAGGGCTACCGCGGACTTCATCACGGCATGATGTAATTTGGGTGATTGTAGATCGACTCACCAAATCCGCACATTTTCTTCCTATTTGCAGTGACTATCCTTTGGAGACCTTGGCACGTCTTTGCATTAATAAGATAGTCCGGCTGCATGGTGTTCCTATGTCGATAATATCAGACAGGGATACAGGGATCCGAGATTCACTTCTAGATTTTTGCCCAAGTTACAGGAGGCAATGGGTATAACGCTGAATTTTAGTACAGCCTATTATCCGCAGACAGATGGTCAGTCAGAGATGACCATTCAGACCCTTGAGGACATGCTGAGGGCATGTGTGATAGATTTCCGAGGTAGTTGGGATCGGCACCTTCCACTGGTCGAATTCGCATATAATAACAGCTATCAGGCCAGTATAGAGATGTCCCCGTATGAGGCACTGTATGGCAAGAAGTGCTACACCCCGATATGTTGGGATGAAGTCGGAGAGCGACGTCTCAGCAGTGTGAGTTGATTGAGAAAACGAAAGATAAAGTAAAGGTCATCCGTGAGCGGATGAAAGCCGCCCAGGATAGACAGAAGGCATATGGCGATCGTAGGCGACAACCTCTTGAGTTTACCACTAGAGATATGGTTTTTTTTAGGATATCTCCTTGGAAAGGAGTTATACGGTTCAGGCAGCGGAGCAAGTTGAGCCCCAAATATATTGGTCCCTTCCGTATCCTTGAGAGAGTCGGAAGTGTGACATACAGATTGGAGATGCCAGATAAATTATCCCGTATTTATGATATTTTCCATCTCTCAGTACTTAGGAAGTATTTGGCCGTTCCTTCTCAAGTACTTGAGCCTCTACCTGTTGAGTTACGAGAGGACCTTAGTCTTCCAGTTCAGCCCATGGCTATTCAAGAACGGCAGGTCAGCAAACTGCGAAGCAAGGAAGTCTCGTTGGTCAGAGTTGTGTGGAGGAGTGACCAGGTCAAGGAAGAGATCTGGGAGCCCGAGTAGGCTATGAGGAGACAGTAACCCTATTTATTTGTTGTTTAGTTTTCTTTTAGTTTCGAGTACGAAACTTTTTTTAGGAGGTTAGAAAATGTAATACCGACACTGCGGTATCCGTACTACTGTACTCCTGTTAAGGAATTTAATAAAATATTTTTCAGTTATATATATATATATATATATATATATATATATAAATGTTTCATTTATTTTGATTTTTGATTTTAGGGTATTTAAATTGAATTTTTTTTTGTATATTTTAAATTTTTACCATATCCGCGAAATTTGATGTAAAATGAATATATATATATATGTAAATAATAATAATAATAATAATAATAAGAGTAAAAAAAAAACCCAACGGAGTGCTACGTTTTGAGGCAAAACGCAGCACTCCCCCAAAATTGGATTAGGGCTTTTAGCCTTAATCCCTTCTCTTTCTCCCTCCCTCTCTCTCTCTCTCTCTCCGCCTCTTCTCCTTCTCGCGGCTGCCTCACCTTCCTCCCCCTCCGCCGCCGCTCTCTCTCCACCGTTGCTCTCCTCCTCGTGAGCGCAGCCTTCCCGCGAGCCCAACCTCCCCACGAGAGCAGCCTCCCCACGAAAGCAGCCTCCCCGCGAGCGCAGCTTGCAGCGCGATCCTCCTTGCGCGAGTGCACGCCTCAGCTCGCGAGCTCGCAGCTTGCAGCGCAATCCTCCTCGCGCGAGTGTGCCACTACGCACGATCTTCTACCAGCGCTCCACAGCGCGAGTGCGTGACTGCCCAAGCGCTCCACAGTGAGAGCGAGAGCGCGCGCCTACTCGGGAGCGCACCTGTGCACGAGCACGAGCGCACGCCTGCTTGGGAGTGCACTTGCGCGCGAGCGCGCTCTAGCCCACTGGCGCGCAACCCGCTAGCCCACCAACCCGTGAGCCTGCCAGCCTGCGAGCCCACCAGCCCGCCACGGCCCGCGAGCCCGCGACCAGTTGTCTCCTTTGAGAGCTTACCTGTAGTCCCTGTAGAAACCCTAGGTCGTGACTTTTTCACTGCAGGTTTTAAATCAATTCAATGGGCGAACGAAAGTTAGGTCTGAGATTTTGCGAAACCCTAGGTGAGAGAGAAATGCGATCTCTTCAATATTTGAAATAAATTTTATCAAATTTAGATTTCAATACTTTTAACATGACATTGGTGTATATTTCTAAATTGAGGAATTAAGATTTATACAAATTTAGGAAAAATGATAAACCCTAAAAATAATTGGAAATTTGATAACAATCGTGATAACCTGATTAAGTTGACTTTTTTGGAGATTCGAGAAGTCGATTTAGTTTGATTTTGGAAAATAGGGAGTGACCACCCTCTCTAGGAAAGTGAGTGGAACCCTAATCTCTTCCATGAAATAGTGAAACTTGAATTTATCGTGTTTTTAATAAAACATGCTTTTGATATGCATTGTTTCGACGTATAGAATTGAAATTCAAATCTATTTTGTGATTATTGGAGTGTCGTACTTATGTTTCTACGATTATGCATCCATGTTTGAAATGAAATGAAATTATGTCATGATTTGAGAAATTGAATGTTTTCTATTCTACCATTGCATTGGTTTGTTAAATTTAAATGATTTGATGATTGTATTGGCACACGAATTTAAAATGTTTTGATGATCTGTATGGGTCGGGTGCCCATTTGTGATGAGATGATCTGTATGGACTGGGCGTCCATTTGTGATGATATGATATTATTTGATAAATTCCGTAACTACGAAAGGCGTTTGTAGAGACACCGGGTTACCCGGATACACTTCTGCAGGAGGTATCCGCAAACGTTATATTTCTAATGGCTATAGACGCGGCCGTTTGAACCCAAGTAAGGAGGAGGACGTGTGTGATGCCACCGTCTAGCACCGGCCGGGGTCCTATACACGATGATGAGGTAGTACCAGTGAACTCATGGCCAACGTCGGGGTAGAGAGCTACTTTTGAAAACTCTTTACATAATAAAACTCCCGATACGCCTGTTCTTGGTCATGGCTGACCTTTGCCAGGATTCTTTTCGGCTTGCTCTATGATCTACTTGATTTTAAATGGATGCATATATGTATGTTATCGTGTGAATAATTAAATGAGTTCATTTTAGCGAACATATCATGATTTACTGCAAAATTTGAATTATTGGTTATGAATGATATTATTTGACACTCCAATGTTCACATCTACTATTAGTACTTGAAATTAATCCCCTCACTCACTGGATATCTTCCTTGATACTCACTCCTCTTCTTTCCCTCCTCAGACAGGATTATTGTGCTAGAGCGACGCTTCGACTCTTGAGGAATTGGTAGCTCATTGGCGGATTTGAGTGTTTTTCGACGGTGAGATTTAAATTAAGTTGAGATATGAGCTCCGTATTTTTATTTTCGACACTATGAAGTCTTGACCTTGAGATCCGTAATTAACCGTGTATTTATTTAGGATTGACTGTATAATTTATGTACATTAAATTGTGAAACTCTCATATTTCATTTGCATTAAGACAAATTGTAGTGGTTGAATATTAACTTGGGAAAAGTGGTTGTAAATTGTATAAAACTTAGGTCCGCTCAGTGTGGCGGCTATTCATGCTATAGTTGGGCATGACAATAGAAGTTTGTAACTAGAATTGTTGGAAATTTACTTAGTCTGGCGTTATTCTGGGTATCTGCTGTGGTTGGTGGGTTGTTGTAAGGCCGGGATGGCCATTTTATTTTATTTACAAAATGATTTTAAATTGTATAAGTTAAACAGGTTTATTTGTATATGATAGACCTTTGATTTATGGGGAGATTCTACTCGATTTTCTGTAAAAATACAATCGGTATTCAGGATAACGGGCGGCTACTCACGACCCCAGTTCGGGGCGTGACACACTCCAAACACTTCACCTGTTTTTAATTCTACCATTATACAGAGAAAAGATATATCTATAGTTTCTCAAGTTTTGTCTGTAGGTTTCACAAAGTTTTCAAAACTCTATATACTAACTGTGTTTCTTAAACTTCGCCTGCAAGCTTCGCAAAGCTTTTGAAGAAGTCATCATAGTATCACTTTTTCTTTATATTATTTTATGTTCACACGAAATAATGATCATAAAAATCCCAATTTATCGTGAGGATTACACAGGATTCATAAGCAGATATCACTAATATACAGTATTTATAGTTAATCAACTCATAACACTAATGAAATATTTCAATGAGTTTCCAATGTCACATGTCATTTGAAAGTATGAAAGTCTAGCTTTTTCAGAAGAAAACCCCACTCGATTTGTAATCGTGCAGAAAAAGATATTAAATAAAGAATAGAGTATGGTCATACTATCTAGAATGTTAAATCATGATTTTCTTCCATCTTTTAAGATTCCAAAGTGAGATTTTTCTTTCTTTTTTCATTCCATTTTTATTTAAATATTATAAACAATCTGAAAACATATTAAGTATGGTTATTAGGTATCAAAGAAACAACACAAGTATAGTACTTATCTTTTCAAGCTTTAAAGTCCACTCCTCTTTAGCTTTTTCAACATTTTTGCTTTTTATTTATTTTTCAACTTGTTCTATAAATGTTCTACACTTCTTTTTACTTCCCAAAGACTAGAGTTAACACATATATAGATAAAAGTGGTTCATGTCAAACTCAAATAGTTATTTTAATGAAGTTTAGTGTGAGTTTGTGGAGGAGGAATATAAAATCCAAAAATAGAAATTCTAGAAAGAGGAAAGTTGTGTCCTAAACTTTCTCCCCCCTCTCTTTTGACATAAATGGAATGTGGGCCCCAAGCATAATGAGGTGCCAAAGGTAATAGTGTCGCGTGCTAGGTGATGATGTGCCAGGTGTCCTTTTTTTTTATATTTTTTTTTATCTTTATTTTTCTTTTGTGAGTTTCACACCAAACCCTAATTCGATCTCATGTTGCCTTATTCCGATCATTTCCATTCGCTAATTTGTTCCCTGGTCTATATTAATTTTAATATGTTCGACCTCTACTTAAAACCATAAACATAAAAATCGAAACATGTCTGGCAAATAAAAAGAAAATCAATGAATTTTATTATAGTGCGATATAAAAAATTTAAATGTGTTCAATAAAATACAAATGTAAATGCATATTTTAATATTTTCTAAAAATAAGACATTACAATTTATGTGTTTAAAATGATAAAGTTTAAAATAATTTAAATATTACTAAGAGATAATATACTTTATTTTAGAGAGATAAAAATTAATTTTTATTTTTTAGTAAAATAAAATTAATGTGTTTACCTTTGAAGAAAAAAATTTAAAATTAATATGTTTAGAGAAATAATGTTTAACTTAATTTAATTCATTTAGAGAGAAAATTAATTTGATTATTTTTAAAAAATTAAAATTTGCTTTTAAAGAGAATAAAAACTCGTTTAAGCAGAAAAGGTAAAGTAAATTGCATTTTTTTTTTATAGAAAGAGAAAACTGATATATTTACTTTTAGAAAGAAATGATTTATATATGTTCAATTGAAAAGGATGCAAAACAATCAGCTAAATCATAGGTAAACTTAGTAATTTGCATACCAAACACAGAATGAAAAAAATTACCCATCAATCATTTTCTCATCTATGCCTTCTCTCTAATACTTTCCCGTCTTGACCTTTCGCCTAATGCAAAACACTCTTAGATAATCACTTAGACACATCAATTCATAAGAAAATAAATCTCAATTTAGTCTAGCAATTCTGGGTCCCTTTTTTTATTTTTTGATTTTTCAATGAACTACATATCGATTGGGAGGTACAAATAAGGGAAAATGATTAGGTTAAGGAAGTGAGCACAAAATTCGTCCCAAGAGTGCCTCAAGGGACACTTTTTTGGGGGGAGGTGGGGGTTTGCTTCTGATTAATGAATCAAGAGGCTGCCTTGTACCAACGGAAAGTGGGATCACCGGAGAGACCATTAAATTTCTTAATTAAAACTCAATACATGAAAACTCCCTTTATGAAAAATCCAATAGTAATTCAAATTACAATAGTAATTCAAATTAGATTAATCAAAGTATAAATTAAAATATAACTTTTGATACCGATTAATCAAGCACCAAAAATATTTTTATTAAAAAGGGATCATGTTATGCTTTGGCAATCATATCAATAACCCCATGTTGCATTGTCCCAAACCAGATTTGGGTTTACAAATTCATAGGCCGACCGTGTACCCGTCAAACAATTACAAAAAGAAAAAATTTCCACCCCAATTTTGTTCCCTTGGAAAATTCCAATTGAGTGGCGCGTACCAATCAAGAAACGCCGTTTAAGAAACGATAGACTCAAATGCTTATGGATACTCCAGTTAATGCAGTCATGAGGTTCACCCATCCATGGTCCAACTCCTCAGAAATTGCAGTAGCAGCTGTTTCTCGATAGAAGACGAAGTTTAAAACAAGATAAAACATTTCAATATATCATTTTGGATTGGTTTGACCATATGTATCTTCCAATCTAAGCATTTAGCACCAGTCGCATAACACGCAGACTCGTAAGCATATGCAAGCACTGATGGGCCCGAAGGTCGGTGAGCATTAATTTGGACAAAATCTGGTAAATCAAGAGAATGAAGCTCCATATAATACTCCCAAATCCTCAAAAGCACTGCTTCCAAGGGGAACATCTAGTGTCATATCACAAGAAAAAGGTAAAGATGCCCAGCATATCACATTTACAGTAGTACTTGGATGAATATAAAATAAGGACTACCTAGAACCATGCCAAGGGAGTTTTATCTGCAATTTCTTTCATGCTGTACACATTTTGAAAGAAGCTTCACTTGCGGCATAGCTCTAAAATCCTCGAAAGCATGTTTAGACAGAAGGTCTATGCACACTTCATCAAGCACTAACGATTCATTACCATCACCATATACAGAAGACATCCATCCACTCCATGTGGATAGCAGCTATTTACAAGGATTTTCAGAAATCTTCACAGCTATTGAGGTCGAATGGTAACCAGATTCGGGAGGTCAGTGGCCTGGAGTTTTTTTATGTCATTTGCAGTTACCTTGCAGGACTCCAGTGACAGAGATTTCAAATTCTTCAAGGATTTAAGATGCTGCAAACCAGAACTCGTTACTCGAGAGTTTGAAACATTTAATGAGACCAATCCAGTTAGCCCTGCATTTCCGTAAAAGATCATAAGAGCTAGCTACAGATGTAAGGGTAAACATAGACCATATAGAAATTAGATGTTTGTGCTTGGTGAAAGAGACTAGAGGTATGACAAAAGCAATGTGCATAACTTTTTTGATTGAAAAATAAGGATCATGGATTGATAAAATTTGATAGCAGTCTTCGAATACCAAAAGCAAATACTTGAGCACCCAAATACCTCTCCTGGAGATGTGACTTGTTAGACATCAAATAGAAGAGCTAGCTTAACCGTGTCCCATTTGAGTTCGGAGAACACGATAATCATTACAACAGTTGCCACAAAGGAGTCATACCTATCACTTCCCAACAAACATCCACCACTGTTGTACCACAATTGTTTCGAGGGGCTCCTGGATCATACTCATCTCAAGCTGGTTCACAATAAAAGCTGGAAAATGGGTCTGACCAATACAGTAATGCTAAAATTTGCCGAGAGTCTCAACCAAACATAACATAGCCTGCCATTTTCATAACTACCAACTTGGTGGCCACACATAAAACCAACTCCAAAACCAGCCAAGTTGTTCACTACACGTCAAAGCTAGAATTATCGCTCGCCACTAAGATCCAGCCATACATTTTTGCTACCCTCAAAATCTTTGTATCAAATATATTAACCACCATCACTTTTCGTAGGTTCAAAATATAATTATTTGATATAAACAATAAACAGTGCATACAAACAGGGAGAGAGCTTATGGAAATACCAGAAAGCAACTCCAGAGATTTATCAGTTAGGCTGGTGTTCTGTGATATATTTAGCAATGACAAGGATGAGAGATCTCGAATATTCTTCACACCAGCATCAGTTAACCCTCCCCCACATATTTCCAGGGATTGCAGCTTCTTAAGACCTTGTTCAAAATTCAAACGAAAACCATGAAAACCACTCGGCAGCTTGACGATATGATGCAAGAATACACATGCAGATCCATTATCTTATTAGCATGGCCATTATAAAAATGCCAATTACACTGAAAACTAAGCACTGGGAGTAAAAAGTTCAGGCAACATAATCTGTACAATTAAAGAACTACTTTGCCAACATAAAGATATAATTCCTATAGTTTCAGAGGTTTAAACACAGCTGAAGCTTGTGTTAAGGGGGGGGGGGGGGAAGGGGGAAGCAGCGCACCCAATTGAACCATCAAAAGCCAATAAATCTTAATACTCTCACTTGGGGTTCTATCCATCCAATATGTTTCAGATATGTCAAACTTAATGTATTCAAGATCAATAGCCAAATAGTTAAAACAGGCTTGCCCAAGGGCGGGACCATATACAGCTCTAACAATGCCAAAATGTATCATCTTAGCACACTTTCCCTTGCAGCAGGACTTAAAAACATGATTCTAGCAAGGCATGGAACCCAAATTAGAGTTACCAGCAATCTAGCATCTAATCATTAATCACATGTGATGCAAATGTCCAATGTCTAAATCTTAGAAGTGTATGCTCCTAACTCATTCATGCGATTAACATACTTCGAAGATGGTTTGTCCCAGAGTCTGAAATACGAGCTCCAAAAAGATCCAAATGAGTCAATCCAGTCAAAGCTGTGTCAAAAAAAGGCAGGACAAATGCATGTTAAAAAATATTATGCATCAAAATCAAAACAATTATTAAAAGATATTATCTATTAGAATAAATCAATAATTGATTTGATTTTGAGAAGATTTGACTTTGTTTTCATATTACAATGGGTTTTCTATTTAAATCCAAGCTATTGTAATATTTTATTGAAACAATAGATTATTAGATTTTCAAATTATTATATTACTTCTCATATGATATCAGAATTCCCTTTGCAAAAGAGATGCAAAAACACATCTAGATTTTTCTTTAGGTCCTCTATCGAGATTTTGTGCCATTCATTATTAGCCATTTGGTATATACCAAATGATTATACTCTTTGGCACGATCACAGACAACAACAAGACCTCAAAACAACCTCCCACATGCCCACACACCACCAAAAACCCCTGCAACAGCCATTTGAATCCCTACAACAATTTCAACTTTTTCAGCTCTCTACCACTCATCAGATCACCTCATAATCATTTGGTATGTACCAAACTTTACTACCTCTAAAGTCGATCCAAACGGCGATAACCAAATCTTATTAGAACCTCTTTATTACCATTCTTATTAGAGTCTGCGTTGTTGCTCTTATCAGATTCTCTGTTGTTCTTATGAGCTTTTCTATTGCTTCACTTATCAGCATTGGTAGCCTTTGCTGAATTCCAATGACCACTTCGTGGTATAACATTTGTTTCAAACTCAAGCGATTTTTATTATACCACATTATGTTTGAGGGGGAATATTATAAAATATTACGTATCAACATCAAATCAATTATTAAACGATATTGTACATTAAAACAAATCAATAATTGATTTGATTTTCAGAATATTTGACTTTTTCTGTTTTCATATTTGTAATAATGGGCTTTCCATATAAACACACCATATTGTAATAGTTTATTAAAATAATAGATCATGAGGGTTTCAAATTATTATATTGCTTCCCATAATATTTATGAAAATATTGAAAAAGCTACTTTTTCAAAAACTGATATCCGAAGGTCAAGAAACATATACATAGCATGCAAACTTATTTAGGAAGGGGAAAAAAAAGCAAGTGAACATGAGAAAAATCTGTATCAAAAGTTTAATAACCAGGATATGTTTCTAACTTTTCTTTTTATCGGTTCATATTTTGTTTCATTATATCCACATTATATTTTGATCGCTTACGAGGCCTGACTTGAAGGGCCAACAGAAGAGGTTAAATTCAACTTAGAGAAGTGACAAAATATAGAAGTTAGCAATGAAAAGAAAGACTGCTCGCAATAACATTTCTCTTGGAAATGCAAAGCGAATGTCGTGTGAGGGGTCCAAAGGCACGAAAGTTTCAGTTTTTAGCTTTGTGCAACATAACTCATACATTACCAAAATAGGTTCGATGAAATTCCATCTTCTTGAGGATTACCATCAGTAAAGACATTTAAAATAATGTTTGAATATCAATTTCACCAATCAACGGGTGCTAAATGCTTGCACATATAAACCACCCAAAACCTTTGTAAGTTGGAATTTCACTACTCAAACCAATTTAATACTTCACCTGTGCCAGCCAAGTATGCCAACAAAACTTGTACACAGTTGAAAGCATCAAAATCTAATTGCAGATATCATAACACTGAATTGATTTACACTGCTAAAGGTGCATAATAGAGCATGACTTCCACCATGCGACCAAAACTGCAGTATGATCCTGATTCCCAAATTTTTCAACAGAGAATGTAGCAGACTTTAAATGCAAAACAAAATGGAAATGAACATAAACACAAAAAAACACATTTAAGGACACAGATGAGGATGCACCATTGAAGCAACATATTCTTTTTCCCGTATAGTTTTAGCATTCACATTTATACTAATACTTTGTTCCTATTCACATTTTAAAATAAAAAAAATAGTAAATTCATTTAAGCGAATGGGCTATCAAAGCAACAAGATATTCTTACAGAAACTTAAAATAAGCAGCATTACAGTTGTAGTGATTATAATTATGTGAGGTGGAAGAGCTCAAGAAGTGCAGTCAAGTGCTCAAGAGTCTCCCAATGAAAAATAAGAAGAGAACACACTACTTGGTACATTCATCACATATTCAGTGTTTTCTAAGAGTCTTAGTCATGACATTCTTTCTAATTACAATGAAATCAAATTATAAATCACTAGCACTGGTTATGGCAGATCTGGATAGAGTTCGACCTTGAATCTTGTGTTTCTAGTAGTATTTGGGGTGGTGAGTGCATAAACTTTAAATCACCCCAGAAATAGCAACATATCACAACCATCCAAATGAAGAGAATATGCGCACATACATTTATATATAAGCTCAAAAAGTAAATCAGCAGAATAAGGGAAGGGATCCCACAGCAGACAGTCCAAAATGCAGAACTGCTTACTTGTAAGAGTTGCAATACCAGTATCTGTGATTTGGCGAACATCAAGATTGAGCGACTTAAGGGATGAAAGCCCAGACAGTTTTCTTAAGCCGTTATCAGTAACACCAGTAAAAGAAAGATTTATACTCTCCAGGTTAGTCAAACCTATACACAAAAGAACAAAAGGCAAAGAACAAGTGATTCTTTATCAGCCAACAGAAACATTAATGCAACGATGATTTAATAGAACCTATGCAGCAGCATTACTACAAGAAAAGAAACCCACCCTAAACCCTAGTGACCCCCATGCAAGAACCTAGGATATACACTATTTCCTCATTCACTTATTTCATCGTAAGAAACATTATGGGAAAAACTATTACTTTATATATGAAGGAGAAACCGATAACGACATACAGATAGTTGTAGGAATCCAAGTGCAAGATAAAAATAGCTATCCTAGCTATCCACTTGAATCCCCAAAGTTTTCATACAAACCAGAGTCATATAAAATTGAAACGTCAGCTCCTCAATTTTGCTCTACCAGCAATAAGAAGGCATGCCAAGCACGCCTGTGATATTATGTGTACAGATTTATAACAAAAAATCAAGACCCTATAACAGCCAAAAAAAAAATAACAATTCACAGCGGCTGCAAACCCCCCCCCCCCAAAAAAAAAGAACAGAAATAACAATTTACAACCAACCATTTGGATAAGTGGTAAATGTTAAGGTATGCAGCCCATAGGGAGTACATATGACTCTCCCCCCCCCCAAAAGATAGCATGCCCACCTTGTGTGTGTGTGTGTGTGCAAACTTAAGGGGAAAAAGGATCGCATGGTCTTTTATTTGTTCTCGGAGTCCTTTTTCTTTGGGTGTGCGGGAGGCGAGGGGAGGAACGAGAAGAGTTGCCATCAATAAAATGAAGAAAACATATGGGACTGCAGGAGAGCATAGATAATCGAGGAAAGCCCACTTATATGCATTAACATGTGGCAGAGAATCAAGGATGAACATAATATATGAGTAAAGTCATGGACTTCTGTTTCCCTTTATCAAGGTTTTGTTCTATACTAACAGCAGCCTCCAGTAATCCAGCATTAAGCAAGAACACGATCAGCTGCTAAGAAGTGTATATGATTACAATTATACATAAACACACATTACCATTGAGACAACAATTAACAACAATTAACATCTGAATGGACTACAGGAATCAACAATAGAGTACCTTATGATCAATTGACTATGCCAATACAGCTAAATCAGTAGACAATATGTAGGGATTGGGTGAAAACTTAGTTCAATATCAAAACAAGCAAGTCGTAAGTTGAAGGATAAGATCTCACCAGACAGATGACGGAGTCCATTGCTTCCAACTTCTGTATCAGACAACTCCAAACATTTCAAGCGCCAAAGACCTGAGATTTAGAAACCACAACATATGTTCAAAGATTAGCATTTCAATGGACTCAAAATTGAGGGATTCTGTGTTTTACTTCACAAGTATTGTAAGAACATCAAAGCAGATAATGACCACTCAGAACTACAATAAAACCATGCATCAAGCAATAATCGATCCCAGTTAAGTAAATAAAATACACCTCCCCAAAAAAAAAAAATTCAAGTGATAGCAGTAAAATATTAATTCAAGTGCCCAAAGCTATTGACTAAAATTTCAAAATTTTGCCTGCTGCTACACTCGTCACAAGTGACAACAGTAAAAGATTTAGGACCGCAAAGGCCTTCCCATGTCCATCACATACTGCCATTACACGAGAGTATGAAAAATGCAACAGTGACCTGGTCCAAGACCAAGAGCTCAGCTTGATTTGGGTACAATCAAAAATCTGGATTTTTATTTTTTATTTTTTTGGGAGAACGTATAGTTCACCTAAAACTAAAATGGATAATCCAGTCATTAACCTCAAACCATCCATGCAAGGAAATTTAAGACAAATCAAATGAGTCACATCATTATATCCCACATTCTATTCAAGACAAGTCTCAACTCCATCTGTGTTCAATTTTTAAAGCATATGCAAACATTATCTGCCAAAATCAAGACCCTTTTCTAGTAATGCTGTTCACATGATACAAAAACATGATCATTGTCTATAACAATAGGAACCATTACAAAAGAAATGGAGACATGAAAAAAAAAATCCTCAAGAAAACAAACCTGTAAAGTTAACAAGCCCTTCATCGTCTATAGTACAAGAATCTAGGTTTAAGCTCTCCATATTTGTCAAACCTGCTTCAAGCAGGACAAAGGTGCATTTCTTTAATATTATTCATCTGAAGACTAGGAAAAGAGAGAGCAAAAGAGAAAGGTTACCAAACCAACAACTAAAAAATATAATATTAAGCCATGAGATAAGTAAAACCAAAACAAGCACTCACAAAACTTATTGCTTTATCCTCCTGTGTTTGACACAAATCATTTACATGGAGAAGCAAATATTGTACCAAGAAAAGAAATAACATGGGAACATCTCTGTTATTTTTGTCTTCAAATTCACCATAGTTGTCAAAATCAAGTATAGTAAGACATATCAATTTTCGTTTATTCTTTGAATTATGTTGTCTCACATTCTATTTCATGAGTTTTTTTTTTTTTTAAATACCAAACTAATATATAGTGTAAATATTCTTAAGATAGATGCAAGTACCATCGGAATAAGTAACATTGAGATAAGATCAACACATTTTTGAAGAATAATCTATTGAAGATTTGAAGTAGCAAGCAATGAGTAAGGAATGAAAAACTTCAAGAGTTTTATTGATCTTTCAAAGGAATGTACAAGAATTGAAGACATATTTTCATATCTTCAAAGAGCAACTAGAGCCTCTTTTTATAGAGAAAGAGGGAAGAGAGCTAAAGAGAGAGAAAAAGAGGGAAAACAGAGAGGAGAGGGCACTGCCCTCTCCTCTTCTGGCTGTTGGGGCTGTCCCCAACAGCTAGTTTTTTACTAGCCGTTGGGGCAGATCCAACGGCTCTTTGAAGGAGCAGATAGGGCCCCTTTTTGGGCCCCTTTGAGAGGGGGCAAATCTGGGCCCTAAAGGGCCCAGCAGATGCATACAGGAAGAGCTCATATAGGGCCTAAATTGGGTCCCTAAATGGGCTGGAAAGACTGAACAAAGACAGGGAAAAAACTGTCCCTTTGAAATCTTACAAATAGGATTCCTAATTTATCTTCATTTCAACATAATCACCCTCCCTTCTCGTCACTCATGAATCTTGTTTAATTATATCTTTCTTCTTTTTGGTTTCCTAGACATTTTTTTTTTGGGGGGATAGAACATATTTAAAATACACTCATAAAAAAATTTTAAGTAAAACCATAGTATTAAAGATCCAGCAGGAAAACAGTATTTAATAAATCTTAGAATCTAAAATGTCAAAACAAACACCAAAAAGGAGAGCTTAAGTTCTCTGATAAACCGCAATCCAATCTTAAGACCAGTTCAGAAGTTTGAAAAACCAATTTGATCTCATGACAAATGCTTTGCTACAAATATTCCTTCAAATTACTGATTTCCACTGGTCCAAAATTACTAGTACGGTAACAGGCTCTATTTTCAATAGCAAGATGGAAGCCTGATTTCAAGCTTCGTAGGCACAAAAATTAACACACTAGTTCCAAACTAATAGGTGACACCTAGGACTTCTCAAATGCTTTGCTACAAGTATCACTACAAATTACTGATTCCTACTAGTCCAAAGTTATTAGTAAAAGCTGTTTAATTAACAGGCTATACTTTCAACAGTAAGACGGAAGTATGATTTAAAACTTCTGAAAGTACAAAAATTAGCACACACTGTAATTTCAAACTAATAGGGGACACCTTGGACTTCTCAACATCAGCAACTACAACAACAAATCAAACAACCACCAATAATTTAATAGGGGAAGAGAGATGGAACCTTTCAAGTGGACCAAACATGCATTTGTAATGTCATTGAACCCCAAATTTAACACTTTCAGATTCTGAAGACCTACAAGAATTTCAGAAGAATTTAAGACTCTAAATTACACCACAATTTTGAATTCAACACTCAACAAAACAAGAATTATGAAACATAAAAGAAATTATAGGATGTAACATGAAAGTCCAAAAAGAACTCACGGGAAAAATTTTCACATCCATCATCAGTCAGATTACATCTGTTAAGGTTCAGGTATGACAGAGCAACAAGAGCTGCAAGAGAAGCAAACAAAATCATCTCAAAAACTCAAAACACAAAAAGCAAATATAAGTTATTTATGAGTCACGAGAAGCGCTTATCATGAAAAGTATATAAATCCGAAACCATTCACAACTTTGTTCCAGATATTTCAAGGTGAGAGAGAGAGAGATGCCAAAATGCCTCAAAGGCTCATGCCCTCAACAAAATGGCATAGCTTTAAAACATATCATGAAGATGAGATTGCAATCTTCATGTCAAAACAATTCTGAAAGGGTTTAGCCATAAGCAACCTTGTGCAAATTTTGCCAATTCTTATATAGAACCTTTAGCATTGGAGCTTAATAATATTAGTAATCGCAGTAGCATAGAGAAGGTAAAACTTTAACAAGCTGAATGCCCACCATTGTGCTGCCAACTATTCCAGATTTGGACATACTCTTTGGGGCATTGGTGATTAGCTTGCTCACACACATTGAACTATCAAACCTATTATGCTTATTTGTCCGAAACGCAAATCATCCACACAGTAACAGAGTTGCCATCTTAAATCTTGTATTGATGGTCAAGCCTTTTATGCAAGTATTCAAGGGATCCAGATGGTGCAGTTTGAACAACTAAAACAGTATGATAATACCCAAATCACTTACCATACTAGTTGTCATGACTTCAGTTGCATTTTGCAATTTTTAGTGGACTCAGTCATATCAGAGGGTGTCATCACATCATTAAGAGAGCCACTAATTCTATTTAATTAAAAATGCCTTGATCCGAAAATCTTCTGCTTTCACTAGTCCTCTGATCCTTGAAGCACGATTTGATAAAAATTTTGGAACTTGTAATGATCACATCATGTTAAGCGTATTGGCCTCCCATCCCTCACAGTTACCATCCCCAAGTCCCAGGCCTCTTTCTTTTATTTTTGGTACTTGGACCAACCAATATCCAGAGTTACACTCCGACTAATCCGAGCCAAATTGCTATCGACCCTTTTTGGGGGGAAACACTCCCAACATAGTTCTTTCCATTCCCAAGATTCGAACCCAAGTCTTGGTTAAGGGACCTAGCACCTTTTTCATTGAGCCAACTATCCATTGGTGGTCCCAAGCCTCTTTCAAAAACTCATACTATTGACATTCTGCTTCTTCTTCTTCTTCTTAAACTCAAAATAACAGCAAGAAATCAAATGGGAAGTTTTATATGCAAATCACAATGGCCTCCTTTATACTTATTAAAACCTCAGTCTTAACAAATGACTAAACAAACACGGTCAGAAGAAATGCCAAGAACTTGACTGAGAAGTGAACCTGAAAGTGAGTCTAAGCAAGCAGCAGTTACAGGGCAGCCCTCCATGTTCAATAACGTAAGCTTGTTCAGACCTGCGACTCACACAAATAAAAAGCAGTAACAATAGGGAGGAATAATTAGATGACAGTGATAAATAATTAAAAAAAAATCTACACGTAACTGAAAAGAAAAAGAAACAGAGTAGCAAAAGAGATTTTAAACCGCATTTATTCAAAATATATACACACACACACACACATACATACATATATATATATGGAAAATGAAGGCAAGGTAAACAGACAATAGTAGTTAGATGGCAATCAATGCTAAGTAAAATGATTCACTGGACTGATACAGAGACATGTTAAATTGGATCCCACCTTTCAACCAGGTCAGATTCATTTTTTCTTACTTTTAACTGCCAGAGAAAAACTCCAAAATCCTTTTCTTTTTTCTTTTAAAAATCATCATAAAACCACTAAAAAACCAAGGGGGTTCAAATAGCAGAACAATCCAAGGCACCCAAAAAACAGAATCTGCAAAAATAAGCAAATCAGCAAAAATCTACCAAAAACTCAAAAAAGACATAAAACATTAAAAAAAAAACCCCGAAATAAAATTTTGCAACAGACCAAATTTGTAAAATACCTTCCATTTCTTTCATTCCTAAAATGGCACAGGAAATATCAACCTAAAATGCAAGTACCTCTCAAATAGTTAACACCAAAATCTGTAACCTTGCTGCATGAAATTTGTAACGCCCTCAAATTTGTAAGTCCTGAGATGTGTTCAGCAAAAAGATATTAGCAAAGTCAGCAAAAAAAGATATTAGCAACTAACAAGGCATGCAGTCAGTAGAATGTTAGCATTAGCAAGGCCATGAAAGGGAAATAATTATCTGCTCAAAGGAGTTGACTCTTATCCTACCTCTCATATTCAGAAAAGAAACGTATTGAATGTAAGTGCATAATATAATACTTTAAATTGTTCCATTGAAAAAAAGAACGAACTAGAGTTAAACATCATTAATCCACCTATGTCATGATTCCTTATCTGTAGTAAAAAGCAACAAACACAGGCATATGAGATTATATAACAAGTAACAATGGAAAATATTGCACAAGTATAAATACATAGATGTATAGATGCAGGAATTGAAATAATATGCACTATGCATACGAAGCTTTATGCATGCTTTCTGTAACTCCCAAAGTCAAGATCAAATACAAATTTAGACAATGAATTCACAAAAAGAGGTGCTGTGAGATTAAATTGAAAAAAAAATGAAAATTAAGAAGATATCAGGAAAAGCTCATTAAGAAGGGGCAAAGAACAGTTCATAGATACACACATTTAGGATAGACAACAAGCACGAAAGGAGAAGAAAATAAAACAAGAAGTTTTGTTTAGGCATCAATGATGATCCAAATCAGGCTCTTCAAGGTAGCAATATCACAATTACCAGAGAGTGGCTTCATATCAGCATCTGTGATGCAATTGCACCAGTTGATATTAACAGACTCTAACTTTGTTAACCCTGATAACCAAAAAAATAAAATAAAATAAAATAAAGGAGGAAATAAAAGCCAATTGAAGTCAACTATTGAGAGAACATTATGAATCACAGAATAGCTAAAACAATAGAGAAAATGATTTATTTGATTAAAAAAATGATTGTTGTTGAAACAAGAACAATAAGAATGCATTACTATAATAAAGAATTATATAGAATCATAATGTCTATTCCACTAGAAATATTCTTGTTATTGCTTTGACTCATATTCCCCAAAACGTTAATCTCGCTCTAATAGCTCCAAATAAGCTAAATACATGCATTAAGATACGAAGACTTCTTATTTCAATACGTATACATATGTATATATGTTTGTCCTCATACTTTCTGGGTTTTGATAAAGGGATTATGTTACCAACGCATTCAGCACCATGGCTGGGGAGAGGAAAGGTTCCTTTTTTTTAGAGTACTCCCAAGAACACATTCAGCGGAGACAGGGCGGGACCTGTAGTTCTGAGAATTAGAGCATGTGGCTACGAGCTACTGGCTTTTCCCATATAAAATGCAAATTTGATTCATGTAACAAGAGAAAGATTTCCCATTCCTCAGTCCAGAAAAAACTAGTACAAGCCAATGAACTAATCCCGTCTCCAATGGTCCAAAGATGAAAATATTTGTAATATTCTAAACCAATATGATTAGGGATGCAATGAGGTACAACTAATTCCTTGCGTCTTGCACAAAAAGAATATAAAACAAGCAAAAGGGTTTTCATATATATATATATTTTTTTTGATCAAACATAATTGCCAACAAGAATTTGTACAAAGAGTCCCTTATAAAGGACCTTTTGTATTTTTATATTTTATAAAAATTTCAATTTAATATCTATTTAATATTAATAAAAAATATTTAATATAAAAGAAATAGAAAATAATATAAATAGAAAAATAAGAAAGTGGATTTGATATCGTCACGCTCTCTCTCTCTCTCTCTCTCTCTCTCTCTCTCTCTACCGGCTCGATCCACCCAAATCTCTAGCCTAGATTGTTTGAGGAGCTCTCTTACATTGCTCAACCAGGTAAGTAGTCTCATCCCCTTGCACTCTCCCCCTCTCTCTCCCCCCACTCTCGATCCCTCTCCTTCTCTTGACCTTTTGAAAACCCACCCTTTCCATCTCATGACCTCTCAAGCTCTACCTTCCTCTCTCTCTCTCTCTTTCATGAGCTATCTCACTATTTCTCTCTCTTCGACCCATTCTTAGCCCGAATCTGGCCCTCCGACAGATCTCTATCTACCTCATGCGATCTCCGTGCCCCCCCTCTCTCTCTCTCTCTCTCTCTCTCCCGTGAGAGATCTCACTCTCTCTCTCTCTCGTACGATCTCTAACTACCATTATGAGCCCAGATCTGCCCTTCGCCAGTAACCTCTAGCTCAGATCTGCTCTCAGACACCAGCCAGAAATCCCAGATCTATCTCCCTCTCATTCAAGAAACCCACTCTCTCTCTCTCTCTCTCCCCGGCTGACCAAGCAAGAACTCTGTCACTGTCTCTCCTGCTGCTGCCTTCTATCCCCTGTTCTCTGCCTACCCCCTTGCTGACCCCGCCACTGTCCCTCCCCCTCCCCTGCTTTCTGTCGCCTCCCTCCCCTGTTCTCCACCTTATCGCCCCTATTTCTCTGCCTTCTCAGTCGCATCCCCCACTCCCCTGTTTTGCTTCTTCTTAGTATTAATATTATCACTATTATTATTAATATAATTATATTTATTATTATTATTATTAATATTATTAGCATTATAGATATTGTTATTACTATTATTATTATTAGTATTAATATCATTATTAGTATTATTAATACTAGTATTATTATTATTAATATAAGATATATTATTATGAATTTAAAGTTATTAAAATTTAAAATATTCAAACTCATAGCGGTATAATTGTAATATAAAAATCTATTACTGCATTTTTATAATAGATATTGATAATAAAATTTCCCCCTCAGCGACGTGCTATATCGGATTTCGGATGTAATGATAAATTAACAAGGGACCCTAGAGTGCACATAAATAAGTTAGTCCATGAAGATAGGATTCACCTAGCCACTTGGAACATAGGATCTTTGACCGACAAATTAGGAATGATAAGAGAAGCAATGAATAGACGAAATATTGATATCATGTGTATTCAAAAAACTATGTGGGTAGAGAAGAAGGCTAGATTAGTAGAGCCTTATAGTCATAAACTTTGATACACAGGTAGAGATAGAACTAAGAATCATATAGGAATAATGTACATAAAGATCTATTAAAGGATGTAGCAGAAATAATAAGGAAGTGAGATAAAATTATATTTGTCAAGTTAGTAGACAGAAAAAACACAATTAATATAGCCGGTGTGTACGCACCACCAATAGGCATAGATATAATTAGTAAAAAACAATTGTTGAAGAATTTAGATTAATTTATACAAATCATATATAGTGGATAGAGGTTATCTATTGGAGGAGACCTAAATGGACATGTAGGAGAGAGGAATGAAGGATTCCAAACCGTACATGGAAACTTTGGATTTGATAGTAAGAATAAGACAGGAGGTACCATTTTAGAATTTGTCACAATATTTGATTTAGTACTCATCAACACCTTCTTTAATAAAAAAGAGTCGCACATAGTTACATATAAAAATGAGTCAAATGTTAGCAAAATAGTTTTCTTTCTCACTAGGAAAGATGATAGAATGACTTGTAAGGATTGTGAATTTATATCGAGAGAGTGTAATAACTCAGCATACACTTCTAGTTTTAGATATACGTGTGCCAAAAAGACAGAGTAAATATCATCCATTTGTGGAGGCAAAAATTAAGTGGTGGAATCTAAAAGGAGAAAAAGTGATGAGTTTTAGAAACAAATTAATTCAAAAGGCAAATTGATCGGCTAATAATGATTTAGAAACAATGTGGAAAGAGATGTCTACTAATATTATGAGTATAAGTAGGGAGGTTCTTGATGTATCTACGGGTTAGGCCCCAATAGGCAAGAAATCATGATGGTGGAACAAATAAATACAAACTGCTATCGAAACCAAACGAGAGTATTATAGGAATCTCAAAGGTGATAATAGTAGCGATACATATGAAAATACAAAAATACAAAAAAAAATATGAGAAAATAATTATTCACGAATCAAAGGAAAAGGTGTATAACGAACTATACAAGACAATAAAAAGTGAACTTGGGGAGGTTTGAGTAATAACTTCCCTATTAACACCGGGCTCCATCAAGGTTCAATATTAAGTCTCATCCTTTTTGCAATAGTGATAGACGAAATCATAAGAAGCATCCAAAATAAAATACCATAGTATATGCTTTTTGCAGATAATAGAGTGTTGGTTGATGAAACTAGAGAGGGTATTAGTAATAAATTAGAGTTATAAAAGGTCATACTGGAATCTAGAGGATTTAGATTGAGCAAATCAAAAACTGAGTATATAAGATATAAATTTAACAACAATTGTCAAGATAATGAAAAAACGGTTAGATTAAATGAACATAATGTATCTAAAAGTGAACGCTTTAAATATCTTGGTTCCTTCATTCAAAATGATGGGAATATAAATGGGAATGTAAACCATACGATTCAAGCGAGTTGGATGAAATGGAGAAAGGCATCCGGAGATCTTTACGATCGCATGATATCACTACAATTGAAGGGAAAGCTCTATAGAATCGTGGTAAAACATGTACTGTTGTATGACACTAAATATTGAGCTATTAAACAACAACAAGAACAAAAAATTACCGTAGCAAAAATAAGAATGTTTAAGTGGATATATAGCAAAACTAAAAAAAGTAAAGGTAGAAACGAAGAGATTTGTAATAAGTTGAGAGTTAATTTAATTGTGGATAAGATGCAAGAGTGTCGTTTGAGGTGATTTGGGCATATGCAAAGAAGACCCAAAGACGTACCGGTTTGGAAAATCGAGAATCTAAATATAGGAGATTTAATAAAACGGGAAGATAGACCGCTAAAAACTTGAATGTAAATTATTCATAAAGACATGATAGTTAAAAATTTATTCATAAAGACATGATAGTTAAAAATTTAGATGAGCAGATAACTTTAGATAGAAATACATGGCATAAGGGAATCCGCATTAATTAAACCAATATCCTTCTTTTTTTAAAAAAATCATCCCCATATTTATCTCTCAAATGATTGACCACAATTGTTGGGATTAAGATTCAGATTGTTGTTATTGTAGAAAAATAAGAAAGAGGACTAGTTCTGCATACAAAGGACATCCCATTAGCCATACCACTAAAAGATAAATGTACAATTCAATAAGCAAATTATCAGACAAAAAAGAATAAGAATCTTTGCCTCCCAAAACTAAATATTCCAATTCAAATAAACCAGTAAAAATCTGCATATTTGTTGTTTGTTCCTTCGTCATTCACCCATTAATCTCATGTGAACACTCACAAGCCAACATGAGATTGCACAGCAGGATGCTCTATTACTCTTCAGCATCTCCAAGTTTCATTTAGTACAATGCTACACCCTGTCCTATAACAAAGATATCAAGCTCCTATACCCAGCAAATCTAGCTATCCCAAACAACACATTGAGGTGTGCTCACAAGACAGCCTAGTTTTTGAATGGAAAAAAGGGGTAAAAACTCAAGGACCATGTGCAATGCCGTACAAGGAAATCGAGCACCCACGAAGGGTCAATTTTCAAATGCTAATCTCATGGGACAAGTTCTTAATGACTACGAGACCATATTCTAAATACATTTACAAAGCTCAAAGACTTGGTAATTTAGTCTTTAACACAAGACTTGAAGTCAAAAGGTTTTTATGCTATCAAAATTCTTTCAACAGAAAACATTAACCTTTTATCGAATGTATCTCATCCATGTACTGCATTAGAGTTTATGAAGATTTTGTAAAGGGTGTACTTGACTAGAAGCTGAACAGTAAAAGTAAGAGCTTCTCAACATATTTAGACTTCAGAATTTGTCAAATATTACAAAAGTACCAAAACCAACTTCTTAGTACGACTCAGTTGAAGCATGTAGGGCACCAAGGGAAATGACAATACACAAAGGACTCCATACCTCCCTAAGTTAAAAGTCAAAATAAACTAGAAAAGAATTTTATATATATAAGAAAAGACTCTAATGACTTAAAAAAAGATATAAAAAGCAGCTAAAACAATCTCACACAGCTGAATCAAAAGAAGGAACCAACACCACAGAGCTTTTTCTCTCTCTTTTTTTTTCCAAAGACCAAACATGGATATAAAAGAAAGACAATATTTCAATGCAAGGCAAATTCATTCCTTTTATCTTATTTTCCATCTTACTTTGAATATGTTTTTCACAAGCATATGATCCCCAATAAGAAATGAGTCAATATAAACAATATTGAACACATTACAATAAGGCATCAGCCAAGGCATAACACAGGAAAACCACCCAATCATTGAATTGAGATATCTCAAGCATTTTCTATCAAATATGACGTAAAAAGAACATAGAAGAAAAAAGAATGCCTGTTCCATAGTCCAGAATATATAAGAATTAATGATATTTCAAATCTGGTATAGCACATTACCACTTGTACAGTTGGCTAGGTTGCAGCAAATACTTAATCAAGACCTCACTACAAATATAGCCATTAATTATGATGCTCAAAAATGAACATATGGAGCCCCAAAAAAAAAAGAAGAATTCTAAAATGTAGGACACTGATTAGTCCCTATAAGATCAGCTAGCTCTTCAGGATATAGCATTATGCACGTGTATGTTATACATGAGAATTAATATCAGAAATCTAGAAAATAAGAAATGTAAAATATCTTATAGGATGTTCAAAGGTCGAAAAAGTGTTCGCCGTTTAAAAGAATAATAACAATTAGAGATGTCATGCGGCACCATGTGTCTCACAAACCATCAAACATGGACAATCCTTCCATTTTGAACTGTTCATTCATGATAGGCCAAAGAGTATTTATATGAGTAAGAGTATGATTGAGCTCTCTTTCTTCATGAGATTCAGTTGCAATGCAATGTCAATTTGGAAGATGTTCACAAGCTCCTGCAATAGCACTACTCTAAAGAAACGTCCAGTGTGATATCTCAAATTATGAGCAGCAGACTCATCAGGCACATTAAATCCACCAAGAACTGACAACTACAGAATACAGGAAATACTTCAATAGACTGCAAACCTTTAAGATGACCAAGTCCACCATGAATTCCAGGGCACCTCTCTAAGTCCAACTTGACCAGATTAACCAAGCGTGAGAAAGCACTCATCCCTTGTGCTGTGATTGCATTGTTTCTCCTAAAACTCAGAGTATTCAAATCACGTAGACCTGCTATGTTGTCAAATAATATAGCACCATCAATATGTGTAGCATAATTAAAATATATGTTCAATTTGGGTATGCATAAGATAATTACAGAAGAAAGCATACAAATAATACAGCTATAAATGTAAAAGTCAGCACAAAACAAAACTTGTAACAACAACTGTCATATACATCAGACAAGCATTCCAATGCTGCATCACCAGCAGCAGTGGCCAAACCCCCCCGCCCAAAAAAAAATAATTAAAAGAAAAAACTTTTACAGGAAGTTTTGAAGGGTTTTAATGGTGATTTTAATTGCCATTAACCGTTTTGGCAGCAGTAAAAAAATGTCCAATTTTTAAGGGAATATTTAGTTTTGATGTTATTCCCTCCAATTTTGTGTTTCATTTTCATTTTTATTTCATCAAAACAATGTGATAAATATTCTGAAAAGTTTATTTTTAGCAATTATTTATTCATTAGAGCAGAAAGAGTATAACATTTTCTTACATTAATAATAATAAAAAAACACTATACTTTGGTTTGATGAAATTTATAATTACTTAAAAATTCAAGAATTTTACTAGAAGCAGTTGCTATTTTAGTTTTATATACATAGCATATAACTTTGATTTTACGGATACCAATTAAAATATCTAAATCGGACTATTTTCAAAATATTCCTTCATAATGAACCCCCTCAAAAAAAAAGACAGGGTCTGGGATCACTACTGTTCATTACCAAGATTCTTAGAGACATTATTCACCTAAGGGACTAAAATTCATCCTCAAATAATAGAATTTATGTATTCCCCTCTTAGACTTTTCCCCTAAAAGAACATGCATCTTAAAGAACTAAAAGCAAATAAATAAGCAAAGCTTACTAGTCATGCACTAGATGTAGGATTGTTCGCAGGCAGCATGACAATTCAATACCAAATTGAGGGTAGAGGGAGAAATAAAATGCATCTCAATAATGGAAAACAGAGACATTTAGTCCTAGGGAGAGATTTTCATTTTTGATGAATGTTACATTGTAAATCTACATCATCTTGAATAAATACACTGCTGTTTATGTATAAGAAGTGAATAGAGGATGATAGCCAGAGCAGCATATTGCAGATGACAACGATCATAAGCTATATTAATTACTCACAGAGGGGGGCAGGGGATGCATACACACACAAGGAACGAATGAAAAAATTGGCAGGGTTGAAGAAAGATTGACAAGGGTTAGGATTAGCTAGGCTATAAGCAGTCCACGTTCTTGATTCAATGTTCTTGATTTAATGTAAGACATTTGTAAGCATCCCCTTAGAAAATTGTAGTCGATTGGAAAGTTCTAAGACATAACTTGTATCAATTATCCACCAATGTGGGTAGTAATAGGCAATCAAAAATAAGATAGAAGCTTCACTAATATATAAATACCTTAAAGGAGATGCATTGCAATGACAATATTTTTGGCAGGAGAGACTTAAGTCTTGCAAAGAGGAAATAGAAGATGAGATGAACAAATACCACTGATATGTACAAGCCCAGCATCTGAAATCTGTTCACAGAAATTAAAATTCAATGCTTGGAGATTTGTGCATTCCTTGAGATGTACCAAACCAGAATCAGAAACATCAGAACCAGAAAGATCTACAGAAAGTAAAGATGATGCCTGCGAAGCAATCACATCCACCCAACTGTCCTGTACTCCAGGATATTCTCCCAAATCGATATCCTGCCATTTCCAAAATCAAAGATGACAGAATTAGCATGCCAACAATTTGAAATAGAACCATAACCAATTCCAGACAAACATACGAGTAGCAACCTGAAGAGCACAATCTCGGAAAGCCTCAAGCGATTCATCATTAAGAGTTTGAGAATGAACTAATTCATTAAATATTTGCTGAGATATGTCTCTTGGAAGCATGGAAAAGGAGCTATACTTGTCAATGTCCTGTTCCATAGAAAGAAATGAACTTGATCAGCAATACTCAATACTCAAATCGAGAGGATATTGATTATGGATACATTCAATACACATACATACCTCACGTATTTTATAAATACATAATTCCAGGAGGGAAGGACATTTCCCATTCCCTGCATGAATTTCTACAGCAGGTCTGAACGAGGTACTTAACCACTTTGAACTACCACTTTTACAATATCTTCCAGAAAACCCTCTATGAACAATCCCCTCATTGACCTGATGGTCTCTCTTTCTAGAACAAGCTCCTCCCATTGATGGAAACTACTGTAAACACAACCAGTCCCCAGAATCTGCAGCAGTATAATATGTCAGTCAACCGAAACATTTCGAGAGAAATGACCCCTCCAAGCCCTCCAAGATAAAGTGATTGAGAATATCAAATATTGTACAATCAAAGACCAATTTGTAAAATGGAACATTGTCAATTACCAAACAATATGTAAAGAGGAAACATAATCAATAAAAAATTTTGCACTGGTGTACATTACCTAACAGTGTTTTTCATGAATCATATGATACTATGACAGTCCTACATAGTGTTGCATTGAATGTGGTTCTGGAACCAGTTCCCTTTTCCAGTGTGACAGAAACTCTTTGAAAAAAATCAAGCCCCAGACAACCAGTTCATAGGGTTTCATTTCCTTTTATTGTTCCCCCAACAGAAGGATCCCCCTGCTTAAAAAACAACTTTATTCTTAAAATGTTCTTTGTAAACTTCCTCGCAACTTCTAGGTCATACATAAGACGTTCTTAGGGTGTACTGATGTTTAATTTTCCACTAAACCTCCATATCAGAAATGAAATATGTGCAATTGGAAAAAAAAAACTGAAAAGGTAAAGCCCCAAAAACCTCAGGAAATAGTATAATCAAGCATAACATCCCCAAAACAACCAAGTGGAGTACATATTCCATTAGTTAAAAAACTGCGGCCAAGAGAGTTGAAAATGAAGGCAGATGAACTGTAAACAGAGAATTTTGATCACAGGCCAAACAACAATACACAAAAACTGAACTGAAAACAAGAAAAAAACGATGATCGCCTACCAGAGATTATAAAAACATCAACGATCAATCGAAACAAAACCTAGAATTATCTTCGTTTCTTAAAACAACCAAAACTAAAAGCACATAAACACGCAGAGCAATAGAATTCCAGAGTTATACAAACACCGTACCAGCAGAGAAATCGGAGAATCATGATAGAGAGAGAGAGAGTGAGAAAGCGAGAGACCGAAGAGTCACGCATGGAGAAGGAAAGATAGAGAGAGAAGAAGAAGTGAAGAGGCAGCTGATGACCGAGCCACCTACCAAAGCAACGGATGATTGCCACGTTTGACATTGGTTCGGAGATTAGGATGGTTCGGAGGGAGGGATAAAAGGAAGAAGAAGAAAAATCTTGTGGGTCCCAACACCTATTTATTTAGTACTAATTATTGTTTGGTCCCACTAAAACTAAATAATATGTATATTTGCCCCCAATCTTCGTAGCGTCGTTTGCTCTATCCGCAGGGGTTGGGTTTGCAGGTCGTTTACGCAACACAGCAATTTGCATTCCGGAATAATCACTTTAGATTTTTACCTTTCTGGTTTCGTGATAATGATGACTAAAGTATGATTTCTTTTCTACTCAATTTTTGAATTTGGGGCAATCAATGGGCGAGTATCTTGATTTTTTCAAATTAAAATATGAGATTCTGGGAAAACTAATATACTCAAGTGATCTGTGCTAGGTAAATGACAAATCATAGTGAAGAAGCAAATGTAACAACTTAGAGCTTAAGATCATGATCATGCAAGCTAAGTCAATGGGTGGAGGTCATAGTCTAATCAACAAGGTAGTTAACAAGACGTTAGAATTTGGTTAGGACAAATAATAAGTGAAATATATGTACTGTACTTGGAAATAAGAAAGGAATGGTCAATGATTCAGAATTTGATTCTTCTCTTCTTTCCTACTGATTTTCTCTCTCTTTCCTCCCTTTCTCTCTCTATTCTTCTTCTCTTCTCTTTCTTTATTTGCTTCTCTCTATCTTCTCTTTTAATTTGCCTCAGATTAATCATTGGCAGCTCTGTAGAGTGATTCGTGAAGTTATTCGAGCAGGCTAACCAATCTGACCTTCAGCTGTCAACTTACTCAACTTCTTCAAGTCAACATCTTGCAAGGAATGTGACAAATTTGGTATCAGAGTTCAACATTATTGGCTCTCAAACTATTATTCACTAGACATGGTGGAAGGAACAATATCAAAAATCATGGAAGAACACAAGAGTTACGAATTCAAGAACTTAGTCAAGAAATGCATGCGGCGCATGCGCAACTGAAGAATTACTGGACAAGAAATGGAGTTATTCATGACTCACATGAAAACCCAATTCAATGTTCTTTCAAGAAAATTATGTAGAGATGGGGATGAGGAGTCAAAAATGACCAAAAAAGGGAAAATGATCACTTCTTGGAACAAAGTTGGAGCTGTGAATGAAAGAAATTTGGGAAAGGAAAGGGGATTAACTCCCACTGCATATAGGCATACAATAGCACTTCAAAGAAGTGAGAATATGAATGTTGTGGAAGGAGGTATGCCACAGAAGATTACTGCTCAAGAGATTAAGCACATAAGAAACAACCATTTATGCTATAAGTGTGGAGAGAAGTACAACCCGGGCCATCAGTGTAGGATCAAAGGCTTGAACTTGATACCGGCAGAAAAAGATGAAGAATGGGAGTCTGCTAGGGTGGAAAAAGAACAGGAAGAGTTAAAGTGACACTACAAGTAATCCGGTAGACATATCTCTCCGTACATTGTCAGATTTCTTAACTAGGAAGACCATAGCACTACAAGGATTGATGAATAAGACTACCCTAGCTATTCTTGTGGACACTTACGCTCGAACAGTTTCCTAAATTATAGAATAGTATAAGAATTGTAATTGAATGCTAAGCCATCATCACCTTTGCATGTTGTTATCGCAGATGGAAGCGTAGTCTCCGGTTACACAAAAGTTAAGAATGTTAAATGGAAAATACAGGACTATGCCTTCTCATTCAACAGAAGGGTAATTAATGTAGGCAAATGTGATGTCATTTTAGGAGTGGATTGGACATACCATTTCAGTCCTATAAGTTTTGACTTCAAGCAACTACAGGTCAAGTTTTTTAGAGGAAAAGAGAAGGTAATGCTCAGTACCCTAAAATGAAACTTGTCAGAGAAAAGGATACCAGAGCATTCAAACAATAGTAGTTGCAAGCCTGTGCTTCCATTGATTTTAGTAAGGAAAAAAGTATGATAGAAACGCCTGCAAAAATGTTAATTTTACTGAAACAATATGAGGATATTTTTCGAATATCCACTTCCTTACCTCTTGAAAGACACCCTATAGCTTTAAAACATGAGTCTCAACCTTTCAAACTTAAACCTTATAGATATCCTCATTCATAAAAGGCTGAAATTGAGAAATAAGTTCAAGAGATATTGAGTAATGGTATTGTTAAACCCAGCAAGAGTCCCTTTGCATCATCTATTCTATTAGTAAAAAAAAAATGACAACACTTGAAGGTTTTGTATGGATTATAGACAGTTGAACAATCAGACTATTAAGGACAAATACCCTATTTCTAATATTGATAAATTATTGGATGAATTGTATAGATCTAAAGTGTTTTCTAAAATTGACTTAAGATCTGGATACCATCAGATAAGGGTCAGACCTCAAGACATTCATAAAACAACCTTCCAAACTCATCATAGACACTTTGAATTCCTTGTTATGTACTTTGGTTTGACTAATGCCCTAGCCATATTTCAGTCTTTGATGAATTACATCTTTCAATTCTATTTTAGGAAGTTTGTTCTTGTATTTTTTGATAATATCCTCATATATAGTGCTGACTTAATTGCCCATGTACAGAACCTGCAGGTAGTTCTTTCCTTGCTTAGACAACACCAGCTCTTTGCTAAACTTTCAAAGTGTATATTTGCACAAAAGCAAGTGGAATACTTAGGTCATGTTGTCACTGGGGAAGGAGTTAAAATGGAGGATCAAATAACTGAATGTATAACTGCATCTGTTAAGGCCTTGGGAGATTTTATAGAACTAACCGGTTATTACAGAAGGTTTGTTAAGTATTATGGAATCATAACAAGGCCTTTAAATGATTTGCTCAAGAAAAATAACTTCACATGGAATGAAGAATCTGATTTAGCATTCAAGAAACTCAAGGAGGCCATGATTTATGTACCTGTGATGAAACTACCAGATTTTTCTAAGTCTTTTGTTGTCGAGAGAGATGCATGCTCAAAATATTGGGGAGCTGAACTGATGCAGGAGAGACAACCTATTACCTATTTAAGTAAAGCTCTGGGACCAAAGAGTAGGGGACTATCCATATATGAGAAGGACCTTATGGCAGTGGTAATGCTGCAAGTAAGTCGAGACATTATTTGTTGGGATACCATTTTATAATAAGAACTGATCACCAAAGTCTTAAATTCCTATTAGAGCAGAAACTAACTAGCCATTTGTAGTACAAATGTCTCACCTAGTTGGTTGGTTATGATTACGAAATTCAGGGGGTGAAAAATAAAGTTGTTGATGCTCTTTCCAGAAAAGAAATGAAGGATGAAGAGACACTAGTACAACAAGACATGATGGCCATCTCTACTATACAACCTAAATGGATGGAAAAAATAGTACAAAGCTATGAGGGTGATGAAATATGCCAAAGATTAATAGCTCAGCTGATATTGCAACCTAAAAGTAGATCTAATATGCAGTATAAATATGGTATTTTGAGGTATGAACAAAAAATATATGTTGGGAATGGTTTTAAATTGAGGATGAAAATACTGCAGTTCATGATAGTTTAACAATGGGAGGATACTCTGGACAGCAAGGTACACTGAGAAGGATTAAATCTACATTTTATTGGCCATCCCTTAAGTCTTCTATAGAAAAATATGTGTAAGAATGTGATATGCGTCAAAAAATAAGCATGAAAATGTAGCCTATCTTGGTCTACTACAACCCTTACACATTCCATCACAAGTTTGGTCACAAATCGATATGAATTTCATTGAAGGTCTATTGGAATCACAAGGCCAAAACACTATCTTAGTAGTGATTGATAGGCTTTCAAAGTTTAGTCCTTTTGTAGGCTTGCAACATCCCTATTTTGCCATGACTGTGGCCAAAGTATTTATTGATCAAATATTCAAATTATATGGACTACAAGTTGATATAGTGTCTGATAGGGATAAAATTTTTACCACCTTATTTTGGTAAGAGTTGTTCAGACTGGTAAGGACTCAAATCCAATGAAGTAGTGCAATTATCCTCAAATAGATGGTCAAAATAAGAGATTCAACCAATGTTTGATGTTATCTGTGATGCATAATTACAGACAAACCTACTTTCTAGTCACAATAGTTGAACCTGGCTGAGTGGTGGTACAATATAAACTTCCACACAAGCATTCAAATGACTCATTTTGAAACTCTCTATGGTTATGAACCAAGGCATATACAAACGGGACCCTACTTGAATTCTGTGACTCCAACAACTGACAACTTCATTAAGTACACGCAGGCAATGTTACAAAGTCTCCATGATCATCTAACAAAACCTCAAAATAGAATAAAGGTTTATGCAGAGCTTAATCGTACAGAAAGGGCATTCAAGATAGGAGACTTAGTGTATCTGAGACTACAGCCATACGGACAGTAGACTGTGGAAGTATGAAGATAACTCAAGTTTTCATCCAAATTCTATAAACCTTTCCCGTGATAGCTAAAGTGGGGAAGGTTGCTTATAGACTATAGTTACCTTAAGGATTCAAGATATACCTAGTTTTTCATGTGTCCTTTCCTAAGAGGACACTTGGTCCTAATCAAACAACAATGCCTACACTGCCCTTATTTGGTTTAAATAAATAAGCCATAGTGGAACCTAAAACAATCTTGAAAAGAAGAGTGATTATAAGAAACAACATACCAGTAACTCAAGTATTGATTCAATGGGTCAACTTAAGTCCTAAAGGGTAACATGGGAAGACAAGGACTTTAGTAGATACAATTTCCTTTATTTAAGGTCATAGTCTAGTCAGCAAGATTGTTAACAAGATGCTAGGAGTTGATTAGGACAATTAATAAGTGGAATATATATACTGCACTTGGAAATGAGGAAAGAATGGTCAATGATTAAGAATTTCATTCTTCTCTTCTTTCCTATTGATTTTCTCTCTCTCTTTCCTCTTTTTTCTCTCTCTATTCTTCTTCTCTTCTCTTTCTCTATCTGCTTCTCTCTATCTTCTCTTTTAATCTGCCTTAGATTAGTCATTGGTAACTCTGCAGAGTGATTTGTGAAGTTATTCAAGTAGGCTAACCAATCTGACCTTCGACTATCAACTTACTAACTTCTTCAAGTCGACATCTTCCAAGGAATGTGACAGCATACTCCAAAAGTTGGCCGCCCAAATTACATGTCCTCAATCATAGGTTAAATTTTAAGTAAATCTCTAAATATAAATTTATGATGCAAAAAATCTTTAAATTTTGAAATTCATAACGTTAAATTTTTCAATGATGAATTAATGAAGTAAGATGCATTCTATACGTGATATGTCCTTTCTCTTACCACTCATATGTTATATTAGTTCCTTGCACCCCTCCCAAACACTTCTCTCTTTCTTTCTCAATCCAATTGATGTCTCTATCCCATTCTCTATCTATATCTCTCTCTCCTTTTTTAGAGTTGTCACACTCGGTGGTCACACTCCTAAACGTGGGACACCCTCTTCTTTGATGAGCCTATATCATCTTTCGAGCAACCATTGAAGTGTTATAGATCAGGAGATTGAGCCTTGGAGATTCTTTGTGCAAATATGAGGTGTTTGAGCATGACCGAGAAGCACAGTTTCGGAGTTGTTTATTATAATGGGTAAGAGAATTTGGGATGCAATCAAATACAAGTTTGTCAAAAAAACATAGATAGTAAAACATGAATCATTGCCACCAGATAGAGTGTGATCATGTCGTTGTGGTTGCACTGTCCCATTTTGGCGATTAAGTAGTTTGATACATTCGTTGCCTCTCGTGATAGAATTTGTTGTATTGTGCTAAACAATCCAAAATTAGAAACTAAATTCATCACAATCCATAAAATGTTATCATCTTCTTTTTCTTTCGCCCTCTTCTTCTTTTTTGAACATGATACGAATGCAAATGGGAAAAGTTTTAATTTTTCTATCTTTTTACGAACAAAACACCAAATAAGTCATCACTAAATCGATGATAACCAAAATTTTGATAATATTGCTAACAATGGAAATGGCATTACATCATCAACATCACCCCCACCACTACCACTCTTAGTTCTTTTTTAGACATAAACTAATTTTAAGTTACAATAAAATATCCAAATTGAAGATGAAATATTATCATTAGAAGATTAGGATCAAAGATCGAGCAATTATGAAGGAAGATCCCTTTGAGATCAAATAAACCTTGACTTATTAGCTTGGAGCATCGCCAATCTCTTGCTCCTCCTTCTCGGTCCATCTTGCCTTATTGCAGAAACCTAGCTCCCACAATTTGGCATCCTTTGTGATTGTCAGAGTTTATAATCATTTTATCAAGATTGGATGGAAAGCTAACAATATCCAATAGTAGGGGCAATTAAGCAAGTGAGGGAGAGACAAACAAAGAACCAAATAGCAAGAGATAGAGAGAGTGTGATAAAAAGAGGTTTAGAGACTGATAGAGGAGTCTTAATCATCGTGTGCTACCAAAGTTTCATGGAAAAGCTTGGGAGTTTGTGAAAATGAGAGAGAGAGAGAACCATATGGAGGGAAAGAGGATAGAAAGAGAAATTAAAATAGGAATGTTCAGATGAATTATTTAGTAGGCCGGATCAACATTAGCAGTTGGCAAAGCCAATAAAAGTTTGTCATTTGGGATCGTTGATCAACTTAAGTACTGCTCCATGTAGAATAGCATGTTTCTAGTTAGATATAGAGAGTTTTGTTTTTATTAACAATGGTCTAACAATTTACTGCAACCATTTAATAAATGATTTATCTAAACCATATTATGTATGGACATGAACTACAAGATATTCAATACTGATGCCAACAAACTTACAATAGTCATCAAAGGCATGAGACAAATATTTGTTGGCATTGTCTGATTGAATTTCTTAATTGGATAATATGGAAATTGTACTCTTAAATTAATGATTTGAATAAACAATCTAGCAAATACCATATTGCGAGTTGATAATAAGCAGATATATGACCATCATGTAAATATATCAATAATCAATAAATACTATAAAATATCTAAAAGATCTGCATGCCAGATGAACTGATCCATATATATCACCATGAATTTTTTCGAAAATCTAGAGGATTCAAATCCCATATTAATTGGTGAAAGTCTCATACTAAATTTTTCTTGAAAACAAATAGTACATGAAAATTCATTTGTTTTTATCACGTTTAATTTTTTTAATGTGTGGTTACGTAAATTTTTAATTATTTTCTCATCATTATCAATCCAGAATATTCTAGTCAATCATGCCAAGTGAAAAAATCATTTGGATCAGTAAACTTCTAATTTCCCAAATGATACATTTAAATTATACTAATTTTAGTGTAGGATAAGCCAAAAGAAAGAGAAGGAAATTTCACTACGATACATTTCTCTCCAAAAATCATAATTATAATGTACAAGTATTCCATATTTGTATCATTCATTGTCTCAATATGATACCCATTTTGACAGATAGTTTAAGACTTAGCAAATTTTTTTGAGACTTAGTAAAATATAGTTCATTATTTATGGCTAATTTTGTTCTTTCAGGGTGACATATATGTGCTCTATCGAACTTTTCAATTAATTTTACACAATCACTTATGATATTAACAGTTGTTTTTTTCAATTTAGATAGGAGAAATAATTCTTATTTTTAAGTATTATATGTATCATAATACCATCAATGAAATATTTATCTTTTTTACCTTTTATTGAATTCAAAATTTTGATAGTATCTATATCTTCTCAAGGAATAAAAAAATACAAGAGATAATATATTCTTTGATCAAAAGTATATTTTATAATTGAGTAAATCAATTAGAAACAATAAATAACAAATTCATTACATAAGGAGAATATTTAACGGGACCAATTTATTTTGCATTATCATATAATATATGTTTCAGATATTTTTGTTATTGATCAGATGATCAATTTTTTCTTCAGGATGATAAAAAAATTGGCTACATCAAGATGGGTTATATCGACATCATCCTTACTTGGGTCGGTAAAAGTTGTCCTTGCATCTTTGTCTTTACTTTTTAGTGATGTTTGATATAGCTAAACAAGATATTTTGGAGTTCTACATATACGAGACCAATATCCTTTGGCATTGTACTGATACAAAATATTCTTAGAGCCTCTTGAGGATTTCCCTTGTCTTTCCAATCGTTATTATCCCACTTCTGGTGGTCATATTTGTTCTTCTGATTTGATAGCTCATGGTTATAAGTATCATCATAGTTATTTTGTCCTCGACCATGACCACTACCACGACTATGTTTATGGCCACGACCTCTTCTACATTTATAAGAATATTTAGTTGCATTTGTTTTAGGGAATGGATTAGAAACGGTAAGTAATGTTTTATAATTTTTCATTAACAATTCATTATTTTGTTCAATCACAAGAAAATATAAAATCAATTCAAAATATTTTTTGCATCTCTTTTCCTAATATTATTGTAGCAGGAGCAAATTCAAGACATGAAAAATGAAGAAAATTTTCTAAAATATCTTTTTCAGTAATATTTTCTCTGCATAACTTTAATTGGAATGTGATTTTAAATATTGTAAAATTATACTTACTAATTAACTTAAAATTTTGTAACATCAATGTAACCTATCATATTGGATTTTAGAAAGAACAATAATCTTCATATGGTTGTATTTTTCATTCAAATTATTTAATAAATCAAGAGAATTTTTAACAGTAATATATTCAGTTTTCAAACTTTTATCAATATGATGATGGATAAAAATCATTCTCTTGGCACAATTTTGTACAATAGAATTATTTATTATAATGTTGTTTTAAAGACCAATGGTATCAAGATATATTTCAATATCAAGAATCCATGATAAATAGTTATTTCTAGAAATATCGAGAGCTAGTAATATAAATTTCGTAAGATTAATCATAAGAAAAATTGATAAGCAAACTTATCTCAGGATCACTTTGAACAATAAGATCTTCTACTCTTCAATAATTTATCAAACTAGAATTGTGCTGATAACAAATTATAAAATTCGGAAACTATGGTAAACTTAAAGAATAAAATACAAGATATATAGAGAGAATAATTTTAGAGAAAATGATCTTATTTTTTCTATTGCTTTTGTATATATTCAATATATTGAACAAATGAAATATTTATACAAATTGAAGTATGTGCATAAAAGGAAAAGTTTAAAATCAAGTTAATCAAATATTTTCTCAAATATATAATATTTCTATAAACAACAACAATAATAATTTAGAGTTTAATCCCAAATTTAAAGATCGGTGATTTGAGAGACAAATACAAAAAAGATAAAAAATATATATAGTTAAATAAATTAAAAAAGGGAAATCTATAAAAATTTAAAATGACAAAAGAAATTATTTAACTTGTTCGAATTCTCTTATACAACTTATTTCTATCTAAACTTTTCTCCTCAACTAAACGCATAACTATTATATTTTTACGAATAATTTATATCTAAATTTTTAACAGTTTATCTCTACGTTTCACTAAATTTTTTATACTTAATTACTCGATTCTCCTAATTAGTGTATTTTTTGTTTTTTCTTTATATATGTTTAAATCATCTCAGATAATATTTTTGCATTTTATCCATAATCGAGTTCACTACTAATTGAGTATATATTTCTTCATTTCTAATTTTATCATTTCTAATTTTGCCATACATTCATCTAAATATTTTTATTTCAATTACAATTATTTTATACTCTTACTGTTGTTTAATGGTCCAACACTCGATACCATAACACTCGATACCATACAACAGTACAGACTTACTGTGGTTCTATAAAACTTTTTCTTCAAATGTTATGGTACTGTGTGATCGCAAGAACTCTAGATACTTTTTTCTATTTCATCCAACCCATTTGAATCTTATGATTTACAACTTCATCTATATTACTATCGTTTTGAATGATGGAATCAATATATAAAAAAAGTTCACTTTTGGGTATGTCATTTTCTTCTAGTTTAATAATTCCTTCATTCTTCTAATAATTGCCACTAAATATATATATCATATACTCAATTCTTGACCGACTCAATCTAAATTCTCTGCCTTCTATTATGGCTCTCTATAACTCCAATTTAGTTCTAATACCCTCTCTCATTTCATCAACTAGTACTATATTATTTGCAAAAAGTATACATCACGATATTTCATTCTAAATATTTTTTGTGATTTCATCTATCACAATAGTAAAAAAAAAATAGAATTTAATACTAAATTTTGGTGGTGTTCAATGTTAATTGGGAATTTATCACTTAAACTCGTAAATTCTTACATTGGTCACAACTTTATTATACATATTTTTAATGAGATTAATGTATTTTAAGATGATCATTCCTTCATCAATACCCATAGCAATACATCTCTAGGAATCCTATTGTATGTTTTTCCAAAGTCAATGAATACTATTTATAAGTTTCTCTTATGTGCTCTAAATATCTCTCTTAAATGTTTTAACAAATGAATTGTTTCGGTGGTAGATCGACTTGATATAAATTTAAATTGATTTTGAGACATATTTATCTCTAATCTCCATTTATGTGTCATTACTCTCTCCCATAATTTTATAGTATTACTGATAAGTTTAATTCCCTTATAATCGGTTTCTTATATTTTCATTCTTTACAAGTATATCATTGGTTTCAATTTTAATACTTCTAATACCATTTAGATTTTTTCTCTTCCTCTTTCTTAGTTTGTCAATTCTATAAATCTATTTTTCTCCATCCTTGATTTTTAGTCTCTTGTATAATTCATTATATACATTACTTTTTAACTTGTGAATAATCTTTTTCACTTCCTTTTTTGTACTCTTATATTTTTCAAATGTATTGTTACTTTTGTCACTTTTAAGACACTTTCATTTGATTCGTATAGCGTTTTGGATTTTCTCATTCCACCACCATGACTTCTTATTTATTAGGGTCTGACCTCTAATACGCCAAAAACCTCCTTACCTACAATCTTAATATTGTTAAAAATCTTTTTCCATATTGTTTTAGTATTATCATTAGTGGATCAACTTGCTTTTTGAATTAATTTGTCTATAAAAGTTGCTATTGTTTTTTTTTTCAAATTCCACCACTTAATTTTTTGTTCTATAATAGACAATATTTCTTTTGTCTTTTAAACACACGTATATCTAAAACTAACAGCGTATATTGAGTTGCTATACTCTCTTTCGGTATAATCTTGTAATCTTTATGGGTCACTCTATTACCCCTCATTCTAAGAAAAAAATCATTTGACTAACATTTGACCTATTTTTATATGTAGTTATGTGTAAATCTTTTTTCTGAGAAAAGTGTTTACAAGTCTCAAATCGAATATCATGACAAACTCTAAAATGGTACCCCCACCTTATTCCTACTTCCAAAGTCAAAGTTTCCATATACAACTTCAAATCCCATATTATTCCCTCCTACATGTCTATTTAGGTCTCCTCTACTGAATAATCTCTCCACTATTTCATATAAATCTTTATAGAATTGATTTTTATTAATTATATCTATACATATTTGAGTGTATACACATTTACTATATTAATTATATCTTCTCTATTAACTAGCTTGACCAACAAAATTCTATCTCTCTTCCTTTTGTCTCCGTTACATTCTCTTAAAAATCCTTATATATAATTATTCCTACCCTATTCATAATTCTATTTCTATCTATGTATAAAAACTTATTGTCATAAGGTTTTACTACTTTAATCTTCTCCTCATCCATTTAGTTTCTTAGAGACACATGATATTAATTTTTCTTCTATTCATTACTTCTGCTATCTCTTCTAACTTCCCGATTAAAAATTCTATATTCCAATCGGCAAGATAAATCATATTTTCATAGGCTAACTTCTTTACCCGCACTAATTCATATAAATACAGGAATCCTTACCTATTTGACACCACATCCGGGCATTGATATGTCACATATATGATATTTGAACATATTCTAATATTTAGGATAATATAACTTGACACATATAAAAAAATACTGCTAGTAGTAATAATGGTATTATATGGTGTCGTGTTAACCCATGAATTTCTATATGTTAAAACAGATTGGACAATCATCCAAATTCTCTAAAATTTATAGCATAATAATATTTTTAATTCATATACTTCATTTTTCATAGTATATATTGATAATGTTTTCACCTATGTTAACACACATTGTTAACACTTAACATATTGTGATATTTAGGGTAATATAACATTTTATATGTTAACACATATTGGATATCAATCCAAATTTTTTAAAATTTATAACATAATTGTTGAGTAAAGTAAGTTTTGATAATGAATTAGGGGAAATAAAAATTGATTTAGGATCAATTAATTAAAATTCTAGTAAAATAAGAAAAATTGTTAAAATTAAATTTTATATAGGGAAGTCGACTTACTGTAGTAATTGAAGTCGACTTGGAATCATGAAACTCAAGTCGACTAGAATTGAATACAAGTCGACCTAAGAAACACAAATCTCAAAAATTTAAGATTGCACACAACCAAGTCGACCCAACCAAGTTACAAGTTGATCTGAGCATAGGAACTATAAGAACATAAGTCGATTGACATTTATAATAAGTCGACTTGTAAATTAAGAGTTTCATAAACTAACCCTGTAACGTAAGAAAGTTGACCCACTGAGAACAAAAGTCGACTTGAATGCTTGTGTTGAAATTTTTTTAAATATATCACAAGTCAACCTGTCAATTCATGGTTACAAAAGTCTAGTTTGTAATTAAATTGAGTCAACTTAGTTACTATTCAAATTGACCTGACCGAAAGAAAATTAGGTACATAAATCGACTCAAATATAAGCCAAGTCGACCTAAGGAATTTAGGTCACAGAAACTAATGTCTGCACTCTTAGCAAATCAACCCAGGTTAGGATAAGTTGACCTAAAATTAATACCAAGACAGCTCAACTAATTTGTAAGGAGACTTATATTTTGTAAGTCTACTTGTGGCTAAGGCAGGTCCACTTTTCTCTCACACATAAATAGTAATAAGTAGACTTAAGCATCTATCATGTTGACTCAAGAATCTCAAAATACAAAGATAAGTTCACTTAAAGCCTTAGAGAGTCGACTTCTTGTGTCTAACATTTACTTGCTCAGAAAAGTTGTCCCAAATTAAACGAAAAGCATAACTACCTTACTTATGCGATGCATTCAATGATTTTCAATAACTAGATCATCTTTTATGGCTATAAATACATCTCAAGGATAAAGGAGAACTAACTTTTTAGAATGCTTGAACAACTCTAAGAGCTTCATCGAAACGCTTTGTTCTTCATTTCTCATTTGTAATCTTGTTTGTACTCTCACGATCATATTTAAAAATTAAAAGTTTCTTTTTGCTATTTATTTTTATACTCTACTTGTTGCAAAAGATCAAAATATTGTTATTCTTGATTTTGAGTTTAAGTGATGACGAGAGAGATACAAATTAGGTTTTGCTTACTCCTGAGAAAAATAAGTGTAATTATTTGAAAAAATATTTGTAAGGTACACTAACACCACTAGCACCTTGGAAAGTTTGTTTGTAAACTATTGGTTGGAATAGTGGATTTAAAAATTCAGATAAAATCTGGAAGTGAATGTATATCAAGAAAGTGAAACCACTATAAATTGTATATTCCAATTTTGTTTTAGATTTTATTTCTTGATTTGTCTTTTTATAAGTTTTTATTTTAAACACCTAAAAATAGACAAAATCTGTAGATAACCCATTCACCCTCTCTACGTTATCACATTTAGTGTTAACAAGTGGTATCAGAACGGGTGTTTTGGAAAGGGTTCAATAATCTTGGAAGTAAAAATAAAGAATGACACTAAATGAAAATAGTATTCCATTTGAAATTTGTTCAACCAATAGAGTATAATTTTTCAATAGCAATAATTATAGCTATTGGAAGCAAATGATGAGAAATTTCATCATTGCATAAGATGAAAGAGTTTGGGAGATTATAGAAGAAGGAATTGAATTTCTAACGGAAGAAATGGATAAAGTTTTGATGAAAATGAAGAATATGGCTCTAGAAGAGAAAAAGGCCTATAGGCAAATTGCAAGACAGTAAATTTGTTTCACTTTGCACTTAGCCTAAATGAGTATAACAGAATTTTTTTATGTATTACTACAAAAGAAATCTGGGAAAGGTTTGAAACAACTTATAAGGGTACAAATCAAGGAAGAACAAGATAAGGATGTTCAACCAAGAACATGAGACTTTCAAGATAAAAGATGGTGAGAGTATCGGAGACATGATAACAAGATTCAACACCATCACCAATGAATTGAGATTATTGGGTAAAGGAATAAGCCAAGAAGACATGGTGGATAGGGTTCTTCAATATATGCCAAAATCATAGGAAGCCAAATTGACTATAATTGAAGAATCAAAGAATCTAGAGACACGGACCAGCTTGTAGGATCTCTTGCAACTCATGAAATGAAAATATATTCAAAGGAAGTTGCAAATGAAGAAAAAAGAAAATTAATAGTACTCAAAGTTGAAAGTGACAAAGATAGCTCTAGTACTCACAAGAAGATTCAAAAGGTTTATGATGAAGAGGAAAAATAAAGGAAGGAGAGGATTTAAAAGGTAAGAAAAGAAAGACGAAATCAGGTACTATGAATCCAAAAGACTTAGACACATCAAGACTGACTATCCAATGCTCAAGAAAGCAAAGAAGAAAGAGAAGAAGGGAAAAAAGAAAGCACTAATAGTATGGAGTGATAAAGATAGTAGCTTGGATAAGGAAAACAATGAGCAAGAGCAGGCTGACTTATGTTTCATGGCTGTAGAAGATGACTCAAATGATGAGATAACATCTTCAAACTTTTACTCTTCTGATTCAAACTCTAAAAATGAGTTTATAGTAAATGAATTGCATGAGACATTAATGGAAACTCTTACGGCTCTCAAGAAGATAACTAAGAAAAACATAACATTAAAAAGGGAAATGATTGAATTAGAAAAGGAGAAAGACAGATTAAAATTAAAAAATGAAGAACTTAGAAAGGAAAACAATACCTTAGTAAAAGATAAAGAAAATTTGCATGATGAACTTGAAACAAAAATGATAAATTAGACAAACTGAAATTTGAAATAGAAACTATAAAGGATGCAAATTTAGAAACCTACAGTTAAGAGAGCAATGAAGACTATGGAACAATAAAAAAAGAACTAGGGCTAGAAAAAGACAAAAATAAGAGATTAAGCTCCTTATTATATAAATTTATTCAAGATCAAGAAAAACTGGACTTGATACTTGGAGCTCATAAAGCTGTCTATGACAAAGCGGGTCTGGACTGCAATCCTACCATAACTAAAAAGAAACTCTATAGCTTTTTTGTATCTAACTCAAAGAATAAAAAGTCAAACTCCAAATGTCATTACTACATGAAACAAGAACACAATGCATATCATTGCAAACTTAGAAGAAAATTTTAGCTCAAATCAAGCAAAAAATTCCACAACACATGCTAAGTGCACTCATTGCAATAAATCTGGACATAACTTGGATAAATGTTGGTTTAACAACTTAGAATTCAAGAAAACAATATTGAAATGGGTACTAAAGATGCATCCAAGACCCTGTTGACTACTAATAATATCGGATTCAAGAAAGTTTGGGTACCAAATGCCAATATTTGATTGTCTTCTTATGCAAACCTATCTCGACGCTAAACCTTCTGGAAATATGATTTTTGAACAATGGATACTCTCAACACATGATGGGAGATTCCTCTAAATTTAATAGTTTGAAAGAACAAAAAGGAAACAAAATGGTCTTTGGAAACAACTTAAAAGGGAAAATAACTGACATAGGAAACATAAAGATATTTTTTACTCAAATTGAGTATGTTCTCTTAGTTAAGGAGTTAAAACATAACTTGTTTAGTATTAGTCAATTATGTGATATTGTTATTTTTGTCATATTTGATTGTGATTGTTGCAATATAATAGATAAACTAAGCAAAGAGGTAAAATTTAGAGAAAATAGATAAGGAAATGTAGATGTTATTAATTTAGATAATATAAGTAAACAAGATGAAGCTTGTTTAACGGGTGTAGAAAATGATGATACGTGGTTATGGCATAAAAAACTAGAACACTCAAGTATGAATTTGATATCCAAACTAGTTACAAAAGACATAGTTAATGGCATTCCAAAATTAAAATATGAAAAAAAAAACTATGTGATACTTGTATGAGAGGAAAACATGTCAAAACGTCATTCAAATCAAAAAATATAGTCTTCACAACTAGACCATTAGAATTACTTGACATGGATCTCTTTGAATCAACTATAACATAAAGATTAGAAGGAAAGTATTATAGTTTTGTACTCATTGATGATTACTTTAAATACACATGGATATTATTTCTAGTGAAGAAGGAAGAAACTTGTAGTACACTCATTAAACTATGTATGAAAATTCAAAATGAAAAAGAGTGTGCAATCAATAGTATTAGGAGCGATCATGGTAGAGAATTTGAAAATAAGTCTTTACAGGAATTTTGTGATGAAAATAGAATTGATCACAATTTCTCTATATCAAGGACACCACAACAAAATGAAGTTATGAAAAGAAAAAATAGAATTCTAGAAAAATGGATAGGACTATGCTATGTGAGCATAACCTATCTAAGTATTTTTGAATTAAAACTGTCAATATAGCTTATTATATTCTTAGATAGGGCGTTGATTAGACCAATTCTTAAGAAAACTCCCTATGAGTCATATAAAGGTAGGAAACCGAATATACGATGCTTTCATATTTTTGAATGTAAATATTATGTATTAAACAATAAAAAAGACAATTTAGGAAAATTTGATTTTAAAAATGATGAAAATATTTTTCTTGGATATTCAATCTCTAGTAAAGCATATAAAGTGTATAACAAGACAATGATGATAGTTGAGGAATTCATTCATGTAAACTTTGATGAAAGTGACTCTTTGAATAAAAGAAATTTTGATGAGAAAGTTTAAGAAATAGAATAAATATTAGACCAAGAGACAATGGAAAATCAAAAAATTAAGAAAGGGATGCTAGAAGTTAGAGTTAAAGAGACACAAACAAACAATAAACAATATGAGAAACAAGAAGTAAAATTTCCAAATATCAGAAAAAGTGTTAATGTAGAGAATGTAATTGGAAATATAGAGACTGGAGTTAAAACTAGATACTCATCTCAAAATTAATTTGAATTTGTAGTATTCCTCTCTCAAATTGAACCTAATAGTGTTGATAAATTTCTAAATGATAAAAATTGGATTCTAACCATATAAGAAGAGTTAAACCAATTTGGGAGAAATGAAATATAGGAGTTAGTTTTTAAACCAAAAGATCAATCCGTAATAGAAATAAAGTGAGTATTTATGAATAAATTAGATGAATATGATATAATTACAAAAAGCAAGACAAGATTAGTAATTTAAGGATATAGCCAAGAAGAAGATATTGACTACGATGAAACATATGCCCCTATAGCTAGGTTAAAGGCCATCAAGAGTGCATTTTTGAATAGAGTAATACATGAAACCGTTTATATAAAATGACCTCTCAAATTTGAACATCTAAATATCCGAAATATGTGTTCAAATTGTCTAAAACTCTATATGGTTTAAAATAATATCCAAGAACTTGGTATAAAAGATTTAGTAATTTTTCAATTGAAAATGATTTTGAGAGAGAAAAAATTGATACAACCTTGTTTATTAAAAGAAATGGTAAAGAGATTTTAATAGTTTAAATTTATATGGATGACCTAGTATTTGAGACAACCAATGAGGATTTTTGTCAAGAATTTGTTAAGTTTATGCGTGTTGAGTTTGAAAAAAGTATGATGAGTAAACTAAACTATTTCTTAGGATTGCAAATAAAGCAAATACAAAAGAAAATATTCATAAATCAATTTAAATTTATTGAAAAATTAATCAAGAAATTTGAATTTAGTAAAATTAAAGGATATACTATCCGTATGAGCATCTCAATTAAGTTAGACAAAAAATGAAAAGGAAAAGAGTTATATCAAAATCTATATAGAAGCATGATGGACTCTCTACTCTATTTGACTACATTTAGGCCAAATATTCTGTGCAGTGTATGCTTGTATACTAGGTTTCAATCTAATTCAAAGAGTCTTATTTAGTTGCAGTCAAAAGAATATTGAGTTATTTGAAAGATGCATGGAATTTGGAATTATATGATGATACAAATTCAACATTTGAATTGTATGAGTACTCAGACGCTAATTTTGCAAGATGTAAATTGGATAGAAAGAATACTAGTAGCACTTATCAATTTTTTAGGAGTATATTAGTGTCATGGTTTTTTAGAAAATAAAATAGTATTGCTACTTCAACCATAAAAGTAGAGTGTGTATGTGGTTGTGAGACAATATTATATACAAATTTTGTGAATCAAATATGAACTTGAGGATTAAAACTTGAAAATTGAAAACATACTAATCAAAATTGATAATACCAGTACCATAAATTTGACTAAAAATCTAATCCATCACTCTAAAACTAAACACATTGAGGTTGGACTTCATTTCATTAGAAACTATATATTTAAAAAAGATATAATTTTAGAATATGTAAAAACCGAACAATAAATTGTTAATATTTTCATCAAACCTTTGGATAGAAAGATTTTTATAATCTAAGAAAAGAATTGAGTATGATAAAATGAATTCTCAAATTGAAGTCATCTAATTCTAAATAATATGTGTGTTTTTAAACCATTAGGAAAATTATGATTGAAATATGATATAATTTCAAAGTTATGCTAATTTACTAAAGGACATGTCGCCTTGTATAACATATGAATAGATCTGTTGATATCAAGGCTCAGAACTGTACTCTGAAATATAAGCAAGTCGACCTATATAAATTATAAGTCGACTTATGAGCTCATACTGGAATATTGAAAGCCAACTTATCCAAAGTACAAGTTGACTCGCAAAATCCAAGATACAGAAAGAATTTTTTAAAATACTATTGAGTCAACTTGAATCTTTAGCAAAACAATCTGATAGTGTACAAAATTGGGTTCTATTCATACAAGTCGTCTTGCAATTTAATACAAGTCGTATTGTGTAAACAAATAAATCAATTTGTTATTTTAACAAAGTCGACTCAAGTAGCTCATAAAAGAAACAAAATCTGAAATCTTGAACCAAAATCCAAGTTACTTTCGATAAATAAATCGAATTCGACCCAAAATAAACAAGTAGATTCAAGAATCTTGACGTCTCGTATTCCCTCCTAAATTTTCAATTCTAAACCAAGTTTTTTCATTTCACTCCTTATTTCGCCTCATGAAACAAGCATTCTCTCTCTCTTCCTTATTCACTTGCACAAACCCTAATTTCTTCACAACTAAACCCTAGTTCCATCTTATCTCTCTTTCGTTTTCCTTATCTCCTTATTTATGGAATCTTAACACTCAAACTAAACCTTATTTACACTTCAATACTCACCTAACCCAAATTTATCTCGTCTCAACAAAATCTCAAACCTCACCATCCTAAAACCTTACTCATTTCTCAAAACCAGAAAACCCTAACCCAAATACTTTGCTTTCAACAAAATCTGCCTCAAGTAATCAATTTCAATGGCTTTGAAAGTAAAGGTTCTAGCGAAATATAATGAAAATGAGTTTCCTTCCTTGATGAAAAGTAAGTCATCCAATTTTTACAATAGAAGATTGAATCTTGGTAGACTAGTAAATTGAGAATTTTTGAAGAAAATAAATTTCCCATACAAAAAACACCTCTTACACGTCTTGCCACACTCCATAATGTGTCCAAATGAACAAATTTATGAACATTTAGTTAGAAAATTTTATAACAATCTAGATGTGATTGATGAGACTAGAAAATATGTTATGGAAATACATTATTATTTTGCCACTGGAATAGAATCATGCGCTTTCCAGACCTATATTAAGGAGAAACAAATTGTGGTTACCCCCATGCATGATTTGCAATTTAGAATGGATCTCATTTAATGAATGTGTGGAGTATATGAAGTAGAATCAAGTTAATTGTGTTAAAATTGTATTTAAGAATGAAGATTTGAAGGTGTTAAAGGATGTGAGCATGAATGCAAAAGACTTAGAAGTTCATAAATGAATCCTCTATTTCATTATCACTCATGTTTTTAGACTTAGGGGTGGAAATCACATAAATATAATCAATGAAGATCTTTGGTTGATAACATGTATCATGGAAGGCAAGAATCCCGACCTTCACTTTTTAGTTTCCTATTTTATTATTGCTACAGGTAAATCAAATTCTACAAACCTCTCATACTGTTCCCTGATCTCAGATATACTAATTGTAAATAAAATAGACTTAAAATGTGAGATATTTATTAAGTTAATTTTGAAGCATGGGATTGGTGAGTTTTCTTTGAAAAAGATCAAATGGGTTTTTAAGGATAGAGTTTGGGAAATGAAGGATGATGACGAACAAGATGTAAGGGAAAGAAAAGAAAAGGAGATGAAGCAAAACTTAGTGAACTATCTAAAGAAAGTTTCTCTGATAAGCATAGAAAAGAAAATTTGCAGATCATTCCTTTACTTGGTAGTCCATCTACATCCATTCCTTTTTCTTCTTCTTCCTCCGAAGTTACAATAGACATGGTCTAGGGAGGTTTGGCATATATACAAGCTCAACTTTTTAGAATTGAAGATCAAAATTCTCAAAGTCAAACTAGACTGCATGAATTAGAAAATCAAAATATGAAAATTCAAAACAAATTGAACAAATTGAACAAATTGGAGTCTTTAATTGGAAAAGATCAAGATGACGTTTCTAATTTTTGATATCTTTCTCTTATTATGACATCTTCTCATGTGCTACTTTGTCTGAAAAAACTCATAGTTTATTTTGTTATCCTTTTCTCTTTTGATTTTATTTTATCAGTTCTGGTGGTAGGCTAACTTTCATCACAAATGTGTATCGATGATTATAACTCTTTTGATTTTGTTGCTCTTTTAATCAAATGTGTCCTAGAGTATGAATATGATAATCTCATTATAAATGCTTAACTATCTCTAATTTCCATCATTAAAATGTGTTAATTCGTGCTACATATATAAGCATACATATTTCCACTATTACCATGCTTATCATGTGCTATATATATATGATGAATTTCAATCATTATCATGCTTTCATCCATATATATTTATATATTTATACAAGCATACATATTGTCTCTTTTTGTTGGTTGTTTGGTTATTTCTTGAATGGTCAATGACTTTAATCTCGAACCATTTTTTTGTCCTCATAGTTTTACTTGCACTTATTACCCCATTTTGTTGATGACAAAAAGGAGGACAATAAACTTGAAAATGCATTGGTTGTTTATATAAGATGGTAAGAATATGTAATGGTCTTATGTTGGTTTAAATTGTAAGATGGTGTGAATATGTAATGGTTTTATGTTAGTTTATTGGTTGTTTATAAGTTGATGTGGTGGCATAAATATGCACATTAGCCTAAATATGTGAAAAATTGAATAAGTAAGCTATTGTTTAATCCATTAGTATTGGTTTGAACATGTGAAAATTGAAGTATGGGTTGCTATAATTTTTTGTAGGTGGTTGTAGTGACTTGAATATGTGCAAATTAAAGTATAGGTTAGTGAATATGTATTAGAATAAGAAGTATGAGTTAGTGAATTAAGGGGAAGTGAAATTGAACTAAGAATGAGAGATTTATAAACTATTAGATATGTATATGTTTAGTTGGTATATTAGAAGGATATTAGGATTTAAAAACTTAAAATGGTATAGCTTTGGTTGAGAGGAAATGTTTATTGATTTTAAAAACAATTTTAACTAATTTTTAAATAAGGTTTTGTCATCACAAAAAATGAAAAGATTGTTGAGTAAAATAAATTTTGATAATGAATTAGGGGGTAATAAAAATTGATTTAGGATCAATTAATTAAAATTCTAGTAAAATAAGAAAAATTTTTAAAATTAAATTCTATATAAGGAAGTCAACTTGTTTTAGTAATTGAAGTCAACTTGGAATAATAAAACTCAAAATTTGGCTAAGTATATAACTCATCAAGTCGACTTGAGTTGAATACAAGTCAACATGAGGAATATAGGTCTTAGAAGTCGAAGTTTGCACACAACCAAGTTAACCAAACCAAGTTACAAGTTGATCTGAGTATAAGAACTATAAGAACATAAATCGACTCACATTTATAATAAGTCGACTTGTAAATTAAGAGTTTCAAAAACCAACTCTATAACATAAAAAATTTGACTCATTGAGAACATAAAATAACTTAAACACTTGTGTTAAATTTTTCTAAGTATATTACAAGTTGACATAAGAGAACTAGCAAATTGACCCGTTAATTCATGGTCATAGAAGTCTAGTCTGCAATTAAATTGAGTCAACCTGGTAACTATTCAAGTCAAATTGACCCAAAGGAAATTAGGTACATAAATCAACTCAACTATAAGCCAAGTCGACCTAATGAATCAATGCCACAGAAACTAATGTCTCCAGTCTTATCAAGTCAACCCAGACTAGGATAAGTCAAACTGAAATTAATACTAAGAAGACCCAACTAATTTGTAAGGAGAGTTAAATTTTGTAAGTCTACTAGTGGCTAAGGTAGATCAACTTTTCCTTTACACACAAATAGTAACAAGTCGACTTAATCATCATCAACTCAACTCAAGAATTTTGAAATATAAAGACAATTCCACTTGGAGTTTTAGGAAGTCAACTTCTTATGTCTAATATTTACTTATTCAAAAACTCTATCCCAAATTAAATGAAATACATAACTATCTCACTAATCTCTGCGATCTATTCAATGATCTTTAATGATTAAATCATTTTCTCTGGCTATAAATACAACTCAAGAATGAATGAGAACTAACCTTTTGGAATGCTTAAACAACTCTGAGAGTTTCATCAAAACACTATGCTCTTTATTTTTCATTTGTAATCTTGTTTGTACTCTCACGAGCATATTTAAAAATTAATGCTTCTTCTCACTCTTTATTTTAACTCTCTACTCATTGAAAAATATCATAATATTGTTATTTTTGATCTTGTGTTTAAGTGATAACAAGAGAGATCGTAAATTGGGTTTTACTTGCTCTTGGGAAAAGCAAATGTAAGTGTTTGGGAAAATACTTGTAAGATTTACTAGTATCTTGAAAAGCTTGTTTGTAAACTAATAATTAGAATAGTGAATCTGAAAATAAAGATGAAATATGGGAGTAAATATATACTAAAAAGGTGGAATTATTATAAATTATGTATCTCAATTTTGTTTTAGATTTTATTTCTTGATTTATCTTTTGATAAGTTTTAATTTTAAAACACTCAAAAATAGACAAAATCTTTAGATAATATATTCAGCTATCTAAATTATCACATTTATTGTCAATAATAATGATATTTTTAATTCATGTACTTCCTTTTTATTATATATATTGATAATGTTTTCATCTATGTTTTACTCATTTTAATAGATTCTTTAATATCATTAAATCCAATGGTTTAGCATTATCTTGTACAAAAATGAATCTCTTAAAGATAAAAGTCATATTTATAGATTTTGAAATTTCCTAAAATAAATGTTGTTTTGAGTACAAAAATTTTTAATAAATTTTGAGATTAAATCAAAGATAAAAATAAAAAATAAAGATTTTTGGATACAATGAAATTAAGTAAGATAGAGATTTATGGGAAGAAAAGAGATAAAAATAGAAGACAAATTTTGAAAAATATGGAATATACACCAAATCATTGCATGCAAATAAGGGATTAATTTTGTAATTTTATATAATTAGCTTGTAACAAGTGATAATAAATATTATATTTAATGAAGAGAGGGATTTATGTGAGCAAGAGAGGGAATATTGTTTATCAGGGATAGCTTTAGCGGTATAACCTTTCTACTTCCATCCTCACTTCTCCGATTCGATCCCATTTGATTGCATTTTCTTGTAAAAAAAAAAAAGAGAGGGAATATTTTAAATTGAATAATTAATAATATGTTTTAGTTTTGAAAAAAATTGGGTTATAAAGAGAAAATTGCATTCCTTATTATTCGTGCAATATTAAAAGGAAAGAAGACTTTGAATTTTTTAAAATAGAAAAGGAGACTAAGAGTACCGTATAAAGAAAAAAATTTTCAAAAATCCTATTATTTACATACGGGGAAGACTGTAATCCAAATTTCTGTTCACACTTTTCCATCTTGCTATTTTGAATTTCAATTGCTTCAATGCCAACCTCTTTATCATTTTCTTCATTGTCATCATCATTTGAATTTGTTGCTCCCCCACCTTATCATCAAAAGCAATTGAAATATTTTCATTTTTCTCTTCATCCTTACCTGAAAGTGATTCTGTTTTTGTCCTCTAAATCAAGCCAAAATAGAATGCGAAATCCTAAATTTGTGATTAATTACAAATTATTCAATAAATCTATTAAATGGATTCGTAAACCTTTACCTAATAGAAGAGATTTAATAAAAACAATTTATAATTTTTATATACTTTCTAAGTTCGATATGAAATGGGGATTTTAGCAAATTCAAAGAGATTTAAAAGATCAATATAAAATAGATTTAATGTTTGTTTTGGATAATATGAATGGACATAATACCTTTTGGTTTTTTTTTTTAATAATCCTAATAAGTTTCAAAGTATAATCAATGATATACTTAATATAGGTAATTCATTCTCAATAGTGTCTATTGATGATATTCTTATTATTTTAAATTCTATTGATCAACATCTTACTTATTTTTATAAATTTTTTAATATCATCAAATTTAATGATTAATTATTGTCTGGCACTAAAATAAAATAGTTTCAAACAAAAATCAAATTTTTAGGTTATTGAAAATTTTTAAAATAAATGTAGTTTCATTTATGGAAGTATAGAATTTTTGAATAAGTTTCAAGATATAATCAAAAATAAAAATTAATTACAATAATTTCTACATAAAACGAAGAGAGAGAGTTATGAGAAGAAAAGAAGTAAAAAGAAAAGTCAAATTTCAAGGAAAAAAAAAAGGATTGAATATGCATGTCATGTAGTTGCCTAATGAGAAGAGTGGATTAATTTTAGAATTTTATGTAATTAACTTGGAACAAATCATAATAAATACTATAATTAACAAAGATAGACTAGGTTATGGGAACACAAGAGAGGGAATATTTTAAATTAATTAACATTATGTTTTAGTTTTGAAAAAAATTGGATTGAAGAGTTAAAATTTTATTTCTTATTATTAGAGCAAAATTAATGTAAAAAGAGGTTTTGAATTTTTAAAGAGATAGAAGGAGTTCGAGATTACTGGTAAAGGAAAAGGCCGTTGGAAACCATTATACAAAAGAAATATCCTAACCTATATGTTAAGGATCTTATATTCTAGGTGATTAGATGAATATTATTTTCGTTAATTAACTTTATCGTATCTGTTTACATAAATATGGGAACACTTACCTAGATGACACTACACCCAGATAGTGATGTGATGCATCACTTTTAACCAACGCCCTAGAGACCCTAACTAATTTGTCTTTACACTAAACTCTGGTCCAATGCATTGTTGAAAGGGAAATGCCCCTGATAAATTTTTAATATTTGTCTCAGATTTTGGTTTTTAACAAAAGTTTTATACTGATTGTCAACATATTATAACCCGTATTCTTTATTGGGTTTGGGACCAACCACTGTAGAGTTATTAAGATCGTGTTTAGTTGTCAAAAATGCTCTCTAATTTTTTATCTTTAATTTTTTAAATATATATATTTTTATATTTTCTATTTCTAAAAAAAAGTAGAAAATTTAGAAAATATATTCAAGAAATTCATAGTTTTCTAATTTAGAAAATTGAAAAATATGTTTAAATATAACCTAATACTTTTCTAAAATAAAAATCAATTAACAATTCATTTTACTCATTATATCCGAATATTATGTAAAATCAATTTTAATATACACATGTTTTCAATTACTTTTGTCTATATACAAACAAAAATTCAGTTAGACATGCAAAGTTAGACTATTTAGGAGAAAATTTTGAGATAAAAATTTCAAAGTAAAAAAAATTTGTTTGATTTTTCTCTAAAATAAATGACTAATTAATATTCTTTTTTGGTGTTTTCTGCTACCGCTCATTTTTTTAATAAAGAATTTGGAAAGAATTCATAAAAATCAAAACTTAATCAGTAATTTATCCTAATTTAATACTAAAATCGAAAAGTAAGAGCTCATAAAAATTAAAATCTTGATTCAAAAATGGAAAAATTAAAAAAAAAATGAAAATGAATTTGTTTTGAGAATACCTAACTTTCCTAAATCTCCCTTCTTATCTTCAACCTATAAATTTTCAAATGAAAGATAGAGATCGAGATAGCAAAGAAAATAAAAATGAGAGAGGGAAGGAGAAAATTGAAGCATAGAGTGTAAAGGAGATGAGAGGAGAGATGGAGGAAGTGACACCTAAAATTTGAAAATAGAGAAAAATATATATTTGCCTATTTTAAATGAAATAAAAACAGACTTCTATACCCAATATTTTCTAATTAAATGAGCCCAGCAACCCTCTATTTTTTTCAGTTCTTCAAAGTTAGAGAATTTTGGAATATATAAATTTTATTTATAATGAAAAATAATAAAAAACAATTGTAAAACTGTTTTTTATTTCTCTTTGTGAAGAACTGTATTTTCTAATTTTCATTTTTTAAAATTAAAAACTTGTTATAAATACAATGTATTTATTGTGAATGTCTATTCATATGAATGATTTTTCAAATTGATGAACAAATTCAAGAATAACTATTGGTTTTTAGGTTACTCTTTAATAATAGATAACTTTTGGTTTTTAGGTATACTTGTGATCATTAAGTTTTGAGTAACCATATTAATAGAAGCGTTTTTTCATTGTATCTCAAAATGCCTATAAATAGGCATCATTGTAATCTTATGTGATATACAAAAATGAAAAAATAAAATTACTCCTCTCATTCTCTCTACATTCTTTCTATTTTATAATACGTTATCAGCACGAATATTGCTCAAGGTCAACATCAAGGCCATTTTCAATAATCACAACTTGTAAGTAAACTTTATATACATTTATAATAAACCGCATGATTCTTGAATATGATTAGTCATTGATCTGAGCCATACACATTCACGATTTGCCTCATGAAGTGCAATTATTTCAGCATGATTTGATGAGATAGCAGTTATTGTTTGCTTCATAGATTTCCAAGATATTGCTGTGCCACCATATGTAAATACATAACCCATTTGTGACCTAGTTTTGTGTGGATCTGATAAATATCCTGCATCAGCATACCCAATTAATTGTGCATTTAGTTCATAAGAGTAAAATAGACCCATATCAATTGTTCCACGGAGATATCGAAAAAGATGTTTAATTCCATTCCAATGTCTTTTGGTTGGAGCAGAACTGTATCTTGCTAATAAATTTACAGTAAAAGCAATAGCAGATCGTGTATTATTAGCAAGGTACATTAAAGCACCAAATTTTTTGGGAGGGGTCCTTTAGAGACATCAATTCTAATAGGAGCATTTTCTGCTGGAACATGTGATTTCGTTACTCATTTTGGATCAGAGAAATTATCTGATAATTGATTTGCAATCTGTTGCAAATGAATGATCCGTTGAACTTCTAGGTCACTGTTTTGTGCGATGATAAAAATGACATAAGGATAGATTACTCCAGGTAATCTCTTTTTCCACCTTTCCCTTCCTAGTATTATCACCCCCTAAGGTTGGAAAAAATGTCTCATCAAATCGACAATCAAGAAATCTTGCAGTAAAAACATCTCCTGTCATGGGTTCAAGATATTTGATAATGGAAGGAGAATCATAACCAATACAAATACCTAATTTCCTTTGAGACCCCATTTTTGTTCTATGAGGAGGAGCAATATGGACATAAACTGCGCATCCAAAAGTTCGTAAATAAGAGATATTAGGTTCTCTTCTAGAAACCAATTGAAAAGGTGAAGTTTGAAAACTAGTGGGTCGAATACGAACTAGTGTTGCTGCATATAAAATTGCATGTCCCCAAGTGTGAACGGGAAGCTTGGATTTCAAAAGTAATGGACTTGCTATTAATCGAAGACGTTTAATAAATGATTCGGCTAGGCCATTTTGGGTATGAACATAAGCTACAAGAAGTTCAACCTTTATACCAATGACATGCAATAGTCATTAAATCTTGAAACCATGACAGGAGATGTTTTTACTGCAAGATTTCTTGATTATCGGTTTGATGAGACATTTTTTTCAACCTTAGGGGGTGAAAATACTAGGAAGGGAAAGGTGGAAAAAGAGATTACCTGGAGTAATCCATCCTTATGTCATTTTGATCATCGCACAAAACAGTGTGACCTAAAAGTTCAACGGATCATTCATTTGCAACAGATTGCAAATCAATTATCAGATAATTTCTCTGATCCAAAACGAGTAACGAAATCACATGTTCCAACAAAAAATGCTCCTATTAGAATTGATGTCTCTAAAGGACCCCTCCCAAAAAATGAACCTAAACCCTGCCTGAAGCGTGGAAGACCAATGGGTTCTAAGGATAAAAACCCTCGAAAGAAAAGAGGAATAAATGAACAACTTGATCGTATAGAAAAAGGAAAGGATTCAATCCAAGAAGAAAAACTTCCAGAAGAAGTTGAAATAGATAATCAAGAAATATTAATAAATTACATTTCTACAATGAAGACATGGGATCGAACAAATACAACGAGTAACGAAATCACATGTTCCAGCAGAAAATGCTTCTATTAGAATTGATGTCTCTAAAGGACCCTTCCCAAAAAATGAACCTAAACCGTGCCTGAAGCGTAGAAGACCAATGGGTTCTAAGGATAAAAACCCTCGAAAGAAAAGAGGAATAAATGAACAACTTGATCGAATAGAAAAAGAAAAGGATTCGATCCAAGAAAAAAACTTCTAGAAGAAGTTGAAATAGATAATCAAGAAATATCGATAAATTACATTTCTACAATGAAGACATGAGATCGAACAAATACAAATATTGATGATATATTTGCATACAATGTGGCAATTGATATTTTGTTGCCTCCGCATTCTTATCCTTGTCCTTCAACGAGGCTTGATAAAGCTCGACAGGATGCTTTGGCATACGACAAGTACGCGACCAATATCCAATCACCCCACATTGGTAGCATTTATTCTCAGCATTCTGACTAGATCCACCTTTTTCTTGGTTTTTCTCATTATTTTTCCACTTCTGGTAGTTTGTATGATCATTATGGTAAACGTTCCAGCCACGGACACGACCACGACCACGACCACGACCACGGCCTCGTCCTCGACTACGACCATTTTTACGTCCTCGTCCATGTCCAGAATTGTTGTGAGTTGTCGCATTCACTTCAGGGAATGGACTAGAGCCAATTGGACGAGATTCATGATTTTTCATTAATAACTCGTTATTTTGTTCAGCCATAAGCAAACAAGAAATTAGTTCAGAATATTTTGTGAAGCCTTTCGCTTGATATTGCTGCTGCAGGAGCATATTCGAGGCATGAAAAGTGGAGAGAGTTTTCTCTAACATATTATAATCGGTAATATTCTCTCCACATAACTTTAATTGAGAATTGATTTTAAAAACGGATGAATTATATTCACTCACAGATTTAAAATCTTGGAATCGTAAATACACAATTAATTGGGTATGCTGATGCAGGATATTTGTCAGATCCACACAAAACTAGGTCACAAACGGGTTATGTATTTACATATGATGGCAGAGCAATATCTTGGAAATCTATGAAGCAAACAATAACTGCTATCTCATCAAATCATGCTGAAATAATTGCACTTCATGAGGCAAGTCGTGAATGTGTATGGCTCAGATCAATGACTAATCATATTCAAAAATCATGCGGTTTATTAATAAATAAGAAGATTCCAACGATACTCTATGAAGATAATGCAGATTGCATAGTTCAGTTAACAGGTGGATATATCAAAGGTGATAGGACGAAACACATATCTCCAAGGATTGGCCAAAATGGAAGAAAGCAATTCAGACAGAACTGACATCTCTCTCAAAACGTGAGGTTTTTGGGCCAATTGTCAAAACACCTGATGGTGTTAAACCAATAGGATATAAATGGGTATTCGTGCTAAAAAGAAATGAGAAAAATGAGATTGTGCGATACAAAGCTTGACTAGTTGCACAAGACTTTTCGCAAAGACCTGGAATTGAAGACATATTCTCCTGTAATGGATGTTATTACTTTTCGTTATCTTATTGGTTTAATATTTGTATTTGTTCGATCCCATGTCTTCATTGTAGAAATGTAATTTATCGATATTCTTGATTATCTATTTCAACTTCTTTTGGAAGTTTTTCTTCTTGGATCGAATCATTTCATTTTTCTATACGATCAAGTTGTTCATTTATTCCTCTTTTCTTTCGAGGGTTTTTATCCTTAGAATTCATTGGTCTTCCATGCTTCAGGCAGGGTTTAGGTTCATTTATTGGGAGGGATCCTTTAGAGACATCAATTCTAATAGGAGCATTTTCTACTACAACATGTGATTTCGTTACTCGTTTTGGATCAGAGAAATTATCTGTTAATTGATTTGCAATCTGTTGCAAATGAATGATCCGTTGAATTTCTAGATCACACTGTTTTGTGCGATGATCAAAATGACATAATGATGGATTACTCCAGGTAATCTCTTTTTCCGTCTTTCCCTTCCTAGTATTATCACCCCCTAAGGTTGATTATCGGTTTGATGAGACATTTTTTCAAACCTTAGGGGGTGATAATACTAGGAAGGGAAAGGTAGAAAAAGAGATTACTTGAAGTAATCCATCCTTATATCATTTTGATCTTCGCACAAAACAGTGTGACCTAGAAGTTCAACGGATCATTCATTTGCAACAGATTGCAAATCAATTACCAGATAATTTCTCTGATCCAAAACGAGTAACGAAATCACATGTTCCAGCAGAAAATGCTCCTATTAGAATTGATGTCTCTAAAGGACCCCTCCCAAAAAATGAACCTAAACCCTACCTGAAGCGTGGAAAACCAATGGGTTCTAAGGATAAAAACCCTCGAAAGAAAAGAGGAATAAATGAACAAATGCCAATAATATTTAAATTATCAACATAAATAGCGATTATAACAAAATCATGTCCAGATTTCTTTATAAAAACACATGGATAAATATGGTTATTTGTATAACACTCTTTCAACAAATATTCACTAAGGCGATTATACCACATTCGCCCAGATTGTTTTAAGCCATACAAAGATCTTTGTAATTTAATAGAAAGTAATTCTCGAGAATTGCATGAGTCTGGCATCTTTAGTCCTTCTGGGACTTTCTTGTATATATCATTATCTAGTGCACTATATAAATATGCTGTAACGACATCCATCATCTGCATATGAAGTCTTTTCTGTGCTACTAAACCAATAAGATAACGAAAAATAATAGCATCCATTACAGGAGAATATGTCTCTCCATAGTCAATTCCAGGTCTTTGCGAAAAGCCTTGTGCAACTAGTTGAATTTTGTATCGCACAATCTCACGTATTATGAAATAGAAAGAATGTAGAGAGAATGAGAGAAGAATAATCTTATTTCTTCATTTTCGTATATCACATAAGATTACAATGATGCCTATTTATAGGCATTTTGAGATACAATGAAAGACACTTCTATTAATATGGTTACCCAAAACTTAATGATCACAAATATACCTAAAAACCAAAAGTTGTCATATCATTAAAGAGTAACTCAAAGACCAATAGTCATTCTTGAATTCGTTTATCAATTGGAAAAGTCATTCATATGAATAGACATCCACAATAAATACATTTTATTTATAACACTTCCCCTTGAATGTCTATCGTATAAAGAATATGCCTCGTTAAAACCTTACTAGGGAAAAATCGAATGGGACAAAAGCCCTAGTGAAGTAAAAAGAGTACATCTTTCTTTATACATATATTTCGAAACAATACTCCCCTTGTTAAAGAGATTACTTAATGTCTCTCTAAAATCGCATTCCAATCTTATGGATCAACTTCTCAAATGCTGTAGCGGGTAATGCTTTTGTGAATAAATCTGTAGGATTCTCGCTTGATTGAATTTTCTGTATATCAATATCTCCACTTTGTAGTAAATCATGTGTGAAAAATAATTTTGGAGATATGTGTTTCGTCCTATCACCTTTGATATATCCACCTGTTAACTGAGCTATGCAAGTTGCATTATCTTCATAGAGTATCGTTGGAATCTTCTTGTTTATTAATAAACCGCATGATTCTTGAATATGATTAGTCATTGATCTGAGCCATACACATTCACGACTTGCCTCATGAAGTGCAATTATTTCAGCATGATTTGATGAGATAACAGTTATTGTTTGTTTCATAGATTTCCAAGATATTGTTGTGCCACCATATGTAAATACATAACCCGTTTGTGACTTAGCTTTGTGTGGATCTGATAAATATCCTGCATCAGCATACCCAATTAATTGTGCATTTGGTTCATAAGAGTAATAGACCCATATCAATTGTTCCACGGAGATATCGAAAAAGATGTTTAATTGCATTCCAATGTCTTCTGGTTGGAGCAGAACTGTATCTTGCTAATAAGTTTACAGTAAAAGCAATATCAGGTTGTGTATTACTAGCAAGGTATATTAAAACACCAATTGCACTTAAGTATGGCACTTCAGGACCAAGAATATTCTCATTGTCATCCCGAGAACGAAAAGGATCCTTTTGTATATCAAGCGACCGAACAACCATTGGGCTGGTTAATGGGTACGAATTCTCCATATTAAATCGTTTTAAAACTTTCTCAGTATAAATTGATTGATGAACAAAAATTCCATTCTTTAAGTACTCGAACTGCAGACCAAGACAAAATTTAGTTTTACCGAGTTCTTTCATTTTAAACTCTTTCTTTAAATACTTTATTGCATTACAGATCTCTTCAGGAGTGCTAATAATATTTAAGTCATCAACATAAACAGCGATTATTACAAAACTATGTCCGGATTTCTTTATGAAAACAATGGGCAAATATGGTTATTTATATAACCCTCTTTCAACAAATATTCACTAAGGCGATTGTACCATATTCGCCCAGATTATTTTAAACCATACAAAGATCTTTGTAATTTAATAGAAAGTAATTCTCGAGAATTGCATGAGTCTGGTATCTTTAGTCCTTTTGGAACTTTCATGTATATGTCATTATCTGGTGCACCATATAAATATGCTATAACGACATCCATCATCTGCATATGAAGTCTTTTCTATACTACTAAACCAATAAGATAACGAAAAGTAATAGCATCTATTACAGGAGAATATGTCTCTTCAAAGTCAATTCCAGGTCTTTGCGAAAAGTCTTGTGCAACTAGTCAAGCTTTGTATCGCACAATCTCATTTTTCTCATTTCTTTTTCGCACGAATACCCATTTATATCCTATTGGTTTAACACCTTCAGGTGTTTTGACAATGGGCCCAAAAACCTCACGTTTTGAGAGAGATGTCAGTTCTGTCTGAATTGCTTCCTTCCATTTTGGTCAATCCTCTCGTAATTGACATTCCTTTAAATTTGTGGGTTCAAAGTCCTCATTTTCACTCAAAATATCAATTGCCACATTGTATGCAAATATATTATCAATATTTGTATTTGTTCGATCTTATGTCTTCATTGTAGAAATGTAATTTATCGATATTTCTTGATTATTTATTTCAACTTCTTCTGGAATTTTATCTTCTTGGATCGAATCCTTTTTCTTTTTCTATACGATCAAGTTGTTCATTTATTCCACTTTTCTTTCGAGGGTTTTTATCCTTAGAACCCATTGGTCTTCCACGCTTCAGGCAAGATTTAGGTTCATTTTTTGGGAGGGGTCCTTTAGAGACATCAATTCTAATAGGAGCGTTTTCTGCTGGAACATGTGATTTCGTTACTCGTTTTGGATCAGAGAAATTATCTGGTAATTTATTTACAATCTGTTGCAAATGAATGATCCGTTGAACTTCTAGGTCACACTGTTTTATGCGATGATCAAAATGACATAAGGATGGATTACTCTAGGTAATCTCTTTTTCCACTTTTCCCTTCCTAGTATTATCATGTCTGGTAGTTTGTATGATCATTACGGTAAACGTTCTAGCCACGGACACGAACACGACCACGACCACGGCCTCGTCCTCGACTACGACCATTTTGGGTATGAACATAAGCTACAGGATGTTCAACCTTTATACCAATGGACATGCAATAGTCATTAAATGCTTGAGACGTAAATTCTCCAGCGTTATCAAGGCGGATTGTTTTGATGGGATAATCAGAAAATTGAGCTCGTAATCGAATTATCTGAGCAAGTTATCTCGAAAACGCCAGGTTCCGAGTTGATAATAAGCACACATGTGACCATCTTGTAGATGCATCTATTAAAACCATAAAATATCTAAATGGTCCACACGGTGGGTGAATCGGTCCCATATATCACCTTGAATTCGATTTAAAAATGTAGTACATTCAAACTCAATCTTACTTGGTGATGGCTTTACTATTAATTTGCCTTGATAACATGCAACACATGAGAATTCATTCGATTGAAGAATCTTCAGGTTCTTCAATGGGTGTCTAGAAGAATGTTCCACAATTCGTCGCATCATTACAGATCCAAGATGACCCAATCTATCATGCCATAAAAAGAATTCATTTTGACTAGTAAACTTCTGGTTTACTATGACATTTATTTTAATTGGTTTAATATATGTATAATAAAGACCTGAAGAGAAGACAGATAGTCTTCAATTACCAGATAATTTCTCTGATCCAAAACGAGTAACGAAATCACATGTTCCAGCAGAAAATGCTCCTATTAGAAGTGATGTCTCTAAAGGACCCATCCCAATAAATGAACCTATACCCTGCCTGAAGCGTGGAAGACCAATGGGTTCGAAGGATAAAAACCCTCGAAAGAAAAGAGGAATAAATGAACAACTTGATCTTATAGAAAAAGGAAAGGATTCGATCCAAGAAGAAAAACTTCCAGAAGAAGTTGAAATAGATAATCAAGAAATATCGATAAATTACATTTCTACAATGAAGACATGGGATCGAACAAATACAAATATTGATGATATATTTGCATACAATGTGGCAATTGATATTTTGGTAACGAAATCACATGTTCCAGCAGAAAATGCTTCTATTAGAATTGATGTCTCTAAAGGACCCCTCCCAATAAATGAACCTAAACCCTGCCTGAAGCGTGGAAGACCAATGGGTTCTAAGGATAAAATCCCTCAAAAGAAAAGAGGAATAAATGAACAACTTGATCGTATAGAAAAAGGAAAGGATTCGATCCAAGAAGAAAAACTTCCAGAAGAAGTTGAAATAGATAATCAAGAAATATAATGCATTACTGATTAAGAAATTTGTTCCTTCTGGTAGTACAATGTTTGCTCTTCCGGAGCCCTCGATTAGGGTTACATTACCAAATATAGTATTCACATTTTGTTTTTGCATGATAAGATGAGATAAATATCTTTTGCTTTTGAAAATTGTGTGTGTAGTTGCACTGTCTACGAGACAGAGATCCTCATCTTTGATCTTTGATCCAATAATATCCATAGGTAATCATGAATCTCGTCCAACTGGCTCTAGTCCATTCCCTGAAGTGAATGCAGCAACTCACAACAATTCTGGACATGGACGAGGACGTAAAAATGGTCGTAGTAAAGGACGAGGCTGTGGTCGTGGTCGAGGTCATGCCCGTGGCTGGAACGTTTACCGTAATGATCATACAAATTACCAGAAGTGGAAAAATTATGAGAAAAACCAAGAAAAATATGTCTGCATGTTAGTAAGACCCTGTCTTTTTCCATCCATACTTAAGATAGGACAACAACATTGATTCAACAAAATGCTCTCAAGATTTTGTGCTTGACTATTCCTTTTCGACTACTTTTGTTTCTTTCTACTTATACACTTGCCAATTGAATTGGTTAAGACAAAAAATTAATTGGATTTCTACATATTTGTCCATTATCTCGAGTATCATTTTCTTAAGGAATTTCTTACCATACTTCCTGCCTAATCATTTCTTAGCGTATTGTCATCAATAATATCTCTTAGTAACATTTGTACAGATTATTTTCTAATTTATTTTTATACTTATGTGATAGTTTTTTTATGGCAAACACCAAACTTGAGTTTGTGGCTCTCGACATTTCGGGAAAAAATTACTTGTTATGGATCCTTGATGCTGAAATCCATTTGAATGCAAATGGACTCGGAGAAACAATTAAAGAAAATAGTAAAGCGACTTTACAAAATCGAGCCAAGGCGATGATTTTTCTCCGTTACCACCTCCACGAAGATTTGAAAATCGAGTATTTGACTGTGAAAGATCCACTTGAATTGTGGAAAAGTTTGGAGGAAAGGTTTAACCACAAAAAAACGGTAATACTTCCTAAAACTCGTTATGTTTGGATTCATTTGCGATTTCAAGATTTTAAATCTGTGAGTGAATATAATTCAGCCGTTTTTAAAATCAGTTCTCAATTAAAGTTATGTGGAGAGAATATTACCGATTATGATATGTTAGAGAAAACACTCTCCACTTTTCATGCCTCGAATATGCTCCTGTAGCAGCAATATCGAGAGAAAGGCTTCAAAAAATATTCTGAACTAATTTCTTGTTTGCTTGTGGCTGAACAAAATAACGAGTTATTAATGAAAGATCATGAATCTCGTCCAACTGGCTAAAAAATGTATCCCATGCTAATTGATTGGATAAATGTATATAAAGTTTACTTACAAGTTGTGATTATTGAATATGGCCTTGATGTTGACCTTGAGCAATATTCGTGCTGATAACGACATCCATCATCTGCATATGATAGCCAGAAAGAACAAAATTCTTGATCAGTAATGCATTATTCTCACCCAAGTCCCACCAAAATTTATTAAGTTTCAAAGATATTCGCCTCAATGGCTATCATATAGAAACAACCAATATGGGAAATAATGAGTATTTGTGCATTACTAATGTTAAAATGGGACATAAACATATTTTGGAAAGACTATCTGTCTTCTCTTCAGATCTTTATTATACATACATTAAACCAATTAAAATAAATGCCATAGTAAACCAGAAGTTTACTAGTCAAAATGAATTCCTTCTATGGTATTATAGATTGGGTCATCCTAGATTTGTAATGATGCGACGAACTGTGGAACATTCTTCCGGACACCCATTGAAGAACCTGAAGATTCTTCAATCGAATGAATTCTCATGTGTTGCATGTTATCAAGGCAAATTAATAATAAAGCCATCACCAAGTAAGATTGAGTTTGAATGTCCTACATTTTTAAATCGAATTCAAGGTAATATATGTGGACCGATTCACCCACCGTGTGGACCATTTAGATATTTTATGGTTTTAATAGATGCATCTACAAGATGGTCACATGTGTGCTTATTATCAACTCGGAACCTGGCGTTTTCGAGATTACTTGTTCAGATAATTCGATTAGGAGCTCAATTTTCTGATTATCCCATCAAAACAATCCGCCTTGATAACGCTGGAGAATTACGTCTCAAGCATTTAATGACTATTGCATGTCCATTGGTATAAAGGTTGAACATCTTATAGCTTATATTCATACCCAAAATGGTCTAGCCGAATCATTTATTAAACGTCTTCAATTAATAGCGAGACCATTACTTTTGAAATCCAAGCTTCCCGTTCACACTTGAGGACATGCAATTTTACATGCAGCAACACTAGTTCGTATTCGACCCACTAGTTCGTATTCGACCCACTAGTTCTCAAACTTCACCTTTTCAATTGGTCTCAATGCGACAACTCACAACAATTCTGGACATGGACGAGGACGTAAAAATGGTCGTAGTCGAGGACGAGGCCGTGGTCGTGGTCGTGGTCGTGTCCGTGGCTGGAACGTTTATCGTAATGATCATACAAACTACCAGAAGTGGAAAAGTAATGACAAAACCAAGAAAAATGTGGATCTAGTCAGAATGCTGAGAATAAATGCTACCGATGTGGGGTGATTAGACATTGGTCGCGTACTTGTCGTACGCCAAAGCATCTTGTCGAGCTTACTGCAAGATTTCTTGATGTCGGTTTGATGAGACATTTTTTCCAACCTTAGGGGGTGATAATACTAGGAAGGGAAAGATAGAAAAAGAGATTACCTGGAGTAATCCATCCTTATGTCATTTTGATCATCGCACAAAACAGTGTGACCTAGAAGTTCAACGGATCATTCATTTGCAACAGATTGCAAATCAATTACCAGATAATTTCTCTGATCCAAAACGAGTAACGAAATCACATGTTCCAGCAGAAAATGCTCCTATTAGAATTGATATCTCTAAAGGACTCCTCCCAAAAAATGAACCTAAACCCTGCCTAAAGCGTGGAAGACCAATGGGTTCTAAGGATAAAAACCCTGAAAGAAAAGATGAATAAATGAACAACTTGATCGTATAGAAAAAGGAAAGAATTCGATCCAAGAAGAAAAACTTCCAGAAGAAGTTGAAATAAATAATCAAGAAATATTGATAAATTACATTTCTACAATGAAGACATGGGATCGAACAATCTCTGTCTCGTAGACAGTGCAACTACACACACAATTTTCAAAAGTAAAAGATATTTCTCTCATCTTATCATGCAAAAACAAAATGTGAATACTATATCTGGTAGTGTAACGCTAATCGAAAGCTCCGGAAGAGCAAACATTGTACTACCAGAAGGAACAAATTTCTTGATCAGTAATGCATTATTCTCACCCAAGTCCCACCGAGCCACAGACACAACCACGACCACGGCCTCGTCCTCGACTACGACCATTTTTACGTCCTCATCCATGTCCAGAATTGTTGTAAGTTGTCGCATTCACTTCAGGGAATGGACTAGAGCCAGTTGACGAGATTCATGATTTTTCATTAATAACTCGTTATTTTGTTCAGCCACAAACAAACAAGAAATTAGTTCAGATTATTTTTTAAAATCCTTTCTCTCGATATTGCTGCTGCAGGAGCATATTCGAGGTATGAAAAGTGGAGAGTGTTTTTTCTAACATATCATAATCGGTAATATTCTCTCCACATAATTTTAATTGAGAACTGATTTTAAAAACGGCTGAATTATATTCACTCACAGATTTAAAATCTTGGAATCGCAAATGAATCCAATCATAACGAGTTTTAGGAAGTATTACCATTTTTTGGTGGTTAAACCTTTCCTCCAAACTTTTCCACAATTCAAGTGGATCTTTCACAGTCAAATACTCGATTTTCAAATCTTCGTGGATGTGGTGACGGAGAAAAATCATCGCCTTGGCTCGATTTTGTAAAGTCTCTTTACTATTTTCTTTAATTGTTTCTCCGAGTCCATTTGCATTTAAATGGATTCAACATCAAGGATCCATGACAAATAATTTTTTCCCGAAATGTCGAGAGCTACAAACTCAAGTTTGGTGAGATTTGCCATAAAAAACTATCACATAAGTATAAAAATAAATTAGAAAATAATCTATACAAATGTTACTAAGAGATATTATTGATGACAATATGCTAAGAAATGATTAGGCATGAAGTATGGTAAGAAATTCCTTAAAAAAAGGATACCTGAGATAATGGACAAATATGTAAAAGTCCAATTAATTTTTTGTCTTAACCAATTCAATTGGCAAGTGTATAAGTAGAAAGAAACAAAAGTAGTCAAAAAGGAATAGTCGAGCACCAAATCTTGAGAGCATTTTGTTGACTCAATGCTGTTGTCCTATTTAAGTATGGATGGAAAAAGACAGGGTCTTACTAACATGTAGACGTACATCATAAGGCAATAAAAAAATAATTGAAACTTGGGGGAACGTATATATGATTCTACTCCAATTTTGAATAGCAAAGCTAAGATGCACAAATACATCAAAAATTTGAAGTATGTGAACAAAGAACTACTCAAAAAAATGTATCTCATGCTAATTGATTGGATAAATGTATATAAAATTTACTTACAAGTTGTGATTATTGAAGATGGTCTTGATGTTGACCTTAAGCAATATTCGTACTGATAACGTATTATAAAATAGAAAGAATGTAGAGAGAATGAGAGAAGAATAATGGGGTATCAAAGGAAATTAGGTATTTATATTGGTTATGATTCTCCTTCCATTATCAAACATCTTGAACCCATGACAAGAGATGTTTTTATTGTAAGATTTCTTGATTGTCGGTTTGATGAGACATTTTTTCCAACCTTAGGGGGTGATAATACTTGGAAGGGAAAGACGGAAAAAGAGATTATCTGGAGTAATCCATCCTTATGTCATTTTGATCATCGCACAAAACAGTGTGATCTAGAAGTTTAACGGATCATTCATTTGCAACAGATTGCAAATCAATTACAAGATAATTTCTTTGATCCAAAACGAGTAACGAAATCACATGTTCCAGCAGAAAATGCTCCTATTAGAATTGATGTCTCTAAAGGACCTCTCCCAATAAATGAACCTAAACCCAGCCTGAAGCGTGGAAGACCAATGGGTTCTAAGGATAAAAACCCTCGAAAGAAAAGAGAAATAAATGAACAACTTGATCGTATAAAAAAAGGAAAGGATTTGATCCAAGAAGAAAAACTTCCAGAAGAAGTTGAAATAGATAATCAATAAATATCGATAAATTACATTTCTACGATAAAAACATAAGATCGAACAAATACAAATATTGATGATATATTTGCATACAATGTGGCAATTGATATTTTGAGTGAAAATGAGGACCTTGAACCCACAAATTTAAAGGAATGTCAATTAAGAGAGGATTGGCCAAAATGGAAGGAAGCAATTCAGACAGAATTGACATCTCTCTCAAAACGTGAGGTTTTTGGGCCCATTGTCAAAACACCTGAAGGTGTTAAACCAATAGGATATAAATGGGTATTCGTGCGAAAAAGAAATGAGAAAAATGAGATTGTACGATACAAAGCTCGACTAGTTGCACAAGGCTATTCGCAAAGACCTGGAATTGACTATGAAGAGACATATTCTCCTGTAATGGATGCTATTACTTTTCGTTATCTTATTGGTTTAGTAGCACAAAAAAGACTTCATATACAGATGATGGATGTCGTTATAGTATATTTATATGGTGCACTAGATAATGACATATACATGAAAGTCTCAAAAGGACTAAAGATACCAGACTCATGCAATTCTCGAGAATTACTTTTTATTAAATTACAAAGATCTTTGTATGGTTCAAAACAATCTGGGTGAATGTGGTACAATCGCCTTAGCGAATATTTGTTGAAAGAGGGTTATACAAATAACCATATTTGTCCATGTGTTTTTATAAAGAAATCCGGACATGGTTTTATAATAATCGCTGTTTATGTTGATGACTTAAATATTATTGGCACTCCTGAAGAAATCTGTAATGTAATAAAGTATTTAAAGAAAGAGTTTGAAATGAAAGAACTCGGTAAAACTAAATTTTGTCTTGGCCTGCAATTCAAGTACTTAAAGAATGAAATTTTTGTTCATAAATCAATTTATACTGATAAAGTTTTAAAACGATTTAATATGGAGAATTCATGCCCATTAACCAGCCCAATGGTTGTTCAGTCACTTGATATACAAAAGGATCCTTTTCGTCCTCGGGATGACAATGAGAAGATTCTTGGTCCTGAAGTGCCATACTTAAGTGCAATTGGTGCTTTAATGTACCTTGCTAATAATACACGACCTGATATTGTTTTTACTGTAAATTTATTAGCAAGATACAGTTCTGCTCCAACCAGAAGACATTGGAATGGAATTAAACATCTTTTTCGATATCTCCGTGGAACAATTGATATAGGTCTATTTTACTCTTATGAACCAAATACACAATTAATTGGTTATGCTGATGCAGGATATTTATCAGATCCACACAAAACAAGGTCACAAACGGGTTATGTATTTACATATGGTGGCACAGCAATATCTTGGAAATCTATGAAACAAACAATAACTGCTATCTCATCAAATTATGCTGAAATAATTGCACTTCATGAGACAAGTCGTGAATGTGTATGGCTCAGATCAACGACTAATCATATTCAAGAATCATGCGGTTTATTAATAAACAAGAAGATTCCAATGATACTCTATGAAGATAATGCAGCTTGCATAGCTCAGTTAACAGGTGGATATATCAAAGGTGATAGGACGAAACACATATTTCCAAATTTATTTTTCACACATGATTTATTACAAAGTGGAGATATTGACATACAGAAAATTCAATCAAGCGAGAATCTTCCAGATTTATTCACAAAAGTATTACCCGCTACAGCATTTGAGAAGTTGATCCATAAGATTGGAATGCGACTTTACAGAGACATTAAGTAATCTCTTTAACAGGGGGAGTATTGTTTCGAAATATATGTATAAAGAAAGATGTACTCTTTTTACTTCACTAGGGCTTTTGTCCTATTGGGTTTTTCCCTAGTAAGGTTTTAACGAGGCATATTCTTTATACGATAGACATCCAAGGGGAAGTGTTATAAATAAAATGTATTTATTGTGGATGTCTATTCATATGAATGACTTTTCAAATTAATGAACAAATTTAAGAATGACTATTGGTTTTTGAGTTATTCTTTAATGATATGACAACTTTTGGTTTTTAGGTATACTTGTGATTATTAAGTTTTAGGTAACCATATTAATAGAAGTGTCTTTTCATTGTATCTCAAAATGCCTATAAATAGGTATCATTGTAATCTTATGTGATATACAACAATGAAGAAATATGATTATTCTTCTCTCATTCTCTCTACATTCTTTCTATTTTATAATAAAACTGGAGTATTTGAACACATTTTAAGGGTTTGTTTGATATAGTGATAAAATTCAACTAATAGGTGATAATTGATAATTAATAATTGATAATCAATGATCGATATTTGTTGTTAATTAATATTAGTGTTCGGTTGTATAACTTATAGCAGTTATTATTCATTCATCTATTTATTTTTAAAATATTTTTATTTTATATTATTAATATATATTATTCATAAATATAATATTCATAATTTTTTGAAAATAATTAATTTAAATACATAATACAAAAAATTAATACAAATTCTATAAAATCATCGGCTTTATAAGAAAAACAATTTTGTAACTACTAAAAAAAAATCAATTAATCAAAATAAACTTTAAACTTCAAATCCTAAATAATAAAAATAAATTCTAAAAATACAAAAATCAAATCCAATTGGTAAATAGAATTTAAACAAATTTCCAAATATTTTGTGTACAAAAAATAATAATATTGATAACGCACTTCAATTATAAGGTTAATTTGAAAATCAAGTACAATCCATAATCATAAGCCAAATATGAATTTTGTTCATATTTTTAATATTTATAATAAATTAACTAATAATTTTATGAATTTTAGTTTATTTTTTTAAACTAACCAAAAAATGAAACACAAAATATGCGTTTCACGCAATCTTCAAAACAGTCTGATACTTTCTCCTCTCAAAATGATGCCCCATAATTATTATTATTATAGAAATTAAAATAGAATTGAGAAATATGAAGAAATTAGGGGTTCTTATTATTATTGTAGGGTAAATAAAAAATAATCAAAAACATTTTTTAAAAAATATAATAAGTTTTATCAACTGTTTGATAAATTATCAAATATTTTTTTTCAACTATTTAAAAAAGTTAAATCAAAATACCCGAAAGAAGGAAACAAATGCCCTCTTAATGATTTATGTACTTAGGAGAGAGCTTGATATTTGTTCCCGCAAGGAAGCGTCGAGAAAACGAAGTCTAGCCAACATCCAAACGTTCACCACTCATGACCTCAGTTCATTCTCTCCCCCAAAAAATCTGAAAATTGAAAACCCCAAAAACACTCGATTCTCGTTTCTCCCACTCCACAGTCCACACCAATCTTTACTTCAAGCTATGGCGCCGATTTCGATCCCGATGGACATATCCACAACTTTCATTGGACTCGCTAAACTCTCCACGTTTCGAACTGCGGCATTTCCTCTTCTTCAGAGTGCAAAGCTTTGTCAATTTCACACCCAAAGATTCGATCTTCGTCTGAGCTTGCCGAATCGGAAAAGGTTTTCAAGGAGATTTTCGGTGGAGGCAACTGCGACGACGACGACGCCGGAGCAGAGCGACAGTGATGTTTTGAGCAAGATTCCTCCCGATGATCGGATTCCTGCTACTATTATCACCGGTTTCTTGGGCTCTGGAAAGGTATACATAACCCTAATTTCCATTGGAATCGTAAAATGTGTATATCGCAACTATGGTGATCATGGTTATCTGACGCTTTCTATATTTTGAACAGACAACATTGCTTAACCATATATTGACTGCCAACCATGGAAAGCGCATTGCAGTCATTGAGAATGAGGTATGTGGATTATCTACTTGTTTATTATTTCTGATTCATTTTGTTCTTGCATTTTAATTGTTGGTATTTAGTTGTTAGAGCATGTTTGGTACAAGGATATATGATAGAGTGGAAAATTCTTAGTAGTATAATTGTAAATATGTTTCTCTCTCAAATGGCTAATACCAAATTTAGAATTAAGGTTCAATTTGTTATGTTTGTATCTGTATCATGCTTGTAAAGAGGAGTAACATCTAAAAGGGGTTTTATGTTACCCTACCTAAAACTAGGGTACCATATTACTGTTCTCTCTCTCTCTCTCTCTCTCAAGCATCTATATACCTTAACATATAAAATATAGCATAGTATAATTTTGTCAACATATCTCTTTATCATTGTCCTTTGCACCATGTATTGCCTTAAAGTTGAGCCTGTTACAAGTCACAAAGTTTTGCATTGTGTTGTGGTCAAGGACATGACCAACAGGAGCATTGCTTGTTTTAGGAAGTGTTGGGTTTGAGCTCATGTTTGCTACAACATTGTCAACTTGGCTTTCTCTCATTTCGCATTTCTTTTGGCTACGATTTTTTACTTTTTCTGGGGAGTTCCTTTTGGAGGGGTGTGGGGAGGGGGTAACAGGGGGACAAGTTCAGTTCTTAGAAACTTAGTTTCTAAAATTTGATTTACATTTGTGTTTTGGTCATGCGGATTTTACAGTATGGTGAAGTAGACATTGATGGTTCCTTGGTTGCTGCAAAATCCGCTGGTGCTGAGGACATTGTTATGCTGAACAATGGTTGTCTTTGCTGTACAGTGAGGGGTGATCTTGTGAGAATGATCTCAGAATTGGTCAACAAAAAGAAAGGGAGATTTGACCATATTGTAATTGAGACTACAGGTACAACACATTTTGATTAGTGTGATGCATAATCACATATTCAATTGCCCAACTACTTGCTTTAGAGTAATTTTACTCATGCAGCACAATTAGCTGTTACATTGGTTTGAATTACTTTTTCGATTTACATCCAACAAACCTTTTCTTTTGCCTTTGCAGGTTTGGCAAATCCTGCACCAATTATTCAAACATTTTATGCAGAAGATGAGGTCTTCAATGATGTCAAGCTTGATGGCGTTGTAACCTTAGTTGATGCCAAGCATGCAGGCTTTCACCTAGACGAGGTAAAGCCAAAAGGAGTAGTCAATGAGGCAGTCGAGCAAATTGCTTATGCGGATAGAATTATAGTGAACAAGGTACTTTGCTTCTCGCTTGCTAGATTTGTTGCTTAAAGGGTTTACCCCGTGCACAAAGTGCTCCCCGGCTTAGTGCGGGGGTAGGGGGAGGGTGGACATATATGTACGCAGTTTTCCTTTTGTATTGTTGCAAAGTGGCTGTTTCTACGCCTCGAAACCGTGACCTCGAGGTCAACAAAGGAGCAACTCAACCGTTACACCAAGGCTCGCCCTCAGATTAGTTGCTTAGTGCCGATAAAATTGCTTTTTTTTGGAAATATAAATGGATTAACGAAAAGTCTATGGACATATTTTTAGGTCTCACTGCTTCTATTGGAATCCTTGATTACAATCTGGTGCAAGAACCTGTTTTTATTATATCCTGCACCCCTTTGAAAACCTATATGGTATTTATTATTTGTTGGAAAAGAGTGTGATCCGGAACAAAAACTACCTTTTGGTTTATCTTGATAGACAAAGTTATAATGTTTGTTTCCATTATTTTTTTTCCTTTTTAAAGAAATTTGATTTAGAATTTGTTCCTAATGCATGATGAAATGTATTGCTTTTCAAGTGAGAATTATTGATTTAGAGCATTGCTGATCCAAATATTTACAATGCTTCCAGATCGATCTTGTTGAAGAGCCACAAGTTTCAAATTTGGTACAGCGGATAAAGGTTGTTTTTAGGTTATTGTTGAATTTTGTTGCTACTTCTTCAATGGCATGTTGAGTTCCATATTTTAAATTGTGGCATGAATTGTGAATAACAGAGTATAAATCGTATGGCTCATCTAAAGCAGGCAGAGTTTGGACAAGTTGATTTGGATTATGTTCTTGGAATTGGAGGCTTTGACTTGGAGAGGTAAAGACAAAACTTTATTTTTTTATATTTATTTTTACTTTTTGTTGCTAGTCAGTGGGACAAAGAGAGTACAGTTAGTTGCACTGCCGATTGAGGCTAAGCTGCAAATTAGGTCTCTTCATTAATTGTCTTTATTTTTCTTTGTGGGTCAATTTTTTTGTTGCTTGTTCATATCCACAAGTTTGGTTTTAGTTTCTCTGGTTCTCATTTTCTTGCACTATATTATTGAGTATGTGTAGAAATGTATTATGATTATAGAAAAATTTGATGAGTAAAGTCACTTAATTGAAACATGAGATATTTACTTGATACAATGAGGAATTAGTTTGAAAAAGTTGGTCCTGTTGCTGGATCTGTTCATTCTTATTTGTGTATTTCTTTCCCTTCTGTTCAGTCAAAAAGGGTAGATACTGTAGGCGGTTGTGTTTGTGGTTCATGAGTACTGATGTAAAATTGGTTGAGATTTATTTCTACTGTTTTGTGTGTGTGTGTGTTCTTTATTTTTTGGAAACAAGACTTTGATTCTTTAGTCTATGAACATATCCCAACTGCTCTGCCAATCAGATGGAGATTTTACTTGGTGTGTTCCTTTCTACAGTAGCTTTACTATAGGTGGTATTGCTAAATTTCTCGCATAGGAAAAGTTGGAACAATTTTCCAAAATGTGAGGTTTTGCATTTTGCTGTCGGGTAGTTCATAATAGAATAGTCTGACATTATGAAGCTTGATGCACAAGGCATAATTTATGGGAGTAGTAGAATGATATTTTATGATTATGAAAACATGATGTGTACTATTCGTCCAAGTTAATAACTTAGAGAAGAGTTTGGATAACGTATTTACAGTTTCACTTAAGTTAAACCCACCGCCCCGATAGTTTTGGATTAAAAAAATTTTGAGTTATGTTAGATTACCAACGCAATCAGTCACAACTATGCATGAATAAGCAATTTAATTCACTGCATTATGGACAATTGGTTTATGGAGGTTCCTTTAGCTTATCCTCTTCCTCAAGCTAAACTTGAGTGTTTTCACACGTCACCATCCTATCTTTTCAATTGGTGTGTTCGACTGTTATAGATGCTATGCCTATTGCAGTCTGTATCTTTAGTCTTAGAGGTGAGACTTCATTTATTAACCACAAGCACTAGCATGGGACATGCCTTATACATATATGTGTAATATGCTTCATTTCGATAAGTTTTGCCCCTAAATCTATGCAAAATTAGTGAATGAGTAATTTGTACTACTGAAATGTGACTTTTCTATGATCTATTCTTGAAAGAGGAACTCCTATAAATATCTTGGACTCTATAAACAGTTTCATTTATCAATACTAGTTATATAAGTTGTTTTTAGAGTGTCCATGAAGTGCACAAGAAGTATTCAAGGAGTGTTCATGCATTGTATCTAAAATAATAATGAGATGACCCAAAGTCGTGCATTGACAATTTCCATTTTTAAGTGTCCTAGCTTCTTGGTCAAATTTTGTACAGGGGAGAGTTCTCCATAGTGGAATTCTTATATGTCAGAGGAGATGCAAAAGTTTTTTTGGTTCCCAAAGTGAATAAAATGATGTTGTATTTGCTAGTAGTCTTTTGAGTGGTTGGTAGCTCACATGTATTTTAGTGAGGCGTGTATTTGTACCTATAATTGTGGAAATGCTTTTAAAAAAAGTCAGGCATTATAACAATTCATAATTTTTTGACCACATTAGATCATGTGTAGTAAAACTACTTGTATGTCTCACCTATGGCAGGAATTGACTTGGAAGTAACAGGATCGACTATTTTTAGACTAAGAACTAGTTTATTGATTGTCCAGTATCTAAGCTTGCCTTATGTTTTTAACAGTGTTAACCAGATGGATATGATAAATTCTGCAAACTGAACTATGATCTAGGAATCAAATATATGTTGCTTCCAAAAGTTTCATGGTAAATTTGAAGGCCTGGAAGTTCATGCTGTTAAAATTAAAAGCTTGATGATAATTCAGACTTATGTGTGAGACTAAATTCAGACTTATGTGTGAGACTAACTTATAATTGTTTTATTTTATTTATCGATGGATATCACTGCATGGTTAAGCTTGCAGTTTGTGAATTCCTTTATTGATTCTCAATCTTTTTGTAAACACTTTGAACCCAGTGCTTGGTACTTGATGCATGTCCTTGAAGTACCTAATGCTATTTAGACACACATGCACACATGCAAACACACACCAAGAAACTCACAGGAGTCTAGGCTGCAGTCAAGGATTAATGCTGCCCTTTTCCCATTTGCCTTGATATGTACCAATTTTCTTTTGGCACATGATTGCTCCTCAAGATCAAAGAGTAAAACTTTCACTTGGCTTCAATCTTTTGAATGATAAGCCCCACTTCTGTGAGCACTCTACTTCTGTGGCAAAGGTCAGTAAGTAATTGCTGTTCGATTAGCTTTCTCTTGGGTTGCTTCTGCTTTATTCTTGTTCATTATGGTCCTAGCCTTTTCCTTCTGGCACAATGAATTTTATAAATGTGCTTGAGCAGAATGTTGATACTTTTTGTAAAATAAAAGGTTCACTCTTTTTTTCTTTTCTTTTTTTTTTTTTTATTCCAAACTTAGCTTTGTGATGTACTAAACATTACATGTGTGAATTCAGCATATCTCGTTCTAGGCTTTATTAGCTGCAATCTTGATGCATGGAACAGTACTTAATATACACATGACTAATATCTGTTGCAGCTCTGCTTGCCTTTTCTCTTCTATAAGCATTCTAATGCTAAGTATTACTTTTGGTCTTGAAAGTGCTGTTATTAGCATTTTAATGCCCATTAATACTTACAGGATTGAAAGTGCTGTTAGTGCCGAAGATTCAAAGGAAGATCTTGATGGTCACGACCATGACCATGAGCACTGTCACGACCCTGACCACCATCATGACCATCACCATGAACATGAACGTAAGTATGGTAACTATATTTAGTACTCAAATTTTGTACTATGATAGAGAAAATTTTAATTTTTTTTGGACAAGTTTTTGTCAATTTGTCTGAATGAGTTTCTTCTCCTTTGTTATTCTATATATATAGAAAATTGTACAGAAATAATTCAGGAAAGTTTTTAAATTACAATCGTGATTTTCTCTCATTCCTAATCTATATATTTTATTTGTGGTAGTATAATTATGTACAATGTATGATAAGACAAAGTGATGGAATCTCTTGATTTTCTAATTGACTAGCTAATTGATGGAATCCTTTTATTTTCGAATTTACTTGTAGATTGATGGAATCCCCTTGATTTCCGAATTGACTTGCTTCATTTGATGTTGATTCCTTGATTGGTTCTGTTGACTTAATCTCTTATTAACATCCCCCATCAAATTGATGCGGCTGATCAAGAAGCATCAATTTGTTTATGAGAAACTGGTGACGAGGCCAAGGTAGGGCTTTGGTAAGTACATCAGCCAGTTGAAAATTTGAGGTAATATGCGGCAGGGAGATAACCTTATTTTCAAAAGATTCACGGATAGAATGACAATCCACTTCAATGTGCTTGGTACGTTCATGAAAGACAGGATTAGCAGCAATTTGAATAGCACTAGTATTATCTGCATAAAGAGGAGTGGGGTCGGATTGAGGAAATCCAATTTCAGCCAATAAACCGCGAAGCCAAACAATCTCTGAACAAGCAGTAGACATAGCATGATATTCCGATTCAGTGGAAGATTTGGAGACCCGAGCTTGTTTCTTACTTTTCCAAGAAATGAGCGCAGAGCCAAGAAACATACACCAATCAGTGATAGAACGTCGGGTGTCAGGGCAGCCAGCCCAATCAGCATCACTGTAACCAAGTAAACGAAGGGAGGAGCCAACAGGAAAAAATAAGTCATGACCAGAAGTACCTTTCAAGTAGCGAATGATACGACGAACAGCAGTGAAATAATGGTGTCGAGGGGTATGCATAAACTGACTGATTTGCTGAACAGCGAAAGAAATGTCAGGATGGGTAATTGTTAAATAATTAAGACTTCCTACCAACTAATGATATACCATAGGATTAGAAAGAAGATCACCCTCATCACGACTAAATTTCACATTAACCTCAAGAGGGGTGTCAACAGGAGAAGCAGATTGCAGCCCAGCTAAAGAGATCAAATTCTCCGTATATTTGTGTTGATGCAAAAAAATACCCTTTTGATCCAAACGGACCTCAAGACCCAAAAAATAGTGGAGAGAACCAAGATCCTTCATATGAAATGAAGATTGGAGCTGCTGTTTAAGCTATTGAATCAAAACACTATTTGTGCTGGTGATAACAATATTATCAATATAGACAAGAAGAAGAACAATACTATCCACTGTTTTGTGAAGGAACAAATAGAAATCATACTGGCTTTGGTTAAAAGAAAAGCCTAGTAAAGTAGAATGAAATTTCTCAAATCATGCCCGAGGTGCTTGTTTCAAGCCATAGAGAGAACGTTGAAGTTTGCAAACGCCAGAAGAGGAAGAGAATAAACCTGGAGGAGGAGTCATAAAAATATCCTCTTTAAGATCACCATGCAGAAACGCATTTTTAACATCCATTTGATGAAGTGGCCATCCCTTAGAAGCAGCAATAGCAATAATAGTTCGGATAGTAGTCATTTTGGCTACGGGAGCAAAGGTTTCATTGTAATCCATCCCATATTCCTGCCTATTGCCAAGAGCAACCAACCGAGCCTTATAACGATCAAGAGAGCCATCAGAATTCAATTTCACAGAATATACCCACTTATAGTCAATAGGTTTAATACCTGGAGGACATGGAACAGTATCCCATGTATGATTTTCTTGAAGCGCTTGGAGTTCATCTTGCATTGCTTGTTTCCGGCACGCATGTTGGGTTGCCTGAGAATAATAAGTAGGAACAGAAATGTTCGATAAAGTTACATGAAGAGATGTATGTGGGAACCCATACCGATCTGGTAGATGAGAGACACGTGTAGATCGTCGAGGCTCCGGAGGTACAGGCTCAGAAGGCGGGTCAGTGTCACAAGGAGTTAAAGTGATGTGACGTCTCGTATACACAACACCTGGTTTGAAACGCTCAATAGGAAACAGAACATCATCAAAGTGAGGAAGTATAGGAGTGGTAGAAGAGACCACATGAGATTGAAAAAAATAGTGATTCTCAAAGAAAATCACATTTCGAGAAGTACGAACACGATTAGCAATAGCATCATAACAGACAAAACCCTTTTGAGTGGTACTGTAACCTAGAAACGCACACTTAACAGCTTGGGCACCAAGTTTGTGACGTTCAGTAGATGGTAAGTGAACAAAACAGACGCACTCAAAAGTATGAAGTGTGTGATAACTAAGATGAGTGTTATAGAGACGAAAAAATAGGGAGTCAAAGTGCAAGACTTGAGATGGAAGACGATTAATTAGATAGACAGTAGTAGACATGGCCTCAACCCAAAATCGAGGGAGAACAGAAGATTCAAGTAGTAAGGCACGAGTGACATCCAACAAATGTTGATTTTTTCGTTCAGCAACACCATTCTGTTGAGGTGTATAAGGACAAGAGCGCCGGGAAATAATACCTTTGCACTGTAAGAAAACTTGGAATTCATTTGATATGTATTCTCCTCCAGAGTCAGATCGCAAGACTTTAATACGAGTAGCAAATTGATTCTCAACATATGCCAAGAAACTTTGAAACATGGAAAAGACCTCAGCTTTAGAGTGAAGAAAATAAATCCAAGTAAATCGACTGTAGTCATCAATAAATATCACGAAATATTTGTGTTTTGTATGAGAGAGGATAGGAGAAACACTCCAAACATCACTATAAATAATATCAAAACACTTTTCTACATTATAACTAGAGGAAGGAAATGGTAGAATTTTACTCTTAGCAAGTTTACACGTAGAGCAATCAAAAAATAAAGAGGAAGACTGATGTTTATTGCCCAAAAATCCGTGTTTCAATAAGTGAGACAGGACAAGTGAATTAGGATGACCCAAACGTTTATGCCAGACCTCACTTAGATTAGTTACAGTATTACAAACCAAAGAAAAAATACCATGACTACGGAAATATATAGGAAACAATCTTTCCACTTTAGGCCCCTTCACGAGCACTTTCCCGGACCTCTGATCCTGCACCAGACAACTATCACGAGAAAAATACACATTACAATTATTATCTACCAATTGACCAACAGAAATTAAACTTGATGAAAGTCTAGAGGACACAAACACATTACGAAAAGATGAATCAATATCACCAATAGCAGCAATAGGAAGAGAACTACCATCCGCAATTTGAATATGTTGCGCACCACAATAGGGTTGAATATTGTGCAAATAATCAGAAGTACCAGTCATATGATTCGAAACCGCAGAGTCAACAAACCAAGGTTGAAGAGTATGTTTAGTCGTACCTTGAATGCCCAAGGCAGAGAATACTGAGATAATCATTTGTTGTACCATTTCTGGAGTCAAGGCAACTTGATTAGAGACTACCGGAGGTGCTGTCATGAGACCTTGACTTGCTGGCTCTGTAGGGGAAGAGGAATGGACCGCAGCATGGAAGGCTTTGGTTGGACGATTCTCTGGTCGTGTTGGACATTCTTTAATAATGTGACCACGTTACTTGCAATAGCTGCAGAATTTTCGGTTGCAATTTTGAGCAATATGTCCAAAATCCTTGCATGAATAACACTGAATCTGCTTCATATCTCTTCCTTTTCTCTTCCCTTGAGCAGTGTAGGCAACTGTTACAGTCTCTGAAGTAAGCTTGTCTTGTGCCATAGCTTCTTGAGTAATTAATCGTTGCTCTTCCCGGAGTAATTCTCTAACACACACGTCCAGAGAGGGAATTGGATCTCGGTTCAGCAAAGCAGCCCTTGCAACCTCAAATTCTGGTCTAAGTTTTATGAGAAACTGATCCCGCCGACTAGTGTCATAAACGTCTTTGAGAACAGACAGCGCCTCTCGTGGTATTTTATTATGTATAATGGCTGAATATTCTGTCCATAAATTAAGAGAACCAGAATAGTATGCTTGAATTGAAAGATTACCCTGCCTGTAATTTGCAATATCGAGCTCCAACTGAAAGCGCTTTGCATTGTTGTCTTGATTATAAATACGTTTCAAATATTCCCACATTTACTTGGTTGTCGTAAAAGAGCGTAAATTGTTGACCATGTGTGGCTCAATAGATCCTAAAATCTAAGAAATAATTTGAGCATCTTTTGTCTCCCACGTAACAAGGCCAATTTTGTCATTTGGTGCAGTAGAGGACCCATCAATATGTCCCCGGAGTCCTTTGCCTTTGACATACATTATGAATTGAAACTCCCAAACCGAATAGTTTTTTCCACTGAACCGAATAGAAAAGTTTTTTGTTGTTATAGTGATCTAAAAAAAAACTCAAAAGTGTTTATCTCTCCGAAATAGAAATCCCACAATATGTGATCTGGAAATAATTCCAAGATCAAAACGACTAAACAAAAGAAAATAGAAGGCCAAATATTTGAGAGCTCTTAGGGCTGAAACAAGAAGGACACTAAAGTTCCTAGAACTGAACCAAAGATATTCGAGAGCCCCTAGAGCTAAAAAAGCAAGGCTATTTTAGATTTTGATAGAAGGCTCTGATACCATGTCAATTTGTCTGAATGAGTTTCTTCTTCTTTGTTATTCCATATATATAGAAAATTGTACAGAAATAATTCAGGAAAGTTTTTAAATTACAATCGTGATTTTCTTTCATTCCTAATCTATATATTCTATTTGTGGTAGTCTAATTATGTACAATGTATGATAAGACAAAGTGATGGAATCCCTTGATTTTCTAATTGACTAGCTAATTGATGGAATCCCTTTATTTTTAAATTTACTTGTAAATTGATGGAATCTCCTTGATTTTCGAATTGACTTGCTCCATTTGATATTGATTCCTTGATTGGCTCTATTGATTAAATCTCTTAGCTAATTGATGGAATCCCTTTATTTTCGAATTTACTTGTAGATTGATGGAATCTCCTTGATTTCCGAATTGACTTGCTCCATTTGATGTTAATTCCTTGATTGATTCTGTTGACTAAATCTCTTATTAACAGTTTTCAGCTTCTGCCACTCTTTTTCCTACTACTAGCTGGTCTAAGCGGTCCCTGTTCTCATTTTTGTTGAGGGTACCTAGGAGCAATCTCTTTTGTATTGTGAACTGTGGTACCCTCTTTGTTTTGTGGCACAATATTGGTATTAGACAGAGTAAAAATTTGGTTCACCTTTCATTTCTATGGAGCACCTGTTGTAACTCTTTATTGAACCACTTGTTAATTCACTATGAGGGCTGTCATTCTGGTTGCAACATTGAGGTAGTACTGCTATCCCTTTTGTGAGTTAACTGTAACATCTTTCAAATCTTCCCATTTCTGGTGCTTGGAAGTTAGAAGTAATAATAGCTTCCCTCCCTCTACATCTCTGCACCTTAAATGAAAAGATAAAAAATCTCTCTTTCTATTTAATCTTTCCCAATTCCTCCTTTCATGTCAAGCCTGAGGTTGGCTTAAACTGCTATACTGGGATCCTGTGAATGTTAGGGGCGTGAATGTAAGGGGCTTGAGTTTGTTCCAATTTTTGATCATTTGCGGACTTTAACTCCATATAATCAAAATTAGTGTTGTCAAAGGCTCTTGTGGCACTTGAGAGGTTAGTCCCTTGGTTGAGAAGGCCTGTAGTGAGGTTCTTGCCCGGCAATGCAGACCCTAACCTCACACCAAGCATGTATAGTACAAGCCATTATGGCTCTCTCACCTTTGACACCTCCACCATGCGGAAAGCCTTTAATCACTTCTCTTATGATTGGTGATCACCGCAATAATTTGGTTCTATTTTGTTGAACTGCCCTTCCACTTAGCATATATGTGGCACGGCACTGGTGACTGCTGTGGAAGTCCTTTCTGGGCATACATGCCCTTTGGGAAATTTGCATGCTCTAGATCATTGAACCCCCCATTAGATTATAAAGTGCGAACCAGTCCCAATTTTTCTTGGACCCTTAGATGATTTTCCTGTTAAGCTTCTATCTCACTTTGAGAACTTCTGTCTCACTTCCATGTTGATACCATGACCTATTCATGTTCAACTTGCCCCCGCTCTCTGCTGTTGCAACTTCCAACCTGGCCTCTACAGAGCATTTCCATGATCTTATTCACCCTTTCCTGGGTGCTTGCATGGTTTGGTGTAGAGGGCTTTAATGTGTCTTGGCTCATGAAATTCTGATGATTGAATGAACAAGGAGAGAAGTGCTTTAAACGGTAAACCAACCAAAGCCCCCACAGACAGACACACACGGGCTCACTGTCTCTTATTTTTTATTTTTTATTTTTTTCCTTTCTTTTCTCATCTTATAGAGATCATTTCTCTGCCTAAACTATGATGTGAACTGGGTAGACAAAAAAGAAATATGGATGCGCCATTATCCTTTTAATATTATGGTTTCATTCCCTTTGTTTGGTTAAGCCATTTCAACTTTTTGTGTTGTTTAATTTGATGAATTTTATGTTCCTTCTCCAATTTCTGACTGAGTCCTTTGGTAATAAATGTTAACACTAATTTTCATGTCCTTTATGTCTTCTCCGTCACAGTTGCTGAACGTTGTTGCTTCATTACCCAATGTCATTTTGTTGAGATGTCTCTACAATCTAATTGTCCATCTATGCTTTAAAAACCTTGGAATGTGCCACAAATTTTCATACACAAACTTGCTTTTGGAATGATTCTTTTGTTAATTCGATTGATAAACTAGTTAGATTTGCAGAGTTACTTATTTTGTGATACTTGTGAGTGTTCATCTGTGGTGATGCTCCTAATGCACACACTTCAACTTTACACCTGTCAATTTCCTTAACACGTTGTTTGTTTGCATAAAGTTTGTGCAGAAACAAAGAGAATTTCATGAAACAACTGCCATGGCCAAAACTATATGTATTTGGATAATTGGTGCTTTGATATGATGAAAACTTTATTCTAAGAAAGTTAATAATTTTTCTTTTCATGTTCAGAGTCTTGAACAAAGGGCATAGTCTAGTCTATAATTTAGCTGAAATATAATGAATTTCTAAATATAGGTCTTATAATTTAATGATTCAATTGCATTGAATGATTCTCATTGTTAGAAGTTTGGTTTGGCTATAAAATTTTATATATTGTAAAAACATGCTCACAATTTCAATTAGTCAGTTCTTACATGATCCTGAGTCTGGGAAGTGCTTCCATTGGTGTCCTCATTGTGTCATCTTGATCTTCTCTGGTTATAAGAAGTCAACACTAAGTCCATACCCTGCTCTTTGCAATTACTATGCCATCTGCGTGTGGGTTATCCTATCTAATTTTTTTTCCTCATGTGGGCCGTCCTATGCATTTTTTTTGTCTCATGTTATGCTCTCTCTCTCTCTCTCTCTCTCCCCCCCCCCCGCGGTGCGGATTTGGCACAAGTCACCAGAATCTGGGCTTTGGCTCGAGTTTACAGCCTGTAATTTCTCTTGAGCAGGCTTTTATAGTGTTTCATTAGTGTTGAAATTTTTAGTAACGCATGCTGGCTAGATTTTAGTTTTTTCAGGATGGTTTTATATATGATCAGTCCTCACTTGTGATTTGCAGAACATGATCACCATCACCATTCCCACGATCACACTCATGATCCTGGTGTTTCTTCAGTCAGCATTGTTTGTGATGGGAGCTTAGACCTTGAAAAGGTTGGTTTACCCTTTGTATTCTTGTCTAATAATAATTTTTTTTTCTCTTTGCAGTTTATTTATTGATTTTTATTATTCTTTTCAAACACTTATCCCAGAGTTGAATTATCAATGAAGTGCCTGATCTATGCATGATATAAAGGCAATTCCATGTACATGTTTTATCTGCTTTAAGGTGGATTTTATTCTCTTTGAAAACATGTTACGTCTATTGGAGAGCTAGTATTATCAAAATGATGGGGTATATGTTATCATTCAGGCTAATATCTGGCTGGGAACACTTTTGCTGGAACGCAGTGATGACATATATCGAATGAAAGGTCTTCTATCAGTTCAAGGCATGAAGGAAAGATTTGTCTTTCAGGCAAGTTAAATGACTCTATCAATTGCCAATTATTAGTATCTGTGGTCCAAAGCTGAAGGGTATGTCTATGGCCCAATTATTTAGGAGGTTAAAGTGCTGGTTATGATATACCGCACCCTTATTTCAAAACCTTAAAAGTTTTAAAATTCCCTTGGACTTTAATTTCCTTGTATCTAATGGTAAGATTTCATATTGTTAGTGTTGCTATTTTTGGTGAATTTGATGCAATAAAATTGTTAAACCCACCTGGCATGGTTTAAAAATGCCAAATGTGGAATGTATACATTGTTTTGTGACATTATTACTTTTTCCCCCCTCACTTTCTGCCTAATTATACAGACCTGAGAAAGTTTTGTGGCATTATTTGTTTTCACGGTTTGCCTGCCCATCTTTAACCCTACATGTGTATAGACCCGATCATCGTTTAGGTCGGGCTGGGCCTTGGCCTGAAGTCTGGGCTTCACTTTAGCAGGCTGGCATGGCCTGAAATTAAATAATGCCTGACCCAAGCAGTCCAAATCGAAGAGAAACAAAAAATAAAAAAATTTACATGGTGAAAGGACTAAACCACTTTTAAGTACACCGAACATTTTTTTTCCCTTTTGGAGGAATTATAGAATTTCATGTTCTTTAAATGATAATCTCTAGAGTTTTATTTTTTTATCTACCTCGTCATATTAGATCTGGAGGCAAAGTAGGCTTGCCTTGTCAATTAGATCCAGAGACAGAGAATTCCTAGAGTGGGGGAGATGGTTTTGGCAGGTGATAATGGTGATTTATAGGAGAGCATATTGATTCCCATTGCAAATCAAGATGAGTGAGAGTCAAGCAAAAAATTTGGATGAATATGAGAGAGAGAGAGAGAGAGAGAGAGAGAATCTTGACATAGTGGAATTGGTACAAGAGGTCCTCATGTTCTTCCGATTTTTGATGAATATCTTGTGATTGCATTTAATTCATTTTTGTTAGTGTACTAATATAATGGATGCAAGATACATGGGACATGGATAAGTGGATGACTATGTTTGTCTCTCTATTATTTTTAGCCTTTTGTTTTGCTGTACTTGTACTATAAAATTTCATGTTTATTCATTTGCATGTTTGTTGTTTTGTGGTTCTCTTGTATCTGTTAAACGAGTTCAAATAGTTCAACGGAGGCCTAATTCTAATCCTGTTTCTTTGTGGTTATGGAACGTATGTGGTACTAGTACCAGTTTTGACTGAAGCATCTGTGTGATTGTTGCCTCCAATTCTTGTGCTACTTTGTGCCTCTATTTCCATGTTTTGTATCTAATAACGGTTTATCCATGCAACAGGGAGTTCATGATATATTCCAAGGCTCCCCTGATCGATTATGGGGCCCTAATGAGCCAAGAGTGAACAAAATTGTGTTTATAGGGAAGAATTTGGATGCTCAAGAATTGGAAAAAGGATTCAAGGCTTGCCTACTTTGATATACAACAGAGGAAATCATGGTGAAGTCCTCGTGTCCTCACTTGTCTTAATTTTGCATGGTCAACAGTTGAAAAAATGTGGATGCTATTCTGAGACCATGCATCTCTGCTTGGAAATATCCACTCAATGAAATCCCTTTTTGCTGATTTGTGTCACCTTCCTCTGGGAGACGCTGTTATCTATTTTATTTCTAGGAGTCCAGTCTGTCTATGGAAGAGATTTCCTAATTTTTTCTGGCATCATTTGACTATATAAATGTAGAGATTATCCAGTTTTTTCTGGCACCAAAATTTGGTAGCTAAATGGTGCGTCATCGGTAGGTGATTTGAAAACCGGTACTCTTTTTCCTAGAAGGATTATTCTTGAAAATTCTTGTCTACCAATCTGTTTGTTTTCTCTGTCGCACTCTCTTTGTTCATGTGTAAAAATTTATTCATCATGGAGGATGTTCCTTTGCCTGTTTCGGGAATCGCGGGATAAGCAAGGGGAAAGATTGGATCCTAAAGGTCCGTTCTTTGTCCTGTTTTGAAGTACTTGTAATTGACAGGTTGGTCATCAGATCTTGAGAGAGAGAGAGAGAGAGAGAGAGAGAGAGAGAGAGAGATTAAGATGTTACCCTCGATCCTCGGGAGGGTCTGATGATCAGAAAACCCTCTCCTTGCTTCGGGGGCTGCCCGCCCCTAAAACTCGTCGTTTTAGCAGCATATGCCCCGAACTCCATGGGGAAAAAAAAGAAAAAAAAAACAAAAAACATCTTTCAATTGATACTATCCTTTTCCTCTTTGAATGCTCGAGTTTAAGTCTTTTTTATGTGTAAAAATTTTTTTTCATATTTATATTATCATTAATTAAGTCAAGAAATTATTAGACATTACTAATTGTACTGTCACTTGAATCTTATTATAATAATTTTACTAAATCTCACTAATCAAGCACATTGTATATATTAAGTAAAAGACAAAAATTTTTATGATTTTTCTTATTAATACCTAACACTTGCCTTAGCAAAAAGCATTCAATGTTTATCTTTTGCTACCTATTGGTATGGTTTTTTCCATTTGGTTGAATTTCTTTCATTTTTTTCAAGTACAGTACAAGTTTAAAGTTCAATAAAAGGATAACTAAAACTTTGTAGTTTCTCCTCAACACCAAATACTTGGAATTGAGGGAAAAGAATGTAGCAGCAGATGCATTAGCTGCTGTACACTCTGAATCCCACTTGCCACAATTGAATTTTGCACGCCTTCCTTGATTGGTTAAAGCTAAAATATTTTTTTGATCGGCTGGCCTTTCGCTTGGTTGGTTAGGATGATTTATGAGTCATATTAGACTAGTTTGTTATCTTTGTAGGGGGCATATGAATTTTTATTCAAGTGTTTTCTTTAAGATCCCGTATTTAAATTTTCGTGACCACATCTATTTTTCCGATTTGTAATAGTAATAGTAATACATTGTTTATGTTTTCAGTTATACTCTTATTACATGAACATATGTATGGCTTCTTATGGAGAGACGACACAGCCCCCCTCCTTCCTATAAATTTCCATAGATATCAATAAACTACAATGATACCATTTTGTAGTCCAAGCGGCTCTTGAATCCTCTTCAAGCGTTGGCTGGATCAAATGATAAAAGGTAATAATTTTTGATTTTTTGCTGGAATCAAATTCACTTACGGTTCAATCTCATATCCCTCAAAAGCTTGCATGAGGTTTATCCATGTATGGTTATGTTTGTAATGAAAGATTTTTTTTTTTTTTTTTTTTTTGGGTTTTCATCACCGATATCTAGACTTATAACTTTCATAGATAATGTTTGATAAACCAAAAGTTAAATACTGAGATGCTAAAATTAGCCGAATAATTTGCTTCCCTTAAAACATGCACTATCTGAAAACCTCTGTCATGAAGCTTGCACTTCATCTTCTCAATGGCCCCTCGAATATGCTATGATAAAGCTATTTTCCAATTGAAACCATCCTTAAGTAATTTTGATTGTCTAAACTAGCAATGGAAAAGAAGCAACTATGATAGCCATCTCCACTCCATCCATTAAGGCGTTAACATCATCTTTAATAGTTGTGCATTGACCATAGAAATTTGAAATAGCAGCAATGAAAGAACCATCGGCCTTCCTCGGATTGCCTCATGACACACCATCCACATTAAGAACATAATTCCTTAAAGGAAATGAATCCCAATAAGCCAGTTTATATTCAGATTGAAAACAGAAGACATATGTCTCTCCAAGCCCGAGTGGGGAGGCGAAAGAACACCACCAAAAGAAATTAAGCGTAAATGACAAGCAATATTGCATATAACTTGCTGGACAGAATACCGAGTCTCATCATGAATGATGGGATTCCTAGTTTTCCAAATTTCCCAACTAGTCAAAGAGGACAGTGATTTGAGCAACCTACAAATCAAAGATTATATGAAATACGCCGACATCAGAATTGAAATCTATGTGCAATAATGTGACGACCCGCTATCCGGGCGTCGCATCCCCTAGCAGAATTGAATAGATCTGTATATAGCGAAGGCAACATTTAAAATGTGACATCCGGATTCGTGATAGTCACACTCCTCCGTATGTGATAACACGGAAGGAGATTTAAATGAAAAGAAAATCATTTTCTTGATCTTTCAAATGAAAAGTTGGCAGAGCCTCCCCTATTTAGTTACTGTTGGCCGCCTGGAATAAATAAACTCCGTAAGGTCGGATTGAAATCAAACAAATTTTCAAAATATTTCCACGCTTCATTTAAAAAAGAGCAAGCAGCAAATACAACTTCTTATTCGCTATTCCACAACAAGACACTTAGAAATAAAGAAAAACCAATGGATTGAAGCTTAGCATCCAACGACAAACTCTTCTTCATAATACGCCATGCGAAAATGGAAACCGCCCCTGGAAGTATTGAATCCCAACAATTACTAAAGAATTTTGAACTACGCTTATGCGAATGAACTAAATTCCAAGGCGATGAAACTGAAAATGTAACATTTGTAATCGGTAACCTACTCAATTCATCTGGCATCTCACTCAAACAAAATCCACGGAAGACATTCCAGCGAAATCAAAGCGCCTAACTCATCCAAAATCTTGTCTTGTTTAAGCTAAAATGGGTGGATGTACATAGTCATGGTGACATGTCGATTCATTACCGGGAAGAGGAAAATACAACTTGCCTTAACAAGTGCAATTTTTCGAGACAAAGATTGACCGAAGCATCCTTAATGACACAACCAATATGTGGTTCCTCTTTCTGAAAAATTCCTAAGAGTCTTTTGTCAGACCAAGAATTATAGGCAAGGAGAGGATGCCTAGCCCCTCGAAAGTATTTAAATAAGTATGAATTGCGACCATAATGATCTTTGTTGTCTGAATATCTACCATAATTTGAAAGCAAATGCAGCACAAATATCTTGTAACGAGTGAACACCTAAGCCTCCATCAATGGGAAGGCAAATCGCCCACTATGCTTCCTTGAATTCTGTTCGTCCCCAAAAGAAGCAAGAAAATAGTTGTTCCAATGTCTGAACAATGTATTTGGGGGTGGAGTCACAGCAATCAAATATAATGGGATAGAATTTAGCACATGTTTAATGATGCAAAGTGTACCATCCATCAACAATTTCAAGAAGAAATAGTTTTTTCAATCTTCTCCGCCATGTGCTGAAGGGCTTATAGGAAGAGCCAGTAATCTGTTTTACCTGTTGGATTCGAGGCATTTGCGCTTTGGGGGGATGGAACAAACAAACTCTTAGCAAAATTATCACACTATCCAGAAATTTTCTCAAAGGAGCATGTTGGATTTTCATGCAGCGGAAGCATACAATAATTTTCTGAAAATAAAATAGATCCAGTTTAGGGTACCTCAATTCGTAGAATCTTTAAGTGGCATGATTCTTTATCCGATTTCGCGGTCGGGATGGTGATCACGAGGTTAGTCGAATCACCACCACAGTGTCACAACGCCTCAACCCTCATGTCCGGTGAATCGTTTGACGTTGGGAGATTTTCCTACGGGAAAATCTCCATCCCTCACTCTATTTTTTCTCTCTAGAGCATTGTATAGAACCCTAGCCACCTTCATGGTTGCCCATGGCTGCTATCCACTCACAAGGAAGGAGAGATACCTTCTCTATTGTTGCCTTCTCACAGAAGAAAGGAAAGACCTATTTTCTTTATTGGTCGAGGGGGGTTACCAAAGTATGGTTAATGGTAATTAAGGATGGGAGTTACCCCATTCCTTAATTACTCAAATGCCCATAATGGGCATAAATAACTAATATCTCCCATTTACACATTAGGGCATTTCACTTCCATCAATCACAAGATCGCAACTCATGCGATCTATCATATCACCCTATTGGACCTTCATACTGGATTGGGCGTCGTGCGACCGGCGAGTGCACCTGCAAGCAAAGGCTTCTCGATACACCTGTTAGGATGATCGAGTAGTCACTGTTAGTATAAAAATAACTCGCTATACCCCAAACTCAATGCATTTACATCCATCGAGCCACTTTCCTCATCGAAAGTGATCCCCAATCAATTTGCTCGATCATTATTATGTTTGAATCCCAACATGGATTAACACAATAGGTCGACCTATGAATACATGATAATGATGTAATGTCTATTGACCTTCCTTTTCCCAAACTCGAATCTATCGGTCTCAATTCAACTGCTTTCCTAGACCTGCCCCTTAAACCTCAATTTATCTTCCGGGCCATAGGTAAACAGACTAAAGTAGCAACACTAAACCAAAACTTCTAGAGACAACCGAAAGTAATAAGGGCATAAGAGATCCCACCCAATGGATCTCAGGTCTCACAGTGGGAACGGGGATCAAGATCAAACTATCGTCTCAAATAATAGCTTCCATTGTCCCATGGTCGTCTCGTCACACGTGGTATGAAACACGTGCCACAGTGTTATTCTCCCATCTCTCAAAGGACATATGTCAGATTTCTCTAACACTGTACAGGTACGGAACTCAGTCCACACATAAGATTTTACCCAGAGATCTCAGAGAGAGCATCTCAGAGACAGTATCACAAATCGCAATTGATATCTGAGATCTCAAACCTGATTACTTACAGGCAACATGGATGTGGGTATTTTCATGTCAGTCATATCGCATATGACCTTATCCTGAACACATATCAGGGCGACTTATGTTCTAGTAGGACTACTCTCAAAGCCTCTTACGACTAGAATCCGTCTCATCTTCGCTCACTCAGAGTCGGAGGTGGTTACTCGTGTGAGAGAGTCGACCATGCCTGCCTGACATATCTTTTATCATAAAATCACAATATATGACAACAAATAGTGTATGAATTAAATATGTGATCCAATAGTGCATGCATGTCATATATTAAAATAAGCATCTAAAACAGTATATATGGAGAAATGTTAAAGTACACTAAACCCAATGATTCTTTATCTCACAAAAGAATCTCTCACAACGGGTTTTCTGAAAAGATCAGCTCTCATGCTGTATTTCAAGGTGTACTTAGATGTCACAATACCCTTCTCGGTAATATCTCTCATAAAGTGGTTTTCGGTATCAATGTGTTTGGTTTTACTATTATATTTCGGGTCTCATTTGTTGACAGTGTCGGTCTGATTATCACAATAATTATCACTGACCTCCCACTATCTGTCACAACCTCTAAGTCTTCTAGAAAATTTCTGAAGCCAACCATTCTCATGAACTGTAATTGAGCATACTACAAGTTCAGTCTCTATCGTAAATAGAGATATACAGGTTCTCTTCTTACTGCTCTAAGAAGATAAAACCTTTTTCGTTTATTCAGATCACTACTCTCAGTCAGTATCTGAATTCCAGACGTAAATTACCTCATCCGTAACACATAGAGAGGTCCGCAGTTCAAATGAGATATTTCAGAATCCTTTTTCACTACTCTACAGTGATCCCTTCCAGGATTCTATTAATACCTACTCACCAGATCAACCATAAAATAAACGTCTGGTCATGTATGCCTCATCGCATACATCAAACTGTATATCACACGTGTATACCTCATCGCACACACTAGAAATGTATTTTGCATTGGAATAAGGGATTCTTCTCATCTCCCTTATTTCTTTATAAATTCTAGGGTATATGTCAAGATTCAGGTCTTTTACCTTTAGCAATTAGAGTATCTTTTAGGTTGTCTTCGCTCTTCTCGAAATGCTCAAGAATCTATCTGATGTAAAACTCTTGTTAAAGAGTTAACACCATTCTCAAGCGATCCTTATGGATCTAAAATCTGAGAATGAACTAAAACCTCATAACCATGTTACAATGGTCATTGGATACTCTCTGTTGTTCCCGGGCAACAGAATGTCACCTGCATATAAGAACATGATCATAAAGGAGTTATCGGGACGTATCAGATATATGCAATGATCCTACTCGATCATTACAAAACCATAAGATATCACCCTCTCGTGAAATCTCAAGCGCCGCTGTCTAGATGATGGCTTAAGGTCGTATTATGATTTCTAAAATCAATAGACCTTATCTACCTGATCTACTAGAACGAATCCAAAGGGATGCTCCATGTAGATCGCCTCATCTAGACTTTCACTACGAAAGCGGTCTTTACGTCCTTGTGATGTGACTCCTGATCCATGTTCGTAACAATTGCTGAAAGATAAACGGATCGAGATAAATTGGATTATGACTCCTCGATAGTCCACCCCTCAGTCTAAGTGTAACCCTTGGTTACTAGACGGGTTCTTTACCTCTTCATAAATCCGTTAACCTTTATTTTGACTTTGAGAATCTACTTGTTCCCAATAGTCCTTCCGCCCTTAGGCAAATCAACTAGGTCCCAGACCCCATTGATTCTCATTCAATCTTTCTCTTCATTTATGGCCTTCAATAAACAGTCTTTTGCTTCTTTTGCAGAACCCTCGAGAGCCTCTCGAACCGTTTTAGATTTTTCATCATCCTCTAGAGTCGCAATGAGGGTCTCACCCTCAATCGAGAAAACAACGTTTAAATACGCATACTCGATGCTCTTAGGAGGATAAAACAATCTTTACTTTTTGATGGATCGCTCTCACTAAGATCAAGATCCATAGTGGATTCTTGTATCCCGCCGCTGGGCTCCTCGAACCGTTAGACTCATCCATCGCATAAAAGGTAAGGTCCAAATTGATTTCTCCTCTTTTAGGGAAATCATTCTCAAGAAATATAGTATTACGAGACTCAATCTCGATTATAGTGCCGTTAGTATTCGCCTAAAAACACATATTTTCTCGGGGGTCTAACTCACCGTGTGAATACGAGAAATCGTGGTACAACCCCATAACCTCAAGTGGCTAAGGTCAGACTGCCTCCCTGTCCAAAGCTCAAATGGGAAACTGACTAATAGTCAGTAGTCTCGTAAAACTCTTCTCGAAATAGAGCCCCATGTATAGTTTAGACGAATACTTACGTTCTCGCTCGGTTCTGAGAGTCTCTACTCTCAAATCTAACTGATTTTCTATCTCGCTTATGAACCTCCTGAAGCAGTCTAATGCCTCAGACTTATGCAAGATCAGATAGATGAACCAAAACGCACGTAAGCGTCTATAATTATCTACACAACTCTATTTCTGAATCTCATACTCATAAGACCACAATAAAAAGAAGGAAGGCACAATAGTTAACTGCAATGGAGTCCCAGCTCTCATTGCATCGCCAAATGGTTTTCTGGTCATTTTGCTGGCTAGGCAAAACTCACATACGGGTAACTCGAATCTGGTCAGCGAGTCCTATAAACCTCTCGTTACTAACCGATTCATCATCTCTTACCCCATGTGTCTAAGTCTACTATGTCATTCATTTACATCATCATCTACGCAATCAGAGGTAAAGACAATAGTAGAACGACAAGAAACCATTAGAAGGAGTAGCACCCAGTGCATACATTCCATCATGGATTAAAACCAGAATAATTTAGAAAATTGTCATATTAAAAGAAAGGAATAATTTCACGCATATCCTAGTCAATTTTAGACAAGGTACTAAATGTAGATTCGTCGAATGCCTACAATATTAAGAACGTCATGGCAAGTGTCGTTCCCTCTGACAACGACAAATGCTCTGTCCTTAACGTAAATCCTCCAAGCTTAAGGATTCATTTGACGGATCACGCACTCCTATCTCGAGTTACGTGGTCGGTTGCTCCTGATTTCAAAGGAGAGAAATCAACGAGTATTATAGTGAATGAGACAAATCTCAAACCACGTAAAGAAGAAGGATATTTATTTCTACTCGTCACACTCACGAGCGAAATGACCAAATCTACCTCAAACGTAGCAATTTCTTTGGTCTAATCAAATTTCTTCTTCTTGCGTTCTTGTACCTCGTTGTCGGTTTTCTCGGATGATTTTTATTATCTAGATCTCGAGTCTCGTTCGCATGCTTATGCTATTGGTTTAGCGCCGGGGAAGTCCTTACTCGACTCCTCTAAATAAGCATGACTCGAGTGTGACCTACTCGCCTCTAGGTGCTCCTCATCGAGCTCACAATATGTATTCACGTCAACGAAAGTACGAATACTTTCGTCAAATGTGAGATAGGATTTCACGGTTTCCCATGAATCAGGTAAAAACGGGATCATATCCAGTACCTTAATTCCATCCAAAAATTTGCTCGTCCGTATATATTAACTCGGTGATCATACTCGACATTTGCTTCATTGTATGATTAACCCTTTTCTTCTGCATCCTCACATAGGAGCCGAAAGAGCAACACAATACTCTTATGGGACGAGTCGAACCGACATTTCCATAGAATATGACTCGAAAAACGAGATTAAGTCATCGTGTATGCCACTGATAAGCATTGCCCTAACTTGGCAAATTTTTTATACCATACATGATAGATCTTTTTATCTCGTATACCCTGAGGCGCGGTGCCTACCCTGGGGCCCATCATCTCTTGCCTCAGATTCCCGTTAGATTTTGCCTCTCGAGAATAAACTGAATCTACTGATAAAAACGCGCAGATCACATCATTCAGTTTACTCTTCTTGCAAAAATTTAATACGACAGTTCTCAATGCATTAAGAGAGACATTTGTGACTTGGAGATGCTTATTATCACATTTTTGTATGCCCTACGAATTATCAAGACCAAAATGACTTGAGTACGACCCCAAAGCGAGCGTATGAGTCAACGGACACCATACACCACAACTTGGAATCGCATCTTACCATTTGGATTGTGATTCGGCACACAAAAACCCACAAAAAGTCACATTTATGGATATAGGACCCCCAAAAAATTGAAAAAATTCAATTTTTAGCGCCTTCACGCGCCGCCCGGGGCCCACACCCGCCGCCGCCCTCCACGCACCGGCGGCGGCCTACCGCACGCGCCAGACGAGCGGCGTGCCTCACACGCGCCGCCACGCGCCTGGCGCGGCTCAGCTCACGCGCACCCAGTCGCGGCGCGCGGCTCACGCGCCTTCACGCGCTCAGCCGTGTTGAGCCGGGTCTGACCGGGTTGGTCAATGGGTCAGGGTTGACCCGACTGACCCGGTCAACGGTCCGGGTCTGACCCGGTCGGGTCGGTTGCGGGTCGGTCCGGGTCAGGATCCGACCCGAACAGCTACCTGCCCTTGCTTCACGTGCCTATGTGGCCCGTGCACTACACGCGCCTGCCAGACGCGTCTCCTGGCGCGTGCGTGTCATGCGCCCACGGGTCAGGGCTGATTCTTCTTCGCCCGACGGGTCCTGCAACGGATTTTTCGACCCGGTTTCCGGAAAACTCGATTCCGGCTATTTTTTTTTTGCATTTTTTGACTGGAAAAAATTTGTGGGTATCCTCCAAATATCCTACACTCGATTTTAGGAGGATTCAAGCCCAAAAATGGTGGGACTCAACCACCCCAGTCGCGGCCCTCCGCGGCTATTCGGAAATCCCGGTTTCCGGCAGTCAAAACTCATATTAAAAGGCATGAAACTGTAGATCTAGATGCGAGGGACACACTTATATCATTTTCATGCATTGATCTGCCCTCTAAAGCCATAGATCTAAGGTTTTCATGTCTGTACAGTCGCAAACTTCGACCGGACTTTTCATGGCCCAAACATACTCGAAAAATTAAACAAAAAATATATTTGTTATCTCTGGGCCATGGGTATTCCTACGGTGTTCTCGGATTTACGAAATTCATCTGTGATCCGGACCCCAAAATTTTAAAACCCCAAAAATAATTCCAAAAATTATTTAATTAAATCCAACCTTGTTCTGATACCAATGTTGGATTTTTATACAGCGGAAACATACAATAATTTTCTGAAAATAAAATAGATCGGATTTAGGGTACCTTAATTCGTAGAATCTTCAAGCGGCATGATCTTTGATCCGATTTCGCGGTCGGGATGGTGATCACGAGATTAGTCGAATCACCACCACAGTGTCACAACGCCTCAACCCTCATGTCCGGTGAATCGTTTGACGTTGGGAGATTTTCCTACGGGAAAATCTCCATCCCTCACTCTATTTTCTCTCTCTAGAGCATTGTACAGAACCCTAGCCACCTTCATGGTTGCCCATGGCTGCTATCCACTCACAAGGAAAGAGAGATATTTTCTCTATTGTTGCCTTCTCACAGAAGGAAGGAAAAACCTATTTTCTTTATTGATCGAGGGAGGTTACCAAAGTATGGTTAATGGTAATTAAGGATGGGAGTTACCCCATTCCTTAATTACCTAAATGCCCAAAATGGGCATAAATAACCAACAGAGCATACAAACTCCATTAAGGAAGTCAAACTTGAAGCTTTGTTGTTGTAAAAATAGCATGTAGCAATGGGAGGACAAGTAGAGGAAGTTCGAAAAGGAGAAATCAGCTTAGAGGACACAAGCTGCTCCAACCCATGAAATAATAAGTCCATGGAAAGAAGAAAAAGCTGAGGCGACAAAAGATCCCCCCTGGCACACTCCTCTTGTAGAATTAAAAAAGTTATAAACTCCACCATTAAAAAGTACTGAAAAAGCAGTTGTTCTTCATACATCGACTAACTAAATTGCGCCATCGTTTCAAAAATCCGTAGTGTGCCATCACCATAAGAAGGTATGCCGAATCAACCCTGTCAAAAGCTTTTGACAAATCCAATCTAAGCAATAGTTAGAATTCTTTAACATTTGAGGGATATCACACTTTGTGGGTTAGGAAAAAATTATCCGTTATTTAACATTCATGAGCAAAGCCAGTTTGAAACCACTTTAAGAAGGGAATCACCGTGAAAGAAAGCCTGAACTACAGCCACCACATCTTTCTCCCCACAACACACTAACAAGAAAGATAAAATTACCCCAAAAACTATTAATATCAAATCCCTTTACTGTCATAAAAATTTTCATTTTTGGAATAGCAACCAAAATATCATTTTCCATGGGTATAACAAGTAAAGGTAATAAATCAAAGTATTGCCCATAATCCACAAAGCATAAAATGTGTCAGTTTCAGAGAACTAACTGCAAAAAATTGGACCTCCATATCTTGCAACGTAACTGGGTTATCTATCTAATTCCACACTCCGTCTGTAAGTTATGGGAAAAACCGGGTCGGGTCGCCCATGTGGGTTTGACCCAAACCCATTTCCCTTATTTTGAATTTGCCAAAGGAGGGAAGGGAGGGAGTGGTTTTTTATGGAAAAAACCAACTCCAACTCCCCAATAACCATCCCCAATCCATCAATGGTGCAAAAGAGGGTTGAGAGAAAAATGAAAAAGTAAGGAAGAAGATCTACATATATCATATACCATTCTACGAAAAGGACTCTTGGATTGTGGAAGAGAAAGGAGATTGATCCATTGGTGACATTCTTCGGACCCGTACATCGAAAAGGTTAGTGATCCGACCCTAGATCTTGGGACATTCAACATTTATTTCGCTGTAAATGCATAAGAGAATGCTTTCATTGGTATCAGAGCATGATTTAGGGTGTTTCCTATTTTTGATGTATTTTCGAGTTTTCATTTTTCTTAAAAAATTGAAAATGGTAACTTTCATTATAGACCACGAAATGCTTTGAAATTTGAAAGGTAGAGTACCCATGATGTTATGAATTGATCTGCAAAGTTTCATGCATAGCCGTTATGTATTTTTGGAGAAAAATGAAACCCTAGTCGAAAATAAAAATGCTCATATCTATTTGTATGATAGGTTTCATGATTTAATATTTGTATGGTTAAATTCCCCATCAAAAATCCTTTCCAACCATATAAAGAACATGCGAAACGGTTCAGAAATGAATGAGATATGATTTAGGGAAATTAGGGTTAAAATGCAGAAAAATTTTTTTTTCTGCATGAAGAAGACGAAGTGACGTCAGCAGTGACGTCAGCGATGACGTCAGCACAAATCCCACTCTCGGGCCGTGGGTTATGAAGCCCAAACATCATGATCCAGAATTCAGATCAGAAAACTGAAAGCACCATTAGATTCAGAGACCCCAAAAATGGGGGGGTAGGCAAAATCCGGTGGCCGGATTCCGCCGGGAAGGCGGCGCGTGGGCTTCACGCGCCGCCTGGGCGCGTGGGCGAGTCACCCACGCGCCGCCGCAACCAAGCGGCGCGTGAGGGCGCGTGAAGCACCCTCTCAGGCCCCGTTTTTTTTATTTATTTTTATTATTTTTTGATTGCTTTTTCTGTATTTTTAAATTATTTTTTATGACTGAAAATATTCATTAAGTTATAAATTTTATTTGAAAATTGCAAAAAAATCAATTAACAAGTGAGACAAAATTCTAAAAATTTCTCACATGTTTAAAAAAATATATATATATATATATATATATATATACATATATATATATATATATTCCAGATTATGCCTACCCGAATTAAATTTTATAACACATATTTGATTTGTACTCATTAATTTAAGTATAAATTGTGGATGGTGTTTTAAAAAAATAAAAAATTTTTGTTTGGTTGGCTTCGTGACCAATCTAATATTTACCCCATTTTAGGGATATGGTGAGAATCAGACGTACCCTTGCACCTCTCCGGGGGAGATGCCGAGATGAGAGGACCCCAGAACGTTTGGCAAAGCTATATATGATGTTGCATTATAGGATGAAAGCAACGCATACTTTGCCGCAACATTTGTGGGTTATGAGTCGAAAACGTTATGAACTTCGACGTTTGGGTCACTGGTTTGGAGGCGATGAAGCCGAGATTAAAATTATAAGAAACTCTCTCTCTGATCATTTGGTTGGAATGGCTGACAAAATATTAGAGGACAATAAGCGTCTCTACCTTAAAGATTTCAGACTAAAATTGCTTAAGATGTGGAGAGCTAAGGAGATAGAGACTAAAATGAAAAGGGCGTTATCTCTAAAGATCAATGCCTCTACACCCCAAGCTGTTAGGAGATTTACTCCGAGAGATAGACTTTCAGTTGGGATGGTCAATATGGTCACTCGCATGTATATGGAAGATAAGAAAGACAAGAAAAAAGAAATTTGATTATATATTTTTTTTTTCCTTCTTTGTGCATAGTTATCTACTGTAATGAGAACAATGCCATGAACATATGATGTAATTTTTTGTATCAACAATGTGCATACGTTGTATATTTATGCGAGCATGTGAAGAGATATGTTCTAAATTCACATGATTTTTTGTGGGAGTTTTTAGGTTGGAAGAATTTAAGTAATTCTCACCTAAGACTAAAAGAATTTTGTTACTTTGAAATCAAATTTATGATAATCAAACATTTGGATGATGGATGATGATTGGGAACTTAGTGATCTTTCGAGTTTACACCTTATGTTCGTTTATGATAAATTTATTAGATTTCATGTACAAAATTATATGAATGAATGAGCATGAATACTTATAATAGTCTCTCTTTGAAAACCCAGACCATGGCATCAAAATCAATAATAGCAGATTTGAATAAAGGTGATAAGTTTAATGGCGACAATTATGACATTTGGCGCCACAAGATATGGTATGTGCTGGAAGAGCAGGATGCCTTGGAGGGTATCAACCATATCATGCAAGACCCTGGAATTAGAAACACTGCTCAACAAAGAAGAGATCAAGAAGCTTACCAGGCGTGGAAGAAGAAAAATTCCACTGCACGTGGCATTCTGGTTAGTTCTGTAGTTGATGATCTCATACATGAATGTGAGCAATTCCCTACTGCTCATGACATATGGGTGTACCTCAGAGAGAAGTATGGAGGTACCAGTGTGACCCGTCTGAGACAGTTGACTATCAAGTTTGACACGTACAAAAAGAAGTCCGATCACAATATCAAACTACACCTTAGAACCATGTCAAACATGATAAGGGAATTGAAGTCAGCAGGTCATGTTTTATCTGATGAGCAACAGGTTCAAGCTTTAATCCGATCCCTTCCAGACCAGTGGGAGCACTTGAAGGTCAATCTGACTCACAATGATAGCATTAAGACTTTCGCTGATGCTGCTCGCCACGTAGAACTCGAAGATGAGCGGCTTGGTGCTGCAAAATCGATTTCTAATGCCTTTGTAGCTGAGTCAAGTTCCCAGAAAGTTGCGGGCTTTAAACGGAAAGGGAACAAGAACAAGGGCAAGAAAGGGAAGGATATTGCGGAAGGGTTTAAGAAGAGCAATTCCAACCGCAAGAACAAGCGCAAGCGGTTTTGGAAAAAGAAGGATAAGAGCAAACTGAAGTGCTACAATTGTAAAGCTCTTGGTCATTTCGCTCGAGAATGTCCCGAGCCGAAAAAGGTAGCACCTTATAACGCTTCTCTAAGTGTTATATATGTCTCTAGCACTGTTTTACTTTCTGAATCATATCCTGTGTGGATTATAGACTCAGGAGCAACAGACCATGTGACAAGAGATCGAGAAGCGTTCGTGGACTTTCGTCGAGTTCCTCCTGGTGCAAGATGGATATACGTAGGAAACAATACAAGAGTAGAAGTCAAAGGAATTGGCACTTGTAAACTGGAGTTACGAAGTGGCCAAACTCTAATCTTACATGATATTCTCTTTGCACCAGAAATTCGACGAAATTTAGTCTCTGTTATTGTTCTTCTTAAACTTGGCTATGACTTGAACTTTACTCGTAATAGGGTTTGTATTTATAATGGTGGTGTGTTTTATGGTACTGGACATCTGTTAAATGGATTTCTTACTTTAGATTGTGACAGACAAATGTTTAACTGTTATACTGATCGTTATATTTCGTTAAATGTTTGCTCTTCTAGTAATGCTAATATAGATGATAAAGTATGGCATGCTAGACTTGGTCACATAGGGCAGGACAGGATGAATCGACTTCTGAAAGCAGGACTATTGGGTTCACTTACTAAAGTTGATTTACCGAATTGTGAATATTGTCTTGCCGGGAAGATGACTCGAAAACCTTTTGGAAAAGCCGTGAGGGCTGAACTTCCATTACAATTGGTTCACTCTGACATTTGTGGTCCATTGAATGTGAAGGCTAGGCATGGAGCGTCATATTTCATTACTTTTATTGATGATTTCACGCGTTTTGGTCATGTTTATTTGATTACTCACAAGTCTGAAGCACTTGAGTGTTTTCGACGCTATATGAATGAAGTGGAGAATCAAATGGATAGAACGATTAAAGCCTTAAGGACAGATCGAGGGCGTGAATATTTATCAGATCAGTTCAATGATCTGTGTAATGAAAAAGGAATAATTAGACAATTGACTATTCCCCACACGCCTCAACAGAATGGTGTTGCTGAGAGGAGGAATAGGACGTTGTTAGAAATGACGAGATCTATGATGGCGCAGGCTAACTTGCCAATTTCCTTTTGGGGAGATACATTATTAACTGCGACCTATATTTTAAATAGAGTGCCTTCAAAAACAGTACCCACAACACCGTATGAACTATGGACTGGTAGGACACCAAGTCTGACTGATCTTAGACCTTGGGGATCGGCAGCATATGTTCATGACCCTTCCAATAAATTTGGAAAGCTAGGTCCCCGGGGGAAGAAATGTATCTTTATTAGATATTCTCATCAGTCAAAAGGTTATGTGTTCATCGGTGAAAGAGAAGATGGTACTGTAACCGAAATTGAATCACGAAATGTAACATTCTTGGAAAATGATTTTCCTAGTAAAGGTGATATAACAAAAGGAGAACCTTTGTTTGAATTAAATAATTCAAATGATGGTTCCGTGCAGGATGGATCAAGGGAATTACGAGAAGTTGAATCCCCAGATGATCCCAGTGGGAGGGATTCAAATTCTAACGATCCAACCGAATCATCAATTCGGAAAAGTACTAGGAAAGCTGTGCCCAAACGTCATTACGAAATTGAAGGGCACACCTTCATCATTTCTCCACAGGACGAGGATGAGCCGAAAAATGTGAACGAGGCTTTATCTTGTCCTGCCAAGGATGAGTGGATAAAAGCAATGGAGGAAGAAATAGAGTCGATGGATTCCAACTATGTTTGGGAACTGGTTGATCTTCCACCTGGGCGCAAACCTATTGGGAACAAATGGGTTCTTAAGGTTAAACGTAAAGCTGATGGAACAATTGAGAGGTACAAAGCTCGATTGGTGGCAAAAGGTTATACCCAACAAGAGGGTATTGATTATGAAGAAACATTTTCACCAGTAGTGAGATTTGCCTCTATTCGCTTATTATTAGCTATTGTAGCCAATTTAGATTTAGAATTATATCAAATGGATGTGAAGACTGCGTTTCTCAACGGAGAACTTAAAGAAGAAATCTACATGGAACAACCAGTAGGTTTCATTGTTAAAGGTCAAGAAAATAAAGTTTGTAAATTGAATAGATCAATTTATGGCCTTAAACAGTCTTCAAGACAATGGTATTTGAGATTTCATAGATCCGTAATCTCTTACGACTTCGTAATGATAGACGAAGACCATTGTGTTTATGTGAAAAAGTCCAATGATAAATTTGTAATTCTAAGTCTGTATGTCGATGACATATTGTTGGCCGGAAATGATATGGAGTATGTCCTGAATATCAAAAGTTGGTTATCATCAAATTTTGAAATGAAGGACATGGGTGAAGCAGAGTACATACTGGGTGTTAAGATCCACAGAGATCGTTCTAAGAGATTGTTAGCTTTATCTCAAGAATCTTATATTAAAAAGATTTTGGAACGATTTAGGATGGATAGCTGTAAACCTATTGATACTCCTGTGGCTAAAGGCGAAAGTTTAAGTTTAGCAATGTGCCCAAAGACCGCTGAAGAAAAACATGAGATGTCAAAAGTACCGTATTCCAGCGCTGTTGGGAGTCTGATGTACGCTATGATGTGTACTCGCCCTGACATCTGCTATGCCGTGGGTTTGGTCAGCAGGTATCAATCCAATCCAGGTAAAGGTCACTGGACAGCTGTGAAGAGGATTCTAAGATACCTGAAAGGAACTGCGAATTATTCCCTTTGTTATCAAGGAAATGACTTGTTATTGAGCGGATACACAGATGCTGATTGGGGTGGTGACTTAGATGAACGTAAGTCCACCTCAGGTTATGTTTTCTTGCTAAATAAAGGCGCCATCTCTTGGAGAAGTAAGAAACAAACATGTGTATCATTGTCGACGATGGAAGCAGAGTTTGTAGCTTGTGCTTCAGCAGTTCAGGAGTGTGTTTGGTTGAAACGTTTTTTACAGCATTTAGGGATCGTAAGCGACACAGTGGGAGCTGTGACAATTTATTGTGATAGTCAAGCAGCAATCGCTTATACGAGAGATCCCAAATATCATGGGAAAACCAAACACATTGATACGAAATTCAACTTTATTCGAGACATTGTTGAAAAAGGAGAGGTGACATTGAAGTATTTATCTACACATTTAATGGTGGCTGATCCATTTACGAAACCGATATCTAGAGATGTATTTCTGAAACATGTAAAATCTCTAGGATTGCGTAGAGTGTAATTGTATGTATAAGCAATGAACGTGATGTAATGCTCATTATTATATGACATTTGAATTTCTTTGCATTTATGAGTTCTTATGTCTTGATTAAAAAGTATGTCGGACAAGTTTGGAAGATTGGCTCTCTCACACGAGCAATCGCCTCTAATATCTATGTGATATGTAGAGATGAGGCAATGTTAATTTAGGATAATTAACATAAATTAGCCACCTTAGTATAGAACTAAGATGAGATTATCATTGATATTTACTTATTGGATAATCGAAATGGATTTCCCACAATCCATTACACTTGTCTAGAAGCCAGGTGTGGTTCTCTCTTGGAAAAGTTTTTTTTTGGAGGATTTATAAGAAGAGAGAATCAAGTCAGTATCGTGATATACTTGGACTAAAACCTGTACGATGTATTATAAATTCTGAAATAGACATACGCTTCTAAATAAATAGAAAAGGCATCGTAGCACGTGTTCATACCACGTGTGCTTTCAGTGACCCTATGGGAAATGAGTTGATAAATCCCTCTATCTCATTGTGTGAGACCCAGAGGTTTGTAATTAACCTCATTTAATACCCTTAAGACTTTCGCCTGTTTCTTGAAAGTTTATTTTAGTGTTGCTACTTTAGCATGTAACCAATAAATCATGTGTGATTCGGTTTTGCGGTGCATGACTAGGAAAGCAGCTAAAATGAAGTGGAAAGATAGTAGTGCGAAAGGAAGACTGTCTTAAAGTTTGTACGTAATTTTTGTATTCACAAACTGGCCAGTTGTGTTTTTTTTAACTTGATGTTCTGAAACATAATTGTGAATGCATAGTTGAGATGAGTCAAGTATGCTCTCGTTTATTAAAAGAGGGATAAGAGATACAGTGACTCTATATATATATATAGTAAAAAGAGGTCTGGGGTATAGCGAGATTTGATGTACTCATAGTATTAGATCTTGAGCTGTTATATATCCTTAAACGGTGTGTAGCTATGAGCTCTTGATGTACTCGCTGGTCACACGATCCATTTGTCTGTATGAAATCGATGGTATATGGAAGTGATTGAGCAAAATGTAGGTCTAACCCTCATGTGCGAGTGGGAGATGTAAGTTATGGGAAAAACCGGGTCGGGTCGCCCATGTGGGTTTGACCCAAACCCATTTCCCTTATTTTGAATTTGCCAAAGGAGGGAAGGGAGGGAGTGGTTTTTTATGGAAAAAACCAACTCCAACTCCCCAATAACCATCCCCAATCCATCAATGGTGCAAAAGAGGGTTGAGAGAAAAATGAAAAAGTAAGGAAGAAGATCTACATATATCATATACCATTCTACGAAAAGGACTCTTGGATTGTGGAAGAGAAAGGAGATTGATCCATTGGTGACATTCTTCGGACCCGTACATCGAAAAGGTTAGTGATCCGACCCTAGATCTTGGGACATTCAACATTTATTTCGCTGTAAATGCATAAGAGAATGCTTTCACCGTCCTTAAGCTGTGTAACCTTCAATGACAACTTACGAGAAGAAATTAGATCATGGAAATACTTATATTGACACCTAGTTCTCATAAGCAATTAATCCGAGCCTTTTGCCATAAAAAAGTTTATCCCTACAAGTAAGAGCCCAATGCAGCTGCATTACAAATTTATCGAGCGTAGCATGAGACTTAGGAGTTTGTAAAGAATCATACAATGCCTGAGGTCTAAAGAGTTTGATAGCTTGCAATAATATATGTAGACATTTAATCTCTCTCTCAATCTCAGATCTTGAGAGAGAGACCCCGATCCACCAGAGGTGTTTATGATAAGACAAGCCCTATCCTTGTTTCGGGGGCTGTCCGCCTTTGAAACTTGTGGTTTAGCGGCATATACCCCAAACTTCATGGGGGTGGGTTATTCACGTTTCATTTGATGGTCGTAGGCGAATTGAAATCTAAGCAGTGATATTTCTAAAGATCACTTAAGTTGTGAAAAAATCCACTGCCAATTTCGAATGGTTATTGTTTCCACTGGTGGTTAACTTGCCTATGCTATTTAATCTTAGACGGTAAAACAATGGTATGCAGGCTTATGTTGTGACCATTTAGGCATCACATGAGATACATGACATCATGATAAATCACTTCTAGAATGGAGAGAAAGTGCCTTAGTTTTGACATATTCTTTGATCCCCGTACACCTTGTGACTGCCAGATTGAGTGAAGCAGCAAGCTACTTTTAACTTGAATCTTCAGGCATATGATCAAGGTGTGACCTGCAAGACCAAGTCATTTTGAAAGTGAAGGTTTGAAAAATATTAAATCTTTCTTTTTCCTTGCTTGTAAAGGCATAATTTGTAGTTCACCATATTTCATCAGCATCCATCAGCAAGGAAACAAGGATGGTGACTCCTCTGTCCGAGGAGATGTTGTCCTCCTCCTTCGGAGTTCACCAATCTTTCCTTGGCCCTGCAGAATCATGCCACACACCCGACCAAATGCTGTGCTTATTTTATTATATAACCTACCCAAGTGCTGGTTTTCGGTTTTACTAAATATCAGTTATCAGTTACGGTGTAAATATTAAGTAAAAGACAAATAAAAATTTTGCTTTATCCAAGACTTGGTATTCATCAAAAAACTCTAAAAAGGTTTCAAGAAACATTATTTAATAGTCAAAATCTGTCTTTTATTTTATCCCAATAGCTCCTATCCATTTTTGCTTGAGTTGTTTGTGGTTTTGTCTATAACACATGAAAAGATAACCAAAATATCTTTTCTTTTTTCTGTGATTTCAAACACCTCGAATCCAATGGAAAAGGCCAAAAGCAAATTCTTTTAAAGCGTAGCATCATTAATTAATTGAAAACAAATTGTTGAATTATAGAGAGCAGCCCTCCCTTATACGATAGCAACAACCTGAGATTTAATTTTAAATTTTGGAATTGATCATTTAAGAGATAAATATATATATATATATATATATATATATATATATATATAAACAAGAGTTCTTGTACCATGGTGTTCGAGACTTTGAAGCACAATGTGAAATTTAAATTTGGGTGATGTACTCATTTGCCCAAAAAAAAATTAAAACATTAATTTAGATTTAAATTTATAAATGACTATTTATAATAAATAATTATAAATGTTTGAATATTTTTTGAAATATTTGTTATATTGATCAAACACCTTAATTTATAATTGAGTAAAAGCTATATGCAGATTAAGTATTAATTTATTTGGTTAGCGATAAATTAAAAATAAAAAATACTTCAAAATTATGACTTAGAAAAATGAAAAAAAAAATTCATAAAAAAAATGCATGTATTATATTTTTAATATTTTTTGTATAATCATAGCATTTTATAATAAAATTATCATTTATTTTGCATACATTATTATTTATTTTGTATTTTTAAAAATATTTTTAAAGTATAAAAATATAAAAAATTATCATATTACACTATACTATAGTATTATTATTATAAAATGATAAATTATTGGAAAAAGTACACCGAGTCGACAAAGGAGGCCTCAATAGACCTTAATCTAAAAATATTTGTAAAATATTTCTTTCACTTAGTATTTTTATAATTAAAATTAAAATTTTTATAGTATTTTAATATTCAAGTAATTTTATATATGCACAAATATTTTGTTTATAGTATTTTCTCACTACAAAAAAACACGGTTTTAGCCACGGATTTTCGCGACGGAAAAAATTCGTCGCTATTTTGCGACGGATTTAGCGACGAAAAACTTTTTCATCGCTAATTTGTCACAAAATTTGCAACAAAAAGGAAGTCGTGGCTAAATTAGCGACGGACACATCATTCGTAGCAAAATTCGTCGCTAATTAGTGACGAAAAAATTTTCGTCACTAAATTCGTCGCTAATTGGGAACAAAAAATTTTTTGTTGCAAATTTCGTTGCAAATATGACAAAATTTTGCCACAAATTTAAAATTCGTCGCAAAATTTAATCTTTTTTAAATAGAATTTTATTTTTTTATTATTATTTTTCTTTTATGTAATATTTAAGTTAAAAATGAATTTAGCGACGGATTTATTTTCCGTCGCTAGATGAAAATCTCAATCCGTATATCCGATAATTTAGCAACGGATTAAAATCCATCGCTGAATTTATTTTATTTTTATTTTATTTTAATAATTTCAGCGACGGATTCCCAAACCCGTCGCTGAATTTTATATTATTTTAATTATAATTTTATTTAATTTTAATTTTATTTTATTAATTTGTATTAACAAATCATATTATTATTTTATAATATTTTAATTTACATTTTATTTTATTATATTATATTTCATTTTTTAGAAGAATAATGTTATTTAATTCTTAAAAAAACCATATATTTTACTTTATTTAAATTATATATATATTTTAATTAATTTATTATTTTTTTTACTTTTTTTGTTTGATTTAAAATTTTTTATTATTGTATAGGTAATTTTAATTTATTTGTATTATTTTATTCAATAATATAAAATTTTTAATTAAATATTAATATGCCTGCGCGGGCGCGGGCGCCGGCGCATGCACACACGGGCGCTTGCCTGCCTGGGCGCCCGCGCCCTGCGCGCACCTGTCTCGGCGCTTGCGGGTGCCTGCCTGGGCACCCGCGCCTGGGCGTGCCTGCCTGGGCGCCTAGGCAGGTGCGCGGGCGCCCAGGCACGCGGGCGCCCAGGCAGGCAGGCGCGGGCGCCCGCGCCCCAGCAGGAGCGCGCACGCCCGCACGTGCCTGCCTGCACGCCCGCGCCTGGGTGTGCCTGCCTGGGCGCCCAGGCAGGCGCGCGGGTGCCCAGGCAGGCGCGCGCGCGCGCCCAGGCACGCCTGCCCTGGGCGTGCCAGCAGGCGCACGGGCGCCCACGCAGGCAGGCGCGGGCGCCCGCTCCTGGGTTCCCTTTGTTTTAATTGTAAAAAAACATGCAGATGTTGGGATTCGAACCTTGGACCTTCAACTTCAGATTTGAGTAGATCACCACTCCACCATCACTTAGTATTAGTGTTATGTGATGATATTTTTGTTTTCTTTTTTCCACCTTTTTGTTTCCTATTCTTATTTTTTTTTCTTTTGGTTTTTTTTTTCTTTTTATTTTCATTTCTTATATATAATAAATTTATTGAAATTTGAATAAAAATATTTTGTGATTAAATATATAGATTTTTTAAATTATTAATATATTATAATTTATTGATAATTATAATTTTATAGTTTTAAGATACATTTTTAAATTATGGATTAAAAAAATAAAATAAAAATGAAAAAGAATAATAAAATAATAAAATAAAAGAAAAAAAGAAGAAATCAAAATATAATATTAATATATTTTTTAATTAATTAATTATTTTATTTTAAATTAGTATTTTATTATTTTTTATTTTATTAAAAATTATCATATTTATTAGTTTTAATTAAATATTATTTTAGGTTGGTGGTATAAATAAAAAAAGTTTTTATATTTATTATTTTAAATTGTTATTATATATTATTTTATTATTATTAGAAAAATGTGAAAAAAAAGATAATAAATAATAAAAAAAAAACTTTATATCAAAATAATATCGTTGGCTCGGTGGTTTACAGGTTGCGTGTGTGCAGGAGTTCGTGCAAGAGTTCGGAGTTCGAACCACGGTGGAGGCAGAAGTGCGATATTTTCCAGCAATTAAGAGTTGATGCTGCTGGCTCGGGCGGGCAGGTTGCAGGGCGGGCGGGCGGGCGGTCAGGTTGGGTTGGTGCTGGGGTAGGTGGGCACGTGGATTTGCAGGCTCATGGGCAGGAATCAGCGACGGATTTTAGCGCCGGATTCCAAATCCGTCGCTAATTCAGCGACGGATAATTTTTTGACGAGTTTGTATTCCGCTAAATTAGCGACGGATTTTAGCGACAAAAATTATCTGTCGCTAAATTTAGCGACGAATAATTTTTCGTCGCTAAATTTTGTGACGAATTTTAGCCACGAAAACTTATTTGTTGCTAAATTTAGCGACGGATTCCAGATTTTCGTCGCTAAATTTAGCGACGGATTTCTAATTTTCGTCGCTAAATTTTTGCGACGCGTTATTAGCGATAAAAAATTTTTCGTCACTAAATCCGTCGCTAATGTTTTTAGCGACAAAATTTTTTAAAATTTTCGTCGCTAAATTTGTGGCTAAAACGCTATTTTTTTGTAGTGTCTTGTTAGTAAAAATATTTTACACTAAGATGTATGGGTGTTCTCTTGTAATTAAAATATTTTCTAGTTATATTTTTATGTATGCATAATTGTAAAAAAATTATTTAAACGTTAATTTAAATTTGAATCTATAAGATTAAAATATTGAAATTTGTTTAAAAAATTATGTTTATTTACAATAAATAACAATAAAGATTTGATTTGTATTGAATGGTATTTTTTTGAAATATTTGTTATATTCATTAAACACTTTAATTTATATTTGGGTAGAAACTATGTACGCACTTGCATTAATTTATTTAATAAGTGATAAATTAAAAATTTTTAATCAGATAATTTTTAATCAAATAAGTACATGTATTATATTTTTTGTATAATATAAGTTAATGAAATGTTAAAATATTTTTAGTATAATATAGATAAAAGTGGATTTTTATCCAAAAAAATAGGAGAAAGGGGTGATATTTTTGTCCCACATTGAATGGATATAAAGGGAATAAAAAGAGTGAGATATATAAATAAGGAGAAAAAGAAATCAACGTTTGTTCCAATAAAAAAAAAGGAAAATGAATGTTAAAAATCAAATTTAAAGAGGCCCAGGCAATCTTTAGTCGACCAAGGCGTGATCTTTCGTTGACTAAAATGGTTAAATTTTTTTTATAATAAAAAATATTTTTACAAATTTTAAAATAATTATAAAATTATAAAATTATATTTAGTAAAATTATAATTATAATTTTTTATAATAAAATTATCATTTTCATATACTTAGTATTTTTTAAAATAATTATTTGTATTATATAATATTATAATCTGATATTTTTAAATATTTTTTTAATCTAAAAATCTTTGTAAAATATTTTTTATTTAGTATTTTTATAATTATAAATTTAATAGTATTATAATATTATAATATAAAATCATCTATATAATATATATTTATAGTATTTTTGTATAATTATAAAATTTTATAATAAAACTATCATTATAATAAGTAATTTTTTTAAAAATAAAAATCTTTTAAAATATTTTTAACTTAATATTTTTATAATTATAATTTTTTCAGTATTATAATATTATAGAATTTTTACTATACACATTATTTATTTCAAATATTTCTGATATTTTTGGAATAATCATAAATTTTTTAAAAAAATATATGAAAAAGATTTTAAATAAATGATCTATAGTAAAACGACTATAATAATATAATACCGTAAATTTTATAATTATAAAAATATTAAGTAAAAAATATTTTTGATTAAAAGAATTAAAAGTATCATATTATAATACTATACAAAATAAATAATAATTTGATTAAAAAATTTTATGATTATATTAAAAATATCAAAAATATTTGTATAATTTTATCATGGAAAATATTTTTCAAATAAAAATAAAAATATTAGAATTAGAAAAAGTATACAGTTAAACCTAAAAAACAAAAAAAACCAAGGCATTACTAAGATAGTCCTACATCGACGAAGGGTACAACATTCGTTGATCAAGGTTGGCATTTTGGTCGACGAAGATCGATACTTTCGTCGACTAAGGGTGCAACTTTAGTCAACGAAACCCATACTTTCATTGACTAAGGGTATAACTTTAGTCAACGAAGTTTGTGGCTTTGGATTCTTAGTCTTTGGTCAGGCTTGCCCTTAGACCAAAAAGTGCGATATTACATTAAACAAAAAAGAAAAAAAAAAGTTTTTCATAGTTTTGGTACATGTATATCTATATAACATTATTATATATATTATACCAAAACGAAACTTGAATATCCTTATTTTTTAGGTTAAGATATCAAAATAAATTAATACTTATATTCTCGAATCGAATACTAATTTTTTTAATATCTATTTATTTTTTGTTATATGATATAGTTTGATAATATTTTATTATGATTAAAAATGTACATAAACAATAATGACATACATATTGTTTGCATACAATTTGATTTTATTGGTTATTTATATAATATTATATATGTTACAAAAAAAATAAGATTCAAATAATTTTTTTTTTAAATTTAATATGTCCAAATAAATTAATAAATCGAATGCGAAATAGTTTATTATGAGTGAAAGTGTATATAAAAATAATGATGTACATAATGTTTGTATAGTCATCTATATAACATTATATATGTTATAGAGAGATTCAAATATCTTTTTTTTTTTTGAGTTTAACACATTCAAATAAATTAATACTTTTCATAATTTTTTATTATGATTGGAAAAATAAAAAGATAAAAAGACTCGAATGAAAAAAGGGGTCAAAAAAGCAAGGATTTGGATTTTTTTTAAAAAAAACAAAGACCTAAATTAAAAAAAATGGTCCAAAGAAGAAAATTTCAGGTGGAAAAAAAATAAAAAGAGCAAGAACTCGAATTAAAAAAGGGTTGAAAAAATGAGGAAGGACTTAAATAAAAAAAAATGGGGTCTCAAAAAAAGGACCGGAATAAAAAAAGAAGAATCTGAATAAAAAAATAAAAAAAATGAAGGATTTAGGCAAAAAAAATAAAATCGGATAAAAAATAAATAAAAAAAGGATCTGAATGAAAAAAATTGGGTAAAAAAAGGGAAATGACTTGGATAAAAATGAATAAGGACTTGAATTAAAAAAAAAAGAGATCTAAAAGTAAAATTGAGTAAAAAAATAAAAAGGAGAAGGACTTGGATTGAAAAAAGAAAAATGATTTGAATAAAAAAATGACCCGAACGAAAAATATATGGGGTATAAAAAAATATAAAAAAATATAAAAAAATATAAAAAAAATCTAAACAAGATGAAGGGTGTGCCACATGAGAGGATAACCACCTACTCCCTTTCCCATGTGGACGACGATGAAATCCACGTGGGATAGGGCTCACCACATTTTATATATATATATATATATATATATATATATATATATATGTTAATGGTTATAAATCACAATTTTACGAATCATAAATGTGAACCATTATTGTGTGATATCATTAGCAGTTATTTTGCGAAATCAAAAATCAAAGTTCTATGATAGAGTTCTGTGATACAGTTTTTTTGTGAAATAAAAAATTAGAGTTTTGTGACACAGAGTTCTATGACACAGTTTTATCATAGTTTTGTGACCGCAAAATCACAGCTGTCTGATTGTGAAATCACAATATTTTTATTAAAACATAAAGACTACTTGCAGTTCCAAGTCAATTAAATAATTTAATATGTAAGTGCTGATATGCTTTTAATTGATTTAAAAAATAACTTTTGAACTAAGAGTAATGTTAACATTCACACAAATCATATCATATAAGGTTGTGCCAATGGCCCAATGACTATCCGGTTTGCAATGTTGATGCTAGCATTTGCTTAATGGCAAGTGCACGAAAAAGGGTTTTTGATATTGTATAGTAATCAGAATATCTTTTAAGACACCAAAAATATAAAAAATAACTGTTTATAAAAAAAACTGTTCATATGTCTTTGTTGTGGAATAGAGGAAGGGTAAACTGGGTAACGTATTCAGTGAGAAGGCAACTAAAGACACTTTTGTTAAACCTCACTAGGTTATTAATAGCAGGGCCAACCGTAGTGCTTGAGTAGCAACCTCACTCGAAGGATGATAGGAAGAAAATACAAGTGCTTGTTGATATAAGCTTTGAAGCATATGAAAATTTCACCTCCCGTTATAGTTGGAAAGAAGATGGTGGCTTGACAAAGATCTTCATTATGTATATTTAATAAATTTGAAAAAATGACAAGTTTTAGGAAATTAGTGATTTTGGCATACCAAAGCTGCTGCTTTGGTCGAGAAAGTTAGTAAGTTTCGATTAAAGCCTATGCTTTGATGGATGCAACTTGCAACTTTTTTTAACCAAGGTGCAACTAAGGTGCAACTTTGACGGACAAAAATTATTGTATTTTAGTTTTGATTTTGATTGTTTTACTATATCTTTGTTTTGAAGTTTATTGTTTTTTTATTTTGATTGTGGTGGTGGTGCTGTATTGTTATTGAAACGTATTTTTGTGTATGGCAACCGATTCATGAACCTATAAACAAGTCACAAGTGATTCTCTATCAGTTTTGTTTTCTTTTCTGCTAGCCAGTAGATCTAGTAGATATGCAATGGAGTTATACTAGATCCATAGTTTGATGTAAGAGAGTTCAGAGAGTGTAACTTTGTGATTAGAAATAATAAACAACAACAACTCTTTTAATGCAACATAAGTTTAGATCATTATTTTCGAACTTAAAGACAACATGATGGTATCACCCTAAACATGTATTAGTGGTATTGGTTTGCAATAACAAAATTTTTAAATTTGACAAGTAATTCTTTGGAAAACTGATTGTTGTTTTTTGAAAGATAGTAAACATTATGCATATCAAAAAGAAAAAGATAGGAAATGACCTATTGTTCTGTCAAATCAAAATCATCAGAGTTAAGTTATTTTGACAATATATGTCACCTAATCTATCCACCTTTCTTATAAGGACTTATAACGAGATATTATAAAATGGATTAAGAAAGAACAACTCTTACCTAACTTATTTGGATCAACTTATCTGAATTTTAATCTCAATCTCAATCTAGGTTCAAACAAAGAAAAGCTATCTTTTCAATTTAATATGGCGGATAGTAGTTCAGGATTCAACTATCAATATTTTCCATCAAAACACCACAGTGAGTCCTTTAATCAAAATTTTCTTTTTCAAATCTATTATTCATGGTGTAATCATTGATTGGAAATTTCTTGAATTTGTTAACTTTCCGTATGGAGATCATCTAAAAAGAATATATCTCGAAAGCCCTAACGAATCCATATTATGATAGGTTAGCGAGATTGTTTTACAATAACATAGAAACATGTAAGGGAACAAGGAAGAGAGGGAAAAAAATGATATCACGATACAAAACCACAGGTATTGATGCATATTTAAGAGTTATCTTGAAGGTAAAGAAATAGTGCTTTTATCTGATATTGTCTGTAGAATGAGTCATAAAGAATGGATATATTATTCTTAGTGCAAAGAATTCTTAAATACTCGTCTCATAGAAAATGTTATGGTAGCTTTTAAGAACCCCAAACTTCTAATGGTTATATATAATGTTGCATTCCTTATGCACGAAACACTGTTCCATCACATAACATGCATTATCGAGATCTAGAACGTATAAAACTAACATAATCACAAGAGAATATTATTGGCTGATGGCTTGTTTAATGCAAAATAAAAATCTAGATTTTCACTATTTAATTCCTTTACATATGATGGAAATCAAAAAATTGAGAGAAGAAAATCTTTCATACACTCCTTTGATTTCAAACTTCGTTGTGAGCCATGCAGTGAATGTGTATGTAGTCAAACCCAATCTTAACTTTGGCATCAAAGGACCCTCTGTATGTATAAATTTTCAAAATCTTGAAATAATTTCAATTTCCCATCTTTATCTATACAAATTTCTCATCAATTGTCGAATTAGTCCTTTTGAAATGGACTCCACAGATGAGGCACATGAACAATTATAATAAGAATTTATTCAGATTTATAATGATCTATCTCGTTTGGAAAAAAAAAAGAGTTGCAAAGATGGAGGAGAAGTTCAATATATTTGACAATAGGAATTCTACAAATATAAAGTAGTTATGTATGACCAGCTGCACCGGTGAAACTATTCTTTTGCTTTTCTTTGAAAATCCTTGTCGGTTTTAATAACCTGTGGTTATCTAATTCAATTTATTCATACAAACTCAAAAGTATTTGATTAGTTAAGTTTCTATTGTGTTTGGTTGGTTCAAATAAACTCTGAATTGAACTGTTTGTATAGTTAAGTTTTGTACTTGGTGACTTTGAGGACTATATGATGTATTTTGTAATATTATGTTTGTGATTATATTATTTTTATCGTATTTGTTGAGTACATTAACATTCTATAAATAGATAAATAGTGAATATATTGTCGATGTAAATAGTACACACAAAAAGTTAAATATCATAAATTGAGTGAGATTGTCCTGAGTTTATCATTGAGACGTTTGCGTAATGGGTGGTTAATATTTTATCAAGTTTTGTTGAACATATGAATTCGATTGGGGATTGAGTTTTGTATGGAAGCTCAGTAAAACTAGATTGATGAAAATGAACAATTGTCGTGTCTGAGAGACAATGAAAGAATTCATTCTCATAAAACATGGAATAAGGGAATATGGAATAAAATATTATGTGATTATGTGATTATGTACATGTTTGAAAACAGTAAGTCCATAATAGTGTTTTGGTTAGAAGTGTGAAAATAATTGAGTTTTTTATCAGGTTGTAGTAAAAAAAGTAACATGACTATATGTTCCAAAATTGGTTTGCTGGAGTCAAAAAAGTACTATGACAAATAATTCTTTGCAAGGTTAATTATTATTTTTAATTGTTCACTTCAGTCAGAATAGTGAAGACTACACATAGATCGATGCCATCATCGTTGCACAGAAGGTTGGTTCCTTCGTCGATGAAGACTGGATTCTTTGTCGACTAAGGATGCCTCAATTGTCGACTAAGGTGGGCAAAAATATAAACAAGAAACTTAATTTGGGGTGTATGATAAAATACAGATTTTAATTTTAATTTTACATTTATTTTAAGATCACTGAGTTTTACATAATTTATTTGAATTTTGTTTGATGATTACAAAAAAATAATAATAAGGCTATTAGAAAAATTTTTATATCCTTTTGAAGAAATATATATATTTTGCTTTTTGCGAGTTCTGACAATATTTAATTCAATAATTTAGATAAAATCTTAATTTTATAATTTGGAAATTAATATACAAGAGAGGAAAGAGAAAATAAAATAAAATAAACTAATATACAAGTAGAGTGAGTTTAAAAGTATGGAGAACAAAAAAATAATTAAATAATAAAAGAAATCAAGAAATATATCTGTATTATTTAGAGAGAGAAAGAGCTGTAAGACACCAAATATACAGCAATATAAAATAAAAAAAAAGGTCTTGTCAACAAAGGTTAAAAAGTTTGTTGATTAAGGTGGACAAAAATGTTAGTGGAATACATAAAAAAATAGTTTGGGAATGTGACTTTTATGTAGTTTATGTATACATAACATATTAGTTATAAATTTTATGAAATTTAAATTGATTCAGTTTTAAATCTTTTCAAATATTATTTTTAAAGTATCAACATAAATTTGTTACAGAAAAATTAATTTTTTTTGTTCTTTTAGACAAAATATGTCTAAAATCACACATTTCCACATTCACACACCTACTTAGAAATAGAAAAAGCAAACATAAGTTTTTATAGCAGAGGGATAACTTCCATACACCATGTTCATCATCATAAGTAACACCACTCTCCTTAATAGGAACTGAAAAAAAAAACCTTCAGCAATAAATATGAAAAATAGCAAAACAAATGCTAAGCAAAGCAAATCTTCAGAAACACAAATCTTCATAACAAAAGAATTGTTTCCATACATCATCATCAACACCACTCTCCTCAATCCCTTAACCGAAACTAAAAAATAACATTTTTAGAATTATAAGTAAATATGAAGAGTAACAATTGAACAAACAAATGTTTAGAAATAGGAAAGACAAACACAAAACATAAATTTTCATAATAGAAGAATAACTTCCATAATGAGCACCTGACCCTCTCTATTTAGCATATCACTTTCCTCAACTAAAAGCGAAAAATAATATTTTTGTAATTAGAAATAAATACGAAGAGTAACAAGCAAAATAAATGAATGACTTCCATAATGAGTACATCCACTTAGAGAGAGAGAAAGAGAGAGAGAGAGAGAGTGCATCTGCACCACTCATATAGAGAGAGAAAGAGAGATAGAGAGTATAGAGGAATGACTTCGATACACTATCATTATTAAAGATCAAGATCATGTTACATTACTCTATCTATATGGCTATATGGAAAATGAAATGAGAAAGAGAAAGTCTAATCATATTACAAACTTTTGTTTTCCAAAAAGATACAAATGAAGATAATCTAACTAAAATGCTCAAACTCCTAAATAATTACAGGAGCACAGAAGAAATCTATTCTAAAATAAATAGGGACAAAAAAATAAATTACCAAAGAGTCATCCCAACTTCTCCAAGTATACCTTCCGTGAAATCAGCTACAAAATCTATTTTATTAATGTTTTTAAAGATGAAGAGGAAAAAAAAAAAGCAAACCACATCAGCTCCACCTCACCAACGAATAATCACCTTCCACCAACTCGAGGATGACGAAATTCAAAATGGTAAGGGGTTATTCACGCTTATATTTATATGGTTAGTGAATATTGAAGAGGTGTTCACCTTGGATACATAAAGCTAGTCTAGTCTGTACTACATAGGAACTCTTGAAGCATCTACGGATGATACTCCAAAATCTGTTCACTTTAAAAATAAATTATTTTAGTCCATGGCTACAAGAGTATGTTTAACTACTAACTAAAGAAAAATAGTGCACAATGGACATACCTCTCTATAGATTAGTTTCCTTACGTCATTATTTGTCAACTTCCTTCTGTCAAACTCAAACTCAAGCTTTGAAATGGGCTACATGGATGGTTCATGCTCCACATTCCCCAAACCACTGAAATATGGATGAGCCAATGCCTTCATGAATTAAACAAATTAACAATATTAGGAACAACAAATACACCACACCGTAGAAATTAGTAGTTCAATGCCAATGCCAAACCATCTGTTTGCTAAAGCTTACCTCTTTAGTAGTAGGTCAATCTTTAGGATCAAATGCAAGTAAGCGCTCAAGTAAACGAAAAGCCAAAGGATCCACATTAGAAAACTTTTGAGTAAAAGAAACAAACTACTTTTTTCTCATGCTAATTTATCTTTTAGCTTTTTCATTTTGAATTTGCAATTAGAACATGTTAGAAAAATGAAATAAACTTAATCTGTCATAGGCAACTCAAAAATGGAATTTCTTGTTTAGAAGAGATAGAGATAGAGAAAGAACCCTGGAAATAGATTTAGAAGGTGTTCCAAGCAAATCATTCATAAGATCCAACTGATGCATCACATTCTTCCCAGAAAATAATGATTTCTCTGTAAGCAATTCAGCAAATATATCTCCTATACTCCAAATGTCAATAACAGGGTACACAGCAAAAGATATAAAATACAGGAATAAAACCATTAGAATCAAATAGAGACAATCTATACCTACCACATATAGAAAATCAAAATATTCACAACTAGCAGAAACCTAAACTATCTTCTTCTTATTAACCATCCATCGAAACAACTCCTAGTTAAGGTGCCATATATCTGTCAAAATTAACACCTAATTCAGAGACCTATCGTTAAAATTAAATCAAAATAAAACAAAAATTCAAGTCAAAATCCAAGCATACCCCAATAGAGGAAGACCACCAGGCCAACCAGCGACTACCAATGACAACGGCATAGACCCCGATTGAACTACAAAACCTAAAATTTGGGGAAAAGGTTAAGAAAACCCTTTTAGCCAAAGTCTGAATATCTAAAAAATCATAAAAATTACCAGCCGGACTTTTCTGGGTTGGGTTCTAACAACTTTGTTTATTGAAGAGTTTGGTGAAATTAGGAGTTGGAAGTCGGATTCATTATTGGGTCCGTTTTGAAACTTATGTAAGCTCATTTGATCCGGAATGAGAGTAAGGGAGAGCGGGAGAGAGAGAGAATCAACCAAGCTCTGAGAATCAGATTGTAAAGTATTTGAATTTGAAAAATGAATTTGAAGGACAAATTAAGATAACATTAGGAATGGCTTCCATGACCATCTGATGAGGTGCACCACTTTTCTCAACCCAACTAATCTATATCACAGAAATTGCATGTTGATTTAATTAAAGAGATAGAAAACCCACACTAAAACCAAAGAGGTATGACTTCCATGATCATCTGATGAGCACCACTCTCTCCTCAACTTCTCTGTACTGGAACTAATTTGTATATGTGTCCATTTACCCATATTAATTAAAGAGAGATAGAAAGAGAGAGAAAACCAAATCCTTGAAATAAAGACAGAGATATCATGACGAGACGAGACAGTGTTTTTGTCAAAATCACCTCAATTAAAAAAAATGACAGATGACATGTCTAACTCAGTAATCAGCAATAATGAAAACCAAGTGGAGAATGACCAAAATTGATGTGGCTAGGAATTCATGACGCAGACAAATCACCCAAGGTGGTAGGAGTCGCAAGTAGAGGACGACCAAAATTGACGCGTTTAGGAATTCACGATGCGGACAAATCATATCCCACCAACTGGAGGACAATAAAATCCAAGGTGGTAGAGGTTGTTCAATGCTTATATCTATATGGTTAATAAGGGGTGTATCTATGTGGAAGAACGATGACAATTGATATTCTGGGCTGATTTAGCATGTTTTATATAACCCAAAGTCAAGTTTAGTTTTATGTTTCTGGCCCTAATTCTAAATGTTGGGTCTTATGGTCTAGAAGAACATTTGGAAGCCCATTCTTTGGCCAAACCCAAAAGCTTAAAACTTGACCATTATTATTTCTCTCTCTTTATAACAATCGGTATCTGAAATCATATTCTGATTAACTTGGTTCAAGTATTGTTTAGTCCAATTTACGGGAGAACTCTTCTTTTTTTTTTTATTTTTAAATTTCAAATTTAAGATTTGATTAAAAAAATTTAGTACCCTTACCCACTAAAATGACTGTCCACCGATTATCTCTCTTTTACTTCGTTTAAATTAAACAAAATAAAACCTAACATCATTTCTTTTCCCCTTTCTCTTTCTGCCACCTATCATAGTTTCTCTCTCTCTTGGTGTGGCAGTAACCTTTTGAGTCTTTTTTTTCTTTCTTGATCCTAATCTATCTTAGTTTAACCCTTACTTTTACTTTGAAAATGTAATTTGTTGTTCGTGTTTAGTTAAGGGTTTGTAGGTGGTGGTGTTGTTCTTCAATTCTATTCCTCCTTGTTTATAAGTCTTTCTTCTCTCTATTTTTTTGGCATGGAGTTGAATCCATAGTATGTTGTTAGAGTAGAGGCCATGAGAATACGAGTTTTTGCATTCTACCAAATTTACAATCATGATAGCCTTGACGTGACTACAATAAGGCCTACAGTATTGCAAACTTGTATCATGACAATGATACCGTCATCATGGTCATGATGGGATAAACAATATACCCCACTCCTTTATCTTAATTATGATAGTTATAATGAAAGATGTTACATGTCTTGACTCTTTATTGTGACTATAATAGCCATCATAGTGACGATAACTATTTAAGACCAAGAACTATAGATTTTGACTCTTCGAACTCTAGGTTTGACCTAGTTTGGTTTTGAATAACCAACCTTGGTCTGAGTTGACAAGTTTGGTTCGGCCTAATTATTTTAAACTGGGTTGGCATCTTGACCCGGTTCAACCCACCCGGTTCAACCCACCGGTTTGGCACATTTGACGCAGTTGGCTAGTTTTACCCAAATAGGCCTATAGGACCCACTTTAAATAGAGTCATAGTTGCATTGGATTGGTAATGTGTGATGCTCATTGTGTATTTTATGTGATAGTGATACTCAAGACTATTTGTTATGGGTTGCTTCTTCCCTAACACATAAAGGACGAGCATGTGTGTCCCCAAGTGGATAATGGTCATAGTTCTCAACTTTAATCTTGTGATTCGGGGTTCGAATCTTGTTATAACAAAAAAAAAGACAAGCAAATGTGTGGTCTAATTTGGCCAACATGTGATGTGATTTTAGTTTTTCTTATCTCTAGTATAATATTTTGATATGGAATGATGCATATGCTATACATTTATGGATCACGATATGTGATGTAATCTATTATACATATGATTCTTCTAGTGTATGAATCACATTGATCTTGCTTCTATTTAAAGAGCTCTTCTGAACAGTTTTAGAGTGACGTTGCAGCCAATTGGGTCCTGAGAGGCATGCACACCTTGTATTATGATACCATTAGATTTAAGAGAATCAACCGTCTTGACTCCAAATCTAATATCTTGTGTTGGGCCCCAAGCAATAAGCATTAGGTTTGATGGAATGATTTTGATAAATGTCATATTTTATACTTTTAATGATTAATGATTGTATTAAAATGATTTTTAATCTTCTATTTTCATATTTGTATGTTACACTATACACTTTATCCTTTCAATAGCTTTCACAAGCTATCCTTTCTTTTCTTCCTTAGGTTTTGTGAGACAGGAGGGATAGAGCAAACCAGTAGAGTATGGGGGGTTATGTATCGAGACGTTGTTGTACTTACGATCCCTTTGACATAATCTAGTAGTTGGCTTTTTTCACAAGTATAATATCCTTTGGCTGAGTGTAACTCATTGTTTCATTGTTTTACTTTGTGACTATTAAGATGCGGAAGATACACTAGTTTTTGTGGACACAATGTGCTCGATGATTAGTTGGTCAATTTTATCTTTCTTCTAAAAAAGTTGCTCATATACTAATTGCCATTATATATTTGCTTATGCATTCAAATTATTTGCTTGAAAGCCACTAAGTTTAATTGAACTATATTTTTATCTCTAAGTATTAATTTGTGTCATAAATACAAATTAAGACTATGCATTTAATATATCATTTGCTTTAAACACGTTCATTAATCTTAATTCTAATCAATAAAATAAATCATCACTAAAAAACTGATAAACAACTAGACATAACAATGATTCGAGTCAAACTATGAAACCGGAAGGAACAAAACTGTGATTAATGGTTCTTTAAATCAAAACCATGGCCAACGGTTTATGAATAGGAACTGAAACCACCGAGGGTTCATGATCTGAAATTGAAACCATGTCTAAAAGATTTGGTTCTTGTTCCTCATTTTGAAGAATTAGGAATCGATGGTTTATTATTTGAACTTTTAAGAACCGTCGGTTCAAACCAATGGCTACAAAATGAATATAAATATATATATTAGTTTGTTGGCTATAAAATAAGTCAAATTAAAAATTAAAAATATTTAAAAACAACTCTTACTGTTGGTTTAAAGACAAAAATAGAAAATTGTCTATTTAAATTATCGTTGAATATAATATAACCATTAAAATTCAATTATTAAAATAAATATAAATTTATACTGAAAAAACTAATTTAAATAAATTATTTTGCCAATTTAATGGGGGTAATAAATGTTTATCATGAAAAATAAGTTCCAATGGGCTTTCAATTAAGTTTATTTCGTCGTTAACTAATCCATTTTCATTTCTTTTAAAAGAAAATATTAATATTTATCTTTATTTTTTACAATTATGGTTCTAGCACTAGAATAGAAACTATTTGAAATTAGAACAAAAATTATTTAAAACCAAAATTGTTATGATCGAAATCGATAGTTTTAGAGTTGAAACTGAAATCAACCATTTAAGATTTGATTTCAATTTCTCCATATTAAGAAACGGGAATTATCAATTCCAAAATTGTGATCATGTGGATTGACAAAAAAGAAAGGTAGCAAAAAGAAAATCTTATAAAATGAGTCAAATAATAAGTCGCTTAGCTTTAGATCAAAAAAGTTACTGAAGTAAAATTATGAACGAGCTTGGCTCATTACACACTTTATATGGTTATTGTTACTCATATTGATAATAAATAATATACCAATGCCATGCTTTCTTTTTTTTTTAACATAAAAATGCTCAAACTCAAGACATTTACAGGAAAAAGGGAAGAGATGCCAGTTGAGTTATAACTCATTGACAATATCGCACTATTCTAACTAGATTATTGCATTTACAAACTTATTATGACACTCCGATTTATGATATTTATTATGATAATTTAATCTAAACCAGCCAGACATAAAATTTAAAAATGATCTAAATAAATTTGAAGCTGTGCCCTCTAATCTATCATCTAAGAAATACAAATTATGGAATATAAACAATTAATACTATTTCAGATAGTTTAATTTGTATTGATTTATTCCTATTTTATATTATTCTTTTTTAATAATTTTTAATTAAATTATTTTTAGATTATTATATTAATATTTTTTTTATTAAAAACTCTTATATAATCATAAAAGAATATAAGGGGGTTTGGTAAGAGGGTTTCAGAATGAGGAATACGAATAAAATCAAAAGTCATTTTTGGATTAATATTATCGAATATGAGTTTCAAATTCATATCTAAAAATTTAAAAACTCATAAAATTAAGTAGATCAGTGGGTTTTGATCAAAATTCAAATCCGACCCTCAATAATTAATATAAGTTATACTTGCCTCTTTATTTCCTTCCATTGTCGATCACTCTTTCCACCCCCTCCTGAGTGACCTCTTTTTCATTATGCATGTGTTTAATCTTTTCCTATGTTATATGTTTGCCGCAAAATTAGAAACCAAATTAAGTATAGGTTTGTTAAGATTTTTATCGATGGAAATCATCTTCCTATGATTTGGTTAAAACAATCTGCCAATGGAATGAAAATGATACACCAGAGCGAATTGAACCAAACAAAAGTATTGAAATGATACAACGATGCATGATTCTAAATCTGAATCCGATGCCGAACCAAAAGCTCATAATTTTAACTTTCATATGAAACCAATATAATTTAAAGAAACATGTACTTTTAATATTGCTTAAAAAAATTAATCTAATTCGATTTATCTTTATTTTATTATAATTTTAATTAAATATTATTATATTAATAAATTCATAAATTAAAAAAAAACAGTTTATATGATTTGGAACAAAGTTAGACCAATATTTAATTATTTTAAATTATTTAATTATTTTTATTAATATTAATATTTATGAAATTAATAATAAATTCAACAATTGTAAATCACTTTATTCCTCACCACAATAGGATGGCCAATTTCCCCTCGTGTGGCACGTTTTGTTATCAACGTCATCTCAACGGATAAAGAGACAAAAGAAACAGAAAAAGACAGACAATCACAACACTACTACAAAAAATGCAAACGACTTACGTGGCATGGCAGCCTAAAAACATTATTTAAATCAATAATCTGTCCCATGTTTTCAAACCCCATGACCCACCAAGAAATCGGCGCTTCTCTCTCTCTCTCTCTCTCTCTCTCTCTCTCTCTCTCTCTCTCTCCTTGTTCCTGTCTCACTTGTCCTATTTTTCTGTGTCACCAATGGAAGCGAGCTTTGTGAATGCTAATTTTGCTGCTGATACAATTCCGTTGGGCTTGGTGGAAGCTGCCATGCTCCAGTCTTCTTTCTGCGAGGACTTACTTCTTCACCTTCTCTCTTTGGTATAATCTCAAAAACCCTAATTTTAATCTTCTGTCTCTTCCTTCTTTTAGATTTCTCTTTTTTACTGTATTTGATCCTGTAATTGAGTTACTGAAATGTTTCTGCTAAGCCATTTGGCTCTTGTAATATGCTTTTTCTTGCATAAAATTTCCGGGTTTTGTTTTTCTCTTTCAGAAGTTTTGGGTCTTCTTTTTCTTCTTCCTCCCCCCGCCAAGTGTATATTATGGTTGGTATGCATACGAAAATTGCGTGTCTGATTGAATTGATTGATCAAAAGGAAAAGGACCGGTGTTGTTGCAAAGAGGATTGAAAGAGAAGTAGGAGTTAGTAGATTGTTGTGGGATTCATTTTGATCATCTTTACTGATATTAGTCTTCCCGAGGTTTTGTGCAAGGATCAAATGTTTAGCCATGAATTCAATCTATTGAAGTTCTAGAGCAGTGAATATTTTTTTCTTAGAAGATTGGATCTCTTTATTGTTTACGATATAATCGTACCACAATTTTTATAGGGTATGATTTTTAAAATACAAGAAAGATATATGCTTTTCTTTAAGTGATGATTTGGATTTATTTAAGGGATGTCTGTCAAAATGTTCTCTTTTCTTGAAAAAAAGAAGTACCCAAATTGTGAAGAATACACTTTTTTAGTATTGTTTCTTGTCACTCAAAGAAGAGGGTTCCCCTTGGATTCAGGTTGCATGGTTCCCTTGCTACATGCGAACAGACTTGATGTAAATTCTGATTTTCACGGGAAGTGGAAATAGTAGCTGCCTCTCTCTTCTCCCATCGATGGTAATTAATCTTACATAGGATTTGAACGGGTAGATCGATTGGACGGAACATTGAATGGCAGAAAATACAGGTTTGTCTATTAATGGTCCTGTTAGTGGAAAATTTTAATCTTAGACGGCTTTCTGGATCAGGTCATTGATTGTATTTATGGTTTAAAGGTTTTGTTTCCTCTTTCATATAAAGATCTGCACAATGCTGATTAAAAAGGAAAAAGGTATGTGTAATGATGAGCTGTTTACTACTTTACAACATCCTGTCCGTATATGTGCAAGTTTGGAAACTTTGAGAAAATAATTACCGAGCATTACAAAATTTCTTCTGTTGTTTTCACCGTTGTGTTTGTTTTTGGGGGTGTGTGTGTGTGTATGTGCCTGTTAGTGCACATGAATGCTCTTGTGGTTACTATGTAGATTATTTGAATCTTTAGACTGCATTTTTGTCATAACTATTCTTTTTACATATTCTGGGATGGTTGTGACTTTGATTATTTCAAGTTGTATGTGGATTATCTAACATCTTGAGTATAAGCATTAAGTCGTTCTAACATATTGAGGTTTTAACATGCTGAGGCTTCTCTTGGTATCAATTTTGTAACTGAAGCAGTGAATATGAAAGTGCTGTAGGTTGAAAGGAGGTTTCCTTGTAATTCAAAGCACTGTAGTAAAAACCCATTCTTAAAACACTTGAAAAGAAAAATGAAATTGCATTTTTGACAATCTTTCCTTATTTTCCAACCAACTACTGTTTTGATCACTTCATTCTTATCAACCTTTTCTAATATGCTGCTAAAACTAAAGAATGATGGGTTTGCAGCTGACACATGTTAGCCCTAAAAATTAAATGTATGCCTTGAAAACAATGTGACATAACAAAAGGCAGGACATTTGTGATATTCATACTTTCCGCCATTCTACTTCATTAAACACTTTATTAATCCATTATGAGTTATAAATACTATGTATATTGTTATTATTATCATTTAGATAATTACTTTTAAATGAACTCTGCAATTAATTGTTTCACTAACTTCCATATGCTATTTATAATGTAGAAGTTGCAATTTCTAAGACTATGCTGGACTATACTCTTTGGTGTTACTATGGTTTGTCAAAGAAAAATCAAGAGATTATTGGCTGCTAGTTTTGTTGGCTATCATGCATCTAAAGTTCCCCTTCATCTTCTATCCTGCTGCAGTGGTTGCTAGAGCTGCTACATTTTACAAGTTTTAAGTGTAGAAATCTGCCAAACAGGTATTCTTCATTGGTAAAGATAATTTTTGGAGGAGGTTTTGAGGGGCTAAATATCTACTTAGCAAAATGGCCTTAAGAGTTCACTTGAATGAACCTTCTATCTAATTGTGGCCTTTTCGTTATTTTTAGATGCAGGTTACCTCTTTCCCCATGTATAGTTATTTCGACATTTATACGAAATATTTTCCCCTGGTTCTTGTGTTGGTTCTATATTCTTCAATTAAAGTTTCAATAAGATGCCTTGTTATCACTGTCATGATAGCTTGGTTATCAATACTATGTCTTCCAGATTTATGTTCGACCATATTTCTTATTTTGGATCACCTGTATGAACCCACCTTGACTTTGCCGCTTGCATATAAACTAGAGTATGAAAGTAACCGCCGGTTAATTTTATGTAATTTCCAGGTCGAGTCCTTGCCTGATGAAATCAATGCACTTGTGCAGGCAATAGACCATAATGTGAGGTATGAATAAACTTCCTGATCCAAGATCCAATATTATTTCATATATAATGCATCTCATTTTCTTTTCTTTGCACACTTTCAATATCTTAATGAGAAGGTGAAATTCTGAACAAATGGAAATAGCAGAGGTAAAGAGAACACCGCAGTCAGCCTATAATGATGCGATTGCCTTGTAGGTTACCTCTCCAGGACATTCAAAGAGTGAAGAAACCTGAAGCTGAATGTAAGGACGCTGATACAGATGATTCTGATTCTGATGATGATGACGACAACGACGACGAAGATGACAGTGGTGGTGACAATGATGATGAAGAAGACTCTGGCAGTGATGAGGATGAGTCCGACAATGATTATGAGCCTATCAGAATCACTGAAGGGGGTGATGATGACGAAAATGATGACAACGACGACGACGACGACGACGACGACGACGACGACGACGACGGCGGCGACGACGACGACGATGATGAAGATGATGATGATGATGAAGATACCGAGGATGATGAGGAAGACGTGAAGCCACCTTCTAAGAAAAGGAAGTGATCATAGGTTTTGATTGTTTCTTTACTAATGTTCAGTTTTCATTTAGATTTTTGCACAGATTAAGGGGTTTTGCAAGGAAAGTTCATTTATGTGATCCTTTCCGAACATACCCTAGAGGAAGCCGGAAGCCCTGCAGTATGTTCAATACAATGGGAGTACATTCCCTTTTCTGTTGGTCTTTTTATGTCATTACTCTAGCAGATATATCATTTCCTTGAGATACAAATAATTCAGGTGCTTATGAAGGCTTCACGTTGTTTTGAACTATATCTCTTGTTGCTGTAAATTGTTTCGTATTGGATATCTGGTGCATACATTTCCTTGATATATCATTTTATTAGTACAGTTTCTGGTTTTAGGAAGAAAAAAGCAAAGCTGGTCTGCACTTGTATAAAAGTGAGGCATGCTGTCGGTTAATTTGGTACCGGATTCTGCATGATCAAATTACCATAGCAGTGGATGGGGTTACTCCTTTTGACTTAAAACCCACACCATCTCTGATCTTAGAAAAGGTGATTATAATGATATCCAGGTTGTGTCCCTGTTTCCGAGTGCTTATATTCATTCATGATCTTGTTCAGTTCATATACGGATAACAGTTTTTGAACTAGTAGGACCAGAAGGGGCAAAGCCAGAATTTTGGGGGAAGAATGGGATGAGAGTTATCTTTCTTAAGGAGCACACAACATTCTACAGAATTTCAGCAGCATTTAAAGTTCTCTAAACCTTTTGGTGACTTTGCTAAATACAACCAAAAGGATACAAATTACTATTATTAATTTTTTTCACAAAATTTTTGGGCTACCGTTCTGAACCGTCGGTTTCCCATTCCAGATTTAAACATGATTTTTGTTCTGATTCGAGTGCTAAAACCGTGAACCAAGGTCCAAGGTCCGAACCATGGCATCATTGCCGTGTCTAGGGGAAGGGGGAAGGTTCCCCTCGCAAGTAATGTGCATCATTTTTTTCCTGAAAATTTATCATTTGGGTGGAGGGAGCATGGGATATCATTTTTGGGAGAACAAATAATATTTTATTAAACCTTTTGTGACTTTTGCTGAAATACAGCCAAAATAATACTTAGTTAACTTTTTTCGTCAAAAATCTTCCTTTTTTGGGGGGGGGTTAGGAGGAAGGGAATCTTCTCCCTTGGGGAGTGGTATGGCATCAGTCTTTCTGAAAAGAAAATCTTCATTTGGCCAACAGGGGACATAGATTATCATTTTAGAGGGAGCAACAACACTCTTCAAAATCATAGTAGTATTTAAAGTCGTCGGTGAGACTTATAGTGTGACTTTGAAATGCAGCCAAAAAGATATATTAAATTTCTTTCGTAAAAAATTTTTGGTGGGTGAGGAAGGACCCCTCGCGGGTGGTTAGTATGGCTTTCATTCTTTCTTAAAAGAAATTTACCATTTGGGTTTGTGAACTATTTCTAGTATTGAAAAATGCCTTTCATGGAAAATTTCATGTGTAGGCTTAGCACAACCGATCATATAGTTTTAAGAAGGTTGACATTTTAAATGGAATAGTAAACCACCAGAACTGGCCAGACAACGTCAAGTTGAGAGAGAGATCTTCATATCTCTAACATGTCTTGAGAAAAAGGGAAAAGGCCCTTCCATCTGATTTGCATTCTCTCCACTTCGGCTTCCTTGCAAATCACATGAAAGAGAAGCAGAAAACCATCTGCATAGGCACAGGAAACAGGCCAATTTTAAATTTGTGATAATCTCTGGTACCAACCTATTTAGAAGATTACAAATTATCAAACTCCATTAAGAATCATAATCACACACATACAAGTCCCTCAAAAGATCTAATTCAGCCTATGATCTAGATCACACAAATCCAGATGATGAAATAAGCGACAAGAATAAAAAAAAAAAATGATCTTGACATAATTTCAAGTGTTGTAACATTTGTTATGGCCAATTTGGAAGCAAAAGATGTACAACATCTGCTATATAGTACAAAGCAAATAGTAATGCAATTGGTAAGGTACATTTTCCCCCAACTCGGCTTTTTAGCTTTTGATGCTCGCTAGCCAGCTAGATTCATGCTTCATATTTCCAGAATGCCAAATATTCATTGCTTTTTAGCATGCACCTTAATGCTCTGGTGGAATTATGGCCCTGATTCACGGTCCTACATTATACAAGGGAAAGCTGATTGAGAAAATAACTGAAGATAAATCTTCAAGCAAAAGCTAGCACATGAGAAGAAGCTTAATGAACTAGGCATTTTCACTGAAAGCATCTGTACATGTACACTGATATAAATCAAGTAATTATTTTAAAGCATCAACTATATCATTCAGAATGCAGCAAACCATGTTTCTTTTCTGAAGCTATGCAGACAGGACTACCACTCTCAGGACATTTTCTTAGCAATTCCTATTCTAAGTTGGTGAGAGGCTTATATTAATTTCCATTGTGCAATTTACAATCCACCAGTACTATAATAAATAACATGTGGGGACTTTTATGCTTGTTTAGGAAATGAGAATGGTCGGAAGAAGTTCGGAGCCTACAATGATCTTTATGTTATAAATAGCTGAAACCTAGTACCTAAAACCATCAATAATCAAACCTGGATGGTTTACAGTTATACACCGCAATGTGTAGTGTTCAAGTGAAAGGGCAAATAATGTTAGGACAGGACAACTAAATCCACAAGTCTTTAGGATCTATGACTATTACCCATCCTTGATAAGATTTTAGTATTAAATGACTACTTAAAAATAAAAAACAAAGTTTTTTTTACTCCCTTGAAAGTGTTGTACGATAGTTGCTCATTTCTTCTTTGGATAAAGCATTTAGAATGTGCCAAAACAGGGTTAAAAATGGCGATGAGGGCGATGTGAACATTGAAAATAAATACCATCAACAGGAAAGATATACATGTATCTACACAAATATTTATTTGGTTTGGTTTGCAGCAATGGGAAGGAGAGATTGTAACCCTTGATCTACAGATCAGGGCCAAGCATATACCACTACTCCGTTTTGTATGAGCATTATGAAGGCTTGGGATTCTCCAACTAGAGTTTATCAGAGTTAAACACCAAATGATTTGAAAAGGTTTTCATGATCTTGATCATGATCCGGGCTACAAACATGCCCAGACACTAAAGCAACCATCTGTTAATTGCAATTTATTTATAACAAATGAGAGAGCAACAGATATGATGCAAGTACAACACCACAATGAAATATATGGAATTCACAATCTCATGTATAGAGAGAGAGAGAGAGAGAGAGAGGGTTCCCAGCGGGTTTTCATTCATTGGTTGGAAACAATAAACAAATAGATCTTCCTAAACACTATTTGTAGTCCAATAAAATACCCCTCACATCATCAGCTGAAGAAGTATACACAATATAGTTCCATATTTCATCAAAAAGAGAATGTCCCAAACAAAAGCCTCCAGAACTAGCATATTGTTTCCTCCAAGATATGGTTGGCGTGTTCTTTATTTCTTTCCCTTTTTATGTTTGAAATGAGATATGCCATAAATCTTGAATAATTCTTTCTTCATTCATACATTCTGAAACTTGTCCCTACATTTTAATGAATGTCCTGAATGTGAAAGAAGCACCATTCTCTGCAACCATTGTTAAAGCCCTTGGATTATAGGAAAGGATGAACAGATAGCTGGATGAAGTAAAAGCATTGATGACAATGGTCGGATTTTAATCTGTCTTACCGCATTACATTCCCAGGTCCAAATCTAATGGGTATTGCATCCATCAAGAACCAAATCCACACATGCTTGACATTTGGGTTGGCAGGTGTTGACACAAATGGGTTGCATAATGGTGATCTAACCTAGTTAAAAGAAGCCTACAACAACAACCACCTAAGCCTTCTATCCCAAAATTTGGGGTTGGCCTATCTAATAGGACTAGGGCTAATGAGTTGGTTTTATAACCGACTTGGTAACTCAGCAACGACTGGGAATTACATACCAACTGAACTTGAATAAAAGTATAAGATTCCAAACTTTGGCATGTAGAGAACCAGAATTCCTCTCTAACATCTCCCTAGCATCAATTTCCCAGTAAAAGAGAAAAGATAAAATAAATTATCACAAATTTTTATTTTCCAATCTTGCTACAGCATAGATCAATCAAGAACAGCTTCTGTCTTCTAGAGTGGCAAATCCAGCAAGATCTTTTCATTTTGGCATTTAATCATGAAAATTAATAATCAGGAATGGTTCTTAGCGTGCTCACATGTACATTGTCGGTCCATACCGGTTGTCAATCAAGGTGGTATATCCAATTATGCTATGATTCCCAAAGTGATAGACTTTGGCGCTAACAGAATTGATTAATATTTGTATATAACCAGATTGTGCAAAAAGCTGACAACATATTCACATAAAGAATGCATCAAGTTCATCAACAAGGGAAACATGGCAAATGAGAAAATGCAGCCAAATGTATCAAACATTTCACTTACTAAGAAGGCAACTTCCGGGACAAAAAAATTGCAAACTTGGAGACCTCTGAATAAGCATAGCTAATGCCATTGCTCTTCAAAAGCTCTTCAATCAATATCTTAGCTGTATCGGGCTCCGAGCTCTCGCATTCGATCTCATAGCTAGTGCCAAACCCATAATCAGTCTCATCAAGCTCCAACTTCAAACCCTTCCACTCATACACACTCCTCACATTCTTAAACCCACCCAAACACACAAATCCTCCAACCCCATATTCCTCAACGACCCTTTTCATAATTTCCGAGGAATCGATCAATTTCAACCGTCCTGGATCTGCTACGCAGCTGCGGCCGAGGGCCACATCGACCGGTTCCTCGTACTCCTCGATGCGGCTAATGCCGTCTTGGATTGAGGGTTTAGCTTTGAGAGAGAGAATGCAGAGAGAATCGAGGTTGTAGAAGCGAAGACGAAGAACGGCTTTGTTTGAAATGAGCTCGGAGTTGGAGCCGTCGAAGAAGATGTTCTCTTGGATTAGAGTTTTGGTGTGGACAGGGGAGAGGACGTCTGAGAGTTTTTGGTGGGAATTTGAGTCTGGGAGTCTTAATTTGACTTCAACCTCCATGGGTTTGAGCTTTCGGGATTAAGGTATTGTCAGGGTTTCGGATTGAAGGTGATGGTGAATTGGGCTCTGGCTGGTGGGTTGGGATTTTAGGTGGGGTTTGGGTGGTTTGGTTCTGCCCATAGTATTTGATTTGGTGCCTTGTTTTGAGTGGTGGTGAAGAGGAGAATAGAAGATTCGAGCGTTTGTTTGTGTCCATGTGATTGAAAATGAGTTGGGTTAAGAAACTTTATTCTCCCAACCCACCCCAAATGCCTGGGGTCCCAATGATTCAACTGAAGAAATCTAAACATTTGGTCACAGATCGCTGAAAGAGAACTTTAGGATATGCATCCTGTGAGAAGCGTTTGGACTAGTCTCATCTCCTTCTCTCATGCCTCAGGTTTAGTGATTAAATTTAGAAAAAAGATCCCTTTAGGATATGCATCCTGTGAGAAGGCTTTGCACCCTGTCTCATCTCCCTCTCTCATGCCTCAGGTTTAGTGATTAAGAATAAAGATCTTCATTCGGAGGAGAAGTGAATCACTAGGTGCCTTACGTGATTCCTTACCAAGGATTTTGGCCATTGGCAAGAAGGAGTATGAGGGTTATTTGCATATTACCCCAAAAGATAAAGCAAAAGATTCTTCTTCGCTAAATATATACTTGCGCGCTATTGTATATTTGTAAGAAACATTGCTCAGATAAATGAAAGAGACAAGAATTAGGGAACACCTCGACGGTGAAACGTCTTTTATGGCAAGACAAAGGGCATTGCACCATAACTGGGGAATCATGGTCTTGGACCTATAAATCGTATCATGACAGGCAGCACAAACACCAAAATTTCAACCAAATTCAATTTAAATTAGATGACTAACAAAATCTTCGGAGTGGTAGAACCCTATATATCATCTGTTTCTGATTTCACAGAAAAGCTCACGAGGATCGGGTAATGCTAATGTTGTAGTTTCTAGCTCTTTGGTCACGAAGGATGGATTGAATTCTTTGCACCAGACTTGCGAGAGACCGCTACCTGAGGCTCGTCCATTCTGTCACTAACAGCATATGCCAGTGTGTAAATTCTTTATAGGTTTTTAACACGCTTGTCTAGAAAATGAATATGAAATCAAATTGGCCATGGACTACCTACAAGTGGTTTTGGTGAGGTTTGCATTCCTCAAAAATTGACAACTAGAAAAAAGGCAACCAAGCGGGCTTTTTTTTGTTGATGTCACTTAAAAGATCCATGCAAAGAAAATTCTTCCGCTTCCATGAACCACTTCTGACTGATTGAGTTCTTACATAATTTCTAAAGCTAAATCCTAATGCAGTGAGAGAAAAGTGTTGCCAAATAGACCCTAGATGTTGTACAAATAAAAGTTATGAAAGAACATGAGTTTGCGGCAAAAAAAGCACTACCTCATTAGAGTTGATGTCCAAAGATCTGTCACGAAACTTTCTCCTTCCAATTCCAAAAATTTGATTTCCAATTCGGAATCGAAATGGAACATTCTGAAACATGTCACAGATCTCATTCACCAAATTTCTTCTCCCTCTCAAAATCCCAACAAATTCTTGTTTCATGGTATTGCTCTGTTCTTCCAGAATCTGCAGCCTCTCACCGACACTCTTGAGTTCACTACTCCTCTCAGCCAAAATTCTCTGTTTTGAAGAATTGGCGATTAAATTCTCACACCCAACATCTGAATCCGACACCACCAAAGCAAGAGCTTGCTTTTCATCAATTTCTGTTGATGGGCATTGAATATTTCCCTCAAATTTCCTTTCTGCTTCCTTCCTCGCACCCTTCATTCTTGAATGTCTTTTATCAACAGAAGAAGCAATCTGCAATTGTCTACTCCACACAGCTTCAAGCTCATGCAAGAAAACAGCGATTTCGCTTGGAATCTTTCATGATTTGGAGCTTCCATTGTTGATCAAGAGTGTAAAAAGAAAGGGAAACACGGTAAAGAAAAACAAGAATTTCCGGAAACAACAGCACAAAATCCCAAGTTTGTTGAAATTAATTTCAACAATATATTTTTTTTTGTAACCAACGGAAGCAAGAAAATGTAATTATTAGAAGTGGAATCTACAAAATAAATGGATAAATAAAGAGGGTAAGGGCAAAAAGAGGAAAATTATTGTAGTGGAGGTAGAATGATGGTCACGGTGAGTTTTTGCTTATTTCGTAGGGGGAGAGGAGGATCGTAAGAAAATGACACTAATTTTATAAAAAATTTTAAAATAACACCGTTTAAAAAATATTTATAAAACTAATCTATCTATATCGTGACTTGAAGTCACGACATGCACTGTTCATGCATGTCATGACTTCAAGTCACGACATATGTTTAAAACGTGGTATGCCGTGACTTGAAGTCACGACATAGGGAATGTCATAACTTTAAGTCACGACATAGGGAATATCGTAACTTTAAGTCACGACATAGGGAATGTCGTATTTTAGTGCCATGTCGTGAGTTGAACTCACGACATGACTATATTGTGAGTTCAACTTACGACATGCTCGAACTAAGACCCCCCGATCCCTTCTTCTTTTCTCCCTTCTCTTTTTTCTTTCTTTCTTCCCTATTCTGCTTCTCTCTGCTCCACCACGGACGAAACCCTTCTCCGCATCTGCGCGCACGAACTGCAACAGTCAAGAACATCTGCAACTTGGGGGAAATGAATTGATCGCGATCCACTGCTTTTGAAAGTTCCACAAGTGAAATTTGACGAAAATAAATTGTTATTTGTGTTCATTGAAATTTGAAATTTTATATGTTTAAATCGATTAAATTTTGATATATATTATTCAATTGATATATTATTTGTTGATTTAACTATATTTTGAAAAAATATAATTAGATATTAATGTTTTAGGGTTTAGATTTTTGTTGGAAATGAATGACAAATTAGGGATTAGGGTTTTTTTAATTTGGGATAAAATTAGGTTTTAGGGTTTTTTTGATAAATGTATTAAAAGTAAAATTAGTTAGATTTATTAATTGTAGTTAAATAAAATTAGAATGTTTTTTGATAAATTTTGTTTATTGTTTGTTATTTTGTTGTAAATTTAATTATAGAGTTTTAAATGAAAATTATATTAAATTTATTACTTATAGTTAAATTTATTATTTATAGTTAAATTTACGGTTCGTAAGAAAAATACTTATATTTTCTGAAAATGTTTTTTTTGAAATGTATATTAATAAAATGTTTTTTAATTTTAAGTAGAAATGACGGATATGGTGAGATTGTTATGTTACACAAATGGTGAAATTGTAAAGGATGAAAATGGAGTGGGCTATAACCGTGAACATTCGAAATTGATTCGGGTGAAAAAAATATATCTTTTAATGAGTTGGTAACCATAGTTTGTAAGGGATTTGGAATCAGTTCGACAAGACAACACGTAGAGATATTTCATCGTTGCCCTATGTCACGCATACAAGGGAGGAATGTAAGGTACGTATTGGTACCGATCAATGATGATGATGACGTTCTGAACTTGATGGAGTTTGCGGTGGTTATGGGAATGGGTACAAGTCATGAGTTGTATACAAAGGCATACAATGGTCGGACGTTTGTCCCTGTACAACAAAATTGCGATTATGAAGAAGAATATCTACATATCGAATCTCGAGTGGATGTTGCAATAGTAGACATGGATAATGATGTGGATGAAGAAGAATTGGCCGAAGAGGAGGCGGAACAAGATGCCGAAGAAGAAGTTGATGATGGAGAAGAATATGGTAGAGAAGCTGGTCGTGCTAGTGGTCGTAGTTATGGAAACCAAACAATGTTTGGGTCATCTTCACAGCCTTTACCCATTGATGGTGGTAGGAGATATCTCTATAACGGAGTTGATGAGTCAATTTCTTTCATGCGAACTGCACCGAGAGGAGATGGTTATGTCACATTTGAGGAAAATTGTCGATTGACAATCGATAGTGGGAGTTTTAATAATGAAGTGAAGAAAGGTATGAGATTTGAGTCGAAAGATGAACTTATTCATTTTGTAAAAATGCATCATGTGGAGAATTACTATTAATTTCGTGTTGGGAGATCAACCCCTACACTTTGGACAGCAGTATGTACTCAAAGGGACGAAAGTTATGAGTGGAGGTTGCATGCACGTAAAATAAGACTACTTGATGCCTTTGTGATAACTGTTGTGGAGGGACTGCATACATGTGTCAATGCTGGGTTGACGCAGGATCATAGGCAGTTGGATTCAAATATGATGGCCCGACAGTTTATTAACTATGTAAGGGAAGACCTAAGTATCAAAGTCTCTTTCCTACGAACCGTTATGACGGAGAGAACCGCGTATGCAGTTCCCAAAGATGAGTTTGGGCTGCAAAAAGAAGGGCGATTGAGATGGTATACGGGAATTGGGATGAATCATACAATGAGTTGCCTAGAGTTTTGGATGTAATTATGCAAAAGAATCCAGGATCACAAGTGTCATGGAAGTTCGGTTCGGCCCGAGCGAATGGTGAAATGATGTTTGAAACTATATTTTGGGCATTTGGTCATAGTATTATGGCATTTAGAAGTTGTCGGCTATTAATAAGTATAGATGGGACTCACTTGTATAGGAAATACAAGTACAAGTTGATTGTATGCAGCATGGATGGAGCGAATCACATAGTGCCGTTGGCATTCGGATTGGTGGATGTAGAGTCACTAGCGTCGTGGTCATAGTTTTTAATGTACGTGCGAGACTATGTTGTGTTAGATAGGGAGAGTCCAATATGCTTGATTTCAGATCGACATGAAAGGATAAAAGCTACTGTTGCTCGTCCAGAGTTTGGATGGTTGCCTCTGCATGCCGTTTGGCATTTTTGCATGAGGCATGTCGCTAGTAACTTTAACACGCATCATAAAAGTCAGGTTTGTAAGAGAATCACTGTAATTGCTGCATTACAACCATAACGCAACAAATTTGATCTATATATGGCAAGAATGAAGAAGATAAAAATTGATGCCTCCGATTACTTCGTGAACATTGGCCCTGAACAGTGGACTTTCTCTCACAATGGTGGCTTTCGTTATGGCTATATGACGACCACTATCAGTGAAAGTTATAATGTCATGCTAAAAGGTACAAGAAATCTCCCCGGTTTTGCTTTGGTACTGAAGACATTTTATAATACGGTTAACTATTTTGAAAGTAGAATCGCTGAGGCGAAAGCGGGGATTGCAAGAGGAGAGCGGTATACGAAGTATGCAAATGTCATGTTAGGAAGGTGGATGAACACCGCTAACCTTCATACGGTTGTCTCTTTTAGTAGGGAGAATGAGATTTTCGAGATAGAAACAGTTCATAGACAAATACGGTATGACCACAAGGGAGGAAATAAACAGATCGTCGACGTCAATAATGAATATTGCACATGTGGGAAATGGCAAACGTATAGAATACCTTGCTCGCATGCAATCACTGCACTATCACGGACCATGATGGATGTTCATATGATTGTCAGAAAATGATATACGTGACAACATCAACTTAAAGTATACGAGTTATAGTTTTCAACGGTAGGAGATAGATCTAGATGGCCAATCGGATCGTACCCAACTATCATTCCGGACGTATTACTAAGACGTGAGAAAGGGAGACCAAAGTCATCTCGATATCATAACGAGATGGATATCCGAGAATCAACTTCGCGGGTATCGTGCAACAGTTGTAGTGTTGAGGGTCATAATTGGAGAAGATGCATGACACAAATGAAATGTGGTATTTGTGAGAGACAAGGTCACAACCGAAGAAATTGCCCAACCATATCGAGTTGAAAATTATGTATTTCTTATTACAACGGACATAATGTATTTGTTTTTCGTATATTTGACTTTTGGTATTTTCAGTTATAATGTGTTATGACATTCATGTCTGCTAAATGTGTATTTCTATTTATTTAAATGATTACTTGTAATCTAAATTAATTGAGCATTTGAAATGTAATTTATTTTTTGCATTACGTATTTGTAATCTAATGTGTTATTTTTTTCTTTCTTTATTTTGCATATGGATCCATGCCCTTCTAATCCGAGTGTGCTCCGGTTACAGCGATGACACCGTTCTTCTCGCCTTTGGGAGGGAGTCGGCACGACGGTTACGCTCATTTGCCGTCGACGCGAGGCCGTGTTACGCCGTTGGGACCACCGTCACATCGACGAGAGAGTCCTTCCTCTTTTGGAGCACTCCGGATTTTTGGGCATTGCTCGACTTCGCTTCATTCAGTTCGATTGGCATTTTATCACTGCTTTGATCGAACGATGGAGGCCAGAGACGCATACTTTTCACCTTCCCCATGGTGAGATCACTATTACTCTTCAGGATATTGAGGTTTTGTTAGGGTTATCTGTAGATGGCCATCCCCTCGTTTGTAGGACGACGGGAGTGGCATGGGATGATGTATGTGAGAGATTTTTAGGTGTTAGGCCACCACGGTCTGCCGTTAGAGCATACACTTTGAGCATGTCGTGGTTGTCTGAGGTTTTTGATGATTTGCCCGCTGGTGTTGATGATATAGCAATTTTACGGTGGACACGGGCTTATATTTTACTTTTAATAGGGGGTGTCCTGTTTTCTGATAAAATAGGAACTTTTGTATATTTACAGTTTTTATTATTTTTAGAGAATTTAGAGTTGTCATGTAGATTTAGTTGGGGATCTGCGTGTTTGGTATATTTATACAGACAGCTTTGTATAGCTACGCATGCACATGAACGTGAGATTTGGGGGCGCTAGTTTTGTTACAGATTTGGGGGTGGGAGCGATTTTTGTATATGGCTCCTATTCGACGAGATTTACACGTAGATGGGGATGAACCACTCGGTTTGCGGTGGCACGCTCAGTTTGATGTCACTATGTTCCCTACACACGTAGTTTCCGTTTATAGGGAGACACTTGATAGGCAGACGGTCGATCAGGTCATTTGGATCCCTTTGATTTGTTTTAGTTTCGTGGAGTGGTACTTTCCAGATAAGGTGTTACGACAGTTTGGAGGATTGCAATATGTTCCGGGTGAGTGTGACACCGAGGACAGACTCCACGATACGAGCACGTGGTACTCTAGAGGTTGATTGGTCGGCAGTGCATGCAGTGTACATAGATCTTTGGAATCACCGACACGACCATGTAGTTCCGCTAGATACCTCTTTCGGACCTGCGCTCGATCCTGACTATTCGGTTTGGTTTCGCTCCATCTCCCGCAGATTTGTCGGTCGTCGGGGAGCTTCTTTGACTTACGTGGTAAGTTTTCCTCTACTACCTTCTTTTCATTCTCAATCAAAGAATTTAATTTGTTGTTTTAATTATTTTTCACATTATTGTTTGTAGTGGGACACTTTGCACGAGATACGAGACAATCCTGGTGCCGACGTTCGTGGCCTTGCTGAGTCGGCCATCTCGGTTCTGGCAGATGATATGACACGTCTTTTCAGTGATCGCCCCCAGACAGATGGCACAGACGGTGGTGATGCAGGCCGAGCACGTGGACGACGACGAGGGAGAGGACAGCGTACGAGACCTCGATGCTCGTCCGAACATGCGTCACCGCTACCGTCACAGCAGGGCGAGAATGTCACAGGACATTCTACTACGTTCGGTGAGTCTTCAGATTTCTACACGCCTGTATTTGATGACTTTTCTCAGGTTTTCACTCCGAGGGCTCCTCAGAGGGGAGTTCGTCCCGATAGCTTTATGGATGACGGATTGACACAGGGTGTGACAGATGATGCACTACTGGTGTATCATGTGTCCCTGCCTGTTTTCTCTGATCCCTACCAACAGGATGTAGGCCTCTTCCAAATCACACAGATAGATGATATGAGATTAGTATCTCGTGATGACTCTATAGGCAGTACAGTAGCTTTAGGTCTTAGACAGTACACTAGAAGAAGACGACGACATTGATTTTTTATTTTTGTAATTTGTAACTTCTATTAAAATTAATAAAATTAAATTTATTTTTTTATTTTGTTTATTGTAGTTTTTTTAGTAGTTTTTGGTTTTTCGGATTTGTTGCTGATCAGTTATGATATTTGGATAGTATTGCATATGAAATCTGGTTATGAGGTCGAAAATTGGTTGATTTGGTCACTATTGGAGTTTGTGGCATTTGTGTTATATTTTAGTATTTGTGTTCTGATGTAAATTTAGATAACAGAATGGTTGATTTGGTCACTATCGGAGTTTGTGGTATTTCTGTTACGTTGTAAATTTAGATAGCAGAATGGTTGATTTGGCCACTATCGGAGTTTGTGGTGTTTTTAGTTGTGTTATAAATTTAGACAGCATATAATATGAAAATTGAATTTGGGCAGTTGGCAGAAGCATGTCGTGAGTTGAATTCAAGACATGGCATATCATGTCGTGACTTGAAGTCACGACATACCGCTTTTTAAACATATGTCGTGACTTCAAGTCACGACATGCATGAATAGTGCATGTCGTGACTATGCATGTCGTGACTTGAAATCACGATACAGGTGGGTTAGTTTTATAAATATTTTTTAAACGGTATTGTTTTAAAATTTTTTTATAAAATTAGTATCATTTCCGTACAAATCTCGGAGAGGAGGGGGGTTGTAAGGTTGATAGGGAAAGTGGTGAGGAAGTTGCAACAGGATGTATGTACTTTGGCTCTTGAACATGTCAAGACTTGGGAATGGTGGAGGCAATTTTAGCATTCACTTAAGATAAGGTAAGGCCATGGAAGGAAAGGCGGTTTAGGCAGGATGAACTTGCCTTGATTCTTAAACATATGAATGTAAAGCGGGTTCATTGATTTTGGTAAGGCAAATTTGTCGGCCGAGAATTACAACAAGGGGATTTGGCATCATCTTCATCTCTAAATATAACAGGTGAAATGCAAGTAATTCCAACATGCGAAGAACAAGTGAGAGGTTCTACATAAAAAAGCTTATTGTTATTATTATTCTTCTTTAAAAAGAAAAAGGTCTATTTCATGGCAATTTTCCATTAAACTACAACAAACTTGTAACCGAAAAATTTGTAAATAACATTACGAATGCCTAATTGGTTCATCCCTTAAACAAAATTTTGGATTCAAATCTTATTTTTTAGTTATATCGAGATTTGAACCAAAGATTATCGGATTTGGGAAAGGGGTAATGATCACTAGGCTATCCCCTTGGACACTCAGATTCGAATCTTATATATGGTAAAAACAGATATTTGGAAAGATTTATCTATTAAGAATTCAACTCGACCGAACTGGATCTAATTGGATCTAACGAGTGGATTAAAAAAAATAGCATCTATTACTTTTAATTAGAGCTTGATGGGCCAAATAGGCCTAATCCAAACAAAAGGCTGAAAGGGTGGGCATGGTAGGTTCCTCGGTGCATGCTTGAGGTCCATTTCCAGCCCAGTCATTGTTACAGTTTTGTGTTATGAATGCAGTTCTAAACTGGCGCCAAGACTGCAGAGTCGTTACATTCAAGTATTGCACTGTGAGTTTGGTAATGGAAATGAGAGTTTGGATGTAATGAAATAAGTGCAAAGAAGTAATGCAAAGAGAATAACAAGTTGAGAGATAGGAGAAGAGAGAAATAGGATCAGAAAGAGGGAAGAAGAGAGAAAGAAAGAGAGAGAGAGAGAGAATTACAGAGAGAAAAGGGACCGTGATCATTCTATTTCTTGAATGTGCAACATATGCCTTTACAACTTTGTACTTCTTCTCCTCATGCTAATAGTCTAATTGTAGCTAGATCGTTGGTTGGTAATTTCAACTAACCCTATAACAGCCTTACTAACTCTATGACCGCAGTATCCATAGTTTCTCACCCTTACATCTCAAGGTTGTTACAACATTTCCCCCCTTCAATCCATCCTTGTCCTCAAGGATTGAATTTTGGAAATTGGGCACGGATGAAATCTAAATCTTTCCAAGTAACCTCCTCATTACTGAGGTTTACCCATTTGATTAAAACCTGTGTCACTGGTTGGTTGTTTCTCCCTATCACACGCCTCTTAAGTACAGCTTTTGGCTCCTCAAGGGCTTGTTTATTTGTATCAAGCAAAGGCAGTGAAGGCATGGGTGACTAATTGGAGCCTAATTTTTTTTTTTAACAGAAACACATGACAAATTGGATGAATTTTAAAACCAAGTGGCAACTGCAGTTTGTAAGCCACTTCCCCAATTTTTTCTAGAATGCAGAAAGGTCTATAGAATTTACAAAACAACTTGAGTTGCTTCCTCAATTCCACTAATTACTGTCTGTATGGCTGTAGCTTCAGATAGACCATGTCCCCAACTTGAAATTCGCATTCTATTCTTATCAGGTTAGCATACATTTTCATTCTATTCTGAGCTTGATGTAAGTGATCTCGTAGGATTTGAATCATATCCTGCTTGCTTCTGATGAAATCTCCCGCAGCTAGAGTAACTATGTCATCATAGGGTAGGAATGTGTCTAGGTCTGTGTCCATTTAGAGCCTCAAAGGGAGTCATTTGTATGTTGCGTGATAGTTAGTATTGTATCATCACTCAGCTAATCTCAACCAATATAACCAGTTTGCAAGTCTGTCAGATGTCATACACCTGAAATAGCATTCCAAACACTAATTTACTCTCTTACTTTGCCCATCAATCTGTGGATGATATGAATTGCTCATCTTTAGCTAGGTTCCCATGAGTCTGAATAACTCTTGCCTGAAGAGATTAGTAAAAACCTTATCTCTGTCTGTTATAATGAAGTCAGGGAGGCCATGCAACTTGAAAACATTGTCTAAGAATAGTTGAGCTACTTTGATGGCTGAAAAAGGATGTTACAGTGCTATGAAATGTCCAAACTTTGTAAGTCTATCTACTACCACTAAGATAGTATTATAGCCATGAGAATTAGGTAATCCTTTAACGAAATCCACACTTATTTGTGTCCAAACTTGAATTGGAATGGATAGGGGTTGTAGTAGACCTAGGTAAGGAATATGTTCATACTTACTCCTTTGACATACATCACATTTCTATACCATCTTATTAACAGTCTTCTTCATTATTGGCCAATAGAAAATTGATTTAACTCTCTGTATTGTCCTCCCCAGCTATCTTGTCCACCTATAGTAGAATTATGCATATGTCTTACTATCTTCTCTCTAACCTGAGCTCCATTTTCAACCATTATCTTCTTTTTGCACTTGAGAATTCCTCTATGGCACTGGAATTCAAAGTTGCAGTCAGGCTAAAAAGTTAGCTATGCTATAAGATTTTGACAATAATCATCCTACTTATAACTTTGGAGCACTTCCTGCATCCAATGAGGTTGAACTAATGATACAACTAGCCGAATGTTATCAGAAGGCTCTTCCTCCTGAAATTCCCTTCTTGATAAAGCATCGGCAACCTTGTTCTCAATCCTTTTCTTATACTGAATTTCATAGTCCAATCACAGTAACTTTGCCATCCATTTGTACCGCAAAGGAAGTGGTGAGCTTCTACTCCGGTAAGTATTTAAGACTTTGATGATTAGTCTTAATAATAAAATGATATCCAAAAAGATAGTGTCTCCAATTGGTGACTGTCATTACCACTACAAGTAATTCCTTCTCGTAGATAGATAGCCCCTTGCTTCTTGGTCCCAATGCCTTAGATAGGTTATATGTTGACCTTCCTACATCAGCACAGTACCTAGGCTATTAGAGGAAACATCAGTCTCCACAATGAAAGGTTTATTAAAGTCTGGTAACCACATCATTGGAGCTGTGATCATTGCTAATTTGAGTTGATTGAAGGCATTTTTAGTATTCTCAGTCCACTGGAAATTGTCTTTTTTCAAGAGATCATTTAAAAGTCTTGCTATAACACCATAGTTTTTTACAAACCTCTTGTAATATCCAGTTAATCCCAAAAAACCTCTCAAAAGATTGGACAGACATTGGAGTTGGCCACAAGGATATGCTCTCCACTTTCTATAGGTCCATTTTTACACCCTCTGCAGTGATTTCATGCTCTAAATACTCCATTTGATTTGAATTTCGAGAGTTGGGCAAAGAGTTGATGTTTCCTAAGTGTGGATAGAACAGTTTTGAGGTTTTTTGCATGATTGTCTATATTTGAACTATAAATGAGAATATCATCAAAGAAAACTAGAACAAACTTCTTAAAATAAAGTTGAAAAATGTCATTCATCAGGGCTTGGAAGGTGGCAGGGGCATTGGTGAGTCCAAAAAGTATGACTAGGAACTCAAAATGGCCATGATGAGTTTGAAATGTTATCTTCTCGACATCTGAAGGTTTAACTCTAATTTGATAATATTCATCCCTTAAATCTATTTTAGAAAACACTATAGACCCAAAAAAACTCATCCAATAGTTCATCAATATTAGGTATAGGATACCTGTCATTAATGGCCAATTAATTTAACTGTCTATAATCCAAACAAAAATACCATGTATCATTCTTCTTTCTGACCAACAAGACTAGTGAAGCAAATGGGTTGGTACTGGGTCTGACAATGCCTCTGCTGAACATTTTCTATACTTGCTTCTCAATCTTTGACTTCTGTGAGTGAGGATACCTGTAAGGCTTCAACTTAAATGGTTGAGAGTTTGATTTGAGAGGAATTGAATGATTATGTTGCCTTTTGGGTGGAAGATGAGTAGGTGTTGCAAAGACTTCTTCAAATTCAATTAATACCACAGAGATCTTTTGGAATGTGACACCCTGATTACTCATTTTGAATAGCCAAGGTCATGCAGCTCTACAATTGTTGTTCCCTGAATGTTCTTGTATCTTTACCTCTTATCAATTTAAGTAAGGGTTGATTTACTCTTCCTTCCAAGACTACCTCAGTTCTAGCAATGAAGAGCTTTACTTGTAATCTTTTGAAATCAAATGTAATTGGATTGTAATTGTACATCCAAACCACCCCAAGTATCATATCCCAACTTTCTAGTGGAATGACTCTTAAATCAAACGTGAAAGTTTACTGCTAAATAACCCATCTTGCATTGCTAACTTTTGTAGAGCTAGTAATCTTACTCCCATCTGCAATTTCTACCTGCAGTGTATCAGTAAGTTCTGACTTTATCCCCAACTGGTCAGCTACTCTGCTATATAGGAAACTATTAGAACTACCTGTATCCACCAATATATTCATGTTCATTCTACCTAGAATTCCTAGCAGAACTATAGTTGTCTGCGGTTGGAGTTAGACAATGCAAAAAGGGAAAAATGAACTCCCGCTTCTATTTCATTCTGTAACAAACTTTCTTCTTCCATGACTTTGTCCTTAGCCTCAATTTCCTCATTTTCTCCAGCAGTTAGAATAACATTGAGATGTTTGAATTTACATAGCTAGAGTGAACTTCTCCCCACATTTAAAACATAAGTTGTGCTGTCTCCTAAGTTTTACTTTCTGCGGAGACAATTTAGGCCGGTTAGTTCCTTGAATGGAGTCTTCTTTTCCAACTCCATTGGAGTTAGTCTTCAGCAGGGATGAGCCATATGATGACCACCCTTATTCCCTTGTTGAACTTCTCCTATAACTCCTACTTTATAGGTCCTTGCTCTGCTCTTTCTTGCCGGCTGCAGTGATTGTTCCTGTAGGTTGGCAATTTCAAAGGCTTGCCGAAGAGTTTGAGGCCTCATAATCCTTAACATTGGCTTAATTTCTTCTCTCAGTCCACTAATAAAACTAGAGATGAAATAAAACTCAGTCAGTCTAGGATTTTGCTGCAATATTCTTGGTATTTAGATAAGAAACCAATCAGCTGTAATTTATTAAATTCCTCAATTTTATCTTGGCCTCCTTTTGTCTCAAATCATAGACAGAGTTGTGTTGAAAACTCTGCCCAACTAAGTTCTTGTCTTACTAACTTGAGACCTTGAAACTAGATCTCAACTTTCCCTTTAAGGTATATTTCTATAGTATCGACCTATGTATGTGCAGGAATTTGGTAAATACTGAAAAACTTATGACATTTCTTCAATCATACCCTAGGATTTTCTTCCACAAATAATGGAAGTTCAATCTTTGGTGGGTTAGGAAAATACCCTTTACTCGATGGGTCTTTTTTGATTGTTTTAGGACCGACTCCACCCTTATTCTACCTTCTATTGGAGTAAGTAAAATGGGAGTTTTAGAATTCCGGTCATCTTCTGTTTCTTCCTTTTTATCTTGGTTCCATCTTCTATAATTTGAACAAATTATAGCATCTACACTGGTCATAAAGGCTTTTATCTTTTCGATTTGCTCATCCAGTCTTTGATACATACCTTCTATCTTTCTTTCAATACCGTCGAGCTTCTTGTCAGATTGCAATTTGTGTTCTTGAATTCCATTTGTTAGTTCTTGCATTCTTTGATTTTGTTTTCTAATTTGATCTTCCATAGTCTTGTATCGTGTACTGTCTGCCATTTAACTTTCGAGCCAAGGAATTTCACTCTGATACCACTTGTTATGAATGCAATTCTAAACTGGTGCCAAGACTACAGAGTCCTTGCATTTAAGTGTTGCACTGTGAGTTTGGTGATGGAAATGAGAGTTTTGATGCAATGAAATAAGTGTAGAGAAGTAATGCAGAGAGAATAACAAGTTGAGAGATAAGAGAAGGGAGAAAGAGGATCAAAAGGAGAGAAGAAGAAAGAAAGAAAGAGAGAGATAGAGAGAGAGAGAATTACAGAGAGAAAAGGGACTGTGATAATTCTATTTCTTGAATATGCGACATATACCTTTACAACTTTATACTTCCTTTCCTCATGTTAACTGTCCAACCGTAGCTAGATAGTTAGTAGGTAACTTCAACTAATTCTATAATAATCTTAATAACTCTATGACCACAGTATCCTTAGTTTCTCACCCTTACATCTCAAGGCTGTTACATTTTGTTCCTATGCTATTCAAGAGGCATCAACAACGGTTGCCATACACAAAAACCTCTAAATATTAATATTTTACTATTTTAAAAATATTTCAACATACTAAATTAATTAGTATTTATATAAAAATATTTATATTTTTTATATTTATATATTTTTTCATATTTAATTATAATTTTATTTTTATATTATTTTTTATAATTAATAATTACATATTTAATCATTTTAAATTTTTATTATTAAATATTATTATTACATTATTTCTATAAAATAATTAATATTTATATAAAAATTTTTATATTTTTTATAGTTAGCATTCTCCATGTTTCCGTTTTCTTTACTTTTATTAAATATCATTTTCTCTTATTATTTCATATCCGTTTTCATTTTTCCATTTCCATATTTGTCCAACCTAAGCAACCTTTATAAAATATCATTTTCTCTTATTATTTTGTATCCGTTTTCGTTTTACCATTTCCGAATTTGTCCAACCTAAGCAACCGGCTGGCTATTGGCTTGTGTGTATTCAAACAAGTAGTAGTTGCATGAAATGTTGGGAAAATTTTGAACTGAAAAAGGGGAAAATTTTGGAAGCTTTGAGGTCAACAACCAAAGTAAAAGATACTCGGCAAAAGAAAAGGCATTATTACTCTTTATGCGGGAAAGGAAGCCAAGGGATCTCATTCCCACCCCACACAATTCCCTCATCTCTTGTAAAAAGCAAAAAAGAAAAAAGTTTTTATTCAAGAAGGGAAGCCAAATGTGGAGCAGATGTAGATGTGAAGAATTAAGTTTGAGTCCATAAATGGGAGCCAGCTCAAAATCAAATCTTGCAGCGTAGCCTTGAAAAGTTCCTTGCATCTATGGTCTTATATACAAAAGACGAAGACAACGTTCGAGACAGACACAATTGCAAAACAAAGATAAGGAGTGAAATCTACAGAGAACCTAGCTTTGTGAAAATAGACAGACTTTGTTCCTGGAAAATATAAGACAGACAATGGTATAAAATACATGTAAAACCTGATTTAAAATGTACTGATAGATTAGAATTGCATCTCTTCCTCTGAGAGTTTAATGGGTATTGCAAAAGTATAGATTGCAAACATTGCTAATCAACTGGAACTTCAACCTCCATTTTCAAGCTAGAATTGCAAAGAACCTGAAACAGAAAAGGAAAAAATTTATAAATCCACCAGCATTATCAGAGCAAAGCAAAATAGATCTTTCTAATGTCATCTCTGCTAAATGGGTTCAACTTTTGCCTATATGCAAGACTGAATTGTGTGGGAGAAAATCTTGACAGTTGACAAGATCCAATGATCACATTCTGTATTTCAAGTGTCAAAACTATGGGCATCACATTATAAAATCTCTGGGCATGTCAGCCTTACAAACACTTTGGAATCGCCAGAAATATAAACCAAGGACACAAATATTCTAGGCCTAGCTTCCTAAAACCTATATGACAGGAATTACAACAAGAATGGGAAAGTTAGAACAGAAAGGCCAAATAATACAGAAATCATCTATTGTCAATCTAGATCTCCATAAGACACTCTTCCAGCCTTTCCACAGAATGTTAAGAACCAAATATCGGGCAAAATTGACCCACAAATTCAAGCCACATCCTTATTAAATAATTGAATTTGATAAGATCAACATGCAAGGAAAAAATGACATCTACAGAGTAGTAATGGTCATAGAGTACTCGGAGTAAATTGCAGAGTTCTTTACAATTAATCAGAGTGTACTCTAAGCTAAAGGAGCCAGAAAAGTGGGGTTTTGTTCCTTGAACCCATAGTTTCCGCAAGGAAATCGAAATTTTGCAGGGGTATGCAATTGAAAGCTAAAATGAATTTAATAATGCAAGTATTTGACGGTTGATAAACCGGCTATCCTAATACATTAAAATCATAAAGATATAGCAGCAATAAACTTGTGATGGATATTTGTGCCCATGTTGTTAACAGTGTAATCTAGAGAAAGAAAAGGAGGAGCAAAGTTAACTAGCCAGAGATGAAGTCACAAGATACTGTGTACATTTCTGTTCTGTTATAGATGAACAATATTAAAGTTTGAAACAAATGAAGAAACATATATGAAAGTGCATATATACACGTGTTCAGATAGTGGAGACAGGATGTTACCTACATGGACTTAAATCTTCTTTAACAAAGAAATTTTGAAAATGTTATCAAATTTATCATCAGAAGTTGGAAATATATAAACGCGGACACCTATTAGTGTAGATATGAGTATTAAGTGTGCATGTGATCTAGGTATCTATGTATCATATAACTTATTTGCAAAAATAACTGTTGAACCAACAAGTCAAAGTTCATGTCTCAAAGTGAGACTCTGCACGGATATTGTATCTATCAGTAAATGTTGTGTTATTCTTGTACATCATTAGGCCTCATGGATCCTACAAGTACTTTGTCACAGATAAAATAAATTCTTGGTGCTACAGTCCAGAATACCTTTCTACGGTTTGAACTTATGGACAGCTTACAATCCATTATAGTCATGCTTAAAATACTGCGCCAGATTTACATGTAGGGGCATGCATAGAAACTCAATCCAACAGCAGCTTTTAGGGATACATCCAAGCTGAGGACATATCAGCTATGCAAAAGTTGAAAATGGAAGAAGCAGCAGTCCTCAGTTAGTAAAAGTTCAATCCATCAAAAAAGTTTAAAAAAATAAAAAAAAATTAAAAATTAAAATCAAGTAAACCCAGAAGAGCCAATCCCCTTGGTGGTTCATGGCCTGAAATATAATTATAGTTATAGGATATATAATGGCTGCAAGGGTCTTCTTATCTATTTAGGTTGGATAAATTTAATGTGGCCTTCATATGGCCGGCCATCAGACAAAAATTTGTAATGCTGTACAATTCAAAATAACATAATTCAGGAAGCATCTTGTTCCCAGTGAACTGGTATGGGAGGAAAAAAGGCAAAAGACCAAGTTAAGCTTCTTTCATCTCAATCTTGGTTATCTTGTCTTCATGTTAGTGCTTAAGGGCAACCCAAATTCCAGATAATTTCTCCATTTAATACCAAAAAACTGGTTTGTTACCTGGTCTACGATAAGGGCACATTTGGCACGTGAGATTTAATTGGATTGGAGTATAGCATGATGATGGAAATGCATACAAAAGTTTGACTTGGCCAAGATAAAGTTTAGGATATGTAAAAACAAGTGAAAGAATCCCAAAAACTTGGATATGGGTACCCAGGCATATCCAATGAATGGTATAAATACATATACATCAACATAATTGACTAAATATTGGCACATATCAAAACTTTTGGTCAATTTGCAGCGTAACCAAAAACTTTGTTAATTGCTTTCAATGTTATCCAGACGAAAACTATCTAAATTTTGAATATGACAAAATTGTGTATTATCACATGAATGCTGCATGACTTTATTGTAGCTCCTCAAGAGCAGTCCTAACTATACATAAAACACATTTACATCTTGCAGTAAAAGAAGATTAAAGAATCAATTATTTGGCAAAGTGGAGATAGATGATGGAGTGAAGTATAATCAAGTTTGATGTGGTGGACGTGACCTGATTAAAGATCAAATGACACTCCTATGACCGCTATTCAAAAAGATGCTTATCAAGCTAGTGCTTGGGTGATATTAATTTGCATTTGATAATTCAAAAAAAAAGAAACATACATATATATTCCTCAAAGCAAATCCAAATACTTGTTAATAAACTACAATGGATTGTTAAAAGAAAAAAAGGGTTCATCTAGGTTCTTTTTTCTTCTTTCCCTATTGTTTAACATTAATGGTTTAGAATGGTTCAGCTATTCCAAATTAGCATGCAGAGAATATGACCATGGTTGAGATGGAAATTTAAAGAAGGATGACTGGAATGACAAGCAAAGGTAAAATTAGAAATGAATATATGAAATTAAGAGTTGCTCCAGTAGTAGAATAGATCAACGAAAATAATATAAGATAATCTGAACACGTTAGAAAAGGACCACTCGATTGCCTTGTTAGAAGAATTTAGAGTATACAAGCAAAGTTGCTCCAAGAAATAGATGAAAACCTAAGAAAACATGAATAAAAGTCTAAAGAGGGGATAATACATGGTAATTAGTAATATTAATTTATTACCTTTCAAATAGAGCTCAACAACAACAGCAACAACAAATTGAGACTTAGTCCCAATATTTGGGCTCGGCCATTTGAGAGACAAATTTGAAAAACATAGAAAAAAGGAAAAGAACAAAATAAAATAAAATAAAAAACAAAAAATAAATAAAAATAAAAATGAAATAAATAAAATATATATATAAAAGGAAAAAGAAGGAAAAAAAGAAAAATAAATAAACAAAATCAATAGACACATATCTAAAATATATTGGTATAATTTATGCAGATTCTTCTACGTTATCCATTCCTATCCAGTACCCATTTCTCTTCTAAACCCTTAACTTCCATATCTTTATGAATAATTTGCATCCAAGTTTTTAGCAGTCTACTTTTACGTCTTACTAGATCTTTTATATTTAAATTCTCAGTTCTCCTAACCGATACATCTTTGGATCTTCTTTGCACATGCCCGAACCACCTCAGACAACACTCTCGCATCTTATCTGCAATAGAACTAACTCCTAATTTGCTACGAATATCTTCATTTCTAATTTTATCTCTTTTAGTTTTTCTACACATCCACCTAAATATCTTCATTTCTCCTACAACCATCTTTTGTTCTTGTTTCTATTTAATAGCCCAACACTCAGTGCCATACAATAGTGTAGGTCTAATAACGGTTCTATAGAACTTTCGCTTCAAATACAATGGTATCGTGCGATCGCACAGAACTCTGGATGCCCTTCTCCATTTCATCAAAGCCGCTTGAATTCTATGATTCACATCTCCATCTATATTACTATCATTTTAAATGATAGAACCTAAATATCTAAATCGTTCATTTTTGAGTACGTCTTGCCCATCTAACCTAATCTTTTTTTCATCATTCCGATAACTAGCGCTAAACCTATATCTTATATATTTGGTTTTCGATTTACTTAATCTAAACCCTCTGGATTCCAATGTAAGTCTCCATAATTCTAATTTAGCACTAAAACTCTCCTTAGTTTTATCAACTAGTACTATATCATCTGGGAAAAATATACACCATGGTATTTCATTTGAGATATTTTTTTTTTATTTCGTCTATCACTATTATAAAAATGAGAGGAATGTTAATGGAAAAACTATCGCTCAAACCCCCGCAAGTTCTTACGCCAGTTACAGCTCCCTCATACATATCTCTAATTAGATTTATGTATCTCAATGATATCCCTTTCTTTATTTGCGCCTACCATAATAAGTCTCTAAGAACCCTATCATATGTTTTTTCTAGGTCAATGAATATCATATATATGTCTCTCTTTTGTGCTCTTCGAACAAAACTCAACAGAAAAAGATAAAATCATGAAACCCATCCTACATATGGTTGAGTAGATACTTTTTTCTTTGTTGTTTGGGAGAGGAGGAGACAAGAAGCAAGTTGTTGTGGAATAATCTTATTCCAATTTTAAATTTAAATCATAGATGCCCCTCTTTTAATGCTAGAGTTTTGAACCAGACACAAAACAATAGTGAAAGTTACTAGCAGTCTACATTCTGGCAAATGTGAATACCTATAGTGCCAAACCGCAAGTCAAAAGTCGTCTTCTTCATACAACCATGTCCAACTCAAATCCCAAGCTCATATCTATTTCATGTCAATGCAAATACACCAGCAAAATTCCCAAGTTCAGGTGACAGAGGCAAACAATCAGTTCAAGATTGTCACGTCGAGAATACCAAACACCTAATCCAGATTCTTTCCACTTTATTAGGTTTAATCTCTTCCAATAAGGTAATGTCACATAAATTGCCACAAGCATTTATACTGAATTTGGAAGCATCATTTTCATGGAACTCCAAGAGAGGATGGATTCAAGATTTTGCAGATTCATCTCTGCTTGTTTCACTGGTAGACTCCAAATAACCTATCCGGATGACTGACCTCATGTAAACTTATTCTAACCCTAGATGCTCCTGTTAAGAATGGAAACTAACTTATACGGGTTTTGGCCCTCTAAAGATGCCAATGCGAGGAATTGTATCCACTGAGCTGTTATTTGATCCTTTCTGGATACAAAGGAATGCTTGGATTTTAAGAGAAAATGTCTTCCTTCATGGCTAAGACTGTTCTCTTAAATTCCATATGGTTGGGAGCAGCTAGCACACTCAAGTGGATCCATATCAAACTATTGAGAGCGATCGGAAGATTGCTTCATCATAATGTGCTCCTTCGGGTTCTCCTTTCTTTAAAGAGTATATCCAAGTGTCTTTCCAGTGCAATATTTTTCTTTACTACCAAAAAATTTCTCCCTATACATCCAAAAAAAAAGGAACACATGCAAAAGGGTAACTAATTTTCTTCTGATTACAAATTATATGGACAAATGAAGTAAATCTTTCATGTATCTTTCATGTCTACGTTAGCCAAAGAGTAAGAAAGATTTGATTAACAGGGAGACACAAACCGATGATTAGCATTTATCTTGTGAGTGCATGTTCATCTTTTCCATTCCTTTTCTTCATTAAACTAAGCATACAAGAGTGCAGAACTCAAGATTTAGAAGTCTTACGTCAGATCTAAGCTCAAAGTTAAGTAGGTTTACTCAGTCTCCAACTTTAAACTAAATGTAACTTATTTAGTACACCAATGGAACTTTCGTTTCAGCCTGGGAGCTGCTTAGAGAACTTGTATTTCTTTCAATCAACTCAACTTCTTCCTTTTAAAAGAGAGCCAACCAAGGAGAAAAAATAAGACGACACAATCTGAAAGAGGATAAAAGAAGGTAGAAAAAATACCTTATAGAAGTCATCCAATGATAAAGATGATTCTGTTGTGTAACCAGCTTCATGCAACATTTCGCTCAGTACTTGCTACATATCACAAAAGAATGATAAGAGAAAATCAGTATAACCATATGATCCAAGGCAAACATAAATTGCTTGCAGTTAACAATGTCAAGAAAAAAGAATTGCAAGAATTATCATGAGATGATATGACGCCCTATAGAGATTATTCGTCACGAAAATGTCTACAAGACAAACGTTCAGAGCATTTCTTGACCATATGAGTTCATATAATCACAATTTCACACCCTTTTATAATCCTTCCCTTTCTGTGCCTCCCCCTATTATCTCCTTTTCACACTAAATCTCCTCCTGTCATCCGCTTTTAGTCTATTTCTCTCCTCTACTGGTGCCTGCTTTAAGGTTTCTGCTGGTAACTTAATTCTTTTTAATAGAAGTCTATCTGTAACCTAGTTCGGTTACTTTAAGGTTTCTACAAATGCAACCAGAAACTTAGCTACTTGCATCTAAATGTCTGCATGATAACTTACCTAATGTACCAAAAATTTGAAAAAAGAAAAAAAAAATGTCATGCAATCAGGTTTCTGCTTTATAGCAAAGAAGCATTGTTTTTTTTTCATTCTAAATGCAGAAATAGAATATTCAGACCTCAAATGCCACAAGCTTTAAGCACGAGTACATAAGACAACCTGGAGCCAACATGCCATACATATGTTCCTATCTAACTCACAGTTCAATCAACCTCAAAACCTATTCCACTGCAATAGACTCATCCTAAACGAACTCAATCAGCTCAATCAAACCTATCTAACTCACAACTACTCAGTGAAATACCTACATCATAAGCTCTTCTCTTCATTTCTTCAACAAACTCCCTAACTTGATGGCTTTTGCATGACAATGCATTTATTATAGACAACTATGATAGGGTGGTAAGCCAAGCTCAAAACTGAAAAATATGATCTCACTAAATTATAAACTTGCATTTATTCAGTGGCAATTGACATTGACTCAGACTAACAGCTATTTGAAAATGATCAAATAAGTTTTGAACAGATAAAACTGAACTTAGAATAGGAAAACTTAGAAGAACATTGCATTACCTCTCTTTGTTCATCTGACATGAATGAACCAGTTAAATCTCCCAGCACTTCTAATATGTCCTTGAAAGCCACCTTTCCATTACCGTCAGAGTCGTACACTTCGAAGATTACTGAAAGGCAAGACAATAAGCAAAGTAAGTAAATACAGCCAAATTGTACCTCAAATGTGTTAGGAGTCCTACAATTTTGATTGAGAAAGGAACTATTTTTTTAATGAGATTAGAACCAACAAGATATACACTTATTACCTTTTGGTCATTCCAAACACTTAAGTATAAACATAAGACTGGTCCATTATTTAATTTTCTATCAAATGCAATCAAGGCAGTCGGCGGGCAATAAAATCAAAGGAAAGGACAAGTATAACACAGGATACAATGTACTGTTAGGAAACAAGGACTAAAGATCGATACTACTTATGCACCTCCTTGAGCTGTAACAGTTTACCAGATAGCTAGATATCAATTCATAACAAGTGTCTGTTTCCCTAAATGGTATTTCAGTTACTTTTAAGCCACTACTGGATCCATTTCGTAATAAATGGCTCACATGCCATGTGAGTTGAACCATGAGAACACCATCAGTGAACAAAAATGGTGAGTAAGCCATATAACATAAGACTTTCCAAGAACGATGTCAGGTATAAATTACATTGAGTACCGGCCTTCTTTTCAAATTTCTACCTCATTTTCAACCTAACAAAATATTCTGAAATTCTCAGCAAGAACTAATGGTCCGGTATCATATTTGAAATGGCATACAGGTATATCCCCAGATATGAGCAGTTAGTAACTACAATGCATATCTTTTCTTAAAACCATGGCAACTACAGTAGTAGGGGAAACAAGAGAAAATTTCAAAGATTCACAAAACAAAAATATAATGAAACATCTAGAAAATGTAGAGGGAGAGAATGCATTATCATTCTAGCTAGTGGAACTAGAGCCAAGACCATCAAATTGGAGGACACACTTAATGGTCAAAAAATAAAGCTTTTTATGGAAATTAAAAATACACTTGACAGTCAAGAAACAAAACAACCCCAGAAAAATGTACAGTAGAAGCATCCGGAGGTCAAGATAAATTGTGACAGTATAGGAGATGAAAGTGGGGGATAACATCCATTTATGAGAAACCAGGATTTGGAAAAAGGAGAAAGAACAAGAGTAGCTTGCTACCTTTCTCTGGGGAGGCATTGATTCAAGTTAAAACTAATTACAACGACAATATAATAGACAGAGAATAATGTCCCTTTCCTTTATTAGAAACACAAAATCTAAAACCTTAAATGGTTTCAAACTTGGATGCATGGAAGCTAGTGCAGATGTTTTGCCCGACCAGGATTGCTTGGATTATACAAAAATAAAAAAGCCTAGAACCTATGTGGAATGTAGATCGGAACTTCAATTATACTAGTTCAGAAAGCAATACTTACATTCGATTTTTTGCTGCATGCTTGCTTTTGCACTAAATGCTGACAAGAAGGCCACAAAATCTTTAAAATTCAAACCATCTACCATCTTGAGCAACCTCTGCAAACCCACAAAACCAACATCAATTTGATAATTAATCCATATTCACAAAATGGACACACAAAATATTCAACCAAATCAATCTCACACACTACAATACCATAAAAGGCAGTCTTAAACCGATCTAACAAAGAACGAACCAAAACTTTGACTGCAGTTCAATGAAAACCAACTCCATCAATTCAACAAAGAAAGAAACCACATTACCAAAAGGACCAGGTCAAATAAAATCAATCCCACACACCGAAACACTATCAAGAAGAAGCCTTAAAACCAATCTAACCAGAACAACCACTGTGGTTCGATTAAAACCCAGAAAAAGCAAAATGAAAACATGGAAAAAAAAAACGAGAAATTACGATAAAAGCGAAATGGGTTCCTTGAGAAATAAATAAATAATTGATACTTTAATTACAAAATATAATTACCTGAGAGAGAGGATTGAGTGCAAATTCAGGAACAGAGAGAAACTCATCGGCAGAAATAAAACCCTTGCCGTTTCGATCAAGTTGACAAAATCTATGATAAAGGGACACAATTTCTTGCTGCGAAACTGCAAATCAAAAAGTAAAGACAGATCATAATTCAAAGAAACAATTGAAGAAAAGGGTCAATTCAGATATATTAGAAAAGCAGGAACACACAAAGATTGTCGCAGTGCTCTTGTACTTCTTCAATATCGTACTGAGTCAACGTTGAGGAAGCGTTTCCCATAGTTTTTCTCGAGACACACGATAGGATTGTTTGTCTCTTCTCTTATAATTCTTATAATTTTCGTTTTAACCCTACGCTAGAAAATTCCGGTCTTAAATCGTGATGTTACATGGACCCACGTCACACGGATGAACCGAGAATCTATCGAGGCGCGTCACTTACAAGGACATCCCTGCCGATCAATATCCAATGACCAGAACTCACTAGATGTTTGATTAGTCTGGAGTAAAATTCTTTTTTCAAAAAAACAAGGCAACAAAATCTCGTAAAAGGAAAGAAAATTTTTGAATTCTCTTCGATAAAAGAAAGAATAATCTCCTTATAAATTTAAATTTCTTACACTTGGTAAGATTCCAAAACTTATAAGATTTTGTTTGATTTTCATAATACAAGGAAATTAGAATTTTAACATCTCGAATGCATACACGACTCAGAAGAGTAATCTATATATACAACATGAATCCGACCGATCAAGTAAGTTCTCCTGACCTCAGAACTTATATAAAGTACACAAAGACATACAGAGCATTCTCTCTCTCTCTCTCTCATTTCTTTTTTTGAAAATCATTTTCTAATTTAAGTGTCGAAATCTCCTCCGTTAGAGCACCTACGACGATCTTTTGCAGGTCTCATCGATCAGGATCTCTAAACGACCAGTCATACCATTTGAGTTAGCAAAACTATCATCTGTGGAGTCTAGACTCATCTCTAATAAATTAATGTCTGTGGGAACAAACTAATTTTTCGAGTTCTTATTGCCATCTTCTCCTTCTTACCACCATGACATCGATTAAAAGAAAGAAACCAATTATCGGTTTCAACAATGATAATCTAATAGGCGTCGACACGAGTCGAGATGATCCATTGATCATCACCGTAGGAATAGGGTCCTACCTAGTTAGAAGGATCTTTGTCGACCAAGGAGCAGATCATAACTTTCTCTTTTGGGATATTTTTCAGTGAATGGGTTTCAACCCATCTCGTCTTCAACCCTCCGATGGGCCGATAAAGGCATTCGCCGACGAGTGTTTACATTCAGAAGGTATCATTCCTCTTGTCGTGACTCTGAGAACGCCTCCTCATCATACTACCACTAGGACTACTTTTTATGTGGTAAAGCTTTTGTTCCCCTATAATGTGATTTTAGGCTGCCTTGGCTTGGATGGTCTTGAGGCCCTACTGAGCATGAGACGTATGAAGATCAAGTGCTGAGCACCCACAGGGGTAGTAATACTTTATGGTGATACCAAGCCTCTAGTCATTCCTGACGCCAATGAAGGAAAAGAAGTTCTCTCCATAGATACCCTCAAGCTTAGAGACGGCAGTCAGTACCAATCGAAACCCCAGCATGGGGAGAAAGTACTAGAAGTCTCAATTACGGATGTGCTAGGTCAAATGACCAAGTCGATGTCCACTCTAGTGGAATGTCTTCGACGACAGTTTGGAGTCTTTGTATGGTTCCTAGAAGATATGTCGGCCATTCATCTCTTAGTCATAATCCATAGGCTAACTGTGGAAGCCACTGATAAACCCGTCAAACAAAAGAAAATGGTGTTTGCAGTAGAGCATCGGCACGCCGTATAAGAAGAAATCCACAAACTTCTAATAGTAGGGTTCATTCATGAGGTGGACTATTAAGCATGGCTAGCAAATATGGTTATGGTAAAAAAGGCCAATGGGAAGTAGATAATATGTATTGACTTCACCGACCTCAACATAGCATGTCCGAAGAATAGCTATCCGCTTTCCAATATCAACAACTTGGTGGACAATTCATTCAGTCACCAACTCTTAAATTTTATGAATACATACTCTGATTATAATCAGATATGCATGCTTCCTAAAGATGAGGAAAAAACTAGTTTTATCACAAAATTTGGTACCTACTGTTTCGAAATAATGTTATTCAGCCTTAAGAATGCTGGTGAGACTTTCCAACGATTGGTAAAAAAAGTCTTCATGGAGCGGCTTGGCAGAACGTGAGGGCCTATATAGATGACATGATAGTCAAAAGCACTGAGGCTGAAAATCATGTCGCGGATCTGGAAGAAACGTTACGGACATTGGAATGCTATAATATGAGGCTAAATCTCACGAAATGCACCCTCGAAATCACTTTGGGACTGAGGTTTCTTAATTACTAGCCGAGGAATAGAAATGAATTCGGAAAAGATGCAAACCATTATGGACATGGTACCATCGAGGACGGTCAACGCCTCATGGGGAGAATTGCGGCTCTGAACCACTTCATGTTGAAATTAGAAGAAAAATACAAACCCTTTTACGATACTTTGAAGAAGTCCCAGGAGTTTACATAGATGCCAAAGTGCCAAACGGTGTTCAAACAGCTCAAAAAATACCTCTTGTCTCCTCCACTCCTCTCTCGGTCCGTCCTTGATGAGAAACTCTATCTCTATCTCTCGATTTCTGACCAAGAACTCTGCTTAGTTTTTGTGAGGTAGGAATCCATTGTACAGAATCCATCATATTACGTGAGCCTCATACTCCATGAAGCTAAGGTCAACTATCGACTTATCGAGAAGATGGCCTTTACCCTAGTCGTGACCGTTATACGCCTCCGGCCCTATTTTCAAGGTCACACCATCATAATGCTGACTAACTAGCCCTTGAAACAAATCATGAAAAAGAGAGACAACTCGGGCCGACTCATTAAGTGTGGAGTGTCGAATTAGGTGAGTTCGACATCAAATTCTGTCGACGCCAACAGTTAAAAGCCAAACCCTTGCTGACTTTATTCTTGAATGCACACTCCCCCTGCTTACTGAGCAGATCCTTACAGATGACCGAGAAAAACATATACTACCCGAATGGACTCTCCATGTAGACGGATCATCAAACTCCTCAAGAAGTGGAGCCGCGCTCATCCTCGTGGGACCTGATAATTTCAAATTTGAATACTCCCTCCGTTTTGACTTTCAAGCAATGAATAATTAGGCCGAATACAAAGTCCTTCTAATCGAGTTACAAATAGCAACATCACTGGGAGCTCGAGACGTACGAGTCTTCATCGACAACTAGCTGGTAGTATAACAAATCAAAGGGGTTTATGAAACTAAGGATCCGTTAATGGCAAAGTACCTGACCAAGTTGCGAGAGGCGGTGAGAAAATTTGACAAAATAGACATACAATAGATCCCCCAATCAGAAAATGCACAAACCGACACCCTCTCAAAACTAGCTAGATTTGATTTAGTAGCAACTAGCTAAATTGTCTAAATAGAGAGTCTATCATATCCAAGTATCGACAAGCCCGAACAAATCTTGTCTGTGGATAGCACACCAATCTAGAAAGATCTAATAGAGGACTATCTAAAGTACGACCAACTGCCAAGCTTCGCAATTGAAGCTGCCAAACTGAGGTGTAAAGCTACCCACTACACCATCATTAATGGCGATCTCTACAAGAAATTTTATGCTCTCCCATAGCTAAAGTGCTTAATGCTTGAAAAAGGGAGCTACATGCTCAGAGAAATCCTTGAAGGGATATGCGACAATCACCTAAGCGTTTAGAACTTAGCAAACATGGCTTTTCGGCAAGGATATTACTGGCCTGCCATGAAAGCAGACATGAACAATCACATCAAAAAATGCGACAAATGCCAATGATTATTACTGGTGCCTCACCAGCTCTCAGCTAAGCTCAATCCAATAGTGAGTCCATGGCCATTTGTATAATGGGGAATGGACATCCTTGGGCCAATCCCACTAGCTATCAAGCAGCGAAAATTCCTTGTTATGCCCATCAACTATTTCACTAAATGGGTAGAAACTAACCCGCTAGCCCCGACAATGGTAAGTAGTTTGACAACAAAAGTTTTTGGGTCTTTTGCGACAGATTGGAAATTTAGCATCGCTTCACCTCCGTCACATACTCTCAAACCAATGGCCTTTCTGACTTGATGAATCGGACAATCCTACAAAGACTAAAAGTTTCACTGGACGAAGTCAAAAGCCGCTGGGTAAAGGAGCTCTACAGTATCCTCTGGGTCTACAGAACAATGCCTCAAAGGGAAATAGGGGAGATACCATTCAGTCTGACTTATAGTTGTAGAGCAGTAATACTAGTAGAAATCAGCATCCACTCACTCCAAGTTGAACAATATGTGCCTGAATGCAATAAGACAGCATTATGCTAACGATTAGACTTACTTCCCAAACTATGAGAAACCGCGTCTATTTAGATGGTAGCTTACCAACAACAGATGGCACGGTATTACAACAAGCGGGTCAGGGCTAGGACATTCAAGCTTGGAGATATGGTACTAAGAAAGGTAGAGGCTATCAGATGGCCTCAACCGGGAGAAAAGCTAGTGCCCAACTAGGAAGGACCTTACCACATACGCTCAAAAGTTCGACTAGGGACATATCGCTTCAACCGTCTAGATGGCATAATCATGTCCAGGGCTTGAAACTCTGAAAACTTGCGTATCTACTATTAGTAATGATGGTTCCCCTATCTGTTCCGACTGAATAGTCAAGTAAAACCACTGGAGACTCTATCTACTATTTGATTTGCTATTATATTCGTATCGAACGTAGTGTGTCGTTAATGAGGGATATAACTCCCCAATGGGTAGACACAATTCACCTTACCATTGAGATTTTTTCTCCCTCTTAAATGTCTTACCAAATGTAGCTTGTCATTAATGAGGGACAAGACTCCCCGATGGGTAGACATGGCCCATCCTACTATTGAGATTCTTTCTCTTTCTCAAATATCCTATCAAATGTAGCGTGTCGTCAATAAGGGACATGACTTCTCAACAGGTAAATATGTCCCATCCTACAATTGAGATTCTTTTTCTCTCTTGAATGTCCTATCGAATATAGCATATCATTAATAAGAGATATGATTCCTTGATAGGTAGACATGGCCTATCCTATCATTGAGATTTACTCTGTCTCTTTCTCCTCTAGTGTCCTACCGAGCATAGCGCATAGTGAATAAGGGATGTAACTTCCCGACAGGCAGATACAGCCTTTTCTCTCGTTGAGTCCTACTTACCCAACCTCATTCGAAGCACAACGTATCGGTTGAGACTTTTGTGACACGTTAGCAAATGTTTAACATACAAACTAGAAGGCAAGTTAAACAATTCAAACGAATAGGAGAGTACCATTATTTGCATTACGGATACAGGATATGTATATAATGCAATCTCAAAGAAGGAAAGAAGTTCACTCATCGATATTATTACAAGACAGAATAGATGCAAACACAATGAGAAGTACAAGATACCATATGGTGCAAACGAGACATCACCCAATAGAAGAAACATTATAGAAATTTTACAAGAGAAGCTAGAAAGGACTTTATAGAAAGCAGGAGTTTGCCAAAATGAGACCAAAAAGATGCACCCAACTCCATGCCTTCTCAACCGTTCGGCCTTTTCTGATTTCCCAACTCCCCTTGTCTCCCGACCCAAAAAGGCTGAGGAAGAACCCTCAACCACCTGTTGCACCAAGAGACCGAATGATGATTTTGACCTTGAGAAGAGAGCTTCCATCTCGACAATCTCCATCATGATGCTGAGATCCCAAACAACATGATGGTGCAAAATATCGGTAGCCCTATTTTTAGTGGTACCCTATATCGGCATAAGCCTTTGACATATTGAGTTTTGAAATTTGAATCTCATAATCGGGCTATCCCTAAGGCATGATAACTCTCAGTGAAAGGATCTCAACAAGTCGATTTCAAATCTCTCAAAGTCACTTCGTGACAATTGTTGAAGTCTCCACCCTTTATTTATAACTGCAAAGATGTAATCCTTACGACGGGAGACAATTAAAACATTCCAATAGTAAACATGCACAATGAATGAAAAATTCAAGTTTTCCAACTCTTTACAAAGCATTTATTGCAATATCATTTATTTGGTAGTTATCTTCATTAAACATCCTCACAACCTTTCGGGTAACAACCTTTGAACTTACTCCTTATGTCGTTTTCCTTTCCTCAAAACAACACAAGGAGCAATGGGTAAATGATGTTACATGAACTGAAAGCCCATTAATGCATAACATAGGTCTTGGGCCCAACAAGTAGATGAGTTGAGAACCTATCGAGACGCATCAATTACACGGATGCATCACTCCTGATCGGTGTCTGGTGACTAGACCTCACTCATTAGCCGAACCCCCTCAGTGCTCAGTATTTGGTCAGCCTAGAGTAATATTCTTTTTCCAAAAAACACGGAAATAGAATCTTGTAACAAGGAAAGAAATCTTCGAATCCTCTTCGATAAGGAAAGTAATCTCTTTGTGAGTTCTAATTTCCTCAACTTGGAAGACTCCAGATCTCCTAAGATTTCTTTTGATTCCCATAAATCTTAGGATGCCTTTACAAGAAAATTAGGATTTTGGCACTCCATATGCATACAAGACTCATAGGAGTAACTATATCATCACATGAACCCGATTGACCAGATAAGTTCTTTAAGCCTCAGAACTTATACAAAACACACAAAGACATACAGAGTTCTCTTTCTCTTTCATTCTGTTCTTTCTCTTTTCAAAAATCACTTTTTGACTTGAGTATCGTAGTCTCCCCCATTGAAGCACCCTCTAGCGGTCTTTTGCAATATGTTGAAATACGAATTTCAAGCCAACAGAACCATCATTTGTGGAGTCTAGACCCACTTCCATCAAATAAGAATTTTGAAATAAAATTTCATCAATTTTGTAAGATATTACCATTTTAATGAAATGTGGCAACTGGGATTTGGGATTGGAAACGTGGCAACAAACCCTAACGGCTCAACATGATAAACCCTCTTATCTAAAATTTTGAGTTCGAATGTTAAGATGAAAAGACATATGTTGAAATATTTAGTCTATAAATTAAAACCTATAAATTCTCGAATCGAATTAATGAATTTTCAAATATTCATGATCAAGGAAAAAAAAAACTATTCTCATTTTCATTTAATTGAAATGGGAATTATTCTAAGCTATTATTTGGCAAAAGTTATCTAGAAAAAAATTATTATGCATGAGTTTATTTTTTCTAATAATAATTGATTATAACAAATATAGTTGCAATGATTAATTATTTTTGAATAAGCATTTTTAAATAAATTTATTTAGGTATAAAAATTATAAAAAGAATATTATCAGTAAAGAAAAATTATAATAATAATGATATTATTGATTTTGTCCAATAATGATCAAGACATTTTGATTCATTAATGAAAGGAAAAAAATGTTAAAATATTTGTTTTTTCTTTAATGAGATGTTAATGTAAATTTGATCTAAAATAAAAAAGAATATCTAACGTTCAAGCATATATCAGATTTTAGTCGTCTATGATTTAGTAAATTTTTGTTGTAATACATGAATAACAAGAAAACCATTAATAAAAATGACATATATATTTGCTTAGTAGATTAAAATAATTTAATAATTGTTTAAATCTATACGTGCAGGCCATTAATAATTGTTTCTTGCTCATGTTGTTGTTAAATCTCTTTTTAAATTAGAATTCGATATTCCTATTTGTTAATATCTCCGATATGCTATACCCCGATATTTTTATAATTTCCATTGAATTGTGATAGAATCTAATCTTGCTAACATGGATTTTAGAACAAAGTATGGAAGAGTTGATAATGAATTTTCAAAAGCTGCAAGGAATCAACATTTCTTTCTATTTAGGCCCTCTATTTTCTGCATCACCTTCCCATATTCTTGAAATAAAACAACATTGTATCAATTTTTCAACCACTATTCTGGTTCTTGAAATAATAATAATGATAAATGGTGGCAATTGGCAAGTCCCTAAATGGCAAAAACTTCACTAAATTATTCTATGGCTAAGGGTAAGTCGATTAGCCAAGCCATGTAATGCTAAAATTTGAGCTGCCTTTTTAGTTAAATAAAAAACAAAAGAAGAGATTCTAATTTTATTCTTCACACGGTCTATTTTTGATGTTTCGTTTGTTTGTTAAAGGATGATATAGAAGTTCTCCCATCATATCAAAGTTCTAATTTTTTTGACCGTCTCTTCTTCTTCTTCTTCTTATTCAAAGACGAGGGCAAAGCCTAGAACAAGAGGAAAGAAAACTAACAAACTTATGAGTTTAATAGAAAAACACTAAACACTCTTAATAAAAGTCCCAAGTTCAAAATTTGAGAACAGAAAAACAGGTATCAAGAGAATCGGTCCTTAAATTGGGTCTCATAGCTGCTCGAATTCTATCTAAAACTATGTTTCGATAGTTCAAAAATTGTTGATTTTTTTCATTTTTAAGTTTCAAACTTAAGAATTGATTAAAAATTTAACATCTTTATTCACTAGACTAACTATCCGTTGATTGTTTAGTCCATTTTGAGAACATGGAACATAACTTTAGGAGGAACTTCTAGGACTTTTAAGACCAATAGGTTTATTATGAGCCAAATTTGCTAGACAATCTGCGGCAGAATTTGTTTCCTACAAACATGATGAAGATTGAACTGGTAGTCTTGGGATATCAAATTCTTACATTGTTGACCTACTACATGACGATTTTGTTGAAAAAGATCAAAACTGGGGTATTTATTTCACTCAAGATTGGGTCTCCCTAGCAGTAGTTCTACGCGTGGCTTCGCTTGTTGACAATGGTTTATAGGGGCCATTTTAGGTGTATATGTTGGTAAGGAAATCCCAAATTTCTTTATCAGTTTCAAAATGCTTGACCAATTACAAGTGATTTCCTAATGGCTCTTGCTCTCTCCATGGTCAACTCGTTCAAAATATTTAAAATCTTTTTCCCCTTGAGTTTGTACTCATTTTGGGATCACACCTATTTGAGACTTATAAGAAAGCTGCATGTGCTTCGTGCCCAAATGTTATAATTTATCCTATTCAGAAGAGTTAAGATTAGAAGTAAAAAAACTAATTCTCCATTGTTTTGTTCAAGAAAAGGAGATAATAGGGGCAGAATTTCAAGATACAAATATCAAAAATAAATTCAGTTCAATGATGTGGCAATAAGTATCTAATGATGGACAGATTTTTGTTGACAGGGCGGATGATGTGTTGACTATGTGGTAGTTGAGGTGCTCATCTTCAACCTTTAGTGGTTGATCCAGAAAAGCTAACAGGTAGTCAATTGAAATATATAGTCAAAATTCCAATATTGGTTGTAGTTCTTTTGGGCCAGAACTCAACCTTGAAAGAGGGCTTTGGATTTTACCAAAGCTCTATTACTATAATAAATTATTGTTCAAGCTATATTAAGAGAGAATAAATAGAATCCTAGAAACTTGCATTTTATAACGTATCACTCGATCTGTACAATAGACGTATTTATATAGAAGAGGATACAATGTTAACGGTATGATGATTATTTCACAAGAATCGAATATGGAATTTTATACTTAAAATTGAAATATCAAAAATAAACTTTATAGGATTTAGGGTTGAATCACCGAACATTTTGATACACAGGTCTAAAGAGCAGTCACGTGTAGATTTATTTTTTATTTTCACAATCCAAAAATTTCAAATGTGGTATATGATTTAGATCTTCAAGAACCCTTAAGTATTGGTGTTAATTTCTTCTTTTTGTTAAAATGTATATTGATATTTTTTTTTTTCATTTCCTTATTTACACCAAAAGAAGAGAAGTTTTTATTAAAGATAAAAAACTCATGTTTTAACTTCCAAAAAACCAACTTGTTTTGAAATTCAAAACAAGGGGGAGTTGGAATTTGTTTTTGTACAAAAAACTACTCCCCCCTTTTCTTTTATATTTTGAATCTCAAGGAAAAGGTTTTGATCGGGTCAAACCCACATGGACAACTCAGTTCCCATTTTCAATATCTCCCACTCATACATGAATGTTAAACCTGCATTTAGTTTAGTCATTTTAATATACCATCAATTTCATATAAAAAAATGAATCGTATGACCGGCGAGTATATCAAGAGATCATAATTATATATCGGTTAAACATATATAGCTACTCACCATTTAACACAATGAGAATATCAAGTGTCGCTATACCCCAGACTTCTTTTTACCACACACAATCAACATATCTCTTGTCCCTCAAACAATACAAATAAGTATATACTTGACTCAACTCAAATTATGCATTCACAATTATATTTTAAAATACTAAGTCAAAAACATAACTACCCGGCCTGTGAATACGAAATGACATGTCAGCTATAAGATAGTCTTCTTTTCATAGTACTATCTATCTGCTCCATTTTAGCTATTTTTCTAGATATGCACTATAAAACCGAATCAATTATAGTTTCTTGATAATATACTAAAATAACAATGCTACAATAAAGTTTTAAGAAACAGGTAAAAATCTAAGGGTATTAAATGAGATTAAATATAAACCTTTGGATCTCACACAATGAGGTTGAGAAATTCATCAACTCATTACTCATAGGGTCACAAAAGCACACGCGGTATGAAACACATATTACGATACATTTTCTACTCAGTTAGAAGTATATGTCTCTTTTTAAAAAATATAATATATCATACAAGTGTTAATCCAATTGTACCACAACACTCGACTTGACTTCTTATAAGTCCTCCGTGATCATCACAATTTCAGGAGAAAATCAAACCTGACTCGTAAACAAGCGTCATGGATTGTGGGAAATCTATTTCAATTACCAAGAAAATATATAAATGGTAATCTCATCTTAGTTCTGTACTAAGACAACATACATATGTTAATTAACCATAAATTAATATTGTCTCATCTTCACCTATCACACAGATATTAGAAATAATTGTTTGTGTGAGAGAACCAATCTCCAAAATTTGTCCGACATACTTTTAATTCAAGAGATAAGAACTTGTAAATACAAAATAAATTCAAATATCAAAATTATAAGCATTATATCATAATCATTGTATATACAAAACAATTAAATTCTATGCAATTCGAGAGATTTTACATATTTTAAAAATACATCTCTAAGTATAAGTTTCGTGAACGGATCAACCACTATCAAATGTGTAGGTATATACTTCAACGTCACATCTCTCTTTTCAACAATGTCTCGAATGGAGTTGAACTTTGTATCTATGTGTTTGGTTCTCCCATGATATTTGAGATCTTTTGTGTAAGCGATAGCTGATTGACTATCATAATAAATTGTCACAGCTCCTATTGAATCGCTTACGATCCCTAAATTTTGTAAAAACCTTCTTGACCAAACACATTCTTGAACTGCAAAAATACAAACTATAAACTCTGCTTCCATTATAGATAATGATACACATTTATTTTTTGCTTCTCCAAGAGATGATGCCATTATTCAGTAAGAAAATATAACCTGAGGTGGATTTATGTTCATCTAAATCACCACCCAAATTAGTATCTGTGTATCCATTTAATGACAAATCATTTCCTTAATAACAAAAGGAATAGTCTGTAATTTCTTTTAGGTATCACAAAATCCTCTTTATAACAATCCAATGACTCCGACCTAAATTGGATTGATATCTGTTGATCAAACCCATGACATAGCAGATGTTAGGATGAGTACATATCATAGCATACATCAAACTCCCAACAGCATTGGAATACGATACTTTTGACATCTTATGTTTTCTTTTTCAGTAGTTTTTGGACATATCGTTAGGTTTAAACTTTCGTTTTTAGCCAGAGAAGTATCAATAGATTTACAGTTATCTATCTTAAACCATTCTAGAATTTTTCTTGAGACAACACTAATAATCTCTTGGAACGATATCTATGGATCTTAACACCCAGTATATATTCTGCCTCACCCATGTCTTTCATTTCAAAATTTGATGACAACCAATTCTTGATATTCAAGACATACTCTATATTGTTTGTGGTTAACAATATGTCATTGGCATATAGAGATAGAATTACAAATTTGTTATTAGATTTTTTCACATAAATACAATGGTTTTCGTCTATTATCATGAAGTCGTAAGAGATTACAGTTATGTGAAATCTCAAATACCTATTTGAGGCCATAAATTGATCTATTCAATTTACAAATTTTGTTTTCTTGGTTTTTAACTATGAAATATATTGGTTGTTTTATGCAGATTTTTTCTTTAATTCTCCATTAAGAAAGACAATTTTTACGTTCATCTTGTACAATTCTAAATTTAAATTAGTTACAATAGCTAACAATAGGTGAAAAGAGGTAACTCTCACTATTGGTGAGAAAATTTCTTCATAATCAATACCCACTTATTGGATACAATCTTTTGTTACTAATCAATTTTTGTACCTCTCAATTGTTCCATCAGTCTTACATTTAATTTTGAAAACCTACTTGTTCCCAATAGTTATGTGCCTAGGTGGATGATCAACCTGTTCCCAAACTTGGTTGGATTCCATCGACTCCATTCTTCCTCCATTGCTTTCACCACTCATCCTTGGCAAGATAGAACAAAGCCCCATTCACAATTTTACGCTCATCCTCATCTTATGGAGAAATGATAAAAGCGTGCCCTTCAATTTTATAATAACGTTTACGCACACTTTTCCTAATATTTTTACGAATCGATTATTTGGTTGGATCGTTAGAACTTGAATCCCTCCCTTGGAATCATCTAGAGATTCAATTTATCGAGTTTCCCTTGATCCATCTGGTATAGATCTATTATCTGAATTATTTAATTCAAACAAAAACTCACATTTTGTTATTTCACCTATACTAAATAAATCATCTTAAAAAAATATCACATTTTGTGATTCAATTTCTATTACAGTACTATCATTACATTCACCGATGAATACATAATCTTTTGACTGATTAGAATATCTAAAAATGATACATTTGTTTTCTCGGAAACCAAACTTTCCAAATTTATTGGAAGAGTTATGAATATAGGCTGCCGATCCCTAAAGTTTGAGACTTTCAGACTTAGTGTTCTACCATTCCAAAGTTCATACGGTATCATTGGTACTGATTTTGAAGGCACCCTATCCAAAATATAGGTTACAATTAACAATGTATCTTTCCAACAGGAAATGGGCAAATTAGCCTATGCCATTATAGATTTCGTTATATTCAACAATATTCTATTCTTTTTCTCAGTAGCACCATTATATTAAGATGTATGAAAAATAGTCAATAGTCTAATAATTTATTTTCGCTACAAGATCATTGAATTGATATAATAGATATTCATGATCTCGATTTGTTCCCGAGATTTTAATTGTTCTATCAATTTGATTCTCCACTTAATTCATATAACGTTTAAAACACTCAAGTGTTTTAAACTTTTGAGAAATCAAATAAATATAACCAAATTGCATGAAATCATCTATAAATATAATAAAATATGACACTTCATGTCGAGTCTTCACATTCATTGGATCACAAATGTCAAAGTGAACCAATTATAATAGAAATTCAGCCCTTACGACCTTTCCGAATGATTTTCAAGTCATCTTTCTAGCAAGACAATATTTATAATTCGATAAATTAACTTTAGTAAGCGAACCCAAGAGTGCTGCTTTCATTAGTCGATTTATCCTATCCTACCCAATATGACCAAATCTAGCATGCTATACTTTGCTATCAGTATCACTAGAAAAATAAATATTTAATGAAATATAACGATCAATATAACAGTTAAATATTTGTTTGTCATAATTCAAAGTGATAAAGTCATCCAAGAGATGTCCAGAACCATAATACACATCATTATAATAGATATAGACCCTATTATGGAAAAGTTTAAGTCATAACAAAGTCCAAGAAAAACAACAACAGAAACTAAATTTCATCGAATCTCCGATGCATAGAGAATATCATGCAAGATTAGGGTTTTGTCACTTCGTAACTTTAGTTTGTAAGTGCTAATCCTTTTTATCTCTACTCTCATATTGTTCCATATATATATTCATCTTGTACTAGGAGGAACTCGATGAAAATCCATAAATGTTTCCCAATCTCTTGTCACATGGTCTGTTACTCCTGCGTCTATAATCTATACAAGATAAGATTTAGAAAGTAAAACAATACTAGAAACATTTACAATACTTAGTGAAGCATAACAAGGTACTACATTTTTCACCTCGAGGCATTCTCGAGCGAAATGACCATGAGCTTTGTAATTGTAGCACTTTAGTTTACTCTTCTCACTTTTCTTCCAAAACTGCTTACGTTTGTTCTTGCGGTTGGAATTGTTCTTCTTGGATCATTCTTCAGCTTTCTTCCCTTTCTTGCCTTTGTTCCTATTTCTTTTGCACTTAAAGCCCAGAACTTTTTAGGAACTAGACTTAGATACAAAGGCATTAGAAATTGATCTTATGGCACCAAACCACTCATCTTCGAGTTCCACATGGCGAGCAGTATTAGAGAAAGTCTTAATAATATCATTATAAGTCAGATTGACTTTCAATTGATCTCACTGATTTGCAAGGGATTGGATTAAAATCTAAACCTACTGCTCATTAGAGAGAACATAACCAACTGATTTCAATTCCCTTATCATGTTTAACATGGCCCTCAGATGCTATTTGATGTTGTGATCAGCTTTCTTTTAATATGTGTCAAACTTGATTGTCAACTGGCTCAAACGGATCACATTAGTACGTCTATACTTCTCTTTAAGGTACACCCATATGTCATGAGTAGTAGGAAATTATTCACATTTGTGAATGTGATCATCAGCAATAGAACTGATTAGGATGTCACGTGTAGTGGAATCTTTCTTCTTCCACACCTAGTAAACTTCTTGATCTCTTCTCTGCTGAGTAGTGTTTCCACTTCAAAGTCTTACACGATATGGTTGATGCCCTCTAAGGATCCTACTCTTCCAGCACATACCATATCTTATAGCGCCAAATATTATAATTGTCGCCATAAACTTTTCACCTTTATTAAGCTCTGCTATTATGGATTTTGATATAATAATCTAGGTTTTTAAAGAGAAGTAATCGTGAGTTTTCATATTCATTTAATGCATACAATTTTGTGCTTAAAATCAATATTTATGATAAACAAACACATTGTATAGACTCGAAAGTTTATTAAGTTCTCAATCATCATCCATGATCTAAATGTTTGATTACCATAAATTTAATTTTTAAAACAACAATATACAATAGATTTTAGGTGAGAATTATTTAAAATTTTCCAACATAAAACCTTTCACTAAAAATACTGTATATATTTAGAATCATACGAAATAAGAATATATATTTTTCACACACATGCATACACACATAGATATGCATAGCTTTTACAATATTAATGACATTCTAAATACATACTTATAAACAATGGTATACTACACATGTCGATAGATTTTTACTATTCATAATTATAGTACATAACTATATAACAAAGAAAGAAAAAAAGTCACATTCATTCATTCCTTCTTTTCCTCCATACACATATGAGTAACCATATTGACCACTTATTTTGAAAGCCTATCGATAGGACCAAATCTCCTAACAGTTGTAGTGTAGAGCCGTTTATCCTTAACGATAGTGATTTCTTTATCTTAATCTCTATCTGTTTAGCTCTCCACTTTTTAAGTAATTTTAGTCTAAGAATCTTGAGAATGAAACATTCAGTCTCCTCTAATATTTCATCAGTTATTCTAGCTAGATTATCAGGGAGAAAATTCCTTATTATATTAATCTTGGCTTCACCTCCCCCAAACTAGTGGCCCAAACACAGAAGTCCATAGTATTTTCAACAAGATAATTATATGTCAAGTCCCTGAACTTTACCTCCAATTCACAAATTGGTCTTTGAATTCAAAACGCAACGGTTGAGAACTTAGACTTTAGAAACCGTAATAAGTTGCTCTTTCCATCAATAACGGCGCCTAGTTGGCTGTTAAGTGCTGAGCTGGTTCCCTGTGGTAGATGATTGGGCTGCCTTGTGGCAGTAAGTGCTGACGAGTCATGCGATACGTCTGCACCGGCCATACCAAATTTTGCCACGTCAGCAAAATTATTGATGTGGCATGACACATCATCAAGGTTGTACGTTTTCTTCCCAAGTGGATTTTATTTGGCACCATTCTTCCCTCCAGTTCCGTTGTGTATAAAGGGGTTTGGTTAAAGAAAAAAAAAACAAAAGCAAAAAAAAGTGTTGAGAGGGAGAGAACAGAGGTCAAAGGAATGGTTTGAGAGAGACTGAGAATATTTGTACAAGATGCATAGGAAAGAGGGTTAGGGTTTAGGCAAGATTCGGAGGGTTTAGTGTTCAAGGAAGTTTGGGTTTCTGTTTTGGCAACATCCATTCGAAGGAGGGTTAAGGTTTGGACTCGGTGTTCATCTCTTCTTTCTGTCGACAAAGTAGCCACAGGATGTCATCAAACACAGTATCTTCATCACTGAAGTGTAGATGCAACTTTGATACTATTTTGGTGACTTCATGGTCGGCACGGAATCCATCACGAAGGTTCTATGGTTGCTCTAAGTTTTGGGTATGTTGAACTCTATTTTGGTGTTTTAGTGATTTTTTTTGTGGTATGGTTGCCTTAAACTTAATTGTGGTGAATGTTAATGTTTTTGTAGGAAGGTAATGCTTGTGATTTTTTTGAATGGCATGACCAACCTTTCAGCCCTCGAGCAATTGAAGTCATTCACAAGTTGAAAAAAAAAAGGTGGATGAGCTGGTCTGCAACCATGTAATAGCTGATTGGAGATTAAGAATGCAGGATGCAAGAAGTACTATTGAGAGGATGAAGGAAGAGAACAATCATCTGTTGCACTATGCTGAAGAGGTTGAGGAGATGAATTTGAGAATGAAGGAAGAGATTTGGAGGTTGCAGGACATGAAATAGAAGAAGGTTAAACCCATTTGGAAAGACTTCATACACCTGGCTGGAATATTGTCAATGGGAGTAGTTCTGTTTTTAGCTGCGTTGTATACAGTTGGATAGGTTATGGGATTTAGGAGAAATTTTGGTTTTTTTTTTTTTTGATCAAGCTACTAATGTAATCATTTACCTTCATATCTAATGTATAAGGCTGTATTCTATGTTGTATTGCATAAGGTTTAACATTGTTGTAACGAGCACCTTTCACTGATGTTAACAATATTCTGAGCATTCTGAATTTCAAAATCCCAGGGTGCATATGAAAGAGAAATTGATGAACAATTGATCAACATATTTGACAGTCTTAGCATGCCTCAAGCATACATAAATTAATCAACAAGACTGAAATGCAGCAAGGCAGTGTACTCTGTAAAGACTGAAATGCATGCTCATAAAAACAAATCTCATTGGGATATTTCTATCTAAAAATACTCAACCCATTGGGAAAAAAGAAAATAATTTATCATAAAAACAAAGTTATTCTTTCTTCATGTCTAAAATAACATTATTACAAAGTTATACTCAGTCCAACACAAGTCTTCCTGAAGTTTACAACATCAAAAATAATTCTACACATACTTGTTCCAGACAAAAAAAAACTAAAAATGTTACAACATCCTATCATCTACTTCATTGTTCAAAAATTGTTGAGAAGCTGTCTACGATGCCTGTGATGCATACTGGCTTCTGAACTGTTAGGTAGAAGGATAGAACCCTTGTGATGTACCATATGGGTGGCCTTGTATAGAAAAATTATATTAGTTCATCCAATTAGTACTACAAGAATAATATGGATCCAAATGTAATCATTTACCTTGTTCACAGTTGAGTCGCATGATCTCTTGTTGTGTCCTGGTTGCTAGCAAATACTACACTTGATGACAGTTCCAACTCTAGAAAGTGAATGGGGATTTGTCGGTAGGGTATAAGTGGGCTCGTTTTTCCTTTTTTGATGGCATTCTAGCTTTTCTTTTGTAGTTGGGAGGTTAACAAAGTGGAGACTAGACATTTGTCACATACATTTGGTTCATTACAAGGATAAACAATAGGTGTATAGCACTTCACATAACGGGCTGAACTATAACAACCACATACATATTTCTCTAGTTATTCTCTACAAACAAGCATGCAACTAATTGTATGCACATAAGAAATGCCACATAATGACCATGCCCTACAACTGCAAGTCCTATTGTCCAAATCAACAATAAACTTATTGAAAAATGATGTTACCTTATATATCTCACTACCCGCTAAGGTTAGAAACCATTGTCTACTGAGCCTTTTCTATTTTTCAAGTTTCCTTTGATTGACAGGACAAATATCACCATGGAAAGATGATATTTTGCTCCTATTTTTAGAAAACTTAGACATCAACCCACACCTAATCACCTCTAATAAACTGATCATAGGCATGTCTCTTGCATCCAAAATTTTAGCCTTGAATGATTCACAAATATTGTTAACCAGTAAGTTACACTCACTGTAATCAAAAAATATAAACCGTGTCTAAATTTGGGTAGGCTTCTTCATCAAACAGGCATACGCAACAACATCTGATGTCTGAATATCTCTCATCACTCGAATGAACTCAATCTCATATATGGCCCTGACAGTAGCATAGAATATGTTCTTCAACTCCAAGTCTTTGAACTTCTTATGTACATTATTGTACAGGTCGCACATATATTTTATGCTCAGAATGTGGAGACAACATAGAAATAGCATTAATTTGTCCTTACACACAAACAGGTCCATGTGAAACCAATGTCCATTGGGAGATTAAAAAGTCATAGGTTTCAAGATAATTGTCCACTTTCATATGTTCTGCTGGTCAGACATGAAGATCCATCTCCTATCATCTCTAATGTCCCCAAGTAAGTGTTGCAGGAACCACATCCAAGAATCTGTCTCCTCCAACTCTACAATTGCAAAAGCTAGTAGAAAAATTCTATTATTTGGGTCTTTTCCAACCGCAACTAGCAATTACCCTCTATAAGTAAATTTGAGAAAACATCCATCCAATCTAATAAATAGCCTACAAGCTGCCAAAAATCCCCTTTTACAAGCCTCCAGACAAATGTACAATCTTTTGAAAATTGAAGTTAGAGGATATTGGATGGATAAGGGTGCTCATCACCACAAGGTACATAACTCTCTATTTTGTAAGTACTTCCCTTGTTTGTTCTCAAAATCTCTTCGAAATATGGTCTTAACAAAAAGAATTGTTCTTCAACATTTCCTTCTGCTAGTATTTTAGCCAAATGTCTTGCCCTCCAAGTCTTTATTCTTACACAGCTAACCATAAATTTCTCTAACTTTTTGTTAAAGAGTATGCAATTTTATCTTAGGATCACTTTGGATACTCTTCATCCATTTCCCTGCAAGCCACTTAGCTGACGTATGTCTATTATTCCAACTTTTATGACAACTATGTTCAGCCTTACACATCACTACAATTGCTGTCTTCTCATGACCTTGAAGTTTTTTTGCATATACCAACCAATCACAACTCTCAACACATTTAACTCTTACTCTATCCTTGTCATTTTTTACAAATATGATATTCCTTCCACTATAGATAGCATAATCTTTCAATACTTCTTTAAGAAAGTTTAGACTTTCAAAAATTTGCCCATTCTTGAATTCAATAAATTTAGAGTTGTAATTTCTCTTGAACTCCTTATATCCATATTCGCAATTTTTCCTACCCTAAAGCCCTTCATCCTCATGCTCATCCTCCTCTTTAATTGTGTATTCTAAGTCCTCCTCCTCATCTGCCTCCTCACAATCAAAGAAATGAACACGTCTAGAATATTCCTCTTCTTCTGAGTTTACGATGCCCTCTTTATCACTTGCATTGGGCATTTCACCCTCTATAGGATTATCACTAGATATTGCCCCCTCATTTTCTTCCCTACAACTCTCAATTTCAGTACTTTGTTTAGAATCACTAGTCAACAAAATTTTAGTTGTAAAGCCCTCACTACTCTCTATATCTTCATCACTCACATTAAATACTTCTGCATCATTCTCCAATACACAAGCCTCATCAACACTATGTTCTACATAAAAATGAATTTCCTTATCCTTTTTCCTTTCATCCAAATAAGATAATAATGCAGAATAAGATAATATTGGGCTCAAACCATCTCCAGGCAAACGTTTCCATGACCTTACATAGTTTTTATAACCTAACTCCCCTACCATATGCCCTAATTCAAATATTAACATTCTATCTCTATCACAATTATCAAAATATGTTAAATCACCACCTTCATAACTATTTGATCCTACAAATTTACCACCATGATAAAATACAGCTGTGAATTTGGTCTAATCTATATCTGAAGAAGCAAAAATTTTGAAAAATCCTAAGATATTGTACACATAGCATTTAAATAAATTCAACATAATACAGTTAATTGAACATGCTTAAAAACTCAGACAGCAACACATAATAGATTCAATCACAGAAATTAAACAAATTATAAAGCAGATCTTATAAAAATATAAACAAAAATAGCAAATTTAATAACCGAAGCACTTCAAATTATAGCAACATGATATTTTAATAACATGTTATTGACAATTTAAAAGAAACCCTAATTTCAACCCTAATTTGAAACCCTAATTTTTTTACAAATCCTAATTCTTAATGAGCTCTAAATATTTCGAACCCTAATTTTATAAATTTTATAATAATATAGATTTAATCACATTTTATTAACAAATTTAAAGAAATCCCCAATTTTATGAAATCCTAATTTTTTGAAACCCTAATTTTTATGAAACCCCTAATTTTATATGAAACACATTTTAACACTTCAGATTACAGTAGTACTAAGTCAAAGGTTAGATTACATTCCTTATAAGGACCCCACGTTGACAAAATAACTTCAACCCAGAACAATCGCGACCCAACAATCCGGGACTACAAGCATTAAAAAACACATACCTTGGTCACCACCCAAACCGAACTATTGCTTTCCTTCGAACACAGTAAAAAAATCCCTAAACTTCACTAATCCCTCTGTATCTCCTTCGAAATCTTCACTCTCTCTCTAGAAACCTAGACAAACGCATCATTTTCGTCTCCATCTCTACTATGCATGTCCCTTCATTTTCTCCTCCTTTTTTTTTTCTTTTTCTTATTAACTAAATTACAATGAGACCGGAGGGAAAAATGGTGCCAAATAAATTCCACGTGGGAAGAAAACGTACAATCTTGATGTCGTGTCATGCCACGTCAACAAAATTGCTGATGTGGCAAAATTTGGTTTAGCCGATGCGAACATGTCGCATGTCGCGTTAGCACTTACTGCCACAAGGCAGCCAAATCATTTGCCACAGCGAACCAACTCAACACTTAACAGCCAGCTAGGCGCCGTTACTGATGGAAGGACCAGCTTGTTACTATTTCTAAAGTCTAGATTCTCAACCGTCACGTTTTGGAATTCAAAGACCAATATATGAATTGGGGTAAAGTTTAGGGACTTGATATATAATTATCTCTATTTTCGACTCATAACTTTCGAGTGTTCCGGCAAAGCATGCATTAGGTTCATTTTATAATTCATCATTATATCCAACTTTGTCAAACATTCTGGAGTCCTCTCGCCTTGATATCTCCCCTAGAGAATAACAAGAGTGCATTTGATCATCACCATATCCTAAAAATAGGGTAAACTAGAGCTGTTATGACCTGTGACACTACCCGGTCAAGACTCGAGCTCGAGCTCGGTCAACTCGAGCTCGGGTCAAGCTTGAGCTCTACTATTTCTATATTGAGCTCGAGCTTGAGCCCAAATTATGTCAAGCTTGAAGGCTTGTCGGGTTACCCGACATATGAGAAATAACGTATATGCCCCTGTTGTTTTTAGCAAATTACAAAAAATTATTATTGAATTTAAAATTTTAAAGGACGGAAATGTAATTTTGCCTTTTTTCACTTTTTTCTTTCATCATTTCTCATTCCGGAAGGATCTCAAATTGTTCTCTCCTCTCGGGTGACCTAACAGAGGCGATCTCTCCTCTCGCGGTGACCCAACAAAACCTAGTAGAGGCGATCTCTCCTCTCGTAGTGACCTAGCAAAGACGGGATCTCTCCTCTCACGATGACTTAGCAGAGACACGATCTCTCCTAAGCTCTAGCGTCTCGTGGCGAAGATGAAGCTTTGTGTGCGTTGTGCGGCGAAGTGCAGTGAAGATCTTGTTTTTGTGTCCGTCGCTACTCCAATTTCACAACTCAGAGATCGATTCAAAGGTAAAATCTCTCCCTTTCTCTCTCTCTCTCTCTCTCTCTCTCTCTCTGTGTCTGGGGTTTCACAACTCAAGCCTAATCTTGCCCCACGAGGCCCGCGACACTCGAGTTTGAGCTCCTCGATGATACTTCGAGTTGAGCTCGAGCTCTAGAATAACAGGCTCGACGAGATCGAGCTCAGGCTCGACGAGATCGAGCTCGAGCTCGAGCTTGAGCTCACTTACAATTGACTCGAGCAGAGCTCGGGTATTGTGATACCCAAACTCGACCTGTATGTCATAACAGGGCTAGAGTAAACATCAAATTGGTCATGAAATCAATCATAAAATTTTAAAATATTATTTCTAATGATTACACTCAAACATTCAATCAATTTATGTTGAAAAAACAAATTTTTTATACATAAATCAATGAGAACATAATTAATAGGTATTGAAAATTTTAATTTAGGTAGCCAACTATTATAAAATAATTTTCTTAATATATGAAAAAAAATTTTAAAATTTTTTAAACTAAAAATTAATTTTTTTGTAATTTTTTTTTAAAATTTTACTAATTTAAAATCAATAAAAAATATTTTTCATCTTAGAAAAATAAATAAAAATTATAGAAAAATTCGCAGAGAATTGAAAATTATTTTGTAAAATTTTCGGCTGGAAATGACCTTTCACACGCCATCACGTGCCATTGGGAAGGGCGGGCAAGTTAGGCCACACGCCCACTCGCCTAGGGTGGCACATGACCTCGACACGCCGCCTTCCCGGTGGTTTCAAGCTTTCAAATTCCAGTAACCCCCCATTTTCGGTATCTCTGATTCTAATTATGGTCTTAGTTTTCGGATCAGATGCCTAGAGCCTAGAGTTTGGGTCACACGCATGCACGACCAAGAGTGGAATTGTCACGGGTCTACTATTCATCTTCTTCCTCCTAGTATGAAATTTCTGCATTTTGTCGCCAACTTCTCAAGGCCATATCTCCTTTATTTTTAACAATGTTCTAACATGGCATTTAATATGACCCATATTATTTTCTCACATAAAAAAATTAGAAAACAATCTTTTCATACTCTGATACCATTGATAATTATTTCATAATAATCAAATATGGAATTTCATGCTTAAAATTGAAATATAAAAAATAAACTTCCCAAAATCTAGGATTGAACCACTAACTCTTTTGATACACAGGTCTAAAGAGCAGTGATGTGCAGATCTATTTTTTATTTTTACAATCCAATAACTTTGAATGTGATATATGATCTAGATCTTCAAAAACTCTCAAGTGTTGGTATTCCTTTCTTCTTTCTGTTAAAACGTATATCAATAATTTTTTTCATTCCCTTGTACCAAAAGAAGAGAAGTTTTTATTAAAGATAAAAAACTCACATTTTAACTTTCAAAAAACCAATTTGTTTTGAAATTCAAAACAAGGGGGAGTTGTAGTTAGTTTTCGTACAAAAAACTACTCCCTCTTTTCCTTTATACTTTGAATCTAAAAAAAAGGTTTTGGTCGAGTCAAACCCATATGGATGACCCGGTTCCCATTTCCAACATAGTATATTTGCAAAATCAATTGAGTCAAGATATATTGATTTCTCTATTAATGGGCTATGATAATGCTTAACGATCCCCATTGATGAATTGTGAAATATGCTCAATCACACAGTGATTGGTGCTATCACCTACCTCTCCATATGCCCCAACATGTGAAGAAAAACAAGCAAGGCCAAACTTGATCTAAGAATTTCATCCTACTGTACTCAAGTTTACTTGAAGCCAAAGTTTCATTATCATTGAAGAAAGCATCCAAGTCTTTGTTTTCATTAGTCTTTCGTTTTTTTTTTTTTTTTTTTTTATGTGTAAAGCATATTATGATACGAAAACTTACAAAACAGTGCCAGGATTTCTATTCCAGGCTCTAGGCTATAGATGGAATTGTTAGATTTAATCGCATACACGAAAGTATGGTAAATCATAAAAAATTAAATAATTGGAATTTTCGGATAAATATTTCAATGCATGGATCTTCAAAAATTAACCAAGTCGCGAACTCGCTCATACGGATCACTCGGTCGGGATGATGATCACGAAATTGAACCACCACCACAGTACCATGATGCCTCAACCTAATGACGAGAGAAATTTTGCTATTCGAAAATTTCTCAATCTCTCGATAGATTTTTCTCACTCTAGAGAATATCTATCTCACTCAACATCTCTCTCAATCTCAAGCAGAGTTCTCTCTCACAAAACTCTCTCAAAGAATTGCAATTCATGTAGGTTTGGTTAAGAGATTAAAAGGGGAGTTTTAAGTCATGGTAGGTTAGTGGGATAATAGGAGTTATCCCATTATACCAAATTAATTTAATTTATTTTATGGTTAAATGCCCCTACGTGGACATTTACCAATATTGTTCATTTGCACATGAGAATATTTTACGTTCGTCATAAGATCATAACTCATGCAATCTATCATATCATCCTACTGGATTTTCATATAAGATTGAGTATCATGCGATCGGAAAGTATACATATAAGTAAAGACTTCACAATACACCTGTTAGGATGACAAAAAAACTATCGTTAGTACCAAAAAGAACTTGCTATACCTCAAATTCAATGCAATTACATCGATCGAGTCACTTTCCCCATCGAAAGTGATTCTCAATCATTTGTTCGATTGTATATTCACTATTATGTTTAAATCTCAATATTAATTAATATAACTGGTCAACCAGTAAATACAATATAATAATATAATGTCGATTGGTTTTTCTTTTTTCAAACTTGAATCTATCAGTTTCAATTCAACTGTTTTTCTAGACCAGCTTCTTATACCTCAATTTATCTTCCGGTCCATAGGTAAACAGACTAAACTAACAAGCACAGAACCAATACTTTTAGAAACAATCGAAAGTAATAAGGGTATAAAAGATTCCACCCAATGGATGGAATTTAGTTTTGGCACGTTAATTTCTCTTTTTTTTTCTTTTTTTACAATTGATAGGGTTAAAAATTTTCAAAATATTGACGCGGGAAAGAAAAAGTTTTTGAAAATTTAAAGGTAGTAATAATATAGTAATGTATGGTATGGTATGTGTATTGATATAGGTAGTGATAAAATAGTAATAATGCATTATAATGAAGAAGTAATGTAATATATAATAAAATGAATATGTAATAATTAAAAAAATTGGTAGAAGATAAAATCTAAAATATGCATGCGCCCTTGCTTGCGCAGGCATGCTCGGGGGCGCCCGCGCTAGCATGACATGCGCTTGCTTGTGTGGTGGCATGCGCTGGTGCCTGCGCTGGCATGTCCAGGTGCCCGCGGGCGTTGCATGCGCGACAACACCTTGTGGCATGTGCGGGCGCCCGACGCTTGCATGCACGCACATGCACGCCACTTTATTTATTATATAAAAATTTTCAAATATAAATTAAGTATATAAAAAATTTCAAATATATGTAAAATAATGATATAATTAATATAATTAATTTAAATAATATAATGATATAAAATTTAGGTATTTACATTAACAAAAATAAAAACATAAAAAATTGAAATACAGAAAATACAAAATAAAATTAAAGATTTAATAATAAAAAAAAACCGGTACAATAAAATTAAACTTACAAAAGCTAAAAAAAAGGAAAAAAATAACATGCTCCTAAAAATTTATTTGAGTGTCTAAACCAAATATATTATAAATTATTTCTCACAAATCTCCTTTTCCTTCAAAGCCAAATATATTATAAATTATTTCCCACAAATCCTCTTTCTTTCTAATAAGCTCTCCTCCTTTCTTCCTTAATAAGCTCTCCTCACTCAAAACTCAAAAGCTCTCCTCACTCAAAACCCAAAACTCAAAACTCAAAACTCTAACCTCAAATCTCAAACCTTGCGACTTAACCAAAATTTCATTCCAAATTTTCTTAACTCAAAATAGAAGCACTAAATGAGATGAGTATTGTTTGAGAGTGTGTTAATTATTTTAAGAGTGTGTTATGTTATAGGGTTATAGGTGTTAATCTTTGGATCAAATTTTGGGAGTTGTAAGTTATTTGAGAGTGTGTTAATTTTGATAGTATGTTCTATTGTAGGGTTATAGGTGGTAAGTATGTATAAGTATGCATAAGTGGTAAGTTAGTGAATAAGATTATGATATGTGATAAGATGATATGATAAGAAAAAATTATTTATACACATAGAGTATTACAATATATCAATCCTCTCAATTTCCCCGTCTTTCCTTTTCTTTTTCTTTATCTTTTCTACTTTGGTTTTCTCTGAAACCTTTTCCTCTTTGTTTCATCCATCTTCATCTTCAACATAATATCATCACGCACTGTATTATGTTCGGATATTAGAAGTTTGAGAAAATATTCTTTTCTCAACAAATTAAGATTCTGAAAAATAAAGGAAGAATGAAATAAAACCATCAATATTTCTGAAAAAATAATACAACAACACAAATATAATAAATAGATAAGATAAGAAATGCAAAAAATAACATACTTCTTGAGTTGGTGGAGTTATAAATAATCTTGGTTCTCATATCTCCAAAAATCTCATAACAAATATTCCACAATCATTCCTATACATAAAAAAATATACATTAAATTACAGAATAACTTCTAATAATTAATTAATTTAAATTACTAGGTTGTTGTGGAATTTCAACATGAATGGCTTCTGAGATAATGAAAGAATTTTCATAAATCTTCTCAAGACAATCTTTCTGGAGAAGGAAAAGAAGTATAGAGAAATCAATGAAAATATAATAGTTGATAATTTGGAAAAAATTTGATATTTATAGCTGTTAAATAATTAATTACCATCAAAATTTCCAACTCATCATGTTCATGGCCTCTGAAATGATACCCTGAGTCTAAAAGATAGATAGTCTGTTTATCCACATAAAGAGCGTAACAAAACCAATGTTGTTTGAATATTACAGGGATAAAAACCTGTTAGTAAGAGTATACTAATCATAGCCCATAGGATAAAATAAAATAACAGAGATAAAATCAAAAGATAAATATATAATATAAAATAACTCACTAGGTTACATAATCGGAAGTTAAATCCAAATGCTTTCTGAGACAAAGAATTATCAACTATAGAAATATCCCACTTTCTTTTAGGCTTGCTTTCCATAGATGCAACCACAGACAACTAAATATAAAATAAGTATAATAAGTAGATGAAAAAACATTATTAAAGAATGAAATTTGAGAACAAAGAGAAAAGAATAATATGATAAATTCATACTGAATAAGAAGTTGAGGAAAGATGAAAGTTTATATCTAAAACCATAATGGTAAAACGCATTTTGATAATGACTTTGAGAATAAGTTTGGATTGAAGATGATATTGAGGAAGCATATATAACAATCCATCGTCTGCAAAGATAATTAATAATAAGTAATGTAATATGAAAAATAAATACAAAGAATTCATAATTCATACCAACGTACCAATCCAGTAAGGCAGTAATAGCTTATAGGCATCTGTCCAGCACATGTAACTTCCATGAATATTACACAAAATTGTTCTATAAATTGTCATAAATATTAAATTCCGTCAAATATCTCTAAAAATTGAAAAATTAGATTCAGTCAAATATCTCTAAAAATTAGATTCCAAAATAACAAAGACAAAGGTTGTGAGACATTTACCTAGCATTATTTTTTATGGGTTTTCGACCATAAAAAACCCAAACACTTTCCTCCTCATCAGAAAATGACCTAACCTTAACAAAGGGCAAGAAAGATATTTGGTTTGTCTTTCCATCTTTCATTTCAGTTAAGGCATTTATTACTTCATATTCATATTCCGTATCTTTATCCTTCTCCTCGTCAAAAGCCTCCTCCCATCCTTTCTCATCCAAACCCTCCTCCTTCTCCAGACACTCCTGCCCATTCCCTTTCTCTTGCCAGGCTTTGTCCTCGTCCTCCTCCTCTTGCCCCTGCCGGGCTTTATCATCATCCTTCTTCTCCTCCTCCTCCTTGTGGGCATCACTAAAATCACTAGCCTTAACTTTCCATTTCTTTTGCTTTTTTCTCTTCTTTTGTTCTTCCTTCCCTTCTTCATCTTCTACATACTCACAAAGTCTGCGCAACATATCATGATGCATTTGTAACAAATTGGAATGAATTTGAATTGACTTCTCCACAAACATTTTAATTTCATGTTTGATGCTGATTCTCTGCAATTGCACATAGTATAAGTACTCTATATAAAGTGCTTGTGAGTGGTATAAAGTAGTGATTATAAGTTTACCTTAATTTTTTCTCCACTTCCTTTAACACCATGAACACCAACACTTGCTTCTTCAGCTTCTTCAACACTTGCTTCAATAGATTTTTCAACAGATTTCTTAGACAATAAACCCTATAAAAATAAATAGTATAAAAGGTGAATAAATCTATAAATAAATAGTATACTATTTAGAGTCTATAGTTATTACATAATGCATATAAACTTATTTTAACTTACATACGTTTATACGCTCGGATTCAAGTCTTCGATTTACCCGATCCGTCGTCCAATAACGAAGGGGTAAATGTGTTTTTTTGTCCCCCAAGTCACCAACTCTAACATTCTCAAAATAAAAGATCTATACATAAAACAATATTTGTTAAATATTGTTAAAGTAGATTGTATTCAATCATTAAATTGAAAGCTTACCATAAGTAAAAATAAACAACCACCGATGCCTGTTTTCTTTCTGTGTTCCATCTCTCTTGCTCGACGTTTGAATTCAGAAATCTCATCAACTAACCATTCTAATACAAATTTAGCCCAATTATATTGTCGAGCATTCTCAACATCAATAGTTGCAGTAAGATGTCTGGAAGCTGGGAAAACATTTGTAGTTGGACATAAAAAGCATCCAAGGATAAATAACAAGAAACATCATTTAAAGTTGGGTGAGTAGATTTGGACTCTTGTTTTAATTAGCTATGCTTTAATGTCAAGAAATATTTTCTTATATCTGAAGATTCAATAGAGAAAGAATCAAACACATCACGTCCCATATAAGGGATTCCTAAAATTCGTGCTACTTCTTCTACCGTGAGTTTAAAATTGTGATGGGGAGGGATAGAAAGATATTTTTCCATGGGTTCAAATCTCATTATAAGTTTCTCACACAATTTTCGGCTCAGTATATCACAGGTCATGTGCAAAAGGCTTCCGAATTCTATTTCTTTCACTACACATTTCATATCGTCCGTAAGAGTAGAAAATAGCTCTCTTACTTGTTTAGGAGAACACCTTGTCAGCATCGGAGTAGTCATTGCTTTTCTCATTCCAGAAATTTCTTCTTGTACTGTCTTTTCATCTTCTTCATTTATTTCAGTCTATTAAAAAAACTATTTTTCAGTATAATTTATTCAATGGAAAATGAAAAAAAAAATGAGTATGAGTAAAATAAAGCAGTAACTCACCGTAATAGATTTCAGTTTCTTCTTATTAGAAAAAATTTCCTTCTTGTTGGACATAGGAAGCAAGTTTGTTTGGTTTGATTTGTATGTTTTTTTGGGTTTTTATGGAAGCGTGTGTTTTTTTTTGTTTTGATGGGTTTGATCGGATACAGAATGCGATAAGCGAGTTGAGTTTGGTTTGTGTGTTTTATCATTTTGATAATTTTGATCGGATAGAAGTTCAAAAGTTCATTAAGGTGAAGTAACACAGTGAAGTGAAGCGAAGTGAAGTGAAGTGACTTGAAATACTACAGTGAAATGAAGTGTAGTGAAATGAATGCTGATTACTATTGAAATACAGTGAAATGAATATTGATTACTATTATTACTGAAATGACGTTAGTCACTCCCGTAGAGAGAACAGAGCTCAAAGTTAGGAGCTCAAAGTAACCTTCGATTTAAGTATTACAAATATATTAATATATTATTAAACATATAATATTATATTAAATTATATTATATTACATATAATCCCTTATTAATTAAATAAATATAAATATTATATTATATTATATTACTACTTATTATTAATATATTAATATATTATTAAATATTACTATTTTATTATACTACTATTACATTATTACTATATTACTATTTTTTTAACATTACTACTATATTATATTACTACTATATATCACTATATTATTATATAGTGATTATATTATAATATATAACTCTAATTTTTTTAATATTTTTTTTGTATAGTTTTGTTATAAAAAAATATGATAATTATTTTTAAGTATGAACACCGTGTTGGAGTAAATAGAGTTACGAGTCATTAAGAGTTATATATTAAAAAGAAAAAACACAAAACTAACTTTATTAATATTGTATTTACTTTATTAATAACATTGCTTTTATTTGTATAAATTTGAGTTAGATGTTATTTGATATATTGTTGTCTCAATTTAAATCAAATTATTCATTCTTTAACTTTAACTTTTTAGTCAAATGAAATCAATTTATTTCGTAAAAAATTTAGACACTTATAAATTTTATTTAAAAACTATTTTATAACTTAATTTCACCTTTCAATTATAAAACTTATAAAAATTTTCACCCAACTCTCAACTCTCATATACCAATTAACCTTGAACTCAGATTTTCAAATCCTCTAATAAACATTTTATTTTCATCTTGCATACCAAAAATTTCTTAAGATTATATAATATGTTCAAAAACTCTTTTGTATCCAACAAATCTATATATTATGATTTGGTTATATTATTTTAGAATAACATATATAAATAAAGGAAGTAAAGAAGGAAAAGCGGAAAAAAATTAATATCATGAGTGATAACAATTGGATGCATAGTATTCTCCTCAAAGAATTTTTAAATATTCATGTTATAGAGAAAGTTAGGATTATTTTTAAGAATTGAGACCAGATCATAAAAGATTATGGGTTGCTTGATACAAAATAAAAATCCAAACTTTCACAATTTAATTCTTTTTTATATATGATGGAAATAAAAAAAATCAAGAGAAGCAAATCAGAAGAATTTGATCAAATTTATAAGGATGCATATGATCTAAAAAAAAAGAGTTACAAACTTGGAAGTTTAATATATTTAATATGGATATAACATAAAAGTATCGGAATTATCTTTAGTTTCCTTTTTAGTTCCTTTGTTTTGGACTTTTCAACTGTTCAATTGGTGCTATATTTTATCTTATATATGTAATGTAGATATATGTGTGAGAGTATGAGATGTATTTTGTAATTTGTAATTGATTATATTATATGTATGATTATTTTTTTATATTATGAAGTTAATATATTATGATTAAGATTAAATATAATTAATGTTTATGGAGTTTTATGAAGTTTGGTTTATTATGATCTTAGTTTTGTAATTTTTTTCTTTAATAAAACTCAATTGGAAAATTTTTTTATGTTGAATTGATTAAAAATTGATTTCGTTCAAGAGAGAGAGAGAGAGAGAGAGGGGGGGGGGGAGGGAGAGGGAGAGGAGATTGAAAGATACATAGAGGTGACTAACAAGAGACAAGATTGAATGTTATGAACAAGATTGAAAAATGAGCTAGGAAAATGACTTATTTTTTACTTTTTACTTTAAGCAAAGAAAATTGTTGAGATGAGAGATGAGAGATATGAGAGAGATGAGAGAGAGGGATGTGAAAATTTGGGAGATTGGGAGATGATTTGAAAGAATTTAGGAGATGAAGAGAAATTATTTTTAATTTTTTTGCTCTTAAAAAAGAATAGCTAAATTATAGAATAAAATTTTAAAAGAGAAGGTGAAAAATAAAATATAATTTTTATTTTTTTATCAAAAATTTCAAAAATTCCATTTATATTTAGATTTATATAATATACTTATTTCTTTATATATGAAATTAAATGATTATATGGGTATGATAAAAATTGATAAAAAAATACAGCTGTACGAAGATATCATATCATATTTATATTTATATATCATATATTTTGTAATGAGATTAAAGTTGTGAGTTATATTAGAAAGTTTGATATTTGGCCTTCGCCCATGATACAAACAAAAAGAAACAAGAAAGTTCCAATATTAAAATAAATTTTCAATTTTTTTTTCTTAGAAAAGGAGGTTATAAGTTTTTTTTCTTCAAAAATCTGTTTCCTTATCTTAATAATCAATTTTTTTTTTATTCCCTGATCTTTAGGTACATCTACTTACATCTAACAATACAAGATTATCTCATTTTTTTCTTAACATCTATAAAATATTTTATAATTTTTTTCTCACATATTAATATTATATTAATATTAATAGTTGTTTTGTGACGGTAATTAACTTATTTTTTTTAATCTCACACCGAAAATAATAACATACCAAATATGAATGAAAATTCTATAATAATTATATCAAGAGTCCTTAGAATCTTGTTTGTATTTTGTTTAGTTTAAATAATTGAAAAGTAGTTTGTGTATTATTGTATGTGTAAGGCTATAATGATTTGTAATGATTATATTGTTTTTTTATTATTATGAAATCAATATATTATATATTATATATTATGATTAGGATTAAATTGTTTTTGTGTTTTATGAAGTTTTATGAAATTATGAAGTTTTAAGAAATTTCAATCCATTTTTTTTGAATTGTTGTAATTTTTTTATTAAGAAATTTTAATCATTGTTTTTTTTGAATTAATTGAAAGATTGAAAAAAGTTATCGTATGAAAAAAGTTGTCGTATGAGAGAGAGAGGAGATTGAAAGGGGAGAGGAGATTGAAAGGGGTGACTAACAAGAGAAGATTGAAGACAACATTGAAATTGAAAAATGGAAAATGAGCTCCTTTTACTTTCGCAAAAAAGTTGCAAAAAAGTTGTGACCATTTGTGGAGATTGGGAGGTGATTTTAAAATGAGAAGAAATTGAAAGATGTATTTGTTTTTTTTTTCTGCTCAAGATGAAAAATAAAATATAATATTTTTTACTAAAAGGGTTAAAAAATTTGGAACACTTCATTTATATTTATATTTATATAATGTATAGTATCATAATATGGTTATACATTAAATTAAATTATTAGTTCAATCCATTTGATAAAATTGGTAAAAAAAAGCTAAGAAATCATATCATAATTTATATTTTATAATAATTCTTTCTCAAGAGTTTTTTTGGTTAAAGTTGTGACTTATATTAATTTATATTTTATAATAATTCTTTTTGAAGTTTTTTGGTTAAAGTTGTCAATTATATTCTTTTAATTATATCTAAAATTTTTAACATTACATTAAATTCTTGAGAACATCGTCGTGACCATTTGGTAGTAAATAACTTAAAGGAAAGTTTTTAGAACAAAAATTAAAATTGAGAGTGAACAAATTAGAATAAAAATAAATAAATTAGAAAAAATGAATAAATTGAGAATATTAGAAATGAAAAAGAGAAGATGAATTTTGATACGGAAGAAAAATAAATTTTAAATGGTATCTATAAAAAAGAAAAGGAAAAATATTGTAATAGCTACGTAGCCGTTACAAGTGGCCTGTAGATGTTGGAGAGGAAGAGTTGTTGTTGTCAAGGAGAGAGAGAGATTATTTATAAGTTATTTAACGGTTTTGGTTGTTCGATTCCTCTTCTAGTTTTGGTCCGGTTCTGATCCGGTTTGGTTCCAGAATGGAAGCGGGGGTTGGGATAAAATTGTTAGAATTTTACTTTTATTTAAGCAAAATTATATAAATATAAAAGAAATAAAAAAGAAATAAAACAAAACAAAAAAGGAAAATGTAAATGCAAATCACCTACGACATATTTAAATATCCCACAAAATTAATGAAGAACAAGGATTCAGTTATATTCTGTCATTCATGGAAACCCGCAGGACATGAAAACTAGACCATCATCTTGTTGTTAGTTGCTCAATGCAAACGATTTGTAATCTTCATATATGGGTTCAAATCCAATTAAAAGAAATTGGTAGTGAAAGTTAAAAATCTTTTAAGGTTATAAAAAATATTGTGATTGCCTGACATTTGAGCGGTGAAAGCTTTGTTCCAAGAGCCAAAACCTCCAAGAACCAAAACCAAAATTGGTATATCACATTGGGTAAAGACACTTCACAGCATTCATCCCAATGCGCTTTTACTTGGGCCCTGGGGGAGGGGAGGGGGAGGCTTGTCCTGCAACCCTCTTCATTTTAAAGAAGCCAGAAGCTCTTGTAAATAAGGAACAAAATATCACCCGCAAAAGAACAAACAATGCTTGAGTTCACAATTTCTTTTAAATTCTTTATATTTTTATAATAATAATTTGACACAAGATAAATACAAATATTTTTATAATAACAATTTTGACACAAGATAAATACAAAAGTTTTTATTGTGGCATAAAGGTAAAGAAAAAAGAATTATATAGTTTTACTTTCACACCAAATCGATTTGTTTGTCAAAAAAATTTATTTGTCGCCTATCCTATTATAAGACACTAAGCTTAAAGCAACAAACAAAAAATAAATAATTCAAGTAATAATAAATAGTAGAAACAAAAATTTTAAAAAATTATATAAAATAAAAAAAAAAATTACTTCAGAAATTTGTTTTTTATGGATACAAAAATAAAATAATAAAAAAATAGATAGAAAAAAAATATAACAAAACCGAAAAAAAAAAATTAATTTTTTACAAGTCAAATTTGAACTTGCTTTGCCAGCATCAGAGGTCTGAAGTTTGGCATAGTGCAAACAAAATAGAAAAAACAAAATAGAAATATGAGAGCCCGTGATACAAACTGAGTCAAACATTTTGGTTAGTAATCAATGCGAGCAGAAAATCACATGAACAAGAAATTTCAGAATGAATTTTTGACTTTTATGTGACCGCCGTATACAACCAACCAAGAAGTGAAGAAAAAACATAAAGCAAAGGAAATACTGCACGACAAAACGACTCCTTGCACTGCACTCCACTCACACCCCACTATGCCTTCCATGCCTAGCACTGTGCTACACTTCCACTACACTACTACAACCTACCTACCAGAAAATAATAACTTTGAAATTCTACAACTGGCCGCCCGCCCACCAAGTGCCACCCTGCCCCTACCACTACACTCCTGAACTTGCCAGCTACTGCACTCTGCCAACACTCAGCTACTGCACTCTGCCAAATGCCACCCTCCACTGCCCCTCTACTGCCCCCTACCACTATACTCATCCAGCTGGTGCACTCCTCGAGCCGGTGCACTTCTACACACGAGCTATACTTCTTCTTAACTAAACATTTCTCTCAAAACTCACTCAAAACTTATCACTTTCCTCTCACCACTCACTTGTAATAAACCAACTCCAACTCCTATCCTCTCCTCTCGGCACTCACTCTTTACTTACAAATAAGCTGCTATCCAAACTCCTCGTCCAAACTCCTCTCTCGGCTCCGTCTCTGCAAGCTTCCCTTCACGCCTCCTGCCTACCTTTCCTTCAAACCGCCTCTCATCCTTCTTCAGCGCCTCTTCCCAAAGTCACAAACTCGACACAATGGCCTCATCGTCTAGAAAAGGGAAAAGAATTACGGTAGAATCAGAAGAAAGCAAACACTTTCCATCTCTGAAAAAAAACAATTTGTTTCGGAAGGTATTTTCTCATCGCAACATTACTTCGGGTCGATTAATTGATTGAAATTTTTTGGACAGTATAAGTTTTGAGTACGGAAGTTATTTGAAGGAAGTGTGTCCATCTTGGATTCTTAATCCAGATACAAAAATATATGAGAATGTGGTCAGAATTTTTTATTACATGAAAAAAATTCATAACGATTGTGTAGTTATTGATGGTAATATTAGTTCGTATAGTTTTCAAAGTTATTTTGATGGTGAAATAATTGAAGTGACTCCTGAGATGATATGCAGAGAGGCTAATCTTTCGTGGGTGGAGTATGAAGAGTGTGCTTTGTATTTAAACACTAAAATAATAATGGATGCTAAAATAATGTTTAATGATGATAATTTAGAAATTTTAGCACAAATGCTACTGATTTAAATTTTCAAGAACGAATTCTGCATTTTCTAATTATACATGCTATTAAACCACGTGCCGGAAATTATACATCGATTACTCGAGATGATTTTTGGTTAATGGCGCATATAATTGAAAGAAAAAATCCGGGTTTACATTTTTTAATTCCTTATTTATGATATCTTTAAGAGATTCTTCTAATAATTTATCATATTGTAGTATAGTAAGTGGTATTTTAAAAAGTCATGGAATAAATCTACGGAAAGAAAATCATTTACAATTAAATATGATTAAAAATAGTATAAATGATAGAACTTTACGTAGGGCATATTGGGTGTGCGAAGAAGATGGAATTTGGATAAATTTAAAAAGAAGAGGTGTTCCAGAATCACGAGAAGTTCATGATGATGATGATGATGTCAATCAGCAGACTGATGTAAATGAAAATGAAAATGAGAAAAGGAAATGGGAAGAATTGTTTGAATGTATGAATCAGATGAAATTACATTTGGAGAATGTTCGGAGTAAAGTAGGTGAGGTTCGTACTGAAGTGGGTGAGTTTCGCAATGAAGTGGGTGAGTTTCGTAATGAAGTGGGAGAAGAAATTGGATAAATTAGAAATCAAGTGGGTGAATTAAGGCATAATTTTGATGAATTTAAGCTGGAAATCCAAAACGAAGTGGGTGAATTAAGAGATAAATTTGATGAATTTAAGCGAAATGATTTTAATTTTAAGGAACAGAACCGGGAAGATCACGCCAGAATGATAGGATGTTTGATAGGTATGGAGACGGATGTAGGGGTGAATAGTAATTTTATTAAATGTATCAGAGATCATTTGTAGCTCGGACCATCTTCCTCCGAAATCGCGAAACCTAGACCAGCTGCGAGCTCTGCCTGCCTGGCCTACCCATTCGTCATTTGTCCTCCTCGGACTTCATTCGCTTCATTTGCTTTTCCTCCTAGATCAAATCTTAATCCTTTTGATATCAGTCAAGTGATAAGAGGAATACCATCCTCTACTCCATCCTCTGCTGCAACTGCTGCGACTACTTCTGCCACTGCGACCGGTGGAACTGCAAGTGCATCGTCTTCTCAACAGAGCAGAGCAAAAAAATTTTGACCCAAAGTTCAATTTCCTTAATTCCAAACTTTCCTTTTTTTTCATGTATCATTTTTTTTCCATGCATCATGCATCATGTATCATGTATCATGTAGTCATATAGTCATGTATATATGGATCCAAATGTTAAATGTACTGTTATTTTTTTCATTTTCTAAATTTTTCAAAATTTTATTTATGTTAAATTTTTTAATTTTTTTAATATGCAAAAATTTATTGCTACGCCTACGCCGCAATCGGGCCACCCACGGCCAGGCGCGCATGCCACACAGCATGGCAAGTGCTCATGCAGCACCCGTGAAGGGCGTGCATGCAAGGGGCAGCGCGAGTGCCCACGCATGCCACTGCCCGTTCCATGCGTTGATGCAAGAGCCCGCTCATGCCACCGTGCGGGCCAGGGTGCTTGCACTCATCGCATGTGCCGGCCATCCATCCATGCAGTACCCGCGCGCGGGGCATGCGAACAGCCAAGGCCAGCCTTCCATGCATGCAACCCTGCACGGGGCATGCGAGCAGCAAAGGCCCAACATGCAGCGCCGATGCGGGCCATGCCCCTTCCATGCATGCAGCGCGGGTGCTCGGCCATGCCAGCCCTGGCACCCGCCCGGCGCCAGGGCCCTTGCAAGGGCCCTTCCATGCATGCAGCGCAGGCGCCCGCCATGCCAGCCCTGGTGCCAGCGGGCGCGAGCTGGCGCCCGCCATGCCAGCCCTGGCGCCCGCGGGCGCCCGGGCCTTTCCATGCTTGTAGCGTGGGCGCCCGCCATGCTAGCCCTGGCGCCCGCTAGCCCCAACCATGCCAACCCGCGCGACTAATTACTCAATTTTTTATATTATTAAATTAAATTTATTAATATTATTATTTAAAATTTATAATAAAATTAAATTACGAATTTCTATAATACCAAATCGACCATCTAAAAAAATATTTATGTGATTATTTTATCATTTTAATTCATTATCAATTATGAAGGAAAAATTTTTAGAATTATTGGTAAAATTTTTAAACAACTCTAACACATAAAATGTTATTTGAAAACCGTGAAAAACTTTCATTTTGTTAAAAAACTTTTATTTCTTTTTTGTTTGAGGGCTTTCTTTTGCAAACAACCAATTAGTCAAGAATCAAACCAATGATGTGCACAAGATCATTAGAAAATGATGGATGAAATCACTTACCATTGAAAAATTAAATTTATATTGTCGAAAGCTATATTTAGGATAGCTGGTTATCCTATCGAGCCAATATCTATCCGCTCGAACTTAAATTTTATCCACTTTATAACATTAATTTTTATTAATTGAGGACATCACCTATTCCTATCCACCAACAATAATGATAGTTGATGAGAAGGATGTCACGTGGCTTAAAAGGATGTTGTGACGGGTGAGATGAGAAGAAGGATGTTATTAGTGCTTGCTTTAATCTCTACCCGAAGGATGGATGAGAGAAGCATGTTCTGATTCATATTATTCTCTTGCAACAGCCAAACAAATCCTAACTTTTTTTTTACTCGATCATACCAACCACTAGCGCATGCCACGCACGTGAAGAAAGCTTATTATTAATTTTTTGATAGCGGTAATTAAATTAATTTTGGCAGAAAAAAACCAAATTTTTACGATAATTAAATTAATTTTGGCGCGAATTTTGGCGCAAAAAATATCTTGTCATATTAATTTCATTTATTTCTTTATTTATTTCTTTGTTTTCTAGTCTCCTGCTTTTCTTTCCTCTGTTATCTTTCCTTATCTTATCTTGGGTTTAAGTTATTGGGTTAACATATTTCTCTCTCTTCCGTATTTCATTAATTTCTTTCTCTCCCTTACTCTTCTTCATTTATTTGCTTTGCAAATATCTCCATTTATTCTCTCTTTGCTTTCTCTCTCTTTCTGTGCTTTTACAAATCTTTATTTTCATGGATAAGATATGGATGTATTCTAAATCAAGAGCAAGCGATGAATATATTACTGGCGTTAATACATTTCTTGAATTTGCATCTCAAAATATTCAATCCATAGATGGGAAGATATCATGTCCTTGTATAAAATGTTTTAACACATTGAGATTTCCTACACATACAGTGTTTAATCATTTGTTACGTTATGGGTTTCAACGTGGATACAATAAGTGGATATATCATGGAGAGAACAATAGAGAAAGTGATGGAAAAAAGACAGAATCAACGTGTGATGCATCTAATGTATCAAACGTACATGATAATCTTTTTCACCATGATATCTTTGACATGTTACATGATGCATTCAGTGCAAGTGCAACTAAGGTAGATGATTTTACTTCAGATAAATTTCAAGAAATACTTCATAATGCAAAAAAACCGGTATATCCAAAATCAAAATATTCTATACTTACAACTATTGTGCATTTATATCATTTAAAGTGTTTGTCTGGATGGAGTAACAAATCTTTTTCATTACTGTTAGTATTTTTGGGAGAATTATTACCTGATGATAACATCTTACCAAATAGTTGCCATGAAGTAAAGAAAATTATCTCATCTTTAGGATTGACATATGGGAAAATACATGCTTGTCCTAATGATTGTATGTTTTACCGGAAACATAGAGCCAAAGACGAATCATGTTATGTGTGTGGTACTTCCATATGGAAATCAAATACAGATAAAGGAGATGAAGGATGTCAAGAAATTAAAAAAAAAAGGCTGCTAAAATATTGAAATGGTTTCCTTTGATTCCTAGATTGCAAAGACTATTTACATGTCGGGAAACAGCTTCTTTGATGAGATGGCATCATGATAAGAGAACAAAGGATGGACTTTTAAGACACCCAGCAGATTCTCTTACATGGAAAGAGTTTGATTCTCTATACCCTAACTTCTCTTCGATCCAAGAAATGTTCGATTACGGTTAGCAGCAGATGGTTTCAATCCTTTTAAAACATGAATGTTTCACATAGTACTTGGCCAGTCATCATGATACCATATAATTTGTCTCCTTGGTTGTGCATGAAATCTACCAACTTCATACTCACATTACTTATTCCTGGTCCTAGAAGTCCTGGGGATAAGATAGATGTGTACATGGAACCATTGGTGGAAGAACTGAAAGAATTATGGAATGAAGGAGTAGATGCTTATGATTGTTCAGTTAGTGAAACATTTAAAATGCATGTAGCACTTTTATTGACCATTAATGATTTTTCTGCATATGCTAATTTGTCTGGGTGGAGTACTAAAGGTAGATTTGCATGCCCAGTATGTGGATATGATACATGTTTTCAATGGTTATCTCATGGCCGAAAGTATTGTTATATGGGACATCGAAGATGGTTAGAGTCAACTCATCCATTCAAGTATGATAAACATTCTTTTGATGGGACACAAGAATTCAAAGTTGCTCCTAAAGAACGATCCGAATCTGATGTATTGCAAGAATTAGATGACTTTAATTTAACAAGTGTCAATGACATGCCTGGATGGAAGAAAAAAAGCATATTATTTCATTTACCTTATTGGAAAAATGTTTTAATTAGACATAACATTGACATGATACACACAGAAAAAAAATTATTTTGATGTAATTGTTGGTACAATTCTGGGCCAAGAAGGAAAGTCTAAGGACAATTATAAGGCCAGACTTGATCTGGAGGAGATGGGAATAAGAAAGGATTTACATGTACGTAGATCAAACTCTACAAACATATTGTTGCCTAAAGCATGTTACCAAATGACCTTGCAGGAGAAAGATGCATTTCTTAAAGTTCTAAAGGAGTTAAAACTTCCTGATGAGTGTTCTACTAATATTTCCAGATATGTTCAATTGAAGCAACGAAAGTTAATAGGTCTAAAGAGTTATGACTGTTACATTTTATTACAAGAGTTTATTCCTATAGCAATTCGTGGATCACTCCCCGAGAATGTTACCTCTGTTATCATCAAAATTTGTAATATTTTTAAATCTCTTTGCTCTAGGGTCCTTGACCCACGAGAACTTGAGCAATTAGAGGTATCAGTTCCACAAATTATGTGCGAGCTTGAAAAGATTTTTCCTCCCTCATTTTTTACCAGCATGATACAGTTGATGGTTCACTTGACAACTGATGCAAGAATTGGTGGACCAGTCACATATAGGTGGATGTACCAAATTGAAAGGTTTGTTTTATTTTTTTAACTTATTTAGCTCATTTCATTTAACCTACACATTTAAATTTCATACAATATATGTATTTAATTTAATATAATATATGTATATGTATGCAGATACTTATTTCAACTCAAATCCTATGTACGTAATAGAGCACAACCTGAAGGCTCTATCGCAGAAGGATATATAGCAAATGAGTGTTTGCTATTTTGTTCCAGATATTTAGACGTGGTTGAAACAAGGTTTAATCGTGCATTGCGGAATGATGATAATCATATTGTGTTTGGAGAAGATGAGTCCACATTAACAACAATCGGAAGGCCTTTGGAAGTAAGAACACGTTCATATGTTCAAAGACAAAAAAGAAAAAGAATATGTCGAATTCGTCTCGACGACAAGTCATTGCAGCAATGTCATAGATACATAATATTTAATAGTGACTCAATTGCTTCGTTTAGAGTGTAAGTATATATTTTTACATATATATTTTTTAATTTTTAAACTCTAATATCATATATATATATATATATTATATATAAAGGGAACATATGCAACATTTTCAAAGAATAAATCGTGGAAAGAAGTTAAACACTTTCCAAATGGACAAACTTCATAGTAAAGAGTTCACTACTTGGTTTAGTCATCGTGTAAGTATATCATTTTTTAATATTATTAATTTTTTCTCTTTATATAAATACTCAATCTTTTAACTTTTATAGGTTATCAATCCAAAATATACCGGAGAGATTACACATGAAATTAAATGGATATCTCGTTGACCGGATCCATTCATTAAAAATTGCAGTGGCTATCTGATCAATGGATATCGATTTCATATAAAAGATCGTGAGAAATACTTTCAAAATCAGAATTCAGGAGTTGTGGTAGTAGTTGATGATATTAGTTATGCAAGTGCGAAGGATAAAAGACCAATTGAAGGTAAAGTTAATTATTATGGTATCTTGAGAGAAATCATTCAAGTAAACTATAACGGAATGTATACATTTGTATTATTTCGGTGTAATTGGGTCGACCTACAACGAGGATGCAAGAAGGACAGATTTGGTTCAACTCTTATCAATTTTTCTTATCTCAATCATACCGGTGCTGATTTGCTAGATGATCCTTATATTTTGGCATTCCAAGCAAAGAAAGTGTTTTATGTGGCTGATGAAAGACATAAAGGATGACTTGTTGTAAAACATGTCAAAGTTCGAGATAAATTTGATATGGGTGATGAATTCACAATTCATCATTTCAATTCAGAAACTAGTCCGTCAACTAATCTGACATGGGTTCGAACTAATGTTGATGAAGATGAAGGAAATATATCAATGGCGATAAATGATGATGATGATGATGTTGATAGAGTAGGATGGGATGCATATGTATAGAAAATGTAATTTTGTTTACATATTATCTAATCATTCTCTATTTTTATATTTTTTTTTCCTTTTTTTCCTTTAATTCATTCGGTGCACTTAGGTATAATTGGTGTGATATTTTACGTTTACTAAAACAAATACTAAAAATTACATTGCTGATTATCAAAATTTAAAGGTAGTAAATAGAGTTTTCCATAATTTACAAGTTAGGTAGTAAGCATGTAGTAATAATAATATAGTAGAGTTTTTTAAAATTTATAATTAGTAGTAATAATATAGTAATATTGTAATAATATGGTAGAGTTTTTAAAAATTTATAAGTTAGTTAGTAAGATAGTAAGTAGATAGTAAGTAAATAGTAAGTACATAGTAAGTAGTAATAATATGGTAGAAGCTTGCATGCACTGGCGCCCGTGCTGGCATTGCTGGGCGCCCGCGCTGGCATTGCCGGGTGCCCGCGCTGGAGTTGCATGTGTGCTGTGGCATACGTTGGGGCGCTCGTGCTGGCATGCACTGGCGCCCGCGCTGGAGTTGCATGGAGTTGCATGTGTGCTGTGGCATGCGTGGGGGCGCTCGTGCTGGCATGGCTAGGCCCCGTCTTGGCCCACCATGTCTCTATATTTTTTATTATATTAAAATTTTTATATATGGATTATATCAAAAATTTTAAATTATGTAGAATAATGATATATTTAATATTATTAATTTAAATAATGTAATGATATAAATTTAGGGTTATTATTTATTGAAATGTAATATTTATGGTAAGAATTTACAATGTTGTAACAAAATAATACAAAAAATTAATTTGTTGATGATGTAATAATAAAAAAATAAAATAAAATTTACAAAAAACAGAAAAAATAGAGGTTCTGAAAATTGATTTGAGCACTAAATCAAATATATAATAAATCATTCTCCACAAACAAATTTCCATCCATCTTTCCCTCCAAAACTATAAGTTCTTTCCCTCCATCTTTCCCTCCAAAACTTATAAGTTTTTTCCCTCCATCTTTCCCTCCAAAATTTCTCCACAAACATCTTTCCCTCCATCTTTCCCTCCAAAATTAATTTCTCCACAAACATTTTTCCCTCCATCTTTCCCTCCAAAATTTAAAATTTAATAGTAAGTAAGTAGTAAGTAGTAAGTAGAAAGTAGGTTAATAGTAAGTAAGTACTAAGTAGTAGTAAGTAGGTTATAAGTAATAATAATGTCGCACCCTTGCATGCATGGGCGTGCAAGCACTAGCGCCCGCCCTGGCATTGTCGGGCGCCTGTGCAGGAGGTTGCATGGGAGGTGCATGCATGGGCGTGCATGCACTGGCGCCCGCCCTGGCGCCTGCCTTGGCATTGTCGGGCGCACGCGTAGGAGGTTGCATGGGAGGTTGCATGGGTGCAGTGGCATGCGTGGGTTCAGGCGCCAGTGTCAGCCCACATATTCCATGCAATACTTTTTTTTATATAAAAATTTTTACATAATTATATCAAAAATTTAAAATATGAATTACCTAGAATGATATATTTAATATTATTAATTTAAATAAGATAATGATATAAATTTAGGGTTATTATTTATTGTAATGTAATATTTAGAGTAAGAATGTAATAACAAAAATAAAAACATTATAACAAAAACAAAGGCAGAAGAGAAATTATAATGATGTAATAATAAAAAGATAAAATTCTACATAAAATGGGAAAAAATAGTGGGTTCTAAAAATTTATTTGAGCGCTTAAATCAAATATAAAATATATGATTCTCTACAAACCTCTTTCCATCCAAAACCTCTCTCCTCTCTCAAATCTTAAATCTTGTGACTTAAAACCATAATCATTTTTCAAATTCTCAAATCTTTCGACTTAATCAAAATCTTATTTCAAACTTTGCTTAATTCAACATGGGAAAAACTAAACGAAGGATGAGTATTGTTGCTGATCATGAAGAATCACAGCCATCCAAAAATCAACTTCACTCTGAAGAAGCCGAAGATATTGCGCCAGGTTTGATTTGGTTTGGTTTAAAAACATATCATTGAGATAAGTATCCATTTCTAATATTTTTTTAGCATTTCTCAAGAAGAAATGTAGAGGGCCAACATGTTGTCAAGATGTTTGGGATTTAGAAAAAGGAAAATGGATGATGGTTCAAATGAATGAATTAAATCAACCGATAGGAATTGATGGTACGATCTTTACTAGATTTCTTGGTTCTATAGTCAGAGTCCACTCAATTGCTTCCATAAATTATATGACTTGACGTGATATGCCAACAGACTATAAAAAAGACATGTGGAAAATTATAGAGGTATCTACTAAATTATACATCACATAAATGGAAATTAGTCCATCTAATTTTATTTCTTTCATTTTGAATTTTGTACATTCACATAAATTGAAAATTAATTCATCTAATTTTATTTCTTTCATTTTGAATTATAGTCCAAGATTAAATTCAATCCACTTAGAGCTGACACCAAAAAATGGGTTATTGGAAATTTGTGTGAGAAATGGAAGAGTTTTAAAAATAGCTTGAAATCAAAGTGGTTCGATGATTCACTTGGAGTGGATGAAAATATCAAAAGAATGGAAGATGAAAGGGTTGATCCAAATCAGTACAAGCATCTTGTTACTTTCTGGCTAAGTGATACAGGGAAGGTAAAAAATAAATAATTTTTCTCACTCATTCATTTGTACTCTCGTAAAAAATACACAATTTCTCTTATTATTACTATTAATTGAATACATTTAATTCTAGTACTTTGTATTAGGAAATTAGTAAAAGAAATTTAGAATGTCATGCAAAGTTGACGGATCCACATTGCTTAGGATCTAAGTCATTTGTCAAACTCATTGATGAGAAGGTATAAACAACTCATATTTTATTTTACTTATAATTAATTTTACTGCATAATATTTTACATACTTGGAATCACATTTTATTATTACAGACAGCACAACAACGTGGGACGAAACCTTGTAGAGCAGAACTTTATATTACAAGTAGAACCCGATTGGATGGTAGTTTAGTCTCTACAAAAGCATCAGAAGTTATGGTATGGATGATTATTTTTATGTAGTTCTTGATTTATGGACATTCATATTTTATTTATTTCCTTTATAGGAAATGATGAAGAGTCAAATGGAGTCTGTCGAGAGAGAAGAAGGCCAAATAGAAAGTTTAAATTTATCTTGGAAAAGTGATATTGTGTCAAAGGTTAAAGGTACTAATTCGCGGGGTAGAATCCGATGTGTAGGAAAAGTTACAAGTGCATTTGTACATTCAAGGAGAGTTGACAAAGAAGATGTAACTAATATGATGCAACAATTAATGGAACAAAATCATAATCTTACTAATTTGTTAAATAATGTTCTTCTTCATGTTGCTATGAATGTTGGAAGTGGACATAAAGATGAATTGATGAATATGATTAATGATGCAAGGGCTATTGTTGGTGTTCGGGTATGTAATTTCTCTATTTCTTATTAATTTTACTTTTACATTTCAAAAATAATTTAAATTATTTGTATTTTAGCTTCCTTCAATACCAGATGATGCTGGGAGTGCACTTAAAAACCAACAATCATCATCACCGCCCGACTCCGTCCCAAAAGGTAATATTTATTTCATTACTTATTTTTATTTTATTTTTAACATACTAATATTTTTATTTATAACCATTTTTATATCATTATATTATATTCATCTTCATCTGACTCAAATTTTTTATTATGAATGAATAGGTTGAATGAAGGTGGATTGAATGAAGGTGGACTTTACCCATAATCTTTTGATAATTGAAGTGAAGCATCTCATCTCAGAAGAAAATATATGGATTGTGGGTGTGAGATATGTAATCTTTTTGTTTTTTATCCTATTGTATCAATCATTTTTCAATAGTATAATATTTTACTATTTTCTTTATTTTCACATTTTTAATTATATTTCCTTATACTTGTACTAACCATCCACAAAACTTATAACATTTACTCACAGAATAAGATATGTATAGTAACTGACTATAGACTATAGTGACTGGTATAGTAGTAATCAAAAAGTAAATAAGTGATGATAGTAGTAATCAAGAAGTAAGTGAGTAGTAAGTGAGTAGTAAATGATGATAGTAATAACCAAGAAGTAAGTAACTAGTAAGTGAGTAGTAAATGATGATAGTAAATGATGATAGTAATAACCAATAAGTAAGTAACTAGTAAGTGAATAGTAAGTGATGATAGTAATAACTATAGTGACAATAAAGTACTAATATTTCTTAACACTGTCTATAAATCATAATATTTCTTAACATTTGTACAATAGAAGTAATAACATTTCCAAACGGTATGATATATTAATATGGCAACCGATATTAAAAATAGTAAGTTTTCTTAACACTATTTACCGATGATAAAATACTAAATATACTAATAGTTCTAACCGTCAGTATAAATATATAACATACTCCAATGGTGATTAAAAGTGTCAGAATACATCTATCCCGACTGGTGTATTACCGACTAAATCCCTATCCGTTGGAGAAGGTTTTTCCGACGGTTTTTCTATATTTAGGAGACGGTTTTAGTCCGTTAACAAAACTCACTTGTTTTGTAGTGGTTGTTTTATCATACGCGGTATGAAACACGTGGTACAGTGTTATTCTTCCATCTCTCAAAAGGGTATATGTCAAATATCTCTAGTTTTGTGTAGGAATGGGACTCCGTCTACATATAAGATTTTATCCAAAGATCTAGAGAGAGTATCTCAGAGACAATATCACTAGATGCAGGTGATATTTGAGATCTCAAATGTAGCTACTCACAGGCAACATAGATGTGAATATGTCTATAACAGTCATATTGCATGTGATTTCATCCTAAATATATATTAGAGCAACTTGATTCTAATAGGGCCACTCTCAAAATCTTTTACGACTACAAACCATTTCACCCCTACTCACTTAGAGTTAGAGGTGGTCACTCGTGTGAGAGAGTCAACCACGCATGTCTGACATATCTTTTATCATAACACACTACAGAATATATGACAATAAATAAGTGTAAAAAATAAACTTATGACTGTATAATGTATATATATCATATATTTCAATAAGTATCAAATTCAGTACATATTGAGAAATGTCAAAATACACTAAAGCTAATGATTCCATGTCTCACAAAAGAATCTTTCACAATAGATTTGGTGAAGGGATTAGCCTCCATGCCATGTGTAAAAGTGTACTTAATCATTAAAGCATTCTTCTCGATAATATCTCTTATAAAATAATATATGGTATCATTGTATTTGATCTTATTATGATACTTAGGATCTCCATTGTTGGCAATGGCGGCTTGATTTTCACAATAAATTATCATTGATCTCCCACTTTTTACCACAACTCTTAAGTCATCTAGAAATTTCTGAAGCCAAACACTCTCCTCAACTGCCACTGAGTATACCACAAGTTCAGTCTCTATCATAGATAGAAATATACAGATTTACATATTGCTTCTCCAAGATGTAATGCCATTAATGAGCAAGATAGCAAATCTTAATGTTAGTTTGCATTCATCTAGATCGCAACCCCCAGTCAGCGTCTGAATACCCAAGACACGCAAATCACCTTCTTTATAGCATAAAAAGAAGTTCATAATTCTCTTGAGATATCACAGAATTCTTTTCACTGCTCTCCAATGATCTCTTTTAAGATTCAATTGATACTTATTGACTAGATCGATTATAAAATAAATGTCTAGTCGTGTATGACTCATATGTTGGTCATGGAAAACAAAAGGCAAGACAATCAAGCTCTTCTAAAGAGGATTTATAGCATATGTAAACCTTGCACAAAAGTTTTTGAAGACAAAGTCAGCAATAGTGAGATGGGGGGTATGCAGGTGAAATGGCAGCCTCTAGAAAAAAGGGAAGGTAAAACTTGATTCTGATGGAGCTATCGACTTGATTACCAAAAAATCTAGCACAAGTGGAGTCTTGAAGAAGGATGACAGTAGTTGGAACAAGGGTTATGTCATCAATATAGGACTCATAGATGTTCTATTAGTGGAGTTATGGGGGTTGAGAGAGGATCTTTGGCTTGCCAAGGAGTTGCGCATTAATAGACTTCAAGAAGAAGTAGATTGCGTCCCTCTCGTCCACTTAAAGGATGGGGGAAAAGATGAGGGCTATCCCCTCTGCTTCATTACAAAAGAATGCACATAGATGATGGCGGAGCTAGGGTGACAAGGGTGACTCATGTTTATAGGGAAATGAATAAAGTTGCTGATTTCCCAGTTAGTATGGGCAAAAGTGATTCCGTAAGGTTACTATAGTGGATCGCACTTCGTAGGAGCTAAACAAGCTATTATTGGAAGACATAGTGTGGTTAGGGACCTTGCACGAATCCAAGAGTAGGATTGGCAATTCTAGGCTGAAAGTTAGTGTGTTTGGTGTTTTGGTTGGGCCTAGCCCTCTTGTTTTTTCCTCTTTGCTACCAAAAAAAAAAGAGTTTGAGTGGGGAGGATGATAGGATTTCAAGCAACATAATACTCTTTTCAAGGATGTCCTGTAATATGCCTATAGTTGAAGCTTTAAAATGTTCTCTTTTAGGGATGTATTTATTTATTATTGTTATTAATTTCCTTAAAACATTTATGTTGCATTTCCTTAGTATCTAGAATAGATAAAATAGACCAACAGACAGTTGATCTAATGGAATATAACGTTAGATCCATTAATCAAGTTTTTGAGTTTGACTCGCGGTTTGGATATAGAAAAAACTACATTAGGATGGTAGTCACCTAAAATGGACCACTATAAATCCAAAACTGGATTAGTCAGAATATAGTTTCAAATATCGATTGATATACTATAAAACAAAAAAAGAATAGATAAAATAGTGATCATCGAATTGATAATTAATGTGGGATTTGTAAATACCATTAAGCTTGAATTATGCTCAAAACAACGTCTCTGATGCTTAATTTCTATATATATATTTTTTTTATTTTTATGTAGAGAGTGCATTAATGGCACAACTTTAACTCACATAATACATAACTTTTCTCCAATTATTAAACATACTTAATAATATTAATATCCACCTTAATTAATTTGTAATGTTTAATTGACCCACCTGCCAACCAACAATGTTTTTAAAACCGAATTAATAAATAATTTGATCAATTTATTGATTTATTGGTTTATTAGTAAAATCAGTCGGACTATTTTACGAATCGGATGATATCACTATGATATCATATATATTTTGTATATTTATATTTTAAAATAAAATAGAATCCATATATTTTTAGACTGGTTTGAAAGTTTCGTCAATTTTATCGGTTTTGATTAGTTTTAAATGATTTTGACTAAATTTGATTTTATTTGATTTAACAATGAAAATTGAACCGAATCATAGAATTATTCCTGATCAAACCGATCGAACTTGTCGATCCAGTCTAGTTTTAAAAACACCGCCATCTAGCTAGGTTCAGCTAATAGTCATTAGATGCTCTCCATTATTCCAAACCAACAGAATATTACACTTTATAAGAATATGATCACAAAAGAGCTATCAGAACGTATTATATACATGCAATGATCCTCTTTGATCATCAAAACCCATCAGATATCATCTCCTCATTAAATCTCAGGTATCATTGCCTGAAAGATAGCTTAAAGCCATATATCAACTTCTGAAGTCAACAAACCTTATCCTCCTGACTTACTAGAACGAATCCAGAAAGTTGTTCCATATAGATCTTCTCATTCAAACTTTTATTATGGAAAGTGGTCTTTACGTCCATCTGATATAACTCCAAATCCATGTTCGCAACAATCGCTAAAATAAATAGATCGAGTTAAATTGGATAACGATTCCTCGATAATCCACGCCCTTAGTCTAAGTATAACTATAATTACCAAACGGGTTTTATACCTTTATCAATTAGTCAACCTTTCTCTTGATCTTGAGAATCTACTTGTTCCCAATGGTCCTTTTACCCTGAGGCAATTCTACTAGATACCAAACCTGTTAATTCTCATCAACTCATTTTTATCTATGGCCTTCAATAAATGGTCATTTGCAAAACTATCGAGAGCCTTTTGGACCACTTTAGATTCCTCATCATCCTTCATGGTCATAATGAGAGTTTTGTCCTCAATTAGGAAGTGACGTTTAAGTACGTATCCTCGATATTCCTATAAGGAGAGAAAACCTCTTTACCTCTATATGGATCACTTCATTAGAACCGAAATCCATAATGGATTCTTGTATCCCACCATTGGACTCACCTGAGCCACTAGGTTTATCCATCTCAAAGAAGATAAAGTTCAAATCGATTTTACCTCTCTTAGGGAAATCATTTTCAAGAAATATGGTATCACAAGACTCAATCTCAGTGATAGTGTCATCCGTATCCGTATGCTCGCCTAATAGCACATATCCCCTGGAGTGTTTTGAGTATCTTATAAAGATACATTTCTTTTCTCGCAGGCCTAACTTGCGGTGTGGATGCGAGAAATCGTGATCTAAGACACGGTTGAGGAGTCAATAAAACATCTCCCCAATGGGAGATAGACAAATTAATCTATGCCATCATAGATCTCATCATCTCCAATAAAATCTCATTCCTCCTCGTAGCTACTCTATTCTGCTAAGAAGTAGTAGTAATAGTTAGCTATTTTGTAATACCCTTCTCAAAACAGAGTTCTTTGAATAGTTCTGACAAATACTCGTGCCCCCGATCGGTTCTGAGAGTCTTCACTCTCAAGTCTAACTAATTCTCAATCTCATTAATAAGCCTCTTGAAACATTCCAATGCCTCACATTTGTGCGAGATCAAATAGACGTAACCAAAGCGCGTGTAACCATCTATGAACGTAACAAAGTACACTACTCCATTTTAGGGCTTTCATTTATAGGGCCACAGATATCAGAGTGGATCAATGGCAATGGAGTTTCATCTCTCATTGTATTGCCTAATGGTTTTCTTATAGTTTTGCCAGCTAGATAAAACTCACATATGGGCAACTAGAGCATGGTTAGTGGGTCCAACAGACTACTCGCTACTAAATGGTTCATCCTCTTTTGTTCTATATATCCAAGTCTATTATGCCACACATTTACGTCATCATCTACGCAATCAGATATAAGGGCAATAAGAGAATAACAAGCATACTATTGAAAAAAACAGCATTCAGTGCATACAATCCATCATAGATAAAACCAAAATAGGTGGAAAAACTATCACATTTAATAAATATAGATGATTTTCTATATGACAGAACATATTCTCAGCGATCTTAAACAAAGTATTAAAATCAAGTTCTGTCAAATACTCGGAGTATAAAGAATATCATATAGATACAAAGACTACAACTTTGTAACTACAACTTTGCAACTCCAACTTGCAAGTGTCAATCCCTCTAATGATGTCAAATGCTCTATTCCTCATGTAAATCCTCCTAACCTAAAGATTCATTTGGTGGAACTCCATGTACATGCTCTTACCTCGAGCTATGTGGTCGGTAGCTCCTGAATTTATAATCCACAAAGGAGAAAAATCAATGAATATCACAATAGATGAGACAAATTTCAAACTATGTAAAGAAGAATGACATTCTTTCTGCTCATCACATTCATGAGTGAAATGACCAAATTTACCTCAGATGTAACGCTTTACATTGGTCTTATTAAATTTCTTCTTCCTGTACTTTTGTACTTTGCTGTCAAATTTCTCGGATGATTTCTTCTTGCCTGGACCTTGAGTCTTTTTCTTATGTTTATGCTATTCATTAGGTGTTACAGGAGTCCTTACTCGACTTCGCTGCATAGTCATGACTCAAGTACCTATTTGCCTTTAGGCGCTCCTCCTTGAGTTCACTGTGCCTACTTATATCAGCGAAAGTATGAATACTCTCCGTGTGTGAGATAGATTGTTATGGTCTCCTATGAATCAAGTAAAGACTAGATCACATTCAATACCTAAATTTTATCCGAAATGGGCTCGTTCGCATTCGTTAACTCGGCAATCAAACTCGACATTTGCATTAAATGTTGTATCATTATATGATCAGTTATTTCTTCAGCATCCTCACCTTAGGAGCTGAAAAGAGTACCATAATGCTCTTTTAGGGTGACCCAAATCGACATAACTGTATGATATTGTTCATAGATCAGGATCATATTATTATGCATGCCACTGATAAGGATTGCCCTGATTTGACTATCATTTCTCTTCTACGCACAATAAACCTCCTTATCCCTTTTAGCCTAAAGTATGGTACCCTCTCTAGAGCCCACTATCTCGTGTGTCAGAATCTCACACAGATCTTGTTCCTTGAGAGCAAACTGAATCTTCGGATGTAAAATCTCGCAGTTGTCACCATTCATTTTATCTTCCTTGCAAAAATCTGATACGATAGTCTTTAATACAGTAATAAAGACTTTAATGACTTATTGATATTTATTCTCATATTTTTGTGCACCTTTCGATTCAACAAATTCCAAATGACTCGAGTATAGACCCCAAAATGAGCGTATGAGTCCATAGATACTATACACCACACCCCGAAATCACATCTTACCATCAAGACACGCACAAAAACCTACAAAAATACATATATGGACGTAGGACCATCAGAAAAGTAGAAAAATCCAATCCGAAATGACCGATGCGCCACTGGAGGTCCTACGCACCGATAGGGCATAGCCAGGCACCTTCACGCACTGGCAGCAACCTACTACACGAGCCAAACACGCAGCACGTCTGGCACATACATACATGCGCGTCCCAGCTCGTGTCCTGGGTCGGACTCTGATCCGGATCAACTTAACCCAAAACCTGACCCTTTTGTTCACACGCCTTACTCGCGTGTGAACTTCACACGCCTTACTCGCATGTGAACTTCACACGCTCACCGCTCTACACATCACGCTCCTTCTCGCATGTGTGTTACATGCACCTGTAGGTCTGAGCCAATTCTTCCTCACCTGATAGGTCTACAACTAGATCCTCGTGACCCGGCTGTCAGAAAACTCATTTCCTTACTATTTTTCATGTAATTTTGGATCAGAAATTATGATTGGGTATCCTCCATCAGAAAACTCGATTTTAGGAGGATTTCAACCCTAAACTCGACGAATCGTGCAATTTTCATCGCGGCCATTTTGGAAATCCCAATTTTTGGTGACGACAATACATAATATCTATATTAAAATGTAGATCAAGACACGAGAAACACATATATACAATTTTATATATTAATTTGTCATATAATGCAACAAATCTATGGTTTTAATTTTTGGGTACCATTTAAGACCGAAAACTTCGACCTTATATTTTATGGTCGAAACGTACTCCAAAAATTATAAAAAAATTATTTTCCTGATCTATAAATCATTTGTAATATCGTAATATAATTGGATTCACGAAACTCATTTATGATATGAATGCCAAATTTTTTACCTAATATTTTTATCCTAAAAAATTTTAAAATTTTTTTATTAAATCTAACGATTGCTACCAATATTAGATTTAATCACATACACTAAAACGTGGTAAATCACAAAAAAATAAATAATCAGAATTTTCAAATAAATATCTTAATGCGTGGGTCTCCAAAAATTAATCGAGTTGCGAACTCTCTAGTATGGATCATTCGGTCAGAATGGTGATCATGAGATTAAACCACCATCGTATTGCCACGATATCTCAACCCAAAATCCGATAAAAAGTGGAGAAATTTTCCTATTAAAAAATTCATCAATCTCTCAATAGATTTTTCTCACTCTAGAGAATTTCTATCTCACTCAACATCTCCCTCAATCTCAAGCAGAGTTTTCTCACTAAACTTCTCAAGGAATTGCAATTCACGTAGACCTGGTTGAGAGACTAAAAGGGGAATTTTAAGTCATGGTAGGTTAGTGGGATAACGGGAATTATTTCATTATTTCAAATTTAAATTTATTTTATTTTATGGTAAAACGCCTCTACGTGGGCATTTGCCAATAGGAATGTTCTCAAAACATAGTAGGGAAATAGTTACAAGATGCAATTAATTTTCGGGCACATCAGATTCCAACATATCATATTTCAATAAAATATGAGATTATGGGGGAGTTCTTTCAACTTCCGATGGGGGAGAAAAACCAGTTTGCTAAAAATGCAGACGGGAATGAAGGGTGTGGATGTGACCTCGTACCCTAAGAAGTTTGGTCACTGGACTGGCAAGATCAACCGTTCATCAATGTATATCCAGAAGATGAAATCAATCTCAAATATTAGCCTGAAAATCCAAGGCTTTTTACGATCTTCTCATCCATTTGAAGGTACTCATGGTTTAGACTAGTATGCACAGAAATGGTGAAGGTGACGGATGAAGTCTCCAGTCCAATGAGATGGCAACAGCCACAACATTAGACCTGGAAGAGAAATGTTTCCTAAACCAGTTTGGATCACGAGAATTCTACAGACAAGTTCAAATTCATACTCCCTCTCGGAGTAAAAGAACATACATATGGATTTCAAGTCCTTAAAGATTATCACTGTCAAACAGTCAACACAAGTCCCAAAGCTTTCTTGGTTTTAATGGGTGTTCAAGCGGTGGAAAGAGGCGAATTTCATATTTGGATAACGGCAGATAATGAGCAATGAGGTGCGTAAAAACCCTCCGTGTAAAAAGTATTGGCAGATAAAAGAAAGGGGTAATTTGACTATCTATAGCAGTATTTCATTTGCAGAATTCACAGAAGAGGGATTGATTAGCGAGAAAAGACCTAGGTGGTTCAAGAATGCGAAGGACTGATAGCATTATTTGATGCAATTACAGCGAAATAAATATTTAATATCCTAAGATTTAGGATCGGATCACTAATCTTTTTGATATACGGGTCCGAAAAATATCACGAATGGATAAATCTTCTTTTGTTCACAATCCAAGAGTCTTTTTTATTCAAAAAGTGTATATGGTGTAGATCTCTCTTCTTACTTTCTTGTGTATGCTCTCTCAACCTTCAATGTGCATGTTGGATGGTTAAGGGAGTTAGGAGTTGGTTTTTTTCTTAAAAAACCACTCCCTCCCTTCCCTCATTTGAATTTCAAAATGGATTAAGGGAATGGGTTTGGGTCAAACCCACATAGGTGACACGGCCCAGCACCCATAACTTATATCTCCTACTCGTACATGAGGGTTAGACCTATATTTTGCTCAATCACTTCCATATACCATCGATTTCATATAAACAAATGGATCGTGTGACCAGCGAGTACATTGAGAGCTCATAGTTATACACCGGTTAAGGATATGTAGCAGCTCAAGATCTAATACAATAAGGACATCAAGTCTCGCTATAGCTCAAACCTCTTTTATTATATACAGAGTCACCGTACCTCTTATCCCTCTATTAATGAACAAGAGCATACTTGATTCATTTCAACTATGTATTCACAATTATGTTTCAGAACATCAAGTTAAAAACATAACTGGCCAGCCTATGAATACAAAAATTACATACAAACTTTAAGACAGTCTTCCTTTTGTACTACTATCTTTCCACTTCATTTTAGCTGCTTTCGTAGTCATACACCGCAAAACCGAATCAATCATGATCTATTGGTTATATGCTAAGATAGCAACACTAAAATAAAGTTTCAAGAAACAGGAAAAAGTTTTAAGGGTATTGAATAAGGTTAATTACAAACTTTTGGGTCTCACACAATAAGATAGAGGGATTCATTAACTTATTACCCACAGGGGTCACTGAAAGCACACGTGGTATGAACACGTGCTACGATACATTTTCTATTTATTTAGAAACGTATGTCTATTTCAAAATTATAATGCATCGTATTGGTCTTAGTCCAAGTATATCACGATACTAACTTGATTCTCTCTTCTTATAAATCCTCCAAAAAATCACTTTTTCAAGAGAGAACCACACCTGACTTCTAGACAAGTGTAATGGATTGTGGGAAATCTATTTCGATTATCAAATAAATAAATATCAAGGATAATCTCATCTTAGTGTTGTACTAAGGCGGCTAATTTATGTTAATTATCCAAAATTAACATTGTCTCATCTCTACATATCACATAGATATTAGATGCGATTACTTGTGTGAGAGAGCCAATCTTCCAAACTTGTTCGATATACTTTTTTTAATTAAGACATAAGAACTCACAAATGCAAACAAATTCAAATGTCATATAATAATGAGCATTACATCACGTTTATTGTATACACATATAATTATACTCTACGCAATCCTAGAGTTTTATATGTTTCAAAAATACATCTCTAGGTATCGGTTTCGTGAATAGATCAGTCACCATTAAATGCGTAGATAAATACTTCAATGTCAACTCTCTCTTTTCAACAATGTCTTGAATAAAGTTGAATTTCATATCAATGTGTTTGGTTTTTCCATGATATTTGGGATCTTTCATGTAAACGATAACTGATTGACTATCACAATAAATTGTCATAGTTCTCACTTTGTCGCTTACGATCTCCAAATGTTGTAAAAACCGTTTTAACCAAACACACTCCTGAACTACTAAAGCACAAGCTACAAACTCTACTTTCATCGTAAAGAGTGATACACATGTTTGTTTCTTGCTTCTCCAAGAGATGACGCCTTTATTTAGTAAGAAAATATAACCTGAGGTAGACTTACGTTCATCTAAGTTATCACCTCAATCAATATATGTGTATCCGCTTAATAACAAGTCATTTCCTTGATAACAAAAGGAATAATTCGTAGTTCCTTTCAGGTATCTTAAAATCCTCTTTACAACTGTCTAGTGATCTTTACCTGGATTGGATTGATAGCTGCTGACCAAACCTACGGCATACCAGATGTCAGGGCGAGTACACATCATAGCGTACATCAGACTCTCAACAGCGGTGGAATACGATACTTTTGACATCTCATGTTTTTCTTCAGCGGTCTTTGGGCATATCGCTAAATTTAAACCTTCGCCTTTAACCACAGGAGTATCAATAGGTTTACAGCTATCTATCCTAAATCTTTCAAAATCTTTTTAATATAAGATTCTTGAGATAAAACTAACAATCTCTTGGAACGATCTCTGTGGATCTTAACATCCGGTATATACTCTGCTTCTCCCATATCTTTCATCTCAAAATTTGATGATAACTAACTCTTGATATTCAAAACATACTTTATATCATTTCCGGCTAACAATATGTCATCGACATACGGATTTAGAATTATAAACTTATCATTGGACTTTTTTACGTAAATACAATTGTCTTCGTCTATCATTACAAAGTCGTAAGAGATTACGGCTTTGTGAAATCTCAAAAACCATTATCTTGAAGACTGTTTGAGACCATAAATTGATCTATTCAATTTACAAACTTTATTTTCTTAACTTTAACTATGAAACCTACTGGCTGTTGCATATAGATTTCTTTTTTAAGTTCTCCATTAAGAAACGCAGTTTTCATATCTATCTGATATAATTCTAAATCTAAATTTGCTACAATAGCCAACAAGAGACGAATAAAGGCAAATCTTATTACTAGTGAAAAGGTTTCTTCATAATCAATACCCTCTTGTTGGGTATAACATTTTGCCACCAATAGAGTTTTGTACCTCTCAATTGTTCCATCAGCCTTACGTTTAACCTTGAGAACTCATTTGTACCCAGGTAGAAGATCAACTAGTTCCCAAACATAGTTGGAATCCATCGACTCTATTTCTTCCTCCATTGCTTTTACCCACTCATCTTTGGCAGGACAAGACAAAGTCTTGTTCACATTTTTAGGCTCATCCTCGTCCTATGGAGAAATAATAAAAGCGTGCCCTTCAATTTCGTAATGACGTTTGGGCACACCTTTCCTAGCACTTTTCCAAATCGATGATTCGGTTGGATCGTTAGAATTTGAATCTCTCCCACTGGAATCATTTAGGGATTCAACTTCTCGTAGTTCCCTTGATCTATCCAGCACAGAACCATCATTTGAATTATTTAATTCAAACAAAAGTTCTCTTTTTGTTATATCACCTTTAATAGGAAAATTATTTTCCAAAAATATCACATTTCGTGATTCAATTTCGGTTACAGTACCATCTTCTCTTTTACCGATAAACACATAATCTTTTGACTGACTATAATATCTAATAAAGATACATTTTTTCCCCTGGGGACCAAGCTTTCCAAATTTATTAGAAGAGTCATGAACATATACTGCCGATCCCCAAGGTCTAAGACCAGTCAGACTTGGTTTCCTACCAGTCCAAAGTTCGTACGATGTTGTGGCTTCTGTTTTTGAAGGCACTCTATTCAAGATATAGGTCACCGTTAACAAAGCATCTCCCTAAAAGGAAATTGATAAGTTAGATTGCGTCATCATAGATCTCATCATTTCCAATAATATCCTATTCCTCCTCTCAGCAACACCATTCTGTTGAGGCGTGTGGAGAATAGTCAATTGTCTAATTATTCCCTTTTCATTACATAGATCATTGAACTGATCCGATAGATATTTACACCCTTGATCTGTCTTTAAGGTTTTAATCATTCTATCCATTTGATTCTTTACTTCATTCATGTAATATCGAAAGCACGCAAGTGCTTCAGACTTGTGAATAATCAAATAGACATGACCAAAACGCGTGAAATAATCAATAAAAGTAATGAAATATGATGCTCCATGCCTAGCCTTCACATTCATTGGACCACAAATGTCAGAGTGAACCAATTGTAATGGAAATACAGTTCTCACGGCTTTTCCAAATGGTTTTCAGGCCATCTTATCGACAAGACAATATTCACAATTCGGTAAATCAACTTTAGTAAGCGAACCCAATAGTCCTACTTTCGGAAGTCGATTCGTCCTGTCATGCCCTATGTGACCAAGTCTAGCATGTCATACTTTGTCATCTATATTAGCATTATTAGAAAAACAAACATTTAACGAAATATAATAATTAACATAACAGTTAAACATTTGTTGTCACAATCCAAAATAAGAAATCTATTTAACAGATGTCCAATACCATAAAACACACCGTCATTATAAATATAAACTCTATCACTAGTAAAGTTCAAGTCATAACCTAGTTTAAGAAGAATAACAATAGAGACTAAATTTCGTCGAATTTCCGATGCAAAGAGAATATCATGTAAGATTAGGATTTGGCCACTTCGTAACTCCAGTTTGCAAGTGCCAATCCCTTTGACTTCTACCCTTGTATTATTCCCTACGTATATCCATCTTACATCAGGAGGAACTCAACGAAAGTCTACGAACGCTTATTGATCTCTCGTCACATGGTCTATTGTTTCTGAGTTTATAATCCACACAGGATAAGATTTAGAAAGTAAAACAGTGCTAGAGACATATATAACACTTAGAAAAGCGTTACAGGGTGCTACCTTTGTCAACTCAGGGCATTCTCGAGTTAAATGACCAAGAGTTTTACAATTGTAGCACTTCAGTTTACTCTTATCATTCTTTTTCCAAAACCGCTTGCGCTTACTCTCGCGGTTGGAATTGTTCTTCTTAGAACCTTCCGTAATTTCCTTCCCTTTCTTGCCCTTGTTCTTGTTCCCTTGCATTTAAAACCCGAAACTTTTTGGGAACTGGACTCAGCTACAAAGGCATTAGAAATCGATTTTGTAGCACCAAGCCGCTCATCTTCGAGTTCTATGTAACGAGCAGCATCAGCGAAAGTTTTAATACAATCATTGTGAGTTAGATTGACCTTCAAGTGCTCCCACTAGTCTAGAAAGGATCAGATTAAAGCTTGAACCTGTTGCTCATAAGATAAAACATGACCTGCTGACTTTAATTCCCTTATCATGTTTGACATGATTTTCAGGTGTAGTTGATACTGTGATCAGACTTCTTTTTGTACGTATCAAACTTGATGGTCAACTACCTCAGACGGGTTACACTAGTACCTCCATACTTCTCTCTGAGGTACACCTGTCACGCCCCGATCCTCGGATCGACCACGCAACAGCCGCCGCATTGTCTCGGTACACGGGCAGAACCTCCCCTTATATCGGGACTCCGCAAGGCTACAAATCAGTTCAAAACTCATCCAATACACACTCCATCAAAAATGGGAAAAATCATATGACAATACACATATAAAGGACCCATCCGGTCCATCCCTGTACACACGAGCATGCATCGACACGCGAATGGGGCGGGGGTTCCTGTACATGCATACATGCAAAAATTGACAATTCCAGCCATTCCAGAATTCTCAGCATAATTAAAACATTTAAAACAAAGAAGTCCCAAATCATAATCGCAAGATTTTACTAACATTCGCATGGAAAAACGAGCTAGCGTCAGTAAAATCCAAGCGGTATGAGATGTACAGAACTTCACAAATCCAAAAGAAAGTATCGAAATTCAGGATTTCAATCCAAATGTCCCATATGAGAGTTTAAAAGAAAATAAACAAGTTTCGTACAAACCATGTAAGGATTCCATTAATACTTGCTCTTATATATGAAGCAAGTATTAATTTAATCTATACCAAAAGAGTTATACAAGTCTTTCATTCCATGGACTTCAAAATCAACCAAAATGAACTTGCATTTCTATGTACCTACACAAGTCAGCGGAATAAATCCTCCCCAGCTCCAATTTCTACAGCAGATCTAAATTTCCTCTGAAAAATGTTAAAGGGAGGGGTGAGTATTGGGAAATACTCAGTGAGTGGAGTGCAATGATATAATTGTGTGATAAATGAGGGGTGAATGTGGGAGTGTCAAGTATATCTCAAATAACATTTCATATATGTCGAAACATTTTTCAATAAATCAGGTAATTCGTAAAGTATGCATCCACATCAAGTATTCTTTCAGAAAATCACAAGGGTCCCATCGAAATTACTTCCGTCTTGCGTTTGGCCGAACCAAGACGAAAGCCCGCCAAGAGGTTTTCCATTTCAATATTTCAAACACTACCCCCTTCCTTGGTGTTGGCTCGGACCTCCCCGAGGTGCAATCCGGATAGTCCGACGTGGCAGAGCAGAGGCCGCGTATACCTCTCTCGCAATAAAACCCCAACCACGCCACCCCGTCGGGTCGCTCCGTGGAGGGAATGACTATAGCCATTAACTAATAGCACCATGCATTTATCAAATATGTCATTTCTCAAGTCATGTGCCATAATTTCTAGCAACCAATCATCAATTTCGTGTCATAGCAATTTATAGAGCAACATCAAATCACATATGGCACATATGCATTTATAAATACAATGGATGCATTCATGCTTCACAATCCAGTCCGGACATCCCACGATCACAAAACAATTGATATAAAACATGAAAAATCTTACAAAATCATTTATAAAACAATTTTAAACTCATTTGCTCATTTATAACACAACGGACCATCCACTCACCTTTTAGGGAGGGTATCCACTCCCTATGCCCTATCGATACTCAAGAAATCTCCTTTCAAGCTCCAAAAAGGTCAACCTAGACCAATAATCCACAATTTCAATTCAAATTTCAAGAAAATCTATTCTAATCAGCCAAATAAGTTCTAATTTCATCTAACACGTTTCTTTCGTATTTAATCAACCTAAATTCATGTAGAATTTAGACGTAACCCTAGAAATCACATATCAAAATTCGGGAAAATGCACTCTTTTCAAATTTCAGACATTTTCAGAATATATACAAATCTCTCATTCTAAATTCGGACTAAACTCATTCAAATTTCTGAAGGAACTAGAATTTCTCTTACCTAGGGTTTCGCAGCTTGCAGCTCTAGCGTCCGTGCGTCTACAACTCGGTCCAGACCACTGTAATGTTTCCAAACCGAAGCACACTTTAGCAATTAGCCCTAATTTCCAAGAGAATCAAAACCCCTAAACTATTGATAAGAGAATCGTTCTTACCTGCGTAGGGGATGAAATGCAGGTCGCGGCCTAGGGTTCCGAATGTCTCTTGCTACTGCCGGCTTGGGCTCCTGCGAGGGCTGCAGAAGAGCTTTCGGCAGAGGGAGAGAGCAAAGCGCGAGTGTGCGAGCAAGGAAAGGACAGCGCTACTGTCGCGCGCTCGGGAAAGGGTGAAGAGAACCCATTCGCGCGTGCGCGGGAGAGGAGAGAAACGGAGAGTGAAACAGAGAGTGAGGATGAGAGAGAGATAAAGAGAGAGTCGGGAGAGGGAGAGAATGAAAGAAACAGAGAGGGAGAGATTGGGGGTGAGAGATGAGAGAAAGTGATGGGAGAGAGAATTCGTGAGAGAGGGAGAGTAAACCGGGAGAGGGAGAGAATGAGTGGAAGAATTGGGAAAGTGACTTTTTCACTTTCCCGATTTTTTTTTTTTTTTTTTTTATCTTTGTCGGTGCCACAACACTTAACCCCCTAAAAACAAATTTCGTCCCCGAAATTCCAAGATACAATTATACATCAAAGAGCTGCGGCTGTTGCTTCCGCATTAATTCTTCAGTTTCCCAAATCTGTTCTTCAACTTGATTATTTTTCCATAGCACCTTAACCATAGGAATCTGCTTATTCCTCAATTGCTTGATTTGCCTATCAATGATCTTCACCGGTTGTACCTTGAAACTCAATTCTCATTCAATTCCACTGGAGGTGCTTTCAAAGCATGTGAGGGATCCGGTAAATATTTCTTCAACATGGAAACGTGAAAAACGTCATGGATTCTTTGCAACTCCGGCGGCAATTCTAGCCGGTATGCCACTTGTCCAATCCTTTCAAGAATTCTGAAGGGACATCCCTATACTTGCTTGATAACTGTTGTTGTAGGCAAATTCAACCAACGAAAGGTGTCTATCCCAACTACCTTGAAATTCCATAACACATGCCCTAAGCATGTCCTCCAATGTTTGGATGGTACGCTCCGATTGTCTATCGGTTTGGGGATGAAAAGCAGTGCTGAATTTCAACTTAGTCCCTAAGGACTCTTGTAACTTTGACCAGAATCTAGAAGTGAATCGAGGATCACGGTCCGATACAATAGACACCGGTACTCCGTGAAGCCTTACGATCTCATCAATGTACAACTTTGCCAATCTTTCTAAGGAATAAGTATTCTGAATCGGCAAGAAGTGAGCCGATTTGGTGAGACGGTCTACAATCACCCATATGGCATCGTGACGGCTCGGAGTACGTGGCAATCCCACTACGAAATCCATAGTGATATGCTCCCATTTCCATTCGGGAATTGGTAGTGGTTGAAGTGTCCCTGCCGGTTTCTGATGTTCAGCCTTGATCTGCTGGCATACAAGACACCTCGCCACAAATTCGGCTATCTCTCTCTTCATCCCAGACCACCAATATGATTCTTTGATGGTTCGATACATTTTGGTACTCCCCGGATGCATAGCATAGGCCGAGAAATGCGCCTCTTCGAGTATAGCCTTCCGGAGATCTTCATTTTTCGGAATGCACATTTGTTTCCCATACGATATAATTCCATCGTCCTGAATCCGGAATTCACCGCCTTCCCCTTTTTGGATTTTCTCAACAATGTCCTTCAACTCATCATCTATAGCCTGAAGCTCCCGAATGCGATCCAACAATGTAGGTCTAACCACAAACTTGGCTAATAAAGCACCTTGATCATCCTTAGCCAACTCAACTCCAAGTGCTCGGAGTCCAACTAAACAAGAGAGGTAAGAACTCCCTTGGGATGCCATAGACGAGGACTTGCGACTTAAAGCATCAGCTACGACATTCGCCTTCCTGGGGTGGTAGTCAATTACTAAGTCATAATCCTTGATCAGCTCTAACCACCTTCTTTGCCTCAAATTGAGCTCCTTCTGAGTGAGTAAGTATTTGAGACTCTTGTGATCGGTAAAGACCTTACAAGTAACCCCATATAGATAATGCCGCCAAATCTTTAAAGCAAACACAATGGCAGCTAGCTCCAAATCATGAGTAGGATAGTTCACTTCGTGCTTCTTTAGTTGGCGAGAAGCGTAAGCAATCACCTTATCACCTTGCATCAGCACGCACCCTAATCCTTGCTTGCTGGCATCACTGTACACCACATAATCACCACCGCCACTAGTAGGGAGAGCAAGGATAGGAGCGGAGGTCAACCTTTGCTTAAGCTCTTGAAAACTATCCTCACACTTTTCACCTCATTCGAACTTGACTCCCTTTCGAGTCAAACTTGTCATCGGAGCTGCTATTTTCGAGAATCCTTCAACGAATCTCCGATAATACCCTGCTAATCCAAGAAAACTTCGTACTTCGGTGACATTTTTAGGCTGCTCCCACTTCAGAATGACTTCCACCTTCTTTGGATCTACAAAAATACCGTCGCTAGAAACCACATGTCCCAAAAATCCAATCTCTCTTAGCCAAAACTCGCATTTTGAGAACTTGGCATACAACTCTTTTTCCCTAAGAGTTTGCAAAATGATTCGGAGATGTTTGGAATGCTCTTCATCACTTTTGGAATACACCAAAATATCGTCGATGAAGACTATAACAAATTTATCAAGATAAGGATGGAACACTCGATTCATGAGATCCATGAAGGCCGCAGGAGCATTCGTCAATCCAAAGGGCATTACTAGGAATTCGTAGTGTCCATACCGCGTTCTAAATGCGGTCTTGTGAACATCACCATCCTTGACTTCAACTGATGATAACCAGATCTTAAGTCGATCTTTGAAAAGACACTTGCACCTTGAAGTTGATCAAACAGATCATCAATTCTCGGAAGAGGATACTTATTCTTTATCGTTGCCTTGTTGAGCTGTCGGTAGTCAATACATAATCGGAGGGTTCCATCCTTTTTCTTTACAAACAAGACCGGAGCACCCCAAGGTGAAGTGCTCGGTCGGACAAACCCTTTCTCCAACAACTCTTGGAGCTGAACCTTCAGCTCTTTCAACTCTGCGGGTGCCATTCGATACGGGGGAATAGAAATTGGTGCGGTACCGGGAATTAGGTCTATTGTGAAATCGAACTCCCGGTTTGGTGGCAACCCAGGCAACTCTTCCGGAAAAACCTCCGGAAACTCATTCACCACAGAAATATCGTCCCGACTAGGACTTCTCACAGTGGTATCAACAATGTGTGCCAAATAAGCTTCACATCCCTTATGCACTAGTCTCCGTGCTTCAAGAGCTGAAATTATACAACTCGGTAACACTCGCCGTTCTCCGGCGAATACAAGCAAGGGATGTCCTGGCCTTTGGAATTCCACTTCCTTAGTGAAGCAATTCACGGAAGCTCGGTGAAGATACAGCCAATCCATACCTAGAATGACATCAAAATCTTTCATTTCTAACGGAATCAAATCCGCCTCGAGAGTTACTTTCCCGATTTTTACCTCACAAGACTTATACACTGTTCCCTTGATTAAATGTTCTCCCAAAGGTGTGATAACCAATAATTTCTCAACCAGTGGAACTAAAGGCTTATCAGAATGTCTAGCAAATCCCGAACTCACAAAGGAATGATTAGACCCGGTATCTATGAGCACGTGTTCATCAACATCAAAAATTTTAATTGTACCTATAATTATAAACCATAAACAAAGTCATATCATCCACATTCTTTAAGCCATGATCACAACTATCAAATTATAATCATAAACCATTTATGTCACATTTTCAATTTCAAAACTTAAAATTTAATAGAGATTTACCTGTGACTATATCAGGATTCACTTGGGCCTCTTCATTTGTCATGGCATAGATTCGGGTCTGAGTTCTAGGTTGAGGGCGTTGTGTGGGGGCAGCTACAGTATTACTTCCCGTGCCCGTCCTCGGTGCATTGCTAGTGGAAGGTGTAGGAGCAATCGTCGAATCTCTTCTAAAACCACTCGAGGGACCTCTAACTTGTCGGCTTCCTTGCCCTTCTACATTTAACTCCGGACAAGAGTGCCGAATGTGACCCTCCTTCCCACAATGGTAGCATCTTTTGGGTTCCACACATGGACCCGGATGACGTCCCTTGCAATTTGGGCAAGTTTCTCCTCTGCCACCCATGGACCCTACTCCCATACCAACAGTTCTGCTGGGAGCACTAGGCCTAAAAGTAGATTGCCTTGGAAGAAAGCCAACCGATTCCGAAAAGGATCTACCGCTATAAGAGCCCATGTCTCGACTTCTTTTAAAATCTTGACTCGAACCGGAGCCACTAGGCCTCTTTCCTTTCCCATGATGCTCTTTGACTTTGTTTCTCTCCATCACCATTTTCTCGGCCCTCAAGGCCAAGTCTAGAATGTCTTGGAAAGTATGCCCCTTGGTGATGGGCATTTTCTCTCTGATATTCAAATTTAGTCCCGACTCGAACTTTGAACTTAGAGACTCCTCGGAGTTCACAAACTCCGGAACATAATTAGCAAGCTCTCTCAGTTCTGTCTCGTACTCAGATACTGTCTTGTTTCCTTGAGCTAATTTGAAAAAATCCTCTCTTTTTTGATCCCGATAGAATCGGGTGTCGTATTTCTCCTCAAAGGCCCTAAGAAATTCTGTCCAATTAGGAGGAATACGAGCCCTTCCCTTCACATTCTCCCACCATGTTCTTGCACCTTTATCCAACAGTTTCACCGCCACCCATAATTTCATCTCATCGCTTAATCTCATGTCGGAGACGGTCTCTTGAACTCGGCCAATCCATTCCTTGGCCACTGAAGCATCAGAAGTACCCGCGAATGTCTCACATCCTAATTGTCTTGCCTCCTTTATCAACTTAGATAACTCCACAGTAGGGCGATCGGTTGTTGTGACAACCGGAGGAGGAGGCGCTAGTGGGGTACTAGGAGTAGCAACCGGCACTGAAGGAGTGGTTGGTGGAGGAGCTGAAGTCGCATGTGGATCTTGGTATTGCGCTCCGAAGGTGTTCCACCACTCTATTACTTGCTGAAGAGCAGCAATAGGAGGAGCCGAAATCCCGGTAGGAGGAGCCGGCTGTGTAGGTACGGAAGGAGGAAGAGCATGCGAGGACGACTCATCCTCATGCTCCGGCAGAGGAATCTCGTTCACATTCCTCATTCTCTTTCGTGGAGGCATAGTGATCTACACAACAAGAAGTTACAATTAAGTCAAACGGTTAAGCGAAGGCTAATATTTAACCCCCTAAAAAGAATGTTTCTAATTTCCTAAGAAATCCATGGAAGACTTTGTACATTCTCCGAAAACCTTTTTCGAAAACCAAACATTTCAAAGTTTTTACAAAACTCTCGGGACATTTGGAAACATTTGAAATTATATCGAAAACCATCAAACTTTTAAAAATCGTGAACCTCGCTCTGATACCAATAAAGCTGTCACGCCCCGATCCTCGGATCGACCACGCAACAGCCGCCGCGTTGTCTCGGTACACGGGCAGAACCTCCCCTTATACCGGGACTCCGCAAGGCTACAAATCAGTTCAAAACTCATCCAATACACACTCCATAAAAAATGGGAAAAATCATATAACAATACACATATAAAGGACCCATCCAGTCCATCCCTGTACACACGAGCATGCATCGACACGCGAATGGGGCGGGGGTTCCTGTACATGCATACATGCAAAAATTGACAATTCCAGCCATTCCAGAATTCTCAGCATAATTAAAACATTTAAAACAAAGAAGTCCCAAATCATAATCGCAAGATTTTACTAACATTCGCATGGAAAAACGAGCTAGCGTCAGTAAAATCCAAGCGGTATGAGATGTACAGAACTTCACAAATCCAAAAGAAAGTATCGAAATTCAGGATTTCAATCCAAATGTCCCATATGAGAGTTTAAAAGAAAATAAACAAGTTTCGTACAAACCATGTAAGGATTCCATTAATACTTGCTCTTATATATGAAACAAGTATTAATTTAATCCATACCAAAAGAGTTATACAAGTCTTTCATTCCATGGACTTCATAATCAACCAAAATGAACTTGCATTTCTATGTACCTACACAAGTCAGCGGAATAAATCCTCCCCAGCTCCAATTTCTGCAGCAGATCTAAATTTCCTCTGAAAAATGTTAAAGGGAGGGGTGAGTATTGGGAAATACTCAGTGAGTGGAGTGCAATGGTATAATTGTGTGATAAATTAGGGGTGAATGTGGGAGTGTCAAGTATATCTCAAATAACATTTCATATATGTCGAAACATTTTTCAATAAATCAGGTAATTCGTAAAGTATGCATCCACATCAAGTATTCTTTCAGAAAATCACAAGGGTCCCATCGAAATTACTTCCGTCTTGCGTTTGGCCGAACCAAGACGAAAGCCCGCCAAGAGGTTTTCCATTTCAATATTTCAAACACTACCCCCTTCCTTGGCGTTGGCTCGGACCTCCCCGAGGTGCAATCCGGATAGTCCGACGTGGCAGAGCAGAGGCCGCGTATACCTCTCTCGCAATAAAACCCCAACCACGCCACCCCGTCGGGTCGCTCCGTGGAGGGAATGACTATAGCCATTAACTAATAGCACCATGCATTTATCAAATATGTCATTTCTCAAGTCATGTGCCATAATTTCTAGCAACCAATCATCAATTTCGTGTCATAGCAATTTATAGAGCAACATCAAATCACATATGGCACATATGCATTTATAAATACAATGGATGCATTCATGCTTCACAATCCAGTCCGGACATCCCACGATCACAAAACAATTGATATAAAACATGAAAAATCTTACAAAATCATTTATAAAACAATTTTAAACTCATTTGCTCATTTATAACACAACGGACCATCCACTCACCTTTTAGGGAGGGTATCCACTCCCTATGCCCTATCGATACTCAAGAAATCTCCTTTCAAGCTCCAAAAAGGTCAACCTAGACCAATAATCCACAATTTCAATTCAAATTTCAAGAAAATCTATTCTAATCAGCCAAATAAGTTCTAATTTCATCTAACACGTTTCTTTCGTATTTAATCAACCTAAATTCATGTAGAATTTAGACGTAACCCTAGAAATCACATATCAAAATTCGGGAAAATGCACTCTTTTCAAATTTCAGACATTTTCAGAATATATACAAATCTCTCATTCTAAATTCGGACTAAACTCATTCAAATTTCTGAAGGAACTAGAATTTCTCTTACCTAGGGTTTCGCAGCTTGCAGCTTTAGCGTCCGTGCGTCTACAACTCGGTCCAGACCACTGTAATGTTTCCAAACCGAAGCACACTTTAGCAATTAGCCCTAATTTTCAAGAGAATCAAAACCCCTAAACTATTGATAAGAGAATCGTTCTTACCTGCGTAGGGGATGAAATGCAGGTCGCGGCCTAGGGTTCCGAATGTCTCTTGCTACTACCGGCTTAGGCTCCTGCGAGGGCTGCAGAAGAGCTTTCGGCAGAGGGAGAGAGCAAAGCGCGAGTGTGCGAGCAAGGAAAGGACAGCGCTACTGTCGCGCGCTCGGGAAAGGGTGATGAGAACCCATTCGCGCGTGCGCGGGAGAGGAGAGAAACGGAGAGTGAAACAGAGAGTGAGGATGAGAGAGAGATAAAGAGAGAGAGAAAGAGAGAGTCGGGAGAGGGAGAGAATGAAAGAAACAGAGAGGGAGAGATTGGGGGTGAGAGATGAGAGAAAGTGATGGGAGAGAGAATTCGTGAGAGAGGGAGAGTAAACCGGGAGAGGGAGAGAATGAGTGGAAGAATTGGGAAAGTGACTTTTTCACTTTCCCCATTTTTTTTTTTTTTTTAATCTTTGTCGGTGCCACAACACCCATATGTCATGAGCAGTAGGGAATTGCTCACATTCATGTATGAGATCATCTACTACAGAACTAACTGGGATGTCACGTGCAGTGGAATTTTTCTTCTTCCACACTTGGTAAGCTTCTTGATCTCTTATCTGTTGAGAGTGTTTCCAATTCCAAGGTTTTGCATAATATGGTTGATACCCTCTAAAACATCTTACTTTTCCAGCACATACCAAATCTTATGGCAACAAATGTCATAATTGTCGCTATTAAACTTATCACCTTTATTTAAATCTGCTATTTTTGATTTCGATACCATGGACTGAGTTTTCAAAAACAGATAATTGTAAGTATTCATACTCATTCATTCATATAATTTTATACATGAAATCTAATAAATTTATCATAAACGAACATAAGGTGTAAACTCAAAATATCACTAAGTTCCCAATCATCATCCATCATTCAAATGTTTGATTATCATAAATTTGATTTCAAAGTAGCAAAATCCTTTAAGTTTTAGGTGAGAATTACTTAAATTCTACCAACCTAAAAATTCTCACTAAAATCATGTGAATTTAGAACATATCTCTTCACATGCTTGCATAAATATACAAATATGCACATTCTTGATATATATTTAAAGAGAGAAACATTACATCATATGTTCATGACATTGTTCTCATCACAGTACATAACTATACATAAAGAAAAAAAGAAAAAAAGAAAAAAAAATATACAGTCAAAATTTTTTTTTCTTTTCTTTCTTATCTTCCATATACATACGAATAACCATATTGACCATCTCAACTGAAAGTCTATCTCTCGGAGCGAATCTCCTAACAGTTTGGGGGTGTAAAGCCATTGATCTTTAGAGACAACGCCATTTTCATTTTAATTTCTATCTCCCTAACTCTCTATATCCTAAACAGTTTTAGTCTGAAATCCTTGAGGTAGAGTCACTTATTATCCTCTAGTATTTTGTCAGTCATTCCAACCAAATGATCAGGGAGGGAATTCCTTATAATCTTAATCCTGATTTCGTCACCTCCAAACCAGTGACCCAAACGCCGAAATTCAAAACGTTTTTGACTTATAATCCACAGATGTTGCGGCAAAGTGTGCGTTGTGGTCGGGTTGTCGAAACTCTCAAATTAATACTGATTTCCCCAATACAACAAACTGTAACAATAGTGGTTACCAGGTCGAATCCCAAAAGAACTATATTAACTTAATTCTTTAGTAAATACCAAAATAAAATGGGGGTTTATAAAATAAATTCCTAAATAAAAAATTAAATAGTTAAAATTAAAAAACAAATCAAATATGCAAAAATACTAAAAATTGGAGAAGAAATTCAATATACTAAACATCCGATCCAAGAGTTCATACATATAATTATTTCACTGATCGTTGGTTAAAAAAATGTTATTCTTACGATTCAAGTATTTAATTTTAGATTTATTATGATAGTCGTAATAAATTTTACGTTTTCCTAAAATAATTGATCAAATCCAACATCCAATCAAAACTTATCATTAATCGACTAGGCACTATAGCGTTCCATATCAAATAATGACAGCATTAAGTTCTGTGAAAATAGTTAAACCAAAATACAAATAACCAGGATAGCCATACAATTATTCGATTTTGTTTTATCGATTCCTTAAATTAAAATGAATATTGGCAAACGACTCATAAACATATATAACCTATTTGTTACTCATACTATTCATTCATGACAATTACGGATCACTGAAATCTTGGATGCAGTAGAAAAAATTGATATTGAATTAAATTGTCAGATTAACCAATACCAATCTTTCATAAAAATAAACCAAAAATCGACGAATACTTGAATTAAAAATACAAGAAATTAAATAAAATACATAACCTCACAATGAAAACAATCAATGAAATTCTTCTTGAATCAGAAGAAAAATTAGTCACTCATGCTGAAAACAAACGAGAAAAGAAAATAGTTCTTAAATGAAAAGAAAAAAAACTAAAACCTAAAGGAATAAAATGTGCAGCCGGCCTCTTCTCCCGTGAACAGTAATTTGAATAGTGTTGTGGACTCTCTTGGAATATATATAGGCCATGAGACTCGAAGGTAAATTAGAAGTCTTCTCTTGTTTGACTTAGATTTCAAAAAGATTATTCCCTAAAAAATATGAAACAATTAACTCTTTTAATCAATTTTACTTGAAGTAAAATTTCTATTAAAAATAAATTTCCCATTTTAGATGCTTCCTCCTTCCTTTGTAGGCTCAATTGATATTTTGAACCAATTAATTCCAAAATTACCTCTTTAAACCTATTTTGATCCAATCTCCAATTTTGATCCCCTAAAAATAAAAATTCATAAAAAATATTCATTAGGGCAATAACCAATCCAAAATCATACTATAATAGCAATAATAAAAATGACATTTTGTGCATTATCAAATTCCCCTACACCAAACCAATACTTGTCCTCAAACATACTCTAAATTTATGTCACACGACTATTCTTTTTTTCACTTCTTCCCCTCATTCAATTCATCTTCTAATAATTTCAAAGCAGCACATATCGAAAAATTCAAACAAAAATAACAATCCGGAGAGCAAGTGATCATAAATTCATAACCTTAAAAGAAAATATAAGCATCCCATTAAACTCAACAATCTCATCAAAATTCAATATGTCAAGATTCAATACCCTCAGAAGGTGTTCACTCTATACACTCAAAGTATTTAAGAGAATTTATCAATAACTCTCAAATCAAACCAAAGTATGTTATTACCATAAGTTTGTTTATTTATCAAATCTCCACCATCACTTATATGAATTTCAAACAAAAATCCGGGGGGTCTTTGTAAGGTTGTAACGGGATTGGGTAAAGGTAGGATAAAAGGGTAAGTGTGATGTGTAATAAATATATCAAAAGAAATATGTTGAGAATCACAAGATCATATCCCCTATATCCCATATCATGAAACACAATCAACCTAAAAAAAAATAAATCAATCAAAACCATCACATCCCTCAGTCAAAACTTTTGCATTTCTTCTTCAAATTCCCCGATTTCAACTTTTGGGAATTTCTTTTTTTTCTTTTTTTTTTGAATCACAATCGACTTGAGGATGAATAAAAATACGGAGCATATACAGCCTATCCCAATCGTATAATCGACTTCCCAAAAATAATTCCCACAATAGAAGTACCCCATTCCCTTTACAAATAACCACTCAATCTATATTCAAATCACATGCTTATTTGATATAAGAACTAAAAAGAAGGTTAATGGTAAAAGAAGGCTATGTGTTAATTAATGAGGTTAAAGTAAAGAAAATGAATATAAACTCAAATGGGTTTCACTAAGGGAAATATTATGTATGGGAAGGCCTTTTTTCGAAAGCTAAAAAGGGTAGATCTAAGTGCCCCCATAATATTAATGCATGAATTTATTGATGTGGTCTCAAAACGTATAGCAAAACAAGTTCTAGAATAAGCATACTATTATTGATAAACACTCATAAAAAATTTAGAGCAAGATGATGAATACTCTTCGGGCTCAAAAGCTCACAAAAATGTTTAATTTGTATCGAATTTATTATATTTTCAAATGACTCAATCATCAGATCAATGGAACACTTTAAAACAATTTTATTCAAAAATAACTAATCACACTTGTCTCTTTCATGTATTTCAAAATCAAATCAACAATACGTACTAACTTAAAATCATTATCCGACAAAATCCAGAGAGTACGAAGTTCTAAAGAAAAATAAAAAAAATGACATTGGTATGAAAATCCTTCCCCACACCTAGATACTACATTGTCCTCAATGTATGCAAAAGATGAGAATTTTAGACACAATGCTAAAGAAATTCACAGCTAACACATGAAAACTAATCTCAGAAATGAAAGATACTAGACAATGAAAGAGGACAATAAAAAGAAAGATAAAGAACGAGAGAACTCCCCTAAGGTGATGGCGGGCGCTGTAGAGAATGCGAGGTCTCTTCTATGAATCCTTCGATTTGAGCATTTGCAACCAGCACATTTTTTTTTACCCAAAACCGCGTGATCATCTCTTAAGAATATGAGTGCTTCTGCCCAAATTCGGATTGCACCTTCAAAATACCGTATGATCATCTCTTAAGAATGAGAGTGCTTCTGCCCAAAAATTTTATTTGACTTTTGAAACCGCGGATCACGCCCTAATGCCAAGATTGCTTCTGCCTCTGAAAATTCTGTGTTGAACCATGACTTAGGTGATTGAATTGGACACCTGCAAAAATTAAAAGAGATAAATAACACTTAAAATTGAATAAATGAAATTACTAAAAATTAAATCAAACTCTTAAAAAAATTTTGAGTTGCCTCCCAACAAACGTAATTATTTAACGTCGTTATGTTTGACGGTCTTCACTTGTTTCTCTTCAAGGAGGCTTTAACTTTACTTTGTGAGGATTATATGACTTTCCTTCCATATCTAATTATGCATTCATTTTAAAATCAATATCACATTTTTTTTCACAAATTTCCTACACAATTAAATAAAATATATCAGCAGAACAAAGTGATTGACACTCATTTGGGTACTTCATAGGATCAAAAATAATAAATTTCACAATCTCGCCGTCGAACTCGACGGAGAGAGTACCCTCATCCACATCTATTTTGGTTTTTGCTGTCATCATGAATGGTTGTCCTAATAGAAGTGGAGTTGAATTTGAGATAGTATCTCCTTCCATTTTCAAGATGTAAAAATCAGTTGAAAAAATTAATTCGTTAACCTGTACCAAAACATTTTCAACAATCCCCTCTGGGTAAGCATAAGAGTGGTCAGCTAACTGAATAACAATCCCAGTTCCTTTTAAGGGATCCAATTTCAGAGCACTATAAATTGAATAAAGCATGATATTAAGAGGTGCTCCTAAATCTAGCATGGTATGCTCTATTTTTTTCTTATCAATAACACAAGGTAGAGTAAACATATCTGGATCTACACACTTTTCGGGTAGAGTTCTCTTGATAATATCAAACACATTCTCACCCATCTCATCACCTCTTATTGTCACTATTTCTTTCTCGTATTCATCCGTCTTGGATTCCTCAAACTTGTGTTCATCTTCCTTGTCCATATCCTTTCCTTCATTCGCTTTCTTAGATGGAGTGAAATTCAAATGAAATTCCTTCTCACTTCTTAAGTTATTGCGCTAATGTTCTCTTTAGGGTTTACAACCGTTTGTGAAGGTAGTTTCCCTAAGGTTCGAGCTTCCAAGTTGCTAAGCAAGATTGCCAATTGAATGATTTGATTCCCCAAATCCTGTATACTTGTTCTTATTTCCTGTTGAAATTGTTGAGTGTTAGTCGTAAAAACTTTTACAATATTTTCTAAAAACATACCTAAATTAGAAGATTGTAAAGGTACTGGTGGTGATCTGTCAAAAAATTGGGATGCATATCTTGGCTGTCCTCCATGATTTCCATAACTAAGATTTGGGTGTTCCCTCCATTCAGGATTATAATGGTTAGAGAACGGATCATACATATATTGAGCTTGACCAGGAAATCCTCCTACGACATTTACTTGTTGAGTGAAATTTTCTTGTAAAGATATACAGATATCCGTAGGATGCCCCGGAATTGAATATATGCCACAAACCTTAGTTACCTGTAATTGCCCTACAGCAAATTGACGAACCAAAGCAGTCAGTTCAAAATTTTGATTTTCAAGATTCGAGTGATTTACCTCATGAGCTAGGTTCTCGATGCACAAGAGATGTTGGTTCAAAATTGGTGCAGCTAACTCATTCAGAGTTTTTTCATGATTTTTCATCTTTTCATCTTAAAAAATAAATAAACAAGTGAAAAATACAACCTAAGAAATTAAAATAGTTCCCCGGCAACGACGTCAAAATTTGGTCGAGTTGTCGAAACTCTCAAATTAATACTGATTTCTCCAATGCAACAAACTGTAGCAATAGTGGTTACCAGGTTGAATTCCAAGAGAACTATGTTAACTTAATTTCTTAGTAAATGTCAAAATAAATTGGAGGTTTATAAAATAAATTCCTAAATCAAAAATTAAATAACTAAAATTAAAAGACAAATCAAATATGCAAAAATATTAAAAATTGGAGAAGAAATTCAATATGCTAAACATCCGATCCAAGGGTTCATATATATGATTGTTTCACTGATCATTGGTTAAAAAAATGTTATTATTACGATTCAAGTATTTAACTTTAGATTGATTAGGATAACTGTAATAAATCTTGCATTTTTCTAAAATAATTGACCAAACCCAATATCCAATCAAAATTTATTATTAATCGACTGAGCACGATAGCGTTCCATATCAAATAATAATAACATTAAGTTATGTGAAAACAATTAAACCAAAATACAAATAACCAAGATAGCCGTACAATTATTCGATTTTGTTTTATCGATTTCTTAGATTAAAATGAATATTAGCAAACGACCCATAAATATCGTACCATTCATTCATGACAATTACGGATCATTGAAATTCTGGATGCAGTAGAAAAAATTGATATTGAATTAAATTGTCAGATTAACCAATACAATCCTTCATAAAAATAAATCAAAAATCGATGAATATTCGAATTAAAAATGCAAGAAATTAAATAAAATACATAACTTCACAATGAAAACAATCAATGAAATTCCCCTTGAATCAGAAGAAAAATTAGTCACTCATGGTGAAAACAAACGAGAAAAGAAAATTGTTCTTAAATGAAAAAAAAAACTAAAACCTAAAGGAATAAAATGTGCAGCCGCCCTCTTCTCCCATGAACAGTAATGTGAATAGTGTTGTGGACTCCCTTGGAATATATATAGGCCATGAGACTCCAAGGTAAATTAGAAGTCTTCTCTTGTTTGACCTAAATCTCAAAAAGATTCTTCCCTAAAAAATAGGAAACAATTAACTCTTTTAAATAATTTTACTTAAAGAAAAATTTCTATTACAAATAAGTTTCCCATTTTAGATGCTTTCTCCTTCCTTTGTAGGCTCAATTGATATCTTGAACCAATTAATTCCAAAATTGCCTCCTTAAATCCATTTTGATTAAATCTCAAATTTTGATCCCCTAAAAATAAAAATTCATAAAAAACATTCATTAGGGCAATAACCAATCCAAAAATAACATTTTGTGCATTATCATGTTGCTTTCATCTTATAATGCAATATCATATGCAGCTTTACCAACCGTTCCGGGGTCCTCTCGTCTCTGTATCTCCCCCGAAGTGGTGCAAGGGTACGTCTGATTCTCACCATGTCCCTAAAATAAGGTAAACATTAGATTGGATACGAAATCAATCAAAAAATTTTAAAACACCATTCACAATTATTTATATTTAAATGAACGAGTACAAAATCAAATAGATGTTATAAAATTTAATTCAGGTAGGCAGAAATTAGAAAATATTTTTCCAAACATGTGAGAAATTTTCAAAATTTTGTCTCATCTGCTAATTGATTTTTTTCTACAATTTCTAAAAAATTTTACAAACTTAAAATCAATAAAAAAATAATTTTCAGTCCAAAAAAATAATTTAAAATTACAGAAAAATCAAAAAAATTAAAAAACAAATTTTAAAAAAATCCAGCCTGAGAGGGCGCGTCTCGCGCCCTCCCACGCCACCTGGTGGCGGGGCATGTGGGGGACCCGCCCACGCGCCCAGGCAGCGTGTGAAGCCCACGCGCCGCCTTCCCGACTAAATCCGACCACCGGATTTTGCCTGCCCCCCATTTTGGGGTCTCTGAATCTAATGGTGCCATTAGTTTTCCAATTTGAGGTTTGGATCTTGACGTTTGGGCTTCACAGCCCATGGTCCGAGAATGGAATTATTTTTTTTACACTGTTCATCATCTTCCCTAAATCTAGATTTCTGCACCTCGAACAGTTTTTCAGATTTTGATTTCTCCCTGATTTCTAAACCATTTTGCATGTTCTTTATATGATTGGAAAGCATTTTTAACGAGAAATCTAACCATACCAGTTTTAAATCATAAAACTTATCATGCAAATAGATATAAGTATTTTCACTTTCCGCTAGGATTTCATTTTTCTCCAAAAATACATGACGGTCATGCATGAAATTTTGCAAATCAATTCCTAATATCATGAGTACTCTACATTTCAAATTTCAAAACATTTCGTAGTTTATATTCAAAGTTACCATTTTCAATTTTAAAAAAAATATGGAACTCAAATATACATCAAAAATAGGAAACACCCTAAATCATGCTCTGATACCAATGATAACATTCTTTGATACAATTATAGTGAAATAAATATTTAATATCTCAAGATTTCAGGTCGGATCACTAACCTTTTCGATATACGGGTCCAAAAAATATTACGAATGGATTAATCTCTTTTTGTTTACAATCCAAGAGTCTTTTTGATTTAAAAAGTGTATATGGTGTAAATTTATCTTCTTACTTTCTTGTATTTACTCTCTCAAGCTTCAATGTGCATGTTGGATGGTTAAGGGAGTTAGGAGTTGGTTTTTTTCTTAAAAAACCATTCCCTCTCTTCCCTTATTTGATTTTCAAAATAGATTAAAGGAATGAGTTTGAATCAAATCCACATGGAAAATCTGACCCGGCATCCATAACTTATACTAGGATACAGCCAGGATACCATCAACAAGGGAAAAGGAGCAATTCGTATGGCAAGAGCTTGAGATTATTCCAAGGGCATCTTTTTTTCTTGTGTTTAATCGATTGGTACTTTGACAACTACTTTTATTGAACTACTATTCCTATTCAAGCTAACTCTTAACCAATTAAAGTATAATTTCTCGCTATATCTATTTTTTTATTTTTAAAACTCAAATATAAAATTTTAATAAAAAAATTTAATATTTTTATTATCAAATCAATAGAACATTCTGTTATTCCAAGAGCATTCGTGTCTTTAGGAGAGGTTCTTTTCCCCTTTTCCCTTCATCTGTAGAGAAATGATCAAAGCCTCCTGTCTGGCTATTCAACCAAAATAAAGAATAATTTCTTCTGACCCTAACAGAGAACATTTTTCACCTTGGTAAAACTAAAATTGTTTTTTTTTTTTTTTTCCGGAGGCATTGCACCAATTCAAATGTACATACTTGGACTAGGCTTGTTTGTCTTTATTTTCTCAAGGATGCATTTTCTATGATTTTACACGGATTCCAAGCTATTGAACAGAAGCCCAGTGCCTTTTTTGTGGAATGCAAAAATAGTGAGGCCTTAATGCAGTAGTTGCGTCCACTGGCTAGACAGAAAGTTAGGTAATAAAACTTTGGTCAGAGATGGGCAGGCACCCAGGAGGGCGGGTATGCGGGAACATCCCACTCTTTGTAAATAGAAGTCTCCGTAATTAGATTCTAGTTGTGCATTATTAAATATATTAAACATGCACAATAATACATAAAAACAAGTATTCAAAAAAAAATTGTGTTTAAGGAAAATGACATTGTCTGTCTAAGCACCGGAGTTGGACAGGGACAAGGTACCTCTAACCACAGTCATCATTTATCATTTTTTATTTTTATTATTGATATCTAAAATTATATTTAAATTAATCTGAGTTAAATATTTATAAAATCTTTATTTAAGAATCGACTCTCCTATCATAATTGTTTTACTTTTAAATTTTAAATTTAAGAATTAATTAAAAAATTTAACATATCATTCATTAGATTTATAGATTGATCTTGCATAGTAGCAAAAAGATTCTATATACGTACCTATCATGGTAGTAATCATCAATCATTTTCTTGAATGACCATAATGTTTCCTCAGCTATAGGGCTGTTCTACTCTCCTCCAAAGAGTAGACTTTTCCACCACTTATGCTGGTGCTACCGACCTTGATTTTTGGCAATGTGGGATTTACTATTGTAACTCTTATATGTATTTTACTCTTTATTACTGTTATTGGGCAATCTGAACGGATAAGAACGCGCACCTGGCGTTGAGTTGTGTCCTTTGATTCTGCAGATACTCTGGTAATAGTTGGCGTTTTCATGATAGCTATGACATCATTCATTTCAGCTATCACTGGAATTATCGCTCAAGGATTTAAAAAGGATCATTTGCAATCAATTAGACCATATGATCTTGGTCAAGTGGTAGCTCGAACCTTTGCAGATATCACAGAAGGATGGCCGGAGTTTCTACTCTCCCAGTATTGCTAGCGAAGCGGGTACAAGAAATGGTTCTTGATGAAGATGATCCAGCAGCCCCGTATCTGTCTAGAATTGATGATCCCACAAGGCATGTTTCTCCGCCATTAGCGCAGATTCCCACCATTGATCTCAGCCTTTTCTCATCCCCAACATCAAGGGGCGAAGAAGAGAAACAAGAGTTGGAGAAGCTTAGTTCGGCACTTGGCTCATGGGGATGCTTTCAGGTCTTAAATTCAATTATTTCCTTTCACTTTTCTGGACTAGAGACTTAGGATCAATTGGAATACAAAAAGGGGGCAGGGATTGTTAAATATACGTTTCTGATATTGTTCAGTCCAACTTTTTTAGCTACTAAAAATGTAATAGACCTTTTTCAAACAATTTTCAGGCAATTAGTCATGGAATTCCAACATCATTTCTCAATGAAGTGAGAGAGGTCACAAAGGAGTTCTTTGAACTACCAATGGAAGAGAAAAAGAAATATGCTAAAACAGTTGAAGAATTTGAAGGGTATGGGGGTGACCCTGTTCCTGAAGAAGGTCAGTCGCTGGACTGGCAAGATCGACTGTTTCTCGATGTGTATCCAGAAGATTGTATCAAGCTCAAATTTTGGCCTGAAAATCCAAAGTCTTTCAGGTGTTATTGTCATCTTTCTTTCAATGTTCATATCTAGTTTTCCTTCTTTTAATTGTTTTTACTTGTGGTTTATAGACAAGTTTTGAAAGACTTCACATCCGAGATCAAAAAGGTAACAGAGCAGGTTTCAAGGGCCATGGCAAGATCATTAGATTTGGATGAGAATTGTTTCTTGGACCAGTTTGGACCGCGAGGAACGCTGCAGGCAAGGTTCAACTACTACTCACGCTGCAAGAGACCCGACCTTATTCTTGGCTTGAAACCCCATTCAGATGGAACAGGCTATACTATCATACTGCAAGGCACAGAGGTTGAAGGTCTTCAAGTCCTCAAAGATGAACAATGGCAAACGGTCCCCCCAAGTTCCGACGCACTCCTAGTCCTGATGGGCGACCAGATGGAGGTACCAACCTCAAAAATTTTGATACAACTGAGGGACATGTTAGTTCTTGGTATAACATTTCTTATTTTATCAATAATAAATGGCAGATAATGAGCAATGGAGTATTTAAGAGCCCCGTGCACCGTGTACTGACAAGCTCAGAGAAGGAAAGAATATCTATAGTAGTCTTTTACACGCCAGAGCCACAGAAAGAGATTGGACCAGAAGGAGGACTGATCAATGAGGAAAGGCCAAGGTTGTTCAAGGAGGTGGCCGATTATGCTAACATACACTGGGGATACTACCAGCAAGGAAAGCGTGCACTTCATGCAGCAAAAGTTTGAAGTCACAAACCATAATCATCCGGTACCTAATATCGTATGCTTGTTTAAAAGTATAGCCTATTTAGAAAAAACTCCATGGCCATGTGGTATGTTTGCTGTATTAAAGAAGAAACTTGGATATATATACAATTTATGTGCTTTGGCAGAGCAACATGGAACTCAACAAACCCACAGCTGAGGCAATCTGAAGAGAAGACCTTTCAGGTTTAGGTAAGGGTATTCTGAAGCATGATTCACTTGGGAGCTTTTGCTAGATATAAAATCTAGATGCATGATTACATGAATCCGATCATTGATCAGGTTTTCATACATTCCTAAGTTTCAGCTTCTCAGCCACAACTGGAAGACAAAAATTGATATCAAGGCGACATAAAATGGCTCGAACAACCTCTATGCCTCAACGATGGGAACTAACCCTTATAAAGTCAAGTAATCAAGATTTGGATCCATTACTTGGTGCACTAATAAGCCAAGCAGTTACTGGCGTAGCAAAGCCTAGGTACATGGAAACCTCACATACTGAGCTTATTTACAACCCCTAGATCCACACCATTCAATAGTATTTTAAAGTGCACTTGGGCCAAATGGATGCCACATATCACAATCTGCATCCCGTAAAGATTCTGTAACATAATTTATATGCAGGAGGTTGACTGCTTTCTGCAGTTCCTTCTTAGGGCTTCAATGTAAGCCAAACTCAATTTTACCCATTAGAGTTTAGGGAGCTCAGAGCCAAAGAATAGGAGTGGAAACAGAAGAGATTCAAGAAACAAACAGGTCAAAACGCTCTTCTTTCATTGATGAAAAAGATAAAATTACAGTAATCTGGAGACTTAAGACATTGCACAAAACAGGGTACTGATTTGCTCCAGAATAGAACAAACATTCTTAACTCTCACTAAGAATGACCATGCAGGTATTATCCATCATGATCATCCTTACCCATTAAAAAAAAAAAAAAAAGAATTATCAACTACTCTGACAACTTAAGAATCCAAAACTACAGCAGAAAAGAAAATTGGGAAAAATTGAGTAAAGCCGGATGTGAAGATGAGGGAGAGAATTCAATAAGGGGGTACCTGAAGAACCTTTTTGCCTTGCACAACATCAATGTCTCTCAGAAGATCTTGAAAAGCAAGCCACCATGAGTAGCAAAGAAAGGTGCAAACACAAGTGACTCCACCGCCATCAGCTTGATAAGGATATTGAGGGATGGACCTGAGGTGTCCTTGAGCGGGTCACCAATGGTGTCACCAATCACAGCAGCCTTGTGTGGCTCAGATCCCTTAGGTCCAAGGGTCCTAGCATGCTCAGAAGCACCAGCCTGACAAAAACAAAACAAAGACCTTTCTTTTGACTCTTGAACAAGAGAGCAAAGAGAAATATCACTTAACAAGATTATTAGATCATTACCTCAATATATTTCTTGGCATTATCCCACGCACCACCAGTATTGGATGCAGATATCGCAATCTGCTCAATCACACAGAAGAAAGAACAAGAAAGTGAGAATCAAAAGTCTATTTTAGAACAAAAATTTTGTGACAGGATTTCTCGAGGTCTATTTTAAAAATAAAACCTCAACAGAAATGATCCAATATGATTTGGGATGATCTAATTTGAATAAACAGAGACCCATAAGGTCCACTTTTGAGATACTGGATTATTAGTATTTAAAAGCATTTATTGTTTTAGAAGGCAGCTCAAATAGAAAGGTCCACTTTCCAAAAAAAAATTCTATGAATTGGATGGCGCAGTGAAGATAGAGGGGAAAGAAAGAACGTTATCCTTGACAACGAGGGGTAAACCCTACAAGAACCAAAGAGAAGAATTTCAAGGCCTGAAGAGGAAGCCAGATAAAAGGGAAAAGAAGCCACAAGGATCCAAAATTTGTGAACCATCAGGGGGCTAAGAGAGATGGTCTCACTAGGAAAAGGTTTTCTACTCAAATCACCAAAATTATTGAGAAATATAGAGAATCAAAAAAGCCAGAAATCATAAATCTGAAACGTACCTGTACACCAGAGACTAGAGAGCCAGCAAGTACACCAGCCAGGGTCTCAACACCAAAGAATGTGCCGACAATAAGGGGAGTGAGCATGACAAGGGCACCAGGGGGAATCATCTCCTTGATGGATGCATCAGTCGAGATCTTGACGCAGGTGGCATAATCAGGCTTGGCAGTACCCTCCATGAGGCCAGGAATGGTGTTGAACTGCCTGCGAACCTCTTCAACCATCTTCAAAGCTGCACTTCCCACACTTTTCATGGTCATAGCAGAGAACCAGTATGGGAGCATGGCACCAACAATCAATCCAATGAAGACCTTTGGTGTCAAGACATCAACCACTTGAATACCAGCACGACTAACAAAAGCACCAAACAGGGCCAAGGAAACCAGTGCAGCAGATCCAATGGCAAATCCCTAAGAATGGTGAAATTGAAATTCAGAAAAAGAAAAAAGGATGTAACTTTTCCAAGCTGATAATTCAATTAAAATGGAACTCAACCAATTATTGTAGCTTATAAGCAGCAGCAGGATAAAGTGCTAAAGAAATAGTAATCCCCATCATCCTCCAGTTAGAAAAGCAATACTCAAGATAGCAACCATTTTGTCTAACCCTTGTGTAGCAGCACTAATCAACGAAAATCCTTAAGGGAAGAAAGCCGCATCCTTTCAAGCTTTAAACAAATGACTATCGAAAAGTTGACAAGACATATCTAAGAAAAGCCTAGTTGTCAGAAACTTACAATACATGACGATATGTATCTAAATGAAGGTATTCCGTGTGTTTCTTATACTTGTATGTCACACAAAGCTTTTAACTAATAAGACAAGATAGATACATTCTATGATACAACACGAATTTATAATACACCATATATATTTCATCATACTTTTCAACCCAACCTTTTGTTTCAAAGACATTTTTCAACTTCCAGAACAACTTTTTATTTCCTTTACAGTGGCTTGAAGACTTTATGCTACTAAACAACTTTTCAAATCTTAGGGGAACACTTTTCTTTTGGGTATTTCTCCATTTTCAGATTCTAAGAATAATAAAAATGCTACCGTTTACAAATATTGTACATATTAATAGCATATTTAAATAGACCCTTCAACAAAAAGTAGGATTGGTTGTAGGAAATTTAAAAAAATAAAATAAAACAAAAAAAACAATACAAAAGCGGGGAAAAGCAGAGTGATTATACTATAAAAGTTATTTCAATAATGATTAAAACTTTACTTGATTCATTTTAATTTTATTACCATATTTATTAAGAAAAGTCTACCAAATCTTTTTTCATAATGTAAAAAAATGTCAAAAAAAGGAAAGAAATTGAAAGTGCTAACATTCCCAATTTTAACAACTATGAAGAAGATTGCAATGTTATTGGCTAGTCATACAGAAATAAACCAGCTATTTATATGTCAATATTCGCTGCAAAATTGTAGGACTTGTTAAATGACCAATTCAATTACATAAACATGTTATACGATCAACATTCACCAGCTACTCTTGAAAGTCATGGTTTTTTGCATTATCGACTTGTTTATTTATTCGTTTGATCTCATTAAACTCTCATTTGCACAGTTCATGCACCTACAATATTTAATCTGAAGGCAACAAACAAGATCTATCCGAACGTTGAGGATCATTAGTCGTACACATCTCATGTGTGTTTCTCAAACCATGCACGTCTAACCATCATTAAGTAATTATGAAGTAATCCATGAATGAAGATGGTCTAGTACCTTTCCAATTGCAGCAGTGGTGTTACCTGCTGCATCAAGAGCATCAGTTCTCTCACGAATTCTGTGACTCATGCCAGCCATCTCAGCAATACCTCCAGCATTATCGCTAATAGGACCATAAGCATCAATTGCCAGGCCAGTAGCAATAGTGCTCAGCATGCCAAGAGCAGCCACAGCAATACCATACATGGCAGCAAAGGTAAAGCTAACAAAAATACTGATGGCAATGGCAAATATAGGAATGATGACAGACTTGTAACCCAAAGCAAGGCCAAATATGACATTTGTAGCTGCCCCAGTCCTGCAGGAATCAGCAACATCTTGGACAGGGCTGCACAGAAATCATTGGAGAAAGATTAGATTATGCATTGAAGAATTAATAATATGCGGATGCAGCATTATTTCTTGCGAAGATACCTGTATGCATTGCTGGTGTAGTACTCAGTTACAAATCCAATGATAAGTCCAGCCCAGAGACCAACACCAACGCACAAGAACAGCTGCCTGTTCACCCAAATCCATCAGAAGTTAAAATCAATGGTTCAAATTTTAGCATATAATTCTATCCCCAAAACAAGGACAACAACAACAATAATAAAATATACATGAAAAGCTACCCAAGCATGGTGGCAATAGTTAATAAGTTTTTTCTACATTATCTAGTCCCTACTAGTCCCAGTCATGTGAACCACGTTGTAATGATTCCACTGGATCAGATCAGTCACCTATTCAAACTTTCAACTGAAAGTGAATTTGAGAAAAACAAAGTAAATATATACAAGAATGGAATAGGATTGTGCCCTGGGCTTGATGCCTATTCTGTGTCTGTAGGACCATAATGTTTGAATTGGACCCAGCTTAGACAACATAATATCCTTCTGCAAAATGTCTCGTTTATTAAATCTTCCATACGCATAAGGCTCAATAAAAGGAAAGTCCTTTGATTTTAAACAGTGTAAAAAATATAATAGTGCCGATGCATTCAATAGAAGAAAATTGAAGAATATACCAGTTCTTCACAACTTTCTGAGCACCAAAATCAAAAATTGTGAAGGATGATGGGAGGGCAATCCAACTGACAATTGCAATCCCAACAGTCATAAGGACAGTAGAGATGATAAGCTGCTTCTTCAAAGATGGTTCAATCTCCTTGACAGCCTTTATTTCAAAGAAATCGGTGGCAAACAGGGTTGTGATCAAACAAACAAGAATTCCCATGGAACTAACAAGCAAGGGATAACACATAGCAGTCAATTCGTGATTGATTCCAAATGATGAGATGGAAGCAACAACAAGGGCGGCACAGGATGATTCCGCATATGAGCCAAAAAGATCAGAACCCATCCCAGCGATGTCTCCAACATTATCACCAACGTTGTCTGCAATCACCTGAAAGTACAATGATGGTAAGCAACTTTGAAGGACAACAAACAACATAAATCAGAAAATACCCTTGGACAAAAGCATTATACTTACAGCTGGGTTTCTTGGGTCGTCTTCAGGAATGTTCCTTTCAACCTTCCCCACAAGATCAGCACCAACATCAGCAGCCTTTGTGTAGATGCCACCCCCAACTCTACCAAAGAGAGCCATTGAAGATCCACCAAGGCCATAACCAGTAATCGCTTCAAAAAGACCCTCCCAATCATCACCGTAATATAACTTTAAGAGATTGATGGCAATATAAAGCACCAATAAACCATTTGCAGCAAGGAGGAAACCCATCACTGCACCAGACCTGAACGCAGTAATAAAAGCCTTCCCAACACCCTTTCTTGCTTCCAGTGTTGTCCTTGCATTTGCATAAGTTGCAATCTTCATTCCTAGGAAACCTGACAAGACAGAGGTGACAGCGCCAAGCAAAAAGGATGCAGTGCTGAAGATAGCAGTGGCAAGTGCTGGCTTGCACATTTTTTCTGTGTCATATGTGCAAGGCCGACTTTTCGTGCTGAAACCCTCCACAGATCCCAAAAAGAGGAATATCAAAATTGCAAAAGCAACCATGAAGATACCAACATACTGGTATTCAGTAAACAGGAAGGATGTAGCACCTGCTCGATCCACACGACAATATGAGGAAAAGATGCATAACATAATTTATAAACTAGAAAAAGAATGAGAGAAGCCTTGCAACAACTTGGGGCACTAGAGAGAATACCACTCCCCATCATTGTACAAAGAAAACTCGAATGAACTAAATAGGCATGCTCAGGTTTGTTAGAAACAGATAAACAAGATGTCCAAGAACTAGAAAGCTCACTAGCAGAACTGGAAGAATTTTATGGACTTGTAATATGTGCTATAGCCAACCCCAGCTAATTTCGGATTTAAGACTTAGTTGAGTTGAATTGTATAAAATCTGCATTAAAAATATTTTATTTGACAAAAATCAGTACTTATCGGCTTCCAACTTCTGCGCCCCTTCCCTTGAAAAACAACTAATCACAAAATGGAATAACTATTTTCGCCTAACACAGAAAATTGTCAAAATTTGGAAGTAGAAAATGCCCTGATTCTTGTCAAATAATATGACTACTACAGAAAATAGGAAGTAACAACATAGCAGAAAATTAAGATAACAAACTTGCAAAGAACAAGGTGTTTATATTACATTACCCTGGGATTGACAATTCCATTATAAAAATAGGATTACAAGTTTTAACCCAATCCATGGACCCAGCCACCAATTTTATAATTTGATTTGAGTTTTTTACTTTGCATAAAAAGGCAAGTTTAAATTTACCTTTTTTTCCAATCGGCAAATAAAATTTAAATGGGTTAGAGGGTTTATATGTTAATAGAACCCATTTATCTTTGTATTATTTTAAAATAATTAAATTTACCTTTGACAAAACAAAAAGTTTTATCAAATTATAATCTTCACATGATCTTTTATTCATACATTTCCTTAGTAGTATCTTTAGATCATTATTAAATACGTAAAATGATAATTAATATTGGAGAAACAGAACAATTATATTATGAAAACTGTCACTTTGTAAAATAAAATTATTTAATTTTTATTCAATTAATGGTAGTGGGTCAAACGAGCAGGATTTAGTTTTGCACTGGGGCTTACAGCACCTGACCGTGCTTCATAGAAAGGTCGAGCTTAGTTTTGAAAAACTCTAATTATAGGTGTTCAACCCACTAAGCCCGGTTTGACTTGATTGACACTCTTTAATTAAGAAATACCATAATAATAAATGACTAAGGCACCAAATTCTAATTTTAATTTATCATCTGAAACAAATGGCAAAGACCTGACTTGAATTTCATAGAGCCAAACTTAGACACCTACTGTATTTCCAATTTGTACACATACCTACCTAAAGGTTAAGGCTTAACCACTTAGATGAGAGGACACCATCATACAGCTAAATGGGACAATAAGGCCAAACAAACTCCTTGAGAGGCCACTATCGTCCTGCTAAATGGGTCAATAAGGCCAAACAAACTCCAAGTCCAGCTAAACCAACAAGTGATATTCGGGATGGTAGGAAGAACCAATGGTAGAGGTCCCGTCAAAATGGGCCCCCATCGCTATATTGAGACTTTTGCTGTAAAGCGATTTTGATCGGGGCAATAAAAAAAATTTTGGAGCACTTGTTGGTTAAATAAGCAATAAAAAAACAAACCTTTCTTCAAAAAAAAAAAAAAAGAGCCGTTCAGATACTTTTGATATTTCTTAAATAAGCAATAAAAAAAGAAAATAGTTTTAAATTAATACATACCTTTCTTAACTACTACTGGAGACACCCGTTAAGAAATAGAAAACAACAAATCAAAAAAGCCCGTGTTGGAGCACTTTCAAAAGGAGCTCCCTATCAGCTTAGAGACAAATTCCATGTCACAAAATTAGCATTAACGTGAATAACCCATTATTTTAGCCGGAGCCCATCAGATTTGCATACCTCAAGGTCTACCCCCTCGGACATAAAAGGGCATCAAACAGGTTCATTAAAGCAATTTATTTCCATGAGTGCTGCATAACCTATGAATATGCTAACATGTGCAGGTATTTTTCAAAACTAGAATATTTTTTGAAACATAATTGTTCAATTTTCATTGATGGCCATTGTGGATTAGCCCCACCTAGTTCTCTCTCTCTCTCTCTCTCTCTCTCTCTCTCTCTCTCTGTGCGTGCGTGCGTGCGTGCGTGTGTGTGTGTGTGCGCGAGCGCGAGCGCGCAAAGTCCGAACAGACCTACACAATCTGCCAAATTTAGTTTCATAATAAGGGGGAAGTGAATGTACCGGAACTGCCAAAAGGTCAAACGCACAAGTCATAAGCAAATTATTCTCTCCCATGTCATAAATACTACACGACATTGGCCTAGCTGGACCACTCCCGTGACACTCCAAAAGTCACGATCACAGACATGCAGGGGTAGATTTCCACAAAGTTAGCAGTTATTTAATTATTAATTATAATTAATTAAGAATATGGAAACGTCAATTATTATAACAAAAATAACGTTAATAATTAGAATAAGGTTAAAGAACTTTATCAGCATACGACCAAAAAAAAAAAATAGATCTCACTAATAACCTATCCCTAGCGTAACACAGATCTAGAGGTCGGGACCCATAATTCAAAAGCAGAAAACCCCACAAGGCCACAACCCCATGCTCTGGACCGAGAATACGGAAAACAAAAGCAAGATCCAAAAACCACCAGCATGATCCCAATCTAACACATGATTCTCCCAAAATCACTCAACCAAATTTAAACCCTAAAAACACACGACAAGTCCCCCGGCGGCTATCAGTCTCAGGGCGGAACAACAAAATTAGAAATAAACCAATAAAAGGTCGCCACATCAATACAGTCACGCAAGATGTCACGCGATAGTACCAAATGAGCACGTGGCAGGTATTCGTTGGGTATCTCAGGTGCAAAAATGGGAAGACTAACACACCAGATCTCTACAAACAGTGTTTACCAAAAGTATGGCAGCTGCTTGGAGATTATATGCAATACAACAACAAAATAGAGATCTAAACAAACACAAATGCACAAAAAGAAATAGTTCTTAACAAAAATAAACAAATAAACAAAACCCTGAAAGAAAGGAGATCTAGAGCTTGAAACATACCTTCAGAGATGGCGCTCTGAATCTCAGCACACTTGACGACGACTTGCTGGTCGTTGATGCCTTCTTCTTCCTCGATCAAGTAATCAGAGTAGCCATTCTTTCCATTGTTGGTGGAGGAAGGAGAGTTTCTCTCGGAGGAGAGCTTGACGCGGGAGACGAGGAACCATTGCACGAGAGAGAACACAATTCCGACAACAGCACACACCGGAATCAAGATCTCCGTCGCCAGATCCGTCAACACTGTAGACGACGTCATGACGAAACTGAGAAAATAAAAGGCCTAGCTTCGTCTTAAAAACACAAAATCCAAAATGAAAGGAAAAACGAGTGAGGGCTCTCTCGCTCTCTCTCGTAACGAGGAATGGGAGGATTGCGCGAAGGGTCAGGTGTTTATATTGTAAGTGAGGAAAATATCGGACGAAAAGGAGGGTGGATTCGATGCATTGACTTTATTTTATTTTATTACAACTGGGACTTTCTATTGTTGGATTAGTGAAAGTTCGATGGATCAGACGGTATGTCATGGAGGTTGGTGTTTGAGATAGCTTTAAGCGCGTATTTTAGACGCAGCAATCTCATTTTTATTCCTCTTTCCTTTTCTGATTTTTATTTGCTTTATCCAATTCTCGTCCACGTATTTCAGGGAAGTTATACTCTGCTGCGAAGGACCACCGTGATGGTGTACAGTCAATTCAAAAATTAACCGTGACAGTGAAAAATAGGCTTTGTTTGTGGTATGGTGGATCCTTATAACCCAAAGGATGCATATTCTATTTGCATAATGTAAATTATAATTATGGTTTCATCAAATAATCAATAATCACATCGACTTTAAACTCAATCAATGATTACAAATTTGGAAAGATATTAATAAATTATAATTCAACTAATATCATTCGTTTTCTTAAAAAATCTCGAATTCATATTTATTCTATGTATAAAAAAACATATTTGAAAAGACTTGCACCAGCTAAATTATTTGCTAAATAAAATTAATAAAGATTAATACAAAAGGGGGAAATTTCTATTTATCTCCTTTTTTGGACAATTTTTTCTTTTTTTTTTTTCTCTTTCTTTCTTAAAAAATATAAAATAAATAAATGACCTAATTCAATATGTTTTAAATAATAATGAATTTTAATACATTACAAAATATAACGTCTTACAAAATAATTACAACAAGTTTATAAGAAGTGATAGTTTCTTATAATTTAATCACAAACAAGAATAGTAGTAAATCTCATCTCTCAAATTATTTTATTTCCAATACCCATGTCCTTAAAGTGAAATATTTTTAGGCAACATAGAGTGCTTTAATTATAAATAAATTAATATTAATATATATTTTTAATTAAAAATCATTATGATCTCAATTTTCTCGAATGAGCCCCGTCTCATGTGCAGTGTATTTATACTTATTACAAATATATATATATATATATATATAAAATGAATACCAAAGTGGGTTTGTGTGGTCGAGCAATATTTTCTCTAAATAATTTCAAAATCTTACAGAAAACCCTAATATTTTCTCTAAATCCAAATTTCAGTGTTTTCATGGTTTTTAAGTAGTGATTGACAAAAATTTCATGCAGTTATGTGCAGGCGCATTGCAATTTACGAAAAGCCGATCCCTTTTTGGATAATGCTCTCTTCATCTCTTCTCATTTTTTGGGACTTCACTCACGCTTGTTTGCTTTCCCCCACTTCCTTCCAACTTCAAGATCAGGACCGGGAGATCGAAACTTGGAAGAATACAACCAACGACAACATGAGCAAATGTGAAATATATAAAAATTTTGATATAAATTTAGTCATTTTTATAATAAAAAATAAAATAATAAAATATATAATTATTAATCATAATACAAATAACATAAAAATTATAAATATAATTAAATAAAAAATAATTCATTAAATATGATCTTTTATTTATTTTTTCTCTTGGTACGAGATTTTCAATTCTAAAAAATAACTTTTTTATAATTAAAAATTTAAAATTATTACCGATATTTTACTTGCTTCAAAATTAGGTCATTCTCATGTTTGGAAACTCTAGCTTTTTTACACTATATTTTAAATTTTGTTTATACAATATTTTTTATTAATAATAAAAGTTTCTTAGTAACAATATATATATTTTTTTTAAAATTACATTTTTATATAAAATTATGATTATATTAGTTATTTTTACACTAAGAACTTTACGCAATTTTAGTTGAATAGGGTATCAATTTTCCCAAGTGCAGGCCTTTGTTCGATGAAGTCAATTCTTTTTTTTTTCTTAATTCTATAAACATATTGTGAAAATTTTATGGTTGCAATACTAACCCTCCATTCGAAAACCACTCTCTTCGTCTTAAAGGAATTAATAGTAATGATAACTTTTAAACACTTGTTTTATCTTCGTAAAGAATATTTAATTTCTCAAATTAATTTAATCGAATTCAACATGATTATCATATACCAATAATTAAAAAAAAAGTATTTAGTTTGAGATATGAACAATCATAATGTTTTCTATTAATTTTTCTTCGTAAAGAATGTTTTTCTTTTTGAATAATATCTCAATTATTTTTTTAAAAAGGGAAAAAAAGGATCAAAGACGAACCCAAACGTGGCCTATGGAATGTTTGCTTTTATATTAGTTTATATTTAACCGGTAACCTATCGATCTACCGGATAAAATTATTAAATTTTTTAATCAAATTTTGTATTTCAAATTTAAGAGTGAAAAATATTACATTAGAAAAACTTATCCTAAATTTGACATAACAATATTTGAATCAGATTAATTAGAGTATGATTCTGAATAAATCAGATTAATCATAATATGATTCTGAATAAATCAGATTAGTCATAATATGACTTTAAATAAATGGAATTAATTATAATATAATTTTAAATATCGATCGATTATAAAAAATTAAAAAAAAAATTCTTAGATAAGCCATATAATTTTGTTCATACACAACTTAACTTGAAAAAAGTTTAAATTTATCATTATTTTAATAGTTTTTTTGTACCTACCCTAATATGGACTATGCCCTATGGAACGTACTCTTTTTCATCTTATCGCATTTTAAAATATTTTAATAGTTTTTTTGTACCTACCCTAATGGACTATGCCCTATGGAACGTACTCTTTTTCATCTTATCGTATTTTAAAATATTTTAATAGTATTTTTGTACCTACCCTAATATGGACTATGCCCTATGGAACGTACTCTTTTTCATCTTATCGCATTTTAAAATATTTTAATAGTTTTTTTGTACCTACCCTAATGGACTATGCCCTATGGAACGTACTCTTTTTCATCTTATCGCATTTTAAAATATTTTAATAGTTTTTTTGTACCTACCCTAATATGGACTATGCCCTATGGAACGTACTCTTTTTCATTTTATCGCATTTTAAAATATTTTATTTTGTCTCATTTTATTAATTTAATCGTATACTTTAATAATGGAAAATTTTTGTAACAAAAACCAGACACTTTCAAAGGCCTTGAAAATGATCAAGTGGTTCAAAAATATATCAATGATAAGATCTGGTTTGTGATCTTTCTCTCAATTGCAGCACAAGTCGTAGAAAGGGACTTGTTTTGCTCATGAAACATGTTTTGATAAGTGTTGAAACAATTGATTATTACTCGGGAACTGTAGTGTGCAGACCAAGAAAAGAATGGGGAGCGGGGGGAATGGTGGCTTACATGTGACCCTTTATCATAGGATTGGCTAATCAAATCTTAACATTCTATACCTTGTCTTTGGGAAACTTCAAATATTGTCTATACCAATAATGGGCGAAGGTGGGGACAATGTGCAATATATTTGATTTTTTTTTTTAACATTGATATTTAAATTCATATTTTAATTAATTTGATTTAAATATTTATGAGAGTCTTATTTATAAGACGATTTTCTAAACATAATTTTTCTTTTTTTTTTTTATTTTTAAATTTTAAAACCGAAACTTAACTAAAAGATCTAATATTCTATTCTATTAGACTCATTGTATTACAATATATATATATATATATATATATATATATATATATAAAGAATAAAAAATCTTAATTTGAATCGATTTGGTTGAACTTAGTATTAGTAATATTTTATTTTCATATATAGAATTTTACAAATAAAATAATAAAATATGTCTATAAAAAGTATTAAAATTATTGCTTTTATTAAAAATTACTCATAATCTCAATTGATTCAGATATCAACTCAGATAGGATTCTAATAATTGATTGGAAAATTGATATGTTCGTATTTATCTACTAATTTCAAATGGTTTGATATATGGTATAATGATGCTGAACCATGACTTTAAGTTTGGTAATCTTAATCATCATTTGGGGAGATGATAATGATGATCATAATAAGAATAAGAAGAAGAAGAAGAAGAAGGCACCTCTCTTCTCTATCTTATATACTATTTTGACAATTTTTTGTTGATTTAAAATTCTTATATCCAAATTCATAATTGCATTAGTGATATGATTGAGAAAGAAGTTACGAATTTGCATAATATGATGATGGATTGAGGTATTAATTCACACTAAAGTTAAAACTGTTGCATAATTATTTTGTTTATTATGATAATAATAATAATTATGTTCTAAGACAGATGGTGTCCATAGCTGTTGTTAATGGGACAAGTTTTGAATCTCTGATTACCAAAATTATATCAATAATGCTCCCACAAAACAAAACCACCGCACCTATGCCATGATGTGTCTCATCTTTCTGGAAGAGAAAATTTCTGAGTTTTTAATGGGTACTGAATTTTTTTTATTGATAATTATTTTTATTTCGAAAAAATTCAATCTAAGATAAAAATTATTTTTATTTTGACTAAATTTAATTTGATATGAATTTAATTCAAATATAAAACTCTCTTAATATCTATTTTTTATATATATATAATTTAAAATTAAAATTTTATTTAAAAAGGTATTAAAGTTTGTTGACCAAATCAATTAGCATGGGTATGTATTAAAATTTGTAATGGTTGAATTTCATTTATTATTTATTTAATAATAAATAATAACATAATTACAAATATTTAAGGACTGAGGAAGGAGTACCAACAGCAGAAAATCGACTGAAGGTAGTGGCAGGGAAGTGCAGTTTTATGGGTATTTTTGTTGGGTAGCTAATAAGTGGGTGGGGGCTTTGTTTGTTTGCTTTATCTTGAAGGATGAGAAACAGAAGAAAGCACACCGAACGACGTACAACGCAACAGGGTGTGGTCCAATTAGCGGCCACGTTGTGCCACTGACAGGGCCTGAGAGTTGAGAAACCCCCCTCCCCATCTTTGAATTGATATATATATATGAAATTATACTTCTGAACCAGATTTAAATATTTATAAAAGTTTTATTTAAGATGATTTTTTTAATATAATATTTTTAATTCTCAGCTTTTAAAAAATAAAATATTTAATCCTATTAATTTAATTATCCGTTTATCAATTTCTCTGTCTCCCGCGATCAATGAATTATATTTTTTTTGATTTGTTTTAAAAAATGCAAACAATGTAAGCATATCTCATCATCATGGTCATGGACGTGGACTCCTCACCATTCCGCCATCTCCAAAACAACAAAAAATATTGAATAACTAAATCGTAGAATTACAATTATAAAAATTTGTCCAACATGTACCCTACTTATACTTGCATATACATATTTTCTCTTTCATTATCAGAGAGAGATGAAATGAAACACATATATAATGATAATTTTTCCTTTTTCAACTTCCCTTTTTAATATTTCATGAGGAGACAAATGATGAAATGAAACACATATTTTCTCTTCTCCGGATCCTCATCGCACGGTGGGCAAGCTTGCCTTTGCAATACAAAGGATCATGATTTAGCACCAACATGAATGCCGAGCGGGAGCTTACCATTATCCTCCACTGATGGATTTGACCATCAATATCTTGGTAACGGAAAGAATGAAATGAAAGATAGCAAAAATATTAGAGTTGCCGACCAACATTATTGGAATGAAAAGAATAAAATAGAAAATGACAATAATCATAGAATTGACAATCAATACTACTAGAGAAATGAAACAAAAATAATAGAGTTGAGGATGAATACCAATGTAATGAAAAGAATAAAAGAGATGGCAATAAGAATCAAGAAATCAGGTAAATTCTTTCCATAACAGATCAGATTCTGCCAAATGAAATTAAAGAGATTTAGTCAACCTCAACAGCATTGAAAGTCTTTGCTAAATTACTATATATATATATATATATATATATATATTCCTATTTTAAAATTCTGAAAATTCTATATATGTACGGTTATAATCAGAACAGGTGTGTAGAGAAATATAAAAAAAATTATTCCACTATAATACTTCTCTTCTTTTTTCATGGTATTAAAGCAAGTTTACCCTCTACGTCTACACTAATTCAATTTCAATCTCATTTCCCTTTTGTGTTTGATTGAAAAAAAAAAAAAATAGTTCATGGCCAAACAAAACTAATCCACGATGACAATTAAGAGATTCCATCATATGGCAAACTTGATATCAATCAAATTGTCTTTTTCAAATTTCCTACTTTGGGAGTCACAAATATATCCTCTCGTTCCTAACTCACAATTTCTTCATCATCTTGAAGGAGATGCACCGACCAAATTCATTCATAACAATGAAGGTATTCAAGAAGAAAATCCAAAATTCATATCTGGATCGGGAATGATGATTTACTCACAAGTTGGCTATTGGGAACCATGCCTGAAGAGGTTCTCAATTTTGTTGTGGGATGTAATAATACTCAACAAATTTGGAAATGCTTTGAAGGACATTTTCTCGCTTCCACCAAAGAAAAGGAGATGGAGCTAAAGAATCAGCTAACCATTAGAAAAGAAAGTTAGCCACTGAATGACTATATTCAAAAATTCAAAAATACATGCGATAGCCTTGCTACTATACAACAGCATTTATAAGATATAGACAAAGTTTTCCAACTATTCAGACTTACAATCTAGTAGCATTATCAAAGACTTCATATCCTACGTTCAGTCAATATGTTTTATGTCTAGAAGATTTTGAACAACAGCTAACCCTAGAAGAAGTAGAAGAAGAAAAGTTGAAAATGCCAAACTATGCTCAAACCTTCTGTGTCCAAAGAGGAAGGGGAGCCCATAGAAGACAAAATGGAGGATGTAGCATTAATTCAAGAGGAAGATGTTTTATCCTAGCTGGATCTTATTCTTATCGTGGTGGAGGAAACAATAGAATGTTTATCTCAACATTAATCCAAAACCACAATAATAAGAAAACTGATTTATGGGGGCCCTCACTCACTGATTGACTCTTTCTAGTATCTCAAATACTATACTATTTTTGTTAATGATTTTAGCAGATTCACATAGTTTTATCTACTTAAAAAGAAATCTGATTTTTTGGTTGCTTTACTAAATTTCAAAGACAAATTGAAAATCAACTTGAGTAGAAAATTAAAATGTTCCAATGTGATGAAGGTGGGGAATTTCGAAAATTTGAAATTTTAGAACGTTTAAATCAATATGACATTCGGTTACAAATATCCTACCCATATAGTCCAGAGCAGAATGGTGTTGTAAAGAAAAAAAATATTTGAAACTTGACTCACAATACTCTTTCATGTAAATATGCCATTAAGATTTTGGGTTAAAAGTTTCTCTACTGTTATTTTTTTGATTAACTGATTACCATATGGTAGTTTTTTGGTTGTCGATGTTTTCCTTGAGAAATTATGCTTCCAACAAAATTCAACCTTGTTCGTTACCATATGTGTTTATTGGTTATATTCATGGCCACAAAAGCTTTCGGTGGTTGCATCCTCCAACACAAAGAGTATATATCTTGTCATGTGGTATTTGATGAGCACTTCTTACCTTACACTAATCTTACTGATTTAAACAAAAGTGCTGAAATGTAGGGGGAGCTTGTCATGTATTTGAACTTAGATGTGTTCACAGTGTCGGAGAAATGTTATATATTCAAAAAAGCATCTAAAACAGTATATAAGGAGAAATGTTAAAGTACACTAAACCCAATGATTCCTTATCTCACAAAGGAATCTCTCACAATAGGTTTTCTGAAGAGATCAGCTCTCACGCTGTATGTCAAGGTGTACTTAGATGTCACAATATTCTTCTTGGTAATATCTCTCATAAAATGGTTTTCGGTATCAATGTGTTTGGTTTTACTATTATACTTAGGGTCTCATTTGTTCACAGTGTCCGTCTGATTATCACAATAATCATCACTAACCTCCCACTATCTGTCACAACCTCTAAGTCTTCTAGAAAATTTCTGAAGCCAACCATTCTCATGAACTGCAATTGAGCATACTACAAGCTCAGTCTCTATCGTAAATAGAGATATTCGAGTTCTCTTCTTACTGCTCTAAGAAAATAAAACCTTTTGCGTTTATTCAGATCATTACTCCCAGTCAGTATCTGAATCTCAAACGCAAATTACCTCATCCATAACACATGGAGAGGTCCGCAGTTCAAATGAGATATTTCAGAATCCTTTTTTACTACTCTACAGTGATCCCTTCTAGGATTCTATTAATATCTACTCACCAGATCTACCATAAAATAAATGTCTGGTCATGTATGCCTCATCGCATACACTAGAAATGTATTTTGCACTGGAATAAGGGATTCTGCTCATCTCCCTTATTTCTTTATAAATTTAGGACATGTGTCAAGATTCAGGTCTTTTTCCTTTAGCAATAAGAGTATCTTTTAGGTTGTGTTCGTTATTCTCGAAATGCTCAAGAATCTACCTGATGTAAAACTCTTGTTAAAGAGTCAACATCATTCTCAAGCGATCCCTATGGATCCAAAATCTGAGAATGAACTAAAATCTCATAACCATGTTACAATGGTCATTGGATACTCTCTGTTGTTCCCGGGCAACAGAATGTCACCTGCATATAAGAACATGATCATAAAGGAGTCATCGGGACGTATCAATTATATGCAATGATCCTACTCGATCATTACAAAAATATAAGATATCACCTTCTCGTGAAATCTCAAGCGCCGCTGTCTAGATGATAGCTTAAGGTCGTATGTTGATTTCGAAAATCAATAGACCTTATCCACCTGCTCTACTAGAACGAATCCAGAGGGATGCTCCATGTAGATCGCCTCATCTAGACTTCCACTACAAAAGCAGTTTTTACGTCCTTGTGATGTGACTCTAGATCCATGTTCGTGACAATCGCTGAAAGATAAACGGATCGAGGTAAATTAGACTATGACTCATCGATAGTCCACCCCTCAGTCTAAGTATAACCCTTGGTTACTAGACGGGTTCTTTACCTCTTCATCAATCCGTTAACCTTTATCTTGACCTTGAGAACCTACTTGTTCCCAATAGTCATTCTGCCCTCAAGCTAATCAAATAGGTCCGAGACCCCATTGATTCTCATCCACTCTTTCTCTTCATTTATGGCTTTCAATAAACGGTCTTTTGCTTCTTTTGCAGAACCTTCGAGAGCCTCTTGGACCGTTTTAGATTTTTCATCATCCTCTAGAGTCGTCCGTGCTCACCTAGGAACACGTATTTTCTCGCGGGCCTAACTCACCATGTGAATGCGAGAAATCGTGACACAACCCCATAACCTCAAGTGGCTCAAGTGGCTAAGGTCAGGTTGCCTCCCTATCCAAAGCTCAAATGAGGAATTGACTAATAGTCAGTAGTCTCGTAAAACTATTCTCGAAACAGAGCCACATGTGTAGTTTAGACGAATACTTGCGTCCTCGCTCGGTTCTGAGAGTCTCTACTCTCAAATTTAACTGATTTTCAATCTCGCTTATGAACCTCCTGAAACAGTCTTATGCCTCAGACTTATGCAAGATCAGATAGATGAACCGAAACGCACGTAAGCATCTATAATTATCTACACAACTCCATTTCCGGCTCTCATGCTCATAAGACCACAGGAAAAGGAAGGCCAATGGTCTAACTGCAATGGAGTCCCAGCTCTCATTGCATTGCCAAATGGTTTTCTCGTCATTTTGCCGGTTAGGCAAAACTCACATACGGGTAACTCAAATCTAGTCAGCGGGTCTAATAAATCTCTCGCTGCTAACCGATTTATCATCGCTTACCCTATGTGTCTAAGTCTACTATGTCATTCATTTACATCATCATCTACGCAATCAGATGTAAAGACAATAGTAAAACGGCAAGAAACCATTAGAAGGAGTAGCACCCAATGCATACATTCCATCATGGATTAAAACCAGAATAATTCAAAAAATTGTCGTATTAAAAAAAAATAATGTTATGCATATCCTAATTAATCTTAGATAAGATACTAAATTGTAAATCCGTCGAATGCCTACAGTATTAAGAACGTCATGGCAAGTGTCGTTGTCTCGGACAACGACAAATGCTCTGTCCTTAACGTAAATCCTCCAAACTTAAGGATTCACCTGACGGAACTATATTTACGCACTCCTGTCTCGAGTTACGTGGTCGGTTGCTCCTGATTGAGAAATCAGAGAGCATTATGTGAATGAGACAAATCTTACACCACGTAGTGAAAAAGGATATTAATTTCTGCTCGTCACACTCACGAGCGAAACGACCAAATCTACCTCAAACGTAGCAATTTACTTTGGTCTAATCAAATTTCTTCTTCTTGCGTTCTTGTACCTCATTGTCGATTTTCTCGGATGATTTTTATTACCTAGATCTCGAGTCTCGTTCGCATGCTTATGCTATTGGCTTAGCGTCGGGGAAGTCCTTACTCGACTCCTCTGAATAAGCATGACTCGAGTGTGGTCTACTCGCCTCTAGGTGCTCCTCATCGAGCTTACAATATGTATTCACGTCAACGAAAGCACGAATACTTTCGTCAAATGTGAGATAGGATTTCACGGTTTCCCATGAATAAGGTAAAAACCGGATCACATCCAGTACCTTAATTCATATATTTGCTCGTCCATATATTTTAACTCGGTAATCACACTCGACATTTGCCTCATTGTATGATTACCCATTTTCTTCTGCATCCTCACATTAGGAGCCGAAGAGAGCAACACAATGCTCTTATGGGGCGAGTCGAACCGACATATTCATAGGATATGACACGTAGAACGAGATTAAGTTATCGTGTATGCCACTGATAAGCATTGCCTTAACTTGGCAAATCATTTGTCCCATGCACGATAGGTCCCTTTATCTCGTATACCCTGAGGCGCGGTGCCCACCCTGGGGCCCATCATCTCTTGCCCCAGATTTCCGTTAGATTTTGCCTCTCGAGAATAAACTGAATCTACTGATAAAATCGCGCAGATCACATCATTCAGTTTACTCTCCTTACAAAAATTTAATACGACTGTTCTCAACGCATTAAGAGAAATATTTGTGACTTGGAGATGCTTATTATCACATTTTTGTACGCCCTACGAATCATCAAGACCAAAATGACTTGAGTACAGACCCCAAAGCGAGCGTATGAGTCAACGGACACCATACACCACAACCCGGTATCGCATCTTACCATTTGGACTTTGATTCGGCATACAAAAACCCACAAAAAGTCACATTTATGATATAAGACCCCAAAAAATTGAAAAAATTCAATTTTAAGCGATCTCACGCGCCGCCAGGGGCCCACACGCGCCGCCGCTCGCTGACGGTGCGATCCACGCGCCGCCACGCGCCTCCACGCGCCGGCAGCGGCTTGCTGCACGCGCCAGACACGCGGCACGGCGAACACTCGCTTCCACGCGCCTGGCACGGCTCGGCTCACGTACGCCCCAGTCGCGGCGCGCGTGTCACGCGCCTTCACGCGCCGAGCCGGCTTGAGCCGGGTCAGACCGGGTCGGTCAACGGGTCAGGGTTGACCCGACATTCCCGGTCAACGGGTCGGGGTCGGTTGCGGGTCGGTCCGGGTCCGGGTCAGACCCTGACCCGAACCGCTACCTTCCCCCGCTCCACGCGCCTATGTGGCGCGTGCACTACACGCGCCTAGCAGACGCGCCTCCTGGAGCGTGCGTGTCACGCGCCCGCGGGTCTGGGCCGGTTCTTCTTCGCCCGACGGGTCCTGCGACGGGTTTTTCGACCCATTTTCTAGAAAACTCGATTCCGGCTATTTTTTCTTGTATTTTTCGACTGGAAAAAATTTGTGGGCAACCTCCAAATATCCTACACTCGATTTTAGGAGGATTCAAGTCCAAAATTGGTGGGATTCAACCACCCCAGTCGCGGCCCTCCGCGGCCATTCGGAAATCCCAATTTCCGACACCCAAATCACACAATAAAATATATAAAACCATAGATCTAGATGCAAGAAACTCATTTATAATTTTTTCATGCATCGATCCGCCCTCTAAAGCCACAGATCTGGGGTTTTTATGTCCGTAGGGTCGCAAACTTCGATCGGACTTTTCATGGCCCAACCATACTCGGAAAATTAAACAAAAAATATATTTGAAATCCCTGGGCCATGGGTATTCCTACGGTGTTCTCGGATTCACGAAACTCATCCATGATCCGGACCCCAAATTTTATACCTTATATTTTTCTACCCGAAAAATCCGAAAATTATTTTTAAATTAAATCCAACGTAACTCTGATACCAATGTTGGATTTTTAGGATTCTCATGCAGCGGAAGCATACAATAATTTTCAGAAAATAAAATAGATCGGGTTTAGGGTACCTCAATTCGTAGAATCTTCGAGTGACACGTTTCTTGATCCGATTTCGCAGTTGGGATGGTGATCACGAGGTTAGTCGAATCACCACCACAGTGTCACAATGCCTCAACCCTCATGTCCGGTGACTCGTTTGACGTTGGGAGATTTTCCTACGCGAAAATCTCCATCCCTCTCTCTATTTGTTTTTTCTCTCTGGAGAATATGTGAAACCCTAGCCATCTTTCCTCATCATGGTTACTCTTTTCACGCAGGAAGAAATGCCACCTTTTGTTTTCTCAAAAAATAGGGAAATTACCACATAATATTGGTTAATGTTGGTAAGTAATAATGGGAGTTACCCCATTATCTCATTCTTACCAAAATGCCCCACAATAGGCATAAATAACCTACACTATCTCTATTGAGTCTACAGATTCCAATGAAGTTGACAGACATGATATTACTCATGATACCCATACAACAACAATAAGCCAAGAAAGTGCCACCTCTCATGATATATTATCTATCCCTAATATATTGCATGTTGGAGTACAACCACCTTCACATAATTGCAATTTTGTCTCCATTCATCCCATAGAAACTCGAACTCGTGTGGACAAACATACTGGGCATGTTAAAACTGTTTTCAACAATTATTCTCGTGCTCTTGTGACAATTGAACCTGTTCCCGGTCTAGATATTGCAAAACCAAAATAAGTTCAAGTAGCACTTCACCTCATTGGCATGCTACTATGCGTGAAGAATTACATGTCCTACAACAAAATGATACTTGGGAACTAGTTCCTAGTCCTATGGGTGCCAATGTAGATTTTTAAGACACAATGCAAGTATAATGGTTCTATAGAATGTTATAAAATCAGCTTAGTGGCCAAAGGTTTCTCTCAAATTCAAGGCATTGATTTTGATGAGACATATAGTCCAGTTCTTAAACCTGTCACATTACGTTTGGTTCTTGCATTGTCCACTATGTTCTCATGGCCTATTCGGCAACTAGATGTCAAAAATACATTTTTTCATTACCATCTCAAGGAAACAATCTTCATGACTCAACTACTAGGCTTTATTGATTCAAAGCATCCATATTATATTTGTCGGTTTAAACGTTTTATTTATGACTTAAAACAAACTCCTCATGCTTAGTTTGATCGATTCACACTTTATCTTCTTCGCATTGGTATTTCTTTCAGAAAAATTGATTCCACTCTCTTTATTCTTCATTGTTCACAAGGAAGTGCCTTTCTTTTACTCTACATTGATGATATTGTCTTTACAGCATAAATATTTCACTTTTCCAACACATTATTAATTATCTTTGTCACACCCCGACCCGTAAGTCGAGCACGTGAATAGACCACTGCGACTTCTCAAGACACGGATATGTCCTACTCGCACATTGAGGTGATACAAGGCTAATATTATGACTAATATCATGATCCTACTCGACATTCTAAGTCAAATTATATAGCGAAAAATTTGAAAATGAATATTTTTCAGAAGTTTATTTAAAACATTTGTTTCCGATTTATAAATAATATTTATATGAGCGGTTCAATCATAAATAAGAAGTGTATGAATACTTACCCTGTAGCATCTTTCAGTAAAACTCGTGAAATAGTATCTCAAAACAAGTTAAGTGCAATATAAACTGAAAATTTTTAAATATGAGGGGTGTGTATAATCCACATATTTAGTGAATGAGGTGCAAGAACTATATAATGACAATAAATGAATTTGTGAGAATGACAAGTCAAATTATCGTTTTCAAATTTATATTCATTTGTAATATATTGTGATTCAAAATAATATGCATTATTATCATAATCATGTATCATGGGGTGTCAATCTGTAATAAATCATATTCTACCCGTAGTTTGGCCTAAATAGGGTAAAATCCATCATGAAATCACCACAATGTCATAAAAATGAAACACACACACACACACACACATACATATATATATATATATATTCTTTCTTTTAACCCCTTCCCTTGGTATTGACACAGGTGCTCATCTCTTGGATCCGTTAGCCAAAGTCAGGGGGCTCAAACCTCTACTCTCGTGTTACCCCATCATGTTATCCTATCGGGTAACTACTCAATATCATGGTAGGGAGTGCGCTATAACCATTATGTATCATCCTATAATCATACACATGAATTATACGTCATCATTCATAAATTTTAACTCGTAAGGAAAATTATGGCACTATCAAATTATAATATCAGGATATAAATTTTCTCAAAATTATCATTTCAAAACATGTCACAAATACTAAAGTATTTCTAAATCATATTTCAAAATTTATTTATAAAAATTATGATCAAACTTTTTTTATTTAAAGTCAGAAATAGCTTGTACCACTCACCTCGACTGGGAAGGGTATGACACTCCCCCTAATTATTCTCGTTTCTCGAATGAATCACCCATCGTACGAAAACGTAACCCTACATCTAGATTAAATAATATATAATTTATCAATTATTTCAATAATATCATATCATAGGACTACAAATTGCATATGGAAATATTTTTGTTTAATGTAAAATCTCAATTTTCATGCTTTGAAAATTTTTAAATCTAAGTTTTTAAAATTTAACTTTACGTAATTTTGGGAGAAACTCCATATCTCCCTGTATACTCCTCCAATTTAAGTGATTTTTATCTCTAATCGAAAACAAGATATCAATATAAAATCTTCTAGTTTATATTATCCTCAGATTTTATGTATATAATTTTATAAAATTCATTTTTAATTTCATTTTCGGCTTTAAAAACTACTTCTGTACAGTTTCAGCAAAAATACTATAACTTTCTGCCTATTACTCCGATTCAAGTGATCTTTAGTTTAAATTAAAGATAAGATAGTGACCAACAACTTTCACGTTTTAAGTTTCTCCAAAATCGTACAAAAGGTATCTTAAAAATTTGTATAATATACTGGTCGTATACAGAGTATAAAAATAGAATGGTTAAATCATGCCAAATTCTCAAAAATCACTAAAATCTGATTCTTTCATGAATGTTTCATATAATATACCATTTTAAAGTTTAGGGAGTTTAGTTTACATATGAATAAATGGTTTACATTTTCGATTCTTATAAAATGAGATATCATAGCAAAACTACACAAGTTTCAAATCTGGAATTTTATATCTAGTATACTAGTATGGATACTAATATAACTACTCAACAAATGATTTAATCTGCACAAATTAAAAAAATATGTTACCTTCCTTGAAAGCTCTTTTGTTAACAATATATGTCGGTGCTCCCTTTGAATTCTTGAAATTTTCTCACCTTAACACCAAAATCAAATCACAACACATGAATACAAAACTTTTATACCTCTATCTTGAAATTAAAATTTCCAACAATACTCTTATCTTTTTGACTTTATAGTTGAACTCAATTTTAGAGAGAGAGTCTTCATATTTCGGCCAAGGGAGGAAGAATAAAGAAAAAATGAATCAAAATTTTCAAAACAAGTTCCTTTATATAAACTTAGCAAAATATCCTTAACTATTAGATCATCTCACGCATTATCTCAACTATCTATTTGTCTTAGCACTTAAACTATGCAATTGTTGATTCAAGCAACCTCCATACACTCTATTACATATCTTGTTGGCTGGCCATGTCAAAGAAGAGAAGTACAAGTTAATCCAATTAGCTTCCATGCATAAGTTTCCATGAATAAACTTTCATCCAATGAGTTTTTTTGAATGTGGAACTATCTTATGTGGTCACTAACCAACTTTGTTGACCTCTTGACCAATCATTTGGGTCCAATTGTCCATTCTTGAATAGTTTGTAACTTAGTTCCTCAACTTTCCTTACTTTTATTTAGACCCCTAATTTTTAATAATTTGTATTTTTGTGCTTATGAAATTTTATTCGAAATTTTTTTAAAATGTGAAATTTGTTTAAATCTTTTTATTTAAGTGTGTATATCTTTTTTTAGCTATTTTTAACTTTTTTAGGCCTTACCGGCACTTACCGAGAAAGTTTTCGGTTTACCGATAATATTTTCGATTTTAGCGATTTTGAGGCAAAATCTCAAAATAAATAAGCAAAAAATTAAAATTTTATTTTAGATGTCTCAAAAAGATATTATATATATATATAGAACCATGAGAAGTGGTATATGATACACACAGTTACCGAAAATCAGTGTTACAATCTTAGTAGGGAATTCGTGGTTAAAGACCTTGACCCTCTACATTATTTTATTAGAATTGAAAACACTCCTTTTTCTGGTGGAATTGTAGTTTCACATTCAAAATATACTCAAGATATTCTAGTTCGTGTTACATTGGCGGAAACTTCAGCTATTTCTACTCCGTTGGCCGTCAAAGAAAATACAACTCTAATTGATCATACACATGTTGATCCTACTTCATATAAGAGTATTGTTGATGCCTTCCAATATCTTACAATTATAAGAATTGACATTGCACAAGCTATTAATCGTGTGTGCCAATTTATGAAAACTCCAACATGAGCTCATTTTCGACAGATGAAACGCATCTTGGTGCTAATTGTATTTCTTAGACCTCAAAGAAGCAATAAACTGCTGTTCGATCTACTGCAGAAGCAGAATATCGTGCCATGACATATTCTATTGCAAAATTAACTTGGCTTACCTATCTCTTAAGAGACATTGGCATTTCTCTCCATCAAAGTCCCCAACTCTTCTATGATAATATGGCTGCCCTTCGCATGTCTATCAATCCAGTTTTCCATGCTCGTATCAAATATATAGAACTTAACTACCACTTTGTCTAAGAAAAAGTTGCCGTTGGTACACTTCTTACTCATTTTGTTCCGAACTCAAGTCAACTTACAAATATTCTTACCAAACCTTTATCCAAGTAGCAGTTTAATCAATTGCATTCCAACTAGGAATCTATCAGTTTTCCCCTTCCCAGTTTGAGGGAGAGTGATGGAGTTAATAATCAATATCACAATAATGGAAAGAATGAAATGGAAGATAGCAAGAATATTAGAGTTGATAATCAATATTATTAGAATGGAAAGAATAAAATGGAAGATGGCAAGAATCATAGAATTGACAATCAGTACCAGCAAAATGAAAACAAGAATAATAGAGTTAACTCCTTCAATACCACCGTAATGGAAACAATAAAAGAGATGGTAGCAAGAATCAAGGAACCAGTCAAACTCCTTCAATAATAGACCAGATTTTGCCAAGCGAAATTGAAGAGATTTAGTCAACCTCAATCATCATCGAAGGTCTTTGCTAAATTACTGTAAATAAATATATATATTGCTATTTTAAAATTTTGAAAAATCTAAATATGTACAATTGTAATTAGAACACGGTGTGTAGAGAAATACAAAAAATTATTCCACCGTATTCCTCTTATTTTCTTCATCCACTGTATTTTTATTCAACTAAAAAACCTATTTTGAAAACTTAATTTCAATTAATCTCTTAATTATTCCAAAATAATGACATATATATATATATATATATATATATATATATATATATATATATTATAGGTTTAAGAAGTTACTTATTAGACATTGGATATAATATAAAAATATTAAATCTAATATTCTATTATTTCAATTAAAATATTATAATAAGTTGGATTTATCTAGAAACTTTATTATTATAAATATGAAAATATGATATTATAAATATAAAAATATAAAAATTAAGAAAGTTAAATATTTTTAAAATTAAATTAATTATTGATTTGATTTTAATATATGATATATTATAACTTACTCTCTCAAATTTAATTTGGTATAAAGAAAGCTACTAGATTTTGAGGAAAAATTTAATAAATTCGGATGTCACCCCATCGCCACTTAATCCTAACAAAAATATCGGTTGAATTATTAAATTATACAAATTTATCGATTTCTAAAATCTATCGACAAGTTTAACAATTTCAGGGAGAATTTAACCAAGTTCTCTTCATATTGAATAATAAAGTTGAAAAAAAAAAGAAAATAAAATTATAAGATTAAATTGTATAACTATGCATTTTTTTTTTTAGCATTTGGGTATTCTTCTTCAAGTAGTTTAGGAGGGGGAAAAATCATGAACTGATACTTTTATCAATTCAGGAACAAAAATTAGCTAGTACTTGGAAATCTGTAAAAATTAATGGCTTGCTTCTTTTGCATGATATCAAAGGTTAATATGAACATCAATTGGTGTAAAAAATAGAATGACTTCTTACTTCACAGTTCTTTGAAATGAGAGTAGGCTCAACACAGAATGTTCTTTCCTTCCTCTTTGGTTGACAACTAGATCAACACTATTCTAGCTTTTTGTTATTTATTTTCGGAATAAAATTAGATTTGACTTTAGATGCATGATAGATAGAGTACTAAACTAACTAACAGTTGATTTAATGAGAAAAATACTAAATTCTCAAATTTGAATTTTAATAATAGAAAGAATGACGTTAGAAGAACACCATTTATAAAGAGTCTAATAGTAATTTAAATCAGATTAGTTAAAATATGAATTTGAATATCGATCGATCAATTAATTTTCCATCTTTAAAAAAATGAATTATTTAAAAATTTTCTCTTATTGCTTTTCAATTTTCTCTTTCTAAAAAATTTAATTTTTTCTTTTTTGAAACTAAACACGTAATTTTTCTTTAAAAAAATCAACTAATCTGGTTCGAGATTTGTAATGATCTATTAAGAGAATTAATTTCTCAACGTAGTTTTTTCCATACCCATATTATAATAAGTCATAATGCACCTCACAATCTTTATTAGGATTTTTACAATTTCTCTCCGACTCTCAAAAATTAACTAAGCGGAACACTTAGATTTATTATAAAATAAACCTATTATTATAAAACGTTACTACTAAATATTTTAAATTCTGAATTTCGAGGTGAAATTTTTTGTTAATAAGGCATGACTTCTTGTTGAAGTTGTTGTGGAAACAGCTCACCGTGACACCATCTCACTCACATGGTTTCTAAAGAGAGAAGGGAATTGATTTAACCACCCCAATTCTATTTTTTATTTTTTTATTACTTGAGATTTGATTTTCGGATCACGGGGTTGAAGAGAGATATTGTGACTATTTGATTGTCCCTTTTAAAGAGTTAACCATCTTAATTCTTGTAGCTCTCTCAAGAATCATATTGGTACCTACAATTTTATGGTACATATATGCGGTGATTACAATTGAACCAAGTCAAATAAAAAAGTCTCAAGTGAACCATAAAAGAGTAAGGGAACGGAATTAAAATCCATATGATTTTTTTGAATTAGTGGTGTTGGTAAAATATACCCAAGAGGGACATTTTGATAATTTAGGGGATAATGGGGTAACTCCTATTATCCTATTTTTATCATTCCATAACTCCCATTAACCATTCATGATTATGAAACACTAATGACCATTGGAGAGTGTCTAATGTGAGTCATACTTCTTCAATAGAGAATTAGACGACTAGGTTTTCTTGAGAGAATATGCACAAATCTCTAGAGAGAGACAACACGATGAGGGTCGGAAATTTTTGTATAGGAAAATCTCTCTCGTCAAAGATATCACCGGACTTGGATTGAAACGTTGTGATATTGCGTTGGTGATTCGATTAATATCGTGATCACCATCTCGATCATGAGATCCGATTGAGGGACATGCCGTTTGGTTGATTTTGAAAATCTGCATATTGAGATACCTCTATATCCGATCATTTTATTTTTTCAAAAATTATTGTATGCTTCCACTGTGCGTGAATGAGTTACCAAAAAAATATCCAACATTGGTATCAGAGCATACGTTGGATTATTAAAAATAATTTTCGGATTAAATTTTAAGGTATAAAAATATATGGTATAAAATTTGGGGTTCGGATCACGGATGAATTTCATGAATGCGAAAACACCACGGTATTACCCATGATCTGTAGAATACGAAAATAATTTTTTCGTAATTTTCTGAGTATGATTAGGTAAAGAAAATTTCAGTTGAAAGTTTCGGCCGTAAATAGTGACCAAACCATTCAACCCCAGATTTGTCAAGTTTTAGGATAAATCAATGCATGAAAATTATAGATCTGTGTTCCTTGTTTCATGCTCTTCGATTTGATATATATATATATATATATATATTGCATATTGTTGTGGTTGAAAAATGGGGTTTCAAAATTGGCCGCGGAGGGCCTGAATTTTGGATCCAAAATACGCCGAGATTAGGGCTTAATAATTCCAAAAATTGAGTAAGGATGTTTGGAATAAATGGAATAAGAGATTTCCTAAAAAATCAGGTAAAAAAATAGAGCCGGAAAATGGGTTTTCCGGCATCCGAGTCTAAAGACCCGGTTACAAGAAAATTCGGGTGAAGACGAAGAGGTCCGACCCGAGGGCGCGTGCACCTCACGCACGCTGAGGCGCATCAGAAGGCAAAAACATGGCGTGTGAGGTTCACATGTGGGGAAGGCGCGTGAACCGGTCCGGGTCATCCGGGTCGGTTATGACCTGGACACGTGTCCCTGAGCCGGACTGACCCGACCGGGTCAGATCCTGACTCATTAACCAGTCAATCGGGTCAAACTCCGACCTGTTGACTGACCCGGTCTGTACCAGCTCGACACGGCTCAGCGCGTGAGACGCGCGTTGTGACTGGGCGCGCATGAGCCGAGCCTCACAGGCTCGTGGCGGTGCGTGTGAGGCGCGCCGCGCGTCTGGCGCTTGCCCCAGGCAGCTGTTATCACGTAGGACCTCCGACGGCGCGTCAGGTCGTCAGGAATTAAAATTTTTTCAATTTTTTAGGGTTTACATCCATAAAAGTGACTTTTGTGGGTTTTGTGTACCGAATTCTAGTCCGAATGGTGAGTTGCAATCCCAAATTATGGTATATGGTGTCTGTTGATTCATACACTCGTTTTGGGGTTTGTATTCGAATTATTTGGGTTTTATTGATTCGTAGGGTGCACAAAATGTAATAATAAGTATCACAAGTCACGATTATATCTTTGACTGTTTCTAAAATTATCGTTTTTGATCTTTATAAGGGGGATAAAATTAAATGGTGATAATTACGAGATTTTTTACCGGTAGATTTAATTTATCCTCGAGGGACAAGATCTAATTAAATCTGAGACGTGAGATGATGGACTCCAGGGAGGGTGCCACACCTAAGAGAGATGGGATTATGAGACATTACGTACATGGAAGAGGAATGATGGCCAAATTAAGGCAATCCTCCTAAGTAGCATGCATGATGATGTGATCCTAATTTATAAGCAATATCCTACGGCTTTATCAGTTTAGCTCACCCTATAAAGATCATTGTGGTGCTTTTATAGATCTTGATATGGGGATACTGACTTATAAGTGTAATAACTTATAAGAAAATGATTGATCATATGATGATATAATATTCCATGAAAATGTCGAGTATGGTCGCCCAGTTGGGGAATGTGACCGAGCCCATTTCGGATATGTTTTCTTGTTCTGGATGCGATCTAATTCTTTACCTGATTTATGAGAAATCATGAAAGTCTATTTCACATACGACGAAAGTATTCATACTTTCACTAATGTAAATAGGCACAGTGAACTCGAGTAAGAGCATCTAGAGGCAAGTAGGCCATACTTGAGTCATGCTTATGCGATGGAGTCGAGCAAGGACTCCTGTGGGACTCAAGGTTCAGGTAAGAAGAAAACATCCTATGGGACTCATGGATTGTAAACACATGAGCAACCGACTACATAGCTCGAGGTAGGAGCGCGCTTATGTAGCTTCGCTCAGTGAGACCTCAAGCAGGAGGATTTATGTAGAGAAATGGAGCGTTTGTCGACATCACAAGGAGTAGCACTTACAAGTTGGAGTTGCAAATATGCTAGACTCTGTATGCTCTTTACGCTCCGAATGTTCGACGGAACTTGATTTCAGCCTAGGATATGCTTTGTCAATTTGGAAATTTTATAATTTCCATTCATTACGACAATTCTTTAATTGGTTCTATTTTGGTCCATGAGGGACTAAATGCACCGGAAGTAATTCTTTTCAATGGAATTTCTTGTTATTCTCTTAATGTGAGAGAGGATGAACCGATTAGTAGTGAATGGTCTGTAAGGCCCGCTAACCAATCTTACCTAGACGGAAAACTTAGAAGAAAACCATTCGATATAACAATGAGAGCTAGGACTCCATTATAGTCGGTTCACTCCGACATCCATGGCCTTATGAACGTGAGAACCTGAAATGGTGTTGAGTACTCTATTATGTTCATAAACAATTACACGCGTTTCGGTTACATTTATCTGATCTCGTGCAAGTCTGAGCCATTGAGGTGTCTCAGGAGGTTATTAGCAAAATTGAAAATCAATTAAACTTGAGAGTAGAGGCTCTCAAAACTGATCGAGGGCGTGAATATTTATCTTAAGAGCTCTGTTTCAAGAAAGGTATTGCGAAAAACTGATTCGTTTCTACTCAGTGGAGTAGAGTAGCCGTGAGAACAGAATAGGACTTTGTTTGAGACGGTGAGGCCGATAATGGCGCAAGCCAATTTACTCGTTTCCCATTGGGGAGATGCGTTATTGATTGCAGTTTAAGTCCTCATTCGTGTTCCATTGAAGTCCGTAATCAGTACTCCATATGAGCTTTGGATAGGGAGGCAGCCTAACCTTAGCCATTTGAGATTATGAGGTTGTGTCGTGTATGTTCACTATTTCTTGCATTTACACGGTGAGTTAGGCCTGCGAGAAAAGAGATACATCTCTATCAGATACCAAGAACACTCTGTGGGGAATGTGTTCTAGGTGAACATACGGACGACACCCACTGATATTGAGTCTCATGATGCTGAGTTTTTTTTAAAGTGATTTCCCTATAAGAGGTGAAATCAATTGGGACTTTACCTCCTATGAGATGGATGAACCTAACGGTTAGCTGATCCGAGTGGAAGCAATCCATTTAGAGGTAAAAAGGTTTTCCCTCGTCTTAAGAGTATACGTACTTAACCGTCGCTTCCCGATTGAGGGAGAGGCTCTCAGTATGACTCTTGAGGGTTACAAGAAACCTTTAAATGTCCTAGAGGCTCTTGAGGGTCCTGTGGAGAACCATTGGTTTGAGGTCATAGATGAGAGAAGGAGTTGATAAAAATCAACGAAATCTGGGATCTAGTTGATTTGCCTGAGGGTAGTAGGGTCGTTGGCAACATGTGGGTTCTCAACGTCAAGAAAAAGGCCAACGGATCGATGTAGAGGTATAAGGCCCATTTGATAACCAGGAGTTACTCAGGCTGAGGGCGAGATTACCTCGATTCGTTTACTTTTAGCGATAGTCACGGATATTGATCTAAACTGAGATCAAATGGACGTTGCGACTGCCTTCTTGAGTGGGTGTTTTGGATGGGGGATCTACAAGAGACAGTCGTTTGACTTTATTCCTATAAATCAAGATGATGAGGTTTGTTGACTTCAGAAATCAACATATGACCTTAATCATCAATCCAGGCGCTAGCGTTTGAGATTTCACGAGGAGGTGATATCTCACGGTTTCATGATGATTGAGGAGGATCATCACGTATACCTTATATGTTCTCATGACTTTTAATGATCATGTCCTTATATGTGAATAATATTCTGTTGACTAGGAATAACAAAGAGTATCTGATGACCACGATGACGTGGATATTGTCGAGTCTTGATGTGAAGGACATAGGTAAGACTCAGTTCTTCCTTGAAGTTAAGATCCAGAGGGATCACTCAAGATAGGTGTTGACTCTTTCACAGGAGTCCAACATCAATGAAGTTCTCGAACGCTTCGAGAAGAACGATTGCAACCTTAGAGATACTCTTATCGCTAAAATGTTAAAGCCTAATTCTTGATATATGCCTTATGACTCAGAAAAGGACAAGAGAAATGAGTATAATCCCTTGTTCCAATGCATTGAATACTCTGATGTACGCAGTACTGCGTACACGATCAGACATTTGCTTTGCAGTCAGTATGGTAATTAGGTATTGATCGAATCCTAGAAGGGATCACTGGAGAGGAGTGAAAGGATTCCGAGACTCCTTGAGAGACTGTGGACCTCTTCTTGTGTTACGGAGGAGCTGATTTGCATTTTATTGAGTATTCAGTACCAATTAGGTTGGCGATCTGAATGTACGCAAATCGATATCAGGCTTTGCTGTCTTGGAGTAACAAAAAACAAACCTACATATCTCTATTTATGATAGAGGCTGAGCTTGTGGTACACTCAGCGGTAGTTCAGGAGAGTGTTCGACTCCAGAAATTTTCGGATCACTTAGGGGTTGTGACAAACAGTGTGAGGCCAATTGATGATTTATTGAGAAAATCAGGCCGCCCTTGACCACACTTGAGACCCTAAGTGTCAGTAAATCCAAACACATTGATACCTAATACTATGTTATGAGAGACATCACCGAGAAAGGTGAAGTGATGAATTAAGTACACTATTATATAGTGTGTTGGCTGATCTCTTCAATAAACTCATTATGAGAGATTCCTGTATGAGATATAAGAATCATTGGGTTTGCATGTACATTGACATTTCTCACCTTGTACTGATACTTATTATATTATATATATGACATGTGTGCAGGATTGAGTCACGATTTTATTTATTACATTACTTTAATTGTCATATATTTTGTGATTTATTGTGATAAATGATATGTCAGGCAGGCGTGATCGATTCTTTCACACGAGTGACCACCTCCAACTCTGAGTGAGCGGAGATAAAGCGGTTTCTAGTTATAAGAGACTTTGAGAGTGGCTCTACTAGAACATAAATCGTCCTGATATGTGTTCAGCATGAGGTCATATGCGATATGACCGGCATAGATATACCCACATCCATATTGCTTGTATCTCAGATATCACCTACGACTAGTGATATTGTCTTTGAGATACTTTTTCTGAAATTTTTGAATAAAGTTTTATATGTAGACTGAGTCCCACACCTGCACAGTGTTAAAGAAATCTGACATATACCCTTTGAGAGATGAGAGAATAAAACTGTGACACGCGTTTCATACCGCGTGTGATATGTCGACCAGGGATAGTGGGAACATCATTTTGAGATATTGATATTATTTAGATTCTCATTCCTACTGTGTAAGACCCGAGATCTATTCGGTGGGATCTCTTGTACCCTTATCACTTTCGTCTGTTTCTAGAAATCTTGGTTCATTGTTGCTACTTTAGTCTGTTTACCGATGGCCCGGAAGATGAATTGAGGTTTGAGAGACAGGTTTAGAAAAGTAGCTGAATTAAGGCTAATAGATTCGAGTTTATGACAATGAAGATCAATTGACATTACATCATTATGATGTATTCACTAGCATGCCTATTATGCTTATCCATGTTGGGATGTAAGTATAATAGTGAATACACAGTCGGACGTTTATTGGGGATTACTTTCGATGAGGAAAATAACTAGATGGATGTAATTAGTCTTGGATTTGGGGTGTAGTGAGTTATTTTTTTATACTAACGGTGATTCTTTGATCATCCTAATAGGTGTATCGAGTAGTCTTTGCTTGTAGGTGTACTCGCCGGTCACACGACGTCCAATCATGTATGAAAGTCCAGTAGGGTGATGTGATAGATTGCATGAGTTGCGATCTTGTAACGGACGTGAAATGTCCTCATGTGCAAGTAAGAGATGTTGATAAAGTATGCCCAACAGGGGCATTTTGGTAATTTAGGGGATAATGGGGTAACTACCATTATCCCATTTTTACTACTCCATAACTCACATTAACCACTCATGATTATAAAATACTAATGACCCTTGGAGAGTGCCTAATGTGCGTCTTACTTCTTCAATAGAGAATTAGGCGGTTAGGTTTTCTTGAGAGAATATGCACAAATCTCTAAAAAGAGACAACCCGATGAGTTTATAAAATTTATTTTCAAAATGTTTGATTTCAAATTTAATTTTGATTTTAAAATATGAACTAAATGCCCCTTAAATTCATCATTGTTGATAGGTCATTGGACTAATTCTTGTAGTAACTACTGATAAATTTAACTGTAGACCACACAACTCAATACATAATTTCTCAAACCAAGTTACTAATTTGCATAGGCAAATATACATACACATAGATTTGTCAAAAATTTCAATTCTGAACCAGAATTAAGTCGGAGTCAAATATTGTAAAATCAAACCAAAGGCATAAAAATGGTTTTTGTTCGGTTTTAGGACTAGAATATTTTGAAACCAAAATTATCAAAGTCTGTTCAATTCTAATTCTTGATTTTTGAAACTAGAATAAGAAGTATGATCATTAAAAAGTTTTGAAACTGAAAATCGAATTTTGAAAAAAACTATAAAATCAGTGAAAATCATAAAAAAAAAATTATATAAAATTGTGAAAAATGTACAAGAACTACAAAAATAAAAATAAAAATAAAAATAAAATGGGAACCAAAACTATCTTAGCTTAGAACCACTCGTTTTTTATACCATGACTTAACCACCACCCAGTATTTAAAATTTCGTCTTGACTAATCTGGATTGATCGCTATGGGGCCTACCGAGGTGAGGAGGTCTCCCAACAAATTCCTCTCCCAAATCAGAAACAATTCATTCTAATTCAATTCTCTTTGATTTAGAACCTTAAGTACGTCTACATGCACACAAGTGTGACACTAGTGTGTGCATTGTCGTTACAACGTTAATGTAAATAAATATTGAAATTTATTTTGTGTATTAATATTTTCAACTCCCTCTAGCTCTATATACATACTACCAGCGCTCAATGTGTCATATACTGTATTTATGTACAATCAATATTTGAAGTATACAATTATTAATATTTATTTAACATACAAGAATAGTATAAATGTGTATTTTATTTAAATTATAATCTATTTTCTCCAACAATGTGTAAAGATAGGGATATCTTTATCACTTGTGCTGCCAGTGAAGGCTCATCCAGACCGGCTATAAAGCTTGGGGTATGTGGGAGGTGATAATGACTTTTTAGTGATGAAAACGACTTGATATAATATGGTATGGGGAGCACATGTTTTAGCAATCCCACATATATCTCAATTATTCCATTACGGGAATGCCCAAATGCGATGGGGGAATATTCAATTTTGATGGGATCCAAGTTAAATATCCACAGGGCTTTACATTTTTTTCCCATAAAGTAAGACTCTCCTCATTACTTCTCTGAATTGTGACCGTAAATAATTTTTTTTTTTTTTAACTTAACCATTAGTATAAGTGAAACTCAATTAATTGGATTTGAATAATTGTGAAATCCAATTTTGGAGCTATCTCTCCTTATGCTTATTTTTTTATTTTTAAAAGTAAAATCCGAGACATTAGTTAAAAGAGTGTAGTGTTCTACTAGATTTACAATACACTAGACCTATAATACGTTGGTATTGTGACTGTATATATTTTCTTTAGTGCTGATCAATCAATATTTGGATTACCCGATTAATCCAATTCGAATATGATAAGAGTTAATTTAAGGGCCAACAAACTTCAATTTATGATTTTGATTCAGGAAATATAGTTTTTTGCTGTTAAATTGAATCAACATTGGTTGTAACAGTAAATATTGAATACTTAGGGAGGCCGTTGGTGGCATTTGAATCATGAAACTGGAATTGATCAATAATTTTAAGATTAATCATATATTACACTTTCAGGAGCTTATTTCAATATGAAAAATTCTTCACTTAATTTTTAATTTGTTAAACATCCCCTTTGTGGATAGACAAATGATTATATTGACAGGAAAATAAACCTTTTTTTTTTTTGTTGTATAAAGATTTGACATTAAAATTATCAATATTAGGGAAGACGATTTGTACCACTATGCCGTACTCGGAAAATATATATTTCAGTATCAAAATCCGTTCTCTGTCAATCCTACTGGACCTAATACACTTCAGGGCCCATTCTTTAGATGGGTTCAAAGTCTTGTATTGACCCAAGAGGAATTTTAGACGTTATGCGGGGTTCAAGTCCAGAATGTTTACATATCAAATTGTAAAGAAGCTATTGGGCCCAAATGTTCACTTTCAGTTTCAGGAGCCCAAACATCAGCTTACCATGTCCACTGATTTTTGCCCTTTGGGGGTACCGAGTCGAAAGCTACGTGCTTGATGGCTGAATCGAACATTGGAATAAAATGCCAAAGGGCTTGGAGTCAACAACACGCGGTGTATCCTTTTTTTTTTCTCTCCTTTCCTTTTTCGGTTACGGTCATAAAAATTACAAAAATACACATATTTATAAAGATTTGAATACTAGACCTTGATTTCAAAGAAGAAACTAAGCTAAAACTTTTTATCATTCGTGTGTCTTTACAAGAACATATTATAGTGTCAAATATGTTTTTAGTTTCAACGCAATAGTTGTGCCATAAGTCTAAGACACTGGTGTCCTTAAATTGAAGAACTTGAAATAGTAATTATAACTTAAATCGATAATTTAGGTTAGGTGAAACTATTATAATGCATGACAAAGAGAGTAGGTACTGCTTACATTTTACCATCCTACTTTTAAGCCAAAAAAAAAAAAGAGAAAAAAAATCTTGAAAAGTTGAGTTTCTTTTCTCAATAGATTGTTCCAATCCAAACTTATGAAGCATGAGATGGTATTTAGTACTCAACCCACATAGCCAAAATACATATAGACAAATCCTTGTTATACAAAAAGGAGCTAGCTAGTGATATAAAGGCGCCTGCAGTTATAAATAAAGCAAGAGGACTATATAATCATCAAGCCCTAAGTACACAATAGCTGCAAAAGCCAACAGAAGATATATCGCTTGGCGAACAAACCATTTCCCCCGCACTAATTGTTTTCACCTTCAATCTAGTGTTATAGTATTTGTTCACACCTTCAATAATTTCGAATGGTGAACAAACCAGCGGGTTCCGGTCTCAAAATGCTCTGAAACTAAGCAATTTAAGTCATTTTTGAAAAATTTGGTAACTGAAAAAATTTAAAATTTGTCAGAAAACACGTAGACAAAGATAAAATTGGCTCTTATACCACATGTTGAAATGCATAACAATACTAAGCACGCTTTTAAGTACAAAAAATAAGGCAAGAGCACTGAAAGCCAAAAATTTAAAAATGGCAAAAAAAACTAGTTAACTCTAACGATTGTCATTGCATCAAAAATGATCCCCTTGACTGCAGAAATTTTTAAAACTCTCACATTCACTCCCTTGATCGTGTAGAGTTACAAAATTTAGAATTAAAAATCCTCCGCATTGGATAGGGTTATTTATAGGTACTGTTGCCATCAGACAGCCTTAAAACCCTTGAGCATTATTGGAAAATTATTGATAGACCATGTCATTAATGCATGGAAACATGGGTAGAAGGTTGAATGGGTCATCAACACACCTTCAAGAATCTTCCATTTTTTTTTTTTTACTACCGGTATCCAAAATTTACTCAACTAATCTAGTTCGAGTACTGTGAGATCCATTTTAGAGGTTGACTCTCCCAAATCTTTTTTTGTTATTTCCAGAATTCAAACTCGAGATTTCTGATTAAAAATATAAAGTGATCGACAAATCAACCCAAAAAAATTTGGTATAACTTTCCATTTTGAGCACCCACGTCCCGGCCATTTCTCACAACTTGGCCATGTATCCCCTTCTGTTAGGAAACACATAAATGAATGTTGTTTTTCATTTTTATATCCTCTTTCTAAACAACATAGACTACTTTTTATTAGTAAAACTAGGTCTAAGGATATTTTTGATTTGATACATATGGACTTTTGGGGACCTTATAAATGTTCATCACTCATAGAAACACATTATTTTTTAATGATTGTTGATGATCATAGTTGTGCTACTTGAACTTTTTTTTTTATGAAAACTAAGCCTCAAACAGTTACGATTATCAAGAGTTTTTTTATACATAGTTCAAACTCAGTTTGATATCAACGTTAGCTCCAATAATAGATTAGAATTCACTAGTCAAGAATTTCAGTTAATGTTATTTGACAAAGGACTTTTAGATGAAAAAGTTGTGTTTATACATCTTAGCAAAATAGTATTGTAGAAAAAAAAAATACAAGCAAGTTCTACAAATAGCAAGATCTTTGATATTTCAATTTAGTGCACCTAAACAATTTTCGGTGAATCAATTTTAATGGAAACCTTTATCATAATAGACTATGAAGTCAAATTCTTCAATATATAACACCTTTTGAGTTTTTATACAAGAAATCACTGGATTATTCTCCTATAAAAGCTTTTGCGTGCTTGTGTTAGGCAATTAACACAGTACCACACAAAGAAAAGTTTGAAGAAAAAGCTTTTAAATACATATTTCTTAGATATAATGTTGGTTAAAAAGCTTTCAAAGTTTATGACTTAAAATCTCAGAAAATATATATTTCAAGTGTTGTATTTTCTTATGATGATATATTTATAAATGTATCAATTCAAGGAAACAAATACATTGGCATGTTTAGGTTTTAACCATGAGGAAAAACAATTCAAAAAATTAAGCTAAAACTTCATAAATAATATGATAAAAAATTTAGTGCTCTGAATTCATATGTATTCAATATGAAAAATGTAAAATGCATTGTATCGATCGAATAAAATTAAAATAGGTTGAACCAAATATATAAATTCAATTGAATACCTTTGAAATTCAGTAGACTGAATTTTAATGTAAAATAACTCAGTTCGCTGAAATGAGTAAACAATCGAATATTATGAAAAATCTACTGACCATTCTAGAAAACGACCTACTGAATTTGAAAAATGTTAGCAAAATATGCTTTGACAATGAGCAAAACTAAACTTGATGATAAGCATGCAAAACCAGTTTGATAAGTTTTGATAATGATAAATTTTAGTTGGAGATGTATGTATCCTAGATCAAATATACTTGTTGACAAAGTTGAATTTTAGGTGGAAATATGTATCCCTGGATCAAATATGTTTGTTTCAATACACCCAAAACTTATAATGATCCAACCCTCCTAGACTTTGACATTTGAAGATTTTGTGTTGACACACTGATGAACATATGTCGACACAATTAGATCAACCCTTGTATCAACACCTATATTGACACACATGAAGAAGAGCCTTGGGATTATGTTAACATAAGCATGTTGCATAGCTAACACAGAGAATTGTGTTGACACAAATTTCATTGGTGTTACACAAACTTCACTTGTGCTGACACAAACTTCGCTACACAAACTTTGCTTGTGCTGACATAATCACATATATGTCAACACAATCCTCTCTTATGTCGACACATTTACCTTCAATGAACACATATGTCGACACCAAAATGATAGATAGCCAGGACAAATTATGTCGACCAAAGTAAACCACTCATCATTATGGCGACCAAATGGATTTCAATGTTGATGCAAACACTTAGAGAAGATAAAAAATCATTTATCTGTTAACTAAACATCACTTATGTCAACCAAAATGAAACTAAATGTCAACACGAGGAACTTAATATGCTGACACGCACTCAGATCCTTTGTTTCAACGGTCAGCATTTTTCTTTTTAAAATTCACTACGACACAAAAAAAATTATATCAACACACTGATACGATTCTCTGAATCTATTAATACTCGATTGTTGGGCACAAATCAAATAAATTGAACATGCTTATTTTGGCCAATTAAATGTTTCAAAAAACTAACAACTGTATGTAGAAAAAACACTCATTTTTAAATAGAAGTGGTAGTAATCAAAAAGAAAAAGAGTATCTTCTTCTTGGGAATGTGCAGTAATGAATATAACATTAAATGAAGGCTGGTGAATCATTCTTGAGAAACATTCAAATTCAAAAATGAAGAACGTTCGAATCCAACCACCTTGTAACAGGTCTCTTCAATTTCAGTTATAAATGCCAAAGTAAATAAGAAATAGAAGGTTGATCAATTATTAAATGAAAACCCAACAAATGTATTAAAGTGTTTTGATTCTCATACGCTATCTGTTCTTCATCCTTACATCTTCTCTTGAGCATAATTTCTTATAAGTTTTAATTTTGTTACATCTGAGGATTCAATCCTTATTCTCTGTAACATTCTTCTCCTTTTGTACTATAAATTTCAATGACCATTGAGGGATTCACGGTTGTGGGTTTAGAGAGAGAGAGTCAACTTGTGTAAGGTTGGAAACTTAGTATTTTGTGAGAAAACACTTGTGTAGGTCTTGCTTGTAACTGGGCAAACATGTTGTCTATATACTATTTGGAAAATAGTGGATTGAAAAATCCAAATATAGTCTAAGACTAGATATATACCAGAAAGTTGAAACCATTATAAATTGTTTGTGTTAATTTTGCTTTTCAAATTATTTGTCCACTACTCCACTTCAATTCTCCAATTGAACAAACATTTTCTGAACTTTGAAATATATTAAAAAATACCAAAACAGTCAATTCAACCCCTCTTGACTATTTTTTCAAAATATTTGACCCCCATTACATATAATTCCTATGAGTGAAAGCACAAACCTTAAAACAAAATCAAGTCCAGTCCACACCAAGAAGACCTACCATTTCCGGCTATATCAGCAAAAATGAATGAGTCTGAAATTGAAACCTTAAATTCACTCGATCTTAATTCCTTGAACATAGATAATAATGATTCGAATTGTCAACCCATACCACCAGTTGATCATCAACTTTTACTTGTTAGGAAAGTTATAAATTTCAAACCAAACCAAGATGGTTTGAAGATTTTTATTATTTTTTTCCTAATGTAAATTAGCCTGTAAACACTTCCCATTCTGGTAGCTGAGATATTCTACATGGTCAGCTAAAAGGCTATTCCTTACCACCTACATTTCCTTTTCTTGTTCCTTCTATATACTCAGAGTCACATATGACTGCTTTTTGGGCTAATATATCAAATATATAAACCTACTTTTTGTAAGTAAACCAACAAAAATACTAATTGGCTTAAGGCCACATACACGAGAGCTAACATCTTTTCTTGGAAAAAAGAAGGTAATACAATTAAAATGGATTTATAAGTTCAAGCTCAAAGTTGATAGAAATGTGTATAGCTTTAAAACAAGGCTTGTGACAAAAAGGTATGACCAAGTGGAGTAGGTTAACTATTTTGAAAGTTTCTCACCTATGATAAAACTAGTTACTATAAGGATTTTCTTAACAATTGTTACTGCTTGTTGTTGGCCTATCCATCAACTAGATATAAACAATCCATTCCTCCATGGATTCCTTGAAGAAGAAATTTTCATGACACCTCTAGAGGGATATACAAATGCAAAACTTGATCAGGTATGCAAATTAGTTAGATCATTATATGGGCTCAAGCAAGTTTCAAGACAATAGAATCATGAGTTCACAATGAAGTTTCAAACTTATGGTTTTACTTAGTTTGCTCATCACAATTGTCTTTTTGTAAAGTAATCTAAAATCATTCTTAGCATTACTTATATATGTTGATGATGTGCTAGTAACAAAACAAATGAAACAGAAATCTTTAATGTCAAAGAATTCCTTGATCAGCAGTTCATAATCAAGGATCTTGGTTATACAAAATATTTTTTTGGTATTGAGATAGTATGATCTACGGAAGAGAAATACATTAATCAGATGAAATGCATACTTATGGAAAAAATTATTAGGAAAAATAACTTAATACAAAATATGCCAAATATCGTATTAAATCATCAAAATTAAAACTTAATCATTGAAATTGAAATTTACATCAGATAAAAGAGTACTTAATTCTATAACTGAAGAACTAAATTGACTGAAATTTTGGTTTGGGTCGAATCCTAGGTCGACCTTCTAGGCCAAATATATTTTTACAAAATCTCTATTTGATGGAAGTATCAAAATATTAGAGTGATGTATTGATTTAAAAACTATAACCATTTTATAGTTGTTATGTGACTTTTTACCTTTCAAAATTGTTTGTTTAGTTTATGTCAGCTGTCCTTAAATCACTCTTCAACATTTTCTATTTAACCCATCATAAATAATAAATATTCATTGTATCTATATATTTATTTATTTCCACGTCTTATGAGATACATTAAAACCAAATTACCAAATTTTTAAATTTAATAGATCATTTTCATATAAATTTAACTTAAATGATAGTATTCAATATATTATTATTTTAATATATAAACTCAACATTGAATTAATAATTTAACAATCTCTCACTTGGACTATATATGAAATTTTATATTATATAATTGTAAAATAACCGAATGAGACCAACTTTTCTGTCAGTACTGAAATATATCTGCAACCAATCCGATCCATCAATCATATCAACTTATGATCAAGATAGATTTTATTACATTTCTTTCATAAATTAACTCTCAATGGTCATGTTATTAATAGAATCGAATGACATAGATCATGATATAGATATGTAGTATGGAAATGTTATGCAATGTGACTTTTAACATATCTATTTCCAATTGGTCATCTTTAGTGAAATCAATTATATTTAATGTCAAAATGTGATAAAAAACTAAATCTTTATTTTTATGGAAAATAATCTCAAAATACCTTAAACTAAAACAACCGAAAATATCTATACAAGATCACCATCTAAAATCACAAACTTGCATTGAACCTGAATATTTTGGAATGATATGATACTCATATGAGTAGTGTGCTTATGTTAATTGATAGAATCATATCAACTTATGATCAAGAAGGATTTTGTTACATTTCTTTCATAACTTAACCCTCAATGGTCATGTTAATTGGTAGAATCGAATGACATGAATCATGATATAAATGTGTAGCATGGAAATGTTATGCAATGTAGCTTTTAACATGTCTATTTTCAATTGGTTCTCTTTAGTGAAATTAATTATACTTAATATCAAAGTGTGATAAAAAATTAAACCTTTATTTTCACAGAAAACAATCTCAAAATACTTTAAACTAAAATAACAAAAAATATCTATATAAGATAGCCATCTAAAATCACAAATTCCCATTGAACCTGAATATTTTGAAATGATATGACACTCATACAAGTCGTGTGCTTATGAACCTTGTGGGAGACAATCCCTTAGTAAGCATGAATCATAGAGTTTGTATCAATGTATTCTATAAACAAGTGTCCACTTTGAATTCTTTTCTTAACAATCAAGAACTTAATGTCAATATGCTTTGGTATCATTGAGCTCCTATTGTTATTGGAATATAAAATTATCAAGTTATTGTCATAATAATCTGTGTGATTTATCAATGTCATCCATTATCCGTAGTGTCGTGATAAAGTTTCATAGCCATATTCTATGGTTAGATGTCTCTTTACATACTATAAATTCTGCTGCCATAGTGGAAGAAGTGATAAGAGAGTATTTAACATTTTTTCAAGAAATAGCTCCTCTTGCTAGCACATTAATGTAGTCTGATGTAGACTTTATATTATCTTGGTATCTCCAAAATTGGAGTCAATATACCGAATGATCTCAAATTGATTTGATATATAATATGTGAGCATATGCACCTTCTTTCTACCGCAAAATTCATTGACAGTTTTCCAAGGTTCTATTCCTGGGTTACTTAAATAATTGTCCAATATTTTTGTAATGTATGTAATATCTGGACACGTATATACATGAACATATATTAGACTCCCCACTGCTAATACATAGGAAATCATCTTTATTCTTCATTTCTCAATGTTGCTTTTGGGGTACTATTTAAGAGTGAATTTATCTCTCTAAACTATAGGAGTATCACATGATTTACAATATTATATGTCATATCTTTTGAATATTCTTTTAACATACAAAACCAAGAAAATGTATTTACTGCCAAAGAATTTATGGTATATACAATCATAAACCAAATTTATCTCAAAATCAAATGAGATAATAACTTGATGAAATTTGTAATACCATTGTTGGGACGTTTACTTGAACACATAAGTGAATTTCTTAAGTTTGCAAACTATATTCTTTGGATTTCTCGATACGAAATTTTCTAAGTGCATCATATAGATCGTTTTATTAATGTCACCATTAAAAAACGTCATTTTACATTCATTTGGTATAATATAATATCAAAATTGTCACTAATACCAATATAATTTTAAAAGAGTCTTTAAAAAAAAAGGAGAGAAAGTCTTTTTATAAACAATGTTTTCTTTCTTTGTAAAATCTTTTGTGACAAGATGAACCTTATATCTCTCTACATTATCTTTCGATTCCCTTTTGATTTTAAATATCCATTTACAACCAATGGGGTTCACAACTTTGGGCAATAGAACAAGATCCCAGACGTCATTGTCCTCCATAAACTTTATTTCCTCATTCATGTCATCGATCCACTTTTGAGAATTATAATGTTCCATGACTTGACGGAAGTTGATTGGATTATCTTCCATTATTCCAATGTCAACTTTATACTCATGAAAAAATACAACATAATAATCTGAAATTGCACTTCTTTTCCTCTAGTAGCTCTTCTTAATGGTATAGATTCCGGAAGTGATAGAGTTTGTTCTTTTGGAATAGGAGTTCTCTAACCTTGTTTGATTCTGTTGTGTTTTGAACAGAATCAGGGATATAAATCTGATCAAGTCTAATAACATATGTGTGAACATATTTCTTTTAGAAGACAATATCTCTAATTATATCTGTCCCGACAAACTAACATCCTTAAAGAACCAAACACTTACCAACTTAAAAATGGCTTTAGTTGTAGGATCATAAAATATAAACTTCTAAACTTTTCAGAGTTCTCTACAAAATAACAACTAACTGTCCTGATATCCAGTTTTTTTCATTAGACTTGATAAACATAACCTCAGTTGGACAACCCTATAGGTGCAGATACTTTAGACTAGGACTTGTACCTGTCCAAAGTTTGTAGGGGGTTTTGGTAGTTATCTGAATGGAAAATCATATTCATAATGTATTCTACAATTTTAATTGAACCATATCATGAATAATTGTTTATGAACAAGATAAAACATTTTTAACCATTCCAAAAACCAAAAGGAATGATCCATAAATATCCGTATGTATCAATTTTAAAACGTCTCAAGTCTTATTGGCTTTATATTTCCTTTTGTTGGTTTATTTTCCCTTTATATAATCTATGCAAATATCAAATCCATGAAATCAAGGGATTCAAGAATTCCTTTTGATAGAACTCTCTCAATTTTTTATTTAAAAATATGATTCAATCTCTTGCACCACAACAAAGAGGAACTCTCATTAATTATTTTGTGCTTTAAATTTCGAGTATTAGTTTGTAAGGATTCATTAAATGAAATAATAAAATCTATCAAATAAAGATTATTGGATCATGATAAAGAGATAAAACTAACCAATTTGGATTCAAAAAACAAACTAACTTTTTTATTTTCAAAAGAATAAATAAAACCGAAGTTATCTAATACAGAAATAAAAATCAAGTTCTATCTAAAGATGGTACAAGAAATATTTTATGTAAATCCAAATGGAATATGGTATTTAACAATAATCTAAATCTTTTAATTGATTTTACTGGAGTTTTATTACCATCGTCTATAACGATATTTCTTTAATCATCATTTGGTGATCAACAATTTAGACAATTATGCATAGACACACTTGTATGTATAGTTGCAGTAGAATCTTGCCATCGAGTTGTCCTGTTATTGAAGTTAAATTAATCTTAAAACAAACCAAATTAAAAAATATAGCAGCATCTTATCCAGTTTCCTTTTCTTTCCTTTTTTGTCCTTAATAGTTAAGTATTCTTGTCCCTTATACTACTTTAAGATAAGATTTGTCAAGAATGTATCGGTTTCAACCTTTTTAGACTCGACAAATCATTTCGTAATATCTTTAAGGAAAGTTTTGTTTGTTGTAATAGACTCAAATATTATGTCCGTAAATATTTTTAGAATGATCTGTTTCATAATTATTAGACACATGCGATTTGACCTCTCCCACTTCTCAAACTTTCTTTTTTTTGTCAGGTACTCTCATTTACAAGAGGCGGAGGAGAGACGATTCTTAATACAAGGTCTAAGTTCGTGACTTTAAGAATTATCAACAATTTACTTTGTCATGACTTAAAATTCGAACCGTTCAACTTAAAAATCAATCTAAACTAGATATTAATATCGGTGTGAATAGTATTAACTGTTAAATAGAGAACAATAATTAATATATGTTTACATAAAACTTTAAAACCAAATATATTCAAATATGAATAATTTCTATTATAAAATACCAGACACTTTATTAATATTTTATCTTTAGACAAAACAATTAATTTATAAGTGGTATCTTGGTGTAGTAATCAAACATTGACAATAAGAATCAATCAACCAATAATCTTCCTTTGTATTGATAAATTGGTCACATATAAAATTAAATAATTGTCATGCATTTATTATCATTAGACGTATATGCAATTCTGTCAAATACACACAACTTTTTATATCCAAAATAAATTAATTTTCACAATAGATCTCACTTTGGCGACATGTTGTTTCTATTAATTCATCTCAAGATGTATACAAAATCATGAGTGTAGTAATCAAACGCTGATAATAAAAACATGTCCACCTATTATCTTAAGGTCAATAAATTGGTTACATGTAAAACCAAAAAATTATCACACATTTGTTATTACAGGGTATACATGTAACTTTATCCAGTACGAAACTTCTTTTGGGCTGATTAATACTCTCATGAATTGCATATATACAACTTTTAGTATCCCAAAATGAATTAATTTCCACAACAAAGGTCATTTTGACGATATGTTGTTTCAATTAATTCATATTGAGATATAATACAAAATCATACTCATATTTGATTTATATCCATAATCGAAAAAATTCAAATTTTATCATGATGGACTTAATTTCTTGAAAATTGAGTTTTTAAAACTCGATCTTATGAAGCCTAAATTAGCCCTATAAAAGCCCAAGTTATCAAAATTTTCTTTCTTATCTTTATTTTTCGTCCCTTAATTTTTGTTGTTGGCATTAAGCTAAAATCTTCACCTTTTGCTGACAACTGATTCAAGACTTGACCAATCTCCATTCTATAGCAAGAAGCACCAGAAAAGTTCTCGTATAGGTGATGACTTCATTTAAAAACCAGACAGTTTTAAATTTATCTCAATATTTTTAATAAAACTTTTCTATACATTTTATACAATCGCATACTTAAGAAATAGCCAACTTTGAACATAAAATAGACAGTGAAGAAAGATAAGAATGAAAAATGGATTTAATAGAATTCAATGAGTTTCAAAACCTTTACACCCGCAATTAGGTCTATTTCGTCCTAAAAATTGGTCCATAAATTTCTTAAAAAAGAAAATGAGTGAAAATTTGTTTCATTGGAATCCAGAAACTTTCTTCCGGAATTGGAAAGTCCAACCCCAAAAAAATAGAAAAAAGTTGAAATCTGAAAGTTCTTTTTTTTCCTACAAAAAAACTGGTAGTTTTTTAAAAGAAATAGAACTGCAATTCATTTTTTCTGAAATTAAGAAGTTAAACTTTAAAAACGAAATTGAAATCTAAAAGTTTTTTAATTTACGTTTATATTTACTCTTCTAGCCAGTAAGTCGAAATCTAGCAATTTACTAATTTTTTACTATGAAAAGAAATTACAAGATATAACTCCAAGACTGTTGACTTCCCATCTTCCTTACTTGAAAATATCTTCGTCCAATAGTGGCAAGTTATCAAATCTCATCAAATGTATCTCACAAAACTTACTACACAACTCAACTCATAAGAATATAAGTATAGAGAAATAATTTTGTAGATCACAACAGAATATTGTCAAAGAACACTCTTAATTCGTAGGGATTTCTTCACTTGAATTTTTCTGTAAATAGCTCTTGTTAATCTCTTGTATTTTTTTTTTAATGTATGTGCAATTTTAAACTTGAATTTTTAGTTTTCAAAAACTTGTAGTAACAGCATAAAGTTACTAGCCAAAGTATAGTAACTTTCCAAAAAAATATCCTGATTTTTAGATACTGAAATTTCTCCTGATATCATGAGATAAATCAACTATAAAAATTCAAATTTAAAGTTTAAATATCCCTTTTTCATATCTACAAAAATAGATTTGAATTTGTTCATATGATAAGCCTTGCAGAAAATTCGAAAACCCTCCAAAAACATAGCTTCTGGATGTTGATTTTGTTCTGAAAATTCAAATGTAACTTCACCCATATTTTTCTCCACCTTATCCTCAAGATTTTAATACTGCAAATATTTGAATTTATAGTCCTTCATCCCTTCTTAGATGTGTAATTTTTGAATTTAAAAACCTTGATCACCCAAGGAGATAGAGTGGACTAAATATATATAAATGATTACGTCTCCCTTCATGAAAAATTGCTAACTCTTTAGAATTTGAAAATTGAAATTCAGCAAACTTGATCTTCAACAACGATTAATTTATATATATTTGAACATATTGTTAGTCTAAGTGTAGTATCCAAACTACACTTATATTACCGGGATAGATCTTCAACTTTTATATCCAATTTTTGTGAAAATTTAATCTGAACATTTAGTAAAAATGCTAGAATAATATGAAAAGTTTTATTATCATCAAAACCCAAAAGAAACATCAATTTTTTTAACATTCTTCTCGTTTTTTATGATAACAAAACCATGAAAAAAATAAATGCTAAAAAATATCATGAATGTATATTTTCAATCTCTCCCTCAATTTATGGACATTTTAAATTTCATTTTAAGTTCTCCCCCTTAATGTGTGGATATTTTTTTATTTTTTTCATCATTTTTTATTTTTTCTACTCTCACCCTTTTTGTTTCATCAAAAAGAAAATAGAGCAAATATCATATAAAGAAACAAAGGATAATAAATTGAATATTTCAGTAACTTCATTGATTTATTCAAATGTCTGTTTTATTTTTTTAAATAGAACACATATTCCAATTTTATTTCTAATATTTTTAAATCTCTTTCTATTTAAGGTGTTTTGTAAAAATGTCTGTAAACTTATTTTTGATTTCAACACACTTCAAAACTACATCTCCATTTATAATATGATTTCTAATAAAATAGTGTTTCACTACTATATGTTTGGATTTTGAATTATTTATGAGATTGTTGGTGAGACAGATAACACTCATATTGCTATATTTTATCAAAATATTCGTATAATCAAACCATAATTTTTTAGTTATTATTTTAGTCATAAAATTTACATATAATAATTTTCTATTGACATATATTCTGACATGGTCATGGGTTCCTCTATGGATGCTTCTATACCAATTTTCTACAGTTTACAAATATTTAACTTGATTTTTTTCTGCAGTTTTAACAAAAAAAATTTTGTTAGTTTTTGCAGCAATTTTTGAATTTTTGTCATATCTCAAACTATTTTTTAAAAAACTCTATTCTTTGAATCAAAAGTAATTTTGATAATTTTTAATCACTTTGATGAAATTTCTTAAATGTGATTTCTATGGATTTTGATAAATCTTCTACTCTGTATTTAGGATGTTTAATTTCATTTTTCAATCTTGTATTTTCATTTCTAACAACTTCTAATTCTGAGTTCAATAAAAAAATTTTTGTCTAAGCATATTTTTTCATTTTCTAAATCAATTGTTCTGTATTTTATCTTATTAATCCCATTAAGTACATTTTGAGTATCAAAACTAGAATATGCAAAATTTTCAAATTTAGAGTTAGAGATAACTTGTGATTTTGCTATGAGACAAAAGTTGACTTCTTCTACACTTTATCAGTTTTTTTATCCTGAATCGGATTCATCCAAATTACTCTATGTTGCCATCTTAGCCATTTCTTTTTTTTTTTAATTTCTGTAATTTTTTTAGTATGACATGACACTCATATTTTATGTGACCCAATTTTTTACATTCGTAACAAATTATTTCCTCTTACTGTTTCTTTTCTTTACTGTCTATTCCGGTACTAAACTTAATTTTTCTGAGTTACTAAACTTTTTAGATTTGAAAATTTTCTTACTCTTATGTTTAAAAACACGGTTGAGTTTTTTTGCTAGCATGTATAATTCTTGATCACTATTTTTTAATCCTTTGAATCATTATTTTCTTTTGTTGTGAAAGCTATTAATTTCTTCTTGCTTTTTGTTTCAGCAATATGAAAATTTTCAATTTCGTATGATATTAGTTTACCTCTTAATTCATTCAATGATAGCTTATTCAATTCTTATATATTTTTTTAATTGTTGTTTACTTGGCATCCTATGCTCTCAGCAGCACACAAAGGATTTTCCTAATCTGATCAGTATATGAAATATTTTTGACAAGTCTAGTTCATTAGTAATAATAAAAAATCGATTAAACATATTTTTGTTGTTCTCTTCTTGCTGAAACCAAAAAAGCTCATTCTGTTGTATCAACAAATTTATTCCAGTTTCCTTCACCGTGCTGGTTCCTTCATAAGTAATGTAGAATCTATTCCAAATTTCTTTAGTTGTAGCACATGAATAAACGAGATAAAATTCAGTGAGAGAGATAACACAAAGAAATAAGTGTTTAGCCCTAAAATTTATAAAAACTATTTTCTTATTATCTTCGATTATTATCAGAGCTTTTACATCTATATCTTCAGAGATAATAACCTCCCAAGTCTTATAGTCAATGGCTTTTACAAATGTTTCCATTCTACATTTCCAATAAGAAAAATTTGCACCATCAAAATAATGTATTTTATTGATAGTTTGGCCAAATGTATAAGGGAAAACCATAAATTTTTTACTCTAAAGAGGTCTCTTTAGTAGAGTAAATCACTGTGTTCTAATACCACTTGTTGGTCTCTGTGATAATCAAGAAGGGAGTTGAATTGGTTATCTTTGATTAGATTTAAAATTTTTAATCTAACTCCACTTAAATTTAAAATAATCTTATGGTTATTCTAAACATATGCAGCGGAAAATAAAAATAAAAATAGAGAAACAAATCCGATTTTATAGTGATTAGCTTTATACATACGTCCACTCTTTTAGCCAGCAAGTCGGGATCAGCAACTTACTAGTTTTTCACTATAAGAAGAAGTTACAAGATACAATTTCAAAACTATTGACTTTTGATTTTCCTTACTTGAAGATATCTTCGTCCAACAATGGTAGGCTATCAAATCTCACCAACTCTACCTCGCAAAGCTTACTATACAACTCAACTCACAAGAACATAAGCACAAAAAAATAATTTTGTAGATCACAACAAAATATTGCCAAGAAACACTCTTCATTCGTAGGGATTTCTTCAATTGAATTTTTCTGGAAATAGCTTTTGTTAATCTCTTCAATTGTTCTGATGTACGTGCACGTAACAACATAAAGTTACAAGTCAAGAGCAGTAACTTTTCTGAGAAATCTCCTGATTTTTAGATACTGAAATTCCTCCTGATATCTTGAGATAAACCAACTATAACAATTCAAATTTAAAGCTAAACATCCTACTTCACATCTTCAAACATAGATTTGAATTTGTCCAAATGATAGGTCTTGTAGAAAATTCAAAAACCTTCCAAAAATATTGCTTCTGGATGTTTCTTTTGTTATGAGAATTCAAATGACCAATTAACTTTACTCATATTTTTCTCCACCTTATTCTGAAGATTTTAATGCTACAAATATTTAAATTTATAGTCCTTCATCCCTTTTTTGATGTGTAATTTTTTAATTTGAAAAAATTTGATAACCCAAAGAGATATAGTGGCCTAAATATATGCAAATGATCACATTTTTCTTTCTGAAAAGTTACTAACTCTTTAAAATTTGAAATTTGAATTTCAACAAACTTGATTTTCAGTTGTTAAACAATTAATATGTGCATTTGAACATATTTTTAGGCTAGATATAATACCCAAACTACACTTACATTATTAGGTTGGGTTTTCAATTTAAAATCTATCTTTATAGCAACTTTTATGGATTCTCCACCTTGCTTTTTGCCTTGCAACAGACTGTGTTTCTCTGTGATAGGTTCTAGATTGTCTCTGTGATAACTTCTATAGTATCTGTAAGTCAACACGCTTTTGACTTTTACACAGAAGAACAGTCAGTTTCTATGATGCTTTCATAATAACTTTTATATCCAAATTTTATGAGAATTTTCAAACAAAATTTAATCTGTACACTTAATAAAAATATCAGAACAATATGAAATATTTTGTTATCATTAAAACCCAAAGGAGATAATAATTTTCCTAACAGAACCAAATTCCAAATATTTTTTAAAAAAATGGAAGTTCTCAAAAAAATATTTGTCATAAAAGGTCCACATTTTTCCCTCTTTCCTTTTATTTTAATTTTTATTTTTTGCAATCCAAAACATTCTTTAAGAAAAAATATTAACTTCCCTAAAAAAAATATTTATCCAAAAGAGAAGAAAAGTGAACATTCCAAAACACTAACGTTCTTGGACCTTTTGAAGACTTGCTGTCTTCTTCTGTTTTGTCCAAAATATAATTTTTTGAAACACTTAAGTGTCGATTTTGATGAAATCTGGAGGTCAACTTTGATGAAAACTTAAAACATCGGACGTCAATTTTGATGAAAATGGTAATTGACTTTGATTAAAACTTTCCAAACATTTTTTTATTGAAATCCATACAAAAAAAAAAACAATAAATATTTTTTCAAAAGCCAAAATATTCACATAAAAAATGTCATGTATATTCCCAAAAATTCACGTAATCCCAGAATCATATAATTAAAAAAAATCTTAATAACAAAATAAATAAAAAAAAAATTCAATGGTTTAAGTACGAATGGATCTGATACCACTTGTTGAGAAAAATTGTTGGGAAAATTAATTTAATACAAAATATGTCAAATATTATGTTAAATCACTAGAATTAAAATCTGATTTGAGCAGAATTCTGAATTCGACCTTTCAGATCAAATGTCTTCTCACAAAATCTCTATATGATGGGGGTATCAGAAGATTAGAGTGACGTATTGACCTAAGAACGATAACCGTTTTATAGTTATAAGGTGATTTTTATTTTCTAAATCTGTCTGTTCAACTTGTGTCAATTGTTCTTAAATTACCCTTCGACATTTTCTATTTTTTAACATATAAACTCAACTTTAGATTAATGATCCAATACATACTTGACATACTTAAAGATCCTCGTTTGTTTGGGTCTAAAGCTGCTTCAATTCCTGTTTCAAAATACCATAAGTTTAAGCAAGAAGACGGGGCTTTATTATCAAAACTAAGCAAGTATAGAAGATTGATCGGAAGATTGCGATATCTTAATCTCATAAGACCTGAATATTATCTATGCAACCCAATTGGTCAATTCTCCATGCTAAGGTCATTCAAAAGTTGCAATTCATGCGTTAAGATACTAGAAGCCATCCAAAGGTTTATTTTTTAGTTCACGGAATTCTTTGTAATGACAAAGATACTCAGATGCAGATTAGGCTGCACGCTTAGAGACTCGAACACTATTAACTGGTTATTGTATTTTCTTGGGACAAGCTTTAATGTCCCGGAAGACCAAGAAGCAAACAATAGTCACTAGATCATCAGCTGAAGCTAAGTATCCTAGCATGGCTTCAACTGTTTGTGAGCTTACATAGATATCACTTCAAAGCACGTTTTGTTCATCCTCAACATGTTTCTACCAAAGCTTAGGTAACTAAAGCATTGCCTGCTCCATTTTAAGGATGTGTTTGGGTTTAAAATTGTGTCAAGATGTTTTCTTTTGTCATTTTTCTTTTTTGTTTGTGTTTCTTTCATGTTTTTGGTGTTTGTTTTGGGGAAAAAAAATTGTTCACGGGTATTACTAACATTAGGGTGAAATTAAATTAAAAAAAAAATTATATTGTGGTCAATTTTAAAATCTTTACCGATATTTCTAGAACTTTCTAAAATCTTCTAATGGAAAGCCACTCACAGGAAGCGGGGTTAGCTGCCCTCGTGGAAATGTTGGAAAATTTTTATATGTATATTTTTTTAGTACGTATTTAAAATAATATTATTAAAATTTTTAAAAATACCACAAAAAATCATAATTTTGCTGTTAAAAGTTTTTTAATTATCGTTGAAAACTTTTAATATATTATTTATTTTTAAAAAATTTTAACCTCCGCCCACGCAGGTCTCATATTTTACTTCACCTCCACTAAAAGAATTTTATTACTTCACCCCTTATTAATCAGGAAATTAATATTGGCGGGAGGCTTGGAGCCATGGGCATCCTTTCACTGCTTTGACCCAAGTTAAACTAAACATATAATATATTGGGTAAATCGATCGATATTTGAAATCATATTTTAATTAATACAATCCAAACGTTATTATCCCAATTTATGAGAATTTTCCTAATATAATTTTTTTATTTCTAAATTTTAAATTTAAGATTTATTTAAAAAACGTAATATCATTACCGATTAAATCGGCTTTTTGTTGTTAACTAAAGATTGATATATTTTTTAATGTGAAATTAGCTTACAATATTTTTAAATATTACTGACATATATAAAAAAATGTCTATAGTATAATTATTTTCTACCTACATTACTTTTATTAAAAAATAAATTTTTTTATATTACTCTTATATATTTTATTAAAATTTTAAATCTTACTTTTTTATTTTTTAATATATACTCTTTTATATATTTCTATATTTACCGTTCAAACTTAATACGCATTTCAAAACTGATTTATTAGAGTCTGCAATAATAGAGACAAGACAGCAGATGGTGGTTAGCCCCCTTTGGTACAAACAACGAATACTATCAATAGCTTAAGACATCGATGCGATCACCCTTCAACCAAACTTGGTGGACCGTTGTTGCCTAAATGACCTCGTTGAAAGCCTTCTTCTCTCTATTTATTTTATTATTGGATTCATAGGACATGATGGAAATATGATGAAATCTTTAGTGTTTGAACATTATTGACAATGTGATAACAACTTTGATGCATAAATTTTATCAACTTGTCGGTATAAGATGATTTTATTTTATGCTCTGCTTTCGAGCTACAATCTAGTATACGAGATTTCATCTCAGTTAATATGAGTCGATCCATAGTTTGATCTCAATTGGGAGACAAATCTCCCGACATGATTTTTTTTATTCATATGTTTAGTCAAATTCAAGCATGATTAACAGATCATCAATGCCCTTTTCGCTAGGCTAATCATCGTTCATATAAAATGAAGCAATCAAGGAAGAAATCTTAGGCAATTGGAAAATAATAAATGAAAAGTATTTACGGATAAGCACGAAGTTGTTTTTGGATATTTATTTCTATGTTGATATAAGATGAAGACTTCAGTGCTTGAACATTATTGACAATGTGCATGGATAATCAGTAGATGCCAAATGGAATGATGACAACTTTGATACATAAATTTTATCAAGTATAAGATGATTATTTTTCATGTTTTGATTGGATTCATCTTTCGATATTTAAGATTTTATTCTAATTAATTTGTATTGATTTATGATCGGATCTCAATCTAAGAGATATATCTCCCGATGTATTTTTTTTTATGGAGTCAAACTCAAGTATAATTAAGGGGACATCGATATCTCGCTAAGCTAATAAACGTTAGTATAAGATGATGCGATCAAGGAAAAAATCTTGGGCAATCGGAATACAATAAATGAAAAGTATTTGCGGATAAGCACCAAGTTGTCTTTCCGTATTTATTTCATTTAATAGAGTAATCAAATAAATGACAACTTTTTGCCATTTTTTAGCTGAAATTTTGGTTTGAGTTCACCGATCAACACCCCACCAACAACTTGATAAATGCTAAAGAAAAATATTGAAGCTTTTTTTGGGTTTATCAGTCCCACGTGGTCATTTGACTTTTTTCTCGGGACTTGCTTACGCGCTAGACCTCAGAAAACATCACTTCAGCTGGAAACGCAACTCATAATAATTGTCGAAGGCTATTGGATATAGGCCCTTGATATAAAATTAATGTTTTAAATAAAATTTTAATTTAAAAATTTATGAATGATGAGAATTTTATTTATAGAATTTGAATCGAAATTTAATCGAATTTAATTTAATATGTTTAAAATAGATGATTTATTAAAAAAATATAACCTTTTTTCTATAATATAATTGTAATTATAATAATTATTTTTGTAAAATCACTATTTAATAATTATTAATTATTTTTTGAAAAGCATCGTAGCCTTCACAAGGAAAATATGGTTTGGCTCATTCAAATGCTGATGCTGATGCTGATGCTGTCTAGGAATAAGATAAAAGCTACCATAAATAAGTGATTAATTCAGTGATTTGATCTTTTTTTTGTCTTCTAAACTTGGTACATCGTTAGATATATAAAGTTTGATTTCAATTAATTTCAATCGAGTTACTATCAGTTCTTAATCAAGAGAAATCTCTCTCAATATATTTTTTATTATTATTAAAATTAAAATTTTGATTTTTAATATGAGTTGTTAATATCATTCCTATCATACTTATGCATAAGATATTGACTTGCGGGAATGATTCCATAATATTCGTCTCCTATCCTATCGGATAAATCCACATTCAGATTCCCAAGAAATAATGTTTCCAAAGTAAAAGGATAATCTACGAAACGTACCTTTTTCCTCATAACAGAAATAATTTTCGTCTGCTGAGCTCGGTTTTCCCCTGTTTAGCATTTAGAACAACTGACTCTGATCTAACAACAACAACAATGTCTTCAGAGGAATTCTTCATTGCTGCGATTGATCAAGGTACGACGAGTACGAGGTTCATAATCTATGATCGTAATGCTCGTGCTATTGGATCTCACCAAGTCGAATTCACTCAGTTCTGTCCAGATGCAGGGTAAGGATTATCGATTGGTTTTACCATTCATTTTCTAAAATAAATTTGTGGTTTTTGATTATTTGGTCATTCGACGTGTGGGTTTTTGAATTTTTGGTCAGATGGGTGGAACATGATCCTATGGAGATCTTAGAGAGTGTTAGGATTTGCATTTCTAAAGCTCTTGATAAAGCCACTGTTGATGGTCATAATGTTGATAAGGGTTTGAAGGCTATTGGGTTGACCAATCAGAGAGAGACCACTCTTGTTTGGAGTAAATCTACTGGTCTTCCTCTTTATAATGCCATTGTTTGGATGGATGCCAGAACCAGTTCTATTTGCAGGTACCAATTTGTCATTTATGTAAACTGTACGTGTTAAATTGTTTTGATTTCCATGTTTGGTGATTTCAGACTTCTAAGTTTTGGTACTATGATCTTGAATTCCCTGAATCTGAAACTGGTCAACTTCGATTTGTTTGTTTGGTTAAACTCCATCCTGTGAATTTTTTTGAATTTAGTGGTGTATGTGTTTTTTTGGTTCTACCTTTTAGAGAAGCATGAACTAATGGGAGAACTATGGTACGTTTGTCTATCAAATTATGAAAAATACGCTAGTATAAAACCGTGAGACCACAGCCATGAAAACTCAGATGGTGATAGATTTGATGCACATGGTACTGTGATTTACTATAAACTTTCGATGTTCGGACCATAAAATTTGGGACACAAACTAGGGGTTTAACTGTTTGGTGCCATGAAACCACGGAACCTAACTATGGGCTGTTATGGGACCTTAGTTTTTGTATCAGAGATCATACTTTGGTATATTGCTTCATTGATAGGCATTGTACCATTGAATTTTCCATTATTTTAATGCTATGTTAATTGTTTTACTTTTGACTCTTATGATATTTACTCACGCTTTTCTTTGTGGGGTACCAGGAGATTGGAGAAGGATTTACCAGGGGGTAGAACTCATTTTGTGGAGTCTTGTGGATTGCCCGTAAGCACTTATTTCAGTGCACTTAAGCTACTCTGGTTGTTGGAAAATGCAGATCATGTCAGGGATGCTGTCAAAGCAGGAGATGCTCTATTTGGAACAATAGACACCTGGTTAATATGGAATTTGACTGGAGGTGTTGAAGGTGGAGTTCATGTTACTGATGTTTCAAATGCATCCCGAACAATGCTTATGAATCTCAAGACCCTTGAATGGGATAAATCAACCTTGGAAACACTTGGAATTCCAATTGAAATTCTGCCCAAAATCATTAGTAATTCTGAGGTTATTGGAGATATTGCCAAAGGATGGCCAATCACTGGAGTCCCAATTGCTGGATGCTTGGGAGATCAGCATGCAGCAATGGTGGGGCAAGCTTGCAGGAAAGGCCAGGCCAAAAGCACTTATGGGACTGGAGCTTTTATTCTTCTCAATACAGGCGAAGAGGTAATAAAATCATCTCATGGGCTTCTAACCACAATGGCTTTTAAGCTTGGTCCAGCAGCTCCAGCAAATTATGCTTTGGAGGGCTCAATTGCTATTGCAGGTGCTGCAGTTCAATGGCTTCGAGATAGTCTAGGAATAATTAGAAGTGCTAGTGAGATTGAGGAGTTGGCTTTGCAGGTTGAATCTACTGGAGGGGTGTACTTTGTGCCAGCATTTAATGGATTATTTGCTCCGTGGTGGAGGGATGATGCTCGTGGGGTTTGCATTGGGATCACTCGGTTTACAAATAGGGCTCATATTGCTCGAGCAGTGCTGGAGAGTGTGTGTTTTCAGGTGAAAGATGTATTGGACTCTATGCACAAGGATAATGGTGATGTTAAAAATGAGAAAGGGGAATTTTTGCTCAGAGTGGATGGTGGTGCTACTGTGAACAACCTTCTAATGCAGACTCAGGTATTGTATTTTTAAGATCCTTTTCTCCCATTGTATGTTAACTGTAGTTGCATATATCTTGAGTCAAGTCACACCATGTTACTTCATTGCTTGGCTAACTTGCATAATTCTGACTATTACCGGTCACAAGGGTGAAAAGACAAAAACTCCTGAATTTTATGTTTTTGTCCTCCTTGCACTAAGTTTGAATTTTTCTTTTCTAGGAACAATGCTGCCTGTGGAGGTTGGACTAGTGAAAGGTGTTTTCATCCTAATTATATTCGAACCTTTTTTTCTTAGTGCTATATATGATGCTGAATCTTAGCCCAAAAAAAAATCACAGTTTTGTGCAAACCATGGCTTTGTTTCACCATTTAGATCCATTTTTACTATGACGATGCACATTTTTTATATGGTATCTAGAAAGTTTTCATAGCCTCTGATGACTCAGCAAATACTTGACAGCAACGAAAATTGAATTCCTTTTATCATCATTCCTTAAATGTTGATTCTTTTTATTTCATTGATCATTCTTTAGAATTAAGGTTTTGGACAGATGAAAGGCCTGCACGTTCTTTAGAATTAAGGTTCTGGCATTCATTTTAGATACAAAAAATTGATCTGAGATGGAATATTGCTAAGCTCCATCACAGTGACCGATTGATCCCTACCAGTCCATGCTTTTGGGTACAGAGTTCATCTTTCACAGGCTAATAACATTCTGGTTAATGCTGATGTCTTCTGTCTGGCTTTCACATATGTGCTAATGGTTTGCTACTGTTTTATAAAATTGCAGGCAGACTTGTTGGGAAGCCCGGTGGTGAGACCAGCAGATATAGAGACCACTGCTCTTGGAGCCGCCTATGCAGCTGGATTAGCCATTGGAGTTTGGACGGAGGAGCAAATCTTTGCTTCTGAGGAAAAGGTTAAAAATTCTACAATTTTCAAATCTGTTTTGGCTGAGGAAGTGAGGCAGAAGAAGGTGGAGTCTTGGTGCAAAGCTGTTTCAAGGACTTTCGATTTGGCCGATCTCTCCCATTAGAAGTTCTCTTTACACATCTTTGTTCATTTCATTTGTTTCCCCAAAATAGCCCATCCCAGATGAGAGGACAACTCTTTTGAAAACAACACTCTTTTACCTCTAATTGTAGATCTCTGTTACTCCTTCTATTAAACACAAGTGCCATGAATCTCAGTATCTATTATGATGTTAAGATGATGGTGTTCTTTTATGCTCCTCCGTCCTTGTATAGCAATCAATTGGACCTATTGAAGGTGCCATGAAGTCTGTAAGCCACCTATGCCTTTTAAACTCGCTGAAACAGGTAGGCCCACTGGAGCCGCCACTTTATTTGATTGGGTATTGATGAATTATGTGTTCTTATGTAACTTAGTAATGATTACATGGAAAGCAGAAGATAAAATATACAGTATGGCTCATACCTGTGATATCCAACTTGGACATTGATTCAGGCCACCTCATAATTGTATCTACGTCCTCAAACAACAAATCCTGCAATCCTTGTCTGAAATGTTTCAATGCCTTTGGGTCTCCACGGAAACTTGAAAAAGGGATCTTGGTTCTCCAATTCTCAAAGATAAAATTCTACACACCCCGTCTGGGATAGCTTCTCCCTTGCTCCCACCAGTCTTTCGTTCCTAGCAACATGCTTCTCTTGCTCCCACCAGTCTTGGTTGCAAATTACACAATAGAACACTACAAAAAAAAAAAAAAAAATTCGGCGACGAATTTTAACTACAAAAAATATTCATCGCCAATCTGTAACAAATTTAGCGACAAAAATGGTATCGTTGCAAATTATCCACGATTTTAGCAATAAAACAATTTTCGTCTCAAATTTAGCAACAAAAAAAATTTTCGTTACAAAAGTCGTTGCTAATTTTTGACATAAAATTCGTTGCCAATTTGCGACGAAAAAAAAAATTCGTTGCTAAATTTACAACGAATTTCAAAATTTGTCGCTAAATTTGCAACGAATTTCAAAATTTGTCGCTAAATTTGCAACGAATTTCAAAATTTGTCCCAAAATTTATAACGAATTAAAAATTCATCCCTATATTTGTGACGAATAAATTAATCATCCCTAAATTTGCGACAAATTTAACCAAGTGGCCGAAATAACGTTTTTTGATGGCTAGGTCACGAGGACTCAATTGTAGAGCCATCGGTCGAGGAAGAACCACCCCATACACGCGAGCACGTGAAGTACACGCACGAGAAGGAGCGTGACGCGCAGAGGGGCCAACGCATGAAGTTCACAGGTAGTGAGGCGCGTAACCAATAGGGTCGGGGTTCTGGGTCGAGTTGACCCGAATCTGAGTTCAACCTGCGTCCCGACTTGGGATGCTACCCGGGTCGTGCATGAAGGCACGTGCCAAATGTGCTACACGTACGGTGCATGCAGCAACTTGCAGCCCCATGCGTGCAGGTGCGTGCTAGACACGTTGTGCATTTAGCACGTACAACAGCTTGCTGCCGGCGCGTGAAGGCGCTTGGCTGTGTGCTGTTGGCACGTGGTGGCGCGGGGGATCTCTAGTAGCGCATTAGGTTTTTTTAGATTAATTTTCTCCAATTTTTTGAGGGTCCTATATTTATATTTATGACTTTTTGTGAGTTTTTTGTATATCTAATCCAAATCCGAATGGTAAGATGTGATTCCGAATTATGGTGTATGGTATCCTTTGACTCATACCGTCGTTTTGGGGTCTATACTCGAGTCATTTGAGATTTGTTGATTCGAAGGGTGTACAATTTGTGAGAATAAGTTTCAGTAAGTCACTAAATTATCTCTTATTGCATTGAAAACCATCGTATTAAATTTTTACAAGGAGGATAAATTGAATTATGATAACTGTGAGATTTAACACCTGAAGGTTCTATTTATTCTTGAGAAATAAGATCTGTATGAGATTTTGAGGTATGAGATAGTGGGTCCTAGGGAGGGTACCACACTTCACGCTAGATGGGATAAGAAGGTCTATCGGGTGTAGAAGAAAAAGGATAACCAAATTAGGGCAATTATTATCAGTGGTATGCACGATGACATGATACCGGTCTACAAGCAGTATCCTACGATTATGTCAATTAGGCTCACCCTAAAGAGTATAATAGTATTCTTTTCAACTCTTAAATTGAGAATGCTAATTTATAAGTTTAAAACTTATAAGAAAATGACTCATCATATAATGATGCAATATTTGATATAAATGTTGAGTATGATCATCAAGTTAAGGAATGTGGGCAAAACCATTTCGGATGAAATTCAGGTATTAGGTGTGATTCAATCTTTTACCTGATTCATGGGAAACCATGAAAACTTATCTTACATACGACAAGAGTATTCGTAGTTTCATTGATGTGAATAGGTACTATGAACTTGAGGATAAGTGCTTGGAGACTAGTAATTTGCACTCGAGTCATACTTATGCAGCATCGTTCGAATAAGGACTCTCATGGCACCAAACGAATAGCCTAAGCATGAGAAGGAGACTCGAGGTCTAGACAAGAAGAAACCATTCGAGAAATTAGACAATAAGGTACAAAAACGTAGGAAGAAGGAATTTGATAAGACCAATGTAAAGTGCTACGTCTGAGATAGAATTGGTCATTTTGCTCATGTGTGTGACGAGCGGAAGGAATATCCTTCTTCTTTACGTGGTTTGAGTTTTGTTTCATCTATTGTAATACTCACTAATTTCTCTCTTTGTGGATTGTAAACTTATGAGCTACCGACCACGTAGCTCCAAATTGGAGCACATACAAGAAATTCTGTTGAGTGAATCCTTAGATTATGAGGATTTATGTGAGGAACGGATCATTTGTCATCGTCAGAGTGATGGCACATGCAAGTTGAAGTTGCAAAGTAGCCACATTCTGTATCTATATGACGTTTTTTACGCTTCAAGTATTCGAACGAACTTGGTTTCAGTACTTCGTTTAAGATCGCCTAGGATATATTTTGTCATATAGAAAATTATTTGCTTTTATGAGATACGACAGCTCTTTGATGTGTTCTAGTTTTATCTATGATGAACTGTATGTACTTGATGCGATTTCTTTCAATGGAATTTCTTATTATTCTTCTATTACCTTTACATCTAATTGCGTAAATGATGATGTAAAAGTATGATATAGTAGACTAGACACATAGGGTAAGAGAAGATGATCCGATTAGCAGTGAGTGGTCTGTTGGATCCGCTAATCATGTTCAAGTTACCTGTATGTGAATTTTTGCCTAGTTGGCAAAGTTACAAAAAAACCATTTGATAATACAATGAGAGTTAAGACTCCATTATAGTTGGTCCACTCCGATATTTGTGACTTATGAGTATGAAAGCCCTAAATGGAGTTATGTTCTTTATTACCTTTATAGACGATTACAAGCATTTTGGTTACATCTATCTAATCTTGCATAAATCTGAGACATTGGAATGTTTCAAGAGATTTATTAGTGAGATTGAGAATCAATTAAATTTGAGAGTGAAAACTCTCATAATCAATACGGGACATGAATATTTGTTAGAACAATTTAGAGAGTTTTGTTTCCACAAAAGGTATTATGAGATAGCTGATAATTCCTATTACTTCTCAACAGAATGGAGTAGTCAAAAAAAGAATAGGATTTTATTGGAGATGGTGAAGCCAATGATGACGCATGTCAATTTGTTCATATCACATTAGGGAGATGTTTTATAGATTGTAACCTACTTCTTCAATCGTGTCACATCAAAATCCGCAGTCAGTACCCCATATGGGATTTGAACAGAGAGGCAGTCTGACCATAGCCACTTGATGTAATGTGATTGTACCGCGTATGTTCACATTTCTCACATTCATACGCTAAATTAAACTTGCGAGAAAAAAAAATGTATTTTTATAAAATACTCAAAACACTTTAAAGGGTAAGTGTTTTTAAGTGAGTATACGGATGACACTGTCACTAAAATTGAGTTTCGTGATACCAAATTTTTTTAAAATAATTTCCCTAAAAGAGGTGAAATCGATCTAGACTTTACCTTTTATAAGATGGACAAGTCTAGTGGATCAGGTGAGTCCAACGACGGGATACAATAACCCATAACAGATCTTGATCTTAATAGGAGCAATCCATTTAGAGGTGAAGAGGTTCTCTCCACTCGTAAGAGTATCAAGAACATGTACTTAAATGTTGCTTCCGGATTGAGGGCAAGACTCTCATTGTGACCCTTGAGAATGATGAGAAATTTAAAACGGTCCAATAGACTCTCAAGGGTTCTACCAAAAACCATTAGTTGAAGGCCATGGATGAAGATAAGGAGTTGATGAGAATCAACGGGGTGTGAGACTAGTTGATTTGCTTGAGGATGGAAAGGTCATTGAGAACAAGTGGATTTTTAAGATCAAGAAAAAGACCGATGGATCAGTGGTAAGGTATAAGGCTCATCTGGTAATCAAGGATCACATTAGACTAAAGGCGTGGACTACTGGAGAGTTGTAGTTCAATTTATCTCAATCTGTTTACTTTTGGTGATTGTCATGATCATAGATTTGGAGTTACATCAGATGAATGTAAAGACCACATTTCTTAATGGAAGTTTGAATGAGGAGATATACATGGAACAACCTTGTCAGCTTATTCTAGTAGGTCAGGAGGATAAGTTTTGTCAATTTTAGAAGTCGATATGAGATGTACGACAGTCATCCAGATAGTAGTTTCTAAGATTTTATGAAAATGTGATATCTTATAATTTTACAATGATCGAGGAGAACCATTGTGTGTATCTGATATGTTATGATGACTCTTTGGTAATTATGTTCTTATTTGTATATGACATTCCATTGGTCGATGACAACAGAGAATATCTGATGACCACTAAAATATGGTTATTGTCAAGTTTTGATAGGAAAGATATACGTAAGACTTAGTTTATTCTTGAAGTTAGCATACAGAGGGATCGCTCGAAACGAGTATCGACTCTTTCACAAGGTCTTACATCAAGATGATTCTTGAGCTTTTCGAGATGAGCGATTACAATCAATAGATACTCCTATCACTAAAGGTGAAGACTTAAGTCTTGACATATACCCTAAAATTTAGGAAGAAATAAGAGAGAAGAGTAGAATCTCTTATGTCAGTGCAATGTGTAGTCTACTATATGCAATATGGCGTACACGACTAAACATTTGTTTTGCAGTCGATCTAGTAAGTAGGTATCAATTGAATTTTGGAAGGGGCACTGGAGAGTAGTAAAAAAGATTTTGAGATATCTCAAAAGAATTGCGAACTTCTCTTTGTGTTACGGAGGAGTGATTTGCGTCTCGTTAGGTATTCAGGTGCTGACTGGGATGACGACATAGATGAACGTAAATCGAAATCAAATTTTGCTATCTTGCTCAATAATAGTGCCATATCTTGGAGAAATAAGAAATAAATCTGTATATCTGTATCTACAATAAAGATTGAAATTGTAGCATGCTCAGCAGCAATTCAAAAGAGTTTTTGATTCCAAAAATTTTTGAATGATTTAGGGATTGTGACAGATAGTGGGAGGTCAGTAATGATTTATTATGATAATCAGTCTGCCATTGCCTACACCCAAAACCCTAAATATCACAATAAGACCAAACACATTGATATCAGATATCACTTTGGGAGAGATATCATCGAGAAGGGTATAGCAATGATTAAATGCACTTCTACACACAGTATGGTGGTTGATCTCTTCACAAAACCTATTATGAGAGATTCTTTTGTGAGATATAAGGAATCATTGGGTTAATATATGTTTTTGACATTTTTCACTATATACTAATTATGATACTTATTGTTTTATATATATAACATGCATGTATTATTTAGTCACAAATTTATTTTTTATACTTGTTTATTGTCATATATTCTGTAGTGAGTAATGATAAAAGATATGTTAGGCAAGCGCAGTCGACTCTTTCACATTAGTGACCATCTCCAGCAATGAGTGAGCGGAGATGAGACGGTTTGTAACACCGACACTGCGGTATCCGTACTATTGTACTCCTGTTCAGGAATTTAATAAAAATATTTTTCAGTTATATATATAGAGAAATTTTTATTATTTTGATTTTAGATTTTGGGGGTTTTAAATCGAAATTTTTGATATATATATATATATATATATACAAAGTATCTGTATTACCGAGATATACCCTATTTTGTTTAAAAATTTGGAACCTAAAAAAAAAAAAGAGGAGGAGAAGCAGCGTTTTGCCCCAAAGCAATGCGTCCCCTTAATTGGGAATTAGGGTTAGAAAACCCTAATTCTCTTCCCTTTTCTCTCTCTCTTCCTCTCTCTTTCTCTTTCCGCCTCTTCCGCTTCCCGCGGCCGCCTCACCTTCCTCCCCCTCTGCCGCTGCTCTCTCTCCACCACCACTCCTCCCTCTCGCGAGCGCAGCCTTCGCGATCTCTCCCTGCACGAGCGTGAGCGCGCCGCAGCACGCGTTGCCCCGCCCCAGCGCTTAACAGTGCGAGCGCGCGCCTCCTCAAAAGCACACCTGCGCACGAGCGCGAGTGCGTGCCTGCTCGGGAGCGCACCTGCGCACGAGCACGAGCACGAGTGCGAGCGCGCGCGTGCTCGGGAGCGCACCTGCGCACAAGTGCGTGCTTGTGCACGAACGCGCTCCAGCCCTCTAGCGCGCAACCCGTGAGTGCACCCTTGCGCGATTTCCCAGCGTGAGCGCGCCCTTGCGCGACCCTTCCCGCCCGAGCACGAGCATGCCACAGCACACCACCAGCCCACGAGCCAGCGAGCCCGCAAGCCCACCAGCTCACGACTGCCCGCGAGCCTGCGACGACCCGCGAGCCCGCAACCAGCCATCTTCTTCGAGAGCTCACCTGCAATCCCCGCAGAAACCCTTGCTCGCGGCTTTTTCACTACAAGTAACTGCTATATTGGTTGTAGTCTTAAGATTTGATATTTAGAATTTGAGTTAATTGTTAATATTGTTTAAATTTGAAAATATTATAGGTTTTAAACCAATTCGACGGACGAACGAAAGCTAAGTCTGAGATTTTGCGAAACCCTATGTAAGAGAGAAATACGTTCTCTTCAATATTTGAAATAAATTTTATCAAATTTAGGTTTTAATATCTTTAAAATAACATTGGTGTATATTTCTAAATTGAAAAATTAAGATTTATACAAATTTAGGGAAGATGATAAACTCTAAGAATAATTGAAAATTTGATGACAATTGTGATAATCTGATTAAGTTGACTTTCTTGGAGATTCGAGGAGTCGATTTGGTTTGATTTTAGAAAATATGGAGTGACCACCCTCCCTAGAAAAGTGAGTGGGACCCTAATCTCTTGCATGAAACAGTAAAACCTGATTTTATCGTATTTTTAAATAAAACATGCTTTTGATATGCATTGTCTCAACATATGGAATTGAAATTCAAATCTGTTTTGTGATTATTGGAGTGTTGTACTTATATTTCTACGATTATGCATCCATATTTGAAATGAAATGAAATTGTGCCATGATTTGAGAAATGAAATGTTTTCTATTCTATTATTGCATTGGTTTGTTGAATTTAAATGATTTCGATAAAATATATTGACACACGAATTTAAATTGTTTTGAGAATATGATGAGATGATTTGGTTATGTGGGTTGAATGCCTACTAGCTTGAGATGATATGATAATATGACATTATTTGATAAATTCCGTAACTATGAAGGGCATTCGTAGAGGCAAGGGGTTACCCGGATACGTTTTTGCAGGAGGTATCAACAAATGTCATATTTCTAATAGTTATAGGCGCTGCCGGTTGAACCCAAGTAAGGGGGAGGACGGGTGTGACGCCACTATCTAGCACCGGGCAGGGTCCTATACACGATGAAGGGTTAGTCCCAACGAACTCATGGCCAACATCGGGGTAAAGAGCGACTTTTGAACTTTATGCAATATAAAACCCTGATGTGTCTGTCCTTGGTCATGGTTTACCTTTGCCAGTATCCTTTCTGCTTGCCCTATGATTTACTTGATTTTAAATTGATGCATATATGTATGTTATCGTGTGAATGGTTAAATGAGTTCATTTTAGCGAACATATCATGATTTACTGCAAAAATTTGAATTATTGGTTATGAATGATATTATTTGACACTCCAATGTTCACCTACACTATTAGTACTTGAGATTAATCCCCTCACTCATTGGGTGTTTTCCTTGATACTCACCCATCTTCTTTCCCTCCTCAGACATGATTATTGTGCTAGAGGGACACTTTGGTCTCTAGAGGATTTGGTAGCTCGTTGGCGGATTTAAGTATTTTTCGACGGTGAGATTTAAATTAAGTTGAGATATGAGCTCCGTACTTTATTTTCGACCCTGTGAGATCTTGACCTTGAGATCTGTAGTTGAGCGTGTATTTATTTGGAATTCACTGTATAATTTTCGTACATTAAATTGTGAAACTCTAATATTTCATTTGCTTTAAGAGAAATTATAGTGTTTGAATGTTGACTTAGGGAAAGTAGTTGTAAATTGTATAAAACTTAGGCTCGCTCAGTGTGGCGGCTGCTCATGCTCTAGTTGGACATGATAGTAGAGGTCTGTGCCTAGAATTGCTGGAAATTTACTTAGTCTAGCATTGTTCTGGATGTCTGCTATGGTTGGTGGGTTGTTGTGAGGCCGAGATGACCATTTTATTTTATTTACAGGATGATTTTAAATTGTACAGGGTTAAACAGGTTTATTTATACATGGGAGACCTTCGATTTATAGGGAGATTTTGTCCGATTTTCTATAAAAATACAATCGATATTCAGGGCAACGGGTGACTGTTCACGACCCCGATTCGAGGCATGACACGGTTTCTAGTAATAAGAGGTTTTGAGAGTAGTCATGTTAGAATATAAGTCACCCTGATATATGTTTAAGATGAGGTCATATTCGATATGACTAATATTAACATATTCACATCCATGTTGTCTGTAAATAACCAGATTTGAGATCTCAAATATCACCTGCGTCTAGTGATATTGTCTTTGAGATACTCTCTCTGAGATTTCTGGATAAAGTTTTATATGTTAACTGAGTCTCATATCTGCACAGTATTAGATAAATCTAATATATGCCCTTTTGAGAGATAAATGAATAACACGGTGGCACGTGTTTCATACCATGTATGGTAAGTCGACCATATGATAGTGAAAGTTATTATATGAGACGATAGTATTATCATGATCCCCGTTCCCACTGTGTGAGATTCGAGATCCATTGGGTAGGATCTCTAATACCCTTAGTTATTTTGACTATTTCTAGAAGTCTTGATTCAGTATTTGTTACTTTAATCTGTTTACTTATGGTTCAGAAGATAAATTAAAGTATAAGGGGCAGGTTTAGAAAAACAGCTGAATTGAGATCGATAGATTCGAGTTTAGGAAAAAGAAGACCAATAAACATTATATCATTGTGTAATATTCACTAACCGATCTGGTATGTTAATCTATATTGGGATTCAAACATAATGTGAATACATAATCGAGCAAATGATTAAGAATCACTTTTGATGAGAAAAGTGACTTAATGAATGTAATTATATTAAGTCTGGGGTATAGTGACTTCTTTTTGGAACTAACGCCTAATCCTATATGAAAGTCGATGATATGATAGATCATATGAGTTATAATTTTATGACGGACGTAAAATGTCAACATATGCAAATGAGAGATATTGGTAAATATGCCCACGTAGGGACATTTTATCACAACAAATAAAAAAATAATAATAATCCAAATTTGGGATAATAGAATAACTCTCATTATCCCACTAACTAACCATTATCATTTTAAACTCCCCCCTTAGATCTCTCAAGCATGTTAACATGAAAACAATTCTTTGAAAAAGTTCTGTGTGAGAGAATTCTGCTTGAGAGTAAGAGACTGAGTGAGAGATCAATTTTCTAGAGTGAGAAGATTATTTCCAAGATTAAGAAATTTTCGACTAGGAAAATTTCTCTCGTCGTTAAGTTCACTGGATTTTGAGTTGAGCCGTTGTGGATCTGTGGTGATGGCACCATCCCGACCGAATAATCCGTACGAGGGAGTTTGTGGATCGGTTGATTTTTGGAGACTTGCGTATTGAGTTATTTACTTAAAAATTCTGATTAATTAATTTTTGTAATTTATCATACTTTCGATACACGTGAATAATCAGATGATAAAAACTTCTTGACAAAGACATAGGAAACAGACCATTGTGTTCATTTTTCTGTAAATGCAAGAATTCCAAATGCGTTTGGTTGAAGCAAGACGGTAAGGATCCAGAGAACCTATCGAAAGATCAAAGAAATCAAACTCTACTGAATGTATGTAAAGCATTGCTGCGATTTTCCCTTCTAAATTGTTACTTGCCATGGAAACCGACCTGAGCTGAGAGAGACTGCCTGCTGCCCAGGTTGTAAGTTCCCTTACAAACTTGTTTCTGCATGTGTCCAACATCAGTGGATTAGGGGTCCCCAGCAATCCATCTTGAATTTGACCTGTGAAGCGGCTGTTATTTAAAAATAAAATCGATAATCAGATCAAGTTGGTAGACTTACAAATGATTTGTCCCCGCAATTCACTAGCAATGAATAGCAACCACGGAGTAGATCTGTAGGTATTTCTCCAGAGAAATTGTTATTGGACAAATCCAATGCCTGAAGCCCTTTCATCTCACCCAATGAAGTAGGAATATTGCCTTCAAGTCTATTGCTCGACATATCCAAACATTGTAGCTTACGAAAGGTGGCATCAATGTTGCTAGGAAGTTGGCCTTCAATCTCATTGTGAGAAAGATTTAAATCAAGTAATTCTTCTGTGAGATTTTTGAGAGTTGGTAGTGCTTGCGGTGGGCACTTGGGAATGAGTTGTTCCTTTAATCACCCAATTCAAATCCCAAATTGCCATGGGACAAGTCATGGAATGGCAGGGCATGTTAGAGCCAAAAAAAAAAAAAAAAAAAAAAAAAACCTAACCGGAATAAAAGTTAATAAAATGTTTCTCTAATAAAAGTTTAACTCGGTTTGAGTTGTATAGGTTTAATAAAATGCGTATGCTTTGCAAGGTAAGAAAGCTAGAGATATGCAGTACCATCATTTATATTCTTTATTTTAAGGCTTATGTTTAAATAACACATATTGTGCTTGGTGCAAAAAAATTTCCCTACAATTCCCAAACTGGGATGTGTTCTTTACACTACAACGGAAATGGTATATGGAGACGGATGAAAACCGTGAGAAAAAAGTGATAAAACCATCGATAAAGTCTTCTCCGATGGATAGAGCTTCAATTGGGTATATATGGGTCGGGATAGACCTATGTCGACGCTCATCATGACCGTTAGAGTATGTTAAATTTCTGAACGGTTAGAAAAGTGTCGGTGAACTCGATATTATATAATCAGTTATAAAGGGTGAACAAAATTACAATTTTTATCGTCACTTGTAAAGGGTTAGTAAATATTACTAATTTTATTGTCGGTCATTGTGTTAGTAAATATTCTACCTTTATTGTCGCGTACAGAAGTATTGAATTAGTAAATGTTACAACTTTTATTGTTGCTTACAGAATTGCTAGATCAGTAAATGTTATTATTTTTATTATCATTACAGACTTATTGATTAGTAAATGTTACTACCTTTACTATCGCCTATAAAATTATTGGGTTAGTAAATGTTGCTATTTTTATTGTTATTTATAAATTTATTGGTTAGTAAATGTTACTATCTTTATTGTCGCTTACAGAATTATTGGGTCAGTAAATGTTACTACCTTTATTGTTGATTACACAATTATTGGGTTAGTAAATGTTACTATATTTATTGTTGAAAGGATAGTAAATATTATTATTTTTAATGTCGCTTTTGTCAGTGAGTAAATTTTACTACTTTTATTATCGCTTATGATATGTAGTTAAAGAGTTGTTACTTATTTGTTACATATTATCAGTAACCAAATGTTACTACTCTTTTGGTTCGATTATCATAAGATTAGTAAATGTTAGGATATGTTAATACAAATATTACTATTCTATCATTAAAATATTGCTATTTTATTCTCAATAAAATATTACAATCGTGGGTTAGAAAGAGTTAGTAAATATTATAAATATCGTATCTTAGGAAATGAAGTACCTTTTATATTATCATGAAATATACATGATAATGTTACAGACATATTACAAGAGAAAGAAAAAGATTGTAACTTCCAATTAATACATATTTTCATATCTTCTTAAATGAAATGTTGATTTGGAGCACCCAAAAAATTCCAGCATTCGTAGCATCCAGTCTCCGGATCCACTGTGATGTGTGGTATCATTCTATAGTAATGAAATTAATATAATTATAAGATATATTATAAAAACTTGTACATTTAAATGTTATTTTTTGGGATGGACTCACGAGGTGGTGATAATGATGATAGTTGGTTTCGATGTGCACTCCTAGTATCTTGTATTGGAGAAAGCTAACAATATAAATACAAATAATGTAGATAATTGTTCAGAAATAAAAGTAAGATTATAGTAAGAAGTAAAGAAATGATTCAAATCGTACTTTCAATTCCTATTGGTTGATTCAAATTATTCATTTCAACTGGTAAACGTTTCCATTTTTATAAATCTCAAACATCTTGACGGAATCCTCTTCATTTTCTTTTGAGAACCGGTGCAAATTAAAAATAAAAAATAGATAACATAGTAATTATATAGAAATATATTATTAAAAAGAAATGATCTACTTTTAAACATAAATATAAACAAAACCAAATCTGGAATATTATCTTCGAATAATTAGGCTTCATCAGAGTTAATTGGTTTTTTGAATAGTTCTGATTCTTTGTGTTCAGTTACAATGGTCATTTTTCGTTTATTTCGTCTCATTTTTTCGTTGAAAATTTTTGGTTGAAAATATTCGAGAGATGTGAGAGAGAAGTTTTTGAAGGAAATGAGAAATTTTAATATTTGTGGAGGGAGAAAGGGTTTGTAGTATATATATTAGGTTTAGCATCAAATAAATTTTGGTTTGTAGTATATATAATTTGTTTAGCGTCAAATAAATTTTTCAAAATCCGTTATTTTATCCCGTTTATCAAATTTTAGTTTTTGAATTTTTTGTTATTTATCTCTTTTTTATATTTTGAGTAATTGATAGAAAATTTTGATTTTTACGTATTACTACATAACTCTATAAAATAATAGTAAGTATTACTATTATGTTACTAGATCAGACGTGAAGTAGTAGTAAGTATTACTACCATCTTACTAGATCGGGCGCATATCTGCGCGGCACAACCGCGAGCAGAGCCGCCCAACCAAGCATGCCCGCAAATGCCTGCATGGCAGAACCGCGATGCTTCGACGACTGAGCCGCCCAAGCAAGCGTACGCACAAAGCCTGCGCGTGGCACAACCGAGATGTCATGCGACTTAGCTGCCCAAGCAAGCGCGCCCGCAAATGCCCTTGCAGCACAACCTGTAGTTCAACTGGGTACCGTATTTTAAAATAATAATTTATTATTTTAAATAACAAAACATTGATATTATTAATATGAAATCTTTAAATTATATTACTAAATTTGTTATATCAAATTATGAAATTATGCTACTAAATTTGTCATATACAATCATTAAATATATTAAATTAATAATTTATATTATATAGTGTCATAATACATTTTATTATATTTCTTTATGAATATATAATTTTAAATAAAATCATATATTACAAAAGTCATATATTTTTATATTATTATTACTACATTATTTAGATAATTTTATATGATTATATTATTTAAAATAATAACATTTGATACTTAATTTATAATTTAAATTTCGTTATAATTAATGAATGTGAGTTCGGATCATGTGCTTTGATCGCAAATGATGAGTATGAGTATAGATTATTTAAATTAATAATATTAATTAGATATGTTAATGTCTAATTTATATTTTAGATTTTATAATTAAAGAATATGATAATTATATTTAATATTATTTATTTAGAAAGGTATGAAATTGAAATCAAAATATGATAGCAAACTTTATAATAACATCCATAATATTATCAAAATTATTTAAATTAGCAATAATTTAATTGAAAATAATAATAATAAAAAGCTAAAATAATTAAATGAAATATGATAAAATTAATAATTAAATGAAATATAAAGAAAATTAAGGAAACTACCATAAAAATATTATGAGTATATATACCAGTACCATTAAATCTATTATATAAAATGTAACCCTATTTTAATTACAATATTTAAATTTAATAATTATTTGATATTAGTAATAGAACATGATTATTGAAATTAATAAGTAGTATTATTTAGTAATATTAATATTGATAAATAATTAAGTTGTGTGGAATAATAATATTAAATTATAGTAATATAATGTTAATCAAATAAATTTGATAATCATAATTACAATAAATTTATAAATTTATATTATGAAACAATATAATTTATAGTTATATTATATTGACAAACAACATATTTATATTTCAAGCTAATAGTTGTATTATACCGTCAAACAACGTATTTAAATATTGAGAGTTTATTTTTCAAACGAAACCGGCACCAAATGTTGAAAATCTATTCGCGCACGTTTTTTTCCCTCATTTACAAATTTATTAGGAGGCTTAAATTTTTAATGGGTTTTTTTTAAATTTTACCGTTTAATGTATGGTTATAGTTTTGAATGAAATAGTTATAATGAATAGTTTTAGGGTAGTTATAGTGATTACCCTCTCCGATATTTATATATTTCATATGTGTTATTTTATTATTATGTCTGTAGTTTTTAACATTACATATTTTCATTAACATTATTTTCCGATTTATACAAATTTTATACAGTTTTAAAAAATACTTGTTATCATAATAAAAATATTTGTTACTATTTATTACAATTTATACTAGAGGAAGTAATTGTCCAATTGTTACCAATTGTTATTATTGTTACGATATTATATTATACAAATTTTATATAATTATTGTCTTACCATTTATTGCATTTGACTAACATTACTTGTTACAATTTATTATCATTGTTATCATAATAAAAATCATTGTTATCAGAATTAAAGTAATTGTTACCATTTGTATAAATAGGAAGTAGTAATTTTTACCATTTGTTACAATACGACCCACTTGTTACTAATTGTTATCATTATTATGATATTTTATTATACAAATTTTATATAATTATTGTCTTATCACTTGTTATATTAGATTAAAATCATTTGTTACCACTTATTATCATTGTTATCACAATAAAAATCATTATTACCAAAATTAAAATAATTGTTATCATTTGTAAACATTTGTACGAAGAGAAAGTAGTAATTCTTACCACTAGTGACCATGCGACCCACTTATTAGATATGTTAATATATATTTTATATTTTATAATTTATAATTAAGGAATATGATAATTAGATAGTCGTTATTTGATAATTAAAATGTAACCCTACCTCAATAATATTATTTAAATTTAATAATTATTTTATATTAGTAATAAAACATGATTATTGAAATTAGGAAATATTATTATTTAGTAATATTAATATTGATAGTTAATTAAGTTGTATAGTATAATAATATTAAATTATAGTAATATAATGTTAACTAAATAAAATTGACCAAACAATAATATTAAATTGACCAAACAATAAAATTAATAATTATAAATTTATATTATGAAACAATATAATTTATAATTATATTATTTGACCAAATAATATATTTATGTTTCAACTCAATCGAGTACTAATAGTTGTATTATATTACCAAACAACATATTCAAATATTGAGAGTTTATGTTTCAAGTGAAACCAGTCCCAAATATTAAAAATCTATCCGTGCCTTTTTTCCATCTTTTACCATGCCACCCACTTGTTACCATGTTATATTATACAAATTTTATATAATTATTGACTTACCACTTGTTACGTTGGACCAATCCTTATTACCGTCGGTTTTAATATTAAATTATTTTAATTCATATTTAATTTAACAATATACTATTTTAACATTTCAATTTTAACATTTTACCGAAAACTCCATAATAACATTTACTATTAAGTTAATCACAATAATCAAATTAACAGATAATAAAATATTGTAACATTTATTATATAATCACAATAAAATATAGTAACATTTACTATAAAATAGTAATATTTACTATTATAATAACGGATGTAAAAAATAGTAAATTTATTTGTCTCTCATTATAAAAGAATAATAACATTTACTATTAAGCTAACCATAATAGTCGAATTAACAGATAATAAGATATAATAATATTTATCATATAACCACAATATAATATAGTAACATTTACTATTATAATAACGAATGTAAAAATTATTAAATTTATTTGTCTCTAATGATAAAAGAACAGTAACATTTGTTATAAAACTAATCACGATAATTTAATTAACAGATAATAATATATAATAAAATTTACTATATAATCACAATAAAATATAGTAATATTTACTATAAAATAGTAATATTTACTATTATAATAAGTTGTGGCATTTATATATCACAATATAGTAAACTACTAATATAGTATTGTCGGTTTTTATATAATACAATATAGTATAATATAGTAATATTTACTACTAGTAATATAGTAATATAGTAGTATATTGTGCAATAAACCGCAGGCATGAATCATGAACCGCTGGTTTTAACATTAATTTATTTTAATTCACATTTAATTTAACAATATACCATTTTAACATTTCAACGAGAATTTCATAATAACATTTACTATGAAGGTAACCACAATAGTCAAATTAACAGATAATAAATTATAATAACATTTACTGTATAATTATAATAAAATATAATAACATTTACTATTATAATAACGGATGTGAAAGTTAATAAATTTATTTGTCTTTCATTATAAAAGAATAGTAACATTTACTATTAAATTAAGCACAATAATCGAATTAACAAATAATAAGATATACTAACATTTATTATATAACCACGATAAAATATAGTAATATTTATTATAAAATAATAATATTTACTATTATAATATCGGATGTGAAAGTTAACAAATTTATTTCTCTCTCATAATAAAAGAATAGTAACATTTACTATTAATCTAATCACAATAGTTCAATTAACAGATAATAATATATAATAATATTTATTATGTAACCACAATAAAATATAATAACATTTATTATTATAATAAGTTGTGGCATTTATATATCACAATATAGTAAACTACTAATATAGTACCGCCGGTTTTTATATAATACAATATAGTATAATATAGTAATATTTACTACTAGTAATATAGTAATAGAGAGTATATAGTACAACGAACCGCAGATTTTAATATTAATTTATTTTAATTCACATTTAATTTAACAGTATACCATTTTAACATTTCAATTTTAACATTTTAATGAGAAGTCCATAGTAACATTTACTTTAATCTAACCACAATAGTCAAATTAACAGATAATAACATATAGTAATATTTATTTTATAATCACAATAAAATATAGTATCATTTACTGTAAAATAGTAATATTTACTATTATAATAACGGATGTAAAAATTAATAAATTTATTTGTCTCTCATTATAAAATGATAGTAACATTTACTATTAAATTAATCACAATAATCGAATTAACAGATAATAAAATATAATAACATTTATTATATAACCACAATAAAATATAATAACATTTACTATAAAATAATAACATTCACTATTATAATAATGGATGTAAAATGTAGTAAATTTATTTGTCTCTCATGATAAAATGATACTAATATTTTCTATTAACTTAACCACAATAGTCGAATTAACAGATAAAAAGATATAATAACATTTACTATATAATCATAATAAAATATAGAAACATTTACTATTATAATAACGGATGTGAAAATTATTAAATTTATTTGTCTTTCATGATAAAAGAATAGTAACATTTACTATTAATTTAACCATAATAGTCGAATTAACAGATAATAACATATAGTAATATATATATAACCACAATAAAATATAGTAATATTTACTATAAAATAGTAACATTTACTATTTTAATAATAAGTGTAAAAGGTAGTAAACTTATATGTCTCTCATCATAAAAGATACTAACATTTACTATTAAACTAATCACAATAGTCAAATTAACAAATAATAAAATATAGTAATATATATTATGTAATAATAATAAAATATAGTAACATTTACTTTTATAATAATGGATGTGAAAGATAATAAATTTATTTGTCTCTCATGATAAAAGAATACTACCATTTACTGTTAAGTTAACCACAATAGTCGAATTAACTGATAATAATATATAGTAACATTTACTATATAACTACAATAAATTACAGTAACATTTACTATAAAATAATAACATTCACTAACATATATACCCGATAAACTATTTCCAACACTCTTCTAAACGTCAATTTACATTTCCTATACTTATCATACCTTAAATATCCTATACTTACCATATTTACTGTAATTTATCATATCCTACATATCCTACAGTTACCTACCTTACATCTCTATACTTTTCATACTTTATATTTCCTACACTTACCGCTATTTACTATATCCTTCTACACTTTTTAAAATTGTAAGGATAGAGATATTTAAATTCAAATGTCGTTATATCCGTAAATATAGAGTCTTGTTTATACAAACGGTTTGTTACCTTTACCCACGGTTCAAATTGTTTTATCAACGACCATTTTAAAACTGTTGAAAAATCTATACTATTTCTGACGATTTCAACCATAACCATCTGTATAGTTTCAAAAAATCGTTACTAATACTTACTGAAAGTAAATGTTACCATCGGTATAATAATTTTATTTTGTAGTGTTATTTGTGAACAATCAGATAAAAAGAGGAAAACCGTAATACTTAATACAGTAAAAGAAAATTAAATAACACTTGAACAATTACTGTTCTTGAACTGACCAACTTGGTGAATGACTAAGTTTAGAGAGTATAAAGGGAGAGATTAGGGGGATTATGAGAGGAAATGAGATTAAGGCTGGGTGGGTTGGGGTCGGAAGAGAGGAAATGAGGTTGATGAAGGTGTGGCACACGAGGTAAGGTGTGGTAAGGTGGAGGACAAGTGTAAACAATGGGCTAAGGGTTCGGGTTCTTTGGAAGCCACCATTTCCAAGGTCAAGAGGAGAATTCAGAGGATCATGGACTGATGGAGAACGGTGTATATTTTAGGGCTTGCAAATTGCGATTGCGAATGGATAAAAAAGGAAAATTAATCGAGTGTGGATGTGTGTACATGAGTATTAGGAAAAGATTTTTTTTTTGGGTATACTGTCACAATGAAATCTCAACCAAGGGACTCAAACCTCTCCCATCACTTAAACAATAACAAATTTACCATTTATTGATTATATTTTATTATGTAATATATTTATTTGATCGGTTCGTTTATCAATTCCCAAAATCATCAACCGATTAAATTTCATAAATTTAAAACTATAATCCAACCAACATGCTATCAGATTAACACTGAACTGAAAAAATCAATTCGTTTCAATTGGTTTATTCATTTTTAACCAAATAATGCTCACCTAGAGCTATTATGCAAAATCGAGTCGAATTCAAACCATTTTATTATACAATCAAGTCGAATTCAAATAATAAAATTTTAAACTCGAAAACTCGTCGAATAGTTTGATAACATATAATAACATATATTATATATTATTATAATATAAAAAATGAAATGAAATGAAATATATTAATAGAATTTTATAAATTAACAAAATCGAGTTTTAAGTTTTCGATTTGATTTCAAGTTTATTAAATTATAAACGAATTGAGTTTAAGTTATATTATTACTACTTGTCGAGATCGAATACTATCAAAAAATTTGAGTTTGATTTTGAGTATAGGGGTAATTGGGATCGACTCGATTCGAATGCGTTCTTATGTTGACCCCTATTGGCTATAATACTCCATGATAGCAACGAAGCTGATTTTATCTTGGAAGACTTGACCATGAGGAATCAGAAGTCTTATTTAGGAGTCAAATGCCTACATCAAGCAATGATTCCTGTTGAACGTAGATTATCATCAAGTTGGATGGCACCAACAATGCCTTGTAGTCCCAAAATTGTTGAGATGTATATCTCAGGAAAAGACAAATTGGGATATATTAATGGTGAACTTTCTCAACTTCCATTGACTGATCTGACATTTCGATGATGAAAGACCGAGAATGATATTTTGAAGCGCTAGCTGATCAACTATATTGGTTCAGTTTTGATTCATAATTTTATCAACTTCCCAACTGCGAATTGGTTTGGGATGCAACAGCTGCAATTTATTTCGATGGAGCAGGCACTTTTAAGGGATATGCGTAGATGTGTAACTTAGCTAAGACAAGCTGGGGTATCGATTAAGAAAAATCACTAACAATCTTCAAGGCTTATATAGAGAGACATCGAATTGCCCCATCTTAACCCAACAACATGTGTTTGTCGATATACAAAGATATAATTCTCTTTTACAAGAACAGAGAGCATATATATATTGAAGTGATGTTACACAGTTGAAACCATTTGCAACGATGGAACATGCATATACTTATATTCGATGTGAGGATGCCAGACAATCGTTGATGATGATCTACAATGTCCTCTTTAAAGATGATATGATGACAGTGAAGGCGGCGATCTCTCGTCTCCTCCTCAAAGATGATTGCAATTGGCCTAGGGTTTGTGTGTCTCTCCTTGACGATAAAACCCTCGCGTCTCTCTTCTCAATGATCGAATCGAAAACCCTTATATCTCTTATCCAGTAAGCTTATCTCTCACTCTCTCTCTTCTTTATCTCTTCTTAATTTCTGCTCTATATTTCTAGGCTAGGATTTATGTTCTCCATGTGTTTTCTATCTTAAGAATCGAAATCTCTTTCAATTAGCCTAGGGTCTGATGTATGTTCTTTGTTTTGCTAGAGTTACCTGAGTTCAATTTCATTTGTAGTGGATTTTAGACTTCATAGTCCAACTATTGTGTTGCAAACTATAGTAAGGCATTCAACAGTTTCTATAAAGGTAAAAGTTTGATTTTTTTCTTTGATTTATTGTGTTTTGTATTTACTAGCTACTTCTCTTCTTGTTTTTTTTTTTGGTAAAAGGAGAAAACACAAAGGCTGCGAGACCCAAAAACAAAAATCATAGACCCGAAGGCCACTTCCTGGTGGACCTACTGCCACCTTTCCTAAGAATCTCGCACCCCTCAACTCTTCCATCAGGATGCTAATCAGACCCTGGGGAGGGTGGTCCAGCATTGTGACCGCAGGCACATCACTCAGGCTCTTCTTGGCAAGGAAATCAGCACTCCTATTCATCTCACAAAAGATATGGGAGCTTTGATTACTCCCAACTCAACCATCAGGAGCTTATATTCAAGACAAATAATGTGAAGACGATGGTCCACTTCCTCTTCACCCTCTAGCAAGTTAACCAAAGAAAGGCTATCCACTTCCACCTGCAGGTGCTGTAGACCCAAGTCTTTTGCAAGCTTAAGCCCTTCCCTCAAACCCCATAGCTCAGCTGTAACAATGTCAGCATTGCCAATATGAATGGTGTAGCCTCTCACCCAGCTACCATTATTGCTTCTCAAGAGACCTTTCGCGCCTGCCTTTCTAGTAGCCTAAGAAACTGCTCCATCCGAATTGAGCTTGATCTTCCCTACGTTGGGAGGAGACCATTTGACCCACAAACTTCCTCTGGTCTTAGAACCTCCATAGTTCACAAAGGCATTCCTCCAATCCCTACTCAACCGATGAATCTCACTTAGCAACTACTGAGTGACTTGAGTTTTGTTCTCTATGGCAACTTTACACCTCTTCTTCCACAAGGACCAGATAACGGCAAAGAAGAAGGGGGTGACGATGGTTTCCAAAACTTTCTTCAACCAGTTTCCCACATGTCCTTCCTAGAACTAGCAGACATCTTCGATGTTTCTCCAAAGCCTATTCCAAATGTCCCTCGCCTTTCTACAGTCATGTAGAACATGCAAGAGAGTTTCAGCATGCTGACCACACTGCGGACAAAGATCATCCACCGTAAAGCCCCTCTTCCTTCTCTCTACGTTTGTGACACTTTCCTAGCCTTACTGTCTATATAAAGAACTTGACTCTCTCTGGGATTCTTGCCTTCCAGATCCAATTCCATCCCTCCACGTCTTGTGTGACCGCATCATATCTATTCTGCATTAACCCATAAGCACTACTCACAGTAAAACTACCATTATTGGTTAGCTTCCAAAAGACTGAATCCTTGACTTCGATTCTCCAAGGAATCATAACTCTACAAATCTCATCTACTTTCTCATCAGTCATCCATTTTTTGAGGTCCTAAACTTTCCAACTGCCATCCGTGTTGATGAAGTCTGCCACATTAAAATGAGTAAGCTCTCCCGAAAGAGGAATCCACACATAGTTAGACATCCCTCTTCAACCCACTTATCCCTCCAAAAATCTATGTCCCTACCATTCCCTACTCTTATTTCAAACCCCCCATGATGCAACCCCTGCAATTTAGAATTCCTTGCCAAACAGCAGAACCTGCAGGAGACTTTCTAAAGTTTAACAACTAGTCCTCCTTAGATATTTGGTTCTCAGGATATTGCAACAAAAGGACTCCTCTCCCTTCATAACTCCTAATTTGATCAACATAACTACATTACTTTCTCTAGTTTTCCTCACTCCTAAACCCCCCAAACTCTTAGGGCTGCAGACCAACTCCCAATTTACAAGGTGCACTTTCCTTTCTTCTTCATTGCAGCCCCACAAAAAATCACTATTGATCTTGTCCAATTTATTGCAAGTGTCCCTCGATAACCAAGCCATTTGCATGACATACATAGGGATAGCAAAATTTACTGACTGAATGAGGGTCTTCCTACCAGCCGCACTAACAAATTTAGCTTTCCAACCCTTCAACTTGCTTTGAACTTTCTCTACCAGGTAGTTGTAAAAGTCCCTCTTCACTCTTTTATGGATAGTAGGCGCACCCAGGTACCTTCCCAAATCATCGGATAGAACAAATTTACTAGTGGTAGTTAAAGTACTCTTGGTAGTCCAAGGAGTTTTGGGAGAGAACCAAGTCCTAGACTTGAAAGAATTTATCTCTAAGACCACTTTCTCTTGAGAACTCTCTTAAGCAATCAAGGATGACACTTAGGTTTAGTTGGTCCGCTTCCGTAAATAGCAGCAGGTTATCAGTAAAAAACAAGTGGGAAACTGGAGGGTTGTCCTTGTTCACTTTAATTGGTCTCCATCTACCTTTGCTAATCCTCTTTTAGATCATATAGGCCAGTCTCTCAATAACCAAAATGAATAGATAGGGGGACAAAGGGTCTCCGTGTCTCAAGCCATATCCCATTTTCATGGAAGGAAGCACTTTTCCATTCCAAATTAGAGACACTTCTCCACAGCTAACTAAATGCATGATCAATCTTACAAGAACCAAAGGAAGATTGATATCTAGCAGGACTTTACCTAGGTAGCTGCAACTCACATTGTCATAGGCTTTTTACAGATCAATTTTAAGAATCATGCCACCTTTTTTGCTCTTGGATCTGCAGAGAGAGTGGATGATCTCTTGAACCACTATAATATTCCCCATAGTACCTCTCCCTAGGAGAAAGCTGGTCTGGTGCTCTCCAATCAGATTCTGCAGCAGTGGTCGAAGCCTATGAACAACGACTTTTGAGAGGATCTTGTAAGAGGTATTCAAAAGGCTAATAGGTCTCATGTCATTCACTGATTTTGGATTGTCATTTTTGGGAATGAGAACCGTATGAGTATCAGCTACCCCAGGAAAAAAGTAGCCTTCCTTGATGGCAGTATTGACGAAACTGCAGACATCATCCTTGACAATCATCCAATTCTTATGGTAGAACACCGGTTGCAGCCCATCAGGACCAGGGGCCTTGAAACCCTGCATAGAGAAAACAGCATGCTTGATTTCTTCTTCATTCACCTCTTTACACAAATCTTCGTGAGTACACCTATCCAACTTCCAAATCCTCATCAAATATTTATCGCTGGGACGACTCACCTCCTTGCCTCGAAAGAGCTCTAAGAAGTGGCTTCTCACATGATCCCTTAGCTCTACTTGATCAGTGCACCAATTATCTCCAATCATGAGAGCAGAATCCTGTTACTTTGCCTCCTGATCTTAGTTGCGATGTGATAGAACTTAGTATTTCTATCTCCATTGGTGATCCAATTGGACCTAGATTTTTGGAACCAATACATCTCCTCTTGGTCTAAAACTTTATTGTATTCCTTTAGCAACTCATTTTCGAGTCTCTATAGAGGTTTTAAATGCATGTAGTTTTAGATCTCTGGATTCTTTTCAATCTAGCTTTCAACTGCCTCTTTCTATCAAAAATATTCCCAAAAACCAATTTGTTTTGTGCCTTTAGTTCATCAACAGTATGCTTAATAGCCTGGGGAAGAGAACCCTCCCCAGTCTCCCATGCCTTTTTGAAAATTGCATTGAAATCAGGGTAAGAAAGCCAAGCTGCCTCACACCAACTTACCCGCTGGCTTGGAGGGTGAGGATAGTCTCGTATGAAGAATGACGATCCCCATGGAGCCAGGGTAAGATAATCACTTTCATTTTAGGGAAAGTTAGTTTTGCATCTAAATTCCCTAAGACTCTATCTAATTTTTCCTATAGAACAACATTACCTACCTTCTTTCAGACCCAAGTGAATCTAGCTCCCAAAGAAGGTTGTAGAGGGCCCATCTCTCCCGGAACTTATTGCTTCTCCTCCAGCTTTTTCGGCAACTGTTGGTAGATTCACTACAACCGGCTATATCATTTAAGTCACCCATTAAAAACCAAGGGCCCCTTATCTCTTTGATAATTGGTGCATCTCACTCCAGAAAACAACCCCGTCTTGCTCACGAGGTTGAACGTAAGCAAAAATAACCCACCACTTGGAGTTGTCTTCCCTAACCTCTCCGTGAATCCACTGATAGGCATGATTCACCACCTGCACATCAAGCTTACACTTGTCCCACTTAAGCCAAACGCCTCCCTTGAGACCACTAATGTCAACCACGAACTTACCTTCAAGGCCCTGTTTTGAGAGAAATTGAGGAAACTTACTAGAATCCGCCTTCATCTTAAGCAAGCAAATGATGTCCGGCCTTTGGGTATGAACTAACTCTCTGCAAATTCTTCTGAACTTCCTATTTCCAATGCCTCTACTATTCCAAGAAATTATTTTGCAATTCATTTAAAAAGAAAAACAATAATAAATGAGGAAGATAGCAAAACACGGCTCAATAGGTATCATAGTCCATGCCCTCGTCTCTTCTCCTATCGTCTCTCTTCCCCTGTGGAGCTTGGTCTCCCACTCCATGCTTCCCTCGCCAGCATCGTACTCTTGCTGCTACTCTGTGGGATGAAGGAGACCATTTGATTTAAAGTCCAAGCCTAAGCTGTTCCTCTTGTCTCCTGGGTCGAAAGTGAGAGTTGCAGGCCCATTCATACTAACCGGGCTTCTTGGACTATAACAATCTTCCATGTCCCTAGCATCCTATTCTGGGCCTTCAGGCCACTTTAGAAGGCTTCTAGGCCCAGACATTCCCGCACTGCCTGCTAATACTAGTCTACCTTCATTTCCTTCTTTCATTAATTCAGCCCATCTGGATGGTCCAGCTGTACTCGGCCCAGACACTCTACCAACCCTATTATAGCTTCCCCTTCACGAATAGTCTCCATCTCACCCCTGAACTCTGAAGGCGTTGTTTGACACCCTCTTCTCACCCTTTGCATTAGCCTATCCGTCTAATCATTTGTTCTTCCTCATAAGTCCACCTCTCCTTTCTTCTTTCCTTTCCCGTGTAACTCCTCTGCAAGCTGTCCCGTCTGCTCTCTCTCCATAGTTCCCTCTGTCGACTCACTGTCCATAGGGATTTCGATCTCCAACGCATCATTGACTTTCCTTAAGTTTGCAAATCTGTTGGTCCAAGCTCCTTCCATCCCTCCACGGTCCTTTTGGTTGCTATATTTGGAAAATCTCTACTTCTGTGTCACTAACATCCATGGTCCCAAACCCCTATCCCTATTGTCCTTTCCGATCACCAGAGATCTACCCAGCGTTGTGCCTTCTACCCCTCCTATGTGTTGCTTTTGAACTTCCCTAGCACTGATTTCCTCACAATTTTCGCTATCGTGTCCTACTTTGCCGCAGATGAAACATAGTGTGCGCAAACCCTCATACTCCACCCTTTGAATCCTGTTACAGATGGAAATCCTGGACACCAGAGGTTTACCTAGATCGATTTCAACACAAATTCTAGCAAACTTACCTCTAAGGGCACCAACAGTTTTACCCACCTTGAGAGGTTTCCCTATGGCCTTCCCAATTTCAAATAGGATTTCCTCCTCAAAGAACTCAATCGGGAGTTGAGGAAGGCGGACCTAGACTGCAGTGGAGGTAATTTCTGCTGACTGAGCTTGAAACCATGGTTTCCATTTTCTTACCATTAAGTAATGATCATGGATCATCCATGGTCCCCTTATCAGAGCGTGGTAAATGTACTGCTTGAGGGCGAATTTTGCTAAGACGAATCCCACCCAGGTCTAGAAGTTCTATGGCCCCTTCATTCTTCCACATTTGATTTATTTTTGTGAACATTAACTGGTAACCGATCTCCTTTCCCAATAATTTAATTATCAAGGAGTTCTTTGAAGGCTTCCACAATTCCCTCAGTTTTTCATCTAACACTATGATTATTGGCATGTGTCCCGCCAAACTTGCAGCCCCATCCTCTTCCAATTGATCCTCAATCCAGAATCTAATGCTATTTCGTCCTCCATCTCAACGTTTTTACTCCCATTTGACTGACCTATCAGCATGTCCTTGAAGGACATCTTAGTCTAAGTATCTTCATTGTTCGAGCTTTGCTTAACTTTTTTGTTACTTATCATTAGTAAATCAGTCTCCTCACTTACCTCATCAGGGTTGCAGAACTCTCCATCCATGGCTGTGATTTAGTTACAAGCTGATTCCTCTCTCTCTCTCTCTCTCTCTCTCTCTCTCTCTCTCTCTCTCTCTCTCTTGAATCGAGTTACTAGCTACTTCTCTAGTAGCTGATTCATTGTACTTTTATTGTTGTGTATCAGTTCATGGCTCACATTCAAGCATATGCTCGTGATTAAATTTTTCTTGGATTTAAGTCATTGTATTGTATTGTGTTTGATTGAACATTGCATTAATGCCTTGTGTTGCTCCTTTATGTTTTGTCTTTTTGTTATTTACAAAGATTCATCAGCTGATGATTCATATTTAAATTTGTATATAGATGGTCAAAATTATCAATGAGTGCCAAGATGTTATTGAAATGCTGAATCAGCATGATTTTATATCTGTTAACCCGTACCCTGACAATGAATCAAACGCCTTCTAAAAGGGTATGAAGATTAGGGGGAAAAAAATCAAAAAAATTGTCGAAGATGAAAACCACTTTTTAGTAACAAAACAAGATATATGTTTTGGAAAACTTTTAACAAATCGAAACAAATAAAAAGTTTTGAAAAGAAAAATTTTAAGAACATATTTTCTCCATTTAGAAATATTTAGCAGAAACAAACGCAACTATGTCTCGGATCAAACACACAGAAATATTAGATAACCAAGTGCAATTACAAATTCGTGAGATTGAAGTGTCCGAGGCTTTGTCTTTAAAGGGACAGTCTAATGGTACAATCTCCTCACTTAATCTGGTGATTCCATATTCAAATCATTGTATAACAAAAAAAAAAATATCCAAGGCTTTTGGCACTCTCTCTCTCTCTCTAAGATTTAAAAGTGCATTCTCTCTCTCTGTGTGATCAGCCTTTGCGTTTACGCAGCCATGGAAGAGTTCATCAGCCACAGGCAGTACTTGATCACGTCCTCTATTTCTATTATTCCTTTGCAGCCGGCTGGCCATGACCTCTTCACTAACAAGCCCAAGAAGACTTCTTTTGAGGTTCTTAGGCTACTTGAGCAAACTTTAACTAAAGATACAATACATAAGATGTTTAATAAGCTCTCCCTACGAAACACCATGTCCCGCCATTAAAAAGAAACCATCTTATGAAAATCCTCACCGGACTCAACTTCTGTGAAACTGGTGAAGCAGCAGGAACAAAAAATAGGTTCTCTCTTTGTTGACGAACTAATCAATACATAATGTTGCGATGCAAGTTTCATTCTTCTTTCATACTTTAGATCCAAATACAGACTGAAATTTGCATGGAATTTTGATTAAATAAATATTTTTGTTCTCTTGCCCATCCAATCATCACCATGGAATTATGAGCACTCCTTTGTTCGTTTATCACATCGACAACCACAACACTTGATTTCAATTCTGATTGAAACAAGCAGTTCGGGTGCAAAGAGCATTCTGACTAACAATTTTGATTTCCATAGTAACTTATGAAGTGGCTATCCAAAATTTCAGAAAATCAGCTAAAATAACTCTCAGCCCATGGAAAGCTGCCATTAATTCAGCTACGGGTCCGGGAAGATATGATCCATGGCAGCATGCCAAACAAGCATTTCATAGTTCTGCTAATTTCGGAGATCACAATGGCAAACAAGAATTTAAAATTGAGAAATTTTATCTATCAAAAAAATAAAAAGTTGAGAAATTTTACTTCACACAATGTCAATGTCTTCCAATGGTACAACCAAAAGAAAAAGTCTTCCAATGGCAAGCTACCAACCACAGGCAAATTGCTGAAATACTTAAACCCCTCGTAATAGGTTGCTCATTCCACTTTTTTACAGATGATTTTGAAATTAAAAATGAAAAAACAAGAGACCTAACTCATCCTTACAAAAAAAAAAAAAAAAAAAAAAAGATCCAAGGCCATGACACTTATTTTCCTTCGAACCCAAAGTTTCTACAGTAGCAAGAATAGCAGAATAATGTGAATCCTTCTGCACAACAGCTCTCCTAAAGAAACAAAACTGATCGCAACATGATGCTATACCAACCCCCACCAATATGGCATAATTCGAAGAAAAAAAAAAAAAAAAAAAAAAAAAACCTCTCCCACCAAATATAATAGAAGGAAAAATTGATCTAAAACTGTGACAATTGAACCTCTCTTAAGCTACAAAGAAAAATACAATTCCGAAATCATTGAGCTGCAACCCTGCACATACATATGATGCTCCAAATATCAGATTCCTCTCAATGAAAACACAAAGATGGCCAACCTGTTTGCAATTTTGAAGACACACATGTATCGATTTTTGGGTGCTTCATCTTGAGCTACGAAATCACCTTTGCTTGAAAAATCATGTACAAACTTTTGTGTCTTCCTCAGGGTAGACCTCCCCACCAGGAACTTGCACTGATAAAATGTCCATCGGAAGCACATGCTGGAGAACACAAGAAGCACACAATTACATGTAGCCCAACAGCTACAAGAACTTTACACTTGATACTTGGATAGCTTGTCCTTAACAGGCGGTTCCAGAGATGACATGCACTGTTCCCATGCTCCATTTCTGAGCATCTGTGAAACATTGAGATTAACATGTCAAACGCAGGGCGTCCTCAACAAGGATATATATATATTTGTAACAAAGCAGCATGTTATTTATCTAACTTCAGATGTTACATGTTCTTGCTGGTATTTCTCAAAATATATATATATATATATATATATATATATATCTATATATACATGTATGTGTGTGTGTGTACATAATCATATATATGGCTTCCAACAAAAAGATAAATAAAACAAGAAAACCCAAAACAAGGAGGAAAAACAAAATCATATTATGATGTACAAATCAGATTGTATACTAGCCAAAAGAAACGGAACTAATAAAGACCGATTATTTTTAGAATTTGCCTGCCCTGGCCCTAATCAAATAAGATTTAATCACAAGAACAACCTTTCAGTTCTGTGAGTCGGCTATAACCACCACAAAATTGTTTTGTTAACTGCATTTCTCAAATCAAATTATTTAACACAATTAGTGGAGCTACTCATTACAACTATTTCCCGCTATTGATATTCAGCATTGCTGCATATCAAGTCTAGAAGTTAACCTTTTTGTCACATGGTCTACACATGAAACAAATCTTGAAGAATCATGTTGATGATAAAGACGATAAAGTTCCACAGCAAGTGTGACAATAGCTACCGATTGTTATTAGAGAAAAAAGTAGAATTTTCTTTAATCTCTTTTCATGTAAGAGTTTCAGAACAATACTATTGAGGAGATTCACAAAATACACAAAAAAGGGATACTCCATGACAACATCTAGCAAATTTCAAGTTCTTTTTTTTAAGTGAAAATAAAATTTAAATTCTATATACATATGCACAAAAGAGTCTAGTTTCAAATATTAGGGGTTGGAGATGCTTATTATTGAAAATGGTTAGCACATATCTTGGAAGATCATTCGTTAAAAATGAACATTGACTACTCATGTTTTTGTCTCCATAGCGGTCCAGATTCATTGTATCATGTTGGTTCCATCACCTAGGTACATTTACCATCAATGAGTATATAAAAATTTCTTTCCTATCAAGGGAAAAAAAATAATAAGCACCTAGGAAACACGGAACAGGGGAAAAAAATAAGGTTTTGAGGAATTACTTAAGGGCAAAAAAAAAGATGGAACTGCAAGACCTTAAGGTTTTTTACAGATGCATACAAGAAGTTTTTAAAGTTGACTTAACTGATTGTTCTAGAGTACAATAAACAACAGAAGGCAGGGAAAACCTGTTTGTAACCATGCAACACCTGGCATACTTCATTGTGTAGATCTTCACTCCTTATTTCCTGTGAACCAAAAAAGAAAAAAGTTGAGGGCAAAAGAAGTATCCTAAAATTGAAAACCTTCCCACTCTTTTTTCTTTTTTCTTTTTTTTTTCAAAATGTAATTTAAAAAATGCTTTTCTTACATTCCAACTTGCAATAGCCTTGCACATGAAAACAAGCGAACTCAAGGCCCCAGATGGATTTGCTCTGACCTTTAAAATATGGTAAACAGCACAAATTAGATATATGAAAAAGTGCATTTATCCATCTTCATAAGGAAGAGCAAAAATACGTACAATTGCACATAGACCTCTAAAGGCATCCTCTTTCTCAATATCATCACGAATCCTGTCAAAAATAGATTACTCAACAGAGAAACACAAAAACGATTTTGCTCAAACTAAAGTACGGTTTATACAACAAAAGAAAACAGTAAACAATGGAAGAAAATATTTTTGTGCTGGCAACAGTAAAGAGAACTGATATATTAAGCCTTGGCACTCATCCACCACTAGTACATCCTCTTTCAGTTAACAACTCACACATGGCAAAAGAAACGGAAATACTTCCAGAATCCTCTGTAATCTGTAACATAAAAATACATGTAATTGTTTTTAAACCAGTTGATGATGTCTCATACAACTTTCTGCAAATAAGGTGTTGAAAATCTCAGATTACTCATCATACTAAGGAGCTCTACCTTTCAGAATCGATATTCACTTCAAGAACTGATGCTTGAAACTGAATCAAATCATAAACCCCACTATAAAAGAGCAAGTAAACTTACATTGACAGAGCGGCACACCATGGTTGCATGAAATGCTCCATATGTGGTGACAGAAGATCTGGACACACCCATGCAAGCCTCCCCAGGGTGATTGCACTATTTTCTATCAGTGATTTGTTAAGACCCTGCTCAGCATCAATTGATAGATTAGACATCACTGCCAAGAATATGCATGCAATCACAATATGGAAATGTTATTACCTCAGCATGCTGAAGTATGGGCACTAGGCATGATACAACTGTCATCACAACAGGAGATACTTCTTGGCGAACCTACAAGTTAGGAATTTACAATTGTCAGAATCTATAACCAAAATTAGCTAAATAAATTAGATGTCAGGGTTTATAACCAAAATGTAAACTAAGCTAAATTGATTATGTCCATAGATGGTATGGAACAAGAATTAAAATTAATAAATATGTATCCTAGTGACAACCTATATAAATAGTAAAAAAGAAAATGGTAGTAAGACTGAAATGCAACAGCACAAAGGGAGGCAAATTATACATCAAACTCATGAGGCACAGAGATCAATATAACAAGCCATTTATGATTTGTGAGACCATTTAGTGACTTCAAATGTGATATCATATAGAGGGAAAAGCATAACATTAGAAAAAACCAAAAAGAAGACAAATAAAGATCAATATTTCATGTCATCCAGTGAAAATTACAGGGACTCCACTGCTTAGATTTGAGAACATCTGGCTCTCTAACAGAGATCTAAGAAAAGTGGTTGAACATTTTTTGGAGAGATATCAATGTAGTATGGTGGGAACGTATTAAGTTTATGAGAAAAATGAAGAGTCTCAGACAAACCTTCAAAGTTTGGAACAAGGATTTCTTTGGTGATATTGGAGAGAGATGTCATTCTTTGGGGAATCAATGATATAGCCAAGCTTAAATTCAATAGAGGTTTATTGGAAAATCTTTCTACTCATGAGGAGGATCTTAAGAACAATCATAAGGGGCTTATCTTATTATCAAGGAGAAGATTGGTCGACGCATGAAAACTCAGATAAACTGACTTAGAGAGGGGAATTATAATACTAGATTTCTTCAGATTATGAAGGAAATGTGATTATAAATCCTGCTTTCATGTAGGAAACCATCACTAGCTTTTATAGAGATGAGTATAACGAGGATTATAGGGCTCACCCTATTATTGTAGGTACCACTGAGAGTTCTAGAGCTTCTTGGTTAGAGAGGCCACTTTCGAGGGATGAAATTCACGGAGCGATTCTTGGTTTTGATAGGGATATAACCCTGACCATATTGGTTTTACCATGGCTAATTTTTTTAAAGATTTTTGGGATATCATTTGTGAAGATTTGTTTAAGGTCTTTGATTTGTTTCGTACCAATGGAGTGATAGATAAAAGTATGAATTCTACTTTATTCCTAAAAAAATCTCCTTCCTTCAGTAAAAGATTTTAGACCCATTAGTCACACCACCAATTTCTTATCACGCTTTTTTTTTTTTTGGATAGAAAAGGAAATTGTATTAGGTGAAAGAAGAATGAAAAAGAGGCCAAGGAAAAGATTCCTCAGGGAAAAAAAAGGCTAACAAACAAACAAACAAAAAATAAAGAAACCAAACCAAAAGGAGAAGCAAAACTCCAAATGTTATGGCTAAAGTTTTAGCCAATAAGTTGTGAGTGGTGATTGATGATACCATTTGCTTATAACCAAAGTGCTTTTTTAGGAAGTAGACAAATTTTGAATGCAACCCTAGTTGCTAATAAGGTTGTTAATAATGTCAAGAAGTATGATAGTTGATAAAGGTATGGTCCTAAACTTAGATTTGAAAGAGCCTGTGCAGTTCTGAGATAATGTGTTTGAGAACAAGAGTTTTGGGACTCTTTGGAGAAGATGGAAAAGAGAGTCTGAGTTGGGCTACTTTTGATGTCATCACTAACAGGAAGCCCAAAAGTTGGTTTTGGCATCTCGTGGTTTAAAACGGGAAATCCTCTTTCTCGTTTCCTTTTCGCCCACGTGGTGGACACTTGGAGTAGGTTGATTGAGATAATAATTCGAGCCAATATTTTCTTCAAAAGCAAGAGGTGACACTATTTGTGTCTCCCATCTTCAATTTGCGGATGACACTATTCTCTTTCTAAAAGAGGACAGTGAGTTTTAGAGATATGATCGCCCCTGCATTACATTTTTCAGAAAATTTGTGGGCTTAACTTCAATATGGCCAAGACTAAACTTCATGGCAATAACTGTCCCTATTGAGATTCTCGATCATTTAGCTGCTAATGTTAAGTGTGCGAATAGGGAGTGGCCTATCTGTAAATTAGGGGTTCCCTCCGCTAGCGCACGTGGGGGGGGGTTAATCCTATGAGTCTTCATTTCTTAGATCCTTTTTTTTTTATGAATTCACTTCTCGGATCCTATTGTGGCCAGAATTAGTAGGAGATTAAACAATGTGAGAGAGATTTTTTTGCCCTAGGTGGGCGTATCACTCTTATGCTTGTATGTCCATCTAACATTCCCCTTGATTTTATTTCCCCTTTCAAAATTTCTATTAGGGTAGCGGATTATATTGAGAAATTGATGAGAAATTTCCTTCAGTCAAGAAGTGGATTGACTAAAAGATCACTCAGTGAGTTGGATCAAGTTTCAAAAACTCAAGTCGAAGGGTGGTATGGGTCTTGATAACTTGATTTCAAAGAACATTTCTCTAATGAGAAAATGGCTTCAAAGATTGACCTTAGCACCCAAATTCCTTGCGGTGCAAAGTCATCAAAAGTATAACCTTGGACACAATAGATGAGATGTCAATACTAGATTAAGAATATCTCATTATAGTAGTCGAATTAATCTCTCAATTATATCATACTTTTATATCTCGTCTTTCAAAGTGGGTGATGTTATAGTGTTTTTTTTTTTAAGAAAGATCCTCCTTTTGAGGTCTCTTCCTTGTCTTGTCTATCATTTTCCCCCCATTTCTAAAGGTTGTGTTAAGCTTTATCTGGCCCCTATCAAAGACTTATAATTAGGAGGGACATTCAATCTCTTAGAATTTTCACATTTTAAGAAATCTTAATGATAAAGAAGCTGTAAAGTTTTCTTCCATATTTCCTTCTTACTGGAAATGAACCTTCCAGCTGTGCTTCTGGCATTAGAATTTGGAGTCTTAATATCTCATATGCTTATGGTTGCAAATATTTTTTCTTTCATCTTATTAGTCTTCTTCAGCACCCTCCATTTCCTTTAAATAATTTTATTTGGAAGGCTAAACTTCCTACCAAGGTTAAGGCCTTTGTTTGGTCTATAGTACTTAACAAGATCAATATCAACAATTTGATACAAAAGATGAGACTTTTAAAGCTATCTCCCTTAATTTTTGTATTGTGCTTTTTAACAATTTTGAAAATACGGTCACTTACTTTTATATTGTTCAATTGCCCCTGGGATGGGGAACCATCTATCTCTCAAGGGTGATAGTAAGTAGGTTTGTCAAGTCTCCCTATTTGTTTCTCACAAAGGTTAAAGGTTTTAGAGGGCAGAATAATATTCACCTACCATAGGGATGTGTGTTCGTGGCTATTCACCCTGCATCTGGAGAGAGTGGAACACTAGAATCATCAGAGATGAGTATATTAATTCTGTGGTTCTATGAGATAAAATTGGATTATACATTTCCTTGGATCATGCCTCCATGACTGATATAGTTCATAGCTTAGAAGGGTTTTAGAGATGTATGTTTGTTGCTATTCTAAGGTTGCATTTGGAGTGAGCAGATGCCAGAATCTTCAGAAATTAGTCCATGCGTACTTCTCTCTTATGGGATAAAATTGTATTTATGCTTCTCTATGGGCTCATGCCTCTCGGATTCATAAAGATTACAGATTGTTGAGGAAGAATTGGAGAGCTCATTTTTGAATTTTTTTTCTACATCCGTTAATACACCGAATACTATTTCTTTTCCATCAACAAAAACAAAAAAGGAAAACCATTCAAGAAAACAGAATCCCATGGCAAAAAGCATCCCTATAAAGCTTAATAATACCAATGTTTCAGGACCAAAATAATGAACTGAAGAAAATTGTTCTCAACTACAAAAATAGGCCAGTTACACTTCCTCCTGATCAACCAAATACTAAACAAAGTGATTAACAACAATTCATTTTTACCAATGAATAACAGATAGTCCATATCGTGAAGCCAAAAATGGAAAGAAATTTTACTACATGACAAATATTTCTTGGACCCATTTGCAGAACATGGAATTCTCAATGTTACTTACACAAGTCAGCAAAGATGAAGGTTCTTTCAAACCCAATGACTTTTAAAGTCAAAAGGTTGGGACGCAATAAAAAAGCCATCATGGACAACATATAAAGGGAACAGATCATCCTTCTCGAGGAAGAAAAGGATCGAAATACTTGCACCATCCAAGGATGGTCGTGGTCATTCTGCCAAAGCCAGCTGACTCATAAAGGTTATAATGAATATGAACCATCATTTAATTTGGTGAGGATCGGTTTGTAGATGTAAGATATTACATAGAGCCCAACATATGAGGATATCTTCAGGAAGGCTATCAATTTAATTTATAGAGACACAACAAAACTATCTGCTCATTTCGAACTAACATGGAGAACTAGCAAAAGAACATGATAACCATTCTCATTACACAAACAACTTGATGCATTCATGGAAAGGGCCAAGATAAAGAAGCGCAATAGGTTTTAACCCTTCTTTCCAGGCACAACCACTATGCCTTCCCCACTATATGCTTGCTTCTTCTCCATTACCCATCCCAAGATAAAAAATGAAGGGACCAATTAAGCACAATTTGGCCTTGATCACCAAATTTTTATGATATCTCTAAGCCTATTTGGAAAGACCAGATGCCCACAGATAAGGATGCACACAGGCTGTCAAACTAGAGAAAAACCAAGCTCCAACCAATTCCTTCATAAGGCAGTTCAATAAATACTTGTGCAACAAGACTCTTTAGCTAACCCATCAAAAGCAACTGTGCTACTAAGCTCCCTCAACAATACGCACTTATGCAGCAAAAAGGCTCAGGATATTTCTATTGTGACTTAACCAAATCCCAAACTAGTAACATTGTCCACAAGTGTCCATCAGGCAACTCACATGTCATAAATTAGGGAAGTTATCACATTGACAAACCATGGTTTTACAAAAATATCATATGTAAAGAAAGAATAGGCACAAGAATCAAGTCTCTCAACAAAAAAGGATTAGATTATGTCCTTAAACGATGCAGATTTAATTAGTCTACTTGGGACAGGAAAAATACCTTAGGTGCAAAATTCCATGTTTTATACATTTCTTTTTTAAAATATCACAACTGTGGTTAACTTAGTTTTAATAAAATGGATCAGTATTTAGTTTGAGAGATTAAATCATAAATTAAGGAAGTTATTGTATTGACAAACTAGGGTTTTACAAAAATATCTTATGTAAAAATAAATAAATAAATAAAAGAAAGAAAAGGTACGAGAATCACAGTCCCTCCACTGCAGACCTTTGGGTCACTTCCAGACCTAAGGTCTCAAGTTTGAGCCCACATTCCCCCACCCCTACGGTCCTTAAATGATGCAGATTTGATTAGATTATTTGGGACAGAAACAATATTAGAAGGTGAAAAACTCCATGTTTTATACATTTCTTTTTAAAATACCATAACTGTTGCTAGCTTAATTTTAATAAAATGGATCCGTATTTAGTTTAACAGATTGATTGACATCTCCAGAAGCAAGCAAGGATAATTATTGCACGAAGGAATAAACTCTAACCAGTAAAGAGACACCCACAACACAACCCAAGTGTCATTAGCAGCATATCATGTAGCTTTATGGAACGGAGCAGAAATGAATAGTAATAGAATGGTGTTGAAAGAAGCTTGTTGATTGAAAAAAAGAATGGTGTTGAGGACAGAAGTTGTTTCAATCAGAGCAACACAAATGCAATAGGTAGACTAAGGCATTTTCCAAACTACAGTAGCTATACCAGACTAACGTCCAATCAACTTCTGCTGCAGAACAAATAATTGAACATACCTTGATAGCTAATTCTCCAATGGCCCAACAAGCATTATTTGCAACTGAAACAGTTTCCTTAAGCCTCGATGTGCTCTAAAAAAGCATAAGATCATCAAATGACGTATTACATTCATTTCAATATTTTATAGACAGCAATGTGTTTAAGGTAGTATCCAAGAGGAAAGATCTCTACTTACCAACTGCTTGGCCGCAACGTCAAGAAATTCTGACAAACGAGGGTGCAAATGAACAGGGCAAACCTATCCAAGATAATCAAGGGTGAGATAAGATTGCCAAAAGAGAAGCATCAAAAGAAGACGAGGACGACAAACTAAACTGAAACCCCTTATTTAGGGTTCTCTGGGTGGATATTTGTTATCTTTTAATAAAATTCCCTGATCCTATTTACAACTCAATTTCAAATTATACCCTAATCCTTTGTTTTTCTTACAAATATGGGAAAGAAAATTTGAACACCATATTTTCTGTGGCACACGTTTGATTCCAAGCAAGAGTGAGAAAATTAAAATGAGAACCCGAGGCTGAGGAGGAAACCACCTGTACAAGCTTCAGGACAATTCAACAAAAAAAAATTAAAGAACTTCAGGTGAGCCATGTTCTCAACTTACTCTTGCAAGGTCTCCAAGAAGTGCAAAGGCACTTTGTCGGACATCTGGCGCTTCATCCGTGCAACACTGCAGAAGAAGATCCCTCAAACTACCTTGTGAAACCTACAGAAATGGGAGGACGACAAATAAACAATATTTTATTGAAAAATTAACATTTAAAACATTATCTTAGTCCCAAATAGTCAATGGGCTTAAAAAAGTCTTAGTCTCTTGGAGGAAGATGAAAAACAGAAGACCTGGCGACAGACACATGCTAGCCAAAATTTTCACCCTGAGCAAGTGAATGACCACGACGCTTATGTTAAACAGTTGGTCGCCCACCATCTATGAGGCCAGATACATCAAACCTGAAGCCTTGTCAGTATTGGACACTGAATAGTTCTAAACAGTACTCCTAAAAAGGGTGAGCCTCCCTCTCTCTAAGAAGGAATACCTTTTATATCAGGCTAATTTTTCTCCAAACCTCTCAAAATGCTGTCCCATCCAAATCACTCTTTTTATGCTTAGTCACAAGCAAAGCCCAAAAGACAAGGATGGCAAACAATCTGAGCTATTGCCACAGATTTCAGCTATACTATCTGTGCACAACAGGTTAAGGTAACTCTTTTCACTGTTCAGTCCTGAACAATACATAAGACTGCAGTATGTTAATGAATCTGATCCATCTCAGCTTCACAAAGAGTGAAGGAATTGTAAGCAAACAAAAGGTGAGAAACTGTGATTACCTCTTCACCCTTTCTCCCCTCCCCAAAGCCAAACAACCACCATAAATTAGAAGCTCCAATTATCATTAAGGTAAGACCATCCATCACCAAGGGGAAAGATAAAGGTGTTACAGAATTCCCCAACAATGCCCTCCAGAAGATTATAAACCCATCAGGACCTGTTCATCAAAACAAAAAAATGCATTCCTAATCCAACTCCTCCATATATCCCCAAAACCCATTTTCTCCAAAACATGCAAAATGCAATCTAAATTGACATGATCATAGGCCTTCTACAGGTCTAATTTACTGATAACCCAATGCTCACGCAATCTAATCTTGGAATCCACTGCCTATTCAGAATTAATGCCACATCAAGATTCAAGAAAAATGGCAACCGTCCACAAATGTATAAAAGAACAAACCCATAACCTACCTTATTTAAAAGTCCTTTCATCCTCCGGGTCAACAAACCTTGAATCGCTTTCACACACCCCCACCCATATCATTTATATGTGTACCCTCCCCCCAACCCCTTCTTCTTTTGGAAGGATTACTAATTTTTGTACCAAGGAACTTCAAATTGAACTATTCACAAAATTCCCACTCACATGGAAGTAAAAGAAAAACCACACAGTATCATGCCTCACCACTAAGGTCCTTTCATATTCATCTTTTTTTCTGAAATTTACAATCACAACCGTATTGTATATTACCCAAGTCCCATTCTGCAGGTATGCCACGCCAACAATGTCGATGGGACAAAGAGTGAATCCAAATTTACTACCTCCAGTCACACAAAAATTCCAAATAATAACACATCCTAAGAAAGCTAACTTCAAGAAAGTTCATATAAGAAGATGTACTGGAAATTCTAAAAGCAGACAGATTACTGTGTTACTCCTATATATTGTTTACAATAAAGTTAAAGAAAGGGGACTACCAGACTCTCTATTCCACTACCAAGACCTTCAGCAAGTCCTGACAAGAGGTCCAGAGAACACACTATGAACTCTTTATCATACTGTGCTCCAGCAGATGGAGGATCAACCTGAAACAACAAAGTGCATAAATACATTAGAAGTGTAGAGTGTAAATCCATGGACAACAGCCCATTCGATAAAAGAAAGTTTCAACAAGCAGTGCAGTAAAGCCAGGCTAAAAGAAAAGCAATCATTCTAAAGACACATCTTCCATGTAAACAAGCATTGAGAAGTTTTTAACAACAAAAACTCATTAATTAATAACTTGAAGCACAAAATTAGCAATGAACCTTCGCCAACTGTTGGGTCTGAATGATGCTCATACATCTCTGGAAGACAGGCTCGGCAAATTGAGAAAATCCAGTGCCCAAAGCCTGAAAGAAATGGGGGCAGAATGAACTCCAGTAAGACATGACTTTTCACAAGTAATATAAAGTTACAGATTAGTACACAAAGTAACAAACCGGAAAGAAAAAATAAAGGAATTGTTTCTAGAGCACCATAACAAATATACACATACAGACACACATATATAGGTAAAAAAATTTACAGTCCTAGCGCCAGAAGAATGGTCAGGACATAGAACAGGAAAGGAAAGGTACATTCCACAGGGGACTGCTGAGGCTATGGAAAAAAAAAAGCCCCCCCCCCCGCCCCGGGGAAAAAAAAGAAACCCTAATAATCCTCTCCAACAAAACCACCAACAATGATACAAGGAAACAATAATTTTCTGTATTGTACCATACAACCCTCCATATACTCGAGACTTTCCCACAAACATGACCAAACAATACCCCGATTACATACATTATTTTTCTTTTTTTGATAGCGAGAGAGAGCATGAGGACTTCCTAGGAGGTCACCCATCCTAGTATTACTCCCGCCCAAATACTAACCAGATCATATCCATAATTGAGGAAGCCAGACCCCAAACTTCATGCTCCAGTCAATTGCAAATCCAGATCACCACCCCCATTATCTTTTTTCTTCTGAATATCATTAAGGGTCAAACTACTTACCAGCTTCCTGAACCAGAAATACCAAGTTACAGCATCCAAATAATGCGATGCTTCTAATAATCAAGCAAGCAGCATAAAATACAAAATCATATAATGCAATCCCACGTGTCCCATGCCACTATGTAGATTAAAATGTGGTTGTGTGTTTTGTGATTAGAGCAATCCACTCCACCAACTAACGGGGGCTTGATGGGCAAAATCATGTGAATTCACTGAATAGTCATACTCCAGGACTTCAAGGGGTATGATCAACCAAAAGAATGGAGTCAGTAGATTAATGAACATGAGGAAAGTTAAAAGAAGACACTTCTTCAAATAAGAACAAAAGCCACAAGTAAATAGCAGCATACATAACACCTCATTGGGGCCTCAGAGTTTTGTCCAGATACAGGCTTGGAACTAGCCAAGAGAGTATAGTTTAACTTTCGAGCAAAGAATTGACAAAAATACTACAACTTCAAATTTTCAGGGTATAGATTATGAAATGTAATTACAGGAATAAAAAGACGAAACATGAAGATTAAGAAGGGCAAAAGGATCTATCCATGAGGTGTTGAAATGAAGACAAATTAGGAATCACATTTGTAAGATCTCAGAAGGACAGTTTTCTCCAGTCTTTGTTCAGTCATTCCAGCCCATCTAGGGACCCAAATCAGGCCCTAAATAAGCCCTCTCTGTATGCATCTCCCGGGCCCCTTAGGGCCCAGGTTTACCTATCTCAAAGGGGCCCAAAAGGGGGCCCCAACTGCGCTTTTAAAGAGCCGTTGGCGCTGTCCCAACGGCTAGTAAAACTAGCCGTTGGGGACAGCCCCAACGACCAGAAGAGGAGAGGGCAGTGCCCTCTCCTCCCTGTTTTCCCTCTCTATCTCTCTCTTTGCTCTCTTCTCTCTTTCTCTATTTAAGGAGGCTCTAGTTGTTCTTTGAAGGTATGAAAAATATCTTCAATTCTTGTACACTTCCCTTGAAAGATCAATAAAATTCTTGAAGTTTTTTATTCCTTCTCATTGCTTGTTACTTTAAATCTTCAACATGGTATCAGAGCAGGCTTCAATTCCTTCTTCCCCCATCCTTGGTGATCCACCACCACAAATTAGCACTTCTATGTTCACTTCCACTCTTTTGGATTCATCAAATTACAATGCTTGACAAGATACCATCAAGAGATCTTTAAACTTCTTCAATCTTGAAAATCACATATTTGAAGATCCTCTTGATGATGCTGATCCATCATTCAAAGCATAGAAGAAAAGAGATGATCAAGTGGTGGTGCTTCTACAAATGTCTCTTAACAAGACCCACAAAGCAATGGTCACTTGCATTCCAAATGCAAAGATCTTGTGGGATCAAATGCGTGCTCTATATGGCCAAGAAACAAACACAGGCAAAATTTTTGAGTTGAAAAAGAAGATCTCTAAGATCCAAAAAGGAGGTAAATCCCTACCCGAATACTTTGGGGAATATAGGGATCTATGGAATGAGTTCAATCTTTTAAGACCTCCTACCTCCAATCTCAAAGCTCTTCTTCAAAGAAATGATGAAGATATGACTTTTGGTCTTCTTATGGGCCTTGGAGAAGAATATGCTTCAATTCGTCAAGAAATTCTTAAAATGAAGATATTTCCTTCATTCCAAGAAGTTCAATTTATGATACAAAAGGTCGAAACAAGCATGAGGCTAGAAGAATCCAACAAGCTGAAATCCGAAGCCCAAGCCTTCAAATCTGTCCGGGAACAGCACATGGCCAACAAAAGTCAGAACTTCATCAAAAAGGATGTGTGCACCAACTGTAAAAAACTAGGCCACAAAAGGGAAAAGTGCTGATTTCTTTATCCACACTTGAGGCCCAAGAACAATAGAAGGGAGGTAGATTCTCCTGCACACGCTCAACAAGTCTCTCAAGTGGCTGCCCCTGAATCTAAGATGGAGGAAATGCATAAAGAAATGAAAAGGCTCATCGATCAAATGGCTCCACATTCTAATAATGATATGAACTCTTCTCATTTTGATAAATGGCTTATTGATTCCGGTTGTGACAATCATATGATCAAAGATAGAAACAAAATTAAGAAACTTATTCCTCTTTCAGACCATAAGATTGTCAAAGTTGCCAATGGTCAAAAATTGAGAGTTGATTACTTAGGTGAAGTTGAACTTCTTGGCAAGAAAACTAAAGCACTATATGTGCCAAAGTTCAACTCCAACCTCATGTCCATTGGCAAAATAACCAAAGAACGAGATTGCAAAGCCACTTTTGATCCTAACCAAGTTGTATTTCAGGATCTCAAGTCGAATCTCTTGATCAGCAAGGGGTCTAAAAAGAACAACCTATATTACTTGGATGGAGAAAATCAAGTTTTTGCTGTCCAGAGTCAAGATCCTTCCATATGGCATGCTCGTTTAGGACATCTAGGTGACTTAGCTTTGAAACGCCTATTTCCAAACATAGAGATAGAAGATAGGCATTGCAAAGCTTGTGTTCTTGGAAAACAAACTAGGATGTACTATCCAATTTCAAACACAATATAAAAAAAATGCTTTTGAGCTCATTCATTCTGATGTGTGGACTTCACCCATAGTTTCCCATAATGGTTTTAAATACTTTGTGACATTTATTGATCATAAGACTAGATACACTTGGGTATACCTTTTGACGACCAAATCTGAAATTTTTTAGGCGTTCAAGAGTTATTATAGATATGTAACTAGGCAATTCGATGCCAACATCAAAATTCTTAGATCAGATCATGGAGGAGAATTCACTAGTCATGCATTTGAGAATTTTTTAGGGGAGAAAAGAATCATCCATCAAAAATCATGTGTATATACTCCACAACAAAATGGAGTTGTCGAAAGAAAAAATAGACACTTACTAGAAGTGGCTAGGGCCATGATATTCCATTCAAACATCCCTATAGAATATTGGAGTGAAGCCATAAAAACAGCAACTCACCTTATAAACCTTATGCCCTCAAATATCCTAGGAGGAAAGTCTCCCTTAGAGCTTCTTCTTAATAGGAAACCTAATATTTCTCATTTAAAGGTTTTTGGATGCTCTTGCTATGTATATGTTCCAACACATCTTCGAAATAAACTAGATGAAAAAGGAAGAAAATGTGTATTTTTAAGCTATTCCACATTTGAGAAATGATATAAATGCTATGATCCTTTAACTAACAAACTATACACATCTAAGAATGTGATATTTGTGAAAAATGAATCTTATTTTGCAGAAATAAAGAATCAAGAACACTCAAGGGAAAAAGGTGACCAAGATCATTGGAATGTAGTACTTCCTACCATCAAAGATCTACCTCAAATACATGAAGAAGACGAACCAATTCAAAGGGAAGATGATCATCCATCCCAAGAAGAATCGGTCTCTTCTCATACGGATCATGAAACAGACCAAGAGGAAGGGGGAGCCAACTTGGAACACGGGCAAGAAGAACAAAATGATTCTCCTTCTCTCCGAAGATCAACTAGACTTAGGCTTCCTCCATCGGAATGGATGAGTCGAAGATACCCAATTTGTGATTATTATACCACCTCACATGTTTCCTTGAGCCACCAAGCCTTCATAAGAAACATAGACCAACATCAAGAGCCTAGAACCTTTGAAGAAGCCAAAAATCATCCTCAATGGGTCCAAGCCATGAAGAATGAGCTAGATGCCTTGGCTAAGAATGAGACATGGGAAATATCTCTGCTTCCAAAAGGAAAAAGGGCTGTGGGATGCAAATGGGTCTATAAGATCAAACATAAAAGTGATGGAAGTATTGATAAGTACAAGACAAGATTAGTGGCAAAGGGCTTCACTCAAGCATATGGAGTAGATTACAAAGAGACTTATACACCAGTGGTCAAGATGAACACAATTCGGGTCTTATTGTCTTTTGCAATTAATCACTCTTGGCCAATGTTTCAAATGGATGTAGCAAACGCATTTCTCCAAGGGGACCTAGAAGAAGAAGCATATATGGAAATTCCTTCCGGGTTTGCTCATCATAGCAATAAAGTTTGCAAACTAAAGAAAGCAATCTACGGCCTCAAACAATCTCCGAGAGCTTGGTATGCAAAACTTAGCTCTACTTTTCTTAATCATGATTTTAGGAAATGCAATAGTGATATATCTCTCTTTGTAGTAGTGTTAGTTTATGTAGATGACATAATCATAACTGGAAATGATTTAAATTTAATCAACCAAGTTAGAAAATTTCTTCAAACTAAGTTTGACATTAAAGACTTAAGGAAACTAAAGTATTTCTTAGGGATAGAACTTGTCTATTGTCCAAATTGGCTTGTTTGATCACAAAGAAAGTATGTGTTGGATCTTTTACAAGAAACAGGGAAGTTAGGTGCTAAGCCCGCATGTAGTCCCATCAATTCTTCCTACGGGCTCAAGGATGATGATGAAGAGTATGAGGATGAGCAAAGATATCAAAGGCTTGTAGGGAGGTTCATCTATCTTACCATAACCAAACCAGATATCTCATTCGCCATGAGTCAAGTAAGCCAACACATGCACAAGCCAAAAAGAAAGCATTGGCGAGCTGCGGAAAAGATTCTCCATTATCTAAAAGGCACTCCAGGCATGGGAATTTGGATGAAGGAAAACGGCAGCTCAAAAATCATGGGTTACTGTGATGCGAATTGGGCCGAAGACTCGGAAGATAGGCGATCTACCTCAGGGTATTGCATGTTTGTTGGAGGAAACCTAATAGCATGGAAGAGCAAAAAACATGTAGTTTCAAGGTTAAGTGTTGAGGCGGAATATAGAGCTATGGCGGCAGCAACAAGCGAAATAGTTTGGTTGAAGGCTCTTATTGAAGAACTTGGATTCTCCATCCCAACCCCTATTCATCTTCATTGCGATAATCAGTCGGCAATTTACATAGCATCAAACCCGGTTTTCCATGAAAGAACAAACCACATCGAAGTCAATTGTCACTTTGTTAGACAAAAGATTGAAGAGAAGCTCATCACTCCTAGTTTTACAAAGAGTGATGATCAAGTTGCTGATATTCTCACCAAGTCGGGAACCGCAAAGCACATCCTCAAAAATATAGACAAGTTAGGTGTTATAGATATATACACACCCAACTTGAGGGGAAGTGTTGAAATGAAGACAAATTAGGAATCACATTTGTAAGATTAAGAATGATAGTTTTCTCCAGTCTTTGTTCAGTCATTCCAGCCCATCTAGGGACCCAAATCAGGCCTTAAATAAGCCCTCTCTGTATGCATCTCCCGGGCCCCTTAGGGCCCAGGTTTACCTATCTCAAAGGGGCCCAAAAGGGGGCCCCAACTGCTCTTTTAAAGAGCCGTTGGGGCTGTCCCCAACGGCTAGTACCAGAAGAGGAGAGGGCGGTGCCCTCTCCTCTCTGTTTTCCCTCTTTATCTCTCTCTTTGCTCTCTTCCCTCTTTCTCTATTTAAGGAGACTCTAGTTGTTCTTTGAAAGTATGAAAAATGTCTTCAATTCTTGTACACTTCCCTTGAAAGATCAATAAAATTCTTGAAGTTTTTTATTCCTTCTCATTGCTTGCTACTTTAAATCTTCAACATGAGGTTCCTAAAGAAAATAAAAAATCTGAGTCAGGTAAAGTATAGAAGCTAGATTTGGGAACTTCAGAGATTGGAGATGTGGTAACCATGGGTAAAGCTGTGAAGAAAACAAGAACCACCTCTCAAAGAATCCTCCAAGAGCCTTATGTGGGAACAATCACCCAGTTTAAAATTGATTAAAGAAAGAAAAGGATAGTTCTAAATTAAATTCCCAATGACTTGTATGACAAAATAAAAAAAAAAAAAAATCCTACCACTTGGTGATGTCCGACTTTTTGCTATAAAGGTTGAACCTGCTGCCATATTAGGAAACTTGAACACTACAAAATGGAAGCCACCTCAGGAAAGACACTTGTTGCTTCTGGTCATACATGCCACATGGTGTGTTCAATTTTTATTATTGTTTTAAACACCAAATGCTTCTTGGACACCTACCAAACACTAACCAAACTACGCGCTTTACATAATTATAATTACTCAAGTAAGAGTGCTCGTGTTTCTTAATAGAGTTATAAAACTCTCATTCAGAATTAGATTATAATGGTCATACCTGAAATTGCTTATATGATTACTTTTCGTATCATGGTAGTGTATGTCCCATTATCAAAATATTTGAGGCGTCATCAATGTCTCATGTGTGTGTTCCTACTGAGTTCTTGATCACTTTGTACCCTAATGAGTCAGATTCCAAAGGTAGGCATCAGAGCTATTTACCCACAAAATCAATGTTTTCAGACACCAACATCTCAAGACTACAACCCACTGCCTGCCCCCAAAAAATTTGGGTTTTAGACAATATCACTCTTGACTAAATGATCCCTTTCTTTAATCCCATCTCCTTACTAGAGGAAATCTTGCATTGTTTTCTCAATTGTAGGAACCACTCTACAGGAGTTCTAGAAGGGGACATAGAGCCGAGGGAAATAACAAGATAGAGGAGCCTGAGAGAGAAAAATGCAATCCCAGATGAGAGAACCCTTTAACTCGACCAAAATTGCATCTGCTAGTAAAAGGAGAATAGTAAGTACCTGTGCAATAGATGTAAAGCATTCCAGTAGAGGCAAAAGATCTTTGTCTGTATTCGAGAGCTGCTGCCATTTCGCAATTAATGGTGGCATCAGAATATCAAGATATTTGGGCTGCAAATCATCAAGATGAAAATCAGGACTCATAAATCAGCAACAAAGATCTTTAACATAATTGCACAAACAATGTATAAAAACCTGGTTGAGCTCCAGTCCAACAGCATCTGCTAGAGTTCCAATAGCATCGAACACAATGCGAAGATTCCTTCTCTATTAAGGATCAAGGATCGTAGCAAAAAGAACATAAGTAAAGAGGAATAATCTTAGACCCAGTTAAAATTCAACGACCAAAGAATACAACCATAGTGGAAAACAGACGAGCTTAGTAAATTTAAACCACAGAATACCTGATATTTTTCAAATGCACACATTAAATGCTGAAGAATTATTTCCAACCGTGGTGCCAACTCTTCTGCAGCCTCCTGCCAACAGAAGAACAGAAGGTAAGGCCACAAGGTTTTAAGATAAAATGAACAGATCTAACTGCCACCAGGGAAAAACCTCTTCAAGTGTTGCAAATGCCGAACAGGATGCCTCTTGCACTCTCTTGTTATTATCCAATATTCTTCGAAGGAGACCCATAAGAACTTTCTCAAATTGCTCATGTCCTTTCTGATGACCAATACCCTAAAAATTTCAGAATTGATTGCAATCAATAATTTTTTCAAAGGGTTGTGACAACATGGACACAGCAAATAAAGAAACCAACAGATACAGCAAATAAACCAACAGGCGGCACTCTCACAATCTAACCACAAGAAAACAGAATATAGAAAAAAGACGAAACCAACATCATTCATTAAAAAAGGAAAAGAAGAAGGGGGAAAAACAGTAAAAACAAAAGTGAATGGCCTCAAAAGAATATATGAATCAAAATCGATCACCGTTCCCCTCATGTTCCAAACACCCCCAAGAATTACTTGAGATGGAAAGAAGAAAAAATAAATCCCATAAGACCATTTACACATATATTTGGGAGAAGAAATAAATATCAATCATAACTGAGAGAGGATTCCTGTTTCCCTCAAAAACCCACCTTCACTTATGAACCAAACAATCCAAAAAAATAGATTGAGAATAACAAAGATAAATCATATGAAGCAATTAGACAGATACACAAATGGAATCATCACATTATTACCAGATAGAATAACCGGAAACAACAGAATAGGCTCCTTAAGCCTTGTTTTGTAGACTCCAGAATTTTTTTCCCCTTAATTTCTAGCATACATCACTAACCATAAAGTAGGCAGGGATCACCCATCCTGTTGATTCTCTAAATTTTACCACGTGAATTCCTAAAGTTCAGCTTTAACTTCCACTTTACGGGTCAACTATTAATAAATTAAGCTACCAATCGACAAAAAAAAGGCAAAGTAAACATTCTGAAGCCAAAATAGTTTCCAAGAAGAAGCTGTAAAAAGGTTAACCGACTTATACCTGAACAATATATTTGCTAAAACGAGAAAGTGTCCAGCAAGAAATACTCCGTATGGGAGGAAACTTATCATCCAACAAAGGGATAAGAAACGCAATTATCTGCATAACAAATAAATATATCTCTGTTAGATTCAAAATGTTTCATCACACTTCTCGCAGACCCAACACAAAAATTTATAAAGTGCACATACTCCCAGCTTTCAAATAAAAAAGCACATAACAGGAATCAATGTCCAAAAATCTCAAGTATAACTTTGTTTGGCAATATAAAATTTAGAAGGAGAAAGATGCAAATAGTTTTCAGATTGAGCAGAACACCCACACAAGAAAGAATAAAGGTTGAAATCCATAAACATCAAATCATGAAGGTAAGTGGAAAAGAGGAAAAATGTATACAATGATGAAACTAAGCAATTGTATTAGAAAAGATATTGTAGAAGTGATGCTGCAACATGATTGTCTATTGGCAAGCCTTAACATCGTTTGGTAAGTACTCCGATGCAAAAGAAAAATGATGCATTAGGTCAATCTCTGCTTCATGACCTTTTCCTGGAGTCTTCTGCTACCAAGCAGGTCCACACAAGTTTTAACATAACCTTCCCAAATCTAAATGAGGTGTGGCAGAGCAGTACATTAGAAAGCACAGACACTTCAAAAAAGAAGGCTTATTGCATTAGAATGATAGACGTACAATAGTGGGATAGGTACCAAAGACTTCATGCAGCGCATCCAATATTTCATTATTTTTTCAATTTCTAGATACTTTTTGAACCCTGGGTGTTAGTTAAATACTTCTGGTGAACTTTTTTTTATGAAAAATTGTATCACCACCCATAATATATTTGTTTACTTAGTAAGAATGCAATGTAAGAACAGTATGTGAATAAGGACACCACATGGAACACTAAATGTGCTCTGCCCCTAGACCCCAAGAGAGATCAGGACACAACTCCCCTCAATCCCCCTCTGGCGATAGGAGATATTAATTGGAAGAACCACCAAAAATTTGCTTGGGGGCTGTCCACCCCCGAGAACCCCTGTATCTCTTATCTCATTATTATCAACTTCTAAATAATTATTGTACATATTTGCAAAAATAGATTATTTATAAATAAGAACTGTCCAAAAGAAAAGGAAAATTTATTAAAATTATATTAACACCATTATTTGAAAGCCATAACTCAGCTGTGTGATATCCTGGTTTTCAGACATATCCCCCATCTCCGCACTTCTTAGGTATTACAGTACAATATGGAAAATTCTCATGACCAAGGTTAATGGTAATTGTGTGAATAGAGTTACCCCATTTTGGTCCTTATCCTCAATGAGGAAGGGGCAACATACATTAATGACTATCATCCAACAAGCTAAGGTACCATGCATGTGATGTATGGAAAAAAAAATTTAAAATAGTTTGATTAAAAAAACCAATTCAGAGAAAACAAAAGTAAACTTGAGAGAAAAATATAGAATAGAGAAGTGGTGGGTGGCTTGGGAAGTTATTGGGTGGTTTTTTAAAAAAAAAAAAAAAAAAAAAAAAAAAAAAAAGCCCACACAAAACAAAACAAAAAACCAAAAAATGTTTGTAGTTTACTCAGCTATTTTAATCTCTATCTTGCCCCTTTACTTTATTTTTTAAAAAAAATAATAAATAAGATTTCAATATATAACGGTATTTGGTGTAAACAAAAATGCTGAACAAAATTGAATCAAATAAGGGTCTATACCATTTATTAATAGTAACAGCTTTAGCGGGAGAATTTACAAATTGCTCTCTAAGGTGCTTGCAAGGAGGTTCAGAGTTGTGATGGGTAGGATAGTGAGGAAGATTTATTATGTCTGTGGAAAGTAAGCTGCATTAATTTCTGATTAACTGCACAGTTTCAAGCAACTAGAGAAAGTTTACGACCATGTAATGTGGAATCTTTTTTTTTCCCCCTGCACATTGTAGTGTTGAAATGAAGATAAATTAGGAATCCCATTTGTAAGATTTCAGAAGGACAGTTTTTTTCCTATCTTTGTTCAGTCCTTCTGGCCCATTTAGGGACCCAAATCAGGCCCTAAATAAGCCCTTTCTGTATGCATCTGCTGGGCCCAGGTTTACCTCTCTCAAAGGGGCCCAAAAAGGGGGCCCCAACTGCTCTTTTAAAGAGCCGTTGGCGCTGTCCGCCATTGGGACAGCGCCAACGTCCAGAAGAGGAGAGGGCAGTGTCCTCTCCTCTCTGTTTTCCCTCTTTATCTTTCTCTTTAGCTTTCTTCCCTCTTTCTCTATTTAAGGAGGCTCTAGTTGTTCTTTGAAGGCATGAAAAAATGTCTTCAATTCTTGTACATTTTTCTCGAAAGATCAATAAAACTCTTGAAGTTTTCATTCATTATTCATTGTTTGCTACTTTAAATCTTCAATACGGTATCAGAGTAGGCTTCAATTCCTTCTTCCTCCATCCTTGGTGATCCACCACCACAAATTAGCACTTTCATGTTCACTTCCATATCAAAGGATGTGATATTTGTGAAAAATGAATCTTATTTTGCAAAAATGAAGAATCTAGAACACTCAAGGGAGAAAGGTGACCAAGATCATTCAAATGTAGTACTTCCTACCATCAAAGATATACCTCAAATAAATGAAGAAGATGAACCAATTCAAAGGGAAGATAATCATCCATCCCAAGAAGAATTGGCCTCTTCTCGTACGAATCTTGAAGCAGACCAAGAGGAAGGGGGAGCCAACTTGGAACACGGGCAAGAAGAACAAAATGATTCTCCTTCTCTGCAAAGATCAACTAGACTTAGACTTCCTCCATCTGAATAGATGAGTCGAAAATACCCAATTTGTGATTATTATGTCATCTCACATGTTTCCTTGAGCCATCAAGCCTTCATAAGAAACATAGACTAACATCAAGAGCCTAGAACCTTTGAAGAAGTCAAAAATCATCCTCAATGTGTCCAAGCCATGAAGAATGAGCTAGATGCCTTGGCTAAGAATGAGACATGGGAAATATCTCTGCTTCCAAAAGGAAAAAGGGTTGTGGGATGCAAATGGGTATATAAGATCAAACATAAGAGTGATGGCAGTATTGATAAATACAAGGCAAGATTAGTGGCAAAGGGCTTCACTCAAGCATATGAAATAGATTACAAAGAGACTTATGCACCGGTGGCCAAGATAAACACAATTCAGGTCTTATTGTCTTGCAATTAATAACTCTTGGCCAATGTTTCAAATGGATGTAGCAAACGCATTTCTCCAAGGGGACCTAGAAGAAAAAGTATATATGAAAATTCTTTCGGGGTTTGCTCATCATAGCAATAAAGTTTGTAAACTAAAGAAAGCAATCTACGGCCTCAAACAATCTCTGAGAGTTTGGTACGCAAAACTTAGCACTACTCTTCTTAATCATGATTTTAGGAACTGGAATAGTGATATATCTCTCTTTGTTAAAAATCAAAATGAAAAAATCATAATAGTGTTAATTTATGTAGATGATATAATCATAACTGGAAATGAATTAAATTTAATCAACCAAGTTAGAAAATTTCTTCAAACTAAATTTGACATTAAAGACTTAGGGAAATTAAAGTATTTCTTAGGGATAGAACTTGCCTATTGTCCAAATGGGCTTGTTTTATCACAAAGAAAGTATGTGCCGGATCTTTTACAGGAAACAGGAAAGTTAGGTGCTAAGCCCGCACGTAGTCCCATCAGCTCTTCCTACGGTCTCAAGGATGATGATGAAGAGTATGAGGATGAGCAAAGATATCAAAGGCTTGTAGGGAGATTGATCTATCTTATCATAACCAGACCAGATATCTCTTTCGCGGTGAGTCAAGTAAGCAAACACATGCACAAGCCAAAAAGAAAGCATTGGCGAGCTGCGGAAAGGATTCTCCATTACCTAAGAGGCACTCCAGGCATGGGAATTTGGATGAAGGAAAACGGCAGCTCAGAAATCATGGATTATTGTGATGCGGATTGGGCCGGAGACTCGGAAGATAGGTGATCTACCACAGGATACTACATGTATGTTGGAGGAAACCTAATAGCATGGAAGAGCAAAAAACATGTAGTTTCGAGGTCAAGTGTTGAGGCGGAATATAGAGCTATGGCGGCCGCAACAAGCGAAATAGTTTGGTTGAAGGCTCTTATTGAAGAACTTGGATTCTCCGTCCCAACCCCTATTCATTTTCATTGCGATAATCAATCGGCAATTCACATAGCATCAAACCCGGTTTTCCATGAAAGAACAAAGCATATCGAAGTCGATTGTCACTTTGTTAGACAAAAGATTGAAAAGAACCTCATCACTCCTAGCTTTACAAAGAGTGATCATCAAGTTGCTGGTATTCTCACCAAACCGGGAACCGCAAAGCACATCCTCAAAAATATGGACAAGTTAGGTGCTATAGAAATATACACACCCAACTTGAGGGGGAGTGTTGAAATGAAGATAAATTAGGAATCCCATTTGTAAGATTTCAGAAGGATAGTTTTTTTCCTGTCTTTGTTCAGTCCTTCCGGCCCATTTAGGGACCCAAATCAAGCCCTAAATAAGCCATTTCTGTATGCATCTGCTGGGCCCTTTAGGGCCCAGGTTTGCCTCTCTCAAAGGGGCCCAAAAGGGGGCCCCAACTGCTCTTTTAAAGAGCCGTTGGAGCTGTCCCAATGGCTAGTAAAACTAGCCGTTGGGGACAGCCCCAACGGCCAGAAGATGAGAGGGCAGTGCCCTCTCCTCTCTGTTTTCCCTCTTTATCTCTCTCTTTAGCTTTCTTCCGTCTTTCTCTATTTAAGGAGACTCTAGTTGTTCTTTAAAGATATGAAAAAATGTTTTCAATTCTTGTACATTTCCCTTGAAAGATCAATAAAACTCTTGAAGTTTTCATTCCTTACTCATTGCTTGCTACTTTAAATCTTCAATATCTAGGAAGAAAAAGGGTTTTGGGAGCAAAAGGAAGAGGTGGATTAGGAAGAACATTTAGACCCATTCTTTCTCTGTTTTGATAAATGGCACATCATCTGCAAGGAGAACATGGGGATCCTCCATCTCTATTTTTGGCTTATCTTGGTGATATCTGTAAGTTGGATTATGCCTCAGATGCAGATATTTCCAATTTGGATTAAATAGCGTGTTTTTGAATGGACAGGACATAAGACTAAGTTTTAGAGGGCCAATATATCATGCTTGTTTAGGATCCTACAAGATTGGTTGGAATAACTGAAATGTCACTAGGTCCAAATTGACTAAAAGCCAATTGAAAGACAGATCTCTGCAAAGTCTCTTGAGATGTCGTCAGCAATAGATGCTCCTTTCAAGTCATATAGTTTTCTTGACACCCAAATTAGACCGACATGCTGTCTTTCTATACTGTAAAGTTTGTTTATATTTCACATGCTAGTGTTACCTTAAAACAAACAGCCTTTCATTTAAAAATTTAGAGATACATTGCAAAAGAAGCATAGTAATGCAATCATTTATGACTACTCATGTTCGCCTTTTTCTGCAAGTGAGGATTAAGTATAGAAACTGAACAAATAATTTAATCATCAAAAGAACATAGTCGAGCATATGCTTGCAAAGGCAGATTATGATGACATACCTCAGACAAATGAGGATAAAGACCATTAATACAACCCTCAGCCACTGCACCAAGGGCTAAAACAGCGGCTTCCCTTTCTTTCCAAACTGAATCATCAGCATTAGATAACTTAGCCTGCAGGAATGAAATAAAAAGGCCAGGTGAAATTTGGAGAAGACATTGAAAGGACCATACTGTGTATAGTCCAGAAAAACAATATCCAGGATATCCATATAACTCAAATCATCAAAATAAGACAGTAGACTTATATTTAAACAGCCACAGATACCATATATAAATTGATACACAACCCCAAACGATTAAGAAATATATCCATCGACAAATTTCAAATTATTCTGCATTTCAAGATCATGAAGTTTTCAAAATTTTTATAGAACAAAAACATAGTCACCTTTTCTCAGTAACACTTCAGAACAGGAGAACAAGATATGGAAGAACAGATATCAACACAACCTGGGTATCAGAAGGAAGAAGGTAAATATTAGCTTGAAAGAGTTTGCATATGCTCACCTGAACTAAAGGCATCAAAGATGGAAGGATCTCATCCCCAAATACATTTGAAAGAATATCTAGGGCAGCTGCACTGCATTTTCGCAAGTTCCAAACATTGACAATATCATCATCCTAGAATCACAATGGCATTCTCACTAATTAGAACATACTCAGACCTGGTGAATCACGCATAAGCATTGGCACCTCAGGCATTTCTAAGACTGTGTAAAGTTACATAGAAACAAAACGTCAATCGATAAAACATACATCATCCTCTGCGTTTTCTGATCCATGAAATCGGGATGTATGGAAGCGTGGTCTCAGATCCTACAGATAAAAAATAAAATAAAATAAAATAAAGTTGTCAAAAACTAGAAACAAAGAGATAGAGCATGAAACTATGACACCAAAATCGGTATAAGCAATTGATGCCCAGAACCTGATCCCGATCCGGAAGAGAACCATCCTCCTGCATTTTGACAATGATTGGGTATTACTAACAAAATAACCAACTAGAATTTCAAAGTCAACTCCAAATGAAGAAGAAGAAATAAGTAAAAAACTAAAATTTACAAAAACAAAAAAAAAAACAAAAAAACAAAACAAACAAAACAAAAAAAAAACAAACAAACAAACTTTAAAACCTCAGCATCAGCAAGTGATTCATCATCCTCGGCGTAGACCATGTTTGATAACAGAACCTACAAAAGTTAGCAGAGATACTGAGGTAAATTAGAACAAACAATTAGAAAACCATAAAAGAATTTTTTCTGCACAACATACAGGAATCAGGCGTGGCAAGAACTCCCTCAAGCTCTCAGGTGGCAACTGTGCATCACAATAGGCAGACCTGACAATCAATGTTCAAAAATTAAATACAATGTGTTAAAAGATTGTTCATACTTAAGCTAGTTGTAAGCAGATGCAAGCATCATTCCAAAAGAAGTAACAGGTCACTGAACCAATTATAAACATACTATCATGGTTAGTAATTTTTGCAATGGTACAGAGAATATAGACATAACCTCTGTCATATACAGGTGGTCATCTCAAAAAAGAAACTATTTACAGATCCCAGAGTAAACACTGAACAGGTAAGAATGAGACAAAAAGTTCAGAAGCAGAAATTTACCAAAATTCGCATGCCTCAAGAGCCACTTCATCGTCACTATCCTTGTTTACTTGCAGTATGTATTCAATCACATTCCTTATATGTGGCTGGAACATAATAATAAACTTGCATCAGCAAAGGTGGGAAAAATGACGGATGAAGCATACCAAGGAAGCTAGTAAAGTTAACAAATATAAATATGCTCCAAACAAATATGTCCCAAATGACTATATTCTCATATTCTAACCACATTGATTGGTATAATCAAAACTTAAAACCATAGGAACTTGCTATTAGTTTCCAGGGCGAATATGAATTTTGAGTCCGACATAGACAGCCACTTTTGTAGTTTTCTTTACATCATAAGGGTGCATCCCTTTTTGCTTCTTTGTTGCATATTTCTCTTTCTAATCCGCGAGAAGGAAAACAAATGTCAACAACAAATGCACAGTATCAGAGGAGAATAGCAGCAAGAAAGATGATTGATACAGGCCCACCTCCAAGAAAGATGGATGAACTTCAATAAGCTGAACGAATGCTGCACAAACCTATGAAAAACATGATACAAACAGATCAGAAGGAAGCAAGGCCAAACATACAAAAATGTACTCAATAAAAGAAGCTAGAATTCAAAATTTTGTTTCTGAAACAACCCATTGTCAAGAAATATAGAAATGCTATAAACTTGGAGGTGATTTAGAAGAGACAGAAGGATTCCAAAGCATTGAAATAGAAAAGAACATCTGCAACACAGCTTTTTGGTTCAAAAACTGAAAACTCACCTAGGATACAGGGATACAAGAACCTAAGCATTAAAGATGCTAATAAAAGCAAGGCTTTACTTTTAATAGCTTTCTACTAGTATTCATTTTTTCTTTCTTTATCCATATGAAAAATGTAAAGATACATTTCCAAATTCTTAATCTCAGTTTTTTTTTGTTGTTGTTTACATTTCCAAATTCTAACTTAGTATAATTCTAATTTAGACTCAACAATTTGCTCTTCTTTGGTAGCCTAGACAATAATTACAGCAACCATGAAATACCAGCCCACATCAGACAGGCCATTCCTATCTTAAAGTTATCATAAGAAGCTAAACAATTAAATGCATTTAACAAAGTAAATCAAACAACAACAATAAACTGGGTCTTAATCCCAATATTTGGGGTCGGCCATTTAAGAGACAAATTTAAAAAAAGATAGAGGAAAGAAAAATAAAATAAAAAATATATATGTAAAATAAAAATAAAATAAAATAAAATAAAATACAAAGAAAAATGAAAGTAAATAAATAAATCAATAGATAAATATCTAAAATATATTAGTTTATTTGTGTAGATTTTTCTACGTTATCCATTCCTATCCAAAACCATTTTCTCTTCTAAACCCTTAATTTCCATGTCTTTATGAATAATTTGCATCCAAATTTTTAGCAGTCTACCTCTACGTTTTATTAGGTTTCCTATATTTAAGTTCTCGGTACTCCTAACCGGTGCATTTTTTGACCTTTTTTGCACATATTCGAACCACCTCAAACAGCACTCTCGCATCTTATCCACAATTAACTAATTCCCAACTTGTTACGAATCTTTTCGTTTCTAATTCTATCTCTCCTAGTTTTTCCATACATTAACCTAAGTATCCTCATTTCTGCTATAGTCATCTTTAACAAACTAAACCACAACAATAACATAAGTAGCGCTAAGTTTAACGAAATTACAAACAAGCCTTATTAAAACAAAACTTTAAGGTCACAATAGATGATGAGTAGAAACGAATTTGACAGCACTTCAATATGAACAGGAACATCAGCAATTACTTACCAATTTCCGAACATCTGCAGCAGGATCATTAGCAAGTACAAACAAACCCTGCAGGTACTGATCCATGGACATATACAAAGCCTGCAAGCAGAATTGGACACCATATAATATGACCCTCCAACAAATACAAGATTTCTTCCACTAGAAATCACAAACAAAGCAGCTAGATACACTTACAGTGGGCATTAGCATAATGTACTCATTCACAGAGCTCAAAGAAAGCTTCCTTAATGACATGTGCGGTGACTTGAAAAACTGTAAAAGGAAAGCAAAGTCAAGAAAACAAGAAAATGACAACAGCAACTAGGTTTATATGTATTTTACTTGACTATGATAGCAACACAGGACATGACACGCAAATGCAACTTGAGCACTTCATGACATTGTTTTGTGTTTATTCTAATCATGTTCATGTCAAAATCGGGCTAACATGATGGAAAACAAAAGAAAGTCTTGCCGTTTCACCCACCAGCAACATGATTACTTAAAAATGTCAGCCAAAACAGATTTACTACCCAAACATATCAAAAGGCCACATTCAAGAAAACTAGAAAATGACAACAGCAACTACGCTTATATGCATTTTATTTAAATAGGATAGAATACAGGACATTACATGCAAATACAACTTAAGCATTTTATGACATCATTTTGCATATACTCTGATCATGTTCATGTCAAAATTGGGCTAACATGATTGAAAACATGAAACAGTCTTGCAGTTACACTGACTGATAACATGATCACTTAAAGATGTTGGCCTAAACACATTAATCACCCAAACATATTAAACACCATAGAACTCATTTATTATATTCCATGACTGACACACTCATTTATCATTAACCCATTTAACAGGCCAATAGAGAGTGTTTCTTCAAATCACGTTATGCTGGTCCATACAATATTCATTTATAATGAGCTAGGTGTTAATGAGTTAAACAAACAATGTACTTTTTCTCTGTGTTTGGGCTTTCGATGTAAATAATACCATTGTATTCATTTCAATGCATACACATTACACTTCGCTCTCAGCACAATACATTAACATAAACTGCCACCCCTACCGGAAGCCTAAGTGCTATTCAGAACTGACAAAAACAAAATTCAAATTATATTTCCATACCTGGAATAATCTAGGCAAGAATATGTTAATAGGTCGTTCAGATAATCCCGGTACATCTGACTCAAGCACTTGCGGAATATCTTCACAAATCTGTGTGACACCAAACAGCAATTTTGTTATAGAAGTAGAAAAAGAAAAACAATCTCAAAATAATTCAGGATGAAACTATACCTTGGATAAGGCATCCATAGCACCTTCCATGTGATTTAAGTCACCACTGTCCAAGCAATTCACAAGAGCTTGCAACAGCTCAGGCCAACCGAAGACACCCACAAGTTGGACAATAACACTAACTATGGTTCCAACTGTAGATCTAATGTGTCTATCTGCTGCTCCTAAACAAGGCAACAACTCTGACTTTATATATTGCTGGTGTGCTGGAGACATGGATTTGAATGCAGTTCTTAAGTTGTTTTTCAAAAGCAGCCCAGCGGCCTGTCGTACCTCCACTGATTTTGCCTGCTTATGACCACCCCAGAAACAGAAGATGAGAAATGAATGAGATAATTAAGAAAGAGAAGTTAGGTAGCATCAGTCAAATGCAAGACAAAAACATTAAAAGGTATCAGAAAGCAACGAGAAAGTGCAAAATATTCCCACAAAGCAATTATTTGCCTATTTGTGTTTTTCAGCACAACTACTGCAATAGCATACTTAAGATGAATGATTTTTTAGATGGAACATGCTTTAAATAAATGTTGCCAATAATCAACCTCAAATAATCAGTTATGAAATGATTCTACTTTTATGTCACTGAACCACAGGACTTGAATGCCTGTGGAACCAAGAGCTCAACAATGACAGTGGCACAAATGAACTTCAAACATATATTCCAAAAATGACTGAAAAGCTTGAGTGGAAAATCAGAAAAGAAGCATGGGTACAACAGAGGCACATCCCCAAATTGCCATCTATACATTGATCAAAACCGAAGTAAATGAAACGATGGGCACCGTGCCCCAGATGAGGTGTGCCAGTCCGCTTTTCAACAGCTACAATATTGTGAAAGGCATTAAAGTACTATTCAAATTATGGACCATAACTATAGTTTCGTAAAAACCTGTTTAAACCACTAAACACACAGCAGCCAATCTAATCCTAGTCCCTGAACGTCTACGAATTGCGTCAACGAAATAAGAGATGTTGATAGGCAATGCCTCAACCCTAATAAAATCAACAGCAACACGATTATCAGAAACCACAATCGGGTTACCGTAAACCTTAATTCATAAGACTAATATGAAAAAATTCGAATTCAAAACAATCATTAATAACCATGACTTCACACTCGACCTAGTAATAACAACAACTGCAATTAATGAATCAATAATTCTACGCCATCATGGCAAAAGCCTAAAACCCTAATTCTTAAATACCAAAATTTCAAAATCAAAATCAAATTAGAACCCAAAAAAAAAAAAGAAAATCGTACATCGGCACGAGCGAGGATGAATGTGAGATAGTTATTGAAATCGGGAAAGTGACTGTAATGTTGAAGCTGTTTCCAAATCTGAGACTTGTCGGAAATAGGGGATATGTGCTGTTCCAGCAATCCACAGATCTCTTTGATTCCTTCTTCTTGTGGTTGCCATGAACCCCCCTCCATACTTCAATTCAATCACTCAGATTCTCTATATACACAGAGAGAGAAAGAGAGAGAGAGAGAGAGAGAGAGAGATTGAGAGCGAAAAAAATATTTTCTGCTGTGTTTTTGAGAAAATTTGGACAGAGTATCCTAAAAGAGGTTCAATTCAAAGAGACAGCAAGAGACCCAATGAGACAGATGAGAGAAAGGAGAGGGGGTCGCAGAGTTTCGCTTGTTTGCTGGAGGGTATTTATATCCTAAAAGTGAGACCACGTTAACTACATAGAATTATGGACTGATCTCTATTGGAAGTACGGTCAATGATTGTGAATAGTGTGTTTTATCGTTTCTCTGATTGCTTCATGGACCGAGACAAGTGGAATGTTAAATAGTTTAATAAAAATTAAATTTGAAATTTAAAAATAAAAAAAAAATTATATTAAATTCCAATATAAATAAATATAATAAATGTTTGAAATAAATTAAAATCTAATTTTTAAATATCGACGATTAAAATATATATATACCCTATAATGAACTTCCACTAAAGAAAATATTTGAGTCTACATTGATCCTATTGGATAAGATCCAAATCCAACATTCTTGCTTTGTCCAATTTTCTTTTCCGCCAAGGTTTTCGATTTAGTTCTTCACTACAACATGCACAATTTACGTACAAATGAGGAATTATCTTATTTAAATTCAACTTTCTTATAATAATATTCAGCAAATTTTTGGATTTTAAACACGAATCAATTTTAGAAAACAAACTTAATCATCAACTCGTGAATATTAATATATCCTGATTATTGTATACATTTATAATAGTTTTAACTTTTTAAGGTATATGTTCCTTTTTTAGCAGGATGAGAGTTATCGCAAAAAGGATTGCAATAACAAGTTGGAAACACATAAAAAATTTTTTTATTTTTTAGTACTATACCAATGAGTATTTAAAGTTATATTTTAATTAATTCAATTCGAATGCTTGCAAACCATTTAAGGGATATCTCTCCCAATGTTACCTTTTTCATGATTAAAATTTGAATCCAAAACTTAATTAACATTTTTACTTACTAAATTGACTATTCATTAATAGCATATGCTTCCCCTTGAGACTACAGTGTTAATGTTAATTGATTAAGATTGTCGGATGTGGGATTGGAATTTGATTTCGGGTGTTTACTTCTTATTGGTGTTTTACTTCACATTGATAGTCATATGATGGAATTAATTTGGGTTTTCGCAATTCATGAGGACATTTTGGTGTGAAATATGTGGTGAAGAGTAGATATCAAATTGCGCAGTTGTACTTTTCTTGTGAAAGTATGAGTTTTTCGTTAACTCCTTGTCTGTCTGTTTTTATGGAAATCAATTCAGAAATTAAAAGATATACCCAAGAAATTTTCCATGACGAGCAGCTTTGAATATCCTTCCAATAAAAAGACATGCTTCCCCGGTAAGTTATTAAGTTAGAGCCCCTCTGCGTGTTTTGTGAGGCTCATGAATCAATGGTTCATCTTAGTAGGGATCGTAGGATGGTTCTTCCAACTAAGAGCTATGCCGATTACATTAAGTCCATTCTATCAAGTGAGATTCATTTAGACTCTAGCCGATAAGTATGATAAGTGAGCTTTCCCAAGGGGATCTAACACATTTTGCTACAATTTGTATCAAAATTGGTTTATGAGAAATAAGCTGCACTTTAAGGATTACAATCTTTCCAAGGAGACAGTTTGATGGTTACAATCTCACTCCCTCAACCTTAAGATCCAAAGTTTGAATTGTTGTGTAATCAAAAAAAAAACAATCTTGCTACTTAAGCTGCATGTCATCCTGTTTGAAATTGAAACTGAGATACTAATCTAAGGTTTTTCTTATAAATCAATTATTTATTACAAATATAATCATCTTAAAAGATATTTTGTCAAAAGAAAATTTAATGTATAATAGAATTCCATTATTGAAAAAATAAAAAATAGTCCATTTGAGATTGACTAAAGTCCCTCACTATCTCAATCATAAATGAGTTGAGATAAAATTCAACTTGAAGAGAGTTTTAAATAAAATATATTCATATAATATTAATCTTAATTTCTTCTAAAAAATTAACTTAAAAAATTATTTTAATCAAATGATTTTCACTATGGCTATTTTTTAAAAAAAGTTGAGATAAGATTTAACTTAAACAAAGTTTTTAAATAAAATATATTAATATAAAAATTATTATTTAAATTTGCTATAATAAATTAAACTTTTACAAAAACTAAAGGAGAATTTACTTGGCGTTGTTTCGTAGTTTAAGAATATTGACCGAACAAAACTGTTATATACCATAAAATAAATATTTAATCTTTTTATCATATTTACGTCCTTACGATTGCAAAGCAATTAGAAAAGCTTCATCTTTTTCTTCGTTGCCCTGTTTTCTGGGTTATAAATTTTGGGTTCTCTGTTAAATCCTCTTGTATCAGTTTGAATCAATCAGAAGTAAATATTTTCTTCATTGCTATGTACTTGCCTTGGTTGATATTCGATTGCATGTGATGAATATTTCAAGTCCAGTGTCACTCGTTCGTGTTCAAGAGTAGGGTTTCGGATGCTTGGTGACTGTATAATGGAATTCATTACAATATAATAAGTTAAATGAGTTTTGTTAGTTTAATGAAATACAAAAATTATGGTATTTTCAGTGATTTATTTTGAGCTATAATTTTTTTTCACCACCGGTATTCGATTTTTATCCAACTAATCTGATTCGAGTACTGTAAAGTCCATTTTAGGGGGTTAACTCTCTCAAATCCTTTTTCATCATGCTTAGGAGGCTTGAACTCGACATATCTGATTAAAAAAATAGAGTGTCCAATCACTCAACTCAAAAAATTTTGGTTTTGAGCTATAATCTACTTTCTAACATTTGCAATTTGTTGGGCTAACTTTAATCATTCTACAATATTTCTTTTAATATCATTTCTGGGAATTGAAAGTTAGGTTAGAGTTGCCCAGCACAAATTCTAAATTAAAAAAACAAAAAAAAAATAACTTGCAAAGATAGAAAATTCAAAAGAGTTAATATAAAAGTTTCAAAATTGTATTAATATTCTAAAAATTCAAAAGATTTACAATACCAAACTCTAAAAGAGTTTATATGGCCTTAAAACTCCAACATAAAATAGAAACTAATAATAAAATTCAAGACAATAAAAGAAGAAACAAAAATAAAAAGAAAAATAACACAAAAATAAAATTCTCGTGAAGGTTGTCATTAACCTGCACCTCGCTGATTTTTGAGCCGCGAGTTAATGTGAGTCATGGCTTAGTGAGGTTCTGAATCGTGGCTCAGTTTGAGCCATGGCTTAATCATCTTGTATACTTTGCGCCAAAGTTTTCCTTTTATTCATGCACTCTCTCCCTTTCTATATGCCTTTGGTCTCCTTTTTTATCATAAATCTATATTCTAAACTCTTCAGCCTGCTCGAAAAACTCTTTCAATACCAAAATTTGAGATCCCAATAACCTTCCCTTTTGTCATAAACAAAGTCTACAATAGTGCAACATAGGACATTGACAACCTCAACACCTCTATCATGCTCTTTGTTGAATTCTCCAATACAATAACCTCTTCATTATTCTTAGCCATGATGCCACCCTCGTCAACTTCATACGAATGGATCTAGCAATTCCTCTTCAATATCGAAACTTTAAGATCTTTAAATTCAAAACCTACCTTGCAACCATAAGACTACGATCTTTAAGAGAATAGAAGTTTGTAACTATAAGACTAAGATCTTTAAGGCAGAAGAAGTGGCTTCCTGAATTGTTAGAAATCTTCTTATCTATAGGAGGGGTAAGCAAATTATAATGCATCATGAGTGTTGCCATCACGCCTACAACTAGAAAAACCAGCTGGTAAATGATGTATCTCTTTAATAAAGAGATTTTTTACAGGACAATTATTCATGACATTTATATAATGCTTTAATAAAAGTAGATAGTTGGTGTTGAGAAAGCAAGCAAATGGTATGTTACACTATCCATTAGAATCTGAAGCTTCTGTTGATGGGTTAAAGTCGTCCCATTGAGAAAATCTTCGGCTTGGAGGGAGTCAAGATTGGGCTAAGAAATTTGAATCAAATAGTTTTGGGCTATAAACAATTGAGCTTAATCTGATCTTTGTAGGGTAAAAAATTATCGAAAATGGGTCGATACTTATTTAACTTTTTTTTTTGTTATATTAAAATTTGAATACGAGATTTTCAGATTGGGAGAGAATGTCGTAACTATTAAACTATTCTCTTGGGAACCTATTCAACCTTGTTTTGAAATTAAGGTGGGTATAGATCATTATTAGCACCAACGGACAGTCCGCATAATAAGATGAGATATTAAATTTTTTAACCAAGTTTTAGATTTGCAATTTAAGAATAAAAAAAACTATATTATGAGAGTTATCTTTTAAATAGAGCCCCTACAAATGTTTAAATTGGATTAGTCAGAATAACATTTCGGATACTAATTGTGAGAAAAAAAAAAGAATTATCATTAGCTCCACAAAATATGTATAATATGTCAAAAGTGCATTTGAGTCATTACCTTCAAAATATGCATGGTCCCTTGTTCCAAAGACATGGTGTCATTAACATTATTTTCTTTCTAATCTCTATTATCTTTGTCCCCTTTTAATTCCCTATTTTCTTGTTCTTGTTCTTCTCCTTGATATGTTTGGTTTTCATAACAATCCGAATTCGATAATTATTCAACAATTTCTAATTCAATATTAAACCTATTATGTACAACTGATTCAGAATTATCACTTTTATATTCATCTTCATCTCTGTCTTCTAAATTCCAGACTCAAACTATTTTTTTTTCATTTTTGAAATTTGTTAGACAAGTATTGTTCATATTTTGGGGTTAAAAATTTATCTTTCAATACACTTTAATTTTTTCATGTTTCAATCTCCTCGTCACCATTATTCCTCCTAGATTTCACCAAACTATCCTATTAATGTGCCGCCATTTATCTTATGTTATATCTTACTAGTCATAACATATATGAGATTCACGAGTTCACATTAAATTATTCATAAATAACAATACAATTTAAAATTTTTTCTCTTGATAAATAACCATCAAATACAGGGATTTCGATTTTTATTTGATAATTTTACTGATATATATATTTTCCATGAATAGCTTTTTGTGTAGAACAATCACGTGCACCATTCATAGCATGTTTCTCCTCTTGATTTCAATCCGAGTTCGCTCGAAACCCTAAAAGGTGAATGTCATATCTTCCTTCCAAGTTGCCTTAGCTAATATAAGAATCTTGACAAATCTGAAATAATGTTTAGCCTCTATCCATCGTCAAGAGATTGATTGTTTTGAAACAATCAAATCAACATGTCATAATTCTCTCATTGTAGGGGTGAATGTCCTTAGATACGAATTAATGCGAAACAAAAATATGCATTATATTGGTTCATTATAAATTCAAAAGTTACAAAAAAAAAATCTACCTCAAAAGATAGAAAATCTAACTAAAGTTGAAAAAGAAAGTTTCAAAATTATATTAATATTTTAAAAGATTCAAAAGATCAATAACACAAAACTCTAAAAGAGTTTATAGTTTAAAAGCACCAACAAAAAATAAAATTGAAAAATGATATTAAAAATATGTATTTTTCATTAATTATTTTTTAATCCGCCAGATCAGGAAAGCAAACAAGAATCGCTATTCAATGTAAATATGGTTTTCCATGACAACTTTTTTTTTTCTTTTCCTTCTAGTAGATAAAAATTACAATTTTATTAGAATTTTTTTACATAATTTTGTATAATTTAGAATCAAGAAAATCTTCTCAATCTTATCTCTACTGGTTGCCGCGCTTAACCAATTCCTTGTGAAAATTGAATTTCCAAAACAATGTGATAGCACTATACTTGCAAAAAAGAAAAAAAATGTTGTAACAGATTTGAGTAGGGAAAATCTCTCTTTTTTGGTGAGAAGGAAATTTCTATTATTTGTATCAATGATAAAACCAAGTCATAGTGCATCACCATTAGATGTTAAATATTAGGGAATATTATTACGCCGTTCATAATTATACATATATAATAAAAAATTTTTAAATACAAAATAATTGGAAAAATTGATATAGTTTTTCATTTTATCAATATGCTCAAAGAGCACTCAGTGAGCACAATATGTTTTATTTAGTATTGTTATTCATTGATACCTTAAAAAAATTATTGTGAAATATAATTTATGTTCTCCGACTACTCTTTGAGCTTACTCTTGCAATTTTTTGTGACAAATAGGAGTAAAAAAATACTAATTTTTCAAAAAAAAAGGTACCCCGAATGTCATGTTACAAGAAGTGTTATATCTCACGAGGAGAAGAGTAAAACTCACGAAATTTAGGAGAAACCGACGACCCTAGTAAGGATATCAACACAAGTATTACTTTCTCGCGGAACAAAAGGAATTTAATAAATTCGGATTTGATGAATTAGTTGTTAACATTTGTGGAGAATAAGTGTTGACAAGATATGTTTTGATAATGAGTAAAACTGAGTTAGATTTCTTATGAAAAAATATCTCACTTCAATATGTTTTGTTCTTGAGTAACAGATTGAATTATGATGAGTAAAGGAGCAAAACTAAGTTTGATAATAGACAAAATAGACTTAATTTATAAGATAATAGCTTGGAGGAAAATATGAAGAGTTTAATTAATAAGATAATAGCTTGGAGAAAAATAGAAAGAGTTAGCAATGATTTAAGACACATATGATTCACAGCTTAAAAGAAATCGACTCATCCTCATACATAAGTCCACTTGCTTATACTAAAATCTTCTTAAGTTTAGACAGAATATTAAGATAGTCAATTCATGAAAAAATATTAGTCGACTTACCATATTAAATAAACAAACTAAACTTAGACACAAAAAAACTTAATGTGGACACATAGCTAGGCCACAAAACACAATGTATGAGATACTACGATATATCATCAACCAGAGTACATGTCATTATCAAGCAAATTATCTCATAACACTCCTTAAGACAACATCTGAATTGCTTTAGACATTCTTCTAAAATACTCAAGTATGTCTGAATCCAAATTTAAATCATTACCTAAAAAATGTCCAAATAATATCATTAAATATCAATAATCACTGTGCCCACATGTCAAACCTAAAAGCAATTATAACACTGTAAGTCAACTAATGGAAGTGTTTAAATTAATTTGATGTGTTTCTAAGTCGACTTGATAAGATCTCAAGTCAACCTATTATCCTAAGTAGTGATTCCCTCACTACCGATGGTAACAAACAAAATTGTCAAGGCTAATCTTAGTAAAATCTCAATATTTCTAGTATCCATGAGCCATTTGTGATAGTTTACTGATTGTTCGAGATAGTTTTCCAAAATAATCACAATTACCCATTGGTGCCCGTACTTCCATCAAATGGCGCCTAATGTTAACTTCTCTGTCATTTTCTTGGTCTGAGCCAACTTTAATAAACTCCAACCAAATTTCTTCACTGAATCATCCATAGAAATATTGCACATTGTTTGGAACCAAATATCGAAATTGTCTTAGATGCACTAAGTTGCTTATGAGCCAAAAAGTGTGACATGTCCTGACACAGGACACTACATAATCCATGACATGGCATGCTACGGGAGTTGGTTCCAATACATGAACTTATGAGGATCAATCCTCAACATTATTCATATGAGTCATATGGGCCATAGCGCACGCCACAAGCGATGACACATGCCACGATCCACGACATTGGACTAAGCCATGAGCCCTTAGCATGATACATGCACACTGTACAGGCATAGAATGAGTATAGCATATATATGACATTAGCGTAGCACGAGCATTGCATGACCGTGACATTAGCGTACCATTAGCCTGACACTAGCATTGTACGAGCATGACACGAGCATCAGCTTGCCAAACTCATATGCCACATGCCATTAGATTAGACTACAACACATATAATCATATTAGGCAAACGACCAAGTTGACTTGTGGTTTCACCATAGTCGACTCACCACTTTATGGCTTAGAAAAATTTTGAATATTGAGATAAGGTGTCGATACCAAAATGCTTGGATGAACACTTCCATGTGTAAAACATGGACAAATCGACTACTAGAGAGGTAATAGTCAACTAACACAAATATTGCTCTGCACAAAGCACTTCACAAGGCTAAAGACATAAGAAACACTAGTGTATAATATCATAAGATACTTTAGAATATTAAAAACTCAGATTTGATCAATTCACTAAAAACTAAATACTTGAAAATATAAGTATTTAAAATATCAAGAAAATAAAAATTAAAAATGATGGTATTCGTTTCTCATATATCAATAAAGGTAAAACCTATTATTTTAGAATTTCTAAGTAGTTAACTCTTTGAACAAGCTGTCCAAATTGAATCCGAAAATCAAAACTAAAATTTTGTTATTTGAAGGAAAAAGTTGACTTTATTTTTAAGAAATTAAAATTTGAAATATTTTTTATTGAATCCAAATATGGGTTATCTTATTTATATGTAATTTGTTAAGAAAATGGAAAATTAAAAATTTATATGTAAAACTGGACATTTAATTAAATAATTGTTACTAAGTAAGTAAGAAAGTTGATCGAGAAAGTAAGGATCTCTTACCCAACTTAGAGAAACAACTGTGAAAGGGAAGTAACTAAGAGATACATAGGCTCGCAGCATACCAACCAACCAACCAAACTTTCGGCTAACCGAGAGAGGACTTGGCCAACCAAAAGAGGTCTCAAGCAATTGAGAGAACACTGAGCCACACAATAAGTCATCCTGCAAATGCTTAAATCACAAACACTTAAAACAAATTCAAGTATCTAGTCGACTCATTTGAATGAGGAAGTCAACTACCATAAAGCATAAAGTAGAGTTTCAATCCTTGAAGTTAAAGAGTTCCGATCCTTAGCACTGATCAAGCTTAAAGTCTGATCAAAGCAATTGAAGTAGTCGACTCACTCGAGAAGGGTAGTCGACTCACTTGAGGTAACGAAGGAAAAATAGCTAAGTATGGAGAGGAGTTCCGATCCTTGAAGTGTGAAGTACGGATCCTCAGTACTGTGCAAGCTCAAATTGCAACACAAAGGCAAGAGACAATCGACTAAAGAGGTAGGACAGTTGACTCACATAAGAGACGTCAAAAGCAGAATTCAAAATGTAGTCAACTAACGTAGAAGGTGTAGTTGACTATCATGTGAGTAACGGCTAATATTCAAAAAAGCATTTCAAGTATTTAATGAGTTACAATAACCTCTTACGGCTACTTCTCTATATTAAATGAGTTTCAACAATCAAATTGCAAAGAGAGATTATAAATACAACCAACATTAAAAATCAAACACTCTTTTGGAATATCTTTGAACATCTATTGTGCTAAAGCATTCACTCAATACTTTTTTATTCAATCTTTCGAGTTATATTTATTCTAGGTTGTAAAGTTTACATCAAAGCTTTAAGTCTCAAGTCTGTAATCATCCTTTCTCTCCTAAACTTGTAAGAGACTAAGAAGAAAGGGTCTTATAGTTTGGACAAAATTGTTATGTGAGGAAAAGTTAGGGTTGCTAGCATAGAGAGAGCTAGTGTAAGTGTTTTGTGAGCAATACTTGTAAACTGTGACTAGAACCTGTGAAACCTAATTGTATGTGCTCTTTGAGTTGCAAGAAGTGGATTGAAAAATATAGATGAAGTCTGCGAGTGGATATATATCGGGGATGGTGGAATCACTTTAAAGAGCTATGTCAATTCTTCTCTCTTTCTCTATTCTTCTATGTGTCTTTCAAGTCTTAAACTACTAGAAAACTTCAAAAGTACCAAACCATCTATTCACCAATTTTAAATGGTTCTTACAATATGAAAGCTAGGATGAGAGGGAGCTACATTGGAGAAGAGAGTTGAGAATCGATCTCAACGATGACTAGGAAAAACTCTACACAATTCAGAAGAAAAAGTCCCTCACAAACTCCACATAACTCCACAATAAAGGAATCTATCATCATAAATTCACCATGAAGCCATAGACCTATAAACCATACTCATCATGGAGGAGAACCTAACACCGGCCAAACAAGAAGTAAGACTTGAGGACATATCAATATTTATTTTATAAAATATAAAATGAGAGGAATCCACCGTATCTAGTCAACAGAGTAGGGAGGGGACTGAACCCCACAAAAATGCTAGCTACCCATCCAGTATAGTTGAAGGCAACATTAGCAACACCTTCCAAATAGAAAGCGAAACCCTCAAACATGACTTTACATCGGACTTTCCAAATGACACATGGTGTGTAAACAAAAAAGATAGATCACAGAAACCCACATGAAGAGTGTGAGACTGTCAACTATAAACCAATTAATTATTATCTACTAAACTCCCCAATACCAGTCAAGAAAGAGATGACGTATAAAGAATTCGAACACAACTTAGCAAACAAGAACACAATCCTAAAATAGGTGAATGCATGTTTTTGAAAGCCCACGACAGAGAGGACAAAGAGGATGATCGTTAGTCCACAACGGAACCATGTATCATTGGTTATCAGAGTACTATAAGAGGCAAGCCACACAAGGAATTTAACCCTTTCCTCACATTTTAATCTCTAAAATCACCTCCATAAAACTATCAAATGTGGAGTAGAGTCCTCTAAACAGCGGAATGTGGAGTAAGCTGATCTCACGAAAAAGACTCTTGAAATGTGTCTGCCTAGCACACTAAATCTTGGGACTAGAGATCATGAGAAATCAACACAGCCCGCACCCCCTCCATAATAGACTCTGGAAGAAGAGCAACGAGACTAAAAATGTCCTACTGTCAATCAGAGGTAATAAACTAGCTCACCCGAAGATTAGTAGAAGAATTTAAAAGATCTCCAAGAGCCCTCTATGAAAATAGCCTCACACCAACCCCAGTTTTCTTCCAAAACTAGATATCCATCCCACTCCCCAACAACCAACACAGCCTACCCTTAAGAGATTCGTGAATTCATAAAAGGCAATGCCAAAAGGGCAAATAACCAAAGGGCCGATACAATGAAGAACATCCCCTTAACAGAGGAATATTTTTCCAAAGAATCTCATGCCATAAGGTCTGGTCCAATGACAAGAGATACCAATCTCGCTTGGTGAGAAAAGCACGATTTGCATTTTGAGATTTATGAATCCCCAATCTTATAACATCCCTAGGTTGAGATACTAAATCTTATCGAATCACATAAACTAGTCAGTCCCTCTCAGAATCATCTCAAAGAAATTGACGATTAAGCTTATCAAATTGAACATAAATCAATTCAGGTGACCATCTGATTGCAAGGTATATGATAGAATCAAAGATGTGACCGCCTAAATCAACATTTTCTGTCCAACCATACTCAAAGTTTTTTACTTCCAGTCAAAAATCTTATTCTGAACTCATTTTGTCAAATATTGATATTGAAACTTATGGACACGACCATGAGTAATAAGGAACCAAATATATCCACAGATTGTCTGTGAGATAGAACTGATACTGAGAGCTGAGAATGCAAGTGAGATAAGATTTTTGATCTTTCGAATTGTTATATTACATATGTTTAAGCTATTAAGTGCTTTATTTACTATTCTTTATAGAAAACTTTTTTAAAATCAATTATATGTATAATTTAAACATAATCATGCCAAAACTTGATACGTGTATAGAATTAAATATATATTCATCTTAAAATTGAAGAAGAAATCAATGGACATACCTATGGTCATTGAAGAGCAATTTTTCTTTTGATTAAAAGTGAATACTTCTAGAATCTAATAAACTCCCTTAAATGATATAAGGAAACTTTGAGCGTATAGAAATTAGAGATATAATGTGGCTTTATACAGTAGTCTTCCCATCAAAAACTGATTAAGTAAATAGCCAAAACTTAATAAATTTGTAAAAAAACATATAAGAAACAATATTGAATGGTTGGATGTGAGGATAAGAATTTTGACAAATATGTGAACTAACGCTTAGTACATTTTATTTTATCAAAACCATATTATTCACATTTTTTATATTTTTCATATTTAAAACATCTAGAATGATGGTTCCCCCTCGAGTGATTGAATTTCCGAGCAAGAGTTTCTTAAATTATGAAATTTTGACTTTCACCCGATTAATAATCTGACGATAGGGAGTTTGGTCTTATCTCAGGTGCAACGGCATGCAGAATCTCTCTTTACTCTCACTTCATTACTTACCTATCAAGTTGCAATTTGGCTAATTTGAAAGAAATGTAATTCATAGTATATGGTTTGACAATCCATTATCATGAACTTTCAGCAGACCCATAATCATAAAACTTGTAAACTACTAAACAGGCTCTCGGTAAACACTCTTACACTCTTGGTTCCTGTATGGCTGAAATCTCCCTCTCGACATAAGTCACTCGATAAAACCCTCTCGATTACTCATTCTCTCTCAGTCTCTTGATATCTCGGTTTCTTCGATCATTACGAAAGTAACTCCTATTAAAGTATAGATTTAAGTCGTGATTATCTGATAATCAAAGAAATCTTTAACAAGATTAAGCTTTCTTTAATTTGATACGACTTTATTGTGATATCTCTCGATAAAGAAGTAAATTTCCTAACAACATAGATTTTCTTGATCTCTATGACAATAATTGGAACTTTCCTATCTTATAAGAATCGGAATTTACGAAAAGTTTATGATTATGATTTCTACAATCTCAAAAGATTTCTAACGATCCATCCAGAAAATAAGTAGAGTTTCTACACTACTAAATACATACGAGACCCACTGAGCATGCTATCTATACTATGCAGAGAGAACATATCAGTACACACATTTTTACTCTACATACAATACACAAAGACTACATAGGATTTTGATTTCAATCATTCATTCTGTAAGAACTACCTAGAGGGTGGTGAATAGGTGGTTCGACATTTTTTGAGTTTTCTGAAAATTTAAAACTTAAAACATAGAGACGAGACTAGAAAGAAGGAGAATGATCAACACAGCCTATTTATAGTGATTCCACTATCTCGGTGTACGTCCACTTTCAGATTTTACCTAAATTTTTTAATCTGTTATTTGTAGTCCAAATAGTGTAACAAACTTGTTTTCAGGTGCGAGTTAGACCTTTATAATGTTTCTTCTCAAAACACATCAAATCCAATCTTAGAGATTGTTTCTCTCTCTAAACCCTAAACCAAGAAATCATCTCTGATCTTTTTAACTTTTAGTACAAGAGGAGAAGAGATGTTACACTAGGTGAAATTACAACTTCAGATGTAATAGATTTGAAACTCACAAGAAGAAGACTTTACATAATAAACATAAAACAGAGCATGTTTACGTTGAAGTCCAGATGACTTTTTCTGTACGTCGACTTCCTGACCTCTCTTCTTGTATTTATATAGATGGAGAAATTTGAATATTGAGCTAGGTTCGAACATTGAGGTAGGTGCGTTTGAAGTGTTTCATTTAATACTTTGAGTTTGTACAGAGGTCTGGTGGTGGTTGAGCATTTAAAAAATTTGATTGTTGAGAGATAAATGCTCTTTGTGTTTTTGAAAATGTTTCGGGTGAATAGATTCTGTAGCCTTGGGATGTAGCTTTGCTTTGTCTGTAGGTGAGGTCACATGGTTGAGTGGTTGGGAGCCTTAAATGCTTCTAACATATTTCTTTTCTGCACAAGTGACCGTTAGGCACAAAGAAAAATGAGTTTAAAAAATTGTTCCTCATATGTCAACTATCATTACTAATTAGTTGATCGATTTGTGTGTTCTAGAATTTGTTGATCGATTAATCTTTTTGTCGTGTCGACTAACATATGTAAAATATGACTATGCTGACTAATCTGTCGATTATTTAATTTGAAATTGAAAGTTCTGTTACTGTGTTATCGAAAATTCCTTTTGCTTATTCGACTAATTTTTTTGTTCTAAAATTGTTTTGTCGATTAGCTTGTTCTTTTACTTGATTGTGTTTTATTTGATGTATCTGTTAGTCTTAAACTTTATAAACTTAGTCGACTATCATTTGAACTATTATACATTGTGTCCACTAGTGTATTGGGTTGACAAACTAAGTTTTGAAATTTGACATACTTCTGTAGAGTGAAGTTAGCTATTAGTCGATTATATTTTTCACTTTAGTTGAAGACTTCAGTGTTTTAGTTGATTATAGTATTGGGATAGTTAGCTAAACTTTTGATTTAGACAAAGTCCTATCAACTATGCTTGAACATTAGTCGATCGGTCGACTATGGTTTGGTCTTTTCTGACTGATACTTTGGTTAGTGAAGTTCTTGTAGTTATCTATATAGTTCTGTCAATAGCTTTTTAGACATTAGTCGGCTAATCTTCCTAATCAGCTAATTATTCAATACATATTCTGTATATTAGTCGACATCTCATAATACCTTGTTGACTAATTTTCTTATCTAGTTGGCAATTTTGATGTCTTAGTTGGTTGTTGTGAGTTCTTAAGCTTTTGGATTTTGACTGACCTTAAGTATATGTTGACTAATATATTTAGTCAATTAATGATTTATGTCTATCGACAAATTGCAAAATTTGAGTTTTCTTGGTTCTTTTATCGACTAATTCCTAGAGATTGTCGGCTATCCAAATTTAAGCTTTATAGTTCTGGGATCCACTAGTTGACACTTTTCTTTGGTTAGTTGACTATATCGATTATGGTGTTATTTTGTTTTAATTTTTACTTAGACTCTGTCCATTACCACTAAGTTTTAGTCAACTAATATGTGATTCAAATATTTGAATGTAGACTAAATCTAAGTATACGTTGACTAATATTTTTTGTCAGTATTTCTTATACGTCAGTTGATAACTTTCTAAAATTTTTCAAAGTGGGGAGAAATTAGTCGACATTCCTATTTGGTTAGTCAACTAGATTGTGTTTGATTCATAAACTTTTAGTCGATAGTTTTGTTTGAGTGTAAAAATTTTCTAAGTCCAGAGACCTTCAATCGATAGGCTCACGATTTTAGTTGGCTATTTTCTAGTGTATCTTTGGGATTTGTCAACTAAATTGATGAAATTGTCGACAACTTATGTTTTACAGAGGTCTTTAGTTTGTTGCATTCAAAGGTTAGTCGACCATATCAATGTTTTTGTCAATATATCCTTGGTTTCCATTGTCTAGATTTAAAATTTAGTTAACTAGATTTAAAGATCTATTGATTATATCAATGTATACTTGGGACTTAGTTGGCTAACACGATAACTTAGTTGACTAATACATATTTTTTGTTGGTTAACTCAGCATTAGTTGGCTAATACAATGGATTAGTCGACTATGCTAATACAACTTGGTTTTCATCTACTAATCTAAGCCATATGTCGGCCATGTGTTGGCTACCTGGTAAAATTAGTTGACATCTTCTTATTCTATTGCTATGTGTTGACTAATCTCTAAGGTTAGTCGAAAATTCCTTATTTAGTGAAACTATTATGTTGATGAAACTAGGACATCTGTCAATAGTTCAAATGAAGAATCTATTCAAGATTTCTAACCATTTTTTCCTAATTTTTACTTCACTAATTTGATCTATTTTGCTCATCATCAAAACACATACGTACAAACATTCCTCTTTACTATTCTTTCTAACTTGAGTATCAGAGCCTTATCTGCCAGAGCCACCTCCGACTTTGTAGGTCTATTTCTGGAAAACAATCCGGCAGGCATGACATCATTGGTTCCCTATTCGAGCCAAAATGACATTCTACTATGGAGTCAATTTTGGTTTCAACAGATTGATACCATCTTTGGGAACGACAAACTGATCAGCCAAAGAAGTTCACGCCTTATTTCAGACTCTCTCTCTTTCTCTCTTATATTACCATGTAGCCAATTAATAATGTTTTATTATTTTATTTGTATTGCTAAGTTAAATTTGAAACCCTAAATCTTAGACTTTAAAATCCTAAATTCTAAATTTTAAACCTTAAATTTTTTTTAATACTTACAATTGGTATTCAAAATTATATTTTAACTAATCCGATTCGAATGTCTCCGGAGACCTTATTTAATGAACAGTTCTCAAAATAATCTTTTTTATTCTTAAATTTTAAACTCAAAATTTGATTCAATAATTTAATATCTTTTTTTATTAAATTGATTGTCCGTTAATATCTTAAATCTTAATGTGCATGTGCACCGGTTAACGCTTGACACATGGGATGATTAACTTAGGATGGTCCATGGTTTAAAAAGAGTGATAATAAGAGTGATAATGGTGAACCCTAACGGTACAATGTCAATGAACCGAACCAAAATAGAAACTAACTTATTTTGAGAACTTGAGGTTGTGGGGGGGGGGGGGGGGGAGAGAGAGATAGAGATTCCACAAAGAGATGTTTTAAAGTTTAAAAAATTATGAAGGATGGGGAAAATTATATTTCTTTTTCTTTTTTCAGTGTTTTTGGATACAATGACGGTTTTGCTTTGAGCGAATTGATCATTTCCATCTCCTCGACTCTCTCTTTGTATCAGTCAATCGATCTTTGTTTTCCTTTTTCTCCCAATCGATTGGTTTCCATTACGGTTTCTCATTTTTTCCCCCTCGCAGTCTCTTCTTAGATGAAAAGAGAAGAGAGAGACAGATGGAATAGAGATGGTACAATCATTTTGTACCAGAGGAAGGTCATAATTTTCACGGAAAAGATATTTGTTTAATTATTTCTTATCTAACCATAAAGAAAAATCTAATTTTAATATAATTCTTTAAACATTTTTTCATGTTAAGTATCATTGTTCTTAATTCGAGAATTAAGATAAAAATAAAAAATCAAACCACATTCCAATTTAACTAAATGAATATATATATATATATATATATATATATATATATATATAAAAGCTTAGTAGCACACTTTAATTTGTTAGTTTAATGAAATTTAAAAAATCTTATTCAATAAGTCATAAATAAACAACTGGGCTAAGAGTAGAATCACGAACCCTTTATAAAAGAGATTGTTTCATTTACAACACTATTAGTGATTGGCCCACTTAATCAAAATTGGTTTTTTTTTTTTTTTTCACCGTGAGTATCTGAATTTTTTGTCCGACTAATTTAATTCAAACACTATAAAAATCATTTTAGGAGTTGATTCTTCCAAATCATTTTTAATGTTTTTGTATTAGTTAAATGAATAATGTTTTTGTATTAGAACATTTTTAACTTTTTAATCCTAATTTAGGAAATTGATGGACAAAATACAAGTACAAACTTTCAATCACAAGAACGGTAAGAATTCTTGAGAAAATTTTGGAGGGCCAAAATATGTATCAAATAGGTTACATTAACAAAGTTGAAACCCTAAGCATTTGGCTGTCTGGCCAGCATTACCAATGACAGGCATTGACTGCCAACATAGGAATTAGTGAGGAAAAAAGATTTAAAAAATGAAAAAAGAAAAGAAAACAAGTGAGACCATATTTCTGCTCTAGCCACTGCAGAATGGTAACTGTGATCTTCAAAGCAAATGAACAGGAGAGAAAAAGAACTAATAGAATTGTATTAATCAACAAAAATCTCTTCCAAAAGAGAAAACAACAGTTCTAACAATTATTATATCATCCCAGGTGGGACTAAATCAATGAAATTGATCCTCGTCGAACTAAGAGTTCCGCTCAACAAATTTTCTTCTCATTTTTTTTAACATCTCTTCAAAAAATACCAAAGAGGCATCAAGATCTCTAAGAGAGGAGATGGTACCATCCATGAGTTAGGAAGAGGAGAGAGTACCTTGTCACTTATTCTTGTATATCCTTTTTAACGAACCGATGCACAAATAGACTGCCGGTTGTCATATAATCCGTTCACACCATTTGGCACTGGCTGCCTGTTCCTCCTTTTTCTAACAACCGTAAATCCTTCACTATCCTCATTCTTATTCTTGCTTATGTCTACTGGTTTTGGTTGTTGATCAGCAGGTTCAGAAGTTCCTTCATTCCCATACAGAATCTCTATGATTGCACTATCATTTGCTATAGGTTCTGAAGAGCTAATTGAAACACTGGACTTCTCGGTAGCTGCAGCTTCGCTTGCAGGTTCCACTTTATTCTGCACCGACTTTGCAATGAAACTAAGCAGTATCTGCCTAGCAAGTTCTGCCTTCTCGGAGTCCGAATTGCTCTTCTTTGTTTCATCACCTTTGACATCGGTAGCAGATTCATTGACAAGTTTCTCCTCTGTCACAGAAATCTCATTCTCAGTTGCATCTGCTGAAGTTGACTTGGTCGAAACCTTTGACTCAGTGGTAGAATTTGTCTGCCAAGCTTTCCTGGGGACGAACTCCGGTGCATGGGGGTTCATGGTTTTTGCCGACGCAGATATATTTCTTTCTGCAATAGGGTTTTGAGATTTCAGAAGTCCATGTTTCATCTGGTAAGAACGGTTAGCTCTATAATAAATAGGTGATCTAGGCCCACATGGGACTCTAGCAGCTGCTGGAGGTGCTCCCACAGGGCCTGTAAGCATGCCTTGGCTGGCTCTTACATCATAGACACTTGTGACAGCAACTGAATTCATGGCTTGGTTCAATGAGAAGCATCCGGGATTGAAAGGTTGAGCAGCAGCAGAAAGCTTAGTCCCATTTGATTCCACAGGACTATTTTGATTAGAACGTGTAGTCTGTTCAATTTCCGGAGAATTTTCTCTTGACTGGGCCTCATTTTCTTGGGAACCTTCCCTGTCTTCTGCTGGTACTGCCAATCCTGCAACAACTTTGTTTCCCTTATCATTCTCATTTGCATTCGCAGGTGGACAAATGTCAATTGTGCTGTCTATTTTGTCCTTGTCTGGCTCTTCAGGTTTTTCGAGCAATGGTTTTAAGACTCCGCCTGGTGGTGCAATGGCTACTTCTTTGTAAGACAAAGATTTGGAAGTGATGGCCATAAGAGTTGGAGATAAGGCAGCTTTTCCCTGGGATTTATATGAATCCTGCCCTGCACTCACATCAGATACTACTGAATGCTTCAAAACAGATGCTTCATTTGGGGTTGCCTTGATGGTTGACTTTTGCACAGGTGTAAGGACTTCTCTCCTAGGGTTAGCATCTCCACTACGAGAATAGCTGTTATGACCACTTGTGTTTAACTTGGGCAGATTAGGTTTTCTCTGCCTCAACCTCTTTCCGGTAGTACTCATTGATCGCCCCTTGGAACTGGCTTCTTGCCACCCATCTTCATTTGAGATTGTCTCTTCGCCATGTGTGCTAATTGTTAATTCACGGCCAGCATCTTCATCATTTTCTGGAGATTCTTTAGGCCGAAGGCTGCGCAATTTGACATCATCTCTTGGGCCTTCCGCTTCAACTATATGGTCTATACTGGCATTCTCTAATTCGACTTCCTCCATAGTCACATCTGCCTGTGCTTGATGCAGTTTATCACTAACCTGGAGCACCTAAAAAATAACGGCAAAAGAGTTCGGGATGAGCAAAAAGTCAGACTGAAAACTGAAAGACAATCAGAATGCAGAAAAATAGCCAGTGGGTCTAATTTTGTTCCGGTGGGTCTCTTTACTTTCCCCTCACTGTTTCTGCTTATGAAGACATCATTTTGATGTTTTCATCTTCATCCACATGGAGCAACAGATCCATATCCACACAATACCAAGCTATTTACAAAAATTCTTATTTACCTTTGCACGTCGCTGTTTCCTCATTGCATCCGCCATCTTAGCATGTTGAGCAGGATCTATGTAACCAAGTAGGTCTGATACACTGCAATGAAGGCCAGAAGTTTCGTCTTTGATATGTGATTGCAAAGTTCCAAGAATAAAATTGGAAAAATAATGTATCAATACCTGAGGTGCCCTTTACTTGCAATGGTTGCATCTGGCTTTGGAGTTCCATTACGAGCAGCCTCCTGTTGCTCTAAAGCTTTGGATTCAAAATATTCCAGCCATGCAGCAGCATCCTGCATAAAAATCTTGACATAACATTAATTTAAGAAATTGGACAAATGATTTGTTCTAATTATCTGACATTGCACTTCAACAAGACTTGGAAGAAGTTTGACAAAAAGCAAATGACACCTACTTTATAAGAACGTGAGGGTGACAACTAGCTTTGACTACAGACTACCATTGGCTATCCCACTGGAGTCCCACAGTCAATTTCCACTTTCAATAAGTTGGACAGGTTAATGGACAGTTAAAATAAACATACATGAGAACCACCATTAAAAATGAGAAAAGTGAAGTGCCAAAACCATCTCAACTCAACTTAATTAAGCCTGTAGTTCCCACACTAGATGGACTTGGTAGAAACGAAAATAAAAGGCCATCAGAAGCAAAAATGAAGAAGAAAACTGAAAGCATACTCTTTTAAAGTGACTGACCATGTTTGATGACAACATTATCAGGGCCTCTCGAACAATAGTCCATAGACTACTATCATAAAGGAAAAAGTGCTTATGGTGATTCAAAATGTTCTTCCATTTCATTTCAGATAATACCTTTAAAACATCATTCTTTTGTTAAGGGGGGAAAAAATCAAGAGGGCAAAATGGAATAGCTGTTCTCATAACTGCATGACATTTTTAGAAAAACTACCCAGTAAAACAGCCAATAACAACATCAGTAACTTCTCTCTCCCATGGCTGTACACTCGATCTATCTTTTAATTTTTCTCCTATTTTTTTTATCAAATTTATTTTAATTCTTTACAGTACTGTTAGTTCTTATAAAGCATATTCAAGCAAAAGACCAAATGAGGTAGTGGCTTGGTAAAATCTCAATAATTAAAACCAGAAAGTTCCAAGGTTCAGCAAGTATGCTTCAATTTATACTAACAAAAGCAAGCCGTTCTCAAGTATATGCAGATCACCTGTGTGCGAAGATCTTCTGGACCAAGCTTGGTCTGAAGTATCTGCAGAGTAGTTTGCTCATGTTGCACACTCAGCGAATATGCTTCCATCAGTGAAAGAGCTATAGCTATAGCATGGTAACTTGCAGCAGTCTGAATGTGATCCTCTCCTAACAATCTTTGGTTGCACTTAAGAGCTTCATGTAGGAATCTGAGAGCAACATCAACATTACCCATGCCTTCCTCCATCATTGCCACGTTAATATATGTCGCAGCCGTGTTGGGATGAGACAGTCCACAGGTGAAGTGCAGAAGGAACAGAGCACGATTGACATACCTATAGATGTAAAAGGAAAAACTTATTAAGACAGCAACAAAAAACAGCTGGTTGCAAAACTAATCCAAGTTATATCATTCCAGGATTGTATCAAATGAATGTCGTAAGTTGATCCAGTTGATATTATCATATTCCTGTACACAAAGGAATTGGGATTGGGGTGAACCTCAACCCCAGTTTCACCGTAGCAGCATAAAGACAGATCAACAAGACATCAAGGATTACCATATAGGTTAATGAAAAAAAGCATGAACAAAGACAAAGAACAATAGGATATGGACGCAAAAAAATTATAGGGCAAGTCAAGGTCCAAATTTAGAACTCCTACACATTTCCTATATATTTCCTTGAAGGTGCTAGGTTGTGGATATCAGGTATGGAAGGTTTAAAACAGAAGGTCTGCTATTTCCAGCAATGTCAACACTACCTGGACACAAATTAGATATACCACGTGGTGTGTCCAAATTCTGAATATTCTTTTAAAGACCAAACAATTCTCACTCGCTTCTTAGACAATCCTAGGACTCTACTAAGACACTATTAGGGACATTTTCCAAATGCTTTAAAATTAACTGATACATATATTATTAACACAACTGCAATACTTGTTTTAGTTAAGATAGATATTTCTAGGAGTTTGTCATTTCTGAGTAAACTATAATACTAACCACATAAGTTGCGTATCTACTTTATTAAAATTATATGAATTACATATATGTACATAAAAACAAAGAAAGGAAAAGAATATCCACAACCTTGGAAAGCCACACAGTTGCAAGTCAAGTTTTAACTGATTAATAAGATATGAAAGTTGTCTACTTACTTTAGAGCCAGTTCAATGTGCTGGAGACGATAGTAAAAGACTGAAAGATCCCCATAGCTTTTCATTGTGTCTGGGTGATCAAGACCAAGTTCCCTTTCGTTAATGTCCAAAGCCTTCTGCTGATAGATTATAGCCTAAACAGAAGAAAAAGATATCAGCAGAGGAAATAGAAAACATACCCCTGATTTTGTTGCTTGCATGCATGGGCCAAAAGGGAAGGAAAAGGACGTTAAGAAAGTAGTCGATCATCAAGAAGTGACCATGAGTCTTTTTTCATTACAGATAGTTTGCTCGTCCAGCCTAAACATTACAAAGTTATTGAATCCAAGTTTCAGAGTGATGAAATTGCCTTTGCTACTTCTAACAGAGGACTGATCTTTACTTTCGTGAACTAATCTTTTCATCATGAATGCCAATTTAGTCATTCTACCCAGTCAAACAGTGGTTCACAAGGTCAACATAAAGGTAAAATTTATGCTTGTTATGCTAACTGGTGTAATAACAGATCTGTCTGTAGATCATTTTTGAACGTGCATCAAAGTGGACTATTCTCTAGACTGGCAAATAAAATTCTTCATTTATGTCTGACGACCAACAGAGCACCCAAGCTTGCTGACATTTTGCATGATTAATTCAGGATCAAATGAAGGGCAGATGAAGCAAATAAGAAACAGCACTAAATATATATAGAAATGATTGTTAAAATTCAGGTTCTACAATAATGGTGAGCCTTGGAATCACTTTTGTCATTACACAGGATGGATGCCATTTGTTTTCAAGGATCACATTCAAGATGGTAATTTGAAATAGCAATTGCTCTTAAAATCTTTAAAGATCCTACCAAACTTCATGTCAAGTGAAATGGGCCTCTTGTTAATTGGAAAGGGAACATCATTCAAGAGCTCTAAGTCGTTTTATAGATTGAAATTATGTGATTGTTTATACTTGACATCTAATTTCAAGCAATGATCCAATGGATTGAATTAGATACCAAAGCACCATTTAAGTATGACTAGAAGTTTGAACAACAATATTACCTGATTAAAATCACCAGTGTGGTAAAGGACTACAGCTAGAAGACTGTAAGCACTTGCCGTTGTTCGATGATATGGACCGCATACGGCTATCATCTTTGCAAGTGCCTGCAAATTCCAACCAGCAAAGAATATGAGCTTGATTGTAAAAATGGTTATATTTCATTTCAAATTATTACTGTACCTTTGTCCCATAGGTGACAGCATCTTCTAGTTTTCCTTTATCCAGTGCAACCTTGGATGATTCCAATAGAGAGCGACCATCCGCAGATGAGCACACAACGTGCTGCAAAACCCAATTTAAACAACCCATCATATAAAACAACCTATCAGTAGACATGACGTGACATTTTTCAAAACTTACTTTACAAACAGGAATGATGCTGATGATATCTGATGTCAGGAATGGATTTAAACTCTCAAAATCATAATCCCTTGGAACCAACTCCAATCCAACCTGAAGAGAATTTTAAAATAAATTATTGAGCATTTAATGATTTTCTTCAGACAATAATTGATAGATTGAGATCATTTACAGCTACAACACCTTATGGCAAAGTCCTCGGAGAATTGAGAATTTCCTCAAGTACTGGAACTCATTCTTTAGAACCCACTTGTATCTGCTGGCCAGAAATTTTTTTACCCACATCAGTCTGAGGGTCTGGTCATCACTGACATCTTTATCATTATCTTCCATATTTGTGGAACCAAACAAAAAATTGAGGCATGAAGCTATTGCTGCAGACAAATCTGCTATATTGTCAACAGAAGCAATGACAGCTTTGAGTAATTGCTTGAAAGCTCGGGTAACCATCTCATGAATGCAAAGAGACTGTATATGTGGAAGCTTCTCTGCAAGTTCAACCTGATTTTGCAACCAGAATGAAAAGGAAAAGTTAACGTCACGGTCATAAGAATGAAAGATCCAAACTACAAGACTACATCCAGCAAAGGAGTAAAGCCATCAAGCTATGCTAGTCACCTAAAACAAAAGAAGACATCCTTGCAGAGTGAGACATGATGGAGTTATAGACAGAGATGTGCTGAAGTTCTGTTAAGTGAGACTGATGATGGAATGACACATCTACGAAATAATGGGAAATAATAATTCCATAAACGCTAATATATTTTTAGGAGTAGATTCAAGTTATACCAGAAATTTAAAAGGATCTCTATATATAAGAGCACACAATAAACCTTTAGTTTCTCATTAATGGACTTTGAAGGACTTTCTCTTACCACACGACCCAATGAGCGCATCTGTAATCCCCTCAGATGCATGAAGTCAGTCAATGTGCGCCCATCAACTGGAGAAAGCTCTAGAGATCCAAAGTCTGTTACCTACAAGTAGGAGATTGGTTACACACATGTGCATGACTATGGTTACACACATGTGCATGACTATGGCTGCTTCATTAGGCAATATGCTCACTAAGCAAGTTAATCATACCAGTTTTGGCAAAGCAACCTCATCATAATACTTGTGTGCCATCTCAATTAGCTCATCTGCTGACTGTTACAACAAGAAAAGCAAGTTAATATATTTATTCTAATAATGATGTAAACCAAAGGAGCATAGGCAGCAAGATTTGAAGTTAAAAGAAAAAAAAAAGATGGGTTTATTTTGTTTATAAAGTTTACAAACATAAGGTTGTCATTTGGATGGATATCCAACTAATGCTCATAAACATTACTTTCCCATTGTTCTGGTTAGTGAAGTTACCAAGGATTAGATCTCACCAAATTAACTCATAAGCCTTGAATTCAGTACTTAAACCATATCGCTATCTTAATGGAAAATCATGTCAATATGGACAGATCATATGCAGATAAATATATGAAACAAGGGTAGAGACCTTGAAATGAAGAGCATTTGCAATATTTTTGAAGCGTAAAAATGCATCTTCTGAAATTAGCTTCTTCAACTCTGCTTCAGTGTTGGACCTGCCATTGTCCAAGGTTACTATTTTTCCCTCCTGCCCTTTAACCACTTCATCATGGAGAGGATTTCTTTCTTCCTTTTCATCCATGCCACTCAAGTTACTAGCTTTCCTTTCCCTCTTCTTCAACATTTTAAATTGTTTTCCAAGCCCTTTAACAGCTGGTTCAGGCTTACTATTATCTTCTGCACTTTTGGAACTTCCATCGGCGGAGGGCTTCTCTTTCTGTAGATGTTGTGCCCAACAAGAACCAAGTTCCCATCTAATAGGTCTTTCAGTAACTACTGGTTCTTCCTCTAAATTCACCAAACTCTCATTAACAATTTTTCGGATAAGATATCTACAATGTTCAATGTCATTTGAGTGCATAGGAGTCTGAACTCCAGATGGTTCAACATTTTGAGACTTGTGAAGTAGAACTCTTAAGCTGCAAAAAGTAAAATCATATTAGCTAGAGTATTTGAGACACTAGAAGGGGCATAACTGCATGCACAAGATCAGCATTATATGTAAAAGTTGATTTGACAGTGATTATACATTCACAAGAAGCAACTTTCAAAATGATATCCTCACAATTATCAAATTGTGGAACTTTCAGACAAAAGTTTCCACTCTGGGGGTACTAAAATTGCATGCCTACAAGATAGGCATGGGTTACGTTCAAAAATGGAATACTATCTTCCTACTTATGCATTTAAATTAGTTGCACCGCAAAGATAAATGACAAGAGCAAACCATGTCCTAGCAACATATGGATTTTTCTTTTTTATTGAGTTCTATTATTGCAGGTACACATATTACTAATGCAGCACACCTTGCCTCTGTTTTTATCATGGTACCTAGATGTAGGATTTGAAGAATGTGAGGTTCAAAATACTAATGCATAATGTTCTCTTCAAGTGAAAGTCCAATTCTATAATTAACCACAACTTAATACCATCGGAATTACTCAATCCACTGACCACTTCACCAAAATATCACGGGAGTTTTTTGGAGAAGAGAAGTTAGGGACAAGTGTCTTTTAAACAAAAAAATATTAAATTAGGTTCCGTAAGATTATTACCTTTCAGCTGGGTAATGTAAACAGCATTTCTAAATAGATAACCAAGTACTTTTCTTACTGCATCAACTTGTTTGCCTAATTTTAGTTACTCCTTAACCTATTTCTAATGACAGAATGGATTTCAAATATGCGTAATTATCAGGCTAAGAACAATCTCCCCTCCCCTCCCCTCCCCTCCCCCCCCAAAAAAAAAGGTTCCCCAAATTTATTTTTGAAGTTGAAGATTTCTTGATGAAGCAGAAGTATTAGGTCTAGGAATTTATGTAATAATGGCTTTCTAAATATTGTTGTTGTTGTTAATGGCTTTCTAAATATTTTAGATTGTCAAACTAACATATTCTTTGGTTGAGAGAATATGATAAAGATTTCATCAACTATTCACGAAGCATTGAAATATCTACTGCTAATTTTGTTTCCTATTGGGGTAGGAGCCGGGCAGCAAGCCTATAAATAGAATTCATATCATTGTCACAGCTAGGCTGGTTGACTACCCCTAGGATTACTATTTACCCATAATGTTCCTACTCCCAGAACCCAAAAAAACAAACAAACAAAAAAAGTTACTTCATTTACTTGTTCTTTATAAACAAAAATCGAGTGTAAATAAATATACTAACCTGTTGACATTGAGTGCATTGGCTCCTCCCCCAGGTTGTTCATCAATCTCCACATCTTGAGCACTGCACCTTTCTTTTTTGGCATCACCAACAACCTTTACAATAGCGATGTATCCACAATGTCTTACAGAGATACATCCAAATGTAGAAATATCCTACACAACCATATCAAGTCAACTCAGTTCCTGTTATGACAAATTAATAAACCTCAAAAATAATAATAAATAAACTAAAAGACTTGGATAAATTGGTTTTCTGATCAGTATGCTTTCAGTTTGCCAATCTTCACCTTTGAGCTATGAAATGGTTCACATATAACATTTTAATGTCCAATTTACTTAGCATGAATCCATGGGAACAAGGAGAAAAAGAAAGGGAAAAAAGATAGCTGCATTTATAATTGAACTAAAGATGGTTATTAATATTGTTAAATCTTTCTATTGTAATCTTAACTGGCGGATACAATGTTGCATTTGAAATGTTGTTGGCTCATGTTGAGATGGTTTTGAGCACAGACAAGTGGTCCAAATTTCTATTGCCATCCCAGAGACTAATTACTTGAAATATCACATACATATCAAACATAACATGCTTAATGGTATATGTTAGAACAAGTAACCATGTGTCATAAAGTTCCCACGCCATGAACCACAAAGACCAATAACCACAGAATGTTGGAGCCATGTGGGTGCAGATCTAGTAAATTTATTGAGGCAATGTGACATGCTAACACTTGCACAATGGTCTTGATAATGAAGATACAACAGAGAAAGATGGCATTACAAAATCTATATATAAATATTCTTGCACCATATGGCTGCAGGTGTGCAAGAGTGCTTTAACGTGGCAAGAATTACTTAACAGTTTTTAGGGCACGTATCACAGTCTGATATTCTAATGATCAGATTGCAAGAATCCCAACAAATATGGAATGATGCTAAAAGATAAGAACATATACTTACATGAGCATCTACGCTCTCATCTGCAGTTAATCCTTTAAGTAAATTCCTTTGAGCAACTTCCTTTGCAGATGTGCTGGAAGAAATGCCAACTACTTTGGACTTTATGCCGGCATATGATGCATCCCTTCTTATTGTAATAGACAAGTCCCCAGAGCAATCTTCATGAACTACTGGACTTGCATAACTTTGAGAATTTGTTGCATTCTGATTGGAATCTATGACATATTGAATTGCAGATGTGGCTTTAGAAATGGCAACATCAACAAAAAGACTATGAACCAAAAAGGCCTTTCTGTCCCGAACTAGCCTCTCATCCTCGGTTTTGCAAGGCATGCTTGCCAATATTGCAAAATCTGTAGCCCATGGGTGATGATCATATGTAGTATCCCTTCCTCGGCCTCCACCATTGCCACCCCAACTCTCATCTTCCACGGGTAGGGACGGGAAGCTTGTTGGGCACTCACCAACAAATGGAGGAACAAGCCATGTATTTGCACGAAACCCAAAAGGAAGATTACCAAACTGTTTTTTAACAAAAAAGCACCAAATCAGGAATCGCAAATTGTAAATACAACTTCAGATGTCTCAATTTATATTTTTACCTTATTGTGTTCAATAAAGGCTTTCATTAAGGATTCATACGCCTGCAAACATAACAACAGCAAAGAATTAAGTTAGTTTCTGCTTTGTGATTCAACCAAACTGACAGAGTTGCTGTTTTATCTGTACAAGTTTCTAGGTCCAATTTTTCATCGGACATATGTTAAATACTCATTATTTCCCCAGTTCATACAACAAGAAAAGCCTCAAATTGACCATGGGCACATAAGGAGGCATTATGTTTGCAGATTGAATTGGATGCAAGCATTGAATTAGATTACACTTGACATTGCAAACTACCATTCTGGTAGTTAAGATGGAAGGGATGATGAAAATAATGAAAAAGTGCAGCATACAACCCAAAAAATAAAAAATTGAAGTACCAACATTGGCAAAGGCTCGGCTGAGTTGTTGCAGCAGATCAACCAACGAGTGACTTTGCAAGACTTGCTTCCCCACACTGTAGAACCCTTTAGAGGATGCGACAACTTGAATAAGTTTCCCATTGCAAATTTTCACCTGCTTGCAGTACTCCTTTCAGTTTAGATACGTAAAAGAAAATTAAGACGGAAAGAAGAATTATCAACAGATACCCAGCATAATCCGGCTCAAGTAACCAAATGATCATTTTTAATACAAAACTTGTAGCTGGTTTGAAATCTAAAATGGCTTCCATATAGTTATATGCTAAACTTCGAACTTGAACCTATTATTGCAGATATGGGCAAACATAGCAAACCTTAGAAAAATAGTAAAACTGGTCTCATCATTAATAGAGGCATAGGATTCTCTTATTGGACATAAATCCCTTATTAGCAAACCCCCCCGGGGGGATCCTTGGGGTGAATTTTTCTATTATTATAAATGGTTTCATCACAAGATATCACTTTTATTTCTTTTGTTGCGTTGAAGGGGGATAAAGGCCATACAAAGGGGAGAGGAAAATATTAATACTACGGATACTACAAATAGCCAGGGGAGGAGCCTCTGTACCACTCAGTCAAATAGACTCGGCCCAGGAACGAGATATCATACTTATTAATATTAGAAATGACCTTTCTCATGGCTAATTATAAATCAAATCCAATATATTGAGTTTCAATAGTTTCATCTTTAAATATTTAACCATTTTTTCACTCAGATACAAATGAAACCAATTTAATATTTATAGGACAAACCAAAAAAGCCCCCTTGCTCTTTCCTTCTTTTCTTTTTCTTTAACAAAATCGAATTAGCTGTCCAATGAAACCCTGGAAACTTTCTTATTTTCCCCAAAGTAAATACCATTCAATCATATCCTAAAAAATTTAAAAACTATAAAAAGGAAAATACAAAATGGCCTAAAATATAATATGCAATATATTCGCTGTGTAACGGTGAGCACCTGAATTTCAAAGTACTCTCCTTCCCTCCTCTCTTCCACGCTTTTGTTTTCACATCTCCTCAACTCTGAAAACAAAACCAAACATTGTCTAACCCTGTAAAAGGTAAATACTTGACTGCACAATTTAGAGAGAGAGAGACTGACGGAGAATTGGAGGAGACAGGTGAGAGAAAGAGAAGTAGTCATAAAAGTCGGAGAGCTTTGGCATCGGTCGAATCGCCGCCATGTCGAATTTCCCCGAAACCGCAAGAACCGACGGCTCTGACTCGTTGGCCGCGGCGGCGTTCTTGTCCCGGTTTCCTCCATCGGAAGAAGCCGGGCGAGCCGGGGTGGAGCCCTTGGTCTTCTTGGCTCGAGCGTCGGCTCCTGGTGGCGCGTTTTTCTGGATCTTAGGTTTGGCAAACCACGTGGTGCAGGCCACCATGTCGAGTAGTCTTCGCACGTGTGCCACGGCTAGAATTTCTTCTGTGTAATCCTCTGTGACAGAAACCCCCCGGGGGGGGGGGTTATTGTAAATTTAAATTTAGCTAAAATCGGGGCAATGTTTTAGAATAAGATACAATGTCTCTTTCTTTTTTTTTTCTCGACGTCTAAGATTTTATCCCGATTAATCAGATTGATTATTGTAATGACTCATTTTTGAAAGATAAATCTCCTAATAAGAAACACTCTATGTATATAAAGACCCAATATTTTTAACAAGAATCAAATTTCAATCATATTTAAAAAAACTCAACCCATATTCAATTAAAATAACTCACATTAATATGTCTTTTTTTTTGTGGGATAATATTTTTCCCTTTCTACAAGGAAGAAAAATAAAAGAAATGCTCAATTAGTAGGGTTCTCAATCTTGAATATCAGAAGTCCCGCTCCATTTTATTTATTTCATTTTTGAACAAAAAATTTGAAACATCACTGACTAAAATTTATTTTTCAATACTGACATCATTTAGTTTAATCAATAAAATTTTTCTCTATAAAGTATAAAATTAGTAAAATAGAGTTACGATAAAAGAATTAATTTATATTTCCTTGTAAAAGATTATGATCTTTTAATAAAATTTTCATAATTAAAAAATATTATAAATAAAATAAGATAAAAATATAATATCTAAAGTTGGTATCTATCCTAGATTGCCTATAAGCAAAGCCTGGTATTACCTTTCTTAAAATCTCCAAGCATTAAGAATTAAACATAATTATAGTTAAAAGAAGATCCTCTCGATCTAAAGGTCTATGACCTCGCGAGATGAGACAAAAAGTGCAGCTATCAATGGCGGCATATATGAGGGACAACCATGTCATTTTCCTGACTTTTTATAACACAAATTCAAGAAATCAATTGCCTTACGAGTCAAAATATGTCGGCACTAGGGTACCATGAAATGATATGAATGATCCTGAATTTGACTCTCAATACCACACACCATGACTTGTTTGAAACACATGATCATAATTCTAAATATATTCCCAAGGAAGTTTGATAATTTGTGAACCTTGAAATAGAAAATTGTAGTCAATAAAACATAGGGTTGTCATTCCTTAGAAAATTAAGCTAATAGTTTTTTTAAAATAATATTAAAATTTGACCCGACAAGTGATTATTGATATATATATATATAGTGATTATTGATATATATATATATATATATAGTCGTGCAAAATAATTAATACGTAAAAATTTTACACAGAATTTGGTATTGTATTAACCCTTTAAAAGACTGACATTTTGATAATGTTATTGGAGTTTATTAGGAAGAATTATTTACTGTTTTAATTGATATATCTATTTTTATTCGATAACAATGATATAATTTATAATTTTATCAGCATTGTGATATTTTTATTTGTATTTAATGTGAATGAAGATTACTTTACATGACATACAAAATTATGTGAATTTGTTTCTTGATCAATATTGGTATGATCACCATGTAAGTGATTAACGAACATAGGAATAGAGATATTGATGCAGATGCTCAATACCCAGTTCATTGGAAATAGACAAAATCTAAAAACGACGAGCTCAACCCTAGAGCTTGAGAATTTAAGAGCAACGGGCACTCCAAAGCCCCACCTAACCTACGAATATTGTGATGCTTCTCAACCGCATCTGTTCTCAAGATACCACCGAATAACAAAGGTACACAAATAAAATAAAAAATTTCCATATAAAATATATATTAATCTATATAAAAATTTGAGATTAACACTTAGTTATTATTATTCTATGTACAAAAAAGCAAACTTGCACAAAAATATATTATTTTTTTATTCCTATTATCGATATCCCAAATCATATTCTAACTAATTTGATTCGAGTGTTTGAAAGTTTCTATTTAGGGGACGATTCCTCTAGTATAGCCAAAAACATATTATATTATATATATATATATATATATATATATAACTACCAATTCTTGTAAAAATATACTTAGTTTTACCCTTTTTTTTCTCTTTTTATTTAATTAAAATATTACATGCATGTAGACCCACATAAGTTTTTTTTTTTTTGGAATGGTAGAGAAATGTCTTCATACCAGTAATGCTTGTAAATGCAATGAATGAAGAAAAAAGAGAGACCCCACATGTGAGATGAGATTGGAGTAGATGCGAAATTGTAGAAACCAACCTTCAACCATCCTCAGCAGACATGGCTTTAGAGAGACAACATCCACTTTGTCATTCAGTCTTTGCCCTTTTACCTGATTATCAAGAAAAGTATTAAACTATCACAAACCCTACCGAAACGACATGATAAAATGATGAATCCAAGAGACAGATGATATTATTTTAAAAAAAAAATACGCAAATTACCTCATGAGCCAGAGAATAGTTAGTGACATGGCATGTTTCCACATTTGCAGCCAATAATCTTCTTACATCTATTATTTTATCTGTGGAGATACCCTTCATAACCCCCCCCCCCAAATATAATAAGAATCAGTCACTTACTCAATGATAATAATAATAATAATTGATAAATTTCTCATTATTTTTTATTTTGGTGAGATGGGTCATTATTTAATTTGCACAATTCCTAGATGCCATGAATATTGGTCATTTACATTTAAGCAAAGTTTTAAAATTTATATATAGAATTGCCTATTTCAAATGAATAGAACGAACAATTCACATATCTAAAATACAATGAAAAGAACATGAATCTCCAAATACGATGAAATGAACACCAAATCAAAGATTTCTAGAAAACAACATAATATTAACAATCAAAACTATGATTGCCCATTGATTAATCTTGAAATTAACCTCTAGTCAAATTTTCACAATATAGAATTAAAACTAAAATTGCCCCATTTCAAATGCAAATACTAATAAAGAAATCCAAAACTGTCGACAGGCAAATAAACATTTTCTTGCAAACAGGAGAGATTGACAAAGAAAGTTTGGTACCTTGAGTATGAGTTGTGACTCGTAGGGAGTGATGACTGTAATGTCAAGAACAGTAGGCACAACTACAAAAGAAAATGCTTTTGAATTCATTCGTTGGACATTTTGACGCTAAAAACAAGGAATTAAAATAATGAAATGACTTAAAAAAATTAAAAAAAAAAATCCACCGGGGGTGTTCACGTTTTTCTAACCTTTGTCTTCTTTCTTCTTCTTCTCTCCCTTTCCCTTGTTTGCCTTGCCTTTTCCTGCTCTTGGAGCCATTACTAGTCTTGTTCTTTACTTTTTTTTCTTGCCCTTTCAATTTAATTCTCTTCTGAAACAGCTGTGGGTGATAATCTCAAAGACTCAGATATCATTGCAATTTTAGTTAGAGAAAGACAGAGAGAGAGAGAGAGAGAGAGAGAGAGAGATGTACAAGCAAAGTATATGGAGAGACTAGAGAACGAAAGAGATGATATTGAAGAGATAGGATAAGGGTTTTGGGTTTACCCTTGTGGTGGATTTGAGAGAAAATCCTGACCTCACTTTCTCTCCTTCTCTGTTTGCTTGATGGCCCCCTCACCTTCACTCTCTCTCTCTCTCTCTCTCGCTTTCTCTATCTCACTCTCTACATGTGAGGTGCTTTTAAAGGCAAAACGATGCATCAAGTTAAAAGAACCAAAGCAAAGTTGGGGAGGGGGGGGGGTGAGGTTGAAGCAAATGACCCGAGTTTATGACACGTGTAATATTGATATTGGATAGTTGATCTTAGCCGTGCACTTTGTTTTTTCACATGTTTGAGTTCCAAGAGGCAAAATGGCATTTTTAGTGAAATCTAATGAGTCTAGTGACTAAAAAATTGATTATTGAATCAACGATTTGTCACAATTTTGATGGTAAGGTGTGCTTGGATTTAGTTTCCAGAGTAATTCTGTCAACTCCAATTGTTATTTCTTTGGGCGACAAGGAGAATATTTGACTCACTCCAATTTCCTGCCCATTATTTCACTTCTTATGTCACAAATTATTGTTTACTCTTGAGTTTTTAGAATAATTTTTTTATTATTTCTAAATTATATGAAAGGAAATTTTTTCTAATTTATCGCTAATCTAGTAATCGAATCTATATGTACTATCGCCGATCTACCGACCGAATCTATATATTAATTTCTCCCTTTTCGCACAAGGAGTTTTATGTACATTCATTCTATAAAACTTGTCGAATATATACTATGTATTTAATTTGTCAAATCACTTTCCGAACATATAAGCCGCAACTACTTAGAATCCCTTCTATATAAGATAAAATTTGGTATACATCGAGTGCAAGTAAGTTTGTCCATAATGCAAATAATTAAGTTTGTCGATAAGAGCTGTTAAGGTATATCATAAATTTTCATCAATGGGCGATGTATCATAAATTTTCATCAACGAGCGGACTGAAGTGAAAATGGGGTGCGAAGAAAACAAAAGGAACTTTTGGGTATAGTTGCGCTAGGCTAAGACTAGGCTTGTTATGAATCATCCATTTTCGGTCGGGCGGTCAGGTCAAGGTATCAAAAAAAATGAATCATCCATTTTCTTCTCAAGTCTTGGTGTGCCAAATTAATAGTTGAATTTTAAATTGTCAATGATATTTTTGAAGCTATAAAGTAATTTTCAATAAAAGTGATATCACATAGATCAAATGAATTAAACATATTTCATGACTTTGATTTTGAACAAACTTAGTTTTAAAATATAGAGTCGGAAATTAAATTCATTTCAAGCTAGTCTAAACATTTTTTAAATATAGAGATAATTCGAAATTGAATACCACATAGGGAAGAAAATGCCCTTTTTTGTGAGAATAACCACTGCATTTAGAGTTGATTACCCTTGAAAATAACATCCACTATAATGGTTGATCATTACTTGAGCTCTTTCAAAGTGGTTAATCATTATCTTATTTCTTTAGCCGTGATTAATCATTATCTGTTTTTTTCTAATGAGGGTACTATAAATATTGTAATAATAAGAAAAATAAGAAAGTTAACACTCGATTTAGGAGTTGAAATAGTAGCCAACTCCCATGATAATCGACGATATCACATTCAAAAGAAGAAATCACTATCAACTTTTAAACTAATCACCACCAACGGCCTATAAAGAATGTCTATATAACGGGGTACTTCAGCACAATCATGATCATCATCGACTATCACACTTTATCTTTGTCTAGGAGTAGAGGTAATCTAGTTGTAGCAAGTAGTTTGTAAACAACCTTTGTAACTTTAGCTCGATCCAAAGATTTGAAAGCTTAACTCAAGATGGGTCGGGACACTATGGAATATTGTGTGTAAAATGTCCTTTCTTCCATTAAATTTTATCTTTCGAACTTTTATTTTGAATTTACTCATTTCATTTTAATTGCATATTCAAGAAACACTTTTAAGCATAGTTTCTCTATAACATGAAGTGCTAGAGGCAAACCAAAGTGACCCACAATTCAATTTCGAAAGGGTAATTTTTCTGATTTTTAATTTCTCTTTAAATTTAAGAAATTGTCATCTTCTTTTAATCACAAATGTAAAATATGACAACTAAATAAAGTGAATTTAATACCAAAAAAAAAAAAAAAAAATCAGAATCATTCATATTTGTATAATTTTAAATTGATCAAAATATTTTTCAAATTAAGTAAAAAAAAAATATTTAAAATATGATTAAATAAAATATCATATATGATTCAATACATTTAATTTTTAACATATTTAATAACTTTGTCATTATCTCTTCGTAACAACACAGAAAATGTTTATACATTCTCCTAATGTTATTATATAGTAATTATCGGAGATAGAAAACCAAACTCTAATGATTCATTGCTTCATTTAAATATAACAATAGTTTGAATTTATATAGAAAATTTATTGCTACAAACGTATAAATAGAAAAATAGAAAAAATTAAATATAATTAAAATTAAATCAATTATTGATATATTCTGAATGATTTGATTTTGATAAATAATATTTTTTAACAATATTCGACACATTTAGTACGAAACTAATTACCTAAGAATACAAATGGAAGCAAAAGTTCAACGTATTTCTGGTGGGGGGGGGACGAGAGTCCAAAATTAGACACATATAACTTCTAAATCTTTCGAAATTTACTTTGATGGTCATTAACAAACACATTCAAAGGCGATTATGCTATTTAATAGGGCAAGTGGCTATAATTTCATTTTAGGTTAATGTCACATACTGATTAAGTAATTGATTATTATGTTTAATAGTATGTAACAAAACATTCAGTCAATTACTCTGCACCTAAAGTTTAAAATAAAATTAATAATCATTTAAGTACTAAAAATGATGTTTTCCTAAGTTAGCCACACATTGGTCCACCTTCTTGTAGGATTTCGGCAAATTTTAAGGCCTATGGGCCTGATTAGATTAGTCTCTTTGGACTTAAGCTTAATTTTGTGATTAAAGTTAAATGTTTAAGCTGTCCTCATTATCATAAAAAATCTTAATTTTAACTTGAAATTTTTAGTTAATTTGTTTTTTTTTTTTTTAAGTTTTTTGAATCAATTTTAGTAAAATAGATTTAATCAATCATATCAATAATAAGATATCTCGGCGTACTTCCAAACTATTTTTAGTTAAGAGAGATAGATCATCCCACATAGCACTAATGCAGTCACTCAAACTCCTTTTACTAAAAATAGTTGGAAGTAACTCTATACCGAGTTTTAATTAAGTTTGTATAAGTTAAACTTAATTTGCTTAACTTGTCTTGCAAAATTAAAAGTCCGAAAAAAATTTATAATCACGTTTCAAGCTGTTCGAGATATATGTTTAATTTTTTTATTATGTCCACAGTCCAATCCAAATCCAAGGGGCCACACCGATTATTTGGTCCCAAACAAATAATACTCGACCCCTTTACCTTGCTGAGTCTTGTCCAAACTATTTGAAATGAAAAGTTTTAATTATACTATAGAGTTGATTTACACCGACCGATATGATTAGTTCATTTAAAACACAATCGATACTAATTCCCGTGATTATGTCGATGAATGGACTCTATACATTAACAATGGGTTTTGAGGACTTAGACCTATGATTGAACATTTAATGAATGAGTTTGTGGAAAATGAAATTGAGATACTTATTGAAAGTGACCCGAAAAACTACATACTCTAGAGGAGCACCAATGACTTCTGAAAAAATAAAGAAAAACAAAAGTGAAATAAGAATTACATAAAGAAAATTTGGATGATGGGTGGTCCTTCATTCATCAATATGAATCTCCTTCTATAGCATGTCAGAGTTAATCCGACTTCAAATTGCAGATGACCCTTACCCAATTAGGTATAACTAGAGTTTTTTTTTACCATTTCTATCCGAGTTTGTCTTGCTTTTTTGTGTTAAAAGATTTTATTTTTGACTTATAAAATAAAATGAAAAATAAGAACTTTAAAATTTAAGTGAGAGGTTGTTTGCTCATTTTATTTAAAAAGGTTATTTTCTTCAATAGATTATATGTCAAAACAATTTATATAAATTTTAATACACCTAATAAAAATATATTAAAAAATAATTGATATTAAAATTCATAAATAATATATAAAATAAATAGTTTTATAAGTAATTCTAAAATATTCATAAATTAAAAATATTTTAATTTGTAAATAGTCTAAAATATTCGTAAATATTTAAACATACTTTTGGCTTATATATATTTATATGATAAAACTAAAATATTTAAAATAATTATGAACAATTTTATCGGCTCATGTTTTCATAAAAAAGAAGCGAGAGAGTAGATAAGTAAAATCTCTTAACAAAAACTTCTTATTTTCTATTTTCTTAGTTAAAAAAAGTCTTTTTTAAATAGATTTTGAAAAAAATTTTGGCCTATTTTTTAAATTTAAGCCGCTTTTAGACAAAAAATAATAATAATTAATTAAATCAAACGAAACCAGGTATAATCCCCATCATATGCATAGCTTATACAAATGTCCGACAATCGATTATTTAAAATTTAGTATCAACGGCATTCTTATGTTGTCTCCTAAATTAGATTTATGTCCATCGCCATTTCTAAGATGATCTTTGTTAGTAACTACTCTCCAAAGATTGGAATATAAGATCTTAGTATCACTCTGGTAATGTCATATCTAACATGGTTTTGCAGTGGAAAAACATGTTTAAAATCCTAATTATATCCTTTCGTACCCAATATGGGAAAAACTATAAATAAATATAGATAAAACTCCAAATAAAGTGTGGATCACGTTGCTAAAAAGCAAGTATGGATAATGAAAGAAGGGTCCAAGTTCTAGCCTCCTACAACTCTGTTTTTTTTTTTTTTTTTTTTAATAAATCACATAATTATGATTAAATCTGATTCTAATTAAATAATTGATTTCCTTGCCAATGAAAAGTTAAATATTGGTTTTTTGCCCTTAAGAACTAAATCTGAGTTTAGATATATATATATATATATATATATATATATATATATATATTCATTCTTCTTCGTATTATGACTAATTTAGTTTAAACGATTGTTGAACCCTTTATAGAGAGATTTCTTTCAATATATTTTTTTTCTATTTTTAATATTTGAATTTAATTAAACGATCCAATATCCTTTACATTAGATTTACTATCCGTCGATCACATGCATTTTATTTTTGTGGTTCACACTCTTGTACCATCCATTGTTTACCTGTACCGCACTACCCTACATAATCTTTGCTAAACTTTTATAATGATTAAATTAACAATCCCCAAGGGGAAGATGTTGCCACTCGTATATCACTTGCTTAGGCATCAATTTCACCAAATAGTAGAGAGCATTATTCTTGCAGATTGGGAAAAGCATGCACGTGAAAATCGACTAAAAATAGTACTAAAGGACCACATGCCGCTTGAGAGAGACATTAATGACAAAGCAAAGCTGCTGTTCTATGTCTCATATAGCATATAATCTGTCAATAATTATTTATCTATATATATGTTGTCACGTTTATAATTTGTGTTCTACAACTATTAAAAATAGCATTAGGTTTTTTTTTTTTTTTTTTTGACAATTTCAGAATAGAATGCATGTGGGATGGACTTTCATTTCACTAAGACACCATCGTGTATAGTTTAATTATATTAAACTGTCCTACAAGAGTGAGCACCACAACAAATGTTTGTTATTCAACTATTCTTTCTGCATTGTTAGAACAACTGTGGGAAATTATTTCTATTGTATTTTATTATTATATTTTTTATTTGAAAAATTTTTATAAAAGTATAAAATTTTACATATATATTTAAATTTTTATTAAAATTAAAAAAAAATACAAATATCAGATTTTGATTTTTCCAAAAATACCATAGTAATGATACCGGATATCTTGAGAACATTAGGCATTGTGACAAAGATCATGGGTCACACGAGAATCAGAAAGATCATGGGTTGCTGTCGACATCTGGTTGATTTACTGATTAGATACCGATTTCTTATAAAAAGATCTTAATTTCGAATTTTGTATATGAAAAAAATATGAGTAATGAAAATTTTGCCCCTTAAATATCCAATTCAAATCAAATTAGATTTAATCGGGTTTAATGTAATTATTAAATACTCATACTTTATAAAAGAGAAAAAAAAGATCATGGGCCGCAGTCCAATACCATGCCGAGCCTCGCTATTCCATTGCAAACCAAAGCATAGGCCGAAGGACTCGAGTGACGCAGAGCCCTATTAATGATTTGGTAAAAATTTTAACCGCGGCTAGAAGTATGTCTTGGTTTGCAATCAACAGACAATTAGCATAACGGATAAATCGTTATATTTTTTAACCAAAGTTATAAATTTGACTCACGATTTAGATATAAAATCGACTATGTTGGGAGACCCTTACCTTCTAAGAGAGATCTTAGTCGGGTTGACTCGGATAATCGGGATGAAATTCCAGATAACGGGTGGTGGACTAAATCCAAAAGTACCAAAAAAAAAAATCTTGGTTTGCAATTTATGAACTATTTGAGTGTGTGATGTGCATATTAGATTAATTCTACCATCATCACTTCGAGATACACGAAAGTTTCAACTTATAAATGGATTAATCAACGAAACTCACTCAACTAAATAGAAACCTCTCCCTGGGATAGATACAACAATATAGAAGATATCAAAATTTTTTAAGTTGAATGGTCGAAAACTCTACCCTCTTAATTAAAAAACTCGAATTCGATTTCTGAGAATAGAGAAAAAGGATTTAAAAAAATCAATTCTTTAATGGATTTTACAATACTCGAATTAGATTAATCGATTGAAGTTTGGATATCAGTTGATCCAATACCAAAAAAAAAAAAAATGATATAATCAAGATCTTTAAACTAGTAAAATTAATTATTTAGTAAGAGTTTCTTTTTCCATGTATTGGAACCGGGTACTATCAAACATGGAGATTGGTTTTTATGGGGTCGGTACACTTTGTTTATTCCTAAAATTGATATGTTGTTTCTTAAATAGTTTATTTGTAATCCTATATATATTTGACAACAATGATATGAAAATAAGTTTTGAGTTCTCCGAACTTGCCTAGGGTGAATGATTTTTCATTAATAAAGCAGATTTAAATATGGTTTTAATACTATATTATAAAAAAATAGATCATGATTTTAATACCATATTAAGGATAATTTTGAATATGACTCTAATACCATATTGGAGATTAAACAATATAAATAATATAGAAAATTCATTGTTAAAAATATAGAAACAATTATTATAAATATGTAAATAAATAAAATCAAATATTTTTAAAATAAAAAATCAATAATTGATTTATTTTAGATACATAATATATTCTAATAAAGTCATATATTCTCATTATATAATTCAAATATGCTCCATTGTTTTAATTAACTGTTAGAATATATTTGGTTTATATAAAAAACCAATTGTTAAAAATATAGAAACAATTGTTACGAATATGTAAACAAAAAAATCAAATATTCTTAAAATCAAATAAATAATCAATTTGATTTTAATATATAATATATTCTAATAAAGTCAATTTTAATTAAGTATTATAATATATTTTGTTTATCTAAAAAATTCATTGTTAAAAATATAGAAATAATAGTTACAAACATGTGAACAAATAAAATCAAATATTTTTTAGTTGATTTGATTTTAAAACAAAATATATTCTAATAATGTCCAATATTCTTATAATATAATATCTTTTATCCCTTCAAATTCAATATGGTATAATAAAAATTACTTGAATTTGAAAGTAATAATAAGTATATTAGAAGATAGTTTGAATATAGTTCCAGCACTGGCTATCTCTGGCTCTGGCTCTTGTTCTGGCACTCGGTCTTGACTTTGGCTTGGGCTCCGGCTTTAACTCTAACTCTTGGCTCTTGCTTTGACTCTGACTTTGATTGTGGCTCTGGTTGTTGGCTCTGATACTATGATAGAATAAATTTAAATATGGTTTTAATGTCATGTTAGAAGAAATTGGAACATGACCTTGATACCATCTTAATAACAATTTTGAATATGTCTCTAAAATTATATTGAAATAGTTGAATATGGCTCTGATATCATATTAAAGATAGAAGCGATATAATAATATTAAATATAATTATCTATTATTTCAATTAACTATTATAATAAATTGGATTTATATAAAAAAAAACTTATTACTAAAAATATAGAAACTGTTACAAATATATAATTAAATAAAATCAAATATTTTCATAATATTTTCTAACCAAACATTGGTCGTGTTCAGTGGTATCCATGATTAGCAACATAGAGAGGTTTTAAGGGTTAAATTGTTACCCAAAAGGTTTCAAATAAAAAATTCATCCATTATCATGAACAAAAATGGGAATGAGAAGTCCAACGAAGTAGGTTCTTATATCTCAATTACATGGCCTATATAACTCGCCATGGATTTCCTACAAATTTATTGAGTCATTTCCTTCTCCCTAAAGCGCCTGCCAATCTTCAAGAATCTCAACAAGTTCATAGTTTCAAGGTATTGCCAGTTGTTCATCTTAATTCATGTAAAAGGAGGTAGACAATCTTAAGTTAAGTGGAATTCGCAATGCTACCCTTTAAAATCAGGCATGCTTTCTTTTGATATGTCTAAAGTATAAGAACAATTAATACTTGGAATTGAATGCAAATAAGATATACCACTCGAAATGTTTTTATAAATAAGAAATGAAGATGAGTCAATATAAAGAAAAAATAAAAAAGCTTATGTTCATAGTGATGCAACATTTCAAATCTTGACTAAGGTGTTGAGGATTGGCTACTAGCTATAAACTAATAGCTAAAAACTATTGCTAAGTTAATGTATATTCATAGTAATATAACACTTCAGATCTTGACTAACATGTTAGGATTGGTTGCAATTTATTGAATAATGATTAAAGATTATCGCTAAATTAAGCTATCTTACAATTAGTCCTAAGATAGATAAATATTTTGTGATAATTGATGTCAAATGTTAATCGAGAGTTATGTGTTTTCCTTCATGGTTAAGCCTCCTTTAATATAGAGCACTGTCCTTTATATAACTTCCACCTAGCTTTTCTCCTTCATGCTCTATCATATTAGTGATCATGGGCACGAAATATAGTAGTAAGAGAAGGTAAAGATGCCAAGCCATCAACTATCATCACGGTCTCCATATTTTCAACCTTATTTAGGGTCTATAAGGTGATTGTCTTGACTGCAAAATATAAGACAGGTCAGTGTAGCTTGATAGAAAATTTAATAATTAGAGAGAATAGTTTTTATAGACACAAGATCATACATGGATTCTAAAAATACTACAATTAGAAAACATTACAAGAAAAACTTGACTTCAAATACATAAATATACTGAGCGGAAGAAGATAAGATCAAAACTGATCAGATGCACCAGGTTCTTCTCTTGATAAAATTTATCAATATTTGTATTAGTTAGACAATAGATGAATTGAGAAGAGACCCAACACTCTATAAAAACATAGGCAAGTTAGGTTTTCCATCAATAAGCCCTAATGGGTCTAGTTGGCTTACACAAATTAGCCCAATATTATTAAGTAGAACAATAAACCAACTAAACAAACCAACCTTGTAGAGCCACCTTATATCTCCTGTTGAATCATATTATCTTTACTTATCACAATTAATATAAATTCATATCTAGATTAAAAATTTAACATTCTCCCACTTGGACAACATTAATCGTGACTGACTCTTTAGATCAAGATAGTATTTTAAAAATTTTATGAGTTCAATTTAAAAACTAGATTACTTAAAAAGTTATTCTAAAATATCGTTGTGTCAAATATGGTCTTCAACATTAAATTCTGGTCATTCTCCCACTTGGATAACATTAATTGTGACCAACTCCTTATATCAATATAGTATTTTAAAAATTTTATGAACTCAATTTAAAAACTAGATTAGTCAAAAAATTATTTTAAAATATCATGTGTTAAATAAGATTTTTAATATTGAATCACAACCGAATTTAAATCAATTAATGCAACACTGTTCTTTCAATGGTCACTAATACTGATAAATTTTATCCATATGAATAAGATGTAGTTGTATAACAATTGATAATAGCACCGACTTTAGAGTTTATAATATATTCTATCATTGTGGGTTACTAATTTCTCTTTTTTATGCATCAAAGCAAAAAATAATTTTTATTGTTTAAGTAATTTATACATGTATGTCTTAAATTTAACTTTCATGATATCTTTATGTGTTATAAAATATACATATGATCATAATCATAAATGCTTTAAGCTCTTACTTAAAATTGACAATAGTTTTAAAATTTCGCACAAATATAAACAATTATTATTACGAGAGTCTGCTTGACACTTGATAATTTATTGTTTTAGATCATTATTTGCAAAGAAATATCATCTATAAAGAATGAGAAAACTATGTTTGCTCTCACTTACTTTGTGATATGTGCACACAACCAAGTTATTTTTAGCAAATCCAAAAGATGTAATTATTTTATCAAATTTTAGGTACCATCGTCTATATGCTTGTTTGAGCTCATAAATAGACATTTTAAGTTTGCATACAAGAGAATACTTACCATCTTCTAAAAACCCATTTGGCTGCATCTTGTAGAGCTCCGGAATAAGGTCTCCCTTAAAAATTCAGTTTTGACATCCATTTGATGTAGGTTTGAATCATAATGAGCTAGAATTGTTATACTCTCTAAATGCATAGTTGGATGACACAAGAGAAAAAGTCTCATTAAAATTGATCTCTTATCTCTAAATAAAATTTTGGACAACTAATCTTGTTTTAAACCTTTTAACTTTCCTTTTAGAGTCATTTTTTATAAACTCATTTGCATCTAGTAGGCTAATAGCCTTGAGGCAACTCAACAAATTCTCGGATATTATTATGATTTGCACTCATCTCTTGTTGCATCCTAACATATGTCAAAATGAGGACCAAAAATAGTTTCTGTAAAGGTAATTAGATAAACGACATGGTTTATGTCATAATCACGCTTTCCCAAATATAACACAAAATTTGATAAAATAACAAATCTCCACTCTTTGATATATCTTATGAGAGAAAACTATGCAATTTTATCTTGTGGTTTGTTAACACTAAATATAATAATTTAGTTGGGTGAATATATTATTTATAAATTTTGATTAGTTACAAGGATTTAAAATTAATTTACACAAATAAACAAGGAAAATGCAAGGAAAAATTGACACACATAATTTATAGTGGTTCTACTTTCTTGATATATGTTCACTTCCAGACTTTACCTGGATTTTCAAATCTACTATTATATTCAAAAAATTACAAACTAGCTTTCGGTGATGTTAGTGAACCATACAAGTACTTTACAAATACTTCAACTTGGTTTTTCATTGGATAAATCAAAAATCTAATATGATACCTCTCTTTATCTTTTACACACAAACTTAGAATAATGAGATTCCAATTTTATACAACAAGTCGAGAGAAAATAAAAAACAGGATGAAACTCTTAAACTTCAGATTGCTTGTTACAGTTCAGATTGAGAAATAAAGAACAGAGCTTGTCGATGATGTTCTGAGTGTTGTTCAAGATTTTTTCGTAGCACTTTCTTCTCTGTTCTTGAATTGAATTTATAGTCGAGAAATCAAGTTTAGCCGTTAGAGATCATTGAATGCATTACAATGTTTGGTAAGGTAGGTGAACAGTACATTAAATTCACAGAAGCTTTTCTAAATAAATGAATGTTAGACACAGCAAGTCAATTTGTCGAGACTATAGGCTGACTTGTCTTTACATTTTAAAATCCTAAGTCGTCTTGATGAGTGCTTGAGTCTACTTGTCAAGATTTGAAGTGTGAGAGGTGAGAGGACTTATGTAGACTATGAGCAACCTTGTCAATTCATAAGACTTCTTATAACAATAATGAGTCGCCTCAAGCTTGGTCTTTCAATTTACAAGACGACTTGTTTTTATGATAAGACGACTCACATGTTTAAGTTTATTTACTAGGTCGTCTTGTTGAATTCACCAAGACGACTTGTGCTTTGATTTCCTATGATCAGGTCGCCTTGTGTCTATACTTGAGTCATCCTAGGCATATGCAGTCATACAGAGATATGTTTTCCTTAGGTCATCTTGTCCAATTCATGGAGGCGACTTGTGTTTTTATTTTTTATGTTCAGGTCGCCTTGTATCTATGTTTGAGTTGTCTTAGATATGTGTAGACATACACTTCTGTGACATGTCTTTCTTAGGTCATCTCATGTCAATACTCAAGTCACCTTAGGTTCTTTGTGTAGACAGACTTCTGAGACTTGAATACCTTGGTTCGTCTTATTTCCAAGATTAAGTTGTATTACTTTTAGTTGGGTCGTCTTACTTTTAGTTGGGTCGTCTTATGCTTTCGATTGAGTCGCCTAAAGTGTGTGCAGATTTAAACTTCTGAGACCCAAATTTATCAGGTTATCTTATTCTAAGTGTCAGGTCGTCTTTCGTATTATACAGACTTAGACTTCTGAAACTTGATTTCTTCAGGTCGTCTGATGTCTATTCTTAGGTCGTATTGAGTGTTTGTACTTAATCAATTTTCTCTCATTCATATTTATAGGTCGTCTTACACTGTATGGGTAAGACAACTTGTTTATCTAGAAATCAATTTTAACAATTTTCTAATTTATTTCCAATTTAAATTAATTACGTAAAATCAACATTCCCAATTATCATCAAAACCTATTTTATTCAACATGGTTGAAGAATTTTATCAGAAACATAGAAATCTTTGTTCTTCAATGGGAGTAACCACAAGTTCAACCTCCACAAAACCTGGATCTATAGATTGAGGAACCTATATTATTTTAGTATGCGCATTCTCTTTTGTGGTACTAGATTCAGTTTCATCAGCCACATTGTGTTCCATAAATTTCGATGTTTGTAATTTACAATTCTACCATCTTCATCTCAACAATAAAATCTATAACTTTTGAAATACTCAATGATGATGCATGGCCCAAGGTATATTACCAAAAAGATTAGAAACTTATTCTGGGTCCATTAAATCAGATCCATCAAACCAAATGCACCCATAGCTCTTCAATCATTTCACTTCTTGATGAATGTGTCTCATAACTATAATTCATTCGATCATGTAATAAGCACGACTTGAAATAATCCATGAAGAAAATAAATCCTTAAGTGGATTCAAACTTTTTTTATGTGGATAAGAATCTTACTCATTCTTGGAATAGTCTTACAGAACAAGAAAACATGCCTCAATAGGCACCCTTGATAAGGCGTGAAGCTCCTGCAACTATAGGGACTTTTCTTGATCAACGAAATAGCATATTTTTAAGAGACTTTTGACTATAGTTCCTGTAATTTTAGAGATTTTCAAAAATTTCTTCACAAAAAAGTAGAGTTTCAACACTCTAATACTTTACGGAACTTTCCAAGGACCATGGATATATAAGTACAACATTAGCTACTACACAGGTAAGTTCTCTAAGAACCTCACACATCAAACACACCGACAACACAAAGTCAAGACACCATTGTTCTCAGTCTATTTTTCATATTTTAAAACTGATCTTTCTGACTTGAGTATCGGAGTCTCTTCGTCGGAGTATCCTCTTACGATATTTATAGGTTTCATACCTCACGAAGATTTGAATCATCTCTCAATTCAAGACTCCTAGTCAGACAGACAGAGCAGATATTTGTAGAGAAAACCCATCTCTATTACTCAGAATATCCAATATTACAACAACAACTAGATTTAGAATGCATTTTACTTAAGGCTATAAAGGCACACCTTTGAATAACATCTCCATACTCGTATGTGATTCAAACTAAGTTTTCATATAGTCCACAACTCAAATAGAGTTTTAGTAATAGACATGATATATAAAATTAATTCGATAGGTTAATATAAAAAATAGTTAGAAAAATTAGCCCTACCTCCTCATCATTTCTTTAAGTGTCCTGCTTTGCCTTTCAGTGACACAATTTTGTTGAGAATTACCTGACATGATAAACTAAGCAATAATGCCACAGTTTTCCAAGTATTTAGTAAACGGATCTTTAACTTAACACTGCAACCTCATGTATGTTATAATACTTACCTCTTTGATCAAATCTTACAATCTTGATGGCTTTTTTCACCTATTTCTTAACTACATTCTTGAAGATTTTGAATTCATCAAGAGTTTCTAATTTTTTCCTAATCAAGAATATATATTCATATTGGGTAAAATCATTAATGAATGAAATTAAATACTTCTTGTTACATATTATAGGTAGACAATAACTACTTTTGTTTATACGAATAATCTATAGAAAATCATTACTAGAATTGAACTCTTTTTATTAAGGTTGATCATTTTCTCTCTACAACAGTCAACATATGAATCTAGATTATCAAAGTTGAGAGTATAAAAAATATTATCTTTTATCAATCTTTTTATTTTTTCCTTATAAATGTGGTATCTTTTATGCTACAACATGAAAAACTTTTATTTAATTAGGGGTTTTCTTGTAAGAATTTGTTCAACCTTTACATGCTATGGTACAAATTTCATTTCAAGTCAAATACAATTTATATAATCTATATAAAAAAGCAAAATGACCAACAACATTTGAATCATAAAATAAAGAAACATTCATATTCTTAAAATCCAAAGTGTAATTTTTATTTTCTAAACCTGAAATTGAAATCAAATTCTTTTTGAAAAATAGTACTTATAAGGTGTTTCGCAAAATGATTATAAAACCAGAATTTAGATTTAAACAATTCACTCCTATGAATTCTACATCCACCTCCATGGTATTGCCACACACAAGTTTGCTCTCTTTTCTATTTGACTTCGTTCTATTATGAACCCCTATAAAGTGAATGCAATATGATTAGTTACTCCATTGTCAAGCCATCAAGAGCTAAATGGGGCCATAGCCAAATTGGATTCATATAAAATAAGGGTCAAAGAGTTAGCAATATTCTTACGTTTCTCTAAATAAACTTTATATCTGAGACCGTTTGCCTTAAAATGATGACCATTCTTTTTACAAAATGATACATATGTTTCTTAAAAGCAACTTTGTTGGCACCGATAGCATTTTTGACTAACCAGATCTATTGTTTTGAACCTTTTTAAGAGTAGAGAATTTTGATATTTTACCATTTCCTTTGCCACTAAGTTTGAATACAAAAAGTGCGGTTTGTGATTTCTCACTTAGTTTTTCTTGCTTAGCAACACATCCTGTGAACAAGTCATTAATACGCTATGCCTCATCTGAGAATTGTAGGTGATCACAAGAAAACCAAAATCAATAGGAGGGTGTTCAATACTTGATGGACAATATAGTACCAAGGAGAGAAAGGTTCAAGACTTTTAGCTTATTCTAATAATGGACCATTTTGATAATGTATTCCTTGATACTTTCAATTTTATCATACATTATAAAATAAAAATCCCACTAAAATGTTCCTATTTCAGCATTTGCTAAAATCTTATATATTTAGGATATAATAGTCAAGATCTCCTTGGCCTTAGTAATGCTAGGAAGACCACTCAATAGATATTTAGGAATCGACATCTTTATAGTAAGAACACATATAATTCGACTTCAACCAAGCTGCATGTACTTGTTTTATTTTTGTTGTAATCATAGCCAAATCCTCTTCTACTATCTCAATAACAACTTCCACTTCTTAAAATTTCAATTTCTCGATAGTGACCTTATTATTGTTGACATAAAAGATGACTGAATAAATCAAATACAATGCAATAAATTAGCAAATTGTAGAATAATATCGTAAAAGTGATATAAAAATATCACAATTAAAAATTTCGATATATCATTATGTGACATAAAAGATGACTGAATAAATCAAACACAATGCAATAAATTAGCAAATTGTAGAATAATATCGTAAAAGCCATATAAAAATATCACAATTAAAAATTTAGATATATCATTATGCAACACCTTTAAGTAGATTACATAGCATGCAATTCCAAATTTTTCACATGAAACAATTATGAAATATATATATATTTTTTATATATCTACTTCCTTTAGTTGAATATACATTTTAGATAATCTACTTTCTAGTTAGATATCTCATATGATATCTCTAAATTTTATACAAAATCAATACATTTGAATAGAAGAAATTTGTACTTAATCAGACACTTAATATTGAATTTTAAAGATCTTATAAATAAAATGAATAGTTCACTTTGGTGGTAATAATTCAATGAATTCATAAAACTTTCTTTTATGTCCGAAAACATTCTATATTAACTATAAATAAAAACTTTAATGGAGTGATTTTTTATAGACACAAGACCATAGATGTCTTTAATCACACCCTAATATGTAATATAGTCTATCTGAGATACGCAAATTACCTCTTAGTAATGTTTTAATTTAATTATACTAATGAATTGTGATTTTACTTAGATAACAAAATACTCTTCATTGTGATGTTAATTATCTCAAATGTATCAACGTTGAATTTTATGGGATATGAAAGTGTAATATCTCAAACGTCACATAAAAATAAAATTTTCATATATATTACATACAATAATTAATTTTATCATGTCTTTACATAAATTTACGAGATCAATTTATAATTTAGGGTTTTACACAAACTCATCATATACCAAAATTAATTTAATCCCTAAAATTAAATTAATTTTACCTATAAAATTAATCTCTATACAGGTAATATAAAAATTATGAATTTACTGTAAATTTTTCGTGACCATGATTGTTTTATTTATTAAAATTATCGATAATGTATACTTATAATTCACATAAATTATGGGGGAAAAAACAGAAAAACATGCTTTTACATTCCATAATATATGGCTCCTCCCTTTCGGTCTCTTTTATTGAAAAGAAAACTGCAATCAATTGAAAAATATAAACTTTTATACATAGTGCATGAAAAACAAAGCCACAAAAAATTGGAGTTAATGAAACAATTCATAGAATGTGAATATGTATGTGTGTGTGTGTTGCACACGAATGACAAAGTCACAAAAATGTTTTACAAGGGGCTGGTTCTACATATAGAGTGTCAATTGCAAAATACAAAACACTTTGTTTTCTCTATTTTGATGCACAAACATATTTTTTATTTTTCTTATTTTTAAATTAATGAATCCTATTGACAAAATGTGCTTTAATGATAAACAAAACTAGATTAAATTTATGAAAGAAAAATTTAGAAATAGTTAAATTAATGTAAAAATATTTTTAGTCAATTTACTAAGTTAGTCAAACTAATAATAACAGATTGGTCGATCCACATAATAGACAAGTCAACCTATGCAATAAGAGAGTTAAAAATTTAAAATTGTAACGGTCGAAAAATTTGTATTCTAAATGTAAAAAATTAAACTAAGTCAACTTGGAGAGTTAAAGTTTAGAAAAGAAAATAAGTTGACAAGTCAACCAATGAGTTCTTAAATCAATCTGCTCAGTTGCTTGCTCAACTCAAATAAGATCTCATCAAAAGAATTGAGTCAACTTGATGAGAACATATGTTAATATGATGAAAATACAAGTCGTCAACTAGTATGAAGTATGAAGTCGACCCACTTGAAAAAAAGTTTTATTGGTTAAAAATTTGAAAAGTACATACAAACAAGTCAACCCGATAAGAACATAAGTCAACTTACTCAGCTAATTTGATAAAAAAATTGACCTCATAATTAAAGGTATCGACCCACTAAGTTTAAGTCAACCTACAGAAAAGTTTAAGTTGACTCATAGATGAAAATTTTAAAAAACACTAACATTAGGCAACCTAAAGAGCAAAAACAAGTCAACCTAAAGTAATAACAAATTAACTTGAAACAATATCAAGTTGACCCGAATTTAGAAATATTTATGTGTTGATATAGTAGAGTTGTGATGATAAAAGATCAAAAGAAAAATAGTTCAAAAAATAAGAAAAATACTTTAAAAATTCAGAAGTCTACCGTACATGTCGACCTCGCTAGAAAACACATTAACCTGTGACATTCATGTGCACACATCGACCTGTTTGATATTCTTATCGACTTGAGCCAAACGATTTTTATAAAAACATATTCACAAATCACACATCGACCTGCACTAATCACATATCGACACAAAGAATAGAAAACACATTAAGATATCGATGTGTGCACAAATTTTGTCAATATAAGACTGTAGGAATAGTACACATCAACCTATTTTACAACATATCAGCCTAAACAGTGTCATGTCCATAATTTCATACACTATGTCAACCTATTCAACTTCTTAACAGGAACTCATCAGCCCGAGTGGTTAACACATCAGCCTATTAGTTCTTAACTCTGAAACACACACATCAATCCGTTACTGTACTTGTCGATCTGGTCAAAAAAACACATAGACCAATTCACTTAAACACGTCGACCAATTAAATAAATTAATAGCGACACACATCAATCATTGATGAGCATATGTCGATCCGTCCATTATGTTTCTGAAATAAACATATATCAACATAGTAAAAGTCTTGTCAACCTATAGAAACACATTAATCAATTAATTTACTCAAATCCACCAGTCGAAAATTACACAGTAGCATGTCGATATATATTATCAGATATGTCGACCTAATGAGTGTTTACTCATTAAAACATATGTCGACCCGTTATCATTTTGTTGATACAACATATGCACATTAACCAATTGAGCTACACACGTTGATCAATTTATTATCTGAATAGAAATATTTCGATATATTGAAATGAGTTGTCAACCTACTCTTCACAAAATCTGAAACATTATACATCGACATGGCTGAAAACTTATCGACACATTTGAATAAATCGGCCAATTAAAAATCGAATGTCTACCAATTTTATTTAGCACAGTTCTTTGTCGAACCAAAATAGTCTCTTGTCGACTTGTTCATATAGAAATATACTAGAAATGTTTCAAATTCAGGTCGATATCCATATTAAGTTTGTCGACTTGCATGTGTAAAAAATCAGATATGGTAAACAATTTTGAACCTAACGAACCCCTTATTTTTTCGATTTCTGAAATGTTTATATTTCTATCAAAACTAACATTCGAATGCAACGCAAATAAAGTTTGATTAGCTTATTTAAAAGAGGCGCCCGTAAAAGGAATGAAAATTCAATGTGAACGAAGGAACAGTTGCATAAACTTTAATGGCAGAAATTAAATATCCAATGTTCGAATACAATAACCACAAAAAACCTTCAACAGATCTATTCAATATCTCAATAAATACTGGAAAATGGAAAATGAGGGGGACACGAAATAGACAAGATACAATAACTTGAATTAAAAGCTTTATTGAATGCTTTCATCTATGTGTATTTAAAGTTTGAAACTGTATTAAGTCTCATAAAATTTTCTTACACTGTCAAATTTGAGAAAAACAAGTCTCAATTCTTGACATTTATTTCATAGATTAATTTGAGTATCAAAGACTAAGAAGTGAGTGTCACTACCTTAAGTTTAGAGAAGTCAAATTCAGTCCGAGTAAAATTGAATTGTGGTGTTCAAACGTAACACTTATGAGGTTGAACTTGAACTTATAATCCATTTTGTAAACTAAGTATTTAGTGAAAAATTCATGGGGAGTTTGAGAGTGAACGTATACCAAATTTGGTGGAACCACTATAAAAATTCTCTGTGTCCTCTTTAATTGTTTTTACTTATTGTCATATTGTTTTAATTTTCAAAAAGTTATAAAAATTCATATTCAACTATTCACACATCCTCTCTAGTTGAATAACACTATGAAAAGTTGAAGTTTAAATTGATTCATAAAAATATTAAATCGACCTAGGTTTTCAAAATATGAAAGAAGCTAAAAGTATCAAGTCGACCCAAAATGAGAGTAAGTCAACCTGCATAAAATTAATTTAGAAAAATTTAAAGAAAGATAAAGTCTAAGTCGACTTAAGTGTAAGACGAGTTGACTTGCCTAAGTTCAAAATATTAGGAAAAAAACAATAAAACACTAGTTAACTTGAGCTAGGAGTCGATATACAAAAATGCATAGCAGTGAAAATGTTAAGTATCATAAACTCAGGTTGATCTAATACATATACGAGTTAACTTATATGAGCACTAAAGTATATTTAAGATGAATGGAGTACAAATTGACTTGAAAAACAGACGAGTTGACCTAAGGAGTAAATAAGTCAACCTACACAAGGAAAATTTTAAATCTGCTCCAACACGAGTTAACCTGAAGAGCTAATAAGTCGATCTACTTAAGTTGGAAGACTTGAAGACTATATTCTAGTAAATCTCTAGTCGACCTAAGTGAAGAACAAGCTGTCCTAAACTAAGCTTAACTCATGCAAGACTAAATAATAAGTTAGCTTATGAAAACAAAAAGCCGACCTGCTGTGTGTAATAATTAGTTTAAGTTGTTAAGTCAATAAGTCAACTCGTGAAGCATTATTAGGTCAACAAGTCAAAATAAGTTACCTTAATAATGCTCATTTAATGAAGCAAATGGTTAGTTCTATGAAACATTAAATGAGCATTTAAGTTCTTCTAATGACACTTTTACCAACTCTCTATAAATACAATATTTTAACTCAAGCAGCATAACATAGCACAATGATTGAGCAATAAAGATCAGACAACAAGTTGTGAGTAAAAATTCTTTTTATGTTATATTATTTGTTTGTGTGTTTCAACAATATATCGAAATTAAAAATTTATCGTTGTATTTTAAATACTTGCTCTTAAACTGTAAAAAGACTAGAAGAAATGTTCTTTTGGATTTGGTATTAAAGTTTTAAGTGAAACACATGAGATATACTAACACTTATAGAAAACTAGTGGACAGTGTTGAGCAATACACTATAAAAGGTTCGACTAGTATCTGTGTAACTTAGATGGTTGTCTGTACTATTTTGTGAAAAAATAATGGATCAAAATTTCGGTAAAGCTTGAAAGTAGACGTATGTTGGAGGGGTGGCACTATAAATCTAGTGTGTGCAATTTCTCTCTTTCTCTCTTCAAAATTTAGAAATGTCAAAACAATCTATTAACCTCCTTTAGATTGTTTGTATTGTGTCTTTCAAATTCTAAGATCATGTATGTATCATTGATATTAATTAATATAAAATTAGAGTATAATTTTTTAATACACAAGATCATACATCAATTATTAGAATACAACAATCATAAAGGGTTATGAAAAAAATCTAATTTTGAATTCATCAATAAACTAAGTGGGAGAAGATAAAATCGAAAGTGTTCAGTTACTTCACATTTTTCTTTTTTAAATCTCATGACCTAGATCACTCAGATGGTAGAAATAAACTAATATTAGAGAGACCCCAAATCTATTGAGAGGGGATCTAACACTCTATACAAGAGTAGGCATGTTAGAATTTCCATCAAATACTAATTTTATGCAAATTAATCCATTTATTATGAATTACAATGATAGATTACTAAATAAACAAGTTTATAGAGCCACTTTACGTATTTTATGGGATAATATTATCTTAACTTAAACACAATTAATATAAATTCATATTTTACTTATTAACTTTGAATTATAAGGCTTACTTTTCCAACCTTATCATTGAACATTGCCAGGAAATTTTGTGGCTATTACATTTTTAGACCAACCACAAGATAGGGTAATCTTTGTTGCCCACAATAAATGCATATGGTAGAGTATTTTATAAAATTTGATAATAGAATTTTTTTAAAATTTTTTGTGTCTAATGTACAATAACAAAATAATTTTATGATATACCATTGAGTTACATTAGAAAGGCTTATCTATGATATGATATAATATAATTTACGTTGAAGAGAGTTTTGTCACCAAAAAGTAAAATATCTATTAAGGTAGTGCTTGGTAACTTTCTTTAACTTATTTTATTTTATTTACAAAATTGGTTTTTTTATTTTTGAAAAATTTTAACTGATCCACACTATAAAATTTTCCCATCATAAATGAAGGTAATCGATATTCAGAAACTTGGTCGGTAATGATTTGATATTCGAATTCAACACCTCTACTGAACCAATTAATGATTCACAAGATATTCTAGCCATAATAATTTATCAAATTGCATTGTAAATTGAGGTGATGGAAAAGATTAGAGAGAAAATTGATTAGTTAATTAATTGATTAAGGCTTTATTTTAGTATATTCTTATTTTTGTTTTGAAGGATTAAATTTAGTTAAAATTTGACAATTTACATTTTTTCTTTAATTTCGACTATCGAGGGGAACAAGATTGTCTTTTCTAAAAAATACTCTACCACTTATCGGGTTATTTACCAAAATATTGGTATTCAAAAAAATTTATTTAAACATGGTGTTTTTTTTTTGTTTCCTAAAATATCGATTTCGCACTCATAGAATGCGAAATCAAGGTTATTTATTTTTATTTTTATTTTTTTTAAATTCAATTTTCGCACTCTGTAAGTGCGAAAATGAACTATGGCACTGTTTATTTTTGCACTCTGAGAGTGTGAAAATGAATAATGCTCATCTAGGGTTTTTTTTTATTATTATAAAAAATACAGGTAGATGGATTCGAATGGCATGCAAGTAATAACCAGTAGACTATAATATCTTAAAAATTTTTTACGGACGCTAAAAGTTTTATTTTAAAATCACTCAAAAATAAAAAAAGTGATAGTAATATTTTAAAAAATTATTTCTCGACAAGAGAGTAAAAATATGAGTTTCAATATAAATCTCATATGTAAAAATTTATTACCTTTTTGTTATTTTTTTTCAGTTACATTGTTATTTTAGAAATTTGTAAAAGTGAAATAAAAGACAAAAAGAGAAAAAATAAAAGAAGAAAAAAACAACAACACAAAAGATTGTAATTTAATAGTTATCAATTACACGTCTCATAGTCTCATATTTGATATTCGAATCCATCTACTTATACTTTTTGTATAAAAAAAGAAGGGCACGGACGGGATTGTCACTATTTAATTTAGCACCCTCGGAGTATGAAAATTGATTTTTTTTTGTTAAAAAATAAAAAATCTTGCTTCGTACTGTGACAGTGAAATTAACATTTTGAGAAAAAGAAACATCATATTTAAATAAATTTTTTTAACACCAATATTTTGATAAATAACCCGACACTTACCATGGCACCCACCACTCAGAGAGATGGGGCCAGGGGCGGCGCGGAAGGGAGTGGTGTACTTTTGATTTGAATCGCGAGAGAGAGAGTGTGTGTGTGTGTGTGGCTTGGAGAGGAGAGTGCGTGTTTGTGGTTCCTGAAATTGAAACTAATTTTAGTTGAATGTCAAACAAGTAGAGGGAGAAGAGGAGAGAGAGAGAGAGAGAGAGAGAGAGAGAGTGTGTGTGTGTTATGGCTTGGACTCTGTTCTATTCATCATCAACTTATGCAGTCCCAATTCAGTCTGCAACAATTAACAAAAACAACACCAATTCGTTTTCCGTCGACCACTTCAGAATTACAAGATCAAAATCAACAGCAAGTGGAAGATGGATAAGAAGCGCATCATCCTCGTCGGAAGAGAAAGAGAAGGAAGACTCGCCACCTTTCAATCCTTTCGGTTTTGTCACGGACAATCCCTCTGGCCGTACCGCCATCCACAGCTGAGGACGGCAATGTCGGCCAAATGATTTATGTACGTAATCTAATCCCCCCATTCTTAATTAAATGTACTTTCTTGATGGTGGGGTCTTCTTGTCAACTGCATCCTTATAATTTCACCATTCATGTTTAGGGTTCAATAAATGGCTGACGATTTTACTTTGTCGAATTTTTTGAGGACATTAATGGTGGCCCGCGTTTCATTATGCTTTGCTTGTTTTCATTATCATGGTTTTTGATCAAATAATCTTCAAAAGATGGTGGGATGACATTAGTGTTTAGAACCAACACATACTAATTCCTTGGCAACACTGGGTGCTTCTTCTTGTCCTCATAGGATTAGTCAAAGCCACATTAAGTCCTCTTTGATCTGTCCCTTTTACTTCTCCATGTTGTTAGTGCAGATTTTTGGGTCATGACTTCGAATTAGAGTTTAGAGAAATCATGTCTATTGATGCCACTATTTTTAATCAAGTTCCACATACTCTTGAGATTCTCTTACTATGACATGGTTTTTAATTGCAGAGGATACAAGACAAGGGAAAGGAGTTTGGCTCTTACATCAGATCTGGGAAATGTGTGTGGTTTGTCAAAGAAACGGGTACCACTTTTTCTTAGTTTTCTCGCTTAAGTTCTAGTATCAGAACTAATATTAATTAGGCTTTACATGATACCTTAGGATCACCTGAAAGACAGCATGGCACCATTTTTCCTTCATGGAGCTCCAACTCAGTCGTTTGGCTACCGCGTTGTAATGTCTCAGGTGTGGAGCTATTTATTTGTGTAGATATTATGATAAATATTTTTAGCTTTATATTGGATATCCTATTTTTAAGTCCCACACATTTCTATTCATTGAAATTATGATCTGTTTTCCTAGTTAAAGGAATTGGCGACTTCAAATGCCTACGTTTCTTTGTGTCCTACACTGGTGATGCCACTTTCTAGTTGCACTATTTGGTCTATTTTATACCTTTAAGTGTGAGATAAGATAAGGTTAAGGTGCATTATACATGCTCCGTGATTTTCAATTTATGATCAATGATTGTGACCGATATAGTGCATGTACTTGGCCATAAGAAAGACATGATATTTGGAGGGACCTCCAATGCATCATAGCAAACGGATCAAGTAGAAGGAGAGAACGGGTCTATAAAGTAATTGAAAAATTTTCAGCATATCACTTCAAATAAAGATTGCTGACTGGGACTTTAAATGTGTTGAAGGTTTGTTAATGATAATTCTTACACTATTCTTTTGTTTCTTCTGGAGGGAGTGATATATGAAAATTTTTATGGGGTTAAAAATTCCTTAGTTTTTTTACTAGTTTAATGAAAATTCTTTACTTTTGGTTGTTCTTCTTCCTTTTTTTTTTTTTTTTTTAGTATCTCTTCTTGGCCGGAGAAGTGGCTGATTTGTAGATTTTACCATTTGTTATTCTGTTTTCTTGCACAATCTTTGTGTTTCTACATTTTTTTTTTTATAGAAAATTGAAAATATTCTTTTATCTATATTGAGATTGAGGAATGCATTTTCATTGGAAGGGAAGATTGTTGCAGCATTGTTCCTAAGATCATCATTTAAGTTTGTTCACATTCTAAGTTGCATCACCTCTATGTGCATCTTGTTCAAGTTTGAACTTGCTGGAGTTGACACTCAAAGATGTTCACTGTTCAGTTTCCATTGACATCCAAACTGTACATGGGATTTTGTATTATTGATTCTCATTTGAGTTTATGTTGCTTGTACATGCTGATAATCTTTACCTTTCCCCTTCCTGGTATGTTTTCCTAGATTGAACATTAATTATTAATTTGTGGTGTCTTCTAGGTGATCCTTATCTTTGTCGTGCGTGTTGACTTCTCAAATCACCTCTCTTTAGAAACCAAAATTTGAGACTTCCGAAAAGTGCTGCAGCAACTAACCAAGTCTTTCCATATTAAGGAATGAATTTTATTCTGCTAACATAGAATGTTGAAACAATGGGGAGATGTGTGTTGCTGAGTCTTGTCTCTTTCAAGTTTTGATTTTTCAAAATTGTTTATTCCTATCATATTTTGGTATTTCTTCAACAGTGAAACTTGAGTCCTATCTTCTACGAACATTACGTCTTCTACAGAAGTCAGAAGTCTGTGTGATATTGTTATAGAAAAAAGTAGAGAATCTTTAATTTAATATGTAAGAAGAGACTGATTTCTTATTTGATACAAATTGATTCAATTTAAATGTCTTTTTATTTACCTGAATAGATGGCAGATTATGGTTTCCATTACCTTGCACCTGATTGGATAGGATTTGGTTTTAGTGACAAGCCACAGCCAGGCTATGGATTCAATTACACAGGTTAGTAGTTGAAAATGCTTGATTATATTCTTTTGTTGTAGATTTACTTCTTAATAAAACTTTACACTAATGAATGTTCAAGCATCATGGCTGTATCAGAGGAGTATCATGAGGAGCTTGATAGATTACTAAATGTGCTGGAAGTTATATCTCCATTTTTTCTAGTTGTTCAGGCGCTGCTTGTGCTGAGTTAAAGTTCATATCTTTGGCTTTCTGCACCTGCATGAAATCACAGTAATTTGTACACATCAAATATTTTGTTAGATACTAGTACAAAGATGGTTAGACATATTAATGAATTTCAGCTTTGTTTTTACTTCCTTGCTAAATATACACATCTAATATAAACTTTCAAATGCTACTTGCAGGGTTTTCTAGTAGTACGTATGGATTGACTTGGGCTCTGAAGAATCCAAGCAGGATATCTGCTCTGGCAATCCTGAACAGCCAATTGACAGCTTCATCTCCAATTCTTGGACTCTTTCAGAGGCTAAAGTTCGGTGCTCATATTATCTATTAAAGAACACAGTCGCAAATAATCTTTTAGCTATCCAATATTAGCTCTACCAACCATGATGGGTTTCTTGAGTTTGCATCTTTGTGGTCTATCATATAATCCTTTCCTTCTCTTTTCCTTATCTGAATTTAAAATTAACCTCTGAATACCTTTCCTTTAAGTCGAGATATCCAGATTCATTTGGAGTATTTAATTGTAGATCCCATCGTACAATTTGCCTCTATTGAAGAAACAAAATGTCTGAACTATTTAACCCACCCGTACTGATTTAGCTTCTTCCATATTCATGGCCTTGAAAACATATTTCTTCCTACTTATATTGCCATGCTTATGATTGAGAGGACCTCATCTTAGAGTATGTACTAGGCTTCGATTGTTCCCCCTTTTTGTTTTTGTTTTTTGTTTTTTGTTTTTTTTAGGTTTTTTTTTGGTTTTTTTTGGTCTTTTTTGGCTTTTTTTGTTTTTTTTTTTGTTTTTTTTCTTGCTAAGGTGTAGGCAAGATCATTTCCTCTGTAACAGAGACCATGATTCTTTTCTGACATTTTATGACACCAATCATTTGTATTCTTCCGTCAATACCCATTGAAACAATTTACTTGATATTCAAAGTGAAATGCATGATTGTTTTGGTATTTTGCTCATTAGATTTCCTTCTTAGTTTGTTTTCTTTTTCTTTTCTTTGCAGGATTCCACTTTATGGAGAATTTACTTGTCAAAATGCTGTTATGGCTGAGCACCTCATTGAAGCAGGTAGCCTGTGTGTATCCAAATTCCAAAGGCATATCTGTTACTATGAGAAGTCTCATGTTTCAATTACTACTGTGAATTGGTTGTTTCTCAGTTGCTCATTATATTAATGTCTTCTGAACCAAATTGATAAAGTCATTGAGTTTTCTTGTTGGCCATCCTAATTAGGGAAGGAACTTGAGAGCTTCTCTATCATTACTACCAATTTTATATCAGTTTAGCTCATCAGATGCCCTTTTGCTCTAAATTGCCTTTAATTTTAGGCTTAAGTACCTTTTGCCCCCAAGCTATGAACATAAATTAATTAAGCCGGTCAACTTTCAATGCATTGTTAAAAGTAACTAAATTATACAAACGATACACTTTTAGCACGTTTGTTGGTTTCACCATGTGGTCATTACTGTATGTAATGCACTCACATGGAATTTCGATATCACTAAAAGAAAAAATTCAGAAAATCATAAAATTTTTTAAAAAATTATTTCAATTTCTAAAAGTGTTCAAAAATCCATAAGTTTTTCTTAAAAAATAATTTTCACTTGATTAACCAGAAAAAAAGGAGCTAAAAAAATACAGATAATCGAGGTTTTTGATCACATGCTTCACACCCGTATCAAGACTAAAATGAGAATATATCTGGCAAGTGATTTTCTATATTTTTATTTTTTTTAATATTAAGACCATAGAAAGGAAATGCAAAATATTTTTTTATAAAAAAGTGCAAAAGACCCCCTCAACTTAGAGTTAAATAGGCTCCTTAACTTTCAAAAAATACAAAAACCTCCCCTCAATTATAAAAATGTATAAAATTAACGTTCGTGATTCGTTTGTTTTTACTATTGAAGTAATAAAAATATTAAAAATTTTATTTTTTATTTAAAAAATTAAGAATAAGAAAAAATTAAAAATCATTGAAAAAAAAATTCAAATCTCCCTCTCTCTCTCTCCCCCCCTCATGCTGCCATGGCTATTGAAGCAGTTGTAGTTTGGCGGCCCTTTGCCTTTTGGTGATGGTGGACCATTCCCGCTGCCATGCTTGCGGCTGAACCTTTCTCTCATCAAGGAGAGAGGCGGCCACGACTGTGGCCTCCATCACGATGAAAAACATCTTGGGGCTTAGAGCCATGGGCCCGTGATGCTGATTGGGCAAAAAACCTCTCTCATCCATGGTGAGCAAAAAACCTCAGTGCCTCACCCTTTCAATAGATTAAGCAGAAAGCCTGTCTCTGATCCATGGTGTAAAATCTCACATCTTCATCACCACCTTTCTCTCACCTTCAATTTTGCTTACCCACCATCAATTTCACCTCAATCTTGTCCCCCCCCCCCAAAAAAAAAAAACGTCCCCACAACATCCCATCGCTATCGCTGCTGGTAAGAGAAATCTTTACCCTCTTTACCATAAATTGCTTTATGTAGCCTGCATACATTTCCTTCTTGATGTTGGAGGCCTTGAGAAAGTTGCATATACACTTCTTCTTCGAAATCTCCTTGAAGGAATGCATTTGCTTTATCCATTTGGAACATATTCCATCCATGATTAGCTGCAAGTGAAAGTAATACTCGAACGGTGTTCATCTTAGCAACCGGTGCGAAAGTTTCCTTGTAATCAACCCTATATGCTTGAATGTATCCCTTTGCTACTAGCCTTACTTTGTATCGTTCGATGGAACCATCATTTTTATATTTGATTTTGAATACCCACTTGCATCCTATGGCCATCTTTCCTTTTGGTAGAGGGGTGATCTCCCAAGTGCCATTCTTAGTTAGAGTTTCTAATTCCTTGTTCATTGCTTCCTTCTATCTAGGATCCTTGATAGTTTCTTCGAATGTTCTTGGCTCTAATTCCTTATCTATGCCACTCAAAAAAGCTTGATGCCTCAAAGAAATGTGAGAGGTAGTGTAGTAATCATAAATAGGGTATCTTTGGTTGACCCATTCTGATGGTGGAAGCTTAAGTCTTGTTGATCTTCTAAGCTCGACAGGAGGGTCACTCGGTTCTTCTAAACTTGGTAAAGAGTTCTCATCATCACTTGTTCTTTGATCTCTCCCTGAATCAAGTGGTGAGTCTTCATCCGTAGGGCTTGATCCTTCTTTCTCATTTTGAGAACTTCCTTTGGCTATTTGAGGATTGATTGGATTTTCAACTTCTTGAGCAGCATTGAAAGTCACTAGAAAATCTCAAGTGGTTGTTTGAGAGCTTTCCTTTGGAATTTCGTTTACTTCTTCTCCTGAAAAATAAAACTCATTCTCCAAGAATATCACATCCTTCAATGTGTATGTGCGGTTAGTAGAACAATCATAGTATCTATAATCTTTTTCAAAGGATGTATACCTAAGAAATACACACTTTCTTCCTCTATATTCTAATTTGTTTCTTAAATGCGTATGAATATGAACATAGCATGTGCAACTAAATGTTCTAATGTGAGAAAGTTTTGGTTTTCTTCCTAAAAGGAGTTCTAAGGGAGATTGGCCTTTCAACATATCGGATGACATGAGATTGATTACATAAATCGCGGTTTTAACCGCTTCACACCAAAATTTCTTAGGAGTGTTTGCATGAAACTTCATATCTCTAGCAATTTCTAGTATATGCCTATTCTTACGTTCAACTATCCCATTTTTTTGGGGTGTGTAGACACATGATTGTTGATGGATAATGCCATTGTCCTTAAGGTAATTTTCAAAATTGTGGCTTGTAAATTCACCACCATGGTCGGATCTTGGGACTTTAATGTTGGCATTATAAAATTCGGTCACATATTTCACGTAACTCTTGAGAGCTTCAAGAGATTGGTCTTTGGTGTTTAAAAGATACACCCATATATACCTAATCTTATGGTCAATGAATGTGAAGAAATATTTGTATCCTAAATGTGAAATAATGGGAGTAGTCCAAACATCCGTATGAACCAAATCAAATGCATTTTCATATATTATTTCAGAAATAGGATACATAGTTCGGATTTTTTTAGACAAAATACAAGATTTACAATATCTATTCTCATAGTTTAAGTTTGAGAATAGACGTTTTAAAACTCGGTCACTAGGATGTCCTAACCGCCCATGCCAAAGAGATGAATCTTCCTTGATATGTGCCGTCAGTGCATGTTGTTCTTGATCCAAAAAGTAAAGTCCTCCTTTTCTAGAACCCTTGCCAATCAATCGATTCGACTTGAGATCCTGAAAAGAAACGGAATTTGGGTAAAAAATAACTCTACACCCTTAATCCTTAGTGATTTTGTTTATAGATAATAGATTTGAGATAAGTTTGTGAACATATAAAGCATTTATAGTTTTTTCAAAAATATCAATTTCCCTAATTTGATTTACCTTCAAATCTTGCCCATTAGCAACTCGTACTATCTTATGGTTAGGGAGGTTTTTAAATCTCTTAACTTTTGAAATATCCCTAACCATATGGTAATCGGTGTTCGAATCTATGAGAAAATTTTCTGAATGCAAATTAGTGAGTGATTTTTGAATTGTACCTTCAAGAGGAGAGATTTGTTGAAGTCTTCTTATGACACTCTCAAGAGTGGTTTTGAGGGCAGCAAGCTCGGCTATTGTTGGATCATGAGAAGTTCCTTGTTGGACAGTAGCTTGAGCTCCAAAACTTGGGCCTCCTTGTTGGCCTTTTGGCTTGAAATTCTTTGGTCTTAGGTGAGGATGTAAGAACCAACATTTATCCCTTGTATGCCCTTTCTCTTTGCAATGAGAGCATACCTCCCTTTTGATGATCTTGACAGCCGTGAGGTCTTGAGAAGCCATGAATCCGTGAGCTTCCATCTTTAGCTTGGAGCTTTCCTCAATCCTCATGCTTACTCCGGCCCTTTGTACCATGTTTTGCACTTCCCCGAATGTAGAAAATTCCTTCATGTATAGAATTTCTTGTCGGAGATGAGTGAAGGAGTCATCCAACCCCATTAGAAGTGCAAACGTTTTGTCCTCCTCTCTTCTCTTTTGGATGACTTTAAGATCAATTGAATCCGGTCGGAGAGTCATTAGCTCGTTCCATAAGTCGGTGAGCTCACCAAAGTATTGAGGAAGAGACTTTCCCTCCTTCTTGATGCTAGCAATTTGTTTCTTCAACTCAAAGACCCTCCCTAGATTGGACTCTTGGCCATATAGGGAAAACATTGTATCCCACTCCAATTTGGCATTGGGAGCACAAGTCACCGTGGCTTTCTGAGTTTCATCTAAGGAGTTTAGTAAGATGATAAAAACATGATCATCTCTTTTCTTCCATTCCCTATATGAGGGATTGCTCTCATCAAGAGGATCATCAAGAATATACTCCTCTAAATTTTGAAGATCGAGTGCTCTTTTCATGATACTCACCTATTGATAGTAATTTCCTCCTTTTAATTGAATAGAGGAAATGTTTTGAATTTGGATGAGATTTATGGAAGAAAGAGGGTCACCCAACCTTAAAGAGGATGGGATCGTTTGAGGCTTTGATACCATGTTGAAACTATGAAAGAAATTGAATAAAAAGAAAGCATAAAACTAATAGAAACTTGATTGCATTTCATGGAGAGAATTCATAGAGATTTTGAGCACTTGTTCATAGGTTACAAAGAGAAGGGTGACAGGTATTTATAGGAGAAAAAGAGAGAGTTAGAGAGGACAAATGATGGCCCTCCAACAGCCAGAAATCTGGCCGTTGGAGGGCCTCCAACGGCTAGTCTGCTGACTGTTGGGAAGGGCTTTTAGGCCCTCCCTCTTGGGCTGGAAGAGTGCCCTTTCTTGGGCCTGATGAGACTTCTTGGGCTGAATTGTTTCACCAAATGTGCTTAGAGTGTGGGCTGCAGGATTTGATACAAGGGCTGAGAAATTTTGGGCTTTAGGTGATGTTTATTTTCAACATGTAGTTCATTTGCTTGGTTTCAATAGTTGCTGTAGGTTTCTCAAATTATAAGCTTTCTCTTTGAAGCTCAATCTTTATTTGACTAGAATTTGCCCCCTTCTGTACCTTTTCATCTAACTGTTTTATGGGGATGTCTTATTTCTTCTTTTGATTAACTACCCTCTCCTTTTATACTAAATTCCTTTTGCATCAACAGAGAATGGCAATTCTGTGGTGAGGACCTGTTTGAATGTCTCAAGAAAATCAAATATTTTGTCCACGGTTCCAATGAAAGGAAGATTCTTTCTTGTAGAAAAAAGAAAGTGATGGAAGATCATTTAAGCAGACAATGACACAACCATCGGTGGCATTTATTGATTTCAATTAGTCGTTCCAACTTTCTAAAATTGTTCTATGTGCTCAAAAGGCTTGCATTTTTCAACCCAACATCCTTATTTTAGCTTGGGTACTATTTCTTTAATTGTCAAATTGCATGTTCACTTGATCATGGAGTGTATTCCAGTGATTGTGCGTGTATGTGCCAACCTAGCACTGTGCACATTTTATTCTCTTTTCTTCCTACTTCTAACATGCTCCAAGACATTCTAGTTAGGCAATTCAAATTGAAAAATTTCTGATCTAGTTGTACCTAAACTTTGAATACTCTTGTACTTACCTGCCAATAGATCTAAAACCAACTGGCAGCTGATGGGGCAGAAAATATAACAAAATTATGTTCTTTTTGGTGTTTCAATGTTGCTGATAGAGCAAAATGCTCTTTTGACTCTTTCAGCTATGTTTTGAAGAATGAAAAGGCTGATGTGTATCGGTTGCCATATTTATCCAGCGGTGGACCTGGTTTTGGTATGCTCTTTTCTGCTTTTCCCTAACCATATCTGGTTTATCTTGTGGTTAGCCTATCACATATAACTATCCAAATTTATATGTCCCATATAAGAAAAAGGTATATCCTATCTGAATTTCTGGTTAGCTCCCATATAAGAAGAAGGTATATCCTAGCTGAATTTCTGGTTAGCTCATGAAGCTTGATAAAATGTTGATGATCTCATATTGTGTTAAGACATTAGGGGATGTGGAAGCAATTGCAGCTGTCTAGGACTTTGTAATAGTCCAAGAGTGGTTATAATCTTCCTGGGTTTCGCCTCCTTAGGGTACCATTCTTGTTTTATGAGACACATTACAAGTGAAGAACTGATTACTTCCCTAGATCAGTAGACAAGGAAAATTTTGAGCATATTTGGTCCAAATCTAGCTTGTCTTATACTGCATTTTTTTTTCCTTGGAGGTGTATATCCTATCTGAATTTGGTGTATATTAGACATTGGAGTTAAAGTTCAATAAATTCATATCATACATTATTTGGTTCCCAAAATAAACACATGATCATCAAGAAATGGAAAAGTCTGAGAAAGCATCAACATAATTTTTGTTTGCCAGGTATGTCCCAACAATTTCTCGAGATGGGATGAAGTTTTCCGTAATGAAGAAACATGGATGGACACGAGCATACTTAGCAATAGGATGAAAATTAATCACAAAGATCGGCGTTGAAGAGGAAATTGTTTTGGAATGGTGTAGCACAATCTCTGGAAGAGGTTACTTGAGGGGGGCAAGAGGTCTTGAATCTCCTTATGAATAGGAAAACAGATTGGAAAAGCTATAAAGAACAGAAAAACTTCCAATTTAGTTATTATGGCCTCATAGGAAGGAATATGAGAAAGATAAAATATGACTGGAAAACTTTTTGAATAGAGACTCTATTGGTTTGACTATGAAACTGAATTTTGTCAGTTGGTATGTTAATGTTCAAATTTACCTGTTGCAGCAGGAGAGGACAAAGAAGTCAATTTGCATGTGAGAGCGCAAATACAAACATGTTGAAATGAGCAAGAAGGGAGAGACATTGTACTCTTAGTGCTATTTAGTTCTTCTGCAAATGCATTTACCCCATTACCCAGGTTGAGAAATTTAACAATGGAGAGAAAGGATTATGTATTTTCTGTTTCTGAGACTGTTCTGCATATTGAGAGAAAAGAAGCCTATCAGGTCCTTATATACAAGTCTTATTCCCATCATTATCCCTCCTAATTTTGATCCTAGTTTTCCTCTTCCCATCACCATCTCGTCAGTGGAGGATCATGCTCCCAAGCCCCTGACCAAGGGAAGGAAGGAGAATTTATTTTAGACAAGGAGGAAAGTCGGCTTTGCAGGATGAGACTTAATCAATTCCGTTTTTTCCTGGAAAATGTGGAAAGAAATATGATATATTGGTTTTTTTGGGATGAAGAGAAAGATCTTACTCTTTATAAGATAGTTATTTGAAAATCATTTTACTTGCACAACAAAGAATTATTTTATTTTATTTTGTTTTTGTTGCTGCATGTACTCTTCTGGACTTCATTGATTAATCTTGTCAGTTATTTTGTAATTGCGTTACACCTCCATGGTGCAGTGCGGTGAATTTCCTCTTTTTCCTATCCTCAAATGAACATAGATTTGTTCTTTTCCCATTGAAAGTTGGTTAAGTAATATTTTGCAGTAGTTTGATATGTGTATGCTGTTTCATTGTTTCACAAAGCAAAAATTTTAAGCATTGGAAAGTGTAATAGATCCTTACTTGATGATGAAACATTACTACTTTGTCAGCAATTGTTTGAAGCTGCAAGGAAGGCTAACTTCCAAGATTTATCAAGGAAAATAGCTGCTGGTTTTGCTTCAGGAGGGTATGGTCTTCCCATTGTTGTTAAAGAAAAATTTTCATAGTAGTTATTGGCCATGTTTTATGTGCATTCTACTGTTTTTAATAGATGACTTTGGTTGGCGATAGCCATACAAGATTTATTTGGGCAGGTATACTAGGCAGTCAACTGCAGTTACATGCTGTTCCAGATTGTTCTTAGGGGCGTAAGATAATTTTGTTGTGCTTAAAACTCCCACTAGGCAAGTCTAGGATGGCCAATGTTTGACAGCATTACCTCTTTTTGTTTGACTGCTTTCAAGAATTAAACCCAAGACCTCAAGAAAAAAGTTGCAAGGACGCCAGCAACTTAACCATGAGACTAAGTTTCACCCATTGGGTACAGATAATCTTGCATATACAAAATATCCTCTTCATACGCTATTAGCTACTTGCTTTCTTGAGTACAAATTTTGTAGTTGAAATTTTCATCTTATCTTGCATCGTAATCAAAGGAAGCCCTGGATCCTAGCTCTTTAATTAACTTAATGCAAGGGTCTTATCTCCATCTCTTTCTCTCCCTCTATACACGCATAGCCAACCCCCACCTACTAGCAGCCGCAATCCCAAATGCTCCTTATTTTCAGTTAGCAATTTCCATTTGGAAAACTTACAGTTTCCTCCTTTGAAAGTTAGACTTTCAAAGGCTTCATATTTTTGGTGGGATTAATACAAATGATTTGTTGCAATATTGGAGAACTTTCAAAGCTCATTCTCTTGATACCTGTGTTAAGCATGTAACCCTAATGAATCAATATACCACTTGGAATTATATCCTATAAAGGGGAGCTGTGGAATAAACTGCTTTGCTTCTACAATGAGCATGAGGCATGCCTTAGAAGAAATTTCAATGGCTTTGGGTGTTGCAAAGTTAAATTGCTATGAAAAGCACCGTTGCTGGAACAGTTTGGTGCGTAGATGCTAGAATATTCACTGCATTCATACGTAACTCTATTTTATGGGATGCGATTGTCTTTTTGCATCTTTATGGTCTTTTGTGTTAGGGGCCTTCAAAAACTTTAGTGAAGAAGATTTAGAAAAATCATGGAGAGCAGTCATCGTCAAGGATAACCCCTTTCAAAAAAACCTATGGGGGATTCCTTATCTTTTTCCTCGTAATATTCGTCTCTCTGTTTTTTTTAGATATTGTTTTTATAACAATATCTAAAAAAAAAGACCTTATTGGTGAAATGGCCGATTGAGTTTACAGCTAGGACATCATAATTTCTCAGTATTTTATATTCAAATATATTTTTCTTGGGTTTCCTGATGAGCCTGAGCATAGTTTCATACGGGCGTGCTTTCCGGCTTTTGTTTGCCTGGTCTGCCCTTGTAGTCATGATAGTGGCCCATCTGAGATGGGAATGCCGCTGACTGTTACTTCCCATTAGCTATTTTCTCCAAGTCAGATGCTTTATCTCTTGCAATCAATCGTAAATGAAGGTAGAACTGGCATGAAATTGTTTATAATAAGACAGTGAAGCTACTTTGGTATAATCTTCATTATTTGATATAAAAATATAACCCTTACAAAGCAGGAAAAAAAACTTGAATACCAACGTTTAATCTTCAAGAGTGGAATGATTATAATGGGTGTGGAATGCTGTGGCATGTACATCCATCTTAAGCTCCAGTAATAAAATTCTAGTTTCTATGCCTTCTGTCTTGATACTCTTAGCAGAATTAGAACTCTTAAGAACAATTGAGCATACACATAAGCCACCTGAATCATTTTGGAAAGATAAATTTGTCTTTGTGGATTAATTCATTTCCAGCACAAAATATATAAAAGGTCTGATGGGCACACAAAGCACACACCAAACCCAAATACACTGATCCATGATATATGCTTGGACAGAGATGAATGAATGTACCTAACTTTCTAAGTATTTATTTACATCTATTTGTATGAACCTGAACATACATAGCTGCTTGTTTTCTTTCAAGAATAACGCTCTACAGCTGAGTTGAATGCTAAATTAGGACAATTAGTTGATCTTGGAATTTTAGGCATCATTTGACACTTTGTTTCACCTTTATTCTGTCAAATTTTATCTATCCTCATGCTGATTTATTGGGAATAAAGTTGGCTTCGTGCTTCGGTTGGGATAAGACAGCGATGGTTGTATAGGGAATGGGAGACAAGTATCTTAGCCAATCAGAATCAGAAGAATTTCAAAAAGGAAACCCTGATAATGTCAAGATCAAGTAGGTGGAAGGGGCTTGTCATATGCCACAAGAGGACTGATAATTGTCTGAAATCATATGGTTTTGTTCTGTGACTCAAGCTCTGACCAGCATTTTGCATTTGCAGGCCTGAGAAAGTTTTTGATGCTTTGAGAGTATTTTTTTGAACTCAAACATATCCAATGCTGTAATCAGGGGAAAGACTGCAGAATTCATGCTATCATTGACATTTTGACTTCAAGGATACCATTGCAAAGGAACAAATGCTTTCTCAAGCAGGTGTTTCTGCTGTGAGGCATTTTCAGCTCTTTGCAATTTTTCTGAGTAGATACTATTTATATATGTTCAATGAATTAATATATCTTCCACCGGGTTTTGTTTCTCTGTATGTGTTCATGTGTTGTGGGTGTGTGCATTAAAATGGCTGGGTGATCTCTACGTACTTTTAATGCATTAAAGACATAAATGCTGGCGCCAAACCATCAAATGTGCTCATTATTGATTGAGGAATTTAGGTTTAAATAGATTGAATATATCCTCACCTTGAAGATGATTTCCTGAATCCCAAATGTACTACTAATAGAAAAGAATATTTAATCCCAGGCTCATTTGTAAGTAAATTAAATTTACCTTATCCTATTGGTCATTCATTAAAATTTTTGGAACTTGATTGAGCTGGATTATGATGATTGAAGCCAAGAAACAAATCCAGACTGTTTTTTAATTCTAAACTAAGGATACATATAAATGCTCTAATTTTGATTAAGTTGGTTATGAAATTAATACTTTCGGTTAGCATATTCTCTGACACGTGAATTTTCATGAAGGAGCATGTATATTATACTGTATATATACATATGTTATAAAGATTGAATCAACCATGATAGTTTGATGTAATAAATTCATTATAAAAACTGATTGTTTGATATCTCAAGCTAAATAAACTTTTAATAAATGTTAACATGTATGAATAAGGAAGAAGTTTGTTGGGAATTGCATTCTTTGTGACTGGATTTATGTTAGGGTTAGTCTGAAAACAAATGACTGCATACATGAAATATGGTGAAACATACATTTTTCCACTATCATTACTCCTATATGATTATGGCTGTTGACAATGTCTTTTTTTCTCTTCCTTTTCCTGTTTTGATTCTTTGTAACAAATTTCTACATGTCTAGTGCTGCAGCAGGTACAAGCCCCCATTTTTAACTGTAAGTGAATTGATTCTCCCCAATGGCCATATAGGGCTGTAGATTAGTTATAAGATGACTTCCTCGGTAGGACAAAAAAATTGTACTCCGAAGATGACAGTATTTGCTCTTGCTTGTGGCATGTGGATCTGAAGATAACAGATGAAATTTTAATGCATCAAAATTGTGAAGTTCATGAAGTGCATTGGTGTTACCTGAAATGAAGCCAATTTGCCAGATGTATGATCTTTGGTCCATTTTGCTAGCTCCTGTTTCGACCACTTCAAGCTCAAAAATGGTGACCCACTGACTTTCATTCTGTGGCTGCCCCTTCACCCGTGGATTTTTATAGCATTCGTGCATGATGAAGAGTCCTGCATAAGTTATTTTAAACCTACACGAATTTTGGGTAAAGTTGAGCAACAAAGGAAATTGGCAGCTTTATGTGTCACTTTATCCCCCTTTGAAAGCCATTAGTGCATGCAGCAGCAGCATAACCAACAATAGATAAATTGTTATCAAGACCTGTTATGACCTTTACGGTTCTGAAACGATAGAATGTCTGATTGAAGACACATATCCCAACGATGTGTAGAACTAAGGTATTGCTATAACAAATTTAAATTGCAGTTGTTACTGTGGATTTACCAAGATCAGTGGGTGTCATGGGGCCAAAGAGCCCTTTTAATACAAAGGACAGCCATCACGCCATGATTAAGAGCTGGAGAAACAGTCTCTGATCATCCTTCAACGAGGGCAAGCTTATTCTACTTTCCTACTTTAGCCGAAAAAAGAATCATGAATCATTCTGCAAGTCTGCTACATTTGCTATGAGAGATACGGCATTATGGAAGACACTTGCCTACTTCATGGCAAGTTCAGAAGGCAACAAGCAGGGTTGATCAAAATGAGTAAACTATACCAGTTTGGCAGCTGGAACACAAATGAAAATGTGAAAATAGTCGACCATCAACATCATATGGCTGTCTGCTGCTGCAAATTGAGTGTACCATAATCACAGGGAAAAAGGCTTCCGAGTCATCTTTTTGACACCGTACAAGTTCATGGATCTAGAGTGTCTAAGCCCGGTAAACGAGCCATCATATGAGTACAGTACAAGGAAGGACTGAACAATATTAGCAAATGCCAAAAAGCTTTAGAGGGCATAAGTCAGAGGCGGCTTGGAACAAACACTGCAGATTCCATTCTAATAAGTTACATGGAATTTGATGGCGAATTTGTTCATACTAATCTTTTGTATGGCTACTAGGCCTTCTGCTTCTTACCTCTTTTACTCATTTCCCTTGCTTTTCTTGGTGCCTTAACCTTGCTTCGTTGGTCTTTACAAATCTTTGGGGTCTTCTTTTGATTTACAGCATCTTTTCCATCATCGTGGCCATTGTCATCGGCATCATTCTCTTCATCCTCATCATTTTTTTCTTCCTCTTCTTCGTCTTCTTCATTTTCACTTTTCTTTGAATTTCTTTTCGAAGAAGGCTCCTTACTTCGTCTGGCAGTACTTCTTGCCCCCTTCTTCGTTTTAACAGCTGCTCCCTTTTCCTCACTTTCTAATTCATCATCATCAGTTACTCGACTGTTCTCAGAAGATTGCTTTGTTGATTTAGCTTTTGCAGCTTGGGTTGCTGGTAGCTTTTGCAAATCTGGTACATAAGCTGTTGTCTGACAACAATGACACAAGTAGCATAAGATTTACTTACTGCAGCAGTTAGATTGTTGAGCTCATTGTCTACAAAGCCATACCCTTCCACCAGCCTTGATGAAGTCAAGTTTCTTCCCTGCAATAAGAAGTAAACTCCTTACTGATTGAGTTGACTTATAATTATGCCAACATCTAGTCTACCAATCAGTGATGGATGAGTAGCCACAGCCAGTTAAGTCAAATGAGCTAGAGGGAAAAAGGGGAAAAAAAAGATCTCTGTTGGGAAAAGGAAAATAAGATGAAAGAAATGTCTAACGAATTAATGCAGTTGAGAGGAACAGAAAAGGTTAAATCAAAGAAGCTTCCCAAAATATAGTCAGGTACCATCATATCACACAATCCATCTTTAGAGGTATTATAGAATTGACAGCAGACAATTTTGTAAATGATTTCCAGAAACACAAACATTAAGCAAACAGATAAGCAAGCAATGATATGAAAAAAATGGTCTTTGTGCAAACAGTTCGGAGAACAATTCAATAGAAACACAAATGAGTTAAATAACAAAGCATTGTCTATCCAAGCTATCAAGGACACATATGCTATATTTCTAGAATTCACAATTTATAGCTATGGTATTTGCAATTGAAATTATTTCTATCAATTCTATTGGAAAAACTTTTCCAAAGCATTATTCTTGGTTGGCGGGTGAGATGGTAGGTCCCTAAGAGTGTGGTTGAGCCCTAGGGTGTGACATGAACAAACACATAACATGTTGTACATCACATACTCAAGCCACAGAAGATTTCTTCAAACTAAAACAAACATATGATGAATGAATTTAATGAACGACAATGACAACAAGTGAGGAGCCGAACCATCAACAAAAGCCTTGCCAGGTTTCTTTTCCCGGGAATGAAAAATCCAGTTACTAGGATACTGGCTACTATCTGCCCCTACTTCAAGTGCTTTTTCTAGTACCTGTAAAATGAATTATTTTCATCAAAATCCTAATACATGCCTTTAATAGCTTACCGTTAAGTTTTCCAGGCTTTTTCCCCCATCGCACATGAAACAACCATTCTAGTGGAAAGCAGCTGCAGTCAGCATCAACTTCAACTGCATATCGAACAACCTACAATTGTCTACCATACCATTGTTCACCAGAGAATGGTACTTTCAGCTGAAGCAAGTCAATCAAAGCGAGCAACCCACCTCCTTGATGCATTTATGCAATGTTGCACAGCTTTCTCTAGACAGGGTGGCAGCACTTTGCAATGGGTGAATTCTTGCCTATAAGTACATGTAGAAGAACAGTTATTTAGAAATGCCTAATTTGACTTAAAAGGGACTAGAATAGAGACCATTAGTAACAACAATAATCAACCAGAATTTTATTTTATTATTATTATTATTTTATTTATTTATTTATTTTGAGAGAAAGGGATTACACAAGCCCCTGCGTAATGATGCCTTTGCCACCATGAAATTTAAGATATTAAATTTTAACATATGAACAGACATTGACAAATGAGATTGACTATACTTACTTGATACAGCACCTCATCTGCAACCCAATTGCCAATACCAGCAATAAAACTCTGAGAATAAAAAAGAATAGCATCATCACATGTCACAGTTACAGAAACAGCAAAATCATTTCGGAAACAACCCTCATATGGTTGCTTGTATAAACCATAGTCCTCTGCACACACTTCAGTACACCATGGCAAATAGATCTTTAGGCCAGGCCTTTGAATTGTCTTGTGAAACTTGGCCCGTCAAATTTTCTTTAAGAAACAAAAAATAACTGGAAAGCAAATTAGCCAAATTAACTGCTTCTTCATGAATCCAGTTTATGGAATTCAAAAGAAAAAAAAGGAATGATTAAGAGACAAAATCATTTTTGGCAATTCTCCAATTGATATATAAACATCACTAATAAAAGTAATATCTGGCAGAACATAGGTCATGTAGTTAAAATAGATATATAAAATGCAACCTAGTGGTTCTCGAACTTAAAATTAATGAGTAACAAAAAATGGGGGGGGGAGAAGAGATTTCCAAAGTCCATAAATTGTCGATCATCATCAGAAGAATAAACTTGAGTTCTGCAATTAATCAAAAAATAAATTAAAACAAATAGAAGCTAATGGTTTAGCTTAATTCTCATTGTCCACATGAGAGGGAGATCAGATTATTCTTCTAGAAAACATATCAGACACATACATATCCCTATCAAAAAATCACTGTACTTCAGTATACTGTTTAAGGCTCTTTCTTTACTTTTCCTTTCTTTCATTAGTATTTACCCACAAGAAGCATTTCAATAATGCAAGTATACAAAGTGGTCATTTTGGCTGGCATGCAAGCATTTATCCTGTTCATGTATTGGAGATATATTTAGTATTTTGCACTCCACCAAATTTCATGCATCCATGGTCTTTCACAGCTTGACCTATCCCATCCAAACTACCCTCTTGAAATCAAATTCAAGGGACTTGCATCAAAAGATGCAAAATACACCACCACAACTTGATGTCTAAAGAGGTGACATTCAATGCACTCAGCCACTGTGGAACATCATTCTCCCAAATTTATTCCAGTGTTGTCAGAAGCGTTGGGCACTAAAATGCACCAAGACTCTCAAAACGTCTGAGGTGCTAGACACTAGCCTAGGCACTGCCAGAGTGAAGCAAGACGCTACTGTATATAATATTATGTTATAATATATAAATAAAAAATGTATAGTTTAAAAATTGACTAGATCATTAAAAAAATAGAATGAAATTTAAATATTAAATAATCATCTAAACTCATTTTTTTCATCAAATCGGGTTCATTTTAGGTACTTCATATCCACCATCTCAAGATTATCATCCAAATCGTCATCTCTTGTTGCAGCATTGGGGGGGGGGGGGAGGGGGAAGGATTGATGGTTAGCTTGTCTCCATCAATCCCCCATTAAAAATAATTGTCGAACACAAGTAGAGGGTTATGTCCCCTCTAAACAATATGTAAATGTCATATTTTCTGATAACATACCAAGTGCAGAAGTCTCTAACGATTATCGCATCTGCTAAAGTTGTCATCTCATTAAGCAGTAGTATTCATTAATCATGCCAGTCAAAGCAAATTAAACAGATGCAAATCTATACGGACTAGCAACTGAGGACATCAGACTCAGCCAAATTATATAAAATCGGACAGCACCGTGAAAATATATTTTAAAAACAGTCAAAACAAGCAATATATAAGCAAAATAAGAAGTGTGAACCGCCAAATTAGTCGATTTTAAGTTGTCTTTGTTTACCAGACTGCATAATACTTTGCATCCTATTTCTCTTGGTAAAATATTTGCAAGTGTAAGAGGTTGATGCACTTTAAATGTCTCATGCATTGATCATAATCATGAACATAAATTTCTCAAACAAGCTTTCTTGACTTTTATACATGAATAAGTGACTCATGAATTATTAGAAAATCATCTGACAAAGAAGATTTTCTTACCTGATCAAGTAAAAGAGCTTTAATTGCAATTTTCTTCTTGCTCAAGGAGTTAAATAACTCATCAACTATCATAGGCTCCCACAGTGCATCAGGACCAAGCTCAGAAATTGGGGGCACTGAAGTGGGCTGTACCAGCAATAAAATAGTAAGAGAGACCAGTGAAAGAGAAAGAATTACTGAATACTGATGTAAACTGAGATACAAGAAGAAAATACATCTTCGAGCAAGCGAACTCTCGCAAAACGTCTTTTATCAGTAAAAGACAACTCCAAACCATCATCTAGCTGCACGAAGCAAGTAAAAATCTTTTTAATATTACCAAAAAGGACAAAAGAAAATTATATAAGCAGAAAGCTTATAATTACATAAAAATGGTTGGTCTAGGCTGATATAGCACCTTCAGAGGGGCAAACCCTTTTAGCTATCTCAATCAAAAAGCAAACCATTGAAATGACACAAGACTTCTCACTGGACCTTCCTAATATTTTCTGATTAAAAAATTTGCAACAATAGAAGTACCAAATATTTTGGAACCAATGCTATTTTTATAATGGAGATGCAAAAAAAAGTTGTCTTCAACTAAAAGTTGGCCTGAAGTGGAGTAGAGATGCATCAGGGCTAAACAACTTGGCCAAAATTGCCAAAACTGGCTAGTCAAGGCCAGAGCAACCAAGCAATGGCGGTCCTCTGGCTAAGATGATAAGTCCTGATACATTTGTTGGAGAAACAAACTCTCAATCAATCAGCTTTAGCTCCACAAACAATAAAACTTCAGTAAGTGCTTTCATATTCTATGAGAAACTAACAGAGGTTGCATTCACATATGTTTTCGCTTATCTATCGCACTGTCTCTCAAGCTGTGACACAATCTCTATGCATCATTACCACTCACCCCCTCACTCAGCCAACTTTTCTATTAGCATCATCTTCTCAGGCAGGCAAGAGCAGTTATCGCTCCATCCTCCGAGTTAGTCTTTTTTTTTTTTTTTTTTTTTTTTTTTTTCCCTTTTTTTTCACTGGGTTCTGTGATTTTGTTCTCTTGTTGGTTACTTCTCTACCACGAACCTATTTCAATGACCCTTTCTATTTTTCTCATCATTACTTATGGCTTGCTCAGAACCCTAGAAAAGTAAACACTGAAAGAAATTTGTTCTGTGTGCAAAGAGAGAGAAATAGCTAAATTGATAGTTCAAGTGAAAAAAGATAAGAACTTTGAAGCTCTTGCAAGGGAAAAAATTCTCTAATTTAATGAAATGTTAAAACTCGACAAAAGAACCTTCAGAATTAGACAAGTCTCCGAAATTCTGAATAAAGAAGCCATGCATTCTAGGTGATGCCAGGATAAAAGGTCTGCAACTATTTAGATTTATGAGAATGCACAATGGAAATTTGACCAATGTGAGAAGATCATAACAACACTTGTGGCAATAAAGTCACTGGACATGGTTGCTTTAATGACATTGAATTGCATAATATTTTCTCATCTCTCAAAAGATGGACATAGATGGATGTTTTCTGAGAAAGTCCCTGGCAATAGTCCAAATTACCAGCGATTCTAAGAATGATTACTCCTATAGCAGTAAATAGAAAGTCCTCGTACTCAGCGTGAACATCAAGATATGCTGAATTAGACAACGAATGCAGATCTTCGGGAGGGTCTTCTTCTTTTTTTTTTCTTTTTTTTTTTAAAAAACCTATACCAATTTTAAGATTAATTCTATAAAACAATCTTATTGGTAGAATAGAAACTCATTCCAGAATACTGGCAGTAACAAACTGACAATTGCAAGGTGGATAATCATTTAAGGATTGTACTTTCATCCAATTCTATGGATTTTCCAAATGGTAACTTCTATCACTCTGTCCAGTGAATCATGAAGTTCCAGGCAAGCTTTGCCATTTAGGACATTGTATTTTATGTTTCAAAGCAAGCATGGAAATTAAACCGGCCAAGATTTTACTATGAGAATTGAACTCTTTGAGATCGACAGGTTGTTCAAATCACAAGCCATATACCATTACCTCAACTGACATAGGATTTGAATTATTATCTACTTCCTCTGAAGCTACCAACCTAGAAACAGCAACACTTTACTGGCAGGTTCATTGTCCTCTGTCGTATAACTGAACATTCCTACGATGATTTTCATCTTATATTCAACAAAGTCGACCGAAATTTCTTCCAAGAAATTTCTCTCAACTCCATATCAGCTACACCAATGTTTTCAATTTGTTGTTCTCAACTGCGGCTAACTTGTTCATAATGTAGTTAATCATATTTTATATATGAGCAATACCTTTAGTTACCGTACCAACTTTAAGGCACTTGGTAAAGATTATTCAAGAATATCCTATGCAGATATTAAAGCTGAAGTATAAATTATTCAAGTGCAACAGCATGCAAAGTAGAGAACAATCATAAACTAAAAATTTTCAAGAGGAAAAAGCCTGGTTGAATAAACAAATGTTTTCTTCTCTCTCGAAATGCCTTATAGTTAGCTTTGCATCCCTAAGGCAATGAGTTTTGTTTATTTAGCCTATTGCTAAGAACATAAAAAGGATGATTAACCAGGTGAAGACAACAGAGCTATTCTCAAAAGATCACTCCTTATTTCAGGATGAAATGCACAAATAATGGATACTACTTATTCCAAGGCTCCAAGGAGTTTCGATTCTGAAGGCCAACTCATGTGCTCTTCAAAGATTGGCACATGACCTCAAAGGCATTGTATTATGCATAACTTAGCTTGATTTATGCAGATCAAAATCCCCAAATTAAAAATTAAATGAATGCACAGAAATGAAAATCAAAGTGCTCAGTATGTGACAAACAGGTACTCCCATACAACTTTGTATATGATAATCTCTGACAACAATTTGTCAGGATGGAGAGGATTAGTTTTACTTAGCAAAAGATATGAAACCAATCCAATTACTTTTGCAAGCAAAAGACATTTCTGTAGCATATCCTTCAATAACTATTCTAGCAAGTCTCTATGAAACAATGGAAACTTACATTAGATTTTAAATACAGTTTTGTTGAAGAAAATGATGTCAAAATTCTAGAATCTATATGTAAATAACCCTTACTTAGCCCACAAAAAAGAAGAAGAATGAATGAATAAAACATTAAAGCAGAATGATGTCCAATGCCAGTGATGCAACTGAACTATTAAGTTTTGGACCAAGATGGGAGTAAACATAAATGGAAGGATGAGTCAAAAATCTCTAGGAGGTGACAAGAAAGACTAATGTCTCTTACTTCAATAAATAACTTGGAATACTTGGAGGGCCATTCATCAGTGTCTTTTATAGCTGATCTGAAATCAACCAACGTTAATAAAATAAACAACTCAAGGCTGCTGAGAAATAACAATATCACAGAAACGAAATCATATGTTATATCAAGCTATTCGAAAAATGAAAACCAGCTCACACTTCCTTTTTTCAGGTAAAATGGACAATAAAAGATTTTAAACTGACTGGGTATGCTTTAGTATATGCTTTAATATACGTAGTGGATAACTAGACCAGCCTATTATGTACCTGGATATAATAAAGGAGCGAGATTAAGCATTAGAAATTACTCATTAAAGAGCATACACCCATCGAGATCATTGTGTTGTCATCTGTGCTACATGCAGAAACAAGCTTTTCCATATTTTCTTTCACAACTGAAACAGTTTAAGATGCTTACAAAGAATTATGATTATAATTTCACCACTGTTCAGAAATCAACAATCGGAGCAACTAAAAGCTTCAGAATACACAATAACTGTAGTTTGAATCCAGGTTACAGGTCATTTTGGTCCAATTTACCTTTTCCCTCAAAATGTACAAAGCAGAACCTTAGGGTTTACCAGAAATCACTTTATTTCAAACAAAAGTTCCACACGAAGAAAGGCAAACCTTTTATACTTGGTAACAGCAACACCCTTGATATATATAGCACCCGCCATTCCTGCAAATCACCAAAAAAAAGTAAACCCAGAAAACCAAAAACCCATAAAAAACCAAAAAACCACTGGAAAACAAGAAATGTCTGTGGCTCTAGGGTTAGAGAGGTACCGAATTGAAACGAAGGAAAAGGAGGAGAATCAAGGACAAGCCACATATTCTTGCCCTTGCGTTTAGCAGAGACGATGATTCTGTTGAGGAGAGAAGATTCCATTTCTGAAGGAGTCACACCTTGGATGACCGTACTATCGTCGGCCACCACGCATCGCCTGATTGTCTTCCCGATGCAGTGTTGTTCTATTGCTCTTCTCGCCGCTTCCACCTCTGGCAACTCCGGCATCGTTGAAGGTTTCGCGCGCTTTTATTTTTTTGCCTCTCGCACTTCCGTAATGCGACTGAAGTCGAAGGGACAGAGTTCAGTCTACAAAACAACTCCGCCCTTTCTGCATTCGGATCTCCATCTTGGGAGGATCCGACCAGTTTTTATTCGGGGTTAGGCTTGTGGAGTAGAGTTGACCATGCCCATGGTTCGAATCAAACTACAGAGTCAGCTCGAATTGAATTGTAATCAGAGAACCCAAAAACTATTGACTTATTTATGATTCTAAATTCAGAATTAGAATCAGTATCTATAAATTTTGATTTCGATTCTTGATTTTAAAAAATCGAGAATTAATATGTTTTTTTATTAAATATTAAATAGATATAATGTTAGAAATAAAATATTACAATTATATATAAAAAAAATATTAGTTTATGTCATTTAAACTTCCCAATCAACCGTTGCCGGACATGTAAATTATAAAATCATGCTAAAATTAAGAACAACATAAAAAGTATATTAAATTTAAGGTATATCCATTAAATGACATAACTTTTGATTCTTCTACATCCCATAAGAATATGAATGTAGTTCAATTTTTAGAAAGAAAAGTTAGGCTCAAATCTTCCTTTCTTCCTTTTTTTTATTATTTATTTTTTTAAAACTTTTTTTTTATTTTGATTTTGGTTTTGAAAACCAAAATAAGAACGGTGTTTGTGGGACCAAAATTGACGTAGTTTCATAACATGAACCGACAGAGATGAAACTGTAGTCACAATCACAAGCTATCATATTATCTGGTCATTGTATAGGTGAATACTTTGGGCTAATGAATTGAGTTTAAAAAATTAAGAAGAAAATATATTCTTGTGAAAATTTGAGAAAATAAAATTATGATAGTGTATAAGATTAATCATAATTTACAACCGGTTTTATTTAATTATACTTTTAATATTTTCTCACAAGGAGAATGTATTTAAACTAATTTAGAGATTTAGATTTTATTTGGGCATGAGGATGCAATTGGTGAAGAGGAAGTGCCACCGGAAGCCAATGGTTTCAGCATTCAAATCTCCTCATTTAATTTGAAAATTTTTTGACTGGGTATGGACTCACAAGTTTACAACCTATCAAATATTATATTTCCAAATAATTCTAACCCACAATCAAGTATGAAATTTAACTAAACAAAAAACACAAACACAAGTTACTGAAAATTTCTTTGGCAACCTTTACTTTCTCCAACCAAGTACAAAAATATCACAACAAAAGGTTCTCTCATTTTTCTTAACAACCTTGTTGTTGTCCTTTTATACACAAAAAAGTGTGGTTAACACCCCCCAACCATCCAACAGATAAAAATAACTTCTTTTGACATGTATAATTATTACAATAACCGTGATATAGTTGTCTGATTCTACCTTGCAACAATAAAACCACCTGTCCTATTTCTTTGTGTTCCAAAAGTATAGCAATAACCGCTCTCATTTGTCTTTGTCAAGACTTTAATTGTCATTTGTCATTATCAAGATAGCTCTGACCGTATTGCCACTTGTCTTGGCATTTGCTTTTGTCAAGATAACACAAATTGCAACCAATCTCTTTTGTAAAGACGAGTAACTGATGATACCACTTGTCCTTAACCACCTAATTCCCAACATAATCACCATTGAGCTTCAATTGTTTTGCATATCTCACGTGCATGGTACGTAGTTTTCAACCAACTTTGACAGCAATCATGCTTCATCTGTGAGAATTTTTATCCTGAACTCAAAACTTAGCCTACTTAGAAATAGAACTTTATAGTGGTAGATTTATTTTGTACTAAAACCATGTGTTTACCTATTTTTTATTTTTGTTTGTATTTTATTTTACAGAACTCAAGTCAGAAACAGCCCACACACAGAGTGTTGCACTGGGTGTCGGCAAAGCTCTTAGAGTGGGTGAAACATGGGGTTGCGATATGCTGATTGGGGAATCATCAACACAAGGGCCACGTGGTATGGCTAGGGATGAATTATTGTCAATGGGATCCATAGGGCTATTCGAAACACCATTCAAAGGGCTGATGGAGCTTCAACGGAAGCAAGTTAGAGTGAGGTATCCAACATGGTAAACTATTGAAGGAGAGATTTCACAATAGGGGATTAATTAGTGAATAAGAGGTAGTTCATGAGATGGCTATCCACAGCACGATTTAGAGGGGTTGGTATTACTTTGGAGGAAGCATGTTAGGGTGAGATACCCAACGTTACCAAGCTTAAGTTTGCCTGGTCAGTTGTGCAAAGAGAAGCACTTCACTTGTGGGATCGGTTGTTGAAGAAGAGATGCTTCATAAAACCCTGTATTTGGTTAGGTGGCAATCAAGTTGGCATGATTCTGAGGATTGTGGTGACTCATTGTGGGAACGAGCATGTAGTCGAGTTAGAAGGCTTGACATATCAACCCCATCAAAGGATGAAGGGAGACTTTTTTTACTTGGAAGAGTGTTGGTTGGCACATCAACAGACTAAATCATATCTAGAGAGATGTGGAACGGTGGTTGGTATCACCAGAGGGTAACATTACAACGCTGATCAAATTGTTTGCAGGAAACAAAAGTTTCGGGGGGAGCAAGTTGATGAGAGGGACCTAATGCTCATCACATATGAAATGGCCAAGCAATTTCTTGAGGAAATAGGCACTATAGAGTTTGCCTTAGAGAGAGCCGTAAATACAGGGTTTACCACGGAGATAGTCGTATGAGTATAATTGGGAAAAATTTGTCAACACTACTATATCAAAGACTGGTTCTTGATAACATGTACCACGGTTTCATCTTCATATGAAATGGCCATTCTGTTTTTGGTTGTATTTTAATTTAGGTAATTTTTAGAGGGACTTGGAGAGCTTGTAAAAAACCATAAAAAGCATGGCATTTGACATGACTTCTTGTAACACTGCAAAGTTTGAGAGAGAAAAAATCACTAACTCCAAAAAAGACCCATACAACTCTTTAGACATTTCAATGTCTCTTCATGCTAGACTTCTAATTGCTTAAGAAGCACTTTAGGAGGACAAGGATTCATGACAAGTGAAAGAGACTTCTTGACCTTTGGTGTTGTCTATCAAGAGTCCCTTCACTAATAAGTTATATATACTCTTATTGGTTAATAAACTTATTGTTGCCTTCAATTCATTGCTCATTACTTACAAATTGTCACTCAATCTCTTTATAGTCAAACATCACACAACAAACACGCTTCCACACTATGGGAGTTGGCCATTGCTCTTCAATTGTCAAGTCCGAGAGCACATCAAATGTGTCTAGATTGTGAGAAAATCTAAGCATGTGACACCATGCACATGTGTGTACCAAAATTGAAAACCATCACCAAACATTGGTTATCCAAAACCAATTCACCATTTGCCATATTCCCATTTTTAGCATGCTTCCCTCGTGCTTTTGCCAAACAGATGGCCTGTGCCTCAACCTTGTGTATTCACAAATATGGCCGCATGCCCATACCCAAAAATAAAGGGTGTTACAAGAAGCCAATGTTGTTCACTTAAAAGATCACTAATATGATATGTATAACATGTATTTATTTATTAATAAAAGAAATCCCAAAATACACGTTCAGACACAATGAGATTGTGATACAGATGAATTGAGATACCATAGCATTTTAGAATTTATGTTTTTTTTTTTTTTTATCAAATCTTACAAATTTGGTATTTATTAACTATTTATTTAACAAAAAGGAAACCGGATGGTTGTATCAAAAGAAATTAAAATGAATAAGGTAAAAGATATTAATTTTTGATGACATTTAAAAAAAATAATATTTCAATTAGAAGAAAATGCAAAAAGTGCAACAAACACTAGAAAGAGAAGAAAAATTCTAAACTTTAGAGTAATGTAATGCCTTTACTAACAAATGAGCAATTCCATTCTCACATCATCTAGCAACATTACATTCATAAATTTAAATCTAATGATAACTCTTTGTGTAATAACAAAATAAATCAATTTTGTATATCTTTAATACACATAATTTCTTACAATTTTGTCCAACTAAACATTTCACAGGCATATCCAAAAGTTAGTTTAAGAAAACAAATGCATATTGTAACACCGATACTGCGATTTCCGTAAAAGAGTACCATTTTCGAAATATATATATATATAAAAATGAGATATTCCTCAGTTCATTATATAGAGAAAGATTTTATCTATTTAAATTTGATTTTGATTTTGGGGTAATTAAATTAAATTTTTGGTATATTTTAATTTACCGAATCGACAAATCGAAATAAATTCCATTTTTATGAAATACGCATTTCTAATGAAATATGGGCGTGAAAATATATATGCATAAATATATATATATATATATATATATAATTATAATTATAAAAAAAAATGGAGACGCAGCGTTTTGGGGCAAAACGCTGCGTCCCCAAATCTGATTTGGGGATTAGGGTTGGAAACCCTAATCCCCCCCTCTCTCTCTCTCTCTCTCTCCCCGATTCTTCGTTTCTCTCCCCTACCGTGGCGCCGCTCCTCCTTCGCCGCGAGTTCCGCCGCCAACAGCCCACCACCATCTTCTTCTTCTTCTTCTTCTTCTTCTTCTTCTTCTTCTTCTTCTTCTTCTTCTTCTTCTTCTTCTTCTTCTTCTTCTTCTTTCCCTATCGGTTTCTCTCTCACAGTTTCTCTTTCTCTCGCGATTTCTCGCGATTGCTCTCCCTTCCGCCACAGCGCGCAACGACCGTCTCCTCCCGCGAGCCTCCGCGAGCTCAACCCAGCGCTTGCAGGCGATTGAGTCAGCACACGAGCATGAGCTAGCGACGAGCACGAGCCAGCGCACGAGCGCGCACCTGCCCGCAAAAGCCACTGCGGCCCGTGAGCCACTGTCGGCTCGCAGACCAGCGAGCCCGCTAGCCAGCTAGCCAAAAACCCACTGGCCCGCTGACCCCGAACCCATAAGCCCGCTGTAGCCCACGAGTCAGCTACGGCCCGCGACGGCCCACGAGCTTGCAACGACTCGCGAGCCCGTTACAGCCCATGAACCTCCACGCAGGTAACTGATTTAGGGTTTTGCTTCCGATCTAAGTGTTTGAACCTAACTAATAAACCCTGTCTTGATAGGTAACATTTTAGATCTTGGAGTGATCGAGGAGATATTCGGATAAACGTTTGCGATCTGAAAAAAAAACCCTAGGTGAGTGATTTCGGACCCATTCGATTTGGTTATCGAATTTAGGGTAAATTTAAGATAAAAAATCTTGTATATACTAGAATGTAAACTAGATTCTCATAGAATGCGTTTTCCGACGTTGTATGTGGTTAATTAGGTTAAGTGTAGGATTTTTGTGCTATTACACGTGCAGAAATTTGGCATGAAGTAAAGTGTGTACATATATGTGTTAATGCATGAAAGAGATAGGAATGAGTGTAGGATTTTTTGCACTAAAGGAGTCCAAATGTGTACAGATTTTTGTAGTGCATTAGTGACCATATGCATATAAAATATAGGGCATGAGCATTAGAACATATGGGTATATGCATGCTGATTTTTGAGGTGAAAGTTGTGACTCTATATATGTGCAATGCCTTGGCCAAGTACATTGGTGGGAACTCAAGTATAGCATGTTGTTAGGAGTATTGGGAATGGTGATTAATAAGCAAAATGAAGGTTTATATGTATGTATAAGAATGTATGATTGTGTGTTCATGTATTGTCAATATTGGTGTATTTAAGTGACTTGAGAATGTGTAAATGATAAGATTTTACAAGAATATGTGTGAGTATGCATATATGGTAGATATATGCTATGGTGTTGCATTGGATAGATGAATGATGCATTTGATGGTTAATAGTATTATGGTTTTATCTTGAGTTGGGTGTTTTCATGGTATGTACCCTATGTTGTCATTTTGATGATTTAGAGAAGACATTGGAGCTGTGAATGATGTTATAAATAGTAGATATTAGCATCGCATTCATTGCGTTGGGTATCTCTGATAATGTGTGGTCGGAGTTATTGGATAGTTGAAAGGTATAGTTAAATGTGACCTTTAATTCCCAAATGTTATAACACCTTTAATGTGTTATGTGTAAACTCTTGATATAGCGCCTGATCGATTGAGGGGAGTACTCTTTCTTCATTTCGTGGTATTATTGGAGAGTGTGCTACCCTTTCCCATACAGTGAGTAGGATTTTGACATCTTCTATTGATTGACAAATCATATTTTACCGATTTTCAAACGACATGATTTCTATACGTGTGAAATATTAAATTTTTGGATTTTGATAGACATATTTTTATGACCATTGGAGTGTCCCAACTGTTGATTTTATTGATCTGAATCCACGAGTTTGATAACCGGATACTGTGACATTCTTTTAATATATTGACATGTTTTAATACTTCTACTGTATTGGCACGTAGTTTTAAATGTATTTATATGTACTATTTAGGCTATACGCCCGGCCGACGTTATGTTACGATACATGGGGCTATATGCTCGGCCGACATGATGATGTGATGCATGGGGCTATATGCCCGGCCGACTTGGTGATATGGTGATATGCTTCCTATAGCATTCTGTAGTTACGAAAGACATTTGGTAGAGGCACCCCTTGTGCCCGGATACGTTTCGGCCGGATGTATCTGCCAGATTATCATGTGTATGGGTATCCTAGGTTAACCCTCATCGGGGATGACGTGAGTTTACCTCTGTCTAGCATTGGGCGGGACACCATACACGGCTGACTATATATATGTATTATTATTATTATTTACAGACTAGTTGGAGTAGTCTGTGACCAACATTGGGGTAGAGCGCTATTTTTGATATTTGTAATGAAAACCCCTAATGCGCCCGTCCTTGGTCTAGGTAGACTATTACCGGGTTTGTTTGTTCGGCCGGCTCTACATATGTGATTTGATACATAGATGGATGCATATATTATTTTCTGATGTGTGCCTTAAGATATGTTTTATTCTGAAACAGCACGTTATTTTCGCACACTCGATATTTTGTTACATGCTTTAACACTCCAACTTCACCCTCGATATTGATAGCACGATATCAATCCCCTTACTTACTGAGTATCCTCCCATAGATACTCACCCCTCACTTTCTTCTTCACAGGATTAGTCATGGACTGAGGAAGTATTATTATGATTGTATTCTTGCGACGTGGACTTGACAGTACAGGGTTTGGGTATGGATGTTACCATATCTTCCGCTACGATTATTGAAGATTTTAGTTTGATAAATATACTCATTTAATTATTTTTGAGATAACTGTATAATTTATGTATATTTATTTGTGAAACTCTCATACTTTATTTGCATTGAGGCGATTGTAGGTATTTAAATATCACTTGGGAAAATTATTGTATATTATGTAAAATTTTAGGTTTGCTCGGTGTGGTGGCTATTCATACTCTAGTTAGGCATGACAGTAGAGGTTTGTGGCTAGGTCTGCTGAGAATTTTTATAACCTTAACGTTGTTCTGGATGTTGATTGTGGCATTGGTTGATTTTGGAGAGGTCGGGATGACTATTTATTTATTTTACACGATGAATGTTGATATACAGGTCAAATTGTACTTGGGAAATCTCTGAAATATGGGGAGATTCTGCCCGATTTTTTATAAAACTGTAGCCAGTATTCAGGGCAACGGGCGGCTGTTCATGACCCCGGTTCGGGGCATAACAGTTCGGTTGGTATCAGAGCGTCTAGGTTAGAGAAATGATAGTAATAAAAGTATTCCCAAGTACATAGAAAAGTCCTCAATGCATTAGAGAGTTTCATACAGTCATTTAAAGTCCCCTATATGGTCGTAGACTAATAATTTCATTCATTTTAGGGGGTTAGTTATTACGTAACTAACCATAATTTTTCAATCATGCCGCCTAGACGTGGTAGACCAGCGGGATGCGGAGTTAGACTCGCGCTACCCGAGACTCTTCAAGTGCCTGACCCTTCGAGGGGACTTGAGACCTTGGAGTGCCTGAGGTTGCTTCCTCTTCACGGGCACCCCTTGCAGCGCCTACTCAGCTGGCTGCTTCAGCGGAGGTTCCACCACCGTCCCTTGAGGTGTTTAGGTAGGTGTATGAGTGGTACACCTCCCACGGGATTTAGATGCCACCCCACCACCACCGACGGTAGTGCCGACTTCTATGGCCGTGCCACCTCCACCAGTACCGATGGCCGCGCCGACTCCTATAGTCGTGCCACCTTTAGTTGTACCAGATCAACCCCCAGTTGTTGGTCCTTCTACTGTTTCAGGACCTAGTGACACTACCTCCTCCACCTTGAGCCGTATTCACAAGCTCACCCAGTTGGTGAAGGAGGCGAGGCAGTTAGGCTACACGGAGTTCACGGGGAGGGGTGATCCCACAGTAGCGAAGTACTGGATCAATCGCACCCGCAGAATTTTGACTGATCTGGGGTTGAGAGAGGATTACCGGCTTCGGATAGCAGAGAGACTTTTAGACGATGACGCCCTCATCTGGTGGGTGGCGATTTGTGATGATGCTACCGAGCCGCTGCGATGGGAGGACTTCCTGCGGGAGTTCGATCGTAGGTACTTCTCTAAATTCCAGCAGAACCGTAAGAGGACAGAGTTTCAACACTTGTGGCAGGGAACCAGGACAGTAACAGAGTATGAGATGGAGTTAAGGTGACTAACTGCTTTTGTTCCAGACTTGGCGACACCAAAGCAACTACGGTTCAAGTTTGAGGACGACCTCAATTTGAACATCAAGAGGTACATGGCAGTGACTCCTAACCTCTCCTTTGTGGAGATAGTAGACTCAGCACTTAGGGCAGAGGAGATCATCCGTGCTGAGAGCGGAGGAGATCGTCCGTGTTGAGGGTTGACAGTGGGAGAACAAAGAGCTAAGGAAGAAGAGATCTGGGGCTTCTTTGAGCCAGGGCTCGAAAAACGGCAGGAGTTCAGGATATCAGGAAGGCTATTCTCAGCCGAGACAAGCACATTCTGGGCAGAGATCATGATCTCAGGTATTTAGAGTATTGACCCCTAGTGCCACTACTCATACTTCAGATCAGCGGCACCCCTTTTACTGCCGATGTGGTGGACACCACATTTTTGGAGAGTGTAGGGTACCTGTTACGTGCTTCCGGTGTGGGAAGTCAGGGCACATCAGGAGCGCCTGCCCCGAGTTGAGATTGGGAGGTCAGATAGTTGCAGGGCACTCGAGTGTTTCCCGAGGAGGACAGCAGGGAGCGCCTGCGCACTTGAGCCACACTGTTCTACGGACGGTAGCCGGGAGCAACACAATGTCAGGACCATCCCGACAGCAGCAGAGAACACAAACCCGTGTATACACGATGAGGCAGGAGGATGCTCAGGCGAATCCTGACGTGATTATTAGTACTCCTCCCACTGATCCCCACGTTTAGAAATGTTCCATGTACTTTCTTTTGAGAACCATCACTAGTTAAAGCCTTAGAGACTTAACTATGTTGGTTTGTACATATATTTTGATATATATATATATGTAAGCATATATTTTTCCATATTTATCAACAGATTTTTTTATTTTCTCACAATAGGAGTTATGAACATGTGGGGAGTTGACGCTTGTATCCTTATTGACACCAGGTCAAACTATTCGTATGTAAGAAGCGTCTTTTGCCCATGGGTTGGGTAAGCCTTGTCGCCACTTGATGAGGAGATATTGGTCATTTCTCCTCTCGGTGAGCAGAAACTTAGAGATTCCATCTACAGAGGGAATGAGGTCATGGTCAAAGATGCGGTACTTGAGGCAGACTTGATTCCAATTGAAATGACGAATTTCGATGCCATCTTAAGGATGGATTGGCTAAGCATGCATAGAGCCTTAGTAGATTGCTTCACCAAAGAAGTGGAGTTTTGGAGAGCCGAGGAGCCATTGTTGAGGTTCCCAGGTGAGGGGCGAGTGTTACCTCGCTGTGTTGTATCGGTGATGAAAGCCAGGAGATTGATACGCTGAAGGTGCACGGCATACCTGGCTCATGTTATTGACACCACTGTAGAGGGGTTGAGGCTTGAGGAGGTCCCAATAGTGCAGGAGTTCCCAGATATATTTTCCGAGGAGCTACCCGGACTATCCCAATTCGGGAGTTTGATTTCGACATTGACCTAGCTCCAGGGACCACTCCCATAACTATTCCACCATACAGAATAGAGCCAACTGAGCTTAAAGAGCTCAAGATCCAGTTACGGGAATTGCTGGACAAGGATTTTTCTCAAAGATCGATCTTCGATCTAGATATCATCAGTTGTGAATTAGGGCTAAGGAAGTGCCCAAAACCGCATTCTGCACTCGATATGGATATTACGAGTTCGTGGTCATGCCGTTTGGGCTGACCAACGAACCAGCAGCCACAGACAGTGACCGAGGTGCGGAGTTTCCTTGGTCTTGTGGGGAGTTATCGGCGGTTCATAGAATGATTTTCCCAGATTGCTGCTCTACTTTCCAGACTGATACGAAGGGCATCAAGTTCTTATGGGACGATCGTTGTGAGACGAGATTTCAGGAGCTCAAACAATGACTGACGATGGACTGCCAGTCAGAGAGGACCCTAGTTTTCTAGCTTAGCCCATAGCTATTCTAGATCGACAGGTCAGAAAGCTGCGGAGCAGAGAAGTTTCATTGGTCAGAGTTTTGTGGAGGAGTGACCAGGTCGAGGAAGAGACCAGGTCGAGGAAGAGACCTAGGAGCCCGAGGAGACTATTAGGAGACAGTACCCCCACTTGTTCAGTATATTGTTTTTTTTAGTTTCGAGAACGAAACTTATTTTTAGGGGGTTAAAAAATGTAATACCGACACTGCGGTGTCCGTAGAAGAGTACCATTTTCGAAATATATATATAAAAAATGAGATATTTCTCAGTTCATTATATAGAGAGAGATTTTATTTATTTAAATTTGATTTGATTTTGAGGTAATTAAATTAAATTTTTAGTATATTTTAATTTGCCGAATCGGCAAATCGAAGTAAACCCCATTTTTAAGAAATACGTATTTCTAATGAAATATGGGTATGAAAAAAAATATATATAAATATATATATAATTATAAAAAAAAATGGAGACGCAGCGTTTTGGGGCAAAACGCTGCATCCTCAAATCTGATTTGGGGATTAGGGTTGGAAACCCTAATCCCCCCCTCTCTCTCTCTCCCTGACTCTTTGTTTCTCTCCCCTACCGCGGAGCCGCTCCTTCTACACCGCGAGCTCCGCCGCCAACTTCCCACCACCATCACCACTACCACCACCATCTTCTTCTTCTTCTTCTTCTTTCCCTCTCGGTTCCTCTCTCACAGTTTCTCTCCCTCTCGCGATTTCTCGCGATTGCTCTCCCTTCTGATACAGCGCGCGGCGACCGTCTCCTCTCACGAGCCTCCGTGAGCGCAACCCAGCGCTTGCAGGCAATCGAGCCAGGCCGCAGCGCGAGCCAGCGCACGAGCGCGAGTCAGCGCACGAGCCACTACGGCCCACGAGCCACTACCGGCCCACAGGCCCATCAGCAGTAGGCCCGCCAGCCAACAGACTTGCCCTCTCGCAGGCCCATTAGCTCAACCCACCAGCCCACTGTAGCCCATGAGCCCACGACGGCCCGTGATCCCATGACAGCCCACGAACCTCCACACAGGTAACTGACTTAGGGTTTTGATTCCGATTTAAGTGTTTGAACCTAAGTAATAAACCCTGTCTTGATAGGTAGCATTTCAGATCTTGGAGTGATCGAGGAGACATTCAGACAAAGGTCTGCTATCTGAAAAAAAAAATCCTAGGTGAATGATTTCGGACCCATTCGATTTGGTTATCGAATTTAGGGTAAATTTAAGATAAGAAGTCTTGTATATACTAGAATGTAAACTAGATTCTCATAGAATACATTTTCCGACACTGTATGTGGTTAATTAGGTTAAGTGTAGGATTTTTGTGCTATTACACGTGCAGAAATTTGGCATGAAGTAAAGTATGTACATATGTGTGTTAATGCATAAAAGAGAGTAGGAATGAGTATAAGATTTTCTGTACTAAAGGAGTCCAAATGTGTACAGATTTTTGTGGTGCATTAGTGACCATATGCATATAAAATATAGGGCAAGAGTATGAGAAGTTATGGGTATATGCATGCTGATTTTTGAGGTGAAAGTTGTGACCCTATATATGTGCAATGCCTTGGTTAAGTACATTGGAGGGAACCCAAGTATAGCATGTTGTTAGGAGTATTGAGAATGGTGTTTAATAAGCAAAATGAAGGTTTATATGTAGATATAAGGATGTATGATTGTGTGTTCATGTATTGCCAATATTGATGTATTTAAGTGACTTGAGAATGTGTAAATGATAAGATTTTACAAGAACATGTGTGAGTATGCATATGTGGTAGATATATGCTATGGTGTTGTATTGGATAGATGAATGATACATTTAATGATTAATAGCATATGGTTTTATCTTGAGTTGGGTGTTTTCATGGTGTGTATCTTATGTTGTCATCTTGATGATTTAGAGAAGACAGTGGAGATGTGAATGATGATGTAAATAGTTGATGTTAGCATCGCATTCATTGCGTTGGGTACCTATGATAATGTGTGGTCAGAGTTGTTATTTGGATAGTTGAAAGGGATAGTTAAAATGTGACCTTTAATTCTCAAATGCTATAACACCTTTAATGTGTTATGTGTAAACTCTTATTGTAGTGATATAGCGCTTGATCGATTGAAGGGAGCACTCTTTCTTCATTTCGTGGTATTATTGGAGAGTGCGCTACCCTCTCCTATACAGTGAATGAGACTTTGACATCTTCTTTTGATTGACAAATCATGTTTTTCCGATTTTCAAACGACATGATTTCTATACGTGTGAAATACTAAAATTTTGGATTTTGATAGACATATTTTTGTGACCATTGGAGTGTCCCAACTGTTGATTTTATTGATCTGCATCTATGAGTTTGATAACCAAATACTGTGCCATTCTTTTTAATATATTGACATATTTTAATATTTTTACTGTATTGGCACGTAATTTTAAATGTATTTACATGTACTATTTGGGCTATACGCCTGGCCGACGTTATGTTACGATGCATGGGGCTATATGCCCGGCCGACATGATGATGTGATACATGGGGCTACATGCCAGGCCGACTTGGTGATATAGTGATATGCTTCCTATAACATTCCGTAGCTACGAAAGACATTTGGTAGAGACACCCCTTGTATCCGAATACATTTCGGCCGGAGATATCCGCTAGATCGTCATGTGTATGGGTGTCCCAGATTGACCCCTCATTAGGGAGGACGTGAGTTTACCTCTGTTTAGCACTGGACGGGACACCATACATGGCCGACTATATATATGTATTATTATTATTATTTACAGGCTAGTTGGAGTAGTCTGTGGCCAACATTGGGGTAGAGAGCCATTATTTGATATTTGCATAGTGAAAACCCCCAATGCGCCCATTCTTGGTCTAGGTAGACTATTGTCGGTATTGTTTGTTCGGCCGGCTCTACATATGTGACTTGATATATGGATGGATGCATATGTTATTTTCTAATGTGTGCCTTGAGATATATTTTATTCTGAAACAACACGTTATTTTCGCACATTCGATATTTTGTTACATGCTTTAACACTCCAACTTCACTCTCGATATTGATAGCACGATATCAATCCCCTCACTTGCTGAGTATCCTCCCATAGATACTCGCCTCTCACTTTCTTTCCCATAAGATTAGTCGTGGACTGAGAAAGTATTATTGTAATTGTATTCTTGCGACGTGGACTTGACAGTACCGAGCTTAGGTATGGATGTTACCATATCTTCCGCTATGATTATTGGAGATTTTAGTTTGATAAATGTACTCATTTAATTATTTTTGGAATGATTGTATAATTTATGTATATTGATTTATGAAACTCTTATAGTTTATTTGCATTGAGGCGATTGTAGGTATTTGAATGTCACTTGGGGAAAATTATTGTATATTATATAAAATTTTAGATCTGCTCGGTATGGCGACTGTTCATGCTCTAGTTGGGTATGATAGTAGAGATTTGTGACTAGATCTATTGTGAATTTTTATAGCCTTCCGTTGTTCTGAATGTTGGCATGGCATTGGTTGATTTTGGAGAGTCTGTGATGACCATTTATTTATTTTACAAGATGAATATTGATATACAGGTCAAATTATATTTGGGAGACCTTCGAAATATGGGGAGTTTCTGCTCGATTTTCTGTAAAAATATAGCCGGCATTCTTGGCAACAGGCGACTGTTCATAACCCCGGTTCGGGGCGTGACACATATAATTTTCAAATCTTCAGGCTGCTACTAAAACCCCACCACCATCCTAAGATCCCATATCGTACCATACTATATCATACCATGGTAAACCAAAATTCAACTCGCATAAACTATTTCTTGTCATATTATTAAGTAATCAATAGTTGTAATTCGGATTAAAAGAGCACACATCAATTGAGATATGAATTTATGTTTTCTATCAATTCTAACAAATTGTATATTTATTAACTATTTTGTATCAAAAATTGAATCGTGGATTAGATTTCCAACTACATATTTTTATTAATAAAATACTTATAGAGAATTTGATGAGGATAAAAATTAACTAAATGAAACTAATAACTACAAGGGAAGAAAATATCCAACAAAACCAGCTGCGCAATAACAATAAGATTTAATCATATACTAAGAATCCCGCGGTCTAGAAAAGTATAAAATACAGATTTCGAAATTAATAACTATAATATGAAATACTTCATATTTCTTCATATTCATCCCAAATAAAAATATTGACATATTTTTAGTTACATCTATAATATACAATATTTTGTAAGCAAATATGCTTTGGTCGAAAATAATCGTTTTTTTTGCCGCTTACTACTATCTAATATGCATATACACTTACTTCACAGTAACGAATCTGATTGTCTAATAATATATTTCTAACCAAAGGGGATGAATGTTTCATATTTTATATATTCAATAGATTGCCTTCTAATTAACACATTTCTTATTGTGTAATATTTTGCATGCTCTTCTTTGTGTTAGTTAGTTTTCATTGGATTAAAGAGTTCTACTACGTTAGATGGCTCTTTAAATTAGATAATTATACATATGTACATAAAAGACTAGGGAGCTTAAGAGATCATACCATTTATTGATGAGAAGCATAAAATCAAAAATTTTTATTTTATGAAGACATGAACAAGTGGAATGTTGTAGATTGACTGATACTACAAAAAACTAATTTTTTAGCCATAGTATTAGTTAAGCACTAAAAGTCCAAACTAGATTAACAAAACATATCTGAAATACATGAATAAGCATCCATCAACAAAAGTCCACATGAAAGCCTTCGAATCCACAATAAACCCTTCAAATCCACAATAAACATCTGGCCAATAAGCATCCATCAATAAACCAAATCTTCATCACTAATCTAATCATCATTGTGCTGCTCATCATTTGGAAGGTTATCATTGGGTCCACCATTTGATTGATTAGTAGGAGATAGGAAAGGAGGAACTTGATTATGATTAAGGAAGAGGTGTTGTAAGATGAATTCTATTCGAGATTTTAGGGACATATGTGATAGCGATATTTTTATACACTTGAATTTATTTTATTTTATTTTATTTCAGGCTTTATTTATGACTTTTAGAACTATTTTTAGGTTTTATTTCATGATTTTATATTGATTTTTTGTGGGTTTTATTTTAGGATTATTGGCCTTATTTAAAGATATTGGATAACACAAACAGTTGTTTGTATTTTGGACATAACTTTCTACTCCGATATTTGATTGACCTGATTCTTGTTCTAAAAGCTCAATTCCGAGTGAAATATCAAGTGTTATGATGACCCACGAATTTTTAGTTATTTACGACTCTTAGGAATTAGATTATAAGAAAAAGACATCCTTTACACTTGAAGAGGGGAGGAAAAACCCTAGCAGCCACCTCCTTTGGAGGAGGATTCCTTTGGGTGCAAAGGCATGTTTTCTTTACTTACATTTTTTTTATCATGTCTACTTAGATTTCTTGTTTTTAGAACTCGATAAATTCTATTCTTTGATTAATAGCATAGTTTGATACGTTTCTTTCTCTTAAATTTTTAATAGTATGTTCTTTCTTTGATAAGATTTTACTGTTGAACTTAATGTTTCATTCGTAAAGGGCCCTACGATTTGATGATTTACGATTACATGTATGAGATTGAGAGAAAATTGCATGAAATTTGAATAATACAATAAAATCCATATAGGGTTATGAGATCGATGGATGATTAACTCTATGTATGGGGATTTTAGGGGAAATCTTAGATTACAAATATTTCATAAATCTTAACGCAGTTCGATCTAATCAAGATTGCATGATCATTGGGTTTTGGTTAGTCGAATTAAGGTTTTATTGCATGACCATTGGGTGAATTTAATTTAAGAAAATTTGCCATAATTAAGAATGAGTCTTGAGTCAATAAACTTTAAAGGATTTGAAAGAATTCAACCGTGTGAAAAAATTAAAAACATATGAAATCGATATTTTAGGGTTTTATAAAACTAGGGTTTTTGTCTATCAATATTTCTATTTTTAATATTTTCATAGTTTTAATATTTTTACTATTTAGATTCTTCTGTCTAAATTAGATAAGGTATTTTATAATTGGTAATACATAATATTCTCGTGGGATCGACACTTTTTCTGCATTATACACAACACTCAACTAGGGTATACTTGCCTAAAATCGTGATATACCTAAATCGCATAATAAGTTTTTGGCGCCATTGCCGGGGATATTTAAGTATATAAATAAAAATCATCTTGTTTGAGATTGAACATTATTTTTTTTATTTCTTGTTTATTTCTTGTTCTTGGTTAATAGGGTATATAGATTTTAGGGTTTTTCATATATTTCTTACTCCTTCCATATAGAATCAGTTTTTTTTTTTTGTTTTTTATTTTTTGTTTTTCGGTTGTCTAAAAACGGATTAAGTAAATTGGTCAAACAACCACTTGTTTTGAAGGATTTCAGCCTGTTGAACAAAACCCATAGCTTTAGCTATGGGCACCGACCTAATTTCATCAAATTTCGTCATTTTTGTAGACTTTTTTTTTTTGATTTTTCGTAAATTTTTAGAATTTTTTGATTGTTTTCTTGGGTATCTTTTTACATTATTTTGCTGTGTTTTTGTAATTTCTACATTTATATAGGTATTATAGATTTTCTTGAGTGGTTCTTGCAATAGGTTTTGAAGTTTGAATTTTGTGCTATTTTTGGGTTCCGTACAATGCATGCTGCGATCCAAGAGCCTTGATCTAGTGATTTCGATCCTGAGATTGAAAAAACATTACAGACCATTCGTAGACAAGTCAAGGAAATTAAGAAGGAAGAAACAATAGCCCATAAGAACAGAGCAATGAGAGAGTACTCGATGCCCAAACTTCAGGACATTCAGACTAGCATCGCGTGGCCAATTGTGGAGGCAAACAATTTCGAGTTCAAGCCGAGTCTGATCGGGATGGTACAAGTAGATCGGTTTGGTGGTGAAGCATTCGAAGATCCAAATAGCCACTTGAAAAATTTTCTAGAGATTAGCGACACCATCAAGCTAAATGGAGTCAGCGCAGATGCCGTCATGTTAAGATTATTCCCTTTCTCTCTTAAGGGAAAGGTTAAGGTATGGCTGAACTTATTCCCAGCTAATCATTTTATGAGTTGGGAGATTCTTTCTCAGACATTTTTAGCTAAATATTTTCCATCTGATAAGACAGCTAAACTATGTAATGACATTATTAGATTTAGGCAATCTGAGAGTGAGTTTCTGTATAATACTTGGGAACAGTTTAAGGATTTGACTAGAAGGTGCCCATATCATGGTATTCTTGAGTGGTTGATTTTGCAAACATTTTATGGTGGTTTTTTAAATTCTATGAAAATTACCATTGATGCTATAGCTAGAGGTGCTTTCATGAGTAAGTCATATGATGAGGCATGTGCATTACTAGATGATATGGCATCTAATCAATACGACTATTCTAGTGAGTATGAAATTCCTAGGCAGAGGGTTGGTGTGCATGAGGTTGACACTTTTAACATGCTTAATGCCAAGATGGATTCTATATTGCATGCTTTGAAAACTAATCAATCAAATGTTGTGGCTAGTTAAGTTTCATATTGTGATTCATGTGGTGATTCTATTCATGTGTCTTCTGAGTGTTCACAAGTGTAACAAGTGAACTATGTGTCTAACTTTGGTAGACCTCAGAACAACCCAAACTCCAACACATATAATCCCAGGTGGAGGAACCATCCAAACTTTTCATGGAGTCAAGGGGCACCACCATGACCAAACAATCCACATAATTTTATTTCAGGAAATCAACAGCCAAGGGAGAGCAAAGCATCGTGGGAGATAGCGATTGATTGTCTGGCAACAGCAACAAATGAAAGGTTTGAAAAACTTGAGAATAAGATTGATCAATTGACTAACGCCTTTCATTCTCGTGCACCAGGTAGACTGCCGAGTGATATGGAAAAGAATTCCAGAGAGCAAGAAAAAACAGTTACATTGAGGAGTGGAAAGTAACTATAGGAGAAACCGATTCAGTTAAAGGAAGAGAATGAATAAGAGGCCGAGAACAAGCAGCCTATTGAAGAGAAGACCAAGGTTTCTGAAACAAAACAGGGAAGTTCCTTACCTTTGAGAGAGTATAGGCCTCGTGTTCTTTTTCCTGGTCGTTTGTTGAGTGATAATGCAAAAAAACAATTTGAGAAATTTCTTGAAATTTTTAAGAGATTGCATATTAATATTCCTCTTTTGGATGCTATTAGGCAGATGCCAAGCTATGCAAAGTTTTTGAAAGACGTGATCACAAATAAGAGGAAGCTAGATGAGATTTCAAAGATTTAGCTTATGGAGAAGTGTTTTGCAATTCTACAAAGGAAGCTGCCGCCGAAACTTAAAGATCCAGGGAGTTTTTCCATCCCTTGCACTATTGGCTCTTCCAATTTTTCTGATATTCTTTGTGATTTGGGTGCCGGCATCAATCTCATGTCATACTTCGTGTTTTTAAAATTAGGATTAAGGGATTATTGACCTAGTAATATTTCCTTGCAATTAGTTGATAGGAGTGTTAAGTATTCCAGAGGCATTGTTGAGGATATTTTGGTTAAGGTTGATAAATTCATCTTTCCTATTGATTTTGTTATTTTGGACATAGATGATGATGATGGCACTTCTTTGATTTTGGGTAGACCATTTTTTAACACTGCACGTGCATTGATTGATGTTTCTTATGGAAAACTGACTTTGAGATTGAATGATGAGGAAATTGAGTTTGATATTTTTAATTCCATGATAAATTTTGATAGACAAGAAGTTTTCAAAGTTGATTACAGTGAGAGGATTGTTGATCATGATTTGAATATCTTTTATTCTGTTGATTCTATTGAAAATTGCATTTTTAGTTCATTGCATGTGAAACATGATTTTCTGGATGTTGAGCATGCTGATGTTTGTGTTGCTTTAGATGTGATAGATGAGATTCAAACTGTTTCTGCACACATAGAGAACTTGCATGTGGTTTTGAATGTTGAGGAGAAAAATGATAGTTCACAACAAGTTTCTTCCACACCTGAGCTTAAACCATTGCCATCTCATTTGAAGTATATGTTCTTGGATAGTTCCTTTATGTTTCTAGTGATTATTTCTTCATCTTTGACAGGTTTCGAGGAGGAGAGATTGTAGCAAGTTTTGGAACAACACAAAAAGGCTAGAGGTTGGACCATTGTTGACATCCGTGGTATAGAGATCTCGATTTGTATGCACAAGATCCTATTGGAGGATGGATTCAAGGCTATAGCTCAACCACAAAGGATATTTAATGAACATCTTAAGGAGGTAGTAAAAAAGGAGATCATTAAATGGCTCGATGCAGGTACAGAAAGGAAGACGCGGTTGAATGAGTTGGAGGAGTAGCGGAATGAGGCTTATGAGAGTGTAAGAATCTATAAGGAGAGAACAAAGACATGGCATGATGTTAGGATTAACAAGCGAGAGTTCAAGGTTGGTGCTAAAGTTTTATTATATAACTCTCGTTTGAGACTTTTTCTAGAGAACGAGATGGAGTGGACCTTTCATTGTGACACAAGTTTTCTCATCTGGAGCTGTAGAGCTTTCAAACAAGCAAGGTGAAAGTTCAAAGTCAATGGGCATCGTTTGAAGACATATGAGGATGGGACCAACTTGAAGGAAGGGTCTGCCATTTTCTTAGTGGATTGATAAGCACAAGCAACCCCTTCCCTGACTTAATCAGGTGAGTCCTTGTGCTCTCTTCTTTGGATTTTAGATTGAATTGTATTGCGGACAATATTTGGATTAAGTGTGGGGGAATGCATTGCATTTTGATTTTTAGGTGTTTTATTTCTTTCATTATGATTTTTAGAACATTTTTATTTAGAAATCTTGATTTTTGCTGAATTTCTTTAGTTTTGAAAATTTTATTTCATGCCAACTAGATTTTCTTAGGTTTTCTAGCCCTTGTATGTTACTTGTCTTGAATTGGATTGCATGACAGATGATTGATATTAGTTTATTTGGTATATAAGTGGCTATTCATCTTTTTATGGTCGATTTGAAGGATAGACATGCAAGATTTAATACCAAATTTATCTTAGTGAGGATTTGAGTCTTAAACCGCAATTTTTTTTACTTTCATCATTTTTCTTGTTAAGCGTATATCACATAGGATTTAGTCATTCTAGAAATTGCCTTGTTATGTCTTTTGAGACCACATTCATGATTTTCATACACAAAAATGATTAAGACACTTAGGATTACACACGTTTGACTTCCGAAAAATACCATCCTAATTATTTTTTATCCCTTAGTTAACCAATTTGAGGCTAAATCTTTTCTTTCTTATATTACCCATATAATTTACTCTATGACCTGTTTTTCTTTAACTCCAAAATTTGAACCTGAATTCACTAATATACTTATAGTTGATGGTATGACATTATGTATTTAGGTTTTATTTTATTTTTTCAAGTTTTATATATGCTTTTAGTCATTATCTTGCTGAGTGAGTTATGAAAGAAAAAAAAAGACTGAAGAATGAAAAAAAAGAAGAAAAAAGAAGAAAAACAAAAGAAGAAAAAAAAGAAAGAAAAAAAGGGAAGAAAAAGAAAAAATAGAAAAAAAAATTCATTCTTGATATTGTTCACTTTTATAGTGAAGTCATTATTCTTTACTTTGAATAAGTGATATATTACATTACATGTGCATAGTTGGAGTTAGTATTTTCTTTGTCTTGATATAATAATGTCATGTCCTGATGCTTATGTGTATTTAGTGAATCATTTTAACCCTATATTTTACCTATTATCCTATCCCTTACCTTAGTCTCATTATAACCAAATAAAAGACCTTTTTGTTGGTGTATAGATTTCACATATAAGCGATAGAGATTTGATAGATGAGCGAACTTATGGTAATGTCATCTCGTTGTGTTGATTTGAGTGATACACGTACCCTTACATAAAATGAGTGTTTTGAGTAGTTAGTAAGTATCTTCGCTTATTTTATTGAGTGAATCAATTGTGAAAGTGGTTGAATCTTGTATTTTTCTTGATTTTGATGAAACTATATGAGATGCAATAGTTTCTCTAGTACTGGATACTGCGAAATATTAATTGCCATGATTATAATTCCGATTTGACTTGTTATATACATTGTTAGGGACTTGGGATGTTGAATTGGTTTTGGAGAAAATTTATTCTTACTTGAGGACAAGCAAATATTCAAGTGTGCGGCTATTTGATAATAATATTTTTATACACTTGAATTTATTTTATTTTATTTCAGCCTTTATTTATGACTTTTAGAATTATTTTTAGATTTTATTTCATGATTTTATATTGATTATTTTTGTGAATTTTATTTTAGGATTATTGGACTTATTTAAAGATATTGAACTATACAGACAGTTATTAGTATTTTGGGCATAACATTTTGCTCCGATATCCGATTGACCTGATTTTTATTGGGTTGGAAAGAAAACTTCAAGGCCTACAAATCTTATAAAGACCGCAGAGGCTGGGTTAGACAAGAAGATATCCAAAATTTGAATCGAAGTTACTGCAGTGCAAGAAATCAAGGCCCACGAGTTCTAAAAGCCCAAGTCCAAGTGAAATATCAAGGTGTTATGAAGACCCATGAATTTTTAGTCATTTAGAACTCTTAGGAATTAGATTATAAGAAAGCGATATCCTTTACACTTGAAGAGGGGAGGAGAAATCTAGCAGCCACCTCCTTTGGAGGAGGATTTCTTCAGATGGAAATGAATGTTTTCTTTACTTTTCTTGCGTTTTTTTATCATATCTACTTAGACTTCTTGTTCCTAGAACTCGATACTATTCTTTGATTAATAGCATTGTTTGATTTGTTTTTTTCTCTTAAATTTTTATTGGTATGTTCTTTCTTTGATGACATTTCATTGTTGAACTTAATGTTTCATTCGTAAAGGGCCCTACGATTTGATGATTTGAGATTATATGCATGAGATCAAGATAAGAATACATGAAATCTGACTAATACAATAAAATCCATATAGAGTTATGAGATCAATGATTAACTCTGTGTGGGGATTTTAGGAAAAACCCTAAATTACAAATATTCCATAAATTTTAATGCAGTTCGGTTTAATCTAAATTGCATGATCATTGAATTTTGGTTAGTCGAATTAGGGTTTCATTACATGATGATGGGGTGAATCTAATTTAGGAAAATTTGCCATCATCAATAATGAATTTTTAGTCAATAAACTTTAAGGGATTTGAAAGAATTCAACAGTGTGAAAAAATTGAAGATAGATGAAATCGAAATTTTAAAGTTTTATAAAACTAAGGTTTTTATCTATCAATATTTCTATTTTTAATATTTACGTAATTTTAATATTTTTACTATTTTGATTCGTTCTGTCTAACTTAGATAGGGTATTTTATAATTGATAATATATAATATTCTTGTGGGATTGACACTTGTTCTGCACTATACACAACACTCGACTAGGGTATATTTGTCCAAAATCGTGATATATCTTAATCGCATAACAATATATCGCTCATTGACCACTCTAATTTCTTCATCTTTCTGTGACTTAAGGGATTCATATTTTTCTTTAACCTCTCTTATTTCTTCTTCCTTCTTTACAAGTTGAATTTTCAGCTGAGTCAATTCTTGGGTCATTTACTTCTCAAGTCATGTCCTTCTTGAAATAGCTGCATTGATGGATGAAGTTGTACCGGTGTTTGTGTATAGTCTTGCAAGGATCCCAGACCAAATATTCTTCATCTTTCTATCCCACCTAATGCCTCTACCCACAATGCCATACTATCAATTGATGATTCGGACGAAGCAATACCATCTCACTACTAGAACATGCCATTAAAAGTGATCATATTTTTTCCTGCATTAACAATAAAGATGAAAAATACACTTGACTTCATATATATAAATACCATTAAAATTAAAAGCATTTATGGATTTCATTCTATTTTCCATAAGGTTCAAAACATCCTCTTACGTACCTTAATAGCTTTTGCTCACTCATCACTCCATGTCTTATCTTTTTTTTTTTTGAAATATCATTTAAATGTAGCCATATATGTAGATTCGATTACCATTTCATCTGCCCACAAAATATAAATATAAAAAAAAATCACTGGTCAACTTTTTACTATAATTAGTATTCATCTTCGTTCATATGTAAGTCACTATAAGCACTACTTTTAAACATACAAATGTTTGATGCAGACCATGATAGCAGTATCATAGTTAGATGAATAGGAGTCAAGTTAACTAAATTGTCTAATGATTTAGTTCGATTAATAGAAAAATATAAATCAGTAATTGAATTAAATTAATCTGTAATATGTTTAACACATTTACCATTCATTTTCTACGCTTGACGCTATTGATAGATCCCCTAACATAGGTAATAAACCCTTGACCAAAATTATAAGCTCGATTTTTCTTATTCTATTTCTCCTTTGCTTGTTCTTTTTAATTTTTTAAATTTTCTTTATTTCGGTCAAATTCTCATTTATAACAAAATTAGGCTTTTCTTGACCTTTTTTTTGCTTTATTCAGAATACCTCATATATGATCACCAACTTTCTTATGAAAAATTCTTTTTACTTCATTCTCTTCTATTTCATCCCATTTGAACATTTACTACAATCAATAGAAAAACAACAAACTTTATTTATATTAAACTTAGTTGGTGAGAAATAGAAGGACAAAACTTACCTTAAACTCATTTAACCACAAATCGTTAATTGTTTTTGGAGTGTTGGTATAACTAATCCACTCCACCCGTCAATGGTTCCTAATTATTTTATTAAATTGTTACACAACATATGTATCATCTGAGGATTTGCAAACAAGTTACAAGTAAATTTGATTTTTTAGGATAGTTAAAAGAATATATTAAATATAATTAAAAAAATTAAGTACTTACGAATCTCCACGTAGATATATTGAAACTTGGCTATCTTCTTCACATGTGTTTCCCTCATCATTTGACTGTTGCACTGAAGAAGGTGGAACAAAGCATGTTGGAATTGAAGGTGATGGAACTGAAGTAGATTCAGTTCGTATGTGCCAAAGTTGTTGAGGCGTAGATGAAAGGGAATGAGATAGAGAAGGGGACATGGAAGAGGAAGGGGCCGACCTTCCTTGCAAAATTCCATCACACTTGTGATCTCTCTATTTATACTGACAATTAGGAAGGTTAGATAAATATGGAAAACAACATGTGTTGCTTACATAAGGACATACATAAAAAGCTTATCATTTTCTACTTTCAAACAAATACAATAATAGTCACCAACTATCAAGAAGCAGATCCCAATGATCTACAAAAACAAGACAATACAAATTGTACACAATCAGAGATAAATAAACCATCTAGATTAAACAAGTCCATGTGATCATAAATCCTTGATTTTGAACCCCTAAACCCTTCCTAGCTAATAAAGATTACACTACACTTCCCAACTCAGGAGACATAAAACTTGCTTAGTGAAACTCATGCCCAAAACTTAGAATCAGATACTAGCAATTCATGAAAAGAACATTCAACTTAGAAAAAAAATCAAAAACCTAAATTTCAATCCTGCACAATGGGGAGCCATGATAATCATTCTTCTTATAATGTACTACATACTCATCTCCATAATTTCAAAACACGAATTTCAAAAACCTAACCCTAGAGAGCAGGAGAAACTGAGATTGAGCTGTACATGGGAGAGAGTCAAATTTCAAAACCCTAACTCGAGAGAGATAGAGAGAGAGAGAGATTACAGATACAATGAACACACCTACAAAGATGGAGAGAGCAAGAAATGTAAGGTCCCATTTTTAGAAAGTATTAAAGCATGCATTTTCGTTTGTATTTTTACTTATCATACTTAAATTCCTTCGCATCGCTTGTGATAGGATTTGTGAATTTTCTTTTAATTGCGATGCATGTTTCGATTTTTATGATTCGTTGTGTATAAAAAAAATAAATTAAATTACGATATAATAGTAGAACACACGAGTGAATAAAAACAATCGAAATAAATCAACAAGAAAAACAAATTAAGGTTTGGTGCAAAACCCACAAAGAGTTGTTGTGGGATCCACAAAGGGTTGGTGTGGGGTCCAAAAATTGTATGTGTCATCACAAACGACACCATGATATTTCATTACTCACAACTTGGCACAACCAAATTGTGAAGAATTTAATTTATGGCAAATTTTTGAAATAACATGTTCTCTGCAAAAAAAAAACTGCTCTATTTCATAGCATGATCATACTCTATTCTTTATTTAATATCTTTTTCTGCATAACTACAAATGGAGTGTAGTTTTCTTCTAAAAAAACTATACTTCCATAGCTTTGTAATGATATATAATTGGAAAAGTTTTGTTAAAAAATGAATTTTTAGTGAATTTTCAAGATGGCTTATTTCCTTTAGAAAAACCTGTTCTTGCCTATTTCTGTGTTGAAGTTTGTTTCAATTTTGAGCTACCTTCTAAGTTGAATTAGACTAACATTTGAATATAGAAATTGTAGTCCTGTCTCTTATCTTCAAATGGCTAATAGAATCGGCCTAATCCGATGTCTGCAGAAAACGTTATGTTAATTCTTCTATGACTGCACAAACTGTATTATAGATTTTGGGCTGTAAAGTTATTATGTTGGCTTTTTTTTGCACAATTGGGACTAATTTAGTTACAAATATAAAAGTTGTAGTCTAAAATCCTAATTTTGTATGGTAATGTAATTCATCTTAATCCTAATATTGTAGTTCAAGATATGATAGTTTTATTGAACCTGTTTGTATTGATAACTTATTGAAATAGCCCAATGGAATGATAGGTGTAAGCTAACTATACAAACTACATATCAATGATATTTGGTGATGGATCGTGGGAAATTATTGTGTTACAAGGTAATGATTACCTTATGAGAAGCATAAAAAATTCCTCCAAAAGCTTGTGTTAAGCTTGCGGACAAAATTTGAGAAATACGAGTTGTATATAGAGTTTCAAAGCTTGTATGAAGCCTGCGGGTGAAGTTTGAGAAGCTCTTTTTGTATCTCTTCTCCATACGAGGATGAAATTAGAAACATGAGAAGTATTTGAGGTGTCTAACCTAAAAGACCAAAATTTTATTTAAAAATACCAAATTTTGGTTTACTTTTTCAGATCCTTATACACTAGCTTGGTTCAACGTTCTATTCATTTCTTTAATTATTATGTGAAATAAAACAATGAATATGAGAAAGAATAATATCTCCATAAGTGACTATCATATTTGTTTTTTTTAAAATGTTGGTGATAATATGCATCTTTGGTACTGTCTATAAGCTTATATTACTATATGATGATATTGATATCATATTACCTATTTACTTGATATGCATGCTATTGGCTCCCCATATACTTGTTTAGTTTATGTTGACCCTGATATACTTGTTTTCAGGTGATAGGGAGACGACACAGAATCGTTGGGTAGAGGCTTTTAAACCAAGAAATTTCAATTCTTACTCTTTTCTGACCTGCTTATATTGTTAAGACATGTGATTCAAGTAATACTTTTGGATTTGTATGAGTTATTTGTTATATGTAAATGAATGTTGGAGCCCAAGAAAAGTCTTATATGTATAGTTTTTTCTATGTTGAGATTATATTCTATAGTATGTTATCGAATGGTTGGGAGAGCCATTAATACCATTTATTTGATATCTCAGGGAATTTTATGTTTTATCAGGTCATATACTAACCCCATGTGGCTAAATAGTCACTAAATATGAGAATTTTGCCATTATTTTATTTGGGAAGAACAAGTAATTTATTTTTTTAATATAAATCACCTTTTGTGTTATCATACATGGAGAGTATGACTGTCGTGAGTTTTGACATCGCATTTTAATTATTTTGGTTGCTTCCGCATTTGCATGTATGTTCCTGGGGTACGACGACTAGATAGCGGGTCGTCACAAGAAAAGTTTCGAAAACCCTAATATATAATATTAAACCATTATATAAATAAAAACAAACTATCCACATATATGCATACAAATATATCTCACTCTCTCCCTTTCTCTTTCCCTCTTTCCCTCCCTCACTCTCTGTAGCTCCCTCTCTGTCTCTCCCTTTCTGTTTACCTTCCTCTTTTCCTTACTCTTTGTTGCTCTCTCTCTCAGTCTCTCCCTTTCCCTTGCCATCTCTCCCTCTTTCACTCCCTCTCTCTCCCTCTCAATCTCTCTTTTTCTCTTTCCCTCCCTCCCTCTCACTCTCTCAGTCTTTGGCTCTCACTCTCAGTCTTCTCCTTTCTCTTTTCCTCCCTCCCTCTCTTACTCTCTTTGGCTTACTTTCTTATTCTCTCTCTTTCTCTTTCCCTCCCTCTCTCTCATTCTCTCGGGTTCACTCTCTCACTTTCTCCCTCTCTCTTTCCCTCCCTCCCTCCCTCTCTCGCTCACCCTTTCAGTCCATCCCTTTCTTTTTCCCTCCCTTTCTTTTTCCCTCCTGCCCTCTCTCACTCTCTCTAGCTTACTCTTTTAGTCTCTCATTCTCTTAGTTTCTCCCCATCTCTCTCCCTTTCTCTTTCCCTCAATCTCTCTCTTAGTTTCTTGATCTCACTCTCACTCTCTCATTTTTTCTTTCCCTCCCTCCCTCTCTCACTCTCTAGCCCAATCTCACACTCTCTCCCTTTCTCTATATCTCTAGCTCACTTTCTTATTCTTTCCCTTTCTTTTTCCCTTCCTCCCTCTCTCAGTCTCGAGCTCACTCTATTAGTTTCTCATTTTCTCTCCCTTTCTTTTTCTCTCCCTCCCTCTCCTACTCTCTCTAGATTACTCTCTCAGTCCCTCCATTCCCCTCTCTTTCCTCTCTCTCTCTCTTTCTCTCACTTCTTTGGCTCTCTCTCTCATGCTCGCCCTTTCTCTTTCCCTCTGTCTCTCTCTGCTCCTCTTACTATCTCGGGCTCATACTCTCACCCTCTCCGTTTTTCTTTCCCTCCTTCCCTCTCCACTTTCTCTGCCCCACTCTCTCACTTTCTCCCCTTTCTTTTCCCCTCCCTCTCTTTCTCACTCTCTCTAGCTTACTCTCTCAGTCTCTTCCTTTCTATTTCCCTCTCTCTCTCTCTCTCACACACACACTCTCTCTACTTATACAACAGATACAAATAAGCTTTTTGTCTCACACAATGCCAAAGCATGTAGCATCAAACAAGCAGAAAAAACAAATGGAATATAGTTTTCCCTAATTTGAACTCAAAACAAGAGAGAATGATACTTCGCCTTAATTTCACCCTAATTTTACCTTGATTATGCACTACTTTTATCTTAATCTTTCCTACCCTAAACCTTAATAATGTATGGGTATCAAAAAACCTTAATACATAAATGAATCATAGCAGAAATTTGAAGAACTTACCTCTGGAAGAAGTGATGTTCATGGCAAGGAGAGAGAGTAGAATGGTCTTTGTGGCAGAAATTCCCTTTAGGCAATTTTCTTCGACAGCGAGGCAGAACGGCAGTGTCCGGTTGGCACATCCTATGGATGGTGAATGCCAGCCCTAACGTTTTCCTTGAAAAAGTCGAGAAACATGCCAACATTTTTAAATAAAAATATCGGTATTACTTTATCAATGTTTTACATAAACATCATCAAAGGTTCCCGCTAGTTGAAATTTTTGTGGTTCTTTCTTGTGCCAACGTTTCTTCCTCTTAAACATTGGGAATACTTAGTATTCCAATGTTTTTAGCAATAAATGTCAGGAGGCTAAAAATATTTACGACGAAAACTTAAACGTTGATAAAATACCATGAGGAAAAACCTAATTTTTTTTTTAGTCTTGTTTGTTTCCTGTCATCAAAACTGAACAAAAAAAGAAATTAGTGCAATGAAATACCTTAATTTTCTTTACTTATTCTTGATAGATGTTATAAATTCAAAAATTTTTAAATTCTCTCGTGATGATAATCTTTAGATTTAATTTAGTTTCCTTAACACGAAGATACTTTTGTGCATAATAATAGCATAATGATATACATTAAATTTTATTAATAATAATAAGATTATAATTATTTTACTTATTCTTGATAGGTATTATAAAACTTAAAACCTTTTAGACATTTTTATGACCATTTTTAAAATTAATACAAAAAATTTACTATTTAACCATTAAATAGAAACCAAACACACTATAAGCCTCCTTTGCATGAATTCACTTTTGTGCATAACAATAGTGTAATGATATATCTTAATTTTTTTTAACTTACTCTTGATGGGTATTGTGAATTTAGAAATTTTTAGATTTTTTTTATTATGATAATTTTTAAAATTGATACAAAAAATTTAACTTATTATATAGATACCGAACACACCATTAATCTCCTTATCGCGAAGATACTTTTGTGCATAATAAGATTAATTTTCTTTGCTTCTTCTTAATTGGTGTTGTAAATTTTAAAATTTTTAAACTTTCTAATTATGAAAATGTTTAGAATTAATAGAAAAAATTTAGTACCTAACCTATTAAATAGATGTAGAAGAAACCATTAGTCTTCTTGACATGAAAATACTTTTGTGCCTTAGGACACCATGTAGCACCCACAAAAAAGAAAAAAAAGAAAATAGCCCATAAAATGGAGTAAAAATGACATAGTGCTATTTTCTTGTAATAGTTGGATTTGAAGTTAGCCTAAAAATAAAATGAACTGTTTTAATTTTCTCCCGTAATAAAAAATTAAATGGTATTTTTGTAAAAAAGAATTGCACTATAATTTTGTTGTTTCAATTTTTTTGCCATAATTAAAAATAAGAAAATAGTGAACATCAGGTGGAATGTTCTCAAAACTCATTATATATTCACAATAAAAGACTTATTATACATTAGTAAAATTATAGAAGATAACTTATTATGTATTTACTATAACAAAACTTATTATATATGTGTAGAATTATAGCAAAAGAGAGTAGAGCTATGAGAAATCGAACCCTATGCCTTTCACATGCAAAGTGAACGCTCAAACATATAAGCTACCACCCCCATCTTTTGCTTCTCATGTCATTCACTATATTTTCCAGGCCGAAATAAAATCTCTCTCTAACTTATTATGTATTTGCAAAATTATAGAAGAAAAGAGCGGAGGTGTGGGGAATCAAACCCCGAACCTCTTGTATGCGAAGTGATAACACTATCATATGAGATACACTTCTATTTTTTGCTTCTCATGTCTTTCGTTATATCATCTTGGCTAAAATAATATCCCCCTTTTTCCGGTCCAATCTTTATCATATGCCAAAATCTGATCTTGGAATTGAGCCTCTACCTTCTCTCTCTATCAATCTCGTTGCTGTTCAAGTGGCTGATTCTTATTTGGTATTTGACCACCAGTATATGAAACCTAACAAATCCGATATTTACAAGACTCGACCACGAGATGTTGATTAAGAGAGTCTAGTATCCTACCATTAGACCCACAAGACATTAATACAAGACGTATTATATATTTGTAAAATAATAGAAAAAGAGAGTGGAGGTATGGGGAATCAAACCTCATGTCACTCACATGTGAATCAAGTGCATACCATATGAGCTACACCCCTTTCTTACTTCTCATGTCCTTTATTATATCATCTAGACTAAAATAACATCTCTCTCTTCCCCCTCTCTCTAAGCTTTCATTTCAACCCTCTTCTAAGATTAGTCTCAGTGCGGTCTCTATCAGATTCCAAAAATCTAATCTTGGACTTGAGTTTCTATCTTTTTCATCTATCAATCTTATCTTTGTTTGGGTGGCTGATTTTTTTTAATTGACTACTAGTGTTCAAAAGCCCAACTAATTTGATTCGATTAGTAGTAGGGTCCACAATTTAGGGATTGATACTCGAACTCGAGATGATGGTTAAGATAATCTAATACTTTACCACTAGACTTATAGGACATTGGTATAAAACTTATTATATATTTGTAAAATTATAGAAAAAGAGAATGGAGGTGCGGGGAATCGAACCCCGTACCTCTCGCATGCAAAGCGAGCGCTCTACCATATGAGCTACACCCCCATTGTTTGCTTCTTATGTCCTTCATTATATCTTCTCGGCCGAAATAACATCTCTTTCTTTCCACCATTCTCTAAGCTTCCAATTTTATCTTCTTCTAAGATCAGTCTCAGTCCGATCTCTGTCGAATGCAAAAAAAATAAACCTTGGACTTGAGCCTCTGTCTTCTCCCATTATCAATCTCATCTTTGTTCAGGTGGATGATTTTTTTTGTTTTTCTGTTAGTACTTGACCACTAGTATCTAAAAATTTGACTAATCCTGTTCGAGCAACTATAGGGGATCTAAGTTAGGAGTTGACTTTTATGCCACTTGTTTTTCCATCCCTAAGACTTGAAATCGAGATGTTGATTAAACGAGTCTAATGTCTTACCACTGAACCCACAGGCTGGAGGTATAGGGAATCGAACCCCATGCCTATTGCATGCAAAGTAAGCACTTGACCAAATGAGCTACACCACCATCTTTTGCTTTTTATGTACTTCATTATATCATCTCAGCTGAAAATAACATCTCCCTCTTTCCCCTCTCTCTAAGCTTTCAATTCTATGTTTTTCCAGAATTAGTCTTATTCTAGTCTTTATCAGAAGCCAAAAATCTAATCTTGGACTTGAGTCTCTGCCTACTCCCTCCCTTATCAATCTCATCTTTATTCGAGTGGCTTTTTTTTGGAAACCTATTTAATTTGGTTCGAGTAGTTGTAGGATCAAATTTATAGACTCATACTCCCAACATATATTTTTTCATTCCCATGACTCGAATTCGAGATATTTGTAAGAGAGCATAGTATCCTGTCACTAGATCTACAAGACGTTGGTATAAAACTTATATATATTTGTAAAATAATAAAAGAAGAGAGTGAAGGTGCAAGTAATCAAACCTTGTGCCTCTCGCATGCGAAGCGAGCGCCTTACCTTATGAGCTACACCTCTATCTTTTGCTTCTCATGTCCATCATTATATCATCTTGGATGAAATAACATCTCTCTCTTTCCATCTCTCCCTAAGCTTTAAATTCAACATTCTTTCAAGATCGATTTTAGTCCAGTTTCTATCGGATGCCAAAAATCTAATCTTAGACTTGAGCTTTTGCCTTCTCCCTCTATCAATCTCACCTTTGTTTGGGTGGTTGAATTTTTTTTTAGTTGACCACCAATATCTGAAAATTTGATTAATTTATTTCGAATATTTATGGCACCCAAATTAGATGCTGGCTCTCCTAGTACTTGTTTTTATATTTTCAAATTTCAAATTTGAGATGTTGGTTCAAAGAGTCTAGTGCCCTGCCACTAAAGCTACATGATGTTGGTATAAAATTTATTATATATTTGTAAAATTATAGAAGAAGAGAGTGGAAGTGTAGGGAATCGAATCCTATATCTCTCGTATGCAAAGCTAGCACTCTACCATATGAACTACATAGCAAATTTTGCTTCTCATATCTTTCATTAGATCATCTCGGCTAAAATGATGTCTCTCTTTCTCTTTCCCTCCTTCTCTAAGCTTTCAATTCAACCTTCTTCCAAGACCCGTCTTAGTCCAGTCTCTTTTGGATGCCAAAAATCTAATCTTGGACTTGAGCCTCCCTCTTTTCCCTCTATCAATCTTATCTTTGTTCGGATGGCTGATTTTCTTTTTCTTTTTAGTACTTGACCATGAATATTCAAAAACTTGACTAATCCGGTTTAAACAGTTATATGATCCAATTTAGGAGTTGACTCTCCTAGAATTTATTCTTTTATTTCCATGACTTGAACTCGAGACATTGATTAAGCAAGTCTAGAGCTCTGCCATTAAACACACAGGACCTTCGAACAAAATTTATTATATATTTGTAAAATTATAAAAGAAGAGAGTAGAGGTGGAAGGAATCGAGTAGCATGCCTCTCACATGCGAAGCGAGTTTTCTACCGTTTGAGCTACACCTACATCTTTTGCCTCTTATGTCTTTCATTATATCATCTTAGTTGAAATAACATCTCCCTCTTGCCCCTCTTGCCCCTCTTGCCCCTCTTGCCCCTCTTGCCCCTCTTGCCCCTCTCTTTAAGCTTTCAATTCAACTTCTTCCAAAATCAGTCTTAGTCCAACCTCTATCGAATGTGAAAAATTTAATCTTGGACTTTAGCTTCTGTCTTCTCCCTCTATCAATCTCATCTATGTTTGGGCGGCTAATTTGTTTTTGTACTTAACTAAAGATTTTAGGAAATTAGAGAAGAAGAGAGTAGAGGTGTGGGGAATCGAAAATCTATCTTAGTCCAATCTTTATCGGATGTGAAAAATCTAATCTTGAACTTTGGCCTCTGTCTTCTCCCTCTATCAATCTCACCTATGTTTGGGTGGCTAATTTGTTTTTTGTACTTAACTAATGATATTCAAAAATTATCAAAGAAAAGAGTGGAGGTGCGGGGAATCGAACCCCGTGCCTCTCGCATGCAAAGCGAGCGCTCTACCATATGAGCTACACCCCCATCTTTTGCTTCTCATATCCTTCATTATATCACTTGCTAAAATTACGTCTCTTTCTTTCCCTCTCTCTAAGCTTTCAATTCACGTTTTTTCCAAGATCAATTTTAGCCTAGTCTTTTTTAGATGCCAACAATTTAATCTTGGGCTTGAGCCTTTGCCTTCTCTATTTATCAATCTCATCTTTGTTAGGATGGCTATTTTTTTTTTTTTTTTTTTTTGTCCTTGACCAATGGTATTAGGAAACCCATCAAATCCGGTTTGAATAATTGTGGGCCCAAATTAGGGGGTGATGTTCCCGGTGTCTTTTTTTTTTTTCCCAAAATTGACATTGGTTAAGAGAGTCTAATATCTTACCACTAAATGCCATGATGTTTGTTCAAAACTTATTATAAGAGTGTGAAAGGGCGGGGAATTGAACCCCATGCTCTTGCAAGTGAGGCGGACGCTCTACCATATGAACTATACCATCGTCTTTTGCTTCTAATATCCTTTATTATATCATATCGGTTGAAATAACATCTTTCTCTTTCCCTCTTACTAAGCTTTCAATTCAACATTCCTCCAAGATCAATCTTAGTCCAGTCTATGCCAGATCCTAAAAATCTAATCCTGGACTTGAGCCTCTGCCTTCTCCATTTATCGATCTCATCTTTGTTCAAGTCATTGATTTTTTTTGGTACTTGACTACTAGTATTCAAAAACCTGACTAATCTAGTTCAAACAAATATGGGGCTCAATTTAGGGTTGAGTCTCCCAACGGCTATTTTTTCATTCCTAAAACTCAAACTTAAGATGTTGGTTAAAGGAACCTAATTTCCTATCACTAAACATATAGAACATTGGTACAAAATTTATTATATATTTGTAAAATTATAGAAGAAGAGAGTAGAGGTGTAAGGAATCAAACCCCGTGCCTCTGGCATGCTATGCGAGCATTGTACCATATGAGCTATAACCCCACCATTTACTTCTCATGTCCTTTATTATCTTATCCTAGCCAAAATAATATCTCTCTCTTTTCCCTTCTTTCTAAGCTTTCAATTCAACCTTCTTCCAAGATAAATCTCAAACCACAGAGTGAAAGAAGAGTGTGGAGGTACAGGGAATCAAACCCCATGCCTCTCGCATGCAAAGCGAGTGCTCTACCATATAAACTACATCCTTATCTTTTGCTTATCATGTCCCCCATTAGATCATCTTAGTTGAAATAACATCTCTCTATTTCCCTCTCTCTCTAAGCTCTTAATTCAGCCTTCTTTCAAGATTAATCTTAGTCTGGTCTGTATCAGATGCCAAAAATCTATTCTTGGACTTGAGCCTCTAGCTTCTCTATCTATCAATCTCATTTATGTTCGAGTAGGTGATTTTGTTGTTTGTTAGTTGATTATTGGTGTTCAGAAATATAACTATGCTGCTTTGAGTAACTGTAGGGTCTAATTTAGGGGCTAGCATTCGCGGTGCCTATTTCCTATTATTAAGACTCGAACTCGAGTCATTGGTTAAAGGATATATATTTGTAAAGTTATAGAAGAGGAGAGTGGAGATGAGGGGAATCGAACGCCATACCTCTCGCATACGAAGCGAGCGCTTTACCATATGAGCTATACCCCCATCTTTTGTTTCTGATGTCCTTCATTATATCATCTTGCATGAAACACCCCTCTCTCTAAGCTTTCAATTCAACCTTATTGCAAGATCAATCTCAGTACAGTCTCTATCAGATACCAAAAATCTAATATTAGACTTGAGCCACTTCCTTCTCCCTCTATCAATCTCATATTTGTTTAGGTGACTATTTTTTTTGGGTACTTACCACTAGTATCTAAAAACTTGACTAATTTAGTTCAAATAGTTGTGGGACCCAATTTTGGGGCTGATAATCTCAGTACATATTTTTTCATTCCTAAAACTCAAACTTGAAACATTGGTTGAGGAAACCTACTGCCTTAATACTAAACCCATAGGATATTGGTATAAAACTTATTATATACCGGTAAAATTATAGAAGTGAGTGGTGTGCCTCTCGCATGTGAAGCTAAAGCTTTGCCATATGAGCTACACCCCCATCTTTTGCTTCTCATGTCCTTCATTGTATCATTTAGGCCGAAATAACACTCTCTCTTTCTCCCGCTCTCTAAGCTTTCAATTCATCCTTTTTCCAAGATTAGTCTTGGTCCAGTCTCTATTGGATACCAAAAATCTAATCTTGGACTTAAGCCTCTACCTTGTCTCTCTAGCAATCTTATTTTTGTTTAGATGGCTATTTTTTATTTCTTTTTGATTCTTGACCATCGTATTCAAATAACTAACTAATTCGATTCAAGAGGCTGTGAGGTCCAATTTATAGCCTGAGTCTCTCAGTATCTGTTTTTCCATATCCAAAACTTGAACTCGAGACATTTGTTAAGATAGTGTAGAGTTATACCACTAAACCTATAGGACGTCGGTAGCAAATTTATTATATATTTGTAAAATTATAGAAGAATAGAGTGGATGTGTGGGAATCAAATGTCATGCCTCTCATATGAGAAGTTAGCACTCTACTATATGAGGTACACCCTCATTTTTTGCTTCTAATATCCTTCATTGTATCATCTTGACTAAAATAATCTCTATCTCTTTCCCCCTCTTGCTTTTAATTCAACATCTTCCAAGATCAGTCTCAATTTAGTCTCTATCGAATGTCAAAAGTCTGATCTTGGACTTGAGCTTCTAGCTTCTCCTTTTGGCATTTTCATCTTTGTTTGGGTGGTTTTTTTTTTAATTTTTTATTTGGGTACTTGATCACAATATTCAGAAATCCGACAAATTCAGTTCAAGCAGTTCTGGGGTTTAGTTTTGGGGCCGACTCTGTCGACACCTATTTTTTCATACCATGACTTGAACTCAAGATATTGGTTAAGAAAGTTTGGTACTCTACCACTAGACCCATAGGATATTGGTACATAATTTATTATATATTTCTAAAATTATATAAAAAGAGAGTGGAGGTGCCAAGATTGGTGTATGTAAACTTGGAGAGGCCTTAACAAAGCCCATCTCTTGACAATATCTTCAATTTTTTGATCCAAGATTGGTATTTGTAGGGGCGTATGAGAGGAAATCATGGAACAACTAAATGGAAACGGTCAAAATCTGAATTAATTTGAAATGCTTAAACAAGTGGATATAATTGTGGGAATCAACTTATTGTAATTAGATGAAATTTCAAAATATATAGCCATTAATTATCTTTATCATTTTCAAAACTAAAATTTTCTTGTATAAATACCTACACATACCATAGTGAAATGCAATTCTTTTACTCATATTTGTGTCTTTATTTATTCATCTTAATTATTCCTTGCATTTTTTGTTAAGTTACTCAAGTTTAGGTGTTTACTTATCCAATGAAAAAAAACGCCTCAAACTATTGTTTAGCTCATCATGAAATAATAGTGCAATGGAATACCTTAGTTTTTGTTGCTTATTCTTCAAAGATGCAATAAATTAAAAAAATTTTAAATTCTCTCATGATGATAATTTTTAGAGTTTATACCAAAAATTTAGTACATGATGACAATTTTTAGAGGTAATATAAAAAACTTAGTACTTAACTTATAACACGCCATTTAGTTTCCTTAACATGAAGATACTTTTGTACGTAGTAACAATGTAATGATGTACACTACTAGAAAATTGTCTTTCAGTGTCGGAAATTTTTGTTGCTGAAAGTCCAAATTTCGTCGTTGAAAAATGTTAGCGATAGAAAATTTTCGTCATTAAATCTGTTGCTAAAAAGCACTCCGCTAATTTTTTTCTACATAATACATCCGTCACTAAAATTAGCGATGAAAAATTTTTGTCGCTAACAAATCCGTCACTATACAAGAAAAAACATAAAAAATTTAGCGATGGATTAGCGATAGATTTTTTCTGTCGCTAAAAAATTCCGTCATTGATTTGGGAGCCTACACAAGCTTGGACGCGCGCCCCTGTCCTGCACACGCTCCTGCAAACTCACCCACACGCTCCCTTACGCACCCTAGCCCGCCCGCTTCTTCCTTTAATTTGCAAAAATTCCTTAAGCGCCTCCAATCGAGTTCGATCCTATGCACAGCAAAAATCTTAGAGACACCTCAACCACCAAAACACAATAAGATATCTAACCATATTCATTTTTTTAATTTTTGATCTTTATCTCACATTTTTTTAGTAATAATAAAATAATAAAATGTTAGATTAAAATAAAATAATAAAAATAAAATAATAAAATAATATTATTTTTTTAAAAAATAAAATAAATGAAAAAGAAAAGGAATTAGTAAATAAAAAATTAAAAAATTAAAAAAATACGTCAGTAATCCGTCGGTAATCTATCGCTAAAATTCTGTCGGTAGTCTATTACTAATCTATCGTTCATAGGTTTTCAAAAGAATAAAAAAAATAAAATTAAAAAATTTTAAAAATTAAAAAAAACCGTCGGTAATCCGTTGTTAAAGTTCCATCGGTAATGTGTCGCTAATAGGTTTTCAAAATTTTTTTTCTGTAGATCACTAAAGTGACGGATTAGCGACGGAAATATTTTTGTCACTAATTTCCGTCGCTAATCTCTTGGAATTATTTCCGATGTTAATCTGTTGGAATTCCGTTGTTATTACCAACGGAAAAAAATCTGTCGATAATTTTCCATCATTGATGCCGTCTTTTTTTTATAGTGGTATCTTAATTTGTTTTTTATTTTTTTTGTTACTTATTCTTGATAGGTATCATAAACACACAAATTTTAGACTTTTTATGATGATTAAAATAAATAAATAAAATTTAATATTTAAACTATTAAATAGACACCAAATACACCATTAGTCTCCTTAACATGAAGATACTTTTGTGCATAATAATAGTGTAATGATATACCTTATTTATTTATTTATTTATTTACATAATCTTAATTGGTTTTGTAAACTTAGAAATTTTTTGATTATGATAATTTTAAAAATTGATATAAAAAATTTAGTATTTAATATATTAAATAGATACCGAACACACCATTAGTCTCCATATGAGTTACAACTTCATCTTTTGCTTCTTGTGCCTACAAACAAGATCATGAATTACAGCTATGAAAATATGATGCTGTAAGTTCAAATTTACCTGTTGCAGCAGAAGAGGACAAAGAAGTCAATTTGCATGAGAGAGAGCAAATACAAACATGTTGAAATGAGCAAGAGGGGAGAGACATCGTACTCTTAGTGCTATTTAGTTCTTCTGCAAATGCATTTACCCCATTACCCAGGTTGAGAAATTTAACAATGAAGAGAAAGGATTAGGTATTTTCTGTTTATGAGACTGTTCTGCATATTGTGAGAAAAGAAATTATATGTTACCATAATATCAAGCTATTTCGAAAAATGAAAACCAGCTGACACTTCCTTTTTTCAGGCAAAATGGACAATAAAAGATTTTAAACTGACTGGGTATGCTTTAGTATATGCTTTAATATACGTAGTGGATAACTAGACCAGCCTATTATGTACCTGGATATAATAAAGGAGCAAGATTAAGCATTAGAAATTACTCATTAAAGAGCATACACCCATCGAGATCATTGTGTTGTCACCTTTGCTATATGCAGAAACAAGCTTTTCCATATTTTCTTTCACAACTGAAACACTTTAAGATGCTTACAAAGAATTATGATTATAATTTCACCACTGTTCAGAAATCAACAATCAGAGCAACTAAAAGCTTCAGAATACACAATAACTGTAGTTTGAATCCAGGTTACAGGTCACTTTGGTCCAATTTACCTTTCCCCACAAAATGTACAAAGCAGAACCTTAGGGTTTACCAGGATATATATAGCACCCTTGATATCACTTTATTTCAAACAAAAGTTTCACACGGAGAAAGGCAAACCTTTTATACTTGGTAACAGCAACACCCTTGATATATATAGCACCAGCCATTCCTGCAAATCACCAAAAAAAAGGTAAAACCCAGAAAACCAAAAACCCATAAAAAACCAAAAAACCACTGGAAAACAAGAAATGTCTGTAACTCTAGGGTTAGAGAGGTACGAATTGAAAGGAAGGAAAAGGAGGAGAATCAAGGACAAGCCACATATGCTTGCCCTTGCGTTTAGCGGAGACGATGATTCTGTTGAGAAGAGAAGATTCCATTTCTGAAGGAGTCACACCTTCGATGACCGTACTATCGTCGGCCATCAATCATCGCCTGATTGTCTTCCCGATGCAGTGTTGTTCTATTGCTCTTCTCGCCGCTTCCACCTCCGGCAGCTCCGGCGTAGTTGAAGGTTTCATGCGCTTTTCTTTTTTGGCCTCTCGCACTTCCGTAATGCGACTGAAGTTGAAAGGACAGAGTTCAGTCAGCAAAACAACTCCGGCTTTCCTCATTCGTATCTCCATCTTGGGAGGATCTGACCCAATTTTAGTCGGGTTAGGCTTGTGGAGTAGAGTTGACCATGCCCATGGTTCGAATCAAACCATCCACTCCATCAGAAATGGGAAAAATCATATGACAATACACATATAAAGGACCCATCTGGTCCATCCCTGTACACACGAGCATGCATTGACATGCGAATGGAGCGGGGATTCCTGTACATGCATACATGCAAAAATTGGCAATCCCAGTCATTCCAGAATTCTCAGCATAATTAAAACATTTAAAACAAAGAAGTCTCAAATCATAATCGCAGGATTTTACTAACACTCGCATGAAGAAACGAGCTAGCGTCAGTAAAATCCAAGCGGTATGAGATGTACAAAACTTCACAAATCCAAAAGAAAGTATCGAAATTCAGAATTTCAATCCAAATGTCCCATATGAGAGTTTAAAAGAAAATGAACAAGTTTCGTACAAACCATGTAAGGATTCCATCAATACTTGCTCTTATATATGAAACAAGTATTAATTTAATGCATACCAAAAGAGTTATATAAGTCTTTCATTCCATGGACTTCAAAATCAACCAAAATGAACTTGCATTTCTATGTACCTACACAAGTCAGCGGAATAAATGCTCCCCAACTCCAATTTCTGCAGCAGATCTAAACTTCCTCTGAAAAATGTTAAAGGGAGGGGTGAGTATTGGGAATACTCAGTGAATGGAGTGTAATGGTATAATTGTGTGATAATGAGGGGTGAATGTGGGAGTGTCAAAATATATCTCAAATAACATTTCATATATGTCGAAACAAATTTCAATAAATCAGATAATTTGCAAAATATGCATTCACATCAAGTATTCTATCAAAAAATCACAAGGGTCCCATCAAAATTACTTCCGTCTTGCTTTTGGACGAACCAAGATGAAAACTCGCCAAGAGGTTTTCCATTTCAGTATTTCAAACATTACCCCCTTCCTTGGCGTTGGCTCGGACCTCCCCGGGGTGCAATCTGGATAGTCTGACGTGGCAGAGAAGAGGCCGCGTATACCTCTCTCGCAATAAAACCCCAACTACGCCACCCTGTCGGGTCGCTCCGTGGAGGGAATGACTATAGTCATTAACTACTAGCACCATGCATTTATCAAATATGCCATTTCTCAAGTCATGTGCCATAATTTCTAGCAAACAGTCATCAATTTCATGTCATAACAATTTATGGAGCAACATCAAATCACATATGGCACATATGCATTTATAAATACAATGGATGCATTCATGCTTCACAATCCAGTCCGGACATCCCACGATCACAAATCGGTTCTATGATGGTATATAAGATTAATCATAGTTCTCAACCGGTTCTATTTAATTATACTTTTAATATTTTCTCACAAGGAGAATGTATTTAAACTAATTTACAGATTTAGATTCCATTTGGGCATGAGGATGCAATTGGTGAATAGGAAGTGTCATGGGCAATTGCTCTCTAATCCAAATCAGCCCATGGTTTCAGCACTCAAACCTCCCCATTTAATTTAAATTTTTTTAACTGAGTATGGATTCACAAGTTTACAACCTACCAAATATTATATTTCCAAATAATTCTAACCCATAACCATGTATGAAATTTAATCAAACAAAAAACAAAAACACAAGTTATTGAAAAATTCTTTGGAAACCTTTACTTTCTCCAACCAAGCACAAAAATATCACAACAAAGGTTCTCTCATTTTTCTTAACAACCTTGTTGTCTTTTTATACACAAAAAAGTGTGGTTAACACCCCCAACTACCCAACGGATAAAAATAACTTCTTTCGACATGTATAATTATCACAAGTATTATTACAATAACCATGATGTAGTTGTCTGATTCTAACATGCTAAAGCGACCTTGCAACAATAAAACCACTTGTCCTATTCTTTTATGTTCCAAAAGTATAGCGATAACCGTTCTCATTTGTCTTTGTCAAGACTTTAATTGTCGTCCGACCGTATTTTCACTTGTCTTGCCATTTGTAACACAATAAAAAAAAAGGAAAATTTAAATTAGGGCTTAAAGCCCTAATTTTCTCTCTCTCTCTCTCTCTCTCTCCCACCCTCTTTCCCTCTTTCTCTCTCTCTTCTCCGCCGCGGCCTCTGTCTCCCTCCACCGCACGCCGCCCACTGTTGCAACGCCCTCCCGCGAGCAGCTCCTTCCTCCACGCGAGCGCTGCCTCCTCGCGCGAGCACGATCTCCCGCGAGCCAGCGCGCGAGCCCAGTGCGCCACAGCTCGTGATCTCCTGCGAGCCGGCGCGCGATCCCCCGCGACCCAGCCAGCTCGCGATCCCCCGCGACCCAGCCTGCGCGCGATCTCCTGCGACCCAGCCTACGCGCCCCTGCGCGAGCACAGTGCGCAGAGCACGCGACCCATCTGCGCGAGCGCGCGTGCCTCACAACGCGCGATCCTGTCCTGAGCGGCGCCTCAGCTCGCGAACGTGCGTTCCAGCTTGCGAGCGCGCGTTCGAGCCCGTGAGCCCGTGAGCGGGCCAGCCCACCAGCCGCGAGCCCACCAGCGGCCCAAGGCCCAGTCCAGCAACAGCCCACTGCAACCCGCGAAACCTGCTGCAACCAGCAAGCCGGGCTGAGAGCCCGCGAGCCACCAGCGGGCCAGCCCGCTAGCAGCCAGCCCACCGGGACCGGCTTTTCCCTTCGAGAGCTCACCTGCATCTTTTGTACTGCAGGTAACGACTATATTTGGTTGAAATTCTAGGGTTTGGTGTTAGAAATTTAGTTGTTTCTAATATAATTGAAATTTGGAAAAATTACAGGTTTTAGACCAATCCGAAGGACGAACGACAGCTAGGTCTGAAACCCGAGGAACTCTAGGTGAGAGAAACGCACTCACTTCACAGTGTGAATAAATTTTCCCTTATTAGGGTTTTATTTGATGTAAAAATTTGATGATTTAATTAGGTTTGTTTTTTGGAGAGTCGTTGAAAAGTAGGGAGTGACCACCCTCCCTAAATAAGTGAGTGGAACTCTAATCTCTTGCATAAAATAGTAAAACTTGTTTTCTGCTGTGTTTTCGATAAAACATGCTTTTGTTATGCATTGACCTGACGTATGACATTGAATTTCAAATCTGTTTTGTGATTATTGGACTGTCTTGAATTATAATTACGATGACTATGCATCCCTGGTTTGAAATGAAACAATAATTGTGCCATTACTTGAAATTTTAAAATTCCTTTTCTACCGTCGCATTGATATGCTGTTTAAAATGATTCGGTGAAACGTATTGGCACGCAGATTTGAAATGTTTTGATGAACTATGTGGGTTGGACGCCCACTAGTTATGAGATGATGTGATGTTACTTGTGGGACGTTGTGCCCTTGTGATACTATGGGACGTTGTGCCCTTGTGATACTATGATGATTTCGTAGCTACGAAGGGCGTTTGTAGAGGCACGGGTTGCCCGGATACACTTTTGCAGGAGGTATCCGCAAACGTCATTTATTCTAAACGCTATAAGTGCGGCCAGTTGAACCTACGTAGGGGGAGGACGTGTGTGACGCCACCGTCTAGCACCGGACGGGGTCCTATACACGTTGATGAGTTGGCTCCAGCGAACTCATGGCCAACGTCGGGGTAGAGAGCGTTTCAAAGTCTATGCATAATAAAACCCCCGACGCGCCTGTCCTTGATCATGGTTGACCTTTGCTAGGACTATTTTTGGCTCGCTCTGACATTACTTGATTTTAAATGGATGCATACATGTTTGCTATCGTGTGTTTGATTAAATGATTTGAAATTGATAAATATATCATGTTTTGCTGCGAAATATAAATTTTTGTTTCAAATGATATTATTTGACACTCCAATTGTTCACCTATACTATTTATGCTTGATATTATCCCCCTCACGCACTGAGTATTTTCCCATGATACTCACCCCTCTCTTTTCCCTTCTCAGACAGGTTGATTGTGATAGAGCGGCGTTACAGGCTCTAGAGCGGATTTGGTGTTCTGACGGTGAGATTTACTTCTAATTTAGTTTCGACCCTGCGAAGTCTTGACATTGAGGTCCGTAGTTGGCCATGTACTTATTTTGGGATGACTGTATGGTTTAACTCTCATATTTCATTTGCATTGAGGCAATTATACGTATTTGAATGTTACTTGGGAAATGTGTTTTACATTGTATAAACTTAGGTCCGCTCGGTATAGCGGCTGCTCATGCTCTAGTTGGTCATAACAGTAGAGGTCTGTGGCTAGGTTTGTTTATAGTCTTGCGTTGTTCTGAATGTTGGCTGTGGTGTTTGTTGATTTTGGAGAGGCCGGGATGGCCATTTGTGTATTGATCATACAGGTTTAATTGTACACAGGAAACCTCTGATTTATGGAGAGGTTCTGTCCGATTTTCTGTAAAAATACAGCCGACATCCAGGGGCAACGGCGGCTATTCACGATCCCGGTTTGGGGCGTGATAGTTCTATTGGTATCAGAGCATCTAGGTTTGAGAAAAGATAAAAGCCTTCCCAAGTATACGAAAAGTTCTCAATGCATTAGAGAGTTTCATATAGTCATTTAAAGTCCCGCACTTGGCCTTAGGCATATAAGTTCGTCTATTTTATGGAGTTGGATACATAATGCATCTAACTCATTACTTCGCATTCGAATGTTTTAAATCATAGTTCATTTATTTTTAGGGGGTTAGTTACGGAGCAACTAACCCTAATTCTTGATTTCTATCTACTAACAAAGTATTTTTTTCGTAGAATTATACCACCTAGACGTGGTAAGAGAGGTGCCAGATTCGCCTCACTTGAGGGTCTTACAGTGCCTGATACACCTAGGGCACCTGAGGCGCCACGAGTACCAGAGGTTGCTTCCTCTACTCGAGCACGCTCACCAGCGCCACCCCCAGCACCATCGGCTGCTACAGTCGAGATTCCTCCACCACCACTCGATGCCTTGAGATAGTGGCAGGAGTGGTGCAGTAGATATGGGGCGCAGATGCCACCACCTCCACTACAGACTCCAGCGACCGCACCTGCGGCCGTACCTGCTCTTTCGGCACCGATTCCTCCTTCGGTGGCCGGTCCTTCCGTTTCTACTCCGACCGATGAGACGTCGGCTACTTTGAGGCGCATCCACGAGCTCACTCAGTTGGTCAAAGAGTCTCGGCAGCTCGGATGCACAGACTTTTCAGGATCCAGTGATGCAGTAGCGGCGAAACACTGGATCAACAGGATTCGTAGGATCCTTACGGATTTGGGGTTGTCAAAGGAGCTCAGATTGAGAGTTGCTGAGAGACTCCTCGACGGAGATACCCTCTCGTGGTGGGAGGCTATCCATGACAGTGCTACACAGACCCTGCGATGGGAGGACTTTCTACGAGAGTTCGACCGCAGGTACTTCACCCCGTTCCAGCAGGACCGGATGAGGACGGAATTCCTGCACTTACGCCAGGGGACAAGGTCAGTTTCAGAGTACGAGGCTAAGCTTAGACGACTAGCGGCCTTTGTTCCCGATATGGCTACACCAGCTCAGTTGAGGTTCAAGTTTGAAGATGGCCTCCAACTGAGCATCATGAAATATATGACGGTGACTCCCTCTTTTACACTATCGGAGGTGATTGAGGGCGGAGGAGATCGTACGAGCGGAGGCGAGACAAAGGGAGAGTCACTAGAAGAGGAAGACTGGGTCACAGGGTGGACAGTCTTCGAAGAGGGGTAGAGGTTCTGGATATCCCGGAGGTTTTTCTAACTTCAGATTAGCAGCACCGGGACAGGGACCTCGACTACAGGGTTTTGGGGTACCAGCCCCTAGTGTCTCTACACAGTCTACTACATAGAGACCGCCCTTCTGCCGTAGATACAGCAGCCACCATGCCTTTGGGGCATGTAGAGTACCAGTTACTTGCTTCCAGTGTGGGAAGCAAGGTCACGTTAGGAGTGTTTGTCCCGATTTAAGTCGAGAAGGATCGACTTTACAGAGTCATACTGGTATGTCTGGCACAGGCCAGCAGGGGGCACATGCGCACTCAGTTTTTACTGCTCCTCGGACTGCAGCCAGGAGTAATACAGTGCCAGGATCGTCGCGACAGCAGTCTAGGGCCCAGGCTCGTGTGTTTGCGATGACACAGGAGGACGCATAGGCAAACCCTGATGTTATTATAGGTAATTCTCCCGCAGACCCCTCAGTGTAGTACTTTTCTGTACTTTCTGTACGAGCTTATTATATATCATGATATCGATGTACAGTTTTGACTAGTTAAACCTTTAGAAGCTTAACTAGTTTCATATATATATATATATATATATATTCGTTCACTTTTTCTTCGCATTTTAAATGTTGTTGATCTTTTTCTTACTTTTAGGTACCATGTGAATATTCGGTATCGACGCCCGTATTCTCATAGATACCGGGTCAAATTTTTCCTATGTGAGCGATGCGTTCGCTTGTCATTCTGATAGACCTCTCTCACCACTTGATGCGGAGATTCTGGTAGTCACTCCTCTTGACAAGCATATCATTCGAGATACAGTCTATAGGGGCTGTGAGGTCAGAATTGGGGAGACAGTATTAGAGGCAGATCTGATTCCGCTTCCTATTATGGATTTCGATGCCATCCTAGGGATGGATTGGTTGAGTATACACCAGGATTCCGTGGATTGTTTCAAGAAGGAGGTTGAGTTTAGGAGGTCCGAGCAGCCACTGTTAGTATTTCGGGGTGAGAGACGAGTATTGCCCCGCAGTATTATCTCTGTTATGAAGGCCAGACGCTTGGTACGCCATGGTTATGCGGCTTGTCTGGCTTATGTTGTTGACACCACCGTTGAGGGACCGAAGCTTGAAGATGTCCCTGTGGTGCAAGAATTTTTAGATGTGTTCCCTGAGGAGCTTCCCGGATTACCACAAGTTCGGAAGTTCGATTTCGAGATTGATCTAGTACCGGGGACCAATTCTATTTCTATTCCGCCATACAAAATGACGCCTGCTGAACTGAGAGAGTTTAAAACTCAGTTACAGGAACTTCTGGACAAGGGGTTTATTCACCCGAGCACCTCACCTTGGGGCGCTCCGGTGCTGTTTGTAAAGAAAAAAGATGGTACATTTCGGCTTTGTGTGGAGTACAGGCAGTTGAACAAAGCCACCATCAAAAACAGATATCCCATACCACGTATCGATGACTTGTTTGATCAGCTGCAGGGAGCCAAGGTTTTCTTTAAGATTGATCTCCGTTCGGGTTATCATCAGTTGAGAATTTGGGTTGAAGATGTGCCCAAGATAGTTTTTCGCACCCGATACGGCCATTACGAGTTTTTAGTCATGCCATTTGGGCTGATTAATGCCCCAGCTGCTTTCATGGATTTGATGAATCGAGTTTTTCACGACTACTTGGATCGGTTCGTCATCGTATTCATCGATGACATCTTGATATATTCACGGAGCGATGAAAATCATGTTCAGCACCTTCGGGTGGTATTGTAGATACTCCGTGAGAAGCAGCTATATGCCAAATTCTCGAAATATGAGTTTTGGCTTAGACAAATTGGGTTCTTGGGGCACATTGTTTCCGCAGAGGGTATTTATGTTGATCCGCGGAAGGTTGAGGCTATAGTGAAGTGGGAACAGCCACAAACAGTTACCGAGATTCGTAGTTTTCTCGGTTTGGCCGGGTATTATCGCAGATTTGTAGAGGGATTCTCCTGGATAGCTGCTCCGTTGTCGAGATTGACCCAGAAGGGAGTCAAGTTTGTTTGGGATGATCGTTGTGAGTCGAGCTTCCAGGAGCTCAAACAACGATTAACATCCGCTCCTATTTTAACCCTTTCCACTAGTAGTCGGGAGTATACAGTGTACAGTGATGCTAGCTGACAGGGATTGAGTTGTGTTCTGATGCAGGATGGTCGGGTTATTGCGTATGCCTCGCGACAGCTGAAGAAACACGAGATTAACTACCCGACACATGATTTAGAGTTGGCAGCCATAGTTTTCGCGTTGAAGATATGGCAGCATTATCTTTATGGGGTAACCTGCAGGGTATTTACCGATCACAGGAGTTTGAAATATCTGTTTACCCAAAAAGAGCTGAATTTGAGGCAGAGGAGATGGTTGGAGTTATTGAAAGACTATGATCTCATTATTGACTATCATCCGGGCAAGGCAAATGTTGTAGCAGATGCCTTGAGTCGGAAGTCAGCATCATCCTCACATGCGATAGAGAAAGCCTACCTTTCTTTTTTAGTAGGACTCCGAGCCTTAGGAGTCAGTTTGACTAACGATGATCAGGGAGGCTTATTAGCCAGATTTGAGGTCAGGCCGACTTTGTTCGACCGTATCAGGGAGATCCAAAGTACGGATGAGGAGATCCAGGGTATTGTAGATAGAGTCCGCAGAGCTGAGGGCGGAGATTTCAGAGTCCGTGATGATGGACTCATGGTATTTAGAGACAGAGTGTGTATTCCGGCCGATAGTGATTTTCGGCATACTATCCTTGAGGAAGCACATTCTTCTGCATATGCTATGCATCCCAGGGGTACGAAGATGTATCGGACCATCAGAGGTAGCTACTGGTGGTTAGGCATGAAGAGGGATATAGTAGAGTTTGTGGCAAGATGCTTGGTGTACCAGCAGGTGAAGGCCGAGCATCAGCGTCCAGCGGGCACACTGCAGCCCCTTCCCATTCCTGAGTGGAAGTGGGAGCATATCACGATATATTTCGTAATGGGGTTACCGCGGACTTCGACACAACATGATGCTATTTGGGTGATAGTTGACCGACTTACTAAGTCCGCACACTTCATCCCGATTAGGAGTGATTACTCGCTTGAGGCATTGGTACGCCTCTATATTGATATGATTGTGAGACTGCATGGGGTTCCAGTGTCAATAGTATCAGATTGAGACCCTAGATTTACATCCCGTTTTTGACCCAGTCTGCAGGAGGCTTTGGGCACTAGACTGAATTTCAGCACAGCATATCACCCCCCAGACGGATGGTCAGTCAGAGAGGACCATTCAGGCTTTAGAGGACATGCTTAGAGCATGTGTTATGGATTTTCAGGGGAGTTGGGATCGACATCTTCCTTTAGTGGAGTTCGCTTATAATAATAGCTATTAGGCGAGCATTGGCATGCCGCCTTACGAGGCATTGTATGGGAGGAAGTGTCGTACCCCGTTGTGATGGGATGAGGTTGGTGAGCGACGACTCACCAATGTTGAGCTGGTAGAGGAGACGAAGGAGAAAGTGAGAATTATCCGTACGCGGATGAAAGTCGCCCAAGATAGACAGAAATCCTATGTAGATCGTAGGCGGCGACCTCTAGAGTTTACTGTGGGAGATATGGTATTCTTAAGGATATCTCCCTTAAAGGGAGTCATTCGATTTAGGCAGAGAGGGAAGTTGAGCCCCAGGTATATTGGATCCTTCCGTATCCTTGAGAGGGTCGGAAGTGTAGCATATAAATTGGAACTGCCAGCAGACCTATCGCGTATTCACGATGTATTTCATATCTCAGTACTTAAGAGATATCAGCCAGACCCCTCACACATTTTAGAGGCTCGGCTAGTTGAGTTTCGAGAGGACTTGAGCTTACCTGTTCAGCCCGTGGCTATTCTGGATCGACAGGTCAGAAAGCTCCGGAGCAAATAAGTTCCGCTTGTTAGAGTTTTGTGGAGGAACGACCATGTCGAGGAACAAACGTGGGAGCCAAAAGAAGCTATGAGGAAACAGTATTCCCATCTATTTTCTGTATAGTTTTCTTTTAATTTCGAGAACGAAACTTATTTTTAGGGGGTTAGAAATTGTAACACCATAAAAAAAAGGAAATTTTAAATTAGGGCTTAAAGCCCTAATTTTCTCTCTCTCTCTCTCTCTCCCCCTCCCTCTTTCCCTATTTCTCTCTCTCTTCTCCGCCGCGGCCTCTCTCTCCCGCCACCCGCCCACTGTTGCAACGCCCTCCCGCGAGCAGCTCCTTCCTCCACGCGAGCACTGCCTCCTCGCGCGAGCACGATCTCCCGCGAGCCAGCGCACAAGCCCAGCGCGCCACAGCTCACGATCTCCCTCGAGCTAGCGCGCAAGCCCAGCACGCGATCCCCCGCGACCCAGCCAGCGTGCGATCCCTCGCGACCCAGCCTGCGCGCGATCTCCCGCGACCCAGCTTGCCTGCCCCTGCATGAGCATAGTGCGCAGAGAACGCGACCCATCTGTGCGAGCGCGCGTTCCAGCTCGCGAGCGTGAGCCCTAGCCCATGAGCGGGCCAGCCCACCAGCCGCAAGCCCACCAGCGGCCCAAGGCCTAGTCCAGCCGCGGCCCACTGCAACCCGCGAAGCCTGCTGCAGCCAGCAAGCTGGGCTGAGAGCCCGCGAGCCACCAGCTGGCCACCCCGCTAGCAGCCAGCCTGCTAGCAGCCAGCCCGCTAGCAGCCAGCCCACCGGGACCGGCTTTCCCCTTCGAGAGCTTACCTGCATCTTCTGTACTGCAGGTAACGACTATATTTGGTTGAAATTCTAGGGTTTGATGTTAGAAATTTAGTTGTTTCTAATATAATTGAAATTTAAAAAAATTACAGGTTTTAGACCAATCCGACGGGCGAACGACAGCTAGGTCTGAAACCCGAGGAACTCTAGGTGAGAGAAACGCACTTACTTCATAGTGTGAATAAATTTTCCCTTATTAGGGTTTTATTTGATGTAAAAATTTGATGATTTAATTAGGTTTGTTTTTTGGAGAGTCGTTGAAAAGTAAGGAGTGACCACCCTCCCTAAATAAGTGAGTAGGACTCTAATCTCTTGCATAAAATAGCAAAATTTGTTTTCTGCCGTGTTTTCGATAAAACATGCTTTTGATATGCATTGACCTGACGTATGACATTGAATTTCAAATCCGTTTTGTGATTATTGAAGTATCTTGAATTATAATTACGATGACTATGCATCCCTGGTTTGAAATGAAACAATAATTGTGCCATTACTTGAAATTTTAAAATTCCTTTTCTACCGTCGCATTGATATGCTGTTTGAAATGATTCGATGAAACGTATTGGCACACAGATTTGAAATGTTTTTAAGAACTATGTGGGTTGGATGCCTACTAGTTATGAGATGTGTGATGTTACTTATGGGACGTTGTGCCCTGGGACGTTGTGCCCTTGTGATACTATGGGACGTTGTGCCCTTGTGATACTATGATAATTCTGTAGCTACGAAGGGCGTTTGTAGAGGCACGGGTTCCCCGGATACGCTTTTGCAGGAGGTATCCGCAAATGTCATTTATTCTAAAGGCTATAGGCGCGGCCGGTTGAACCCACGTAGGGGGAGGACGTGTGTGACGCCACCGTCTAGCATCGGGCGGGGTCCTATACACGTTGATGAGTTGGCCCCAGCGAACTCATGGCCAACGTCGGGGTAGAGAGAGTTTCAAAGTCTATGCATAATAAAACCCCCGACGCGCCTGTCCTTGGTCACGGTTGACCTTTGCCAGGACTATTTTTGGCTCGCTCTGACATTACTTGATTTTAAATGGATGCATACATGCTTGCTATCGTGTGTTTGATTAAATGATTTCAAATTGATAAATATATCATATTTTGCTGCGAAATGTAAATTTTTGTTTCAAATGATATTATTTGACACTCAAATTGTTTACCTATACTATTTATGCTTGATATTATCCCCCTGACTCACTGAGTATCTTCCCATGATACTCACCCCTCTCTTTTCCCTCCTCAGATAGGTTGATTGTGATAGAGCGGCGTTACAGTCTTTAGAGCGGATTTAGTGTTATGACGGTGAGATTTACTTCTAATTTAGTTTCGACCCTGCGAGGTCTTGACATTGAGGTCCGTAGTTGGCCATGTACTTATTTTGGGATGACTGTATAGTTTAACTCTCATATTTCATTTACATTGAGGCAATTGTACGTATTTGAATGTTATTTGGGAAATGTGTTATACATTGTATAAATTTAGGTCCCTCGGTATAGCGGCTACTCATGCTCTAGTTGGGCATGACAGCAGAGATCTGTGGCTAGGTTTGTTTATAGCCTTGCGTTGTTCTGAATGTTGGCTGTGGTGTTTGTTGATTTTGGAGAGGCTGGGATGGCCATTTGTGTATTGTACATGATGATTTTGATCATACAGGTTTAATTGTACACGGGAAACCTCCGATTTATGGGGTGGTTTTGCCCGATTTTCTGTAAAAATACAGCCGGCATCCATGGGCAACGGGCAGCTGTTCACGATCCTGGTTTGGGGCGTGACACTATTTGCTTTTGTCAAGATAACACAAATTGCCACCTGCATCTTTCGTAAAGACGAGTAACTAATGATGCCACTTGTCCTTAACCTCCCAACTCCCAACATAATCACCATCGAGCTTCACTTGAACTTGAGACATTAGTTAAGAGAGTCTAATACTTTGTGACTAAACATAAAGGATACTGAAACAAAATTTATTATATATTTGAAAAGTTATAGAAGAAGAGACTGGAGATGTAAGAAATCGAATACCGTGCCTCTCGCATGCGGAGCAAGCTTTTTACCATATGAAAGATACTCACATCTTTTGGATCTCATGTCCTTCATTATATCATCTTGGTTGAAATAATATCTCTCTCTTTCCCCCTTTCTCTAAGCTTTCAATTCAACATTTTTCCAAAATCAGTCTTAGTCCAGTCTCTATCAAATGTAAAAAATCAAATCTTGGACTTGAGCCTCTGCCTTCTCCCTCTATCAATCTCATCTTTGTTCGCATAGCTGATTTTTTTTTTAATACTTGACCATCGATATCTGGAAACCCTATTAATCCAGTTTGAGCATATATGGTACCCAATTCAGGCGTTGGATCTCCCATACCTATTTTCTCATTCCCAAAACTCAAATATAAGATGTTAGATAAGATATTCAAATTTAAGATGTTGGATAAGAGATTCTAGTGCGTTGTCACTAAACACACAGAACGTTGGTATAAAACTTATTATATATTTGTAAAATTATAGGAGAAAAGAGTAGAAGTGTGGGGAATCAAACCCCATACCTCTCGCATACAAAGCGAGTGCTCTACTGTATGAGTTACACCCCCATCTTTTGCTTCTCATGTCCTTCATTATATCATCTTGGCTAAAATAACATCTCTCTCCTTCCCCCTCTTTCTATGCTTTCAATTCAACTTTCTTCCAAGATTAGTCTCAGTTGAGACTATATCAAATGCCAAAAATCTAATCTTAGACTTGAGCCCCTGCCTTCTACCTCTATCAGTATCATCTTTGTTCGGGTGGCTAATTCTTTGATGGTACATGACTAATGATATTCGAAAATCCGATAAATCTGGTTTTTGTAGCTATAGACCCAATTTAAGGGGTAGCTCTCCCAGCGTTTGTTTTTCTACTCTCAAGACTCAAACTTGAGATATTGATTAAGAGAATCTAGTGATTTACTAATAGATCCACAGGATGTTGGTACAAAACTTATTATAAGAAAGTGCAGGTATAGGGAATTAAACCTCATGTGCCTTTTGTTGAATTATCAAAAAATAGAGCACAAGAAATGAAGAATACTTCTGAATTTTATTGAAGAAGAATGAGAGCATACATGGACAGATTTGAGAGCATTTTTCTCATAGTTTTTGGAGATACAATGAGGCTCTATTTATAGAGAAAAGGGAAAAATAGCCAGTAGAAAGTGATATTCCCGTTGGAGCTCAAACCCCAAGGAATTCCAACAGCTAGTTTTTTGACTGTTGAAATATATGCTGCCCAAACTGCCCCTAGCTATTTGGGTTTGCTTCCTAGACTTTTCTCCAAACTTTTGGGCTTCCTTGGGCCTATTTTTGAATGTATTTTGGGTTGGTTTAGGCTGCCCAAATGGGCCATGCTTGCTGGACAATGCATGCTGATTTTTGGACTTCTAAGTAGATGCACTTGGTTGGTGATGAAGATGGGTTAAGTTATCCTTCTTTTCAACACTCCCCCTCAAGTTGGGTGCGTAGATATCGATAGTGCCCAACTTGTTCATGATTTCTTGAAGATGCATTGCAGTTCCCCCTTTTGTGAAGATATCAGCTAGTTGCTCTTTTCCTTTGATGTAGGGAGTGGCTATAAGCTTTTCTTCCACCTTTTGTCGAATGAAGTGACAATCAACTTCTATGTGTTTAGTCCTTTCATGGAAGACCGGATTGGATGCAATATGAATTGCCGATTGATTGTCACAATGCAAGTTGATTGGTGTAGAAACATTGAACCCTAATTCCTCTACTAGAGCCTTCAACCATACAATCTCACTGGCTGCTGACGCCATTGCTCTATACTCAGCCTCTGCACTCGATCTTGACACCACATGTTGTTTTTTGCTCTTCCATGCTACCAAGTTGCCTCCTACGAACATGCAGTACCCGGTGGTAGATCTTCTATCCTTTGAATCGCTCGCCCAATCTGCATCGCAAAAGCCTTCAATTTGGGAGCTTCCATTGTTCTTCATCCAAATACCTAGTCCTGGTGATTTCTTGATGTAGTGAAGGATGCGCTCAACTGCTCTCCAATGACCCATCTTTGGAGAATGCATATGTTGACTAATTTGGCTCACGGCAAAGGCTATGTCTGGCCTAGTGATGGTGAGGTAGATCAGTCGTCCTACAAGTCTTTGATATCTCTCTATGTCCTCAAGTGGCTCCTCATCATCTACTAGAGGTCCAGTGGTGACAATAGGGCTACAAGCTGGCTTTCCTCCTAGCTTTCCTGTTTCCTGCAAAAGATCAAGTGCATATTTCCTTTGGGATAGAATTAACCCATTATTACAATAGGCTAACTCAATTCCTAGGAAATACTTTAGTCTCCCTAAATCTTTAATTTCAAACCTAGAACTCAAGAAATTTCTAACTATATCTATTAAATGCATGTCATTTCCAGTAATGATGATATCATCTACGTAAACTAAGGCTATCACTATTTTATCATTGTTTTTTCTAATGAAAACAGAAGAGTCGCTATGGCATTTAACAAATCCACTACTAAGGAAAGCATGGCTTAATTTTGCATACCATGCCCTTGGGGATTGCTTCAGCCCGTAGATAGCCTTGCGTAGTTTGCACACGTTTCCTCCTTGTTGTTGGAACCCTTGAGGAAGTTGCATGTACACTTCTTCTTCGAGATCTCCTTGAAGGAACGCGTTTGCTACATCCATTTGAAACATGCTCCATCCATGGTTCACCGCAAGAGACATCAAGACCCTAATTGTATTCATTTTGGCAACGGGTGCGTATGTCTCTTTGTAATCTATCCCATATGCTTGAGTGAATCCTTTAGCCACAAGTCTTGCCTTAAACCTTTCAATTGATCCATCACTTTTATATTTGATTTTGTATACCCATTTGCATCCGACGGCTCGCTTGCTCTTTGGAAGAGAGGTGACTTCCCATGTACCGTTCTTGGTCAATGCATCTAGTTCTTCCTTCATTGCCTTTCTCCACCTTGGGTCCTTGGATGCTTCATCATATGTCCTAGGCTCCTGTTCTTTATCTATGCCACTCAAAAAATTTTGGTGGCTCAAAGAAACATGTGAGATGGTATAATAATTAGAAATCGGATGAGATGTTACCTTGGAGTTATAGTAAACTCTACGGTTAATCCATTCCGAACGGGGAACCCTAAGCCTCGTGGATCGCCTAAGGTGAGGAGGTGGTGCATCCAAATCTCCCTCTACATGCTCGGATTCTTCCTCTTCGGTTTCTTGATCTCCCCCTGAAGTGTGGGCTGCCTCCTCTTCTATGGAGTTTGATCCTTCTTCTTCATTATTTTGAGATTGCTCATTAGTCTCTTGGGAGATTCCTTCTGCAATTGGTGGAGATGATTGATTCGGGAGAAGTAAGAAATTCCACGTGCTTGGAGTGCTCTCTTCTTCTGATGATTGATGTTCTTCATTATCTACAAAAAAGGACTCATTCTCCACAAATATCACATCCTTAGATGTGTATGTTTGGTTAGTTTTAGGGTCATAACATCTATACCCTTTTTCAAAGGAAGCATACCCCAAAAATATGCACTTTCTACCCTTATGATCTAACTTATCCCTCATGTGTGCTGGAATATGAATGTAACATACACAACCGAATGTTCTAAGATGAGATATCTTAGGTTTTCTATCTAGTAGGGCTTCTAAGGGTGACTTGCCATCCAGGACTTGAGATGGGATAAGGTTTATTAGGTGGACAGCGGTTTTTATTCCATCACACCAAAATTTCTTAGGCACATTTGCATGAAACATCATAGCTCTAGTTATTTCTAATATGTGCCTATTTTTCCTTTCGGCCACCCCATTTTGTTGAGGTGTGTACACACAAGACATTTGATGTCTAATGCCATTCTCTCTAAGGTAGTTTTCAAATGTCAAACTAGTGAATTCTCCACCATGGTCCGTCCTTAGAATTTTAATGTTAGCATTGTAAAGTTTGGTCACATATCTCTCATAGCTTTTAAAGGCTTCAAAAGCTTGATCTTTGGTATTCAAAAGGTAGACCCAAGTGTACCTAGTTTTTTGGTCTACAAAAGTAATGAAATACTTGTAGCCTAAATGAGATTTGATAGGTGAAGTCCACAAATCCGAATGAACTAAATCAAAAGCATCTTTATAAATTGTTTTTGAATTGGGATACATTGATCGGGTTTCCTTTCCCAGAATACAAGCTTCACAATGTCTATCTTCAATATTAATACTTGGAAATAGACGCTTTAAAGCTTGGTCACTAGGATGCCCAAAACGTTTATGCCAAAGAGATGCATCTTCTTTGATATGAGCTACGAGTGCATGATGCTTTTGATCCAAAAAATATAGATCCCCTCTTCTAGAACCCTTGCCAATCAATTGATTCGACTTGAGGTCCTGAAAAGTAACAGTGTTTGGGTCAAAAACAACTCTACACCCTTGATCCTTAGTGACTTTGCTAATGGACAAAAGATTTGAAGTGAGTTGGGGAACAAATAAAGCATTTGATGTTTTTCCAAAAAGTTCAATTTCCCCAATTTGCTCAACTTTCAAATCTTGCCCATTGGCAACACGGACTATCTTATGGTTAGGGAGTTTTTTAAAATGCTTGATTATTCTTCTATCCCTTACCATATGATGGTCCGTTCCCGAATCAATGAGAAAATCTTCGAAATTGAAAGAGGATAAAGTGTTTTGATTTTTACCATTGGAGGGAGCAAGTTGTTGAAACTTCTTGGAGATGTCATTGAGTTGACTTTGAAGAGCAGCAAAATCAGCCATGGTAGGTCCTTGAAGCTTGGTGTGAAGTACATTATGCTGCTTGGAAAGTTGCTCCCTTGGTTTGAAGGTCTTGGACTTTAAATGAGGATGAAGGTTCCAACACTTCTCCTTCGTATGTCCTCTTTTCTTGCAATGGCTGCATACATCAATTTTCTTTGGAACTTGATGTGCTTTGGCAGCCATGTGCTCTTCAACGGTAGCCATGTGACCTTGAGCTTCAAGTCTAAGTTTGGAATTTTCTTCCAAACGCATGCTAACTTCCGTTCGTTGGATCATATTTTGCACTTCTCCAAATGAAGGAAATTCCTTCATTCGGAGAATTTCTTGTCTAAGAAGAGAGTAGGAATCATCTAGACCCATGAGAAGACCAAAGATTTTATCTTCTTCTTTCCTCTTTTGGAGGACTTTGAGATCTATGGAATCCGGACGGAGAGTGGAGAGCTCATTCCAAGTATCCGTATATTCCCCAAAATATTGAGGAAGTGATTTCCCTTCCTTTTTGATGTTTGAAATTTGTCGTTTGAGCTCAAAAATTCTGCCAAGGTTAGATTCTTGGCCATAAAGAGAAAACATTGTGTCCCATATTAGTTTTGCATTGGGAGCACAAGTCACCATAGCTTTGTGTGTTTCATCCATGGAATTGAGTAGAAGAAAAAACACATGATTGTCCCTCTTCTTCCATTCTCTGTAGGAAGAATCCACCTCTTCAAGTGGTTGATCAAGTATGTGACCCTCCAAGTTGTGAAGTTCCAGCACCCTTCTCATCAAGGCTGCCCATTGATAATAATTTCCTCCTCTTAATTGAATGGAGGATATATTTTGAAATTGGGTAAGGTTGATGGAAGGTGGAAGGTCACCCAACCTTGAAGAGGAAGGGATCGAAGTTTGCTCTGATACCATGTTGAATTATCAAAAAATAGAGCACAAGAAATGAAGAATACTTCTGAATTTTATTGAAGAAGAATGAGAGCATACATGGACAGATTTGAGAGCATTTTTCTCATAGTTTTTGGAGATACAATGAGGCTCTATTTATAGAGAAAAGGGAAAAATAGCCAGTAGAAAGTGATATTCCCGTTGGAGCTCAAACCCCAAGGAATTCCAACAGCTAGTTTTTTGACTGTTGAAATATATGCTGCCCAAACTGCCCCTAGCTATTTGGGTTTGCTTCCTAGACTTTTCTCCAAACTTTTGGGCTTCCTTGGGCCTATTTTTGAATGTATTTTGGGTTGGTTTAGGCTGCCCAAATGGGCCATGCTTGCTGGACAATGCATGCTGATTTTTGGACTTCTAAGTAGATGCACTTGGTTGGTGATGAAGATGGGTTAAGTTATCCTTCTTTTCAACACCTTTCGTATGCGAGGCGGGTGCTTTACCATATGAGCTACACCTCTATCTTTTGCTTCTCATGTCCTTCATAACATCTTCTTTGCAAAAATAACATCTCTCACTTCCCCCTCACTCTAAGCTTTCAATTCAACATTCTTCCAAGATTAGCTCAGTTTGGTCTCTATTGGATATAAAAAATCTAATAATGGACTCAAATCTCTCCCTTCTCCATCTATCAATCTCATCTTTGTTCGGGTAGCTTATTTCTTTTTGGTAGCTGACCACGAAATTTAGAATCCAAACTAATATGATTTGAGCTGTTGTAGAGTCTAGTTTAAAGGATGGCACTTTCGGTGCCTTTTTTTAATTGTCAACACTTGAAATCGAGACATTGTTAAGAGAATTTAGTGTCCTACAACTAGACCCATAAGACATTGGTACAAAACCTATTATATATTTATAAAATTATAGAAGAAGTGTGTAGAGGTGTATGGAATCGACCATCATACCTCTCACATGCGAAGCGAGCGCGCTACCAAATGAGCTACACCCTCATTTTTGGCTTCTCGTGTCCTTCATTATATCAACTTGGCCGAAATAAAATCTCTCTCTTTCTCTCTCTCTAAGCTCTCAATTCAACCTTCTTCTAAGATCAGTCTTAGTCTAGTCTCTTTCGGATGCCAAAAATCTAATCTTGGACTTGAGTCTCTCCCTTTTCCCTCTATCAATCTCATCTTTGTTTGGGTGGCTGATTTTTTTTTCTTTTTTATATTTTACCACAGATATTCAAAAATTTGACTAATTTGGTTTGAGCAGTTAGGGGTTCCAATTTAGGGGTTCCAATTTAGGGGTTGGCTCTTCCAGAATCTATTTTTTCATTTTCAAGACTTGAACTTGATACATTTGTTAAGAGAGTTTAAAGTTCTGCCACTAAACACACAGGACGTAGGAACAAAATTTATTATATATTTGTAAAATTATAAAAGAAAAGAGTAGAGGTACAAGGAATCGAGCAGCATGCCTCTCGCATGCGTAGCGAGTTTTCTACCATTTGAGCTACACCTACATCTTTTGCTTCTTATATCCTTTATTATATCATCTTGGCTGAAATAATATCTCCCTCTTGTCCCTCTTTCTAAGCTTTCAATTCAACCTTCTTCCAAAATCGGTCTCAGTCCAGCCTCCATCAGATGTGAAAAATCTAATCTTGGACTCTATCCTCTGTTTTCTCCCTCTATCAATCTCATCTTTGTTTGGGTGACTGATTTGCTTTTTGTACTTGGCTAATGATATTTGAAAATTTGATTGATCCGGTTCAATCTTTTATATGACCAAATTTAAGTGTTGTCCCAGTGCCAATTTTTTTATTCCCGAAACTTAAATTCGAGATATTGGTTTAAGAGTTTAGTGCCTTACCACTAAAGTTAAGGACATTGGTACATAGCTTATTATATATATTTGTAAAATTATAGAAAAAGGGAGTGGAGGTGCAGGGAATCGAACCCTGTGCCTCTCGCATGCAAAGCAAGCGCTCTACCATATGAGCTACACCCTCATTTTTGCTTTTTATATCCTTTACTATATCATCTTGGCTAAAAAAAACATCTCTCTCTTTCCCCCTCTCGCTAAGCTTTCAATTCAACTTTTTTTCAAGATCAGTCTTAGTCCAGTCTTTATCAGATGCCAAAAATTCAATCTTGGGCTTAAGCCTCTGCCTTCTCTCTCTATCAATCTCATCTTTGTTTGGGTGTTATTTTGTATTTGATCAATAGTATCTGAAAACCTGACAAATTCGGTTTGAGTAACTATGGGCCCAATTTAGGGAGTAGCTCTCTTAGCATCTTTTTTTTTTCAAGACTTAAATTTGAGATATTAATTAAGAGAGTTTAACGTGTTACCACTAGACCCCAGGATGTTTATATAAAACTTATTATAAGAGGGTGAAGGGGTGGGAATCGAACCTGATGCTCTCGTATGCGTGATGGACACTCTACCATATGAGCTGCACCACTATCCTTTGCTTTTAAAGTCCTTTATTATATCCTCTCGGTGGAAATAACATCTCTCTCTTTCCTCCTCACTAAGCTTTCAATTCAACATTCCTCCAAGATCAGTCTTAGTCCAGTCTCTATCAGATCCTAAAAATCTAATCTTGGATTTGAGCCTCTACCTTCTCCATCTATCAATCTCATCTTAATTCACATCACTGATTTTTTTTGGTACTTGACCATCAGTATTCAGAAATCTAAGTAATCTAGCTCAAACAACTATAGGGCTTAATTTAGGGGGCTGAGTCTCTCGATGGCTATTTTTCCATTTCCAAAACTCAAATTCGAGACGTTGGTTAAAGGAGTCTAGTTCCTTATCACTATACCTATAGACCATTGGTACAAAATTTATTATATATTTGTAAAATTATAGAAGAAGAGAATAGAAGTGTAGGGAATCAAACCCCGTGCCTCTTACATGCGAAGCGAGTGCTCTACCATATGAGCTACACCCTCATCTTTTGTTTCTAATATCCTTCATTTTATCATTTTGGGTAGAAATAATATCCCTCTCTTTCCCCCTCTCTCTAAACTTTCAATTCAATCTTCTTCCTAGATCAGCCGTAGTCTGGTCTCTATCGAATGCCAAAAATCTATTATTAGACTTGAGCCTCTACTTTCTTCGTCTATCAATCTCATCTTTGTTTCGGTGGCTATTTTTATTTTTTTTACTTAATGAAAGGCATTCAAAAAGTCAACTAATTCGATTCAAGTAGCTGTAAAATTTAATTTAGGGATTAACACTCCTAGCACCTGTTTTTCTATTCCCATGACTCTAACTCGAGACGTTGGTTGAGAGAGTCTACCATTAAACCTATAGGATATTGGTACAAAACTTATTATATATTTGTAAAAATGTAGAAGAAGAGAGTGGAGGTATGGGGAATTGAATCTTGCCTCTCGCATGCGAAGCAAATGCTTTACCATATGAGCTATACCTTCATCTTCTAAGTTCAGTTTCTATCAGATCCCAAAAATCTGATCTTGGACTTGAGCTTCTACCTCTCCCTCTATCAAACTCATCTTTGTTCGGGTGGTTGATTTTTTCTTTGTTTTTTTTTTTTTTTTTTTTTTTTTGTAATTGACCACAGACATCCAGAAACCCGACCCACAGATGTCGGTATAAAACTTATTTTATATTTGTAAAATTATAGAAGATGAGAGTGGGGGTGTGGGGAATCGAACCTCATGCCTCTCGCGTGCAAAGCGAGCGCTTTACCATATGAGCTACATCCCCATCCTTTTGTTTCTCATGTCCTTCATTATATTATCTCGGCTAAAATAACATCTCTCCCTTTTCCCTCTCTAAACTTTCAATTCAATCTTCTTCCAAGATCGGTCTTAGTTCGGTCTCTATTAGATGCCAAAAATCTAATCTTTGGACTTGAGTCTCTGCCTTCTCTGTCTATCGATCTCATCTTTGTTCAGGTGGCTATTTTTTTTTGGGTACTTGACCAACTATATTCGAAAACCCAACTAACCCGATCTGAGTAGCTGTAAGTCTAATTTAGGGATTGACACTTTTGATACCTATTTTTCTATTCCCAAGATTTCAACTTGAGACGTTGGTCAAGGAAGTCTAGTGCCCTGTTACTAGACCTATAGGACCATTGGCAAAATGAGTTTTGATGATAAATAATAGTGAATACATGATGAGCATAATAAGTTAAAGTAATAAAAGATTAGTTATGATGAGTTAAGAATGATCTAAGATACATATATAACTTATAGACATGAAGAAGTCAACTTACTCACTAGCACAAGTTGACTCACATGCTAGGCCATAGAGTCCAAGGAAACAGAACATGTCATGAGCTATAGAACATGTCATGACATAGGCCAAATCTTAGAATTTAAGTTAAGCACTAGATCAAGTTGACTTACATGTTACCTCAAGTCGACTTACACTATAGGGACTTAGAAAATTCATGAGCATGTCACAAGCCATGACATGACCCACGACACATGCCATGATGTGGGTCTGACATAAGGCATAGAGTGTAAGGCCAAGTCAACCTACCCTTTATAGTTTGTCGACTCACATATTTTGGACTTCGTATATGTCAACTTACCCAAGTTATTAAGTCGACATGTACATGAACAGACATTGAATATCTCAATGCTCAATAGGCCAAGTTGACTTAGGGTAAGTGACTTCTAAACTACCCTATGTCGACTTACATATTCTGGAATTAGAATATTCTAAGAAAGCACAAACTTAACAAGCAAAGTACTCGTACTTTGTCTAAGTTGACATATATATGGTTTGAACATGGAATAACACAAAAGTTATTAGGTCAAATTAACTTACACCTTTGTACAAGTCAACTTGCATAAGACTTTCATACAGGCAAAGTACCAGTACTTTGTGTAAATTGACATAAGAAACTTAACAAGTTGACGCATATATGTGCAAAACATAGAAAAACTCATAGGATACTAAGATAAGTAGACTTGTATAAGACTTGCATACATGCGAATACTAGTATTTTGTAAGTTGACATAGGAAATATACCAAGTCGACACATATATGTGCAGAACATGAAATATCTTATGAGACAAAAACTCAAGTCGACTTGCACTACACCCCATGCCAACTCATTGATCATAGATTTAGAAAATTTTCAATTAACCAAAGCATAAGTCGACACACCAAGCATAATGTGTTGACACAACACATCCAGAATGCAATATAGCTCATAAGACACTAGAACAAGTCGACTCGCACCATGATCAAGTCAACTTGCATGGGATTTGCACATCATAAAACACTCCACTAGTTTTCATGCAAAAGCAAACCAAGTTGCACTGTGCCAAATGATATATAGCCTAAGCCAAGTTGCTAGTTAACATACCATGCATGGTAAGTTGACTTGCATGTAACACAATGCATAAATACTTAAGCAAGAACAGGCACAAGTTGACTCATTAAAAGTCGACTTGTAAAGGATGGAGCCACTAAATCTATCAAGCCTAAGTTGACATGGAGAAAGTTGACATGAACAAGCACAATACGAAAAATACTTAAGTAGAACAAGGAGTAAGCTGACTCGATGAACAACACATCGACTAGTGCAAGGCAGTAAAGGAAAAGTTTAAGTACAAAAAGGCATAAGTCAACATGAGGAGGAATGCAAGTCGACATGCACAAACTCCACATAACAAATGCTTGAGCAGAACAAGGAACAAGTTAACTAAACAAATAACACAAGTCCACTTGCATAAGACACTCCAGGAAAAGTTTAAGTATAGAAAGGTGACATTGCAACATGAGTAAGCTAACTTACAAGAGATTTCAAGCACAAAATCTGAATAGATTCAAAATACTGTTGACTCATCACATGAATGAAGCTGACTTACCCTAGCCAAAAGAAATGAAAAATTCAAATATCAGTCGACTCATACGAAAAGGAAGTCGACTCATTATTAGTATCGACTATTTGTTCAGAAAGGTTATTCGAGCATTAAATGAACTCCCAACCACCTCAACAGCTATGTTTATGCATTATATGATCTCCAACGGCTACATCTTCATTAAGGCTTTAAATACAACAACTAAGAGGAAGATCAACAACTTTTGTAACATTTATTGATCTTGATTGTCATGAACATCTTTCATGGGCATTAACTCTTCAATTGTGTTGTAACATCTGGGCTTTAATGATCATATATGGGGTTAAAGCTTCAAGTTTTATTTTTTGTTTTCACTTCCAAATCTTGTAAAAGACCAGAAGGAAGGGTTCCTTTGGTCTGGGCTATCAATATATGTTAAGTGAAACACGAAAGACTTGGGGTTGTTAATTCCTATACAAAACTAGTGGGAGAGTGTTTGAGAGAAATACTTATAAGGTCTAATAGCATTTATGTAAGTTAGTTGGTGATAGATTTAACTAACACCTATCGAAACTAGTTAGTGTACTGTTTTTGAAGAAATAGTGGATTCAAAATTTAGGTGAAACATGGGAGTGGACGTAACAAGAGAACATGGAACCACTATAAATCCTACATCCACACTTCTTCTCTCCACCTTCTTTAATCTTCTTTAAAACCAAGAAAAGTTAAAAAATGCCAAAGAACAACATATTCACTCCTTCTAAGTTGTTTAGATCTGGTTCTTTAAGGACGTTGGTACAAAACTTATTATATATTTGTAAATCTATAGAAGAAGAGAGTGGAGGTGTAGGGAATCGACTCCCATGCCTCTTGCATGAGAAGCACTCTACCAAAAGAGCTACATCCCATCTTTTACTTCTCACGTCCTTCATTATATCATTTTGGCTGAAATAACATCTCTTTCTTTCCCCTCTCCCTAAGCTTTCAATTCAACCTTCTTTGAAGATCCGTCTCAGTCTAGTCTCTATTAGATCCCAAAAATCTAATCTTGGATTTGAACCTCTATCTTCTCCCTCTATCAATCTCATCTTTGTTCAGATGGCTGATTTTTTGGTATATGACCGTCAATATCTAAAAACCTGACTAATCTTGTTCAAACAAATCCAATTAAAGAGTTGACTCTTTTAACGTCTATTTTTCTATTTTAAAGACTCAAACTCGAGATGTTCATTGAGAGAATTTAGTATTCTACTACTAAATCTATAGGATGTTGGTACAAAACTTATTATATATTTGTAAAATTATAGAAGAAGAGATTAGATGTGCAGGGAATCAAACCCTGTACCTCTCGCATGCGAAACGAGTGCTCTATCATATGAGCTACACCTACATCTTTTGCTTCCCATGTCCTTCAATATATCATCTCGGCCAAAATAACATGGCTCTTTTTCCCTCACTCTCCTTTCAATTTAACCCTCTTCCAAGATAAGTCTCAGTATAGACTCTATTAAGTACCAAAAATATAATCATGGACTTGAGCCTCTGCTTTCTCCCTTTATCAATCTCATCTTTGTTTGAGTGGCTATGTTTTTTTGTATTTGACCACTAGTATTTGGAAGTATGACAGATCTAGGTTGAGCAGTTGTGGAGTCCAATTTAGGGGTTGGCTCTCCTAATACCTATTTTTTTCATTACCAAAATCTGAACTCGAGATATTGATTAAGGGCATGCAGTACCCTACCATTAGACCCACAGAACAATAGTACAACTTATTATATATTTATAAAATTATAGAAGAAGAGAGTAGTGGTGCAGGGAATGAAACCACATGCTTCTCACATGCAAAGCGAGCACTTTACCATATAAGCTACACTCTCTTCTTTTGTTTCTTATGTCCATTATATCATCATGACTAAAATAACAACTCTATCTTCCCACTCTCTCTAAGCTTTCTATTCGACCTTCTTTAAGAAAAGTCTCAGTCTGCTCTATATCGGATACCATAAATCTAATCTTGGACTTAACCCATCACCATCTCCATATACCAATCTCATCTTTGTTCATGTGGCTGATTTTTTTTTTACTTGACCACCGATATTTGGAAACAAATTAATCTGGTTTGAGTAGCTGCGGATCCAATTTTGGTGTTGGATCTCCCAACACTTATTTTTTTATTCTCAAAATTCAAATTCAAGACGTTAGTTAAATGAGTCCAATACCATACCACTAAACTTACATTGATATAAAACTTATTATATATTTGTAAAAGTATAGAAGATGAGAGTGGAGGAGCGGGGAATCAAATCTCTTGTCACTTGTACATGAAGCGAGTGCTCTACCATATGAGGTACACCCCTACCTTTTGCTTCTCATATCCTTCATTATATTATCCCATCTAAAATAACATCTTTCCCTTTTCCCCTCTCTCTAAGATTTCAATTCAACCTACTTCCAAGATAAGACTCAATCCAGTCTCTATGGGATACCAAAAATATAATCATGGACTTGAGCTACTGCTTTCTCCCTCTATCAATCTCATCTTTGTTCGGGTAGCCATTTGATTTTTGGGTATGGACCATCGATATCTAGAAATTCGACAAATCCGGTTCTAGCAGTTGTGGTGCCCAATTTTGTTTAGTTTTTAACCATATGAGTTACACTCCTATCTTTGGCTTATCAGGTCCTTCATTAGATCATCACGACTGAAACAATATTTCTCTCTTTCCCCCTCTCTCTAAGCTTTTAATTCAGCCTTCCTCCAAGATCAGTTTCAATCCGGTCTTTATCGGATGTCGAAAAACTATTCTTAGACTCAAGCCTTTGCCTTCTCTATCTATCAATCTCATTTTTGTTCACGTGACTAATCCTTTTTTTTTCTTTTACTTGACCACATGTAATTAGAAACCCAAATAATCTAATTTGAGCAGCTGTAAGGTCGAATATAGGGTTGGCAATCGAACCCCGTTCCTCTCACATGCAAAGCGAGTGCTCTACCATAAGAGCTATACCCCCATCTTTTGCTTTTGATGTCTTTCATTCTATCATCTCGGCTGAAATAACATCTTTCTTTTTCCTCCTCTCTCTAAGCTTTCAATTCAACATTCTTCCTAGATTAGTCTCAGTCCGGTCTCTATTAGATCACAAAAAACTAATATTGGTTTTGAGCCTTGGCTTTCTCCCTCTATCAATCTCATCTTTGTTTAGGTGATTGATGTTTTTTTTTGTGCTTGACAATAGGTATTCAAAAATGTAATTAATTCGGTTCAAATAGTTATAGGGCTCAATTTAAGGGTTGATGCTCTTAGCATATATTTTTCCATTTTCAAGATTCAAATTCGAGATGATAAGGGAAATTTAGTGCCATGCAATTAGACATACAGGACATTGGTACAAAACTTATTATATATTTGTAAAATTATAGAAGAAGAGAGTTGGAAGTGCGGGGAAACGAACCCCATGCCTCTCGCATGCGAAGCAATCACTCTACCATATTAGTTATACCTCTATCTTCTGTTTTTCATGTCATTCATTATTCATCCCGATTGAAATAATGTCTCTTTCTTTCCCCCTCTGTGTACACTTTCAATTCAACCTTCTTCCAAGATATGTCTTAATCTAGTTTCTATCAGATACCAAAAATCTAATCATGGACTTGAGCCCCTGCCTTCACGAAGAGAATTGAGGTGCGGGGAATCGAATCCCATGCATCTTGCATCCAAAGCGAACACTCTACCATAAGAACTATACCCTACCTTTTGCTTCGCACATCCTTCATTATATCATCCCAACTGAAATAACATCTCTCCCTTTTTCTCTCTCACTAAGCTTTCAATTCAACATTCTTCCATGATAATACTCAATCCAGTCTCTATGGGATACCAAAAATCTAGTCATGAAATTAAGCCTTTTCCTTCTCCCTCTATCAATCTCATCTTTGTTCAGGTGGCCATTTTTTTGGGTACTGACACCGATATCTAGAAATTAAATAAATCTGGTTCTAGTAGTTGTGGTGTCCAATTTTTTTTTAAACCATATAAGCTACACCTGTATCTTTTGCTTATTTGGTCCTTCATAAGATCATCACAACTAAAATAACATCTCTCTCTTTCCCCCTCTCTCTAAGCTTTTAATTCAACCTTCCACCAAGATCAGTCTCAATTCGATCTCTATCAGATGTCGAAAATCTAATCTTAAACTCAAGCCTTTGCGTTCTCCATCTATGAATCTCATCTTTGTTCAGGTGGCTAATCTTTTCTTTTTTTTTACTTGACCACATGTAATCAGAAACCCAAATAATCCAATTTGAGTAGCTGTAAGGTCCAGTATAGGGACTGACATTCCCAATACCTATTTTTACATTAACAAGACTCGAACTCAAGACGTTAGTTAAGAAAGTCTAGTGTACTGTCACTAGACCCACAGAACATTGTTACAAAACTTATTATACGTTTGTAAAATTGTAAAAGAAAGGAGTAGAGGTGCAAGGAATCAAACCATGTGCCTCTCACATGCAAAGCGAGCGCTCAACCATATAAGCTACACCCCCATCTTTTGCTTTTGATGTCTTTCATTCTATCATCTCGGCTAAAATAACATCTATTTTTTCCTCTTCTCTCTAAACTTTCAATTCAACATTCTTCCTAGATTAGTCTCAGTCCAGTCTCTATCAAATCACAAAAAACTAATATTGGTTTTGAGCCTCTGCCTTCTCCCTCCTTCAATTTCATCTTTGTTTAGATGATTGAATTTTTTTTTTGTGCTTGAAAATAGGTATTCAAAAATCTAATTAATTTGGTTCAAATAGTTATAGGGCCCAATTTAAGGGTTGACACTCTTAGCACATATTTTTCCATTTTAAAGATTCAAACTCGAGCCGATTAGGGAAATTTAGTGCCATGCAACTGACCTACAGGACATTGGTACAAAACTTATTATATATTTCTAAAATTATAGAAGAAGAGAGTGGAGGTACAGCGAAACAACCCCATGCCTCTCACATGCGAAGCAAGTACTCTACCATATGAGTTATACCTCTATCTTCTATTTTTCATGTCCTTCATTATTCATCCCAATTGAAATAATGTCTCTTTCTTTACCCGTCTGTGTACGCTTTCAATTCAACCTTCTTCCAAGATATGTCTCAATCTAGTCTCTATTGGATACCAAAAATCTACCTTCTCGAAGAAAATGGAGCTGCGGGGACTCAAATCCTATGCATCTAGCATCCAAAGAGAGTGCTCTACCATAAGAACTATACCCCTACCTTTTGCTTCTCACACCCTTCATTGTATCATCCCAAATGAAATAACATCTCTCCCTTTTCCTCTCACTCTAAGCTTTCAATTCAACTTATTTCCAAGATAAGACTCAATCTAGTCTCTATAGGATACCAAAAATCTAATCATGGACTTGAGCCTCTGCCTTGTCCCTCTATCAATCTCATCTTTGTTTGGGTGGCCATTTTTTTTTGTACTGACACCGATCTAGAAATTTGACGAATCTGGTTCTAGCAGTTGTGGTGTCCAATTTTTCTTTTTTTTTTAACCATATAAGCTATACCCCTATTTTTTGCTTATCAGGTCCTTCATTAGATCATCATGACTGAAATAATATCTTTATCTTTCCCCTCTCTCTAAGCTTTTAATTCAGCCTTCGTCCAAGATTAGCCTTAGTCTGGTCTTTATTAGATGTCGAAAATCTAATCTTAAACTTAAGCCTTTGTCTTCTCCATCTATCAAACTCATCTTTGTTTAGGTGGCCAAAATTAAAAAAGAAAGGAATGGAGGTGCGAGGAATCGAACCCCGTGCCTCTCGCATGCAAAGCGAGCGCTCTACCATATGAGCTACACCCCCATCTTTTGCTTTTGATGTCTTTCATCCTAAATCTCGACTGAAATAACATCTCTCTTTTTCCTCCTCTCTTTAAGCTTTCAATTCAACCTTCTTCTTACATCAGTTTCAGTCTAGTCTCTATCAAATCCCAAAAACCTAATATTTGTTTTGAGCTTCTACCTTATCCCTCCCTCTATCTCATCTTTGTTTAGGTGATTGATTATTTTTTTTGTACTTGACAATAGGTATTCAAAAATCCAATCAATTTGGTTCAAATAGCTATAGGGCCCAATTTAAGGGCTGATACTCTTAGCACATATTTTTCCATTTTCAAAATTCAAACTCGAGACGATTAAGGAAATTTAGTGTCATGCAACTAAACCTACATGACATTGTTACAAAACTTATTATATATTTGTAAAATTATAGAAGAAGAGAGTGAAGGTGCGGGAAAATGAATTCGATGCCTCTTGCATGTGAAGCTAGCACTCTACCATCTGAGTTTTACCTTTATCTTCTGTTTTTCATGTCCTACATCATTCAACTTGACTGAAATAATGTCTCTTTCCTTCCTCCTCTGTGTATGCTTTCAATTCAACTTTCTTCCAAGATATGTCTCAATCTAGTCTCTATCGGATACCAAAAATCTAATCATGGACTTGAGCCTTTGCCTTCTCAAAGAGAATGGAGGTGCGGGGAGTCGAACCCCATGCTTCTTACTTGCAAAGCAAGCGCTTTACTATAAGAATGACACCTCTATCTTTTGCTTCTCACATCCTTCATTATATCATCTTAGCTGAAATAACATCTCTCCCTTTTCCGCTCTCTCTAAGTTTCAGTTCAACCTACTTCCAAGATAAGACTCAATCTGATCTCTATTTGATTCCAAAAATCTAATCATGGACTTGAGCCACTACCTTCTACCTCTATCAATCTCATCTTTGTTTGGGTGGCCATTTTTTTTGTACTAAGCACCGATATCTAGAAATTCGACAAATTCGGTTTCGGCAGTTGTAGTATCGAATTTTTTTAAAACAATATGAGCTATACCCCCATCTTTTGCTTATCAAGTCCTTCATTAGATTATCACGGCTGAAATAACATCTCTCTCTTTCCCCCTCTCTTTAAGCTTTTAATTCAGCATTCCTCCAAGATCAATCTCAATCTAGTCTCTATTGGATGCCAAAATCTAATCTTAGATTCAAGCCTTTGGCTTCTCCATTTATCAATCTCATCTTGGTTCCGGTGGCTATTGTTTTTTTTTTTTTGCTTGACCACATGTATTCAGAAACCCAAATAATCCAATTTGAGCAGCTGTAAGGTCCAATATAAGGACTGGCATTCCCAACATCTGTTTTTCCATTAGCAGCACTCAAACTTGAGATGTTGGTTAAGGAAATTTAGTATACTACTGTTACTAGACCCTGTTATTAGACCTACAAAACATTGTTACAAAATTTGTTATACATTTGTAAAATTATAAAGATGTTGGTTAAGGAAATTTAGTATACTACTGTTACTAGACCCTGTTATTAGACCTACAGAACATTGTTACAAAATTTGTTATACATTTGTAAAATTATAAAAGAATGAGTGGAGGTGCGGGGAATTGTACCCCGTGCCTCTCGCATGCAAAACGAGCGCTCTACCATATGAGCTACACACCCATCTTTTACTTTTGATGTCTTTCATTCTATCATCTTGGTTGAAATAACATCTCTCTCTTTCCTCCTCTCTGTAAGCTTTCAATTCAACCTTCTTCTTTGATCAGTCTTAGTCCAGTCTCTATCAGATCCCAAAATACTAATATTGGTTTTGAGCCTTTGCCTTCTCCCTCTGTCAATCTCATGTTTGTTTTTTTTTTTTGTGCTTGACAATAGGTATTCAGAAATCTGACTAATTCAATTCAAATAGTTATAGCTCTAATTTAAGGGCTAACCCTTTTAACGCATATTTTTCTATTTTCAAGATTCAAACTCGAGACGATTAGGGAAATTTAGTGTCATGCAACTAAACCTATAGCACATTGGTACAAAACTTATTATATATTTGAAAAATTATAGAAGAAGAGAGTAGAGGTGCGGGCAAACGAACCCCATGCCTCTCGCATGCAAAGTGAGCACTTTACCATATGAGTTACACCTCTATCCTCTGTTTCTCATGTCCATTATTCATCCCAACTGAAATAATGTCTCTTTCTTTCCTGAAAAATCTAATCATGGACTTGAGCTTCTTCTTTCTTGAAGAGAATGGAGGTGCGGGGAATCAAACCCCATGACTTTCGTATGCAACGCAAGCGCTCTATCATATAAGCTACACCGCCATCTGTTGCTTATCATGTCCTTCATTAGATCATATCGGCTGAAATGACATCCTTCTCATCTTTATCAGATGCCAAAAATCTAATCTTGGACTTATGTCTTTGCAATCCCATCTTTGTTCAGTGGCTAATTTTTTTATTTGACCACCAGTATTCGGACAGTCGACTAATTTGGTTGCATAGTTATGAAATTCAATTTAAGGACTGATACTCTTAGTACTTATTTTTATATTCGTAAAACTCGAATTTGAAATGTTAGTTAAGGGAGTCCAGTGCTGTGCCACTAGACCCGCTGGATGTTGGTTGTAAAATTATAAATGAAGAGAGTAGAGGTGCAGGGAATCAAATCCTATACCTCTCGCATGCGAAGTGTGCACTCTACCATATGAGCTACATGCCAATCTTTTGCTTTTCATGTCTTTTATTATATTATCTCGACCAAAATAACATCTCTCTCTTTCCCCCACTCTTTAAGATTTCAATTCAACCTTCTTCCAAGTTCAGTCTCAGTCTGGTCTCTATTAGATGCCAAAAATCTAATCTTCGACTTGAGCATCTACCTTGTCCCTATATCAATCTTATTTTTGTTCGAGTGTCAATTTTTTTTTTTGGTTCTTGACAACCATATTCAGAAAATCTAGTAATCCGATTCATGTTAATATGGGACCAATCTTAGCTAAAATAATATCTCTCTTTAAGCTTTTAATTCAACCTTTTTCCAAGATCAGTCTCACTCCATCTCTATTATATGCCAAAAATCTTGGACTTGAACCCCGGCTTTTCCCTTTGGCATTCTCATCTTTGCTTGGGTCGCTATTTTTTTTTAATTTTTCCATTAGCAAGACTCAAATTCGAGACGTTGGTTAAGGAAGTTTAGTGTATTATCACTAGACCCACAGAGCGCTCTACCATATGAGCTACACCCCCATCTTTTGCTTTTAATGCCTTTCATTTTATCATCTTGGCGGAAATAACATCTCTTTTTTCCTCCTCTCTCTGAGCTTTCAATTCGACCTTCTTCCTAGATGAGTCTTAGTCCAGTCTCTATCAAATCACAAAAAACTAATATTGGTTTTGAGCCTCTGCCTTCTCCCTCTATCAATCTCATCTTTGTTTAGGTGATTGAATTTTTTTTGTGCTTGACAATAAGTATTCAAAAATCTAACTAATTCGATTCAAATAGTTATAGGGCCCTATTTAAGGGCTGATACTCTTAGCGTATATTTTTTTATTTTCAAGATTCAAACTTGAAATGATTAGGGAAATTTAGTGCCATATAACTAGACCTATAGGACATTGGTACAAAACTTAATATATATTTGTAAAATTATAGAAGAAGAGAGTGGAGGTGTAGGGAAACAAACCCCATGCCTCTCGCATACGAAGCAAGTAGTCTACCATATGAGTACGCCTCTATCTTCTATTTTTCATGCCCTTAATTATTCATCCCGATTGAAATAATGTCTCTTTCTTTCCCCCTTTTTGTATGCTTTCAATTCAACCTTCTTCCAAGATATGTCTCAATCCAGTCTCTATCGGATACCAAAAATCTGCCTTCTCGAAGAAAATAGAGGTGCGAGGAATCAAATCCCTCATGCATCTCGCATCCAAAGAGAGCACTCTACCATAAGAACTATACCCCTACCTTTTGCTCCTTACATCGTTCATTATATCATCCCAGCTGAAATAATATCTCTCTCTTTTCCTCTCATTCTAAGCTTTCAATTCAACCTACTTCCAAGATAAGACTCAATCCGGTCTCTATAGGATACCAAAAATCTAATCATGGACTTGGGCCTATGCCTTCTCCCTTTATCAATCTCATCTTTGTTCAGGTGGCCATTTTTTTTGGATACTGACACTGATATCTAGAAATTCGACAAATCTGGTTCTAGCAGTTGTGGTGTCTAATTTTTTTTTAACCATATAAGCTACACCGCCATCTTTTGCTCATCAGGTCCTTCATTAGATCATCATGGCTGAAATAATATCTCTCTTTTTCCCCCTCTCTCTCTAAGCTTTCAATTCAGCCTTCCTCCAAGATCAGTCTCAATCTGGTCTCTATTGGATGCCGAAAATCTAATCTTAAACTCAAGCCTTTGCCTTCTATGTCTATCAAACTCATCTTTGTTTAGGTGGCCAATATTTTTTTTTTACCCACAGCTATTCAGAAACTCAAAAAATTCAATTTGAGCAGCTATAAGTTCCAATATAGGGATTGGCATTCCCAACAGTTGTTTTTCGATTAGCAAGACTCGAACTCAAGACGTTGGTTAAGGAAGTCTAGTGTCTTGTCACTAGAGCCATAGAACATTGATTATAAACTTGTTATATATTTGTAAAATTATAAAAGAAAGGAGTGGAGGTGTGGGGAATCGAATCTCGTGCCTCTCACATGCAAAGTGAGCGCTTTACCATATGAGCTATAGCCCCTTCTTTTGCTTTTGATGTCTTTCATCCTATCATCTAGGCTGAAATAACGTCTCTCTTTTTCCTCTTCTCTTTAAGCTTTCAATTCAACCTTTTTCGTAGATTAGTTTCAATCTAGTCTGCATCAAATCACAAACAACTAATATTGGTTTTGAGCCGCTGCCTTCTCCCTCTATCTATCTGATCTTTGTTTAGGTGATTGATTTTTTTTTTTTGTACTTGACAATAGGTATTCAAAAATTTGATTAATTTGATTCAAATAGTTATAGGGTCCAATTTAAGGGCTGACGCTTTTAGCACATATTTTTCCATTTTCAAGATTCAAACTCGAGATGATTAGGGAAATTTAGTGCCATGCAACTAAACCTACAGGACGTTGGTACAAAACTTCTTATATATTTGTAAAATTATAGAAGAAGAGAGTGGACGAATCTGACCTCTCGTATGTGAAGCTAGCACTCTACCACATGAGATATACCTTTGTCTTTTGTTTTTTCATGTCATACATCATTCATCCGGACTTAAATAATGTCTCTTTCCTTCCCTTTCTATGTATGCTTTCAATTTAACCTTCTTCCAAGATATGTCTCAATCTAGTCTCTATCGGATACCAAAAATCTAATCATGGACTTGAGCCTCTGCCTTCTCAAAGAGATGGAGGTGCGGGGATTCAAACCTCGTGTCTTTTACATGCAAAGCGAGCACTCCACTATAAAAACTATGCCCCTACCTTTTGCTTGCCACATCCTTCATTATATCATCTCAGCGGAAATAACATCTCTCCCTTTTCCCCTCTCTCTAAGCTTTCAGTTCAACCTACTTCCAAGATATGACTCAATCCAATCACTATTGGATACCAAAATCTAATCATGGACTTGAGCAACTACCTTCTTCCTCTATCAATCTCATCTTTATTTGGGGTGGCCATTTTTTTTGTACTAAGCACCGATATCTAGAAATTCGACAAATTCAGTTCTGGCAGTTGTGGTGTCCAATTTTTTTTAACCATATGAGCTACACCCCCATCTTTTACTTATCAAGTCCTTCATTAGATCATCACGGCTGAAATAACATCTCTCTCTTTGCCCCTCTCTCTAACTTTTTAATTCAACATTCCTCCAAGATCAATCTCAATCCGGTCTCTATCTGATACCAAAAATCTAATCTTAGATTCAAGCCTTTACCTTCTCCATTTATCAATCTCATCTTTGTTTAGGTGGCTATTTTTTTTTGCTTGACTACATGTATTTAGAAACCCAAATAATCCAATTTGAGTAACTGTAAGGTCCAATATAAGGATTGGCATTCCAAATATCTGTCAAGTTGGTTAAGGAAGTCTAGTGTACTGTTGCTAGACCCACAGAACATTGTTACGAAATTTATTATACATTTGTAAAATTATAAAAGAAAGGAATGGAAGTGCGGGGAATCAAATCCCGTGCCTTTCGCATGCAAAGTGAGCACTCTACCATATGAGCAACACCCCCATCTTTTGCTTTTGATGTCTTTCATTCTATCATCTTGGTTAAAATAAGATCTCTTTCTTTCCTCCTCTCTTTAAGCTTTCAATTCAACCTTCTTCTTTGATAAGTCTTAGTCCAGTCTCTACCAAATCTCAAAAAACTAATTTTGGTTTTGAGTCTCTACCTTCTCCCTCTGTCATCTCATCTTTGTTTTTTGTGCTTAACAATAGGTATTAAAAAATCTGATTAATTCGGTTCAAATAGTTATAGGGACCAATTTAAGGGCTGACCTCTTAGCACATATTTTTCTATTTTTAAGATTTAAACTCGAGACGATTAGGGAAATTTAATTCCATGCAACTAAACCTATAGTACATTGGTACAAAACTTATTATATATTTGTAAAATTATAGAAGAGGAGAGTAGAGGTACGGGGAAACCCCATGCCTATCGCATGCGAAACGAGCACTCTACCATATGGTTACAACTCTATCTTTTGTTTTTCATGTCCTTCATTATTCATCCCAATTGAAATAATGTCTCTTTTTTTCCCAAAAAATCTAAAAATGGACTTGAGCCTCTTCCTTCTCGAAGAGAATGGAGTTGCGGGGAATCAAACTCCATGCCTTTCGCATGCAAAGCGAGCACTTTATCATATAAGCTACACCGCTATCTGTTGCTTATCATGTTCTTCATTAGATCATATTGGCTGAAATAACATCCTTCTCATCTCTATCAGAAGCCAAAAATCTAATCTTGGACTTATGTCTTTGCCTTCTTTGTGTATTAATGTCATCTTTGTTCAGTGCCTAATTTTTTTACTTGACCACGGGTATTCGGAAAGCCGACTAATTTGGTTTGCATAGTGATGAGGTCCAATTTATGGACTGATACTCTCAGTGCCTATTTTAATATTTCTAAAACTCGAATTCGAAATATTTATTAAAGGAGTCCAGTGATGTGCCATTAGACCTGCTGGATGTTGGTTGTAAAATTATACATGAAGAGAGCAGAGGTGCAGGGAATCAAATCCTATACCTCTTGCATGCGAAGTGTGCGCTCTACCATATGAGCCATGCGCCAATCTTTTGCTTTTCCTACCCTTTATTATATTGTCTCGGCCAAATAACATCTCTCTCTTTCCCCCGCTCTCTAAGCTTTCAATTCAACCTTCTTCCAGGTTCAATCTTAGTTTGGTCTCTATTGGATGTCAAAAATCTAATTTTGGACTTAAGCATCTACCTTGTCCTTATATCAATCTTATTTTTGTTCGATGGTCTCTTTTTTTTTGGTTCTTGACAACCATATCCGGAAAATATAGTAATCCGGTTTGAACTATTGTGGGACCCAATTTAAAATGGACTCTTTCAATACCTGTTGTTTTATTTCCAAAACTCAAAGTCAAGATGTTGGTTAAGAGAGTGTTGAATCCTGTCATTAAACCCATGCGACATTAGTATAAAATTTAAGAGTAGAGATGCGGGGAATCGAACACCATGCCTCTCGCATGCAAAGCGAGTGCTCTACCATATGAATAATAATGTCCTTCATTATACAATCTTAGCTAAAATAATATCTCTCTCTTTCCCCCTCTCTCTAAGCTTTTAATTCAACATTTTTCCAAGATCAGTCTTACTCTAGTCTTTATCAGATGCCAAAAATCTTGGACTTGAGCCCCTGGCTTCTCCCTTTGGCATTCTCATCTTTGCTTGGGTAGCTATTTTTTTTTTCTTTTACTTGACCACAGTATCCATAAATCTAATAAATCCAACTCAAGCAGCGTGGGGTCCAATTTTGAGATTGACTCTCTTGATACTTGTTTTTTTATTCTATCACTCGAACTTATATTGTTTAAAAGAGTTCAATACCCTATCACTAGACCCTTAGGATATTGGTACAAAACTAATTTCATATTTGTAAACTTATAGAGGAAGAGAGTGGATGTGCCATGATTGGTGTATGTAAACTTGCAGAGGCCATGACAAAGAGCCTCTCTTGACAATGTCTTCTAATTTTTTGACCCAAGATTGGTGTTTGTGGGGGCGTACAAGAGGAAATCAGAGAACAACTAAATTAAAAAAGTCAAAATTTGAATTAATTTGAAATGCTTAAATAAGTGGCTATAATTGTGGGAATCAACTTATTGTAATTTGTTGAAATTTCAAAGTATATAGCCGCTAATTATCTCTATCATTTTCAAGACTAAGTTCTTCATGTATAAATACTCGCTCATATTGCAACGAAATGCAATCGTTTACTCATATTTGTGTCTTTATTTTTTCATCTTAATTATTACATGCATCTTTTTTTGCATTTTTTTTTCTTAATAATAGTTTCGTATAGACTTCTTTATCACATCCAGGCATTTATCTCTATGCTTCTTGCGTCTGATATCAAGTTTATGCGTTTGCTTACCTAATGAAAAAAAAGGCCTCAAACTACTCTTAGCTCATCATCCTATGGTCGAATATTGGGCAAAGCACCTCCATTAGGGATCGCAACACACACCAAACTCTTGCTTAGTTCCTCATGTTTCTCCCCACAACTTGAATGTGCCTTGCAACTATTCTGATTTTCTTCTTCTTATCTTTTGCTGGATTTTTAATTAAATTCCACTACTTCAGCACTTGTTTTATTTGTTTGTTTCTCGTCATCAAAACTGAACAAAAAAAAATAATAATAATCCAATGGAATACCTTAGTTTTCTTTACTTATTTTTGATTGATGCTATAAATTCAAAAAATTTTAAATTCTCCCGTCTTGAAAATTTTTAGAGTTAATACTCAAAACTTAGTACTTAACCTATTAAATAGACACTAAACACATCATTTAGTTTCCTTAACATGAAGATACTTTTGTGTGTAATAACAGGATAATGATATACCCTAATTTTTTTTTTCTTATTCTTGATAAGTAATATAAACTTAAAAATTTTTAGACTTTATATGACAATTTTTAAAGTTAATATAAAAAATTTAATATTTAACCTATTAAACAGACACCACTTAACATGAAGATACTTTTCTGCATAATAATACTATAATCATATACCATATATATATATATATATATATATATATATATATATATATATATATATATATATATTTTTACTTATTCTTGATAGGTACTGTGGACTTAAAATTTTTTAAATTTTCTTATTACAATGATTTTTAAAATTGATACAAAAAACTTAGTATTTAACTTATTAAATAGATACCAAACACACCATTAGTTTCCTTAACACAAAGATGTTGGATTTTTAATCTAACGTTGGACTAATATATAAAATAATTATGTATTTAGATTGTCATATAAAACTGAGTCCATGAAAAAGTGTTATACTAAATTTTTAGTTAATTTTGAATTCTAGAGTATTTGGTGGAATTTGTAAATATGTAGAAACTTAAAGGATAGTTCCTATCTATGTAATAAGTTAAGATAGGGATATCAAAATATAGTACAGTTATCTTCAAAAAGGGGTTGTGGTTCTCCAATCTGGTGTACTCTTCTATCCCTAACATCCCATTAGTTAGACATTCTTTGGGAAGAATACAAAGATTTGAAAGGTAGCTCTCAATTCAAAACTCCGGGAGATTCTTGAAAGCTTGCAATCGGTTCAGGACACCCATTGGAAATCATTAAAGGAGATATGGTAAACATGCATTCAACTATACTTTGCTTCGATTGCTATTTTGATTAATTGTAATTTTTTAATAATTTGACATGTAGATCCAGGATTGTTTGATTTATATATTGATAATAAATTTTATCAAATAAGTTCTAATAAGTGGTATCAAAGCTATACACATTTAACTCATTAAGAAATTAAAAAAATTTAGGTGTTAGGAAATTTTTTTTTAAAGATTAGGTAATTTTAGGATTTCATGTACACTACCAGAAAACGCGGTAACACCGATGGAAAATTAGCGTTGGAAGCAATCCTTCGGTAATAGTAATGAATTACCGACCAAATAACGTCAGAATATGGAAAATGAGGAAAGTGGGATTTTATGACGGATTAGCGTCGGTCCTAGTGATGATATTACTACGGATACCTATCCATCAGTAATTCATGCGGCAAAAAATGGGAATATGTTTTTTCTGATCCTATGGAAATGTTTACCGAAAGATTAGCGTAGACTTAGCGACAGAAATCACGGACAAAATATTTTCTGTCGAAAATCCGTTGCAATGGCATTTTAGGGCAAATTTATGTGAAAAGTCTCCCCCATTCATTCGTGTCTCTATCTCCCTCCCTCAATTGTTGTCGGTGGAGGACGTTTGTCATCGTCTCTAGTGAAGAGATTCCTCCTTGTCAGCTTTACCATCACCGTCGGCGTCACCTTCCGCGCTCTCTTCAAGTTAGTCTCACTGTCTATTCCTGTCTCTCTCTCTCTCTCTCTCTCTCTCTCTCTCTCTCTCTCTCTCTCTCTCTCTCTCTCTCTGTGTTTCTGTCTCTCAGATTAGGGTTTGTCCGTTAGATTAGGGTTTGTTTGGCAAGGATTTGATAGAAGAGATCTAGGGTTTCTGTCTCTAAGAAGACTATTTTTAGTTGTTACTTCATTTGCATTGTATTGAGCTTTGACTGCTTACGATGGAGTAGTCCCTGGTCTTCTTCAGCATCTGAACTTATCGTTGATAATCTTTTTTTTTCTATAATGGAACTACTTTTAGCCTGCAATTTTTGATTAAAAGGTTAGAGTTCGTTGAGCACTATTGGCTGGGTAAACATTGAAAGGAATAAATCACCTTAATTGGCTATGTCAGTTGATTAGTACAGTTGGTCTGGTTTACAACATTGTTTGGTAGGGACTTTTGTTGATACTTGTCACGCCCCGGATCGGGATCGTGAACAGTCGTCCGTTGTCCTGAATGCCGGCTGTATTTTTACAGAAAATTGGACAGAATCTCCCCATATTTAAGAGGTCTCCCAAATATAATTAATTTTGTATAAATCACAACCATCCTGTAAAATAAACAAATGGCCATCCTGGCATCTCCAAAATCAACCAATCCTACAGCCAACATCCAGAATAACGCAAGGTTATACAAATTTCCCTCAAGCTAGCCACAGACCTCTACTGCCATACTCCCGTCAAAGGCATGGACAGCCGCCAGTCGCCCCTCCTGTGATTTAGAGATGGCACTGAGCGATCCTAGAGTATACTTCTAGGACATAACACATTCCCAAGTATATATACAACGAATAAGAAATGTCTCAATGCAATGTTATGTAATGACATGAGAGTTCTATAATTTAAATATCTATATTTATACAGTCATCCCAGAATTACACAATAGTTGTCTATAAACCTCAGAATGCATATACATTACCAATACAAATTTTACAGCAGAAATATATAATGACTCCTCAAGTCCAAAACAGATCTCCCAATGATATTGAGCGTCCCAAAAGCAACCCTTCTTGTCAAGTACTGGCTTTGAAACAAGAAGGGAAATGAGGGGTGAGTACTCGGGGAAGAATACTCAGTGAGTGAGTGTGTAAATGTAATCGTCTAATATGAAGTGTGAAACTGGAGTGTCAAAACATAAGTATACGAATCATATTTCACATTATCATACTTTTCATTTCAACAATATATTATTAGCACACATTTTCAAGTCAAATATGCATCCAAAGTACTGTTACTAAAATCATAGAGCTGCCAGCAAAAAATATCCTGGCAGAGGTCTACCACGACCTATGACAGGTGCACCGGAGGCGTTTTATGCAAATTTATTTAAAGTACTCTCTACCTTGACGTTGGTGACGGACCTTGTTCAGGTGCTAGATTTGGAGAGAGTATCCAAATTCTCCCCTTTTTGAGATCAACTTGGCTAGTACCGTATCGTTAATAAAAATCATGACAACTCGTGGGATACCCAGACCTAGGCATATTCGGACGCCACCAAAGCGTCTCTCATGGTGTCCTTCGTAGCTACGGAACAATAAATACCAAAGTCTTCAGGGCCAAATCCAAAATCGTATCAAAATATGTCGAAATCAGGTTCACAAACGAAATGCAACATATAGCATAAAATGACACATTATACATTTCAACCACATGGATGCATAATTTCAATATTTCAATATAGTTTTTGGATACTCCATCGGTTCAAAAAATCAATTTCAAAACCAGTCAAAACATTTCAAGTACGCTACAAATCATGCTCATTTATCAAATATTTTAAAACAGTGTTTACACATTAAACAAAAGTTTTGAAATAAATCTCATTCACAGTTTTGAGAAGGAAAGCGCACTCCCCAATAAAACCATAATATGTAGAACAAGACTTCCCTCAATCGAATCACCAAGAAAGCCAACCTAATCAAACCATCAAGATTTTCATCAAAATTTTGACTATTGTCAGGGTTTATCATTTTCCTTAAGTTCGTACAAATCCTAAATTCTTCAATTTATAAATATACACCAATGTCATTAATTTCGTTCTATTTTCAAGGTATTGAAGTCTATTTTTATAATATAGACGTATTTTAATTTCCTATATGCAGGAAAATTTATAATGAAAAGATTGTATCAATCCTTAAACTCAAATCTCAAATTCTGAATGTTTTTAACCATTCGTCAAATCAAACTCTAAGAGAAGCTATTTGAATCAAGTCTGTACGATTCTATCATGTAGAATAGCTCAATTTGTATAAAGTCCTATATTTGATCTAACTAATTTCATATAATGTCAAACAATACATTTCAATTTATTCTAACATTCATCCTAACATATGCAATACACTTTTACTTTAATTTACCCTAAATTCATCCAAATAAGTCGAGTGAGTTAGAAATCCTCACGTAGGGTCCCTTGGATTGCAGATCTAGCTTTCGTTCGCCCGTCAGATTAATTTAAAACCTGTAATATTTTCAATTTTGAAACCACGTTAGCGACTAAATTAATTTCTAACACAAAACCACATCTAACACAGCCATTACTTGTAGTGAAGGATTTCTGCGATGATAGTAGATGGCTCTCAAAGGAGAAAGTCGGTCACGGGCTCGAGGGCTGTCGAGGGCTCATGGGCCAGTGGGCTGGTGGGCTGGCCCACTGGTAGGCTCATGGGTCAGCAGGCCGTAGTGGGCTCGCGGGTCAGCAGGCTGTAGTGGACTTGCGGGCTGTGCGCTCTTGGGCTGGGGTGCGCGGGTTGTACGCTCGCAGGCTGGGGCGTGTGGGCTGGCGCGTTGTGAGGCACGCGTGCTTGCGCAGTGGGTCGCGCGCTGGAGCCCGCTTGCGCTCGTGCTGGGGCAAGTTGGCGCTCGTGCAGGGGCACGCTGGCTCGTGCAGAGGCGCACAGGGGCGCGTTAGCGCTCGTGCAGGGGTGCGCTGGCTCATGCAAAGGCGTGCAAGGGTACGCTAGTGCTCGCGTCGCGCAGTGCGCGCTTGTGTTCGGGAGAGCACGCAGTGCTCTGCGCTGTCGCATGCTCTGGCGCTAGTGCGCTCACGGTGGTGGCGCGCGACAGAAGCACGAGGCGGAGGAGACCGAGAGGGAGATCGCGAGAGAGAGTGAAACTGAGAGGGAGGCCGTGAGTGAGGTAAAGAGAGAGAGAAGATGGTGGTTGTTGCTCGCGGTGGAGAGAGATGGCGGGGCGAGCAGCGATCGCGGCGGAAGAAGAAGGCGGCTGCGGAGGGTGAAGGGTCGGGGAGAGAGAAAGAGAAAGAGAAAGAAAGAGAGGGGGAGTCTGACAAGGGGGAGTGAGGCGTTTCGGGCCAAAACGCGACGTTTCCTCCTTCCTCTCTCTCTTCTCTTTTGTTTTTCTTTTTTTTTTTTAAAAGAATATATATTTCAAAGCCAATATACTATTCGGGCATCGAGTGTTGGTGTTACAATACTGGTTTGGCTTCTATTCTTCTACCTTATAGTTCGTATTGAGGGACATGTGTACTGAGTTAAGATTGTAGGAAGGAGTAATCCCTATTCTAAAGCGGAGATCTTATAGTATTCAAAATATGCAAGAACTCAACTTTCAATCTTAGATGGGTTTTGACCAATTTCAACATTAGCTTTCATTATAGAAAATTTGAAATTTTTTCTAATTAATAATTACAAACGTTGTGTGGGATCATTAATTTTTTTCCCTTTTTATATAGTTCAAGGCTAAGTGTTCAATACCCATATAAGATTGGACTTTCTGAATTAAGATCCTTGTAAGTGTTTCACCTACCGGCAATGGCACATGTAGCTAGACTTAAGTTGAACATACATGAATGAAATCATTAACTTTCCAAAAATATAAATAATTTTTTTGTCAATTTATAGTTTATTGAGTTGCTCTTGAAAAGGATTGAGTGGCCATAGGTTAGCCCAAGTTATGTTTTCAGCCGTAAAGTATTGGTACATTTGTTGCCTATTGTTCAGCTTTTATCTAGGAAAAGAGGAGTGAAAATCAATTATTATGTGGTGGTTGTTATTTGTTATTTTTTCTCATGTTCATGATGCATTACCTTTAAACCAACCGCTGATGCTTGCTATTGGGGCAATTGGATGTATGCATTATAGGGTAGGAGGCCCATCTACTGTATGCGTCCCAAAATGGCAGCTAGTTTTGCAGCAAGTTTATTTTATTTTAATAATTATATTTCTTAGCGTTTGATAACCAATGGATTAGGTGGCATGACCTAGTCGTCATTATGCAACTCGATACTTATTACATATACAAATAACATTATGCATGTTCATCGAAATATTACATTACATGCTCATCTATGCAATGTTGTAAGTTGAAATTGTTTATCTCTTTTTTGTTTTCTGTTGTAACTTGACTTTACCATGGACTTATATTTTCAATTCTTCAAATAGTGTTTACTCTCATGTTACTATTATTTAGTTCTTTAATACTCAAATTACATCCCAAGTAAATATTTATAAAACTTTCTTTTTTATTTAAATTGTATTATTTCTTATACAGTTTGTACTCGCAAATGAGGTTCAATGATCGTAGTTGGATGTATCATCGATTAGCAAATGGATACTTAACAGAAGAATTTGTTGAGAGTGTTAATGACTTCTTGAATTATTCATGTTCTGAACATAACTTCATGGATGGATTGAATATTAGATATCCTTGTCAGAAATGTCGGAATCGAAAGTTTTTAAGTTGAGATGATGTCGTAGTGCACTTGTTCTCCAGAGATTTTGTAAATGGTTACACCATATGGGACTTTCATGGAGAAGTCAGAAATAGAGAATCAAATGAAGAACAATCATTTAGACATAGAGAGGATGTTGAAATTCTATATAGATCCATGGTTATGGATGGCTTAAACCCTCTATTTGATTGGAATTGTAATTATGATAATATGAGTTTGGACAATAATGAGGAACCGAATTCGAATGCGACATTGTTTTATAACTTGTTGAAAAAGGCAACAGAACCATTATAAAATGGGTGCAAACAGCAGACAACATTGTCTGTTGTATCACAATTGGTAAATTGCAACTCAAAATTCAACATGAGTGAGGCATGTTATGATCGCATGAATGCGATTATACAAAGTATGTTATCCGAAGATTCAGATTTGATAACCAATTTCCATAGAGCAAAGAAGATGTTGAAAAAACTTGGGCTTGGTTATGAGAAAAATTGATATTTGTGAGAATTATTGCATGTTATATTATCAAGAAAATTGGGATAGAACCGAGTGTGTGGTACGTGGTCATCCTCGATATAAGAGAACAACTGTAGGTCATCCAAGACAAAATAAAGTACCAAATAAGGTATTACTATATTTGCCTCTAATACTAAGACTTCAAAGGCTTTATATGTCAAGTGCTATATCAGAGCACATGACCTGGCATTACCGACATCAACATACTAATGATGATGTTGTTACTCACCTGGCTCATAGTGAAGCTTGGAAGCATTTTGATTTTAGTCATCCATCATTCGTCTCTGAATGTCGCAATGTGCATTTGGGGTTATGCACAGATGGATTTAACCCTTTTAGTTAGTCAAACATTCCTTACTCTTGTTGGCCAGTATTTACTACTGTATACAATTTGTCGCCCTCAATGTGTATGAAGTAGCCGTTTATTTTTCTTAGCCTCATTATCCCAGGGCCAAGAAATTTGAATAAGCATATTGATGTATTCTTGAGACCTTTAATTGAAGAATTGAAAATTTTATGTGCTGAAGGGGTTAACACGTTTGATATTTCAAGAAAGCAAAACTTTCGTATGAGGGCAGCACTTCTATGGACAATAAGTGATTTTCCTGCTTATGGGATGTTATCTGGATGGAGCACTCATGGAAAGTTAGCATGCCCTTATTGCATGGAGCACACAAAGTCCTTTTATCTTGCTAATAGTTGAAATACTTCATTTTTTTATTGTCATCGTCAATTTCTTCCAACTTATCATCCATATTGGAAGCAAAGGGATAAATTTTAGAAAAAAAAAGTCAAGATGGATGAGCCCCCTCGTCGACTATCTGGTGAAGAGATGTTTTATCGAATATCTTGTCTTCCTGATATTACCTTTGGTACAAATTGCGGCAAACAAATGATTGAAGGTTTTGGGGTCGAACACAATTGGGTTAAAAGAAGTATATTTTGGGAGTTGCCATATTGGAGAACACTTCCTGTTTGACATAATTTGGATATGATGCATATAGAGAAAATGTGTTTGATAATATTTTTAACACTGTTATGGATGTGAAAGGAAAAACGAAGGATAGTATTAAGGGGAGACTTGATTTGGGGTTGTATTGCAAACACCCTGAATTAGAATTGAAAGAAATTAATGGGAGGACTTGGAAGCCTCAAGATTCATACACATTAAATAGGGATCAAGTAATGGAGGTTTGTCGGTGGGTAAAAAATTTGAAGTTCCCTGATGTGTATGCTTCAACCTTGGCTCGATCTGTGAGATTAGAGAAATGTAGTTTTTATGGGATGAAAAGTCATGAATGCCACATCTTTATGCAGAGATTGATCCTTATTACTTTTCGCGACCTTCTGCTTAACGCTGTTTGGGATGCTCTTACAAAACTCAGTCATTTCTTTAGGGACTTATGTGTGGCTGAGTTACGTATTACGCATATGGAATTATTGGATCGCAATATAGTAGAGACGTTATGCAAACTTGAGAAAATCTTCCTACCTTCTTTCTTTGATAATATAAAGCATTTGCCAATTTACTTAGCTTATGAAGCGAAGGTCGAAGGATTCGTTCAATATAGATGGATGTACCCATTTGAGAGGTACAATGTGGCCTTCTATTCAATAGACAGTATATATTCATCTTATAATTTTAGTGAATTATTTTGTAGGTGTATGTCTCGATTAAAAAAGAAAGCGCAAAATCGAGCATGCATTGAAGGTTCAATATGTGAGGACTATATAATTGAGGAGATTTCAACATTTTGCTCATTCTATTTCGAATCGCATATTAAAACAAAGTTCAACTAAGTTTCTCGAAATGATGATGGGGGAGCTGTTCAATCGTTGGGGAGATTATCAATATTTTCTCTTCCAGATCGACCACTTGGGGAATGTCATCAGAGATTTCTAACTGAAGCAGAATACAAGGCTGTAGTCATATATGTTTTGTTGAATTGTATTGAGCTAAATAAGTTTATAAAGTATATATGTTGATAACCTTTTACTTTTGAAGTCAACTGCAAGGCAAAAGGTCATGATGTCTTATATCGTTGTTTGTAATAGGATACACGATGATGCTGTTAGGCAACAAACTTCTAGCATTACAGAAGAACAACTAGAGAATAAATGTGAACAAGAATTTAAGAGTTGGTTGAGATTTGTAAGTATACTATTCACTTTTTAATTATTGACTAATTTCTAATGTATATGTATATTAATTAAATACCTCACTATGTTGTATTTCTTTTTTGTTTATTAGGTCTCGGATGAGAGAAATTCTGTAAGTAGAAATATAAGGGACATAGCACAAGGCCCATCATGTTCAGTGAAATGTTTCAATGGATATTTTGTCAACGGTTTCAAGTTTCAGATTTACGACTATGGACATGATAGAGTAACAATGAATAGCGGCGTATGTGTTAAAATGAGTTATTACAATAATTTGGAATGTGATTTCTATGGTATGTTGATTGATATCATTGAGTTAGAGTACTCTGGAGTTGGTACCAAAGTGGTCTTATTTAAGAGCATATGGTATGATACTGAAAAAGGAGTTCGGGTGCACGCTCGTCATGGACCTATTGAAGTTAATCATAAATCAAGACTGCATTCTAATGAGCCTTTTGTTTTGGCAATACAAGCACTACAAGTTTACATATATCATACCTTTCTACAAGAAAGAGAGAAGGGATTGGTGGGTTCTATGAAAAACAAAGGCTCGAGGGTCAACTAATGATGGTGTTACGCATCCGATTGTAGCTGAAATATTTTTCCAAGAAGATGAACCATCAAGTCCTGTACTTGAAGAGCCAACAACTGAACTTGATGATGTAGCTATTCTTATTGATCGTGATATGGAGGAGGTAAATCCAACTGATATACTCCAAGCACAACATAACATATTGGAATTGTCATCGGATGTTGAAGAAGAAGAAGAACAAGAAGAAGATGAAGAGTTTGATTCTTCAGAAGCAGAAGAAATTGAAGAAGTTGATATTGATGATGGTGATGATGACATGCAATGATTGGATATTTAGTTGACTTATGTAATTGCCAATTTCAAATATATTCGATAGACTAATGTCTTAGTCGAAATTGGTTTTATTGTGTATTTGTTTTGTTATGACAAAAACACTTCTCAATGATAAAATGTGTTTGTTTATGTTTTCCCCATTCATATTTTTGTTTGTCTTATTTAAAATTGGTCAACAAATTCAAATTTGTTATTAGATACGTTTTGTTATTAAATATTTATTAACTAATCTATTTCAGGTCTACAAATATGGTACGAGGCAGAGGATCTAGCTCTAGGGGAAGCTCTACAAGAACCAACGAGACCGATCGAGAGTCTATCAATATATGTGATCTCCCAAGGCCCATTGCTCCGCATCAAGATCCCGATCCTGAAGATGATGCTAATGTTGGTTCCTCCTCCGCTCAAGGTAGAGGCCCAAACCATGGCACGCCTGTGCTTGACAGTGCGGATGGTCGAACATTTATTGAAGCAGCGAACCACATGTAAGTCGATTTGATGGTTCAAATTTAATTTCATATTCTTATGCCTTCTTATGAGTACAATTACATTATTTTATTTGAAAATAGCTTTCTTGATCCTAAAGTTGTCCGTTCAATTACTGAGAACATTAAGGAACATCTTACGGGGGCATGGCCTACTTGGTGGATGGTGCCAAACGAGATAAAAGATGGATTTTGGGAGAAGTTTTAGGTTAGTAATTATTACATAAACTTTTATCCTCATTCTTACATATAGTGTCATTTACAAGTGATCATGTAGTAGAGGATATTGTTGAAGATTGTTGATATGGGATGATTAAGGTTATAATGTTGCTGAATTTGTTGTCACTTCTTACTTCAGCATTCGCATATTATACTTATCTTAGTGGCTTTTTGTTTGTATAATTTATGTTTATCTGATATTCGAAAGCAGCAAGGAATGAAAGATTGTCTATATTTATGGTACTTTTGTTATTCATCTTTTATGATATACTGAGTGCTACATGTAAAGACACCACTCATAAATGGGGGTTGTGTACTCTAATTTGTTGTGGTTTTAAATCGTGTTCAGATTCGAGAGCAAAGATATGGGTTTTCCAAGCATTTCATTGTTTTTTAGAAGCATGAAGTTTAGGGTTTAGATGATTACATCATTGTTTTTTAAAAATTAGTGGGGTCCTTTTTTGTGACTTCCATCACCGACGGAAATGTCCGTCGCTAATATTCTTCACTGACGGAAAGCAAAGTATTAATGACAGATTTGTCCATCGGTGAAGCCATTTTTTCTAGTAGTGGTATAATGATTTCAATCCGAAATAAGAACAGGGAGACTTTTCGTCTCCTTTCCCTAGCAGTTTCCAAAATCAATAAAAAATTAACAGCACCTCTGGGTATTTCAAAAGGACCTTCCAGATTCCAACAAAAAAGGGTTGGGTCTTTAAATGTCACTTGTAGAATGATAACATCTTGAGAATTTATTCTTGGTGACGTGCTTTTGCCTATATGCCTGTATGTTGCATCTATTATTTTTTTTTTGCTGCCACATGATATGAGATAATACCATGTTAATTCATTCAACATAATTGGGCTGGATCTTGTTTGAATGCTTTTGCTAGAATTGGATTTAATTAAATAATTAAGTGTTTGATTTGGGACCCTTAATTTGGCCAAATTGTGAACCGTTTTTCTAATTAAAATTTGGCCCTTACAGAACCAATTCTCTAGTATAAAATGAAGTCTTCAAGGAGACCTAGTTACTACAACCCATTTAGGTACCCAAACAAATTATTAAATTGGAACCAAGTATAGGACCAATTTTCATGATTAAATCCATCAGATTAAAATTGGACATACGTGCAATTAAAGATATAATTTTTAATCCAAATAATTGTTATATACATTTTGAGACATTTTAATTGAAACAGCATCTTTCCAAAGTGAACTTTTATGTGGAAGTTATTTTATTTTGAAATATAAAAGGATATGTATATACAGTTTATCTGAATACTGATTAGTCCAAATGAAGGTCAGGGTTTAATCAAAATTATGCGTGCATATATTGTAATAAATTTGTGGTGATTATTTGGTTTTACATGTAAATGGGAATCAACCCAAAGAAAGTTTTACAATTTGACATGTTAATTTATTATTAGTGTTTGATTGCTACATCAGAGTATCATATATAAGTTAATTATTTTATCCAAAAATGAAATATTAATAGAGTTACTAGTATTAAGTGATTTAATTTACATTTATTTAAAATATTAATAAATTGGTTTAAGATATTGTGAGCATGATTTTAATTGTTTATTGTTTATTGTTTAGTTTTGTACACTACTTCTGCTAATATCAATGCTCAATTCAGGTTGATTCCGAAATTGAATGGCAAGAATTTCAAATCGTAGCAAGAAAATTTGCTTAGAGTTCTCGGAGTCATGAACTTAGACCTCGCATTAAGGATCGATTCTCCCCACTACTTAGTGATGAGAATACCTCTAAGGAAAGAGCGAGAAAGAAAGGTAGGAGAGGTAAAATCATATGTATCTAATGATGATAAAGCGGACTATCCTAGAAACATTTAGAGGCACTGTGTGTGAGTTTGTTACGGCGGCTAATCTTTCTTTGTGGATGTTGAGACATGGTTTGTCAAGAATGAAAAGATTAAAATTGGTATACTCTTGATAGATCTTATTTCAAAGCAGTAAAGGGGTCAACAACACTTAACCACTAAGAACAAGAAAGGAAAGAAAAGGAAATAGGATAATGATGCTATTATATTCCTTAGTTTAGTTTGTTCTGAGATTAATTTAACTTCAATATCAGGACACACTCGATGGTTAGATTCTGTTGCTACTACTAACATCAGTGTATCTATGCAGCGTTGCCTAAATTGTTGATTATCAATAACTGGTGAAAGATACATTTATGTAGGCAATGACAATAAAGTTCTAGTTGAAACAATAAGAAAATTTAGATTATTCTTGAAAATTGATTTTTATTTGGATCTCAATAAAACTTCTGTGGTTTTGTCTTTTAGATGAAATTTGATTTCCATTTTTGTATTGGACAAATCAAGTTTTACTTGTTCCTTTGAAAATAGAAAAGTTGGTTTCTTTCTTGAGATCAAATTTGTTCGTTCTAGTTCTCTATCAGGATCCTATAACTTATATTTGGTTAATACTATTGTTTCATATAATGAATCCTTACTAACTAGTACTTGAAGTATAAGGTGTAAATTAATCAATAAGATTTTCTCTTCATTATGACACAAGAGATTGGATCATATCTCTAGACAAAAAAAAGAGATACTTGTGTCAAAAGGGATTCCTGATAACCTTTATTTCCTATATTTCAATATTTGTGTAAATTTTATAAAGAGCAAGCAAACCAACAAAAAGAGATTTGAAGTTAATAAGTCTTCAAACAACTTAGAACTAATACATATAGATATCTGTTGACCATTCCCTTCTAGAATGGTTAACAATATTTTGTTACGTTCATAGATGATTATTCTAAATATGATTACATATATCTCCTTACGAATAAGTCACAGTTCCTAAACGTGTTCACAATTTATGAGCCCAAAATTAAAAATCAACTCGATAAAAGAATTAAGAGTGTCAAATCTGATCGTGTTGGAGAGTATTATGGCAAAAATGACGAATCACATGAACAACGTTCGGAACTATTTGCTCTCTTGCTAGAGGAATGTGGTATCGTCCCATAGTATACTATGCCTACCTCTCCTGCCATGAATGGTGTCACTGAAAGACAAAATATAACTCTTTAGAATATGGTAAAGAGTATGATTTTTCATTCCACCTTACCTAAGTTACTATGGAGAGAAGTAATTAGAATTGCAACATATATCCTCAACAGAGTTCCCACTAAAACAACTACTAAGACCCCCTACGAGCTCTGGACTAGAAGATGTCTTAATTTGAAGCATTTTCATGTTTGTGGTTTTCCAACTGAGGCCGGGCCTTTTCGGCCTAATGAAAGGAAACTACACTCTAGGATGGTAAGTTGCTATTTTATAGGGTCCTTTAAAAGATCTAAGGGTTACGAATTTTTTAATCCCACAAATAAGATTATATTTGAGTTGGGAAATATCCGATTCTTTGAAGATGTTGACTTTGTCAGAGGAAATACAATCAAGAATATTGTCTTTGAAGAGAAATATATAGATATTCCTACAGTTGCCTTGGTTTATATTCATGATTTCTTTGATAGTGTTCAAGACACAACAAATCAGGACAATGTTGGAGAACCCCTATTTTGGAAGAACAAACTCTACCATTTCCAGATCTATGCCATTAAGGAGATCCACTAGAGAAAGAAGAAATATAAATCTAGATGATTATGTTGTATTTTTTCAAAAACATGAGATGGACAATGGGGTGATGGAAGATGATCTGATCAACTTTTATCAAGCCATGAAAAGTTCTAACTCTAAAAAATGGATAGGTGCTATGAATGATGAGATAAAGTCCATGCATGATAATAACATATGAGATCTTGTCCCATTACCTGAAAGTAGGAGACCCATTAGTTACAAATGGATATTTAAAATTGAGAGGGATTCAAAGAGCAATGTGGAAAGGTATAAGGCTCATCTTATTGGAAAGGGTTTTACACAGAAAGAAGGCATAGATTATAAAGAGATTTTCTTTTCGACTTTTTTGAAAAACTCTTTAATGACTATAATGGCATTAGTGGAGCAATTTGATCTTGAGTTATATTAGATGAATTTAAAGACGACATTTCTCAATGACAACATTGATGAAATGATCTATATGGTGCAACTAGAGAATTTTTTGTTAGAAGACTCAAAGAAACTGGTTTGATGACTCAAGAAATCTATCTATGGGTTCAAGCAGACATCTCGATAATAGTACTTCAAGTTTTACCAAGTTATCTTCTCGTTTGGTTTTTAGATGAATTTGGTTGGTGATTGTGTGTACCATAAGTTCTGTGGAAACAGATGCATTTTTTTTGGTTTTGTATATCGATGACATATTACTTGCTAGCACTGATATAGGCCTAGTGCAAAAAACTAAGAGATTTCTAACTGTGCATTTTGATATGAAAGATTTAGGTGACGCCTCTATTGTATTAGGGATCCAGATTCACTGAGATCACTCTCGAGGAATTCTCGAATTATCATAAAAGAGCTATATCGAAAGGGTTTTGCAAAGATATGACATGTAGGATTGCAAACTAGGAGATACCCTTATGGTTAATGGGGATAAGTTTAGTCTCAACCAATACCCAAAGAATGACTTTGAACAAAGAGAAATGCAAAAGATTTCCTATATGTCAGCAGTGGGAAGTCTAAAGTATTCTCAGGTTTGTACATATCCAGATATTCCATACATTACAGGAATATTAGATAGATACTTAAGTAATCTAGGAGTAAACTATTAGAGAGTAGTAAAATGGGTATTTAGATATTTACTGACTCCAACTTTGCAAGATGTCAAGATAGCATGAAGTGGACTTCGAGCTACGTATATTTGCTTACTAAAGGTGTTATCTCTCGGAAGAGTGGTAAACAGTCACTTATAGCTTCTTCTACTACAGTAATAGAGTTTATAGCATGTTACGAGGAGTCCAACCACAAATTGTGGATGCAAGATTTTGTCATGTGACTGCGTATAGTAGTTCTTTACTCCAATAACAACAAGAGCTCAACAAAGTCAAAACATATAGAGATCAAGTTTCTAGTTGTTAAAGAAAGGATTCAGAGTTGATAGATGTCTAAGGGAGTATCACCCAAAGTGTTTCATGAGCACATTGCTTATATGGGTGTTTTGTCATTGCAAATGTACAATTTTAGTGGGAGTTTGTATTTACTTATATTCTCGTATAGACATTTTTAGTTGTTTTAGTTTAAGGTATTTTAAGGATTATTTTCTGTAAAAATAAAGATTCAGTTTTTTATCATACTCTAATATTAAATAAAGTTGTTCTTACTAAAGTTTAGGGAGAATTAGTTGGAAATAGACATGTTATGGATCACATTGCATATAATTTTCATGTTGTACATCCACATCATGATCTATGTAATTCGGTTGTATTGGCATATGTGACCATTGACAGATCGAGTTATAATAAATGTAATGAAGGTCACATTGATCCTATGTTGATATGATTGATGGATGAGATTGGTCATAGATATATTTTGGTCTTGACAGTAAAGTTGAACTTATTTCAGTTATATATAATTATAAATATATATAGATAGCCCAGATGTGAGATTTTGGACTTTTAATCCAATGTTGGGTTATTATGTAAAATAATTATGTATTTAAATTATCATATAAGACTAAGTTCATTAGAAAGTGATTTACTAAAATTTTGATTAATTTTAGACTCTAGAATATTTGATAGGGTGTGAAATTTGTAAATGTGTAGAAACCTAAGGGATAGCTTCTATGTTTGTGATGAGTTAAGACAAAGATGTCAAAAGATAACACAGTTATCTTTAGAAAGGGGTGGTCCCCAGATTTGGTGTACTCTTTTATCCCTAACATCCCATCAATTAGAGATTTTTTAAGAAGAATATAAAGATACGGAAGATTGCTCCTAATTCAAGATTTTTGGAGGCTTGTAATTGATGCAGGATATCCGTTGAAAATCATTAAAGGAAATCTGTTAAACATGGATTCAGGTATGCTTCCCTTTGGTTGCGATTTTCGATTATTTGCAATTTTTTAATTATTTGGCATGTAGATTTAGGACTGCTTGATTTATATATTAATGAAAGATTTCATCAAATGAATCCCAACAAAAGACACTTTTGTGCATAATAACAATCTAATGATATAGTTTAATTTTCTTTATTTATTCTTGATAGGTGCTGTAAATTTTAAAATTTTAAACCTATTGATTATGACAATGTTAGAATTAATATAAAAAATTTAGTACTTAACCTATTAAATAGACTCGGAACAAACCATTAGTCCCCTTGACACGAAAATACTTTTATGCATCGGGGAAGTGTGCCTTAGGACACTTGGTAGCGCCAAAAAAAAAATACCCCTGAAAAAAGAGTAAGAAATACATAAAGCTATTTTCTTGTAATAGTTGGATGTGAAATTAGCCTAAAAGTAAAATGAAATGTTTTAATTTTCTCCTGTATTCAAAAATTAAATGTTTGACTTATATTGAAAAAAAGAATTGCACAACTATTTCGAATTTTTTTTGCATAATAAAATATAAGAAAATATTGAAAGTCAAGTGGAATTTTCTCAAAACTTATTATATATTCACAATAACAAAATTTATTATATATTTGTAAAATTATACAAGAGAACTTATTATATATTTACAATAACAAAACTTATTATATATTTGTAAAATTATAAAAGAAGAGGTGGAGGTAAGGAAATCAAACCTCGTGCCTTTCGCATGTGAAACATGCACTCTACGATATAAGCTACACCTCCCCATCTTTTGCTTCTTATGTCCTTCATTGTACATCTCGACTGAAATAAGATCTCTCTCCGTCCCCATCTCTCTAAGCTTTCAATTCACCATTCTTCCAAAATCAGTCTCAGTTCAGCCTCCATTGGATGTCAAAAATCTAATTTTGGATTTGAGCCTTTGCCTTCTCTCTCTATCAATCTCATCTTTGTTTGGGTGGTTGATTTTTTTTTTGGGTACTTGATCACCAATATTCAAAAACCCGATTAATTTGATTCGAGCAATTGTGGGACTCAATTTAAGGGTCAACTCTCTCGATACCAATTTTTCAATTTTCAAAACTCTGACTCAAGACGTTGGTTGTTAAGAAAGTTTAGTATACTGCTACTAGATCCGTAGAACATTTGTACAAAAATATCATGTATTTTTCAAATTATAGAAGAAGAGAGTGGAGGTACAGGGAAACTCTCCCATAACCTATTTTTCTATATTCAATAGGGGTGAGTATTTGGTTAAACTACAATCAAAATAATCAAAATTTGAATAACCAATTTAACTCTCTTATAAAATTTTAATAACCATAGCCAAATCAAATAAACTAAAATCTCATAATTCGTTTAACTGAATTATGTGGTTAATTTGGTTTGATTATCTAAGTTAATTGAATTATTGAAATCTTTTATTGTTAATGACTTTTAAATAACGTTACTTTCAATTCATGACTATAAAAATATATATATCATTTATATTAATCTATGATTATAAAGTATAATTTTAAAATTTAAAATTCTCTTATAATTTTAGTTCGTCAAATTTCAAATAAACTAAATTTTGGAAGTGGAAAAGAAGTAAAATAGGAGAAGGAGAGGGAGAGGCATTGGTGAGAGTCTTAAATTTCATAGCGGAAGAGTTATAAAATGGACTAAACAATGAAAATTTGGAACTAAAATGATGGAAACTAAAAATCTTTCATTAATTATGCATTCTCCACTATATTAGTTTTAATTTTTAGATTTTTTTCTTTTTTAATTTTTAATTATAATATTATTATAATATTTGTATGAAAAAAAATTACACAAAAAATATATATAACATTTTTAATTAATTTGATTAATTCAATTTAACTGAAATAAAAATTATTAAAATTGCCACCCAAACAAACCAAATTAAAGTTTGGTTTTAAACCAAACTGAATGCTTAATAAACCACCCAAAATGTAAATAAACGGTTTTGTGATGAGAGTTTTTCGGTTTTGACTAAATAGTATTCACCCGTAGGACGTTGGTACAAAACGTATTATACATTTGTAGCATTATAAAAGAAGAGAGTGGAGGTGCAAGGAATCGAACCTCGTGCCTCATGCATGCAAAGCGAGCGCTTTACCATAGGAGATACACCCACATCTATTGCTTTTCATATCCTCCACTATATAATCTCAACTAAAATAATATCTCCCTCTTTCCCCCTCTCTCTAAGCTTTCAATTCAACCTCCTTCCAAGATTAGTCTTACTCCGGTCTCTATTGGATGTCAAAAATCTAATCTTAGACTTGAGTCTCCACCTTCTCCCTCTATCAGTCTAATATTTGTTTGAGAGGCTTTTTCTTTGGTAACTAACCAATAGAATCTGAAAACTCGATAAATTCGATTTGAGAAGTTGTGGGGGCCAATTAGAGGCTGCTTCGCCTGTTGCCTATTTTTCCATTCCTAATTTTTTATAAGAGATATACTCACATCTTTTGCTTCTCATATCCTCCATTATATAATCTCAGCTAAAATAATATCTCCCTCTTTCCCCCTCTCTCTAGGCTTTCAATTCAACCTCCTTCCAAGATCAGTCTTACTCTGATCTCTATTAGATGCCAAAAATATAACTTTGGACTTGAGCCTCCGCCTTCTCCCTCTATCAATCTAATCTTTGTTAGGCAGCTTTTTTTTCCTTTTTTGGGTAACTAACCACTGGAATTTGAAAACTCGATAAATTCGCTACTCTTGATGCCTATTTTTCCATTCCTATAACTCAAAGTCGAGATTTTGGTAAAGTGAGTCTAGTGTCCTGCCACAATGCCAGGACGTTAGTACAAAACTTTTTTTATATTTGTAAAATTATAAAAGGAAAGAGTGGAGGTATGGGGAATCGAATCCCGTGCCTCTCGCATGCAAAGCGAACGCTCTACCATATGAGCTACACCCCTATCTTTTGTTTTCATGTGCTTCATTATATCATCTTGGATGAAATAACATCTCTTTTTCCCTCACTCTCTGAACTTTCAATTCAACCTTTTTCCAAGATCAGTCTTAGTCCGATGTCTATCAGATGCTAAAAATCTAATCTTGGACTTGAGCTCAGCCTTCTCCACTTATCCATCTCATCTTTTTTTAGGTGGCTATTTTTTTTTTGGTACTTGAGCCACTCTTGGCACCAATTTTCTATTTTAGAAACTCGAATCCGAGACTTTGGTTAAGGGAGTCTAGTGTCTTATCATTAGACCTACAGGACATTGGTACAAAACTTACAAAATATTTGTTAAATTATAGAAGAGTAGAATAGAGGTACAAAGAATCCAACCCCATGCCTCTTGCATGTGAAGCAAGCGATCTACCATATGAGTTACACCCTTATCTTTTGCTTTTATATCCATTATATCATCTTGGTTGAAATAATATCTCTCTTTTCTCTATCTCTCTACGCTTTCAATTCAACCTTCTTCCACTCTTAGTCTAGTCTCTATCAGATCCCAAAAATCTAAACTTAGACTTGAGCCTCTGCTTTCTCCATCTATCAATCTCATCTTTATTTGGGTGGCTAATTTTTTTTTTTGTACATGACCAGAGGTATTCAGAAATTTAACTAGTCCTATTTGAGCATTTATGAGGTCCAATTTATGGATTGGCTCTCTCAACTCGTGTTTCTCTACTCTTATGACTTGAACTCAAGACGTTGGTTTAGAAAGTCTAGTGATTGGAGGTGTAGGGAATCGAATCTCATGCCTCTCGTATACGAAGCAAGCTTTCTACTATATGAGCTACACCCCCACATTTTGCTTATCATGTCCTTTATTATAAATAACATCTCTCTCTTTCCTCCATTCTCTAAGCTTTCAATTCAACCTTCTTTAACGATTAGACTCATTTGGTCTCTATCTCATGCCAAAAATCTAATCTTGGACTCGAGCTTTTGCCTTCTCCTTTGGTAAGTCTCACCATTGTTTAGGTGATTGATTTTTTTTTGTTACTTAATCACTGGTATTCGATAAACCAACTAATCTGGTTTGAGCAGCTATGAGATCCAGTTTAGGGTTTGGCACTTTTAGTGTCTGTTTTTTAATTCTAAAACTCAAACTTGAAATGTTGGTTAAGGTATTTTTAAACATAAATTTGTCAACACACTATATTAAGGTCTTAAGATAATTAAGTGGTCGACCTGATATATTAATGTGTCGACATACCTCCTGGTTCATAATACAAAATTTTAAATTTGAGTTGATGCCTTTTTAAATTTTGTCAACATGAGAGAAATACTTTTATAGCCCCAAAAATCAGAGTATTTTTAAACACAATGGTACATCTTTCATTAACTTGACAAATTACATTTTTGTAAAAGGCTAACATTATATTGCAGTAAAATGAAAATCTATTCACTTCAATGGCCAAAAACAAATGAGTCGGCAGTAGGAAGAAATTTTCAGTGCAAAATGAGGAATCGGTGGAAACATTTAATGAAGGCTTTGATAGACATTAATGAGCAACATTCGAGATCAACCACCGCACAACGTATCTTTCCTGCTCAACAATAAACACCTAGAAACATGAGAAGGAATAAGTTAATGCTCTTCTGATGGTCAAAACAATTGTTAATTCACTGCTTATATTGCTCTATTTTCTGTTCCTTAAACTCTGTTTTTCACCTCATTCACTTTCCTTGAGTGTAATTCTTAGTAAGATCACAATTTGTCTAATTTGAAGATTAAAGTCTCATATTTTACATCCTTTACTCTTCCTCGTGCTAGAAATTTAAGAGACCAGTAAGTGAGTCTTGGTCTTGGGTCTACAAAGAGAGAGAGAGAATCTGAAAGTGTTGAGGATAATACTATAAAGATCCAACTTAAATTTGTAACCAAGTTTGTATTTTCAAGTTAATAGTGAAAATCCCGGAAGGAGTCTAAGAGTGGACGAATATCAAGTTTAGTGAAACCACTATAAAAGTTTTCTGTATTATCTGATATTTTTTTAAACCATTAAACACCACCATTATATGTTACTTTTCTTTCAAAAACTTTTAGATTAGCAAAAGCACTCAAAAATTGCAAGATAACTATTCACCCCATCTAGTTGTCTTACAATTGGTATCAGAGTATGTGTATTGATAAAAAGCCAACAATTTCAACACCAAAAATCCAAATGGCCCTAAACAGAGACATCATAGTTGTTGAAACATTCTCAACAAACTGTGCACCCTTCTTCAATGGGAATAACTTTAGCTATTGGAAACAAAGAATGTGAAATTTTATTATAGCTTAGGATTTAAACACCTGGGAAATTATTGAAGAAGAAGTTGAGTTTCCAACCGAAAAGATTGATGGTATACATGTATCAATAAAGTTGAAAAACATGAAAGCAAAATAGAACTAGGTCTATCAAGCCAACTGCAAAGTTATCAATCTCCTTCATCTTGCCATGAGCATCAATGAATCTAATAGAGTCTCTTCATGCATCACAACCAAAAAAATTTGGAAAAGACTCAAAACTACTTACGAAGGTATCAATCAAGTTCGCAAAAGTAAGATTAGATATTGAAACAAGAATATGAAGCCTTCAAGATGAAAGAACAAGAGTCCATTAGTGAAAATGTTGACAAGGTTCAATTAAGTAACAAATGAACTAAGGTTGCTTGAAAAAGGAATTCCACAAGAAGATATGGTAAACAAGATTCTCAGAAGCCTACCAAAGTCTTGGGAACCCAAGTTTATGGCAACCGAACCATGGATGAACTCGTGGGTTCGCTAATAACACATGAAATAAAACTAAATGCAAAAGAGCCAACAAGAGAAGAAAGAGGAAAAAGAGTAGCTTTCAAAGTTGAGAGTGATGAAAGCTCTTCTGATTCCGAGAATGAAGGTAATGAAGAAGATAAGCTTTGTTCTCCAAGAGATTCAAAAGATCATGATGCGAAGGAGGAACAAAAGCAAACCAAACCTCAAAAGGCTAGAGAAGAAAGAGGAAATCTGATGTTACGAATGCAAGTAACAGGGACACATAAGAGCTGATTGTCTTCAATTGAAGAAGTCTAATAAGGAAGATAACAAGGAGAGAAAAGAGAAGAAAAAGAAGAAGGAAAAGAAGAAACCTGGAGTGATGAAGACTCAAGTTCCAATGAGGATGAAGCCATGGAGGAACAAGTCATCCGATGTTTCATGGACATTGAAGAGCCTTCTAACAATGAGGTAACCTCAACCTCTTACTCCTCCTTCTTAGATTCTAATGAAAATAATTTCTCTCCATCTGAACTACATGAAGCATTATTTGAATCACTTAGGGAATCAAAAAATCGAAAATAAAAAATAACTCATTAAAAAAAAAACACGTCTTATCTTGAAAAAGAATTAGAAAGATTTAAAACAGAAGCTAATGAATTAAGAAAAAACACACTGATGTAGAACAAAAGAATATCGAACTTAGTAAAGAAATAAAAGGTGAAAAATAAAAATTCAATCAACTACATGAAGACCTTCTCATTAAGAAGAACAAATGGCTGCAATAGCAAAACAAAACAGAGCATACTGAAATTGAAAACAACTATATCAAAGAAAATGAAATTCTTAAAAAAGTGTTAACCAAACAAAAAGAGAAAAATATTAAGCAAAGTGGCATTCTAATACAATTCATACAGGACCAAAAAAAAAAAAACCTAAATGCTATTCTAGGATCTCAAAGAGCAGTCTTCGATAAGGCTGGACTAAAATTTAAACCAACTTAGACTCAAAAAAAATTGTACAAAATTTTCACACCTAGTTTGAATGCTGTTAAACAACATATGTGCCACATATGCATGAGATTTAGTCACAAGTCAGAAAATAAACTAAAGAAAAATATTTCATATACAGTAAAGAATATAAGGTATAATGGATTTAGGTGCATCTACTGCACAGGGAATGGACATTCAACTAATGATTGCTGGCTCAAAAATTCCTCGGCAATGAATAGGAAATGGATACCTAAAAGTCAAATAAGAATTAACTTAGCTAGACCCAAGAAAATGTGGGTACCAAAGACAAAAGTGTGATTGATTCCCTTAGATATGTCTGAAATCAAGAGAATCACCTGGAGAGTTAGTATGGTGTATCAATAGTGGTTGCTTAAAATACATGACTGGAGATATTTCCAAACTCTCTTCGCTCCAGAAAAATAAAGGAGAAAAGGTAGCTTTTAGAGAGAACTCCAATAGAAAGATTATCGGTATAGGCAACATTGGAGGTAAGTCCACTAATTCTCAAATTCATAATGTTCTTCTTGTCTTTGGTTTTAAATTTAGCTTGCTGATTATCAGTCAGTTGTGTGATAATGATTATAGAGTCATCTTTGATTCAGATATCTACTCTACCATCGACAAAATTTCCAACTGCATTAAATTCATTGGTTATAGCAGAAGAAACATCTATGTGATAGATTTAGGACAGTCAGAAACCAAAAATGAATCTTGTTTAGTTGTAGTAAATCAAAACAACTTTTGGTTATGCCAGTTTGGATATTATATCAAGATTAGTCAGGAAACACATGGTAAAAGGTCTTCTTAAATTATGATTTGAAAGAGAGATTATGTGACACATGTATGAAAGGAAAGTATACCAAAGTCTCTTTCAAACCCAAAAACATAGTATCCACCGGCAAACCTTTGGAGCTTTTACATATGGACCTATTCAGACTAACTGGAACTCAAAACTTAAGAAGAAAACACTATGGTTTTGTGATTATCTATGATTTCTCCAGATACACTTGGGTACTATTCCTAGCTAAGAAAGAGGAGGCAAGTGAAGCCTTCATTAAATTGTGTAGAAAAATTCAAAATCAAAAGGGGTTTTCAATTAAAAGTATTAGGAATGATTACGGGAAAGAATTTAAAAATAAAACTAGAAGAATTTTGTGGTGATCAAGATATCGATCACAATTTTTCAACCCCTAGAACACCTCAACAAAATAGGGTGGTAGAAAGAAAAAACAAAACGTTGATCTGTGACCATAATTTGCCTAAATACTTCTAGGTAGAAGCAGTAAACACTGCATGCTCATCTTGAATGGGGCACTAATTAGACCTATTTAAAAAAAACTCTCTATGACTTTACAAATGAAGAAAACCCCAATACAGCATATTTCAAAGTCTCCGGATGCATGCTACAATCTTAATAACGGTAAAGATGCCTTAGGAAAATTTATGCTAAAAGTGATGAAGGAATAATTCTAGACTACTTAACCTCAAGTAAAACATATAGAGTTACAACAAAAGAACCATGACACTTGAAGAATCAATACACGTAAAATTTGATGAAAATAATGAATTGTACAAAATGAGATTTGATGATAAAGATTTAATAGAACACTTCAAAGAATTAGAACTTACAGAAAATATAAACCTTAAACTGAAGCAGAACATGAATGTAAAGAGAAAGAGCAGACCCATCAAGAATAAGAAATTAAATATCCACTTGCTAGGAAAAATGTTAATATAGAAAATATTATAGGTAACATAAGCTTAGGAGTCAAAACTAGATCAACACTAAAGAATCAATGTGAATACATAATATTTATATCTTAAATAGAATCCAAAAATATAAACGAAACTCTGAATGATGAAAATTGGATAATAGCTATACAGGAAGTGTTAAATCAATTTGAGAGAAACAAAATTTGGAATCTAGTTCCCAGGCTAGAAGATCAATTTGTTGTTGGAACTAAGTGGGTATTTAGAATTAAACTTAATAAACATGACACAATCACAAGAAACAAAGTAAGATTGATAGCAAAAGGGTACAATCAAAATGAAGGAATTGACTATGATGAAATATATACTCTAGTGGCAAAATTAGAAACTATTAGAATACTGTTAGTCTTCTCTTATATGAATTTTAAATTGTTTCAAATAGACATAAGTGCTTTTCTAAATAGCTACTTGAATGAAACTTTATATATAAAACAACTTTTAGGCTTTGAGAATCCAAAATATCTAGAACATGTTTTCAAACTAACAAAATCTTATACGGATTATAACAACCCCCAGAACTTGGTATGAAAGATTGAGTAACTTTCTAACTGAAAATAAATTCTCAAGAGAAAAGGTTGATACTATATTGTTTATAAAAAGAAAGGAAGAAAACATTCTAATAACTCAAATATATTTAGACAATAAAACTTTTGGAGAAACAAGTGCATAAATGTGTAAGGATTTTATAGAAAGAATGTATGGAGAATTTGAAATGAGTATGATCGGAGAATTAAGCTATTTTCTAGTAATTCAAATCATACAATTTGAAAAGGGCATATTCATCACCCATTAAAAAATCTTAAAGATTTAATTAGAAAATTTGGCTTCGGTGAATCCAAAGGGAATGTTACACCTATGAGCATGAGTATCAAACTAGATAAATATAAAAATAACACGTCAGTTTGTCAAAAATTATATAGAAATATGATTGGCTCACTATTGTATCTCACTGCATCTAGACCAGACATACAACATAATGTATGTTATTGTGCAAAATTTCAATCAAATCTAAAAGAGTCTCATTTGATAACAGTTTTGGATCTCTGCTATAACAGAGATTCAAATTTTTAGATACATGACTTCTCAAATGCAAACTTTGCAGACTATAAATTAGTTAGAAAAAATAACAGTGATACTTGTTAATTCTTTGGAAGCATGTAGGTGTCATGGTCTTCTAAGAAATAAAATAATATAGTATTGTCAACCACTGAAATTGAATATGTTTCTGCTAGACAATGTGTAGCACAAATTTTATGAATCAAATATCAAATGAAGAATTTTAGTATAGATTTTAATTGCATCCATAAAAAATGTGATAATACTAGTGCTATAAATCTAATCAAGAAGCCAGTACATCATTCACAAACCAAACATATTAAAGTAATGCATCATTTCATTAGAGACCACGTGTTGCAAAATGAAATTATTATTGGGTTTGTTGAGACACAAAAACAAATTATCGACATTCTTACAAAGTGATTAAACCAAAAATAGATTTTACAAGCTAAGGAAAGAACTAAAAAAATGATAGAAATGGAGAAATAAGTTAGGAAGTTGAAAAACAGAGTATGCGAAGATCTATAGAAAATAAATCACAGGTCGACCCATTTTAAGAACGATGTCGACAAATTCGAAAGAATATGTCGACCTCCTAATATTACTTCTAGAGATCATGTCAACCCATTACTACAAATATGACAAATCATAAACAAACATGACCTTGTCGACCTGTATGCAAACATGTCGACACGTGTTGAGATAGTAAATAGGTCGACATGCATGATACCTTGTCGACCCGTATAAATTTTAAAGAGATCGACTTATTTTGAGAATAGGTTGGCATGCACGAAAATATGTCGACCCATGACATGCAAAAAGGAATATGAACGGTCCATACGTTGACCCATCTCCTTCTCTCTCACCATTTTGAATTATACTCTCTCTCTCTCGGCAGCTCGCCCCTTTCCGAAACCTTAATTTATTATCAATTGAATATACAAAACTCTCCTTGTTCTTTTTGATCAATCTACAAAAACTTAATCTACTCATCAAAATGCCTACCAAAATGAAGGTTCCAACTTCCAAACAACTTGCGGCTGCAAAACCCCCTTATGCGAAATTGCCTTCTACAAAACTTGCTTTTGCGAAACCCTCTTCCATGAAACCTTCATCCTCAAAACCTTCATTAATGCAATTGGCAAAAAAGCTCCTAAATTTAACATCCATGAGTTTTGAATACTTGACCAAAAGTAAAATGTATGACAAAGTCTTTTCATGAAGGAAGATCAATCAAGGGAGGTTAATCGATTAGATGTTTCTCAAGAAAATAAGTTTCAAATATGAAGAATACCTAAGTCTGGTATGCCCCAATTGGCTCTATCTTCCTGGCAAATACATCCATAAGAAGGCAGTTAAGTTTTTCTACAACAATATTAAAGTAATTAGTAATGGAGATGAAAATAAGACATGAATTGTTTTGAATAATCATTTTGTGGCTTGTACATTTAAAACTTATGTGAACGGAAAGGTTATTGAAGTAACACTTAGGTTTAATTATAGAGAAAATGGATTAAATTGGGTTAGATATGATAAATGTGAGTCATACATGTGAACAGACTATTTGGAGAATTCTATAAAAGTCTTTGATGACGATAGCATGACTGCGGTTAACACTAAGGCCACAGATTTAGTGTTTCGTTAGAGAATTTTGTATTTGATTGTTGCACATGTGTTTAGACCTAGGGGTGGAAACTATACAACCATCTTATGAGAAGACTTCTAGCTAATGGCATGCATCATGAACCAGAAAAATCTAGGAATGTATTTCATCATCCCACACTTTATGATAGTTGTACAAAGGTCAAAAAATGCACTCTTACCCTATGCCAATATGATCTCTGATATTTTGTCATTTAACTGAATGGTGTTAGATAAAAACACTAGAATTGAACTAAATGAGAAGAATGGGATCATGCATCTTCTATATTTAGAGCAAAATAGGTTTGTACTGGGGAAGGTGAATGGCTTAGAAAGGATGCTGGAATAGGAAAAAGGCAAATAGAGGAAATGGGAAAGGAAAACCAAGAAGCAATAGGTATGGAGCAAGGGAGAGTCATGGATGAGCATGATGGATGTAGCTATCAATCCATTACTCTTGAAAAGATCCAGGAAAATTTGGACAGAATTGAGCATAGGCAAATCCTTCTGGGCAACAGAATCATGTCTTGAAGGTGGAAAGTGTAGTTAATAGATTGGACACCATGGCAAAAGGCAAATCATCTCGTGATCCTAGGCCTTCTCTACTCTTCTGATTAGTCCTCCTATCTCTCTCGGACCTAACTGGGAACACACGTACTATTTGTTCTTCTGATTATAGTATTTGTTTAAGTAGCACTCTATGTTACTCTTTAAACCACTACTTATGATTATCTTTTGTCTATTGTTGGACTCTGTTATGTTTGGACTTTGCATGTTTTACAATTGAACTTTGTTATCTATGTTTTACTCTAGTTGTTTGGTTATAACCATCTATGTTTTATGTTTTACAACAGAACTTTGTTACTCATTGATGAGTTTGAACATTCATGGGGGAGTAATTCATTAAGTGGGAGAGAAGAGTGTTTGACCTGTAAAGTCTACAAAAGTACAGAACTATAAAGAATGTTGACCTGGTCCCAAACTCTTGTCAACCTGTCTATTGATTAAATACCCAAATTGACCATAAGACATATTGACCTATGCTTATTTTCATATTGACATAACAACACTTAAACCAGCTCATGTCATCCGATTTTTAGCTGCTTGTCAACCAATTGAATCAAACCTAAATCCAACCTTAAAAACATGTTGACCTATCCCAAGTTCCTTGTTGCTTGAATAAAATGATACCAAAATTTTTCCAAGTAATATGATGTCGACATGTCCAACATTATGTCAAAATAAAGTAAGTCTAAAATCAATCTGATCCACCTCCAGTCGACTTAAGTAAAAGCCTATCAACATATCCTACAAATTGGTCAACCTGATCAATAACATTGATCAACCTATTTCTCATGTCAACCTAACCACATTTAGATGTCGACCTATCCACATCATGTCAACCTATTTATGTTCATAGGTATACCAATTCAAGTCCTAAGTTGATTCATTATTACACATGTCGACAAGGATCTTAATAAAAACATTAAGAAGATTGACATGGCCGATAAAGTGTCGACCCATCTTGTTCTTTCTATGAATCTCCTTGGCGACTTGTCTTAAAATAATGTCGACTCATCATAATATGTCGACCAATATAAATATGTCAAGTCTACCAATTGATTTTGAAACAGAACTGTGTTGACCTAAAAGCTGAAATATGTCGACCAATATAGATGTATCAAGTCTACTAATTGATTCTGAAACAAGATTGTGTCGACCCAAATGTTTTAGTATGCTGACAGTTTCTTGAACAAATGAACTTAAAAGGTCAACCTATCATTGTTCAATTCAAATAGTCACATAAAATTGGTCAACATATAAATATAAATTTGTCTACTTACTACATTAAAGTCTAAAGATAATTAAACTGGTCGACCTGATATATTAATGTGTCGACATACCTCTTGGTTCACAATACAAAATTTTAAATTTGGGTTAATACTTTTACAGCCCAGAAATCAAAGTATTTTTAAACACAAAGGTAACATCTTTCATTAACTTGACAAATTGCATTTCTATGAAAAGCTAACATTATATTGCAGTAACAGGGAAAGCTATTCACTTCATTGGCCAAAACAAATGAGTTGGCAGTAGGAAGAAAAATTTTCAACGCCAAATTAGGAACAAGTGGAAACATTTAATGAAGGTTGTAATGGACATTAATGAACAATGTTCAATCTCAACCACCGCACAACGTCTCTTTCTTGCCCAACAATAAACACCTAGAAACATGAGGAAGGAAGAAGTTAATGCTCTTCTGATAGTCAAAAACATTTGTTAATTCACTGCTCACATTGCTCTGTTTTTTATTCCTTACACTTTATTTTTCACTTCATTCATTTTCCTTGAGTGTAATTATTAGTAAGATTGCAATTTGTCTAATCTGAGGATTAAAGCCTCATATTTTAGATCCTTTACTCTTCCCTATGCCAGAAATTTAAGAGACCAGTGAGTGAGTCACGTCTTGGATCTAGAAAGAGAGTCTGAAAGTGTTGAGGATAACGCTACAAAGGTCCAACTTTAACTTGCAATTAAGTTTGTATTTTCGAGTTAATAATGAAAATCCAGGAAGGAGCCTAGGAGTGGACGTACTCCAAGTTTGTGGAATTGCTATAAAAATTTTCTATGCTGTCTGATTTTTTTTTAAACTATTAAATACCACATCATATGTTACTTGTCTTTTAAAAACTTTTAGATTAGTAAAAACACTCAAAAATTGCAGAACAACTATTCACCCCCTTTAATTATCTTACAATTGGTATAAGAGTAGGTGTATTAATAAAAAGTCTAATAGCTTCAACACTAAAGATCCAAATGGCTCTAAATAGAGACAGTATACTAGTTGAAGCATGCTCAACAAACCATGCACCCTTCTTAAATGGGAGTAACTTTAGCTAAGGAGTTTGAGTTTCCAACTGAAGAGATTGATGGTATACTATACCTGTAAAATTGAAAAACATGACAACAGAATAGAAGAAGACCTATCAAGCCAACTACAAAGCTATCAATCTCCTTCTTCTTGCCCTGAGCATCAACGAATATAATAGAGTCTCTTCGTGCATCATAGTCAAAGAAATTTGGGAAAGACTTGAAGTTACTTATGAAAGTACTAATCAAGTTCGTAAAAGCAAGATCAGATAACTGAAATGAGAATATGAAGCTTTCAAGATGAAGGAAGGAGAGTCCATCAGTAAAATGAGGAAAGGTTCAATAAAGTAACAAATGAACTAAGGTTGCTTGGAAAAGGAATTCCACAAGAAGATATAGTAGACAAGATTCTCAAAAACCTACCAAATTCTTGGGAACTCAAGGTTACAACAATCAAAGAATCGAAGAATCTTGAAACTTTAACCTTGGATGAACTCGTAAGTTCGCTAATAACATACGAAATGAAACAAATGTAAAAGAGCAAAGAGAGGAAAGAGCAAAAGAAGTGGCTCTTGAAGCTAAGAGTGATAAAAGCACTTCTGAATCCGAGAATGAAAGTAATGAAGAAGATGAAACTCTACTGGCCAAGAAATTCAAAAGACTTATGATCGAAGGAGGAATAGAAGCAAACCAAACCTTAAAAGATCAGAGAAGAAAGAGGAAATTAGATAATACAAATGCAAGAAATTGTAACACATAAGTGTTGATTGTCCTCAATTGAAGAAGTATGATGGAAGATAAGAAGGAGAGAAAAGAGAAGAAAAAGAAGAAGGCTCTAGCTGCCTAGAGTAACGAGAACTCAAGTTCCAATGAGGATGAAACCATGAAGGAACAAGGCAACCTATGTTTCTTGGCCATCGAAGAGCCTTCCAACAATGAGGTAATCTCAATTTCTTACTCCTCCTTCTTAGATTCGGATGAAAATAATTTCTCTGCATCTGAACTACATCCTTCTATAAAACTTTTATATGTTGTCTGATATTTACACCACCATCATATGTTACATTTTTTCAAAAACATTTAGATTAGCAAAAACACTAAAAAATTGTAAAAAAACTATTCACCACCCCCTCTAATTGTCTTACAAAGACCCACAGGATGTTGGTACAAGACTCACTTTATATTTGTAAAATTATAAAAGACAAGAGTGGAGGTGAAGGGAATCAAACCCTGTACCTCTAGTATGCAAAGCGAATACTCCACCATATAAGCTACACCCCCATCTTTTGCTTCTCATGTCCTTCATTATATCATCTCAGCTAATATAACATATCTCTCTTTCCCCCTCTTAGTAAGCTTTCAGTTCAATCAATCTTAGTCCAGTCTCTATTAGATGCCAAAATTTCAATCTTAGATGAGAACGTTTGCCTTCCCCTCTATCAATCTCATTTTTGTTGAGGTGGCTGGTTTTTTTCTTTTTTTTTTTTTCAACTCAACCACCAATATCAGGAAGACCGACTAATTCTGTTACTGTAGCTATAAGGTCCAATTTGGGACTGGATCTTCTAGACCTATTTTTCTGTTCCCAAGACTCGAATTTAAGACATTAGTTGAGGTAATCTAGTGCCTTACCACTAAACCATAACGACATTGGTACAAAACTTATTATATATTTTTAGTTTTAAAGAAGAAGAGAATGCAGATGTGAAGAATCGAATCCCATGCCTCTCGCATGTGAAGCAAGTGCTTTATTATATGAGCTACACTCCTATCTTTTTCTTCATATGTCTTTCATTATATCATCTCGATTAAAATAACATCTCTCTCTTTTCCACTCTCTCTAAGCTTTTATTCAACCTTCTTCCAAGATAAATCTCACTTTAGTCTCCATCGGATGCCAAAAATCTAATCATGGATTTGAGCCTCTACCTTCTCCCTCTATAAATCTCATCTTTGTTCGGGCGGCTGATTTTTTTTCTTTTTTTGATACTTGACCACTGCTATCTGGAAATCCGACAAATCTGGTTCGTGTAGTTATGGGGTCCAATTAGAGGTTGTCTTTCCTATTACCTGTTATTTTTATCCTCAAGATTCAAACTTAATACATTGGTTAAGAGAGCGTAGTACCCCGCCACTAAACCTATAGAGCATTGATACCAAACTCGTTATGTATGTGTAAATTTATAGATAAAGAGAGTGGAGGTGTGGGGAATCGAATCCTGTACCTATCACATACAAAGCGAGCATTCTACCATATGAGCTACACCCCCATTTTTTGCTTCTCTTGTCTATCATTATGTCATCTTGGCTGAAATAACATCTCTCTCTTCCCCCTTTCTTTGAGCTTTCAATTCAACCTTCTTCCAAGATTAGTCTTAGTCTGATCTCTTTCTAATGCCAAAAATCTAATCTTGAACTCGAACCTTTGCCTTCGCCATCTATCAATCTTATCTTTGTTTGAGTGGCTAATTTTCTTTCTTTTTTTTGTTACTTGACCATCGGTATTCGATAACCCAACTAATCTAGTTTAAATAACTGTAGAGTTCGATTTAGAAGCTGGTACTCCTGGCACCTGTTTTTCCATCACCAAGATTCAAAATCGAGACGTTGGTTAAGGTTGTATAATACTCCGCTATTTGATCTGTAGGACATTGGTACAAAATTTGTTATATATTTGTAAAATTATAGGAGAAAAGAGTGGAGGCGGAGGAAATCATATCCCGCCTCTCACATGTGAAGCAAGTGATCTACTATAAGAGCTATACCCCCATCTTTTGCTTCTTATGTCCTTCATTATACCATCACACCTAAACTAACATCTGTATTTCCCCACTCTCTCTAAGCTTTCAATTCATCATTCTTCCGATATTTGGTAATCCAGCTAATCTAGTTTGAGTAACTGTAGAGTCTAATTTAGAAACTAACACTCTCGACACCTGTTTTTCCATTACCAAGATTCGAAATCAAAATGTTGGTTAGGGAGTTTAATACTCTGCCACTAGACCCTCAGGTCATCGATGTAAAACTTGTTATATATTTGTAAAATTACAGAAGAAGAGAGTATAGGTATGGGAAATTGAACTCCATGCCTCTCACTTGCAAAGCGAGTGATCTATCATAAGAGCTATATCCCCATCTTTTGCTTCTTATGTCCTTCATTATAACATCACACCTAAACTAACGTCTGTCTTTCCCCCTCTCTCTAAGCTTTCACTTCAACCTTCTTCTACAATCAATCTCAGTTCAGTCTCTATCATATGTCAAAAATCTAACCTTGGACTTGAGCCTCTACCTTTTCCCTCTATCATACTCAACTTTGTCCAGGTGGCTATTTTTTTTTATACTTGACCAACGATATTCAAAAATCCAACTAATTCTATTTAAGTAGCTGTAAGGCTAAATTTAGGGACTATCCCTCCTAGCACCTGTTTTTATGTTCCCAAAACTCGAATTCGAGATGTTGGTTAAGATAATCTAGTGTTCGACAACTAAACTACGGATGTTTATGCAAAACTTATTATATATTTTTAAGATTATAGAAGAAGAGAGTGCAGGTGTGGGGAATCAAACCTCATGCCTCTCGCATGCGAAGTGAGTACTTTACCATATGAGCTACACCCATCTTTTGTTTCTTGTGTCCTTTATTATATCATCTCAACCAAAATAATCTCTCTTTCTTTCCCACTCTCTCTAAGCTTTCAATCTACCTTCTTCCAATATTAGTCTCTCTCCAATTTCTATCAGATGCCAAAAATCTAATTGTGGACTTAAGCCTTTGCCTTCTCTCTCTATCAATCTCATCTTTGTTCGAGTGGCTGATTTTTTTTCTTTTTTTGTACTTGACCACCTATATCTAAAAGCTCATTAAATCCGGTTGATGCAGGTATGGGGTCTAATTTAGGCATTATCTCTCTCAGTATCTGTTTTTTCCATTTTTAAGACTTGAACTCGAGACATTGATTAAGGGAGTGTAATATATCGCCACTAAACCTATAGAACATTGATACAAAACTTATTATGTATTTATAAATTTATAGAAAGTTGAGAGTGGAGGTATGGGGAATTGAAACCCGTGTACTTGCCCATCGGTATTCAGAAGTCTAACTAATCTAGTTCGAGCAGTTGTAGGGTCTAATTTAGGGGTTAACACTTCCGACACCTATTCTTCTATTCCCAAGACTCAAATTCGAGATATTGGTTAAAGGAGTCTTGTATTCTGCCACTGGATGTCCAAGACGTTGGTATAAAACTTACTATATATTTGTAACATTATAAAAGAGAAGAGTTGAGGTGTAAAGAATTGAACCGTGTGCCTTTCACATACAAATGATTTACCTTATGAGCTATACCCCTATATTTTGTTTCTTATGTCCTTTATTATATCATCTTAGCTCAAATAACATATCTCTCTATCCCCCTTTCTCTAAGTTTTCAATTCAACCTTCTTCCAAGATTCGTCCCAATCCGATGTATATCAGATCCCAAAAATCTAATCTTGTACTTGAGCCTCTACCTTCTCCCTATATAAATCTTATCTTCGTTCAAGTGGCTGATTCTTTTTTCCTAGTGCTCGACTATCGGTGTTTGGAAACCCGACTAATTCTATTCGAGCAATGTAAGGGGCCCAATTCTGGGACTGGCTCTTTTAGTGTCAGTTTTTCCATTCCCAAGACTTGAACTTGAGGCGTTGGTTAAGGGAGTCTAGTGTTCTAAACTCTAAGGACATTATTACAAAACTTATTATTATCGAAGAAAAGAGTAGAGGTGTAGGGAATCAAACCTTATGCCTCTTGCATATGAAAAGAGTGTTATACTATACGAGCGACACCCTATCTTTTGCTTTTCATGTTCATTATATCATCTCCACTGAAATAACAACTCTATCTTTCTCCCTTTTTCTAAGCTTTCAGTTCAACCTTCTTCCAAGATCTATCTTAGTCCGGTCTTTATCTGAAGCCAAAAATCTAATCTTGGACTTAAGCCTTTTCCTTTTCCATCTGTAAATCTCATCTTTGTTATCAGTAACCCAATTAATCCAGTTTGACTAGCTGCAAGATCCAATTTAGGAGTTAGCAATCCGAATGCCTATTTTTCCATAATCAAGACTCAAATTTAAAATGTTGGTTAATGGAGTATAGTGCCTTACCACTAGACCCATAGGATATTGGTACAAAACTCATTATATATTTGTAAAATTATAGAATAAGGGAGTGGAGGTGCAAAGAATCGAACCACATGCCTCTCCCATGCGAAGCTAAGTTCTTTACCATATGGGCTACACACCATTCTTTTAATTATGTCCTTCATTATATGTTAACCTAGTAGAGTTTTGATGATGAAAGAGTGAAAGAAAAATAAGAAAAAAAATAAGAAAAATAGTTAGAAAATTCAGGAGTATACTATATAGGTCGACCTGGTTAGAAAACACATTGACCTGTGACATTCACACACACACATCGACCCGTTTGATGTTCTTGCTGACCTGAGCCAAATGTTTTCTATAAAAACATATGTCTAAACACTTCGACTTATACAAGCACACATTGACCTGTAGGCTGTCAGGTGGACAAATTTATAGAGATATATCGACCAATTTTAATTTAAATAGGGATATGTCAATGTATAGAAAAGATTTGTCAACCCGAACCTAAATGTCTTATAAATACGACATTCCAAGCACATCGACCTAAACACAAATCATGTTGACCTGAAGTAACATGAAAAGTGACATATCAACCAATTCATTCTTATACATCAACCAATTTAACTTATGAATAGTAACATGTCAACCCGTTGGTATAACACATCAACCTGCTAGTTCAAATACACATCAACCTGATTTGCAACTTATCAATCTGAACAGTGCTAGGTGGACCAATTTCATACACTATGTCGACCAATTTAAAGTTTAAATAGTAACACATCAACCTGATGGTTTGACACATCAACCTGTCAGTCTTTGATTTTGAAATACACACATCAACCCGTTATTATGCATGTCGACCTGAACAAAAACACATAAACCAATTCACTTAGGCACATCGACTGATTCAACCAATGAATACTAACACATTAACCTGATATTGCTATATGTCGACTATTGATATGGATTTCTGAAAAACACACTTTGACACATCAGAATCACTATCAACCTGTGAAGATACATTGACCAATTAAATTACTCAGGTCCACCAATCAAAAATTGCACAGTAGCATGTCGATGTATATTATCAGATATGTCGACCTAATAAATGTTTGCTCATTAAGACGCACATCGACCCCTTATCATCTTGTCGACACAACATATGCACATCGACCAATTGAATTACACACGTCGACCAATTTGTTGCCTGAACAAGAACATGTCGATGCATTAAAATGACTTGTCGACCTACTCTTGACAAAGTCTGAAATATTACACATCGACATGGCTGAAAACTTGTCGACACATATGAACACATCGACCAATTAAAAATCACATGTCCACCAAATTTGTTTAGCATAGTTCCTTGTCGACTTGGAATAGTATCTTATCGACCTGTTCGCATAGAAATACATTAGAAATGTTTCAAATTCAGGTCGATATCGATGTTAAGTTTGTCGACCTGTAAGTGTCAGAAATCAGATTTGGGAAACAATTTTGAACCAACGGACTTCTTATTTCTTCGATTTCTGAAATGTTGCCTTTTCTATTAAAGCTAACGTTCAAATGCAGTACAAACAAAGTCTGATTGGCTAATTTAAAAGAGGTGCCAGCAAAAAGAATGAAGATTCAACGTGAACGAAGGAACAGTTACAGAAACTTTAATGGCGGAAATTAAATGTTCAACATTCAGATGCAATAACCACCACCAACTTTCAATGGATCTATTCAATGTCTTAATAAATTCTGAGAAGCGAAAGATGTAGATGGCTACGATGAGACAGAATGACTTGAATTAAAAGCTCTATTGAATACTACAAAAATCTGTGTGCACCTTAAAAAGCCTTCAAATTGTATTAAGTGTCTCGATTGATTTTTCACACTGTCAAATCTGAGGAAAAACGAGCCTCAATTCTTGACATTCACTCACAGAATAAGAAGTGTGTGATATTGTCTAAAGTCTAGAGAAGTTATAATTCAATCTGAGTAAGATTGAACTGTGGTGTTTAGATGTAACATGGTATGAAGTTGAACTTGAACCTGTAATCGAGTTTATAAACTAAGCATTTAGTGAAAAATCCAGGGGGAGTATAGGAGTGGACGTACACCGGTTTGGTGGAACCACTATAAAAATTCTTTGTGTCCTTTTTATTTGTTTTTCATTTACTGTTATATTATTTTAAAGTTTCAAAAATCTTCAAAAAGTCCATATTCAACTATTCACCTCTCCCTTTTAGTTGAATAACAATTGGTATCAGAGCGAGTGTGTTGTCAAGAGGCTTAACAGCTTAACACCAAAGATCAAATGGAAATCAATGGAGACAACGTACCAGTTGAAACTTGCTTAACAAACGATGCACCATTCTTCAATAGAAGCAACTTCAGTTATTGGAAGCAAAGGATGCGCAACTTCATCATTATACAGGACCTAAATGCATGGGAAATTATCGAAAAAGGAGTTGAATTCCCCACTGAAGAGATAGATGGAATTCGTGTGCCTGTTAAATTGAAAAATATAACTGTGGCACAAAAGAAAGCTTATCAAGCCAACTGTAAAGCCATCAACTTTCTTTACCTTACACTGAGTATCAACGAATATAATCAAGTCTCATCATGCATAACAGTAAAGGAAATTTGGGAAAGACTCAAAGCTAACTATAAAAGGACTGATCAAGTTCGCAAGAGCAAGATCAGATTGCTGAAGCAAGAGTATGAAGTTTTCAAAATGAAGGATGGAGAAACAATCAGCGAGATGATCACAAGATCTAACAAATTAACCAATGAGCTCAAACTCCTTCGAAAAAGAATTCCTCAAGAAGATATGGTCGACAAAATTCTGAGAAATCTACTAAAATCATGGGAGCCTAGGGTTACTGCAATTGAGGAGTCTAAAAATCTTGAGACTCTGACAATGGATGCGCTCATGGAATCTTTAATAACCAATGAGATGAAACTGAACGTGAAAGAGCTTGCCAAAGAGGAAAGAGGCAAAGGAGTAGCATTAAAAGTTGACAATGAGGAAAGCACGTGTAGCTTAGAAGAAGAAGAAGATGAAGAGAATAAAACTCTTCTGGCAAGAAAATTCAAGAAGTTCATGATGAGGAGGAGGAACAAGAACAAGTCCTTCTTCAAAAAGTTAGAAAAAAAGGAAGAAATCAGATATTTTGAATACAAAAAGCTAAGGCACATGAAGGCTGACTGTCCCTCTTTTAAAAAGGATGAAAAGAAGTACAAAAAGGACAGAAAAGATAAGAAAAAGAAAAGGGCGCTAGCTGCATAGAGTGATGAAGACTCAAGCTTAAGTGATGAAAAGCAAAATAAGGAACAAGCCAATATCTGTTTTATGGCAAATGAAGAACTCTCACACAATGAGGTAAATTCTACATCATATTCATCTTGTTCTGATTCTTCTGATTCTGAAAATAATTTCACCATTAAAGAATTATGTGAAGCACTGCTAGAAGCATTAAAGGAATTTAAGAGATCAAAGACGAAAAATAATTTATTGAAGAAAAATCTAGTTAAAAATGTTAAAGTTCTAGAAAAATCAAAAAATTAAAATAGAAACACTGAGAAAGAAAAGTGCTGAACAAGAACATAAAGTAATCGAAATTGAAAAAAAACTGAAAAATAAACATCTAGATGAGGATAGCATGAAGTTAGCAAATGAAAATAAGCTTTTAAAGAAAGAATTGGATGAACAAAAAGAAAAGAATCAAAGATAGAATATTATACTAATGAAATTCATACAAGACCAAGAAAAACTAGATGTCATACTAAGAGCACAAAGAGCTATAATTGACAAAGTCGGACTAGGATACAACCCAAACCAAACACAAAAGAAGTTATATAAGGTTTTTGTACCAAGTTCTAAGAATACTCAATTTGATAGATGTCACTTTTGTTTGAAAATTGGACATAATTCAAAAGCATGCAAACTAAGAAATCAAATTTCAGACTGCACTAAAAATCCAAGTATGATAAATCGATATTGCATGTACTGCATGAAGATAGGACACTCAATTCATAATTGCTAGTTCCAAAACCCCTCAAGAATAACCTCAAAATGGATCCCCAAAGGTAAATTCAAAGCTAACTCAACCACACCCAAAAAGATATGGGTACCGAGGGCAAATGTGTGATTGTTCTTCTCTGCAGGCGTGCTTAAAATCAAGAGAATCTCCCGGCAAGTCTATGTGGTGCATAGATAGTGGATGCTTAAGACACATGACCGGAGATGTATCTAAATTCTCTTATCTTGAAAGCAATAAAGGAGGAAAGGTTGTTTTTGGAGACAATTCAAAGGGAAAAATTATCGGAATAGGCAACATAAGAGGTAAGTCCTCTAACTTTCAAATTTAGAATGTGTTTCTTGTCTCTGGACTGAGATTTAACTTATTAAGTGTTAGCCAATTATGTGACAAAAGCTATTCTGTGCTATTTGAAGCTGATGCATGCTCCATTATTGATAAATATTCTGGATCTATAAAGTTTATTGGTCATAGAAGAGGAAATATATATGCAATTGATCTCGATCTGTTAGATTCTCAATTGAATCATATTTAGTTGCTGTAAATAAGAATTCTTCATGGCTATGGCATAAAAGATTAGGACACGCCAGTATAGACACAATTTCAAAACTAGTAAGGAAAGATATGGTTAAAGCTCTTCTAAAATTAAAATTTGAAAATGACAAATTGTATGATGCATGTATGAAAGGAAAGCAAACAAAAATATCTTTTAAATCTAAAAATTATGTGTCAACAGGAAGTCCTCTAGAACTTCTTGATATTGATTTGTTTGGACCTACTAGAACACAAAGTTTAGGAGGAAAACATTATGGGTTTGTAATCATTGATGATTACTCTAGATTCATTTGGGTTTTGCTTCTTGCCAGAAAGGAAGAAGCTAGTGAGGAATTCATAAAATTGTGCAAGAAAATTCAAAATGAGAAGGGAATGTCCATTAAGAGCATTAGAAGTGATCATGGTAAGGAGTTCGAAAGCAAAATCATGGATGACTTCTACAATTATTATGGAATTGACCATAATTTTTCAGCCCCTAGGACACCTCAACAAAATGGGATTGTAGAAAGGAAAAATAAAGCCCTCCAAGAAATGGTTAGGACAATGCTTTGTGAAAATAACTTACCTAACTTCTTTTAGGTAGAAACTGTGAACACTGCATGCTATATTTTGAATAGATCTCAAGTGAGATCAATCCTAAAGAAAACCCCCTATGAACTTTACAAGGAAAGGAAACCAAATATCGCATACTTTAAGGTGTTTGGATGCAAATGCTTTGTCTTAAATAATGGAAAAGAAACTATAGGAAAATTTGATGTCAAAAGTGATGAAGGAATTTTCTTAGATTATTCTTTAGCAAGCAAAGCTTATAAAGTTTACAATAAATGGACCATGACAGTGGTGAGTCGATTCACATAGAGTTTGATGAAGAAAATGATCTCAATCAAAGAATGTTGGATGATGAAGAAGTGTCTGAGAAGTTGAATTAGATAAGTTTGTCTGATGAAGCAAACAATCTGAAAGAAGAATCAAATGAACTCATGATATAGGAGGAAAGAAATGAAACACAGTGGGATCAAGAGATCAAATACCCTCAGATTAGGAAAAATATAAATTTAGAGAATATAATTGGAAATATTAATTTAAGAGTTAGAACCAGATCTACAATCCAAAACCAATGTGAATATATAGCTTTTATCTTTCAAAATGAACCCAAAAACGTGGATGAAGCCCATGGCACAATCATAAGAAATAAAGCAAGATTAGTAGCCAAATGTTATAGTCAAGAAGAATGAATTGATTACGATGAAACTTATACACCAGTAGCAAGATTAGAAGTCATAAGAATGTTGCTTGCTTTCTCTTATTTTATGGATTTTAAGCTTTACCAAATGGACGTCAACAGTACATTTTTAAATGGTTATTTGAATGAGACCGTGTATGTTGAACAACCTCCTAGTTTTGAAGATCCTAATTGTCATAAATATGTGTACGAATTAACCAAAGCCTTGTATGGTCTAAAGCAAACTCCTAGAACTTGGTATGAAAGATTAAGTAATTTTTTGATAAAAAATGAATTTGAACGAGGAAAGATAGATACTACTCTGTTCATAAAAAAGAAAGATGAAAATTTCTTGATCATACAGATATATGTAGATGATATTATATTTGGAGGAATTAGCACGAGAATGTGTGAGGAGTTTGCAGCCAAAATTCAAGGAAAATTTGAAATGAGTATGATGGGAGAACTAAACTACTTCATAGAACTGCAAATCAAATAATCTGAAGATGGAATCTTTATCAGTCAATCAAAATATACAAATGATTTAATTAAAAGATTTGGGTTCAGTGACTGTAAGGGAAATGTAACACGAATAAGCACAAACATTAAGATGGACAAAGATGAAAATGGTAAATCAGTTTGCCAAAAACTTTACAGAAGTATGATTGGGTTTTTGCTCACCTTACTGTTCAAGACCAGACAAACAATTCAGTGTATGTCTTTGTACTAGATTTCAGTCAGATCCTAAAAAATCCCACTTGGTTGCAGTCAAAAGACTCTTCAGATATTTAAAAGAAACCATACACTTAGGACTTTGGTATGACAGAAATTCAATCTTTCAATTGCATGGGTTCTATGATGCTGATTTTGCTGGATGCAAAGTAGATAGAAAAAGTACAAGTGACACTTGTCAGTTTTTCAAATGCATGCTGGTATCATGGTCTTTTAAGAAGCAAAGTAGTGTTGCTTTGTCAATAATAGAAGCTGAATATGCTTCTGCTGGACAGTGTACAACACAGATTTTTTGGATTAAACATCAAATGAAAGACTATGGGTTAGACTTTGATTGCATTCCAACCAAATGTGATAACACAAGTGCAATAAATCTCACAAAGAACCCAGTACACCACTCACGAACCAAACACATAGAAGTGAGGCATCATTTTATTCGTGATCATGTTCTAAAGAATTAGATTGTTCTTGAGTACATAGACACCGAAAAACAAATCGCTGATATCCTTACAAAAGCCTTAAATAAAAATAGGTTTTGTGAATTAAGAAAGGATTTGAAAATGATAGAAATGAAGAGATAAAGAAAATGGAACGAAAAATAGAGTATCACTTTTCTGAGAAATAGACTCCAGGTCGACCAATTTATCAAAATATGTTGACAAATTTGAAAATGTACAGAGAATGTACAGAGGCATGTCGACCTGATGGACGTGAAAGGTATAAACCATGTCGACCTAATCGCGAATCAGTACTTAGAACAAAAATCATAAAATAACACATCGACCTGACTCTAATGGTGTCGACTTGACTCTAATGGTGTCAACCTGAATAGTAGTAAGAAGGTAGGTTGACGCCTTTCTTAGTATGTCGACCTGATTATACCAAACAGGTCATTGTGTTCTTAAACTTGTCGACCTGAGTAATATCTAATGGAATACCAACAGTCGGCACATCAACCTAATCAACCCTAATACTAAAATTTTCAAACTCTTCCTCTTCCCTCTGAAACCCTAACTCTCAAAATTCGAAACCCTAATCTTCAAATCCAAACCCTAATCCATTGTTCTTTGCACGAATCAATCTCAAATGGCACCAAAAATGAAAATTCCTGTCAAGAAGCCCTCCAAGCCTTTGAAACGATCTTTGAAACCCATAGGAAAGGGTTCGGCTTCCTCTGCGCAACCGTCCAATCCTCTTTCTAATCCTCCACAATTGATACCGCAATTCAACACATATGAGTTTCAGTCTATGAAGCAAAATGATTTGTTCAACAAAGTGTTTGTGAAAAGGAAAGTGAACCATGGTCAATTGATTGATTGGGAATTCTTGAAAAGAGTATGTTTCAAATACGAAGAACACCTTATTGAGGTATGCCTTTCTTCTCTCTTATACCCTAACAAGTACATCCATGAGAACGAAGTTAGATTATTCTACAATAACCTAGAAGTCATCTGTGAAGAACCCATGAATGAGATGTGAATCATTATCGATGATCATTATATATCTTGTGCATTCAAAACTTTTGTGAATGGAAAGGAATTCAAGGTGAGACCTAAGAAAATATGTGAGAACAATAAAATTTCCTGGGTCTTTTATGAAAAATATGAACCGTACATGAAATCAAACTATCTAGACAATGCTAGAATTGTGTATGATGATCAGAACCTAACTGTGGTGAACACTAATGCTATTGAACTTTGGCTTTCATAAAAGAATTTTGTATTTAATAGTCAGTCATGTGTTGAGACATAGAGGAGGCAACTATACTACAATTTCAAAGGAAAACTTGTGATTAATGGCTTGCATTATTAGTGGAAAGAATCCTGACTTCCATTACATAGTTCCTTATTTTATGATCTCCGCACATAGATTTGAGAGTTCTCTCCTACCCTATGTTAGTATGATAACTGACATATTGTTTAAGAATAGAGTGGAATTGGAAAAGGATTCAATTGTTGAATTGAGTGATAAGAATTCAATCAATGCATCCTCAATGCTTAGGGAAAAATAGATGAGCGATGATGAGGGAGAATGGGTAAGGAAAAAAGGAGGAATAAGGAAGAGACAAGTTGAGGAGACTGAGGCTGAGCCTAATGAAGAAACTGAAAATGTTCTAAGAAAGGAAAGGAGGATTGAGGAAGGTAAATCATCGAGCATCCAACCAATCACTCTTCAAATGATTTGGGAAATAGAATATTGAGAGGCGACAAACCATGATTGGTCAAATGTGTTGTTTCAACGGAATGGATCTTTCCAACTTACAAGAAAAATTGGATGCCTTGATGAAAGAGAAGAGGAAGCCAAAGAAGGATCCCAAACCAACGAAGTCCTTCTAGCATAGGAGTCTGTTTCTCATTAATGTTATCTGACCTTGTTTTCTAACTTTCTGAACTATGGCTGTGTTCTTTTCTAGTTATGATCACTGTTCATTGCATTTAATAGGTCTTTCTCTACTGCAACAGAACAAAAGCATGAGCCTTCTATGTGCTATTGTATACATGCTGGTTATGATAAATGTGAATTAAGTGTGAGTTGAACTAAATGTGCATGTTGCTACTGGACATTGTACACTGTTGAAAACATGCATGCTGAATTTAAATGGGCTGATTTATGCTTCTCTTGTTGAATCCGAAGTGTATGTTGTGGCCTGAAGATGGATGTGTGCTGCTATAAAGAGATATTGTTGATGACAAAAGGGGGGAGAAGAAAGAAGTGTATGTGTGTAGTATATAAATGTATGCAGTGCAGTGTTTGTGCATATGTTATGTACGTGTGCTGTATGGAAAGTGTATGTGTGTTGCAAGTGCAAAAACATATGTGTGTGTTGAGCTAAAATGTCTAGGTATATGTATACAATGTGCTAATGCTAAATATGCTGATATGGTGGTATGAGTGCTGAAATGTACTAAATATGTGTGAAGTATGCTGGTGTGTTAACATGAAGAGCACTCAAATACAAATGTCTAGAAATTAGGATTTAAAATGTCTAAGAATTATAGATTGGACACTACAAGTTTTGTCATCATAAAAAATGGGGAGAATATTAACCTAGTAGAGTTTTGATGATGAAAGAGTGAACAAAAAATAATTCAAGAAAATAAAAAAAATATTTAGAAAATTCAGGAGTATATAATACAGGTCGACCTGGTTAGAAAACATATCGACCTGTGACATTCACACACACATATTGACCCGTTTGACGTTCTTGTCAACCTGAGCCAAATGCTTTCTATAAAAACATATATCTGAACACTTCGACCTACACAAACACATATCGACCTATAGGCTATCAGGTGAACAAATTTAGAGTAAAATGTCAACCAATTTTAATTTAAATAGGGATATGTCGATGTATAGAAAAGACTTGTCGACCCGAACCTAAATGTCTTATAAATATGACATTCCAAACACATCGACCTAGGCACAAATCATGTCGATCTAAAGTAACATGAATAGTGACACGTCAACCAATTCATTCTTATACATCAACCAATTTAACTTATGAATAGTAACATGTCAACCCGTTGGTGTGACACATCAACCTGCTAGTTTAAATACGCATCAACTTGATTTGCAACACATCAACCTGAACAGTGATAGATGGACCAATTTCATATATTATGTTGGCCAATTTAAAGTCTAAATAGGAACACATCAACCTGATGGTTTGACACATCAACCTGTTAGATTTTTATTCTAAAATACACACATCAACCCGTTACTATGCATGTCGACCTAGACAAAAACACATAGACCAATTCACTTAGACACATCAACAAATTCAACCAATGAATAGTAACACATCAACCTAATATTGGTATATGTCGACCTGTTGATATGGGTTTCTGAAAAACACATTTCGACACATCAAAATCACTATCGACCTGCAAAGACACATCGACCAATTAAATTACTCAGGTCCACCAATCAAAAATTGCACAGTAGCATGTCGATGTATATTATCAGATATATCGACCTAATTAGTGTTTGCTCATTAAGACATACGTCTACCCATTATCATCTTGTTGACACAACATATGTACATCGACCAATTGAATTACACATATTGACCAATTTGTTGCCTGAACAGGAACATGTCGATGCATTAAAATGACTTGTCGACCTACACTTCACTAAGTTGGAAACATTACACATCGACATGGCTGAAAAAGTGTCGACACATATGAACAAATCGACCAATTAAAATCACATGTCCACCAATTTTGTTTAGCACAGTTCCTTGTCGACCTAGAATAGTATCTTATCGACCTATTCACATAGAAATATACTAGAAATGTTTCAAATTTAGGTCGATGTCCACATTAAGCTTGTTGACCTATGAGTGTCAGAAATCAGATCTGGGAAACAATTTTGAACTTAACGGACTCCTTATTTCTTTGATTTCTGAAATGTTTCCTTTTCTATCAAAGCTAATGTTCAAATGCAGCACAAACAAAGTCTGATTTGCTTATTTTAAAGAGGCGTAAGTAAAAAGAATGAAGATTCAGCACGAACGAAGGAATTGTTGCAGAAGCTTTAATGGCGGAAATTAAATGTCTAATGTTCGGATGCAACAACCACTATCAACTTTCAATGGATCTATTCAATGTCTTAATAAGTACTGAGAAGCGAAAGATGGAGATGGCTATGATGAGACACAATGACTTGAATTAAAAACTCTATTGAATATTGTAAAAATCTGTATGCACTTTAAAAAGCCTTCAAATTGTATTAAGTGTCTGATTGATTTTTCACATTGTCAAATCTGAGGAAAGCAAGTCTCAATTCTTGACATTCACTTCATAGATTAAGATAGATTAAGACAAGTGTTAAAGGTTAAGGAATGTGTGACATTGCCTTAAGTCTAGAGAAGTCAAAATTCAATCTGAGTAAGATTGAATTATGGTGTTCAGACGTAACATTGTAAGAGGTTGAACTTGAACCTATAATAAAATTTGTAAACTAAGCATTAGTGGAAAATTCAGGGAGAACTTGGGAGTAGACGTACACCGGGTTTGGTGGAACCATTATAAAAATTCTTTGTGTCCTTTTCATTTGTTTTTCATTTACTGTTATATTGTTTTAAGGTTTCAAAAATCTTCAAAAAGTCTATATTCAACTATTCACCCCTGCTCTCTAGTTGAATAACAATATATTATCTTGGTTGAAATAACATCTCTCTTTCCTTCTCTTTCTCTCTAAGCTTTCGATTTGATTTTCTTCCACAATCAATTTCAATCAAGTCTCTATCAAATGCAAAAAATCTAATCTTGGACTTGAGAGCATATGCCTTCTCTCTCTATCAATCTTATCTTTGTTCAGGTGACTTTTTTTTGTACTTAACTACCGATATTTGAAAACCAGACTAATTCTCTTTGAGCAACTATAGAGCCCAATTTGGAGACCGACATCCCAACAAATGTTTTTCTATTCTCAAAACTCAAATTCGAGATGTTGGTTAAGGAGTCTAGTGCCCTATATTCGAGATGTTGGTTAAGGAGTCTAGTGCCCTATAACTAAAGCCTAAGGACATTGGTACAAAACATCATATGTTTTTAAGAATATAGAAGAAAAGAGTGGAGATGCGGGGAATCGAATCCCATGCCTCTCGCATGCAAAGCGAGCGCTCTACCATATGAGCTACACCCCAATCTTTTGCTTCTCATGTCTTTTATTATATCATCTCAACTGAAATAACATATCTCTCTTTCCCACTCTCTCTAAGCTTTGATTCAACCTTCTTCCAACATAAGTATCTCTCTAATCTCTATTGGATGCAAAAAATTTTATCATAAACTTGAGCATCTGCATTCTCTATCTATCAATCCCATCTTTGTTTAGGTGGCTGATTTTTTTCTTTTTTTGGTACTTAACTACCGGTATCTAGGAAGCTGACAAATATGGTTCACATAGCCGTGAGGTCCAATTTAGGGATTGTTTCTCCCAGAACCTATTTTTTAATTCTCAAGATTCAAACTCAAGACATTAGTTAAGGGAGTGTAGTATCCCGCCACTAAACCTACCGAACATTGGTACAAAACTAATTGTGTATTTGTACATTTATAGAAAGTCGAGGTGGATGTATAGGGAATCTAACCCCGTGCCTCTTGCATGCAAAGTAAGCGCTACCATATGAGCTACACCACCATCTTTTGCTTCTCATGTGCTTCATTATATCATCCTGGCTGAAATGATATCTCTCTTTTCCCCCTCTCTAAGCTTTCAATTCAAACTTCTTCCAAGATTAGTCTCAATACGATCTCTATCTGATACCAAAAATTTAATCTTGTACTTGAGCCTTTGCCTTCTCCATCTAAGAATCTCATCATTGTTCTGGTGGTTGATTTGTTTTCTTTTTTGCTACTTAACCACCGGTATTCAGTAACGCAATTAATTCGATTTGAGCAACTGTGTAGTCCAATTTAGAGATGAACACTTCTAGTGCCTGTTTTTTAATTATTATATATTTGTAGAATTATAAAAGAAGAGAGTAAAGGTATGGGGAATTGAACCACGTGCCTCTCCATTGCAAACCAAGTACTGTACCATATGAGCTATACCTCCATCTTTTGCTTCTCATATCCTTCATTATATTATCTCAATAGAAATAACATCTCTCTCTTTCCCCTCTCACTAAGCTTTCAATTCAATCTACTTCCAAGATCAATCTCAGTCCAGTTTCTATTGGATGTCGAAAATCTAATCTTGGACTCGAGCCTCCGCCTTTAACCTCTATCAATCTAATCTTTGTTCAGGTAGCTGATTCTTCTTTTCTTTTTTTTTCTTTGATAACTAACCACCGGTATCTTGAATCCTGAAAATTCCAATTCAAGAAGTTGTGAGACCCAATTTTGGTTTTGGCTCTGCAAACTCCTATTTTTTCATTTTCAAGATTCAAGCTTGAGACGTTAGTTAGAAGAGTTTAGTATCTAGTGACAAGACCCACAGGACATTGGTACCAAACTAATTTCACCTTTGTAAAATTATAAAGTCGAGAGTTGAAGTGTGGGGAATTAACCCCGTGCCTCTCACATGCGAAGCGAGTGCTCTACCATATGAGCTATACCTCCATCTTTGGCTTCTCAAGACCTTTATTATTTCACCCAAACTGAAATAACATCTCCCTCTTTCCCCCTCTCTCTAAGCTTTCAATTCAATTTGCTTCCAAGATCAGTCTCAGTACAGTCTTTATCAGATGCCAAAAATCTAATCTTGGATTTAAGCCATCATCTTCTCCCTTCATCAATCTCATCTTTGTTCAGGTAGCTGTTTTATTTATTTATTTATTTATTTTCGGTAGTTGACCACAGGTATTCCAAAATCTGACAAATTCGATTCAAGAAGTTGTGGGGATCAATTTAAGAACTACCTCTCATGACACCTATGTTTTCATTTCCAAAATTCGAACTCGAAACGTTGGTTAAGAAAGTCTAGTGCCTTGCGACTAAACTCGCAGAACATTGGTATAAAACTTATGTTATATTTGTAAAATGATAAAAGACAAGAGTAGAGGTACAGGGAATCGAACCCTATGCCTCTTGCATGTAAAGTGATCATTGTACCCTATGAGCTACGCCTACATCATTTGCTTCTCATGTGTTTCATTATATCATCTCAACTAAACTAACATCTCTCTCTAAGTTTTCAATTTAACCTTCTTCCAAGATCAGTCTTAGTGCAATTTCTATGAGATGCCAAAAATCTTATCTAGGACTTGTGCCTCTGCCTTCTCCATTTATCAATCCCATCTTTATTCAGGTGGCCGATTTTTTTTTCTTCTGATACTTGACCACCGGTATTCAAAAAATTTAATTAATCCAATAACGTATGATTTAGGGACTTCGAATCCCAATGCCTATTTTTCTATTTCCAAAACTCGAAATTGAGTCATTGGTTAAGAGAATTTATTGTCCTATGACTAAACTTACAAAACATTGATACAAAACTTATAAAATATTTTTAAAATTATAGAAGAGGAGAGTGGAGCTGCAAAGAATCGAACCCCATGCCTCTCCCATGTGAAGTAAGCGCTTTACCACATGAGAAACACCCACATCTTTTGCTTTTTATGTCCTTCATTATATCATGTCGGCTAAAATAACATCTCTCTTTTACCCCCTCTCAAAGCTTTCAATTCAACCTTCTTCCACGATCAGTATTAGTCCAATCTTTATCAGATGCCAAAAATCTAATCTTGGACTTTAGAGCCTCTGCGTTCTCCCTCTATGAATCTCATCTTTATTTAGGTGGTTGATTTTTCTTTTGTTACTTGACCACCGATATTCAAAAAGCTAACTAATCCTATTCGAGAAGCTGGAAGGCCCAATTTAGGGAATGGCTCTCTCAACACTTGTTTTTTTATTTTCAAAACTCGAAATTTGAGACATTGGTTAAAAGTGTTTAGTGGCTTGCCACTTAACCATAAGGATGTTGGTATAAAATTTATTATGTATTTTTAAGATAATAGGGGAAGAGAGTAGAGGTGTGAGGAATTAAACCTTGTGCTTTTCGTATGCAAAGCGAGTACTTCACCGTATGAGTTACACCCCCATCTTTTTTCTTGTCAAGTCCTTCAGTACATCATCTCCTTTGAAATAACATCTCTCACTTTCCCACTCTCTCTAGGTTTTCATTCAACCTTCTTCCAAGTCAGTCTCTATCAAATGCCAAAATCTAATCATAGACTTAAGCCTTTGCTTTTTCCCTTTATCAACCTCATCATTGTTTGGGTGGTTGACCTTTTGTTTTTCTAGTACTTGACCACTAGTATCTGAAAACTCGACAAATCCGATTCGTGTAGCTGTAGGATCCAATTTAAGGGTTGTCTCTCCCAATAACTGTTTTATTCATTCTCAAGACTTGAAATCGAGACAATGGCTAAAGGAGTGTAGTACCCCATCTCTAATCCCATAAAGTGTTGGTAAAAAACTTCTTGTATATTTGTAAATTTATTAAAAAAGACAACGTAGTATCCTATGCCTCACGCATGTAAAGCAAATGCTCTACCATATGAGCTACACCCCCATCTTTTGCTTCTTATGTCTTTCATTATATATCTCTACTGAAATAACATCTCTATCTTCCCCCTCTCTCTTTAATATCAATTCAACCTTTTTCCAAGATCAGTTTTAATCCAGTCTCAATCCAATGCCAAAACTCTAATCTTGGACTTGAGCATTTGCCTTCTCCATCTATCAATCTCATCTTTGCTCGAGTGGCTAATTTTTGTTTTGTTACTAGACCACCAGTATTTGGTAACCTAGTTGATCCGATTTGAGTAAATGTGGTTCCATTTCAGAAAATTGACACTCTCAACACATGTTTTTCCATTACCAAGATTCAAAATTGAGACATTGGTTAAGAGAGTCTAATACTCGTTCATCAAACCCACAGGATGTTAGTACAAAACTTGTTATATATTTGTAAAATTATAGAAGTAGAGAGTGGAGGTGCGAGATATAACCACATGCCCCTCACATGCGAAATGAGTGATCTACCATATGAGCTATAACCCCATCTTCTGCTTTTTAGATCCTTCATTATACCATTACACTTAAATTATCATCTTTGTCTTTCCCTCTCTCTCTAAGCTTTCAATTCAACCTTTTACTAGGATCAATCTCAATCTAGTCTCTATTAGATCCCAAAAAATCTAATTTTGGACTTGAGCATCTGCCTTCTCCCTCTTCAATCTCATCTTTGTTCATTTAACTGATAGTTTTTGTACTAAACTACCAATATTTAAAAACTCAATTAATCTGATTCAAGTAATTATGAGCCCAATTTTGTAGCTGACACTTCTGGCACCCGTTTTTCCATTCCCAAGACTTGAATTCGAGATATTGGTTAAGTGAGTTTAGTGTCCTGCTACTAGATCCGCAGCACGTTGGTACAAAAATTATTATATTCTTGTAAAATTATAGAAAAAGAGAGCGGAGGTGCGGGTATCAAATGCTGTGCCTCTCACATGCGAAGCGAGCACTCTACCATATAAGCTACACTCCCATCTTTTTCTTCTTGTATCCTTCATTATATTATCTCGGCCAAATTAACATCTCTATCTTTCCCGGATTCTAAAAATCTAATCTTGGACTTAATTCCTCTGCCTTCTCCCTCTTCAATCTTATTTTTGTTCGGGTAGTTATTTTATTATTACTTTTTGATTTGAGTGACTGTAGGACCCAATTTAGAGGTTAACACTCTCGGCATCTATTTTTTCATTTCCAAAACTAAAACTCAAGACGTTGGTTAAGAGAGTCTATAGCTTTGCACTAAACCTATAGGACGCCAATATAAAATTTATTTCTAAAATTATAGAAGAAGAGTATAGGTGTAGGGAATCTAATGTCCTTCATTATATCATCTAGGTTGAAATAATATTTATGTCTTTCCCCCTTTCTCTAAGCTTTCAATTCAACTTTCTTTGGAGATTAGTCTTATTCTGATCTCTACCAAATACCAAAAATCTAATCTTGGACTTGACCCTACGGTTTCTCCTTTTGTCCATCTCTTATTTGTTCGGGTGGCTAATTTGTTTTTTTTTTTAAATACTTGACTACCGATATCCAGAAACATGACAATTTTGGTTCAAGCAGCTATGAGGCTCAATTTTGGGATTGGCTCTCTTAACGTCTTTTTTTTCATTCCCATGATTGATCTCGAGATTTGGTTAAAAAAATTTAGTACTCTACCACTAGACCTACAAGATATTAGTATAAAACTTATTATATATTTGTAAAATTATAGAAGAAGAGAGTGGAGGTGCTAAGATTGTTGTATGTGAACTTGCAGAGATCTTAACAAAGCCCCTCTCTTGACAATGTCTTCAATTTTTTTGATACAAGATTGGTGTTTGGGGGGCATACAAGAGGAAATCATGGAACAACTAAATGGAAAAAGTCAAAATCTAAATTAATTTGAAATGCTTAAATAAGTGGTTACAATTATGGAATCAACCTATTGTAATGAGATGAAATTTCAAAATATATAGCCGTTAATTATCTCTATCATTTTCAAGAATAAATTTTTGATGTATAAATTCCAACACAAACTACAACAAAATGCAATTCTTTTACTCATATTTGTGTCTTAATTTATTTATCTTAATCATTACTTGCATTTTTTGTTAAGTGTGTTTACTTATCCAAGGAAAAAACAAAGGGTCTCAAACTACTCCTCAATACAAGCTCTCTCCCCCTTCTCTCTCTAGGCTTCCAATTCATTTCAACCTTCTTCCAAGATCAATCTTAGTCCAGTCTCTATCAAATGCCAAAAATCTAATCTTGGACTTGAGCCTCTACCTTCTCCGTCTATCAATCTCATCTTTGTTTAGGTGGCTTTTTTTTTGTACTTGATCAACACTATTTGAAAACCCAACTAATCTGGCTCAAACTGCTATGGGATCTAATTTAGGGGTTGGTACTCTCAGTGCATTTTTTCTCTTCCCAAAACTCTAACTTGAGACACTATTGAAGAGAGTTTAATATCTTGCCACTAGATCTGCAAGACATCGATACAAAACTTTATATTTGTAAACTAAAAAAGAAAAGAGTGGAGATATGGGGAATCAAATCTCATGCCTCTCGTAAGTGAAGTAAACACTCTATCATATGAGCTACACTCATATCTTTTGATTTTTATGTCCTTCATTAATCTTCTCAGCTGAAATAACATCTCCTAATTTTGGACTTGAGCCTCTACATTCTCCATCTATCAATCTCATCCTTGTTCAGGAAGCTGATCTTTTTTTTTTTAATTGACTATCGGTATCCAGAAACCTGACAAATTCGGTTTGAGAAGTTATGGTGTCCAATTTAAGTGCTGACTCTCCCAATGCCTATTTTTTTATTCCCAAGACTTGAAATTGAGATGTTGATTAAGAGAGTCTAGTGTCATGCCACTAAATCCGTAGGATGCTGGTACAAAACTTATTTTATATTTGTAGAATTATAGAAGACAAGAGTGGAGGTTCAGGGAATCAAACCTCGTGCCTCTCGCATGCAAAGCAAGCACTCTACCATCTAAGCTATCCCCCATCTTTTGTTTCTCATGTCCTTAATTCTATCATCTGGGCTAAAATAACATCCCTCTCTTTCCCCACTTTCTAAGCTTTTAATTCAACCTTTTTCCAAGATCAGTCGTAGCCCAGTCTCGATCGAATTCCAAAAATCTAAACTTAAACTTAAACCTCTACCTTTTGCATCTATCAATCTCTTTTTTGTTCAGGTGGTTGATTTTTTTTTTGGGTACTTGACCAATAGCATTCAAAAAGCAAACTAATCTAGTTTAAATAGCTATAAAGTTTAATTTAAAAATTAACACTTCCAGCACCTATTTTTATATTCTTGAGAGGCTAACTCAAGACGTTTGTTGAGAGAATCTAGTGCCCTACCATTAAACCAATAGGATATTATACAAAATTTATTATATATTTGTAAAACTATAGAAGAAGAGAGTGGAGGTACAGGGAATCGAATCTCATGCGTCTCACATCCAAAGTAAACGCTCTACCATATGAGCTATACCTCCATCTTTTGGTTCTTATGTCCTTCATTATATCATCTCAACTGAAATAACATCTCTCTCTTTAAGATTTCAATTCAACCTTCCTTCAAGATTAGTTTAACTCTAGTCTCTATCAAATCCCAAAATCTAATCTCAGACTTGAGCCTCTACCTTCTCCTTTTATTAATCTCATATTTATTAGGATGGCTTGTTTTTGTAACTGACCATCAACATCCAGAAACCTGATAAATTTGGTAAGAGAAGTTCTAGGACTGATCTAGTGTCTGCCACTACACCCGCAAAATATTGGTTGAAAACTTATTTTATATTTGTAAAATTAAAGAAGATTAGAGTGGAGGTGTGGCAAATCTAACCCCATGCCTCTCACATGCAAAGCGAGAGATCTACCATAAGAGCTACACCCCCATATTTTGCTTCTTATGTCCTTTATTATACCATCACACCTAAACTAACATCTGTCTTTCCCCTTTCTCTAAACTTTCACTTCAACCTTCTTCCATAATCAGTCTCAATCCGGTCTCTATCAGATGCCAAAAATCCAATCTCAGACTTGAGCCTCTGCCTTCTCCCTCTATCATACTCAGCTTTGTTTAGGTGGCTGTTTTTTTTTTATTTTTTTTTTGTATTTGACCACCGATATTTGAAAATCCAACTAATTCTATTTGAGCAGATTCAATTTAGGGACTATCCCTCCAAACACCTGTTTTTCTTATCCGAATACTCGAATTCGAGAAGTTGGTTAAGAGAAACTAGTGCCCACAACTAAACTAAGGATGTTTGTACAAAACTTATAATATATTTTTAGGATTATAGAAGAAGAGAGTGGAGGTGTGGGAAATCGAACCTCGTGCCTCTCACATGTAAAGTAAGCACTCTACCATATAAGTTGCACCCCAATCTTTTGCTTCCCATGTCCTATATTATATCATCTCAGCCGAAACAACATATTTTTCTTTCCCACTCTCTCTAAGCTTTCATTCTACCTTCTTCCAATATTTGTCTCACTCCAGTTTCTATCGGATACCAAAAATCTAATCATGGACTTGAGCCTTTGCCTTCTCTCTCTATCAATCTCATCTTTGTTCGGGTGGTTGATTTTTTTTCCTTTTTTGGTACTTGACCACCTGTATCTAAAAGCTCAACAAATCTGATTCATGTAGGTATGGGGTCTAATTTAAGGACTGTCTCTCCCAACACCTGCTTTTTTCATTCTCAAAACTTGAACTCAAAACATTGATTAAGGGAGTGTAGTACACCGCCATTAAACCTACAGAACATTGGTACAAAACTTATTATGTATTTGTAACTTTATAGAATGTCAAGAGTGGAGGTATGGGGAATTGAACCCCGTGCCTCGCATGCAAAGGGAGCGCTCTACCATATGAGCTACACTCCCATCTTCTGCTTCTCTTGTGCTTCATTATATCATCTCGGCCGAAATAACATCTGTAACACCGACACCTCGGTGTACTTAATATTATACTCCTTTTCATTTTATATATGATATTATTCATATTCGATATAGAAAATTCATTAAGAAATTTTTCTGCTAAAACCGCGTCTGAGAATTTCGGTCCAAATCGTCGAAAATTAAAAATTTCTAAAATGACCACCGATAGTCCAAAAATAATGAGGATGACTCTAAAGAGTATAGGAATCTCAAATTTGGATAAATCTTACTTCGTAAAGCTAAACCGTAAATTTTCCAGAAATTTGTCGGTAGAATTCCAGCTAGGTCGGATGTGTCTCGGAAAGGCTAAACAACCACATTTTGATGTGGGATGAATTAAATTAGGCTTAATATGAGGTTTTGGGCCTAACTTGAAATTTTATAATTTTCGAGATCAAAATATAATTTTTATAAATCAAGGGGGTCCTTTGCTATTAACAAAATTTTAAAACTATTTGGCAATTGACTTCTCCCCTCAAAAACTGTGACAAGCAAGAGTGTGGAGTGTGGGTTTGATTGTGTTGGCTGAATGAGAGAGAGAGAGAGAGAGAGAGAGAAATAAAGAGATTTTTGGGTTTTTGAGAAGCTAATCCAAGGGTGGATAATGAATTGAAGAGAAATGAATTAATATGGCCCTTTGGATCGAGTTAGTGGGAGATAAAGAATACTATTCATTGAGTGAAAGCATTTGGTGTCTTGAAGACCAACCAAGGGTGAGGATCTAACTTAGAATTTGGACCAAAAATTGTGAGCCCTTGGATTAGGTAGTTGAGGGACATGCAATTAATGAAGAGTTGAATGTAGTATGAGAAAGTGGGTTTGAAGTGTGAGAAAACTTGAAAAAAAAGACGTGCGAGCTTCTTGTGGAATGAGAGAATGACTTGTTGTGACCAAATAATCCTAGGGTTAGAATTGATCTTGAAATTTGTGGATGGCTAGGATTTAGTGACACAAGCTAAATAAGCTAAAACACTTAGCTTTCCTTATTCTTCTAAACACTCCAAACGTCCAAGCAAGAGGAAGCAAGAGAGACTCTTTAGTTTTCTCTTCATGGCCGTGAGTTTAAGGTAGGGGAAACCAAAATTTTTCCACAACACCCCCAAATGTTTTTACATAAATCAATTCCTCTCATGTCCAACTACAACATATCCAAAAATTGGAGTAAAAGGAGGAGTTTTACGTAGTGAAGATTCAAGAGAACCTAGAGCAAATCCATTGAAGGAAGGTAGGATTTCTTCAAACTTTTCTTTGAAATTTTGATGTAGATTTATTCCCCTCAAACCCTAACATAATATATCTAAAATTGGAAACAAAAGAAGACATCTAACTTGGTGAACTTGGGTTGGCCATAAGCAAGGAGCAAGAAGGAAAGAAAGATTTTGTGAGGAACCTCGTTTGGGCCTGAAACATCAAATATTGAGATAAGAAAAATTTTGCACTTGCGGAATTTTTTGAAGACATTGTTTGAATGTGTTAATATGATGTTTTTAACATATTTTCATAACCTAGAATCTAGGAGGAACCCAATGAAGCATGAGAAATGTGTGCAGAATTTTTATGTGTTCAATTTGTCCTTGTGGTGATTTAAGTGTATAGAAAATTAAAACTTTAAATTTTTGCAAAACAGGACAAACTGATTAGACTATAATCTTTCTATAATATATTTTTCTGCACAAATGGAAATTGAGTGAGATCTTCTGCATATGAAACTAAACTTCCATAGCTTTAAAATGAGATATGATTCGTTTAATTCTGAAGAGAATTTGATTTTTAGTGATTTTTCAAAGTTAGATACTCTGCAAAGAAATACCATGTTCTGTCCTGTTCTGACTGTGGAGTTGTTCTCAATTTTGAGGGGTCTCCTGGTCTGAATCAATCTAAGCCCTAGCTATGAAGGTTGTACCTCTATATCTTATCTTTCCAACGAGATAAGAATCATCTAAATCCAATATCTATATCGAAAGATATGGTAGTTTTCCCAAAACTGTGTAGGGTGTTTCTCTGTTTTTGATCATAAATTTACAGAAATTTTAGTGACCAATTTCGATCCTCTTCTAGACATAATTAAGAAAACCTCCAAATACCAAAATTGTAGGTCTCTATCTCATCTTTAACATATCCAAATTTGTCTTATATTAGAGTAGTATGCTAAACGATATATCACTTTTACTGAGACAGGACAGAGCATGAGTTTGGAACACACTTGAGACAAATTTTCGATTTCCTAAAATTTTGTGTTTAGAATCTGAGACAATGCTCAAAATGAAAGCTGTAGTTATCTTTCATATGGGATTGGAATCAATCAATTTGGAGTTATATGTTAGGGGATATGAAGAAATTACCAATACTGTGCAGATTGAGTTATGAAAATCCAAACCAAACCAAAGATAAATTTTTATAAATTCATACAGTGAGAATTAGAAAATGAGTTAAACATGAAAAATGTAGGTACACGTCTTAGCTTTAAGTAGCAATTGGAATCACTCAATTCCAAGCTATATAAAAAACGTTATGGCATTTTTCCCAAGACTGCACAAGAACAAAAACTTAGAGTTTGAAAATTTATGAATGTTTAGGCTTGAACCATTAAGACAAAATCTTAGTATTGAACCCAATTCCAATTAGAACTTTAAAGTCCAACAATCCAAAACCCACAATGAGAGATGTTTGGGCCAAGACCAATTAGAACTTTAAAGTCCAACAACCCTAGGCCCATAAAGAGAAATGTGATCCCAATCCAACAACCCAAGGCACAAAATGAAAGATGTGACCCAAATCCAACAACCCAAGGCCCATAATGAGAGATGTGATCCAAAAATCAAAAGATTATCAAAATTGTGAAAGTCTTATAAAGAAATAAAGAATTTACACATGTGTATATTATTGTTTTAGTGTAGACTATTTCCTACATACAAGGGGCAACTTGGTGGAGCTCGAGATTGAAAAGGGAGTGTCATGCCCTCCCGTATACTATAAGTGAGACTGTAAACACTGTGTGATTGATTTTAAAAATCCATATTTTTATAGCTTTTCAAATGACATGATTTATGAAGTGTGTGAAATCATAAAATTGATATATTATTTACAAATGTTCTTTTGTGATCATTTGAGTGTCTCAATAGTTTGTTTAAATGATATGCATATGTGAAATTTTTGTTGAAATGACTTTGTGCCACTTTGGAGAACTTGATATGATTTATATATTCTCATTTACATTAGCACATTGATTAACTTGGTTTTGATGAATTGATATGGGCCAAATTTGCTTACTTGTGATGCGTGGGTCAGATGCCCACTTGTGATATGATGATGTGATGATGTCCATGATGGACTTCCATAGCTACGAAGGGTTTTGGCAGTACCACCCATTGTTATCCCTTAAATGACATATGTATAGTTGTGGTCTGATGAACCATAGAGGGGAGGACGTATGTACGCCACTGTCTAACTCCAAACAGATTTTATACATGATTGATATTATTGTACTCAATACTATTGAGGCTCGTGGCCAACATTGGGGAATAGAGCTTGATTTGTTTTATACTTACAAAACCCCCAATGCGCCCGTCATTGATCACGGTTGACCATCGCCGAGAATATTTTATTGACCAGCTCTGTATGATTTCGAAACGTTGACGGATGCTTGTATTGATACTACGATGTATGACATATGATCATGATTTGTGAAATTGTCATGGTTGTTTATAATGCCATCGTATTTTAAATTGTGTTTTGACACTCCGTGCTCACATATACAATTGATAACATATTGTCGATCCCCTCTACTGAGTATTTTCTCATAAATACTCACATCTCATTTTTCATGATTCCAGATATAGATTGGCTGGGAGACTTGTCGAGAGACATTTTGACACACTTGATATACTTTTGGAGATGTCGGACTTTTGGATATGGATAACCATTCTTTCGCGATGGACTTAATGATATATTTATTTGAGGTCTGTAAAATGACTATTGTACATTTATTTGGGATGATTGTATTGATATCGTGTAAATGTAATTTAAAACTCTCGAGTTATTGTTTATTCATGCATGAGGTAAAATGTTGCATTTTGAAATTTTTTACTTGGGAATATGTTTTTGAGGAAAAGCAGCTTTTAAACAGGTTGTACAGATTGATTTGATAGCCTTGCGATGTCCCGATATATGAGGAGGTTCTGCCTGTATATCGAAATATCACAGCGGTTGTCACGTGCTCGATCCGAGGGTCAGGGCCTGACAATTCGGTTGGTATCAAAGAGCTATGTTTTATGAAAAGAGTTTTGAAAATATTCTCAAGTACATTTTTAAAAGTCCTCAATGTATATAAAGGAGTTTCTTTACAGTCATGAAATCCAGGTATATGGTTTTAGGCATATGAATTCCTTTATTTTAGGGGGGGTTAGATATGATTCGTATCTAACATAGCATATTATTGCCATCGATTCTTAAGTTGATTACTTCATTCATTTTAGGGGGTTAGTTATTTCGTAACTAACCCTAATTCTTAAATCATGCCTAACGAAAAAATTATTCCTTTACAGAGCCATGACGAGGCGGGGTACTAGATTTGTACCCCTTGAGCCACCTACCGAGCTATCTAGAGTACCTGAGGATACATCCTTGTCCCGTGCATCTCTTCCGGTGCCTCCTCAAGCAGCTACAAAAGTCGCGGTTCCACCACCTATACTTGATGCATTTAGGTAGGTGTACGAGTGGTATAGATCACACAGGGCTCAGTTGCCACCCCCACCACCACCGATGGCCACACTGACTCCAACAGCAATACCTACCTCTGTGGCACTGGATCCTCCACCGGTAGCCGGTCCTCCTTCAGTATCAGGTCCGAGTGATACTACATCTTCCATACTTAGGTCCATCCACGAGCTAACTAGCTGGTCAAAGAAGCTCGATAGTTAGGATACACAGATTTTTTGGGACTCGGTGATGCCACTACGGCTAAGCACTGGGTCAACAAGACCCACCGGATCCTGACAGCTTTGGGGTTGAGCGAGGAGTATAAGGTTGCGGGTAGCAAAGAGAATGTTAAATGGAGATGCCCTCACTTGGTGGGAGGCCATTTGTGATGATACTACCGAGCCACTATGGTGGGAGGAGTTCCTAAGGGAGTTTGACTGCAGGTACTTCTTCGAATTTTAGCAAAACCGAAAGAGGACAGAGTTTCTTCACTTGTAACAGGGGACTAGGTCGGTTGCAGAGTTCGAGAATGAGATGAGGAGACTAGCAGCCTTTGTCCCCGATTTAGCTATACTGAAGTAGCTAAGATTCAAGTTTGAGAACGGCCTCAACTTGAACATTAGGAGGTACATGATAGTCATACCCAGTTTCTCCCTTGTAAAGATTGTTGATTCAGCTTACCGCGCGGAGGAGATTGTCCACGTCTAGGGTAGGCAGAGGGAGAGTAGAGAGCAGAGGAAAAAGAAGGTTGGTTCGTAGATGAGTCAGAGTTTGAAGAAAGGTAGGGCTTCCAGTTTTTATGGAGGCCCCTCTCCCTTCCGAGCAGCACACCACAGACAGGGACCACGTCCCTAGGGGTTTGGAGTACCAGCCCCCAGTGTTATAAGTCATTCTACTGTTCAGCGGCCCCCTCCTTGCCATAGATGTAACAGGTACCATGATCCAAGAGCTTGCAGAGTGCCTATCACGTGCTTCCAGTATGGGAAGCCGGGACATATCAAGAGCTCGTACCCTAATTTAGGGTTTGGAGATCAGGCGACCATGAGTCAACCGAGCGGACCGCGGGTAGGACAGCAAGGAGCACTTGCACATTTGAGTCGCACTGCTCCACGGACAACCACCGGGAGCAACACTGTACCTGGTCCTTCACAACAGCAGTCGAGGGCACAGGCCCGCGTTTACACCATGACGCAAGAGGACACTCAGGCGAATCCAGATGTGATCATGGGTAACCCTCCTACTGATCCCTCCATTTAGTAGTCTTTGTATATTTCTCTTTTGGAATCATGTCTAGGAACTATGATGTATTTCTTTCTTTTTGGAATCATGTATCCCATGATGATTTGTACGGTCATGACTAGTTAAAGCCCAGGAGGCTTAACTCTTTTGATATATATATATATATATATATATATCTCCCTTTTTGCACACCCTAAATTGATTCATTTTCTTCAAATTTCTCTCATTTAGGTACTATGAAAATATTTGGAATCGACGCTCATGTTCTTGTAGACATCGGGTCGAATTATTCTTACGTGAGAGCTTCTTTAAACCAGTAGTAGGGTAAGGCGTTGTCACCACTTGATGAGGAGCTATTGGTTATCACTTTTCTTGGTGAGCAGTTGGTTCGAGATTCTGTATATAGAGGGAACGAGATCATGATAGGGGATACAGTGCTAGAAGCAGAATTGATTTCGCTCGACATGACAGATTTTGATGTCATCCTAGGGATGGATTGGCTGAGTATTCATAGGGTTTCCGAGGATTGTTTTACCAAGGAAGTTGAGTTATGGAGGCCCGAAGGGTCATCACTGACTTTTGCGGGTGAGAGATGGGTATTACCCCGTTGTGCAGTATTAGTGATGGAGGCCAGACGGATGATACATCAGGGATGCACGACATATCTGGCCCATATGATAGATACCACCGTAGAGGGTTTGAGGCTTGATGAGGTCCCAGTAGTATAGGAGTGTCCTAACATATTCCCCAAAGAACTACCCGAATTACCACCGGTTCAGAAATTTGATTTTGAGATTGATTTGATTTCGGGGACTACTACTATCTCTATTCTGCCATATAGAATGGCACCGCCGAGCTAAGAGAGTTCAATGTTTAGCTGTAGGAATTGCTGAATAAGGGATTTATCCGTCCGAACATTTTACCTTGGGGTGCTCCGGTGTTATTTGTGAAGAAGAATGACGGTACTCTCCGACTTTGTGTGGATTATCGACAGTTGAACAAAGTCACTATCAAGAACCAATATCCATTGCCCTGCATTGATGATTTGTTTGATCAGATTCAGGGTGCCAGGGTTTTCTCGAAGATAAGTCTTCGACTAGGCTATCATCAGTTGTGGATTAGGGCTGAGGATGTGCCCAAGACCTCATTTCGCACTCGATATGAACATTTTGAGTTCTTGGTCATGCCATTTAGGCTGACCAATGCACCAGCCACATTCATGAACCTAATGAATCAAGTCTTCCATGACTACATGGATCAGTTCGTCATTGTGTTCATTGATAACATTCTTGTCTACTCGCGGAGTATGAGGAGCATGCTCAGCACCTTCGGGTTATTCTACAGATTCTTCGCGAGAGACAGTTGTATGCCAAATTCACCAAGTGTGAGTTTTGATTGTGACAAATTGGTTTTCTGGGGCATATTGTTTATGCGGAGGTATTTTCATTAATCCGTAAAAGGTCGAGGCTATATTGAAATGGGAGCAGCCAAAAACCGTGACTGAGGTCCAGAGTTTCCTTGGTCTCACAGGTTATTATCGATAGGTTGTAAAGGGATTCTCTCGGATCGCTGCCCCATTATCTAAGTTGATACAGAAGGACGTCAAGTTTCATTCGGATGACCATTATGAGGCGAGCTTTCAGGAGCTCAAACAGCGATTGACATCCGCACCGATATTGACCCTTCCAACTAGTAGTCGAGAGTATGTGGTATACAGTGATGCCAGCCGACAAGGATTAGGTTGTGTACTGATATAGGATGGTCAGGTTATTGTATATGTTTATCGGTAGTTAAAGAAGCATGAGTTGAACTACCTAATACATGAACTTGAGTTGGCTGCCATCGTCTTTGCTTTGAAGATGTGGCGACATTATTTGTACAGGGCAACCTGTAGGGTTTTCACGAATCATAAAATCCTGAAATAGTTGTTTACCCAGCGGAAGTTGAACCTCCGATAAAAGAGATTGTTGGAATTATTGAAAGATTATGATTTCATCATCGATTATCATCTGGGAAAGGCGAATGTTGTTGCACTCGATTCGGATATTTTGAGTTCTTGGTCATGCCGTTTAGGCTGACCAATGCACCAGCCACATTCACGAACCTGATGAATCGAGTCTTCCATGACTACTTGGATCAGTTCGTCATTGTGTTTATTGATGACATTCTTGTCTACTCGCGGAGTGATGAGGAGCATGCTCAACACCTTCGGGTTGTTTTACAGATTTTTCGCGAGAGACAATTGTATGCCAAATTCACCAAATGTGAGTTTTGGTTGCGACAAATTGGTTTGCTGGGGCATATTGTTTATACGGAGGGTATTTTCATTAATCCGCAAAAGGTTGAGGCTATATTGAAATGGGAGTAGCCAAAGACTGTGATTGAGGTCCAGAGTTTCCTTGGTCTCGCAGGTTATTATCGACGGGTTGTAAAGGGATTCTCTCGGATCGCCACCCCATTATCTAGGTTAACACAGAAGGACGTCAAGTTTCATTAAGATGACCATTGTGAGGTGAGCTTTCAAGAGCTCAAACAGCGATTGACATCCGTACCAATATTGGCCATTCCCACTAGTAGTCGAGAGTATGTGGTATACAGTGATGCCAACCGATAGGGATTGGGTTGTGTACTGATGCAGGATGATCATGTTATTGTATACGCTTCTCGGTAATTGAAGAAGCATGAGTTGAACTACCCGATACATGAACTTGAGTTGGCCGCCATAGTCTTTGTTTTGAAAATGTGGCAACATTATTTGTACAGGGCGACCTGTAGGGTTTTCACGGATCATAAAACCCTGAAGTACTTGTTTACCCAATGGGGGTTGAACCTCCAACAGAGGAGATGGTTAGAATTATTGAAAGATTATGATCTCATCATCAATTATCATCTGGGAAAAGTGAATGTTGTTGCATTCGATACGGACATTTTGAGTTCTTAGTCCTGTCGTTTAGGCTGACCAACGCACCAGCCACATTCATGGACCTGATGAATCAAGTCTTCCATGACTACTTGGATCAGTTCGTCATTGTGTTTATTGATGACATTCTTGTCTACTCACAGAGTGATGAGGAGTATGTTCAGTACCTTCAAGTTGTTCTACAGATTCTTCGCGAGAGACAGTTGTATGCCAAATTCACCAAATGTGAGTTTTGGTTATGATAAATTGGTTTTCTGGGGCATATTGTTTATGCGAAGGGTATTTTCATTAATCCGCAAAAGGTTAAGGCTATATTGAAATGGGAGCAGCCGAAGACCGTGACTGAGGTCCAGAGTTTCCTTGGTCTCGCATGTTATTATCAATGGGTTGTAGAGGGATTCTCTCGGATCGCCACCCCATTATCTAGGTTAACATAGAAGGATGTCAAGTTTTATTGGGATGACCATTGTGAGGTGAGCTTTCAGGAACTCAAATAGCGATTGACATCCACACCGATATTGGCCCTTCCCACTAGTAGTTGAGAGTATGTGGTATACAGTGATGTCAGCCGATAGGGATTGGTTGTGTACTGATACAGGATGGTCAGGTTGTTGTATATGCTTCTCGACAGTTTTATTTGCTTTGAAGATGTGGCGACATTATTTGTACGGGGTGACCTATAAGATTTTCACCGATCATAAAATCCTGAAGTACTTGTTTACCCAGCGGGAGTTGAACCTCCGACAAAGGAGATGGTTGGAATTATTGAAAGAATATGATCTCATCATCGATTATTATCCGGGAAAGACGAATGTTGTTGCAGATGCCTTGAGCCAGAAATCATTATCTTCTTTTCAGATGACAGAGAGTGCTTATCTCTCTTATTTGGTAGGAATCTGTACTTTAGGAGTCAATTTGGCTAATGATGATCGAGGAGCACTACTAGTCCAATTTGAGGTGAGGCCGACTTTGCTCGACCGCATTAGGGAGCTTTAGGGATCAGATAAGGAATTTTAAGGTATTCTTGATCAGATCCGCAGAGGTGATGGTGGGGATTTCCGAGTCCGAGATGACGGACTAATGGTATTTCAAAAGCGGGTTTGTATTCCTGCCGACAGTGATCTTTGAAAAGCTATTCTTGAGGAAGCTCATTCCTCCGCCTATGTTATGCATTCGGGCGGTACGAAAATGTATCGGACTATCTGAGGTAGTTATTGGTGGCCCAGTATAAACAAAGAGATCGTAGAGTTTGTTGCTCGATGCCTGGTCTGTCAGCAGGTGAAGGTCGAGTATCAATGACCCGCAGACACTTTACAGTCTCTTCCCATTCCCGAGTGGAAGTAGGAGCACATCACGATGGATTTTGTGATGGGATTACTGCACACTTTATTTCGATTCGTGCTGATCATTCCTTAGAGGTGTTGGTACGCCTCTATATTGACACCATAGTTAGACTTCACGGGGAACTAGTGTCGATTGTATCAGACAGGGACCCCAAATTTACATCTAGATTTTGGCCTAGATTACAAGAGGTATTGAGTACTAAACTGAACTTCAGCACAGCATACCACCCCCAAACTGATGGTCAGTCAAAGAGGACCATCCAGACTCTAGAGGACATACTAAGAGCATGTGTTATGGATTTTCGGGATAGTTAGGATCGGTATCTCCCATTAGTAGAGTTTGCATATAATAATAGCTATCAGGCTAGCATTGGGATGTCTCCATATAAGGCATTGTATGGGAAGAAATGCCATACTCCGTTATGCTGGGATGAGGTAGGAGAGAGTTGGCTCAGTAGTATTGAAATTGTTGAGGAGACTAAAGGAAAAGTAAGGATTATCCGTGAATGGATGAAAGCCGCCCAAGACTGACAGAAGGTTTATGCTGATAGGAGGCGACGGCCACTTGAGTTCGAGGTAGGAGTCATGGTTTTCATTTGGATATCGCCCTGGAAAGGGGTGATTCGATTCAGGCAACAGGATAAGCTGAACCCCACGTATATTGGGTCTTTTCGTATCCTTGAGAGGGTCAGAAATATGGCATACAAACTAGAACTGCTGGATGAGCTTTCACACATTCAAGATGTCTTCCATATCTCGGTACTTAGGCAGTACCTTCCTGATCCATCACACATCCTAGAGCCCCGCCAGTTGAGTTGCGTGAGAATTTGAGTCTACTAGTCCAACTAGTAGCTGTCCTTAATCGACAAACTAAGAAGCTGCGAAGCAAGAAAGTCCTATTAGTTCGAGTCTTATAGAGGAATGATCAGGTCAAGGAGAAGACCTAGGAGCCCAAAGAAGTCATGAGGAGACAGTAGCCCTAACTTTTCTCAGTATAATCTTCTTTTAGTTTCGAGGATGAAACTTATTTTTAAAGGGTTAGAAAATGTAACGCCGACACCTCGGTGTACTCAATATTATACTCCTTTTTATTTTATATATGATATTATTCATATTTGATGTAGAAAATTCACTAAGAAATATTTTCGCTAAAACCGCGTCTAAGAATTTCGGCCCAAATCGTCAGAAATTAAAAATTTCCAAAATCACCATAGATGGTCCAAAAATAATGATTATGACTCTAAAGAGTATAGGAACCTCAAATTTGGATAAATCTTATTTCGTAGAGTTAAATCGTAAATTTTAAAAAAATTTGTCGGTAGAACTCCAGCCGGGTCGGACGTGTCTCAGAAAGCCTAAACGACCACATTTTGATGTTGGATGAATTAAATTAGGCCTAATACAATTTTTTGGGCCTAACTTGAAATTTTAAAATTTTTGGGGTCAAAATATAATTTTTATAAATTAAGAGAGTCCTTTACAATTAATAAAAATTTAAAACTATTTGGCAATTGACTTCTCCCCTCAAAAACCGTGACAAGCAAGAGTGTGGAGTGTGGGTTTAATTGTGTTTGTCGAATATGAGAGAGAGAGAGAGAGAGAGAGAGAGAGAAATAAAAAGATTTTTGGGCTTTCAAGAAGCTAATCCAAGGACGGAGAATGAATTGAAGAGAGATGAATTAATATGGGCATTTGGATTGAGTTAGTGGGAGATAAAGAATACTATTCATTGAGTGAAAGTGTTAGGTGTCTTGAAAACCAACCAAGGGTGAAGATCTAACTTAGAATTTGGACCAAAAATTGTGAGCCCTTGGATTAAGTAGTTGGGGGACATGTAATTAATGAAGAATTGAGTATAGTGTGAGAAAATGGGTTTGAAGTGTGAGAAAGTGGGTTTGAAGCGTGAGAAAACTTGAAAAAAAATGTGAGAGCTTCTTGTAGAATGAGAGAATGACTTGTTGTGACCAAATAATCCTAGGGTTAGAATTGATCTTGAAATTTGTGGATGGCTAGGTTTGAGTGACACAAGCTAAATAAGTTAAAACACTTAGCTTTCCTTATTCTTCCAAACACTCCAAACGTTCGAGCAAGAGGAAGCAAGAGAGACTCTTTAGTTTTCTCTCCATGGTCGTGAGTTTAAGGTAGGGGAAACCAAAATTTTTCCACAACACCCCCAAATGTTTTTACATAAATCAATTCCTCTCATGTCCAACTACAACATATCCAAAAATTAGAGCAAAATGAGGAGTTTTACATAGTAAAGATTCAAGAGAACCAAGAGCAAATCCATTGAAGGAAGGTAGGATTCCTTCAAACTTTTCTTTGAAATTTTGGTGTAAATTTATTCCCTTCAAACCCTAACATAACATATCTAACATTGGAGCCAAACGAAGACACCTAGCTTGATGAACTTGGGTTGGCCGTGTGCAAGGAGCAAGAAGGAAAGAAAGATTTTGTGAGGAGGAACCTTGTTTGGGCTTGAAACATCAAATATTGAGGTAAGAAAAATTCTGCACTTGCTGAATTTTTTGAAGACATTGTTTGAATGTGTTAATGTGATATTTTTAACATATTTTCATAACCTAGAGTCAATGAGGAACCCAATGAAGCATGAGAGATGTGTGCAGAATTTTATGTGTTGAATTTATCCTTCATTGTGGTGATTTAAGTGTGCAGAAAATTGAAATTTTAAATTTCTGCAAAACAGAGCAAACTGATCAGATTATAGTTTTTCTATAATAACTTTTTCTGCACAAATGGAAATTGAGTCAGGTCTTCTGTATGAAATTAGAATTCTGTAGCTTTAAAATGAGATATGATTCATTTAATTCTGAAGAGAATTTGATTTTTAGTGATTTTTCAAAATTAGATATTCTGCAGAGAAATACCATGTTCTATCATGTTCTAGCCGTAGAGTTGTTCTCAATTTTAAGGTGTCTTCTAATCTGAATTAATCTGAGCCTTAGTTATGAAGGTTGTAGCTCTATGTCTTATCTTTCCAACGAGATAAGAATCACCTAAATCTAATTTCTATATCGAAAGTTATGGCAGTTTCCCAAAACTATGCAGGGTGTTCCTCTGTTTTCGACCATAAATTTACAGAAATTTTAGTGACCAATTTCGATCCTCTTCTAGATATAATGAAGAAAAACTCCAAATACGAAAGTTGTATCTCTCTATCTCATCTTTAACATATCCAAAGTTTGCTTAAATTAGAGTAGTATGCTAATCGATATAGCACTTTTACTGAGACAGGACAGAGCATGAGTTTGGAACACCACTGAGACAAATTTTAGATTTTCTGAAATTCTGTGTTTAGAATCTGAGACAATGCTCAAAATGAAAGTTGTAGTACTGTCTCTTATCTTTCATATGGGACCAGAATCAATCAATTTGGAGTTATATGTTAGGAAATAATTATGGACATCATCACATCATCATATCACAAATGGGCATCCGACCCACGCATCACAAGTAAGCAAATTTGGCCTATATCAATTCGTCAAAACAAAGTCAATCAATGTGCCAATGTAAATGGGAGTATATAAATCATGTCAAGTTTTCAAAAGTGGCACAAAGTCATTTCAACAAAAATTTCACTTATACATATCATTTAAACAAACCATTGAGACACTCCAATGATCACAAAAGAACATTTATAAAAAAATATATCAATTTCATGTTTTCACACACTTCATAAACCATGTCATTTGACAAGTTATAAAAACATGGATTTATTAAATCAATAACACAGTGTCTGTAGTCCCACTCACAGTATACGAGAGGGTATGGCACTCCCCTATCAATCTCGAGCTCCACCAAGTCGCCCCCATGTGTAGGAAATAGTTTACACCTAAAGTAACAATATACACATGTGTAAATTCTTTATTTCTTTACAAGACTTTCACAATTTTGATAATCTTTTGATTTTTGGGTTATATCTCTCATTATGGGCCTTGGGTTATTGGACTTGGGTCATATCTTTCATTTTGGGCCTTGAGTTATTGGATTTGGGTCACATTTCTCATTTTGGGCCTTGGGTTGTTGGACTTTAGAGTTCTAATTGGTCTTGGCCCAAACATCTCTCATTATGGGTTTTGGATTGTTGGACTTTAAAGTTTTAAATGGATTTGGGCCCAATACTAAGATTTTGTCTTAGTGGTTCAAGTCCAAACATTTATAAATTTTCAAACTCTAAGTTTTTGTTCTTGCGTAGTATTGGGAAAAATACCATAGTGTTTTCTATATAGCTCGGAATTGACTGATTCCAATTGTTAATTAAAGCTAAGACGTTTACCTATATTTTTCATGTTTAACTCATTTTCTAACTCTCACTGTATGAATTTATAAAAATTTATCTTTGGTCTGGTTTGGATTTTCATAACTCAATTTACACAGTTTTGGTAATTTCCTCGTAGCTACAAAGGGCTTTGGCAATGGCACCCATTGTGTTCGGATACTCTTTTGCAGGAGGTATCCTCCAAACGTCATATGTATAGTTGTGGCCGGATGAACCATATAGGAGAGGACGTGTGTATGCTACTGTCTAGCTCTGGACAGATTCTATACATGATTGATGTTATTATACTTGATACTATTGAGGCTCATGGCCAACATTGGGGAAAAGAGTTTGATTTGTTTTATACTTGCAAAACCGCCTAATATGCCCGTCATTGGTCGAGGTAGACTATCGCCAGGAATATTTTATTGGCCAGCTCTGTATGATTTCGTAACGTTGACGGATGCTTGTGTTGATACTACAATGTATTACATATGATTCATGATTTGTGAAATTTTCATGGTTGTTTATAATGTCATCGTATTTTAAATTGTATTTTAACACTCCGTGCTCACACATATAATTGATAACATATTGTCCATCCCCTCACTCACTGAGTATTTTCCCATAAATACTCACCCTTTATTTTCCATGATTCCATATTAGATTGGCAGGGAGACGTGTCGAGGGACATTTCGACATACTTGATATACTTTTGGAGACATCGGACTTTTGGGTATGATAACTATTCTTCCGTGATGGACTTGATGATATATTTATTTGAGGTCTATAGAATGACCATTATACATTTATTTAGGATGACTGTATTGATATCATGTAAATATAATTTGAAACTCTCGAGTTATTGTTTATTCATGCATTGAGGCAAAATGTTGCATTTCAAAATTTTTTACTTGGGAATATGTTTTTGAGGAAAAACAGCTTTTAAACAGATTATACAGATTGATTTGATAGTCTTGTGGTATCCCGATATATGGGGAGGTTCTGCCTGTATATCGAGATATCGCAGCGGTTGTCGCGTGCTCGACCGAGGGTCAGGGCGTGACAACATCTCTCTCTTTCCCCCTCTTTCATTAGTTAAAAGGGTCTTGTATCTTGCCACTCGATGTCCAAGACGTTGGTACAAAACTTATATTTGTATCATTATAGAAGAGAAGAGTTGAGATACAAAGAATCGGATGTTGTGCCTCTCGCATACAAAGCAAACGCTCTACCATATGAGCTACGCCCCCATATTTTCCTTCTTATATCCTTCATTATATCATCTCGACTAAAATAACATCTCTTTCTATCCCCCTCTTTTTAAGCTTTCAATTCAATCTTCTTCCAAGATCCGTCCCAATCTGGTCTTTATCAAATCCCAAAAATCTAATCTTGCACTTGAGCCTCTACCTTCTCCTTATATAAATCTCATCTTTGTTCAAGTAGCTGATTTTTTTAAGTACTTGACTACCGGTATCTGAAAACCTAACTAATTCTATTCAAGCAATGCATGGGGCCCAATTAAGGGTCTGGCTCTTCTAGTGACAATTTTTCCGTTCTCAAGACTTGAACTCAAGGCATTGGTTAAGAAAGTCTAGTGTTCTGTCACTGAACTCTAGGGACATTATTACAAAATTTATTATTATCGAAGAAGAGATTGGAGGTACGGGGAATCAAATCTTATGCCTCTCGCATACAAAAAGAGTGCTATACTATACGAGCTACACCCCATCTTTTGCTTTTCATATTCTTCATTATATCATCTCCACTGAAATAACATCTCTCTCTTTCTCTCTCTTTCTAAGCTTTCAGTTCAACCTTCTTCCAAGATCAGTCTCAGTCTAGTCTTTATCTCAAGCCAAAAATCTAATTTTAGACCTGAGCCTTCACCTTTTTCGTCTATTAATTTCATCTTTGTTCAGGTGGTTGATTTTTTTTGTTATATGACCATCGATATTCGATAACTCAATTAATCAGGTTCGACCAACTATGAGATCCAATTTAGGAGCTAACAATCCCAATGCCTATTTTTCCATAATCAAGAATTAAATTCAAAATGTTGGTTAACGGAGTGTAATGCTTTACCACTAGACCCACAGGACATTGGTACAAAACTCATTATATATTTGTAAAATTATTGAAGAAGGGAGTATAGATTTGGAGAATCAAACCCATGTCTGTTAAATATGAAGTGAGCACTCTACCATATCAACTACACCCTTATCTTTTGCTTTCATGTCCTTCATTATTTCATCTCAGCTTAAATAACATCTCCCTCTTTCCCTCTCTTTCTAAGCTTTCAATTCAACTGGCTTCCAAGATCAATCTTAGTCCAGTCTTTATCGGATGCCAAAAATTTAATCTTGGACTTAAGTTTTCATCTTCTCCCTCTATTAATCTCATCTTTGTTCGGGTGGCTGATTTTTTCTTTATTTGGCAATTGACCACCGGTATCCAAAAATTTGACAAATTTGGTTCGAGAAGTTGTGGGGTACAATTTAGGGGTTGCCTCTCTTGATGCCTATTTTTCCATTTCCCAAACTTGAATTCAAGACGTTGATTAAGCAAGTCTAGTTCCCTACGACAAGCCTCACAAGACATTGGTACAAGACTTATTTTATATTTGTAAAATTATAAAAGATGAAAAGTGAGGTATGGAGAATCAAATATCGTGCCTCTCGTATACAAAGTGAGTGCTCTACCATATGAGCTACGCCTCCATCTTTTACTTCTCATGTGCTTCATCATATTAACTTGGCTGAAATAATATCTCTCGCTCCCCCCTCTCTTAAAACTTTCAATTTAACCTTCTTCAAAGATCAGTTTTAGTCCGCTCTTTATGAGATGCCAAAAATCTTATCTTGTATTTAACTTTATGCCTTCTCATCAATCTCATCTTGTTCAGGAGGCTGATTTTTTTTGTACTTGAACATGTGTATTCGTAAATCAAAATAATCTGGTTCGAGCAGTTATAGAGTCTAATTTAGGAGCTTGCACTTCCAGCACCTATTTTTCTATTTTCAAGACTCGAACTCGAGTCACTGGTTAAGCGAGTTTAGTGTTCTGTCACTAAACCTAAGGACATTGAAATAAAATTTATTATGTATTTGTAAAATTATAGAAGGGGGGAGTTGAGGTACAAAGAATCGAACCACATGCCTCTCCTATGCGAAGCAAGCTCTCTAACATATGAGCTACATTCTATTCTTTTAATTATGTCCTTCATTATATCATCTTGGCTAAAATAATATCTCTCTCTTTCCTCCTCTATAAGCTTTCAATTCGATTTTCTTCCACGATCAGTCTCAATCGAGTCTCTATCAAATGCAAAAAATCTAATCTTAGACTTGAGAGCATTTGCCTTCTCTCTATCAATCTTATCTTTGTTCAGGTGGCTTTTTTTTTTTGGTCCTTGACCACCAATATCTAAAAACTAGGCTAATTCTCTTTGAGCAACTGTAGGTCCCAATTTGGGGATTGGCTCTCCCAGCAACTGTTTTTCTATTCTTAAGACTTGAATTTGAGATGTTAGTTAGGAGTCTAGTGCCCTGCAACTAAAGCCTAAGGACATTGGTACAAAGCAACATATGTTTTAAGAATATAAAAGAAAAGAGTAGAGGTGCGGGGAATCGAACCCCGTGCCTCTCACATGCGAAGCAAGCGCTCTGCCATATGATCTATACCCCCATTTTTTACCTCTCATGTCCTTCATTATATCATCTCAACTGAAATAAGATATCTCTCTTTCCCATTCTCTCTAAGCTTTCATTCAACCTTCTTCCAACATATGTGTCGCTCCAATCTCTATTGGATGCCAAAAATCTTTTCATAAACTTGAGAATCTACATTCTCTATCTATCAATCCCATCTTTGTTCGGGTGGCTATTTTTTTTATTTTTTGGGTTCTTGACTACCAAAATCTGGGAAGCTAGCAAATCTGGTTCGTATAGCTATGGGGTTCAATTTAAGAATTGTCTCTCCCAATACCTATTTTTTTCATTCTCAAGATTCAAATTCAAAACATTGTTTAAGAGAGTATAGTACTCTGCCATTAAACTTATAGAACGTTGGTACAAAACTAATTATGCATTTGCAAATTTATAGAAAGTCGAGATGTATAGGGAATCGAACCTCGCACCTCTCGCATGCAAAGTAAGCGCTACCTTATGAGCTACACCACCATTTTTTGCTTCTCATGAGCTTCACTATATCATCCCGACTAAAATGACTTCTCTCTCTTCCCCCTCTCTAAGCTTTCAATTCAAACTTCTTCCAAGATCAGTCTCAATCCGATCTCCATTTGATACCAAAAACTTAATCTTGGACTTGAGCTTTTGCCTTCTCCATCTATGAATCTCATTATTGTTCGAGTGGTTTTTTTTTCCCTTTTTGTTACTTAACAACCGGTATTTAATAAACCAATTAATCCGATTTGAATAGCTGTCTAGTCCAATTTAGGGACTAACACTTCTAATGCCTATTTTTTATTTATTATATATTTATATAATTATAGAAAAAGAGAGTAGAGGTGTGGAAAATGGAACCCCATGCTTCTCCCTCACAAAGCAAGTGCTCTACCATATAAGCTATACCCTCATCTTTTGCTTCTCATGTCCTTCATTATATTATCTCAACTAAAATAACATCTCGCTCTTTCCCCCTTTCACTGAGCTTTCAATTCAATCTACTTCCAAGATCAATCTCAGTCCAGTTTCTATTGGATGCTGAAAATCTAATCCTGGACTTGAGCCTCCGCCTTTTCTATCTATCAATCTCATCTTTGTTCGGGTAGCTGATTTTTCTTTTCTTTTGTTTTTGTGATAATTGACCACCGGTATTTAGAAACCCAAAAAATTTGATTCAAGAAGTTATGGAACCCAATTTTGGAACGGGCTCTCCAAACAACTGTTTTTTCATTTTCAAGACTCGAATTTGAAATGTTAATTAAAAGAGTTTAGTATCCAATGACAAGACCAGCAAGACATTGGTACAAAACTTATTTCATCTTTGTAAAATTTTAAAGTCAAGAGTGGCGGTGTAGGGAATCAAACCCCGTGCCTCTCGTATGCGAAGCGAGTGCTCTACCATATAAGGTACACCCACATCTTTTGCTTCTCATGTCCTTCATTATTTCATCCCAACTGAAATAACATCTTCCTCTTTCCCCCTCTCTTTAAGCTTTCAATTCAATTTGCTTCCAAGATCAGTCTCAGTCTAGTCTCCATCAGATGCCAAAAATCTAATCTTGTACTTAAGCCATCATCTTCTCCCTTCATTAATCGCATCTTTGTTCGGGAGGGTGTTTTATTTATGGTAGTTGGTCACCAGTATTTCGAAATCTGACAAATTCAATTCAAAAAATTGTGTAGATCAATTTAGGAGCTGCCTCTCCCGATACCTATTTTTTATATTCTCAAAACTTGAACTCAAAATGTTGGTTAAGGAAGTCTAGTGCCTTGTGATTGACTCGCAGGACATTGGTAGAAAACTTATGTTATATTTCTAAAATTATAAAAGACAAGAGTAGAGGTGTGGGGAATCAAACCCCATACTTCTTGCATGCAAAGTGAGCATTGTACCATATGACCTACACCATCATCATTTGCTTCTCACGTGTTTAGGTCATATGGTACAATGCTCACTTTGCATGCAAGATCAAACCCTAAACATCTTAGTCCGATCTCTATAAGATGCCAAAAATCTTATCTTGGGATTGTGCCTCTGCCTTCTCCATTTATCAATCCCATCTTTATTCAGGTGGTCGATTTTTTTTTCTTTTGGTAATTGACCACGGGAATTTAAAAAATCCAATTAATCCAATAGCGTATGATTTAGGGGCTTTGAATCTCAGTGCCTATTTTTCTATTTCAAAATCTCAAACTCGAGTCGTTGGTTAAGAGAGGAGAGTGGAGGTGCAAAGAATCGAACCCCGTGCCTCTTCCATGCAAAGCAAGTGCTCTACCACATGAGCAACACCCACATTTTTGCTTTTTATGTCCTTCATTATATCACGTCGGCTGAAATGACATCTCTCTCTAACCCCCTCTCTAAGCTATCAAATCAACCTTTTTCCATGATCATTATTAGTCCAATCTCTATCAAATGTAAAAATCTAATGTTGGACTTTAAAGCCTCTACCTTCTCCCTCTATTAATCTCATCTTTGATTATATGGTTGATTTTTCTTTTGTTACTTGACCATCGATATTCAGAAAGACAACTAATCCTGCTCAAGAAGCTATAAGGCCCAAATTTAGGGAATGGCTCTCTCAGTACTTGTTTTTCTATTCCCAAGACTCGAATTTGAGACGTTGGTTAGGAGTATTTAGTGTCATGCCACTTAACCCTAAGAATGTTGGAACAAAATTTATTATATATTTTTAAGATTATAAAGGAAGAGAGTGGAGGTATGGGGAATTGAACCTCATACCTCTAGCATGTGAAGTGAACGCTTCAACATATCAATTACACCCCCATCTTTTTCTTCTCAAGTCCTTCAGTATGTCATCCCCACTGAAATAACATCTCTTACTTTCCCACTCTTTCTAAGCTTTCATTCAACCTTCTTCCAAGCCAATCTCTATCAGATGCCAAAATCTAATCATAGACTTGAGCCTCTATTTTTTTCCTTCTATCAATCTCATCTTTGTTTAGGTGGCTGACTTTTTTTTTTGGTACTTGACCACTAGTATCTAAAAATTCAACAAATCCGATTCGTGTAGCTATAGGGTCCAATTAAAGGGTTGTCTCTCCGAACGACTATTTTATTTATTCTCAAAACTCGAATTCAAGACATTAATTAGGAGAGTGTAGTACCCCATCACTAAACCCATAAAGTATTGACACAATTTCTTATATATTTGTAAAATTATTGAAAAAGAGAGCGTAGTACCCTGTACCTCTCGATGCAAAGCAAGCACTGTACCATATGACCTACACTCCCATCTTTTGCTTCTTATGTCTTTCATTGTATCATCTTAGCTGAAATAACATCTCTATATTTCCCCCCTCTCTAATTTCAATTCAACCTTCTTCCAGGATCAGTCTTAATCTAGTCTCGATCCGATGCCAAAAATCTAATCTTGGACTTAAGCCTTTTCCTTCTCCATCTATCAATCTCATCTTTGCTCGAGTGGCTGATTTTTTTTTTTTTTTTGTTACTTGACCACCGGTATTTAATAACTCAATTAATCCGATTTGAGTAACTGTGGTTCCAATTCAGAAACTAACACTCCCAACACCTATTTTTTCGTCATCAAGATTCGAAATCGAAACATTGGTTAAAAGAATCTAATACTCTTTCATTAGACCCATAGGACGTTAGTACAAAACTTGTTATCTATTTATAAAATTATACAAGATGAGAGTAGATGTGCATGGAATCAAACCCAATGCCTCTCACATGCAAAACAAGTGATCCACCATATAGCTGCAACCTCATTTTCAACTACAACCCCATCTTTTGCTGCTTATGTCCTTCATTATACCATTACACAACTAACATCTATATCTTTTCCCCTCTCTCTAAGCTCAATTCAACCTTCTACCAAGATCAATCTCAATCTAGTCTCATTAGATCCCAAAAAATCTAATCTTGGACTTGATCCTCTGCCTTCTCCCTCATTAATCTCATCTTTGCTAAGGTAACATAGTTTTTGTACTTGACTACCAGTATTTAAAAAACTAGACCGATGTTGGTACAAAACTTATTACATTTTTGTAAAATTATAGAAAAAGAGAGTGGAGGTGCAGGGAATCGAACCCCGTGCCTCTTGCATGCGAAGCGAGCGCTCTACCATATGAGCTACACCCCCGTCTTTTTCTTCTTGTGTCCTTCATTATATTATCTCGACCAAATTAACATCTCTATCTTTCCCCCTCTCTCTAAACTTTTTATTCAACCTTCATCCAAGATCAGTCTCATTCTGATCTCTATCGGATTCTAAAAATCTAATCTTGGACTTAATCCTCTACATTCTCCCTCTTCAATCTTATTTTTGTTCGGGTGGTTATTTTATTATTATTATTATTTTATTCTTGACCACCAATATAAAGAAATGAAATTAATTCAGTTCAAGTGACTGTGGAATCCAATTTAGAGGTTAACTCTCTCGGTATCTATTTTTTCATTTTTAAAACTAAAACTCAAGACATTGGCTAAAGGAGTCTATGGCTTTGCCACTAAACCCATATGACGCCAGTATAAAATTTATTTCTACAATTATAGAAGAAGAGAGTATAGGTATGGGGAATATAATGTCCTTCATTATATCATCTCGGTTGAAATAACATTTATGCCTTTCCCTCTCTCTCTAAGCTTTCAATTCAACTTTCTTTTGAGATTAGTCTCATTCCAATCTCTATCAGATACCAAAAATCAATCTTGGACTTGAGCCTATGGCTTCTCCTTTTGTCCATCTCTTCTTTGTTTGGGTGGCTAATTTGTCTTCTTTTTTAATATTTGACTACCAGTATCTAGAAACATGACAAGATCGGTTCGAGCAGCTATGAAGCCCAATTTCAGGATTGGCTCTCGTGATGTCTTTTGTTTTTTCATTCCCATGACTGAATCTTGAGATTTGGTTAAAAGAGTTTAGTACCCTACCACTAGACCTATAGGACATTAGTATAAAACTTGTTATATATTTGTAAAATTATAGAAGAAGAGTGTGGAAGTGCTAAGATTGGTGTAGGTAGACTTGCAAAGGCATTAACAAAGCCCCTCTCTTGACAATGTCTTTAATTTTTTTGATCCAAGATTGGTATATGTGGAGGCATACAAGAGGAAATCATGGAACAACTAAATGGAAAAAGTCAAAATATGAATTAATTTGAAATTTTTAAATAAGTGGTTATAATAATGGGAATCAACCTATTGTAATGAGATGAAATTTCAAAATATATAGCCGTTAATTATCTCTATCGTTTTCAAGAATAAAGTTTTCATGTATAAATTGCAACACAAACTGCAACAAAATGCAATTGTTTTACTCATATTTGTGTATTTATTTATTCATCTTAATTATTACTTGCATTTTTGTCAAGTTGCATAAGTTTAGGTGTTTGCTTATCCAATGAAAAAACAAAAGGTCTCAAACTACTCTTCAACAACATCTCTCTCCCCATTCTCTCACTAGGCTTCCAATTCAATTCAACCTTCTTCCAATATCAATCTTAGTCTGGTCTCTATTAGATGCCAAAAATCTAATCTTGGACTTGAGCCTCTACTTTCACAGTCTATCAATCTCATTTTTGTTTAGGTGGCTTTTTTTGGTACTTGATCAACATTATTTGAAAACCCAACTAATCGAATTCAAACTACTATAGGATTTAATTTAGGGATTGGTACTCTTAGCGTTGAGACTCTCACATGCAAAGCAAATGCTCTATCATATGAGCAACACTCCCATCTTTTGCTTCTTATGCCCTTCATTAATCATCTTGGCTAAAATAACATCTCTTAATCTTGCACTTAAGCCTCTACCTCCTCCATCAGTATCTAAAAACCCGACAAATCTGGTTTGACAAGTTGTGGTGTCCAATTTAAGTGCTACCTATTTTTTTATTCCCAACACTTAAACTTGAGACATTGATTAAGAGAGTCTAATATCTTGCCATTAGACCTGCAGGATGTTGGTACAAAACATATTTTATATTTGTAAAATTATAGAAGATGAGAGTGGAGGTGCAGGGAATCGAACCCTGTGCCTCTCGCATGCAAAGCGAGCACTCTACCATATGAGCTACACCCCCACCTTTTGTTTCTCATGTCCTTCATTCTATCACCTGGGTTGAAATAACATCCCTCTCTTTCCCCACTTTCTAAGCTTTCAATTCAACCTTCTTCCAAGATCAGTCTTAGTTCAATCTCTATCATTACCAAAAATCTAACTGTAAACTTAAGTCTTTACCTTCTGCATCTATCAATCTCTTCTTTGTTCAGGTGGTTGATTTTCTTTTTTTTTTTTGTACTTGACCAATAGCATTCAAAAAGTAAACTAATTTGGTTTAAACAGTTGTAGAATTTAATTTAAGAATTGATACTCCCCGTGCCTATTTTTCTATTCCCGAAAGCCTAATTCAAGACGTTGGTTGAAAGAGTTTAGTACCCTACTATTAAATCAATAGGATATTATATAAAATTTATCATATATTTATAAAACTATAGAAGAAGAGAGTGGAGGTGTGGGGAATCAAACCCCATGCTTTTCGCATCTGAAGTAAATGCTCTACCATATGAGCTATACCTCCATCTTTTGGTTCTTATGTCCATTGTATCATCTCGACTAAAATAACATCTCTCTTTAAGTTTTCAATTCATCCTTCTTTCAAGATCAATCTAAGTCCAGTCTCTATCAGATCCCAAAATCTAATCTTGGACTTGAGCCTATACCTTCTCCCTCTATCAATCTCATCTTTGTTCATGTGACTTTTTTTTTGTAATTGACCACCAGCATCCAGAAACTCGATAAATCTGGTTTGAGAAGTTGTGGGGCCGATCTAGTGTCTGCAACTACACCCGCAGAACGTTGGTACCAAACTTATTTTATATTTGTAAAATTAAAGAAGATGAGAGTGGAGGTATGGGGAATCAAACCCTATGCCACAAAGCGAGTGCTCTATCTATGAGCTACACCTGCATCTTTTCGTTTCTTATGCCCTTCATTGTACTATCTCGGCTGAAATAACATCTCTATATTTCCTCCTCTCTCTAAGCTTTCAATGCAACCGTTTTCCAGCATCAATCTTAGTCTGCTCTTTTTCAAATACCAAAAATCTAATCTTTGGAATTGAGCCTCTACTTTCTCTGTCTATCAATCTCATCTTTGTTCAGATGGCTATTTTTTTTTGTACTTGACCAATTATATTTGAAAAATCAACTAATCTCGTTCGAACAGTTGTAGGATCTAATTTAGGAATTGATACTCTTAGTACCTATTTTTCTATTCCCAAAATTTGAACTCGAGATGTTGGTCAAGGGAGTCCAGTGCCCTACCACAAGACGTATAGGACCATTGCCAAAATGAATTTTGATAATGAGCAATAGTAAGCACATGATGAGTATCATAAGTTAGAGTAATAAAATATTAATTTGGAAGAAATTAGGATGAGTTAGGAATGATCTAAGGCACATATATAACTCACAGACATGAAGAAGTTGACTCACCCTAAAAACTTAGTCGACTCGCTTATTCCATGAAATAGAATAGTCAAACATTCAAAGTCATTGCGATTAAATATTTAAAAGATTAACAGCCAAAATGAAAAATAGGACATACCATATATACGTCAAGTCAACCTATGAAGTCATCCGTTGACTTTCACTTTTAGCACTTAGAAAAGAAGAACTAGTTGACTTACAGGCTAGGCCATAGAGCACAAGGAAATAAAACATGTCATGAGCTATAGAACGTGTGAAGACATAGGCCAGACTCTAGAATCTAAATCATGTATTAGGCCAAGTCAACTTATATGTTACCTTAAGTCAACTTACACTATAGGGACTTAGAAAATTCATGAGCATAACACAAGTCATGACACGAGCCACGGCACAGGCCATGACACATTGTAACACTAATACTCGGTATACTGTATATTGTACTTCTCATTATCCATATATGATATATTTTTATTTTCATATAGAGAAAAGTCTCTCAAAAATTTTTTCAATTTATAATACTCTTGAAAATTTTTGGCGAAATTGCCGGAAGCTAAAAAAATTTTTCTCTCCATGCCATTTTTAAAATCTACGCGTGCAATTTTGACCCCGATAAAATTATACATGCTAAATTAACTTAAAAGGTTAAGGGAACTTGAATTTGGGAAATTCTCAATCATTTGCGAAAAAACGCCTGATACTTAATCGCCGGAGATGAAAATTTGTCCTCATCGAGCCAAATTTAATTCTACCAATGCAAAACCGTTAAAATCTTTCCAGGAAGCCTAAATTAGGCTAAATTAACATTTTATCAGGTTAAAATACAATTTCAGAAAATTTTGGCAAAAACACAAAGCAGAAAACAAAATCGCTCTGAAAACCTAAATGCGTTTAAGGGCGATTCGGAAGGTCAAATGATTTCATCTACATGCAAGACCAACTCTATTGGATTCAGTGCAAAAAACTTAACCAAATGGGTAAATTTGAATTTTTCACATTTCGGGTCGAATATTGACCCCACCGCGCATACGCGTTAATCGAGATAGAAAATTTCATGCAAATCTAAGAAGGATCTTTTATGCAATTTAGTAAAATGGGTTGGAGACAATTAATGACCAAGGGAAGCGTGCCAATGAGGTGGAAGGTTAAGATTGTTTGAAAATTTAAAGAATCAATGTGGACCATTTGATTGGATTGTTGGGAGACAAAATAATTAATGAAGGAGTTGGGTTGTAGTGAGAGAAAGTGACTTGTGGTGTGAGAAGAAGAGAGAGAACGTGGGAGAGAGAAAGGAAGAGTGACTTGTGTGACAAAAAAAAGAGCCAAAGAACAAGTTCTCTCCTTTTCTTCATCTCATGGCCGTAAGCTTCATGTAGGGTAAGTCCAAAACTTTCTTCAACACTACCCCAATATTTTTACATAAATCACTTCCCTACAAATCCAACTACAACATATCCAAAAATCAAGGCCAAATGAGAAGGATTGCTTGGTGAAATCCAAGGAGGGAGCTGAGAGTTCAAGACCAAAATTCTGTGTTTTGCTTCAAGCCCAACTGTCCATCTTCAGGTATGAGACCCTCCATACTCCATAGTATAACATATCTTAATTTGGGACCAAAATGAGGTGGTTTGGTTAGAGAACTAGGGTTGGCCGAAGTTTGAAATCAAGGAGGAAAACAGAAATTCTGAAATCTGAACACTCTGACCTAGTTGTAGTGTTTTAGCTATAACATTTTCTGCACAAAGGCCAATTGAGTGAAATTTTTACACATGAAACTAAACCTTCAGAGCTTTACAATGCGATATGATTCGTCACATTCTGAATTAAATTGGATTTGTTATGATTTTTCAAAGTTAGGTGTTCTACAGAATCATATTCTATTCTGTTCTGTTCTGCTATGAACTTTGTCTTGATTTTGAGGTGCTTTCCAGTCTAAATTAGCTTGAGCCCTAGTTATGACATTTGTAGCTCTAGGTCTTATCTTTCTAACGAGATAAGAATCACCTTAATCTAATTCCTGTGTCAAAAAGTATGGCAATTTTCCTGGAAACTCAATAGAAGGTTGTCCTGTTTCGAACCCTAAGAACATTGTATAAAAATGACCCTCTTCCAGTCCTATTTTGGGCAAGCTCAAGAATAAAAGTTGTAGATATCCCTCGTAGCTACAACATGTTAAACTTTCAGCCAATTTACACAAGGGAATCAAACGTTATGCTCATTTTACTAAAGGGGTGTCGACAGAAATTCTGTTTTCCAACTGAAACCTGCCTGTTCTGATCATGATCCATTTCAATCCCCTTCTAAGCACAATTGAAGAAACTCAGAACATGAAAGTGATAGGTCTATATCTTGGGTATAACATGTTAAAATTTCATTACGTTTGGATAGGTATAGTGAAAGTTATAGCTTTTGCACTAAATGGGACAGAATCTGAATTTAGAATGCAACTAAATCAAAATGAGGATTTCTTAGAATTTTGTGATGTGATTTTGAGAACGTGTATAACATGAAAGTTTTAGGTTATGAAGTTACCTATAACATATCAAAAGTTTGCCTGATTTGGACTTATATATAAAAGGATATGTAAATTTTCGTAGGACTGCACAAAGTGGCACCGAGTGGAGAACTATGAGTGAAATTGTTAGGTGACTTTTGCCTAAGCCATTAAAGAGAGCTTGATACATCGTAATTGTGGTTCATTTGGGAGTGCTATACTCTCCCTATTACTATGAGTGAGACTCAAATCTCATGCATGAAAAGTGAAACTTGATTTTTGTCATGTTTTTAACAAAATATGCTTTTATATGTATGACTCGTCATGTGCTACTAGATTTCGAATTTGTTTTGTGACTATTGGAGTGTCGTGAACTTATGTTTTCTATGAATATGCATCCATAAATTTGATTCAACTGAATTGGTGCCATGTTTTATGATTTTCACATGTTTAATTTCATATGACCCAATATGGCACATTTATTGAGCACTATGATTTCTATATCACTGAGTTGGGGCCGTGTGGCCGTGGGATGACTGTTATGATATGATTGAGTCCCGAGAGGACGACCATAGCTACGGGGAACGTTTGTTATGGTGCCAAGTATGCATCTGGGTACACTTCGCGCGGAGGTACTCGCAAATGTCCGGGTATAGGCGCTGTCGAGCATGTGTGACGCCACTGTCTAGTACCGGGTGAGGGTACGTGATCCGATCTGTGTATGAACTAGTCTCGGTGAAGCTCATGGCCAACGTCGGGGTAGAGAGTGACTTTTGAACATTTATGCATAATAAACTCCCGATGCACTTATCATTGGTCATGGTTGACCTTTGTCAAGATCATATTCGGTTTGCTCTAAAAATACTTGATTTTGAATGGATGCATATATGTATGGTACCCTGTGATGGATTAGATGATTTCATTTTACTAATCATACCATGTTTTACTTCCAAATGTGAATTATTGTTTATAAATAATCATGTTTGATAATTCAATGGTTCACACATATTATTTATGCTTGATATTGATCCCCTCATTTATTGGGTATCTCTCTGGATACTCACCCCTCTCATTTCCTTTCTCAGACAAGGTTATTGTGGTAAAGGACACGTCGGGCTCTAGACGTCATTGTCCCGTAATTGTGGAATCACGTATTCACTACGGTGAGATCTAAATTTCATTTGAAATATGAGATCCGTGTTGTATATCGACTTTGCGAGATCTTGATATTGAGATCCGTTGATGGACATGTACATTTTATGGGACGACTGTATAAATTATTGGCATTTATTTGTGAAACTCTCATATTGGCTCATTTCACCTACATTGAGACACTTGAAAGCATTTAATTTTTTAACTTGGAAATTTGTTATACTCATGCATAAAATTTTAGGCCCGTCCGGTGTGGCAGCTGCTCATACTCTAGTTGGGTATGACAGTAGAGGTCTGTGGCTAGGACTGCTAGTATTCATGATAGCCTTGCGTTGTCGTAGTTGTTATGCTATGGATTGATTGACATTATACGAATGTGGTTAATTTGTTGTGAGGTTGAGTTGGCCTGTTTATTTAAGTGGCAGGATGACCATTCAATATACAGGTTGATTTGTATATGGGAGACCTCCGAAATATGGGGAGATTCTGTCCGATTTTTTAGAAAATCGAGCCGATATCTAGGACAACGGGCAGCTGCTCATGACCCCAGTTCGGGGCATGACATACATGCCATGATGCGGGTCATGACATAGGACATAAAGCATTAGGCCAAATCGACCAGTTCTTTGTAGTATGTCGACTCACATAGTCTGGACTTAGTATATATTAAAAAAATTCAAGCTTGTGTCGACTTAACCAAGTCATTAAATCGACACATACATGAACAAACATTGAATATCTTAATGCTCAATAGGCCAAGTTGACTTACACGCTACCTTAAGTCGACTCACATATCCTAGACTTAGAATATTCCAAGAGAGTACAAACTTAACAAGCAAAGTACCCGTACTTTGTCTAAGTCAACACATATATGATCTGAACATAAAATAACTCAAAAGATACTAGGTCAAGTCAACTTACACCTTTGTGCAATTCAACTTGCATAAGACTTGCATACAAGTAAAGTACCAGTATTTTGTGTAAGTCGACATAAGAAACTTAATAAGTCAACACATTTATGTGCAAAATATAAAATAACTCATAGAACACTAGGATAAGTCAACTTGCATAAGACTTGCAAACATATATAATACCAGTGTTTTGTAAGTTGACATAGGAAATATACCAACTCAATACATATATGTACAGAACATGAAGTATCTCATAGAACATAAACTCAAGTCTACTTGCACTATACCCCAAGTCAACTCACTAATCATAGATTTAGAAATTTTTCAATCAATCAAAGCATAGGTCGACACACCAAACATGATACGTCAACACATGTATAGAATGCATTATAGCTCATAAGACACTAGTACAAGTCAACTTGTGCCATAACCAAGTCGACTTGAATGGGACTTGCACATCACAGAACACTCCACTAGTCTTCATGCATAAGCAAACCAAGTTGCACTATGCCAAATGACATATAGCCTAAGTTAAATTGCATTAAGTCGACATACCATATTGGTAAGCTGACATGCATATAATGCAATGCATATATACTTAAGCAAGAATGGGCACAAGTCGACTCACCAAAAAACCAAAGTCGACTCGCATAAGGTATGGAACCAAATTTACTAAGTCTATCAACCCTAAGTCGAAATGGTGAAAGTCGACATGCACAAGTACAATAGGAAAAATACTTAAGCAGAACAAGGAATAAGTTGACTCGATGAATAACATGTCGACTCATGCTAGGCACTGAAGGAAAAGTTTAAGTACAGAAAGGCATAAGTCAACATGAGGAAGAATGAAAGTCGACATGCACAAACTCCACATAACAAATGCTTGAGCAGAACAAGGAACAAGTTGAGTCGACAAATAACACAGGTCGACTTACATAAGGCACCGGAGGAAAAGCTTAAGTATAGAAAGGCAGCATTGCAACATGAGTAAGCCCACTTACAAGAGATTTCAAGCACAAATATCTGAACAAATTCAAAAGACAATCGACTCATTACATGAAGGAAGTCAACTCACCCTAGTGAGAAGCAATGCAAAATTCAAATATCAATCGACCCATAAGAAAAGGAAGTCAACTCACTATGAGTACTTGCTATTTGTTCAGAAAGGTTGTTCGAGCATTAAATGAACTCCCAACCATCTCAATGGCTATGTTTGTGTATTAAATGATCTCCAACGGCTATATCTTCATCAAGGCTTTAAATACAATACACAAGAGGAAGATTAACAACTTTTGTAACATTTATAGATCTCCATTGTCACGAAGATCTTCTATGAGCATTATCTCTTCAATTTTATTATAACATTTGGGTTTTAATGATCATATTAGGAGTTAAAGTTTCATGTTTTATTGTCTGTTTTCACTTCCAAATCTTGTAAAAGACCAAAAGGAAGGGCTCCCTTGGTCTAGACTATTAAAATGTGTTAAGTGAGACAAGAGAGACTTAGGGTCGCTAGTTCCTACACAAAACTAGTAGGGAGTGTTTGAGAGTAACACTTACAAGGCCTAACTAGTACTTATGTAAGTTGGTTGGTGATAGGTTTAACTAACACCTATGGAAGCCAGTTGGTGCACTATTTTTGAAGAAATAGTGGATTCAAAATTCAGGTGAAATTTGGAAGGGATGTATCCAAAAGAGCATGGAATCACTATAATCCTAAGTCAATACTTCTTTTTACCTTCTTCAATCTTCTTTAAAACCCAGAAAAGTTAAAAAGTGCCAAAAAAAAACCTATTCATCCCTTCTAAATTGTTCAGATCTCATCCTTCAAGGACCTTGGTACAAAACTTAATATATATTTGTAAAACTATAGAAAGAGTGAGTGGGGGGAGTAGGGAATCGACTCCTATGCCTCTTGCATGCAAAGCAAATGCTCTATCATATGAGCTATACCCCCCATCTTTTACTTCTTACATCCTTCATTGTATCATCTCGACTGAAATAACATCTCTCTCTCTTTCCTCCGCTCTCTAAACTTTCAATTCAACTTTCTTTGAAGATTAATTTTAGTCCAGCCTCTATCAAATCCCAAAAATCTAATATTGGACTTGAACCTTTACCTTCTCCCTCTGTCAATCTCATCCTTGTTCAAGTGGTTGATTTTTGTACTTGACCACCGGTATCTGAAAATCTAACTAAGCCTGTTTGAACAGTTGTACACCTGACGCCTATTTTTCCATTTCAAGGACTCGAACTCAAGATGTTTGTTAAGGGAGTCTAGTGCTCTATCACTAAATCCATAGGATGTTGGTACAAAACTTATTATATATTTGTACAATTATAGAAGAAGAAATTGGAGGTACGGGGAATCAAACCTCATGCCTCTTGCATGCGAAGCAAGTACTCCACCATATGAGCTACAACCCATCTTTTGCTTCTCATGTCCTTCAATACATCATCTCAACCGAAATCATGTCTCTCTTTCCCTCTCTCTTTCTCTCTCTAAGCTTTCAATTTAACCTTCTTCCAAGATAAGTCTCAGTCTAGTCTCTATTGGATACCAAAAATCTAATCTTGGACTTAAGCCTCTGCTTTCTCCATCTATCAGTCTCATCTTGTTTGCGTGGCTATTTTTTTTTTTTGTATTTGACCACCAGTATCTAGAAATCTTATAAATCCAAGTCGAGTACATATGGGATCTAATTCAAAGGCTGGCTCTCCCAATATCTATTTTTTTTTATGAACTTGAATTTGAGATATTAATTAAGGGCGTGCAGTACCCTACCACTAGACCCGCAAAACAATGATACAATACTTATGATATATTTATAAAATTATAGAAGAAGAGACTGAAGGTATAGGGAATGGAACCCCGTGCCTCTCATATTCAAAACGAGTGCCCTACCATATAAGCTACACCTTTATCATGTCCATTATATCATCATGATTGAAATAACAACTCTCTCTTTCCCACTCTCTCTGAGCTTTTTATTCAACCTTCTTCCAAGAATAGTCTCAGTCTACTCTCTATCAGATGCAAAAAATCTAATCTTGGACTTAACTCGTTGCCCTCTCCGTCTATCAATCTCATCTTTGTTTGGGTGGTTGATTTTTTTTTTTGTTACTTGATCACCGATATTTGGAAACTAATTAGGTTTGAGTAGCTATAGAGTTCAATTTAGGAGTTGACTCTCTCATCACCTATATTTTCATTCTCAAGATTTGAATTTGAGATGTTAGTTAAATGATTCTAGTGTTCTGTCACTAGCCTCACAGAACATTGATACAAAACTTATTTTATATTTGTAAAATCATAGAAGATGTGAGTAAAGGAGCAGGGAATTGAACACCATGCCTCTAGCATGCTAAGTAGTCGCTCTGCAATATAAGTTACATCCCTATATTTTACTTCTCATGTCCTTCATTATTTCAACACGGCCGAAATGACACATCTCTCTTTTCCCCTCTCTCTAAGATTTCAATTCAACATTTTTCTAAGATCAGTCTCAGTCCAGTCTCTATCGGATGCCAAAAATCTAATATTAGACTTGAACCTTTGCCTTCTCTATCTATCAATCTCATCTTTGTTTGGGTAGCTAACTTTTTTCTTGTTACTTGACCACTAGTATTTGGTAACCCAACTAATCCGATTTATGTAACTGTGCCAGCACCTATTTTTCCATTACTAAGACTCGAACTTGAAACGTTGATTAAGAGAGTTTAGTGTTCTGCTACTAGACCCACAAGATTTGGTACGAAATATGTTATATATTTGTAAAATTATGGAGGAAGTGAGTGGAGGTGCGAGGATTCAAACCCCATGACTCTCGCATGCAAAGCAAGCGCTCCACCATATAATCTATACCACCATCTTTTGCTGCTTTTGTCCTTCATTATATCATTGCGACTGAAATAGCATCTCTCACTTTCCCCGTCTCTCAAAGTTTTAAATTCAACATTCTTCCAAGATCAATCCTTGTCTAGTCTCTAACAGATCCCAAGGATCTAACCTTGGACTTGACCTTTTACCTTTCGCCTCTATCAATCTAATCTTTGTTCAGGTGGCTGATTTTTTTTTTATATAATTGACAATCAGTATCTGAAAACACAACTAATCTCATTAAAGCAATTGTAATACCCAATTTAAAGATTGACTCTTCTAGCACCGGTATTTCCATTTGAAAGACTCAAACTCAAGATGTTTATAAATTATAGAAGATGAGAGTGGAGGTACAGGGAATCGAACCTCATGCCTCTCGCATGCAAAGCAGTGCCCTACCATATGAGATACCAAGATAAGTCTTAGTCTAGTCTCTATCGGATGCCAAAAATTTAATCTTGAACTTGAGCCTCTGCCTTCTCCCTCTATCAATCTCATCTTTGTTCGGGTAGCTGAATTTTTTTTTAGTACTTGACCCCCGTATTTAGAAACCTAACTAATTCGGTTCAATTAGTTATAGGGTATAAATTAGGGGCTAACTCTTCAAACACTTGTTTTTTCATTACCAAAACTCGAATTCAAGATATTGATTAAGGGAGTATAATACTCTGTCACTAGACTCATAGAACATTGGTATAAAATTTATTATATATTTGTAAAATTATAGAAGAAGATAGTAGAGATACGAGGAATCGAATCTCGTGCCTCTAGCATGCAAAGCGAGCATTCTAGCATATGAGCTACACTCCTATCTTTTTCTTATCATGTTGTTCATTAGATCATCTTAGCTGTAATAATATCTCAAGACTCAAACTCAAGATGTTGGTTAAAGGAGTCTAATTTTCTACCACTAACATATGAGTCTCTCGACAGTTGTTTTTCCATTGTAAGACTCAAGATCGAGACATTAGTTAAAGGAGTCTAGTATTATGCCACTAAATCCATAGATCTATAGTACAAAATTTATTAAATATTTATAAAATTATAGAAGAAAAGCGTATTTGTGCGAGAAATCAAACCCCGCGCATTTCGTTTGCGAAATGAGCGCTCTACCATATGAGCTACACCCCCATTTTTCGCTTCTCATGTCCTTATTATATCATCTCAGCCAAAATAACATCTCTCACTTTTCCCCTCTCTCTAAGTTGTCATTTCAACCTTTTTCCAAGATAAGTCTCTATCTAGTCTCTAATTATGGACTTAAGCCTCAGCCTTCTCCCTTTATTAATCTCATCTTTATTCAGGTGGCTAAAATTTTTTTGGTACTTGACCACAGGGTATCTAGAACGTGATAATTCCAATTCAAAGAATTATATGATCCAATTTAGAGATTGACTCTTTTAAGACTTTTTTTTATTTTTAAAATTCAAACTTGAGATTTTGGTTAAAAAAGTATAATATCCTGCTACTAGACTCATAGAACATTGGTACAAAACTTATTGTATATTTGTAAAATTATAGAAGAGGAGAGTAGAGGTGTGGGGAATCAAACCTTGCGCCTCTCGCATGCAAAGTGAGCATTTTAGCATATGAGTTACACCTCTATCTTTTTATTTTCATGTCCTTCATTAGATCATCTTGACTAAAATAACGCCTCTCTCTTTCTCCCTCTCTCTAAACTTTCAATTCAGCCTACTTCCAATATCAGTCTCAGTCCAGTCTCTATCGGATACAAAAAATCTAATCTTGGACTTGAGCCTCTACTTTATCCATCTATCAGGCTCATCTTTGTTCAGGTGGCTGATTTTCTTTTGTTACTTGACCAATAGTATTTGGAACCCTAACTAATTTGATTTGACCAACTGTGGGGTCCAATTTAAGGGTTGGAACTCCCAATGCTTATTTTTCTATTACAAAGTTGAACTCAAGGCGTTAGTCAAGGGAGTCTAGTATTCTACTACAAAACCCATAGAACATTAGTACAAAACTTATTAAATATTTATAAACTTATAGAAGATAAGAGTAAAGGTGTGGGATATCGAACCCACTGCCTCTCGTATGCGAAACGAGTACTCTACTATATGAGCTACACCCCCTATCTTTTGTTTTTTTTGTTCTTCATTATATCATCTCAACCAAAATAGCATCTCTATCTTTCCCTCTCTCTCAAAGCTTTCAATTCAACCATCTTCCAAGATAAGTCTTATTCCAATCTTTATTGGATGCCAAAAATCTAACATGGAGTTGAGCCTCTACCTACTTCCTTTATCAATCTCATCTTTATTCAAGTGGCGGATTTTTTTTTAATACTTGGCCATGGTATCCAGAAACCCAACTAATTCAATTCAAATAGTTATAGAGTCCAATTTAGAGCTGGCTCTCCTAACTTCCTTTTTTATTCATTTTCAAAACTTGAACTCGAGACATTGGTTAAGGTAATATAATATTGTTGAGATAAATAAGTTTTGATGATAATAAATTAGAAGAAAATAGGTTTAAGAAAATCAGAAAAACCATTAGAAATCAAAAATCTACACAACTTGTCGATCTACTCTTCATACACATCGACCTGCCCCTCAGATCCACCAATTTTAAGATCTATGTTGATCAATTGTAGGCTAACCATAAACACGTCAACCTGATATGTAACTCTTCTTAACCTGAACATAGAAAACATAATACATTTTGCTACGTAAATGTAAATCGACATTCCTATGAACACATCGACCTATCTCGTACAACGACCTAAATTCTAGCACACATCAACCTGTTAACCATAGGTGGACAAATTTAGAGTGTAATGTCGATCAATTTTAGAAGTATAAAGATGTACTTTCAAAACACATCGACAAGCACAATGCAAAAGTCTACAGAGGTCGACATGCTCGATGACTTATCGACTTGATTCATTTGTTTCTTAAGAGATACACAACGACCTATATCATTGACCTTGTCAACATGAAATACACATCAACCTATTTTATGAGACATGTCCACCAATTTTAAGTTCGCATAAAAGCATGTCAATGTAAGGCTGAAACATGTCGATCTAATGCAAGTGTTCTTAAATATCACACGCCAACATAATCTTTAACCCTGTCGACATACTTAACACATCGACCAATTTTAGAAAATAAGTCCACCAATTTTTAATTTGTATAGTGGCATGTCGATGTATATACTAAATGTGTCGACTTGATGTTAAGTGACCCTCTGAAATCATACATCCACAAACACTTAATTTTGTCGACATGCATAACACATCGACCAATTTCTAAGAACAGGTCCACAAATTTTATATATATGCAAGACCGTATCGATGTGAAGATAAAGCTTGTCGACCTAGACTATTAATTTTCAAAGTATGTCATGCAGATGTCCACTAAAATCATGTCAATACATCAGAACACATCGACTAATTTAAATCTACATGTCCACCTATTTAATTTGGTACTTGCTCTTGTCGACTTGGTTATGTTCTTGTCAACCTAATTAGTTAAGAATGCAACACTGAGTTTTTGAATTCAGGTCGATGTGTTATTTAAATATGTCGACTCAAAATTGTCAGAAAACATATTTTTGATGTCCATTGATTCATACACTTGTTTTAGGGTCTATATTCGCAACATTTAAGATTTGGGATTCAAAGGGTGCATAAAATGTGAGAATAAATATCAATATGTTACTAAAATCTCTCTTATTGTATTGAAAACTATCGTAATAGATCTTTTGAAAAGATGATAAACCGAATGGTGTCAATTGTAAGATTTTACACAGGTAAACTTAGCCTATTCTCAAAAAATAAGATCTGTATGAGATTTTGAGATACTAGATGGTGGGCCCCAAGGATGATATAACACCTCAAGCTAGACGAGATAAGGAGGTATATCGTGCGTTGAAGAAAAATGATGGCCAAAATTAGAGAAATTCTTATCAATGGTATGCATGTGACTTGATCCCGGTGTACGAGCAGTATCGTACGGTTATGTCAATTTAGCATTATGTTGCTCTTTTTAGCACCGATAGTAAGGATGTTGAAGAAAATGATTGATCATACAATAATACAACATTTGATGTAAATGTCGAATATGATCGTCGAGTTAAGAAATGTAGGCAATCCCATTTCGGATAAAATTCAGGTATTGGGTGTGATTTAATTTTTTATCTAATTCATGGGAGACCATGAAAATCCTATCTCACGCATGACAAGAGTATTCATACTTTCAATGATATAAACAAGGCATTGTAATCTCGAGAAGGAGCGTCTAGAGGTAAGTAAACTGCACTCGGGTCATACTTATACAGAGAAGTCGAGGAAGGACTCCCGTGGCACCAACGGAGACATAAGCATGATAAGGAGACTCGAGGTCCAGGCAAGAAGAAACCATCCGAGAAATCCAACAGTAAAGTACAAAAGCGCAGGAAGAAAGAATTTGATAAGATCAATACAAAATACTACATTTGAGGTAGACTTGATCATTTCGCTAGTGAGTGTAATGAGTAGAAAGAATATCCTTCTTCTTTATGTGTTTGAGATTTGTCTCATCTATTGTGACACTTATTGATTTTTCTCTTTTGTGGATTATAAATTCAAGAGCCACAAACCATGTAACTCGAGACAGAAGCGTGTACGTGTAGTTCTGCAGAGTGAATCCTCAAATTATGAGGATTTACATGAGGAACGGAGTATTTGTTGTCATCAGAAGGATTGACACTTGCAAGTTAGAATTACAAAGTAATCAGATTTTGTATCTATATGGCATTCGAAACTTGATTTCAATATTTTGTTTATATCACTTAGGATATGCTTGGTCATACAAAGATTCATCTGCCTTTTTTTATGAGATATGAAAACTCTTTGATCTATTTTGATTTTATCTATGATAGAATGTATACACTGGATGTTGTTTTCTTAAATGGTATTTCTTGTTATTTTTTTATTGCCTTACATTTGATTGCGTAAATGATAATGTAAACATGTAGTATAGTAGATTTGGAGACATTAGGCAATAAAGGTTGAACCAGTTAGTAGCGAGTGGTCTATTGGACCCATTAACTAAGTTCAAGTTGTCCATATATGAGTTTTTCTTCTCAGCAAAACTACAAGAAAATCATTTTGACAACGTAATGAGAGCTGGCATTCTATTACAGTTGGTCTACTCTGATATATGTGATCCTATGAGCATGAGAGCCTGAAATAGAGTTATGTACTTTATGATATTCATAGATGATTACACGTATTTCAGTTACGTCTATCTAATATTGCACGAGTCTGAGACATTTGAATGTTTCAAGAGATTTATTAGCGAAATTGAAAATCAATTAGATTTGAGAGTGAAAGTTTTCAAAATCAATCAGGGCGCGAGTATTTGTCAAAACTATTTAGAGAGCTCTATTTCGATAAAGGTATAACGAGATAGCTGACTATTTCTGTTACTTCTCAACAGAATGGAGTAGCCGAGAAGAGAAACAGGACTTTGTTGGAGATAGTGAAGTCTATGATGGCGCAGACCGGTTTATTCATCTCCTATTGGGGAGAAATTTTATTGACAGTCTACATTTTCAACTGTGTCTCATTAAAGTCCGCAGTCAGTACCCCATATGAGTTTTGGATGGGAGGCAGCCAAACCTTAGCTATGAGGTTGTGTCACATAATCATGATTTATTGCATCCACAAGGCAAGTTAGACCCGTTAGAAAAGAATGTATCTTTATAAGATACTCTAAACACTTTGGAGGGTATGTATTCATAAGTGAACAAACAGATGATACTGTCACTGAAATTGAGTCTCGTAATGCTACATTTCTTGAGAATAATTTTCTTAAAAAATGTGAAATCAATGTGGACTTTATATTCTATGAGATGGATGAGACTGATAGCTCAGGTGAACCTAGTAGCTCAGGTGAACCCTACGGCGGGATACAAGATTCCATTATGGATCTTGGTCCCAATGGGGGCGATCCATCGGGGGGTGAAATCGATCGGGATTTTACCTTCTATGAGATAGATGAGTCTAGTAACTCAAGTGAGCCTAACGGTGGGATACAAGAATCTATTACGGATCTTGATCCTAATAGAAGTGATCCATCTAGAGGTGAAAAGATTCTCTTTCCTCGCAAAAGTATTCAGGACGTGTACTTAAACATCGCTTCCCGATTGAGAGTGAATCCCTCATTATGACTCTTGAGAACTATGAGGAATTAAAAGCAGTCCGAGAGGCTCTTGAGGATTCTGCGAAGGGCCATTTACTGAAGGCCATAGATGAAAAGAAAAGAGTCGATAAGAATCAACAGGGTCTGAGATCTAGTTAATTTGTCTGAGGGCAGAAGGACTATTGGCAACAAGTAGATTCTCAAGATCAAGAGAAAGGTCAACAGATTGGTAGAAAGGTATAAGACCCTTATAATAATCAAGAGTAACACTTAAACTAAGGGCATAGACTACTAGGGAGTCGTAGTCCAATATATGTTGATTTGTTTACTTTTAGCGATTATTGCGAACATACCACTTTTCGTAATGAAATTTTGGATAAGGAAATCTACATAGAGTAACTCTATGGATTCGTTCTAGTAGGTCATGTGAATAATGTCTATTGACTTTGGAAGTTGGCATCTAACCTAAAACAGTTATCCAGGCGGTAATATCTAAGATTTTACAATAATGTGATATTTTATGGTTTTATAACGATCGAGAAGGATCATTGTGTCTATCTGATACGTTCTAATGACTCTTTTTCTATTCATATTCCTATATGTGGGTGACATTCTATTGGTCGGGAATAATAGAGAGTATAAAATGACCATTGAAATATGATTATTATCGAGTTTTAATATGAAAAATATGGGTGAAACTTAATTCATTCTCGAAATTAGAATCAAGTAGGATTGCTTAAAAAAGATGTTGACTCTTTAATGATAGTTCTACATCAGGAAAGTTTTTTAGCATTTCAAAATAAGCGATTGCGACCCAATCAAATACTTCTATCGTTAAAGATGAAGACATAAATCTTGATATATATCCTAAAATTCAGAAAAAATAAGTGAGATGAGTAAAATCTCTTATACTAGTGCAATGTATAATCTAGAGTAAGTAATGAGGCGTACATAACCAAACTTTTGTTTTGTAGTCGATCTGGTAAGTATGTATCAATCGAATTTTGGAAAGGATTACTGGAGAACAATGAAAATGATTCTGAAATATTTCAAGAGAACTGCGGACCCCTTCTTATGTTGTGGAGTAAGTGATTTGCATTTCATTGGGTATTCAAATGCCGACTACGGTCACAATCTGGATTTATGCAAATCGATATCAATTTTTACTGTTTTGCTCAATAATGGTATCATGTCTTGGATTTGCAAGAAACAAATTTGTGTATCTCTATCTAGGATAGAAGCTGAGATAGTGGCATACTCAATGGCAGTTCAGGAGATGTTTGGCTTCAAAAATTTCTAGATGATTTAGGAGTTATGGCAGATAGTGGGAGACTAGTAATGATTTATTGCGATAATCATGTCATCATTGCTTATAATCGAGACCCTAAGTATCATAGTAAAACCAAATATATTAATATCAAATACCATTTTGTGAGAGATGTCACTAAGAATGGTGTAGTGATGTCTAAGTACACTTTTTATATAGTATGGTAGTTGATCTTTTCACCAAACCCATTGTAAGAGATTCTTTTATAAGACATATGGAATTATTGGGTTTATATGTAATTTGACATTTTTCATTTGTACTATGTTGATGTTTTTTATACTGATTGATATATATGACATATATGCATTACTCGGTCATAAGTTTATTTCATGCACTTGTTTATTGTAATATATTATATAGTGAGTTATGATAAAAGATATATCAAGTAAACGCGATCGACTTTCTCATAGAGTAACCACCTCCAACTCTGAGTAAGTGGGGAGAGACGGTTTTTAGTTGTAAGAGGTTTTAAAAGTGGTTCTACTAGCATATAAGTTATCTTGATATGTGTTTCGTATGAAATCATATGTGATATCATATTTACATCAATATTACCTGTGAGTAGTCAGATTTGAGATCTTAGATATCATCTGCGTCTAATGATATTGTCTCTGAGATACTCTCTCTGAAATCTCTGGGTAAAATCTTGTATGTAGACCGACTCTCATAGTTGCGCAATATTAAAGAAATCTGACATATGTCATTTTGAGAGACGGAGGAATAACACTGTGGCACGTGTTTCATACCACGTGTGATAAGACGATCATAAGATAATATGAGTTATTATTTGAGATGATAGTATGATTATGATCTCCATTCTCACTGTATGAGATCCGAGATCCATTGGATGAGATCTCTATAGTATCATTATTATTTTCAGTTGTTTCTAAAAGTTTTGATTTATTATTTGTTATTTTAGTCATTTACGTATGGCTCGAAAGATAAATTGATATCTAAGCGGCAGAGTTAGAAAATCAACTGAATTGAGATTAATGGATTCGAGTTTGGGAAAAAAAAAGATCAATAACATTACATTATTGTGTAATATTCATCGGTCGACCTGTTATGTTAATATATATTAGGATTCAAATATAATAGTGAATACACAATCGATCAAATAATTGAGGATAACTTTCAATAAAAAAAAAGTGGTTTGATAGATGTAATTGTGTTGAATTTGAGATACAGCGAATTCTTTTTTTGGTACTAACGGTAACTTCTCAGTTATCTTAACAAGTATATAGAGAAGGCTTTGCTTATAGGTGTACTCGTCGGTCGCACGACACCCAATGTTATATGAAAATTTAGTAGATGATGTAGAAGATCGCATGAGTTATGATCTTATGATGAACGTAAAATATCCTCGTGTGTAAGTAGGAGGTGTTAGTAAAAGTGCCCATAAGGGGCCTTTTACCAAATGTAAATAGTTTAAAATTAAATAGGGATAGTTATCTCATTTCTAAAAAATAACCACCCACTAAATCTCATTTCCCCTAATGTGTTCTCTCCCTCTCTTTGGTTGGGGAATAAGCACTGAATTGATGCAGAGAGTCTTGTTTGAAAAATAACACTTTGTACATTGTCTTGAGAGAGAAGTTGAGAGAGATGAATTCTTTATAATTAGATTATCTTAAAGGTTTGAGAAATTTTCAAATAGGAAAATTTTTTTCATAATTTGGGTCATTAAACTTTAAGTTGAGGTGCCGTGAAATAGTGATGGAGATTTGATTTTGTAATTATCATCTCGACCGACTGATCCGTATGAATGAATTCATAGATTAATTAATTTTATAGAGTTATATATTAAAATATTTATCCAAAAAATTTTAAACTTTTATTTCTTATGCTTTCACATCCGTACGTAATATAATAAATCTAACAAAATCAACGCCTCTTACTTTCTCTCTCTCTCTCTCTCTCTCTCTCTCTCTCTCTCTCTCTCTCTCTCTCTCTCTCAAAAAATGAAATCAAAACCATGCTCACGTTCTTCGGGAATTGGAACATGCGAAATGAGCGTCAACTGAAAGTAAAGTACATAGAGTCGATCACTTTCTCTGAAGTTTTTGTTGCCAGTTGACAAGTATACATTTTTAATATATTCATGCCCAAACATGCAGCTTGAACAAAATTACTCAATTTCTATGTTGTACAAGTTACTCAAAATCTTCGCTATTTACTCCGCTCTCAACCTATGCCACTCCGCACCACAATTCCTTAAACTATGAATTTTTTTTTTATTTAAATTATCAATATTTAATAATTATGATAAAACTGATTTAAATCAAATTAAAATCTTAAAAAATAATTTTTTTTTTAATATCTATTTTTTTATATACAAAACTTGAATTAAAAATTTTAATTAAAAAAATCTATGGACAAAACCTTGATTCAAATGATGCATCTACTCCATGTATTGTGAACTTGTTTGGGTCATGGATTATTCGAATATTAGTTACTATAATATTTTGGCATCTAAATTTTTCTCGGACAATCACTCCACCCCGCATGGTGCCATTTGGAAAATCAAAACTTGAATTAATTTATTTTAATTTCTCTCTGTCTTAAATATATAATAATATCCTTGAAGTATTTTTTTTAAAGAATATAAAACTTAACAAATAAAAATTCAATTTATTTAAATTATTAATGTATTAATCATATATTTATATTAAAAATTTTATCTAATTTTAAATGAATTAAGATTTAATTTTTTGAGTCGAGTAAAATTTTAATTATAGAAAATTCGAATTTATTATAGTTTTAGTATTGAGAAAATTGAAGATTTCCTATCCTAATATTTGAGTATAGTTAGTGAGATTTGTTATCATTAAAAATTGTATTTAGAAAAATGGCCAAACTTAGCTTAGACTAATAGGCAAGACAATTATAGGCAGTGGTTTGCTGCCATAAAACGGGTTCGGACCATGACGGTAAAAATTGACCCGGATTAACGCCCCATGGGTTTCATACCGGTTCTCATCCAACCCCCCTTCTCTCTCTCTAGTTTGGTTAGGGTTTTTATTCAGAAAGGTTTCCTCTTTTCCTCTTATCGTCGTTGCGATTTCTCCATACAGTCCTCATCGTCATCTCTACCGTTCGGAGCCCTAATCAATTCATCTCTCCTCCTTTCGCTCCTGCAATTCGCATACCAACTTCTTCCCTTCCCAGTATGAAAAGTTTTTCAACCAATTGATATATACTTGTTGAATTATTATCTTCTGTTTATTCTAGGATTTTAAATTTTGGGGGTTTCTTAGAATTTTGTGAACTTCTGGTTTGAATGCTTTAACGTGAGAAATTAGATGATGGCTTGATAGAGAGACTGTTGGCTTAGTGTTTAAATTGAATTCCATTTCTCAATTTTATTTCAATTCTGTCATATTTAGCCAATATCATTAGTTATTCTCTTTTCCCAATTTAGAAAATAGTAATTTTTAGGTCATTTGGGGTTTAATAGTTGCTTTATTGTTGTAAACCTAAGGGATGATTTTGCTGTAGATTGATTCAACCAACTTGGTTAACTTTGAGTACCTTGTAAGTGATGCAGATTTGTAATGTTGGTCCTCTGTCCCTTGAATTGTCTTTCGGGAATGCAAAAAGGACATGGAAGCTCCAGAAGCTGATGTTTGAAGCTGAACTTTGTAGTCTGAACTGAATTACCCTTAGGGATGGGAATGTATGACTGATTGAGCAGGGATATAATATCAAAGCAATCAAATTCATCCAGGTTAGGTTTTTAAATCATTGTTCTTGTTATTATGTTTGTGTTTGATGTGAACTATCTTGCATAAACTCAGGGATGGGTGATGGGCGTTGTCAAAAAATTTTTATGTTATTATGTTCCTCACGTTGTCAAAAATTTTTTATTAAAATGAAGCATTTGACATTCATACTGATGCACCCGTCGTGTCTTATATACATGGGTACAACTCGCCAAATGAAGAGTCCATGTGATGTGACATAAAATGAGACTTAAGAGTTATTATGCGAGTGACTGATAATTTTACTATCCAGGTGTTATAATTTGTTTCAAGATGGAGGGAGTGCACTCAGGTGGTGAGCAACCATCTGAGGGTGAAGGCAATGAGACTTTTAGTGAAACAGGGAATCAACCTGAAGTTGATGTTCAAAATGGTCTGCCTCAAGGAAAGAAAGAATTTGTTGCACCTGCAGTTGGAATGGAGTTCGAGTCATATGATGATGCTTACAACTATTATAATTGTTATGCCAAGGAACTGGGTTTTCGTGTTCGAGTGAAAAATTCATGGTTTAAAAGGAATAGTAGAGAGAAGTATGGTGCTGTGCTTTGTTGCAGTAGCCAGGGTTTTAAACGGATAAAAGATGTAAACCATCTAAGAAAGGAAACAAGAACCGGTTGTCCTGCAATGGTAAGGATGAGGTTGGTGGACTCCAGGAGGTGGAGGATACTGGAAGTGACACTTGAACACAACCACATATTAGGTACAAAGGTATACAAGTCCCTCAAGAAGATGGGCTCTGGAACTAAAAGAACGTTGCAATCAAGTTCAGATGCAGAAATGCGTACAATAAAGTTGTATCGGGCTCTTGTGATTGATACAGGAGGCAGTGGTAATTCTATCAGTGATTCTAAAGATAATAGAGGTTTTTCTGATCCTCCCAATCATTTGAACCTTAGAAAAGGTGATGCACAAGCAATTTACAACTACTTCTGTCGTATGCAGTTGACTAATCCTAACTTCTTTTACCTTATGGATTTCAATGATGAAGGAAGTTTAAGGAATGTTTTCTGGGTAGATGCTAGGTCTAGGGCTGCATGTGGTTACTTTGGCGACGTAGTCTTTGTTGATAATACATATTTGTCAGGAAAATATGAGGTTCCACTTGTGGCATTTGTTGGGTTAAACCACCACGGTCAATCCGTGTTGCTTGGTTGTGGTTTACTTGCTGGTGAGATGAAGGAGTCCTATGTTTGGTTATTTAAAGCATGGCTTACATGTGTGTCAAGTCAAGCACCACAGACAATAATTACAGACAGATGCAAAACTTTGCAGGGTGCAATCATTGAAGTCTTTCCAAGATCTCTTCATCGTGTTGGTCTGTCTCACATAATGAAAAAGGTTCCAGAGAAACTGGGAGGATTAAGCAACTATGATGGAATTAGAAAAGCCTTGACGAAAGCAATTTATGAAACTTTAAAAGTGATAGAATTTGAAGCTGCATGGGGGTTCATGATCAAGCGTTTTGGTGTTGGTGACCATGAATGGCTCCAGTTTTTGTATGAAGATAGAGCTCAATGGGCTCCTGTATACTTAAAGGACACGTATTTTGCTGGAATGTCAGCTGCACGGCCAGGAGAAACCTTGACTCCTTTTTTTGATAGATACCTCCACAAACAAACACCTTTGAAAGAATTTCTTGATAAATATGAACTAGCCCTGCAGAAGAAGCATAAAGAAGAATCTCTTGCAGATATTGAGTCCAGAAACTCAATCCCCAAATTGAAAACAAGATGCCCTTTTGAGTTGCAGCTGTCAAAAATCTACACTAGAGAAATGTTCAAGAAGTTCCAATATGAAGTGGAAGAGATGTACTCTTGTTTTAGCACCACTCAACTGCATATTGATGGGCCTATCATAATATTTCTGGTGAAAGAGCGTGTATTGGGTGATGGAAATAGAAGGGAGATTAGGGATTATGAAGTTTTGTACAATAGGTCAGCAGCAGAGGTTCGTTGTATATGCAGCTGTTTTAACTTTTATGGTTATCTGTGTCGGCATGCATTATGCGTGCTGAACTTCAATGGTATAGAGGAAATCCCTTCCAAGTATATCTTGTCTCGGTGGAAAAAGGACTACAAGAGGTTATATGTTCCAGATCTTGGCTCTAATAGTATCAATGGTACCGAAGAAATGAAGTGGTTTAATCAATTGTATACGAGTGCTTTGCAAGTTGTGGAGGAGGGAGTAGTATCCCTAGACCATTATAGAGTAGCATTACAGGCATTCGAGGAGTCACTTAATAGGGTTCATGATGTAGAAGAAAAGCTTGAGTAAATACTGAGGGTGCTGTGCTTCTGTAACATGGTTGGCATAACCTTTTGTGCAGAATGTATTTTCCATTGAGAGAAATGTAATTGCCTCTTAGCAAATACAAAATGATCAGTTTTCATCTATTTGAGCATCTGATGTGAATTTTTTTTTAAAACTAATATTTCACAGATTCAAGGCTAATAATGACAACATTATTTGATGGGAGGACATCTTGCTTTTTTTAATGGCAAAGAGATCATTGACTTTATGAGACACTGTCTTTCTTGGATCAGTGTCTTGTTTTTAAACGAGCAAACAAGCAGGCTTATCATTGGTTGTTCCACCTCATGTAGTGTAATTGCTGGTTCTTGGATCAGGGTCTTTCTTGGTTTCCTCTATACGGTTCAAGAAATATGGTCGATGACCTTCCCCACTTTAGCATGTAATGGTCCACAGACATGATGCTATTTAAGTTCTTTTTCACAAGAATTCATGAAACAGATCTTTCATCACAGCGGTAGGATCTCATGGACTAGAGGGGGATCTCGATATACTTGCTTTGTAGAAAGAGCGCCTTTCTTGTGAAATTCCTCATTTGTTGCATCATGTACGAACACCATCCCATAGGTTGAGCGAGAATAAGAGGAAAAACAGAAACTAAAAAATAAAAAAAGTTGCTGCAGTATTTTGATGCGGGACTTAAATTTGGCATCTTTGAAGAGGGAAACACGAAACCAGCAGCGTTAGTGTAAGTGGCAAAGCTACTCACGGCACAAGTACTTCTTCCATCGGGAGGTTATTTGATATTGCTTTGCTTGACGAGCTAATATGGTATTAAAAAAATCTATCATTTTAATTAGAAATCTCGAGTTTGAATTTTGAAAATGACGAAAAAAGATATGAGAGAATCAACTCCCTAAAATAGGTTCTACAGTATTCAAACCGAGAGTGTTAGATTTTTAACTAAATTTTAAATATAAAATTTAAGAATGAAAAATATTATATTAGGTGAGTTACCTTTTTATATAAGGTTTAACAATATTCAAATCAGAATAAGTGAAATATGATGTTAAATACCGATAGATAGTATATAAAATATATATATATATATATATATATATATAGTATTTAAATGGTTTGCAAAAAGAAAAGGGGAAAAAAAACACTTTTTTGGCCCAAAAATATTACTTTCTAGGTAAACGGCAATCACCCATAAGCTGGGCCAAGGAATCTTCACAAAATTTCTCTAACCATGCACAAAGACAAAATCAGGGGCGAAGGAGGTCTCTGCGGCAGTTGGAGAGAATGACTAGATTAGATTAAATGATGCATTACACCGTGCCCTAATTCATCATAATTCTTTGAGCAGGTATAGAAGCATTTTACAAGGGTAAGGGCTTTCTTATGTCCAACGCAAAATCCAAATTCTATGTTGAGAGGTGCTATTTGGAATCCTTAGAGATTTTATACATTTATTTATTTATTTGATTCAATAAAAGATGGTAGCGTTTAAAATTGTACAATATAAAATGACTCCCCTAAATGCAACTACTAAATAAATTGGAATTATTAATGGAATTCAAACTTGTTACGTCCAACAAAGTTAGTGGTCTATCAATTCCTAAGCCAAGAATTAGAGATTTTATTAAAATATTAAGAGTTGCGCATGTAACAATTATTAAATGATTACTTATTACCTGCCACTTTAGTCCATCACTTGCTATGACCCATTAAATCAGGGAAATGGGTAAGTACATCCAACAAACTCTTACGTGGTTTCGTATATTTATTGTACTATTAAGTTATCAAATATTAATACTACTATCATTTTATTAGTAAAAATAGAGAAGAAAAAAAACAACTTTATTTTTTTTGTGTTTGGGTATCTACCGACTAATTTACTACTATCAACTAATTTGATTCGAAATAATTGTAAAATCTATTAAAGAACGAATTCTTTTGATATCTTTTGAGAATTTATTAAAAAAATCTATTATTTTTATTATTGAGATCTAAAGTTATAAAAAAAAAAAAAAAGATTTTTCTCTATATTAAAATTAATAACACAACTAGAAAAAGTGAATAACATAGTAAACTAAATAGTCTGAAATAAAGAATTTTAGGGTTCGATTCTTTGTTTTTTCTTTTAATTTTTTTATAAGATAATTAATAATAAAAGGGCTTTTGGGCCAATGAAATTAAATTAATACGGTGGGCTTTTTTAATCTTTTATTATTTATCCGTTAAAAGTAAGGAAGAAATGGAAAGAAAATATTTCAGAAACACCACTTTGTGACTGAGAAGACTGAGAAGACCGGGACACGGAGATCGACACTGAGAGAGAGAGAGAGAGGGAGAGAGAGAGAGGGAGGGAGGGGATTCTGGGTTTCCAGCAAAGAGGTGAGTCTAATTCCCATTTATTTATTTTTCTGTTTCTGGGTCTGTGTGATTGCTCATGCTTTGAGGTTTTTTCTTTCAATAAATCTCTTTGATGTACCCTAATTTTTCTTTTTTCTTTTTGGGGTTGGTGGAAAGAAACAATTTGATTTGTTCTTCTTTCATTTTTGACATATCAAAGTTTGATTTCATTTTGAACACTGTAATGTCTACAGCTTTTGTTGCCTCATTTAATCTGGGACTCAATGGCGAATTTTTTTGGACAATTATGTCATGTTGTAGATTTTTCAAATATGTATTCTCCTATGTTTGAATTTTTTATAGTAAACATATATTTTGCGATTATGTTGATGTATCGTTCGTTACCTTATTGAATGATTTCTTTCTTCTCTGGGAAATTTATGTTTGCCCGTGCTAATTTCATATTGATTTGCGAATGCTCTGCAACATACTAGGTTCTTTGAAGCAAAAAACACAGTATGAGACATCACCAAGACAAATAGGCTACAATATGGCAAGCATAAAACCTTAATTTGGTGAAACAATATCACAAGCATAACATCAACAATGTCAAGATTTTGCTATCCACTTTATAATTTAAGTGTCTAACTTAAAAATAAGCAACCCAATTCTTTTACAAATGCATGCTAATCCGACTTTTGCCATTTAGTCCAAAGTTTTTCATGTATATCTCTCTTAAGTGATTAAAATATTTGATACTTCTACTTTCAAACAATGAAAAAATTTTGGGTCTTCAGGGGAGTTAAGCTTGGTGAGTGGTGTGTTGGAGAAAATGTAGTTTTTTCATTCACATATTGTATCCTTAGCTGATAAATATCCAATATAGATTTGTCTCTCTCTTACGAAGTAACCCTCCTTCTTAGATTAGCTTATTGATGGATCTCCTTGTGAGAATATAGAATGAGAGATCTCTCAAAGGCACTTTACTTTGTTGATAGGTGCTTGTTTCCTCTAGTGTACATGGATGACGTTTCGCTCAATAGTGAGCCGATATATGATGAGGAAACAGAAGAGTTCGAAATTGATGAGAACTGTGCAATGACTGAATACATTGCACAGTCGGGCATCATTCAAGGAGGCAATCCTATGCCTCCTGCCATTGGAATGGAGTTTGAATCATACGAAGATGTATATTATTTTTACAACTGTTATGCTAAGCAGCAAGGATTTGGGGTCAGAGTAAGCAATACATGGTATAGAAAGGGTAAAGAAAGATACAGAGGAAAGCTTAGCTGCAGTAGTGCTGGATTTAAGAAGAAAAGTGAAGCAAACAGACCAAGACCGGAAACAAGAACGGGTTGTCCAGCTATGATAAAGTTCAGATTAATGGAAACAAAAAGGTGGAGAATTATCGAAGTTGAGCTAGAGCACAACCATTTGATTAGTCCAACAAGTGGAAAGTTCTATAAATCCCACAAGGTCATGGGTCTTGGAACCAAAAGAGCATTGCAAGCAGATGCACCAGAGGAAGTTCAAACGGTCAAGTTGTTCCGAACAATTATCATTGATTCAGAGGGTAATGGAAATCGAGATGTTGGTGAAGGGGAGTTTGGAATTTATTCTGATCAACTGAATCAATTGAAACTTCAACAAGGAGATGCTCAAACTCTTCACAATGCATTTTGCAACTGGCAGTTGATGAATCCTAATTTCTTTTATGTGATGGATCTTAATGAAAAAGCATGTTTGAGGAATGTTTTCTGGGCTGATGCTAAAGCTAGGGTTGCCTATGGATATTTTAATGATGTAGTTGTAATTGATACGACATGCTTGACACAAAGATATGAAGTTCCTTTAGTGGCTTTCGTAGGAGTAAATCACCATGGTCAACCTGTGCTATTTGGCTGCGGCTTAGTTGCGGGTGAGACAGTTGAATCTTATGTTTGGCTGTTTAGGGCATGGCTTACATGCATGCTAGGCCGCCCTCCTCCTGTTATCATTACTGACCAATCCAAATGTTTGCAAAGTGCCATTTCCGACGTCTTTCCTAGAGCATCTCACTGTTTCTGTTTATCTCAAATCATGTGCAAAGCTCCAGAGAAACTTGGTGGGCTGCATGAATATGAGTCAGTTCAATTTTCACTTAATAGAGCTGTTTACTACTCTTTGCGGGTGGATGTATTTGAGGCCGCTTGGGAGGAAATGATCCAAGTACATGGAATTAGAGATCACACATGGCTTCAAAGTATATATGAAGAACGGAAACGGTGGGTTCCCGTCTATTCTAAAGAGACCTTTTTGGCTGGTTTGTTCCCTATCCATCCAAACGATGGAGTACTTTCGTATTTTGATGGTCTTTTGCATAAGCGAACTCCTTTGAAAGAATTTATTGAACATTATGATCAAGCTGTACAGAAGAATAATGAGCATGAGACGTTAGCAGACTTGGAATCAAAAAGTTCAAATCTTTTGCTCAAGTCGAGATGTTACTTTGAGTTGCAGCTGTCAAAATTGTACACAAAGGAGATCTTTAAGATGTTTCAAGTTGAAGTAGAAGGAATCTACTCTGGCATCAATATTAGACAAGTAAATATAGACGGGCCGATTATAACTTACATCGTCCAAGAACAAATTGAGATGGTGGAAAACAGAAGGGAAGTAAGGGACTGCGAGGTATTTTACAACGCAGCTGAAGGTGATGTTCTCTGCATTTGTGGCTTGTTCAACTTTAGAGGATACTTGTGCCGGCATGCCCTTTGTGTTCTTAACCATAATGGTGTGGAGGAGATCCCATCTCATTACATTCTTACAAGATGGAGAAAGGATATAAAGCGGAGTTATGTTCTTGATCATGGCTTTGGAGGTATTGATACGAAAAACCCCGTTCATAGGTACGATCATTTGTATAAATGTATCGTGCAGGTGGTAGAGGAAGGGAGGAGATCTGAGGATTGTTTTAAGATCGCTTTGGAAGGATTACAGGAAATCTTATGCAAGGTTCGACTTATAGATGACCATCCATCCTAATTGTGTTTGGCTATAATTTTTGTAAATATAATACACCATTAGTCTCGCCTGTTTTGTGAACATTCTTGTACCCTTCTCTTCATGGATGGTGAATCCCACGATTGTTTTGGTGATTTGGTTGCTTCAAAGAAGCTTTCCTCAACTCTAAAATAACAAAGTATGAAAGCCACTTACCTTTCCATTGTTTCAATATTTGGATAATATATTCTGGCTCAATTGTTTTGTTTAGAAAAAAAAAAAAAAAAAAAAAAAGAGGAAGAATAAAAAATGTTATGTCCTTAGCTTGTCGTTTAAGTTTTCCTTGTTCAAACTAAACAAAAAATTTTAGGATTGCGCATGGAAATGTCCGTGATTAATTTTAACATCAGATGAGATGGATTTTAAATATAAAAGATTTCTGACAAAAAATATAATTTAAATTTCTACTAAAATTTTGATTTTTATTTACAAAACGATATATTTTTTACTACAAAACTTTTATATTTTTAATAAATACTATAAACACAATAAATAATATAAAAATAAGTTGAAAATTTTAAATATTATTTAATTCATTTTTGTTATGATCTTTAGCTCAAAACTAATAAAGATTTTTCACTTGATCAGAAAAAAAAATATTTGCACTAATTTTTTATTTTTTAAGGAGGAAAGTTTCCATCCCAAATATTTATATAGTAAATTCACATATCTCAAAATTATATGGTGTAATTTATCAGGGTTAATATGAAGAGAATTGTGAGTTGTTAAATTTCTCCCATTTACATAATAAATAATTAAATAAAAAATAGTAAAAAAGAAAGCATTCAAAAGGAAGAGTCATGTCCAGAATAGTCATATTTAAAAAAAATATTAAAACAACGTAAATGAGGAAAAAATTTCAAAATTAGCACAAATGTAACGAGTTTTCAAAACTGAATATAATATGTTGAGTATTGATAACTCAACATATTTTAAAAAAAGGTCTGACATGTTTTCTACCTCACACTTATATAATTTCAAATTCCTTATCCATTCAACATTTATACAATTTTCAATCATTATTTGCACTCTCTAAACTATATCAATTCTGATACCCAAATATCTCAATAATACATAATATCCAAATTTTCACAAATATAGCAAATTCAACAAACATACCAAATCAAGTGCAGTAAATCAATATGTTGGATTTAATCGACACATTATGCGTATGCGAAAACATAGAAAAAGTTAAATAATTCAAAATTTTGGATAAATACCTCAATGGAGTCGCGATATCCCTCGAATGTATTGTCGATCGGGATGATGTTCACGAAAACTGAACCACCACCACATATCCACGACACCTCAATCCAACGTCCGGTAAATCCTTTGACAAGAGAAATTTTCCTATGCGAAAATTTTCTAAACTTTTGTAATATTCTATCTCAAAAGAATGTGTGCATTTTTTTTATAACCCTAGCCGCCTCTCAATGGGAGAAGAGCAAGCATGTCCCACAGAACATTCATTTGAGTTAATTATTTTCACATCATGAGGGGTTAATAAGAAGTTACCTAAAATGATTGTTAATGGGTGGTAAATGGGATAATGAGAGTTACCCCATTATCTCTAAATTTCCAAAATGCCTCTTAGTAGCATACATAATCAACATCTCTCACTTGCACATGAGTGAATTTTACGTCCGTCACAAAAATCATAACTCATGCGATCTATCACATCACCTTATTGAATTTTCATACAGGATTGACTGTCGTGTGACCGATGAGTATACCTGTAAACAAAGATTTCTCGATACACCTATTAGGATGATCGAAAAGTCACCGTCAGTAACAAAAACAACTCGCTGTGTCCAATACCCAATGTAATTATATCCATCGAGCCACTTTTCTAATCAAAAGTGATCCCCAATCATTTGTTCGACTATATATTCACTATTATATTTGAATCCCTATATGGATTAACATAATAGGTCGACCTGTGAATACAATATAATAATATAATGTCTATTGGTATTTCTTCTCTCAAACTTGAATCTATTAGTCCCAATTTAGCCGGTTTCCTAAACCTACCCCTTAGACTTCAATTTATTTTTCGGGCCATAAGTAAACAAACTAAAATAACAACACTGAACTAAAACTTCTAAAAACAGCCAAAAGTAATAAGGATACTAGAGATCCCACCCAATGGATCTCGGATTTTATATAGTGGGAACGAGAATCATGATCACATTATCATCTCAAGTAATAACTCCCACTATCCCATGGTCGTCTCATTGATATAAAACACATGTCATGGTGTTATTCTCCTGTTTCTCAAAAGACATATGTCAGATTTTTCTAATACTGTGTAGGTATGAGATTCAGTTTACACATAAAACTTTTCCCAGAGATCTCAAAGAGAATATCTTAGAGACAATATCACTAATCGCAGGTGATATCTGAGATCTCAAAACTGGCTATTGACAGACAATATGGATGTAGGTATTTCCATGTCGATCATATCGTGGATGATCTCATCCTGAATACATATCAGAGCGACTTATATTCTAGTAGGGCCACTCTCAAAGTCTCTTACAACTAGAAACCGTCTCATCTTCGTTCACTCAGAGCAAGAGGTGGTCACTCATGTGAGAGAGTCGATTACGCCTACTTGACACATCTTTTATCACAATATATCACAAAATATATGACATTAAATAAGTGCAAGAAAAATAAACTTGTGACCTAATGATATACGTATGCCGTATATTTCAATAAGTATCAAATACAGTACATGATGAGAAATGTCAAAGTATACTAAATCCAATGATTTCTTATCTCACAAAGAAATCTCTCACAATGGGTTTTGTGAAAAAATCAGCTATGATATTGTATATCAAGATAAACTTAGTTGTCACAATACCCTTCTCGGTAATATCTCTCATAAAGCGATTTTTGATATCAATATGTTTGGTTTTACTATGATACTTAGAGTCTCAGTTGTTGGCAATGAGGTCTGATTATCACAATAATCATCGTTGATCTCCCACTATTTGCCACAATTCCTAAGTGATCCAGAGATTTCTAGGGCCAAACACTCATGAACTGTCATTGAACATACTACAAGTTCAGTCTCTATCATAGATAAAGCAATATAGGTTTGCTTTTTACTGGTCTAAGAAGATAAAAGCTGATATCAATTTGCGTTCATTCAAATCGCTACTACCAGTTGGCATCTGAATACTTAACGAAATGCAAATGATCTTTTCCGTAACACAAGGAGATGTCTGCAGTTCTCTTGAGATATCTCAGAATCCTTTTCATTGCTCTACAGTGATCCATTCTAACATTCGATTGATACCATTCACTAGATCGACTGCAAAATAAATCTCTGGTCATGTATGCCCCATCGCATATATTAAACTGTACATTATATATGTATGTCTCATCGCATACAGTAGAATACACATTGCACTAATATAAGGGATTCTACTCATCTCCCTTCTTTCTTCCTGAATTTTAGGACATACGTCAAGACTCAAATTTTTGCCTTTAGCGATAGAGTATCTATTGGGTTGCATCTCGAAATACTTAAAAATCTATCTTATATAAAACTCTTGTTAAAGAGTCAACACCATTCTCAAACGATCCCTTTGGATCTTAATTTCGAGAATGAACTAAGTCTCATCCATAAACAATAATCATGTTTCAATGGTTATTAAATACCTCTGTTGATCCCAGTTAACAGAATGTCACCCACATATGTGAAAATAATCATAAAAGAGTTATCGATACTTATCTGATAGACACAATGATCATCCCTGATCATTATAACACCATAAGATATCACCTTATCATGAAATCTCAGATACCACTGTCTGAATGAGTGTTTAGATCGTATGTTGACTTCCAAAGTCAATAGACCTTATATACCTGATATACTAGAATGAATCCAGAGGGTTGGTCCATGTAGATCATCTCATCAAAATTTTCATTACAGAAAGCGGTCTTTACATTTGTCTGATATAATTCCAGATCCATGTTCGTGACAATCACTAAAAAATAAATAGATCGAGATAAATTGGATTACTACTTCTCGGTACTCCACGCCTTTAGTTTAAGTGTAACCCTTGGTTACTAAACGGATCTTATACCTCTCCATCGATCTGCTAACATTTCTCTTGACCTTGAGAACTTACTTGTTCTCGATAGTCCATTTGTCCTTAGACAAATCAACTAAATCCTAGACCCTATTGATTCTCATTAACTCATTCTCTTTGTCTATGGCTTTCAAGAAATGATCTTTCGTAGAACACTCGAGAGTGTCGTTGACCGTTTTGGATTTCTCATCATCCTCTAGAGTCACAATGAGGAGCTCACCCTCAATCGAGAAGCGACGTTTAAGTACGTATCATTGATACTCCTACGAGGAGAGAAAAAACTTTACCTTTCGATGGATCGCTCCCATTGAAACCAAGATCCGTAGTAGATTCATGTATCCCACCACTGGGCTCCCCGAACCACTAGGCTCATCTATCTCATATATGGTAAGGTCCAGAATGATTTCACCTCTCTAAGGGAAATCATTCTCTAGGAATATGGTATCATAAGACTCAATCTCGATAATAGTATCATTTGTATGTTCACCTAATAACACATACTTTCTTGCACCCCTAAGTCACGGTGTGAATGCGAGAAAACGCAGCACAACCCCATAATCTCAAGTAGCTAAGGTCAGACAACCTCTATGTCCAAAGCTCAAATGGAGTACTGACTATACGCGGCGCAACCCCATAATCTCAAATGGCTAAAACTAGGCATATTGATCTGCGCCATCATAGATCTCACAATTTCCAACAAAGTCCTACTCTTTATCTCGACTACTCCGTTCTACTGAGAAGTAATAGAAATAGTCAGTAATTTCGTAATATTTTTCTCGAAACAGAGCTTCCAGTGTAGTTGAAACGAATATTCATGCCCCCGATCAGTTCTAAGAGTTTCCACTCTCAAGTCTAATTGATTTTCAATTTTACTAATAAATCTTATGAAACATTTTAATGCCTCAGACTTATGGGAGATCAGATAAACATAACTGAAATGCGTGTAATCGTCTATGAACATCATGATATACACAGTTCCATTTCAGACTCTCATACTCATAAGGCCACAAATATCAAGTGGTCCAACTACAATGGAGTCCCAACTCTCATTGCGTTACCAAATGGTTTTCTTGTAATTTTTCCAGCTAGACAAAACTCACACACGGGCAATTTGAATCTGATTAGCAGGTTCTACAAACCACTCACTGCTAACCGATTCATCATCTCTTGCCCTATGTGTCGAAGTCTACTATGCCACTCATTTACATCATTATCTACGTAATCAGATGTAAAGGTAATAGAAGAATGACAAGGAAACCATTAAGAGTAGCACCCAGTGCATTCTATCCATCATGGATCAAAATCAGAACAAATCAAAAGACTGTCGTATTTAATAAAATATATGATTTTATGCATATCCTATTCAATCTTAGACAATGTACCAAATTCAAGTTCTGTCGGATACTTGAAGTATAAAGAACGTCATAGTAAGTGTCGATCCCTCTGATGACGACAAATGTTCTGTTCCTCACGTAAATCCTTCTAACTTGAGGATTCACTTGGCGAAACTCTATTTATGTGCTTCTGTCTCGAATTACGTGGTTAGTGGCTTTTGAGTTTACAATCCACAAAGGAGAAAAATCAACGAGTATCAAAATAAATGAGTCAAAGCTCAAGCGACATAAAAAAGAAAGATATTCTTTCCGCTCGTAACACTCACGAGCGAAATAGCAAATCTACCTCAGACGTAGATTATCGCATTAGTCTTATCAAACTCCTTATTCCTGCGCTTTTGTACCTTGTTGTCGGCTTTTTTGGATGGTTTTTATTGCTTAGATCTCGAGTCTTCTTCACATGCTTATGTTGTTGACTTGATGCCATGAGAGTTTTTACTCAACTCCATTGCATAAACATGACTCGAGTGCGTCTTACTCGCCTATAAGCGCTCGTTCTCGAGCTCACTATACCTGCTCACATTAGTGAAAGTACGAATACTCTTGTCATTCGTGAGATAGATTTTCGTGATTTCTCATGAATCACGTAAAAGACTGGATTACACCTAGTACCTGAATCTCATCTGAAATGGACTCATTTGTATTCTTTAACTCGGCAATCATACTCGACATTTATATCAAATGTTGTATCATTATATGAATGATATTTTGCTTTAGCATCCTCACATTAGAAGCTGAAAAGAACATCACAATGCCCTTTTAGGCCGAGCCTAACCGACTTATCTGTAGGATATTGCTCGTAGAACAAGATTAAGTCATCATGTATGCCACTAATAAGAACTGCCCTAACTTGGATATCTTTTTCTTCCGGACACAATAGACTTCCTTATCCCATCTATTCTGAGGTGCGATACCCTCCTTGGGGCTTACTATCTCGTGTCTCAAAATCTTAAACAGATTTTGTTTCGTAAGAATAAACAGAATCTACTGATGTGAAATCTCGCAGATCACATCATTCAGTTTACTCTCCTTACAAAAATCTAATACGACATCTATCAATGCAGTAAGAGAGACATTTGTAACTTAGTAATGCTTATTTCATATTTTGTGCACCTTACAAATCAATAAATTCAAAATGATTCGAATATAGACCCCAAAGTAAGCGTATGAGTCAACGAACACCATACACTACAATTCAAAATTAGGGTTGAGAAATGATCGGAATAAAGCCAATAAAAGAATAGAATTAAGGTTCTATGTAGGACCAAAAAAAAAAGGAAATGGAAATGAAATAAAAAAAAAAGAAATAAATAAATAAAATAAAATAAAAAAGAAAAGACACCTTGACACACCATTACCTAACACATGGCATCTATACCTTTGACACATCACAATACTTGGACCCCACATAGCACTTAGGTGGATGGAAAGTGGTGGAGAAATAGGCTTAAACACAACAATTATTTTCTTCAAAGTTCATTTTTGGCCTGTATCATTCTCCTCCAAAAATCTATCCAAATCTCCATTAAAACAATCCTTTAAGATTGAAAAAAGATGTCTCCATCCATACATATATTAACCCTAGCCTTTAGGAAGTGAAAATAAGTGTAGAACACCTAGAGAACAAGCTGAAAATCCAAAGAAAGCTCGGAGAGGAAATGAAGGGAAACTAAAGGGAAGAATTACAAATTTGAGACAAAAATCTTATATGTGTTTGTTGAATTGATACTTAATAATCATGTAGAACATATTTTGATATAATTGTATTGTTGAAATTTGAAGGAAATGAATTAGAGAAGAGAGAATCTTGTTTTTGCGTGAAACCTTAGAAAATTGGTATGCTGGACAACCTAACCATGCCCTATTGTTTATTCAATATCTTTTTCTGCACAACTATAAATTACATAGGGTTTTCTCTTAATGAAACTAGACTACTATAGCTTGAAAATGACATAGGATTCAAAGTGTTTCAAGGAGAATTAAATTTTTTGTGAATTTTTGAAATAATATATTGTTTGCAGAAAAACTATTTTGTTCACAATGCAACCATGCTCTGTTCCTTGTCAAATATCTTTCTCTACACAACTACAAATTAAATCGGGTTTTCTTTGTAAGAAACTACACTTCCATAACTTTAAACTGACATATATTTGAAAGGTGTTATTGATAAATGAATTTTTTGTAAATTTTTAAAGTATCACGTTTTTTGTAAAAAAAAAACCCTATTTCTGTCTAGTTTTATGTTGAACTTTATCTCAATTGTTGGCTACCTTCTAGGCTGAATTAGGACCTCTGAATTAAATATTGTAGCTCTATGTCTTATCTTTAAATGATTACTGGAATCACCTCAATCCAATGTTTGCAGAAAAAGTTATGTTAGTTTTTCAATAACTGTGCAAGTTATATTGTGAATTTTGGGATTAACATTATTTGATATGACATTCTTTATACAATTGGTATTGAATCTTGCTACGAATTCTATGTGATCCTTATGATGAATTGGTATCTTTATGATTATCACTCATGTGAATATGAAGTATTATGAAGAGAAAATGATACTACGATGATGACTCCGAAAGTTTTGCGAAACCTGTGAGCAAAGCTTAAGGAGTAGAGTTGGTATATGAGGTTCCGAAAGCTTTGCGAAGTCTACGGGTGAAGTTTAAGGAATTATGAATATATTTCTTCTCCCTATGCGGGTGAAATTAGAAGCAAGTAAAGTGTTTGAGATTTTAACCTAAAAAGACCTATATTCCATTTATACCAAATTTTGGTTTGCTCTTCCAGATCCTCATACACTAACTTGGTTTGACATTGTTTACCTTTCTTTAATTATTAAGTGGAATGACACGGTGAATATAAGAAAAAATAATAGCTCTATAAGTAACTACCATAGTTGTTTTAGTGAGAATGTTGGTGATAATGTGCATTTTTTGCCCTATCTGCAAGTTTATATTACTATATGATGATGTTGATATCTTGGTCCCTATTTTATTGCTATGCATGCCATTGATTCCCCATGTACTTGCTCAGTTAATGCTAACCCCGATATTTTTGTTTGTAGGTAATCAGGGAGACGAGAGAGAATCACATGGTAGAGGCCTTTGAGTCAAGGGATTTTATTCCTTATTCTTTCCGAACCTATTGTACCATTAAGGCATGTTGCTTTTGTGTTTCATTTGAATTTGTATGTGTACTTTTTATATGTAAGAGATCAATAAAAGTCTTATATGTATAGTTTTGGTTTATGTTGAGACTACCTTTCATAATATGTTGTTGAATGACCGGGAGAGCCATTAATGTCATTTGTTGATATTACAGATGATTTGTATGTCTTATCAGGTTTCATGTTACCCGTAGGTGGCTAAATAGTCAATAAATAAGGGAAACTTTGTCGTGATTTTATCTAGAAAGTATAAACGATTTACTTTTTTTTTTTAATTTAAGTCTCATTCTGTGTTATCACACATAGGGTGTCGACTGTCGTGACTCTAGATGTCGCATTTTAATTGGATTGATTGGTTTTGTATGTGCATGTCTCTCTCCTTTTGCTAGGGGGTGCGATGCCTGAATAGTGGGTCGTCACAAGTTCCCCTCTGTGGAGCCTCTGAAAACTTGAGGGAAATTATCAAATACAAATATGTAGAAAGATGAAGACTCACCCTACCTACTCAAAAGTCCTGCAACGTCATGTGGATGCTGAAATGGTGGCGGTGATACATAATATGGTGGTGGTCTCCTAGGGCGTGGTCTCCCTCGTCATCATCCACGTGTTCGGTCCTCATCACCTCCCCGCTCACCACCCTTAGGAGGTTTAAATCTCAAAAGATACGCCATATCATCTGTCAAGACCAAAATGGCTAAATCTACCAACCTATGCATGTCGACACTCTGAGTGTCTCGAATATGATGTAAGATATCCTACTCCAAGAAAGTATATATGTTAGTTAAACTAACAAATTTAAATCATTGATATAAATGAAAAATAAGAAGTTATACACTTACCACGAAATTCAAACAAATTTCTCGACAACCAATGAATCGGCGGGAGATGATGCGCTACTAGACGGAGTAAATAGGATCGACCGTAGTTCTATACGACGTGTCAAGTAAAGTTAGATGGTCATTTCACTGAATCCAAATTCTATATAATGTGCATGCTCCACCGACCAATCAATCTCTTGTAAACCTCTCATACTAGTATATCGGAGTCAATTCTCTGTATCACAATGAATCGAAATATACTGAAATCTTCCATACTAACAGATCACTCTATTCGAAAAGTACCACTCCACTATATTAAAACAGATAAGGGGTATGCGCATGTGCCAAATATCTCTTCTCTCATGACAGTAGTCAGGGAGTGAAGATAGTACGTACGCAGTGTACGACACCCACACGACCTGATATATCGTTTGTCTATCAAGTGTCTCCCTATACACTGACACCACGTGTAGGGAGGGTAATGACATCAAACTCCGCCTTCCACTGCAAATCCAATAGATGATCCTCCTTTATTTGTAGTAGTCGCATAATAGGAGTTATGTAAGGGAACTTCTCTCACGCTCAAATCTATAAAAAGAACTAGTACTCCACTAATCTCACGTGGATTTATGTGCGTGACAATACAAAACTGTTTGTACAAATAAATCAAAAATGTAGAACCCCCAACTACAACTACCAACATTCATACGTGTAGGGTCCCTCAACAATAGTAATCATAAAAATACCAATTAGTCTTGTTCTATGCGTACGCAACCTCCACCTACAACGTTCATCCCTTTGAGTACATATCACTATCTAAAGTGTTAGGGTTGATCTCCCAATATGATATTGATAGTGATGCTATACATGATATATTTTGATAACATGAATAAACTGCTCATTTAGCTCAAAACTCATCACTTTCTTCAATTCATCACTAAAATTCTAACTATTGCCTGTAAATTTATAATTTTGCTCAAAAGTCATATAACTATCACCTCTAGGTGTGGTGGTTATGAAAGAAATTGAGTCGTTTATTTGGCCATAGGTATATCTCCGACCACTACCAATGGATGCAGGGGTAGAGGAAGACCTGATTATTAATTCATTGATAGTACTACTATCACCACCACCACCAACTTCTCTATCTTCTTCTTATTCATCATCGTCCTTTTCTTCCACCCTTTTTTCCTCATCATTATCATTATCTACATTTGCGAAAGTAAGATCCACACGAGATTCGATATGTGGATAGTCATTCGTATAATCACAACCTAATTACATGACGTTCCACCATTATAAGATTTTATATACAATTCATAAGTGGTACATATTCTCATACTCACCGTAAATTCCATCAAGGTCAAAATATCATCATCATCACTAATCGGCACCAATTCGTACTGCACATTCCCACATTGCATGTATGATACAGGACAACAATAAAAAATCTTCATATATTATATCATAGAATTTATCCGAAAACTTTTACATAACAACTTTTTATAGCATACATTCCTTTTCACTCTAATCAATTTTGAAAGTCAACACTCATAACCAACTCTATTATCACCTGTGATAATTTTACAATTACTATTATATAACAATCTTACCATATCCGCTATTTCTTCTCAACATGAAAGTAATAATTTTACCATTACTATAGTATAAAAATTTTACTATATCCACAATTCTTCTCAATATGAAAAATCAATTTGTTAACATGTAATCGAAATTGTCATAAAGTTATGTAAATAAATCAACTTTTGTAATTTGAATCATATTTAAATTTATAATTATACCATAAATCCTAAATATTAAATTTATAATTATAACAATTCAATAAATATTCAACAAAAATACTAAATTTATATTAATTTATATTAATTAAATATTTAACAAAACTACTAATTAATAAATTGATCAAAATACTCTAAACCCTAAATTTATACTAAAATTCAACAAATCCTAAAATTTAAATTAATACAAAATTTTCAACAAACCATAAAAGCTAAATTTTATAATTAAATCTCTCTACAAGTATATTTCAATGAATATAAAATATATTACCCAATAATATACATCATTCACAATTAAATTAAATATTTCAATTTTGAAGGAACAAAAAGTACTAAGAAGAACAATGTATCTTGCAAATTGATGTTGCTGATGTTGCAGATTGTGTAGAAGATTGCAGGGTGCACAATTAAGTAGCCGGAGGTTGTAGCGTCCACTAAAAATGTGCAAATGCAACAAGAATTACACAGGTAGAGGCTTAGGGTGGATAGGGTTCCGTTGCATGCAAAAACGAGAGGAGAGAAAGAAGAAAGAGAAACAAGAAAATGCAAGAGATGAGGTTTTTAGGACACCGAATATATCAAGTTTTAAAAACTCGATATGTATTAGGGGTGTTATGACACTCGGGTCGAGTTCGGGTATCACAATACCTGAGTTCGAACTCGTCGAGCTTGTATTTTTTGAGCTCGAAGTGTCGTCGCCTGTCGTCAAGTAGTATTATTGGGTAGTGTTGTTGGATAGTGTAGGCAATATATTTAAAAAATATATCTAAAAATATAATTTTACATATAAAAATTATTTTTTAAAAAAATATAATTATATATATATATATATTATTTTTTTAAAAAAATTAAATATCTTGGGTAGCTCGTCGAGCCTTTGAGCTTGACACAACTAGACTTGAACTCTAGCTCGACACAACTGGGCTCGATACTGAGCTACCTGGGCCCGCACTCGAGCTTGAGGTCGGTTTGACCGAACTCGGGCTCGAGTTTTGATTGGGTAATATCACGGATACCTGTGATACTACTCGAGTGTCATAACACCCTTGATATGTACCGTGGACTTTTCTAAGACTTGACATGATGTCGGTATATGTATACTAATTTTGGAATTTTTTTTATATGTGTTGTTTTATTTTTATTTTTTTAAAATAGTGTTATTTCCATACATGAGCCTCAAAAGTAACGCTGTTGCGGAGCAGCCCGACGAGTGGAGGTTTAAAACGCCAACAATTCAGAGGCAGCCTGGCCGACTCCTTGGAAATCAATCAGAAATTATATTGAATGTTTCCCTCAATAAACCCTAATTTTCTTTTCTTTCCCTGGTTGTGGTGCACCCAGAATGGGAGGAGTCAAACAAGAAGAAGCAGAAATAGAAGAGAGTTCTTCAACAGCTGAAATCCCAAAGAAAATAAAGGTGTGCGAAGGGTGCAAACAAAACCCATCAAAGTATGAATGCCCAGGTTGCTCTCTCCGTTCTTGTAGTCTTCCTTGCGTCAAAGCTCACAAGCAACACACAGGCTGTACTGGAAAGAGAAAACAGACCCAGTTCGTCTCCCTTTCTCAGTTCGACGACAATCTTCTTCTTTCTGGTATTCTTCTTTTTCTCTCTCCTTTTTAAATAGAATTTTCATGTTTAGATTGAAATTTATGTTATTTTTTGGGTCAATTGTTTAGCTTCAAAAACTTAATATTACTAGTGATTATTGCATTTGCTTTTGTTTGTGAGAATTCACAAATTATATTTTACTTTCATTGGCCATTTATCTTGCGGGATATAAGTGTCGAATATTATTGTATTTTGTTTATCCAATTGCTAATGGTGAGTTTCGTAGTTTAGAGAGTTCTTTAAACATGGGTTATGTGCAAAATTCAACCCTTTCCCCATTTACCAACTAACGAAGAAACTGACCGGACAATCGTCAAAAAGGCGCTTGAAGCACCTCCCCGTCTAAAAGCTGTTGATTACCATGAAAACAATTGCTATTCCGCCATCATCTGGTTTTGGATTGCCAGTGAGGACTTTCAGCTAGACCCTGACATAACCATGTACTTGAAGTGTTTTTGGTTTGGACCCTGCATTGGGGGTGATGCAAACATGGTTACAGGGTGTTGGGAAGGCCAATGCTTGTTGTGATTACTCAGCCATCGGAGCACATCTCTTGCTGAGACAAATTCCTTTTCACTTTAAAGAACGAAAATTTAGTCCAGAAAATGAAATCTATTTGATTAAGGGATGAATCGAGTTGGTCAGGGGGCGAATTGCCAATGTTGGGATAATCTAGGACTTGACATGAGGATGGAATAAAGAACTTTATTTTCATTTTCTCCTTTTTTTTGGGGGGGGGGTGGCTCTGACAAATAAGATTGGGAGTTGATCTTTTTATTCTTTTATCGATTTGATTTTTGTGATTGCCAGTGAAATTTCCATGTGGATTTCAGGGGAAGGAGTAAATTGCTAATGGATTTAATCACATGGGACCTAGGGGTACTTTGATAACTTTTGAACCACAGGGTTGTTATCCATAGATGGGCCTATTTTGCTGTTCGGATGAAAATGAATTTTAGATTTATTTTTTGGAGGTTATTTAGTGTTTTTGACGTGGTTACTTGTTAGATCATGTCTTGGAGTCTCTTTTGATGTTTGTGCTTTTCTGTGGATAGATTACAATTTACTTGAGGAAATGAAGAGGGTTGCTGAATCTGCTCAGAGAATGCGGGTTAAGTTGAGTGCGTATTCTTATTTTAAGCTACCTTATAGTCTTTGATGCCTTAAGAGTGCTGCTAGTCGTCGAAGAATAAAGCTCTTGTTTCTCTCTAGTGGAATGGTGAAGAGAGAGAAAAATCGATCATATTACAACCAAAGGTGGCATGATTTTTGGCTTAAGCTCCGTTTTAATTTTGTGATCGCTTTGTGATGTTATTGGGATATCATATCTACTCCAATCAAATGCCTTCTTTTTTCTGATCAAATTCCCATCGTTTCCTTCCTTTGGGTGGTGGATGTGATTAGCTTTCTTTTATTTGCAATGTGAAATTCTAAACTTATTTGGGCCGTCTACTGCTTACAAATGGATAAGACGGATATTTTGAAATCTTTGATTGCAGACCTAATTCTTCATTTTTATATCTGGTGCATGTTTTTCCAGGAAGAAATCCATTACTTGGACAATCGAGTGGAGGTTTCATTCAACAAAAATGCTTGACCATGGGTGAGCTTCAAGCATGCATGCATGCATGCATCCATATACAAATACATACACTTCCTGCCCCTTTTAGCAAGTCTTTGCTTTTCTTTGGTGGTATTATGAGCTGTGTTCTGATGCACCTGATGCTTGCTGTTAAAGTGTACATGAAAACACTAAACTTGGCTCTGTTATTGAGAAGCACTTGAAACCTGGCCCATGGAATCATCCCCTGAAACGATTTTGTGAGGAGCAGCTGGATTGCCTCAGGTTCTTTATTTGTAAATATCCCAAGGTTTGTTGTGTTTACTTTTCTCCTAGTGGTTGTGACATTATAGGTGAACCTTTTAGGAAGTTATAAACTGTTCTTAAGAGGCCATACTCCTTAGACCAGCATTGGCTTGTGGCACCCATGTGTTAGACAGCATCGAGCAAAAGGAGCATGGGCTCAATTTGCTGCCATCACTTATTTTGAGGCAGTAGATGGCGGAGCTTCAAATTGACTTAATGGAAGAGATGTTCGACTGGTTGAAATTGTGTAGTATTATGGGTTGAATATTGGGAAATTTTCTTGTTGATGCATTATGTTTAATTCTTGAAACTGGTCCTAAACTTTAAAACGAGATATTTAGATTAACTGTGATTTTTCCAGACTGAAAAAGATTTACAAATAAACTCCAATGTTAACCAAAGAAACAGAAAAAAGAAAAGGGTGAGAACACATTGAAAAGGAAAGAGTTTTCCAGTTTCCAATTATTTTAGCAAAGAATAACCCTGTAAAAGCACCAGCAACTCAGACTATAAGGACTATTGTGAAATGGTGCAAATGTTAAAAGGACGAAGCATGAAAATGTCCGTCGGGTATTTCGTTCAATTAGTTGTTTTTCGTTGACCTCTGCAAGTTTTTAGTAACCTCTGCTGAAATTTAAAGAGTTCCTAATATGATATCCACCGTTTCCACTATGATTTACCACTGAATGAAGTTTAACTTTGGTTTCTTGAACACAGGGTCCGAGGTCTCCTTTTCGTGAGTTGGACATAAGAGCACCAATAGGCCAACTGTCCAATCTGGTTATTCTGGAATACCCAATTATTCATGTCCTCCCAGAGCATAGCTGTGACTTTGAGATAGCAAAAGATGTGAAACCCGTTCCATGTGAACCAGAGCCAAAGAATACTGACCTGAACGTAGATGGTGTTCACTTTAAGGAAGAGGAAATAGAAGACGAGGATGATTCTTTAGAAACTAAGGTATTAGATATGTTGAAGAGGCCTGTAAAAGAGAGATCATCATTTCAAGACTCTCAGCGACATGATAGTCCTGTGGCCGTGGCAGATATAGATACTCCAAAGCCCATGTTTGAAGTGGCTCAAGGTAGAGAATCAGTGGCTGAGGGTGATGGATTGATTCATAATGCAGAAAATGACGGTCCTTTTTTCAGTTCCAACATTGATGAAATGTTTAATTTTAATGACTTGGATTTTAAATTTGAGCAAGAATTGATAGATGCCTATTCAGACCTCATTGCAGAGAGTGATGGTTTCCTTAATCTGGATGGTGCATTTTATAAGGAAACCGGATTAGAAGGGGGTCGGTGGGATTCAAATGTGATCTTGCCCAGTGAGGAGGAATTGGAAGAAGGGGAGATTGCCAGCTAGGTTTTCATGGAGTCATAAGCTGAATCTTTCTAGTATGGTGCGGCCATAAGACTCTCTTGCAACTCTGGGCAAAAGTTTTTGGAGCAGGGTTGTCCAGCATGGTGGCCGCGCGGGATAGGCAGCCAGCTCCCCCACCCCAGTGATCAGGTCTATGTGGTATCTCTATATAGTGAAGGGCAAGATTTAATGTACAGATGTAAAAATTCTCTGTAACTTGCCATGTCGCAGTTATGGTCATTATTGTGGTATGTTTGATATAAGTGCTCGCTTCATTGTCATCATATAAGAGTGATGAATTTTGGGAACTACATTTGACTTGACAATTCTGATATGTTTTCAGCTTATGCTAGTGCTAACCTCCTGGTACTTCCAACAGCTCCATGTTTATGCTTCGCAAAAAATCTGGACTTTGAATTAAATAATCTTTTGCTACACAAACGTGAATATCATGTTTATTTATTTTTTCTTTTGGGTGCAAAAATCATATGGGTTGATTCCAAGACACTCGGAATTGCAATGGGGTTAGGTTTGAGTGAACTGGGTGCTCACAGTAAACATTATTTTGCAATTTATTAATCGGCTTAAATATTATTCATTTGTTTAAATTTAATTTATTCCATATATATACTCAATTATTTAATTTTTGGTCACTTTAAATGATTGAATAGTCTTTGGTAACATGGAATAGTCATGTTTTGATGCACGGAAACCACTCAAATACTAATATTTCTTCATTTCTAAATCGTCTTATTACGTTAAATTAATTAATATTTATATAAATATTTTTATATTTTTTATATTTAATAAATTATTTGTTCATTTAATTATAATTTTTAATTTTAATTACATATTTGATTATTTTAATTTTTTATTATAAATTATAGTTATTCTATTATATTCATAACATAATTAATATTTATATAAAAATCTTTATATCCTATATAAATCTTTGGATTTTACCATATGACATGCAATTAATGATTTGACTATTCCAAATCTATTAGGTATGAATCATAATCCAAATGATTAAAATTGAAATAGTAAATTTAATTTCTTTCTGTAATTCTTATTATCATAACTTAATAGACCAAAAACCAGCAATTTGGTTTGATCAAATTTGACAATTAATTCGATTTGATTATTCAAATTGATCGAATTATTAAAATTTTTATAAAAGATTTAACGATACATTTTATTATTATTTATGTAAATGTAATATGTTTCATTCATATACTATAAATTGTACTTTTAAAGTTTAAAATTCACTGATAATTATAATTCATCATATATCAATTTCAAAATTTCAAAATTCAAATTTCAAACAAAAAAACAAAATATGAAAAATTTAACTAATTTTATTAATCTACTAGTAGTTCATAAAATAAATAAAAAAAACTAACATTATGTCATCATTCAGTAAAATAGTTTTACAATTTTTTTCTCTTTTAACTTTTAATTAATAATATTATATTAATATTTACATAAATAAAAATAATTCAAAAGTATATATATTTTTAATTATTTTGGTTAATTTAGATTAACCTAAAAAAATTATTAAAATGGATAATCACCTAAATAATCAAATTAAATTTTAGTTTTTCTCAAAATTAAAATTAAAGATCGAATAAATTATCCGAAATATAAAAGACAGTCAGCAGAAAATAGTTTTTTCAGTTTTAACTGAATACTAAAATCTATCTATATATACACTCACGCACACACACATATATATGAAATTGGTTTTACGTAGGGAAATGACATGTCAAAGAAGAGAGTAACTTTGAAATGGTAAAATTCAATTTTCAAGATTATCTATGATGTACCCGAGTGAAGAATTGCGTAGGTATGAAATAACTAAATCATGATTAATATCCCATTTCACAAATTTTGATATTAAGGTAAATCAAGAATTAAACTTAAGTTTTAGGCTTTTTTAAAGTGAAATTAAAATTATCTTCAATACATTAATCGAATCGCGAAGTCTCTCGTACGAATCATTTGGTCAGGATAGTGATCACGAAACAAACCACTATCACGAATTCACGTTTTAACCCAAAGTCCGGTAAACTCAATGATGGGAGAAATTTTTTTGTTCAAAAATTTCTCAAATTCTCGTTTTAATGTTCTCACTCTAGAGAATGTATCTCTCTTTTAATGTGCTTTAGGAGTTTTCTCTATGTCAGGGCACCATTTTCACGTAGGCATTATTGAGTGAAGTTAAATCACACATTGTTCACATTAGAAGGGAGAGGGAAGGAGTTAATGAGAGTCTATTGGGGGTTATGGGAGTTATGGAGATAATGAGAGTTAACTCATTATCTCCAAATTCAATTTAAAATTATTTGAATTCTCTCAATGATAACCCTACATGGGCATAACAACCAACATCTTCCACTTGCATATGAGGGCATTTCATGTTCGTCATAAGATCACAACTCATACAATTTATCACATCACCCTATTAGATTTTCATACAAGATTGGGCGTCATGCGATCGGTGAGTACACCTACAAGCAAAAACTTCTCAATGCACCTGTTAGGATGATCGAAAAATTACTGTTAGTACAAAAAAACTTGCTGCAACCTAAACTCAATGCATTTACATCCATCGAATCATTTTTCTCATCGAAAGTGATCTCCAATCATTTGTTCGACTTTGTATTTATTATTATGTTTGAATCCCAATATTGATTAATATAATAGATCTACCTGTGAATACTACACAATGATACAATGTCGATTGGTTTTCCTTTTCTAAACTCAAATCTATCAATCTTAATCAGTTGCTCTCCTAGACCTGTTCTTTAAACCTTAATTTATTTTCCGGACCATAAGTAAATTGACTAAAATAGCAAATACTAAATCAAGATTTTTAGAAACAGCCGAAAATAATAAGCGTATAAGAGATTCCACCCAATAGATCTCAGATTTTACACAGTGAGAATGAGAATCATGATCATATTATTATCTCAAATAATAGTTCCTATTATTCCATGGTCGTCTTATCACACGCGATATGAAATATGTGCCACAGTGTTATTCTTTAATCTCTCAAAAGGGTATATGTTAGATTTTTCTAAAACTATACAGGTATGGAATTCAGTCTATACATAAAATTTTATCCAGAGATATTAGATAGAGTATCTCAGAAACAATATCACTAGACACAAACGATAAATGAGATATCAAATCTGACTACTTACAGGCAACATGAATGTGGGTATGTCCATATCGGTCATATCGCATATGATCTCATCCTAAATATATATCAGTGTAACTTATATTCTAGTAGAGCCACTCTTAAAGTCTCTTATGATTAGAAATTATCTCATCCCCGCTCACTCAGAGCTAAAAGTGGTCACTCGTGTAAAAGAGTTGACCATATCTGTCTGACATATCTTTTATCATAGCATATTACAGAATATAGTGCAAAAAATAAGCTTATGACTGTATAATGCACATATGTCATATATATTAATAAATATCAAAATCATATATAGTGAAAAATGTCAAAATAAACTAAACCCTAATTCCATGTCTCACAAAGGAATCTCTCACAATGAGTTTGGTAAAATGATCAGTCACCATATTGTGTTAAAAGTATACTTAATCGTCACTACATCTTTCTCAGTAATATCTCTCATAAAATGGTATTTGGTATCAAAATGTTTGGTTTTACTATGATAGTTGGCAACGGCGGACTGATTATCTCAATAAATCATCACTGGCCTCCTGCTATCTGTCACAACTCCCCTAAATCATTCTGAAATTTCTGAAGCCAAACATTCTTTTGAACTGCATTGAGCATGCCACAAGCTCACTCTCTATTGTAAATAGAGATACACATATTTGGTTCTTATTTCTCCAAGATAACAAATCTTGATGTCGATTTGCATTTATCCAAATCACCAGTGTCTAAACACCCAATGAAACGCAAATCATCCCATCCGTAACACAAGGAGAGATTCATAGTTCCTTTGAGATATCTTAAAATTCTTTTCACAATTTTTCATTGATCTCTTCTAGGATTCGATTAATACCTACTTATCAGATCGACTACAAAATAAATGTCAGGTCGTGTACGCCTCATCTCATACACTAGACTACACATTGTATTGGCATAGGGGACTCTCTTATTTTTTCCTGAATTTTAGGGAATATATCAAGACTCAGATCTTCACTTTTAGTGATAGGAGTATTTATTGGATTGCAATCGCTTATGTTGAAATACTCAATAATTTTCATGATGTAGGACTCTTGTTAAAGAGTCAACACTTTTTCGAGCGATCTCTCTAGATCCAAATTTCGAGAATAAATTAAGTCTCACCCATATCCTTCATATCAAAACTCGATAGTAATTATATTTTAATGGTCATTAGATACTCTCTATTATTTTTGACCAACAAAATGTTACCCATATGTAAGAATATGATCACAAAAGAGTTATCAGAACGTATAAGATAAACATAATGATCATTCTCGATCATTGTAAAACATAAAATATCACTTTATCGTGAAATCTTAGATACCATTATCTGGATGATTATTTTGGGTAGTATGTTGACTTTCGAAATCGACAGACTTTGTCCTCATGGCCTACTAGAACGAACTTAGAGGGTTACTCCATATAAATCTCCTTATGCAAACTTCTATTAAGGAAGGTGGTTTATATATCCATCTGGTATAACTTCAGATCCATATTCACGACAATCGCTAAAAGTAAACGGATCAAGATAAATTGAACTACGACTCCCTGATAGTTCATACCCTTAGTCTAAGTGTAACCATGATTACTAGACAGGCTTTATGCCTCTCCTACTTATCCATCGACCTTTCTTTTGACCTTGAGAACTAACCGTTTCTAATGGTTATTCTACCATTAGGCAGATCAATTAGATTCCAGATCATGTTATTTCATCAATTCATTCTCTTTATCTATGACCTTTAATTAATGGTCCTTCGTAGAACTCTTGAGAGTCTCTTAGACCGTTTTAGATTTCTCATCATGCTCAAGAGTCATAATGAGGGTTTTACTCTCAATCGGGAAGCGACTTTTAAGTACGCGTCCTTGATACTCATACGACGAGAAAAAAATTCTTCACCTCTAGATAGATCGCTCCCATTAAGACCAAAATCTGTAATAGATTCTTGTATCCTACTACTGAGTTCACCTGAGTTATTAGGCTCATCCATTTCATAGAGTGTAAAGTCATGATCGATTTTATCTCTTTTAGGGAAATCATTTTCAATGAATATGGTATCACGGGACTCAATTTCAGTGACAGTGTCATCCATATGCTCATCTAAGAACACATACCCCCTGGAGTGCTCTAAGTATCTTATAAAGATATATTCTTCTCTTGCGGGTCTAACTGCCATGTGCACGTAATCATCTATGAACGCAATACAGTACACAGCTCCATTTCAGGATCTTATACTCATAGGGCCACGAATATAGAAGTGGTCTAACGACAATAGAGTCTCAGCTCTCATTGCGTTGCCAAATGGTTTTCTTGTAACTTTGCTGGCTAAGCAAAACTCACATACGGACAACTTAAACTAGCTTAGTGGATCAATTATTACTGACCAGTTCATCATTTCTTGCCTTATGTATCCAAGTCTCCTATGTCATACATTTACATCATCATCTACATAATTAGATGTAAAGACAATAAGAGAATAACAAGAATACCATTGAAATAAATAACATCCAATGTATACAATCTATCATGGATAAAACCAGAACAGGTCAAAGAAATGTCATATAAAAATAGATGATTTTCTATATGATTAAACATATCATCGGTGATCTTAAACAAAATACTGAAATCAAGTTCTATCAAATACCGGGGATGCAAAGAACGTCATATAGATACAGAGTATAACTATTTTGCAACTCCAACTTACAAGTGCCATTCTCTCTGATGATGACAAATGCTCCGTTTCTTACGTAAATCCTTATAACCTGAGGATTCACTCGATAAAACTTCATGTTCGTACTCTTGTCTCGAGCTACGTGGTTGGTGGCTTATGAGTTTACAATCCATAAAGGAGAGAAAACAATGAGTATCACAATAGATGAGACAACTCAAAATACGTAAAAAAGAAGGACATTCCTTCCGCTTATCATACTTACGAGCAAAATAACTAAATCTATCTCAGATGTACCACTTCACATTGGTTTTATTAAGGTCCCTCTTTTCGTGCTTGTGAACCTTCTTGTCAATTTTATCGAATAGTTTCTTTTTGCCTAGATCTCGAGTCTCCTTCTCATGCTTATACTATTTGTTTGGTGCAACGGGAGCCCTTACTCAACTTTACGGCTTAAGTATGATCCGAGTGCAGCCTACTCGCCTCCAGGTGCTCATCCTCGAGCTTATAGTGCCTGCTTACATCAATGAAAGTATGAATACTCTCGTCATGTATGAGATAGGTTTTCACGTTCTCTCAAGAATCAGGTAAAAATAGATCACACTAAGTACCTGAATCTTATCCGAAATAGGCTTGCCCACATGCTTTAACTCAGTGATCATACTTAAAATTTATATCACATATTGTATCATTATATGATCAGCTATTTCTTCGGCACCCTCACCTTAAGAGCTGAAAAGAGCACCATAATGCTCTTTTAGGGTGAACTAAAGTGACATATTCGTAGAATACTGCTCATAGAATGAGATCATGTTATAGTGCAGCTATTGATAAGGATTGCCTTAATTTGACTATCTTTTTTTTTTAATGTACAATAGACCTCCTTAACCCATCTAGCCTGAGGTGTGATACCCTCCTTGGGGCCCACCATCTCGTGTTTTAGAATCTCAAACAGATTTCGCTCATCGAGAACAAAATGAATTTTTCGGTGAAAAATCTAGCAATTGTCACCATTCAGTTTATCGTTCTTATAAAAATCTATTACGTCAGTGTTGAATGCAGCAAGAGATATTTTAGTGATTTATTGATAATTAGTTTCACATTTTGTATACCTTTTGAATCAACAAATCTTAAATGATTCAAGTATAGATCCTAAAGTGAGCGTATGAGTCAATAGACACCATACACTATAATTCAAGATTGCATCTTACTATTTAAATTTGAATTCGGTGCACAAAAAGCCACAAAAAGTCATATTTAATAGCATGGGACCCTAAAAAAAGTAGAAAAATCTAATCCGAAACAACATGACAAGCCGCAGGAGGTCCCATGTGCCGCCATGCGCTGGTCAAGCGCCTCAATGTGCCTGCATGCACTGGCAGCATGCTACTACACATGCTAGATGCGTAGCAAGTGCGCCACGGGCCTACACATGCATGACTCACAACCTAGGTCAAGTCCTAGGTTAGGACTCAAGTCGGACTCGGATCCAGGTCAACTCGACCTGGACTGCACCAATCTTGTTCACACGCCTCCTCGAGCATGATCTTCATGTGCTTTCTTCCCCTTGAGTGTCATGCTCCTGTGCGCGTGTGTATTGCGTGAGCTCGCGGTTTAGGCTGGTTCTTTCTCGGCCGACAGGTCTGCAACCGGGTCCTCATGACCCGACTATTGGAAACTCATTTCCGGATTGTTTTTCACATAGTTTTCAATCAAAAATTATAATTCGGCATCCTCTAAACATCCTTGACTTGATTCTAGGAGAATTTAAACCCTAAAAATGATGGATTTAACAACCCCAGTCGCGGCCCTCCTCGGCCACTTTGGAAATCCCAGTTTTCAATGGTGATACAACACAAATTATACATCAAAATGTAGATTAGATCATGAAAAACACATATAAGCCAATTTCATAGATCAATTCGTCTTCTAACGCCATAGATCTAAGGTTTTGAAGTCGGTACGATCGCAAATTTTGACCGAACTTTTCATGGTCTTAATGTGTTAAAAAAATTTAACAAAAATTATTTTCATAATCCTTGGATCATGGATATTTTCGTGGTATCCTCAGATTCATGAAACTTATCAGTGATCTGAATCTTAAATTTTACTCTACATATTTTATGTCCAAAAAATTTTTGATTTTTTTTTAATAAATCTAACATCGCTTTGATACCAATATTAGATTTAATCGCATGCAACGAAAGTATGAAAAATCACAGAAATTAAATAATTAGAATTATTGGGTAAATACTTGAATGCATATGTCTCCAATAAATCAACCGAGTCGCAAACTCCCTCGTACAGATCACTTGGTCAGAATAATGATCACAAAATAAACTACCATTATGGATTCAAGACATTTTAACCCAATGTCCGGTAAACCCAATGACGGGAGAAATTTTCCTATTCGAAATTTCTCAAACTCTCAATTTAATCTTCTCACTCTAGAGAAGGTATCTCTCTTTCAATGTGCTTTAAGAGTTCTCTCTCTCTCTCTCATAATACCATTTTCACGTAGGCATTATTGAGTGAAGTTAAATCACAAATTATTCATATTAGAAGAGAGAAGGAAGGAGTTAATGGGAGTCTATTGGGGGTTACGGGAGTTATAGAGATAATGAGAGTTAATCCATTATCTCCAAATTCAAATTTAAAATTATTTGAATTCTCCCAATGATACCCCTACAAGGGCATTGCAACGAACAATACATCATCAAAATAATCACATATATAAGTCATTTACATTGAATGAATGAAACTTATATGTGTATAATTAATACGAAAATTTGTTTGTTTATTTGAATAATTAAATTAAATATTATTACAATGAAGAGATTTTAATGCACAGTGTTTTCGGAATACAAAATAATATATGAAAATATAACAAGACGTCTAAAATTTTTAAAAATACAAAAAATATCATCTCAATTATGAGATAAAGATATATATATATATATATATATATATATATATATAAAGTCAGCACATATGCGAATGAAACCTTGCTTCTTCAAGATTTGGGGTCAAAAATCAAAAGATCTCTTCCTTCGGGGCTACCCACTCTCATTTGTGCCACACCCAAGAGTAACCTCTCTCGGTCTCTCTCTTTCTCTCTCTCATTAGTGGCAGAAGAAGAACAAGATGAGCGGGAAGAGGTACAAGTGTCTTTACGTGTCTGTGGAGTGAGATAGAGATGATGTATAGAGTGAGAAAGAGAGTCTTGTGCAAAGAAAGAAAATTTTATTTCTCTCTCTCCTTCTTCTTTCAAATAAGGTTTATGTTTGAAGAAGATATTTCAAATTCTTTGTTAGTAGCTGACCTCAGAATGGGAAGATAGGTTTTTGGCCTTCACACTTAAAATTTTCTCCACTAAAACACTAAATGGGGCTCAAAATGTGTTTTGGAGAGGAAAAGTTGCAAAATGGATGCTTACTTGCCAGGGTTTGAAGATTCAAGCATCCTATCAATGATGAATAGAGGTGGAAAAGACAGTCTATAGTTACAACATTTCTTGGTTTTTTAAGCAAAATAGGGGCATGAATGTAGTCTTAAGAGCAAGAGATAAGGGACCTACCTATCAGAATTAATGAAGAAAGTTTAGAATTTCCTCTCTTGGCCTTCACGAGGGTGGAACAGAGGAGATGGTGTGGGTGTTGAACATCTCGAGTGGTTGGGGGTGTTTATAATGCTGAGGGAGCTTAAAAGGATAGAGGGAGATTCAAATTAGAGAGAAACAAAGAGGGATTGACAGAAAGATATTAAGAGAGAGGGAGAGAGAGAGAGCAGATTGGTGGGTACGTTTTGGATGGAGGAGAGAAAATTGCAATTTATAGAAGGTGATTTAGGTTGTCTAAGACCAAATACAACTGTTGAGGGTTTTGTAGAAATTGAGTTGCTAGAAAAGATTACATGTAACAATGGACATGTCTCATAATAATGATACTAAATTTTTTAATCAATTTTTTTAAAATTTTAGAATGAAAAAAATTATATTGGAAGAATTTTTTTGCCTGACAATGCCCAAATCAAATTAATCTGATCATCTAAATACTGATTGGTTATTTGCATGCGGATAACTTGGAATCACTCATCTAGGACCTATTCAATTAAGTGACCACTATTGATGCCCTGCAAAAATCTTTGAATTACTTACCCTCATCAAATCACAACATCAATTCAAGATTCTAACCATTTTTAACCATAGTTTTGAAACCTGAGACCAACCTAATTCCCATCTTGACCTCTACAAATTTGGGCTAGACGCAGTCGCTCGGACAATTGAATGAATCAATTAATAAAACAATAAATAATTTGCATATGACTTTGATGGTAAATTTAAATGTGCACCAGACAAAACTACTAACTTTAGACATTTGCAAAGTTATATGAATATTTTTTGAAAGTTTAGGGCTATTTTTATATTTATCCCTAAGTTTATAGGGTATTTTTGTACTTTTTCTAAATATTAAAATTATTACAAAAAATTAGATCATAATCTCAACATATATATATATATATCCCCACCTAGGGATGATAGTATCCAATCCCACCCGATAGATACTCAATTAATCTGATGTGACGAATCGTGTTTTTTTATTGAAAAATAGACTAGAGGCAAATTAAGGGCATTTTTTTAGAAGCAAGTTGGTTTGCATACGGATTTAACTCTTGAAAAATCTGACCTAATTCAACCCCATACTCAAATATAAATTTTAATAAAATAAATTTAAGATTTAACAATTTTTTTTCAAAATTGAAACCATTTCATCCCTAACTCTAATAGATTCATGCATGCACCATGCACACATAGCCTCCTCACTACTTTGCCTCCTTTCTCCTTCCCACCAGCGACCCCTCCTTTTGATTTTAGTTCAATCCCTTCTCCTTCGTTGACTTTGGTCAGATTTTGAAAACCCCAGAGGGATAAAGTTGATTTTAGAGAGAGAGAGAGAGAGAAGAGACGAAATCAATTTTTGAAAATCCTAGAGAGACGAAATTCCTGCCAACTCTAGTTGATGCCTCTTATCTCTTCTTTGTCTCTTCTTTTTTGTCTCTCTTCTACTTCGTCCCTTCAGAGCAAGGTAGAGCAGAGAACTCTAACTTTCATCTCTAGGCCCCCATGCATTGGCCTTCTCTCATATTCCTCCACAAAATTTAGTGTAAGTAACATCTTTTAGTGAAAGATACATCTTTTGTGATTGATAGTTCTTGTTTGAATGCCTTTAATTGCCTAAAGTTGAAATTGATTGAAACTCCTATTTTGCAACCACCTAGATAAAATTTGCCTTTTGAGATTTAATGTTAGGCAAGTGATGACACTGTAGTTATAGTTTTAAGTCAAACTGTAGATAAGAAATTTCATGTTATATATTATGCGAGTAGTACTATAAATGAAGCATAGAAATCATTCACAACCACTGAGAAGGAACTACTCAGTGCGATCTTTTCACTTGAGAAATTTTGGTCTTACTTGTTGCTTTTCAAGATTGTGATTTGTACTGACCATTCTGCACTTAAATATCTTATTTAAAAAAAATGCAAAACCTAGGTTGTTGCGTTGGATCCTTTTGTTACAAGAATTTGATATCAAGATATTAAACAAAAGGAGTAGAGAATGCAGCTGCTAACAATTTATCTTGATTAGAGGGAGATTTTGTTGAATCAATGATTGATCATCCTTTAAATGATTTTTTTCCTGATAAACATTTATTTTCTATTACTCCTACTGATGGGCTATGGTATGCTGACTTCGTTAATTATCTTGTTTGTAGGATTGTACCAGAGGAAATGACGTGTCATCAGAAAAATAAATTCTTGTCTGATGTACACCACTATCTTTGGGATGAGCCTTGCTTATATAAGATTTGTGGTGATAGTATCATTAGGAGATGTGTACCCCAACAAGAGATAAATAACATTTTTAGTTTTTGTTATGATAAGGAAGTTGGTGGTTATCATGGACCCTCTCATACAACAGCTAAGATACTTGAATTTGGATTTTATTGGGCCACTTTGTTTAAAAATGCTCACTCTTATGTTCATGCATGTAACCAATGTCAAAGAATTGGAAATATTTCTAATCATTATGAGATGTCTCTAAACAATATTTTAATTGTAGATATTTTTTTATGTATAGGGTATAGATTTATGGATCTTTTTCCAAAATCTATTAATAATGAGTTCATTTTAGTTATTGTGAACTATGTGAGTAAGTAGAAGCAATTGCATGTATGAAAAATGATGCTAAAACGGTATATAAATTTTTGAAGAAAAATATCTTTCCCCATTTTGGTTTTTCTAGAACCATAATTAGTGATGAACATTCACATTTTCGTAAAGATTTTGAAAAACTCTTAATTAAATATGGTGTAACTCATAACATTGCTTCCGCTTACCACCCCCAAACTAGTAGACAAGTTGAGATTTCAAATCGTGAGTCGAAAAGTATCTTGAAAAAAATTGTGAGTTTTTCTCATTAGAATCAGTCTATAAAATTAGATGATATATTTTGAATTTATAGGACAATATATAAATCTCTGATTGGTATGTCGCCATATCGTTTAGTTTATTGTAAGGCATGTTATTTACTTGTTGAATTAGAGCGTAAGGCATATTGGGTAATGAAATATCTAAACTTTGATTTGTCTTTTACAGATAAAGAACAAAAATTGTGATTAAATGAGTTAGAGGAATGTCGGAATGAAGCATATAAGAATATAAGGATTTATTAGGAAAAGACCAAGGCATGGCATGTTACGAAGATCAAGAAACAAGAGTTCGAGGTTGGAGATAATGTTTTATTATATAATTCTTGTTTGAGACTTTTCCAGGGAAGTTGAGATCGAGATGGTATGGATCATACATGGTGACACAAGTTTTCTCATATAAAACTATGGAGTTTTAAATGAACAAGATGAATCAAAGTCAATAAGCATCGTTTGAAGATCTATGAGGATGGAACCAACTTGAAAGAAGAGTCCAGAGGAAAGGAGGCAGCATATTTTAAGAGACTTTTCTGTTCTCTATTTTATTATTTTTATTTATCTTATATATTGCAAACAATGCTTAATTTAAGTGTGGGGGAGCATTTTGATTTTTGATTTTTCTTAAAAAAATTTTTCCAAAAAGGAAAAAGAATTTAGATTTTTGTGGAATTTTTTTCCATGTTAACAAAATTTTCTCGAGTTTTTTATTTCTTGTGTGTTACTTGATTTGAATTGAATTGTATGAACGATAATTTGTATTAGTGGTTATTTGGTGCATGATTAGCAATTTATCTTTTAGGGTTGATTTGAAAAATTGAGCTTGCAAGATTTACACAAATTTATCAAAATGAGGATTTGAGTATTAAAAAGCAATTTATTGTGCTCTTAATTTTTTTATTGAACATATATCACACATGGAATGAATATATTTTGAGACCACATTTTTTATTTTCATATACTAAAGTGATTAAGAAATCTAGTTTTAAACACTTTTTACTTTTGAAAAATACCATTCCAAACATTTTATATCCCGTAATTAATCCATTTGATTCTATATCTTTTTGTTTTTTGAATTAGCCATATAATTTACCTCATGACCTATTTTTTTCTAATTCTAAATTTTAAATCCGAATTCAGTAATACTTATAATTGATAGTATGACATTATATTTTTAAACATTATGTTCTTTTATTTATGTTGGAGTTATATATATATATTTTTATGCAATATCATGTTAAGTTAGTAAAAGAAAAAAAAAACAGCCAAATGTGAAAAAAAAAGAGAAAAAAAAAGAAATAGTGTTGGTTGAAAAAAAATGGAAAACAAAAGGGAAAAAATTGAGAAAAAGTATTTTTCATTTATTGTTCATTATTAGAGTTTTATTTCACATTCTTTACTTTGGATAAGTGATGCATTACATATTTCGAGTTGAAGTAATGTACATATTTTGAGATAAAAAATTGTGAAAATTTGTATTTTCTTTGCTTTGATATAAAGAATGTCATATCTTGATAGTTGAATATTTTTAGTTAATTATTTTTAATTTAACATTTATACCTATTTATCTTACTTTTAACCTTAACCCTTTTATAATCAAATAAAAGATTTTTTTATTGGTATATGGATTTTATATATTCAAATGGTGGAAATTTGATATATTAGCAAACTTATAATAATATCATCCCACTGTATTGATTTGAATGATACACTTATCCCTTTCATAAAATTGAGTATATAGAGTAGTCGAATCTTATTTCCTTTATCATATTTCTTTTTGCATTGACTGAATCAAGTGTGAGGGTATTTAAATTTTGTATTGTTCTTGATTTTAAGGAGACTATAAGAGATACAATAGTTTTTTCTGGTGCTAAATGTTACGAAGTATTGATTGTTTTGATTGCAATTCCGATTTGAACTTGTCATATGCATGATTAGGGATTTGAAAAAATTGAATTGGTTTTGGAAGAAAAATGTTTGTTATTTGTCTTGTTTGAGAACAAGTAAATATTCAAGTGTGGAGATATTTGATAGTAATAATTTTTATACATTTGTATTATATTATTTTAAACTTTATTTATAAATTCTAGGACTGTTATAAACTTTATTTTATGATTTTACACTAATTAATTCCATGAGTAATGATTTAGGAAATATTGTGTTTATTTTCTAATTTTGGACTACATAGACAGCTGTTAGTATTTTGGACATAACTTTTTGTTCCAACGTCTGATTGAGGTGATTCTTATTGCATTGGAAAGAAGACTTCAACGCTTACAAATAGCATATCCGAAAATTGGGCCGAAGTTACTGTAGTGCTGAAAATCAAATCCGTGCTGAAAAGTTTACTAATTCATGGGATTGCAAAAAATTTTTTCCATTACAACAAAAGAAAGTTTTCAAAACCGACGAAAAGAGAAAGTTTCTAAAAAATTACTTACAATTGACATTTTGACTAGGATTTTAATCTTATAAATAAAACCCTTTCTCGTAGGACAAAATATATAGAGAAAATACATAAAAAAGGAAGAAAGGTGAAGAAATAGAGAAAAAGGTGAAACCCTGGCAGCCGGCTTCCATTTCCTTCATTACGTGTAAAATGGTTATAATATTTTCTTTTTTTTTTGTTTTTCTTTTCAATGTTTATCTAATTTTTTTATTTCTAGAATTCGATGTATTCTATTTTTTGAGTAATTATATGACTTGATTTAATTTTTTCCTTCTAATTTTATTGGCATAATTATTATTGGATGGGATTTTATTATTAAACTAAAATTTTCATAATGTTTAGCCCTACGTTTTGCATGATTTGAAATCGAATGTATGCATGACCCAATATAATTGCATAAGATTAGTCTGTAGCAATAAAATATACATAAAATTATGAGTATGATTATTTGATTAATTTCATGTGTGGAGATTTAAGAGAAACTCTATATTATAGATTGCCCATAGAATTTAATACAATTCAATTTAATTAAAATTACATAATCATTGAGTTTTGGTTAGTCGCATTAGAGATTCATTGCATGACCATTAGATGAATCTAATTTTAAAAAAATTTTTATCATCAATAATAACTCATTAGACAATGAATGCAGGAATTGAAAAGATTCAACAATGTAAGAGACTAAAAATAAATAAAATCGATATTTTAGGAGTTTCTATCAGATTAGAGTTTCGTATCAATTAGAGTTTTTTTATTAATGGATTTTATTTTTAATAATTTTTAATATGTTCATAATTTTGATTCGATTTGTTCAACTTAGATAAATTTATTCATATTTAGTAATATGAAAAATTATTATGAGAACGACACTTGATCTCATCTCTATATACAATATTCAGGCTAAGGTATCTTTACCTCAATTTATCATTTAAAAACCGCCCATCACAGACTCAAATTCCTTGGGACAAATTCCCACAGCAACTGTCAAAGTTGTGTGAGGATCATTTCCTATGGGTGATGATCATATTGATGCATATGTATTGATCAATCTCCTTTTTATCGTTATTGGCTAGGGGATCTATTATGAGCCGACAACCGACATCAGTCGGAAATAGGCTTACTGCAACCGTCAAAAGTGGTAAGACTTGGATTCTCTTTTAACTTCAATATTTCTTGTTTTTTGTTGGGTAAATTATGATTCTTCTGATCTTTTGGACCGGGAAACAGATCACGAAATGTGACATTTTTGTTTAGGAGCCAACCACAGTAACTTCCATGGTGTCCGGATTTGGTTTTCCACATATCCCGTCTGTTCCATGTCCTGCTACTCAAGGTATCCCGACATTGCAGACCTCTTCACCTGCTTCTTAGGACGTGACCTCAAATGCTGACAGTGTTCCAGATTTAAAGCTTGTCCTAACTAATATTCTGCTAGCGAATGTGAGCATTTTAAACAAACTCTCTCAAGTAAGGGAAGTGATGAACTCTGCAGACTGCAGCACTTTATGCATAGACTCAGGTTGCACAGGGACCAACATTTAAACATTACCGGGGACAGCACAGGTTGCACCAGCTTCTGGTTCATTTACTTCAACAAATTCTAGTTTATGTATAGAGCCAATCAAGGTCGTTACAATTCTCAGACCTCAAGTTTATTTTTTTTTTTGGTTTTCACAATCGGTATCCAAACTTTACTCGATTAATCCGATTCGAACACTATAGGACCTATTTTTGAGTTGATTCTTTCAAATGGGGTAGAATATTCCTGACCACTAAACTCAAAGGAATTTGGTAGACCTCAGGTTTATTAGGCACAAAATAAAATTTAACATGTTAAGCAGATTTTTTTGTTTTTAGAATGTTTAGAGTTGGGTATGATTTTTTATTTTATTAATTTAAGTAAAATTAGGGTGGGATATGGATCACAGAATCAGGGTTTCAAGATAGATACGAAAGTATAAAAAAATCACATCATATCCGTCTCATTGTCGTTCCTATTCCACCAATAAAGCACAAAGTACAAGTCCAAATACTCCCCAAAAAAATCCCTTTAATTACATGAAAAACAGGATTGTCTTATTATCACAACAATAAGCTGTTATACAGAGGGAGTGCATGTTTAATGCTGTTTTTATTTGCAAGATATCGTAACTAGGATGGATTATTGTACTTACCATGACGGGAGTGAGGCTTTTGGCGTTGTTCTTTGTCATAATTATCATAAATTATGTTATCTTTTCTAAAATTTCTTTGGTACTTCCCCCTTTTGACCTCTCAAACCTCCTAAGCTGTACTTCATGTGCCAAAACTCCGCATAAGAATTGAGGAGCACAAAAATATAAAGATCAGATGTAATACAGTGGAATCATAGAGAACTGTGGACTAAAATCCTTATAAAAATGCACGAAATGGATGCATTTTTTAAAACCTATTAGTAAATAACCTTTAAAACTATGATCTCTTTAGAATGATTTTGATCCTTCTTTAGCGAAGTAATTTTAGTTTGTTTTTAAGATAAGAAGGTGAATTAATTCATTCTTTCTTCTCTAATATCAAGCTTATAATCATAAACTTCTTTCGATTAAGAACTAAATTATATTTTGAAAAATCAATTTTATTATGTAGTAATTGAATATTTAGTGGAGATAATAAAGTTAAAATTGGGAAAAAATAATTTTATCATGTAGTATTTTTTTTTTCTCAGTGACAGTTGAAGTGGAATAAGGAGGGTAATTAGTATGAAAATACAAAGCAGATCAATAACATTATAATATGGTATGGGGAGCGCTACTTCTCATGAGCAGTTCACTTCATATTTCACAATTTCATTTTCCCTTTTTCAGTCACATGAATGGAATATATATATTTTATATTTCATGACAACTATTCTTTTTTTCAGTTATATTATATAGATCACAAAAATTATAAAAATATATATATTTATAAAAATTTAAATATAAAATCTCAAAAAAAATACTTAAATAATAATTTTTTTGTCACTCAAATATTCTTATAAAAATGGCATTTATCCTATGTTTTAGAAAATAGTTTTGAACACAAAATTAATTTCAGAATTTCTTAATTAAAATTCAGAAAAGTGCTACATTTTTTTTTCCTGCGTTACTCTCATAATTTGAGATTTGTAAATGCTGCTTTGAGGCGTTTAGCATGTTCTTTGTGTTCCCAGGAAAAAAAAAAAGGCTTCATCAAATCAAACGTGCCCCGAATGAAATAGAGAATTTTCGTTTTACCAAATTCAAAATAGAGGAAAAATATAGCGCCAAGCATTTTCATCCCCCATTAGATCGCAGCCTAAGTTTTAACCCTAGCTCTCTTTCTCTGAATTCCATTTCAGTGAGAGAGAGAGAGATGAAATTCAAAGCATTTCTGACGGACAATGGCATAATCCAACTAGAGAAGCGCTTCATACCAGCCCTAGACAAAATGGGCAAAATCTGTCACATTTACTTGACCCCAGATCACTTCTTCATCCTCCATAATCTTCTCTCTCCTTCTTCTCCACAATCCATTGCCCAATTCAATGCCCTCTCTCTCTTCGACGACTACCGAATCTCCAGCCAATTCGATAACGTCATCGCCTTCTCCATCGATCTCCTTCTCCTCCTTCGCGCTCTCCGCTCCTCTTCTTCCATCTCCATCACTAACCCTACCCCTAATCCTAGTCGCTTCCAAATCAAGCTGGTAAAAAAATTACCGCCCAATTCGACAAACCCTCTTCCATTTTTGACATTTGAGTCCAAAGGGTACAAATCTGCAGTCATTCAGGACATACCCATTTCCAAACCCTTGTCTAGGTCAACTCTGGTTGAGTTGCAGGACGCATTGAATTCGGCGAATGAGATTCCCAAAACCCTAGTTCAGGTTCCTGATTTGGGTCAGTTGCAGAATTATGTGGACAGGTTGAAGAATGTGGGCGAATTGCTCAATGTCACTATTGGGAAATGTGGGGATTTGAATTTGCAGGTTTCGACAAGTTTGATCACTGTGGGTGCTGAGTTTAGGCGATTAACAGTTTTGGGGGAGAAAGCAAGTCGTGGGGTGGGTGAAGATAGAGATTTGAGTGCACAGACGAGGGCTAGGAGGGCAATAGAGAGAGGAGAAGCTGAGAGTGTGGAGGTTAGTTTGAAGCATTTTGGGAAGACTTTGCAGTATCATTTGGCGAAACCTGATTGCACCTTCTATGGAGTTGGGATGAATGGTGGTTGCTTGACTGTGATCTTTCAGTTCTTTGTGCCCGGTTCAAGGCAGACTGATAAGTCTATCAGTCTGCATTGTAGGCTTCCTGTGCTTGATCCTGGGGCTAGCTGAGTAGTTAACTGGTTCATGTTTGGTATCTTAATGTTTGCTGGTATTTTCTTCTTAATATAAAAACGAGACAAAGGTTGGTGGTGTATGTTCTGAATTAGTCGCTCTTTAGCTCTATGGAGAGCTGCTTTGTCCTGTGCTTGATTCTGGGTCTAGTTGAGCGGATTTGTCTTTGTTAGAGTCCAGCGATGACTTGAGAATGTACACAACCCTATGTGAGTTGTAAATCCTGAAATGAAATGAGCAGGAGTTCTTTGAGATACCGGTATTGTTGGGTTCAAGTTGCTTGCTTGATTGTGTTTCCTTGTGTTAAATATGCATTTGGTGTGCCTTGGACTACTGTTTTTATGCTTGATCTGTTGTTTTGGTTCACCATATATAGTTAAAAATTGCAATTCCGTAGGTCTATCTTCTGGTGGTCGGAATGTCTGAGTGACATATTTATCCACGATATGCACATGTTGAGTTTGTGATTAAAGAACTGTCAACTAAAAAATATTGACACTGAATACCTTGCATAGTGGCGGGTTGATGGACAAGCAATGTTGTTTTGATTCGGGATAAGTTGTTTGTGAGTAATTTGGTGGGAAATTGCACAATGAACACTAAAATAGGGGGAGAAACTTTAACGTGTGGGCATCTGAACAAATACCTTAAAGCTCTCAAGGCTATTAATATGTGGGTGAGAAATACCAAATGAGGACCAGAGCTTATTTAAGTTCAAATTCATACCAAGATACATAATTTCTAATTTCAGCTCCAAGTATTATATCACGCATCTCAGATGGTGCCAGGGCAGATGTGTTCACATCGTTTTTGTATGAAAGGTCGGAGAGTATAAGATCCCTCAGAGCAACCTCGACCTGCACAAATCGCTATTTAAGCATCCTCAATAGCTGCACTTCCACATTGTATTTGAAAAAAGAGAAGCAATCAAACATGTCAAAATGGATGAGAGAAAATTCAGCGAGTCTGATGTGGCTTTAACAGAAGGAATTAATGCCCACGTGGGGCATCTTTCCATAGTTGAAAAATAGAAATTTTTCCATTTTCCATATGCACAAATGGTAACTGATGGGATTTGAATTCCCTACCATTTGTAGTGACGGAGATATATAGAAACTAGGGCAAACCCAAGGAAGATAACAATTTTTCTTCTTTTGCACAAAAGAATTGTGGAGGCACAATTGAGAGAGAGGGAGAAAATTTTGTGAAAAGAATTTGTCACCGGATTTCGATTGCGATGTCGTGGTGCTGCGGTGATAGCTCGACTTTCGTGGTTATCATCCCGACAGCGAGGTCATTGGAGCGAGGTTCGTGGTTCCCTGGATTTTTGCAATTTACTTTTTGAGGTATGCCCAAAAACCCTAACCTTTTATGATTCTGAAAAATTTGCACGCTTCCGTATGTGTATGTGCATATAAATCCAACATTGGTATCAGAGCATAGGATTGGATTTATTAAATAATTTTCGGAATATTTTTGGGTATAAAAAATATGGAGTTGCATAAATGGGTTTCGGATCACGGGTGAGTTTCGTGAATCCGAATATACCGTGACGTTACCCATGTCACGTAGATCTTAAATATATTTTTTTCTGACTTTTTGGAGTATGTTTAAGTCATGAAAATTGAAGTTAAAGTTTTCGGCTTTAAGAGTGCCCAAAACTTAAAAATCTAGATCTATCCGTGTAAAGGGATTTTTGATTTAAATAAATGGCATATTTGTGTTCCATGTGCATTGATCTACGTTTTGACATGCATTATGCATTGATTCATTGCCGGAAACTGGGTTTTTCGGCGAGGCCGCGGAGGGCCAAAACTTGAATATATGATTCGCCGTGTTTAGGGTTTGAATCTTTCAAAAAAATGAGTTCGAAATATTTTTGGGAAGTCCAAATATATTCTCCGGTAGAAATTGTTGTAAAAAATTAGTCGGAAATGGGTTTTCGGAGAATCGGGTCGAAAAAACCCAGTTGCAGACCCGTCGGGTAAGGAAGAAAAGGTCCAGACCTGTTGGCGCTGCAACACACACGCCAGGAAGTGCATCTAGCAGGCGCGTGGAACTCACGTGCGAGCAAGGCGCGTGAGCCGGTCTGGGAACCGAGCGGGTTGGAGCGGGTCAAGACCCAACCCATGATCCAACACGAGTCGGGTCAGACACGACCCGTTCACCACAGTCGGGTCAACCTAACCCATTGATCGACCCGGCTGACTCGGCTTTGCGCGTGAGGGAGCTTGAGAACGCACCGCGACTGGGCGCACGTGGCAGCGCGTGATCTATGTGCGCGCGTGAGCCGAGCCGCGTGCAAGCGCGTGGCAGCCCGCGTGACACTCGCGCGCTTGAGCCAAGCCGCGCCAGGCGCGTGGCAGCGCGTGAAGAGCACACCGCGCGTTTGGCGAGTGATCCAGGCTCCTGCCGGCGCGTGGAGGCGCGTGGCAGGGCCTGCAGACTCGCCGCCGGTGCACGGCGGCGCGTGGGGACCCCGGCGGCGCGTCAGGTCGTCCAAAATTGATTTTTTCAATTTTTTTGGGTCCTATGTGCATATTTGTGACTATTTGTGGGATTTTGTGCGCCGAGTTAAAGTCCGGATGGTGAGATGAGGTCTCGGGTTGTGCTGTTTGGTGTCCGTTGACTCATATGTCACTTTGGGATCAATACTCGATTCATTTTGGATTGTTAATTCGTAGGGTGCACGAAATTGTGAAAATAAGCATTATTAGTCACTGACGTCTCTTTCTTTTTGTGTGACAGAGACAATGGCTGCGACAAAAAGTATCGTACTTGATCTCGTTAAGGGAGACAAGTTGTACGGTGATAATTTTGAGATTTGGCACTGTAAAGTTCAATTTGTCTTCGAGGAGCAGAACCTAGCGGAGGTTCTACTACACGAGATGACAGACCCCGGGGTGGGTGATACGCCTCAGGCGAAACTGGATGAGGAGGCGTATCGTGCATGGAAGAAGAAGGATGGCCAAGCTAGGGTCATCCTCCTTAGCAGCATGCACGATGATCTGATTCCAGTGTACGAGCAGTATCCTACTGCAATGTTGGTTTGGAGTGCTCTGAGAGAGCACCTTGGCTCCCGGTCAGCTCCTAAGCTGAGGATGCTGACTTATAGGTTTATCACCTATAAGAAAAGATCCGATCATACCATGAAGTAGCATTTGATGCATATGTCAAGTATGATCGCTTCTCTAAACAACATAGGGGAGCCAATATCTGATGAGCTTCAGGTACTGGGAGTAATCCAGTCCTTGCCTGACTTCTAGGATGTGGTAAAGACCTACCTCACGCACACTGAGAGTATTCGTACTTTCATGGATGTGTGTAGGCATTGTGAGCTCGAGGAGGAATGCCAGGAGGTGGCTAGGTCGGTTTCCGGTCATGCCTATGTGGCGGAGTCGAGTAAGGGCTCCAAGGGCGTCAAGCGTAAATGGCACAAACATGACAAGAAACCTAGCCAGGCTAAGAGGAAGCCATCAGCGAAAACCGTTGACAGAGGGCAGAAACGTAAGAAGAAGGAGCTCGACAAGAGCAGAGTCCGATGCTACGTTTGTGGCAAATCTGGGCATTTCGCTCGTGAGTGTACCGAGCGAAAGATATGTCCTTCTTCTTTACATGGTATGAGTTATGTTTCATCCACTGTGATGCTTACTAACTCTTCTCCTTTGTGGATTGTAGACTCAGGAGCCACCGACCATGTAGCTCGAGATAAGAGCGCATATGTGGAGTTCCACCGATTGAGTCCCAAAGCGAGGAGGCTGTACGTGGGGAACGGAGCATTTGTGGTTGTGAAGGGGATTGGTACATGCAAGCTGATGCTGCCAAGTAACCAAGTCCTATATCTGCATCATGTGCTGTATGCTCCCGAGATTCGGCGGAATCTCATATCTGTCCTTTGTTTAGATCGTTTAGGATACTCTGTCATTTTCAGAAATTTGAGTGTTTCTGTCATTCACGATAACTCTACTTTATGTACTGGTTTAGTCTATGATGGACTTTATGCGTTGGATTTGGTTTCCTTTAATACAATTTCTGATTTGTCTTCTATTGTGTATACATCTGATAGCATAGTTGATGATGTTTCTATTTGGCATAGTAAACTTGGCCACATAGGGCAAGAGAGAATGAACCGGTTAGCTACAAGTGGCTTGTTGGGCCCGCTAACCCGAATCGAGTTGCCCTTATGTGAGTTTTGCCTAACCGGCAAAGCGACAAAGAAACCATTTGGAAAAGCAATGAGGGCTGGGACCCCATTGCAATTGATCCACTCCGATATTTGTGGACCTATGAATGTGAGACCCCGAAACGGAGTCACGTATTTCATTATGTTCATAGATGATTACACGCGTTTCGGTTACGTCTACCTAATCTCGCACAATTCTGAGGCATTAGATTGCTTCAGGAGTTTTATCAGTGAGGTAGAAAACCAGTTAGACTTGAGAATTAAAACTCTCAGAACCGATAGAGGGCGTGAGTATTTGTCTGAGGAGTTTAAAGAGCTTTATTTCGAGAAAGGCATTACGAGACAGTTGACTATTCCTGCTACTCCCTAGCAGAATGGGGTAGCTGAGAGAAGGAATAGGACTCTGTTGGAGATGGTGAGATCGATGATGGCGCAGGCTAATTTGGCTATCTCCCACTAGGGACATGCATTGTTGACTACTACCTACGTTCTTAACCGTGTTCCAACCAAGTCCGTAGTCAGTACCCCATACGAGTTTTGGACAGAGAGGCAGCCTGACCTTAGCCATTTGAGACCATGGGGTTGTACCTTATACGTTCACGATTCCTCACACCCACACCGTAAGTTAGGCCCACGAGAAAAAAAATGTATCTTTGTAAGATACTCTGAACATTCTAAGGGACATGTGTTCCTAGGTGAAAGTACGGATGGCACGGTCTTCGAGATCGAATCTCGTAATGCTACGTTCCTAGAAAATGATTTCCCTAAGAGAGACGAAATCGATCAGGATTTCACATTTTATGAGATGGGTGAGCCTGACGGCCCAAGTAAGCCCAGGGGTGGGACACAAGAGCCTGAAAAGGATCTTGGTCTTAATGGGAATGACCCATCTCGAGGTGAGGAGGCTCCTCATCCTCGAAGGAGTAGTCGGGGACATGTTCCCCGACATTATTTTTTGATAAAGGATGAGATCCTCATCGTGACTCCCGAGGATGATGAGGAACCTCAAACCTTTGAGAAGACTCTCGAGAGTTCTATGAAGGACCAATGGCTAGAGGCCATGAAAGAGGAGATGGAATCAATGAAGGTTAATGGGGTCTGGGACCTAGTTGACCTACCTGAGGATAGAAGGGCCATAGGGAACAAGTGGGTTCTCAAAATCAAAAGAAAGGCTAACGGATCGATGGAAAGATACAAAGCCCGTCTAGTAACCAAGGGTTACACACAGACAAAGGGAATTGATTACGAGGAGACTTTCTCCCCCGTAGTCAAATTTATATCAATCCGTTTACTCTTGGTGATTGTTGCAAGCATGGATTTAGAGTTGTATCAGATGGATGTAAAGACCGCTTTCCTTAATGGAAATCTGGATGAGGAGATCTGCATGGAGCAGCCCTCTGGTTTCGTTCTAGTAGGTCATGAGGACAAGGTCTATCGACTTCGGAAGTCGATATATGGCCTAAAGCAATCATTCAGGCGGTGGTATCTAAGATTCCATGAGAAGGTGATATCTTATGGTTTTACAATGATCGAGGAGGATCATTGTGTTTACTTGATACGATCTGATAACTCTTTTGTGATCCTGTCCCTATATGTGGACGATATACTGTTGGCTAGGAACAACATTCAGTACCTGATGACGATCAAGACTTGGTTGTCATTGAGGTTCGACATGATCGACATGGGTGAAGCTGAGTTCATCCTTGGAGTTAAGATCTAAAGAGATCGATTGAGAAGAATGTTGGCTCTTTCACAAGAGATTTACATTAAGAAAATTCTCGAGCGCTTTGGGATGAGTGATTGTAATCCCATTGATACTCCAATCGCCAAATGTGATGGTCTGAGTCTTGAGATGTGTCCGAAAACTCAGGAAGTTATAAGGGAGATGCGTAAAATCTCTTATTCCAGCGCAGTAGGAAGTCTGATGTATGCGATGTTGTGTAACGACCAGACATATGTTACACAGTCGGTCTGGTGAGTATATATCAATCAAATCCTGGAAGGGGTTACTGGAGAGCAGTGAAAATGATTTTTAGATATCTCAAGGGAACTGCGAGCTACTCCTTGTGTTATGGGAGAGGTGATTTGCGTCTCATAGGATATTCAGACGCCGACTGGGGCGGTGATCTGGATAAACGCAAATCGACATCAGGTTTTGCCTTCTTGCTTAATGGCGGTGCTATTTCTTGGAGCAGCAAGAAGCAGACCTGTGTAGCTTTATCTACGATGGAGGCTGAGTTCGTGGCTTGCTCAGTCGCAGTTCAGGAGAGTGTTTAGCTCCGGAGACTATTAGATGACTTAGGCGTTGTGGCTGATAGTGGGATGCTAGTGATGATTTACTGTGATAATCAGGCTACTATCGCCTATACTCGAGACCTTAAGTATCATAGTAGGACCAAACACATCGATACCAAATATAATTTTGTTAGAGACATCATCGAGAAGGGTGAAGTGACCGTCAAGTATATCTCGACACATTGCATGGTGGTTGACCCCTTCACCAAACCCATCACTAGAGACTCATTTATAGCACATAGAGAGTCATTGGATTTGGGAATATTTTGATTTTTCTCATTGTACTAAACTGACGATGTGATACTTATTATATTTATATATGATTTTGTGCATTATTCAGTCATATTTATATTTTCTTAAATAATGCACTTATTTATATCATGTATATTTTTGATATGATAAAATATATATCAGGCAGGTGAGGTCGACTCTCTCACACGAGCGACCACCTCCAACTCTGAGTGAACAGAGATGATACAGTTTCTAGTCGTAAGAGGCATTGAGAGTGGCCCAGCTAGAACAAAAGTCGCCCTGATACGTGTTCAGGATGAGGTCATTTGGGATATGACCGACATGGAAATACCCACATCCATGTTGCCTGTGAGTAGCCAGATTTGAGATCTCAGATATCACTTGCGATAGTGATATTGTCTCTGAGACACTCTCTCTGAGATCTCTGGGTAAGGTCTTATGTGTAAACTGAGTCCCGTATCTGCACAGTGTTAAGAAATCTGACATATACCCTTTTGAGAAATAAGGGATTAACACTGTGGTATGTGTTTCATACCGCGTGTGATAGACGACTAGGGATAGTAGGAGCAATTACACGAGACGATGATCTATTCATGATCCCCGTTCCCACTGTGTGAGACCCGAGAACCATTGGGTGGGATCTCTAGTACCCTTATTTTACTTTCGACTGTCTCTAGAAATCTTGATTCAGTGTTTGCTACTTTAGTCTGTTTACCTATCGTCCGGAAGATAAATTAAGGTCTAAGGGGTAGGTCTAGGAAAGCAGCTGAATTGAGATCGATGGATTCGAGTTTGGGAAAGGAAGACCAATCTACATTATATCGTTGTGTTGTATTCACCGACCGATCTGTTACGTATATCCATGTTGGGATACGAACGTAATAGTGAATACACATTCGAGGATTTATTGGGGATGACTTTCAATGAGGAAAGTGACTCGAAGGATGTAAATGTGATGAGTTTGGGGTACAACGAGATATTTGTTTTTATTATTAACGGCGACTCCTCGAACATCCTAACAGGTGAATCGAGAAGTCTTTATTTGCAGGTGTACTCGCCAGTCGCACGACACCCAATCTAGTATGAAAATCCATAAAGGTGATACAGGAGATCGTATGAGCTGTGATCTCGTGATGGATGAAAATGCCCTCATTTGTAAGTAGGAGATATAGGAATTAATGCCCACGTGGGGCATCTTTCCATAGTTAGAAAATGGAAAATTTCTCACTTTTCATATGCACAAATGGTAACCGATGGGATTTGAATTCCCTACCATTTCTGGTGATGGAGGTATATGGAAACTAGGGCAAACCCTAGGAAGATAACAATTTTTCTTCTTTGCACAAAAGAATTGTGGAGGCACAATTGAGAGCGAGGGAGAAAATTCTGTGAAAAGAATTTGTCACCGGATTTCGATTGCGGTGTCGTGGTGCTGCGGTGATAGCTCGACTTTCGTGGTTATCATCCCGACGGCGAGGTCATTGGAGCGAGGTTCGTGGTTCCCCGGATTTTTGCAATCTACCTTTTGAGGTATGCCCAAAAACCCTAACCTTTTATGATTCCGAAAATTTTGTACGCTTCCGCATGTGTATGTGCATATAAATCCAATATTAACAAAACAGAACAATCAAAACTATAATCCAATTCCTAGACAAAACAAAAGGAGGGCAATTAGACAATCGACAAATAAGCATGCCCGTTAAAATTGCAAGAATACTTCCGTGGGTTAACAGAGTTATATGATGCAAAAGACCTGATTAAAAGCTCACCTTCATCCATTGATTACTGGTAAGAGAAGGCCAGACGTGATGTGGCGCTGTGACAACTGTCTGGTCAGAGTTACATAACATCTTTGCCCTCTCATTGTTAACATGCACGAAGAATCAAAATCAGACGAGAGAATGCTGTGGATGACTAGATGCTTTTCAACCAATCATTATAAATGAACCATCTGTTGTTCTGTAGCCTTAGAATTAGGTCATCAAACTTCTCAATCTTCAAGCAAGCCCGGAAAGGAAGCTGCAGCTCACTTCCCTTAATGACTATATTAGGAAAGTGATATGAATAAATTTAGTGTAATATTTGTGTTTAGTTTTATATTATTTTTGGATTAATATTGCATTAATTTTAAGTATTTGATGTATTAGATTTGTTGAAAGCCATTTATGAAAGAAAGTGGAGAAATTGAGCAAAATCGGTAATGATGCATGCAAAGAATGAATTTGGCCAGCAATGTGCAATTGTTAGCACGTGGGCATGCAAATATCAAGGGAGCCGGACGAAAATTGAAAAATTTATTGCTGAAATTATTTTACTTAAATTGAATTTTAAGAGTTTAGAAATTTGTGATTTTATTTAGTTTTTAAGTTGTAGACAATATTTGAAAATTTTCTTTCCTTTATTTTAGCAACTTAGAACTCCAAGTTTTATTTACCTTTTGGTAAAAAAGGTAAAAAGAGTGTCATTCTTCATTTTTAGGTAGGAAGTTGATTTGGAGTATGATTGTGTTGCCAATCTTGTAGGCAAGTAGGAGATTCACAAAAAAAAAAGGGATTTTTAAGTTATTTTAAAGGAGGAGGTCATTCATAAGTGGGGGCATTCTCTATTCTCTTCTCTCTGGCGGCTACTACTCGGAGGATCAAGGGACGGCTCCCCTCTGTTTATTTATCTCTATTGTTCTCCAACTTTAATGTTGAATAAAATTTTTATGAGTTTTTTTTTTCCTAATATCTTCATTTTAATTTATTTTCTAGTTGAACGTTAGCGAAAATTTTGATTCATGATATTGTGAGATCTAAATGTGTTATTTCTTTCAATAATTATAGATATTTATTTAATTCCTGTAATTCTTGGATCATGATTTTTTAGAATTTATTAAATAGTGATAAATATTTAATAGTTCTAAAACAATCTACAACTAATTAAAACGGTGAATCTGTAATTGTTTGTTAGTTTTAATAAAGTGGTAAATAACATTTATAACATGGAATTGAATAATTTAATTTAAATGAACTCGTCGTGTATTTGTTAATTAGAATTAGATCTCTCTAAATCTTAATACTGTTGAGATTTTAAATTCTAAAATGTTCTCTAGAATTGATTCTCGATTAGGGAAATAATTAATGAATTTTTCTTGATTATCAATAAAATAAGGAGAGATTGGTTGTTTGGCGTTTATCGACTACTATAACCAGTTTATGTATGTGTTGTTGAATTATCTTTGAATCGAGAATCAATCAATTGAATCAAAGTGGAAACAAACCCTTCAACTAGGTTATTATATGGTGATTTTTAATCCTTTAATTTTGCCTCACCTTATTTTACCGATTGTTGCTTTAATTTCAATTCGTTATTTATTTTAATTTGTAGGTTATATTTAGTTAATTTGAAAGCCCCTGAATCCTGATTTTTATTTTATTTTCTCAAAAGAGATAACTCATAGAGAAAAAGGTTAACATTTTTATGTGATTTGGAATGTTGGCTATATTGAGCACATGTGGGTGACATGAACAAGAATTTTTGGTGTGCTATTTGTGTTGGGCGAATGTGTTATCGCAAAAAGAATCGTGTGATTAGTTGTATATTTTTTTTGGTACATTTTAATCCTTGATATTTTCTTTTATCCTACACCAAACTCTAACCACATTACAACCAAATGAAAAACGTTTAGATTGATGCATGAAACTCAAAATTCTAAGTGGTGAGATTTTATATATTTGCAAGCATATGGTAATGTCAATTCCAATGTGTTGATTTGAGTGTTGTAGATATATTCTTCACCCTCCTTTTGAGTGAATTTGAGTGAATCCTTGGAGACGATTGTCGAATCTTGCTGTTTCGATTTCATAAGAGACTGTTGGGATGTGCGGTGGTTGTTTTGGTGTATAACATCGTGAAATACTTACTATTTCGATTATATTTTCGGTTTAACTCTTTTGGTATTTATTGACTTGGGGACTTAGAAGAAAAAAATAGATTAGTTAGTTTAATTTTATTTGAGTTAGAGATGCTTGAAGACAAGTATCATTTAGGTGTGGGGGAATTCGATAGGAATAAATTTAGTGTAATATTTGTGTTTTGTTTTATATTATTTTGGATTAATATTACACCAATTTTAAGTATTTGATATATTAAATTTGTTGGAGGCCATTTATGAAGAAAAGTGGAGAAATTGAGCAAAATCGGTAATAATACATGTAAAGAAGGAACTTGGCAAGCAATGCGCAATTGTTAGCACGTGGGCACGCAAATATCAAGGGAGTTGGACGAAAATTGAAAAATTGAATGCTAGAATTCTTTTACTTAAATTGAATTTTGGGAATTTAGAAATTTATAATTTTATTTAGTTTTAAATTGTAGATAATATTTGAAAGTTTCCTTTCCTTTATTTTAGTAACTTAGAACTCCAAGTTTTATTTACCTTTTGGTAAAAAAGGTAAAAAGAGTGTCATTCTTTAATTATAGGTTGGAAGTTGATTTAGAGTGTGATTGTGTTGCCAATCACGTAGGCAAGTAGAGATTCACATAAAAAAGAGGGATTTTTAGGTTATTTTAAAGGAGGAGGTCATTTAGAAGTTGGGGCATTCTCTATTCTCTCTTCTCTTGGGGCTACTGCTTGGAGGAAGAAGGGACGGCTCTCTTTTGTTTATTTCTCTCTATTATTCTGAAACTTTAATATTGAATAAAATTTTTGTGAGTTTTTTTTTTTTTTTTTTTCTGATAACTTCATTTTAATTTATTTTCTAGTTAAAGGTTAGTGGAAACTTTGATTCATGACATTATGAGATCTAAATGTGCTATTTCTTTCAACAATCATAGGTATTTATTTAATTCCTGTATTTCATGGATCATGATTTTCTAGAATTTATTGAATAGTAGTCAATATTTAATAATTCTAAAATAATCTACAACTAATTAAAATGGCAAATTCGTAATTGTTTGTTAATTTTAATAAAGTGGTGAATGACATTTATATCATAGAATTGAATAATTTAATTTAAATGAATCCGTCGTGCGTTTATTAATTAGAATTGGATCTCTTTAAATTTTAATACTGTTGAAACTTTAAATCTTTAGAGTTTTTTTAGGGTTGACTTTCGATTAGGGAAATAATTAACGAATTTTTCTTAATTATCGACAAAATAATGAGAGATTGGTCGTTTGACGTTTGTTGACGACTATAACCAGTTTATTTATGTGTTGTTGATTTATTCTTGAATCGAAAATCAATCGATTGAATCAAAGTAGAAACGAACCTTCAACTAGGTTATTTTATCGTGATTGTTAATCTTTTAATTTTGCCTCACCTTATTTTGCCAATTGTTGCTTTAATTTCAATCCTTTATTTATTTTAATTTATAGGTTATTTAGTTAATTTGAAAATCCCTTAATTTTGATTTTTTTTTAATTTTTTTTTATAAAGTAGATATTTATTTTTGGTTGTTTAACAACCGCTTAGAAAGTCAAGCAAATGAATCTCCAAAGGATCCGACATTGCTTTATGAGTGGCAATGATTTGCTTTGGCTGTTCTTCCAATGATGACCACACAACAGCAGCAACTTTTTCAGATGTTTTCCGCTCGTCCAGCTGGCCGAGACACTTTTGTCCTGCCCAGACACTTGTTGTAGATGACCTGCAAAACAGCTGGTCATCATTAGAACTAGTTTTTCACAATGAAAAACCAAAGGATTCGTCTGAAAAATCTGACCTTCAAAAAGAGTTGCCCAGTTATATCAAGTCCCCATTTACAATTTTTGTAAAAGTTGTTGATCCAGAAGACATAAAAATCTGCCTCACAACTTTCAAAGACTCATGTGCTCATCATCAACATGTACAAAAACAACAGCAGTCCTTTTCTTTGTCTGCTCCTGCAAATTCCAAACTACATCTCTTGTATTACTGAATCTTCTCGAGTCATTTGTATTTTAGGACATTATGAAAGAAAAAGATTGAAAACAACGCAGCCTGCCTCAGTAAAAGTTTTATCTGGAGAAAGAGAACAAGCACATTTCAAAACAAATGGAAAAGCATTATAAGGAAGGAACAAGTTAGGGAGTTAATAGGAGGAAGACCAGGTTCTAAAGGACCTAGGCTTGACAACATTGTGAAACTGAGATCTTTCACCAGGTGTCTTGTTATATCATTTCAAACCTCAGACTTAATATGCAATTGGGCAACTAATGTCAATAAGGAAATAAAATAATGTTGGAAATGATAAAGCAAAACTAATAGGACAGGGAGGACTATGAGGTCAGAAAAGATGCAACTGAGCCTAGAACCATATAGTTAATTTAAAACGTTCCTGAGTGAAAATTTTGTGATATACTCCAACTATAAGTTATGCTACTAAACAAAGAAAATGTAGGCATGGTTAAAATTATTGCACACAACACACACAGATGGAAAATGAAAATCAATTCAGAAAAGTAGAAAAGAAAATAAAAGTGAGTCCTAGAAAATGTGTGCCACACTACCAAACAGATCAATAAACATGCATGATGCTCCTATATATGCAGTAAAATATACATACATATATTCTGAAGTGCAGGCTCAATCTAGTTACTGTTTGTCTCCTTCATTCCATAAATATTGCTCCAGATATGCAGCTGTAATATTTTCTAGAGGTTCAAATTCGTAAACTAGAATCAGATAGCTGTAAAAGTCCATGAACTTGATGCCAACCTGCAAAACAGTTCATTCTTTTTCAAATCAATTCGCTAAACTACTTAAATGTCACAGAAAAGAAGAATATGGAGGAAGTGGATTATTACCTCCTTAAAGGCATGCTGAATATGCAACTGTCATTTGATATGTGACAAAGCCTCATAAGGATTGTCATAAGCTTGTTCAATAAGATCCAACTCCTCTTCTTGGCATTTATTAATCTCACTGTCCACACTATAAGATTCCTCCAACCTCTCAAGATCCAGGATAAAAAGCTTCTTGTGATGCTTGTAAGAGAGTGGAGGGAAAAGAATTGAAGAGAACTTTCTGAAATCCAACCAATGAACAGTGGTGTAAATAGCCACACTTTCTTCTGGAGTGACATATGTACTATCTTTCATATAATTTTGTTGCCGTTCCTACAATGATTAAAACCAATAGAACATAAACTGCAGATCCAATACACCTGGAAATACTTAAGGCAAGCTACTTGTTGTAAATGCGATAAAAATATCTGATACAGACATAGCTAGCATTGAAAAAAGGGAAGAATTAAATCAGCTCACGAAGATCAATATGTACATGTTCTGCTTTCAGCCAGAGGTGTGTCAATCTTCTCAGATTCTTTCTGCAAACTGTTTCATCAACTGTTGCACCCATTCTAATACGTTCACAGTTATAATGAGCCACATCGGTCCACAAATCAGCTTTTGATTTGCCATAACAAAGAATTAGTGGACCAAATAGCTGGTTAGTGGACATTGTGTGATAAATTTGTGTTATGTAGTTAGTATGCAGTTTGGTAGGACAATTGCACTATGAACACAACTTAGGGGGCAAAACTATAATATGTGGACATCAGAACAAACAGCCTAAAGCTAAGGGCTTTAAAATGTGGTTGATAGACACGAAATTAAAACTGTAGTTTCTTTATGTTGGCTTAGACTCGGACCAAACTCAGCTTGGATTTAACAATGCTTTGAAATCATATAATGGCTTTCTTTCCTACTTTGAGAATTCCTGTTTTACAAATAAATGAAATTCTAATTATAACAAGTCATCCAATATTTTAGCCTCACCAGTAATCTTTACAAGAACATGAACCATGTCTAAAGTGGTGCTATCGAGTTAGGTCCCTTATGATGACTTCCCTCTCATACATCTTTGATGCCAGCTTTGCTACATTGTGGCAATCCACATACATTCTGAGGTTCTTTACAATTCTAATGGCTACCCCAGGCTTACAACTGATTAATCCAAAAGCCATAGCCAATTTCTCACTGTGATGATAAAGGGCATTTTCCCTTCCTCTCCTGTATTAAGGAAGACCTCCAATGTATCAGGCATATATCCTGCCTTTTTCAGGTCCTTTGCCATTTTCTCCAACTTTACATAGATTTCTTTAGATTGGGGGTGTGACTCGTCCCCTGCAAGAAATTCTTGAACAAGCCCATTCATCTCTATCATACTGCAACCAGGGATTTTCTTTATTCCACTACCCAACGTTAATTTTCTTACTTGACGCAAATTCTCCCATTGATCACAAGCAGCATATAGACAGTCCCATTTTCAGGATCCAAGTCAAGGAGCACCTTAGCTGCCATTTCTGCCAATTCTGCTTCTTTATGAACCCTACAAGCACCAAGAAGGGCACCCCAAACAATTGAATTTGGTTTTATCATCATATTCTTTATGATCTCGTATGCTTCTCTTAGTCGCCCAGCTCATCCAAGTAGATCAACCAGGCACCCATAATGTGCTACATTGGGTTCGATGCCATGTTCTGTAGTCATGCTAGAGAAAAACTTCCTACCTTCATCAACCATGCCTGTGTGAGTACAAGCACAAAGAACGCCTATATAGGTTATCTCATCGGACTTTATTGCAGCTCTTAACATCTGAGTGAACATATCAAGAGCTTCTTCTCCCATCCATTTATGGCAAGTCCCACAATCGCAGCAGTCCATGAAAACTTATCCCTGCAATGCATTTTTTTAAATACCATCATTGTTTTTTTCCACATTTCCACATGTAAAGTACATGTTTATCAAAGCATTCACCACAAAAGCATCATTTTTTTATCTTGTTCTTGCCACACAAGTTGCAAGAATGCTGACAATGGTGAATTCATCTGGTTTTATATTTGCATTTTGCATCTGGCGGAATAATATCAAAGCCTCTTTGTATCTGTTGACTTGAAGGTCTCCATCTATTAAGGCTGTCCACGATATTGCATCCCTTGTAGGCATCACATCAAAGTACTTCTGTGCCAAATCAACTTGTCCCAGAGTGGCAAAGCCTTTGACAATTGCAGTCCATGAGACAATATCCCGGTTGTTCATGCTCTCAAATACTCCAAGAGCCGCATCCATCTTTCCACAACCTGCATACATATCAATCAAGGCATTCTGTAATATCAAGTGAGGCTCAACTGTACCATCTTTTAGATTCTGATAAGCGTGCTCCCCTGCATTCAAATCCTTCAATATGGAGAAGGCAGATAGCACTGAAACATGAGTAATTGAGGAGGGCAACACTCTCTCATTCTCCATTTCATCAAAAAGCCACCGCGATTGCTCAAATTGCTTACTCCTATGATAACCTGAAGTCATTGCATTCCAAGCAACTACATCCTTCTTCAAACTCAAAAACTCTCTACGAGCAACATCAATTTTGTTACACAATGAATACATGTGAATCAAAGCATTTTGTACAAACTCATTAGCACCAAAACCAAACTTAACAATATGATAGTGCAATTCTTCCCCAAAATCTCGACCTATATATCCCGAGTAAACCTTTTGAGCAAGAATGGGCATGTATAATCGTCAGACTTTGCTTCTCTCTCCTACACTTGTACATACATATACACTGCCAACTCAGGACGACTAATTCTGGAATAGCCCTTTATCATAGTATTCCATATGAACATATTTGGTTCGGAAATTCTGTCATACAAAAGATGGGCGTATTCCATATCCCCTTCTACATTAGTATAACAGAAGGCGATAATCTTACTTTGGACAACTGGGTCTAAGGACGTGTGATTTTATGGCTTGGGAGTGAATTTCCTTAAGTTTTTCCATTGATCTGCAATTTTCAAATAGAGTTAAAATTGTGGGTAATGAACTTCTTTGAGGTTTGGCGTGATTCTGGAGAACTGTAGGTAAATGGTTTGGAGTTGGGGAACTCCATGTCTTAGAGATCATAATCTTGAAGATCAAAGGTTAGATAGTTAAAGAGGTAAAATCTGAACAAAATTTTGTCTTCGAAGGAAATGTGAATGGCATCAACGCATGGTGAATTGAATTTTAGGCTGTTCAAGCATGTAGCTAAGATTTTTCTCTAGAACATTTATATATGTCGATGACGAATTTGGGATTTTTTTTTGCATATTTAATTAAAGGAAAAAAACTTTGTTGCAAAGAGAAAATTTAATATTTGAGTTGATTACTTGTTTAGTTTTTGAATTTTATTCCGAATTTACAAATTTATCCCTGAACTTCAAAATGTTATGGATGAGGACCTACACATAAAAAATCGTTACTTGTTGGTCCTTTCGTTAGTGACGGCACCAACCTGTCCGTTAATTGCTGAGCTAGTCGAACGATGAAAATGATCTAGATGTCGCGTGTTTGGGTTTTGCTGGCGTGTCTGATGAAACGTCGATAGTCAACTATGCTTATAATGCCACGTAAGATAATTTGCTGATGTGACATGACACGTCAGCTAGATTACTTACGTTTCCTTGCCATGTTATTTTATTTCTGGCTCCATTTTTCTCTCCATAGCGTGGGTTACAAAGAGGTTAGTTAGTTTATAATAAAAAAAAAAAGAACGAAAAAGTGTTAAAGAAGGCGAACACAAGTCGAAGGATTGGTTTGAGAGAGGCGGAGAACATTCATCCAACATCCAGAGGAAAGAGAGTTAGGGTTTTTGGGCAAGATTCGGAGGGTTTAGTGTTCTAGAAGAAAACGAATTTAGGGTTTGGGTTCTTGCAATATCCTTATGAAGGAGGGTTAGGTTTTGGGCACTGTTTTCAATCATATGTTTCTCACCAAAGCAACAGCCATACAATGTCATCATCAAGTATGGTAGAAGGTACCTTGAAGTGCAGATGCAATTTCGATACTGTTTTGGTGACTTCATGATCAAGATGAAATCCATCACGAAGGTTCTATGGTTGCCCTAATTTTTTGGTATGTGGAAACTTATTTTGCTAAAACATAATTTTTGGAATATGTTTGCCATAAATTTAATTGTGATGAACGTTAATGTCTCTTGTAGGAAGGTAACGCTTGCAATTTTTTTGAATGGTATGATCCACCATTTTGCCCTCGAACAGTAGAAGTCATTCATGGGCTGAAAAAAAAAGTTGAAAAGCTGAAAATTGTACGGAACTCTATAGTAGCTGATTGGAGTTTGAGAATGCAGGATACACAAAACACCATTGACAGGTTAAAGAAAGAAAACAATCATTTGTTGCGCTGTGTTGAAGAGCTTGAGGAATGAATTTGTCGATGAAGGAGGATATTTGGAGGTTGCAGGAGATGCAAGAGACAGTTAAATACAGTTGGAAAAATTTCATACGCATAGGTGGAATATTGTCAATGGGAGTGCTGTTTTTTGATATTTTTGTATAAAGCTGGATAGGCAAGGAGTTTGGTTGCTGTAAGTACTAATGTAATGCGGGTGGTTTTTTTTATTTTTATTATTATTATTTTTTGGAATCTTATAACACTAATATTATGTAATGGCGGTGGTTTATGAAGATTGTAATATTATCTTTGGTTAGAAATGCATGAACAACATGATACTAATGTTCTAAGTTTGCATTCTGAGTCAAGAAGAAAACATCATATTCTGAGTTTGACAACACCATCGAGAACCTAATCACAATCTGGAGTTTAGAAGAAAAGAACATGACAACATCACAATCTGAGTTAAAAAAATTGCACTTCATTTGCAATTATGAGTTATACAATATCATAAAGTTCCTAAATAGAGTTCTGAGCATTCAAACATAAGAAATTGTTAAAAACATTAAAAGTAGAATCTGATTACAACTTTTACAATACAAGTCTTGCTAAAACGTCAGAAATTGTTCAAAACATTAAAAATTTACAACATTGTCTTCTGAACTAGGAGTAAGGTTGCTGGGATGCTTATGAAGCAGGTTGGTTTTTGAAGTGCTGGGAAGAAGGTTCCTATGACCGTTGTGATGGAAGTTGGCTTTTGGGAAGAAGGTGTTGTTGCTTGAGACCCTTGTGATGGAGGTTGCCTTCTGAAGAGGTGGGAAGAAGGTGCTGGTGCCTGTGACCCTTGGCTTCTGAACTGTTGGAAAGATGGTAGCTGTGATCCTTGTGATGTACCACATTGTTGGCCCTGCACGGAATGTCAATAGATTAGTTGTTCGTCTATTTAAAACTACAAGCATAGTATGGATTCATGAAACTAATCATTTACCTAGTTTGCATTTGAGTTGCATGACCTCTTGTTGTGTCCTGCTTGCTTGCAAATAGTATACTTGATGATGGTTCCAATTCTAGAAAGTGTATGAGGATTTCTAGGTGGGATATCAGTGGGCTCCTTTCTCTTTTTTTTTTTTTTTTTTTTTTTTTTTTTATGGCCTTCTAGCATTTCTTTTATAGTTAGGAGACAACAAGCTTGGGAGTTGACATTTGTCCTATACAATTGGTTTATTACAAGAATAAATAATAGATGCATAGTACTTCACATAACATGCTAAAGTATAACAATTAGATACATATTTCTCTGATTTTTCTCTACAAAGAATATACAACTAATTGCATGGACACAAGGAATGCCACATAAATCCCATGCTCTACAGCTACAGGTCCTGTTATCCAAATCAACAATAAATTTATTGAAAAATGATGTCACCTTATATATCCCACCACCTACTAAGGTTGAAACCAATGTCTACGTAGTTTCTTCTGGTTTTCAAGTTTCCTTTGAATGACAGGACAAATATCACCATGGAAAAATGATATTGTGGTCCTATTTTGAGAAAATTTTGATATCAACCCACATCTAACTACCTCTAACAAGCTGATAATAGGCATGTCTCTTGTCTCCAAAATCTTAGTATTGAATGATTCACAAATATTGTTAATGAGTAAATCACACTTACTGTAACAAAAAAATGCAGACTGTATCCATGTATGAGTTGGCTTCTCCATGAGCCAAGTATAGGCAGCAGCATCTGAGGTCTGAATCTCTTTCATCACTCAAATGAACTCAGTCTCATATGTGAACTTGGCAGCAGCATAGAACACGTTCTTCAACTCCAGGTCTTTGAATTTCTTGTGAAAATTATTATACAAATATCGCACACAGATTCTATGTTCAGAATGTGGAGATAGGGTTGAAATAACATTAATTAGTCCCTGCGGAGAAACATGTTCACAAAGTTGAAGGATATGGAGACAGAGTTGAAATATCATAAAAAGTGAATGAATAATTGTCCAGTTTTGTACATTTTACTGGTCAAACTGAAAGTCCATTTCCTATCATCTCCAATCAAGTAAGTGTTGCAGGAACCACATCTAAGAATTTGTCTCCTCCAACTCCACAATTATAAAAGTTAGTGGAAAAATTCTATCATTTAAGTTTTTTCCAATCGCAACCAGGAACTGACCTCTATAACTAGATTTCAGAAAATATCCATCCAATCCAATAAATGGTCTATAAGCTGCCAAAAGTCCCTTCTTATAGGCCTCTCGACAAATGTACAATCTTTTGAAAATTGAAGATAGAGGATATTTGATAGATAAGGGATGCTCATCACTACAAGGTAAATGACTCTCTATTTTACAAGTACTACCCTTGTTTGTTCTCAAAAGCTCTTCAAAATATGGTCTTAACAAAAAGAATTGCTCTTTAACTTGTCCTTGGGCTAGTTCTTAGCCATAACTTTTGCCCTCCATGCTTTCACTCTCCCACAACCATAAATTTCTCTTTAGCCTTTTGTTGAAGACTGTGCATTTTTATGTTAGGATCACTTTGTATACTCTTGACCCATTTTTCTACAACCCACTTAGCTGATGCGTGCTTATTATTTCAACTTCTAGCACAGCTATATTTAGGTTTACATGTCACCACCACTGCTGTCTTCTCATGATCTCGAACCTTTTTTTACATACACCAACCAATCACAACTCTCAATACATCTAACTCTCACTCTATTCTTGTCATTTTTAACAAATCTTAAATTTCTTTCACTGTACACTGCATAATCTATCACTACTTAAAATTTTTAGACTTCCATAAATCTGGCCATGCTTGAATTCAATAAATTTAGGGTTATAATTTCTCTTGAACTCTTCATATCTACGTTTTCCTCCACCCTTATCCCCTTCATCATTACTTCCAGCCTCTCTCATTGTGTATTCTAACTCTGAATCCTCATCTGCCTCATTCCAATCAGAAAAATGAACCCGTCTTAAGTTTTCATCTTCTTGTGGTTGTACAAGGCCCTTTTTATCACTTGCATTGGGATCTTCACTTTCTATAGGATTATCCCCGCATATTGAATCCTCCCCTTCTTCTTCCCTTGAGATCTCATCATCACTTTGTTTAGAATCACTACTCACTAAATTCTCAAAACTAAAAACCTCATTTTCCCCATTGTCTCCATTATTTTTATTAAATAATTCAGCCTCATTTTCTAATACACAAGCATCATCAACACCATGTTCTATATAAAAATGAACTTTCTCATTTTTTTTTCCTTTTATCCAAATAACATAACAATGCAGAATCGGTTAAGATTGGGATGAAATCATCTCCAGACAAACATATCCATGACCTTACATAATTTTTATAACCTAACTCTCCTATCATGTGCCCTAATTCAAATATTGACATTCTATTCTTATCACAATTATCAATATATGTTATATCACCACCTTCGTAGCTAATTGTTTCTACCAATTTACCACCATGATGTACTGTAGTTGTGAATTTGGTTGAATCCATATTTGAGGAATGAAAAATTATGAAAAATGCTAAGACACTATTCACAGAGCATTTAAACAATTTCAATAATCTCGGCATAAATTTATTCAACTGGAGCATAATACAATTTATTAATAGAATATTAACAAAATATAATACAGAGTTTATAACAATATAAACAATTTCAATATAAACAAAAATTATAGATTAAATAACATTTTATTAACAATAATAAAGAAACCCTAATTTTTAAAACTTGAAACTCTAATATTTAATGAACCATAATAATACAGACTTAATTATATTTTATTAATAAGTTTAAAAAAACAACTTTTTCAAAATCCTAGTTTTTCTGTTTTTCAGAAACCCTAATTTTTTCAAAACTCTAATTTTAAACACTTTAAATTACAGCAGTGGAAATAGTACGGTTAGATTTCATATGTTATATGGAGCCCACCTTCAGGAAATAATTACAATCACAGTCGCAAACCAAGGATCGGGACCACAAGCCTTAATTTTTAAATGGAAAGTAAAGCAAAAGCAAAAACCAAACATGGACTTCTTCTCGACACTAAAAATCAACTATTGTTTTCTTCGATTACAGTAAAAAATCCCTAATCTTCACTACTCCGACTGTTGTTTCCTTCGAATACAATAAAAAATCCCTAATCTTCATTAACCCTATTCGACGAGTTACCTTCACTTTCTCGTCGCCTATGAATGTTCTGTCGTTCTCTCTTCCTTTTGTTTTTACTTTATTCAGACTTAACCTCTTGATTTTTACCCCTTCGAAAATGTAAGCAGCCTAGCTGACTTGTCATGCTACGTTAGCAAATTATCTGATGTGGCATCATAAACACAGTTGACTACCGATGTGTCATCAGACACACCAGCAAAACCCAAACACGCGGCATCCAAATCATCTCCATCGTTCGATTAGCTCAGCAGTTAATGGACAGATCGGCGCCGTCACTAACGGAGGGACCAACAAGTAACGATTTTTGAAGTATACGTCCTCATCGGTAGCGTTTTAAGGTTTAGGGACGAATTTATGAATTCGGGATAAAATTCAAGAACTAAACAAGTAATTAACTCTTTAATATTTTGTACAAAGAATGAACCTTTATTTGTGTGTGTGTTTATGTATAGAATTGTATAGTATAGAGTCATGGAAAAGTGCTTAAAATACACAAATGTAAAAAATAAAAATTATGGAACAAGGTCTTGAGTGCAGCGACAACTGATTTTTAGCAATGGAAATAATATTTCAAAAAATTGCTATAGCCCTAATTTTGTCATGGTCATAGCAAAATCAGCCCTTTATTTTTAATGAAAACATTGATTATATATATTACATTAAACTTTCATGTGCAAAAATTTTTCAACACGTCTCCTGTTTTTAAAATATTTTCAAAATATTTTAATATTCTAAATTAATTAATTTTATATAAAAATTTTTATATTTTTATATTTTTATATCTACACATTATTTCATATTTAAAAATTATTTATTTATTTAATTATAACTTTTATTTTTATATTATTTGTCTTGTAACTAATAATTACATATTATATAATTCTATTAAATATAATGATTCTATTATTTTTATAAAATAATTAATATTTATATAATTTTTTTATATTTATACGTTTTGTCATATTTCCATTTTTCTATATTTTTATCATATGATATTTTCTTATATCATTATGTATCCATTTTCGTTTATTCATTTTCATACAACTTAGATATTAAGCTCCTTATCAATCATCTCTTTAAAGAAAAATATATCAAAACCATAAAGTCTAAAAAAGGCAATAAAAATGATTGAACAGTTTTTACGTTGTAGATTAGTTTATTTTTTTTTTAGTTTTTATTATCGGTATCCAAAATTTATTTGATTAATTCAATTCAAGTACTGTGAAATATATTTTAAGAGTTGGCTCTTTCAAATTTTTTTTCATCATTTTTAAAATTTGAATTCGAGATTTTTATTTAAAAAAATAGAGTATCCAACAACTCAACTCAAAAAACTCTTATTACGCTGTAGATTTGTTTAGGATTACAAAGAAAAACAAATTTCTTCTTGTTCTCAACATCAGGCCTATCTTTTGCAAATTGAGAAATTATGTTTCGGAATAGACTACTTGAGTTCACACTTTCCCTAGCAAAATTTGTAGTCTTGTCACGTTGCTAGGCCATAAGCCACGGATATAAAATATTCATATTTAAAATTTATTCTAAATTTTAATATTTTATATCAGACCAATGAAATTTTTATATTTGAAATCTACGTGTATTTTGAAACGTAACTTGTTGAATGCAACCTAAATTAACTTCGAGCTTGAGCTTAATTCACTTATTAAATAAACGCCATCAAGCTAATCAAAATTTGTTCGTGAATAGTTGAAAATTTTTTTTCTTGACTCCAAAAATGAAATGAAATTAATTTGAATCTAAGTGACATTTTCAATATAAATAATTTATAATATATTATTAATATTAATTTTCACATTCAAAAGAATATATTTGTTATTAAAATTTTAAGATAAAAATATTTAAAAATAAAATAAAATAAAAATAAATGGAGAGAAATTGAGATATTGCTAGTAGCAGCAAGATTGGATTTTCATGGATTCTTTTATTTTATTATTATTCTTATTATTTTTAAATGGGAGAAGGGGATGTGATTTGATCTTTTGTATATTAAAGGGTATGTGCATGGATCTTCCAATCAATGATGCTAAATGGTTTGTCGACTGTATTAATGCACTCAAAAACCCTAAACCAAAGAGACAGAAGGAAGAAGAAAGTCTCAAGATTTTTTTTCGGTGTAGGAGTATCCATTATCAATTGATATCTGAATTTTGACTGACTAATTCAGTATAAATACTGTAACATTTATTAAGAGATTAATTCTCCAAATTCTTTTTCTCTATTACTATAAGTCAAATTTAAGATTTATGATTAATAAAGTATAATATCCTATCATTATATTAACGGAAGTTTGATCTCAAGAGAGGTTGTCATTGACGCAAAAAAGGGTTGCCTTGAGGAGATGGAAGCCAAAAGCCAATACAAGGGGGCAAAGCATATCTCACCTCTTCTTTACAAATGCGGGAGAGGGAGGCTGGCACGGGCCATGGTCCCCCTCCCAAAAATTCTTTATCTTCATTTTAAACAAGGAGGGTCTATTGGTCTCGTTCTTTTGTCATCTCATGATGAGATGGCTTCTCCTTCTCTTCTCTCATTTGGTAAGCCCATTTTCATATATAAATTTGTCTTTCTTTCTTAGCTTACTTTCTCTTAAAAAGTTTTTTTTTATAAAATTGACAATAATCTTATGAGGATTAATAAAGTTTGTATTCATTTGATAAATTTTTATAGGGTTTGTAAACGTTGGAAACTATTAAGTGGCAATCTAACAACCATAAACTTTATAAATATTCATACACATAATGATCGTAAAAAAATTATAATTATCAATTTTTATATTTCTCTTTTATCTTCTAATCTTATATATATATATCTCTCACAACATTACGGTCACGAAGCAGCCTTTATCTCTTTGCCTCCAAACAGTCCATCATTCTCGTCTCGCTTCTTCACTCTCTCTCTCACAAAATTTGTATGTATATGTGCATGCATGGCTAAATATATTCCTTTATCTGTAATTTTTTTAGATTTTTTATAGTTGAATATTTATTTTTAATAAATATTAAGAAAAAATATTAATATACGTATATATAATACAATAATAGTCAATTTTAGTACCGTGGAAAACTAAAGTGTTTACTTCAAATAAAATTTTAATTTTTTTAATGTTTTCTTATTGTATTTTGTTTTTATATTGGCCCCAAGGCAAAAACTTTTCTTTGGTACATCTCCATTAAATCCTCTGTTACCCATTTTTTATGTTCAATTGGAAAAGGCCATTTCTCAACATATATTACCAAAAAAATAAAAAAATCTGGGTCCGAAAATTAAAATTAGGCACAATTAAGATTAGACAAACTTTTTAATATAAAAATTATTATAAATGATAGTTTATATCATTTTCATGAAAAAAAATGATTTTTACAGGCAAATTTATATATCTTCTATAAAATAAATTTTTGAAAATTTATTATAGAACAAATAAAATAGAAATAAATTGAATGAAAAATTACAATAGTCTAAACACCACCAGAAAAGATTATTTTTCCTAACACTTTTTTGGGAAAAAAGTGTAATTATCTATCCTCTCTTAATATTCTACTATTTTAGTAAAAATAAAAAAATTTTGCTATTTCCAACCATGCAAATCAAATTAAACTCAAAGTTTGATCCTACAATTTGATTTTCTGAAAATTGCTTTAACATGTTGACGATTTTTGCTTTATACATTATTTGTATGAAAAATCAGATAACCGACGAGTATTGCAATATTTAATATGCATGCCATCTTTGACATTGTTGAAAGTTCTTGAATGTTCTCCTTTTAGACTTTAATAATTCATAAATTTAAGGCTCTCTCATGTTATAATAAAATTCTTGAATGTTCTCAACATGTATTAATTTACTAAATCTACCGGCTCGAATGAAATTATGTAGAAGTCCGTACTTGGATTTACAATTTAATGTTTGATCTTATTCATATTACTCAAGTTTTTATGGTGACTAGTTAAAAACAATTTCAAACCAAACAGTAAATTTTCTAAAACGAGAATGATTTTAACATAAATGAAAACCATAGAACAAATTATAAAAGAAATGTGAAAATTTCATTTTATTGAATTTTGGGCGATTAACACATTTATTATCTCAAAAGTTTAATAAACATGTCAAGGGCACTTGGGTCCTCCTTCTTTGGTTTTCCAATCCCTATAGCATGGACATTCGTCGGCGTTATTATAAGTACCAGATGGGACACACAGACATTTTAGACAACATTTATTGCAATTTTCAATACATGTCTCGTGGTGGGATGCTTTTGAGCACCTACGATCGCATTCCCCAGGACACTCTGCAAAACCAATGGATGCATTAAAGTTAACGTTAACATATTGTATACTTTAATGAAGAGATTAAGGTGCAGACTGTACGTTCTGGCGTGAGCGATCTCTCTGGTCCAGCCTGTTCATAATTCATATTTCAAAATAAAATAGTGAGTTTGGGGAATTAAGAAAAAAGTTAGGAATGATTTTGCATGAATCTGGCATACGTACATTGGAAATTTCAAAGACCAACATGGACGCAAAAAGTAAGAGGAGGATTGCAGATTGAATCCATGACGCTTGACCCATTTCTCTTATATGTGATATGATGCTTCGTCCTTCTAATGATACGATGTTTGTTTAGATCAATAATAAGGCTTTGGCCATCATTGTATATATACATGTTTTGTGTATATATATATATATATATATATATATATAGTAAGCATTTATGCTTTATATTTTTATATGGAAAAAAATTTAGTATTCTATCTCTCTTTCCATATTTGTTATTTTATCTCATCGACCAACATAACTTATTTCCAAAACATGCCACTAATAACAATCTCCTAGGTCTATGAATATATTTTAAAAATATTCATAACTTGTTCATATATTTGGGTTCGCACTAAAAAAAGTTATTAAATATACGTAATAATCTATACATGTATCGCCAAATAATCAAAAGGAATAAAACATGTAACATCCTAAATTTTCACATACCTCGGCAATGTCCTTGCATTGAAGGCATAGGAGACTTTAACTTCCTTGAGATCCTTTGAGAGTGAGGATAGCGTTAGGTACCATTAGATCCAATTTCAAGTTTTGAGATTAATAGTCCATAACTAAGAAATGTATAACTTGAAAATTTTAGCATCCCAATTAAAATGTGTTTGTCAACTTTGCAGTTGGACCGTAGGGTTTGATGTTATTATACTCATAACTAGAGCCAATGTTATTCATCATTTTCTTTTAAATTTTTTACTATGGGAGACTTTAACCCCTTTGTATACGAGACATTGCTGTCGCCCCAAAATTGTCGATTCTGATTCTAGAACCGTCATTACCTAGTTCCAAATTTTGAGAAACCGGAATTGCCCTTCAAGAGGTTGTCCCAATTCTAATTCTAGTTTTAGTTCTAATTCCCAACGATTCTGAAACTAAAAATGAAAATAAATAAATAACATAATTTTAAAAAAAAATCAAAGGAAGGAAGGAAGGGTTTGCATATATATCTTTTTGAGATATAGAGGAATCAAAATATACAATAGTGAATGTTTTTAAAAGCTCTCAATCATTTTTATCAAGTTGTGTAACTATTGCGTAGTTTTACTTAAAAGATTTATATGTACTAGCCATCGTGTTATATTAAAAATTTAAAATATAATACGACTCATTGTATTTAATTGATAATTCTAATATTTTGTTTTTATCGGTATATTTTATTAATATTTAATCTTTTTAATAATAATAGTCAATGCTCAATATTAAAAATGAGGAATTGAAATCGAACTTTATAAATATAATTTCAATTTTCATTCCTGAACTTTGAATCGAGTAATAGTCCTTTAAACTGTTAATTATGGTTTAGTTCAATTTGATTCTATAATTTCGTTTCAACTGTGGGCGTATCAAGATGGGGGTTAACCAACAAACGAAATGACCATTGGCCGATCATCCTTGTTAGCACCACAATGATAAACAAATGGGTATACTATAAAAGAGAAAATTATTTGTCCAATTTTTGAATTTAGAGGTCAACACACGTTTTAGTCCTTGAACGTCCAAAATACCGCATCTCAGGATTTGAACTTCAGAAAGTGTAATGAAATGACTTTCATTAGTGATGGCGACAATCCGGTCATTAAATGCTGATTTGGAGCGACATGGCCTTTGACGTGGCACATCATTTTTTTTTGACGTGGCTTACCACTCGGCATGAATGAGGATATGGCACGCGCAACATCAGCCGTTAAATACATACTTGTCTGCCACATCAGTAACTTGCTGACCTGGGATACCACATCACCAGTATTGCTGATGTGGCACTTCCAGTGCCACGTCAGATTTTTCCTTGACTTCTTAGGAGACGTCTCATAAGATGGTCAAAGTGTTAAATTATTTAAATTGTTTTAGATAGAGAGCGGGAGACTGAGAAAGACAAAGTTTCTTTCTCGTACCCCATGCGTGAGTGGGGTTTGGTGTTACGTGGAAAAAAGAGGAGAAAGATTATGTTGTTTCAAAGATAGGATTCTGTCCTGCAATTTTTTGCTCCTGCACATGTTTGTGAATTCAACAAATTTTTTTTTGGGGGGGGGGGGGGGGGGAAGAGAGAGAGAGAGAGAGGGACCGTGTGCTTGTGATTTCAGGGGCTATGTTGGAGATGTAAAATTTCAATTTCTCTTGTTCATGATTCGCATTGCAATGTTTTTGAATAGTGCACTTGTTTAACACAATGACAAAATGGAATGACGACCGAACACAAGAGTCAATCAGAAAGAGAAGAAGCTCCACACTCCTGGTCTTAGTTGGCTCCAGCACTGGTTTACCTTACTTCCCTAAAAATCTAATCCCCTTTCCCTCTCCCCTCTCTCTCTCTATCTTTTTCTCTCTCTAAAATGGAAGATGAAGAATAAAGAAACAATCCTGCTGAATTCAACGTGTGAATGAACATGAGGTGGTTATCACCATAACTCCAAGAGAAAGAGAGGAAAAAAAAGGGATCGATTTTGAACAATATTCTTAACATGCTCTCTCTCTCTCTCTCTCTAAAATGGAAGATGATGTTCTGCATAATTTTTTAAAATTTGGACCAGTTTAAATTTGATACTTTTTTCCAATAAATTTAAGCCTAAACAAAGTCGAGTTTAGTTCAGCTCGCCTCATGATCAGGTTTTGTGTTGGCGAAATATGGGTTGTGGGATATCAAGGGCCAAAAACGTATTTGGGAAGTGAATTTGGAGCCGAACCGGAAAATATGAGATTCGTGGTCTGACCACCGTCGAGTTGGCGGCACTCTCCGACCATTTGTCAAGCATCTCATGTCCTTTTCTGGATTCCCCGTGGACTCTCCTCTTCCATATTTGATTTGCTCTGAAACACCCATTTCTCAGAGTCGATTCTGAAGAACAAATTTTATTCCATATTGAGAATTTTCTTAGAGGATTCTACTTCTCTTCTCTACCAAGACTTCACAAGCCCACCATTTCTCTGGACGGCTCAGAGTTGCAGTTACAGACAGGTGTCTTGGGATGAGGAGCTGGCAAGAAAAATTAGAAATCATGTCTGATTCAAATTTTACTTTCTTTTTTAAGTCCAAAATCAAGAACAAAAATGAAAGGAAAAGACATAAAAAAGTACGGATTGATTATTTCTAAAATCAACAGGCGGTTTTGGGTAAAATTTTCCCCCATGATAAAATACTTAGGAGTACATCGCGTGTGTGTGGGTTTCGGAGTTTCAATTTTGTATGAAATATTGGGAAATGGGTCTATTGGAAATAAATATATAACAACAATTGAAAGGAAGCTTGTTGAGTTTTGCATTGATAAAAGGTTAAATCAGCATAAAGCAGAAGATTGAAATTTATTAAAAAACAAGGACGAATGTTTTATTAATTACTACAATACTATTGAGGGAATATGGTCCAAAAACTCATTTTCAAAGGATTTGAGATTGTTCAAACTCATGGTTCAACGAGACAAAACTCAACTCGGAATACACCTTCTCCATAGGTAGACAAGGCCCGCTTTCCCCATTCTTACTGATGAGATTTTTCTTAGTGGTCAGCCGACTTTGCAACCCATCAAACTACTTTTAAATCCTAATAACAAAAAATACAAGAGCAATGATGAGTTATAAGAGCCCAATGAAAACCCTCCGGTATAAGGCCCTCATACCAGACCTTTGACTTACACTAATTGTACTGACGGTACCTTGTACCTACGGTCGTGGCACTTGGCAGAGCTTTTTACCTGTGACTGTCGCCGCTATCACTCTTTTAGAAGCTAACTGACAGAAGAAGGGAAAGACCCTCTGAAGCTCTGAAACTTTGTAACAATTTTTTCCGCCCTCTCTTCACAAAGGATCATGTTGAACCCATTTTTCCTAGATTTCTCTATTTATGGCATGAAAGTGGAAACCACAGCATCGAATTCCTTTGGAATTGAAGAAACGTCCTAATATTTAATATCAGTACTTGGCCCTCTCTTCACCAATAAGTGTGTGAGATTTGGATCAAAGAGCAAGGTGCAGGAAGCAGAAAGGACGTCAGATATCAGTACTTCGTCGGTTGACTCTATTCTTATTTGTTCTTTGACAAAGAAAAGAAGAGCACATGTAACACTTAAAAAATAAAAAATAAAAAAGTCAAAATTAGGGCTTAAAGCCCTAATACTTCTTACTTTTCTCTCTCTCTCTCTCTCTCTCTCTCTCCCTCTTTCCCTCTTTCTCTTTCTCTTCTCTGCCGCAGCCTCTCTCCCGCCACCGCACGCCGCCCACTGCTCCACCTTTCTCCCGCGATCCCCGCCGCTGCAGCGCCTCCTCCCTCCTCACACGAGTGCGCGGTCAGCCAGTGAGCAGCGCCTCACCTCCTGCACAGTGCACACTCATGCGATCTCCCGTGAGCAGCACGACACCCAGCGCGGGCCAGCGTGCTACCCCTGCTCGAGCCAACGCGATCTCCCGCGAGCCAGCGCGCAAGCCAGCACATGACCCAACACGAGCCAGCGCGCGAGCTAGCGCGAGCCAGCCCGTGCCAGCGCGCGAGACAGCCTATACCAGCGCGCGACCCAGCTCGCAACCCAGCGCGAGCCCTAGCCCGTGAGCGGGCCAGCCCACCAGCGGCCCAAGGCCCAGTCCAGCCGCGGCCCATTGCAACCCACGAAGCCGCTGCAGCCAGCAAGCCGGGCTGAGAGCCCGTGAGCCACCAGCGGGCCAGCCCGCTAACAGCCAGCCCACCGGCCCGCGAACCCTTGACGGCCCGCGAGCCCGCGACCGGCTTTCCCCTTCGAGAGCTTACCTGCATCTTCTGTACTGCAGGTAACAACTATATTTGGTTAAAATTCTAGGGTTTGGTGTTAAAAATTTAGTTGTTTCTAATATAATTGGAATTTGGAAATATTACAGGTTTTAGACCAATCTGACGGGCAAACGACAGCTAGGTCTGAAACCCGAGGAACTCTAGGTGAGAGAAACGCACTCACTTCACAATGTGAATAAATTTTCCCTTATTAGGGTTTTATATGATATAAAAATTTGATAATTTAATTAGGTTTGTCTTTTGGAGAGTCGTTGAAAAGTAGGGAGTGACCACCCTCCCTAAATATGTGAGTGAGACTCTAATCTCTTGCATAAAATAGTAAAACGTGTTTTCTGTCGTGTTTTCGATAAAACATGCTTTGATATGCATTCGTTTGACGTATGATATTGAATTTCAAAACTGTTTTATGATTATTGGAGTGTCTTGAATTATATTTACAATAACTATGCATCCATGGTTTGAAATGAAAAAATAATTGTGCCATTACTTGAAAATGTATAAATTTCATTTTATACCGTTGCATTGATATGCTGTTTTGAAATGAATTGAAGAGACGTATTGGCACGCAAATTTAAAATGTTTTTTGATGAACTACGTGGGTTGGATGCCCACTAGTTATGTGATGATGTGGTGATACTTGTGGGACGTTGTGCCTTTGTGATACTATGATAATTCCGTAGCTACGAGGGGAGTTTGTAGAGACACGAGTTGCCCGGATACGCTTTTGCAGGAGGTATCCGCGAACGTCATTTATTCTAAAGGCTATAGGCGCGGCCGGTTGAACCCACGTAGGGGGAGGACGTGTGTGACGCCACCGTTTAGCACCGGGCGGGGTCCTATACACGTTGATGAGTTGGCCCCAGCGAACTCATGGCCAACGTCGGGGTAGAGAGCGTTTCAAAGTCTATGCATAATAAAACCCCCGACGCGCCTGTTCTTGGTCACGGTTGACTTTTGCCAGGACTATTTTTGGCTCGCTCTGACATTACTTGATTTTAAATGGATGCATATATGCTTGCTATCTCATGTTTGATTAAATGATTTCAAATTGATAAATTTATCATGTTTAGCTGCGAAATGTAAATTTTTGTTTCAAATGATATTATTTGACACTCTAATTGTTCACTTATACTATTTATGCTTGATATTACCCCCTCACTCACTGAGTATCTTCCCATGATACTCACCCCTCTCTTTTCCCTCCTCAGACAGGTTGATTGTGATAGAGAGGCGTTACAGGCTCTAGTGCGGATTTGTTGTTCTGATGCTGAGATTTACTTCTAATTTAGTTTCGACCCTGCGAGGTCTTGACATTGAGATCCGTAGTTGGCCATGTACTTATTTTGGGATGACTGTATAGTTTAACTCTCATATTTCATTTGCATTGAGGCGATTGTACGTACTTGAACGTTACTTGGGAAATGTGATATATATTGTATAAACTTAGGTCCGCTCGGTATAGCGGCTGCTCATGCTCTTGTTGGGCATAACAGTAGAGGTCTGTAGTTAGGTTTGTTTATAGCCTTGCGTTGTTCTGAATGTTGGCTGTGGTGTTTGTTGATTTTGGAGAGGCCGGGATGGCTATTTGTGTATTGTACAGGATGATTTTGATTATACAGGTATAATTGTACATGGGAAACCTCCGATTTATGGGGAGGTTCTGCCCGATTTTCTGTAAAAATACAGCCAGCATTCAGGGGCAACGGACGGCTGTTCACGATCCCGGTTTGGGGCGTGACAGTTTTATTGGTATCAGAGCGTCTAGGTTTGAGAGAAGATAAAAGTTTTCCCAAGTATACGCAAAGTTCTCAATGTATTAGAGAGTTTCATACAGTCATTTAAAGTCCCGTACTTGGCCATAGGCATATAAGTTCGTCTATTTTATGGAGTTGGATACATAACGCATCTAACTCATTACTTCGCATTGAATGTTTTAAATCATAGTTCATTTATTTTTAGGGGGTTAGTTACGGAGCAACTAACCCTAAATCTTGATTTCTATCCGTTGACAATATATTTTTTTTCGCAGAATTATGCCACCTAGACGTGGTAGGAGAGGTACTAGATTCGTCTCACTTGAGGGTCTTACAGTGCCTGATACACCTAGGGCACCTGAGGCGCCACGAGTACCAGAGGTTGCTTCATCTACTCGAGCACGCTCACCAGCGCCACCCTTAGCACCTCCACCGGCCGTTACAGTCGAGATCCCTCCACCACCACTCGATGCCTTGAGACAATGGCAGGAGTGGTGCAGTAGATATGGGGTGCAGATGCCACCGCCTTCACTATAGACTCCAGCGACCACACCTGCGGCCGTACCTACTCCTTCGGCACCGATTCCTCCTTCGGTGGCCGGCCCTTCCGTGTCTACTCCGACCGACGAGACGTCGGCTACTTTGAGGCGCATCCACGAGCTCACTCAGTTGGTGAAAGAGTCACGACAGCTCGGATGCACAGACTTTTTGGGATCCAGTGATGCAGTGCGGCAAAACACTGGATCAACAGGATTCGTAGGATCCTTACGGATTTGGGGTTGTCAGAGGAGCTCAGATTGAGAGTTGCTGAGAGACTCCTCGACGGAGATGCCCTCTCGTGGTGGGAGGCTATCCGTGACAGTGCCATACAGACCCTGCGGTGGGAGGACTTTTTATAAGAGTTCGACCGCAGGTACTTTACCTCGTTCCAGCAGGACCGGATGAGGACGGAGTTCCTGCACTTACGTTAGGGACGAGGTCAGTTTCAGAGTACGAGGCTGAGCTTAGACGACTAGCGGCCTTTGTCCCCGATATGGCTACACCAGCTCAGTTGAGGTTCAAGTTTGAAGATGGCCTCCAACTGAGCATCAGGAAATATATGACGGTGACTCCCTCTTTTACACTATCGGAGGTGATTGATTCAACGTATCGGGAGGAGGAGATCGTCCGAGCGGAGGCGAGACAGAGGGAGAGTCACCAGAAGAGGAAGACTGGGTCACAGGGTGGACAGTCTTTGAAGAGGGGTAGAGGTTCTGGATATCCCAGAGGTTTTTCCAGCTTCAGACCAGCAGCACCAGGACAGGGACCTCGATTACAGGGCTTTGGGACACCAGCCCCTAGTGTCTCTACACAGTCTACTACACAGAGACCACCCTTCTGCCGTAGATGCAACTGTTACCATGCCTTTGAGGCATGTAGAGTACCAGTTACTTACTTCCAGTGTGGGAAGCAAGGTCACGTTAGGAGTGTCTGTCCCGATTTAGGTCGGGAAGGATCGACTTTACAGAGTCGTACTGGTACGTCTGGCACAGGCCAGCAGGGGGCACCTGCGCACTCAGCTCTTACCGCTCCCCGGACTGCAGCCGGGAGTAATACAGTGCCAGGATCGTCGCGACAGCAGCCTAGGGCCTAGGCTCGTGTGTTTGCGATGACACAAGAGGACGCACAGGCAAACCCTGATGTTATTATGGGTAATCCTCCCGCAGACCCCTCAGTGTAGTTCTTTGGATGTACTTTCTTTTGAGCTTTTTGTATATCATGATATCGATGTACAGTTTTGACTAGTTAAAACTTTAGAAACTTAACTAGTTTGATATATATATATTCGTTCACTTTTTCTTCGCATTTTAAATGTTGTTGATTTTTTTTTCTTACTTTTAGGTACTATGCGAATATTCGGTATCGACGCCCGTATTCTCATAGATACTGGGTCAAATTTTTCCTATGTGAGCGATACGTTCGCTTGTCATTCTGATAAACCTCTCTCGCCACTTGATGCGGAGATTTTGGTTGTCACTCCTCTTGACAAGCATATCGTTCGAGATACAGTCTATAGTGGCTGTGAGGTCGGAATTGGGGAGACAGTATTAGAGGCAGATCTGATTCCGCTCCCTATCACGGATTTCGATGCCATCCTAGGGATGGATTGGTTGAGTATACACCGGGCTTCCGTGGATTGTTTCACGAAGGAGGTTGAGTTTAGGAGATCCGAGCAGCCACCGTTAGTATTCCGGGGCGAGAGACGAGTGTTGCCCCGCAGTATTATCTCTGTTATAAAGGCCAGACGTTTGGTACGCCATGGTTGTGCGGCTTATCTGGCTTATATTGTCGACACCACCGTTGAGGGACCGAGGCTTGAAGATGTCCCTGTGGTGCAAGAATTTTTAGATGTGTTCCCCGAAGAGCTTCCCGGATTACCACCAGTTCGGGAGTTCGATTTCGAGATTGATTTAGTACCGGGGACCAATCCTATTTCTCTTCCGCCATACAGAATGACGCCTGCTAAACTGAGAGAGCTTAAAACTCAGTTACAGGAACTTCTGGACAAGGGGTTTATTCGTCCGAGCACCTCACCTTGGGGCGCTTCGGTACTGTTTGTAAAGAAGAAGGATGGTACATTTCAGCTTTGTGTGGATTACAGGCAATTGAACAAAGCTACCATCAAGAACTGATATCCCCTGCCTCGTATCGATGACTTGTTTGATCAGCTACAGGGAGTTAAGGTTTTCTTTAAGATTGATCTCCGTTCGGGTTATCATTAGTTGAGGATTCAGACCGAAGATGTGCCCAAGACAGCTTTTCTCACCCGATACGGCCATTACGAGTTTCTAGTCATGCCGTTTGGGCTGACTAATGGCTCCAGCTGCTTTTATGGATCTGATGAACCGAGTTTTTCATGACTATTTAGATCGGTTTGTCATCGTATTCATCAATGACATCTTGATATATTCATGGAGCGATGAAGATCATGTTCAGCACCTTCGGGTGGTATTACAGATACTCCGTGAGAAACAGCTATATGTCAAATTCTAAAAATGTGAGTTTTGGCTAAGACAAATTGAATTCTTGGGGCACATTGTCTCCGCGGAAGGTATTTATGTTGATCCGCGGAAGGTTGAGGCTATAGTGAAGTGGGAGCAGCCACAAACAGTTATCGAGATTCGTAGTTTTCTCGGTTTGGCCGGGTATTACCGCAAATTTATAGAAGGATTCTCCCGGATAACTGCTCCATTGTCGAGATTGACTCAAAAGGGGGTCAAGTTTGTTTGGGATGACCGTTGTGAGGCAAACTTCCAGGAGCTCAAACGACGGTTAACATCCGCTCCTATTTTAGCCCTTCCCACTAGTAGTCGGGAGTATACAGTGTACAGTGATGCTAGCCGATAAGGATTGGGTTGTGTTTTGATGCAGGATGGTCGGGTTATTGCGTATGCCTCGCGACAGCTGAAGAAACACGAGGTTAACTACCCGACATATGATTTAGAGTTGGCAGCCATAGTTTTCGCGTTGAAGATATGGCGGCATTATCTTTATGGGGTAACCTGCAGGGTATTTACCGACTACAGGAGTTTGAAATATCTGTTTACCCAAAAAGAGCTGAATTTAAGACAGAGGAGATGGTTGGAGTTATTGAAAAACTATGATTTTATTATTGACTATCATCCGAGCAAGACAAACGTTATAGCAGATACTTTGAGTCGGAAGTCAGCATCATTCTCACAGTCGACAAAGAAAGCCTACCTTTCTTGTTTAGTGGGACTCTGAGCCTTAGGAGTCAGTTTGACTAACGATGATCAGGGAGGCTTATTAGCCAAATTTGAGGTCAGGCCGACTTTGTTCGACCATATTAGGGAGCTCCAGAGTACGGATGAGGAGATCCAGGGTATTGCAGATAGAGTCCGCAGAGCTAAGGGCGGAGACTTCAGAGTCCGTGATGATGGACTCATGGTATTCAGAGACAGAGTGTGTATTCCGGCCGATAGTGATCTTTGGCGTGTTATCCTTCAGGAAGCACATTCTTCTGCATATGCTATGCATCCCGGAGGTACGAAGATGTATCGGACCATCAGAGGTAGCTATTGGTGGTCAGGCATGAAGAGAGATATAGCAGAGTTTGTGGCACGATGCTTGGTGTGCTAGCAGGTGAAGGCCGAACATCAGCGTCCAGCGGGCACACTGCAGCCTCTTTCTATTCCCGAGTGGAAATGGGAGCATATTATTATGAATTTCGTGATGGGGTTACCGCGGACTTCTACAAGGCATGATGCGATTTGGGTGATTGTCGATCGACTCACTAAATCTGCACATTTTATCCCTATTCGCAGTGACTATTCCTTAGAGGCGTTGTCACGCCTCTACATTGATACCATATTTTGGCTCACGGGGTGCCTGTGTCGATTGTTTCAGATAGGGACCCCAGGTTCACATCTAGGTTTTGGCCCAATTGCAGGAGGCATTGGGTACTAGATTGAATTTCAGTACGGCATATCACCCTCAAACGGACGGCCAGTCTGAGAGGACCATTCAGACCCTTGAGGACATGCTGAGAGCATGTGTGATGGATTTCCGGGGTAGTTGGGATTGGCACCTTCTACTAGTCGAGTTCGCATATAATAACAGTTATCAAGCCAGTATAGGGATGCCCCCGTATGAGGCACTATATGGCAGGAAGTGCCGCACCCCGATATGCTGGGATGAGGTCGGAGAGCGACGTCTTAGCAGCGTTGAGTTGATTGAACAAATAAATGATAAAATTAAGGTTATCCGTGAGCGGATGAAAGCCGCCCAGGACAGACAGAAGACGTATGCTGATCGTAGGCGGCGACCTCTTGAGTTTGCTACGGGAGATATGGTTTTCTTGAGGATATCTCCTTGGAAGGGAGTTATACGGTTCAGGCAACGGGGCAAGTTGAGCCCCAGATATAGTGGGCCCTTCCGTATCCTTGAGAGGGTCGGAAGTGTGGCATATAGATTGGAACTGCCAGATGAACTCTCCCGTATTCACGACGTATTCCATGTCTCAGTACTCAGGAAATACTTGACCGATCCTTCTCATATCCTTGAGCCTCCACCTCTTGAATTACGAGAGGACTTTAGTCTTCCAATCCAGCCCGTGACTATTCTAGATCGACAAGTTAGAAAGCTGAGGAGTAAGGAAATTTCATTGGTCAAAGTTTTGTGGAGAAGTGATCAGGTTAAGGAGGAGACCTGGGAGCAAGAGGAAGCTATGAGAAGTCAATACCCCAATTTATTTACAGTGTAATTCTCTTTTAGTTTCGAGAACGAAACTTGATTTTAGAGGGTTAGAAAATGTAACACTTAAAAAAAAAAAGTAAAAAAGTCAAAATTAGGGCTTAAAGCCCTAATTCTTCTTACTTCTCTCTCTCTCTCTCTCTCTCTCTCTCTCCCTCTTTCCCTCTTTCTCTTTCTCTTCTCCGCCGCGGCCTCTCTCCCGCCACCGCACGCCGCCCACTGCTCCACCTTTCTCCCGCAATCCCCGCCACTGTAGCGCCTCCTCCCTCCTCACACGAGCGCGCGGTCAGCCAGTGAGCAGCGCCTCACCTCCTGCACAGTGCGCACTCGTGCGATCTCCCGCGAGCAGCACGACACCCAGTGCGGGCCAGCGTGCTACCCCTGCTCGAGCCAACGCGATCTCCCGCGAGCCAGCGCGCAAGCCAGCACACGACCCAGCACGAGTCAGCGCGCGAGCCAGCACGAGTCAACGTGCGAGCCAGCGCGAGCCAGCCCGTGCCAGCGCGCGATCCAGCCCGTGCCAGCACGCGACCCAGCTCGCGACCCAGCGCGTGCCAGCGTGCGTGCCAGCGCGCGACCTAGCTCGCGACCCAACGCGAGCCCTAGCTCGTGAGCGGGCCAGCCCACCAGCGGCCCAAGGCCCAGTCCAGCCGCGGCCCATTGTAACCCACAAAGCCGCTGCATCCAGCAAGCCGGGCTGAGAGCCCGTGAGCCACCAGGGGGCCAGCCCGCTAACAGCCAGCCCACCGGCCCGCGAGCCCGTGACGGCCCGCGAGCCTGCGACTGGCTTTCCCCTTCGAGAGCTTACCTGCATCTTCTGTACTGCAGGTAACAACTATATTTGGTTAAAATTCTAGGGTTTGGTGTTAAAAATTTAGTTGTTTCTAATATAATTGGAATTTGGAAATATTACAGGTTTTAGACCAATCCGACGGGCGAACGACAGCTAGGTCTGAAACCCGAGGAACTCTAGGTGAGAGAAACGCACTCACTTCACAGTGTGAATAAATTTTCCCTTATTAGGGTTTTATATGATATAAAAATTTGATAATTTAATTAGGTTTGTTTTTTGGAGAGTCGTTGAAAAGTAGGGAGTGACCACTCTCCCTAAATATGTGAGTGAGACTCTAATCTCTTGCATAAAATAGTAAAACGTGTTTTCTGTCGTGTTTTCGATAAAACATGCTTTGATATGCATTCGTTTGACGTATGATATTGAATTTCAAAACTGTTTTATGATTATTGGAGTGTCTTGAATTATATTTACAATAACTATGCATCCATGGTTTGAAATGAAAAAATAATTGTGCCATTACTTGAAAATGTATAAATTTCATTTTATACCGTTGCAATGATATGCTGTTTTGAAATGAATTGAAGAGACGTATTGACACGCAAATTTAAAATATTTTTTTGATGAACTACATGGGTTGGATGCCCCCTAGTTATGTGATGATGTGGTGATACTTGTGGGACGTTGTGCCCTTGTGATACTATGGGACGTTGTGCCCTTGTGATACTATGATGATTCCGTAACTACGATGGGCGTTTGTAGAGGCACGGGTTGCCCGGATACGCTTCTGCAGGAGGTATCCGCAAACGTCATTTATTCTAAAGGCTATAGGCACGGCCGGTTGAACCCACGTAGGGGGAGGACGTGTGTGATGCCACCGTCTAGTACCTGGCGGGGTCCTATACACGTTGATGAGTTGGTCCCAGCGAACTCATGGCCAACGTCGGGGTAGAGAGCGTTTCAAAGTCTATGCATAATAAAACCTCCGACGCGTCTGTCCTTGGTCATGGTTGACCTTTGCCAGGACTATTTTTGGCTCGCTCTGACATTACTTGATTTTAAATAGATGCATACATGCTTGCTATCGCGTGTTTGATTAAATGATTTCAAATTGATAAATATATCATGTTTTGCTGCGAAATGTAAATTTTTGTTTCAAATGATATTATTTGACACTCCAATTGTTCACTTATACTATTTATGTTTGATATTACCCCCCTCACTCACTGAGTATCTTCCCATGATACTCACCCCTCTCTTTTCCCTCCTCAGACAGGTTGATTGTGATAGAGCGGCGTTACAGGCTCTAGTGCGGATTTGTTGTTCTGATGGTGAGATTTACTTCTAATTTAGTTTCGACCCTGCGAGGTCTTGACATTGAGGTCCGTAGTTGGCCATGTACTTATTTTGCGATGACTGTATAGTTTAACTCTCATATTTCATTTGCATTGAGGCGATTGTACGTACTTGAACGTTATTTGGGAAATGTGATATATATTGAATAAACTTAGATCCGTTCGGTATAACGGCTGCTCATGTTCTAGTTGGGCATGACAGTAGAGATCTGTGGCTAGATTTGTTTATAGCCTTGCATTGTTCTGAATGTTGGCTGTGGTGTTTGTTGATTTTGGAGAGGTCGGGATGGCCATTTGTGTATTGTACAGGATGATTTTGATCATACAGGTATAATTGTATACGGAAAACCTCCGATTTATGGGGAGTTCTGCCTGATTTTTTGTAAAAATACAGTCAGCATTCAGGGGCAACGGGTGGCTGTTCACGATCCCGGTTTGGGGCGTGACAATGTGGCTCGTGGCCTTTCGCTCATTGCTTGTGCTCGTGCCCCGTCACTCATGGCCTGTGACTCGCGACTCACTACTTGTGGCTTGTTGCTTGCTGCTCAAGCAAATTTGTCCTTTTTCTAGTCTTTTCGAGTGCACTTTGCGGTTGTGCAGTTGTGCACCTTGCTTCGTTTCGTCCATTCTGAATGGCCTTATGAAGGGTCGTAACACAACCGTAGTGGCCATGATTGCCAGTAGTCATGGCCGTGCGGAGTTAGGACCGAAAGAGAAGGAGATTTGATTTTTTTCACAATGATTTTTTTTTTGAAATTTTTTTACTCTTAATTGATTGAAGAATTTTGTATTGTTTTAAAATTTCAATAGTTTTTTATATTTTACTTGTAATTTATCGTTATTTTTATACTTTTTCTTTAAAATTGTCTCAAAACCCAAAGAAACAGTTAATTTGATGAACTATTGAATTTTGAGTTTACCCAGTAAGAAGAACATTTGAGATAATTCAGCTCAATTCTCATATCTAGAAAAATTGGTTAGGATTACAAAGATGCGAGTCAAGTATATAGGCAACGAATATTGTTTGGCTCACACCAGGTCTAAGTCAAATCAAGCATGACCATAGGATCCAGTGGTTAAAAAAATGCTCGATAAATCTTAAAAACGATTCCTATAAGATCAAAATATGATTCTTATCATAACAAAACTCTTCTACAAGTATCGAGTTGTAAAAAACCTTTACTCAAATACCCAAAAAAAAAAAAAAAAAAAAAAAACCTTCTATGAGTGATTATCACTATTTTTAGAATAAATATTTCTTCTAGAAACTTTTTTAGCGATTTAAATGGTTAATTAAAATGTAGAATTGAAATTTCTTCTATTAATGAAAAAAAAATCAAAACATTGCTAAATTGTGTGTAACCAAAAATTCCAAAATGTCATCTCTTTGGATAGTGGATTCATAATATGTTTTTCAAAGCATTGGCAGGCCACTATTTCCTCTCCTCAGCCTAAACTCCAAGAGTAAATAAAATCTAACATTTACGAAAGAAATTTTGCTAAACTCTCGTATTACTTTAATCAAAATCAAATTGTTACTCACGTGGAGTGTATCTAATACTAGAAATCTGATTGAAGAAATTGCAACGGGAGGAATTAAGATAAAACATACCTCAATGATCAACGATTCTAATGTACTCCACTCCTTATAATACTAGTTTTAGCAGTTTTGAACAAGATTATGAATAAATTCTTGTTATGAACACCCAATTTGAACTCTATACATATCACTACTAGAAAACGGACTTTCAGCGATGGAGAAATCCGTCGCTGAAAGGCATTAGCGACGGATTTTTTCCGTCGCTAAATTCGTCGCAAAAAGTGACCCCGCTAATTTTTAGCAATCGATTTTTTTTCCGTCGCAAATATTAGCGTCAAATTAGTGACAAAAAAAAATCCGTTACTAAAACTGAAAAAAAAAACAAAAAAACAAAACAGCGACGAACAAGGATCCGTCGCTAATTTGAGTTATGAAAAAAAAAATGCACTAACCACCTTTCAACAACATACTGTGGTTGGGACTTGAGCCCGAGCGCTGATATTTGTGTATGAACACTTTTGCCACTAAACCAAATAAGTCATCTACTAATATATTTTTCTTTTTTTTACTTATTATTTTTATTTCTTATTTCTTATTAATATTAGAATAATATAAAATTATAATTTATTATAAAATAATTTTATTATTACTTAAAATAAAATAATAAAAAATTGTAAAAAATAAATTAATATTATTCTTTGCAAAATAAAATAAAAATAATAAGAATTATTAAATAAAATTTTAAAATTAAAAATTAAAAATAATTTATTATAAAATAATAAAATAATTTTATTCTTACTTAAAATAAAAAATAAAAAATTTGCAAAAATAAAATAATATTACTCTTTGAAAAAAAATAATAATTAGAATTATTAAACAAAATTAAAAAATTAAAAAATAAAAAATAAAATTTAAATTTTAAATTTTAAATTTTAAATTTAAAAATTTTTAAAATTAAAAAATTAAAAAAATTAAAAAAATTAAAAAAATTAAAAAAAAATTTTGTGTGCTGTAGATTAGATTAACCAACCAGTATGTAGCATTATATTATGACTAATCTGGTCTGACCTACTGTCGGGCACCTTTTCGGGAGGAGCTTTTTTAATATAGTTTTTTCAATTCTCAAGTTTCAAACTCAAATTATTGATTAAAAAATCTAATGTTTTTTCTATTACATCAGCCGTACATCGGTAACCATCCCATATTTTGCTCTCAAGGAATGTATGTTTCAACTCTCAAAAGGGAAATAAATAAAACTACTATTGTTTTCTCAACTAAACAGTCATTTTGGGGATGGAATAATTTTGGCTAATTAAATCTTTACCAAAAAATTAAACTTTCTATAATACTTTTATATTTAGAGTTAAGAGAAAAGTCCAAGCAACCCAATTGCGATACATGTATTTGTATTTTTGCATGAATATATTTATTTTATTACAAAAGTTAGCATATCTGTGCACTTATGCGATATTTGCTCTGCATGCTAGCTTATCCTAAATCATAAGTTTTGAATTTATGACTAGATTTAAGTTTAAAATTTGAGGTCCCAAAATCCAAAACAAGAGGAAACTCTTGTATTAGTATGTGTATTTGTATAAATATTGGCATATTTAATGTTTTATAATATGTTAGTGGTTTATAAACATGATTAAGATGTGTTTTGGTTTAGGTGTGGGATTTTGTGTTGTTCTGTTAGATAGAATTGGATCTTAGCTTTGGGGTATTGACATAATTGTATGTTAGAAAAACTACCTACCATTGTTGAGTCGTAACCGGAATTTGGCAACTAAAGCATCACTTTAAAGTGTGAATTAGGAGGCGTGTATGCTCACGCATGCAAGTATCTATTGTAGCATTACTCAATGCAACATGTAGTGATCATGACAAGGCAATTCTGCACACACCAAAGGATGCAAGAGAGGTTTGCGTGGACACAATTCCAAGGAAAGTTCCCCCAGACACAATTCCTCATAGTAGACCAAAGGTCACTAATGAAGAGTCACCATCCATGTACCCAATGGAGCAATCGCCTAAGACATTGCATGACATTGTACAGCAGTGCACATAGCCGCTCAAGAAAAAACAAATAGCGCTCAAGCCATGGCACGAGCCAGCCGAGCACTCCCATGCCAAAGGACGTGACCCTTCAAGGTCACGATCTTTCGTGCAACCTCGAGCAATCATCATGCAAAAGTATCCAGCGAAGTAGAGAAGACCATTGCTCAGGAGAAAGAGCGATTTAGAAGGCCCCCACTTGAAAAGGTACCATGTGAAGAGTCACCATGGCTCAAGCAACCCATACATGCGATAGCACCATGTCATGACACTACAAAAAAACATGGTTTTAGCCACGGATTTTCGCGACGGAAAAAATTCGTCGCTATTTTGCGACGGATTTAGCGACGAAAAATTTTTTCGTCGCTAATTGGCCACAAAATTTGCAACAAAAAAAAGTCGTGGCTAAATTAGCGACGGACACATTATTCGTAGCAAAATTCGTCGCTAATTAGTGACGAAAAAATTTTCGTGGCTAAATTCGTCGCTAATTAGTGACGAAAAAAGTTTCGTCGCTAAATTCGTCGCCAATTGGGGACAAAAAAAATTTTGTTGCAAATTTTGTCGCTAAATATGACAAAATTTTGCCACAAATTTAAAATTCGTCACAAAATTTAATCTTTTTTAAATAGAATTTTATTTTTTTATTTTTATTTTTCTTTTATTAATATGTAATATTTAAGTTAAAAATTAATTTAGCGACGGATTTATTTTCCGTCGCTAGATGAAAATCCAATCCGTATATCCGATAATTTAGCGACGGATTAAAATCCGTCGCTGAATTTATTTTATTTTTATTTTATTTTAATAATTTCAGCGACGGATTCCAAATCCGTCGCTGAATTTTATATTCTTTTAATTATAATTTTATTTTATTTTTATTTTATTTTACTAATTTATATTAACAAATCATATTATTATTTTATAATATTTTAATTTACATTTTATTTTATTAAGAATAATGTTATTTAATTCTTAAAAAAACCATATATTTTATTTTATTTAAAATATATATATATTTTAATTAATTTATTATTTTTTTTACTTTTTTTGTTTGATTTAATATTTTTTATTATTGTATAGGTAATTTTATTTTATTTGTATTAGTTTATTCAATAATATAATTTAAAATTAATTATTAATGTCTGCGTGGGCGCAGGCGCTGGCGCATGCACGCACGGGCGCCTGCCTGCCTGGGCTCCCGCGCCCTGCGTGCGCCTGTCTCGGCGCTCGCGGGTGCTTGCCTGGGCGCCCGCGCTTGGGAGTGCCTGCCTGGGTGCCTAGGCAGGCGCGCGGGCGCCCAGGCGTGCGGGCGTGCGGGCGCCCAGGCAGGCAGGCGCGGGCGCCCGCGCCTGGGCGCCCTTTGTTTTAATTCTAAAAAAACATGCAGGTGGAGGGATTCAAACCTTGGACCCTAGACTTCGGATTTGAGCAGATCACCATTGCACCATTGCTTGGTATTAGTGTTTTGTGATGATATTTTTGTTTTCTTTCTTCCACCTTTTTGTTTCCTATTCTTACTTTTTTTTCTTTTGGTTTTTTTTTCTTTTTATTTTCATTTCTTATATATAATAATTTTATTGAAATTTGAATAAAAATATTTTGTGATTAAATTTTATAGATTTTTTAAATTATTAATATATTATAATTTATTGATAATTATAATTTTATAGTTTTGAGATACATTTTTAAATTATGGATTAAAAAAATAAAATAAAAATGAAAAAGAATAATAAAATAATAAAATAAAAGAAAAAAGAAGAAATCAAAATATAATATTAATATATTTTTTAATTAATTTATTATTTTATTTTAAATTAGTATTTTATTATTTTTTATTTTATTAAAAATTATCATATTTATTAGTTTTAATTAAATATTATTTTAGGTTGGTGGTATAAATAAAAAAAGTTTTTATATTTATTATTTTAAATTGTTATTATATATTATTTTATTATTATTAGAAAAATGTGAAAAAAAGATAATAAATAATAAAAAAAAAAACTTTATATCACGATAATATTGTTGGCTCGGTGGTTTACAGGTTGCGTGTGTGCAGGAGTTCGTGCAGGAGTTCGGAGTTCGAACCATGGTGGAGGCAGGCAGAAGGCGCGGCATTTTCCAGCAATTAAGAGTTGATGCTGGCTCGGGTGGGCAGATTGCAGGCGGGCGGGCGGGCAGGTGGGGTGCTGGCTTGGGCGGGCAGGGTTGCAGGGTTGCAGGGCAGGTTGGTGCTGGGGTGGGTGGGCACGTGGATCTGCCGGCTCAGAGGCAGGGCATATGGAATCAGCGACGGATTTGGAATCCGTCGCTGATTCAGCGACGGATTTTAGCGACGGATTCCAGATCCGTCGCTAATTCAGCGACGGATAATTTTTTGACGGGTTTGTTTTCCGCTAAATTAGCGACGGATTTTAGCGACAAAAATTATCTGTCGCTAAATTTAGCGACGAATAATTTTTCGTCGCTAAATTTTGTGACGAATTTTAGCGACGAAAACTTATTTGTCGCTAAATTTAGCGACGGGTTCCAGATTTTCGTCGCTAAATTTAGCGACGGATTTCTAATTTTCGTCGCTAAATTTTTGCGACGCGTTATTAGCGATGAAAAATTTTTCGTCGCTAAATCCGTCGCTAATGTTTTTAGCGACGAATTTTTTTAAAATTTTCGTCGCTAAATTTGTGACTAAAAGGTTGTTTTTTTGTAGTGTGAGTAGTCTTCACATGTGTACATGCAAAAGAAAGGCAAAGCAAGGCCAATACACGAAGAGACACTAAGCAGCCCCTGCCAAGAGCCATTAGTGCATGGAGAGATGTAACCCTTAATGCACCAGCACGAGTTTCAGCATGATCAAGATAATGCAGCCCGCGATATAGCACACCATGAGCCAAGGCATAGCACTAAGGAAGCCATGGGCAAGGAAATCCAAGAAGACTCACCAATGCTCAAGGAGATTGCATCATGGCTCGATGAAATAGGGTCATGGCTCAATAAGTGCATAGCAGAATATGGACTAGAGTGCAACAAGATAGGGCCACTACTCAAGCAGGCAGGAGCAGCGCGCGACAGCGTGCACATGCAGTCCAACCGAAGAGCCAGCAGTCCCTCTAATCAATAATTGCTATCTTGAATAAATTCCTTTCTTTTCTTAAGTCTTTTGAGTATTGTAATAGAGGAAACTGTCTGGTAGTTATTAGGAGTAGTTAATGCAATAAGAGCCCTTTAGTATGTGTTGGTCCTAAAGACAACCAAGAAGAGGGGGTTGAATTGGTTGTCTAAAACTTAGCTTTCAAAAATCTAACTCTACCTAAATTCAATAATTAAATCTATGGTCAATCTAATACAATAATTAAAGATAAGAGTAAGGAGACAAATCTATTTTTATAGTTGTTTGGTTTTGTGCCTACATCCACTCTTCTAGCCAAGCAAGCCAGGGTCTACTCACTAGCTAGTTTCCACTATAGTTGAATCAACAACATACACTCTACTTGTTGACTTCTGATCTTCATACCATGAAAAATCCTTTGTCCAATAATGAAAGACAAATCACATACAAAAACAATCAAAAGTTTACAGCAAACGTAACATGAGAAAATGTGACAGCAAGATTCTCAGAATTGCAGAAGTTCTTGAGTTTTTCTTTTTGGTGCTATGAAGTCTCAGAAAAATGATACTCATTCACCCACTCACGTTCTCTATTCTCTCTCATTGAAAAACCTGCTGATAGCTACTGGATTTGATAACAAAGAGACTCAACCAATTGCAATAAAAATTTCCAGAGTCACCAACAACAACTCCTCTAACCATCCTGAAAAATAGGATTCAAATTCTCACTGAATAATGATATTTACCAGTAGTAAATATTTTTTTTCTGAAGTTTAAATATCTCTCTAAAATATTCAAAAATTGTTTTGATTATATCCAGATGATTACTTTCCCAAAAAATTCGAAAACAGCTCCAGGAAATCAGCCTTATGTTATGAATTTTTCAGAACAACTAGTCAACTTTGTCTATTTATTTCTCCACCATAATCTTGATGAAATTGTACTATAACAACACATCTTTATTGTCCAACTATAGTAAGATAATGTTGAATAAATAAACTCATAAGTCTCTGACCTATAGTGAAGTTATCGAGATCCAAATATCCATCGAGAGTCTGATTCAAACCATAAATTCTGTTATAGAAAATAAGTGACTAACCAACTTCCAGCTGAATTTTCTCTACCATTCCAACAAGATAATTATACTGTAATTACTTGAATTTGATATAATCAGCAAAGGATGCAAACAAAGGAGGCCAAGAAACTTGAGTCCAACTCTCAACAAGAACACCATCCAAAGTCCCTACCCGGGGGAAAGAAGACTAAGGTTAAGAAGAAACAAAAGAGAAAGGGAAGAACTCAAGAGAACCTTAAGGATAAGGTTCCTGTTCGAGAAGGGGCGAATGTTTCAACATTGCATGATGCAACATGCAGTAATCATGACAAGGCAACTCTGCACACACCAAATGAAGCAAAAGAGGTTCGCTTGGATACAATTCCAAGGAAGGTTCCCACAGACACAATTCCTCATAATGCACCAAATGTCACCAATGACGAGTCACCATCCATGCACCCAATGGAGCAATCGCCTAAGACATTGCATGACATTGCACAAACTGCACATAGTTGCCCAAGCAAAGACAAGCAGCGCTCAAGCCATAGCACGAGCCAACTGAGCACACCCATGCCAAAGGACGCGACCATTCAAGCAAAGGTAATGACCTTTCATGCAACCCCGAGTAATCATCATGCAAATGTCTCCAAGGAAGTAGAGAAGACCATTGCTCAGGAGAAAGAGTGATCTAGAAGGCCCCCGCTCGAAAGGGTACCATGTGAAGAGTCACCATGGGTCAAGCAACTAGCAAATGCGATAGCACCATGTCACGAGCAGTCTCCACATGTGTACGTGCAAGAGCAAGGCAAAGCAAGGCCAATGCACGAATAGACAGTAAACAACCCCTGCCAAAAGCCATTAGTGCATGAAGAGATGCGACCCTTAATGCACTAGCACGAGCTTCAGCATGATCAAGACAATGCAGCCCACGGTATAGCATACCATGAGCCAAGGCATAGCGCTAAGGAAGCCATGGGCAAGGAAATCCAAGAAGACTCACCAATGCTCGAGGAGATTGCATCATGGCTCGATGAAATAGGGCCATGGCTTGATGAGTGCATAGTAGAATACGGGCCTGGGTGCAGCGAGATAGGGCTACTGCTCGAACAAGCAAGAGCAGCACGCTTCAGCACGTACATGTAGGCCAACCAAAGAGCCATCAGTCCCTCCAAGCAATCACTGCTATCCTGAATAAATTCCTTTCTTTTCTTAAGTCTTTTGAGTGTTGTAATAGAGGCAAGTAACTATTTGGTAGTTATTCGGAATAGTTAATGCAATAAGAATCTTTTAGCATGAAAGGACTTAAGTAATAAGGACCATTGTCTTTCCAGCCCTCTAGTATAAATAAGACTGTCCTCCCCCTCCTGTAAACGTTCAGAGATTATTAAGTAAAGTTCAGAAATCTTCTTCTTTAGCGTGAGTAAGAGTTTAGGGCTTAAGGGTGCATAACAATCCCTTAGGTAACATCATCATTGTATGATAAACATCATCATTGTATGATAGGCTCTTGTCCATTGAAGACCCATCATGGCAAGTTCAAATCCTCTTCCATTTTCTTCATCTTATTCCTAATTTCTGCCAACTTCTCTGCATGTTAAGGCCTTGTGCAAAGGGCATCTTGGTACCTTGCATAAGGAGACACTTGAACCAACCACTCAAACCTCCCAAACCCATAGCCATTCAAGGATCTAAGGCTCCTTGGCCATCCTAGTGCCAAGCCAAGATCTCTTGCCCTTCTCACAGCCTTGTGTGAGAAGTAAACCTAAGTGTTGCGCACCCATCACCAAGGAAACGCAATAGTATCTTATGCATGTAGCAGGCGCAGTGTGTGTGCACAAGCCCACAAACCTAGACTAAGGTTTTCACCTAATATGACTCTAAATCGTTAATGCTCTTTGATCCCCCTTTTGAATCAAATTAAACCTATAAATTTTGAGAAGATTTTCATATTTCTTTGGACAAAGATAACTATAAGTTGATGATAGTTTGTCTCTCATATTTTGTCTTTCTAAGACCAAGTTGGATCTAAAATAATCGTGACTTGTATATCTTGTTATATGAATTTATATTCCACTTTATGTAACTTTATATGCCTAATAAGTCTTTTTTATACATAGATTTAGACTTCAACTCTTAGGACTTATATGTTTTAGACAAAACTTAGTAGATTTACTACTGAAATAGTACAATTATATTTTCAGGGTTAAAAGGGAGTGAAAATTAGGGATTGAATCCTAAGACATAAGAACACGTATCAAAGGATGAAAATTGAACATTTTAGAAATTAAATAATCGAATCAGTGACGGTCTAGAATGTTATTTCAAAAGGTCATAACTTAATTTACAATTATCGGATTGAGATGATTCATAATACATTAGAAATCTTAGAGACCAAACTAGAATTTCCGATTCATCATTTTTTCAAATTCAGCCTGGAAATAGGAGGAAAAAGACGGATGAAATTAGATTCCGAGTTATGATACAATTGATACAAACTCTATGCATAGAGAGAAAGCTGTCTGGCCTGGATTAGCATAGAGTTTGGAATGGAGTAATTTTAGCTATTTAATTCTTTGTCGAAAAGTTAGACTTTTCTTAAGAAACATTAGTCAGCAAATTATAGGTGCCTAATTAGTCAAATATAATCAAGTTTGAGCAATCCTTGTTAGAAATCATGTGCAAATAAAGTTTTTTGAGCCAGATATATGAAAAAATATAATTTAGAGATAAATTTAGATATGTAATGGCTCTCCACCCACCGGATTTAATCTTCTAGTTACTCTAGTATTCAACAATAAATATATAAGCTTACTTGAAACTTTTCAAATTTCAAAATTTTAGCATAATATAAACAACTCTTAATTGGAACCAAGTAGGGCCATTAAACAACTATTTTTTGAATCTTACAAAAATGATAAAATCTAGAGAACGATGTAGTTACATAAGCTATATGCATATATAACAAATTTAAAAAAAAAATTAAAAGTTCAATTATTGTAATATAAAATTGTTGTATATGCTTCCCCTGAAGTTCCTTTTCGAGGAAAGTTTAAGATTAATAACTTTATAATAGGTGTATTAATTTTTTTAAAAATAACCAATTGGTATTTTAAACTATATTCTGACTAATTCGGTTTAAGTATTGTTGGGTTCAATTTAGGGAAGAACTCTACTAATATAATTTTTTTTTTTAATTTCAAGTTTCAAACTCTAGATTTGATTAAAAAATTTAATATTTTTATATACTAAATCGATTGTCCATTGATATTGGTGTATTAATTCTTAGACAAGCTCCGAGACCATATATGAAATATAATCATTTCATTAGGATTTCTACACCTTTAAGACAATTTCATGAAACCATACAATTATTTTGTGTGATATCTTGGAATACTATTAATATTGACATAAGTTATTTGAAAACATAGTTCTTAGGGCCTGAAAATGAAAGTTATAGAATCAGGTTTGCTTTTAAGTTTTAACAAATCAGACGATTCTTTTATATCGGTTAACCTAATATACTACAATATCAACTATATGTAAATATATATGTCCTTGTGACAACACCTATAAAAATTGGTTCATAACATCCCCCAAAAAAATGTAGTCTCAATAAATCCACTCTAAAAAGGCTCTTCTACTCTTCTTCGATTCAAGCTCTTTTCTTGCCAAAACCTTTAATTATTGATTGTAAATCATTCCTACATTAACATATTTACCAACAATTTCAACTTCTTTTTCCAGAAAACCCTTGGTCGTTGCCTGTGGTAAGGTGGTTTTTCCATTGATTAATATTTTGTTATTGTAAAATAGTTATATTGTAATTATAAAGGTAATTAATAAAATTTTAATTTAATTTATATATTTTGTATATTTAAGTCTTAAAATTTAATTATGAAATATTTCGATAGAAATTTTATTTTCAAGAATTTGAAAATGAGTGAAGGAATTTTTAATTAAGAAATATTATAAATGTAATACCAAGAAGAAGAAGAAGAAGAAGAAGAAGAAGAAGAAGAAGAAGAAGAAGAAGAAGAAGAAGAAGAAGAAGAAGAAAAAGAAAAGAAAAGTCAAACTCTCACCTTTATTTTACTCTCTCTATCTTCCTCCTCCACTTTCTCATTATTTTGCCCGAGAACCCATTCCCCTCTCCCATTCTCTCCTTTTCGGCTCACTCTCTCTCTTGTCCTCTCTCTTTGCTCTCTTCGAGAGCAATCAAGAACAAACAAAAACCCAAATATTGAGACTTTTAAAACTCCTAACAAAACCATTAGAGGTTGGATCTAATGAGAGAAATGAATTTTCTAGAAAGAGAAAAATTGGGAGTTTTGATGTAATTCAGCAAAGGGTGCAATTGGTATTTCTAATAGAGGTAATTTTTCTTTCTCAACTTATAATTGAGTTGTTTTTGTATGAAATTGAAATTTATATTGAAATTTGGGATTTTATAGAGAGGAAAAATTTAGAGTTTTAGTGTGATTCGACTTGAGAAAGAAATTGGTAACTCTATTTAAGGTAATCTTTTCCTCTTAACTAAATTTGAATTATTTTATCATATTTTTGAATTATTATGTCGAGATTGAAAGGATTAAATTTGGGGGGTTTCGGTCTAAAGTTTATATATTAATGAAATTGAGAGAAAACTTAAATAGAAAATGGTTTCCTAAATCTATGATATTTATTAAAAGGAATTGAATATAGATTTTTTTTTATACCATGACTTGGCCTTCACCCCAGTATCTGGAGTTTCGTCTTGACTAATATTGATCAACCGTTGTAGAACCCACTTTGTGGGGGCGAATCTCCCAATATTATTTTTTCCGTATCCAGGGGAATAGGACTCCTGACTTGATTAAGGGATGAAGGTGTCCATCCTACCTACGCCAACAAGTGTTGGTAATTGAACATAGATTTGATGATATTGGAAATCTTGGATTAGGAAAATTTAGGAGGAAAACCAGGTAACCCCATGTTCGATTTATGATTAATAGTAAAATTGTGTGAATTGTTTTAGGTTGAGACAATTGAAAGTTTATGAGATGTTAACTTAGGTTTGGATTATGGATTAGGAGTTCTGACCGTCTCAGGAAATAAATGGTTGCATACTCATACTTACATACTTAATAAGAAAAATATTTTTACTGAATTTTTTAAATGATTTTTGAAACTTGAATTTATGTATTTTAGTATATGTGAAATATTCCAAAAATTGAATTTCAAACTTCTATGCATTTTATATGTTTTGAATGAATAGGTGTGTCCTATTGATTTATTGATATTGAATATATATTCATGTTAACTATTATTGAGCATTTATTAAATTGATAACACACGAAATAGATTTATAAATTTGTGAAATAGTGTATATGATTGATTTGAGGGAAAAGTCTAAACCCCGAAAAATAACTAGTCATTTCCCCATGCATAACTTGACAGGGTGACATGGTGGGGCTAGTAGACTGTGAGATGTAACCAAACACGTGTGGTGGTAGTCAGATATTATAAATAAAGTTATAGGATAGTTGACTGCATTAGCAATGAAACACCACATCCAATACCAAGGTTGAGAGTATTTGTGAAGTTAAATTACTAAAACCCATTGATAGTCTCATCTTGGGTCTTGATAGATTTTTGTCGGGAACAATGATTTTGGTAACCTCATATTTGGAAAATGTAAATTTGATTGATACAATCTGATATTGAATCATGATAATTGAAAAATCTATTTATTATTGAATGATTTGAGAATGACATGATAATTTGAAATATATATATTTGATATATTCACCACACAAATCTTATTTATGTACAGCATGCATATCGGTTACTAAGTATTATTTACACTTACCTCCCCTATTTTTATTTTTATATAAGAAGCGTAGTAGAGACTCTGGTTGTCTAGTGCCAGACTTGAAAAAACTTGTTTTGTCAAATCCATTTCGGGTGCTAATTTTTTTTTTTTTTTTTGAGATATTTAGTGAACCCAAATAGAGATAAATTTTATAACTATTTTGAAATCATATTTTGTGCTTTTTCTAATTGATTTGGCATTTGAAAGCGGTTTTGTATATTTAAATTGAGGATCTCTTTTTATTTCTTTGAAATTATTTGATAATTGTTTTTTATAAAATTTGATATGAATTTATTGAGTTGGGACTTTTTGATTGGTTTATAGAATAGTTTGTGATTATTTTGAAATTAGATTTGGATGGGCCAATTGGGCGTTTGATATTTAGATTTGAATTGAAAGATCATGATAACCTATGGGTGATTGTCACTTATTTAAATGATCAGAATTTTGGAATGGCTTACAGTATCTTGAAACATGGGATTGAGCTCACACTTGTTTCAGGATAATGCGGTGATTGTCACATGTCAGGATCTCCAAGTTGGGGTGTGACAATAAAGGTTCACTACCGATGGAGTATTGATTGGCCGTCGTTACTCTTTTAAGATGGTTGTTTTTCCATGATTAAGTAGACTGCTAATGAGTATATGTCAGTGAATCTCATTCTAGTAGATAGAGGCTAGACATATCATGAATGATAGTAGTAAAAAATTTATCTACTGTCAATCGGTTATAATTTTAAGTCATGATAGTGTATACATATTAAGCTAATTTATATCATAAGGATAGACTAGAGAATTGTAGATCTAAAAAGAGAATTTAAGATCTAGTCCAAAATTCATCATCTTTGATCACAGCATTTTGCCCACCCCAACGTGTGATTGCATTATGGATGGAAAAGGAAAATGCATACAGATATGCAGTTTTTAACATTGCAATTTTATCTCTAAAATTTCATGATATTATAACCATGCAATATACATATAAATTGAGGGATGTTATGTAGCGAAACCTTGAAATAGTAAAATTAATAAATAAACAATGGGTTAAGATCGATATTTATCTTTCTAGTAAAAAGCAAGAGCACAAGAAGGAAAGCAAATGTGGGCAAGATCTTGCAAAGTAGGTGTTAACAAAGAATTAACATGAAATCACAAATTCTTGTTCAAATCGAAAAAATCAACCCATATTTATCCACCATATCAAGTAAAGGGAAGTAAGGGATCAATTGCAAAACTCAAGTAAATCTCATGTTAAACTACTAAAATCAAACAAAGTAGGAACTGAGTTGAATATTAGGATCTCTACGTAGATGCAAATCTCGTGTTAAACTACTAAAATCAAAAAAGGTCTCTCGCGTCTATTATAAATTTTCTTTCCAAATTTCTTAAGGAAATCTTTTAACCTCTTATGAATCCCATACTTGCAATATCTGTTCAAATACCATATCTCTACTTTCCTTACCAACTATACTCATAGATTTGTATGAATCCCATCTTTGATTATTTTAATTTTTTATTTTATAAAAAAAATAATTATCGATGGATCTCAGTACCCATAAAAATTTTAAAAAACTCTAATTATTTTTTTAAAATATTTTTATGCATGGATTTTAACACATCATCACCCATTACCAAAAATTTAGTGTGAACACACATTCACAAAATATATTTCGTATCTTCCAATGCCATTTATGGTTTAAATAGGTTGATTGGATACTCGGATTAAAAAAATAATAATAAAAATAAAGGAGACAAGCAACGGCTTAGAAGAACGTTACCTTCTTTGCCTCCAATGAACTTTGAAATTACAAAATAATAAAAAATAATAATTCTAGATCTTTCTAATCTTTGGATAGATCTCAACCGTTGACAATGGACACACACGCTGTCCACCGACGAGCACAACTTCAGGGCCTCCCATAAAACTCCATTCTGTTCAAAGTCAAGCCCTAAATTGTTCAATTGAATCGGATTCATCAAAACCCTAAAAAAGATGTCGAAATTCTGCGAGCATCTTCCGGAAGAGTGTTGGGAGCTGATAGTGAATCGTCTCGATCACTATCGCTATTTGGAGTCTCTCTCTCTCCTCTCCAAACGCTTCCTCTCTCTCACTAACCGCCTCCGATTTAATCTCACGGTCTCCGATCCCCTAATTCTCATTCCCAACGCTCTCCCTAAACTTCTCCTGAGATTTCCACAGCTCAAACATGTAAAATTCTCTGATTTTCATGGAGATCTCGATCTCGTCCTCTCTCAAATTGCGCGGTCTGGGTTGTATATCGAAACCCTAGATATTTCGGGACAGGAGAGAGTCCCAATTGATGGGATTAGAGAGTTGGGGAAGAATATGAAGAGCTTGAAAAGATTGATTTGCTCGAATATGCGTGTCCTTGAAAATCGTGATGTTGTGGCGATTGCTGAATCACTTCCGTGGTTGGAGGAGCTCGACATTGGCTGTTCCGATGAAGGTATAGAGTTTGGGTCTAATGTAAGTGATTCTTCTATTAAGGTTATATCGAATAAGGCCAAGCATTTAAAGCGAATTTCATTGTCGGGTAACTGTCTTATTACAGATAACTCTCTCAAAATGCTCTCACTGGGTTGTGTTCTTCTTAGGGAGATTGAAATTTTGAATTGTTGTTGTGTTACTCAAAATGGGATTGGTTTCGTACTTGGACACAGTCGTTGTTTAGTTTCTATTTCAACAGGTGTTTTTCCTGGTCCGCATTCTTCTTTGTCTAGAATGGAGAACGCAGTCGTGTATGCCAAGAATTTACAGTCATTAGAATTGTCGAGGATGACTGTTTCAGATAATCTTCTGGATTTGATTGCAGCTTCATGTCTTCCTCTGAAGAGTTTTGCACTTTCACATTGCTTTAACTCAACGGCTTTTGGTGTTTTCAAGATTTTGCGAGCTTATCCTTCGCTGGTTTATTTAAACCTTGAAGGAGCACATTTCCTTACTGACCGATTGATAAGTGATTGGTCTAATTGTCTCCATAATCTGAGGTCAATAAAGCTCAGTTATTGCTTGAAGCTGACCAATTCGACTCTTTTTATTCTTGCTAGCCATTGCCCTTTGCTTGAAGAGATTGAGATGGGACAAACAAGTCTGGGCAAAGAAAATGATATAGTTAGAGGAAGGAGTTACAGTATACGATCTCTGAAGTTACCTCAAAATGAGTACCTTGATGATGAATCCCTTACAACATTTGGGGCTATTTGCCCCAATTTGGGCCTACTTGATGTAAAAAATTGTCCTGGAGTTACTGATCTAGGTGTTCTGGAAGCTTTGGAGAATTGTGCAGATATTAGGCATTTGGATGTTTCTGGATGTGAAGGCGTGACAGGGGTGGGGCTGAATATGGATGTTTTGCAGTTGAACTTGGAGGTTTTGCGAGCTAAGGGTTCTGGTATTTGTGATGAAGGGCTGGTGAATATAGGAAAGTGGGGCAGCAGGCTCCTGCAATTAGATTTGGAACAATGCGTTAGAGTGACAACAACAGGAGTAAAAGGGTTGATGGAGAACTGCAGGGAACTGAGGAAGATAAATTTGCAGAATTGTCCTAATGTTAGTGCTGCAATGTTGGCCTGGATGGTATTTTCCATGCCAATGCTAAGGAAAATGATCCTACCATGTAATCAGGTTTTAACTGAAAGCCAAAGGAGCTTGTTCTTGCACCATGGATGTCTTGTTTGTAATGCATAACATGACAAGGTAGAGCATGAAATTTGAAATGGAATTTCTGATTTTATCATGCTTAATGTGCCATGGATTCTTCAGTTGAACATTACTCCGGATCTTGAGGTTGAGTGGCATTGTAGACTACCATTGTGTTTGACCAATCATGTTATCTTGAAATTTTAAATCCTCACACTTTTTTTTTTTTTACCTCGCATGGATATCTTACTAGTTAATACTTACCGGGATATAAGCTATTCAGAATTTGACATACAAAAATGTTATCTTGTGTTGATTCTTCAAGAGGATGCATCTATATCTGCAAATTGAGTAGAACAATTCTTGGATCACTTGCTTTCATTTATAATTCCTTTCCATTTTTATCTTTGGTGGATAACTAAATGCTAATTATAATTTGTTTCTAGATATAGTACTACTCACATATTTCTGTCACAATACCTTTAACTGCAACAAGTTTTGATCAAGGGTGCTAAAATTTCGATGCTGCACTCTGGCAGATGTATTAGTAATGTACGTGTCATAAATTGAAGCTTATTGAGTGAATGCATGCCTTTCTTTTTCTTTTCTTTTCTTTTCTTTTTTTTTGGGGGGGTGGAGGGGGAGGGGGAGAACGGTTGAGTTTTGTGCATCATTAGTACAGAGGATACGGAGTTGCTGCATAACTTGCTTTGTGGCTGAGGAGGTAAGCATTCATAGGCATATTGGTATCGGTTTGAAGCTTTGGTCATTGCAATGTTTTCAACTGTACATTTTCATATTTGAGATCACTATAAAAATACTTAGCTGTCAATTATAGTACGACTGAACATCTATACATCACTGCCATGTGGCTTCAAATAATGTTAAAAGAAAGGTAAAAAGGGGTGCTCTAAGATTGAAGTCATAAACTAAATCTTTATTATCAATCCACTGTTAAAGAAAGGAGAATGTTCTTGTGCTTTTTGGCGGTTCTGATCATTGTGCTTTGAAATAAATGCAATAAAGTCTTGAATTCAGATCATTTTACTAACTTTGTAGAGTTTAAACTGTTTTTATGCAGAAGTTGGTATGGGCACTACCGTGCATAGGAGAATGGTATTGGCACTTCTTGCAAATATACTACGTAGTGAGTTTATCATCCTGTAGAGAAATCTCTGCCCTTTGAAATGCTGAACAGATTGCTAGAATCTGTGATCAATGACCCTTTAGTAACCTTTGTTAAAATTATTTTGATGAATTTCCACCATTGGAATTCGAGAACTAAATCACTCAACTCATGCATACATGCAATGTTGAAACTGTTGAGATCAGACGACCAAAGAGTCTTATCAAACCAATCAGCGTAGCTAAAGCTCCTACAAACTACCAGTCAGAAAATGTAGTTTGCCCAAAATGGAAGCGCAAAATGCAACAACAATGGCATACCTATGTGCAGTTCAAAATGCAAAGGTAAAATTCTAGGAAAACTTGTTTGCTGCATTGTCTGAGCATTCCGCATTGTAACTTCTCCAACATTTTCCAAACGCATTTTAGGAATGGCATTTTGCTTTTTAGACACCTGCTTAGCTATGATGCATAATATGTTGTTATAGGCTATAGAAGTGCAATAAGTAAGTTAGGTTCATATGTTTATCATTTCAAACTTCTCTTGCTGTAGCTGGTCTGGTGAGTGTCATCGCTTTTCAATAATTTCCGGATAAGGCTGAGAAAAGACAGTATCACTAGGCAGATATCTCTGAATTCTTTGGCATGTGACTTGGTCCACGCACCACTCTGTTCCTGTCTCATACTTTATTGCCCAAGACTTACTACTGTTCCTGTCTCATATTTTATTGCCCAAGACTTACTACTGCGTAATCATGTTCTCATGTCACTTATATGCCTTATTATTGAAATTGGGGTTACCTAAAACTGAAGTCTGCACCTTGTTCGTCACGACCTAGATTTTATGTTACCAGCGTCGACCAATTTACACTGCAGTTGACAAGTTTGCTTGTTCAGACAGAAAGTTGGTAGCACTTCAATTCCACCTTTGAGCATAGCAGGTATTCTTATGGCATTCATCTGGGATTGGGAGTCCTCTCCAAATGCCCATTTTAAAAACCTGTTGGCAATTGAACAAGCACCATATGCTGGACCACAATATTCTTATCTTCTTTGACGTCAATGCTGATCTAGCTTCAACAGAAGTATCATTGGCAGCTGACATCTGATGGGCCACGTTTTCTATAACTATGTTGCCGCCATGAATTTGATCTCTCTCTCTCTCTCTCAAATAGGCTGACAACTTGGTGGGAGCATTGGCTTTCGCTGCATTGACATGGCCAAAAAATTCTCAACTTTGAGACAATCTGACTGAACTTGTAATCTGATTATGCTGACAAAGTTAAACGTCCTATCAGTCGTCTTAGTTCTTAGAGATAACCAAGATTTCAGGAACAGATATTTGATCGACCTGGTAATGTAGAGGCTCTCTCCAATTTCTCTGGGACAGGGTAAATGAAAGGTGCAACCTTGTCTCAGTCAATTTGTTGGCAGAACAGGCAGAAGCTGATACAAGAGATGAATGCTACATAACAAATTTCTGTGGGGCTGTGTCGGGTTGACGTATACATACAACATATATTTGATTAACCCAAATTCAATTCAAATATTAATAGTGAAATGTGATAACAATAATTTGCCCTAACCCAATTCATAATGATTTTTTTAATAAAAAAGGATTATATTTATTCATTGATTACAAACTTTTTTTTTATTATTATAACAAGATTTGAACCCGCGTCACGGGATTGGGAAAGAGATATGACCACTAGATTATCAGGTTGGGAACATTGATTACTAACTAACTACAAAGCAATAAGAATCACAATTATATAAATAAGTGATTGAATAAAACTTTAAATACCAATACCATAAAACAAAAACCTTTTATCTTTTAATTCTTTTAAGAAGATAAATAGAAAAAAAAATAATAGTATTATTATGAAGCAAAACTTTTCCCTTTTCTAAGGAAATTTTTATCATAGGATTTGAAATGTTCTAAATTTGTTACATAATCTGAAAAATATCTTAAATCATTAAATAAAAAGGAAAACAGGGTATATAACTCGTAGTATATCCTTCATTTATTAACTTAGTCAAATGCTAACATGGTAATCGGGGTCGAGCAAAATAGCCCAAGAGAACTTTTTTTTTTTAATTGAATTATAATTAGAATTCGAATTATTATTATTATTATTATTATTTACAAAAAAAAGGTCGTAAGAACCAGTCAATGCCTGCTTTTGCAACAGAGGCAACCTGATTACAAGCTATGTAACCCTTTTCAACCAAACTCACTGTGTACTCTGATCCTACAATTTTGTGTTGTGCTACGTTTATGGATTATTAAAAATTCTAACAGGTCTACTTTTTTGGTCACACCATCCTCAATTTTTCCTTTTTCTTTTTCTTTTTGTTTTTAATTTTGGTTACACGTGCACTTTTTACTTTAGCTAAGTTCATGTGTAACCAGACCCCAAAAATCAATCAACAAAATCATTTTTACTCAACTTATTTTCTTACTTACTATTTTTTTTTTTAAATAAACAACTGATATCCAATAATCATATAAAATCTGACTAAATCCATCTCAAACTGAATTAAGCTCTTAAGAAATAAATCTCTCCCGACATCTATTTCTACCTATTTAAGGGATACTAATATCCGATCACCGAATTAAGTCTTAATTTTCTTGCTAATTACCGACTCCCAATTGTTTCCTTCTTATTTAAGATGGCTTCTCCGAGCAATATTCTAAGAAAACAATAAACTTCATATAATTTCCTTTCGTCAACAGAAATGAAGATTATTACAAATTAATAACACCCTGCATAGTCAAGAAAAGATATCAAAACATTGCAAGTACCAACAAAACATTAATACGGCATTGGACTTAGGTGTCCAGGTTTCAACATTGCTGTCATTCACATGTTTGTTAGAAGGCATTCCAACTGATTCAAAGAAAAATAACTTCAGAAAACAACATAGTCCACTCTTTCTTTATTCCTCGTCTACATCGAAAGTCTTCAGAGAAACCATGCAATTATAGATGTCCTCCCACTCTCCAAACACCACACTACTTCAGCAGACTTTCTACGAAACCATACCAAAAATAAATTAGTCAGCCCGGAGATCAAGCATGAAAATCTAAAAATTAAATCTTGCAACCAGCAAAAATAGCAAACTAAATTGCTTCGAGTTAAACCTTGCGAGCTGTAACTAAAAGAACAGAAAAAGTGGAAAAGGAAAGAACAAAATAATGGGCGATACAATTATCCATGAATGACATTCTTTATGGAGCTTTTCATCACCGATCTGGCAAGAAGCATTGGGCAAAACCTCCAGACAACTTTTATACACAATGACTGTCAGTGTTATTCTTATTAGGTGGTTGTCCGCCACATCAATCACGGGGCAATGATGGAGCTTTTTGTGACTCATAGTATCATTGCCAACGCAAAAGGTAGACAAACATGTTTCATGTATTTAAGTTAGTGCAATCACAAAATGGCATGAGCATTGCAATGACAAGTTAAATACAAACAATGGACAAAAGCTTATACCAATATTTAGCAAAGACATAGCAACAAGAAATGCAAACATTTGCCATACTTTCCTTGCTCAGCCAAGCATTATGTCCCAGACTAAATAGGGTTGATAAAAAGATACAATCTCTTCCTCGATTTTATTTTATTTTATTTTTTTAAGTTCCTCCATTAAAGCATGTCATATCCTAGAGCCTCATTGATACATCTATCAACAAAACCCATTATCATATGTACCAAATATTCAAAGGAATGCGATGAGAATACATATCATTCATGAAACTCTAGATAACTACAGATACCTTTGGTAACTTCGAGGAAATAAAAGAAAAGTTTAAATTAACAAAGGCATGAAAGAAAACCTTCCACCAATAAGTTTTTCTTAAAAGAAATATATTAAATTATGTCAATATGAAATAATGCTTTATACTTAAGCTCCTCTCCCAAGTTTCCGAAAATGTAAAATTATGCAACCAAGAAGAAATCTGATGATCAACACTACCCCTGATTCTTGGTGAAAAGGTGGTGCATTTTGAATTGTAAAAGGGAAATAGAAACAGAAGCATGCATGTGTTAATCTGCAAAATTCATTTTCAGTAAGCAGACCGATTAATTATTCCCATTAAGAATAGGGAAACAAATGGCTCAAAAGATGCTAGAAAGGTGGCAAATTGATAGAGCCAGACATTGTGTGTAACATAGATAAATTGACGAGTCTCTAGTTTATATGCTATCCATACATACAGTCTAATCTTTCATGCAAGAAAAGCAATAGATGAGAGAAGGGATGCACATTTCAACAGAAAGGTGATATTGCAGGCACAAATCTAAATCTGTCCAATTATTGGAACTAGGCATGTGAAGCATATCATTTCAAGTTTTTGTATAAAATTGGAAACAAAGATTTGGAAACAAAATAAAAAGTGCTAACCGAGTTGAGAAGCATTTAAGGGTGGTTGCATGATTCCTGCTGCCACATATACTGGGATGCATGAAGTTGAGGCTGCTGTGCATATGTTGCTGGATCCAACACAAAGTTGGGCATATTCACTGCTGAAGTTCCAACCTGAGCTGAGTTTGATAATGGCATTCCATAATAGTAAGGAATTGCATCACTAGGCCCCATAACTGGTATTCTTCCATCAGAGATTTGTGCACCAATTTCTTCCACATCCAGATCTCTGGTCACAACATCATGCAAAAAGTCCAAAACATCATGTTTCAGGATAGCAGCTTTAACATCACTCTTTTGCAGAGTTCTCCTATTGCCTTGTGTAGTCTGGTGCCAGGATCGGAGAGTCAATTCCAAGATGAACATTTCACATGCCCGGGCAAATATGATTGGTGCCTCAGCTGATATCATTGCTACATCTTTGTCAGCCTTCATGATTTTGCGGATTCTCGCCAAAGGAACACCAGGGTTCTTGAAGTCTGTGGCCCTTTGTGTTGCTTCAAGCTGACTTGCCCAGAATGCCTTGAGATTTTGCTCAAGTTGCTGCTGACTCTGCTGCCCTCTCTCAAGATAGGCAAGATGATGTGCCAGCTGAAATCCAGATGGCTGAGCAGAGGGTTGCAAGGGTGCAAAGCAGTTGACAACTCCAGGAGTAGTAGAAACATTCACTGGATTAGCTTGATAATAAGTAGCGCTATTTAGCAGTTCAACTCTGCTGTCAACCATGCCCTTCAACTGCTGTTGTCCTTGCTCTTGCTGCTCCATCCCGACCTGTTTAGACACAATAAAGGTCATTAAGCCAACAGTCATGATAAACATCTCAAAAGTAATATGAACAAAACAAAGGTTCTAAATAATGAATTTGAAGTTTAGTGGCATTTGAACATAATTTTCTTTCACTTAAATTAAAAAAATGATAAATATATAAATTGGTTTATTTTCTCTACCAAAAAAAAAAAAATTCTTATTTTAGGGTAGTAAAAAAATTTCAATAATATTGGGAATACCAAAAGTAAAAATACTCTATTCCACATTCAACCAGCTAAAATTTTAAAAAGGATTTTCCCCAGAGTAAGGCCATTTCAGTCCAACCCTCAAGGACGGTAAGAGTGGCATAATCCTTGTGCAATTAGGTCTACTTTTCCCTTTTCCAACAATGACCAACTTTGTACCATCAATACATATGTAAATAAGATCAAACACTTATGTTTAAAAAATTGTTCTTATGTTCCCATCCAAATCCCCACTACTGATTACAATATCCATCTGTCTGGGGGACTTTTGTTTCTGTGTGTTGGTTGGGGGGGGGGGGTTGGGATAAGTTGATTATGTATCTGGCTGTCAAAAAAAATCCAGTGGAAGAGTGAATCCATCAAAAAGAAAAAAAAAAATTGGAGAGATGGAGAGATGGAGAGATGAAGAATATAAAGTTTAGATAGCTCATCAAAATACTAACAGAAGCAGAGAAGGATCTCTACATCCCTCTCCTCCTATAAATTTAAAGAGAAACAAAGGGACAAAAAAGAAAATATTGATTTCCTAATAGAATCTAATACGCCCAACTATCTGCTAGATACACCCAGCTTTGCATTTTCTAGATAGAATGCAAAAGATTAATCTCATTGGCCTATAATCTCTTCCATTTTGCTTAGTTACGGATAAGAAAGAAATATTTTGTTTATTCATGATTTACCACATTCCAACTAACTTCATTGTTTAGAAAGAGTAGCATATATAACGGGAAGGATAAGGCATCCACTTCCTCAAGAGTAAGAGGGATGCAAACAAAAAGTGGAACAGTTTCCCTAATATCTTTTAGTTTTGAGTAGAGCCTACACTCTTATGCAATTAGAAAACAAAACAACAATTATAGAGTAACTGATAGCCACAACTATCCACTTACATTTGGAAATGTACATCTAGAAGAGAACAAGCAATTTATGGAAATCTTTGTACGGTGCATTCAGACTAGGAACACACAAACTTTATCCATTAACCTTAATGAGGGCAGAACAGAAAACGAGGAATATATATATTTACTAAATGACATATTCACAAGTCAATCTTGATTAATTCAACCCTAAATCCAGTTAACTTAAGTTTCCAAATGTCAAATAATATGCGTTAGATTTTTACTATATACTCCATACTTTATGTATTATATAGCTCGCCAATAGGGAGGAAGACAATAATATTAACTACAATAGCTCAACAAGCAAGGCTTTCAAATCTTTTAGGTCATTGTTTGAACCAAATCCCTTTGTCTATACACCACGTAATTTTAGGATGAGATCAGAATAGAAGCAAGTTAACATTATTGGATAAACAAAAAAAGGTAAAGCAGTTTTGTCACTTTTAGAGCTGATATGGTCTTGTAACAATGTCAATTGAAGTGCAAACTAAAAATGATTTAAGAATAGAATATTGCAAAAAGAATATATAAAATACATACATAGAATGAAAGAAAGAAGTTGCATTGTGAGGAACAGAAAAACCAAAGTGGAAAGTAGCCAGGTACAATCACTAGTGTGATGTCTTACCATTGACAGCTCATCTAATTACCCTAATGTTTAAGAAAGATTAGTAGAACCTAAAATGTACACCCTAGTTATTAGTCAAGAAACTTAGTCACAAAAACCCAAGGTTCTTGGATCAATTAATCTTGATCATTAACCCAAAATATAAGAAAAGAGTCTCGGAAGAACATAAATGTTCAAATAAGTTAAATGAAAATAACACTTTTAATTTTTCAACCCTCTAAACTTGTGTGAAAAGCTTTGATGATAGCAAGGAAAAATAATTTCTTACTTTAAGTACAAAAGACTCATTAATAACAAATTTGATGAATGCTTCATATAACTCAGGATGACAAACATATGTGGATTTTAATATGAGAGAAACCTTCATATGAGTTTGGACTTTTACAGGGCCATAACTGCTTTTGGAATAGCATCAAATTTAATAACAAATGACTCTGTTATTCAATATAAACCACAGGGAACATGGAGGGAAAAAAATTGACAATACAGTTTCTAAGTCATTCATTTAACTATTGCTGTATCATATGTAGTTTTTCTTGTGAGATGGTATAGATAAAATGCACTCTATAAACCAAAAAGATTTCCCAATCAAATAGAGAAAAACTCATCTACTTGTTGCATGTACATGATTAAATATACAATCCATTTTTGTCGGCATATTCCAAATTTTTTCTTTTTGCAATAATAGATGGAAAGTGACTAAGACAGACCACTGTAAAACTCATAGCTCGCCCAAAGTTTATTTGTTTTGGCACTTTATTGTTGACACCGTTTCATTCAAATAAAAAGTTGGATTATTTGATAGTTAATCACCCCTCTACCAATAATAATAATAATAATAATAATAATAATAATAAACAAAGGACCCTTCAACCAAAAGTGTTGTACAGACTATTGACAGCCAGAGGGGCTTGAGATCCAATCTACACTCAAAACTTCCCAGCCACCTATGTCAACCCTACAACTTTCATCTGCTCATTTTATATCTAATTTTGACTCTAAGAAAGCGGAGGAAAAAAAATGAAAGAAAAGAAAAGGCATTTGGGACCTTATGATTTTGTAATAATTAAGAAACGACAAACATGACCGGTATGGATGCGAATCTAAACGAACAAACAACCATGCAAGAAGGCATAATCAATTTAACTGGATTTAAAAAATCTAATAATAAGAAGAAACTTCTTCGACAGTTACCAAATGACAAATTCTACAGGTATTCTCCATATCTATCCATATAAACAACCAAACCGGAGTATAACCAATTCAAGAGTTGCAAGTAACATGCAGATTCAGAAATTTAGAAATGATAAGAAACTGCAGTTATCATAACCAAAACACCAAAATCAGCTGAAATTACTGGAAATTTTATTTTTCATATACACCTTTAGCATCATTCATAAATAATACACACACAAAACAACTACAATGCATACAAATTAACAATAATAACAGATAAAGAAATTCAAGATTAATCAACCACGAAATCACAAAATTGAAAGCAACCCAAAAAATGATTTCACATGAACAACACGAAATTATAAAGAAGTTAGAGTGAGAGAAACCTGTTCTATTAGGGTTGATGTATCTATCACACCACTGGGCACTAAGCAAGATTGATAATTAAAAAGGCAAACAAGGAGAAACGACCAAATATATAGAGGGGAAAAGCAGAAAATTAAATTGGGGGTTTGAACGTATACCTTGTTTTGTGAGATTTGGCAGAGGAAAGAGAGAAGTGTCCATTGCTGAGGGTTTGCAGCTGAACCACACGAGTGGTAACTGATGCAGAGAGTGTTGAACGCCAAAATTCGACTTGTGTCAATGGATTCTCTGCGAAACCAAACAAAAATTCTCAACCACACTATTTGGATTTTTTCATATAAATTCTCAATTGAAGAAGAAGGGAGAGCAAAAGAAAAAATGGCTAGAAGGTGCACTCGCTCTCTCTGCCTCTGGCTCCTCCAAATGCCCTCTACTTCTCATCGTAATGAATTACTTCTATTTCCCTCTAGTCATCCAAATTAAAACTTAATCCCTGTAGTTTAGCAAATTTTGTTTTGTAGATTAAAAAAAGTGTAAGAATAAATATAAAGTACAATAAAAACAAATAAATTTCGTCAAAAAATATATGAAAAAATCTCATATATTCTCTACTGGATTTTGATTTTTTTTTTTTTTTTTTTTGGGATCCATTTAGAAACAAGACTTGTCCTCTTTCATTAGTTGTAACTCGGTGCTGATTTATTTTGATTTTTCTCTAATTTTAAAATTTTAAAAATAAAAAAAAATATCACTTAAGATCAAAAGACGTTATGCTAAGTAAGAATTATTATAGGGTCAAGTTCAATTATTATGGAATTTAGAGGACTAAGTAAGAAAACAAAAGGTTTAAGGGTCCATTCGTAAATGGGCCGAGGGTTGTTTGGGCATTTGGCTGAAAGTAATAGGTTTTACTTTCAAATGACAAATATTATGCAGAAGTTAATCCATTAATTATCGAGCACCTAAAATTTGAAGATAGGTTTGTGTTTGGAAGCTAATAACCGGTTGGTTAGGTGGTTAAATGCTATTACTCTTTAATCAAACATTTGGATTCAGATTCGAGTTTTATATATAATAAAAATGTAGGTCAAAAGAATTTTATCTATTAACGGTTCAATATGAGTTGAATTAAATTTAATCGGATTCAACGTGATTACGAAATATTAATAACTTATCAAAAAAAGGTTTGTGTTTGGTGAATTAAATCTAAATTCTATTTTATTTTATTTTTATGTTAAATTTTTTAAAATTAAAATAACTTTTTTTATTGAAAATATAAAATTTTGCAAAATGAAAGTTTTCTTATAAACCAAATAATTATGTTTATATTGATAAATTTTTTATGCCGAAAAACCATACTTAGTCGATCTCAAATTTCCCAAGGGGCATGAAGGTAAAATCATCTCTTTCTATACATTAATTTTTAAATTTTGATTTTCTTACCTTTTTAATTTCTTATAAAAAAAAAGGTAATAATAATTTTATAGCAATTATAAATTTGAAAAAAAATAAAAGTTTAATTTTCTACAAATATCAGTACTTTTACTCTTTTACTCTATTATCCTTCATTTGCACTAGAATTTTCATCTTAAATTATAAATCCAAGACAAATCATATAAAGGGATATTATTACTTGATATAAATATATTTAACTTAAATTAATGAAAATTTAATTTTCTTCTACAACAATAACATAGAAATAAAAACCATAATTGTTATCGATTAATATAGTCAAACAAACTATACTAAAAAAAAATAATGCCGGGTAAGTAGCATAGAAAATTATATGTGAATCTGTCCCATGAAGTTTCATCAAACTTGAGTGATGGTGTTGAATACAAAAAAAAAAAAAAAAAAAAAAAATGACAAAGAAAAAAACACAACACTTAGAGCATGTTTGGCAGAGGTTTTTTTTTTTTTTTTTTCTCTCTTTCTTTCTTTATTTTCTCCTTTTAAAGAAAAATAGAAATTAATTTCTTTTAAAATAAAATTAAAAATTATTTAATATTTTTACTTTAAAAACTATTTTATACCCCTTTTTATAAATAAATTGTTCGACAAAATATTTTTTTATCAACTTTATTTTTAATGAAATTATCATAAAGAGTATATATATATAATATAATTTTTTCTTCTCACTATCGATCGATTAAAATTCATATATTTACATTTTAAAAATAACATATATGAATACTAATAATTAAAAAAAAAATAAATTAAGTATTTTTCTAATCTAATAAAATCAAATATTTATAAATATAAAATCATTTTTATATAATATAATTAATTAAAAATTTTCATAAAGAGCCCAGATCTATAAGAGATCGGGGTCAATTGTGATAGATGAATATATTTATGATATAGATATATTTAAATTTTTACATTATTTAAATAAGAATATAAATGAAATAAATAATTATGATTATGAAAAAGTTGGTTTAGAAAAAAAAAAAAAAAAGAAGAAGAAGAAGAAAAAGCTCTTATTAAGAATTTATTCTTTAAAACTATTTTTTTTTTTATTTTTTAAAAAACTACTTTTAAGGAGAAAAAAAAGGGTTGTTGGTAGGACTTGAAAAGAAGTTGAAACGGGCACTTAATATCTCCTGTGCGCGTAAACATTTAGTAGCCTATAAACTTGAAGATAAACCCGCATCAAAACTGTGTAACCACAGAAGCTGAAAAGGGTTGGACAAAAGCATTCCCATTTACAATATAGTCCACTCCGGTAGTATGGTTCTCATTACCTGCCATGGCTTAAAAGAGCACATTCAGATCGACTCTACAAATAATTAGTATCTGCTGGAAATGTAGCGCAATTTATAGTATTTAACCAGCCTGCTAGCAGCATATAATCATCCAATTTGAAAGCAAACCCATCAGATGAAAAGGTAGTAATCAAATGATCTCCAATTGCAAAGGGTGCTACCACGTGATTCTAAATTAGAACAAAGTTTGAGCTTTACTCATATCAGTACATCTTTACTATTCATCAGCCACAGGATATTATCCCACAACCGACTGAATGAAAAGCAAACTAGAGAGAGCAAACCTCCTATAATGAGCGATGCAGATCACCAGCTCCAAAATGAGACATCCAACAACTAATGTTTACAACCTCATGTCTAAATCGAAAGTTTTTAATATACGCCAACAAACATTTTTTTTTCGCATGCGAAAATTTTTAAATATAAATTAAGTTAAAATCATTTATCTCTTTTCAACAATTGAGTATTCTAAACTAAGAGAATATCACATAATTAGATCATCTTCTATTGCTCACAATCCAAATATCACAATGAAAAATAATCACCAAGTCTTCAAATCTACTTTCTCTATTTCTCAAATAAGAGGAAAAATTGGACTCTATCCTTCTTCTACATTTTTTTTTATTATTCTCATTTTTTCACACTTAAGGAAAAAAATGGTCTTCTCTCCTTTTGTTTTAAATTTAAGTCCATTCCTTCACACTAGAGAAGATGTTCCTTTTTGGAACCTTTTGAAGCGAGAAAGGTTGGGGTTAAGGGGTAGTTACCAAAAAAATCACCCATACCTTTTTCTTTTTAAGTTCAAATTCAAAAGAAAAAGAGATTGGGTCGGATCTACTCTCATGGACGGACCCACCCCATTTTCTAACATCTCCCACTTACACATGAGAGTTAAACTCATACACAGTATGATTATTACTATCGAACACCAATTTCATACCGACAAGTGAATCATGTGAGTTACGAGAATATCAAGAGTTCTAGAGCTATATATCAGTTAAGGATATAGCAGCTCAATGTCAATGTGGTGATGATAACGCCGTTTCTCACTATACCCCATACCTATTTTACTCAATATAGTTAACGTATCTCTCATCACTCAAAAACAATGTAAAAATATACTTGATTCAACCCTAATCATGTATTCACAATTATATCTTAATGAATAAATCATAGACATAATTGACTGGTCTTGAATACAGAGCAATGTGTGGTCAAAGATAGTTTTCCTTTCATACTACTAACTTTCAATTTTATCTTACTTGTTTTCCTATACATATATCGCCAATCCGAATCAACCAGATGACATACTAAAATAACAATATCAAAATAAAATTTCAAAAGATAGATGAAACTTTTATAATTTAAGGTTAAATATGAACCTTCGAGTCTCACACAATGAGATGAAAAGAGATGTACCATCTTATTACCCATATGGTCATATAAGCACACGTGGTATGAAACACGTGCTACGATATGCTATCTTCTCATCTGGAAACTTATATCTTATTTTTCAAAAAAAAAAAACATTGTACAGCTCTTAATCCAAGTGTACATAACATTTGATATGAGTTTTCATTCTTACAAGTTCTCAAAAATTTCTCACAACATTAAGAAAAAATTCACATCGGCTCTTAGACAAGTTTAATAGATTGTGGGGAATCCATTTCGATTACCATATATATAAACAATCGGTAATCTCATCTTAGTACTTAACTAAGGCAGCATATTTATGTTAATCCAATAACAAATTAATATTGTCTCATCTTTATATATCACATTGATATTAGAGGTGATTGCTAGCGTGAGAGAATCAATTTCAAAACTTGTCTGACATACTTTCAATCGCAGACACAAGAATTTTGAATACAAAAACAAAATTCAAATGTCAATAAATATGATAATTATATCATATATACTCTATACATGCTTACAATCACACTCATAGTTTCAATTACTGTCACAATTTACGCAACCCAAGAAACCCAACATGTCACACAAATATGCCTTTAGGTGCTGGCTTTGTAAAATGACCAATAATCATCAAAAGCGTAGATATATAATTCAGTGTCAATTCTCTCATTTCAATAATATTTTTAACAAAATTGAATTTTGTATCTATATATTTGGTTTTACCGTTATATTTAGAGTCTCTAACGTAAACAATAGCTGATTGATTATCAAAAAGTTATAGCTCCCACTAAATTGCTTACTACTCCCAAACATTGCAAAAATCTATATAACCAAACTTTTCCTTGAATTACAAAAATACAGATCACAAAGTCTATTTTCATTGTAGAAAAAGATATATAGATTTGTTTCTTGTTACTCTATGAGATAATGCTATCATTGAGCAAGTAAATATAATTAGAAATAAATTTTCTCTCATCACAATCGCCTCCCCAATTACTATCTGAGTATCATTTCAATACTAAATCATTTCTTTAATTACAAAGGAAATAATTTACAATTTAGTTCAGGTATCTTAATTTCTATTCACATCAATGTAATTACTCTTCCCTGAATTAGACAGATACTTACTGACCAAACTCATAGTATGACAAATGTTTGGAGGAGTACACATCATAGCGTATCCCAAACTCCCAACTGTGCTAAAATACTATACTCTCGATATTTCATTTATTTATCAAAAGTTTTTAGCCACATTTCAACACTTAAATTATCGCCTTTAATCACAGGACTATTAATGGATTTACAGTTTTTAATTTTATATCGTTACAGAGTCTTTATAATACATGACTCTCGAGACAATTTCAATAATCTCTTGAGACAATTTTTATGAATTTTAATTTCCATTCTATCTTTTTTGGGTTACTTGACCATCCGGTATCTGGAGTTTCGCCCCAACTAATCCGAACCGAGAAGTCTGTCAGGCCTTAATTGAGGGGATTCTCTCCCAACAATATTTTTTTCATACCCAGTGGGAGTCGAACTCCCGAATTGGTTAAGGGACGAAGGTACTCTTCCCACCTATGTCAACATATGGTGGTAATTTCCAATCTATCTCAACCCATATTTTTCATCTCAAAATTGGAAGACAACCATTTCAACATGTAAATGACATATTCCTTAACATTCATGACTAACAATATATCTTCTACATATAGGAATAGAATTACAAATTTGTTATTGGACTTCTCAATATAGACACAATGGTTTTCGTCCATCATGACAAAATCGTAACAGATCACATCTCTATGAAATCTCAAATATCATTATCTCAAACACTGTTTAAGACCATATATTGATTTATTCAATTTATGTATTCTTTCTTCATGGCCTTTAATGACAAAACCTTCTGATTGTGTCATATAGAGTTTTTTCTCAGATTCTCCACTGAGAAGGCAGTTTTCACATTCATATGATATAATTCTAAATTCAAATCGCTACTAGTGGCAACAATAGACGAAAGGAAGTAAATTTCATTATTGGGAAAAATGTTTTTTCATAATCAAGACTCTTTTAGAGAGTGTAACATTTTATCACCATTGAGTCTTATACTTTTCAGTAGTTTCATTAGCCCTACCTTTCATTCTGAGAACCTAATTGTTCTCAATAATTTAGCATTCTAGTAGAAGTTCAACCAATTTCTAGAGTATGGTTAGAGTTCATTGACTCAAATTCTTTTTCCATTGCATTTTTCATTCATCCTTGATAGGACTAGATAGAGCATCATTTGTGTTTTAAGCTCTTCTTCATTTTCTGGACAAACTATAAATATATATCCTTTAATTCCAAAAATAAAGTTTAGGAATACTTTTCCTAACATTTTTCTGAGTTCATAACTCAGTTGGATTGTTAAAATTTAAATCTCTGTCACCGGAATCAACATCATTCCAATGATCCATTATAGACAAAGCCAACTTTTGAATTAACTAATTCAAATAAAGGTTTTATGTCTTTCATGTCACATCTACTAGAAAATTCATTCTCTAGAATTCTATAATCCGTGATCCAATCTTTACTATAATATCATTTTCTCATTCACTAATGAATACTTAACTTTTAGACTGGTCGGACTATTTTATGAAAATACTATTACTTTCACGGGGATCCATTTTTGCAAATTAATTAGAAATCTTAAATAGAGCGACCAATTCCCAAACTCTAAGATTACTTAAAATCAGTTTTTTGCCAGTCCAAATTTCATATTATGTTAATGGTACTTATTTTAAAGATACTTTACTTAAAATATAACCTGTAGTTAACAAGGCATCTCTACAAAAGGAAATAAACAAGTTAATCTGCACTATCATGGATTTTGTCATATCCAGCAATATTCTATTTTTTCTTACTACAACACCACTTTATTGAGCTGTATAAGAAATAGTCAAATATTAGATTATATCTCTTTCATTATACAGATCCATAAATCGATCTGTAGATATTTACACAATTTATTCATTCGATTCTCTAATTCGTTCATGTAACGTCTAAGACACTCAAGTGTTTTGGACTTACGAGAAAACAAATGGACACGACCAAATTGTGTGAAATCATCTATGAACGTAATGAAATATAAAATTTCATGTCTTTTTGTCTTCATACTCATTGAATCACAAATGTCCGAATAGACTAACCATAGTAGAATTCATCCCAAATGACATTTCTAAATAGTTTTCTCATTATTTTGCAGATATAACAATATTCAACTTAATAATTAAACATTCATTCATCACATTGCAAAATTACAAAACCATTTACAAACTGTTCAGAATCAACACATGTCTTGTAAATGCAAATTCACCTTATCTTTCTGAAAGTTCAAAATATAGTCATATTTCAGGAAAATGCACTCTTTTCAAATTTCAGACACTTTCAGACATTTTCAGAGTATATACAAATCTCTCATTCTAAATTCGGACTAAACTCATTCAAATTTCTGAAGGAACTAGAATTTCTCTTACCTAGGGTTTTCGCAACTTGCAGCTCTAGCGTCCGTGCGTCTACAACTCGGTCCAGACCCCTGTAATGTTTCTAAACCACAACACACTTTAGCAATTAACCCTAATTTCCAAGAGAATTAAAACCCCTAAACTATTGATCAGAGAATCGTTCTTACCTGCACAGGGGATGAAATGTAGGTCGCGGCTTAGGGTTTCGAATGTCTCTTGCTACTGCCGGCTTGGGCTCCTGCGAGGGCTACAGAAGAGCTTTCGGTAGAGGGAGAGAGCAAAGCGCGCGAGTGCGCGAGCAAGGAGAGGACCGCGCTACTGTCGCGCGTGCGCGGGAGAGGAGAGAAACGGAGAGTGAAACAGAGAGTGAGAATGAGAGAGAGATACAGAGAGAGAGAGAGAGAGAGAGTCGGGAGAGGGAGAGAATGAAAGAAACAGAGAGGGAGAGATTGGGGGCGAGAGATGGAGAGGGTGACGGGAGAGAAATGAAGGAAAGAAATTGGGAACGTGACTTTTCACTTTCCTTTTTTTTTTTTTTTTTTTCTCTTTGTCGGTGCCACAACACTCGCATTCTATTTTTCTTTTTTTAATTATTCTCATTTTTCTACACTGAAAAAGATAGCCTTCCCTCATTTTTTGTTTTAAATTCACGTCTATTCCTTCACACTAGAGAAGAGGTTCCTTTTTGGAACTTTTTAAAGAGAAGAAAGTTGGGGTTAACGGGTGGTGATAGGGCTTAAATAAGTGTAATATTTGCTATTGATTTTGTATTATTTTTGAATAAATATTACACTAATATTTATGTTTTGTGACATTTGATTTAGGAGGAGGCAGCCGGGCAGCCCCTTGGGGGCAGCACTATTCACGTCTACAGTGACAGCCTCAGCCGGGGGAGAAACTCTTTGTTCTTTTCTTCATTTTTTAGGAGCAATAAATCATTTTTTATGAGTTTTCTTTTTATTATACTTTGTCTTTAATTTATTTTTCTAGTCAAAGGATTATTGAAACTTTGATAAATAATGATTGTGAGATCTAAATGATCTTATTTGCTTGATATTTGTGGGTATTTATTTAATCTCTATACTTAGTGTTTATGACCGTTTTGGGATTGTTAAATAGAGGCCTATGTTTAATAGCCCTAGAATAGTCTACTACCATTTAAAAATAGCAAGGTTTGTGTGTTTTTAATGGAGTGGTAATTGACATAATTTTATGGCCTCGCAAGCGGTAGGATTTATGTCAAGAGATTAGGTAATCTAATTTAAATAAATCCAGATTGGAATTTACTGATTAGAATTGGGTCTCTCTAGATCTTAATGTTGTCGGAACATTAAATCCAACGAGGGTTTCTTGGGTTGTCTTTCGATTAGGGAAGTAATTAACGATGGTATCTTGATTACCGAAAAAGTACGGAGAGATTGGTCGCTTCATGGTACTTAGCGGCTATAACCAATTTATTCGCATAATATCGAGTAATTTTTGTATCGATGATCAATCAAACATATCAAGGCGGAAATAACTCCTTTGGCTAGGTTTTCTCTTAATTGATAACTTTTCCTTTAATTGATATTTTCTCATCATTTTATTGTAGTTAATTTTCATTAATTTGTTTGATTAGTTATTTTAGATTATTTCATCAAAACCCCCCATATTTTCATTTTCCTTGAAAGAGATAAATCCGCCGTTCTCTGTGGATACGACCCTACTCGCGCTATATTCGTATTGTTTGAAGTAGGTATTTTATTTTTGGTTGTTTGACGACCCACCAAATTTTGGCGCCGTTGCCGGGGAACGGTGTTAAGTGATTTATTTCTTTTAAGTTTTGTTTCCTTTTTATTTTTGGGACTAATATTTGCAGTGAATTTATTGAAAGTTTGTCAACGACATTGAAGAGAAGGATTTTAAACATTCGGACATGGCCACACAAAAAACTTTAAGGGAGTTGTTATTTCCTGATTTTAATGAACATGCTTTCTGCAGTGATTTTTCTAATATTGAGACTCCCCATCAATTTGGAATATGGCAAGATGTTCCAACAAGGGTCAACGAGGTGAGTAGTTCTTCTCTCGAACATAAAATAGATTCCCTAATTTCTATTGTGGAAAGATTTGTTGTAGGACAAACCCAACAATTGAAAGCATGTGGTATTTGCTCGAACATGGGGCATCCAACCGATAAGTGTCCCATTCTTTATGATGATCCATATTCGAACCCCTACAACCAAGGATGGTTGGATCAACCAAACTTCAGTTATGGAAATTGGCCACAAGAGTTCCAACAACAACCACAATACCGACCACAATTTCAATCTCAGCAACTCTCTTCAAATCAAGGTACGTCTTTAGAAGAAATTGTTAAAAGTTTGGCTAACAGCACTCAATTGTTTCAACAGGAAACCCAACGGTTACAACAGGAAAATCAACGATTTCAACTAGAGACAAGAATCAGCATCCAAAACTTGGAAAATCAGGTGTCGCAACTGGCAACGACCATAAGTCGAATGGAGAAAAATAATGGGAAGCTAACCTCTCAAGTAGATATCGACCTGGAAAAAAATGTGAGTGTTATGGTGGTCAAGAATGAAGGGAAACTGCAGGACAACTCATCGACAACTGAAGGAGATAAAGAGGGCGAACAAACCAAAGTATCAATATTAAATGAATCGGCCACAAAGGTAAGTGAGGAACTGAACAACTCAAATTTGAAACTAACTATCTTTTCTCCTTTTTCTGGTAGGTTGACATATTCCAAGGAACAAGATGATGAGAAGGAGATGGACTTCACTGTTCATGACTCTTTTGTGCAAAATAAATTGAATTTTGTGTTTGAAGAGAATTTTACAAATAATTTTGCACAATGGGATAAATTTTTTCAAGACAAACTCCCACATCGGAAACGATTTATGGTAGGCCATAAAGTCCTTCATTTCAATTTAAGATTGAAATTCATTCCAGGCAAGTTAAAGTCAAAATGGACCGGACCGATGTTTGAGCGAGGTTGAAAAGAGAAGATCATGTCGAGCCAAAGACATGAAATAAAGGCGCTTATTGGGAGGCAACCCAATCTTTTCTTTATGTTTATTTTTATTTTTATTTTTATTTTTATTTTTGTTTATTTATTCTCATTTATGTTGATTTGATTTAGTCTTGAACCTTGATTTAGGTTTTTTAAAAAAAAAAAAAAAAAAAAAAAAATTTCAGAAGCGGTCGTAGAATAGGGCGTGCCCACGCCCTAACTCCTACCCACATCTGCCCATATCACTCCCACTGACAGACGTACTCCCACGATAGGGCGTGACCACGCTCTACGATCCGTCCACGTCTGGCCCTTCGACCATTAGATAGACAGAATCTCACTTCATTTAGGGCGTGCCCACGCCCTAAAATCAACCCACTTCTGTAAAAAAAAAAAAAAAAAAAAAAAAAAAAAAAAAAAAAAAGAGAGAGAGAGAGATAGAAACAAATTTCACTTCTATTTTAACACTTGCATTTTATTTTTTTTTAGGGTTTCTCTCTCTATCTTGAAGCCTCAATAATGGAACGAAATGCTTGATCATTACGGTGTGCCCACGTCATAGCTTTTTCTCGAGTTCGTTGGAATTGTTTCTCCATTCTCCACTCTACCCTAGGGGAGTATTGTTCTCACCTTTCTCTTTTATTTCTTCGTTATTTGTTATTTGTTATTTGTTTTTTTTTATTTTATTTGATTTATTTATACATTTTTTTTTATTTTTTATCTCTCTTAACTTGAGCATACATTGAGGACAATGTATGATTTAGGTGTGGGGGGATGTTAGGTGTTTTTTTCTTTGTTTTGGTTTTTGACATTATATTTATTTTTTTTATTAGTTAAAATTTTTTTTCTTCAAAAAAAAAAAAAAAAAAAATTCCGAGCTTTCTTTGTTGATGTATGCTATTTGGTTTGCTAGAGATATATGAAAAATGGCTTGTATCAATGGCTTTTGTGTTTGAAATGGCTTCTCATGTCTTTAATAGTTTTCTTTGAATGATGAACATATAAGATTTGACAAAAACCCTACTTAAAAAGTGAGGTTTTGAGCCATAAACGAGCAAATTCATTCTTTGTGCTCGAGATTATTTTTCTTGATGAGTGATTATCACACTTGGATTGCACATTCTAGAACTTGCATTGTTATGCATTTCGAGACCACATTATAGAATTTTATGCATTGAAATGACAAAGGCACTTAGGTTCTACCCCATTTTTGGCTTTCTTAAAATCCATACCCTGATTTCATAAACCCTTAGTTACCCAATTTGAGCCTTTACCCTTTTTCTTCTTTAAAACCCACTCAATACAACACCTAACCTTTGATTTTAGCCTTCGTTTCAAACCCTAGTACCAAAGGTATATATATTTAATTGCATGATTTTGGTTTTATATTCGCCTCAATAGGAAGATGATGATTGGAATTTTGATGTTGACATTTTCATGAAGATGATATATGTTCGAAAAAAAAAGCAAGAGAAAACAAAAAGCAAGAAAAGAAAAAAGAAAATGCTGAAAAAAAGAAGAAAAAAAAAAAGAAAAAAAAAGTGGTTGTGAAAAAGAAGTGTTGTATTTTGATTGAAAATTCATTTACACTTCAGTCATAGAAAATTGAGAAAGCATTTGATATTCTTGTATGATTGTTTGCTATTGTCTATTCATTTGAAGAGCAAGAAGTCAATTTTGTTTGTTATTTGTTGAGGCAAAGATCGATCAATGTTATAAAAAATTGTGTGGTTAGTTATATATGACCTTTGGTACGTTTTTAACCCTTGATATTCCCTTTTATCCTACCCTCAACCCTAACCACGTTACAACCAAATGAAAGACCTTTAGATTGATGCATGAAATTCTAATTTTTAAGTGGTGGAGATTTGATATATTTACAAGCATATGGTAATGTCAATTCCAATGTGTTGATTTGAGTGTTGTTGAAATATTCTTCACCCTTTCGAGTGCATTAGAGTGATCCCTTGGAGAGGATTGTCGAATCTTGCTGTTTTGATTTCATAAGTGACTGTTGGGATATGTGGAGGTTGTTTTAGTGCAGAATGCTGTGAAATACTTGTTGTTTCGATTGTATTTTTGGTTTGACTCTTATAGTAATTATTAACTTGGACGTTTGGAAGAAAAAAAATAGGTTGGATAGTTTTAATTTTATTTTAGTTAGAGATACTTGAGGACAAGCATCATCTAGGTGTGGGGGAATTTGATAGGGCTTAAATAAGTGTAATATTTGCTATTGATTTTGTATTATTTTTGAATAAATATTACACTAATATTTATGTTTTGTGACATTTGATTTAGGAGGAGGCAGCCGGGCAGCCCCTTGGGGGCAACACTATTCACGTCTACAGTAACAGCCTCAGCCGGGGGAGAAACTCTTTGTTCTTTTCTTCATTTTTTAGGAGCAATAAATCATTTTTTATGAGTTTTCTTTTTATTATGCTTTGTCTTTAATTTATTTTTCTAGTCAAAGGATTATTGAACCCTTGATGAATGATGATTGTGAGATCTAAATGATCTTATTTGCTTGATATTTGTGGGTATTTATTTAATCTCTATGCTTAGTATTTATGACCGTTTTGGGATTGTTAAATAGAGGCCTATGTTTGATAACCCTAAAATAGTCTACAACCATTTAAAAATAGCAAGGTTTGTGTGTTTTTAATGGAGTGGTGATTGACATAATTTTATGGCCTCGCAAGCGGTAGGATTTATGTCAAGAGATTAGGTAATCTAATTTAAATAAATCCAGATTGTAATTTACTGATTAGAATTGAGTCTCTCTAGATTTTAATGCTGTCGGAACATTAAATCCAACGAGGGTCTCTTGGGTTGTCTTTCAATTAGGGAAGTAATTAACGATGGTATCTTGATTACCGAAAAAGTACGGAGAGATTGGTCGCTTCGTGGTACTTAGCGGCTATAACCAATTTATTCGCATAATATCGAGTAATTTTTGTATCGATGATCAATCAAACATATCAAGGCGGAAATAACTCCTTTGGCTAGGTTTTCTCTTAATTGATAACTTTTCCTTTAATTGATATTTTCTCATCATTTTATTGTAGTTAATTTTCATTAATTTGTTTGATTAGTTATTTTAGATTATCTCATCAAAACCCTCCATATTTTCATTTTCCTTGAAAGAGATAAATCCGCCGTTCTCTGTGGATACGACCCTACTCGCGCTATATTCGTATTGTTTGAAGTAGGTATTTTATTTTTGGTTGTTTGACGACACACCAGGTGGTTACCAAAAAAACCACCCATACCCTTTTCTTTTTAAATTCAAATTCAAAAGAAAAAGAGATTAGGACAGATCTACCCTCATGGGCGGATATGCCCTATTTTCCACCATTAAGTAATCCTGCAAGCTTCTTAAAGCATACGTATGATAATTAAAAATAAGAAAAGCAAACAATTGTTTTTTGTTTGCTACCTTCTGTTACTTTGTACTATTAAAACAGAAGCGACTATATATATAATATCTATTTTGTACTTATTTGAAAATCTATCTTTTTGAACAACTACATATATATATATATATATATATATTTTTTTTTTGTAAAACGTTTATCTTAGTTAAGAATATTAAAAGTAGAATCGTATAATTAGCCGGCTATGAGAAGAGCAAGAGGTGGTTTCACAATGGCCAATGACTAAATTCGTACCACAAATCAACCAAAAGCCTCAATCCTTTTTTATCGAATGACAGCAAACTTATTAAATACCTGCAATACCCCACAAACACAGAACAGAACATTATAAGAGTTGTAAGTTACCCTCTGGAGGTATTAGTTCTTTGCTCGCTTTGGGGTTTTTTTTGCTTTCAATTCTCAAATCCTTTGTCGATGCATGTTTGTGCGCTGCAGATTTGGTTGTCTTTGGTTGTTTTCATCTACTTGCTATTCAACTTGGTGTGGCTTTGGGCTGATGTTTTTCTCTTTTCTTTTTTCCGTAGTCTTGATTATGTAGGCTGGTGTAGCGTTTGAGGGTGCTTCAAGTGTGTTTTGAGCCCTTAGCTCACTTGCCTATCTTTTTCAATAAAATATAAAATTTTGCTTATAAAAGAAAAAAGGAGGGGGGTGGGGGGTGGGGAGGCGGAGTCAAGTCATGTGTTGTGGTATAGCATAAAGTTATGATTACATTTTTGAAAATATGAAGTTTAAATCTTTTATTTGGAAAGATGTGCATTTTATATCGGTTAAATGAGAAATCATTTGCCAAGTAATTCATTTTAGGGGACAAAAAGCTTACAAGCAGATCAAAATCAATACTAGGACACAATCTAAATATTGAAAATATTTTTAATATGGATAAGGGTCGAATGTTGTGTGTCGGATAAGGGTCCTATAATTTAGATAGGAGCTTTAAGATGTCCTTCCTACAATCGAACCAAAAGAATTAGTGTCCGCGACAAAAAGAATCCCAACAAATCCAGAAACTGAATTTGATTGATTGAAACAAGCAAAAATAGGAAACCCAAATGGATAACTTCATGTCAATGAGAGTACTCCTTTCGGACCCATCAATCACAGGCTTATATATTTAAGATGATGCAACCACAAGATGGCAAAAGCAGTACAATGAAAAGTACCAAGAAAAAATAGCTAATGTAAATGGATAAAGGTAGCATTCTACGTAGCATATACCCAGCTGCAATGAGAAAAGCATGTTCTCCAACTCTCCCAAAATAAAATCCGCTCAGCGTAGCATTGTGCTCCGGACTATTGGTGTTGGTCACATAATTAATTCCATTTTCTGCTATGACAATATATCCTTCCGAGCTACAACCTTAACAATATATACCAGGAGTCGTCATTTAACTCTTGATTCACCTTAGTTTAGTTGTTGTTTCCTCAAATGAGAGACCTAATAACAATTAAAAGCATCCACAGAGAGAACATGTATTTTTATCATATACAAAGGTCCTCCAAAGATGAACTCTTTCAGATATGAAAAAGGATCCCGATTTGCTGTGAGAACAAGGCAGCACCTCTTCAAAATTAGAAAGGAAAAGGGTGTTGGGTTATAGACACTAACACCGGGAACACCTACTTTTCGACGGCGAACAGGACAAATATTGCCAAAAAAAATAAAGTGAGAAGAAAATATCAAATTTACGTAAAAAAACTCTCCGAAAAAAATCATGAGAATCGGATTAAAATCTAAAAGATTTAATATCCTATACTTATGCCTATGGTTTGAGATTCACAACAAACAAAAAAATTATAAATATATTGCAACTTTTTTAAACTCACAAATTAATCCAAAAAGAATTCAATTATCGTAAAAATTTATCTCTCACCCTTACTTTTTTTGTGAACCAAAAACCTCACCGTCTCTCTCTCTCTCTCTGGCTCTCCGTAGAACACTCTTTTTTTTTTTAAGTTTGTAGCTTCCTTGAGATGCTACTATTTCACTTTTTATTTTTTTTTATTTTTTTTATTTTTTTAATCCCTGTGCATTAAATGTTACACATGCAACGGTTTTCTCTCTCTACATTTTTTCACAAGTTCTCGGTGCCTCTGGCATACATTTCCATTTGTTTGTAAGTTTCTTCCTCGACAAAGTATTAAATGCAATGTCACTCATGTATTCAAGGCATTTAATGTCTTGAAAGAATAAAATTAATCTTGAAAGAATAAAATTAATCTTAAACCAACGAGAGACATGAGAAAATGCAGACCGAGAGGTATATTGGCTATTGAGCAATTAGGCTATTGAGAAATTTACTATCTAGAAAACTCCAAATAACATTCTCAAAAAAGCACCGAGAGACTCGATCGTTATCGACCACTACCGAGGGATTCAATGGCTACCGACTACTACCGAGGGACTTGATGGCTGTCGACCACTACGAGAGACTTGACAGAGTAAATACTATTGACACTAAATACGAGAGGATGAATAAATTATCATCAAACTTTGACTAATTTCTAGATTTTAAAGGTAATGTACAAAAATAAACAGAAAAAATTTAAAAAAAGATTCATACACAATTTATAATATTTCCATCTTGGTATACATCCATTCTTATACTTTACCTAAATTTTAAAATCTATTATTCTATCTAAAAAATTACAAACTAATTTCTCGTTGTACTAGTGTACCATATAAGTATTTTTTCAAATATTTCAACTTGATTTTCATAAGATCAAGCAAATCTAATCTGATATTTCTTTTTTTTACTTACACTCAAGACTTAGAATAATGAAATTATGATTTTATATAAGTAGAGAGAAAATGATAAGCAAGGTGAAGCTCTAGACCTTCAGAATTGCTCATTACAGTGCAGACAAATAAAGAATAGAGATTATCGATGATGTTCTAAGTATTATTCAAGATTCACACCAATTGCCTTCCTCCATTCTTGAGTTGTTTTTATAGTCTAAAAATAGAGTTTAGTTGTTGGAGACCATTGAATGTATAGCAATATTTGGTAAGTTAGGTGAACAATACATTTAATTCAAATCAGTTTTTCTAAACAAATTAACGTTAGACACAATATGTCGATCTATCAAAATTATAAACAGACTTGTCTCTACATTTTAAATTCCTGGGTTGCCTTGATAAGTGCTTGAGTTTACTTGTTAAAGATTCAAATGTGAAATATAAGAAAAATTGTCTATACTGTGAGTAGTCTTATCAAGACACAAGTCTTCTTGATGAGTTACCTCAAACTTGAGTTTTAATTTACAATGTGGCTTGCATTTATGAGTAAGACGACTTACATACTTAAATTCATTAATTAGGTCACCTTGGATATGCTTGGGTCTTCTTGTCTAAATTTCAGACTTTGCCAGGTTGTCTTGTTGAATTTAACAAGGCGACTTATACTTGTATTTTCTATGTTCAAGTCCTTTTGCATTTATAATTGAGTCGCCTCATATGTTGTGCAGAGTAATACTTTTGAGGCCTATCTTTCTCAGGTCGTCTTGTATTTAAGATTGAGTCGTCCTATGTATGGTTAGGTCGTCTTGTTCTTAAGATTGAGTCATCCTAGGTATTTGTAGACTTACACTTCTGAGACCCAAATTTGTGAGGTCATCTTGCGCCTATGGTTGAGTCGTCCTAGGTGTGGTCGGGTCGTCTTGTGCTTAAGATTGGGTTACCTTAAGTGTGTGCAGATTCAAACATCTGAGACTCAAATATATCAAGTCGTTTTGTCTTAAATGTCAGGTCGTCTTAGGTTTTGTGCAGATATAAACTTTTGAGTTTGAATACTTCAGGCCATCTCATGCTAATGGTCAGTTCGCCTTAGGTGTTTTGCAGACTTAGACTTCTAAGTCTTGTTTACCTCAAGTCGTCTTATATCTATTGTTGGGTCACCTTGATTGTTTTATACTTAGTTAATTTTCCTATGTTCATTGTCACGCCCCAAACTGGGGTCATGAATAGCCGCCCGTTACCCTGAATGTCGGCTATATTTTTATAAAAAATCGGACAGAAACTTCCCATATTTCGGAGGTCTCCCAAGTATAATTTGACCTGTATATCCACATTCATCCTGTAAATAAACAAATGGCCATCCCGATCTCTCCAAAATCAATCACTGTCACAGCCAACATCCAGAATAACGCAAGATTATAAATTTTTCCAACAGACCTATCCACAGACCTTTACTGTCATGCCCAACTAGAGCATGAGCAGCCGCCACACCGAGCGGATCTAAATTCTATGCATATATAAAATAAATTTCCAAGTTATTTTTAAATATTCACAAATGGCTCAATACAATGAAATAAATCAATACGAGGGTTTTACAGATAAATGTTTATAATTTATACATTCATCCCATAAAAAAATTTAGATAAATACATTGGTCAAACTAAAATCTCCAATACATAACGATATCACCAATCATCATAGCGGAAGAGATGAAAATATCCATACCCAAGTCCAGTGATATCACGTTCGCGTCACAATTATACAAACCCAACAATATCTTCTCGGTTCAACACTAATCTTGTGAGAAAAAAAGCGAGAGGTGAGTATCTATGAGAGGATACTCAGTAAGTGAGGGAATTGATATCATACTATCAATATCGAGAGTGAACTTGAAGTGTCAAAGTATGAAACACAATATCAAGTGTGAGAAAAATAACGTGCTGTTTCAACAAATCAGATATCATCAGACACACATTTGAAAATAACATATGCATCAAATGTGGAAATTAATTCATAAAGAGTCGGCCAATCAAACAACCCCGGCAATGGTCTACCTCGACCAAAGACGGCGCATTGGGGGGTTTTTCCAAATGCAAGTATTAAATAATGGCTCTCTACCCCAATGTTGGCCGCAAACTACTCCAATAGTCTATAAATAATAATAATGTACATATAACTAGTCGGCCATGTATGGACCCCTGCCTGGTGTTATACGGAGCCATACTCAACGTCCTCTTCGATGAGAGTTAATCTGGGACACCCATACACATGACGATCTGGTGGATACCTCCGGCCGAAGCGTATCTGGATACAAGGGGTGCCTCTACCAGATGTCTTTCGTAGCTACAGATGCTATAGGAAGCATATCACACTATCATATCGGCCGGGCACGTAGCCCCATGCATCCCATCACTATATTGGCCGGACATATAGCCCCATGCATCATATCATAATGTTGGCCGGGCATACAGCCAAAATATATAAGTAAATCCATTTAAAACCATGTGCCTATGCAGTGAAAGCATTAAAACATGTCAATATGTCAAAAATGTGGCACAATATTCAGTTATCAAAACTCATGGATGCATATCAATAAAGTCAGAAATTAAGACACTCCAAAAGTTACAAAATATTTCATAAAATATTCAAAAATTCTAACAATCATACATTTGCAGAAACATGTCATTTAAAAAGTATTTTTGAAATATGGTTTTTAATCAATAGCGAATGTCAAAATCCGACTCACAATTCTAGAGAGGGTGGTCATTCCCTATTTTCAAAACAAATCCAATCTGATTTCTCAAGTCTCCAAAAAGATCAACCTAATCAGATTATCAAAATTTAATATCAATTTCTCAAGCATCTTTAGGGTTTATCCATTTTCATAATACTGAGATCGTATTTAGATTACTAATATGCAAAATAACTTATAATGAAAACGATTTCAACCATCCCTAAGCTCTTATCACCATTTTTAAGCTACCCTTCGTCCTACTTCCATTTTGCCAACTAACTACTAAAAACAACATAAGAAAGACATAAAATGTACAATATCCTCAACTTTACGGCTCATTTCATTCCAATCCTACAACCCAGATACTTTCATGCATATTTCAAGGTTTAACTCTAAGGGAAACTATTCCAATTAACTCGACATGATTTTATGATTCTATAACATGCTTCTTTCGTATCAGGCCATCTAGTTTCTGTAACATTCTATACTTAACCTTCAAAATCACATATAATCATTTCAGAAATTATATTCTATTCGCATTCTACTTATACTCTAAACATATACAGAACCTTTCATCTTAGATTCAATCCTAGATTCATTCAATTTATCAATTAGAGCCGAAATCTCCTCACCTAGGGTTTTCTCGAAGCGCAGAGTTTCGTCCGAATGTCTCTTCAATTACTCTAAAGTTTGTAGTGTTTCCTATCAAAATAAGATTTATTTGTTAGATCTAAACACTTAGATCAGAATCAAAACTCTCAATTAGTTACCTGCGTGGAGGTTCATGGGTTGTCACGGGCCATCGCGGGCTCGTGGGTTCGCGGGTCAGCGGGCTAGTGGGCCAGTGGGCTTCGGCTAGCGGGCTCGCGGGTTTGCGGGCCAGTGGGCTAGCGGGCCGGCAAGCCTGCGGGCTGCGGCTGATGGGCCTGCTAGCCGGCAATGGCACGCGAGCCGCAGTGGCTTGCAGGCCGCGAGTATTCGCGGGCTGGCACGCGCCCGTGTACTCGTGCGCTGCGCTACTGCGCGCCCGTGCGCTTGTGCACTGGCGCGCTGTGGCACGCTCGCTCGATCGCACGCTCATGCGCTCGCGCTTGCGCTTACGTTGTAGCGTGCAGGCAGGAGGACTCGCTGTGGCTCGCTCACATGCAAAGGCGTTGGGTTGCGCTTGCGGAGGCTTGCAGGAGGAGGAAGGAGCAGCGGCAGTCGCGAGCGGTGGTGGAGCTCACGGCGGTGTGTGTGGCGGAAGGGAGAGAGCCGCGGGAGATTGCGAGAGGGAGAGGACTGAGATAGAGAGAGAAAGAGACAGTGGGTGAGAGATAGAGAGAGAAGGGAGAGAAGTAAAGGGAGAGGGTGGCGGCGATGGCGGTGGCGGTGGCGGAGGAAGGCACAGAGCAGCGGCGGAAGGAAGAGAGGCGCCGCGGGAAGGTGAAAAGTCGGGAGAAAGAGAGAGAGAGAGAGAAAGAGAAAGGGGTTAGGGTTTTAACCCTAATCCCAAATTGGGGACACAGTGTTTTGCCCCAAAACGCTGCGTTTACAATCCGGTTTTTTTTTTCTCTTGGTGTTACATTCATGCTCATAGGTCGTCTTGTACTGTATAGATTAGGCAACTTGCCTGTCAATAATTCAATTTTAGCAATTTTTTCTATTTCTTTTTAATCTGAATCAATTACCTAAAATTATCTTTTATTACTTCTAATCATTATCAAAACTTATTTTACTCAACAATCTCCCCCCTTTCGAAGATGATAAAATCTAATTTGAAATAATTGATAAAATTATTTGAAAAATCTCAAAATGCTCCCCCTCAACCAATGCTAGAGCAATTCAAGTTTTGAAATGCCTATGATTGGCCTCAAATCTCAATTTCTCTTAAAAATGTATAACAAATGTTATATACACTTAATTCTATGCTGTAGATCATTTACATTCTATGGTTCTTCCCCATTTTCTTTTGAATGCAACTATAAATTTCACTTATACAATCACCCTTCAAGACTAAGTTAGTGAAAATCTTATTTCATTCTTACTCAATGCAAATTTATCCTAATATAGGTAATGTATATATCACCAAGTCAGACAAGATTATACAACGATTACATACTTCAATCTATATATGCAATCTGCCAACTTCCATTAGATTCAATCAAATGCTAGCAATAAAGCAATATACGTGCCATACGATAGACAAATTCAATTAATGGCTAATCTAGTATATGTGTTATACAAACAATTAGGACAAACAGTTAATATATGCATCAATTAATATATGCATGTGTAGATACTAATGCCAATGCCAGTCAACAAACATAAAACAAAACAAATATATAGGACCTTTCTCTCCCCTTTTGTCATCAGTAAAAGAATGTAACTTGTCATTAAAAGATATTGCATACATCTTGGCAAGGTTTTAAAAAAGCAAGAGTTGATAACTTAACAAGAAAGTAAAACAAAAATAAAAGGTCCACAAGACTTGTTAACTTTACAGTCAAAAGAAAATGTAGGTTTTTTAGACTTGTTGCTCATCAGATTGAGGGATTGGAGGGTCAATTGTTGGAGAATAGGAAGGACTACTTTGATCTTTCTGATGCAAGGATTCCAAGGATGTCATTTTATCATAAAATGTCTTGTATGATCTTCTAATTCAGTCAACCTTGCATGAGTGTGAGAATTTTGAGCTTCAATCTTGAGGAGTTGTGACTAAATTTGCATCAAGGATCCCCAAATAATGTCCATGGTAACTTCAGAAAATGAAATGGAGGTGGATGGAGCACCATAGGAAGGGATAATTTGAAGAGGTTGATTTTGAATCTCATCGGATGGATCTACTTGAGATGGTTCACAATGTTCTACCTCATCCCTTTTTCTTTTCTTTTCACCTTCTTCGTGATCATCTTCTAACTTCTCCCAAACTCCATTCTTAAATACCCATTTGGCCCTTTTCAGAGATTGTTCCCTAATGCCATGTTTTATACTTAATTTTGCACAAATTTTCTTTTTTAAATCTATCTTGTTTACTATCAAGACATCACAAATCAAAGAGCAATACGAAATATTTGCAGATTTGGATTTTGCAGCAACAATCGTGAAGTAGGGAACTAGAAAGTGAAGTCCTGTATTTTTACCATCCATAATACAAGTCATTAACCAAAGATCTTCTTTGGCTATGTATGTCTGATTACCATCTCTAGGCCTAAGAACATGAGTGATAATAAGGTGGAGAAGATGCTCATGTATTCCCAGATTTTTAGCATTCAAATCCACTTCATTCATAGCTAACAAATTCTCATTCTTAAACACAATTCTAACACATTCAATTTAAGTCATCTTCATGTACTTTTCATGTTTGGTAGAAGGAGTACATTCTAGATTACACATCATGCACATTACTTTGAGAGTGAGCATAATTTGCTTTCCCTTAATATGTGTTTTGAAAGTACATGATTCGATTCTCGTGGGAAAGTAGTAGTGCGTCTCAAGCACATGGTCTCTGGTCTCATCAACCACTTCCAAGTTGTTATAGAATTTTCTAACCAAAATGTCATAGACATGTTCATTTGGACTCATCGAAGAACAAGGCAAGATATGTGATAAGTGTTCTTCATAAGGAAAATTTATTTTCTTCAAAAATTTCCAATCAATAAGTCTTTCTAAATTCAATTTCTTTTTTGAGAAGTTAGTAGCAAAAGACTTACTTTTCTCAAGGGAAGAGAAATCACTTTTAATGAGTTTTGCTAGATTCTTCATCTTTGGAGCCATGGAGAATGCTTGCGTATTGAAGTTGAGAGGCTTTAGGAAGTTAAAGTTTTTTATGGTTAAAGTGAGGTCTCTTCGTGCTTCTCCAAAGGGGCGTGATTGTGTTAGATAATCAAAGATTTGGATGAATTGGATGGGAGAGATGGTGTTTGTTCGAACGAAAGACTAACAAGGGGAGAGAGTGAGAGAGATGAAAGCGGTTCGCGAAGATTCGATTAGAGTTAGGGTTTTCAATTTGGGAGAAATGTTTGGAGGGAATGTGAAAGGACTCGATATTTGAACTAGGGTTATTAGTCTAGGATCAGATTTGGATTGTTGGTAGAGGAAAAATGGATTTAGGTATATGGTTTTTAATTTAAGCCACGTGAGCTGATTTGAACACAATGATGAATCGACTTGTCTTGTTCATACAAGGCGACTCGCTTAAGATTGCAAGGCATCTTATAAGAGTGAAACCCAAAAATATCAGGTCATCCTCTTAATTGAGTAAGGTGACTCCATGATGTCTGCAAAAAGATTTCTGTGTCTTGAACATGATGAGTCGTCTTGTATTTATTACAAGACGATTTGTATAATCAAGATTTAATCATAAGGCAATTTTAGAACTTCTACAAGTCTACATGTTATGCTTAAGGCGCCTTCCAGTTTTTAAGATGACTCAGCAATGTTTTTCAGAATCATTTCTATGACTAAGCTTTGGTAAGTCGTCTTGTACTTATGGTAAGACGACTTACGAAGCCCAAACCTTATTCACAAGACTACTTGTTCTCAAAACAAATCAACTTGTTATGTCAATTTTGAACCTATAAGATGACTTATAGTTCTTATGAATCATCTTATCTTTATTTCAGAATCACCTTCTAAGCCTATACATTAGTAGAACGACTTATTTATCCTATAAAACGACTTGTACCTCAGTGAATTTGTACAACTTTGAGATTTTCTTAAACTTTCACTTATAATTATCTGATTATAAATTTAGCTCATATTTCATTTAAATTGGGGATTCATTCTATCATTTCCAATTCTCTTATTAAATTACAAAATCTCTCTTTATCCAAGGCTTTGGTGAAAATATCTGCAATTTATTTTTTTGTTTCTACATATTCTACAATTATATTATTTTTAAGTACATGATCTTTAATAAAGTGATATTTAACCTCAATGTGTTTAGTTTTAAAATGATGTACTAGATTTTAGTCAAATATATCGCATTAGTATTATCAATCTTGATGGGAGAATTTTTTAATTTCAGTCCATAATCCTCAAGGTGATGTTTGATCCACAAAATTTGAGCACATCATTGTCCTGCAGCCACAAACTCTGCTTCTGTGGTTGAGGTAATGATACTATTTTGTTTTCTAAAAGACCATGATACTAGCATACTTTCAAAGAATTGACAAATACCACTAGTGCTCTTCCTATCCATTTTACATCTAGCAAAATCAACATCTGAATATTTATATAATATGAATGTTGAATTTTTATCATACCATAGTCCCAAATTACGCGTCCTTTAAATATCTTAAAATTCTCTTTACAGCAGTTAATTGAGATTTTTTTAGGATTGGATTGAAATCTAACACACAAGCACACACTAAATAGAATATTAGGTTTAGATGCAGTTAAATATAATAGAGAGCCAATCATACTCCTATATAGTTTTTGACACACTTCCTTTCTTTACTTATCTTTGTCTAGCTTAATTGATGTATTCATTGGTGTGACATATCCCTTAGTCTTACTAAATCCAAATTTTTTGATTAATTTTTTAGTAAATTTGGATTGACTGATAAATATTTCTCCTTTTGTTTGCTTTATTTGCAATTCTAGAAAATAGTTTAGTTCATCTATCATACTCATTTTAAATTCTGCATGTATAGACTTAGTAAATTTTTGACAAAAATTTTCAGTTGTTACTCTAAGTATATTGTTATCTACATAGATTTGAACTATTTAGATTTTTTTTCTTTTTTTTAATAAACAAAGTTGTGTCAACTTTTTCTCTCACAAAATCATTTTTAATAAGAAAATTGCTAAATCTCTCGTACCAAACTCTTAGAACTTGTTTTAGTCCATATAAAGTTTTGGACAATTTAAACACATAATCTAGATGATTTGGATGCTCAAATCCGGGTGGTTGTTCTACAAAAACTGTTTCATTTAATACACCATTTAGGAAAGCACTTTTGACTTCCATTTAATATAACTTAAAGTTCATATAGTATGTAAAAGCAAATAACATCCTAATAGTTTCTAATCTAGCTACAGGAGCATATGTTTCACCATAATCAATACCCTCTTCTTGACTATACCCTTAAGCTACCAATCTAGTTTTGTTTCTAGTGATTATCTCATATTCATTTAGTTTGTTCCTAAACACCCACTTTGTGCCTATTACCGATTGATTATTTGGTCTAAAGACTAACTCCCATACTTCATTTCTTTCAAATTGATTTAACTTTTCTTACATGGATAGAATCCAATTTTCATCACTTAGTGTTTCATCAACATTTTTAGATTCAATTTGAGAAATAAAAACCACAAATTCATATTGATTTTGGGTTGAAGATCTTGTTCTAACTCCAACATCTATATTTCAAATAACATTTTCTACATTAACATTCTTTCTTACAGTTGGAAATTTTATTTTTGGCTCCTCTTGTTGCTCGTTACTAGGACAATTCTCCTCAATTCTAACTTCAGAAGTTTCTTCCTTAACTTCTTCATTCTCTAACGATTCTTGTTCTAATATTTGTTATATCTTTTGAATTTTATCATCAAAATTTCTTTTACTCAAATAATCACTTTCATCAAAGTTTCATGAATTGATTTTTCAACTATCATTATTTTTCTATTATATACTCTATATGATTTACTCGAGATTGAATATCCTAAAAATATAATTTCATCACTCTTTGTATCAAATTTTCTTAAATTATCTTTTCTATTATTCAGAACATAGTATTTACATTCAAAGATATGAAAATATCCTATATTAGGTTTCTACATTTATATAACTCATAAGCGGTTTTCTTAAGAATTAGTCTAATTAAAACTCTATTAAAAATATAGCATACTATGTTGATAGCTTCTGCTCAAAAATATTTTTGTAAATTATGCTCATATAGCATAGTTATAACTATTTCTTCGAGAGTTCAATTCTTTCTTTCCATAATACCATTTTGTTTGGGTGTTTTAGGTGTAGAGAAATTGTGATATATTCCATTGTCATCACAATATTCTTCTAGAAATTTATTCTCAAACTTTTTACCATGGTTATTTCTAATATTATCACTACTAGAAATGGACTTTCAGTGACGGAAAAATCCGTTGTTGAAAGTCCATTTTCCGTTACTGAACAACAATGGATTTTTTCCGTCACTAAAAGTGATCCTGCTAAATATCAGCGACGGATTTTTTTTTCGTCACAAATATTAGTGACGGAAAAAATCTATTGCTGATATTAGCGATGGAAAAAAATCTGTCACTGAAAAAAATAAAAAAATAAAAAAAATCAGCGACGGACCCAATCCGTCACTGATTTTTGAGTTATGCAAAAAAAAAAAAAAACACGCAAGCCTAGGTAGCTTGACCTGCGCCCACTCAACCGTGATCCGCCCAGACTCTCTCCCTTAATTAGGGAAAATTCCTTCCCTACACTTGTAGAGGGAATCGAACCTGTGTATAATAAAATCAATAATAATATCACAACTATCAAACCCCAAGAACTTATCAACTCATATATTTTTTTTTGTTTGTTATCTTTAACACACATTTTTTAATAATAATAAAATAATTTAAAATGATAATTTATTATAAATTAATGAATTATTATCTTAAAATAAATTAATAAAAATTGTTAACAAAATAAAATACTTTTATTTTTCTACAAAATAAAATAAAAATTAAAAATTAAAAATAAAGTAAAAAATAATAAAAAATTTAAAATTAAATTAAAAATTTAAAATTTAAAATTTAAAATTTTAAAAATAAAAAAATAAAAAAAAGAAAAAATCCGTAAGTATTTTGTCGGTAATTCATAACTAAAATTTCCATTGGTAATCTGTAGGTAAAATTTCGGTCGTTAATATTTTTATCGTTAATCCGTCGCTGATAGCTATATATATTTTATTTTTTATTTTTTTTAACCCTTCTACACTACACCGATTCCATCACAAAAAATTCCATCATTAATAGATTTACATATTTTTTCTTTTTTACTGTTGGGCTACGGATTAGCGATGGAAAATTTTTTCGTCGCTAATCCATCGTTAATCAATTTGATGTTAATCCGTTAGAAATCCATCGCTATTACCGATGGATTTTGTTCCGTCGGTAATTATCTGTCGCTGATACTGTTTTTTCTAGTAGTGTATTAATTGTGCGTCCTTTTTCGTTTTGAATTTTTCTACATAATTTGATGAATGAACTATATAGTTCTTCTTTTTTTGTTAGAAATAATATCTAAATATATCTTGAATAATCATCAATTATTATAAAACTATAGTGTTTTCTCCCTAACTTTTGTGTTCTAGTTGGATCAAAGAGATCCATGTAAAGTAATTCCAAAGGCCTAGACATGGAGACTATGTTTTTGGATTTAAAGGAGGATTTCATATGTTTTCCCTTCGTACAAATATCACATAGTTTATTCCTCTCATATTTCAATTTTGAAATTCCTTTAACCATGTCTTTCCTTACTAATTTGGATATCAAGTCCATACTTGCATGTCCTAGTCTCTTATGCCATAACCATGCATCATCATTTCCAATGGCCATTAAGCAAACTTCATTTAAAGATTTCATATTATCCAAATTAATGACATAAATATTTTCTTTTTCTTCCTTTAAATTTTACTTTATTGTTTGATTTATCTATTACATTGCAACAATCATGATCAAATAAAATAATGAATTCTTTGTAATACAATTGGCTAATGCTTAATAGAACATGCTCAATTTGAGTAGTAAACATACCTATCTTCCCATGTCAATTATTTTTCTTTTTAAGTTGTCACCGAAGACCACTTTGTCTCCTTTCTTCTCTTTCTAGTTGCTGAACTTAGATGAGTCTCCCGTTATATATTGAGAGCATTCGCTGTCTAGAAATCATGTATTTACAGGAGTTTTTGTAACACTGACACTGCGGTATCCGTACTATTGTACTTCTGTTCAGGAATTTAATAAAAATATTTCTCAGTTATATATATATATATATATATATATATATATATATAGAAATTTTTATTTATTTTGATTTTTGATTTTGGGATATTTAAATTGAAATTTTGGTATATTTTAAATTTTTGCCATATCTGCGAATTTTAGTTTGAAATAAATAAATATATATATATATATATACATATATATATATAAATAATAATAATGATAAGAGTATAAAAAAAAAAAGAGGAATGCTGCGTTTTGAGCCAAAACGCAGCACACCCAAATCAAATTAGGGCTTTTAATCCTAATCTCTCTTCCTCTCTCTTTCTCTCTCCGCCTCTTCACTTTCTTCCCGCGACTGCCTTATCTTCTTCCCCCTCCGCTGCCGTAGCAACCGATCGCCACCCTCCGTCGCTCTCTCTCCAATGCTCCTCCCTCCCGCGAGCACAGCCCTCCCTGCACGAGCGCGAGTGCATCATCCTCGCGCGAGCACGCTACAGCTCGTTAGCGCACCACAGTGCACGACCTTTAGCCAACGGGCCACAACGCAAGCGCAACTACGCGAGCATACCACGGTGTGACCACACTTGCGCACGAGAGCGCGTCAGTCCACTAGCACCCGCAACCCGCTAGCGCGTTGCAGAGTTATCTTCCCCGCGCGAGCGTGCGACGGTAGTCTTGCTCACGAGCGCTTCCGCGCACGAGCGCGCACAACCCGCGAGTGCGCACATCTCGTGAGCGCGCGTAACTCACAAGCGCACGACTGCAGTCCAGCTCATGAGCATACGTTTCAGCCCGTGAGTGCGCTAGCCCGCAAGCGTGCCAGCCTACGAGCCTGTGAGCCCACTGTGGCCCGCAAGCCCGCAAGCCCACAAGCCTACTGACCTGCAAGCCCGCGACAGCCCACGAGCCTGCTACGACCCGCGAAGCCCATTGCGGCCCGCTAGCTTGCTGACCTGCGATCCCACGAATCTCTGCGCAGGTAACTGATTTAGGGTTTTGATCCAAATCTAAGTATTTATGACCTAGCTAAATCTTGTCTTGATAGGGAGCATTGCAGATTTTGGAGTGGTCAAGGAGACATTCGGACGAAGGTCTATGCTCCAAGAAAACTTTAGGTGAGAGAAATGCGATCTCTTCAACATTTGAAATAAATTTTATCAAATTTAGGTTTCAATATCTTTAAAATGACATATGATTTGAAGAAATGGGAGGAGAATTGAAAAGTGTATGATTTTTCAAAGATTTTTCTAACTTGTAGGAAAGTTATGTATTTTAGACTTGTTTTCGATTTTGAACGGTTTTAGGTTTGAATTTAGCTTGATTTTGATTTGGTTATTTACTTATAAATGGAATAAAATTGATGAAATTGGTGTATATTTATAAATTAAGGAATTAAGATATATATAAATTTAGGGAAGATGATAAACCCTAAGAATAATTAGAAATTTGATGACAATTGTGATAATTTGATTAGGTTGACTTTCTTGGAAATTTGAGAAGTCGATTTGGTTTGATTTTGAAAATAGGGAGTGACCACTCTCTCTAAAAATGTGAGTGGGATCCTAATCTCTTGCATGAAATAGTGAAATATGATTTTATCGTGTTTTAATAAAACATGCTTTTGATATGCATTGTCTTGACGTATGGAATTGAAATTCAAATCTGTTTTATGATTATTGGAGTGTCGTACTTATATTTTTTACGATTATACATCCATGTTTGAAATGAAATGAAATTGTGTCATGATTTGAGAAATGGAATGTTTTCTATTCTACCATTGCATTTGTTTGTTAAATTTAAATGATTTCGATGAAATATATTAACACACGGATTTGAATTGTTTTGAGGATATGATAAGATTATTTGGTTATGTGGGTTGGATGCCTCCTAACTTGAGATGATATAATGATATGACATTATTTGATTGATTCCGTAGCTACGAAAGACGTTTGTAGAGGCATGGGTTACCCGAATACGCTTCTGTAGGTGGTATCCGCAAACGTCAGTTTATATGGCTATAGGCACGGCCGACCCACATCGGGGGAGGACGTGTGTGATGACACTGTCTAGCACCGTGCCGTGACCTATTGACGAGTCTGGGTAAGCAAGGGCTAAGCCCACGGCCAACGTCGGGGTAGAGAGCTACTTTTGAAAACTCTTTGCATAATAAAACCCCGATGCGTCTGTCTTTAGTCATGGTTGACCTTTGTCGGGCTCCTTTCGGCTTACTCTATGATCTACTTGATTTTAAATAGATGCATATATGTATGTTATCGTATGAATGATTAAATGAGTTCATTTTAGCCAACATATCATGATTTACTATAAAATTTGAATTATTGGTTATGAATGATATTATTTGACACTCCAATGTTCACCTATATTATTAGTACTTGAGATTAATCCCCTCACTCATTGGGTATCTTCCTTGATACTCACCCCTCTTCTTTCCCTTTTCAGACAGGATTATTGTGCTAGAGCGACACTTTGGGCTCTAGAAGATTTGGTAGCTCGTTGGCGGATTTGAGTGTTTTTCGACGATGAGATTTAAATTAAGTTGATATATGAGCTCCGTACTTTATTTTCGACCCTGTGAGGTCTTGATCTTGGGGTCTGTAGTTGACTGCGTATTTTTTATGGGATTGACTATATAATTTATGTACATTTATTTGCAAAACTATCTTATTTCATTTGCATTGAGGCAAATTATAGTGTTTGAATGTTAACTTGGGAAAATTGGTTATAAATTGCATAAAACTTAGCCCCACTCAGTGTGATGGCTGCTCATACTCTAGTTAGGTATGACAGTAGAGGTTTGTGACTAGAATTGTTAGTAATTTACTTAACTTGACATTGTTCTGGATGTTTGCTATGGTTGGTGGATTGTTGTGAGGTCAGGATGACCATTTTATTTTATTTACGTGACGATTTTAAATTATACAGGTTTAAATAGGTTTATTTGTACATGGGAGACCTCCGATTTATGAGAAGGTTCTGCCTGATTTTTTGTAAAAATACAACCGGCATTTAAGGCATTCAGGGCAACGGGCGGCTGTCCCGTATTCTTGTTTCAATATTTTTATCTCGTTCTCCTTACTTGATTGGTGCCTTCGTATGTAGCCTCCAATTTTTCCCATATCTCTTGTGCAGTTGTTGGATTTAATTGACACAACATACGTATACGAAAGTGTAGTAAATAAATCGAAAATTTTGAGATAAATACCTCAATGGGTCTCCAAAAATCTAACCAAGTCACTAAATCTCTCAAATGAATTGCACGGTAGGGATGGTGATTACGGTATCGAACCATTATCGCAATACCATGACACCTCGATCCTCAAGTTCGGTGAATTTGATGACGGAAGAAATTTTCCTACTCGAAAATTTCTCAAACCCCCAATCGATTTCTCTTGAAAAGTATACATTGTCTCACTTTGCAATGTGTAGGATTCTCACTCTCAGAGAAAAGCAAAAAAGCCTCAAGCCACACCCTTTTTCTCACCCTTTCGCGTAGTATAATCATGAGATTGCTTAGGGTAGTTTTGTTTTAGTAGGATAGTTAGTAGGATAATGAGAGTTATCCCATTATCCCAATATCATTACCAAAATGCCCTTACGTAGGCATTAACCAACATCTCTCACTTGCACACGAGGGTATTTTACGTCTGTCACTAGTTCACAACTCATGTGATTTTCATATCACTCTCTAGACTTTCATACAGGATTAGGTGTTGTACGACCAACGAGTATACCTGCAAACAAAAACTTCTCGATACACCTGTTAGGTTGATCGAGAAGTCTCTGTAAGTATAAAAAAAACTCACTGTATCCCAGACTCAATCCATTTACATCCATCGAGTCACTTTCCTCGTCGAAAGTGATCTTCAATCGTTTGCTCGACTATATATTCACTAGTTTGTTTAAATCTTAACATGGATTAATATAACAGATCAACCTGTGAATACAATATAATGATATAGTATCTATTGTCCTTCATTTTCCCAAACTCAAATCTATTGGTCTCAATTCAGTTACTTTCTAGACCTACCCTTTAGACCTCAATTTATCTTCTGGGTCATAGAGAAACAGATTAAAATAGCAACACTGAACCAAAACTTTTACAAACAACCGAAAGAAATAAGAGTACAAGAGATCTCACCCAATGGATCTTGGGTCTCACATAGTGGGAACGGAGATTACGATCACACATAAAATTTTATCCAGAGATCTCAAATAGAGTATCTCAGAGACTATATCACTAGTCGTAGGTGATATCTAAGATCTCCGACCTGTCTACTTACAGACAACATGGATGTGGGTATTTTTATATCGGTCATATTGTAGATGACCTCATCTTGAACACATATTAAGGCGACTTATGTTTTAATAGGGCCACTCTCAAAGTCTCTTATGACTAGAAACCATCTTATCCCCACTCACTCAGAGCTAGAGGTGGTCATGCAGTGTATAAAGGAGTACTTAATCGTTATTACACCCTTCTTGATAATATCTCTCATAGTGTGATATTTGGTATCAATATATTTGGTTTTACTATGATACTTAGGGTCTTAGTTGTTGGTAATGGCAGTCTGATTATCACAATAATCATTACTAACCTTCCACTATTTATCACAACTTCTACGTTATCCAGAAATTTTTGGAGCCATACACTCTCCTGAACTACAACTGAGCATACTACAAGTTCAGTCTCTATCGTAGATAAAACTATACATGTTTGCTTCTTACTGTTCTAAGAAAATAAAAATCTGATATTAGTTTGCATTCATTCAGATCGTTACTCCCAGTTGGCGTCTAAATACCTAACGAAAAGCACATAACCTCCTCCGTAGCACAAGGAGAGGTCCGCACTTCCCTTGAAATATCTCAAAATTCTTTTCACTACTCTAAAATGATCCATTTTAGGATTTGATTGATACCTACTCATCAGATTGATTGCAAAATAAATATCTGGTCACGTACACCTCATCGCATACATTAAACTATATATCGTATGTGTATGCCTCATTGCATACACTAGATACACATTGCATTGGTATAAGGGATTCTACTTATCTTCCTTATTTCTTCCTAAATTTTAGGATATATGTCAAGACTCAGGTTTTCACCTTTAGCGATAAAGTATCTATCAGGTTACATTCTTTCATCTCTAAATACTTAATAATTTTTTTGATGTAGAACTCTTGTTAAAAAGTCAACACTATTCTCAAGCGATTTCTCTGGATCCTAATTTCGAGAATAAACTAAATCTCACCCATGAACAATAACAGTGTTCAATTGTCATTAGATACTCTCTGTTGTTCCTGACCAACAGAAATATCACCCACATGTGAGAACATGATCATAAAAGAGTTATCGGCATGTATCAGATAGATACAACAATCCTCCTCTATCATTATAAAACCATAAGATATCACTTTCTCGTGAAATTTTGGATACCACTACCTGAATAAGCATTTAGGTCATATGTTGACTCCCAAAGTCAACAGATTTTATCTACCTGATCTACTAGAATGAATCTAGAGAGTTGCTCCATGTAGATCTCCTCATCCAAACTTCTATTACAGAAAGCGGTTTTTACATCCATCTGGTGTAACTCTAGATCTATGTTCGTGACAATCGATAAAAAATAAACGGATTAAGATAAATTGAACTATAACTCCATAGTAGTCCACCCCTCAGTATAAGTGTAACCCTTGGTTACTAGACGAGTTTTATACATTTCCATCGATCTGTCAACCTTTCTCTTGACCTTGAGAATCTACTTATTCCCAATGGTCCTTCTACCCTCAGGCAAATCAACTAGATCTCAAACTCCATTGATTCTCATCGACTCATTCTCTTCATATATGGCCTTCAATAAATGGTCTTTCGTAGAACTCTCAAGAGCCTCTTGGACCGTTTTAAATTTCTCATCATCTTATAGAGTCACAATAAGGGGCTCACCCTGAATCGAAAAATGATGTATAAGTATGCATCCTCGATATCCCTACGAGGAGAGAGAATCTCTTTACTTCTAGATGGACCGCTCCCATTGAGACCAAAATCCGTAATGGAATCTTATATTTCGCCGCTAGACTCACTCGAGCCACTAGGCTGATCCATCTCATAAAAGGTAAGGCCTAGATTGATTTCATCTCTCTTAGAGAAATCATTCTAAGGAATGTAGTATCATGAGACTCAATCTCGATGAGTATACCGTCCGTGTATTCGCCTAAGAACACATTTTCTTGCGAGCCCAACTTGCAATGTGGATGTGAGAAATCACAGCACAAGTCCATTATCTCAAGTGGTTAAGGTCAGGTTGCCTCCCTATCCATATGGGATACTGACCGTGGACTTTAATGAGATATGGTTGAGGGCGTAGGATGCAGTCAATAAAACATCTCCCCAATGGGAGATGTACATATTGATCTGCGCTATCAAAGACCTCACCAAGTCCAACAAGGTCCTATTCTTTATCTCGACTACTCAATTCTGCTAAGAAGTAGTAGAAATAGTCAGTAATATCGTAATACTCTTATCAAAATAGAGCTCTTTGTGTCGTTTTGACAAATATTCGTGCCGCCGATCGGTTTTATGAATTTTCACTCTAAAATCTATCTGATTCTCAATCTCGCTAATAAACCTCCTGAAACATTCCAATGTCTCAGATTTGTATGAGATCAGATAGATATAACCAAAACGTGTGTAATCATCTATGAATGTCATGATATACACAGCTTCATTTCAGACTCTCATGCTCATAAGGCCACAAATATTGGAGTGTGCAATAAAATCCCAACTCTCATTACATTTCCAAATGAGTTTTATTATAGTTTTGCAGGTTAGGCAAAAACTCACATATGGGCAACTTGAATCTGGTTAGTGCGTTCAACAAACCACTCGTTACTAATCGGTTCATTATCTCTTGCCCTATGTATCCAAGTCTACTATGCCACTCATTTTCATCATCATCTACGCAATCGGATATAAAGGGAATAGAAAATTGATAGGAAAATCATTAAAATACTAGCACCCAGTGCATTCAATCTATCATGGATAAAACCAGAACATTTCTAAAGAGTTGTCGTATTTGATAAAACAGATGAATTTCTTGCATATCCTAGTCAATCTTAGACAAGGTACCAAAATCAAATTCCGTCAAATACTTGGAGCACAAAGAACGTTATAGCAAGTGTCGATTCTTCTAATGATGACAAATACTCTGGCCCTCACATAAATCCCCCTAACTTGAGGATTCATTCAGCGAAACTCTATTTACGCGCTTCTGTCTCAAGCTACGTGATTGGTGGCTCCTAACTTTATAATCTACAAAGTAGAGAAATCAATGAATATTACAGCAAATAAGATAAAACTCAAACCACATAAAGAAGAAGGGTATTCTTTCCGCTCATCACACTCACGAGCGAAATGACTAAGTCTACCTCAGACGTAACATTTCGCATTTGTCATATCAAACTCCTTATTCTTGCGCTTTTGTACGTTGTTATTGGTTTTCTTGGATGGTTTCTTATTGTCTGGATCTTGAATCTCCTTCACATGCTTATGTTGTTGGTTTGATGCCATGGGAGTTCTTACTCGACTCCATTTCATAAGCATGACCCAAGTACAGCTACTTGCCTCTAGGTACTCCTCTTCGAGCTCACTATATCTGCTCGTATCAGCGAAAGTATAAATACACTGGTCACGCGTGAAATATGTTTTCATGGTTTTCCATGAATCAGGTAAAAGACTGGATTACATTCAGTACCTGAATTTCATCTGAAATGGGTTCATCTGCATTCTTTAACTCGGTAATTACACTCGACAATTGCATCAAATATTATATCATTGTATGATCAACTATTTTCTTCAGCATCCTCACCTTAGGAGCTGAAAAAAACATCACAATACTCTTTTAGGGCGAGCTTAACCGACATATCCGTAGGATAATACTCATAGAACAGAATCAAGTCATCATGTATGTTGCGCCCTAACTTGGCTATCATTTTCTTCCATGCACGATAGATCTCCTTATCCCTTCTATCCTGAGATATGGAACCCTTCTCGTACCTCAGAATCTGAGAATCTAAAACATATTTTACTCCTTGAGAATAAACCGAATCTACCAGTGTGAAATCTCACAGATCACATCATTCAGTTTATTGTTCTTGTAAAAATCTAATATGACAATCTTCAATGTAGTGAGAGAGACTTTCGTGACTTAGTGATGCTTACTTTCACATTTTGTACACTCTACGAATCAACAAATCCAAAATGAGTCAAATATAGACTCCAAAGCGAGCATATGAGTCAACGGACACCATACACCACAACTCGGAATAGCATCTTACCATTCGGATTTGAATTTAGCACACAACAAAAAGTCACAAATATAGACATAGACCCTAAAAAAACTTAAAAAAATCCAATTCCAGATGACCTAACTCGCCGCTGGGGTTCTCACATTCTGGCGGTGCATCTCCACGCGCTGCCATGCACCTCCACGCACTGGCAGCCTTCTGACGAATGCGCCAGACTCACAGAGTACATGTTACGGCACCTACGCACGGTTGGCATCTGACCATAGGTGCCTGGCCCAATCGCAGCATGTGATTCACGTGCGCACACAAGCGCCTGGGTTACTTCCTTGGTCGGGACGCGGGTCGGGGCCCAGACCTGAGTCTGCTCTGACCCGAATCACCCGAGACTGTTCATGCGCCTCAGCACGCATGAACGTCACGTGCTTGCTTTATGCCCCTGTATTGGCGCCTTGTCCCGTGGTTGGATGGGCCTCCTCGCACGTGCAGTGCATGCGCCCACAGGTTTGGGCCGGGTCTTCTTCGCCCGACGGATCCTACAACTGGATCTTTCAACCCGATTTCCAAAAAACTCATTTTTGGCCAGTTTTGCACACGATTTTCGTTGGAGAATTGCTACTAACCATCATCCAATCATCCTTAACTTGATTTTAGTTGGATTTAAGCCCTCATCTTGGTAAATCTAGTATCCAAGTTTTGCCCTTCGTGGCCATTTTTGAAACTCAATTTTTGGCATGCAAAACTCACGATAAAATGCATAAAAACGTAGATCTATGTATGAGGAACATGTTTAAACCATTCTTACAAATCAGTTTGCACTCTAAATCCATAGATCTAAGGTTTTAAAGTCCGTACGATCATAAATTTCAACAAAACTTTTCATGGCCTAAAAATGTTTGAAAAATTCAGAAAAAATCATTTTTAGGATCCTTGGGCCATGGGTATTTATGTGGTATGTTTGGATTCATAAAACGTATCCATGATCTGGACCCTAAAATTTTTAGCCTACTTATTTTATATCCAAAAATTCTAAAATTTTTTTAATTAAATCTAATCTGACTTTGATACCAATACAACATGTGCATACGGAAGTATAATAAATAAATAAAAAATTTTGAGATAAATACCTCAATGGGGTCTCGAAAAATCCAACAAAGTCACTAAATCCCTTGAACGGATTGCACGGTCGAGATGGTGATCATGGTATCGAACCACCATCGTAAAACCATGATGCATTGATCCTCAAGTCTGGTGAATCCGATAACGGGAGAAATTTTCCTAATAAAAAATTTCTTAAACCCTCAATCGATTTCTCTTGAAAAGCATGTACTCTCACTTTGCAATGTATAGGATTCTCACTCTCAGAGAACAAGCAAAAAAGCTTCAAGCCACACCTTCTTTCTCACTCTTTCACGAAGGATGATCATGAGATTGCTTAGGATAGTTTTGTTTTCGTGGGATAGTTAGTGGGATAATGGGAGTTATCTCATTATCCCAAAATCATTACCAAAATGCCCCTACGTGGGCATTAACCAATAGTATTGATGCATGATGAGATTCTGTTATACTCATTAAGGCCTAAGGCTAGGTGCAATAGGTTGACTGCTTTACAATTGGCTCTGTAAGTTTTCTTTTCTTCAGGAGTCATGTTCTTCATTTTCATAGGAACTCTCACCCCTTCAATTTCTTCAATTGGCAATTTCTTCTTCGATTATTTTCCAAACTGTTTTATTTTAAGCAATTATGAAGTTTCTTATTCGTTGCTTCCAATAACTGTAATTGTTGCCGTTGAAAAATGGTGCCCTATTGGTTGAGCAAGTTTCGAATGGAATACTGTTTCCATTTAGTACCATATTTAATCTTTGCTTTTGAGGTTGTTGAACCATTTCGAGAAGACTTGCTCTGATATCACTTGTTGACACTAAATATGATAATCTAGAGAGGATAAATAGGTTATCTTCAAGTTTTGACTAATTTCTAGGTTTTAAAGACAATTTACAAAAATAAATAGAAGAAATTTAAAGAAAGATTTACATACATAATTTATAGTGGTTCCACTTTCTTGGTGTACATCTACTCTCAAATTTTACCTGAATTTTAAAATCTAGAATTCTATCCAAAGAATTACAAAATAGTTTCCCGTGGTGTTAACGTACTATACAAGTATTTTCCCAAATATTTCAACTTGATTTTCACAGGATCTAGCAGACCTAATCTGATACCTCTCTTTTTCACTTACACTACTCAGAATAATGAAATTCTGATTTTATACAAGAAGTAGAGAGAAAAATGAGAAGCAAGGTGAAGCTCTTGACCTTCAGAATTGCTCGTTACAGTACAGACAAATAAATAATAGAGATTGTTGATGATATTCTGAGTATTGTTCAAAATTCACACCAATTGCCTTCCTCCATTCTTGAGTTATTTTTATAGTCGAAGAATATCCTTTAGCCGTTTGAGACCATTGAATGCATAACAGTATTTGGTGAGATAGGTGAATACTACATTTAATTCGAACTAGCCTTTCTGAACAAATTAATGTTAGACACAGCAATTTGATCCATCGAGATTATAAGCAGACTTATCTTTACATTTTAAATTCTTGAGTTGTCTTGATAAGTGCCTGAGTCTACTTGTTAAAGATTCAAATGTGAGAGATAAGAGAACTTGTCTATACAGTGAGCAGCCTTGTCAAGACACAAGTCTTCTTATGGAAATGATGAGTCACCTCAAACTTGAGTTTTAATTTACAAGGCGACTTGCATTTATGAGTAAGATAACTTACCTGCTTAAATTCATTAATTAGGTCACCTTGGATATGCTTGGGTCTTCTTGCCTAAGTTTCAAACTTTGCCAGGTCGTCTATTGAATTCAACAAGGTGACTTATACTTTTATTTTCTATGTTCATGTCGTCTTGCATTTATAATTGAGTCGTCTCATATGTTGTGCAGAGTAATACTTCTGAGGCATATCTTTCTCAGGTCGTCTTGTATTTAAGATTGAGTCATCCTATGTATGGTCAGGTCGTCTTGTGCTTAAGATTGAGTCATCCTAGGTATTTGCAAACATACACATCTGAAACCCAAATTTATCAAGTTGTCTTGCACCTATGGTTGAGTCGTCCTAGGTGTGGTCGGGTCATCTTGTGCTCAAGATTGGGTCACCTTAAGTATGTGTGATTCAAACATTTGAGACTCAAATGTATCAAGTCGTCTTATTTTAAATGTCAGGTCATCTTAGATTTTGTGCAGACATAGACTTCTGAGACTTGATTACCTCAGATTGTTTCATGCTAATGGTCGGTTGCCTTAAGTATTCTGCAGACTTAGACTTCTGAGACTCGTTTACCTCAGGTTGTCTTATATCTATTATTGGGTTGCCTTGGGTGTTCTGTACTTAGTCAATTTTCCCATATTCATTCTCATAGGTCATCTTGCACTACATGGATAAGGCGACTTGTCTATCTAGAATTCAATTTTAGCAACTTTTTTTATTTCTTTCTAATCTAAATTAATTGCTCAAAATTATCTTTTATTATTTCTAATCATTATCAAAACTTATTTTACTCAACAAATACAAAACAAATAGGGCTGGACAAATGGATTTTTCTATAACCCCAATAATCTCCCCCTCCAGTCCCATTAGGAGGAGATAAACCTCTCAGCTTGATCACTTGAACGTCACCTTGGCCATAGCATTCAACCCGGCCAAATTGCTACAAGGTTCAAGTTTTTCTCTAGGGATTACCTTAGTTAACATATCTTCAGTGTTCTTTTCAGTGTGAATTTTCTTCAACTCCGACGTGCGATCCTCAATCATAGACCACAACCAATGATACTAAATATCAATATGTTTGGTCCTTGCGTGGTACATGGTATTTTTACTCAAATCCAAAACACTTTGACTGTCACAAAATACCACATACTCCTTTTAGTTCACTCGCAGTTCATGAAGAAACCTTTTTAATCAAAACATTTCTTTACCAGCTTTGGTTGTTGTAATATATTCAATCTCTATAATAGACAAGGCAACAAACTTTTGCAATTTTGATTGCCAAGATGTGGCTCCCCTAACATAAGTAAATAAGTACCCTAATGTAGATATTCTACCATCAAGATCACCTGCCATGTCATGTCTGCATCAGCAAATCCTTTTAGAACTTGTTGTTTACCACCAAAATTCAAGGACAACTTCGACATACCTTTCTAGTACCTGAATATCCACTTCACTGTATCCTAGTGATCCTTTCTCGGATTGGAGAGAAACCTGCTCACTACAACAACTGCATGAGCTATATTAGGCCGGATGCAAACCATAAGATACTTGAATGAATCTAGTGCCAAGGAGTAAAGAATAGATGACATAACATGTTTTTCTTTCTCAATTGTTGGATAAGATTTCTCACTCAAACTGATTAGCAAGAGGCGTGCTAACCGACTCAATATGCTATATATTGAATAGTTGGAGCACACGTTCAGCATACTTTTCTTGAGATAACCATAACTTTCTAGCACTCTTATCCCAGATAATATCTATTCCCAAAATCTATTTACCTAGACCTAAATCCCTCATTTTAAAGGATTTAGACAAGTTATCTTTCAAATTGCAAATCATCTCAGCATCTTATCCTACGATCAGCATGTTATCAACATACAATAGGAGAATAATGAAATTATCACCAGGAAACGACCTCACATACGCATAATAATATGTATCCATTCTTTCGTAAGAGTGTTTTACCATAAAAGAATTGGACTTCTTGTATCATTGCCTAGAAGCTTGTTTCAACCCATACAAACTCTTCTTCAATTTGCAAACCATGTATTTCTTCCCTTTCACTTCAAAACCCTCTAGCTGGTTCATGTAAATCTCTTCTTGCAAATCCCCATGCAAGAATGCAGTCTTAACATTAAGATGCTCAAACTCAAGATTCAAACTAGTTGCAAATGCCAGTATAACTCGAATGGAACTAATTTTCACAACCGGTGAAAAAATCTCATCAATATCTATGTATTTCTTTTGAGCAAAACCTTTCATCACCAAACGAGTTTTGTACCTCACTAGTTTCTCCCCATCTTTCTTTAGCTTGAACACCCACTTATTCTTTAACGGCATTTTACCCTTTGTCAGCTCAACTAGCTCATAGGTGCCATTTTTCTATAAGAAATTTAACTCCTTGTACATAGCTTCCAACTACTTCTTATCAGGACTGAACTGGATTTCCTGGAAACTTTCCGGCTTCCCCTTATTAGTAAGCAAAATATATTCAAAATTAGGATACCATGTGGATGGTCGATTCCTCTTGTAGATCTCCCAAGCTGAGATCCTTCACCCTCTTGTAGAGGAGGTTGCTTCCCTTACTTGGTACCTACTGCATCGAGATACAATGTCATTGGTAGCATCCAACCATTCACTAATTGTGGCTGGCTCATCTATATCCCCAAATTCTATCCGCTTTATATCTGCATTGCCCGTGGCACTAGTAGGTGGAATTGCTACTAATGTCTCATTCTCATACTCACCAACACTTCATAAAGTTTTTACTTTCTTTTCAAAATCAGCTATAGTCTCTTGTTCCTAGAAAACCACATCTTTGCTCCAAATAACCTTTCTCTGTTCTAAATCCCATAATTGGTAACCAAACTCTTTATCACCATGACCACTAAACACATAAGGAGTGGCTTGATTGTCCAGTTTTGACTTTTGCTCTTTCAACACATGCACAAAAGGTTTACAACCAAAGACCTTTAAGTGAAAATACGAAGCATCTTTGCTTGTCCATGTCCTCTCTGGAATGTCAAAGCCCAAAAGAACGGTGACCTGTTGATTAGGTGGCAAGTTGTGTAACTACTTCATCACAAAAAGATTTTGGCAATTTAGCCATTCTCTACATGGATTTGACTCTTTCCATGATGGTGGGATTCATCTTCTTGGCCACACCATTGTGTTGTGGTATCCCAAGTTCTGTCTTCTCGTATCTTATCTCATACTTTGAGCAATAAGCTTTAAACTCATTGGAGGTGTACTCTCCACTATTGTCGGTATGAAGGCATTTCAAGGACAATCCGGTCACCCTTTCTACCATAGTCTGGAAACTTTGAAAACGCTGTAGAACTTGACTTTTATTTCTTAACAAATATACCCACACCTTTCATGAAGCATCATCAATAAAGATAACAAAATATTTATTCCCACCAAGAGACTCAACCTCCATGGGACCACAAATATCAGAATAAACCAATTCAAGTTTGTTCTCTCTCCTCTTAGAAGGAATACAGAAAGAAACTCTTCAGTCCTGATCAAATAAACGATGATCACATGAGTTTGAAGAAATACCTTTGGCTGAAGGAATGAGGGATTGTCTCACCAAAAGTTGTAACCCACTTTCACACGTGTTCCAGCCTCTTATGTTACAAATTTGGTGAAGCATCATCCTCAACTGCATTGATCTGCCTATTGCACACTCTCAATCATGTCTTTTACATGTAAGAATACAGTTTTCCCTTTGCAACTAGCAAAGTTTCCTTGAGAAGCTTCCATTATTAGTTCTTCTATTGACTTTTGTATCCTTCATTATCAAGGACATTAATTGAAAGCAAGTTTATCCTCATATCTGGGATGTGTCTAGCATCTCGTAGAGTCAATGTACAGTTGGTGATCGTTTCAACAACAATATCACCAATTCCTACAATCTATGATATAGTGTTGTTTCCCATTTTGGTAGCACCAAATTCACCTTCTTTGTAAGTTATAAACAACTCTCTTTAGCGAACACAATGATATGATGTACTAGTGTCAACATTCCATTCAAGATCCCCTACATGATTACTGTCACTTGGTGCATAGACTAGGAATTCAATCTGTAACACCAAAAAAAAAAAACACAAAAAGGAAAATTAAAATTAGGGCTTAAAGCCCTAATTTTCTTCCTTTTCTCTCTCTCTCTCTCTCTCTCTCTCCCTCTCTCTCTTTCCCTCTCTCTCTCTCACTCCGTCTCTTCCTCTCCCGCTGTCGTCGCCAGCGCCGCTGCTCGTCACCATCGCCACCGCACCCAGCCACCGTTACTCCTCCCACCTCACGCGAGCGCGCTAGCCGCAGCGCCTTCCTCCTCCGCGCAGCACGATCTCCCGCTGCCATCCTCCGCCGAGCGTGATCGCTGCACCATAGCAAGTACACCAGCGCGCGACAGTGGCAGCGCGCACGACAGCGGCAGCACACTAGCCCAGCGTGAGCCCAGCACGAGCCCAGCGCGAGCCTAGCGCGACCCTCTGTGCGAGCACTGCGGGCTCCAGTGCGCGATCCACTGCTCGAGTGTGCCCCAGCACGAGCGCGATCGCTCCAGCGCGCGACCCACTACTCGAGCGCTCGATCCAACTCGTGAGCGTAAGCCCTAGCCACTGCATGCTTGCCCACAGGCCGCCAGCCGCAAGATCGCAGGCCCGCGGCCTAGTCCAGGCCCGCGACCCAGTCCAAGCCCACCAGACCTGTAAGCCCATCAGGCCCGTAGGCCCACTAGGCCCGCAATTCCGCCAAGCCAACCGGCCTGTCAACCACCAGCCCACGGCCCACGAGCCCGCGACGGCCCGTGACAGTCCGTGAGCCTCTGCGAAGGTAAATGACTCAAAGTTTCGATTTTCGCACTAGGGTTTGAATTTCTTTAGTAATTAGACTTAAATTGTTCATAATTGTTTCAAAATTGGAAACATTTAGGTAATAGATCAAACCGACAGGCGAACGAAAGATAGATCTGAGATCCGAGAAACCCTAGGTGAGAGAAAGGAAATCTCTTTAACTCTTGAATAAATTTTGTCAAATTATATAGTTTTAGTTGGAAAGAAAAATTGAAGATTCATAACTAGACCCTTATTTGATATCGAACCGTGGTAATTTGATTAGGTTGGCTGTTTTGGTGATTCGATTGAGGGGAGCATTGCTCTACGTATTGTGGTTTTATTGGGAAGTGCGCTATCCTCCCCAAAACTGTGAGCAAGATTTATTTCAATGCTTTTGTTTAATATGTAAACTCTGTTTTACAACATCTTGATGAATGAGCATGATTTGTCGTATGCTTGAAATATTTTGACTGATTTTAAAATTGATTTTTGTGAACCGATGGAGTATCTAAAAACAGTGTTGAATTATGAAATTATGCATCCATGTGGTTTAAATGTATAATGTGTCATTTTATGTTATATGTTGCATTTGGTTTGTAAACCTGATTTCGGCACATTTTTTATACAATATGGATTTTAGCATTGAAGTTTTGGATTGTATTGTTCCGTAGCTACGAAGGACACCGTGAGAGACGCTTTGGTAGCGTCCGGATATGCCTAGGCCTGGGGTATCCCACGAGTTGTCGTGATTTGATTATCGACACGGTACTAGCCAGGTTGAACCCGAAAGGGGGAGGATTTGGATTTGGATTTGGATATCCTCTTCAAGTCTAGCATCTGGATGAGGTTCTTCGCCAACGCCTGGGTAGAGAGCACTTTACTTGCATATAACACTCCCGGTGCGCTTGTAATAGGTCGCGGTAGACCTCTGCCAGAACATTTTCGGCTGGCAACTCTATGATTTTAATGACAGTGCTTTGGATGCATATTTGACTTGATAATGTGTGCAAAAGACAAGTTGTTGAAATAAAAAGCATGATGATTTGAAATATGATTTGTATACTTATGTTTTGACACTCCAACTTCACACTTCATATTTGACGATTGCATTGACCCACTTACTCACTGAGTATTCTTCTCTGAGTACTCACCCTCATTTCCCTTCTTGTTTTAGAGATATTATTTGGCAAGGAGCATTGCTTTTAGGATGCTCAGTATCATTGGGAGATTGATCTGGATCTGAGGAGTTATTGTATATTTCCGCTGCAATTTCGTGAGTTAGCAATTGTATTAGTGATGTATATATATTTTGAGGTTGATAGACGACCATTGTAAAATTCTGAGATGACTGTATAAATATGGACATGTCATTGCATAACATTGCATTCAGGCATTTCTGGTTCATTATGTAAGTACTTGGGAATGTGTCGTGTCTTAGAAGTGTACTCTAGGATCGCTCGGTGTCTCCTCTAAATCACAGCAGGGGCGACTGGCGGCTGTCCATGCCTTTGACGGGGGCATGTCAGTAGAGGTCTGTGGCTAGGTTGTTGGAAATTTTTATAGCCTTGCGTTATCTGGATGTTGGCTGTGAGATTTGTTGATTTTGGAGAAACCGGGATGGCCATTTGATTATATTACAGGATGATTGTGACTGATACAGGGTAAATTGTACTTGGGAAACCCCCGAAATATGGGGAGATTCTGTCCGATTTTCTATAAAAATACAGCCCGCATTTAGTTTAACGGGTGGCTGCTCACGATCTCGGTTCGGGGCGTAACACAATCCCTTCATCAGAACCAACCACGGCAGCATTACTATCATTAGGAACATTCTTTCCCCTTATCATCCTTCTTCTCTTGCTTCAAGAGTCTACAATTCCCCTTGATGTGACCAGTCTTCTTGCAATAGTAACATTTTACTATTTTTTTAGACTTGGACCGTCTCTTGGACTTACTGCATCCTTTGGAGTCTTGATCTTTGTTTTTAGTTTTGCCCTTGTTCAATGTGATAAGAACTTGACTACTACCGAGAGACGATGATTACCGACCACTACCATGAGACTTGACCGCGTAAACATAAAATAAATGGGGTTAGACAAATGAGTTTTGCGATATCCCAACAAAGGAAGGAACATACATAGTTTGCTTGATTCTAATGTCAAAAGGTAGCAGGTGGAAAGTATGCCATGTGATGAGCTCATAATCCTAATGTGTCTATTATAGGAGAAATGATTATGCCATTCTAGATGCTTTCTTGCCAGGACATTTTGTCGAATCCAATTACACAACAGAAACGGATGAAGCAAGAGATACTAAGGTAAAGAGGTGATATTGCATGGAAGCTTCTAAAAATCTGGGCAATTTCAACTGGAGGCTCACACCACAAGGTTTGAAGTTCCTGTATAAAATAGTTGGGTGTTGGAAGAGTAGGGAGAAGAACAGCACTTATAGGGTCTAATTTGAGGATGGCTGCCTGTCTTCCGGTTCCTTTTGCCACATCTATTGGGAAGGATAAAGATGAGGCTGCCGCACATGCTCCGCTGAATCCATCACAAAGCCAGGAACACCCATGGCCGAAGTTCTAACCTGAGCTAAATTGACTTGGGCATGCTATAGTACAAAGGGAACACATTATTAGACACCACAACTGGAGCTATTCCATAAGCAATTTGAGCATCAATAACCTATTTAACGTCACCTTTTGACATAAAATCATTCAAAAAGTCAAACACATCGGTGCACATGATCGTTTGTTTAACATCATCCTTTAGGAGACTTCTCCTTCTGTTTTCTTCAGCTACAGACCAGGATAAGTCCATGATGAACATCTCACATGCCCGGGCAAATACCATTGGTGCCTCGATTGAAACCCTTCTGACACGATCACTAGCCTTTGTTAGAAAATAGGGTGTGGGTCCGCCCACGAGGGCTGACCCGCCCCAGCTTCAATATTTTGAAGTTGAATGAAAAGGGAATGGTTATTTGGCAATAATCACCCCAACTCCCCTAATATTTTGAAAAAGGAAAAGGCACTTTTTTTTTTAAACGAAGAGGGGACGTGAACACACAAGAAGCATATTTTCTCTCTTGCATGGGATGGCAGTCGTGAATTAAAAACAAAAAAAAGGCATGAACCCATATTTGGGGATCGAAAGAAAATGAAAAATGAGTAAAAAAAATATCTCATATTGTAAAATAGAGAAATAGGGTTTGAAAAATTGATCATTACCATCAAAGATATTTAGATTGTGAAAAATAGAAAGTAATCCAAATTTCATAACATCTTCTAGATCGAGAATATCTAACCGTCGAAAAGAGATTAGTGATTTTAATCCAATTTAGATCCAACAATTTCCGCATGAGAAAAATTATTTTGTTGGTTTATATGAAAGCCTTCATTAGTATCAAAGCCATTTAGGGTGTTTTCTGTCTTTTTAGTTGGATATTAAAAATGAAAATGTTTAGAATAATTTTCAAAATTCATTAATGACAACTTGAAATTGCCTTAATGGAATGCTCTCAATTTTGCATAGTAAGATGATTGTTGCATGTGGATGAAATCTAAAAAATTTGGCATGCATCGGATTAGTATATCATGAAATATTGTAAACCCTAACCGAAATTTAAAGTACTTATATTATTTAAAATATTGTGTTTTGTGACTTGAAATATATATGGTTAGATTCCTCTTGATAAATGCTTTCCAACCATATAAAAAACGCGAAAAATGATTTAGAATTGAGAGGGATATAACTATTCGAAGTTTCTGTCGAAAACAAAAAATTTGGAAAAGAAGATGAATAGTGTCTGGCCAATCCTACTCTCAGCTGCGGTAAGTGAGATCCACCCCCTAGGCTAGAGACTTCCGATTGAAAATCCGAAAGTACCATTGAACTCACAGATATTGAAAAGGGGGTAGCCAAAATATCGAAACCATCCATCGCCGGGAAGACGGCGCGTGTATGTCACGCGCCACCCAAGGAGAGTGGGCGCGTGTCCATTTTGGACAGCCCACTCTAGCAGCACGTGCGGGCACGTGAAGTCCCTGTTTAGACCTAAAATATTCACAGCAATAATTATTTGTTTTCTCCAGATTTTTCTGTAATCTTTTAATTTATTTTTCCTAACTGAACAATTATTTTTATTAATTTTAAACTCAAAATTTGTTTAAAATTATAGAAAAATTATTTCTGGTGCACACAAAAATTCTGAAAATTTTTATAAGTGTTAAGAAAATTATTTTCTTAATTTTGGCCATCTGGGTGAAGATTTCTTTTTCACTCATCATTTGTTTGAATTTTTTGCTCAATTATTTATGTTCAAAAAGTAGTTTTTCTAATATAAAATTATTTTAAATTTGAACAAATATTTGTAAAATAAATATTCTGAGATTTATTTTAATATTATGATTGGCTGTGTGTCTAACCTAATATTGTTCTCAATTTCAGAGAAAATTGTAATAATCAGATGCCTATTTGAAAGTCTTCCGGGTCTCTGAGGGAGGGAAAGAGATTTGAGAAGTTCAGAGCGTTTGATGTAGTTGGGTCAAATGTTGACTTACAGAATGGACCCATCTCATATTTTGCCAGATCATTTGGAGATCATGGAAGTGAAACGCTTGGAATTTATTTAGTTAGGTCATGCCTTTTGGGGGGATGACGTGTACATACTGAGAAACTCTCTGTCTCCTTATTGGCTTAGCGTACTTGATGAGTTGATTGCCGAGAATGAGCACATGATTCTGGATGATGTGAGACCGTTATTAATAGAAAAGTGGAAAGTAAAAAATATACAAAGCCAAATAAAGAAAAAGTTATCCTAAAATATAAATAGTTCTCCATGAGCGATCAAGAAATTTGCACCTAGAGATAGACTATTTAAGAGAATTGTAAATATAGTATCCCGAATGAATTTATCCTGAACGAGATAGTTTATTTATATGTTTTCTTTTGTGTGTTATGACTGTTGGTCAGAAGCATGATCATGTAAAAGATGAACTTTTAATTTTTTTAATATAAAGTTTCTTTTTAGCAATTGTTGGCTTTATTTATTAAAGTGTATGATCATGTAGGCAAAAGAAAACTAAGATTCCTTAACTGAAAATTTTGGATCGGTAGAATTTGAGTAATTCTCATCCGAAATTAAAATGTTATTTAAATAGTTTGTGTATTTAAGTGAGAGGTTTTTTGGTTGGCAGAATTTAAGTAATTCTCACCTAAAACCTATTGAATTTTGTAATTTCAAATTAAATTTATGATAGTGATACATTATGATCATAGATGATGATTGGGAATTTAGTAAACTTTCGATTCTATACCTAACGTTGATCTATCATAAATGTTAATTTTTCAAAATACAAAATTATTTGTATGGTATGAGCATTAGTATAAGTGTCTACCCTCTTAGAAACCCAAACCATAATATCAAAATCCATTATTAGGGATTTTGAATAGAGATGATAAATTGAACGGTGAGAATCATGAGGTATGACGCCATAAAATTTAATATGTACTGAAAGAATATGATACCTTAGAAGGTATCAAGCATGTCATGGAAAACTTTGCTGTGAGCAATACTACTCCATATAGGAGAGAACAAAAGATTTATCAGGTATGGAAAATGATAGATTCCAATTGCGTATAACCCTGGTTAGTTCTGTGATTGATGATATGATACCCTAGTGTGAGCAATGTGTGACTGCTCATGATATCTGGGTGTACCTCATGGAAAAACATATAGGTACTAGTGACTCATTTTAGATAAATGACCATAATATTTGATATCTATGAAAAGTGATATTGTCACAGTATCAAACAGTATTTAAGGGTCATGTCTAACATGATTGGAGAGTAATAGTCAGCTGATCATGTCCTCTCTAATAAATAAAAAATTCAAATCTTGATCTGATCTCCTGCTGTTAAGTGGGAGCAACTGAAAGTCAGTTTGATTCACAATGATAGTATGAAGACTTTCACGGATGTCGCTCATCATGTTAAGCTTGAAGATGAGCGGCTTGGTGTTGTAAGATCCATAACTAATGCTTTTGTTATAGAGTCTAGTTCCAATTAGAGTTTCGGACTCTAAATGTGAAAGGGACTAAAATGAAAGTAAGAAAAGAAAGGAGAATAGAGAAAGATTACAAAAGAATAACTCTTGAAATAAGAACAGACTAAGAGACACTTGAAGGTTTTCATCAAATGTCTTCTAGTTGGAGATAGATCGGTGTGGAGAACAATGCAAACAAAAAAAAAAGGATGTTAAAGAAACAGGTACTTGCAAATTGAAGTTACAAAGTAGCCAAATTCTCACTTTGCGTGATGATCTCTGCATGCCCAAAATATGATAGAATCTTATTTGTTCTTGTTCTTTGGAACTTAGTTATATTTTGAACTTTCAGAAAGACAATGTGAATTTACATATAAATGACACGTATTAGTTCTGGATAATTTATAAATGGTTTTATAATTTTTGTAACATTATGGACGAATGTTTAACTATTAAGTTAAATTTTGTCATGTTTGCTAAAATGATGAGAAAACCATTTATAAAAGTCATTTGAGTTGAATTCCATTACTGTTTATCCATTCGGACATTTGTGGTTCAATGAGTATGAAGGCAAGAAAACATGAAATTTTTGTGTTTCATTACGTTCATAAATAACTCACATCATTTAGTTGTGTCTATTTGATTTCTCGCAAGTATGAAACACTTTAGTGTTTTAGACGTTATATGAACAAGCTAGAGAATCAAATGGATAGATGACGTGAAATACGTATAATTCGATACTTGACCATTTTGTAAACACATCAGTGAAGTGCTGTTATAATAAGAAAGAATAGGATATTGTTGGATATGCCAAGATCCATGATAGTGCAGGCTAACTTGTCGATTTCCTTTTGGAGAGATTCCTTGTTAACTGTTGGTTATATTTTGAACAAACTACCTTCAAAATCAGTACCATTGACATTATATGAACTCCAATTCTGAGTAATCTCAGATCTTGGGGATCGATTGTCTATATTTAACATTTCCAATGAGTTTAGAAAAATGGGTCCCGTATAAAAGTGAGAGCGTCTTTATAAGATACTCCAACTAATCTGAAAGTTAAATGTTCATCGATGAACAAGAAGATGGTACTGTAGCAAAGATTAGATCCACTGGAGAATGAATTTCCTAGCAAAAGTGACATGAAGACATGAGTTTTTTATTTGAATTAGTTGATTCAAAGGATGGTTCTGTCTATAGTGGATCATTGTAATGATGTTGATCCCAGTGGAAGGGATCCAAATTCTAGCGATCCAACTAAGTCACAAAAAATTTAGAAAAATATTAGGAAAGTGGTGCCCAATTGTTATTTTGAGAATAAATGGCACATATTTATTATTTCTCCAGAAGATGAAGAAGAGCCTAAAACATAGATTAGGCTTCATCTAATTCTGTCAAAGGTGAGTGGATAAAAGCAATGGAGGAAGAAAAATTGGAGTTATTGAGTTCTAACCATATATTGGAATTGGTTGAACTTCTATTAGGAAGCAAGGTTATTGGGAACAAATGGGTTCTCAAAACCAAGTATAGGGTATATGGAACTATTGGGAGGTAAAAGATTCAACTGATAGTAAGAGGTTACACTTTCTAAAAATGTGTTGATTATGAGAAAACATTTTCACCGTAGTAAGATTTACCTCATTTCATCTATTCAGATTTAGAATTATGTCAGATGGACGCGAAAACTGTGTTTCTCAATTGTGAACTTGAGGAATAAGTCTATATGGCACAATATATGGGTTTTGTCATTAAAGTCCAGGAAAATAAAGTATGTAAATTGAGTAGTTCAATTTATGGCCTTAAACAATCATCTGGAAATGGTATTTAAGATTTTACAAAAGTATGATCTCTTACGATTTCATCATGATGGACGAAGACCATTGTATCCATGTTGAGACGTCCGATAACAAATTGGTAATTTTGTTCCTGTATATCGAGAATATATTGTTAGTCGCAAATGATAAAAGAGTATGTCTTCAGATCTTAAAATGATTGTGTTTTAATTTTGAGAAGAAAGATATGGGATAAGACAGATTGAGAATTAAAACCCATAAAAATCGTTCCAAGAGATTTTTGGATTATCTCAAGAGTTTCATATTATAAAGACTATGGAACGATACAAATTTAAAAACTGCAAACCCATTAAATACTCCTGTGACTAAAGATGAGCCGTAACACTCCTGATCAATAAATGAAATGTCTAGAATGTAACATATTAGCACAGTTGGGAGCTTGAAGTATGCTATGATGTGTGCCCGTCCCGATATTTGTCATACTTTGAGTTTAGTTAGCAGGTATCTATCTAATCAAGGAAATAATGATTGGATTGATGTGAATATGATATTGAGATATCTGAATAGAACTGCAGATTATTTTCTTTATAATTAAGGAAACGATCTGGTATTGAAGTGATACACAATGGTAATTGGCGAAATAATTTATATGAAAGAAAATCTACCTCTGGTTATATTTGCTTACTCAATGATAGCGCTATCTCATGGAATAGTAAGTAACAAAATTGTGTATCTATTTCTACAGTGAAAGTAGACTTTGTGGTCTATATTTGCGTAGTTCAAGGAGAAGTTTGGTTGAATAGATTTTATAATATTTGGGAACAGTAAATAATTCAGTGGGAGTTATGACTTAGTGATAATAAGTCAGCTATTGCTTACGTTTGAGACTCCAAATACGATAACAAAACCAAACATATAGACACAAAGATCAATTTTGTTAGAGACATGATTGAAAAGAGAAAAATGACATTAAAGTACATCTCTATGCATTTGATGGTGACTGATCCGTTTACAAAGTCAGCACTTGAAGACATGTTTGTGTGACATGTTGATTTCTTGAGTTGCGTAGATTATTATGACAGTATTGTGATTGTGATTGTAATAATATACAGAGTATATATGATGTAATACTCATATTTGATAACATTTGAATTTTGTTTTTGTGTCCAAAATTCTGGTGTTTAAGTTAAAAGTATGTCGGACAAGTTTTGATATTGGCTCTCACATACAAGCAATCGCCTCTAATGTCTGTATGATATGTAGAGATGAGGTTGTGTTAATTTATGGTGGATTAACGCACATATATGCCGCCTTAGTTAAGTGCTAAGATGAAATTATCGGTTGAGTATACAAATGTGGTAATCGATATGGATTCTCCACAATCCATTGGACTTGTCGATTAGCCAGGTGTGAGTTTTTCTTGATATTTTGAGATTTTTGAGAACTTGTAAAAAGAAAAACTCAGGTCAAGTGTTGTGTACACTCAGACTAAGATCTGTACGATACTTAAATATAGAAAACAAGACATACGTTTCCAGATGGGAAGATAGCGCATCGTAGCGCGTGTTTCATACCACGTGTACTTATGTGACCATATGGGTAATGAGATGGTGCATCCATCTTCATCTCATTGTGTGAGACTCGGAGGTTTGAATTCAACCTCAAGTTATACCCTTATAACTTTTGTCTGTCTCTTGAGATTTTATCTTAGTATTGTTACTTTAGCATGTCATCAATTAACTATGGTTGATTCGGTTTTGCGGTGCATGTCTAGGAAAGCAATTAAGATAAAGTTAAAATTTAGTGTATGAAAGGAAGACTGTCTTTGACCAACACATTACTCTGTATTCATAGACCGATCAATTATGTCTATGACTTAATATTTAGAGATATAATTATGAATATATGAATGAAGTTAAGTCAAATATGCTCTTACATTATTTTGAGGGATGAGAGATACGTTGACTGTGTCGAGTAAAAGAGATATGGGGTATAGTGAGATAGGATATCCTCATCACCACATTGACGATGAGCTATTATATATTCTTAATCGATGTATAGTTCTAGAACTCTGGGTATTCTCGCAAGTCACACGATCCACTTACCTGCATGAAATTGATGTTTGATAGTAATGATCATATTGTGTACGAGTCTAACCCTCATGTGCAAGTGAGAAATGTTAAAAAATAGGGTGCGGGTCCGCCCATGAGGGTTGACCCGCCCCAACTTGAATATTTTGAAGTTGAATGAAGAGGGAGTGGTTATTTGGTAACAACCACCCCCAACTCCCCTAATATTTTGAAAAAGGAAAAGGCATTTTTTTTTAAACGAAAAGGGGACGTGAACACACAAGAAGTATATTTTCTCTCTTGAATTAAAAACAAAAAGATAACAAAGGCATGAACCCATATTTGGGGATTAAGAGAAAATGAAAAATGAGTCAAAAAAATCTCTCATATTGTAAAAGAGAGAAATAGGGTTTGAAAAATTGATCATTACCATCAAAGGTATTTGGATTGTGAAAAACAGATGGTGATCCAAATTTCATGACATCTTCTAGACCGAGGATACCCAACGTCTGAAAGAGATAAGTGATTCTAATCTAATTTAGATCCGGCAATTTCCGCAATAGAAAAATTATTTTGTTGGTTTATATGAAAACCTTCAGCCTTCATGATCTTCTGTACTTTTTCCCAGGGAAGCTTATTGCTTGTGTTACCTCTAGACGTTTCACTTTCTTCAAGCTCACTTGCCCGAAACACCTTCAGACTTTGATCAAATCGCTGGTCTCCCCTACTGTTTCTTTAGAGAGGCAAGTTAACTTGCAATCTGAGATCGAGATGCAAGACCGAAAGGTTGTAAGGGTCCAATGCAGCTAATGTAACCAAATAAGGCAACTGTTAGATTTAATTGACGGCGGATGATTTTTGAGAAAAATTAAAAGGTTAAATTTACAGGTATATCTCAATGAATAAATGCAGAAAATTCGAGAATTACGAAATCTTTCTTGACGATCTCGCAGTCAGGATGATTATCACGTCAAATGAGTTATCATCAGAATGTCACAACGCCACAATTCTAAATCCGATGATTAAAATGACTCAAAAATTCCTTATTCAGAATTTTCTCAAAATCCTCAATTGATCTCACTTTAGAGAGTATGTGTTTCACTCAAAACTCGATTCTCTCAAAAATAACATATGTTCTCTCTGTGAGAATTATACATCAACTCTTAATTGAAGAAAGATCATTAAAATTCATATCGCCATTAGAGAGATATTTTAGAGGGAGTTGAGAAAATATGTTAATCACCTATTATCTCTTAATTTTAAATTCAAATTTTAGTTGAGATAATGGGTTAATCACCAATTATCTCTTAATTTTAAATTCAAATTTTAATTGTTTTATTTTGTGGTAAATGCCCATATGTGGATATATTTATCAACATCTCCTATGTGCATATGAAAGTATTTTACATTCATCACAAGATCACAAGATTATCCAAAAAATAATATTGTAATTCCCCAATTTATCCTTAACTCGATTTTTGGGAGATTCAAACTTTAATCTTGGTAAATCATGTGTCCAAAAGTTTGGTCCTTCGCCGTCATGTTAGAAAACCCAATTTCCGGTGACGGAAATACATAATATATATATCAAATGTAGATCAAACTATGAGGAACACATATAAATCAATTTGTCCTCTAACATGACAGATCTAGGGTTTTAAGTTTTGGATACCATTAATGGTTGAAAGTTTCAACCTTATATTTTATGATTTAAACATGCTTCAAAATTTATAAAAAAAAATTATATTTGTGATCTACAAATCAATGATAACATTATGGTATAATTGGATTCACGAAATTTATCAGTAATCCGAAATCTAAATTTTTTACCCTATATTTTTATATCTGAAAAATTCTGAAAAATATTTTAATAAATCTAATTCGTTTTAATTCCAATGTTAGATTTAATTAACACAAGTGGAATCATGATGATTTTTTGAAAATATTAAAAGATTATATTTACGGGTATATTTCAGTAAATAAAAGCAGAAAATATAGAAATTATGAAAATTTTCTCAACGATCTCATAATAGGGATGATAACCACACCAAATAAATTATCACCGTGATATCACAATAGCATAACCCTAAATTCAGTAATTAAAATGATATAAAAATTTTCTATTCAGAATTTTCTCTAAACTCTCAATTGATCTCACTATAGATAGTTTGTGTTTCACACAAAATTCAATTCTCTCAAAAATAACGGGTGTTCTTTCTGCGAGAATTATATTTCAACTCTCAATTGAAGAACATTATTAAAACTCACGTAATTATTAGAGAGATGTTTTAAGCGGAGTTGAGATAATGTGTTAACCATACATTATTTTTTAATTTTGAATTAAAATTTTAATTATTTTTATTTTGTGATAAATGTCCCTACGACGTAGACATTTTTACCAACAATAACATTAGCCACAACTTTACTGCCATTTTGACCCACTCCATCTGAAAGCTATTGTCCTTGTCGTTGCCTTTGTCACTCCATCCGGCCTTGATGAGACTCAATAAATGTGATTGCGCAAATTGTCATGATAAATGTATTAATAAAAAGATAACCTAATAAAAGGTGGGTTTAGCCCCCGCAAATATCTGCTCCATTGACTTGTTAATGTTGGGAGGTATTCTGAGTCATGGTGAAAGATGAAACCTGCAAATACTACTGGAAGATACTCTGATAAGGAGATTCCAAAACTTAGGCCAGAAAGAATGGTTTTAGGGAATGCGAAATAGATTAAAGAAAACTCAATGTTAACCTACTATTATCTTTTGTGTGCCTTTGTGTAGAGTTTTTGAATATATTTGGTTGGTTGCTGATACTGGATATATATAGTATGTATGTATGGTAAGTTCCATATGAGTTTAGGGGTATAGAAACCCTAATTTTCTTATAGAAAGATTGCTAAGAATTTTCGAGATTGTAAAAACTATAATAAAAAATCTCTAAGAGATTCGGTGCCTATTGATTAAGAAAAGCTTAAGTTGTCGTAAATGTTTTCTACCTTATCAGGAGTGACTACTGAGTTATGTTTCCTTATTGAGGGAAATTTTCTTGGGAATAAGGAAGATTCATATCCGATTAAGGAACCTTTAGGTTTGTTAGAGATTTACTTTCTTAATGGATGATCTTGAGTTGCTCCTATCGCGTAATGAAATGAATCACGGTTGTTTTAATGAAATGAATCTACTGAGGAGCAGGATAACCAAGATGTCTAAGTACCGAGAACTAAAACCTACAAATACTACCGGAGGACGCTATGGTGAGGGAGACTCCGATGCCCAAGTCAAAACGATTAGTTTTAGGGAATAAGAAACAGGCTAAAGAGAACTCGATGTTAATCGGTGCTATCTTTTTGTGTGCCTTCGTGTAGAGTTTTTGAACATACGTGACTGGTTCCTGATTCTAGATATATATAGCATGTGTGTATCATAAGTCACGTATGAGTTTAAAGATGTAAAAACCCTAGTTTTCTTATGAAGAGATTGCTGAGAATCTCTAAAATTGTAGGGAATGTAGTCAAAGATTTCTAGGAGATTCAATGTCTTGTTGATTAAGAAAAACTCAAGTTATCGTGAATGTTTCCTACCTTATCGATGACTATCAAGTTATGTTTCCTTATCGAGAGATATTTTCTCGGGATCAGGGAAGATTCATCTGCAATTAAGGAAGGCTTAGATTTATTAGAGATTTACTTGCTTAATTGATGATGTCGAGTTGTGCCTATCGCGTAATGAAATGAGTCATGCTTGTTTTAATGGAATGAATCCGTTGAGAAGCAGGGTAATTGAGAAACCCGAGTACCAAGATTTAGGATGATTAAAGGGTCACGAGTCGATGGCTCCTCGGGAGGGTAAGATCAAGAAGGTGAAAAAGAGTGCTCGACTGGGAAAGTACTCAGCCAAGAGATAGCAAGCGTGTTCGATTGCTTAAAAACGGCATGGCCCAATGGCCTTGAGTAGTCTTTGTCTTGTGTTAATCGACTATTGGATCATGTACCATGAGTTATGTACTTCCAAACAACATGTAAAAAAGCTAAACCGATGATATTATTCTAATAGTGCCATTAGATGGCAATTGTTTTAATCTTACCACGCTTATTTGCAGATGCAAGCTAGTGTGGTTGTGGTGGTAAGGTGAAAGCCCACTTCTAAAAAAGAGCACCAATTATGCCGTTGCTCCCACGTAAGTGAACCATAAAATGAGTGACTCTAAAATTAGCTGCATTTAGATCATTTAGAAAAGAAGAAACCAAGAGTACGAGGTTAAATGAATCTGTGAGTGGCAGAGAGTCTCGGTATTATCCTGAGACTAGTTGAAAGATAATTACAAGGACAAGAAAAACAAATAATTAAAAAATAGTATTTCCAAAAAAGACAATATTTATTGCCCTGTCAATGTCCCGCTCATGTGCCAAGGCACATCCACCGTTTACCATAGAAAACTATCAATGGCAGAAACCACATATAATCCTCTGAATTAATCCCCTTGGATCCATTTGCATTAGCAGTAATCATGAACAGCCTTTTCACTGATATGGAAATGCAACCTAATAATTTACACATAGAAAGTCATAGCAAACTCTTGGATTTATTAATGGCAAAAACCGCATATAGTCCCGTGAATTTTAGACATTTTCAAATAACCCCCAGAATTTAATTACAATAATTATCCTCCAAAACCATGAAATAGATTTTGATGTTCTCTATGAATAGACGGTCGTAAGGATCCGTCCATTTCTTTATGTTCTTAGGAAAGTCACAATTTTATGGCAAAAATTCTTAAATTCTGGCAAAAGTTTAATTTCTTTTTGACATCTTAACATATACTATACATGAAAATTGTGCTAGTAATCCCCTTTTTAGTTCTTTTCTCTCTCCGGCTAAGAGTGTAAGAAATTCCTGACAATAACTAAACCTTTTGTTTGAAATTTGTTTGAAATTGTGCATGTGACTCCCTCCTCTGTTTCTCTACAATGGGTTTCTATTCACTAAGAACACCCATTGGAGGGAGCAGGAAGAGAAGGGCAAGGCACGTGACCTTGAACTCAAAGGAATCCTACCTCCATCTACATACAGGGCTAATTGACTCTTTATTTTACAATTTTTATGCTAATTGACTACAATGCGAATTTAGGGGACTTTTTGAAAGTAAGCCTAGATTTCAAGGAAGCTATTTGTAGTTTTGGCCATTGATTAATATAGAAAAGGAGCTAGAATGTTCACAGAATCAAACAAACACAAGCCAACCATGTTAAAACTATTTATCCATTTAACCCAGGTTTCTAAACCGCCCCTTTATACAATTCAGTTCTTCTACTATATGCCCCGTAGACTTTTATGAGGAGATCCAAGTAAAAAAGATAGAGGGAAGGATTAGTCACATAGAACAAGAAATAAACCAAACAAATCCAAAGGGGTTACATCGTGGACCTTTATGACTGATATCATGTTACAAAGATATTAAATTGTAGCTAACAAAGAAAGAAAAGATAGAACTCAAAATTAGCCTAGAACATATCAATGCAATAGTATGTAAGAAACCTACAGAAGAAATTAAGATTAAAAAAAAAATGAGGAAAGAAGAAAGAGATAAGTCAAAGCAACTCTCCCCCAAAATGAGCTCTACAACGATCGATATAGATTAGTCAGGATAAATTTTTGGATATTGGGTGGTGACCAAATTAAGGTACCCAAAAAAAAAAAGCAACTCTCCAGAAACAAAATTAATTGACCAAAAAGACTTGTCCAAGAAGCATTTATCAAGAAAGGCATAGGGGTTTGCACCCGGCACAAACTAAGTAAAACGAATAGACAAAAGAAGCTTCATCCTTCTCAATACATTAACAAAATTAACAAAGCTGACAAAGTTTCTCTCGGAACCTAAAATAGATTTCAATTTCAATCCTTTAAAACTAAAAGCTAAAGTTACAAATTTTCATACATGATACCTTCCCGAACAAACTACCTCGTTAACAATGTGTTTTCCGCCATTTTGAAGAAATATGGTACTATGCTTCTAGTTCTTTATGGCCATCTTGTGAAATGAAAAATGTTATGTTCTCCAGAAGTGCAATCTCAAGAGATACAAATATTTTATTGTGTGCTCTAGGCAACATTCAGTTCTGTTAAGTGGTTTATCCCATATTGAATATTTGAAAATGCAATTCATTTTTTGCTCATTTTTAAAGGATCTTATCTCATATCGGATATTTGTAAAGATAACACCTAAATCTGCAAGTATAAACTAATGGATTTATTGGTGGGATAGACTACATCAAAACAGTTGGTTATTATTATAAGTATGTCCTTTTGGGTCATTATGTTTTGAAACTCTTTTATTAATCTCTCTTGTGTTTTTTAAGTATTTTGAGTTTAGGAATACTTTGTTAAGATATTTGTATTCTTCTTCTTTTAAAATGAATTTTGCATTTATCTTGCCGTGGACACAGGTTTATTTGACCGAACCACAAAAATTTTGTCTCTTTGTTTTATTCTACTTTTTTCTATTTATTTAATTTTATTTTGTTATTTGTCTATTAGGTTGTTGAGAGATCTTTTTGGTTAATTTCATGCAATCTAGTTTTAACAAAGAGCTTTTTTTTAGGAAGTTTTTTTTGGGCAATTTTTTGGCAACATGACAATAGCAAAGACAATTCTCGAGAAATTAGATAGAAATGTCAATTTCGGGAGGTGGCAACTTAAAATGGAGGTCATTTTGGGTCAAGATAGAGTTGACTTCGTATTACAGTGGTAGAGAAAAAACCAACTAGTCTAACAGATATAAACTTTGCTGTAATGGATAAAAATGAGGTTTTGTATATAAAGTATACGGTTGAGAACAAACTTTATATGAAACAAAGTCTGTATATGTTCGTATGACTGAAAGTATATCGTACTCTCTCATCTTAATAAATTTGATTCTATTATTATGAATTTGGAAAATATAGTTCAAAAATTGATATGAGGATCAAACCCTATTATTATTATGTTCTCTTCCCCAATTCTTTAAATATTTTCATAATACTCTATGATTTATGATAAAAAAAAAACCTATTTCATATCAAGAAATAAAATTTGCTTTAAAATTTAAGGAGCAGATAGATAAGGATATTATTAGGAAAATTAATGGTGGTCAAACTGAAGAGTTGGTTGTTAAGGACAGAACTAATGAGAGAGAATTTGATAGTAGTAGATTTAAGTCCATATCTAAATCCAAATATAAAAATTTAGAATATAATTATTGTCCCAAAATGGGGACACATTAAGGCCGATTGCTTCATGTGAAAAAATAAGTCAAAGTAAAAGAAAAAATCTAGTAAGAAAAACACTAAGACCTTTGAGACTAGTGTTGCAGTAGATGAAAATAATGAAAATATTTCCTGTGTACATGATGACAAGACTAGATCTAAAAATGAATGGATTTTAGATTTGACTAATTTTTATCACATGTATCCCAATTGAGATCGGTTTTCCACTTATGTATCTGTGAATGGTGGAATTATTTTGATGGGTAACGATATTGTTTGTAATATTGTAGTAAGGTTATAGTTCTAATTAAAATATATGATGGTATTATAAGAAAACTCACTGATGTTAGACATATTCCTAATTTAAAGAAAAATCTCATCTTTTTAGGCATCATAAAGGCTCTTTGGTGCAAATACACTGTTGAAAATGGAGTTATGGTATCACCAAATTGTGGTATATGCACTTGGCGCACATGAGTGAGAGAGGCTTAAGTAAATTAGGCAAAAGGAGTTTTCTTTGCGGACAAAGTATTGGGTTATTAGAATTTTATGAATATTGTTTTTTGGAAAGGAGAAAAGGGTTAGCTTCAATTTATCTACGAATCATAAGACCAAAAGTATTTTTGACTATATTCATTCAGATTTGTAGGGACCAACTTGTATTTAGTCTAAGTGTGGTGTCAGGTATATGTTGACCTCTATTAATGATTATTTAAGAAAAGTGCAGATTTATTTTCTAAAACATAAGATGATATTTACCTAACTTTTAAACAGTGGTAAGTTTTGATTGAAAAACAAATCGATTGAAAAACAAATCAGTAAACAGATAGCTTAGAATAAATAATAGTATAGAATTTTATGAACGCGAATTCGATAAAGTTTACAAAAATGAAAGAATTATTTACCATTGCACTATTAAAACAACCTCTTGGCAAAATGGTACAGTCGAACGAATTAATATAACACTTTTGGAAAGAGAAAGGTATATGATTTTTAATACAAGTTTGGCAAAGGAATTTTGGGCACAATCAATTAATATAGCCTGCTATATTGTCAACTATACTTTGTTAGAGACTCTTAATTTTAAAACTCTTAAGGAAATCTAGTTAGATACTCTTGCAAATTACACTAATTTAAGAATTTTTTACTGTCTAACATACATGCATGTGAATGATAGTAAATTAGAGCCTTACGCTAAGAAGTGCATTTTCTTTGGGTATGTTTCAGGGATAAAAAGATACAGATTATGTTATCTTGATCCTAAATTCCCAAAATTCATAATTAGTAGGAATGTTACTGATAGATCTTAAATGAATGTAATATTTACGATTGATTTTGTATTATTTTTGAATAAATATTACATTAATATTTATATTTTGTAATATTTGATTTAAGAGAAGACTTGTTATGGAAAAGGAAAAAAATAAGCAAAATTGGAGTAATTTTACAAAGTATAAAAAATTGGACAGCAATGTTCTTTCATTAGCACGTGGGCACATGGATCTCAAGAGACAATGTAAGATTTACTGCAGTAAAAAAATCTCTTTCCCAATTGCACACTCAATAAGAATTTGGGATGGAATTGAAGATTTTTAAGAATTTTATTCAATTCCTAATATTTAAGAAAATGAATTTTTGAAAATGTAAATCTCTTAGAATATTATTTTTAGGAAATTTACTTTACTTTCTTTTTATTTATTTAGTAGTTATTTAGGGTTAGCGAGAGACTATCTATATATATTCTCTTTATTCTTGGCTTGAGGAAGCACTCTCGGAGGCCGCCCCAAGGGGGTAGCAACACTATTCATATCCAGGAAAAGCACAGGGAGCTACAGCCTTAGCCTAGAAAGGAGATTTTTTTGTCATTTTTTATTCCTTGGAAGCAATAAAAATTTATTGTGAGTTTTCTTTTATTATGAGTTCATTCTAATTTCTTTTCTAGTCAAAAAATTATTAAAATCTTGATAAATGATGATTATGAGATCTAAATAATTTTATTTGCTTGATATTTGTGGATATTTATTTAATCTTCATATTGAATGCTTATGAATGTTTTAGAATTGTTAAATAGAACGCTAAATTTAATAACTCTAGAATAATTTACAATCATTTAAAAATAATAAAATTTGTATGTTTTTAATAAAGTGGTAATTGACATAATTTTATGGTCTCGCAAGCGGTAAAATTTATATCAAGAGATTAGATAATCTAATTTAAATAAATTCAGATTGAAATTTACTGATTAGAATTGAGTCTCTCTAGATCTTAATACTGTCGGAACATTAAATCCAATGAGAGTCTCTTGGGTTGTCTTTCGATTAGAAAGTAATTAACGATGGTATCTTGATTACCGAAGAAGTAAGAAAAGATTGGTCGTTTCGTAGTATTTAGCGACTATAACCAATTTATTTATATAATATCGAGTAATTTTTGTATAGATGATCAATCGAACACATCAATGTGAAAATAACTCCTTTGGCTAGATTTTCTCTCATTGATATTCTCTCTTTTAATTGGTATTATTTAATTGTTTTATTTTATTTAATTTTCATTGATTTATTTATATTTGTTAGACTAAATCATCAGTCAAACTCCCCATATTTTCATTTTTCTTGAAAGAGATAAATCTACTGTTTTATTGGTTGTTTGACGACACACCAAATTTTGGCACCATTGTCAGGGAACGATGTTAAGTGATTTATTTCTTTTAAATTTTTTTTCCTTGTTTTCAAGACTAACCCTTTGTAGGGAAGTTGCTGAAAGTTGTCAAGGGCTTAAAAGAGAAAGACATCAACCACGAGGATATGATAGCTCAAAGGACTTTAAGGGAGTTGACAATCCCTAAATTTAATCAACAACCTTTCTGTATTAATTTTTCCAATATTATAACCCCATTTGAATCAAGGTCTGAATTGATTCATTTATTGCATAAATTTCATGGTCTTGCAGAAAAAGATCTTCACAAACACCTTAAGGAGCTTCACATTGTTTGTTCCGCCATGAGACCACAGGGGGTAACCGAAAAACAACTTAAACTTGTTGTTTTTTCTTTTTCTTTGGTAGATAGGGCCAAGGATTGGCTCTTGTATTTGTTTTCTGGTTCTATTACTATTTGGCCTGACTTGAAGAGGATGTTTTTAGAAAATTTTTTTCCAGCTTCCCGTGGAGCTACTATTAGAAAGGAAATTTGTGGAATAAGGCAGTACAACAGGGAAATTTTATATGAATATTGAGAAATATTTGCACAACTTTGTGCTAGCTGTCCTCAACATCAGATTCCAGAATAGTTGTTGATCCAATTTTTCTATGAAGGTCTATCCTCAATGGAACAGAATATGATTGATGCTATAAGTGGAGAAGTATTGGTGAACAAGACACCCGATGAAGCGAGAAATTTGATCTCAAACATGGCAACCAATGCCCAACAAATTGGAATAAGGCAAGAAGTTCCAAAGAGGGTCAACAAGGTAAGTGATTTTTCCGTTGGTCAAGAATTGAAAGAACTTACTTCTCTTATGCGTAATTTTATTGTAGGACAAACACAACAGGTCAAGACATGTGGAGTTTGTTCTAATTTTGGTCATCCCACGGATTTGTGCTTTACCCTTCGGGAAAATTCAAACAAACAAATCAATGCAGTGGGGGGATTTTTGGGACAACCACAGCAGAAGTATGATCCCTATTCAAACACTTACAACCCAGGATGGAGGGATCATCCAAATTTTAGTTATGGGAATCGACAACAAGGGTTTCAACAACAATCTCGACCACAATTTCAACTACATCAACTCTCTTCAAATCAATGTATGTCTATAGAAGAAATTGTTAAAAAGTTTGGCTAATAGCACTCAATTGTTTCAACAGGAAACCCAATGGTTATAACAGAAAAACCAATGATTTCAACTAGAGACAAAAACTAGCATCCAAAACTTAGAAAATCAGATGTTGCAACTAGCAACGACCATGAGTCGAATGGAGAAAAATAATGGGAAGCTACCCTCTTAAGTAGAGATCAACCTGAGAGAAAATGTGAGTGTTATGGTGGTCAAGAATGAAAGGAAATTACAGGACAACTCAACGACAACTGAAGGAGATAAAGAGGCCGAGCAAAACAAAGTATCAATATTGAATGAATCGACCACGAAGGTAAGTGAGAAACTGAATAACTCAAATTTGAAACTATCTCTCCTCTTTTTCCTAGTAGGTTGGCATATTCCGAGGAACAAGATGATGAGAAGGAGATGGACTTCATAGTTCATGACTCTTTTGTGCAAAATAAATTGGATTTTGTGTTTGAGGAGAATTTTACAAATAATTTTACACAATGGGATAAATTTTTTCAAGACAAACTCTCATATCGAAAGTAATTTATGGTAGACCAAATAGTCCTTAATTTCATTTCAAGATTAAAATTCATGCCAGGTAAGTTGAAGTCAAAATGGATTGGACCGGTCTTTGAACGAGGTTGAAACGAGGAGCTAATGTCGAGTGAAAGACATTAAACAAAGGCGCTTATGAAGGCAACCCAATATTTTCTTTATGATTTATTTATTTATTATCATTTATGTTAGTTTGATTTAGGATTGATTTTTTTTTTTTTTTAAAAAAAAGAAGTACTCCTTGCTTAAGGCGTGCCCACGCCTTAAGCCAAATCCATTTCTGCCCACACAGATCATATGAACAGCTTTGCTCCTTGCTTATGGCGTGCCCACGCCCTAAGTGAACTCCATCTTCCAAAGGAGCAAACATTTCATTGCATGACCAGAAACACTCTTTATTTAGGGTGTGCCCACTTCCTAACCACACTTCACTTCTGAAAAAAAAAAAGAAAGAGAGAGAGAGAGAGAGAGAGAGGCGAATTTCACTTTTATTTTAACACTTGCATTTCATTTTTTTAGGACTTCTCTCTCCACCTTGAAGCCTCAAGAATGGACCTAAATGCTTGATGTTTAAGGCATGCCCACGTCATAGCTTTTTCTTTAAATTCGTTGGAATTGTTGCTCCATTCTCCACTCTACTTTAGGGGAGTATTGTCCTCACCTTCCTCTTTTATTTCTTTATTCTTTTTCTTTTATTTTGTTTGATTGATTTTATATATTTTTTTCTCTCAACTTGAGCATACATTGGGGACACAATGTATGATTTAGGTGTGGGGGGATGTTAGGTGTTTTTCTCTTTGTTTTGGTTTTTGATACTATATTTATTTTCTTTATTACATTAGTTTAGATTTTGTTTCTTCAAAAATAAAAAAATAAAAAAATTTTGAAAAAAATTCTGAGATTTCTTAGTTGATATATACTATTTGGTTGGTCGGAAATGTATCAAAAATGGCTTGTATCAATGGTTTTTTGTGCTTGAAATGACTGCTCATATTTTTAATAGTTTTTTTTATTGATGAACATGCAAGATTTAACACAAACCTTACTTAAAATATGAGATTTTGAGCCATAAATGAGCAAATTCATTTTTTGTGTTCGAAATTATTTTTCTTGATGAGTGATTATCACACTTGGATTGCATATTTTAGAACTTGCAATGTTATGCATTTCGAGATCACATCCAGGGTTTCATGCATTGAAATGATAAAGGCACCTAGGTTTGACCCCATTTTGACTTTCGTAAAAATCTCTACCTTGATTTATAATCCCCTTAGTGAACCAATTTGAGCCTGAGACCCTTTCTTTCTTCAAAACCCTTCAATACAACACTATAACCCTATTTTGGCTGGCGTTTTTGTATCAAGGATATATGTAGTTAATTGTACAATATTAGTCATATGATTGTTTCATGAAATACGTATCGATTAGAGCTTTGATGATGATATTTGCTACATATGAAAAAGGAAAGAAAAAGTTTGCTTTTGTTCCTCTTTGTGCTGAAATGTTCTTTAAAAAAAAAAGAAAACAAAAAAAAAGAGAAAGAAGAAAAAGAAAATAAAAAGCAGAAAAAAAATTGCTGCATTTATGAGAATTTCATTTCAATCATAGGTTGTAGAGAAAATGATTGACAATTTTTTGTGTGATTTGGAATATTGCTACGTTGAGCACATGTGGGTGGCAAGAGTATGAATTTTTGGTGTGCTACTTGTGCGGGGCAAATGTATTATCGTACAAATAATCGTGTGATTAGTTGTATATTCTCTTTGGCACATTTTACCCTTAATATTCCCTTATCCTACCCTACCCAAACTCCGTTACAACCAAATAAAAGACCTTTAAATTGATGCATGAAATTCCAATTTTTAAGTGGTGGAGATTTGATATATTTGCAAGCATATGATAATGACATTCCATGTTGTTCATTTGAGAGACATATATATTCTTCACTCTTTCGAGTGCATTAGAGTGACCCCTTGAGAGAATTATCGAATTTTGCTGTTTGGATTTCATAAGAGGCTATTGGTATATATAGTAGTTGTTTTAGTGCGGTAGTGCGGATCACTATGAAATACTTGTTTTTCGATTGTGTTTTCGGTTTGACTCTTATAATAATTGTTGACTTGGAAGCTTAGAAGAAAAAAAATATGTTGGTTAATTTTAATTTTATTTTAGTTAGGGATGCTTGAGAATAAATATCATCAAAGTGTGGGGGAATTTGATAGAGGTTAAATGCGTATAATATTTACGATTGATTTTATATTATTTTTGAATAAATATTACACTAATATTTATATTTTGTGACATTTGATTTAAGATGAGACATATTATGGAAAAGGAAGAAAATAAGCTAAATTGGAGCAATTTTGTAAAGTATGGAAAATTGGATAGTAACGTTCTTTCATTAACACATGAGCACATGGATTTCAAGAGGCAATGCAAGATTTACTGCAGTAAAAAAATTCATTTCCCAATTACACACTCAATAAGAATTTTGGATGGAATTGAAGATTTTGAAAAATTTTATTCAATTCCTAATATTTCAGAAAATGAATTTTTGAAAATGTAATATCTTATAATATTATTTTTAGGAAATTTACTTTTTACTTTATTTTTATTTATTTAGTAATTATTTAGGGTTAGCAAGGGGCTACCTATATATATTATCTTTATTCTTGGCTTGAGGAAGTACTCTCGGAGGCTGCCCCAAGGGGGCAGCAGCACTATTCATATCCAGGAAAAGCACAGGGAGCTGCAGCCTTAGCCGAGAAAAGAGATTTTTTTGTCATTATTTATTCCTTGGAAGCAATAAAAATTTATTGTGAGTTTTCTTTTATTATGAGTTTATTCTAATTTCTTTTCTAGTCAAAAGATTATTGAAAGTTTAATGAATGATGATTATGAGATCTAAATGATCTTATTTGCTTAATATTTATGGATATTTATTTAATCTCCATATTGAATGCTTATGATTATTTTGTGATTATTGAATAGAGTGTTATGTTTAATAACCCTAAAATAATCTATAATCATTTAAAAATATCAAAATTTGTGTGTTTTTAATAGAGTGGTAATCGATATCATTTTATGGTCTCGCAAGCGGTAGGATTTATATCAAGAGATTAGATAATCTAATTTAAATAAATTCAGATTGAAATTTACTGATTAAAATTGGGTTTTTTTAGATCTTAATGCTGTCGAAACATTAAATCCAACGAGAATCTTTTGGATTGTTTTTCGATTTAGGGAAGTAATTAACGATAATATCTTAATTACCGAAGAAAAAATGAGAGATTGGTCGCTTCGTAGTATTTAGTGTCTATAACCAATTTATTCATATAATATCGAGTAATTTTTGTATCGATAATCAATCGAACACATTAAGGTGGAAATAACTCCTTTGGCTAGGTTTTCTCTCATTGATATTCTCTCTTTTAATTTGTATTATTTAGTTGTTTTATTTTAGTTAATTTTCATTGATTTATTTATTTTTGTTAGACTTAAATCATCTCTCAAACTCCCCTATTTTCATTTTCCTTGAAAGAGATAAATCCATCATTCCCTGTGGATTCGATCCTGCTCACCCTAGACTCATATTTAGTGAAGTAGGTAATTTTATTTTTGATTGTTTGACGACACACCAGTTCCTTATTATAAATTATCAATGTTATCTTCCAAAAAAGAGTTCTTTAGTTCTTGTGGTACAGATGATAATATGCAGAAATATGTGGAGTTTTAGATTAGTAGTTCTGGTCCTCCTTAGTCGGACTCTTCAATTCAGCTAGTATCAGTAGATGTACTAAAATCTACTAATAAAGATAATTCAGAGGAAGAGCAATATTCAATCGGCAGAGATAGACCCAGAAGAGATATTCGACCACCACAAAGATACACAAATTTAGTTGCATATGTTTTGTCACTTGCAGAAAAAATTAATTGGATAGGTGAACATTTTTCTTATTTAGAACCATTTCTTCTGATGATTCCGTTAAGTGGTTAATTGTGATGAATGAGAAATTTGAGTCTCTTCATCGAAATAAATCTTGAATTCTGGTGAAACCACCTTTGAATAAGAAAAGTGTGAATTACAAATGGATCTTTAAAAAGAAGGTAGGCATTCCTGAGGTTGAAGATGCAAGATACAAAGTATGCTTGCTTGCAAAGAGCTACAGCAAGATACAAAGTATTGATTTTAATGATATATTTTTACCAGTTTTAAGCATAGCTTTATTTATATTTTGTTTGCTTTAGTTGCAATGTATGACTAGAGTTAGAACAATTCGATGTTAAGACAGTTTTCCTGCACGGTGAGTTTGAAGAGAAAATTTGTATGAAATAACCCCAAAGATTTGAAATTAAAGGGAAGAAATAACCCCAAAGATTTGCAAAGAGCTACAGCCAGGTACAAGGTATTGATTTTAATGATATATTTTTACCTGTTTTAAGCATAGCTTTATTTATATTTTGTTTGCTTTAGTTGTAATGTATGACTTAGAGTTAGAACAACTCGATGTTAAGACAGTTTTCTTGCACGATGAATTTGAAGAGAAAATTTGTATGAAATAACTCCAAAGATTTGAAATTAAAGGGAAGAAATACCATGTCTGCTTATTGAGTAAATCTTTATATGAATTGAAACAATCTCCAAGACAATGATATAAGAGATTTGATTCTTTTATGTTAGGTCCTGGTTATTCAAGAAGCATGCATGATAGTTGTATTTACTTTTGACAGTTAAATGATAACTCTTTTATTTATTCGTTGTTTTATGTTGATGGCATGCTTATTACTGTCAAAATTTTGTTAGAAATACTTGTCTTAAAATTGCAATTATGCAGCGAATTTGATATAAAAATTTTGAGAGTAATTAAAAAGATTCTTGATATGAAAATTAAGAGCAAGTGAGGAGTTAGAGAAATATTGTTGACATAGAATAATTATCCCGAGAAAATTTTGGAAAAGTTTGACATAAAGATACTAAATTTGTAAGTACTCATTTTGCTAACCATTTTAGACTGTCTACTATTCAGACATCACAGACAATTAAAGAGAAGGATTATATGGCTCATGTTCCATATTTAAGTGCAGTTAGCAGTATTATAAACGCAATTGTTTGTACATGTTTTGATATTTCACAAGCAGTCAGTGTTGTTAGCAAATATATATCTTATACGAAAAAGACACATTATTAGGCTGTGAAATGGATTCTTCAATACTTGTGAGAAAGTTCAAATGCTTGTTTGGAATTTAGAAATAACAATAATACTTTGATTGGTTTTGTAAATTCTTACTACGTTAGAGATTTTGATATAAAAAGATCACTTTCAAGTATTTATTTTGCATTGGTGGTTGTACAGTCAGTTGGAAAGTTTATTTATTGTCTATCGTGACATTGTCTACTATACAACCACAATACATAGCATTGACCGAGACAATAAAAGAAGACTTGTGATTGAAGATTTGTATGGTAAATTTAGTCTATATTAAGATATTGTTATTTACTGTTATAGTCAAAGTACTTTGCATTTGATTAAATACCAAATATATCATGAAAGTACGAAATATATCGTTGTGAATTTTCATTTCATTAGGGATATCACTGTTGAGGGAAAGATTCTTGTTAAGAAAATCAATTCTAAGAATAATCCTACCAACATATTTACGAAATCTTTTTTGGTCTACAAGTTCAAGCAAGTTGGTGTTCATTGCTCATGATTAGCCCTTTGGACTTTTTGTGGAGATTGAGAAATTGGTTACTATTGGTTGATGTTGTAATACGTCAAAGTAGAGATTTGTGAGGTGATATGTCCCATATTAAATATTTGAAATACAACTCTCCTTTTACTCATTTTTAAAGGATTCTACCACATATTGGATATCAATCAACAACCAAATTTACAAGTATAAATAAGTGGATTTTTTTGTGGGATAGAGTGTATCAAAACCAAGAGAGTTTGTTAGCAAATTATTGTTATAACCTTTTGGGTAATTATGTTTTGTGCTCTTTTTTTAATTTCTCGTGTTTTTAAAGTGCTTTGAGACTAGGAATACTTTTTGTCCCCAATCGAACCACGTAAATTTTATGTCTCTTTATTTTGCAAAATAAAATAAAGAGATACAAAATTTATGTGATTCTGTCGAATAAACTTTAGTCCATAGTCATTAGGAAAGTATTTCTAGACTCAACACACTTAAAAAACACAAGAGAGGTTAAAAGGGACTCAAAGTTTAACGACTCAAAAGGTCATAATAATTATCCACTAACAAGTTCAGTTGGTTTTGATACATTTTATCCCACAAAAAAAAATCCAATTATTTATATTTATAGATTTGTGTGTTATTTTGATTGATATCCGATATGGGATGGTCTCTTAAGTTTCTCTTTAGATGTCATTAATAAAAATATTTACTTTTATAAATTTAAATGCTTCCCAATTGCATATAATACTTTGATAACAAGGAAAAATTAGTTTACGTATAATAGGCTATAACATGTTTAACAAGTAGAAAAAGTTATTATTATTATTTTTTTCATCTCTCTCGTATTGGTTTTTAAAATAATCGATTCCAAAATTTAGAATTAAAATTCGATTTGTTGTTGTATACATCTTCAGTATTATTCGTGTACACACGTGCGCGTACACACACTTACATGAACAACTACAATGAATGTAAATTAACAATAATAACAGGGAAACAGATTCAAGATTAAAACCATGAAAACACAAAATTGAAAGCAACCCAAAAAATAAAATCCATGAATAACAGAAAATTATAAAAAGTAGAGTGAGAGAAACCTGTTGCTATTAGGGTTGATGTATTTATCAGTCCAATATGCACCAGGCAAGATTGATAACTAAAAACGCAAAACAAAGAAAAAAGACCAATATATAGAAGGTGAAAAACAGAAAATTAAATTGAGGCTTGAACATAAACCTTGTTTTGTGCGATATGGCGGAGAAGAGCGAGAAGTGACCACTGATGAGGGTTTGAAGCTGAAGCACGCGTGTGGTAACTGATGCTGAGATGTGAATTCCCAATATTGGACTAGTGTCAATGTATTCTTTGCGAAACCAAACAAAAATTCTCAACCAAACGTTTTGGATTTTTGCATATGAATATTCAATTGAAGAAGAAGAACGAAAGAAAGGGCATGAAGTGCACTCCTCCGCCTCTGGTTCATAAAAACACACTCTCTTTCTCAATTTTGCAATTTCATCAAAATTGAAATTTAACCCCTTTGGTTTAGTAAATTTTGTTTTGTGCAGACAATATAGAATAAAACAAAAACAAAAACAAAAATAACTCTCTTTCTTCTCTCTCTCTATATCTATATATATATATTTATATATATCCTATGTATATTATCTATTAGATGTTTTTTTTTTCTTTTTTTTTTTTTTAATCTTTGTCTCCATTTAGAAACAAAACTTCTTGTCTTTCAATGATGAATAATTTTTCCATAAAAAAAATTAAATTATTGTTATATGAATAATTTTTTATATTGAAAAGTTAAATCTAATTTAATTAATGCTAACATCAACTTTACTAAACGAGGCCATGAAAGGTGAGATCATCTCTTTCTATACTTCTTAAAATAAAATAAAATTTTAATGTTATTTTTATTGTTTTAGCGTTACCCTTTTTTTTGTCTTAAAATGAAGAAATAATAGTAGTTTTGTAAAATTTATGCATTTGTACAAAAGTTTAGTTTTCTTTTCCTCTTTTACTTTATTACCCTTTGGTTGCACTATAATTTTCATATTAAATTATAGACCCAAGACAATCTATATAATCGGATATTATCACTTAAATATCTAATCCAATATTTTGACTCTCAGTAATTTCATGAAATCTAATGAATAGTCTATCTAATGATAAAATTATTAGATTATTTAATTAAATTTTGAATTCAAAATTTAAAGAAGTAGCTCATAATTGAAAATAGACTGATAGCGCTTCTGGCCATCACCTAGCTCTTCGACCGCTTATTAGTTTTCAGACTTTTTCCTCGTGTTATGCGTACTTCCTAGGCTGCCATCTCATAGAAAAAAGACTAATCATAAAAAACCAAAACACTAGGGCTGATGATAAGTTCCAGTTTTTCATTTTTATTACAGAAGCCTTCAGTGCGCTCAAACGTAGCTTCAGCACATCACACGCACTTCAGAGAGAAGGAAAAAAAAAAAAAAAAAAAAAAAAAAATTCCAACAGCAATAACAACATTTAACGTCTCCTCTGTGCCTGCATTTTGTAGCCTATAAACATGAACATGAACCTGCATCAAAACCTTATACCCACGCAAGCTGGAAAAAAGTTGGACAAAAGCATTTCCACCTAAAATATAGTCCACCCTAGAAATATGCATCTCATTACTCTGCATGCCTCTGGAAGAGCACATTAAGGTTAATTCTGCAACTATTTTAAATCTGTTGAAATCTTGTGCAGTTCATGGAATTTAACCCGACTACCAGCAGCATATAGTTATACAATCAGATGAGAATCGAGTCATCGATGATCTCCAATTGCACATGGTGTTATCATGCGATTCTAATTTAGAACAAAGTTCAAGCTTTACTTAACTCAGTACATCATTATTATTCAAACGGCCACGGGAGAGATCTCACCTATTGACCGAAAAGCAAACTACAAAGAGTAAACCTTTTTCCATCACTCTCTCTCTCTCTCTCTCATAATTTTTTCCACTTTTATTTATCAAGCTGAAGTATTGGCGCTGCCGTGCGGTTCGGATGATCTTCTTCTCTTTTCATACGCTTTAGTAAAATGTCCTCTCTACATTCAAAGAAAAAAAAAAGAAAAAAAAAATTGAGAGTCTGCAACAAAAACAAGGGCAAAATCCTAATTATGGTCTCAAAAATATAAAGAATCCTCATTTTGGGGTCATTTCCAAAATATTTCCGGTCAAAGGGATTTGACTACCACATTAGCACCACGTAGTACAGTCAAACTCCTTAATTGGAAATAGTTTAGTCATAGGTTGACGTGGCGGTGATGTGGAGCTGAATGGGTACTAACGTAGCACCAAAGCGACTGGTCAGAGCCATTTGACCGGAAATATTTTGAAGGTACCCAAAATGAGGATTATTTATATTTCTAATACCATATTTAGCATTTTCCCCCAAAAGAAGCCCAACAAATCTACATTCAAACCAAAAAAAAAAGAAAAAAAGTCTCATAAACAAAAATAGGGAACACTGAATAGATAACTTCATGTCAATGAGAGATATACTCCTTTCAGACTAATCAATCACAGGATTCATATATATATGTTTATGCAACCACAAAATGGGATAACTAGTACAATGAAAAGTAAACTACCAAAAAGAAATTAGCTAGTTAAGCAGGACGCAACAGAGCTTAACCCAGCTGCAATGAGTAAAGCACGTTCTCCAACTCTCCCAAAATAAAATTTGCTCAGCTAAGCATTATATTCCAGACTAATTATTGTGGGTGACAAACTTCCATTTTCCTCGGCGACAATATATCCTATCCGCCAACCTAACTTCCATTTTCCTCTGTGACAATACATCCCATCCTCCAACCTCAACAATATTTACTTAAGAGTCATTATCCAACTCTCGATTCTTGTTGTTTCTTCCTAAAATCAGATGCCTACAAATTTATTTAGTGTAACTACCAACAATAATAATAACAACAAAAGGATCTGTACTCTGAGCATGTATTTTTGCTCTATACAAGGTCCTCCAAAGATGAAATCTTTCACATTTACAAAAGGATTCCAATTCTCTATGAGAATAAGGTGATATCTCTTCATAATAAGAATGGAAAGTAAAACTAGTGGCTTATAAGATGGCATAAAGTTTGCAAAATTATAAGCTCACAACCATAACAGGGATAGGAATATTGTGTGTCTATTGTTGGAGAAATGATTATGCTATTCTAGATGATTACCAATCCTAACGTTCTGTCTGATCATTTATCCAAGGAAAGAAAACAAGACAACCCAGAAAGACAAAGAGGTGAAGATTGCACAGAAGCTTCTAAAAATCAACACAATTTCAACAATGGGTTCACACCACAAGAATCAAAGTTCATGTATAAAATAGGTAATTACGAGTTGAAAGGTTGGGGAAAATAAATAAATAAACAAATAAACCAGGACTCACAGGGTCTATAAGGATTTGATGATGGCTGCCTGTCTTGTGGTTTCTGTTGCCACATCTGCTGGGAAGGATAAGAATGAGGCTGCTGCACATGCACAGCAGAACCCTTCACAGACTTGGGAACATCCATGGCCGAAGTTCCAACCCAAGCTGAATTGGACTTGGGCATTCCATAGTAGAAAGGGAACGCATTACCCACAACTGGAGTTGTTCCACAAGCAATTTGAGCATCAATAGCCACTTTCATGTCATCTTTTGACACAATATCATTCAAGAAGCCAAACACGTCTGTGCACTTGATTGCTTCTTTAATATCATCCTTTAGGAGACTACTCCTTCTGTTTTCTACAGCTAGAGACCAGGATCGTAGTGTCAAGTCCATGATGAACATCTCACATGCCCGGGCAAATATGATTGGTGCCTCAGCTGAAATCTTTTTATTGACCACATCAGCCTTCATGATCTTTTGTATTTTTGCCAAGGGAAGCGTATTGAGGGTGTTGCCTCTGGACCTTTCATTTTCTTCAAGTTGACTTGCCCAAAACACCTTTCGACTTTGATCCAGTTGCTCTTGTCTCAGACGCTGTTTCTCTAGAGAGCCAACAAGTTGATTTGCGGCCTGAGATCCAGAAGGCAGACCGAAGGGTTGTAAGGGTCCAATGCAGCTAGCGAATCCAGACAAGGCAAGATTTGTTGTGTCAGCCACAACTTTACTGCGATTCTGATTCACTCCCTTTGGAAGCCGTTGTCCTCGTCCTTGCCATTGTCGCTCCATCCCAGCCTGATGAGACTCAACAAATGTGATTAAGGCAATTGTCATGATGAATGTCTATAATAAAATAACCTAGAGAAAAATTAAAGGCTTAACCCAAAGCACAATTAGCATGCCATCGTATTCCTCATGCAAAAGGTGTCATTATTCTAATTTTTGTCTGTGTATTTGCAGATGCAAGCCGGTGTGCTTTTGGTGGTGGGTAAAAGCCCACTTTTGGAAAAGGGAACCAATTTGTGGCTGCCCCCACATAAGTTAACCATAAAACGATTGACTCCAAAATTAGCTGCATTTAGATCTTTTGAGAAAGAACAAGATGAAACCAAAAGTACAAGTACTAAGAGTGGGCCGTAGTTGACATTTTTTGCAACAATCAGTGGCAGATATGGAACATGCAAAATTTTTTATTTTATATTACTTTCTTATTAATATCATTTCATTAATATAAATAATTGAATCGATTGAATCTTTACCACCAAAGAACACTAACATTGGAACTTTAAAAATGCAGAACTCCTAAAGTAAAAGCTATGTCCTAAAATTGGGGGGGGGGGAGGGCCATAGCCACATGACTTGATATTTTAATTAGGATTGAAATTTCGCAGCCATTGTGTCAACCTACATATTTTATCTGTAACTTTATGTTGGATTATAATTCTACAGCCAAACAAAGAAAAAGTAAACTAGCCGAATTTTCAAAAACTATTTTACAGTAATTACCACGCAACAAATTCTCCAGGGGGTTTTTCCTAATCCAACTCTATAAACAATCATCAAAGATGGTCACAACCATTCTTAGTGTTAGGAGCTTGTAATGATTAGCAAATGACAAATATAAGCTAACTTTGAATGAAACCATCCGGGAAGGCATAAACAATTCAATAGTTACAAGGAACATGTAGGCTCAGAAATTGACGCCAGGATAGTAGGCCTTAAAAATAAGGAATTTTTAGCTTCAGCATCATTGCGACAAACATAACGACACAAATATAAGCCATATCAAAAGTAATGAATTCCTAGCTAGAATATAGCAGCAAGCCCTGCAAGTGAAATTGAGAACATACAAAAGAAGCAAGCATTTTAAACACATCAAATAAGCATGACATAAACAGTACAAGGAAAAATTGAAAGCAACCCAGAAACAAATTTCACATGAACAACACAAAAACATGAAGAGTAGAGTGAGAGAGAGACCCGATAGTATTAGGGTTTTGGGGTATGTATGAGTCATGTAAACAAGAATGCAGAAAAGGACCAATTTATAGAGGAAGAAAAGCAGGAAATTAATTGGGGAGGCGTTAAATTTGAACCTTGTTTTGTGAGATTTGGCAGAGGAGAGAGATAAGCGTCGATTGATGAGGGTTTGAAGCAGAAGCGTACGAGTGGCAACTGATGCAGAAAGAGCTCCATCCCAATTCAACCTCTGCCAATGGATTCTCTTCAAAACCAAACAAAAACTCCACCGAAAATCTTTGGACTTTTGTAACCTTTTCCTCCTGCCCTTTTGCATGTCTGCCTTCAAATCAAAACTGCTTCAGCTCTGCATTTTAAATTTCAACACAAATAAATACGTTTGGTCACGATTGGTGTGCCCAATAATTGCGCATGGGTTTGAATTACATTGGAATTAGTTTACAAGAGCAAAGAATTATTTTACTGAAAAAATTGTTGTAAATATTAATTATGGATGTAATTCGAAGAGCCGCGAGTCTAAATGTCTTTATTATTATTCAAAAATTTGAAAAGTAATGAGTTTCGTATCACATTTATCTAACAATCTAAATATTTTCTCCTTACTATATAAATTCATTATATAAATTTATTTTTCAAATTTATGTAATGTAGTCTGATGGTTTTTTTAGAGCCTATAAATAGAGTATAAATTCTAAATAAAACATACGATAGAAACAAAGAAAAACATTCTCTATATTGTGTTTTATATCCTTCCATCTTGAATTTTACATATATATATTTTGAAATTTCATAATATGTTATGGCACAATATTACTTATAAAGTTGCATTCAAAATGTAACAACTATCTTATACTTAATTTAAATAATTATTTGATATGTGTGTCATGATAATTATTTTGTTTAAGATAATCATATAATTGATTTGTAATTTCACACATTTTTATCTTGATTTTCATTATTTGCACACATATTTTTGGATAAATTACAATTTGACCCGTGGTTTCATGTAAAATCACATACTACTTCTATATTTTAAAAATATTTACATATTCTTATGTGATTTTCAAAAAAAAAATGCAAGTGGATAAAAATGTCAAAATAATGAAGATTGAGAAGTGCACACGAAAAATGCTGAGTTGGCATACATATGGGATAGAAATACTGACACGTAAAATCTCTCGCTTGCGGTAGCCATGGCTATCGCGGAGAAGTTCTATAGATGTAGATGGGTCTTCTCTCCTCTCTCCTCTCTCATCCTTTCTTGTTTTCTTCCCTCACCGGTAAAAATGTCATCGAGGAAATCAAGCTCCAATCCTCTGTTGATGACAACACCGAGACACCACCGAGAGGAAAGAAAAACAAAATGAATTGTAAGACAAAACATACGCAATGGAACTCGATAGAACAATGATTCTGACGAACATGATCATATCACATATCAAATCACAAATTCCGACAAACAAGAAACTTATGGTTCCAATGATGATTGATTGCATGCTCTCTGTCCTTGATGCATTCAACATCGTCACTTGCGATGTAAATGTTACTGATGCTGATAGGAGATTGTACACACTTGCTTGTGTTGCCGAACACTTTGTCATGAACGAAGATGGTGTTTCTCTAGGACCTCTCCTTGAGATAAATCAGGTAGCAATTAAAGGGTGTTTGATTTGTTTGCTTACCTTTATTTTAAGTAATTTTGTAGTTATGTGTTTTCTCTTGTTAGTAATAGTTTCATTGCGATGTTATTGAGTGTGAAAAAATAGATGAGAAAAAAGGTTAATAATTTCAAGAGAGACAGAGAGAATGTTTAATTAATAGTGATGAAGTCAAGATTAAAGTTGTTTTGGGCTTTGATTTTTGATCTCAAACATTTTTCACCCTTCTAAAGGATTGATCTTGGGTAGGGGAGATGATGATCAGAGGCAGCAGAGGGGAGAAAATTGTAGTCCGATGAAAGAGTTAGAAAGAGTGGCAAATCTAGCTTAGAATAAAGGAGAGAGGAGAGGTGGAGAGAAAGAGATAAGAGATGAGAGAACACGACCTTATAATCTTCTCCACGATGGCCATGGTTGCTACTAGCAGAGAGAAGAGGAAAGAGGAGAGAATGTAAGTTTTAACTTAACCTAACGTGATATATGTCACGTCAGCATTTCTATATCATATGTATGCCAACTAAATATTTTTGCTGATGTCTTGATAAGTAGGTGTTAATTGTTTGGGGTCGAGACTAACATTTGAGGGGGTGTAATGACCATTTTACGTATATATGTTATGTTTGTCCATTTCTGTTCACTTTCTTCGTTTTTGAAAACAATGGGGGAATATGCGAATATTTATGAAATATATAGGGTACTATGTGGTTTTACGAGAAACTATAGGGCAACAAATTGTAATTTACCCATATTTTATTATAGATAGTTTTGATCTTTACATATGATCATACCTATTATACTCACAACAATCGCATATCTTAATATATTTACTTTTTTGTGATAATTCACATACGTGATCTTTAAATTTATTTATATTTATCTTGACAATGCTTTTACTATTAGCTTGAATATGTCAAATTTTACCAAACTTGAACTTGTGGCTCTTAATATCTCAGCAGAGAACTATTTGTATTATGTATTAGACACTGAAATTCACATATATGCCAATGGTCTTGAAGAGATAATCAAAGAGGAGAGTAAGACATTTAACGAAGATAAGGCCAAAGCAATGATATTTTTTTCACCATCAACTTCGTAAAGGTTTGAGAGTTGAATATTTAATGATAAATGATCCATTTACTCTTTAGAATAATTTAACGGAAATATATGATTACTAGAAAGGGTAAATTTTCCAAAAGTTTATTATGATTGCATGCATTTATGTTAACAAGATTTCAAATTTGCAAATAAGTATAATTCAACTATATTCATCACTAGTTTTCAATTAAAATTATGTGGAGAAAAAGTTATTGATGAAAACATATTAGAGAAAATATTATCCACTTTTCATGCTTCAAATGGGTTCATATGGTAGTAATATTATGAAAAGGATTTTAAAAATATTTTGAATTAATTTCAAATTATTGAGTAAAGTAAGATTTGATGATGATCAGGGTAATAAAAGTTGATTTAAAATCAATTAATTAAAAATTACAATTAAATATGAAAAATTATTAAAAATGTATTTATAGGCAAATCAACTTATTCTGGTAATTGAAATCGATCTGGATTCAATAGATTTAAAAATTAGGCTATATAAGCACAAGTTATAGAAAACTTACTTTGTACACAATCAAGTCCATCTAATTGAAATCACAAATCGACTAGAGAAGCACAAGTCACAGAAAACTTACTTTGCACACCACCAAGACGATATAATCAAAGTCACAAATCGACTTGAGAAGCTATTTTGTACATAACCTGTAACACCAAAAAAAAAAAAAGATTGGAGATGCAGCATTTTGGGGCAAAACACTGCGTCCCCAATTTGGGATTAGGGTTAAAACCCTAACCCCTTTTTCCCTCTCTCTCTCTTTCTCTCCCCGACTTTTTCTCTTCCGCGGCCTTTTGTCTTCCTCCGCCACAGCCGATCGTCTTCCTCCGTCACAGCCGATCGCCTTCCTCCACCGCCCACTTCCTTTACTTCTTTCCCTTCTCTCTCTATCTCTCACCCATTGTCCCTTTCTCTCTCTATCTCACTGTTTCTTTCTCTCCCTCTCGTGATCTTTCGCGATCGCTCTCTCTCTCCGCCTTGCCTTCCTCCGCTGCGAGCCGAGATCGATCACACCCTTCCGCCATCGCTGCCAATCGCGACTGCCGCTGCTCCTTCCTCCTCCTGCGAGCCTCCGCGAGCGCAACCCAGTGCCTTTGCACGCGAGCGAGCCACGATCGATCGCACCACGCGCGATCGCAGCTGCCTTTCCTCCCGCGAGCACTGCCTTCCGCCACAGCGTGTGACTACAATGCCTTCTGCAACGTGATCCCCTAGCCCAAGCTGAGCGCGCCTTAGTCCCTGAGCGAGCAGGCCGCGAGCAAGACCGAGCTCGCAGCGCGAGCCCAGGCCGTGAGCAAGACCGAGCCCGCAGCGCGAGCCCAGGCCGCGAGCAAGACCTAGCCCACGAGCGCAAGCCAGGCTACGAGCGAGAGCCAGCCTGCGAGAGCAAGCCAGGCCACAAGCGAGAGCTAGCGCGCGAGCGAGCGCGAGAGCTAGCGCACGAGCACCAGCCCGCAAGCCATTGCAGCCCACGAGCCACTACTGGCCCATAGGCCCATCAGTCGTAGGCCCGCCAGCCCGCAGGCCTGCCGACCCACTAACCTGCTAACCCACTGGCCCACAGACCACGAGCCCGCTAACCGAAGCCCATTGGCGCGCTAATCAGAGAACCCACGAGCCCGCTGTAGCCTACGAGCCCGCTGTAGCCTACGAGCCTGCGGCGGCCCGCGACAGCCCGTGAGCCCGTGATAGCCCACGAACCTCCATGCAGGTAACTAATTTAGAGTTTTGATTCTGATCTAAGTGTTTAGATCTAACAAATAAATCTTGTTTTGATAGGAAACATTACAGACTTTGGAGTGATCGAAGAGACTTTCGAACGAAACTCTGCGCTTCGAGAAAACCCTAGGTGAGGAGATTTCAGCTCTAATTGATAAATTGAATGAATCTAAGATTGAATCTAAGATTGAATCTAAGATGAAAGATTCTGTATATGTTTAGAGTGTAAGTAGAATACGAATAGAATACGAATAGAATACAATTTCTGAAATGATTATATGTGACTTTGAAGGTTAAGTATAGAATGTTACAGAAACTAGATGGTCTGATACGAAAGAAGTATGTTATAAAATCATAAAATCATTTCGAATTAATTCGAATAATTTCCCTTAAAGTTTAACTTTGAAATATGTATGAAAGTATCTGGATTGTAGGGTTGGAATGAAATGAGCCGTAAAGTGGAGAATATTGTACATTTCATGTCTTTCTTAGGTTGTTTTGAGTAGTTAATTGGCAAAATGGTATGTATGAAGAATGGTAGCTTAAAAATTGTGATCAGAGTTTAGGGATGGTTGAAATCATTTTCATTATAAGTTATTTTGCATATAAGCAATCTAAATACGATCTTAGTGTTATGAAAATGGATAAACCCTAAAGATTCTTGAGAAATTGATATTAAATTTTGATAATTTGATTAGGTTGATCTTTTTGGAGACTCGAGGAATCGGATTGGATTTGTTTTGAAAATAGGGAGTGACCACTCTCCCTAAAACTGTGAGTGAGATTTTGACATTCGCTATTGATTGAAAATCATATTTCAAAAATACTTTTTAAATGACATGTTTCTGCAAAATGTATGATTGTTAGAACTTTCGAATATTTTATGAAATGTTTTGTGATCTTTGGAGTATCTTAATTTCTAACTTTATTGATATGCATCCATGAGTTTTGATAACTGAATATTGTGCCACATTTTCGACATATTAATATGTTTTAATATTTCCACTGCATTGACACATGGTTTTAAATGGATTTACTTATATATTTGGGCTGTATGCCCGGCCGACGTTATGATATGATGCATGGGGCTATATGTCTGGCCGACATGGTGATGGGATGCATGGGGTTACGTGCCCGGCCGATATGATATTGTGATATGTTTTCTATAGCATCCGTAGCTACGAAGGACATTTGGTAGAGGCACCCCTTATGTCCGGATACGCTTCGGCCGGAGGTATCCGCCAAATCGTCATATGTATGGATGTCCCAGGTTGATCCACATCAGAGAGGCCGTTGAGTACGGCTCCGTCTAGCACCAGGCGGGGGCACCATACATGGCCAATTAGTTATATGTACATTATTATTATTTACAGGTTAGTTGGAGTAGCCTGTGGTCAACATTGGGACAGAGAGCTATTATTTAATACTTGCATTTGGAAAAACCTCCAATGCGCCGTCCTTGGTCGAGATAGACCATTGTCGGGGTTGTTTGAATGGCTGGCTCTTTATGAATTGATTTTCACATTGGATGCATATGTTATTTTCAAATGTGTGTCTGATGATATCTGATTTGTTGAAACAACACGTTATTTTTCCCACACTTGATATTATGTTTTATGCTTTGACACTCCAAGTTCACCCTCGATATTGATAGTATGATGTCAATCCCCTCACTTACTAAGTATCCTCTCATAGATACTCACCCCTCGCTTTCTTTCCCACAGGATTAGTGTTGGACCGAGAAGGTATTGTTGGATTTGTATAATTGTGACGCGAATGTGATATCACTGGACTTGGGTATGGATATTTTCATCTCTTCCGCTACGATGATCGGTGATATCGTTATGTATTGGAGATTTTAGTTTGACCAATATATTTATCTAAATTTTTATGGGATAACTGTATAAATTATAGACATTAATTCGTGAAACCCTCGTACTGATTTATTTCATTGTATTGAGGCATTTGTGAATATTTAAAAATAACTTGGGAATTTATTTTATATATGCGTAGAATTTAGGTCCGTTCGGTATGGCGGCTGCTCATGCTCTAGTTGGCCATGACAATAGAGGTCTGTGGATAGGTCTGTTGGAAAAATTTTATAGTCTTGCGTTATTTTGGATATTGGCTGTGGCAGTGATTGATTTTGGAGAGGTCGGGATGACTATTTGTTTATTTACAGGATGAATGTGGATATACAAGTCAAATTGTACTACGAAGACCTCCAAAATATGGGGAGATTCTGCTCGATTTTCTGTAAAAATATAGCCGGCATCCAGGACAACGGTTGGCTGTTCATGACCTCGGTTCGGGGCGTGACATAACCAAGTCGATCTGATCAAAATCACAAGTCGACCATAGGAACACAAGTATCGAAAACAGTGTCTTCAATGTAAACAAGTCGATTTAATTAATTTATAATAGATTTACAATTTCATAAGTTTACTTGTGACCAAGACAAGTCAACTCCTCTCTCACATACAAATATTATCAAATCGACTTAAGCATCTATCAAGTTTACTCAATAATTTCAAAATATAGAGGCAAGTCTACTTAGAACCTTATGAAGTGGATTTCTCATCTCTAACATCTATTTACTCAAAAAAGTTGTCTTGAATTAAATGAACTATTTACCAATCTCACCAAATTCTGTGAAGTATTCAATGATCTTTAACAGTTAAATCTTCTTCTCTGGCTATGAATATAATTGAAGAATGAAGGATGCAGTGCTTTTGGAATGCTTGAACAACGCTGAGAACTTCATTAATATACTCTGTTTTCATCTCTCATTACTAATCTTGTTTGTACTATTATGAGCATATCTGAAGATTAAGAAGTTTCTTCTTGATCTTCATTTTAACTCTCCATTTGTTGTAAAAGATCAGAATACTTTTACTCTTAATTTTGGGTTTGAGTGATACCGAGAGTGATCTTAGATTAGATTTTGCTTCCTCCTGTAAAAAGCAGGTGTAAATATTTAGAAAAATACTTGAAAGATTCATTAGCATTTTGGAAAGCTAGTTTGTAAACTATTGATTAGAATAGTAGATTTAAAAAATTCAAATGAAATTTGGGAGTAGACGTATACCAAAAAGGTGGAACCACTATAAAGTTGTGTGTGTCAATTTTGTTTTAAATTTCATTTCTTTATTTGTCCTCTTACAAAAAGGTTTTTATTTTAAACACTCATAATTAGTTAAAATTCTTTAAATAATCTATTTACCCCTCTAAGTGATTACATTTGGTGTCAACACAAGTATTTTTGTGATTGAGCAAAATAATGAGTTTTGGATAGAAAATCATGAAACCTGTCAAATGCTTCATTCTCTAAAACGAATGCGACAATATATAATTATCCCCGTGAATATAATCAAGGATGAGGTCATGGCTATGGTCATAGATGTGGATATGGTCATGGTGGTTACAATTTCGCAGTGGCTATTTTGAGACTACATCTTGCCTCTTGAAGTGGAAGAGAAATGGAGATAAATAAGAAAACGAGAATTTATGCTATCGCAATGGCATGAAATACTATTTGTCACGTACATGTCGTGTATCAAAATATTTTATTCAGCTTTATCAAATATTACTAAAAGTAAATTAGAAGAAGATAAAAACAAATTTTGTTTTTAATGATACTAATTTTGACTATGGTCAAAATGATTTTATTTATTTAAGATTGTTGATTACTAAAAGTAAATTAGAAGAAGATAAAAACAATAATAAGTGTTTTTGATGTATATTTTAAATACAATTTCAATAAAAGAATTAAACAATAATTCATTTATTATAATATGTTATATTCTTGATCAAATAGTTTATTATTTAGCAATTTTTTATGATGTATTTTGTTTAAAAATATGGAAATTTTTATGTGTTGATTTTTGAATGGTGATAAAGAGGGCATACCATATTTAAAGATAAAAAATATTTTTCTTATTTGATCATGCAAGAAACTGATGTTAGCATGGTGCTTGGTATTACTAAATTGATTGAAAGATTTGGAAGAGCTAACATATTGTTACCTGATGTAACACCGAAAATCCCAGTATTAGGAATTCTCAGTTAAACATTCTCGTGATATAAATGAAAAATTAAAATTTTATTGATTTTCGATTTTGGGGAAATAATTGAGAAATCTAGGTATATGAAAAATTCCCAATTATTGAATTTATCACATATTTTTATATAAAGGAGTTTGGGAGATTAACAATTTCAATTTCGAGCAATTTTGTACCTATATAGAAATTTGGAATGAGAATATATATATATGAGAGTATTTGTTTATTTATTTAATTAATCATTTATAAAAAAAATAATAAAAAAAAATAAAAAAAAAAATAGAAGAGAGGAAAACACAGCGTTTTGCCCAAAACGCTGTGTTTTCTCCCCTCTCCCCCAATTTCAAATTAGGGTATGAAGCCTTAATTCTCTTTCTAATCACTCTCCCTCTCGCTCTCTCTTGCTCTCTCTTGCTCTCTCTCGAACTCTCTCTCCCTCATGTCCATCGCTCTCTCTCCGCCACTCTCTCTCTCCGCCACTCTCTGCCTCCCACAGTAGCTTCTCCGACCACCCTCACCATTGCCTAGTCATTCTTCTCGCCTCTTCCGCGTCTCTCTGCCTCTCACTCCCTCTCTCTATCTCACAGTCTCTCTCCCTCTCTCTGATTCTTACTCTCCGCCTCCCGGTGCCGCGCCTCCCCCGAACACCGCCGAGCCACCACCGCAAGTGGTGGTCTCGGCTCCATCCTTCTCCCTCCCGCGAGCGTGCGACCGCTTGGGCTTCTCTCCCTCGCGCGCGACAGCCCTCTGTCTCCCTCTTCTTTGATCGTGCACGGTGTTGCTCTCTCTGCCGAGAGCCCTTCTGTGGCCTTCGTAGAAGCTCCGAACCAACATCCATCTTAGACCTTCGAAACCCTAGGCGAAACTACGATTCCATTCTCTGCAGGTAAGGACTGATTTCAAATTTTAGTTTTAGGGTTTTGATTTTCATAGTGAATAAATCTAATCACTTAACTTTGCTTCGAATTAGGAGAATTGCAGGTCCCGAAATGGATTGAATGGCGTACGGACATTAGGGTACGAGCTGCGAAAACCCTAGGTGAGCAATTTTTTAATTGTATTCAACAACTGATCGGATTTAGTCTGAATTTAGAATGTGAGCTTTGTATATGCTTTAAAAATGTATGGAATTTGAAGAGAATGCATTTTCCTGAATTTGATATGTGATTTTTAGGGTTACGTCTAAATTCTACATGAATTTAGGTCGATTAATATGAAAGAAGCATGTTAGATGAAATTAGAAACTTATTGGGTTGATTAGAATAGCTTTCCTTGGAGTTTGAATTAAAATTATGAATTATTGGTCTAGGTTGACCTTTTGGAGACTTGAAAGGAGTTATTTTGGAAAACTTGTGGAAATGGGGAGTGAATACTCTCCCTAGAGGTGAGTGGATGGTCTATTGTGTTATAAATGAGCAAATGAATTTAAATTCTTTTATAAAATATTTTGAATGATTTTTACAAGTGTTATATGAAATTATTTGTGATTGTAGGATGTCTGAAATAGAAGTTTGAATTACGAATGCATCATATGTAATTATCAATGAATCTGTGTCATTTGCATTTGATATTGGATTTGTAAATGCTTGTAACATGAATTTCGGAATTTGTTTTATGAAACATGGCACATTGACTGTAATTTGAATGATTGTGAAATGATAGTGCACGAGTGTAATGGCTATAGTCATTCCCTCCACGGAGCGACCCGACGGGGTAACGTACGAGCTAACGCCAAGGAAAGGGGGTAGTGTTTGGAAATACTGAAATGGAAAACCCCTTGGCGGGCTTCCGTCTAGGTTCGGCCAAACTCAGGACGGAAGTAATTTTGATGGGACCCTTGTGATTTTTTAAAGGAATAATTGATGTGGATGTATACTTTGTGAACTATCTGATTTATTGAGAATGCTTTTACATATAAAGTGTTATTTATGAGATATGTTTTGACTTTCCCACATTCACCCCTCATTTATCACACAATCATACCATTGCACTCCACTCTTCGAATATTCTCCAATACTCACCCCTCTTTTCATATTTTACAGAGGATACTTAGGCGGAGACTGCACGGGGATTGAAGCTTGCGAAGAATTTTTGCTGTTTGTGTAGGTTATAACACCAAAAAAAAAAAATAGGGCTTAAAGCCCTAATTTTCTCCATTTTCCTCTCTCTTTCTCTCTCTCTTTCCGCCTCTCTTGCCTCTTCTCTTTTCTCCCGATCTCCCTGCCGCTGCATCTCTCTCTCTCCCGTTACCATCCTCCGCCGCATGATCCCCCACCACGAGCGCGAGCTCAGCCGCGCGATCATCCCCACGCGAGCGCGAGCGCCACTGCGCAGTCTTCTCCATGAGAGCGCGAGCGCTGCAGCGCAACCCTCCCTCACGCGAGCACGCGATCGCTCGAGCACGCGATCGCTCGAGCACGCCATAGCACGAGCGCCTGCAAGCCACTACGCCCCTGCACGAGCAGCCCTGTGCGAACGCGCGATCTCCCGTAAACAACGCGACCCTCCCTCGCGCGAGCGCGCGACCCTTCTTGCGCAAGCCCGAGCCCAAGCGCGCCTCAGCCTGCGCGGTCCCTGCACCAGCTCGCCTTTGCTCGCCTTTGCGCGAGCGCTAGCATACCCCAGTGCGCCTCTGCACGAGCGCCAGCGCGCCCCTGTGTGAGCGCACTGCGCATAGAACGCTACCTTCTGCGCAAGCGTGAGCGTACGCTCCAACCCGAGCGCTCCAGCTCACGAGCGCTAGCCCAAGCCCTAGCCTGGGAGCGCGCCAGCCTGCGTGTGCAGCGAGCGCGCCAGCCTACGTGTGCAGCTCGTGCGCGCAGCCCGTGGCCCACTGCAGCCGTGAAACCATCACCAGCCCGTGAGCGCACCAAGCCCACCAGGCCCGCCAGCCCGCGGCCCACCAGCCCGCGATGTTCCCGTGATAGTCCGTGAGCCTCTATGAAGGTAAATGACTCAAAGTTTCGATTTTCGCACTAGGGTTTCGAATTTCTTTAGTAATTAGACTTAAATTGCTCATAATTGTTCAAATTTGGAAACATTCAGGTTTTAAGCCAAACCGACGGGCGAACGAAACTTAGATCTGAGATCCGAGAAACCCTAGGTGAGAGAAATGAAATCTCTTCAACCTTTGGATAAATTTTGTAAAATTAGGTAGTATTGGTTGGAAAGAAAATTGAAGATCCATAACTAAGCCCTTATTTGATATCGAATTGTGATGATTAATTAGGAAAATCTCATTGGAGACTCGAGCGGTCAGATTTGAATTGGCTTTTAAAATAGGGAGTGATCACCCTCCTGTATACAGCGAGTGTGATTTATTTCAATATTTTTGTTTAATATGTAAACCCTGTTTTATAATATTTTGATAATGAACATGATTTGTCGTATGTTTGAAATATTTTGACTAGCTTTAAAATTGATTTTGGTGAATCGATGGAGTGTCCAAAAACTATGTTGAATTGTGAAATTATGCATCCATATGGTTGAAATGTATAATGTGCCATTTTATGCTATATGCTGCATTGGTTTATGAACCTGATTTCGGCATATTTTGATATGATATTGATTTTGGCCTTGAGGGCTTTGATATGTATTGTTCCGTTGCTACGAAAGACACCGAGAGAGACGCTTTCGTGGCATCTGGATATGCCTAGGCCTGGGGTATCCCATGAGTTGTCGTGATTTGATTATCGATACGGTACTAGTCAGGTTGAACCCGAAAGGGGGAGGATTTGGATTTGGATTTGGATTTGGATATCCTCTCCAAGTCTAGCACTGGACGAAGTCCGTCACCAACGCCGGAGTAGAGAGCACTTTAAATAAATTTGCATATAACACCCCCGGTGCGCCAGTCATAGGTCGCGGTAGACCTCTGCTAGGACATTTTCGGCTGGCAGCTTTATGATTTTAATGACAGTGATTTAGATGCATATTTGACTTGATAATAATGCAAATGACATATTATTGAAATGAAAAGCATGATGATTTGAAATATGGTTTGTATACTTGTGTTTTGATACTCCAGTTTCACACTCCATATTTGACGATTGCATTGACCCACTCACTCACTAAGTATTCTTCCCTGAGTACTCACCTCTCATTTCCCTTCTTGTTTCAGAGATAGTATTTGGCAAGGAGCGTTGCTTTTAGGATGCTCAGTATCATTGGGAGATTTGATCTGGATCTGAGGAGTTATTGTATATTTCCGCTGCTATTTCATGAGTTAGCAATTGTATTGGTGATATATATGTATTATGAGGTCGATAGACCCCCATTGTATAATTCTGGGATGACTGTATAAATATGGACATGTCATTGCATAACATTGTATTAAGGCATTTTTGGTTCATTGTGTAAGTACTTGGAATGTGTCATGTCTTAGAAGTGTACTTTAGGATCGCTCGGTGCCTCCTCTAAATCACAGGAGAGGCGACTGGCGGCTGTCCATGTCTTTGACGGGGGCATGGCATAGAGGTCTGTGGCTAGGTTGTTGGATATTTTTATAGTCTTGCGTTATCTGGATGTTGGCTGTGAGATTGGTTGATTTTGGAGAGGCCGGGATGACCATTTGATTATATTACAAGATGGTTGTGATTTATACAGAATAAATTATACTTGGGAAACCTCTGAAATATGGAGAGATTCTGCACGATTTTCTGTAAAAATACAGCCGGCATTCAGGATAACGGACGGCTGTTCACTATCTCAGTTTGGAGTGTGACAGTTGGATCAGTATCAGAGAATTCTAGGTTGAAAGCTATGTAGGAAGAGAGTCTTAAAAATATTCCCAAGTGTGTTGTGTTTAAAGTTCTCAATGCATGAGAGTTTCATACAGTCATGAAGTCCCTGTGCATGGTCATAGGCATATGAGTTTATCTATTTTAGGGAGTTAGATACGATTGCATCTAACCTAACATGCTATTTTTCCTATTGAACTAAGAATTTTATTCTTTTGTGAGGGTAGTCATGCTATGATTAGTCCAAAATTCTTGAACCGTGCCTATTTTTTTTATAATACTTAATAAGGATCCTTCTCTTGCAGAATTAAGTCACCTAGACATGGTAGGAGAGGTGCTAGATTCGAATCACTCGAGGGTCTGTTAGTGCCAGATATACCTCGGGCACCCGAGACCCCACGAGTACTAGAGGAATTAGACGAGCCAGAGGATCGTTCCTCGACTCGCGTGCCACCACCGGCACCTACTCAGCCAGCTGCTCAGGCTGAGACTTCCGTACCTACACTCGATGCCTTTCGATAGGTGTACGAGTGGTATGCTTCGCATGGGGTCCAGATTCTGCTTCCACCACCTCCTACAGCGGCGCATGCACCTGCAGCAGCGCCAGTTCCTATGGCACTGGTTCCACTGCCGATGGCCGGTCCTTCTACTTTGTCCGAGTTGAGTGAGACTACATCGACTATTCTTAGACAGGTACATGAGTTGACTCAGTTGGTTAAGGAGGCCCGTTAGCTGGGGTGCACAGATGTTGTAGGGCTTGGTGATGTTGCGACAGCCAAGCATTGGATTAACCGTACCCACAGGATTCTGACCGATCTGGGGATTGGAGAGGAGCTCTGCCTGAAAGTGGCAGAGCGATTATTAGAGGGAGAGGCCCTCTCATGGTGGGAGGCCCTCACTGATGAGGTGACAACGCCACTACGGTGGGACGACTTTTTTCAGGAGTTTGACCGCAGATTCTTCCTACTCTACCAGCAGGACCGGATGATGTCAGAGTTGGGACGGCTTACACAGGGGTCCAGATCTGTCTCGGAGTATGAGGCAGATATGCGGAGGCTTACTGCATTCGTACCGGATCTGGCCACACCTCAGTATTTGCGCTTCAAATTTGAGGACGATTTTAGCCTCAACATAAAGAAGTATATGACTGTTACCCCGCAGTTTACACTGGCTGAGGTGATAGACTCTACTCATCGCGTAAAGGCTTTGGTCTGTGCAGAGGCTAGGCAGAAAGAGAGTAGAGAGCAGAAAAGAAAGAAAGAGAAGTCTCATTTTACGCAGAACTCCAAGAGGGATAAGGGATCAGTTCGCACGGAAGCGGATTAGGATCTGGATTTACTAAGCTGGGACGGGGACAGTACTCCCACAGGTTTGACAGCCCGCTCTGACTCACCCTACACAGTATACTGCTCAGCGGCATCCTTATTGCCGCAGGTGCAATAGGTCTCATCCGATAAGAGCTTGTTCAGTGATGGTCACTTGCTTCCACTGTGGGAAGTTGGGGCATATTAGGAGTTCTTGCCCTGAGTTAGGACTCGGAGGATACAGTTTACTGAGCCGCACTAGTACTCCTCGTATGGGATAGCAGGGGCAGCTTGCACGACCAGTAGCTTCTACTCCCAGGGTGACCACCGGGAATAACACAGTGCAGACCCAGACACGACAGCAGCCTAGTGCTCAGGCCTGGGTTTATGCATGACGCAGGAGGACGCCCAGGCGAACCTCGACATCATCATGGGTACTCCTCATTCTGATCTTGTAGAATAGGATCTCTATTCGTATTTGCACTTCTTTTGAGGATGTCAGCATTGTATCAGTCGTATAGGTATTTTATGTTGTGTTCCCTTTTGTCGACATGATACTACTCTAACATTTTTGTACACTGAAGTTGTAGAAGCCTTAGAGACTCAACTATTTTGACATATATATATACATATCAAGTTTGAAATTATTTTAAATTTTTGTGCATTTTGTTCAATAATAGGTACTCTACCTATTTTCGGAATAGATGTTCGTATCCTTATTGACAAGGGGTCTAACTATTCGTATGTGAGCGATCAATTCTTTTGACATTTTGACTAGTCGCTCTCACCTTTGGACGAGGAGCTATTGGTCATCACTTCTCTGGGTGAGTAGATTGTGCGCAGTACAGTGTATAGAGAATGTGAGATCAAAGTTGGGGATACAGTGTTGAAGGCAGATCTAATCCCCCTCGCCATGACTGATTTTGATGCCATCTTGGGGATGGATTGGCTACATATGCATCGGGCTTTAGTTGACTACTTTAAAAAGCAGGTGGAGTTTCGAAAACCTGATCAGCCAGTGTTGATTTTTGAGGGCGAGATGCGGGTTTTATCTCGCTGTGTCATTTCAGCTTTGGAGGCCAGATGCATGATTCGCCACGGATGTGCGGCTTACTTGGCTCATATTATTGACACCACTGCTCAGGGACCGAGACTGAAGGATGTCCCAATGGTACAGGACTTTCCTGATATTTTCCTCGAGGAGCTACCCGGATTACCACTGGTTCGGGAGTTTGATCGGGAGTTTGATTTTGAAATCGATTTAGCTCCGGGGACTACCCCTATCTCTATGCCGCCATATAGGATGGCGCCGACTGAGCTGAGGGAGCTCAAGGTCCAGCTGCAGGAGTTACTGGATAAGGGGTTTATCCGTCTTAGCATGTCCCCTTGGGGTACTCCAGTGCTGTTTGTAAAGAAGAAGGACGACTTACTGAGATTGTGTGTGGATTACAGGCAGCATAATCAGGTGACTGTGAAGAGCAAATATCCGCTGCCTCGCATAGATGATTTATTTGATCAATTACAAGGTACTCAAGTTTTCTCGAAGATTGATCTTCGATCGGGATATCATCAGTTGCAGATTAGGAGTCAAGATGTGCCTAAGACGGCTTTCCGCACCCGATACGGACATTATGAGTTTTTGGTCATGCTGTTTGGGCTGACTAATGCCCTTGCCGCATTTATGGACCTAATGAACCAAATTTTTCACGATTATTTGGACCGGTTCGTTATTGTTTTTATTGATGATATCTTAGTCTACTCGCGGAGTGATGATGAGCATGCCCAACACCTTAGGGTGATTCTGCAGATTCTTCGTGAGAGACAACTTTATGCCAAATTCACAAAGTGTGAATTTTGGCTGCGGTAGATTGGTTTTCTTGGCCATATAGTTTCTGCAGAGGGTATCTTTGTTGATCCGTAAAAAGTTGAGACTATATTGAGATGGGAGCAGCCACAGATAGTGACGGAGATCAGGAGTTTTCTTGGTCTGGCCGGGTATTGCCGTAGATTTATTGAGGGGTTTTCCCGGATAGTTGCTCCATTATCTAGATTGACACGGAAGGACGTCAGATTTATTTGGGATGACCGTTGTGAGGCAAACTTTCAGGAGCTCAAACAGTAGTTGACGTCTGTTCCGATTCTAGCCCTTCCCATGAGTAGTCGAGAGTATGTGGTGTACAGTGACGCTAGCAGGTAGGGATTGGGGTGTGTATTGATGCAGGATGGTAGAGTTATCACCTATGCTTCCCGACAGCTAAAGAAGCATGAGGTGAACTATCCTACGCACGATTTGGAGTTGGCGGCTATAGTCTTTGCACTAAAGATATGGCGCCACTATTTGTATGGAGTCACATGTAGGGTGTTTACAGATCACAAGAGTCTGAAGTATCGGTTCACTCAGAGGAAGCTGAATTTAAGGCAGCGGGATGGTTAGAGCTGCTAAAGGATTATGACCTCATCATTGACTATTATCCGGGTAAGGCTAATGTAGTGGCTGATGCCTTGAGTCGGAAGTCGTCTTCCTCTTCTCCGACTACCGAGAGTACTTATCTCTCATGTTTATAGGGACTCCGAGCCCTGGGAGTCAGGTTAGCTGGTGATGATCAGGGAGCTATACTAGCTAGATTTGATGTTCGGCCGAGTTTGCTCGACCGTATCAGGGAGCTTCAGTAGAGTGATGAAGAGTTCCGAGGTATTTATGAGAAAGCCAGCAGATGTGATATTGATGACTTTAGAGTTCGCAAGAATAGACTGTTGGTTTTTCAAGATCGGGTATGTGTACCAGCAGATAGTGATCTCCGCAGGGCTATTCTTGAGGAGGCCCATTTATCTGCCTATGCTTTATATCCCGGCAGTACTAAAATATACCGTACCATCAGAGACAGTTATTGTTGGTCGGGTATGAAACGGGAAATTACAAAATTTATTGCTCGTTGCCTTGTATGTCAGTAGATAAAGGCTGAGCACCAGCGTCCTGCTGGCACTTTGCAGCCCCTTCCCATTCTTGAGTGGAAGTGGGAGCATATCACGATGGATTTCGTAATGGGGTTACCGCGGACTTCGGCACAACATGATGCTATTTGGGTGATAGTTGACCGACTTACTAAGTCCGCACACTTCATCCCGATTAGGAGTGATTACTCGCTTGAGGTGTTGGCATGCCTCTATATTGATATGATTGTGAGACTATATGGGGTTCCAGTGTCTATAGTATCAGATCGATACCCCAAATTTATATCCCGTTTTTGACCTAGTCTGTAGGAGGCTTTGGGTACTAGACTGAATTTCAGCACAGCGTATCACCCCCAGACAGATGGTCAGTCAGAGAGGATCATTTAGACTTTAGAGGACATGTTTAGGGCATGTGTTATGGATTTCTGGGGGAGTTGGGATCTGCATCTTCTGTGAGTGGAGTTTGCCTATAATAGCTATTAGGTTAACATTGGCCCTTACGAGACATTGTATGGGAGGAAGTGTCGTACCCTGTTGTGCTGGGATGAAGTTGGTGAGCGATGACTCACCAATGTTGAGCTGGTAGAGGAGACGAAGAAGAAAATGAGGATTATCCGTACGCAGATGAAAGCCACCCAGGATAGACAGAAATCCTATGCAGATCATAGGCGGCGACCTCTAGAGTTTATTGTGGGAGACATGGTATTCTTAAGGATATCTCCCTTGAAGGGAGTTATTCGATTTGGGCAGTGGGGGAAGTTGAGTTCCAGGTATATTGGGCCCTTCCGTATCCTTGAGAGGATCGGAATTGTAGCATATAAATTGGAGCTGCCAGTAGACATATCGCGTATTCACGATGTATTTCAAGTCTCAGTACTTAGGAAATATCAGCCAAATCCCTCACACATTTTAGAGGCTCCGCTAGTTGCGATTCGAGAGGACTTGAGCTTACCTGTTCAGCCCGTGGCTATTCTGGATCGACAGGTCAGAAAGCTACGGAGCAAAGAGGTTCCTCTTGTTAGAGTTTTGTGGAGGAACGACTAGTTCGAGGAACAAACCTGGGAGCCTGAGGAAGCCATGAGGAGACAACACCCCTAACTTTTCTCTGTATAGTTTCTTTTAGTCTCGAGGACGAGACTTGTTTTTAGGGGGTTAGAAAATGGAACAAAAAAAAAATTTAAATTAGCGCTTAAAGCCCTAATTTTCTCCCTTGTCCTCTCTCTTTCTCTCTCTCTTTTCGCCTCTCTTCTCAATTCTCTCTTCTCCCGATCTCCCCACCACCGCGTCTCTCTCTCTCCTGCTGCCATCCTTCGCCACGTGATCCCCCACCACGAGCGCGAGCTCAGCCGCGCGATCATCCCCACGCGAGCGGGAGCACCACCGCGCAGTCTTCCCCGTGAGAGCGCGAGCGCTGCAGCGCAACCCTCCCTCGTGCGAGCATGTGATCGCTTGAGTACTCCGTAGCACTGCAAGCCACTGTGCCCCTGCGCGCCCCTGCACGAGCTGCCCTGTGCTAACGCGTGAGCCAGCGCGTGATCTCCCGTGAACAGCGTGACCCTCCCTCGCGCGAGCATGAGCCCGAGCTCGCCTCAGCCTGTGCGGTCCCTGCACCAGCTTGCCCTTGCGCACCTCTGCGCGAGCACCAGCGCGCCTTTGCACGAGCTCTAGCGCGCCCCTGCGCGAGCGCAGTACGCATAGCACGCGATCTTCTACGCGAACACCTGCCTCTGCCCGCGAGTGCACGCTCCAACCCGAGTGCTCCAGCTCATGAGCGCGAGCCCAAGCCCTAGCCAGGGAGCGCGCCAGCCCGAGCGTGCAGCCCGTGGCCCACTGCAGCTGTGAAACCATCGCCAGCCCGTGAGAGCACCAAGCCCGCCAGCCCGTGGCCCACCAGCCCGCGACGGCCTGTGATAGTCCGTGAGCCTCTGCGAAGGTAAAAGACTCAAAATTTTGATTTTCGCACTAGGGTTTCGAATTTCTTTAGTAATTGGACTTAAATTGCTCACAATTGTTTCGAATTTGAAAACATTCAGGTTTTAGACCAAACCGACGGGTGAACGAAAGCTAGATCCGAGATCCGAGGAACCCTAGGTGAGAGAAATGAAATCTCTTCAACCTTTGGATAAAATTTGTCAAATTAGGTAGTATTGGTTGGAAAAAAATTGAAGATCCATAACTAGGCCCTTATTTGATATCGAATTATGATGATTAATTAGGAAAATCTCTTTGAAAACTCGAGCGATCAGATTTGAATTGGCTTTTAAAATAGGGAGTGATCACCCTCCCGTATACAGTGAGTGAGATTTATTTCAATATTTTTGTTTAATATGTAAACCCTGTTTTACAATATTTTGATAATGAGCATGATTTGTCGTATGCTTGAAATGTTTTGATTGGTTTTAAAATTGATTTTGGTGAATCGATGGAGTGTCCAAAAACTGTGTTGAATTGTGAAATTATGTATCCATATGGTTGAAATGTATAATGGGCCATTTTATGCTATATGTTGCATTGGTTTTGATATGATATTGATTTTGGCCTTGTGGGCTTTGATATGTATTGTTCCGTAGCTATGAAGGGCACCGTGAGAGACATTTTGGTGGCGTCCGGATATGCGTAGGCCTGGGGTATCCCACGATTTGTCGTGATTTGATTATCGACACGGTACTAGCCAGGTTGAACCCGAAAGGGGGAGGATTTGGATTTGGATTTGGATTTGGATTTGGATATCCTCTCCAAGTCTAGCACCTGGACGAGGTCCGTCGCCAATGTCGGGGTAGAGAACACTTTAAATAAATTTGCATATAACACTCCTGGTGCGCCTGTCATAGGTCGCGGTAGACCTCTGCTAGGATATTTTCGGCTTGCAGCTCTATGATTTTAATGACAGTGATTTGGATGCATATTTGACTTGATAATGCGTGCAAATGACATATTGTTGAAATGAAAAGTATGATGATTTGAAATATGATTTGTATACTTGTGTTTTGACACTCCAATTTCACACTCCATATTTGACGATTGCATTGACCTACTCACTCACTGAGTATTCTTTCCCGGGTACTCACCCCTCATTTTCCTTCTTGTTTCAGAGATAGTATTTGGCAAGGAGCGTTGCTTTTAGGATACTCAATATCATTGGGAGATTTGATCTGGATCTGAGGAGTTATTGTATATTTCCGCTGCAATTTTAGTAATTGTATTGGTGATGTATATGTCTTATGAGGTCGATAGACAACCATTGTATAATTCTGGCATGACTGTATAAATATGGACATGTCATTGCATAACATTGCATTGAGGCATTTCTGGTTCATTGTGTAAATATTTGGGAATGTGTCATGTCTTAGAAGTGTACTCTAGGATCGCTCGGTGCCTCCTCTAAATCACAGGAGAGGCGACTGGCGGCTGTCCATGTCTTTGACGGGGGCATGACATAGAGGTCTGTGGCTAGGTTGTTGGATATTTTTATAGTCTTGCGTTATCTGGATGTTGGCTGTGAGATTGGTTGATTTTGGAGAGGCCGGGATGGCCATTTGATTATATTACAAGATGGTTGTGATTTATACAGAATAAATTATACTTGGGAAACCTCTGAAATATGGAGAGATTCTGCCCGATTTTTTTGTAAAAATACAGCCGGTATTCAGGATAATGGGCGGCTGTTCACGATCCCGATTCAGGGTGTGACATAGGTATTATAGTGATGTAGGGTTATTTTAGTTGATTTGGAATCCATAGAAGGGAAGACTCGTATATTTTTTTTATTGATTAAATCAATATTTGTTTTATATATAGGAGCAAGTATTGATGGAATCCATACATAGTTTGTGTTGGATTCTGTACAGAACTGGTTCATTTCCTTTTAACTCTCATTTTTGGTTAAACTTATTATTTGAATGGGACATTTGATTTGAAATGTTAGGATCCGTTTATTTTCTTTCAATTTTAAGAAATTTTATACATCTCATATTGTTTGAATTTTACTGATGCTAGCCCGTTTCTTCAGGTGAGTGTTCGTAAAATCCTGCGATTATGATTTGTGACTTCTTTTATTTTAAATGCTTTAATTGTGCTGAGAACTTTAGAATGGCTGGGATGGCCAATTTTGCATGTACAGGAACCCCTACTCGAATGTGTGCCGACGCATGCTTGTGTGTAGGAATGGACCGGATGGATCCTTTACATGTGTATTGTACTGGGAAGATATATTGTACAGTTGTATAGTCTTACGGAGTCCCAATATATAGGGAGGTTCTGCCCGTGACCGAGATAATGCGGCGACTGTCGCGTGGTCGATCTGAGGATCGGGGCGTGACAGCTTTATTGGTATCAGGGATAAGTTCACGATTTTAAAAATTCGATGGTTTTGAAACGTTTTCAAATGTATCCAAATGTCCCTGAAAGTGTTTCAAAGATTTTGAAAGGGTTGTTGTTTTGAAAATTGTGACTTTTATAGGTTTATCTGTCAAGGGATGTACAAGAACTTTCCATGGATTCTTAGGGACTATGATTGATTTTTATTTTTAGGGGTTAAGCGCTTGGGTTAGTATCTATTTTAAATTGTTAAGCTTAAACCCTCCCTGTAGAGTTTTGCTCCCCATACGAAGTGTAAGGAATCCGAATAGGATATTTTCTACTCCACCTCCACAACCCGAGTGATGTATCACTTTATAAATAGTTTCTCAATCGTGATTGAAGATCTCCTTTGGCTTGTTTGGCTAAATGGTGAGTATTCTCGTAGTAATTCCTTTGGACTAACATCTTTATGTTAAAAGTTTGACACACTTATGTATTAGGCATGACAATATGAAATTGTTTATGATTAGGATGTAAGGCAAAAAAAAATGGTGATTGAAAGGAAAGGGTCGGAGAAAGCTAAGGGAAAAGAGGGAAGAGGCCCAGAACAATCTAGACATAGTCACAGGTAAATTCCCTTTGACTTTGATTGGATGACTTAGAGATTTTAATACAAATATTATGTTATTAAGGGTATATACCTAAACTGGGAGGCATATTGATGACTCTGAATGATAACAAAGACTGGGAAAATGACTTTGATTTGTTGAAATTGTCATTTGATTTCCATGTCCTCTGAATTATATTCGAGTATAGTAAAATCTCTCGAACATCAATTAGGATATCATAAACATGCACCAAATACAACTCCTTGCATAAGGTCTAAGTTGCTTAGCATCATGACTAATGTTTGTTTTGAAGAACTGTCAAAGTGTCTTATGCTTCTTATCTAAGCGCAAGCATGGACTGTAGATCTCTTAGAAATCTGGAAATCGTAACTTCAAATAACGACTGTTGTGGGACTTAGAAAGTTGTCAATAAGACAATCTGCACTTCATTATACCCAAGTTTAAGGCTGTATGAAATTGTATTGCTAAATGGAGGTACTAAGGCGATGGCATAGTGAAATGGTCAAACAAATTAGTTTGCAAAATCTAGATTTATACAATCTAGTAAAAATGAACTTTTTAGGTGGGTTAAATTAAAAGGGTACCACGTGACAAGTGTTTCAAGAGCTATGGAAAAAGGGGCACCATGCACTCTAGTGTTTTCGAGTATAATCTTCACTAGGAGTAGAAGAACATAATTATGATGCTGAAAATTTTGCAATTGTAAGTATGTGCATGGAGAGGCATCAAACTATGAGACTAATGAGAGCATTTTGGTACTTTTTCCTCCATATAGTAAGAAAAGTACTAGAGTGAAAGATGTAATTGTAATTAAATAAGTTGGAGAACTAGTTTATGATCATATTGTAGAATATCTTCAAAAGTGTATCAATATGCAATTGATTTGCTTTCAAAAATACAACTTACTATTTACAAATTGGACATATAGATTTACTCATATTGGGTCGATTTGATCTTGAATTTGGAAATATTTGGGTTAAATTGCTAAAGCGTTATGTTGATTCCTTTTTCTCTGGACATATAAATATTACTCTCGATGGTAGTTCATTAAAATTTTGAGATATATTGAACAAGTCGAGTTCAATTATAGTATCTTTAGATATTTCTGGTATGTGTATTAAAAACTTTAGTTTTAATCTTTCTGCAATGCTTTGTAGCAGATATAGGGTGGAGGCTTGTTACAATTGTTGTTGAGGAATGCATTGATCTAGATAATATTGCTCCTTTTATATCTAAGAGTTTCAAGGTTTTAAAACAAACTTGTTAAGATCTCTGATATTTTTAGCTAGCGGATTGTTGTTCACTATTATTCCTCTCTAAGCCTTCTAGAGTTTTAGCGACTATTGGTGATACATTTGTCGATGGAGTTGACCTTTCAGAAGTCGACATTGCTTGGGAAATGTTATAGGGTATGATAATGGAGACTTTAATATTAATAGGGTGTTGCGAATTTGATAGTGATATAACTTGAGATAAACAATAATAGTTGAAGAATGTGGACATAGAATTGATGAGCACATGATTATTGGATGGAAAAATTAATGAAAAAAAAAGGAGGTAACTATGTCCATATCCTTGACAAAGCTGTTAAAGTTAGAAATTATGACCTTATGTTTAACTATATTATATTCCATACTTGGTTCATATTGAATGAGATTTGGAGAGTTAAACCTAGGGACTAGTTTGTACGAAGATGTCAATGCGGAAATAATACTCGTAACATTTTGACATATAAATTGTAATTTAAATTTGAGGTCGGAGACGTGGTTTTCCTTAAGGTTTCACCTTGGAAGGGTATAGTTTGGTTCATAAAACAAGGCAAATTGAATCCAAGGTATATTAGGCCATTCAAGATTCTTGAGAGGGTTGAAAATGTGGCCTATCGATTGGAATTACCTCAGGATTTGGAGAAAATTTATGATATATTTCATGTGTCAATGCTAAAGAAGTATTTGGCGGATCCTACCAACTACCCTAACTACCCTGGGTAGGAGAGTGATTTTGGGCAAACCCTAAAGTTATTGAAAAGAAAATATAAAATTGTTTATTAAATTGGAAAACATGAGTCATGGAAAATTTGATATGAATTTATGCTATTACAAAAGATTTTGGCATTATATGGAAATAAATTTTTATGTGTTTGGCACAACTACCTTCATCCCTCATTCATGGACAATATGCCATTGCCGTCTATTCACTAAGAAATTTCTATACTCACTCCAGTCTTTTCTAAAATTCTTTAGAAGAATCTTATATTCGAAACATGAACTTTGATTTCTAGCAACGGCTAAGGTCAAATTTTGAAAAGCACATCTATGCATAACAAGTAAAACATGATAGTATTATTATAAATGAGACTTACAATGGTAGGTACCTATGGTGAAAATAATTCACTTCAGTAGGTCTTTTATTTTGTTTGATGAGTTAATGTTGCTTTAGATAGAATGATTAATAGTAGAGAGATTTTGTATGATAATGCCTTGAGAAGATCTATATTTATCAAGAACATGTTTTGTTGATTTAATCATTTTGGTGATGTGGCTTTGTCTAATAAAAGGTTTGTTTGTGACCATGGAGCCTCTGCATTTAGGTCAATTTGAAGGATTAAAATTTTAATGCTTAAATGTGAGTTGATTGCTACTTGTTAAATTTTAAACATTGATGGCAATGCAATCGTGGAAACATTGCCTCTAAGTATGAGAATTTTCTCATATAATATCCCTTACCTCCTTAGTTTCAACCATGATAATTAAGTGTTCGCTGAGATCATACATCTAGGGGAAGTGTTGGTTTTAAAGGAATATTTGTTGAGGAGCTTCATTTGAGAAATCTTTCTATTTTGTTGACATCCTATTATAAGATCGGATATCATGAATGATGACTCTAGTTCTAGGACCATTTTAGAGAAGTCACATTTGGTGAGCTTGTGTAATGAATATTTGATATATTTATGTTACATTCATATTTACAGAAGATGATCAAATTGAAATTTTTAGTTTTTCTAAAATTTTTATGACTATTGATGATGCCGTCGGTGTTAGTAAAGGTACTACTAACAAATGAGGAGTCAATGAAGAGGCAATACCCTACGTATATTATAGATGATTTGATAATTTAAATTTCGAGAACGAAATTTGTTTTTTAAGGGGTTAAGAGTTGTAATATCGAAAATCCCGGTATTAAAAATTCTCTGTTAAACATTCTCGTGATATAAAGGAAAAATTAAAGTTTTATTGATTTTCGATTTTGGGAAAATAATTAAGAAATCTTGGTATATGAAAAATTCCCAATTATTGAATTTATCACATGTTTTTATATAAAGGAAGTTTGGGAGATTAGCAATTTCAATTTCGGACAATTTTGTACCTATATAGAAATTTGGAATGAGAATATATATATGAGAGTATTTGTTTATTTATTTAATTAATCATTTATAAAATAATAATAATAATAATAATAATAATAAAAGAGGAGAGGAAAACACAGCGTTTTGCCCAAAACGCTGTGTTTCTCCCCTCTCCCCCAATTTCGAATTAGGGCATGAGGCCCTAATTCTCTTTCTAATCTCCCTCCCTCTCGCTCTCTCTTGAACTCTCTCTCCGCCACTCTCTGCCTCCCACAATGGCTTCTCCGACCACTCTCACCACCGCCTAGTCATTCTTCTCGCCTCTTCCGCGTCTTTTTGTCTCTCGCTCCCTTACTTTGTCTCATAGTCTCTCTCTCCCTCTCTCTGATTCTCACTCTTCGCCTCCTGGTGCCACGCCTCCCCGAACACCACAAAGCCACCACAGCAAGTGGCGGTCCTGGCTCCATCCTTCTCCCTCCCACGAGCGTGCAACTGCCTCAGCTTCTCTCCCTTGAGCTTGACAGCCCTCTGTCTCCCTCTTCTTCAGTCACGCGCGGTGTTGCTCTCTCTGCCGAGAGTCCTTCTGTGGCCTTCGTAGAAGCTCCGAACCAACATCCATCTTGGACCTCCGAAACCCTAGGCAAAACTGCGATTCCATTCTCTGCAGGTGAGGACTGATTTCAAATTTTAGTTCTAGGGTTTTGATTTTCATAGTGAATAAGTCTAATCACTGAACTTTGCTTCAAATTAGGAGCATTGAAAGTCCCGAAATGGATTGAATGGCGCACAGACGTTAGGGCTACGAGTTGCGAAAACCCTCGGTGAAAATGTGTGGAATTTGAAGAGAATACATTTTCCTGAATTTGATATGTGATTTTTAGGGTTACATATAAATTCTACATGAATTTAGGTCAATTAATACGAAACAAGCATGTTAGATGAAATTAGAAACTTATTGGGTTGATTAGAATAGGTTCCCTTGGAGTTTGAATTAAAATTGTGAATTATTGGTCTAAGTTGACCTTTTGGAGACTTGAAAGGAGTCATTTTGGAAAATATGTGGAAATGGGGAGTGAATACCTTCCCTAGAGGTGAGTAGATAATTCATTGTATTCTAAATGAGCAAATGAGTTTAAATTCTTTTGTGAAATGTTTTGAACGATTTTTACAAGCGTTATATGAAATTATTTGTGATTGTGGTATGTTTGGAATGGAAGTTTGAATTACGAATGCATCCTATATAATTATCAATGAATCTGTACCATTTGCATTTGATATTGGATTTGTAATTGCTTGTAGTATGAATTTCGGAATTTGTTTGATGAAACATGGCACATTGACTATAATTTGAATGATTGTGAAATGATGGTGCATGAGTGTAATGGCTATAGTCATTCCCTCCATGGAGCAACCTGACGGGGTGACGTGGGTGGGGTTTTATTACGAGAGAGGTGTACGCGACCTCTTCTCTGCCATGTCGGACTATCCGGATTGCACCCCGATGAAATACGAGCCAACGCCAAGGATGGGGGTAGTGTTTGGAAATACTGAAATGGAAGCTTCCGCCTGGGTTCGGCCAAACTCAAGACGAAAGTGATTTCAATGGGACCCTTATGATTTTCTAAAGGAATAATTGATGTTGATGCATACTTTGTGAACTATCTAATTTATTGAGAATGCTTTTATATATAAAGTGTTGTTTATGAGATATATTTGATTTTCCCACATTCACCCCTCATTTATCACACAATCATACCATTGCAATCCACTCACTGAGTATTCCCCAATACTCACTCCTTTTTCACATTTTACAGAAGATACTTAGTGCGGAGATTGCACGGAGATCGAAGATTGCGAAGGATTTTTGCTATTTTGTGTAGGTATTATAGTGATGTAGGGTTATTTTAGTTGATTTAGAATCCATGGAAGGGAAGATTTGTATAATTCTTTTGGTATGGATTAAATCAATACTTATTTCATATATAGGAGTAAGTATTGATGAAGTCCTTACATAGTTTGCGTTGGATTCTATACAAAACTAGTTCATTTCCTTTTAACTTTCATTTTTGGTTAAACTTATTATTTGAATGGGATATTTGATTTGAAATTTTAGGATCTGTTTATTTTCTTTCAATTTTACGAAGTTCTGTACATTTCATATCACTTGAACTTTACTGATACTAGTTTGTTTTTTTATGCGAGTGTTAGTAAAATCCTGCGATTATGAATTGGGATTTTTTTTTATTTTAAATGCTTTAATTGTGTTGAGAACTCTGGAATGGCTGGGATGACCAATTTTACATGCGTGCATGTACAGGAACCCTTACCCGAATGTGTGCCGACACATGCTTGTGTGTGTAGGAATGGACCGGATGGGTCCTTTACATGTATATTGTACTGGGAATATATATTGTATAATTGTATAGCCTTGCGGAGTCCCGGTATATGGGGAGATTCTGCTCGTGTACCGAGACAACGCAGCGGTTGTCATGTGGTCGATCCGAGGATCGGGGTGTGACACCTAAAATGACAAAATTTTATATTAATGATAAGTTATACACAGTAAACTCTCAAGAAATTTATTAAGTTTTAAAAATATTGTTAGTTGGAGTAACAACTCAATTTTTATCCCACTAACCGGGATCGGTTACATAGATTCTTCTATGTTATTGTACTATATTTTGTATTACATATATATTTATATGACTGCTTTCTTTATATGATAATAATAATCATACTTTTAATCCATAAAGTGAGATCGACAATATAGATACTAATACGCTACTATACTCTATCTTATATCATATTTTTATTTATATTTAAATAATTTATATCATATTTTATTATCATTATTTAAATATTCTTAAATCGTCCTTTCTCTTGATTAATATGAATACTTGTCAAAGTTTCAGATTGCCTAACCGAGACATTTATCAATCGCCTATATACATGTCCATACTATTTTAACAATGTTTCTTTCAATTTTTTCTCAATAGGTGTAATCCAACTTTCTTACTAATACACTAATTTCTTATGCTGTCCATTCTTGTATGTCCCGATATCTATCTTAATATACTTATCTTTGTAATTTTTATCTTCTACTCATACTTTTGATTCATTGCTTACCATTTAGTTCTGCACAACAAAGTAAATCTAATTAACATCTTGTAAATCTTCTCTTTAAGTTTTAAAGTTAGCTTTCAATCATATAGAATATCTGATATACTTCTCCATTTCAACTATTTTGTTTGTATTTTATGTGATACATATTTGTCAATTCCTTCATCTTTTTATAAAATTGATCCTAGGTATGAATAAAACACCTATTTGTTGAGTATGAATTTGATTTTAAAAATAACGTTCGTAAAGCATTTACATGTTTATCACACGGATTTTGTCTAAATGGAATATCGTAAACAATCTCTGCTTCATTTTCACCAATATTGTGATACATCCACCTCCTTGGAATGTGTTGATCCAAACAAATTAGGGAATTGATCATTTAATATTGTCTCCCCACACCACACATCATGCTAAAACATCACATTGGTACCACTGCCTACACGTAACGAAACATTTCATAATCCATTTTCACACTCTACTTCATAGAGAGTCTGCACCTCATTTGACATCCTCATCACTATCATCTCCAAACTTTGCCACAATAATATGCCCCGACAAGATACTTTTCGTGTGGCAAACCGCCATAGTCACTTCCCATAACAGAGATTTATTAAAGGGAACAAGAGACTTCACCCAGTAGTTGGGCGGGCCTCTCATCAAGTAGTTGCGATAACAAGGATTCTTTTTCTTTTTGCTAAATGCTTTTCTATTTTTTGGGTCTTTTGATGCATTTCAGGCAAGAGAAGGTATCACAGTGGTGCATTTCTTGCCCTTCAACCCTGTGGAAAAGCGTACTACCATAACATATATTGACACAGATGGAAACTGGCACAAAATTAGCAAGGGTACACACGAGCAAGTAATATTTTATCCACTGCTTACCACTCTGACTTTTCTATTTAACTTCATTTCCAATTTATCTTGCCTATATGTATTTTTTTTTAGATCATCGAGCTTTGTTACGTTAAGCCTGATTTAAGTAAGAAAGCTCATTCCATCATCGATAAATTTGCTGATCGTGGTCTTCGTGCTCTTGCAGTTGCTAAGTAGGTAATCTCACAATATGTTCTTTTCTTTTTTTCTCATTCTCTTACTAGTATCCGACCTTTGACCTCTCCAACTGATACTGTCACGTCCCGAACCGGAGTCGTGAACAGCTGCCCATTGCTCTGAATGCCGGTTTTATTTTTATAGAAAATCGGGCAGAACCTCCCCATAAATCGAAGATCTCTTATGTACAAATAAATCTGTATAATTTAAAATCGTTCTGTAAATAAAATAAAATGGTCATCCCGGCCTCACAACAACCCACCAACCATAGCAGACATTCAGAACAACGCCAAACTAAGTAAATTACCAACAATTCTAGTCACAAACCTCTACTGTCATGCCCAACTAGAGCATGAGTAGCCACCACACTGAGCGGGCCTAAATTTTATATAATTTACAACCAATTTTTCCAACTTAACATTCAAACACTACAATTTGCCTCAATACAAATGAAATATGAGAGTTTCGCAAATAAATGTACATAAATTATACAGTCAATCCCATAAAAATTACACGGTCAACTACGGACCCTAAGGTCAAGACCTCACAGAGTCAAAAATAAAGTGTGGAACTCATATCTCAACTTAATTTAAATCTCACCATTGAAAAACACTCAAATCAACCAATGAGCTACCAAGTCCTCTAGAGCCGAAACGTCACTCTAGCACAATAATCCTGTTTGAGAAGGGAAAGAAGAGTGGTAAGTATTAAGGAAGATACCCAGTGAGTGAGGGGATTAATCTCAAGTACTAATAGTGTAGGTGAACATTGGAGTGTTAAATAATATCATTCATAACCAATAATTCAAATTTTACAGTAAATAATGATATGTTCGCTAAAATGAACTCATTTAATCATTCACACGATAACATACATATATGCATCCATTTAAAATCAAGTAGATCATAGAGTAAGCCGAAAGGATCCTGGCAAAGGTCAACCATGACCAAAGACAGACACATCGGAGGTTTTATTGCACAAAGAGTTTTTAAAAGTAGCTTTCTACTGACGTTAGCCGTGGGCTTAGCCCTTGCTTACCCAGACTCGTCAATAGGTCACCGCCCGGTGCTAGATGGTGGCGTTACACACGTCCTTCCCCAATGTGGGTTCAACCGGCCATGCCTATAGTCATATAAACTGATGTTTTCGGATACCTCTTGCAGAAGCGTATCTGGCCAACCCGTGCCTCTACAAACACCCTTCGTAGCTACGGAATCAATCAAATAATACCATATCATCATATCATCTCAAGCTAGTAGGCATCCAACCCACATAACCAAATCATCTCATCATATCCTCAAAACAATTCAAATCCATGTGTCAATATATTTCATCGAAATCAAATTTAACAAACCAATACAATGGTAGAATAGAAAACGTTCCATTTCTCAAATTATGGCTCGATTTCATTTTCTTTCAAACACGGATGCATAATCATAGAAAACATAAGTACGACACTCCAATAATCACAAAATAGATTTGAATTTCAATTTCATACGTCGAGACAATGCATATCAAAAGCATGTTTTATTAAAAACACAATAAAATTAGGTTTCACTATTTCATGTAAGAGATTAGGGTCTCACTCATATTCTAAGAAGGGTAGTCACTCCTTATTTCCAAAATCAAACCAAATCGACTCCTTGAATCTCCAAGAAAGTCAACCTAATCAGATTATCACAATTGTCATCAAATTTTCAATTATTCTTAGGGTTTATCATCTTTTCTAAATTTGTATAAATCTTAATTCCTCAATTTATAAATATACACCAATGTCATCAATTTTATTCTATTTATAAGTAAATAACCAAATCAAAATCAAGATAAATTCAAATTTAAAACCGTTCAAAATCGAAAACAAGTTTAAAATACATAACTTTTCTACAAGTTAGAAAAATCTTTGAAAAATCATACACTTTTCAATTCTCCTCCAATTTCTTCAAACCATATGTCATTTTAAAGGTATTGAAACCTAAATTTGATAAAATCTATTTCAAATATTGAAGAGATTGCATTTCTCTCACCTAGGGTTTTCTCAGAGTACAGACCTTCGTCCGAATATCTAATCGACCACTCCAAAATCTGCAATGCTTCCTATTAAGACAAGATTTATTAGTTAGGTTATAGACACTTAGATTTGGATCAAAACCCTAAGTCAGTTATCTGCATAGAGGTTCATGGGCTCGCGGGTCAGCAGGCTAGCGGGCTAGCGGGCTCGCAGGCTTGCGGTGGGCTTTGCGGGCCGCAGTGGGCTCACGAGTTAGCAAGCTAGCGGGCTTGCGGGTTGCACTGGGCTCGCGGGTTGCGCGGGCTTGTGGGCTGTCGCGGGTTGGTAGGCTCGCGGGCTGGCGCGCTTACGGGCTGAAGCGTGTGCTCGCGAGTTGGATTGCAGTCGCGTGCTCAGGGGTTGTGCACGCTAGCGAGCTGGCACGCGCATGTGCGCAGAAGCGCTCACGAGTAGTCATACTGTGGCGCGCTCACGCTATGGTACGCTCGCGTGCTCACGCCTGTGCTATGGCGCGCTGGTAGAAGGTCGTGTGCTGTGGCGCGATCGCATGAGGAAGGAGGTGCTGCAGGCTGGTGCGCTCGTGGAAGGTCGGGTGCTAGCTCGAGGAAGGAGGTGCTGCAGTGCTGGTAAGCTCGAGGAAGGTCGCTCGCTCGCGCGAGGTCACTTGCTCGTGCGACAAAGCTCACACTGCGGTGCGCTCGCGTGGCCCACGCTCGCACTTGCGCTGTGATGCGTTGGCAGAAGATCGCGCTCTATGGCGCGCTCGCACGAGGAGGATCACGCTGTGGAGCGAGCTGCGGAGGGGCGAGGGAGGGCCTGGGTTGCGGGAAGGTGAAGAGGCGGAGAGAGAGAGAGAGGAAGAGAGAGAGAGAGAGAGATTAGGGCTAAAAGCCCTAATCTGATTGGAGGTGCTGCGTTTTGGCTCAAAACTTAACTCTCCCTTTTTTTTTTAAACTAAAATTTGCGAATACAACAAAATTTAAAATATACCAAAAATTTAATTTAAATACCCAAAAATCAAAAATCAATATAAAAAAATTAAAATTTTCTATATATATAACTGAGACATATTTTTATTTAATTACTGAATAGGAATACATTAGTACAGACACCGCAATGTCGGTATTACATTTTCTAACACCTTAAAAACAAGTTTCGTTTTTGAAACAAAAAAAAAAACTAAATAGTAAACAAATGGGGGTACTGCCTTCTAATAGCCTCCTCGGGCTCCCAGGTCTCCTCCTCGACCTGGTCACTCCTCTACAAAACTCTAACCAATAAAACTTCCTTACTCCGTAACTTTCTGACCTACCGATTTAGAATTGCTATAGGCTGAACTGGAAGACTAAGATCCTCTCGTAACTCAACAGGTGAAGGCTCAAGTATATGAGAAGGATCGGCCAAATACTTCCTGAATACTGAGACATAGAAGACGTTGTGAATACGGGATAATTCATCTGGCAGCTCCAATCTGTATGCCATATTGCCGACCCTCTCAAAGATACGGAAGGGACCAATATATCTAGGGTTCAACTTGCCCCGCTGCCTAAACCGTATAACGCCCTTCCAAGGAGATATTCTCAAGAAAACCATATCTCCAGTGACAAACTCAAGAGGTTGTCGCCTATGATCGACATATGCCTTCTGTCTGTCTTGGGCGGCTTTCATCCACTCACGGATGACCTTAATTTTATCCTTTGTTTCCTCAATTAACTCGACACTATTGAGACGTCGCTCTCCGACCTCATCCCAGCATATCGGGGTGCGGCACTTCCTGCCATACAGTGCCTCATATGGGGGCATCCTTATACTGGCATGATAACTATTATTATATGCGAATTCGACCAGTGGAAGGTGCCGATCCCAACTACCCCAAAAATCCATCACACATGCCCTCAGCATGTCCTAAAGGGTCAGAATGGTCCTCTTTGACTGACCATCTGTCTGCGGATGATAGGTCATACTAAATTCAGGCTTGTGCTCATTGCCTCCTGTAACTTGGTCCAAAACCTAGAAGTGAACCTCGGGTCTCTGTCTGATATTATGGATATAGGAACACCATGCAGCTTGACTATCGTATCAATGTAAAGACATGCCAAGATCTCCAAAGGTTAGTCACTGTGAATAGGTAGAAAATGCACGGACTTGGTGAATTGATCTACAATCACCCAAATGGCATCATGTCGTAACGAAGTCCGCGGTAACCCTGTCACAAAATCTATAGTAATGTGATCCCACTTCTACTCAGGAATGGGTAAGGGCTATAATGTACCAGCCGACCGCTAATGCTCGGCCTTCACCTGCTGGCAAACTAAATACCTAGCCACAAAATTTGCGATTTCCCGTTTCATGCCAGGACACCAATAACCATCCCGAATGGTTCTATATATCTTGGTACCACCCGGATGCAATGCATAAGCGGAGGAGTGTGCCTCCTCAAGTTTGGCCTTGTGGAGATCTGAATCAGCGGGAATACAAACCCGCTCCCTGAATACTATCAAACCATCTCCTCGGATCCTAAAGTCTCCGCCCTCAGCTCTGCAGACTTTATCCGCAATACTATGAAGCTCCTCATCTGTACTCTGAAACTCTCGGATACGGTCGAACAAAGTCAGTCTAACCTCAAATCTAGCTAGTAAGCCTCCCTGATCAAAGTTGGTCGAACAAAGTCAGTCTAACCTAAAATTCGAAAATAGCTCCAGGAAATTAGCCTTATGTTCTGAATTTTTCAGAACAATTAACCAACTTTGCCCATTTGTTTCTCTACCAAAATCTCAAAGTAAATGTGCCACAAATCATTATATTTACTGTTCAACTGTAATATAATAATGTTAAATAAATAAACTCATAAGTCCCTGACCTGTAGTGAAGTTATCGAGATCCAAATACCCGCTGAAAACCATAATATGTCCAGAATTTTTACTATGTAAAATGAGTGATCAAGCAACTTCTAACTTAATTTTCTCCACTATTCCAACAAGATAATTGTACTGTAATTACTTGAATTTTAAGTTCCATATATCCTCTTTGAAACACAATTTTCGGTATTGAAAGTAGTTCAGCATATAGGAAGATATGAACGTCCAAATATGGTCAAATGATCACTGTTTTATATTTAGAAAAATTTCTAAGTGGTCAAATATGAAATGTTCTCATGTTGGGGCATTTTTGTATACATCTAGGATCAATTATAGATTAGGTATAGTACCCAAGCTACACTTATTTTGTTGGCTGGATCTTCAACAAAAATAAAAAAATCTTGTTTCCATGGCCCATATAAGCCTTGCTTCCATAACTAGTTCTATGGCTGGTTCTATAACTTTTCTTTAATAAAATATTTCAAGTAAATATAAACTTTGCACACTAAATAAAATTGTTAGAATATTATGAGAGATTTTGTTATCATAAAAACAAAGGAGATAAAACAACAATTTTCAACGGAACTGTCACGCCCTGAGCCGGAGTCGTGAACAGTCGCCCGTTGTCCTAAATGCCGACTGTATTTTTACAGAAAATTGGACAGAACCTCCTCATAAATCGAACGTCTCCCATATACAAATAAACCTGTATAATTTAAAATCATTATGTGGATAAAATAAAAAGGTCATCCCGGCCTTACAACAACCCACCAACCACAGCAGACATCCAGAACAACGTCAGACTAAGTAAATTACCAACAATCCTAGTCACATACCTCTACTATCATGCCTAACTAGAGAATGAGCAGCCGTTACATTGAGCGGACCTAAGTTTTATATAATTTACAACCAATTTTCTCAAGTTAACATTCAAACACTATAATTTGTCTCAATACAAATAAAATATGAGAGTTTCGCAAATAAATGTACATAAATTATATAGTCAATCCCATAAAAATTATACGGTCAACTACGGACCTCAAGGTCAAGACCTTACAGGGTCGAAAACGTTCCATTTCTCAAATCATGACACAATTTCATTTCTTTTCAAACATGGATGCATAATTAAACAAGTATTTATCAAATCCAAATATAAAAAAATGTACAAAAAATTTCCTTCCATGGATCACATACACTACAAAATTAAATCCTCATACTGACGGTAACTTTTATTGTCTATAACCTTTAACAACGATTTCTTCTTGCCTATGCCGATGTTTTATACAAAATCGTAGAAAAATATACACATATTTCAATGGTATATATTATAACGTCGAGAAACGTTTATCAACCGTGAGTAAAGTTAACATAGCCGTTGATAAAAATAATATTCAATTTCTGATAGCTATCATTTGTCGTTGGTAAATATAACATTTTTAGGGACGATTTGAAAATAATCTGTAAATAACTCTTCTTTAGGGTCTACTGGATCTACTTAATCATACCGTCTATATAAATCTATAATTATGATAACTTGTATTCTACTATTTGTAAATACTATATACAATTCTAACGGTTTTTAGTCTATATATATTTATATAATATAGAGTAACAGTTTAAAATTTTAGAGTTAATGTAAGAGGAGATAATTTATGATAACATGTGTGTTGTAATACGTTATAACGTATAATATTATAACTTATGATAATTAATAGTAATAACCGATAAATAGTGATAAAATGTTATAATATGGTATAACTTGTGATAAATAGTGCTAATAACTTGTGATAAGTATGTGAAAGTATACAAAATTTATGAAAAAATTAGAATTATTTTGACATACATAATATACTATTTTCTAATAATACATATATAATAGTACTGTATATATTATTATAAATTATAAATTATTGGAGAATATATGTTAGTTAATATTAATTTAAATTCTCATATATTAACAATTTAAAATTTTAAATATTTTTGTATAGAAAAAAAATAAGAAAAAAAGAAAAAAGTGTGGAAGGTTGAGAGAAAAAAAGAAAAAAAGAAAAAAAAAAGAGAGATAGAGTCAAACTCCACAGCTCGAATCTGTTGGGCCGCTTTTTTTTCCGTTATTTTTTGGCATTTTGGCAACCAGTCCAAGCATGCATGCACTTTTATTAATAACTTATCATAGGTGAAAGTGGGAAAGGTAGAGACTAAAATAAATAAAAAATAAAGAAAAAAGAAACATGTGTCAAGTTGTGGTATAGTGGTTAACATGTCAAGCTTCCAAATGGAGAGAACGGGTTCAAATTTTCGTGTTGCCTTTTTTGCATGAAAAATAAAGCACGGGTGCCAGCGCCCCTGCTTGGCGCACGGCGCATGGCTCGCGGTTGCAAGCGTTCGCCCGGCTGCAACCGCGCATGCGGGGGCATGCCAGCACCCTTGCACGCACATGCCTAGCACCCCACGCGCGCTTGCAACCACATAGGGGGCGGTTGCAATCGCGGGATACTACTGTTCTCTCTTTATTTATTTATTTTTTTCTTTTTTGGTTTCTTCTTATCTTTTTTTTTTTTTTTTTACCCTTCACCATTCCCTTTTTTTGAATTTTTTTTATTTCCATGTTTTTTTACCTTTCACCCTTCGGTTTTTTTAATTTTTTTTTGGTTTCTTCTTCTTTTTCTTTTTCCCTTTTTTTTTTTACTTATGTTTTTTTCTTCACCATTCATCCTTCTTTTTTTTACTCCTTTTTTTACCACTATTACAAGTTGCGCCAAAATGGAGGAATGAGAGAAATATATTTGTGGAATGATGATAATAATATATTAATTATCTGTAATACCGACACTTGTTTCTGCTGAAAGGATTTTTGTCGATCAGCAGAAGGTCGATGCCATTACGAGATGGGAGCAACTGCAGACACTGACTGAGATCAGGAGTTTTCTTGGTCTGGCCGGGTATTACCGTAGATTTGTTAAGGGGTTTTCCCGGATAGCTACTCCATTATGTAAATTGACGCGAAAAGGTGTCAAGTTTGTATGGGATAACCGTTGTGAGGCGAGTTTTAAGGAGCTCAAACAACGGTTGACTACAGCTCCAATTTTGACACTTCCCACCAGCAGTCGGGAGACAGTGATTCTAGCCGACAGGGGTTGGGTTGTGTTTTGATGCAAAATGGTCGAGTGATCGCCTACATTTCTAGACAGTTGAAGAAACATGGGGTGAATTATCCGACACACGATCTGGAGCTTGCGGCCATAGTCTTTGCATTGAAGATATGGCGCCGTTACTTGTACGGAGTGACTTGTCGGGTGTATACTGATCATAAAAGTCTGAAATATTTATTCACCCAGCGAGAACTTAACCTGAGACAGAGGAGATGGTTGGAACTCCTCAAAGATTATGATCTTGTCATTGATTATCATCCGGGCAAAACTAATGTGGTTGCTGATGCCTTGAGCCGGAAATCAGCTTCATCGTCTCAGGAGAACAATACGGCATACCTCACTTGTTTGATGGGACTCCGAGATTTGGGAGTCAGATTGGCTAGTGATGATTAGGGCACTCTGCTAGTCAGGTTCGAGGTCAGGCCGACGCTATTGGACCGTATTAGGGAGTTTTAGGGTACTGATACCGAGTTCCAGGCTCTTACTGAGAGAGCCCGTAGAGGTGATATAGATGATTTCAGAGTCCGTAGTGATGGACTTCTGACTTATCGAGATAGAATGACTATACCCGCCGATGAGGATCTCTGCAGGTCCATATTAGAGGAGGCACACTTCTCGGCCTATGCCTTGGATAGTACCAAAATGTATCGAACTATTTGGGGTAGCTATTGGTGGCCAGGTATAAAAAGGGACATTGCGGAGTTTGTATCTAGATGTTTAGTCTATCAACAGGTGAAGGCTGAGTATTAGAGACCAATGGGTTTACTATAGCCTCTTCCCATTCTCGTATGGAAGTGGGAACATGTGACTATGGACTTTATTATGGGATTGCCACGGACTCGGCCAGATATAATGCCATTTGAGTGGTAGTCGATCGACTCACCAAATCAACCTATTTCATACCGATGCGCAGCGACTCTCCACTGGAGACATTGGCACGTCTGTACATTGATGAAATAGTCAGACTGCATGGGGTTCTTGTGTCCATAGTCTCGGATAGAGATCCGAGGTTCACTTCTCAATTTTGGCCCAAGCTGCAGGAAGTTTTGGGCATACGGCTCAGTTTTAGCACAGCATATCACCCACAGACAGATGGTCAGTCAGAGAGGACCATTCAGACGCTCGAGAATTTGCTTCGGGCTTGTGTTATGGATTTTCGGGATAATTGGAACAGGCATTTACCGCTGGTGGAGTTTGCATATAACAATAGTTATCAGTCCAGCATCGGCATGCCACCCTATGAGGCACTTTACGATAGAAAGTGCCACACCCCGTTGTGCTGGGTTGAGGTAGGCGAAAGACGCCTTACTAGTGCTGAGTTAGTCGAGGAAACTAAGGAAAAGGTCAGGGCGGTCTGCAAGCAATTAAAAGCCGTCCAAGACAGACAGAGGGTATATACGGATCAGAGACGCCGACCCTTAGAGTTTAGGGTGGGTGATATGGTATTTTTGAGGATTTTTCCCTTGAAGGGACTCATTCGATATGCACAGTACGGCAAGTTGAGCCCCAGGTACATTGGCCCGTTCCGTATCCTCAGTAGGGTTGGGAGCATGGCATACAGACTAGAGCTACCAGACGAGTTATCACGAATCCATGATATCTTCCATGTATCAGTATTGAGGAAGTACATCCCCGATCCTTCGCACATTTTGGAGCCTCAGCCAGTAGAGGTACAAGAGAACTTGAGTCTACCTGTTCAGCTGGTTGCCATACTTGACTAGCAGATCCGACAGCTATGGAACAGGGAGGTATCTCTTGTCCGAGTGCTATGGCGCAGCGATCAGGTCGAGGAAGAGACCTGGGAGCCCGAGGAGACTATGAAGAGACAACACCCCCAGTTGTTTGTTGTTTAGCTTTTTTTAGTTTCGAGAACGAAACTTATTTTTAGGGAGTTAGAAAATGTAACTTCGACACTCGATGCCCGAACAATGTATATTGGTTTTGAAATATATATATACATTAAAAAAAAAAAAGAAAACAGCGGAGTACTGCGTTTTGAGACAAAACGCAACACCCCCAATTTGGGATTAGGGCTTTTAGTCCTAATCTTTCCCTTTCTCTCTCTCTCTCCCCGACTCTTCATCTCCCCCGCCACTCTCTCTCTGTCCGTTCCTCTCTCGCGGCCTTGCTTTCCTCCGCCACCACCATCGCCGTCGCGTCTCCCTCTTTCTTCGTCTTTCTCTCACTTTCCCTCTCTCTCTATCCTTCCCTCTCAGTTTCTCTCTCTCTCTCTCTCTCCACTATTCACTCTCTCGCGATCTCCCTCTCGGTCTCCTCCGTTGTGCGCCACCACCGCGAGCGCTAGAGCACGCTTCAGCGCGGATAGCGCAGAGCATTACGCGCTCTCCCGAGAGCGAGCGTGTACTGTGCGCTCTCCCGAGCGTGAGCGCGCACTGCGTGACCCTCTGTGCAAGCGTTAGCGTGCCTTTGTACAAGCCAATGTGCCCCTGCATGAGCGCCAGCATTTCCCAGCACGAGCGCGAGCGCGCTCCAGCATGCGACCCACTGTGCCAGCGCGCGTGCCTCACAGCGCGCCAGCCCGCGGGCCCTAGCGCGCGAGCGCATAGCCCGCGAGCCCATTGCGGCCTGCTAACCTGCGAGCACACTTCGGCCTGCTGACCCGAGAACCCACCAGCGGGCCAGCCCGCCAGCCCACCGGCCCTCGAGCCCGCAACCGGCTCTTCTTTGAGAGCCATCTGCCATGCTCGCAGAAATCCTTCACTGCAGGTAACGGCTGTGTTAGATATGATTTGTGTTAGAAATTGATTTAGTCACTAACGTGATTTCAAAATTGAAAATATTATAGGTTTTAAATTAATCTGATGGGCGAACGAAAGCTAGATCTGCAACCCGAGGGACCCTACGTGAGGATTTCTAACTTACTCGATTTATTTGGATGAATTTAGGGTAAATTAGAGTAAAAGTGTATTGCATATGTTAGGATGAATGTTAGAATAGATTGAAATGCATTGTTTGACATTATATGAAATTAATTATATCAAATATAGGATTTTATACAAATTGAGCTATTTTGGATGATAGAATCGTACGGAGTTGATTCGAATAACTTCTCCTAAAGTTGATTTGACGAATGCTTAAAAACATTCTGAATTTGGGATTTTAGTTTATGGATTGATACAGTCTTTTCATGATAAATTTTCCTGCATATAGGAAATTAAAATACGTCTATATTATGAAAATAGACTTCGACACCTTGAAAATAGAACGAAATTGATGACATTGGTGTATATTTATAAATTGAAGAATTTAGGGTTTGTACGAACTTAAGGAAAATGATAAACCCTGAAAATAGTCAGAAATTTGATGAAAATCGTGATGACTTGATTAGGTTAGCTTTCTTGGTGATTCGATTGATGGGAGCTTTGATTCTACGGGTTGTGATTTTATTAGGGAGTGCACTATCCTCCCCAAAACGGTGAGTGAGATTTATTTCAATATTTTTGTTTAATGTGTAAACGCTGTTTTAACATATTTGATAAATGAACATGATTTGTAGCATGCTTGAAATGTTTTGACTAGTTTTGAAATTGATTTTGTGAACCGATGGAGTGTCCAAAAACTGTGTTGAAATATTAAAATTATGCATCCATGTGGTTGAAATGTATAATGTGCCATTTTATGCTATATGTTGCATTTGGTTCATGAATCTGATTTCGGCATATTTTGATACGATTTTGGATTTGGCCTTGAGGGATTTGGTGTATATTGTTCCGTAGCTACGAAGGACACCGTGAGAGGCGTTTTGGTGGCGTCCAGATATGCCTAGGCCTGGGGTATCCCATGAGTTGTCGTGATTTTTATTAACGACACGGTACTAACCAGGTTGAACCCGAAAGGGGGAGGATTTGGATGCTCTCTCCAATTCTAGCGCCTGGACGAGGTCTGTTGCCAACGCCGGGGTAGAGAGCACTTTAAATAAACTTGCATATAACACCCCCGGTGCGCCTATCATAGGTCGCGGTAGACCTCTGTCAGGATATTTTTGGCTAGCAGCTCTATGATTTTAGTGACAGTGCTTTGGATGCATATTTGACTTGAAAATGCGTGCTAATGATATATTGTTGAAATGAAAAGTATGATGATTTGAAATATGATTCGTATACTTATGCTTTGGCACTCTAGTTTCACACTTCATATTAGACGATTGCATTGACCCACTTACTCACTGAGTATTCTTTCTTGAGTACTCACCTCTCGTTTCCCTTCTTGTTTCAGAAATAGTATTTGACAAGGAGCGTTACTTTTAGGACGCTCAATATCATTGGAAGATCTTGTTTGGATTTGAGAAGTCATTATATATTTCTGCTGCAAAATTTGTATTGGTAATGTATATGCATTTTGAGATCTATAAATGACCATTATGTAATTCTTGGAAGACTGTATAAATATGGACATTTAAATTATGAAACTCTCATGTCATTCTATAACATTGCATTGAGACATTTCTTATTCGTTGTGTATGTACTTGAGAATGTGTTATGTCTTAGAAGTGTACTTTAAGATCGTTCGGTGCCACCTCTAAATCACAGGAGGGGCGACTGACGGCTGTCCATGCCTTTGACGGGGGCATGGCAGTAGAGGTCTGTGGCTAGGTTGTTGGAAATTTGTATAGTTTTGCGTTATTCTAGATGTTGGCTGTAGGATTGGTTGATTTTGGAGAGGCTGGGATGACAATTTGTTTATTTTACAGGATGGTTGTGATTTATACATGATTAATTGTACTTGGGAGATCTCCTAAATATGGGGAGGTTCTGCCTGATTTTCTGTAAAAATACAGCCGACATTCAGGACAACGGGCGGCTATTTACGATCCCAGTCCGGGACGTGATATTATCAATATTATATAATTTTATATAAATTCTAAAAAAAATAACAGTTATTTAATTTACAAATTTAACTTTTTAACATTCAAAAATGATAACTCCACCATAAAATCTTTAATATTTTAGTCAAAATCAATTTTCTAATTTAATCAAATTTCTTTTTTTTTTCATGTCAAAATTTTTGTTTCTTTATTCCAATTTAATTATTTTTTTGACAAAAACAATTAATTAATTTTAGACAATCAAATTTGATCGAACGCTAAAAAAAATTATCGTTTTATTTCAAATTCAAAATGGCGGCAAGTGGTAATAAATAAAATTTATATAAACTATTTCATAAATAAATAAATTAAAACAATAAAAAATCTATATATTTAATTCAAAATCATCTAAAAAATATATATTGTTGTAATCAATTATAAATAATGAAAATAATGAAAAGTTGAATAAGAAAAAGATAAGAAAAAAAGGGTGTGAGGTGATTAGAAATAATAAAAAAACAAATAGCCAAATGAAAAAAATACAAAGAAAATGTAATATGAAAAAAAATAATTTTACTAGAAAATTTTGTTTTTTTTGATACAAACAAACAAATAATAGAGAAAAAAAATTTGAAGTTCAGATCACATGCCAGATGTCATATGTAATAGGTAATAATAATGGTCATGAAATAAGTTGTGATAAAAAAATTGGTGGTAACTAATGATAATTTTGAATGATACATGTCAGTTGGTTGTAGGTAAGTAAGTGGTAATAAGTGTAAGTAATGATAATTTTGAGTGATTCATGCAAGTTGGTGGTAGTAGATAAGTAAGTGGTAATTAATAAATAACTAATAAAAAATATAGTAAATTTAGTGTTAAGAGAAATTTTGGATTTATAATGAGTTAAGAATTGTATAACAATTTTACAATTTTTTAACAAATTTTCTTTTTCCTTTTATTTCATTTTTTCTCTGCTCTTTTGTATGAATTCCTTCAAGCTTGATTTTCTTTGTTTCCTCAGTGTTTATCCTCATGTTGGATATCATCTCCGCATGGACCGTATTATGATAAGACATTAGAAATTTGAGAAAATATTCTTTTCTCAAGAAATTAAGATCCTGAATGCATTTGCATAAAATGAAATAATTAATAATTTTAATACAAATACAATAAAAATTGAAATAAGGTGTGAGAGAACATACTTATTGATTTGGTGTATTTAAAAATATTCCCGATTCCTATATTTCCAAAAGCTTATAACAAATATTTCACAATCATTTTTTATATATAAAAATTATTTTAGGTAGGTATTATCATAAAATCAAAATTATATAGTAAATTGTATCAAACTTACGTGTTAGGCTGCTATGGAAGTTCAACACGAACAATGTTGGAAATATGGAAAGAATTTCCATAAATCATTTCAATACAATTTTTCTGAAAATTAATGAAAATATTATAGTTTATAATTGAATAAAATTTGATATTTAAATATATTAAGTAATAATTACATGAAAGTTTGAAAGTTTGGAAGTTAATATCTTCATGACCTCTATAACCGGAGTCTAGGTAGTACATAATTTGATTGTGTAAAGTATAACAAAACCAATGTTCCTTGAAAAGAACAGGGATGAAAACTTGAAAAAATAATTTATTAATATATATGCTATTAACAGAAATGTATAATAGTGTCTAATGCTAAAGTACTCACTAGGTTACACAATCGATAGTCGAATCCATGTACTTCCTTAAACAAACAATTATCAACCATTGAAATATCCCAGTTATTTTGATTCTCACACGCAGAAATGACAGACATCTACATTAGAAACCATAACATCTACATGAGAAAACTATGATTAGACTGCATTAGACTATGTGAGAAAAGAAAATAATGCAAGGAGTATATGTGTATATGAATATAATAAGTAGTCTAATAAAACAAAACTATGGTGGCAATTGACACTTAGGTGTTGAGGAAAGATTAAGTATATATGAAAGAAGATGAAAACATAAATAAATATGAACAATACTGACAGAAAACCATAATGGCAAAACGCATCTAGAGAAAGTGCAGTAGGTGATGTGAAGCAAACGTATGTAGCAATCCATAGTTTGCAAACATAATATTATATATTTATAATCATAATTATGCGATCATAATAATAGAAAGAAAAAATTGATAAATTCATACCAATGTGTCAATCCAATGAGGTGGTACCAATTCATAAGCATCGCTCCAGCACATGTAGTATCTATCAATATTACATAAAATTGTTCTATCGATTGTCAAAAAAATTAAATTTAGTAACATATATCACAATAATAACCAATGAGAACGATTATAACACTCTTACCTGTCATTATTTTTCATGGCTTTTCATCCATAAAAAAAGCTAAATATTTTCTTCTTCAAAAAAAAATATCTTAGGGTTAGCAAAGGGAAAGGGAAAGTTAGAAACTATAGAAAGTGTTGTATCCTTATCTTTCATTTCAGTTAATGTATTCACAACTCTATATAATTCAACATCATCATATCGGGGCTCATCTTCAGGCTCCTCAGGCCTCATACCTTTTATTCTCCAAACTATCCTCCAAACCATCTTGGCCTTTCTGCTGGTCCTCATTAAAATGACTGTCCTTACCCTTTGTTTCGTCTTCTTCCTTCTCTTCTTTCTCATCATCATATTCAGAGAGTTTGTGCAAGAAATCAAACTGGAGTTGTAGTAGATTTGAGTGAATTCAAATTAACTCCTTCAAAAAATTTTTAAGTTCCTGTTTTATACCAATTTTCAGCAAAATTGAGATCACAGAGTAAGCCATTGGTAAGTAACTACACTATGGTGAGATAGTAATGTTTGTAATTTTACCTTTTTTATTTTTTCTCCAGCCACTTCAACTGTTTCAACATTTTCAACAGTTTCACATTGGAAAATAAACCCTATAGTGAAATAACTCAAATTACATACAAAACAGATTCTAAACAAATATAAACAACTTAAATCAAAGTTCAGATTTCACGCAATACAATATAAACTTAACTTACATTTCCACACTCGAATCCTACTCTTCGATTTACGAGATCCTTCGGCCAATACTAAATAGGTTGTTTCGTTATCTGTCCTCCTAAATCACCAACTTTTACATTCTCAAAATAAAAAATCTGTGTACAAAACCAATATTATTATGGATATATTTATTAATACTAAATTATAGTATTTATAAAAAATGAATTAAATTATATTAAAAACTTACTATAAGTAAAAATAAATAATCACCGATTCCTATTTTATTCCTCTCTTCCTCCTCTCTTCTATTATTTATAAGACCTTTGAATTGATAGACACCATTGTAAGACAAATTTAACCCGATTGTATTGGTCAGCATTCTCCACATCAATAGTAGCATTGAGGTGTCTTGAAGTAAGGTAAACATTTATTGTATGACATAAAAAACATCCAAGAAGAAATAAAAGAAAGTATTGTTTAAACTTCAGAGAGGAGGCATCTTCCATCTGCATCTCTTGCATATATTGTTTTAATTGACTATGCTTAAGTTTTGAAAAGTTTTTTTTCATATCCTAGGATACAGTAAATGAACAATCCAAAACATCCCATTCTTTATTTGGGATTCCTAAAATTTGGCCCACATCTTCGACTATTAGCTTAAAATTCTAGTTTAAACCAATAGAAAGACGTTTTTCTATAGGTTCAAATCTCATCATCAATTCTTCACATAATTTTCAACTCAGTGTATCACAACTAAGTTTCAAAAGGTTATCAAATCTCATATTTTTAACTATAACTTTCATATCATCGGTAAGGGTAGAAAATAACTCTTTTACTTGCTTAGGAGAGCATCTTATTTGAATTTGTATTGTGGTCTTTACGCTTGTACCAATCAATGTTGTTTCATACTTTGTTGCTTTCCTCCTCCTCCCACGTCTATTAAAAAAATCACATTTAAAAACTTGCATTAAAAACTTTATTCAATTCAAAATATATATAATCAAAATATAAATAATAATAATAATAATAATAATAACTAATGGTTATCGGAAGAAAATGCTTTGTGATTTTCTTCTTGGACTCCTTTATGAGAACATGCAAAAGAAATTCAAAATTAATTTAAATTAAAAATTTTTTTACATTTAAAATCATAAATCACATAAAAATAAATTAATATAAATTTTAAAAAATTAGTAAGAACTAACTAAATTATAACTTAATTAATTTAAAATTAAAACTTAACTCACCTTTTCTCGGATGCCTCATTGCTGGTGTTTCTTACTGTCTTTCATTTTTTTCTTTGTTTTTTGATTTTTTTTTCAAATCTATCAAGAGTGGAAATCTCCTTCTCAATCACAATGGCAATGAACCAACCAGTTCTTCTTTCTTCTTTCTTCTTTCTTCTTTCGTAGCAACTTGAAGTCTAAAAATTTTCAAAAAAATAAAATATTAAAATGTTAAGTTTCCCACCGTTAGATCAAATGTTAGTAATTCGAGATAATTTTAGTCGTCGTATATTATGTTGATATTATCTGAAAAGACAATGGCCTGCAAAATTTGAAACTCTGACAACAAAACCCAACCATTAGATTTAAAACTCCCAATAACAAAACCAACAATTGGATTTAAAACTTTATAAATTATCGTGTTACCACTGCTTTCTATCCAATTACCATTGCTTACTGGTTAGTGCCCATTACCACTGCTTATGCTTGCTTACTTTCTTATTAGTTACTGCTAGTTACTATGGCTTACTACTGCTTACCATGCTGCTTGCTTACTAGTTACTACTGCTTACTACTTACCTACTATTACTTACTACATACCATTTACTACTTACTAATAATATATATGACTAATAATATATATAGATGACTAATATATAATTATATAATACCCAATTGAAGATAAGAATTCAATATAAAATAAACTTCCACAAATTATGAATGAGATTATAAAATAATTCTACATTATAAATTAATTAAATATAGATATAAATCTAATTACATAAAATTAATAATAATAATAATAATAATAATAATAATAATAGAGGATAATAATTTAATTATTAATTTAAAGAATGTATTATTAGTAAGCTAAGAGTTTTGAATAAACAAAAAAATTGTATATATATATATATATTCTATATTCTTATATATATTATATATGGTATATATATTATATATATTATTTATGGTATGTTAATGAAGTTGTGTGAAATTTTTATTATTTCTCTTGAATGCGCTCTACACCTCGCCTACACATATGTTCGCAATGAAAAAGGACAATTCATTTACATTTTCGTATGAAGTTCACTTGCATGCCATATGCAAACAAAAATCTAATCTATAGGAAGTTCACTTGCATGCCATATGCAAACAAAAACCTAATCTATAGCTATAGGTACATATTTGGACAACAAAAAAACTATCCATATTCATTTGGTGTTCACATGTGAGCTCGGCATATGCAAACCCATAATATCCATCTTGACCACAAACGAAACAAACAAACAAAAAAAAGTTACATTATGAACATTATCTTGACCATTTACAAAACAAACAAAAGAAAAAAAAATTTGCTCCAAGCAGATCTTGACCTTTCACAAAAAGAAACAAAAAAACAGTAATAAAGCTTCATTGCATAGTATTACTATTTGGAAATTTCTTGCCGACAACACTTCTTTCACTCTATCTCTCTCACTCACTCACACATATAACAATTATCCTTCTTTCACGCAAATTGTTATCATCATCAAACTCTCACACTAAACTCTCTTGTTCTTGTTCTCTCATGCCTCTTCTCCTTCTTCTTCTTCTTACCCTTCTCACTTTTCACATTTCACTCACAAATAGAAATGGGCTCTTGGAAAGGAAAATTTATCAAAGAATCAGAGCAATATAATAGAAGGGAGTTTCCATCTCTTAAAAGAAGCAAAGAATTTGACCAGGTATTTTCTCATTGGAATATTAGTGTTGGTCGTTTAATTGATTGGGAATTTTTGGAGAGTATAGATTTCAAGTACGGAAGTTTTTTAAAAGAAATATGTCATCGTTAGATTCTCAATCCAAAAAAAATTATGAAAACGTTGTGAAAATTTTTTATAATAATATGAAAAAAATTAATAGTGAGTATTTTATTGATATTGATAATGAAATTAATTCATGCTATTTTCAAACCTATTTTGATCGAAAAAATTGAAATGAACCCAAAAATGATATGTATAGAGGGTCATCTTCCATGGATGGATTATGAAGAATGTGCTTCATATTTGAAAAGTGATGTGTTAACAGACGCTCAAATTGTTTTTAATAATAATAGTTTAGAGAGTTTTAGTAAAAATGCAGCAGATTTAAATCTGCATGAAAGAATTCTTCATTTATTAATAGTACATGCCATTAAGCCACGCGGAGGTAATTATACATCCATTACTTGAGAAGATTTTTGGCTAATGGCACGTATTATTGAAAAACAAAATCCTGGTTTGCATTTCTTACTTCCGTATTTTACGATATCCATAATAGATTCAAATTCAAATTTATCATTTTGTACTGTAGTGAGAGATATTTTAAGAAGTGAATGAATAAGTTTGCGAAATGAAATAAATTTAAAATTAAGTTTTAAAAATTGTATAAATCATAAAATGTTGGTTAGAGCTTATTGGATTTATGAGAATGGTATTTGGATGAATCTAAAAAAAAAAAAAAAAAAAAAAAGAGGTTTAGAATACAGGGGAGAGTGTGAGACAATTGGCACATAAATGAATGTGGATGATGAAGTGAAAGTGGAAATGAATATAGATGAAGTGAATGTAGAAGCCGAGCCAAAACCAGAACATGTGAATGAGGAGACCGGTGAGAATGTAAGGTGGAATCAACTTTTAGAATTGATGCATGCTATGAAAACACAGATATCTAGTGTTGATGAGAAAGTTGACCGTCTTGATCACAGAGTTGATATTCTTGATCAGAAAGTTGATTGTCTTGATTAGAAGTTGAAAGATATGGGAGGAAAATGGGAGAAATGAGAGGTAACTTCACTGAATTCAAGAACCACAATTACCAATAGCATCTAAAAATGTCCGTTGACTTGATGAACATGACTAATGATATAGAAGTTAATACTAATTTTATTTACTGTATTAAAGATCATTTACAACTGGGTAGAGTTCCTTTGAGATTGAGTATGCCTTCTTCCTCTCATCCTGCAATTGAAACCAGTGGAGCATCACCTCCTCCTCCACCCTCAAGCAACCCATTTACTCTACGTCCATTCGGATCATTCGGTTCACCTCCAAGGGTGTTTGGTTCATTCAGTTCACCTAACCAGACTAATTCATTTGACGTTTGAGATGTTATGAAAGGAGTATCACCATCGCCCTCACCGTCTGGGAGTGCAAGTGCATCAACTTCGGATACCAGCAAAGAGAAAGGAAAAAAAATTAGACCTAAAGTCCAATTTCCCTAGGTTCCCATTATTTTTCTTTTTTTTTCTTTTCCAAATTCTGGTGATTTTAATTATTTTTTCCTTTTTTTACTTTTTCTTTGTTGCTATTATAGCATTAATGCAATATTAATGTAATGTAATGATATATATGTGTATATATTATTATAGAGTGTGATTCTTAATTTTTAATTTCTTTTTTTTCCATATTTTCCCATTTTTTTTAAAATATGGGATTTCTGGAGTACAAGCACATGGTCGTGCCCGCACGTGGGCGCGAGGTACGCTTCATTTCCTTAATATTAATATTATAATGATTTTTAATTATATAAATATATGAAATTTTTTTAAATTCTTAATATTATTATTTCAAAATTATGATGATATCAAATTATTATTTCATAGTATATATTTTATTAATTATCATATATATTAGTTTTTGACTTCCAAACAACTCACAATTAACTAACTAACAATGATAGACTTAATTTGGTAGAGTTAAACTGTGCTCGAAACAATTTTCTTTTTTTCTCTTCCTTTAGCTTACTCTAAACAAGCAAAAACTTTTTTGGTGTCATTAGCAAAATTTTTTTGGCACTAAACTTACGTTGATTTTGGCGCCAATGTTAACACAATTTTCACAATATCACTTATCGCTTATCTCATTTATTTATCTTCACTTATTTTTTTCTTTTTTTCTTTCACAATCATTTATTTCTCTTATTTTTTCTAATATGTTTCGTTTTCAATTCCTCTTTATTTCTTTTATTTCTCTCTTCGCTTTTGCAATTTTCTCATGATGGATAGGAGATGGATGTATTCTAAATCAAGAGCAAATGATGAATATATCAGGAGATTAACATTTTTCTTGAATTTGCATTTGAAAATTTTCAATCGATTGATGGGAAGATATCATGTCCTTGTGTTAAATGTTTTAATACATTAAGATTTCATATATACACAGTATTCAATCACTTATTACGTCATGGCTTTCAACATGGATATAAGAAGTGGATGTATCATGGAAAGGGTAATAAAGAGAATAATAAAGAGAACATTTAAAATGGATCTAACAACTTTGATATTCTTTTTGACCATGATATGTTTGGCATGTTACATGATACATTCACACATTTATTTCATGATTCTTCCTTCAAAAGTTCTCATCAACCAAATTCTCATGCATCGATGATGGACAAATCAACTTCAGATTCAGATAAGTTTCATGATTACTTGAAAATGCCAAAAAACCCATATATCCAAAATCAAAATACAGTCTCCTTACAACTATTATATCTTTATATCATTTAAAGTGTTTGTCTAGGTGGATGAACAAATCTTTTTCATTATTGTTATAGTTTTTGAGTGAATTATTGTCTGATGAAAACATATTGCCAAATAGTTGTTATGAAGTGAAGAAAACTATTTCAGCTTTAGCGTTGAGATATGAGAAAATACATGCTTGCTCTAACGATTGTATGTTGTACCGGAAAGATAGATCCAAAAATGATGCATCTTATCTGTGTGGTACTTCTAGGTGAAAACTAAATGGAGATGGAGATCAAGATATTAATAAAAAAATGGCTGTCAAAATATTGAGATGGTTTCATTTGATTCCTAGATTGCAAAGACTATTTACATGTAGTCAAACTGCTTGTTTGATGAAATGGCATCATGATAAGAGAACAAAGAATGGACCTTTAAGACATCCAGCAGATTCTCCTGCATGGAAGGAGTTTGATTTCCTATACCCTGCCTTCTCTTCTGATCCAAGAAATATTCGATTAGGGTTAGCAGCTAATGGTTTTAATCCATTTAAAACAATGAATATTACACATAGTACTTGGCCAGTGCTCATCATACCATATAATCTACCACCTTGGTTGTGCATGAAATCAACAAATTTCATACTGACATTACTTATTCCTAGTCCTAAAAATCCTAGCGACAAGATAGATGTATATATGCAACCACTAGCAGAAGAATTGAAAGAGTTGTGGAATAAAGGAGTAGACACTTATGATTTTTCAGTTGGTGAAAGATTTAAAATGCATGTAGCACTGTTATGGACTATTAATGACTTCCCCGCATATGCTAATCTGTCTTGATGGAGTACTAAAGGTAGATTTGCATGTCCAGTATGCAGATTTGATACATGTTCTCAATAGTTATGTCATGGCTGAAAGTATTGTTATATGGGACATCGAAGATGGTTGGAGTCAACTCATCCATTCAGGTATAATAAATATTCTTTTGATGGGACAGAAAAATTTAGAGTTCCTCCTAAGCAATGATCTGGAACCGATGTATTGCGAGAGTTAGATGGAATTGACTTAACAAGTCCCAATAATATGCATGGATGGAAAAAAAAAGAGTATATTGTTTCATTTGCCTTATTGGAAAAATGTTTTATTTAGACATAATATTGATATGATGCACACCGAGAAAAATTGTTTTGATGTAATTATTGGTACAATTCTTGGACAAGAATGAAAATCTAAGGATAATTATAAGGTCAGACTTGATCTTGAAGAGATGTGGATAAGAAAGGATCTACATACACGAAGATCAAACTCTACAAATATATTTTTACCTAAGGCATGTTACCAAATGATCTTCCAGGAAAAAAGATATATTTCTCAAGGTTTTGTAAAGCTTAAAACTTCCAGATGAGTACTCTACAAACAAACATCTCTAGATGTGTTCAATTGAAGTAGCGGAAGTTAATAGGTCTCAAAAGTTATTACTGTCATATTTTAATGCAAGAATTTATTCCTATAGTAATTTGTGGATCATTGCCAGACAATATTAAGCAAACATCTCTAGATGTGTTCAATTGAAGTAGTGGAAGTTAATAGGTCTCAAAAGTTATTACTGTCATATTTTAATGCAAGAATTTATTCCTATAGTAATTTGTGGATCATTGCCAAACAATATTAGCTCTCTTATCATTAAAATTTGTAATATTTTTAAATGTCTTTGCTCTAGGGTTCTTGACCCATGAGAACTAGAGCAATTGGAGGCAGCAGTTCCACAAATTATGTGTGACTTTGAAAAAATTTTTCGTCGTTCATTTTTTACCAGCATGATACACTTGATCGTGCATTTGACAACTGAAGCAAGGATTGATGGACCAGTGACATATAGGTGGATGTATCTAATTGAAATGTTTGTTTTATTTTGATCACTTATTTTATTTAACAATTGTATACATATAATGTATATATATGTATGCAGATATTTGCTTCAACTCAAATCCTATGTACGTAATAGAGCACGGCCTAAAGGTTCTATTACGGAAGGTTACTAGCAAATGAGTGCCTGCTGCTTTGTTCAAGATATTTAGATGGGGTTGAAACAAGGTTTAATCATATATTACGGAACGATGACAACCATATTATGTTTGAGGAAAATAAGTCAACTTCAACCACTATTGGAAGGCCTTTGGGAAGAACTATTAAAAGACAAAAAGGAAAAAGAAAAAGAATATTCCGAATTCGTTTCGATGAGAAATCATTACAGCAATGTCATAGATACATACTATTTAATAGTGACTCAATTGTCTCCTTTAGAGTGTAAGTATACATTGTAGTATATTTTTAAATATTAGACTCTAATATTATATTATGTAATTATATAATTATATATGTATTGTTTCTATTTGATATAGGGAACATATGCAATATGTCCGAAGAACAAATCGTGGAAAGAAATTAAACACTTTCCAAATTGATAAACTTCATAGTAAAGACTTCATTACCTGGTTTACTCATCGTGTAAGTATCAATATTTAATTTTTTTTTTTATTATTAATTTCTTCTAGTTAATCTTAGAATATTATTAATTTCTTCATTTCTTTTTTCAAGTTACGAATCCAAAATACCCCGAAGAGATTACTGATGAAATTAAATAGATTGCTCATGGACCAAATCCATTGGTTAGAAATTACAATGGATAAGTAATCAACGGATATCGATTCCATTTAAAAGATCGGAAGAAATGCCTTTAGACTCGGAATTCAGGTATTGTGGTAGCGGTGGATGATATTAGTTATGCAAGTGTTAGGGATAAAATACCCATTCAAGCTAAAGTTAATTATTATAGAATATTACGGCAAATTATTGAAGTAAACTATAATGAAATGTATACATTTGTGTTATTTTGGTGTGATTGTGTTGACGTGCAACGAAGATGCAAGAAGGATAGATTTGATACAACACTTGTAAATTTTTCATATCTCAATCATACAGGTGTGGATTTGATGGATGATCCTTATGTATTGGCATTTCAGGAAAAGAAGGTATTTTATGTAGTGGATGAAAGAGACAAAAAATGGCTTGCTGTAAAGCATGTTAAAGTTAGAGATGAATTTGACATGGGTGATGAAGTAAACCTGAATTTAGAAAGTAACCCTTCAAACAATCAGCAAATGTGGGTTCTGAGTAATATTGATGAAGACAAAGTGAATGTATCAATAGACATGAATGTTGATGATGATATTGATAAAGTAGGATGGGATGAATATTTGTATGAAATATAATTTTGTTAAATTATATAATCATTGTTTTGTTTTCTCCATCTAATATACTGTAATAAATGGTAATGATAATATGTAGTGTACAGAAATAGTAAGAAGTGATAACAAGTGATATTGATCATGTGAAATGATATGAGTATAATAGATGGTAACAAATGGTCACAAGTGGTAATAAGTAATAACTGATATTTCTTGTCACGCCCCAAACCGGGTTTGTGAGCAGCCGCCCGTTACGCTGGATGCCGGCTGTATTTTTATAGAAAATCGGACAGAATCTCCCTATATTTCAAAAATCTCTCATGTACAATTTAACCTGTTTATTCAAAATCAACCTATCAAATAACAAATGGTCATCCCAACCTCTCCAAAATCAACAAATCCCACCACAAACATCCAGGACAACACAAGACTATAAAATTTCTAGTAGTGTTAGCCACAGACCTCTAATATCATGCCCAACTAGAGTATGAGTAGTCGCCACACCAAGCGATTCTAAATATTTTTATAAAATGTACAACAAATTTCCCAAGTTAACATTTCAAATATTTACAAGTGTCTCAATGCAAATGAAATGAGTCTACATGAGAGTTTCATGAATAAATATCCATTACTTATATAGTCATCCCATAAATATATACACGGCCAATTACAGACCTCAATATCAAGATCTTGCAGGATCGAAATAAAGTAAGAATCTCATCTTTCAAATTAAACTTAAAGCTTACCGTAGTAAATACCAAATCCACCGAAACAATCAAAACTTTTAGAACCAGTAACATCGCTCTATCACAATAATCCTGTCTGAGAAAGAAAAAGAGAGGGGTGAGTATCAGGGAAGATACCCAAGGAGTGAGGGAGGTTAATATCAAACATAAATAGTGTGAGTGAACCATTAGAGTGTCAAATAACATTTTCCGTAAGCAAAAATTCATAATTGTAACGAAACATAATATGTGCCGAAATATAAATTCATTTAATAAATCACACGATATCATACATATATGCATCCGTATCAAACATCTTTTTCAAAAAATCCTAAGATCCCATCGAAAACACTTCCGTCTCAGTTTGGCTGAAACACAAACGAAAGCCCGCCAAGGGTTTTTCCATCATGTTTCAAAACATACCCCCTTCCTTGGCGTTGCGTCGTGCCCCACCGGGGTGCAACAGATATAATCCAACCTACCGCAGAGGGAGACACGTCTGTCTCTCCTGCCAAATATAATCCAACTCTCATCCACGTTGCCCTGTCGGGTCACGTCATGGGAGGAATGACTATAGCCATTAATCATGTACAAGCACCAATCATTTCGCAAACATCACATAACTAGCAGGCATCCAACCCGCATATTTTATCAATACATTTCAAATTTGTGTGCCGATACATGTCATCAAATCATTTTAAATCAACATGCTAATGCAATGGTAAAGTAGAAAACATTCTAGTTCTCAAATAATGGCACGACATTGATTCATTTCAAACCATGAATGCATAGTCATTGGAAGTATAAATTTACGACACTCCAAATGTCACAAAGCAAATTTTGAAATTTAATACCACACATCGAGTCAATGCATATCGAAATCATGTTTTATAAAAAACACGGCAGAAAAACAAATTCACTATTTTATGCAAGAGATTAGAGTTACACTCACCTTTCTTGAGAGGGTTGTCATTCCCTATTTTCAAAGCAAATCCAATCTGACTTCTCGAGTCTCCCAAAAGATTTCCCTAATCAAATCATCACAATTTAATATCAAATAAAAGCCTAATAAGGGATTTTCTATTTTTCTTTCCAATTTAATACAACCTTAATTTACACAATCTCCTTTCTACATTCCCGTTTCATCAATTTTGAATCATTTGACGAACCAATGATCAAATTTTCCTGACTCAGTTACCTGCGCATAGGTTCGTGGGCTTGCGGGTTAGTGGGCTTCGCGGGCTATAGTAGGCTCGCAGGCTGTTTGCGCTTGTAGGCTGCTTGCGCTCGCAAGCAGGTGCGCTGTGGTGCGCTCACACTGTGGTATGCTCATGCGCTTGTGCTTGCGCGGTGGCGTGCTGGCAGAAGGTCGCGCTCAGTGGCACGCTTACTCAAGGAAGCTCGAGCAGCGGAGTGCTCGCATGGGGAAGATCACGCTGCAGCGTGCTCGCGGGAAGGTGGTGCTCGCAGGAGGGAGGAGCGACGGAGGGTGGCGTATTCGGTGGAGAGAGAGAACGACAGCGAGAGGGAGAAAGGGAGAGTGAGAGAGAGAGAAAGAGAGATTGATAGAGAGAGAGTGTGAGACCGAGGAAAAGAGGGAGCGACAGTGAGAGAGTGAGAAATGGTGGAACACGGCGACAGTGGGTGGCGATCGGTTGCGGCAGCGGTGGAGGAGGAAGAAGATGAGGCAGCCGCGGGAAGAAAGTGAAGAGGCGGAGAGAGAAGGAGAAGGAGAGAGAGGAAGAATTAGGGCTTTAAGCCCTAATTCGATATATATATATATATATATATTATATATATTTTTATTTTTATTATTATTATTATTATTAGTAGTAGTAGTAGTATATGTATTTTTATTTAGATAAATAGATTTATAAATAAATAATTGAGTAAATAATTAAATTAATAAATGAAAAATATATTCTTCACATCACGAATTAGAATACAGATACTTTGAATATACAAAAGAATTTGAATTAAAAACTCCAAAATCAAAAATCAATATAATTAAAATTTCTCTCTATGTATATAAACTGAGAAATATTTTATTTAATTTTGGAACGGGAGTACAAAAGTATGGCACCATAGAGTCGGCGATACATTTTCTAATCCCCTAAAAACAAGTTTCGTTCTTGAAACTAAAAGAAAACTATACCGCAAACAAATAGGGGTGCTGTCTCTTAATAGCCTCCTCGGGCTCCCAGGTTTCTTCCTCAACTTGATCATTCCTCCACAAAACTCTGACTAAAGAAACTTCTTTGCTTCGCAGCTTTCTGACCTGCAATCTAAAATATCTACGGGCTGAATTGGAAGACTAAGATCCTTTCGTAACTCAACAGCTGGAGACTCAAGTAATGAGAAGGATTGGCCAAGTACTTCCTGAGTACTTAGACATGGATGACGTCGTGAATACGGGATAATTCATCTGGCAGCCCCAATCTATATGCTATACTCCTGACCCTCTCAAGGATACGGAAGGGCCCAATATATCTGTGGCTTAATTTACCCCGCTGCCTGAACCGTATAACGCCCTTCCAAGGAGATATCCTCAAGAAAACCATATCTCCAGTGGCAAACTCAAGAGGTCGCCTCCTACGATTGGCATATGCCTTCAGTCTGTCCTGAGCGGCTTTCATCCGCTCATGAATGACCTTTATTTTATCCTTCGTTTTCTCAATCAACTCAACACTGCTGAGACATCGCTCCCTGATCTCATCCCAGCATCTCGGGGTGTGACACTTCCTGCCATACAGTGCCTCATATAGTGGCATACCTATACCGGCCTGATAGCTATTATTATATGCAAATTCGACTAGTTGAAGGTGCTGATCCTAACTACCCCAGAAATCCATCACACATCCTCTCAGCATGTCCTCAAGGGTCTGAATGGTCCTCTCTGACTGACCATCTGTCTGCGGATGATAGGCCGTACTAAAATTTAGTCTTGTATCCATTGCCTCCTGTAACTTAGGCCAAAACCTAGATGTGAATCTAGGATTTCTATCTAACACTATCGATACAGGTATTTCATGAAGTCTAATAATAGTGTCAATGTAGAGACGTGCCAACACTTCTAAAAAGAAATCGACACGAATAGCAATGAAGTGCACAGACTTCATAAGTTTATCTACAATCACCCATACGGCTTCATGCCGTACTGAAGTCCGAGGCAGTCCCATCACAAAATCCATCGTGATATGTTCCCACTTCCACTCACGAATTGGGAGGGGCTACAATGTACCAACCGGCCGCTGATGTTTGGCCTTCACCTGCTAACAAACTGAACATTTAGCCACAAAATCTACGATCTCCCTTTTTATCTCGGGCCACCAATAACTATCTCGGATAGTCCGTTATATTTTTATGCCACCCGGATGCAAGGCATAAGCGGAGGAATGAGCCTCCTCAAGGATAGCCTTACGAAGATCGCTGTCTGCGGGAATGTAAACCCGCTCTCTGTATACAACTAGTCCGTCATCACGGACTCGGAAGTCTCCACTCTCGCCTCTGCTGATCTTCTCAAGAATACTCTGGAGCTCCTCATCTGACCCCTGAAGCTCTTTAATGCGATCAAGCAAAGTCGGCCTCACCTCAAATCGAGTTAGTAGTACTCCTTGATCATCACTAGTCAAACTGACTCCGAGTGTATGGAGTCCCATCAAGCAAGAGACTTAAGCACTCTCTGTCATAGTAGAGGGAGAAGAGGAGGATGATGACTTTCAGCTTAATGCATCTGCCACCATATTTGTCTTTCCCAAATGGTAATCAATGATAAGATCGTAGTCTTGCAATAACTCCAACCATCTCCTCTGTCTGAGGTTCAACTCCTGTTGGGTGAACAAATACTTTAGACTTTTGTAATCCGTGAATACCCTGCAGGTCACCTATAAAGATAATGCCGCCATATCTTCAATGTGAAGACTATGGCTGTCAACTCCAAATCATGTGTCGGGTAATTATCCTCATGTTTATTCAGTTGTCGCGATACATAAGCAATAACCCGACCATCTTGCATCAGAATACAATCCAATCCCTGTCGGCTAACATCACTGTACACTGTATACTCCCGACTACTAGTGGAAATGGCTAAAATAGGAGCAGATGTCAACCGTTATTTGAGCTCCTGAAAGCTTGCCTAACAACGGTCATCCCAAACAAATTTGAACCCCTTCCGGATCAATTTCGATAACGGAGCAGCTATTTGGGAAAATTTCTCTACAAATCGGCGATAATACCCGGCTAAATTGAGAAAACTATGGATCTCGGTAACTGTCTATGGCTGCTCCCACTTCAATATAGCCTTAATCTTTCGTGGATCAACATAAATACCTTCCGCGGAGACAATGTACCCCAAAAATCCTATCTGTTTCAGCCAAAATATACATTTCAAGAATTTTGCATATAGCTGGTTCTCACGGAGTATCTGTAATACCACTCGAAAGTGTTGAACATGATCTTCATCACTCCGTGAATACACCAAGATGTCATCAATAAATACGATGACAAACCGATCCAAGAAATCATGGAAGACTCGGTTCATCAAATCCATAAAAGCAGCTAGGGCCTTAGTCAACCCAAATGGCATGAGTAAAAACTCATAGTGGCCGTATCGGGTGCGAAAAGCTGTCTTGGGCACATTTTCGGCCCAAATCCTCAACTGATGATAACCCGAACGGAGATCAATCTTTAAAAAAATCGTAGCTCCCTGTAGCTGATCAAACAAATCATTTATACGTGATAGGGGATATCTGTTTTTTATGGTGGCTTTGTTCAACTGCCTGTTATCCACACAAAGCCAAAGTATACAATCTTTTTTCTTTACAAATAACACCGGAGCGCCCCAAGGCGAAGTACTCGGACGAATAAACCTCTTGTCTAGGAGTTCTTGCAACTGAATCTTATGCTCTCTCAATTCCGCAGGCGTCATTCTATATGGCGGAATAGAAATAGCATTAGTCCCCTGTACTAGATCAATCTCGAAATTGAATTCCCGAACTGGTGGTAATTCGGCAAGCTCATCAGAGAATACCTCTGGAAACTCCTGCACCACAGGGACATCTTCAAGTCTCAGTCCCTCAATGGTGCTGTCGACAACATAAGCCAAATAAGCGGCACTACAACGGTGTACCAAGTGTCTGGCCTTCATAACAGATATAATACAGCGGGGTAATACTCGTTTTTCATCCAATAATACTAATAGTGGCTACTCGGACCTCCGAAACTCAACCTCTTTCATGAAACAATTCGCAGAAGCCCGGTTTTGACTCAGTTAATCCATCCCTAGGATGGTATCAAAATCCGTGATAGGGAGCGGAATCAGATCTGCCTTTAATATCGCCTCCCCAATACCGACCTCATAGCCCCTATAAACTGTATCTCGAATGATATGCTTGTCAAAAGGAGTGATTACCATAATCTCCTCATCAAGTGGCTAGAGAGGTCTATCAGAATGGCGACCGAACGTGTCACTCACATATGAAAAATTCAACTCAGTATCTATAAGAATACGGACGTCGATCCTAAATATTCGCATGGTACCTAAAGATAGGAAAAAGATTAAAGATATTTAGAATGCGAAGAAAAGTAGACATATTCATATATATATCAAACTAGTTAAGTTTTTAAAACTTTAACTAGTCAAAACTGTATATCGACATCATGATATACAAAAAGCTCATACAGAAAGTACAACAAAAGTACTACATTGAGGGATCTGTGGGAGGATTACCCATAATAACATCAGGGTTCGCTTGTGCGTCCTCCTGCGTCATCGCAAACACACGAGCCTCGGCCCTAGGCTGCTGTCACGACAGTCCTGGCACTGTATTACTCCTGGCTATAGTCTGAGGAGCTGTAAAAGCTGAGTGCGTAGGTGCCTCCTGCTGGCCTATGCCATAAGTGCTAGTACGACCCCATAAAGTTTGTCCTCGACTCAAATTTGGGCAGGCACCCTTAAAGTGATCTTGCTTCCCACACTAGTAGCAAGTAACTGGTACTATACATGCCCCATATGCATGGTGACTGCTACATCTGCAGCAGAAAGGTTGTCTCTATATAGTAGATTGTAAAGAGACCCTAGGGGCTGGTGCCTCAAAACCCTGTGGTCGAGGCCCCTGTCACGGTCCTGCTGGTCTGAAGCTAGAAGAACCTCCGGGATGTCCAAAACCCCTACCCCTCTTCGAAGACTGTCCACCCTGTGACCCAGTCTTCCTTTTCTGGAGACTCTCTCTCTGTCTAGCCTCAGCTCGAACAATCTCCTTTGTCCGATACGCTAAATCAATCACCTCTGATAGTGTAAAAGAGGGAGTTACCGTCATATATTTCCTGATACTCAATTGGAGGCCATCTTCAAACTTGAACCTCATCTGAGCTGGTGTAGCCATATCAAGGACAAAGGCCGCTAGTCGTTTGAGCTCAGTTTCGTACTCTGAGACTGATCTAGTCTCCTGGCGTAAGTGTAGACTCTCCATCCTCATGCGGTCTTGCTGGAATGGAGTGAAGTACCTGTAGTCGAACTCGCGTAGAAAGTCCTCCTATTGCAGGGTCTGTATAGCACTATCACGGATAGCCTCCTACCACGAGAGGGCATCTCCATCGAGGAATCTCTCAACAACTCTTAACCTGAGCTCCTCTGTCAACCCCAGATCAATAAGAATCCTATGAGTCCTATTGATCCAGTGCTTTATCGCTACGGCATCACTAGATCCTAAAAAGTTTGAGCACCGTTTCATTAGATAAAAGCAAGGATTAGGGTTGGTTAGTAACTAACCCCCTAAAAATAAAATTGAGTTACGGATCAAGACATATTAATTGCAAAATAATGGGATAGGTGCATCATATATCTTACCCTCTATAATAGATAAAGTTATATGCCTATGGCCATGTATGGAACTTTAAATGACTATATGAAACTCTCTAATGTATTAAGAACTTTTAATGTATTTGAGAAGACTTTTTATTACTATCATTTCTCTAACCTAGACACTCTGATACCAATAGAACTGTCACGCCCCAAACCGGGTTTGTGAGCAGCCGCCCGTTACCCTGGATGTCAGCTTTATTTTTATAGAAAATCGGGTAGAAGCTCCCCATACTTCGGAGGTCTCCTATGAACAATTTGACCTGTATATTCAAAATCAACCTGTTAAATAACAAATGGTCATCCCGGCCTCTCCAAAATCAACAAATCCCACCACAAACATTCAGGATAACGTAAGGCTATAAAATTTCTAGCAGTCCTAACCACAGATCTCTACTGTCATGCCCACTAGAGTATGAGCAGTTGTCACACCGAGCGGTTCTAAATATTTTTATAAAATATACAACAAATTTCCCAAGTTAACATTTCAAATATTTACAAGTGCCTCAATGCAAATGAAATGAGTCTATACGAGAGTTTCACGAATAAATGTCCATTATTCATACAGTCATCTCATAAATATATACACGGCCAACTACGGATCTCAATATCAAGATCTCGCAGGGTCGAAATAAAGTAAGAATCTTATCTTTCAAATTAAACTTAGAGCTCACCATAGTAAATACCAAATCCATCGAAACTATCAAAACTTTTAGAACCCGTAAGGTCGCTCTATCACAATAATCCTATCTGAGAAAGGAGAAGAGAGGGGTGAGTATCAGGGAAGATACCCAGAGAATGAGGGGGGTTAATATCAAGTTTAAATAGTATGGGTGAACCATTGGAGTGTCAAATAACATTTTTCGTAAGTAAAATTCATAATTGTAACGAAACATAATATGTGCTGAAATATGAGTTCATTTAATAAATCACATGATATTATATATATATGCATCCATATCAAACATCTTTTTCAGAAAATCCTGGGTCCCATCGAAAACACTTCTGTCTCAGGTTGGTCGAAACCTAGACGAAAGCTGGCCAAGGGTTTTTCCATCATGTTTCAAAACATACCTCCTTCCTTGGCATTGGGTCATGCCCCACTGGGTTGCAACCGGATATAGCCCGACCTACCGCAGAGGAGACTCGTCTGTCTCTCCCGCCAAATATAATCCAACCCACATCCACATTGCCCCGTTGGGTCGTGCCGTGGGAGGAATGACTATAACCATTAATCATGCACAAGCACCAATCATTTCGCAAACATCACATAACTTGTAGGCATCTAACCCGCATAGTTTATCAAAATATTTCAAATTCGTGTGCCGATACATGTCATCAAATCATTTTAAATCAACATGCCAATGCAATGGTAGAGTAGAAAACATTCTAGTTCTCAAATAATGGCATGACATTGATTCATTTCAAATCATGGATGCATAGTTATCGGAAGCATAAATTTATGACACTCCAAATGTCACAAAACAAATTTTGAAATTTAATACCACACGTCGAGTCAATGCATATCGAAAGCATGTTTTATCAAAAACACGGCAGAAAAATAAGTTCACTATTTTATGTAAGAGATTAGGGTCCCACTCACCTTTTTAGGGAGGGTGGTCACTCCCTATTTTCAAAACAAATCCAATCTGACTCCTCAGTCTCCCAAAAGATTTCCCTAATCAAATCATCACAATTTAATATCAAATAAAAGCCTAATAAGGGATTTTCCATTTTTCTTTCCAATTTAATACAACCTTAATTTACACAATCTTTTTTCTAGATTCTCGTTTCATCAATTTTGAATTATTTGGCTCATCAATGATCAAATTTCTAATATTTCTCATTTTTTCTAATTTTCCTCAAATTTAACATATTTCAGAGTATATATATAGCTTCCGATACAAATTTCAACATAAATTTGATAAAATTTATTTCAAATGTTGAAGAGATTGTATTTCTCTCACCTAGGATTTTCTCGGAGTGTAAACCTTCGTCCGAATGTCTCCTAAATCACTCCAAAATCTATAATGCTCCCTATCAATACAAAATTTATTAATTAGGTCATAAACACTTAGATTAGGATCAAAACCCTAACTCAATTACCTACGCCGAGGTTCGTTGGCTCGCAGGTCAGTGGGCTTTGTGGGCCGCAGTGGGCTCACGGGCCGCAGTTGGCTCGTTGGCTATGTGCGCTCACAGGTTGGCACGCTCATGGGCTTGTGGGGTGCAGTGGGCTTGCGGGCTGTAAACGCTCGTAGACTGTCGTGGGCTGGCACGCTCGCGGGCTGGCGCGCTCACGGGTTGCAACGTGTACTCGCGAGTTGGACTACAGTCGCACGCTCGCGGGTTACGCTCGCTAGCGGGCTGGCGTGTGCTCATGCGCAGAAGCGCTCGCGAGCAGGTACACTGTGGCATGCTCACGCTATGGTACGATCGCGCGGTCGTACTTGCGCAGTGGCGCCCTCACGCGAGGAAGCTCATGCTGCGGCCCGCTCGTGCTGGGAAGATCGCGCTGCGGTGCGCTCACGGGAAGGTGGTGCTTGCGGGAGGGAGGAACAACGGAGAGAGAGTGGCGGAGGGTGGTAGATTCAGTGGAGGGAGAGAATGACAATGAGAGGGAGAAAGGGAGAGTGAGAGAGAGAAAGAGAGATCGATAGAGAGAGTGTGAGACCGAGGGAAAGAGGGAGCGATAGTGAGAGAGTGAGAAATGGTGGAACACGGCGGCGGTGGGTGGCGATTGGTTGTGGCGGCGACGGAGGAGGAAGAAGATTAGGCGGCCGTAGGAAGAAGGTGAAGAGGTGGAGAGAGAAAGAGAAGGAGAGAGAGGAAGAATTAGGGCTTTAAGCCCTAATTCGATATATATATATATTATATATATTTTTATTTTTATTTATTTATTTATTTATTATTATTATTATTATTATTATTATCATTATTATTACTATATATATTTTTACTTAGATAAATAGATTTATAAATAAATAATTGAGTAAATAATTAAATTAATAAATGAAAAATATATTCTTCACATCACGAATTGGAATACGGATACTTTGAATATACAAAAAAATTTGAATTGAAAACCCCAAAATCGAAAATCAATAAAATTAAAATTTGTCTCTATATATATAAGCTAAGGAATATTTTATTTAATTTAGGAACGGGAGTACAAAAGTACGGCACCTCAGAGTCGGTGTTACATTTCTCAACAGGTGTGCATGATAACAAGTGGTATATTCAAATTATAAGAAGTGGTGATAAGTAATATTCCTTGTGCATGATTACTAGTGACAAGTGGTATATTCAAGTGGTAACAAGTTCGAACAACAACACAAATATTGTTATTACAAAATATTCAGTTTTTATATAAATATTTAAGTGAAAACTATATTTAATTTTTGTTTAAATTTAGTTAAGCAACCAATGTAAACTTTACGAGTGCGTCAATTATAATTATTAATTATATGTTATGTAGTAATTAGAAGGTGAGAAATTGTAATAATATATAATACATATAGACATAAGTTAACACTCATGTGGAACTAAAAATAAGAGTGTGTAAAGAAAAAAGAGAAGATAAACATCTCATTTTTCATTTTTCATTAATATAATAAAATAATAACTACCAACATAATTAAATAATATTAAATATGATGTAACATAATTAATTGTATCAGTACATTTCATTTTATAATTTCATCCTCAATTATAAAATTTAAAATTAAATAAGTATAGTAATATATATGGTGTAATAAATATTATTGGTATAGTATCGCTAGAATAATATAGTAATGAGTAGTAACAAAAGATATAATATGATATATTAATATTATAATGATAATGTAGTAATAGAAGAATATAATAATAAAATAAAAATATAGTAACAAATAAAAAGATATGTGTGTGCATTGTAATAATGATAATAATAAAATGGAGGTAAAGGAAAATTGGGTAAAGAGAATGATAATATTTTCCAAATTGCATATATGCATATATGTGTCGAGTAGTCATCACACAAGTGCACCACTGCTCTAATCCTCAGCCAAAATCACATTTCTATAAAAAATTAAAAAATGAGTTATGAAAATCCAAAATCGCATATCTATAAAAAATTAAAATATGAGTTAGGTAAATTATGGTATAATTAATATTATTAATTTAAATAATGAAATAACAATAATTGAGTAACACTATTATAATAGGAGGTAAGAAATGTTGTGAAATTTTAAAAAATGATAAAATATTGAAGAATGGGGTAATAAATAAAAGTGTGAAAAAAGTGAGAAAAAATTGTGCTATAAATTATTATACAAAATATGAAAACTTCTCTTCCCCTCCAAAACCTCTCTAAATAATTATAAATCGTTCATCTATTTCTCTCCAAAACTCTCCAAATATATATTAGAAATCATTACGCCCTCCAAAAACTCTCCAAATATATATTAGAAATCTTTTCGGCTTATTCCCTCATAAAAACTCTCCTCTGCTCAAAATCTCTTCTCCTCTCAAAACTTTCAAAACTTTCAACTCAACCAAAATTTTATTCCTATCAAATAGATCCTTAATCATTGAAGCTTTCACTAAAGCACTTATATATTTCCAAAGTTTGCGGAAAAGGTAATCATTTTTTTCAATAAAAAATTGGTTGTATTGTATTTTAAAAATTTAAAATTTTTCTAGATTGTGATAAATATGGGACGAACTAAATGACGAATGAATAGAATCACAACCATCTCAAGAATAGGTTGAGTCTGAAAACCCCAATCATCATCCCAGGATATTACCCCAGGTTTAGTTTAAAAATAAATATATCATTTTCTTGTGAGGTGATTAATAATTATCTATTTCTAATTTTTTATTTTTAACAGTTGTCAAGAAATGTAAAGGGCCAACGCGTTGTCAAGATATTTGGGATTTAGAAAAAGAAAAACACATGATGGTTGAAATGAACGAATGAAATGCTAATAGAGTATAAAGAGAACATATGAAAAATTATACAAGTATCTAGTTTTATTAATCATATAATGATTAATAGTATAGATGAAAATTAATATACCTAATTTTATTTTTTTACATATTTGAATTGTAGTCAAGGATTACTTTCAAGCCACTCAGAGATGAGACTAAAAAATGGGTTATTGCAAATCTGTGTGACAAATGGAAGAGTTTTAAAAATTCTTTGAAATCAAAGTGGTTCGATGATTCACTTGGAATAGAAGAAAATATCAAGAGAATGAGAGATGACAACGTTGATCCAAATCAGTACAAGAAACTTGTTATTTTATGGTTGAGTGACAAAGGAAATGTACAAATTAACAATTTTTTTTAATACTCTACTCACTTGTATTCTAATATTTCTTTTTTTGTGTTAGAAAATTAGTAAAAAAAAATTCAAAATATTGTGCAAAGTTGACAGATCCATATTGTTTAGAATTTAAATCATTTGCCAAACTCATACATGAAAAGATATATTTCTAATTCTCTGTACTACAGAATATTTCAAATACTTCAAAGAAAACCCTAAACCACTTTTATCATCACAGACGACACAATCTGGGATCAAACCTTGTAGAGCTGATCTTTATATTACCAATAGAACCAAATTAGATGACAGTTTAGTTTCTATGAAAGTATCAAAAGTTGTGGTATGAATGACTATTTTTATGTAATTCTATTTCATATGTTTATGGATATTAACGTTTCATTACTTCTGATAGGAAAAGATGAAAAATGGAATGGAGTCTACTGACAATGAAGAAAGACAATTAGAAAATGGGTCTTTGTCTTGGAAAAGTGATATTGTATCAAAGTTAAAGGGCCTGATTCGAGGGGAAGAATCAGATGTGTGGGAATTAGTTACAACTCCATCACAACGCTTGCATTCAACCATACATAATGGAGATGTGACTATTATGATAGAACGATTAATGGAACAGAATCATAATCTTACTAATTTTATAAGCAATATTCTTATGCATGTTGTGATGCATGCAGGAAGTCCACAGCAAGATGAATTAATAAATCTGGTTAATGAAACAAGGCTTGTTGGTGTTCAAGTAAACTTTCACCACAATCTTACTAATTTCACTTTTATCTTTAAATAATAATCCAAATTATTTGTATTATTAGATTCTTTCAATGCCATCAGATGCTGGAAATACACATAGAAGCCAACCATCATCATCACCACCTCACTCTATCCGAAAAGGTAATATTTTCATTTACAATTATTTTTTACAGTGTATCAATATTTATTTCACTATTTCACTGGTTATTGGTTTTTATGAATAGATTGAAGGAATCTGCATAAAGTTGGTCTTATGAATAAATTGTGCTGAATGTTGGGATTCAAATTTCAAATTGTGTGATGGTAAGATTTTTGACGATACAAGTTCATTACATACTACTGATGCTGCTGGTAGTGTTGGTGGATTCTGTTTTCAAATTATGATGATGACATTTTTTGCGAGAACAACGTCTTAGAACAGGACATGTGATCTTTTTTTTATATATGTATCCATCATTTTCATATGTTTGATATTATTTTTGTGATCAGTACTACTCTTGTGATAATCGAAAGGTTAATCTTCGTACAAAAATATTTGTCTAAGCTATGATGATGATGATCCAGTTACAACCAAATAACTTTTCTAGCATTTTGGTAACCTAATAATATTTTTTCACACTTGTAGTAATTGGTAGAAGTTATAGTAAGATATATGGAAATAGTAACTTATAGTAAGAAATGGTAATTGAAAATAAAGAAAGTAATAACATTTCCTAACAATGTAGTAACCGACAATACATATGATAACCGATCCCAATTCCTTATTTTTTTCAATAAAATTAGTAATTTTCCCTAACACTTCATAATGATGATAAATCCATTAACATTTTTTAACACGTGCGTAACTGACAATAACAACTTAATTCGTAACACCTACATATCCGATGAAAAAGTAATAACATTACGAACATTTGTGATAATTGACGATAAATAACAATAAGAATTCTTAACATATAGTGACCGACAATAAATATAGTAACATTTTTTAACATGTGATAACCGATGTAACTTTTACCAATTTTTTTTAAAACCGATATAAGAAAATAACAATTCTTAATCTTTATGGTGACCAATAATAAATGTAATAATATTTTCTAACACATGTGATAACCAACGATAATAGTTAGTAACTTTTACCAACATTTTTTAAACCGATATAAGATAATAACAATTCTTAATACTTATGTGACCGACGATAAATTTAGTATTATTTCCAACACATGTGATAACCGACGATAATAGATAGTAACTTTACCGACATTTTTTAAACTGATACAAGATAATAACAATTATTAATACTTATGTGACCGACAATAAATCTAGTATTATTTCCTAACACATATGATAACCAATAGGTAGTAACATTTACCAATATTTTTTAAACCGATACAAGTCAAGACAATTTTCCAATACTTTTTTAACTTCTGTATAGGTCGGGACATGCTCCAACGGTGACTAAAACCTTCGGAAGAGAACAATCCTGACTAGTATATAGCCAACCGAAGATGCATCCGTTGGACAAAGTTCTCTCGACGGTTTTACTAGGTTTACCATACGATTTTTGACCGTCTGCATAGAGTATTTATTTTGTAGTGATAGTATAGTTTCCAAAAGAAATATTCTCATGACTATTACCTATTGAAGGTCAACAAAATATATTTTTTTCAATAGCACTAGGTAACGTCTACATCTCCAATCTAGACTTCTTCTCAAAAATTTAAAAAGTGAGGGGTGAGTATAAAATATTCAATGAGTGGAGCGTAATGGTATGCTAAACATGAATAAGGAGTGAAGCTGGTGGTGCCAAATACATATGTCATAGTATATTTCCAAAATAGCCAAGGAGGGGATATTTTATAAAAATCATGGAAAAGCTATTGGTGGATCCTACCAACGGCCATTGGTAGGAAAACGGTTTTGGCAACACCAAAGAAAATTTGGAAAGGAAATGAAAATGGATTATTGATGAACAATTTATGAGTCATGGATAATTCGTTTTGAAATTTATTTCATGCAATTGATTTTCATTATTATTGTTGGTCGACCCCAAATGTTGGGATTAAGGTTCATATTGTTGTTATTGTATCCCCTCCTTGGCGTTGGCCTGGAATTCAGTGGGGTGCCGCCATCTTATCATGTAAACAACTTGAGAAGGCTTTTCATCTCCACCTACCTCCAAGCCAATTATAAACCAACCTTAACCACACCGCCCCGATGGGCCGGTCCGTGAAAGACGTATACTATAGTCATTTTTCTCTTTTTCGAGCACCATGTTACAAAATATTCATTTCATCATTGACATTTGTGTGCATATACAAAAGAGAGCTACACAATCAATTTTCAATTGTAACACAGTGCGAATAATTCAAATATCAATAAGGGAGTCATGAATTTATCAACAATTCCATTTGGGCACACCACAATTAGAAAACATTTCAAATCCATTTCAAATTTCTTTCAAAATTCAATTTACAAATCATAATTAAAAACATGTTTATTATCTACATTCAACATAACCATCCACTCATCTCTTGGGAGGGTGAATACTCCCAAATTCACAATCAATTCCAAGACAATCCCTTCTTGGATTCCAATTGATTTATTCTAAATCAATAAATATGAACTAAATGTTAAATCATGCCAATGATTAGGGTTTATGAGTTTTTTCCCAAATTTAGCATGTCACGTCTCGATTTGTGATCCAGAGGCCATGAACAGTCACCCGTTACCTCGGACACCGGCCTAACCCCGCCACTTATCTTCAAGGTAACACAAGGCTAATCAAAATTTCAATTATAAATATTTTTTAAAATACAAAGTCCTCAAATACATATATATATTGTACAAATGAAAGTTCCTTGGTTTCATACGGTCAACCCGACATGATCAACTAATATTCTCAAAATACAACGGAAGATAATTACCGTAAGCGGTCTCTGATGCTACATACGTCGAAATAAGTCAATGTGTCTCTCCAATGACTAGCTCTGTATAGTTTAAAAATATTGAGGGTGAGTATAATCAAATAGTTAGTAAGCGAGAAATCTATAACAGGTAATTAATAAGTGAGGTGAGGATGGAGTGTCAAAATCATCTATATATATATGTATATCCATGCAAGACATTATCAAATTATAGCAATTTTAACACAGTTTTCCATCCAATCTAAACATATGCATCCAAAATCTCATGTCATAAATCATATGGTCATACCAAATCATATTATCGGTAAAGGTCTACCTCAACCAATGACAAACCACTAAGGGGTTTTTGTATGTAAACAAAAAACAACCTAAAAACCTTGGCGTTGGCGTCGGGCCTCCCCAAGTGCTAGACTGAAACGTCATTCATTCCTCCCCTTTCGGTTCAACTTGACTAGTCCGAAACATAGTATCGTATGCACGCCACCTAACCATGTGGAGTGTTTATGTCTCAAGACATTGCAAACATGCGACAATCTATATAACGAGACGAGTCTGCTATAACATATGAGGCGAGTCTATGCGGGACGACGCCTATTATATCATATCCCCAATCTATAATCAAGGGGATTCAGGTGTTAATGCCCGAGTACCTAGTCTCGTATCAAAATTATTAATAAACCATCCGTGCCATACATATCAAAGAAAATCATGAAAATCCAATATAGTATACTATTGCATATATCATGAAAGTACATTTCATGATTTAAAACATGACACATATATTTCTCATCAAAATTCATGAATGCATATTTTGAAATTTTGAGACACTCCATTTATCACAAAATATGTTACCAAAGCCATTTTACAATCATTTCACAAATCCTGCTTTAGAAACCATAAAATATGGTTTTGCTTATTAATTACATAACAACAATAAGACCCACTCACTTGTATAGGAAGGGTACTCCACTCCCCTAAAACCTTGATCCTCAATTGAGTCGCTCCTCAAGCATAGTATAATCGTCTACTCCTAAGACAATAACATATATACATATGTCATCCCCTTATTTTTTTAATAAAATTACGGACTTTTTAGTTTTAGTCTTGCGCAATTTTAGGAAAAATATCGTAACTTTCTCTATATAAATTGGATTCAAATGATTCAAATTGTTAATTAAAGCTAAGATATATATCTATAATTTTCACATTCAACTCATCTCCAAATTCCTACTGCATGAATTTATAGAAATCTATATTCAATACAATTCATACTTATATAACTAAATTTGTGCAATTTTGGTAGAAAATTCATATCTCCGTATGTACATCTCCGATTTACATGATTTTAAGTTCTATTAAAAGATAAGAGACAGCCCTACAACTTTCATATTCAGTATTTCCTTTAATTCTAAGTGCAAAAGTTTATAAAATTTCATTTCGGTCTCAGTTCCAATTCTAAATTATACTCTGCATAGTTTCAATAAATACCATAACTTTCAGCATACTACTCTGATTCAAGTGAATTTTAGCTCATTTTAAAGATACGATTGAGAGCTAAAATGTTGTTGTTTATGTTTCTCTAAATTTTGTACAGAAGATATTTTAAAAAATTATACAACATACTGGTCGTGCACAGAGGATGAAAAACAGAACATGTCATTTTGTTGTCCCTTTCCAAGATCACTATAAATCAACTTCTTAATGAAAATTTTCATGTCATACCTTATTTTAAAGCTTAGGGAGTTTAGTTATACCAAAAAACAAACCAATCTAAATTTCGATTATCACAGAATAAGATATCAAGGAATTACTACAGCTTGCTAACCAGCTAACTTACTTGAACAAACCTACTTCATGGAACCAATTTAATCCAATGTATACTCAAAGAAGAATATATTACCTCTTTAATAAGATCTTGACATCCAATTATTCATCATCAACACCATCCTTTAGCACTTGATTGCCACATCTTACAAATACATATACATAAATATAAATATAAAAAAAAAAATCTCTATATCATACTAATACTATCTAAACAATTAAAATCCTATCAACCAAAGATTTTCCTTACCTCTTCAAAACCTCTAGTGCTTGGATGAATACAAGAAAGTCTCACTTCCTACACTAGAACTCATAGCCAAGAGGGTGAATGTTGAGAAGAAAATGAGGTCAAATGGTTCAAACAACTCGTGTATGCAAACCTAACAAGAATTTTGACCATTGATCCATTTCCATGCAAGATCTTTACTCTACACTTATCCTAAATCTTTCTCCCATGCAAGATTGCTTACAAGCAACATTCATACACCTCCTATGTGTCAATTTCTTTCATGATGGATTCCAAGCACAATAGAGGGGTTTTTGACCAACCAATGAGAATTCATGTAAGTATTGTTTAACCAATGAGATTTCTCCTTGGTGGAATAAGTTTAGGTGGCCACTAACCAAACTTGCTACCCTCTTGACCAATCATTTGACTCCAATTGTCCATCCTTGAGTGGTTTGCAACCAAGTCCCTCAACTTTCCTTAATTGCATTTATAACAAATTTCATTTTTGGTCCCTATGAAATTTTATTCAAAATTTCTTAAATATATGAAATTTCATTTAAATATCTCTACTTAATTATGTAGGCCTTCTTTTAGCCATTTTTGACTTCTTTAGGTCTTGCCGGCGCTTGCTAAGAGGATTTTCAGGTTACTGATAAAATTTTCGGTTTCAGTGATTTTGAGGGAAACCTCAAAATAAATAATAGAAAATTAAAATTTCATTTTAGATACCTCAAAAGGATGTTCAATATATATATATATATAACCATGAGAAGTGGTACATGATACACAATCACCAAAAAACGATGTTACATAGCATAACCCTAATTTCTCAAATCTATAATTCTATATTTTCAATCCACCATTTACATGTCATTTGCATTTACATATAATCTCCATTCACAATTTTTTTCCAAATTCTTTCTCATTCACAAACCCTAGTTTCGTATTCCCTAACAAATCCCTCAAATCTCAATAATAAATTTAAATCCATCAATGAGGAAATTAAATCTATATTTAGACTAAAGAAATTACCTCTATTTTGGGGTTGGATTGAGCGTTGACTGTTGAGTTTCCAAAATCCTAGATTTGTCCTTCTTCGAGCAAATCCTAAATTTCTTTAAACACTACTTCTTTCACAAGTTTACTTGAGGGTTCGGGGATTTCACGGAAGAAAGAGGGCAGAGTGGTGGTGAATCGAGAGAGATGAGAGTCAAGGGTGAGGGAAGAAATGACAATGAAGGCATCTTTAAGCCTTTTTAATAGTGGAATGTGAAATCTCCACTTTGCCCTAGTTATTTTTAGGTTTTGTTCGAGTTTAGTTGTCCGTTTTTGTTATTTAACAACATTCACACTCATGAATCGATTTGCAATAGAGCACAAGTCAACTTATGTGTCTAAAGTTTTCAGATGCCAAGTCGTCTTGTGGTTCGACAAGTTGCCTTACTTTTGTTTCATCGAGCCTACAAGTCGCCTCAAAATTGACTCAAGGCGACCCAATTTCCCTTTTTTGTATAGCCCTCAAGCCGCCTTACTTCTTATGAGTTGCCTTGCTTATTGTGTAGAAATATATTTCTGTGACTTAAACCCAGTAGGTTGGATTGTGCTAACCGTAAGTGGCTTTATTATACACAAAGTCAGAAAGCACAAATCGAACTATCATTGGGGTATGGTGGCTTGCCTATGTGTTTTGGAAGCACAAGTCGACCTGTTATTGGGACAAGGCGACTTGCCTTTGTGCAAAGTTATGGATCCTGAGATTTCATCTTCACAAGTCGTCTTGGCACTTGCTTAGGTCACCTTGGTGACTCTATACTTAACCGAAATACAAATTCTTGAGCTTTGAGTCGCCTTCTCACGATGCTGGTCGGCTCATTTTTATTTAATTGACTCATAAGTTTTTTAATTGTCTAAAATCATCACCGAAACCTATTTTGCTCCCAACAAAATTTTATAAGATTTTCATTGATAAATTAAAATCAATTACAATCGATTTTTCACAGTATTTTACAAAGAACATTGAAAATTTAATAAAAATTTCCTAACACTGAATATTTCGGTGTTACAGATGAATTTATGTAGTGATGATGATGGCTGACTTCTATGTGCACTTCCAACATCTAGTATTAGAGGAATCTAATAATAGAAATAATTATTATTCAAAGATAAATGTGAAATTAGTAAAATTATGCTGAAAATCAGAGAAATGATATTCGTATCTGAACACCAGCAATAAATCTTGTTTCATTAACCAGATTTATCAATTCATTTTGCTATCCACTTCTAATGTGCATAATATTTATAAGAACATTATTTACCAAATTAATAAGATCGTGATTTTGTTTTATCAATCGTTCCATCATAACAATCATATATTCATTATTAGATCTGATTGGATGGAGAGATTTATGTTGTGATGGAATTGTAACATTCCCCATACATCTGATTCTTTCTCTCGAATCAGACATTTTAACTTTAGATATGAAGTTACTTCCTCAAAACAAATTCAAACTTTTTATTTGCCTTTCTTCACTGTCAATAGACTCCATTCGACTCTTCATCATTTCCTATAAAAAGTAAAGTGAATTAAATTTTAGTCGTAAACATATCAATTAAAATTATATGAAAGATTATCATCCATACCACAACTTTTGATTTTTTTGCTGAAACTAAACTGTTATCTGATTGTATTCTACTTGTAATATAAAGATCAGCTCTAGAGGGCTCGTCCCATCAGATTGTATTGTCTGTAATGATAAAAATAAATCACTTTGAAGTGTTTTGTGAGTAAAATTAATTGTAAGTAAAATAAAATATGAATTTTTTATCCTTGCTTATATATGATCTTGACAAATGACTTCGATTCTAAGCAATGTAGATCAGTTAACTTTGCATGACATTCTGAATTTCTTTTACTAATTTTCTAGTACAGAGAAAAAAAGTATTAGAACAACAAGTGAATTAAATCATAGAATACTAATAAGAAAAATTGATAACTTGTACATTTCCTTTATTACTCAATGAGAAAGTAAGAAGCTCTCTATACTGATTTGGTCAACTCTTTCATCTTCCATTCTCTTGACATTTTCATCTATTCCAATTGAATCATCGAGTCACATTGATTTCAGAATATTTTTAAAACTCTTCCATTTGTTACACAAGTTTCCAAAATCCATTGCTTAGTGTTATCTCTGTGTGATTTGAAAGTAACCTTTGACTACAATTAAAATAAAAAATATGTAAAGAATAAAATTAGATATATTAACTTCCCATCTATACCGTCGAGTAATAAAACTAGATATCTGTACAATTTCTCACATGTCGTCCTTATACTCTGTTGACATTTCACGCTAAATCATATAATTTATTAGAGCAATCGAATGTACTTTAACTATAGAGACAAGAAATCTGGTAAAAAAACGTACCATCGATTCCTATTGATTGATTTAATTCATTTATTTCAACTATCATGCGCTTTTCTTTTTCAAGTCCCAAACATCTTGACAGTGTGTTGGATCTCTACGTTTCTTGACAACTGCTCAAAATAAAAAATTAAAAATGGATAATTATTTGAAAATATGTTAATATTAAATTTTAAATTAAATTGGTTTGTTTATTTTTAAAGCTGGAGTAACATCTTGGGATGATTGTGATTCTTTAAACTGTTGTTATTTTTGGAATGGTTGTGATTCTTTATGATCAGCTATAATGTTCATTTGTCATTTATTTCGTCCCATATTTGTAGCCAAAAAATTAAAAAATTTTCAAGTACTCAATTCCACCATAATCTAGTAGATCCCAACACAAGAGTGACTTTTTTCATGAAAAATTGTGATTGCCTTTTGATGAAATTTTACAAAATCATTGTTCATCTTGGAGATTTGTTAGTGTCTGAATATATGTTCTAGAAAGTTTGAGTGAGAGTGTTGGGTGGATCTAGATGCTAAAAATATACTTGACTGATTGTATAGATTTCAGTGGAAGGAAAGCTTTCGATTTTCAGTTGAAAATATATTTGGTTGAGTGAGAGCATTCTATAGATTATGAGAGATTTTAGGGAAATGAGGTTGAAAATGTATTTGGTTGATTTAGAACTTTTAATGGATTTTGAGAGTTTTGAGGGGAGGGGATCTTTTGAGGAAAGGAGAGCTTTGATGGTTTCAAGGGGGTCATTTAAAATATATTTGAATTTTGTCATTAGACTGCCCAATTTTCAAACCCACCTTTTTTTTAGTGTTTTGTCTCACTATAAATTTTTTCACCTTTTTTTTCTACATTTTTACTCTTTACCCACCTGTTTTTTATTACACACTTATTTTTCACACTTTTTAGTCATTACTTGCCTTATTCTTAATTTTTCATATTTTTTCATACTTTTACTCAATACCTACCACTTGTTTTTCTCATATAATTAGATTATTGTGCGCTATTTAGGTTGTTCAAAAAACCACAACTTTTACCATGCATTATAATTATATCATTACATTTTATGCAATTGTTATGAATTATTACTGCGTTTTATAGATATATCAATACATATCATATTAAGTTAATATCATTACATAATCCTAGTTACATAAAGTTGCTATATTTAACTATCAACAAAATCGATAGTATATTGTGTTTTGTATAAATAAAAAAAGAAATCACACTTGTTACCATACTTTATAACTGTATTACGACATATTATGCACTTGTTAACACCTGATACCATGCGTTATAGTAAAATTACTTCATATTATGCATTTGTTATCATTTGTTACCATATATTATAGTTATCTTACTACATAGCACGCACCGAACAAAATAGAAAAAATATCAATGATTGTATAATGTGTAAAATAACTAAATTTCATTACATTTCGTATATACATGCATCCCATCCTACTTTATCAATCTCATTATCGTCATTCATCTATATTGATACATCTGCCCCATCTTTATCAACTTTAGTCCAAACCCACACCTGATTGTTGAAGGATGGGTTATTTTTTGAATTCAAATATTGATCTGTTGCTTTGTCACCCATGTCAAATTCATTTCTAACTTTGACATGGTTCACAACAATCCATCTTTTGTGCCTTTCATCAGTTACATAAAATACTTTCTTTGATTGGGATGTCAAAGCATAAGGATTATCTAACAAATCGGCACCTGTATGATTCACATAGAAGAAATTCACAAGTGTTAAGCCAAATCTGTCTTTTTTGCATTCTCATTGTAGGTCAACCCAATTATACCGAAATAACACAAATGTATATATTCCATTATAGTTTATTTAAATGAATTGTCCTAAAATTCTATAATAATGAACTTTACTGTCAATGAACCTTTTTATCCCTTGCACTTACATTTAAAGTCATCCATTGCTACTACAACTCTTGAATTCTGAATTTGAAGACACTTCTTGCGATCATTTACATGAAATTGATATCTATCGATTACATACCTGTTGTAATTTTTAACAAATGGATTTGATCCACAAGCAATCTATTGAAATTCATTTGTAATCTCTTTAGAGTATTTTGGATTTGTATCTAAAAAAGAAATCGAAATATTACTATACAGACAGTAGATCTCAGTTATCAATATAGATGGTATATACAAAGATTATTTTCAAATAGTCTCTAAAGAGTATCACATTTACCGACGAAAACAAATAACCGTTAAAATAATATATAGTATTTACAAATACTACAATATATGAGTTAGTATAGTCATAGATTTATATAGACGGTATGATTCAGTGGACAATATAAATTACCTATAAAAAAGTTGTTTTTAAACCGTCTCTAAATACTGACACATTTATTGATGAAAAGTGACAACAATATGAATTGTACAAAACATTTACAGATGGTACAATCTATGAGTTAATATAGTTATAGTAGTTATGTAGACAGTATGGTTTAGCAATCAGTAAAAAAAATTCATATAGAAATTGTTTTCAAACCATCCATAAAAGAGTGTCACAATTACTGACGACAACTGATAATCGTTCTAATTGAATATCACTTTTACAGATGATGCAATATATTAGGTATATAATTTATATAGACGGTATTGTTTAGCATACAGTAAAAAAGACAAATATAAAGACTTTTTTCAAACTGTCACTAAAGGCAGTCACATTTATTGAAGACAAGTGATAACCGTCTGAATGTTATAGATTATTTACAGACAGTGAAATATATCAGTTAGTATAGATATAAAACTTATGCAGACGGTATAGTTAAATTAATAGTAAAGAAGAATCATATAGAAACTGTTTTCAAATCGTCATTAAAAACTGTCACATTTACCGACCGCAAGTGATAAATGTTAGAATTAAACATAGTTTTTAAAGATGATGTAATATATGAGTTAGTATAGATGTAAAACTTATACAAACGGTATTGTTAAATAGACAGTAAAGAAGTCATAAACAAACTATTTTCAAATTGTTTTTAAAGATCGTCACATTTACTAATCATAAATAATAATTATCAGAATTGAACAACACTTTTGCAGGCAGTTGAACTATCTTTACTCACGATTGATAAATTTTTTCTGACAAATAATTTATGCCGTTGGAAAATGTATATATTTTCTAGGTATAAAAAATCGTCGTTAAAAATAATCGATAATAAAAGTTAACATCAATATAGGGTTTTAATTTTGTACTTTCCACTTTTATCTCTTGAATATAAATAACCTTTGCTTTCCATTCTTTTACATCCATTTAATAACTACTCTCTTTTCACCACCATTAATCCGCTAATAATTCCCCGATATCACTCTAAAATCCATCAACAACAGTCAACATCTTTCCCTCACTCTTTTCGTAGAATTATACCCAATTTATTATAATTTATTGAATATTGCAACTTTTGCAACTCTCCATTCTTTTCTTTTTAATGAGCAACATCTTTCGTCCCCCACTCATCATGTTTCTTCTATTTTTTTTCCATTGCCTTCAATAGTTGAATAAATATTATTTGATAATCTATAAAATCTAAACCCAAAATCCTACACTACAAAAAAACACGGTTTTAGCCACGAATTTTCGCGACGGAAAAAATTCGTCGCTATTTTGCGACGAATTTAGCGACAAAAACTTTTTCATCGCTAATTTGTCACAAAATTTACAACGAAAAGCAAGTCGTGGCTAAATTAGCGACGGACACATCATTCGTAACAAAATTCGTCGCTAATTAGTGACGAAAAAATTTTCCTGACTAAATTCGTCCCTAATTATCGACAAAAAAATTTTTCGTTGCAAATTTCGTCGTAAAATAAGTTTTTTATATATAATTAAATAAAATATAATATTAATATAATATTTAAATTAAAAAATTAATTTAACAACCACGGTTTAGCGACGGATTTCTAAATCCGTGGCTGATTCAGCGACGGATTCGAAATCCGTCGCTAAATAGGTTTTTTATATATAATTAAATAATATATAATATTAATATAATATTTAAATTAAAAAATTAATTTAACAACAGAATTTAATTTAGCGATGGATTTTCAAATCCGTGGCTAATTCAGCGACGGATTCCAAATCCGTCGCTGAATAATTACAAATTTGTTTTATTTTTATTTTATTTTAATAATTTCAGCGACGGATTTTCAAATCCGTCGCTGAATTTTATCTTCTTTTAATTATAATTTTATTTTATTTTTATTTTATTTTATTATTTTATATTAACAAATCATATTATTATTTTATAATATTTTAATTTACATTTTATTTTATTTTATTTTATTTCTTAATTCTTAAAAAAAACCATATATTTTATTTTATTTAAATTATATATATATTTTAATTAATTTATTATTTTTTTCTTTTTTTTTATTTAATATTTTTTAATATTATATAGGTAATTTTATTTTATTTGTATTATTTTAATTAATAATATAAATTTTTTAATTAAATATTCGCGGGCGCCGGCCCATGCACGCACGGGCGCCTGCCTGGGCGCCCATGCGTGCTGGGGCGTGCCTTGCCTGGGCGCCCGTGCGTGCTGGGGCATGCTTGCCTGGGCGCCCAGGCAGGCGCCCAGGCGGGCAGGCGCCAGCGCCCGCGCGCCTGTTGGGGCGCTGCCTGCTGGGGCGCGCCTGCCTGGGCGCCCAGGCAGGCAAGCACGGGTGCCCGCCCTGCTGGGGCACGCCTGCCTAGTGGGACGTGCCACAAAAAATATGTAAAAATATGTAGTTGAAGGAATTCGAATCTTGGACTTGAACCTCGACCTCAAAGACATATTACCACTACACCACAAGTGTTGTTGTGTGACTTTCTTCCTCCTCTTTCTTTTCTATTCTCACTTTTTTTTCCTTATCTCTATTTTTGGGTTTTTTTTTTCTTTCTACTCTCATTTCTTATATATAATAATTTTATTATAATATATAATAATTTTATTATAACGAATAAAAATATTTTGTAATTAAATATATAGATTTTTTAAATTATTAATATATTATAATTTATTGATAATTATAATTTTATAGTTTTGAGATATTGTAATCCATTTTTAAATTATGGATTAAGAAAATAAAATAAAAATGAAAAAATAATAAGATAATAAGATAAAAGAAAAAGGAAGAAATCAAAATATAATATAAACATATTTTTTAATTAATTTATTATTTTATTTTAAATTAGTATTTTATTATTTTTTATTTTATTAAAAATTATCATATTTATTATCTTTAATTAATATTATTTTAGGTGGGTGGTATAAATAAAAAAAGTTATTATATTTATTATTTTAAATTATTATTATATATTATTTTATTATTATTAGAAAAATGTGAAATAAAGATAATAAATAATAAAAAAGAAATTTATATCATAATAATATCTTTGGGTCGGTGGTTTACAGGTTGCATGCAGGAGTTCGGAAGAGTGCGGAGTTCAGAGTTCGAACCACGGTGGAGGCAGAAGGCATTTTCCAGCAATTAAGAGGTGCCTGTGCGGGGTGCTGGCTCAGGTGGTACGCGCTCGGGCGGGCGGGCTCGGGTGGGGGCGGGTGGACAAGGGTGGCACTCGGGTGACACGTACCCTCCCTGAACATTTCATTTGACGGAATTTGAAATCAGCGATGGACTTTTGCGACGGATTCCAAATCCGTCACTGAATTTAGCGACGGATTTTTTTATTATTACAGATTTTTTTCCCCTAAATTAGTAACGGATTTTAGCGACAAAAATTATCTGTCGCTAAATTTAGCGACGAATTTTAGATTTTCGTTGCTAAATTTAGCAACGGATTTTTTTTATGTCGCTAATTTAGCGACGGATAATTTTTCATCGCTAAAATTTGTGACGAATTTTAGCGACGAAAAATTATTTGTCGCTAAATTTAGCGACGGATTTCAATTTTCGTCGCTAAATTTAGCGACGGATTTCTAATTTTCGTCGCTAAATTTTTGCAACGCGTTATTAGCGACGAAAAATTTTTCGTCGCTAATGTTTTTAGCGACAATTTTTTTTAAAATTTTCGTCGCTAAATTTGTGGCTAAAAGTCTGTTTTTTTGTAGTGCTACTAATCAACTTAAGATTCCAATCACCTCTCACCTCCTACCACCACCAATGGCCGTGGTGTACCCTCCTCAGTGTTATCCCCAATACAAGCTAAATCCTAATTTTTTTCATTCACTACTGCTGTTGGCACATTACCCTCCCAACTATAGACCTCTCTAACTTCAACAACTTCAATTTGCATTGCAGGCACAAACACTTCCTCACTGTCTTACATTGCAATTTTCCCTACTATTTACTTGGGCTCTATTAGTAGCAGTTATATTAGCTCTAACCACATCTGCAATTTTCTCCGGTTGGGTTGGTGCGTGGGCTGCTTAACTGCTAATGGACTGTGAAACGTGGCACGTGGGCCTTTGTACCCCTTTTTCGTTCTCTGGTCACTGCACCCAGGAGTTCAACATTTACCCTCCATTCTTGAGCCATCTCCAAATTAGCCCTAATGTGAATCTTACACCCTACCACATGAACCAGACCCCTCACTTTTCTAGCCTCCGAACATCTTCATTCCCCTGTCAATTTTGAACTTGAGGCTGTCGAACAACAACACTGTCTCCTCTCCTCCACTTTATCATATATACTAATTTTATTCTATTTTATCCTTATTAATACTTACTTTATCCAATTTAGGATCCGTTTAGTTTAACCGACAAAATTTACCTTATAGCTAATAGACAATAGCCAACGATTAATTATTGATTACTTTTGTTAGATTCTATTTGGTTTAGCCGATGAAATTCAGCTGAGAATTGACAATTGATTGCTAATGACAGATAACTATAGTAATTTATGTTAGTATTTAATTGTATAGGTGATAACAATTGTTATTCATATCACTACTAGAATAAGGTGTATCACCGATGGATAGATCCATCGCTGAAGGGCAAATTTCTGTTGGTAAAAAATATTACCGATGGAATTTTTTGACTGAAAATCCGTCATTGAAAACATGCTCGCAAAATTTTAGCAACAAATATCAATCCATTGCTAAAATTTACAACGGATTAACGAGGATATATTCCATCGATAAAGAATCTATCAGTACTCCGTCGGTGATATGAGTGATTCTGCTCTTTGCTTCTACAACGGATGATCGACGGATACATATTTATCGATAATAATCTGTCGGTAATTCGTCACAATTTCTGACGGATCACCGACTGACACATAGCGACTGACAATGTATCTGATGGTAATCCATCGTAGATTCAGCGATGGTTTACCGACGGATTGATTTGCAATGGACACAGTCCATCGGTAATGGTAAATTCCCTATTCTGTGCAATTGATTTCTAATCAAGTCTGCTATTAACCTATAAATCAAACCACCTGTTTCATCAGACTTCTAAAATTACGAATAATATTACAAATAATACCATATCATTGATCGAAATATATGCTACTTAGTTCCAATATTTGCATAGAATCCATACAAGTTTGATTAACAATGTTCGATGTATGAAGTGAATGACAAATCCATAAAGTCCATAATAGTCAAATATAGATAAAAGAAGTTAGAAGCGTCATAGAGGCGGGTGGTCTGAAACAGGTGACTTGGTGCTATCTAGGCAAGGAGGTGTTTGTTTGAATCGAATTTGTATGAGTATGTCACGAATTTGTGCATCGGTTTGTGCCCTCACTCGACTTTACTCTTCTTCCACTATTAAAAAATATGGTATTAGTGATGGAAATTTTCGTCGTTAAAAGTCAGAAATTTGTCGCTAAAGGGTATTAACGACAGATTTTTTCCATCGTTCAAAGTTACCCCGCTAATTTTTACCGACGGAAACTATCCGTTGCTAATATCAGTAACGGAAAAAATCAATCGCTAAAAACATCCGTTGTTAATTTGTCACTGATAGAAGAAAATGGGAAAAAAATCAACGACGAATTAGCGACAGAATTTTTCCGTCACTAATAATTCCGTCGCTAATCTATCGCTGATATTTCTCTATCAGCGACGGATTTGTTTTCAATCAATAATTATGAAACCCTCACATGCGCGCGTACCCTAACGGGATCTCGCCTATGCCTCATGCGCCCACGCGTGCGGACCTTCCTGCTCCTCACCTGCCCCGTGGCACGCGCACAACCTAATCTTGTGCTGCCTGGCCACCCGCACATGCGCACCCAACCAATGATCGATCTCTGGGCCCGCACGCCCCTGCATTTTAATGCGAAAAATGTGTACTCAGCAAGAATCAAACCCGCGCCATGGAGATTTTGTTTGAGTTGTCAAACCATTATGCCATGAAAGCAATTGTGATATCTTTTTTTTATTATTTATTATTTAACTCTGATTTTTTAAATATTAATCCCACTCTTACCTTTTTTTTAAAAAAAAAATTTAATCTTACTTTCACTTTTTTATCTCACTCATATATCTCTGTTTTTCTTCTTCATCTTCGAATAATTTTTTTATTGAATATTTTCAATAAATTTTTCTAACTGTTTAAATTTGATATTGATTAAATTTACACTAAATAAAGAAATAAAATATTTTTTTGAAAAATTAAGATAGAATAACAAATTATTTTTTTATTTGTCCATTAAATTAAATAATAAAATAATAGAATAAAAAAAAAATAAAAGAAAAATTATAAAATAATAAAAAGGGAAGAAAAATAAATAAAAGAAATAAAAGAAAAAAGAAAAATAATTTTTAAATAATAAAAGAGAAGTAAAAATAAAATAAATAAAATGTATAAAATAAATAAAAGAAATAATAAAAATAATAAAAAAATCGGATGCTAATCCGTCGTTGATAGGATTAGAAAAAATTTTAAAAAAATTAAAATTAAAAAAATTAATATTTTAAAATTTAAAAAAAATCCGTCACTAATCTGTCAGTAAAATTTTCGTCAGTAATCCGTCGCTAATAGATTTACAATTTTTTTTTACTATAGATCATTACAGTAACGGATTAGCGACGGAAATATTTCCATCGCTAATTTCCGTCGGTAATCCGTCGCTAATCTCTCGGAAATAAATCTGACGGTAATTCGTCGTAATTCCGTCGGTAATTTTCAGTCGCTAAAAGTATGTTTTCTTATAGTGTTCCATCATTTGACTTCTCATATCTTCCATAATTTTACTTCTCATGTCCTCCATCATTTTATCTATCTTCTTTATTTTGATCCCCTAGACTTCGTGCACCACCGAGTATCCGAAACTTTGCTCCGACTAATCTCAGCCGAGCTGCTGTCGAGTCTCAATTGGGAGAAAGCTATCTCATCGTCGTTTTTGTCACTATCAAGACTCGAATTTGAATTCTTAGTGGGGGTGCTAGTGCCCTTCCTACTAGACAAACGAAGCGTTGGAATTTATTTCTTCTCCCTTGTATACATTATGAGCACTGGTATGGCGATGAAGTGGCACTAAAAGAAGTAATGGTCAAAACATCATCAACTCTCTCTACGAACCATATAACTGTCCCTTCATGCGACCGCAATCACCTCACACCATGAGCTAGCATCAAACTTTGGTTGATGAGTGTTATTCGAGCCATATTTTTCTTTAATCTTTTGTTTGTACTTGTCCTACAAATAAGCAAATCTAATTACATATGTGCAATTATTAATGAATTAAAAAAATGTATAAATAAATATTTACAAAATTGTACTACCAAAATCATTTCTGACTTCTTGTAAACTTACTCTCCTTTTCCCTTATCACGTTTGTGCATGTGATTAAAGAGTTCGAGATGCGAAGTCGGATAGTTCGTTTCTTCAGCCTGAAAAAAAAAACAAAAATATTACAATTTCAAAAAATATAATTATTAACACAATTTCTAAATAATAAATAAATACAAACCATTCTCTTTATATGTATCACAAAGGGGATTGAACCGCCTTTGTGCTTTGTGATTTCCCCTTCCTTTTCTGTATATCAATTTTGCTAGGCAGCATTCGACTTCTGTTGCCACTTTGGTGTACTCCAGTATTGCTCAATTAATTCATCCCAAACAGCAGATATCAAGAACCCCAGGGGATGACCTTTCGTTTCAGTTATATTTGTTATTCCAATAGCTTGCATCGATTGTTTCCTTGTTGCTGCAAGCATATCGAAATATCTCCTTCAACATGAAGCTTTCCACGCTTGATAGATTGAAGATGAATTCTCGTCTCACCATGTGAATTTTTGCTGCAAATTATGTCATGTTGGAAGAAGCAACTGAATTTAGATACGTAGATGATAATTTTGCCTATGAAATAACATGCCTCAAACTAAGTTCCAGCTTTTCCTAATGTAAGGGAACATAAATAACATACTAAATTTAAAAAAAAAAAAAAAAAACAAATTGTATATCAAACCTACTCTTTAAGACATGTTGAGTTTAGGACAAAACTTGCTGCAACTGTGTAATAAATAGGAAATGTACCTCCTCACTTGTCATGTAATAAATTGAATGTCTCAATGACTAGGGGTTTTGGTTTGTAGTTTAGCAGGAAAATGTGCATCTCTTCACTTTCATAGTTCACCTGGGGCTTTCATTTTCATATATGAACTAATAAGTGGCCGGAATGACCAACAGGTGTGGGAATGAGATAGGGAATCAGGAATATAGTTAAAAAAAAAAATAGACTTTTGGTAACAAGCTTGTAAAAGATACCATAGTTTGCACATTAATTATTTTTGGTACAATGTATATATATTTACAGTAGCTCATTTGATTTTCAGAAAGCATTAACTAGTTGCTTGTGACTTCCTCTCCTTAGCGGTAGCCGGGTGTGTGTCGTTGACATGAATCTTCAGGTAAATTCATAGAGAACAAATTTCGGAACAAGAACAAAACCCGTCTTTTACACCCCTTTATTATCTTATTACAATAATTTTAACCATATGCAAAACATAAGAGAAAATATATATGGTAAGCCAAGAAAATGACAACAGCCAGTTTCTCAACAAGCATTTTACAATAATTGCAAAATTGTACAACTTAAAAGATACCATGTTTCTAATGTGCATCTCTTCATTTCCTGTTATAAAATTAAGTCATATGCTTACACAAAATGCTTTTAGGCAGCAACATTATTGAAGCAGCTGAGATCAGAATGGTGATGTTAAGCACCATACCAAAGTTACTGTAATTGATTCTGGAAGTAAATAAAACACATGTCAACAACTCGTTCCTACTAAGGAAAGTCAGCAGACCCTTTTTCCTGTGCATTCAGAGATGAAAATTTTCCCAACCAACTTCCCTACCAAGGACCCTACCAAAGTTCCATACCCAAATTTCCCTGCCAACTACCACAGCTGGCAAAATTGCCTTCACTCTCCAAACCTAGAGGTAAACAGTACAATGGATTTAAAAAATGCAGCATATTGTGGCACATTCAGAGATGACCCAACAAGAGGTAGGTAATAAAAAAGCTGCCTACGAAATTGGTGTTCAATGGATAGAGGATGTCATTAACTTCCAAATGAATACGTATATCTTAGAAATTTTATAACTTGAAAAATAAATTCTAACCTGAAATTTCTTCCAAAGTTCATCTTTTGTCTCTTTTGACACCATGCGCCACGTAGGCCATGGCCAAGCAAGATGTCCCTTTATGTCCTCAGTAATGGATCGAAGAACTTTAGGATCAACAAACCTAATTCCAAACAAATTAATGAATGAGTATTAAGTGATGAGAAACAAAATAAGTGATGAGAAGAATACTACGAGCTTTTCCAAACACTGCCACACAAAGAGAGCTATTACCTTCAAAGTATAAATCAGCGTTATAAGGTTTACCTGCAAACTCGTCTTCTTATTCCTTTACATGCGATGGGGAAACGCCTTCGATTCTAGAATTAGCTTGCAACCAAAAACGGATAATGAAAACCAGAAAGCCAAATTAGGGCGCAGAACAAGCGGACATATGAAATTCAAGGACAGGAAACCCTATAACAGCAAGTAGCAGCAATAGTTTCAGAAAATGAGACGAAACCCTAATCTAAGAAAGAGACACGACAGACGAACCTTAATGCACTGGAAAACCCTAATCATTCAAAACCAAAATTATGTCCTCTCAGATAAAGCCATCACAAACGAACAAGAAAACCCTAATCACAGACGAACCTCAATTATGCCATCACGATATGCGGGGATGACCCTACAGCACGGAGAAGTTGCGATTTTACATACAGAGTTTGTAGCTAATTTTGGAGAAGTCAGGGAAGGGAGAGAGAGAGACGAGTTAGGACCAGCATATGCAATGTCACTTAGAATTTTTTTTTACATTGCTTAAGAACATTGACAGATTACCGAGGGATAAATCCATTGGTCTATTTTCCCTTTGTAATCCGTCGTTAATTGGCAAATATTACTAAAGGATTATAATCCGTCAGTAAATCCATCTCTATTCAATTGCTAATATGTCGAAAAGCATTTTTAGCATCCTAATTACCGACGGAATTATATGTCGGTACTTCCATGGGTAAAATTGTTGGTAATCCGTCTGTGATTTGGGCTTTTTAATATTGACTTTTTGGACGTTATTCCGTCAGAAATCCATCGCTGATAGTTCCTTTTCTAGTAGTGTATATAAAATGACAAAAAAGGATAAATATATTAGTTAAATGTAATTTTCTTTTAAATATTTCTTTTCTCATTATTGTTATATATTGAAATATAAAATTTATAAATATGATATCCATAATTTTTTTAGAAATAATTAATTCAAATATATATTAAAAAATTGATGTAAATCATGTAAATTCAAGAGTAAAAATTGATGCTATTGCTATAGATAGTTTTTAATTACTTAAAAAGAAAATAAAGGCAATCATTTAATACAAATACGTGCCATAATATTAAATTAAATAAATATTGTCATATAAAAAATTAAAGAGTAAAAATTGCAAAAAAAAAAAAGAAAAAAATATAAGATAGTAAAATAATTTAAATAACTTTTAACAAATCTCTTTGTTGTCAGCAATGTTGGTAGAACACTACAAAAAAAAACCCATTTTAGCGACGGATTTAGGGACAAAAAATTTAGAAAAATTCGTCGCTAAAATTTTTAGTGTTGGAATTTGTGACAAAAACTTTTTCGTCGCTAATGACGCATGGCAAAAATTTAACGACAAAAGTGGCGGATTCGTCGCCAATTTAGGGACAAAAATATTTTCGTCGATAAAATCCATCGCAAATTTAACGACAAATATTTTTGTCGTTAAAATCTGTTGCTAATTTAGCTACAAAAAAGTTTTCATCGCTAAAATTTGTTGCTATTTTAGCAACAAAAATATTTTATCGCCAAAATCCGTCGCCAATTTAGCGACAAAAATATTTGTCGCTAAAATCCGTCGCCAATTTAGCGACAAAAATATTTGTCGCTAAAATTCGTCGCTAAAATTTTGCAACGGAAAAGTTTCGTCACTAAAATTCGTCGCTAAATTTAAGAACGGATATATTTTTTTAGCCATGGATGTATTTCTGTTCGATAATTTTAGGATTTAGCAACGGATTTCTTTTAGGGGATTTCTGCCAATTTAGGGACGAATATTTTTTTCGTCCCTAAATGTTTAGGGGCAGAGATTTTTTGGGCTAAATTTAGCCACAAATTTAGCGACGGATTTAGTAAAAAATAAATTTTGTTATTTATTCATATTTTGGCCTATTAATTAAAAAAATGTTATCAAGTAATATCTATCCAATCCGATACTATTTACAATCCAACCAATAACTCATCTATATCCAATTCAACTAATAAACCATAGAAAAAAAAATTCATTCCAATCGAAATATATATGGAACTCCAAAATGAAAATGTCAACATGATAATGAAAATGTCTAACAGATAATTAATAGTTTCATAAATTACACTATACATAACATAAAAATAAAATCAAATAAATATAAATATAGTGAAATATGAAACATCCAGATAATATTAGTATTGTCCACCACTGACCCACTAAGTCGTTATCTCGATCTTCATTATGGAGAACTCATTATCTCACTATCCTGGTCTTCATTTCATCAGTAAGAGGGGGGGAAAGAAGGTTCATTTCATCAGTAGGAGGGGGGCAAAGAAGGGTCAGTCATTATGCTGGTCTTCATCTGGATCATCAGCAGGCAAAGAAGGGGGAACCTGACTCTGTGATGGAAGAAATTGACTTGCATCCAAATTGAGGTGCTGTAAAATAAGTCGTTGTATTACCTCAAGTAATTGTCTGATTTCTTTGATTTCTTCATCTTTTTTTGCAAGTTGCGCTTTGATTTCTTCGTCTTTCAATGCAAGTTGCGTTTTGAGGTCATGTACTTCTTTATCTAGTTGCATTTCTTTTCTTGAAGCCATCACGGTAGAAGATGGACCTGGTGTAGAAGATGGACCTGGTGTGTACATTCTGCTCAATGATCCCATCCCAAGAATTCTTCCCCTTTTTATCCGACCAGATGTCTCTAACCACAAAGCCATACTATCAACAGATGGCTCAGATAAGGGATCATGATCAGCACTACTTGAATTCGTCAACAAAAGTTCATTATATTTTTCCTGAAGACAAAAAAAAATACAATAAAACTATAAGAAAAAACAATTACAAGGTCATGAATTCAACTAATTGATCACGTATGATAGAATTAAAAACTGTTGCATTGATGCCATCGCCTGAAAAGAACCTATCACAAAGTGATTCAAGGTTATGGTTATGGGCAGAGCTACTATACTATACCAAGAGAAATAGAAAGAGAAAGAGAACTCAAAAGTCAAATTTTTGCTGGGGAAATTGCATTCTATTTTTCTAACATGGAGGTGTCCCAAGTATAATATAAAAAATATATATATATATATATATATGGCTAGAGAGAATAATTCAGAAAGCTAAATTAAGCTAAATTGTGCTTATAAGTACTTAACTCATGCTATAATCATATAATCATAGACAAAACTCCTGGAATTTTTTTTTAGTGGTAAATTATATAAAAAATTCAAATTTATCTCTTTTAAAGGAAATATATCAATTACAGTGTAACAAAAGTCTTATTATACATAAAAATATATTAATTAAAAGAATAATTTGCACCGGGTTGGTGGGTTGGTAGCTATGCTAAGAAATAAAATTACAGAAAATCTAAACTTCCTTGGTTGACTCTGGATTGACTCATAACACATTAGACATTAGACTAAGTTGACAATTTGACAATAACACTAACTTTTGCAACCATATTAAGTGACCACCATAGCTACTTGACAATAACACTAACTTTTACTGAAAAAATTTTCTCAAATGGTTGTTTTGATTCTGATCCAAATTTTGGTTTGATATGATTTTTTTGGTTTCAATGATTTTTACCCATTTTTACTATTCTTTTCATGGTTTGATTTCAATAGTGGTGTTAAAATTAGACAAAAATCAATATCATGTGGTTCGGTGCTCCTTATTTGAAAATTTGAGTATGTCTAATTAATTAAATCCCAAAATTAATGTTGCATATATACACGATGGTACCACTGTCATTTTCAAAGCAATAAATCAATAAAAAATAAATTAATTAAAAAGTCAAAAGAAAAAGTATAATATAAACAATTCTGAGTGTTATGTTGCTATCTTTTCATTACAGAGGCTTATGCCCGCCGCCAAAGAAGAAATCTGAATTGGTGAATTGGTGTGTGTCCAGTATGAGTTTTTTCTCTAAAAAACTTACTGTTCTAATTTCTTCTCTCAAAAACTTACTATACTATTTTTAACATAGACCCCACGTATATATTATTGTCAAGGTTATTATGCACAACTTTTTTATCTTCACCAGCTACAAAATTGGTAAATAAACAATCGAGAGAGAGAGTCCTTTGATATGTACAAGAAAATTAGACAATATAAAGGATAAAGTCCTTTGATATGTACAAGAAAATTAGACAATATAAAGGATAATATAAAGGATAAAGTGAAAGAGATTATGTTCCAGTCTCAAATCAAATTTGATTGATTTGGGAGTTTATAATGATTATTTTTCAAGTGAGCTAGGGATTGACAAAATTGTTCCTAACCATATGAATAGGGACTTGTCTAGCTAATTTTGAGTATCAATTATATGAAAGAAAGGAATCATTAAAGCTAGAAACACTTAAAACAAAAAATCATAGTTCGATTTGAGTAATAAATTTATTAGCAGGATCACAAGTTTTTATATAATTCATGAATGACAACATGTTAATATTCTGGATTCACCAAAGCTGATGAATTGAACCAAACTTTGATGAGAAAAACCCCAACAAAATATGTCATTTTCTTTGGTCATTTTCACAAAGGGAAGAGCCAAAAATCAATCTATCCATTTACGCTTTCGATACATTAACCTATGGGAAACAGAAAGATATTTGAGAGAAAAATGATGAGACCCAAACTTATAATTATCACTCCCTAGGTCCAAACCTGGAAAGATCTACCGGTACAACATGATCATACCTCCTAGGTTAGCCTATAAAATTTCTCATTACCATTACCAATGGGAATCCACCAGCCAACACCAAAATACCGAAATGTCCTTTCCTCCTTTTCTCTGATAAGATTCTATGGATGCAAAATCGAAAAGCAATTACTTTGATTAATATAAATCAAAATTATAACGTATGCTTGGGGAGGGAAGACCAATTAGATTATATCATATTGTATTAAAAAAGGAAAGAAAAAATAGATGCATGTATATTTATCGTGCAAGAGAAGGAGAAATCTAGGCCTATGGAATTGTAATTTTAATTGTCAAAGTTTCAATAACATACCGATATTACTTTTGCTCTCTCCCCACTCCAAGTGTTGTCCTTCTTTTGAAATGTTCGCTCAAAAGTGTCGATATATGATGGCTCAAATCCCTTTTCTTGGCCTAAAAAAAATTTTAAAAAGAATCATTTAAAGTTAACAATTATAATGAAATAGTAAAAAAAGAATTAAATGAATTAAATAAAAATATAAGTGTTTGAAATAGTTACCGATCTTTTTCTATATTCATCGACATTGATTGACCCCCCCGCGTAAGTGGCATACGCTTGCCAGGAGTTACAAGATCTGTTCCTTTTATTCTGCTCACTTCTTTTTTTGCTATCGTCAAACTCCCAAATTGCCAACATTCTTTGCCAATTTTCCTCCATGATGCAATTCGGTTTCTTCCGATTTGTTTTGGCTTTATTGATCACATTTCGAATGTGATCACCGGCTTTTTTTTTTTTGAAATTTCTTCTTATCTCAGTCTCTTCTGATTCAGCCCAACTAAACCTCCACTGCAATAAACAAAGAAACAATTATCTTAATTAAGGTAAAAATTTTAATTGATGTATCAATTTAAAGATATTTACCTTAAATTCTCTCCACCATAATTCCTTTGTTTCATTCTCCGTGCTTGTGTAATTCATTGATATCCCTCCCCAATGATTATTAACAATTTTATTTATAATACGCACCACATATATTGGGTCTGAGAATCTATAAGTAAACAATTTTTTTTATGAGCAATGATAAATAATTAAGTTAAATTAAAGAACCATATATATAAATAAAATAAACAAATGAAGTAAAATTTTAAAATTAAATACTTACGAATCTCCGCAAGTGGATATGAAGTTTTGCTCTATACTTGTATCCCCCACATCATTTGATTGTTGCACAAAAGGTGAAGGTGCAACTGATGGGGCTGAAGCAGAAGAACAGGGGGAAGGGGACGGCGAAGGGGAAGGAGAAGGGGAAGTGCTTGATCTTCCTTGTGAAGTTCGAACATGTCCTCCACATTTATACTAATAAGCATAAATGTTAAACAAATGACAAAAATAACAATTGCATGTTTTAACAATACATAAGAAAGGGCATGAAAAACTTACCATATTCAAACTTTTGTAACCGATAAAATGTTATCAAGAGTCCAACTACTAAATCCAAATTATCTACAAAAAAAAAAACCAAAGTATTAGGTTTGGGATGCGAACATCGTTTAAAATTAGAGAAATACAAAATTAGTGATTGACCAAAGCAAAAGCCTATGTGTAGATAAATAAATAAATGATGTATAATAAAGATAATTATATCATAAGGAAGCAAATTGAAATGTATTACATTGAGCATATCTATGTGTACAAAACTAAACTTACCCGGTTTCAAAAATCAAAATTTTCATTGTCATCTCCACTTTCACATTCATCTCCATCACCATCACCATCCTCATCCTCATCCTCATCCTTATCCTCATCCTCAGTATGAAAATCTGATTCTTCATCGTCATCCCCACAAATTTCATTTGGATCGACATCTATAATTGCTCCACATGGATATCGTAAAGTTGGAATATCATATTCCTCCATTTGAATCGTGTTAGTAACTTCTTCTTGTTGATATGCTATATCAACCCAATGCTCTTCAATTTTTTTTCGTGCTTTTGTTTTGCATACAACTCACCAATCAGTTTTGTCACGTTTCAAACTAGGATATGATGCATAATATACTTGAATTCCTTGCTGTGCCAATATAAATGGTTCATATTTCTTATACTTCTTCTTATGATTTATTTCAATCAAATTATACTTTGGATGCACCTTTATTCCTTTGATGGGGTCAAACCAAGTGCACTTAAATAATACCACTCGCAAATCTACTCCAGGATACTCTATCTCTATGATTTCATCCAATAAACCATAAAAATCATCTTTTACACTTCCATTATTGGATGACCAAACACATACCCCACTATTCATTGTGACTTTTCCAATTCCATATTCTTGGGTGTGAAAATTAAACCCATCTAGAAAATATGATGGCCACATTCGTACATATGAATTTGGACCCCATGATAGATGATATAACAATCTTTGTTCAACTTGATCAGCATTAGCATGAACCTAAAGGAAAGTGACCAAACTATTATCGTTAAGTAATGATTATAAAAATAAAATATGATGAGAACTTGGTAGATAGGTAACTTACATATGTTTTGAACCATGTTGCAAATTTCTCATCGCACAGACGATTAAACTCCTTGTTAGGTAGTTCTGAAAATGAGTTTTGAAAAATTCTATCATAAAATATCACTTATATATTATATAAATTTTTGACCCAAATAAAATATGTAAGGACAGCTTCATTTCTTGACCAGTTAAAACTATATACTTACTCGAAATATGGTCCCACTTCTGGACAGTTTAATAAAATATATGTATGGGCTGCTCGCAATTCTTGACCAGTTAAATATCTTCTCTTACATGCTCCATTAGTTCGACCAAGATAATTGAAAATAGAAAATGATGAAAAATTGGGATCGATAGGGCCTTCGTCATTTCTTCCTGCTCTTCGCCTCTTGCACTATACGTGAGACTCAAATTAATACGATGCAAACATTGTCACTTCCTCCACAATATATGCATTAACAATAGAGGTTTCGACCCATGTCTTATTCTTCACTTTTTTCTTTAAATGATATAAAAATCTAATAAGAAAAAAAATTAAAAGATTATAAAAAGAAATCTGTAAAGAAGTATTATTTTGAAAAAAATAAGATAAATATTTCACCTCTCAAACGGATACATCCATCGAAATTGAACAGGACCTACAACTTTTGCTTCATAAGGCAAGTGAACTAAGAGATGTTCCATAGAATCAAAAAACGATGGAGGAAATATCCTTTCTAAGTTACATAGAATAATTGGAATATCTCTCTCTAGTTTCTCCATGTGTGATAAGTTTAACACTGTTGAGCAAATGTCATGAAAAAAAATACTTAACTCTGTAATAGCACCCCAAACAAAATTTAGTAAAAGTTCTTTAAATGCAATTGGAATTAGTCTTTCCATAAATATGTGACAATCATAACTCTTCAAACCTGTCAACTTGCACTCATTCAAATCAACACATCTCCCAAGGTTTGAAGCATATCCATCTGGAAACTGCACCATTTTCAACCACTCACAAACAATCCGTCTCTGATCTTTGTTCAATGTATAAACTGTTTTTGGCTTTGGTCCCTTACTACTTGCATCCACATCTAGTATAGACCGATTACAAACAACTCTGATATCTTTTCTTGTACTCAAGTTATCTTTTGTTTTTCCAGGAATATTCATAACTGTATTTATAACATTATCAAAAACATTCTTTTCAACATGCATGACATCGAAATTATGATGCAGAAGATGGAATTTCCAATATGGTAAATCCCAAATATACTCCGTTTTGTCCATTTATGCGTACTTTCATATCCAACAGTGGTACCATGAGGGTCTTCAATAGCAGATGGAAAGTTATGCACTTGTTTCCAAATTTGATCACCAGTCAATCTCAAGGGTGGAGGTGCTTTTTCAACCCTATTTTTAATGAACTCAACTTTATTTCTTCTGAATGAATGATTTAGTGGCAAAAATTGTCTATGACAATCAAAATAGCTCGTCTTCTTACTATATTTTAATCTGAATGACTTTGATTTCTGCATACATATCGGACATCCTAAGATCCCAGCTGTACTCCACCCAGATAACATACCATAAGTTGGAAAATCATTTGTCGTACAAAAAAGAGCAGCCTTCATTAGAAAATTCTGATCAGAATGGACATCATATGTATAAATACCTTCATCTCATAGTTGTCTTAACTCTGCAATCAGTGGCTGCATATAAATATCTATTAATTTTTTGGGATTTTGTAGGCCAGGCACGAGCAATGTTAGAAACATATATCGCGTTTTCATACACATACCAGGCGGAAGATTGTATGGAGTTAAGATAATTGGCCAACATGAATACATTTTTCCCGATTTGCCAAATGGAGCAAAACCATCCGCACAAAGACCCAATCTAATGTTTCGAGGCTCTTTTGCAAACTCAGGATATATTCTATCAAAATGTTTCCAAGCCTCTGCATCTGAAGGATGACACATTAGACCCTCTTTTGTTTGATGGTTTGCATGCCACATCATGTGTTCAGCAGTGGCCTTAGATGCATAAGTCTTTGCAATCGGGGGATTAAGGGTAAATAAAACATTTGCTTATATGGTTTCCGCTTGTTCCGACCTGGCCTCCTACTACTCTTGTACCTAGAATGGTTACAAAATTTACAAAATTCTGCATTTTTATCATCCCTCCAATATAACACAACCCTGATTACATACATCAATCCTTACCACAGGAAGACCTAAGTCTTTTACTAACTTTTTCATATCGTAAAGATCACTTGGGATGATGTGATCACGAGGCAATACTTCTCTAATTACTTGAACAAATTCATTAAAGTATTTCTCAGACACATTATATTCTGCCTTGATATTTAACAGCCTTGATGCTACTGATAACTTAGTATGAGTGTCACAACCTCCCCACAAAGGTTGATTTGCAGCTTTCAATACTTCCCCAAACTGATCAGACAAAAAAGGCTCATTGCTTGCATTCTCATCGACACCTATTACTTCTACCTCCTACAATGGTTCAGCATCACTAATATATACTTGTTCAAATATTGGAGCAGAACTGGTACTTGCATGGTTCGATTGTAAAACAACATTATCAACTGCATCAATTATCATTCTCTGATATGGGTTTAAATGGTTGTAATCATATTCTCCTCTATTGCAAAATTGTCTACTTTTTTCATATTCTTCCTTAGATATAAACGGTTCGTCATGACAAGTCCAATTATAATAATTCGGAGTAAAACCAAATCTACAAAGATGTTCCATAACTTTATCATACACATAAAATTTACCATTACTGCACTTCCTATAAAAATACCTTAACTTATTTCCATCCATGAACTCAACTTTACTATTAGCAAAATCCAAAAATTGTTCCAACCCAATATGAAACTCATTGGTCAATGCTCGACGGTCATGTAAATTCTTATTATACATCCACGCTCTATCATTTTGCATCATCTCTCTATGAATTAAAAAAAAAAACAAAAGCTTTGATAAGAGGCAACAGACTTATATGCACGAGATTTATTTGAATAAATAGGCAAGCTCTCAATTTATCGTTTTTATTTTTGCAAGAGAGAACTTTTTAAAGGAAAGATAATTATGAACAAGCATATATGTAAAAATAAATAGAGGTTTTATTTTTAAATCCTAACTTGGTAAGAACCATAGGGTAGAGAACTCAAATCATATAAAACATATATGGGTCAATTCTATAAAAATTCTATAAAAAATGTACTAATAATATAAAATAATCATTTAAGGATTAAGCTAAATATTTTCCATCTTATTCACAAAGTACTCAAGACAAACAGTTAACCTACTTCTTCAACAACAACATAGAAATCAACACCCAGACAAACATACATAGAGATTATTTGATTAAAAATCAACACCCAGACAAACAGTTAACCTAATCAACATAGAGTAAAATTAAACACGGATAAAGTGGTAGAAAGGAGAATTAGTATAAACTTAAGATTTCCAAGAAATAAAGGTGAGTATCACGCAGTTTCAAATGTATTTATGGGTTAAATTAGTTACAATGTTTAAAAATATATGGTTTTAAAAATCTCTAAAAATCTCTTAAAAACAAATCTTAGAGAGGCATATTGTCGAACATATTTTATGTGTTATTCATAGGACTATTTGGAATGATTTATATTTCCATCCAGAAGATGAGGAGGTGGAGAAGAGGAGAGAGGGAGAGAAGATGAACCTGATTGATGAGCTCGGAAGAGAGAATAGCCTTGGTGGATTTATCGGATTTATATAAAGATGAAGCTGAGACAGAGAGAGGATAAGATGAAGAGAGAAGGCAGTGACAGAGCCGAACCTATATCGAGGAAGAAAACATCAGACAAGATTAAAAAAAGAAAGAAAGAAGATGAGGTGGAGAAGAGAAGAGAGAGGGAGAGCAAACGAACCAAAGAGATGATCCGAGAAAACCTTCGCCGCTAAGTTAATATGAGATGAGGTGGGAGCTGGTTGCTGCGATCGAGCATATGGCAACGACTGATGACGATCAGGGATGAGGATGGTCAGGAATGAAGTATGCGATGAGACGGAGAGAAGATGCAAGGAGGCTATGGGAGTTGTGGCAATTAGGGTTATCGGGTAAAAAAGAAAAACGATTCCAAGAATAAGAACAATTTAGTACAAGTTCACAATAGGGACGGAAGAATAAATCCATCGCTAAGTCCGATTATTAACTCCAATTAATTCTTAGCTTGCTACTCACACACTCTTAATCTTCTTACTATTATCATCAATTATATTCAAAATTTCATTTTACTAATTTTCTAATACTTGCTCTTCCTTACTATTATCATCACTTATATTCTAAATTTCTTTTTATTAATTTCCTAATAGTATTAGTATTAGTATAAGAATTAAATTCATTATTTATTTTTTATCAGAATACAAATACAAATGAATGAGAAAAAAATTATTTAAATTTTACCTTCCCTTTATCCCCTTTATCACTTACAAACACTTAGCCAGAAACCTTTGACTTAGAAAGAAAAAGTAAAAGATTTTTTTGATATTTTCATCTACTACAATTTACTCCAATCTACTAACCCTAAACCCGTATTATTTTTAAAACTCTTCCGTTCCTCACACAATTTTTCACACAATTTATCAATTAAAATTTTGAATTGAATCTTGCAATTTAATTCAAATTTTGTAATTTAATCTTGCAATTCAATATTAAAAGAAACAAAATTAAATGCATATCAAGTGTATAGTGTAACTATAAACAAAGAAGAAATGTTATCAATTCGTTGGTTATTTAATTTTGATTCATAATTCCTTTTTTTAAATCCACCGAAAGATAGTATATTTAAACCAAACCTTTTTTTAATTCCACGGAAAGTATATTTAAACCAAACCAAACGAAGAAGAAATTTTTGGAGCCAATTTTTTTTCATTTTCCGTGCCAAAAAGAATTTAAACCTTTCTGCCAATATTAATTTAATTACCTAGCAAAAATTAAAAATAACAGTCACATCTCTTTAAGATGGTCGCGTAAAGTAATATAAAAACTAAGGATTTGTTTGGGTTAAGTAAGAGGGTTATAAGAGGGTTTGTAAGAGAATAATATAGTTATGATATGATATAGTCATCATAATTTTGATTCCTGAGTAATTTATTTTTGATTTTTGAGTAAATGTTAAAAGCTCAAACAAAAAACAAAAGTTTTTGAATAAAATGAAAGTTTGGCGGTTTTAAAATAACATATTAAAACCTTTTAAAGGTTTCAAAAATTTTTGAGTAATCATTAAAACCTCAAACAAAAATTTTGCTGGCGGGCTCCATGCCAGGACCCCGCGCTCCCCTTGCATGTGCGGGACGCGCTGCCCTTGCATGCGCGGGCATGAGCGGCCGCACGTGCGCCCGGGTTCGCGTGGCCGGGAGCCCCGCTGCCCTTGCATCGGTGCCTTGCGCGGGCATGAGCGGGCGCCTGGGCTGGCTTGGTTGGGAGCCCGCGCTACCCTTGTATGCGTGGGCATGAGCGGGCGCACGGGCGCCCGGGCTCGCGTGGCCGGGAGCCCCGCTACCCTTGCATCCGTTCCCTGTGCGGGCATGAGCGGGCGCCCGGGCTGGCTTGGTCGGGAGCCCGCACTGCCCTTGCATGCGCGGGCATGAGCGGGCACACAGGCGCCCGGGCTCGCATGGCCGGGAGCCCGCGCTGCCCTTGCATACGTGCCCTGCGCGGGCATGAGCGGGCGCACGAGCGCCCGGGCTAGCTTGGCCGGGAGCCCGCACTGCCCTTGCATGCGCGGGCGCACAGGCGCCCGGGCTGGCTTGGCCGGGAGCCCGCGCTGGCCTTGCTGCCCTTTCAGCCCTTGCATGCCCAGCGTCACTAGCTTGGCTTGGCCGGCTGTCGGCATTGGCTTCATTGGGCGCCTGCGCGGCCCCTCTCACGCATGCCCTTCCTGGGCGCTGCATGCTGCATGCTCGCATGCCACACTGTGTGCGCTGGATGCGCATGCCACGCTGTGTGGCACACAGGTGCTAGCCGTGCGCGCGGGTGCCAGCCGTGGATAGGCGGCCCCATTGGATAAGAACCAATTTTTTAATAATATAAACGAAAAAAAAAAATAAAAAATGAAATAAATAAGAAAAATAAGATAAATATTTTACATTTAATATTTACATTTTTGGAATCCAATTATGGTACATGAAAGAAAAAAAATGATACATGAAAGTTCTAAAAAAAAAGGAAAAAATATGGAATTATGGAAATTGAACTTTCAGTCTAAATTTTTTTGGTCTTGGTTCAGTGGTTGGTTGTGAAGACGATGCAGTTCCATGAGTCGGTGAAGTAGTCCCAGCAGTCCCAGCAGTCCCAGCAGTCCCAGTCCCAACAGAGGATGGTATTCCTCTTATCACTTCATCGATACGAAAAGGGTTAGGATCATGTGTCGGATGTGTCGGTCTGGGAAGAGAAGCAAATGAAGACCTTGGAGGACGAGGACAGATAACGAATGGGTAGGCCGGGTAGGCAAAGCTCCCTGGTTGCGCGGTTGCGGAGGAAGATGGTCCTGATTGCGTGGTTCCGAGCTGCAAAAGATCTCGTATAACCTTAATAAAATTACTATTCACCCCTAGATCCGCCTCCATATTCATCATGCGACCTACCGTTTTCATATGACCTTCCCGATTCTATTCCTTAAAATGATGATCATGCCGCCTAAATTCATCATAATTATGCCTTAATTCACTCAATTGTGTTTGCATTTGCCCAATTTCTTTTCGTGATTCTCCCACTTCACTCCTAACCTCACCAACTTCACTATACACCTGTCCTACTTCGCTGCAAACACTATCCAATTACAATTTCATATTATTTATATATTCGAACAATTCTTCCCACCTTCTTTTTCCAATTTCATTTACATTATCATTATCATCGTCACGAAAATCATGAAAATCATGATCTTCAGCTCCTTCCGCCCTTTCATGATCTTCTTCAGCTCCTTCTGCCCGTGGTTCTGGCTTTAGCTCTGGCTCTGGAATACCTCTTTTTTTTATATTTATCCAAATACCATCATCACATACCCAATAAACTCTTCTTAATGTTCTATAATTTATACTATTTTTATTTATATTTGATTGTAAATGATTTTCTTTCTCTAGATTTATTCCATGACTTTTTAAAATACCACTCACCATACTATAATATGATAAATTATTATTAGAATCTTTTGAAGATATATAAAATAAGGAAGTAAAAAATGTAAACCTGGATTTTTTCTTTCAATTATACGTGCCATTAACCAAAAATCATCTCTAGTAATAAATGTATAATTTCCAGCTCGTGGTTTAATAACATGTATAATGAGAAAATGAAGAACTCTTTCTTGAAAATTTAAATCAGTAGCATTTGTACTAAAAAATTCTAAATTATCATTATTAAAAACTATTTTAGCATCCATTAATATTTCGGTATTTAAATACACAGCACAGTCTTCGTACTCAGTCCAACAAAGATCGGCCTCTCTACATATCATCTTAGGAGTCACTTTAATTATTTGACCATCAAAATAACTTTTAAAACTACATGAAGTAATATTCCCATCGATAACTACACAATCATTATCCATTGTTTTTATGTTATTAAAAAAAATTCTAACAACGTTCTCATAAATATTTGTATCTGGATTAAGAATCCAAGACGAACAAATCTCTTTTAAATAACTTCCGTACTCAAAATTTATACTATCCAAAAAATTCCAATCAATTAATCTACCCAAAGTAATATTTCTATGAGAAAATACCTTTTCAAAGAGAATTTTTTTTTTCATAGATGGAAAGTGTTTGTTTTCTTCCGAAACTATCGTAATTCTTTTTGCTTTTCTGGACGAGGAGGCCATTGATTGTTGAGTTGGTGAGTTTGGAGAGCACTGAAGAGGGGTTTGAAGAAGAGGGTAGGAAAGAGCCGTGAGTGAGTGAAGTGGCGAGGACTGAAGTTTGTTTGTAGGTGACTGAGTGTGCCTGGGATGAGTAAGGGAGTTAAGTAAATAGCACTAGCTCATGTTAATGTGTTAGTTCGGTTAGCTGGATAAAGTGCAGATAGCTGGATAGATAGCTGGATAGAGTAGAGTGCTGGGTAGTGGTGTCAGAGTGCAAAATATCGGGTAGCTAGAGTGCAGTAGTGTAGATCTGCAGAAATAGAAATAGGTTGGAGTCTGCAGAAATAGAAATATGTTGGAGTGCAGTGAAGTGTAGCTGAAGAGAGTGCAGAAACAGTGCAGTGGGAGTTGTGGAAATTTGAAGTTGATTGTTTCGTGGCAGCAGCAGCAGCGTTAACATTTTGAAAGGCGCAGACTGAGTGGAGTGCAATGTGCGAGGTGGAGGACTCCTGTCGTGGCAGTAACAGCATTTCTTGTCGTGGCAGCGTTCAAAATTTTAAATTTGAAAGCCTGTTCGCATGCGAATGTACGTGGCGCGGACTGAGTGGAGTGCAGTGCTGCGATGCGAGGAGGAGCATCGTGGCAACAGCGCGTTCAAATTTTGAAATCTAACTGTTCGCATGTGAATGTGCGTGGCGTGGCGCGGACTGGTGGAGTGCAATGCTACGAGGTGCAGTCCTGTCGTGGCTGCCAGCTTTCAACAAGTGAATTGAATGTAATTGTGATGACCATGTCAATTTGTGAGTTTGAAGTTCTGTCAGCCAAGTTCAAAGTTGAATTAAAAATTTTAGCGCGGAAAAAATTTAATTTTTAAAAATTTTTGTTTTCTTGTCAATTTCATTTTTTCCTATTCGTATTTTTAAAATTTTATTCTTTATCTCCAAAAAAATCAAATTTCTAAGTAATTATGTTTTTTAATTTTATAAATTTTTGTGAAAATATATTTTGTTTCTTCAATTATTTATTTTTGTTTAGAAACAATTTTTTTTTTTGCTACAAACAAATCGTGAAACTAAAACTATATAATTATTTTTTTTTCTTCAAATTGTTGTTATTAGATTAAAAGAAATATAAAGAATTATTTTTTAGAAAAATAAAATATCTTAAAATATTTGATAGATGTGAATGATTAAAAGAAAATGTAATATTTCAAAATTTAGATGATTAAAAGATTTAAAAAATATGAATATTAAGAAAAAAAAACATCCTCTTTTCAAAAAATTTGTTGAAAATTTAATAATTTATAATATATATATATATATATTTTTGGGCATCACTTTCATTTATTTATTTGAAAATGATTCTCGATATTAAAAAAGATTTTCAACAACTTTTTTATTTTTATTGGCAAAATTTCCAAAACTATAACTATTCAAACTAATTTTTTTATAATCCTCGTAAAAAATAAAATTTGAACTTCATATTTATATATATATAGCACGTATTGAATTACATCACAATCAAATCGGTCTCATAATTTAACATAATTAAATTAAAGCCACTGTTGCCTTTTTTTGCTCCAAACAATACGAGAAAAAAATTTGTCATCACATATACTCTCCCCTCAATTCTAACCTGGCTCCTGGCTCCTGGCCATGCGAGAAGACTTGACAAACTTGACAAAATGAACTAATATTTGTGTGGATTTGTGTGTGAGAGAGTGAGAGAGAGAAAGTGTGTACTTGCTACTTATTAACAAATCATTTTCTACACAATTCCATTATTAATTCATGGATCGATGCACATGGATGAGATGGGAAGAGAGAAGAGGGGATAATTTCAGATTTAAATTCATTAAAATAATTTAATGTTAAATATTTGTAAAATATATATATTTTTTAAATTTATTATAATTAAAATTATTATATATAAAAATAAATTGATTTATATTAAGTTTTCAGATGCTAAATAATAAAATATAGTAAGGTGGAAGGTGGGAAGTAAATGATTTGAGTTAATCAATTTGAGTTTGAGTTTGGGTTATTGACGTGAGAATAAGATAAAATTGAAAAGATGTTTGTGGTCGGTGCATGCCAGCCAAAAGCTGATTAGGAATAATGGTGGCACAGATGGCAAGAAATATGGTGGTGGAGCCAAAATCCAATCATCACACCGATGCCATAAATGCTTAGATTCATCCGATTATGGAATTTGCCACGCCCCATAAACCCTTAGATTCATCCGATTCTGGAATTTGCCACGCCGATGCCGCTTAGATTCATCCGATTCTTTGGTTTAATTTAGGAAAATATTACTATATACGAAAATTTTTCAGATTTTTGTCTTCAAATACTTAAATTAAAAATTTATAGTCTAATTTTAATCCAATTTTTGATTTTAAATATAAATAATTATATTTATAGAGTTTCATATATATTGATTTGGTTTGTTACTTAAGAGTTTAGTGTTGAATAAGAGTAAGGCCAAATGTGAAATATGAGAGATATTCGTGCCCATTGCTCAACTTGCGCAAAAATCTGAATGTAATTGTAAATAAGGAAATTCTTGTATGCGATGCAAATCAATCGAATGAATCTCAATTGTTTGTAAATAAGAACAATTCAAAAAAAGTATTATACATAAGGAGAGGGAAGAACAATTCAAAAAAAGTATTATACATAGGGAGAGAGGGGAGAGATGACATGATTCTACAAAAATTGTAATTAGTGGAAAAACAATTTAAATTTATTTAAAAATTAATTTTAAATTATAAAATTATATATATTATTCAAATTTTACTTTAATTAAAATTATTAAAAAAAAACTTTTAAGAATATCCTCCATGTGGAAGCGGATGTATTATATATATATATATATAGAACTTAAATTATTTTAAAGAAAATAAATAAAGAACAAATAAAGATTTATTGTTGGATATTGTTGTGAATTTGGGGCAATTGATCCGTACAAAAAAATAAAGGAAAAAGTTTTAATTCTCCATAAAATTTTTTCAATAATATACTAACTCTTTTTTTAAATATATATAGTTTGATTTTGAATTGATTTCTATTTTAAAAGTTACATTTAAATACTAAAATTTGTAAAATAATTTACATATTTTATAATTTACTAAACTTCAAATTAATATAATAAAATTTCGTTTTTAGAATGATGAACTAAATTTGAAAATTTAGTATAATTTAAAATTTTAAAATAATTACGAGACATTTGCTTATGTATGGTGTGTTGTGTGTGGTGTGTATGGAGTTTTGCTTAACTTCAATTGGTTTGGTGTGTGGTGTGTGGGGTGATATTGTCACAAGTTTAGTTTGGTTTTGTTTAGTTTAGTTTGATTTAATATATTTCATGTTTCATGTTTAATTTTTTCTCACATAATAATCTTATCAAATCTCAAATCTTTCAATCAATCAAACCCATAATTATAAACACTAACATTAAATCTTTCAATCAATCAAACTCTTCATTATAAACACTAATTATAAACACTAACCCACTAACACACTAACTAAACTAAACTAGACTAAACTAAACTAACGCATCTTTAATATTAATCAATCAATCTTAAAATTTTACAATATAATCATATATATATATAATATAATATAATCAATTACAAATTATAATACACCAATAAACTACTTTTTATTATTATTAGAATTTTATTTTTGATTAAAATTATTAAGTTAATTATTATAAATTATTTTATAGATGTGGAGAAAAAAATGAGAAAAAAAAATTTTATTGTAATGTTAAAAATTTTCTATGTAACTAAAAAATGAAGGAATATTAAAAAAATATAATTATTAAGATAAAGAAAAAGAATTTTTTTGTCTAAAGTTATAAACCTGTTTTTTTAAATTTCTTGAAAATAAAAAAATATTGAAAAAATATTTATTTTTTAAAATTCAACTTTATTTATTTTTATCGTTCCTAAACAAAAATAATTTTAAATAATATCCAAAATCTATCTACTCTTATCTCTTCTCGTCTCTCTCTCTTTCTCTCTCTTGTTGTTTGTTGTCATGTCATCATCACCTCTCTATCTTTCAATTTCCCTGTCTCCCCTCTCTATCTTTCAATTTCCCTCTCACACTCACACTCACACTCACTCACTCACACACACACGCACGCATGCACGCACGCACGCACGCACGCACACACGCACGCATGCACTCACGCGCACACGCACACACACATTGAAAATTTAAAAATTTAAAATTTAATCAAATAAAAATTTTTCAAATGTGATTTAAAATAGTTACCCTAAACTTTTCATAGTTTTCATATTGTTATATGATTTATTTTTCTATTCATAAAACTATCACTAAATTAAATTATATCTTTATTAAATTAAAAATTAAATTAAATCTATGATTATATTTATGTTAACAAAATTAAATGACAAAATAATTAGAAGATTAATTAATTAATAATTAATTAATTAAGAGAGATATTAAATTAAATCATATAATCATAAAACTCCATCTAAAACTTAAATTTTATCTTAATATTATTATTTTTCTATTAAATTCTTTATTCAATATTAATTTATTAAATAATATTGTTCTTGAAAATTTCCTTCTCTCTTTTCAAATATATTTCTTTTAAAATATTTTTTTTGCCTATATTAATTATTAAGTTAGGGAAGTATTAATATAATTAAATTAGTTATTTATATGTTATTAATTTAAATTAATAATATTATTAATTAACAATTGAAATGATATAAAATTATTAATTTATATAATAGTGTTATGATATATCGTAATATATTATTATAATATATTATACTTATTTGATGAATTTTATTTTTTTTTAAATCGGAAAGGAATTTTTTTTTTCATTTTCTTAAAAAGAATTGAAGATGAATTTTATAGAATGAATTTTGTTAAAGAAAGAAAAGGAGAACATGCTGGGAAGGAAAATCGGAAGGGAAGGAAAATCGGAAGGAAGGAACCAAGCGATGAAATTTCTTGAAAATCAGGAGAAGGAAGAGCGCATCGAATCCTTTGCAAGGAAATCGAAATCAGGAGAATAGCCGTAGAATCCTTTGCAAGCAAACTTTGAAAACTTTGAAAGCAAATTTTAAAGATTATGAATTTTCTTTAGAAAAGAAAAAAAATACCTCGAATCCCATATATTAAGAACAATTTTTTCTGAATTTTCTAAAAAAAATAATTAGTGATGCACAGAGGCTACGTAGGGCGCTTGCCACATGCATGCCCGGGCTCCCGCAAGGCATGTGTGGCATGTGCCACGCGCCCGCGAGCCAGCGCGCCTGGGCCCCAGCTATAGCATCTGCGGGGACCCATGTAGGCGCTTGCTTGCGCACGTGGCAGTGCGATTTTGTTTTTTTTGTGTGTTTCTAAAAATTTAAATTTTTAATATTATTATTTTAAATAATATGATTTGAAATTATTATTTTAATTTAAGTTGTTAATATTATTAATTTAAATAATATAACAATTTTTTAAAATTTTTTATAAATTAAAAAAATTAACTAATAATATTAATATTAATTTATTTTAATTCACACTTAATTTACATTTACAATATTTAAATAACTACCAAATTACCCTTTCTTTATTTACCAAATTAAAAACACAACAACAACATTTCCTTTTTTTTATGATTTGTATTTAGTATGATGATTTTTATTTAATATATGTAATTCAATTTATACCATATATTCAATTTAATACCTATATAAACTATAAACACTCCTAAACTCTAAACTATAAACTAGTATAATTTTAAATTTTTTAACAAAGGCATCTTTTATTCATATTCATAAAATGATAGATAATTTGCTAAGTTTCAAAAATTATTTTAGAATTGAAAAAATCGTAAAATGAAATCTATAAACTATATTAATTAATTCTATAAACTATAGTAATTAATTTAAAAGATGTCAAATTAATTAATTTTAAAGATATCAAATGTCAAATATGAAATGTATTGATTAATTTTAAACATTAAATGTAAAATATTAAATGTTAAATGTGAAATACGAAACCTACTCATTAATTTTAAAATGTCAAATATAAAAATATTAGTGGTTGAGATATAGTTGGAGTTTGTGGTGTGTAGGTGGAAATATGAAATATGAGAAAAAAAAATTTGAATCACTATAATATTTAATATAGTTTAACTATAATACTATATTATATAAAATTACATAAATCCGTTTAAAATAATAATATTAATAATTGTTATTTTTAAATAATCTAATAGAATAGAAGTATAAAAGCATAAAAAAATTACTTCAAAAAAATTTTAAGTAAATAAGTAGTAAGTGTGACGTGTGTATAGTAAATAAGTAGTAAGTATGATAAGTGTATAGTAAATAAGTAGTAAGTATAAGTAGTAAGTAAAAGTATGAAAAAAATTTCGATTAAGAAATTAAAAAAGCTGCGGAAAATTTTTGTGAAAATCTTTCTCCGCGCCATTCAACCTCTTTCAAAATTTTAATGCAAAGTTTTTTAAAAAATTAAAAGTTTGTTTATAAATCTTTATTTTCATTCATCACTTCATTTACATTTAATTATTATAATTTATTATTTACTATATTTTACTATTTATTTTTAATAGGCATAAAAGCTTTTTCTATCATTTTTGTAATTTCACTCAAAGGCTACCTATCAAATAAATATATTAATTAATGTTTATTATATTTTTGTAATTTGTTTTTAGTCAAAAAATAAAAAAAGCAAATGGAACATTATTTTGTGATTAAAAAAAGTGTAATATTTTCAAAGATATATCAATTTTATTTAACGCATAAAAATATAATATATTTAAATATAATATAATATAATATATTTAAATATAATATAATATAATATTTTAAAAAATATAATATTATAATTGATTCACACATATTATAATATTATAATAGTTGATAATTCACCGTTGAGCTCCGTTCTCTGTAGAAGGCGGTCATTTCGATAACATCGTTCGGCGTGCTTGACCCGCTTGACCGAACCGTATTTCACTTCCACATTAATCTAAACTAATAAAAAAACTCCAGCAATTATCAAAACTTCCAAGCTGTTGTCGAAGAACAACTCCAACAATTATCAAAACTTCCAAAGCTGTTGTCGAAGAACTTTAGTCGAAGAACAAGAAAGAAGGAAGAAACTTAAAATCCGGTGAGTTACTCTCCTCATACTCTCTTAATTTTTTTTGCCTAAATTCATTAAATAAATTATACTTAAAAATATGTTTTTAATACATCGATAGATCTAAGTGAAGAAGATGAAAGATTTCTGCAATGAGAAGAGAAATCAATGCAGACAAAATGCACAAAATGCAGACAAGTGATCTCAAAAGCAGAATGTGTAGCGAAAGAAATGGGAATGGGATTTGAAAGTGTGATATATTAAGTCAAAAAATGTGTGAGAAACTCGAATGAGATTTTTTCTATTTATGGCTTCCCATCACAATTTTAAACTCCAGAAGTAGAAGTAGTGACGTGTGATATTTTAGATTCTTCCTCCATTCAATCTTCAAGAGAAATTGACATTAAAACAGAATCAATTAAAACAAATCAAAATCTACTCACCCAATTTAAATGATGTTTTTTTCTTATTTATCCATGCTTTTTTTTCCGGTTTAAGACATCTTACTATTATTGATATTATTGATATTATTGATGTTGAAAATATTTCGTCCTAAATTTCTATTATAATGGTTATAGGTGATGAGATTTGTGAATTCAAACGTCCAAAGGAACAGAGAGAGAGGAATAGAGAAAGAAGACGGGTGTTAGTGGTAAGCTTTCAATTTATTTTTCAATAATATATTAGTGGTAAGGTTTCAATTTAATTTTCAATAATATAATAATATAATGATTGATTCCAATCTATTTAACAATATTTAACAAATTTTATTTTATGTGTAGATTTTTTATTTTCAGAGTATCAAAGATGATTTGGGAGGAAAAAAACACTTTTACCATTCGGATCAAAGACTTGGCAGACTTTAATTCGACGGATAGAGTTAAAATCGAAGTTAAATTCCAGAGTTATTAATTAGGTAAGTTAAAATATGTTTATATCTAATTAATTCAGTATAATATTTATTTATAGGTTTATTTACCTTTTATATTTTTTATTTTTGAAGGGTTTATTGTCTTTAAAATCTGTTAGTGTTGAGTGTTGAAGTGTCCGAAGTTGAAGTTGAAGAAGCTGAAGGAAGAAAGTGTTGAATAAGAAAAAATTAAGTAAAATTACAAATCATTAATTTATACCACTTACAAACTAATTTAATTTTACAATAGTGTTTGAGTGTTGAAGAAGTTGGTGTTAAGGAAGTGAAGAAAAAATTAAGTAAACTCATTTATACCACTTACAAACACTTATATATATACATATATATATATATATAGTACTTATATTATGCATCGAATAAAAATATTTTTTTGGGAAATCAATTCAAAATTTCAATTTGTTAATACAATATGTTATAATATGTTATGATATGTTGACTTTGCCGATTTGCCGATTATGTGATTACGTGATTATTAAGTACAAAATGAAGAGAAGGAAGAACAAAAATAAGGAAAAAAAGCAAAAAATAAACGGAAAGAGGAGGACGAGGAGGACAAAGCCGAAAGGAAAGGGCAGGAGTGTTTGGAGAAGGCAAAGGGTTTGGAGTGTTTGGAGAAGGTGAAGGGTTTGGATGAGAAAGGATGGGAGGAGGCTTTGACAAGGACAACGATGAGAAAGGATGGGAGGAGGGTTTGACAAGGACAAGATACTGAATATAAAATGATGATGATTATGAATTGAAATGACAGATGTAAAGATAAAATTAATTTTTCAACTATCTTTATCTTTTTCCTCTTTCCTCTGTTACGGTTAGGTGTAACAGGAGTTTCATTTTTTTCCTGATGCAATAGAACGACTTTGTTTTTCTTAATTTTAAATCCAATTTTTTTTTTAAATATTTCACTTAATCTAATTTTCCAAATTTTAGAGCTAAATCTAAATCTAAATTGAATTTAGTTAAAAGATGAGAATTGAATTTAGTTAGAAGATGGCCATTTTCTATTTTTTTTTTATATTACACAATTACTAATTATTAATTGTTTGGATTGTTATATATGCTGAATGCCATTGAAAGTGATTATCTATACTATTTTACCATTATATTCTTTTGCTATATTCTCTATATTATCTTATCATTTGTACTCAAATATCATTCTTTAATTCTTTAATAATAATGTTTTTCATCTACTTATTATTCTTATTATAATATTTAGTTGTCTGGGTGTGGGTGCAGCCGAAAGCAAGCACAAAAGAAAGTGGGCCGAAAGCCCAAAAGAAAGTGGGGCCAAAAGCAAGCCGTGGATATTTGTATGTCTTATCTTTTATTTTATTTTAATATAGTCTTAGGTTTTTTTTATCCTGTGGTTTTATTTTATTACTTATGGTTTTATTTTATTTTTCAGGATCTTTTTTGAGAAAAAAATTTTTTCTCAAACTTTTATTTGTGGATGATATTATATTGAAGATAATATTATATTGAAGATGAAGAAAAAGAGGAAAATGAAAGATGGAGGAAAAAAGTTTCAAACAAAACAAAGGAGAAAAGAAAAAGAAAAGGAAAGAGGAAAATTGAGAGGATGATGGATTGTAATATGTATGTATAAACAATTTTATGTATAAACAATTTTTTCTTTAACATGTCAACACTACTATCCAGCATACTTACACACACCACCACCTATAACATATTTTCTCAAAACAAAAATTACCACCATGCTCTCAAATAACTTACGATTTCTAAAATTACAACTTTCTCAAAAAATTTAAAATATGTGCTGACTTTCAAAATTCAAAATATGTGCTAAAATAAAATAATATGTGTTAAAATTTAAAACTCCACTAAGAATCCAAATTATATTTATAAACACATTTATAACTTCATAAATATTAAAATTACAAATATTAAATTATTATTTGTATGCTCCAAATTCTAATATTAAAAACTAGAGCAATAATAAATTTAATTATTTTTGTAAATACATATTTATAATTTTTAATATAAAAATGGCGCCCGCGCTGGCATGGCCAGATGCCCGGACTTGCAAGCGCGGGCAAGGTGGCATCCGTGGGCGCCCGCGCTGGCATCACGCACGCAGTAACATGAAAGGGCACCCCAACTGCCATGCCTGGCCCCCCACGTGGACCCCGTTGCCATGCGCGCATGTAGCGCGCTGCCTTGCGCGTGGGCGCCGTGCTCCCATGGCTTGGCGCCTACGTTAGCATGGCATGTGCGGGGGCTTGCATGGGCACATGCAGCGTACGGTGGCATGCTCGGGCGCCAGTGCTGGCATGCCAGGGCACCCGCGCTCGCTCTTGCATGAGCACACACGGTGCGCTTTGGTATGCGCGGGCGCCGGTACAGGCAAGCCCGGGCACCCGTGCAAGCGCTTGCATGCGCCCATGCTACCGGCATGCCCGGAGTTGTAATGGCCATGAGCAAGCGCCACACGGGACTTGCACTGTACGGCCACTTGCACGGTACTTCCTGACGCGGTATGCGCGGGCACCCACGCAGTCATGGCACTCCGTCTGGTTTGCATGCGCACGTCCTAGCCCACCTTCCGAACTGGACCGGACCGGAGGCCGAGGTCCTATATTTTTTAGAAAACTTTCTTTGCTTTTCTTTTTCCTTTTTCCTTTTTCCCTCGAAAACTTCTCACCTTTTCTTTCCATAGAATATATATTTTCCTATTTTATATTAAATATATAGATTTTTTAATTCTTTCATTTTATTTCTTTATAAATATAAAGAAATAAAAAAAATACAAAAATTAGGAAAAATACAAACACAATTAGAAATGAAATTAATATGAAATATGTAGAATTTTTACTTATCTCAATTTATTTATTTATAAATATAAATTCTATAAAAATTAAATAATTAATAAAAAATACAAACAAATTAATTTAATTAAATTAAGTGAAATTAATGAAAATAACAAAAATGATAAAATATATTAGTTAAAAGTATAAATAAAAATAAATGTACATCGTTTGCTTATCATATCTTTATCATATCTCATGTGCGGGCGCCGATGCTGGCATGCCAGGGTGCCCACGCTGGGAGCACACGCAGTGCACTTTGATATGCGCGGGCACCCGTGCTACCAAGCCGGGCACCCACCACATTTAATCTCTATATTTTATTATAAAATTTAATATTTATATAATAAATAATTACTCACCTTTCCTCTCTAAATTTTATATATAATAAAAGTAAAATATAATATTGACATAATAAATATATAATATAATTTGATATAATAAATAAATTTATTTTAACCCGAATAGGGACCGATTTCAAATTTGTACTAAATTTAGTAACGAAAATTTTTAATTATTTTATATAATTTAATAAAATAACAAAATAAAATAAAATATTAAATAATAATTAAAACAAATTACCGCCATCGCCAATTAGCGACGGACGTGAATCCGTCGCCAGTTAGTGACGGACGTAATTCGTCACTAGGAAATAATCACTAACGCAGGCACCCGTGCGTGCATGCGCCGGTGCCCGCGCACAGATTAATTTATAATTAATAAATTAATTAAAAAATATATTTTTAAAATAAAATTAAATATATGGTTTTTTAAATAATTAAATAATATTATTTTTCTAAAAAAATGAAATATAATATAATAAAATAAAATGTAAATTAAATTATTATAAAATAATAATATGATTTGTTAATATAAATTATTAAATTATAATAAAAATAAAATAAAATTCACAAATTCAGCGACGGATTTTGAATTCATCGCTGAAACAGTGACGGATTTTGAATCCGTCGCGAAAACAACGACGGATTTGGAATCCATCGCTGAAACAGTGACGGATTTGGATTCTTTCGCCGAAATAGCGACGGATTTGGAATTTGTCGCTGATTTTAGGGATGGATTTGGAAATCCGTCGCAATTACCACTAAATTAATTTTTTAATTTAAATTTTATATTAATATTATATTTTATTTAATTATATATATAAAAGTTAAGCCAAATTAATTTTTAACTTAAATATAATATATTAATAAAATAAAAAGAAAAATAAGAAAAATAAATTTCTATTTATTTAAAAAAATTAAATTTTGCGACAGATTTAAAATTCGTCGCAAAATTTAACCACGAGTCTCACGAAATCTGCAACGAAAAATTTTTAATCGCCAATTGGCAACAAATTTAGCCACGAAAATTGTTTCGTCACTAATTAGCGACGAGTTTAGCTACGAATGGTATTTTCCGTCGCTAATTTAGCCACGACTTTCTTTTTTATCGCAAATTTCGTGACAAATTAGCGATGAAAAAGCTTCGTCACTAAATTTGTCACAAAATAGCGACGAAAAATATTTTGTCGCTAAATTCGTCGCAAAATAGCGACGAATGGTTTCCGTCGCAAAAATTCGTGACGAAAACCGTGTTTTTCTGTAGTGGAATAATGGGGGGAAAAAATTCAAAAATAGTTTTTGAAAAGCTAAAAATTACTTTGAATAACTAATAATCTTTTTGCAACTTTTAAATTATGAATTCCATCAACTTTCATGTAACTCGCAAAATACTTTTTTTTAACCATTAAAAAGTCAATAATAAAAATATCTTCTAATAGCCGTACAAATATGTCTTTAATCTAATCTTATTTTGTTCATCTTTGGTGTGTGTCAATACATCCCCAAGTTTTAATTATATATATATATATATGTATTTCAAAATAAACATGTGAATTAGTTCTTCTTAGCTGGGGAAAAAAAAAACCAATTTGTGATTTATCAGGTGTATAACTTTGTTAAATCTTTTATATCTTCCTGATTTTATGGCATTAAAGAATTATTATTTATGCAGGAATATCTTAATTTTATGTAAAATATTTCATTTTAATTGAAAAGTACTGTATTTGAAATCTAAAAAATGTCATATTTGTAAAAGTCCTAGGAGGAGACATCCAAACATGCCTTTTTCTTTTTTGATGGACAATTATCGTTGGTTGGTCGGCATATATATATAAATATATTTGCATACGAAATTTATTAAATTTCAAGATAAATGTTTATAAACTATAAAATAATAATTATACAAATAATTTTTGATAACTAAACTTGAGAGAATAACACTTTTGCTTGATTGGTAGTCTTATCAATTTCAATTTCACAGCAGGAGCTTGGTTGAGATGCAGCCCATTTTGTTATCATCTTGTGGTTCACTCCACACCCGCTCGGTGGATATTCTAGTTTTGATTTTAGTCGAATTTTATGAACAACTAGGGTAGTGTTTGATAAAAGCTAAAACTCTTGCACTGAAAATTAATTATTACATTTTGAAAATAAATTAATTAAATTTATAAAATGTAATTTGAAGAGTTACATTAGAATTAAGAGGGTTTCAAGGATAAAAATATTTTGGCGCAATATTTGCATGGAATTAGAATTAAGAGATTTTAAATTTGAGTTTTACTAGTGAAACTTATTCTTTTATTTTTTTTTTTGGTGGACATTCTAAAATAAATTAAGAGGGTTTGAAGAAAATTTATCATTTGACCCTTGGACGGGGTCGGGGATGGGATTGGCTACGTATCAAAATAGTTGTTGGGTTTGCCCGATTCAATCTGAGCTCCACATGACTGCCCATATGGCAATGCTCAAAGTCTAACTAGAAATTCTTAGATTGTAATTTCTTTTTTTTTTTTTTTAATTCGAAAGTTTACAATTCTCTTGTTCTATGCCACGTTATCATGATAAACACTTGTTATTCACAAGAAAAATGTGAACTTTGAAATTGATTTTATATTGTCAAGAAAAAACATTTTCTTTCTTTTTTTAACCAAAACATTTAGCCAGGACGGTTTCTTTCTTTTTTTTTAACCAAAAGATTTAGCAAGGACGGTGTTCGTGTTATATTAGAGCAAATTATTGAACAGTTACTTGGAATTAAGCTTCAATTACGGAATCTGCCTTGGATTTTTGAAATCTTTTATAATATGAAAGTGTGTACCAAATACAAAAAGATTTAAAACTAGATTGTGGAAAATCGTTGAAGACATTATATATATTTAATTTCTTAATTAATCATAAGGGTAACACGCAGGGCAAATATGAAGTGGGAAAAAAATTACGCGACTATTTTCAAATTCTAAATATATTATTACAAGCAGATCATATACTCCGTTATATGTCAAAATATTGCATAAACGAGTGTCACTTCCAAGGGTCAAAAGTTCGGTCTACAGCTGCACTGTCTCCGGCGAAAAGGGTTTCCCACCAACGGCGGCCGAAGAAAGACTTCTGGCATCTGCGTTAGTGGAAGTACCGGCGGCTGATCGACCATTCCCGGGTCCTGTGCTGGTGGTGGGAGTGACATGATAGGCGGGAAGTTGTGGAGGATCAAGTGTTGGCAAGTCTATGGGAACTAAAGGTGGTCCAAAATCAACGGACATTATGGGGGATCAGGTGGCGGCAAGTCTATGTGGGAACTAACGGTGGAGCCAAAGATGGCGGAACTCGAGGAAGATCAGGTGGTGGCAAAAATATGAGGACTAGGGCGGCTGCCATGGTGGAGTCATCAGGTGGAGGAAGAACGAAGTCAGGTGATGGCGACAAAGATGGTGAGAAAAATATGGGGAGTAGAGGTGGTGGCGATGGGAGGACGCCCGGAAATGAGGGTGGAGAGAGATAAGGAAATACAGGTAAGGTGTCCATGTTTGAGTCAGGTGCGGTGAGCCATGGAAGAATTGGTGGTTGGACTATGCCTGATGGTGGTGGAGAAGGAACCAATGGTGGTGGTGGGAGTACGATGATAGGCGTTGGGGTGGTGATGGTACCAAGGGTGGCGGTGGTGAGGGTGGAGGCGGAGATGGGGATGGCAGGTGGGGTGATGGAATTTTTGGTGGTGGTGGAGAAGGTACTATGACCTGTGGGGGTAACGAGGGTGGTGGAGATCGTGGCGGAGGAGAGAGGACAGGTGGTGGTGGTGAAGGTACTAATGGCGGGAACACTGCAGGAGGAGGAGACGGAAGTAGGGGTGGGAATATTGGTCTTCTTCGGCCACTGCCTCCTCTTCTACCACTATTACTACGGTTGCCACTTCTGCCTCTGCTGCCTCTTCTTCTAGTACTCCTTGTTCTCTTTTCTACTGCTGCTTCTTCTCTATTTTGGTGGTGGGCTTTGGCTTCTACGACAGCGAGGCTAAACAAAAGCAATGCAAGGAGAATCACTTTTACTATGTTTGCTTTCATCTTTACTTCATTTTTCTGTGTCTTGGCAATCTCTGCTTCTCTCTCTGCTACCTATTTATCTTTGTGAAACCTGCAGCATATTATATAGTAAGAAATTAACTATAGATTAGAGAGACCACTTGGTGCTTGTTTGCTTTATATTAAGTCATTTTGTTGAAAGTGGGTGCTTAATTCCACAGCACTTAACGGACATTTATTCTGGCAGTAAATGGAAATGTGATAGACTCTGTGAGGCTAGCTGGCCACACAGGTTACGAGTTTCAATATAAATGGATTTGTATGCGCACAGCCACACACACACACACTCTCTCTCTACATTTTGTTCGTATGGTTAATTCGGGATGAAAGGATGGGCTGAGGTTGAGGTGGGCAGGTGGGCGGATGAGAAGGAATGGGTGAATATTGAATGAGAGCGCAGCACCTTGTTCTACGTGCCAAGGTTTTCCTGCCGAAAAATTGGGGACTTTAATACTAGACCCACGATGAGTTCCTTTTTGCATGTTGCTCGAGCCCAGTATGGGGAAAGAGGAAAGTGGGTTTCTTGATCCTATCAACAAATCGATGAGATACTTGCGTTTTTGCTTTATGTTTTTAATGAAATAGTAAGCTTGAATCTCAAATTATTATTAATTAAACAAATAATCTCACTTAGTTTTATATGATTTTAAGTATTTAATGACTATACAAATTAATAAATTTCTTTATTTTTAAATAATCACTCGGGTTTCCTTAAATTTTTACATTCATTAAGGCTTGTTTGAGTTTTTTTTCCTCTCCATTCCTAAGCAAGAAAGGCAAAACGAAAACTTTCAAGTAGAGAAATGGAAATTCCTGCTCCTGGTTTTTTAATGTCCAATCACACATGAAACAAGCTTAGCACAAGAAAATTAAATTAAAATAAAATAACATCATAAATATGAATCAAATAATAAAGTAGAAAATTTTGGTACTACACTTTTGCAACCTTTGGATGTCAAATTATTAGTGGATGAATTTCGGTTACAGTTGATTTTTCATTACTTTTAAGTCTAAATTGTGTAAAATGATTGCAAGATACAGAAAGATCAAGACAACTTAGTGCTCATATTTCCCTCCATCAATCTCGTGATCCAGGATTCAAATTTCAGTGTAATAAAAAATATATATAAGATTATATACAAAATTTTAATAACGATTTTTATTTTTTAATATAAACTATCGAAATCTGATAATTTAATGGATTTAACTAAATTATAATAAATCCAACTAAATTCGATTCAAATTGAATTTAGTAAACATTTTGGTGTTCTCCCAAAATACATGATAATATATTAATTAATAGTATAGAAAAGTGGGGAAGGTGGCTTAGAGTCCTTAACGAAGATTCTTATGATGGTAAGCATTTGGGTGTTCGCCCATGATACATGATAATACATTATTAATAGTATAGAAAAGTGGGGGAAGGTGGCTTAGGTCCTGTTTGGAAACCTCAACTAGCCTCTATTTATCTCACTTTATTTATATTATATTATATTCTAGTTGTAATATTTTTTAATTAAAAATATTTTTATAAAAAAAATATATTTTTTTACAAATGGTAACCAAAATTCTCCGGAAAAGAAACTAAAATTAACACTATTAATAAAACTTTTTTTGAGATTAAAAACACATCCAAATTTTAATTTAGGTTATAGTGAAATTTCCTTAAGAGGTTGATTTTTCTAAGAAATTTAGAGAAGCATCATTGAAACTGGTAGGGAGAATATAGTGAAATTTAGAAAAATATTAATTACAGAAAAAAATTAGAGGATAGTGTGAAATTATAAATCAAACGCTTGCATATTATGAATGGTTGTTGTTGAAGCCAATTTTGACTCTATAGATAATTGCTCTTCCGATTCAAACAAGAAACAAGTGCTGAGGTGCTTGCCAGATCTTCTTGAATGGGAAACCTGCAAAAAACCACTCTAGGACCGATTAGGAGGGTCTGACATTCAAATCATATAAATTAGTAAAAGAAAGAGAAAAGATTAAGAGAGCTCGAACTATAGTCTCGTATTGCCTCCGTGTGCTGTATGTAGGGTAGATTGGTGCCGGTGCGTTAATTGGGTCGTCATCAATAGAGAAACCTATAAAAATCCTATCAGGATTGACCCAGCGAGAGGACTCTAACACTCAAATGCAGGATGGAAAGGGTGGGATGGTAATTTTGAAAATGCATAAGGACCAAGTTAGAAAAAATTTATTTTGTTATTTGTATCTCTTATTTGTCTATTTTATTTTGTATACTATTTTTTATATATATATAGGAAGATTCAAACCGAAAACCTTTATAAGAAAGAAAAGACGGTGTCAATTGAGTCATAGGTCTTTGTATATCAATTCTTTCCGGTTGAGTGGTCAATACCATTCTACCCGCTCAACAAATGATCTTGATTTAGCCATCAAATGTACCAAGTGTGAAATTATTTTCACCATTATTAATTTAGCCGTCAAATGTACCATTTGAGCCATATTTAAAATGGGTTTTAAATAATCTATCAAAATATTATATTCTCTTAACTAATGACTCGTGATTTCAACGATAATATGTTAAATTTGTTTAATTAAAATGTCAAATTCGAATATTAAGAATAAAATAATAGACACGACTAAAATTCGTTCATAAATTTTGTCATCTTAATTGTTCGAATCGAAATAATTGAATTTTTAAATATATCGAAAGTCAATATATATCGTATTCTCGTAAGTTGTGAGTCTAAGTCTAATCTCTAACGAGCAAAATCTACTATCCAAAGTGGGGGAAAGAAAAATAGGACTTGACGGGACTTTAACATACAATCTTCAAGCAACAAATGACATGAAAAGCCCAAACCCGGGAGAGGGCATTAATGTCATCTTCAAAAACCAAGGCACTAGAAAAGAGAATACATCCCACCCCCCCTAAAAAAAAAAACAGCATTGGAATATGCTGCAGCGATGTAATACAAGATTAGGAGTTTAAAATCAGACTTTTGTAGTTATCCTTAAAAATAATTAAAAAAAGCAACAAGTAGTTTAAGTAATAATTACCGATCAAAGTTAAGTATATGATATTTTAAATCTTAATTTAACCATATAAAAGAGTTAAGTAGGAAAATTTTCTTCAATATTTTTAGTGTATATATATAAAAAAGGATGCTATTATTTGGATGTTACCGATCCCATTCCATTGTTCATTTTAATTAATTTGGAAGTAGTCTACGAGTGAATGACGCTAATGAGCTATGAGTCAAGTGTCACTTTCTGTTTCTCTTTAAAAATTTCATATTCAAATTTCTTTTATGTAAAAAAAAATAATAATTTCTCCAATATACCAAAACGAGTGAATGATATTAAAAAAAAAAAAAAAAGACAGTTGATTGATGAAAGATTGGGAGTCTAAAATGGTTCTCAAAAATATCCTTACAAAGCATCAAAGAAAATAACAAAAGTATTAAGTAATAATAATGAATAAGGGTTAACAAATAAGGGTAATTTTGTTGAAAAAACTTCCCTAAAAAGTTAAATATTCTAAATGGTACATAATAATCTTAATCTTAGAAAAAAGCTAAAAATTAATTTTAAGCTCGACATATTTTATTTTGTTCCACTGAATTCCTATTTTTTATTGGGTTTTTAAATATTTCGTGATGGAATTCGAGTAGAAATTATTGATTTATTTATAAGGACAACCTCAGCTCTATTTATTTGTCTAAGGTTATAGTTTTCCTTGCGATGGTTCGAAACGGGGTGGTATTTGTGATATTTTAACTCGGTACGTATTTTATTTGGTAGTTTTTTGGTGATTCAGAACTATTGTATATCTAAAATCTAATATTGAAATAATTTCAAATATTTTCTCTAACTTTGTTTATGTAAACAAACAATTCGAAATATCTTAACTTTTGTTTTATCTCACCTTAATTTTATATATATTTTATATCCAAAGTGGAAACTAATGCAAGAAGGGTATGACACATATCCTCATAATTGCATTTGATTTCAACTTAGATTTGTTACTTTTTTGCAATACAAATGAGACTTATAAACCATATAAATAAAATCGTATCAAAAGCTAATCAATGAAGAAATCTTATTAAATTAATTAATTCGGTGAAAAATTTTCAGTAGCCGCATTAGCTTAGTAGAAAACTGACTTACCAAATGATAATGTAATATTGATGGTATTGCAAATATTATTGGCATTTTTAACTAGTCAAAACACCACGATTTTCATTTTTATTATTTTTTTTAACAAGCAGATTCAGGTGACGGGGATTTCACTTTATTTTATGATTGTACATGAGTGTTGCCCTTATTGCATAATGAAAGTCTCTTTCTTTTCTTACTTTCACGTGCAAGAATGTATAATGTAATATTGTTGGTATTTTACCTCTCTTTTACCATAAAATTCGAAACAAACTCATGATAATTTTCCCTCTGGCAAATCTTTGTTGGCTAACCTAATCATTCTACAGAAATAATGCAGGTAGTTCGCACTACAAAAAATAAGGTCTTTCTCAATATTTTTTTGACCATTCACGACAAACTCTCATTAAGGAGTTTGGCGTTGGAAAAAAAATATTGAATAAAATATCGGGGAGAAAATTGTTGGAAAATTTCTGACATTTCGGTAAAGCTTCAATCTTTTCCGATGCTTTTGAACAAAAACGTCAGCAAATCTGTGAGCATTTGCCGAGCTGACATTTAATCATAAAACGTCAGCAATGGTAAAAGGATTTGTCGACGTTTTGTTGTTGCAATATCGACAAATCCATTTGCACTCACTGTGGTTTAGCTCTAAAAACGTTGACAAGGAATTTTTTTTTTTAAGTGGTTGGTTTAGCTCCAAACCCAAACCCCTTCATCGTTACATTACTATCAACCATCGAACAAATACAATGTACACTTCATAATCCAAATTTTATCTACATTTCATAATTCAAACAAACAATCATCATACTCCAAACTTCATCAACACTTTATACTTCAAACAAATAACAAATAATCATCAACCATTAAAAAAACATAATATATACTTCATACTCCATACTTTATCTAAACCTCATATTTCAAATAAATAATTATCAATAATCAAATAAACAAACAACTATCAATCATCAAACGCTTCATACTCTAGAGAAATATAATATGCCTATCACTTTTAAATCACAAATAACTCATAACTCAAAACATAATATATATTTCAAAAAAATAAACAACCATTCATATAAAACTTTGAACCAAAAAATTAAGATTCAATTAATAAAAATACAAAAAAGTTTACCAAAAAAAAAATTAATGAACTAACATTGTATTTATATGCAAAATCTGCATCATCTCTTAAAATATAAGACCACCCTCTTAGACAGAATAAGAGCCATCACCTACACCAGCTAAACCATCATCACCCTGTAGAAAACAAAAATTAGTGTGTCATCTAAAATGTCACATAAAATGTCACGTAAGATAACTCTTATTATATAAAAAACAAAAATTATTAAATTACTTATTTCCAGAGAATATTTGAATTACTTATTGGAAGATTTTGATGTGAATATTTGAAACAAGATATTAAATTTTGTTTTTGTTTTTTTCAATTCACGGCACACCTTGGCTAACTTTTGGGTAGAGCATCTTTGTATGAGAAGACGATAAGTTTTCGTAACAACTGATTGATATTGGCCTCCCTCCTTTGCCTCTAACTCTATTTGGACATTCCTACTAGTCATTCCAAGGAACACTTTGTCCTAGATTTGATTGATGGATTCTTTTATTGAGATGGCTTGTTGACTTGCCATCATTTCATATACTTGTCACTGTAACATTGGAAAAATCCGATTGCAGTGTTAACTCACAAATGGCTATTTGAGATTTTTGTTCCTTGAAAAATTGTAAGAGAATGATTTATTTAGATATGAAAGTGGATGTTGTCCTTTGGATTATACAGGAATTTTTCTAAACTCTTGGTTGATAAACACTCAATTTTTAAAGATTTGGTTATTAAAGTACTCGGTGCCCGGTAGATCTTGAGTTCTCATCCTTGGTACTCGGTACTTTAGTTCTCATCAAGATTTGTCTCATCAGTAGAATCTAATTTCTCGATGAGAAATTGATTTGCTCGGTAGAGTTTTAGCATTTGATGGATATTTCCTATTCCTTCCAATTTTGATTTCCTGCTAGACGGTGATCGTCTAAATTTATTTTCGTCTCTCAACCTCTCGGTACACTCTACTACTCTTAGGTTTCTTGCTCTATTCCTCTCGATGATTTCTATTTCACTTGATATACTCTATTGGTACTTATTCTTAGTAATTGGAACACTTGTGTTAAAATTGCCTTATAAATAGCACTACAAAAAGAACCCATTTTAGCGACGGATTTAGGGACAAAAAACTCAGAAAAATTCGTCGCTAAAATTTTTAGTGACGAAATTTGCGACAAAAATATTTTCGGCGCTAATGACGCGTCGCAAAAATTTAGCGACAAAAGTAGCGGATTCGTCGCCAATTTAGGGACAAAAATATTTTTCATCTCTAAAATCCGTCTCTAATTTAGTGACAAATAATTTTGTCACTAAAATCCATCGCTAATTTAGCTACAAAAAAGTTTTCGTTCCTAAAAGTTCGTCGCTATATTAGCGACAAAAATATTTCGTCGCCAAAATCCGTGGCCAATTTAGCAACAAACATATTTGTCGCTAAAATTCGTCGCTAATTTGGCTATGACAATCCGTCGCCAAAATTTTGGGACGGATAAGTTTCGTCGCTAAAATCCGTCGCTAATTTAGCTACAAAAAGTTTTCTCCCTAAAAGTTCTTAGCGACAAAAATATTTCGTCGCCAAAATCCGTGGCCAATTTAGCAACAAAAATATTTGTCGCTAAAATTCGTCGCTAATTTGGCTATAACAATCCATCGCCAAAATTTTGGGACGGATAAATTTCGTCGCTAAAATCCGTCGCTAAATTTAAAAACGGATATATTTTATAAAGTTTAGCAACAAATTTCTTTTAGGAGATTTCTTCCGATTTAGGGACGAATTTTTTTTCCATATTTTTTTGGCTAAATTTGGCCACAAATTTAGCAACGGATTTTAATAAAAAATAAATTTTGTCTTTTGGCCTATTAATTAAAAAAATGTTATCCATATTATTTACAATCCAACCAATAACTCATCAATATCCAATTCAACTAATAAACCATACAAAAATCAAAAAAAAAAATTCATTCCAACCAAAATATATATAGAACTCCAAAATGAAAATGTCAAACATCATAATATATAATTAATAGTTGCACTACACTGCAATCAAATAAATAATATAAATATAGTGAAATATAAAACATCCAGATAATATACCACCGACCACCACTAAGTCGTTATCTTGATCTTCATCCACAACTCATTATCTCACTATCCTGGTCTTCATTTAATCGGAAGGAGGGGGGCAAAGAAGGGTCAGTCATTTTCTGGTCTTCATTTCATCAGGAGGGGGCAAAGAAGGGTCAGTCATTCTGGTCTTCGTCTGGGTCATCAGCAGCAGGCAAAGAAGGGGGAACGTGACTCTGACTCTGTGACGGAAGAAATTGACTTGCATCCAAATTGAGGTGCTGTAAAATAAGTCTTTGTGTTACCTCAAGTGATTGTATGATTTCTTTGATTTCTTCATCTTTTTTTGCAAGGTGCGCTTTGATTTCTTCGTCTTTCAATGCAAGTTGTGTTTTGAGGTCATGTACTTCTTTATCTAGTTGCATTTCTTTTGTTGAAGCCATCGCGGTAGAAGATGGACGTATAGAAGATGGACCTGGTGTGTACATTCTGCTCAATGATCCCATCCCAAGAATTCTTCCCCTTTTTATCCCACCAGATGCCTCTAACCACAAAGCCATACTATCAACAGATGGCTCAGATAAGGGATCATATAAGGGATCATGATCAGCACTACTTGAATTCGTCAACAAAAGTTCATTATATTTTTCCTGTATTATTATGACAAAAAAAATTACAATCAAACTATAAGAAAAAACAATTACAAGGTTATGAATAAGTAAATCACATATGATGATAGAATTGATAGAAATAAAAGCTGTTGCATTGATGCCATCGCCTCAAGTGATTGAAGCAGAGCTACTATACTATACCAAGAAAGAGAAAGAGAACTCAAGAGTCAAATTTTTACCGAAGAAATTGCATTCTATTTTTCTAACAAGTATAATAAAAATATATATATATATATATATATATGGCTAGAGAGAATAATTCAGAAAACTAAATTAAGCTAAATTGTGCTTATAAGTACTTAACTCATGCTATAATCATATATAATGATAGACAAAACTATGGTGGAATTTTTTTTAGGGGTAAATTATATAAAAAATTCAAATTTATCTCTTAAGGAAATATATCAGTGTAACAAAAGTCTTATTATACATAAAACTATATTAATTAAAAGAATAATTTGCACCGGGTTGATGGGTTGGTAGCTATGCTAAGAAAAAAAATTATAGAAATCTAAGCTTCGATTGACTCATTCATAACACATTAGACATTATACTAACAATTTGACAATAACACTAACTTTTGCAACCATATTTTGCAACCATATTAAATGACCACCATACTACTTGACAATAACACAAACTTGTACTGAAAAAATTATCTCAAATGGTTGTTTTGGTTCTGATGCAAATTTTGGTTTGATATGATTTTTTTAGTTTCAATGATTTTTACCCATTTTTACTATTCTTTTCATGGTTTCATTTCTGGTGTTAAAATTAGAAAAAAATCAATTACATGTGGGGTGCTCCTTATTTGAAAATTTGAGTTTGTCTAATTAAATAAATCTCATATATATACACGATGCTACCAGGTCATTTTCAAAGCAATAAATCAATAAAAAATAAATAAATTAAAAAGTCAAAAGAAAAAGTATAATATAAACAATGTTGCTAGAGAGGCTTATCCCACGGCCAAAGAAGAAATCTGAATTGGTGAATTGGTGAATTGGTGAATTGGTGTGTCCGGTATGAGTTTTTTCTCACAATAACTTACTGTTCTAATTAACTTAGTGAGAACTTACTGTACTATTTTTAACATAGACCCCACACCTATATATTATTGTCAATGCACCACTTTTTTATCTTACAAAATTGGTAAAATAAACAGTCGAGAGAGAGAGACAGATTCCTTTTTTATATGTACAAGAAAATTAGACAATATCCAGGTCTTTGATATGTAGAAGAAAATTAGACAAGATAAAGGATAATATAAAGGATAAAATGAAAGAGAATATGTTCCAGTCTCAAATATAATTGATTTGGGAGTTTATAATGATTATTTTTCAAGTGAGCTAGGGATCGACAAAATTGTTCCAAACCGGGACTTGTCTAGCTAATTTTGAGTGTCAATTATATGAAAGAAAGGAATCAGTAATAAATTTATTAACAGGATAACAAGTTTTTATATAATTCATGAAATGATAACATGTTAATATTCTGGATTCAGCAAAGCTAATGAATTGAACCAAACTTTGATGGGAAAAACCCCTACAAAATATGTCATTTTCTTTGGTCATTTTCACAAAGGGAAGAGCCAAAAATCAATCTATCCATCTACACTTTCGATACATTAACCTATGGAAACAGAAAGATATTTGAGAGAGAAATGATGAGACCCAAACTTATAATTATCACTTCCTAGGTCCAAACCTGTAGGTTAGCCTATAAAATTTCTCATTATCATTAGCAATGGGAATCCATCAGCCAACACTAAAATACCAACACCAACATACCGAAATGTCATTTCCTCCTTTTCTCTGATAAGATTCTTTTTATCTGATAAGATTCTATAGATGCAAAATCGAAAAGCAATTACTTTGATTAATAAAAATCAAAATTAAAATGTATGCTTGGGAGTGAAGACCATTTACATTATATCATATTGTATTAAAAAAGGAAGGAAAAAATAGATGCATGTATATTTATCGTGCAAGAGAAGGAGAAATCTAGGCCTATGGAATTGTAATTTTAATTGTCAAAGTTTCAATTACATACCGATATTACTTTTGCTCTCTCCCCACTCCAAGTGTTGTCATTCTTTTGAAATGTTCGCTCAAAAGTGTCGATATATGATGGCTCAAATCCCTTTTCCTTGGCCTAAAAAAATTTAAAAAAGAATCATTAAAGTTAACAATAATAATGAAATAGTAAAAAAGAATTAAATGAATTAAATCAAAATATAAGTGTTTGAAATAGTTACCAATCTTTTTCTATGTTCATCCACATTGATTGATCCCCCCGCGTAAGTGGCAGACGCTTGCCCGGAGTTACAAGATCTATTCCTTTTATTCTGCTCACTTCTTTTTTTGCTATCGTCCGACTCCCAAATTGCCAACATTCTTTGCCAATTTTCCTCCATGATGCAATTTGGTTTCTTCCGATTTGTTTTGGCTTTATTGATCACATTTCGAATGTGATCACCAGCTTTTTTCTTGAAATTTCTTCTTATCTCAGTCTCTTCTGATTCAGCCCAACTAAACCTCCGCTGCAATAAACAAAGAAACAATTATCTTAATTAAGGTAAAAATTTTAATTAATGTATAAATTTTAAGATAAAATTTACCTTAAATTCTCTCCACCATAATTCCTTTGTTTCATTCTCCGTGCTTGTGTAATTCATTGATATTCCTCCCCAATGATTATTAACAATTTTATTTATAATACGCACCACATATATTGGGTCTGAGAATCTATATGTAAACAATTTTTTTTATGAGCAATGATAAATAATTAAGTTAAATTAAAGAACCATATATATAAATAAAATAAACAAATGAAGTAAAATTTTAAAATTAAATACTTACGAATCTCCACAAGCGGATATGAAGTTTCGCTCTATACTTGTATCCCCCACATCATTTGATTGTTGCACAGAAGGTGAAGGTGCAACTGATGGGGCTGAAGCAGAAGGACATGGGGAAGGGGACGGCGAAGGGGAAGGACAAGGGGAAGTGCTTGATCTTCCTTGTGAAGTTCGAACATGTCCTCCACGTTTATACTAATAAGCATAAATGTTAAACAAATGACAAAAATAACAATTGCATATTTTAACGATACATAAGAAAGGGCATGAAAAACTTACCATATTCAAACTTTTGTAACCGATAAAATGTTATCAAGAGTCCAACTACTAAATCGAAATAATCTACAAAAAAAAAACAAAGTATTAGGTTTGGATGCGAACATCATTTAAAATTAGAGAAATACAAAATTAGTGATTGATAAAAGCAAAAGCAAATGTGTAGATAAATAAATAAATGATGTATAATAAAGATAATTATATCATAAGGAAGCAAATTGAAATGTATTACATTGAGCATATCTATGTGTACAAAACTAAACTTACCCGGTTTTAAAAATCAAAATTTTCATTGTCATCTCCACTTTCACATTCATCTCCATCACCATCACTGTCCTCATCCTTATCTTCATCCTCATCGTCGTCCTCGTCCTCGTCCTCGTCCTCATCCTTATCCTCATCCTTATCCTCATCCTCAGTATGAAAATCTGATTCTTCATCGTCATCTCCACAAATTTCATTTGGATCGACATCTATAATTGCTCCACATGGATCTCGTAAAGTTGGAATATCATATTCCTCCGTTTGAATCGTGGTAGTAACTTCTTCTTGTTGATATGCTATATCAACCCAATGCTCTTCAATTTTTTTCCATGCTTTTGTTTTGCATACAACCCACCAATCAGTTTTGTCACGTTTCAAACTAGGATATGATGCATAATATACTTGAATTCCTAGCTGTGCCAATATAAATGGTTCATATTTGTTATACTTCTTCTTATGATTTATTTCAATCAAATTATACTTTGGATGCACATTCATTCCTTTGATGGGGTCAAACCAAGTGCACTTAAATAAAACCACTCGCAAATCTGCTCCAGGATACTCTATCTCTAAGATTTCATCCAATAAACCATAAAAATCATCTTTTATACTTCCATTATTGGATGACCGAACACATACCCAACTATTCATTGTGACTTTTCCAATTCCATATTCTTGCGTGTGAAAATTAAACCCATTTATAAAATATGATGGCCACGTTCGTACATATGAATTTGGACCCCATGATAGATGATATAACAATCTTTGTTCAACTTGATCAGCATTGGCATGAACATTGGCATGAACCTAAAGGAAAGAAACCAAACTATTATCGTTAAGTAATGATTAAAAAACAAAATATGATGGGAACTTGGTAGATAGGTATTTACATATGTTTTGAACCATGTTGCAAATTTCTCATCGCACAGATGATCAAACACCTTGTTAGGTAGTTCTGAAAATGAATTTTGAAAAATCCTATCATAAAATATCACTTATATATTATATAAATTTTTGACCCAAATAAAATATGTAAGGACTGCTTCATTTCTTGACCAGTTAAAACTATATATTTACTCGAAATATGGTCCCACTTCTGGACAGTTCAATAAAATATATGTATGGGCTGCTCGCAATTCTTGACCAGTTAAATATCTTCTCTTACATGCTCCATTAGTTCGACCAAGATAATTGAAAATAGAAAATGATGAAAAATTGGGATCGATAGGGCCCTCGTCATTTCTTCCTGCTCTTCGCCTCTTGCATTGTACGTGAGACTCAAAATAATACAATGCAAATGTTGTCACTTCCTCCACATTATATGCATTAACAATAGAGGTTTCGACCCATACCTTATTCTTCACTTTTTTCTTTAAATGATATAAAAATCTAATAAGAAAAAACATTAAAAGATTTTAAAAATAAATCTATAAAGAAGTATTATTTTGAAAAAAATAATATAAATATTTCACCTCTCAAACGGATACATCCATCGAAATTGTACAGGTCCTGCAACTTTTGCCTCATAAGGCAAGTGAACTAAGAGATGTTCCATAGAATCAAAAAACGACGGAGGAAATATCCTTTTTAAGTTGCATAGAATAATTGGAATATCTCTCTCTAGTTTCTCCATGTTTGATAAGTTTAACACCGTTGAGCAAATATCATGAAAAAAATACTTAACTCCGTAATGGCACCCCAGACAAAATTTGGTAAAAGTTCTTTAAACGCAATTGGAATTAGTCTTTTCATAAATATGTGACAATCATGACTCTTCAAACCTGTTAACTTGCACTCATTCAAATCAACACATCTCCCAAGGTTTGAAGCATATCCATCAGGAAACCGCACCATTTTCAACCACTCACAAACAATCCGTCTCTGATCCTTGTTCAATGTATAAACTGCCTTTGGCTTTGGTCCCTTACTACTTGCATCGACATCTAGTGTAGATCGATTACAAACAACTCTCATATCTTTTCTTGCACTCAAGTTATCTTTTGTTTTCCCAGGAATATCTATAACTGTATTTATAACATTATCAAAAACATTCTTTTCAACATGCATGACATCGAGATTATGACACAGAAGATGGAATTTCCAATATGATAAATCCCAAAATATACTCCGTTTTGTCCATTTATGCATATTTCCATAACCAACAATGGTACCATGAGGGTCTTTAATAGCAGATGGAAAGTTATGCACTTGTTCCCAAATTTGATCTCCAGTCAATCTCAAGGGTGGAGGTGTTTTTTCAACCCTATTTTTAATGAACTCAACTTTATTTCTTCTTAATGAATGATTTAGTAGCAAAAATTGTCTATGACAATCAAAATAGCTCGCTTTCTTACCATATTTTAATCTGAAAGACTTTGATTTCTGCATACATATCGGACATCCTAAGAGACCAGCTGTACTCCACCCAGATAACATACCATAAGCTGGAAAATCATTTATCGTCCAAAAAAGAGCTGCCTTCAATAGGAAATTCTGATCAGAATGGACATCATATGTATAAATACCTTCATCCCATAGTTGTTTTAACTCTGCAATCAGTGGCTGCATATAAATATCTATTAATTTTTTTGGATTTTGTGGGCTAGGTACGAGCAATGTCAGAAACATATATGGCATTTTCATACACATACCAGGCGGTAGATTGTATGGAGTTAAGATTATTGGCCAACATGAATAGGTTTTTCCCGATTTGCCAAATAGAGCAAAACCATCCGCACAAAGACCCAATCTAATGTTTCGAGGCTCTTTTGCAAACTCAGGATATATTCTATCAAAATGTTTCCAAGCCTCTGCATCTGAAGGATGACACATGAGACCCTCTTCTGTTTGATGGTTTGCATGCCACATCATGTGTTCAGCAGTGGCCTTAGATGCATAAAGCCTTTGCAATCGGGGGATTAAGGGCAAATAAAACATTTGCTTATATGGTTTCCGCTTGCGACCCGGCCTCCTACTACTCTTATACCTAGAATGGTTACAAAATTTACAAAATTCTGCATTGTCATCATCCCTCCAATATAACATACAACCCTGATTACATACATCAATCCTTACCACAGGAAGACCCAAGTCTTTCACTAAATTTTTCATTTCGTAAAGATCAGTTGGGATGATGTGATCACGAGACAATAATTCTCGAATTACTTGAACAAATTCATTGAAGCATTCCTCAGACACATTATATTCTGCCTTGATATTTAACACTCTTGATGTCACTGATAACTTAGTATGAGTGTCACAGCCTCCCCACAAAGGTTGATCTGCAGCTTTCAATACTTCCCCAAACTAATCAGACAAAAAACGTTCATTACTTGCATTCTCATCGACACCTGTTACTTCTAACTCCTGCGATGGTTCTGCATCACTAATATATACTTGATCAAATATTGGAGCAGAATTGGTACTTGCATGGTTCGATTGTAAGACAACATTATCAGCTGCATCAATTATCAATCTCTGATATGGGTTTAAATGGTTGTAATCATATTCTCCTCTATTGGAAAATTGTCTACTTCTTCCATATTCTTCCTCAGAAAAAAACGGTTCACCATGACAAGTCCAATTATAATAATTCGCAATAAAACCAAATCTATAAAGATGTTCCCTAACTTTATCACACTTATAAAATTTACCATTACTGTACTTCCTACAAGGACACCTTAACTTATTTCCATCCATAAACTCAACTTTACTATTAGCAAATTCCAAAAATTGTTCCAATCCAATACGAAACTCATCGGTCAATCCTCGACGATCAGGTAAATTCTTATTATACATCCACGCTCTATTATTTTGCATCATCTCTCTACAAATTAAAAAGAACAAAAGCTTTGATAAGAGGAAACAGACTTATATGCATGAGATTTATTTGAATAAATAGGCAACCTCTGAATTTATCCTTTAATTTTTTCAAGAGAGAACTTTTGAAAGGAAAAAGATATTTATGAACACAAATAAATAGTGGTTTCATTTTTAAATCCTAACTTGGTAAGAACCATAGGTACTCCCAAAACATATAAAACATAAAACATATGCATAAAACATGTGGGTCAATTCTATAAAATATGTGCTAATAATTTAAAATAATCATTTAAAATAATCATTCAAGACAAACAAATAGTTAACCTACTTCTTCAACAACAACATAGAAATCAACCTACTTCTTCAACAACAACATAGAAATCAACACACAAACTAACATAGAGATTATTTGATTAAAAATCAAGACCCACACAATTAATCTATTCAAAATTAAACACTAAAATTAAACACGGATAAAGTGGTAGAAAGGAGGATTAGCGTAAACTTAAGATTTCCAAGAAATAAAGGTGAGTATCACGCAGTTTCAAATGTATTTGGGGTTAAATTGCTATATTTATGGGTTAAATTAGTTAAGAATGTTTATAAATATACGGAGAACAAATCTTAAAGAGGCATATTGTACAACATAATATGACTATTTGGAATGATTTATATTTCCATCCAATATGATGAGGAGGTGGAGAAGAGGAGAGAGGGATAGAAGACGAACCTGATAGATGAGCGCGGAAGAGAGAATAGCCTTCGATGAAGCTGACAGAGAGGATAAGATGAAGAGATAGAGCCGAACCTATATCGAGGAAGAAAACATCAGACAAGATAAAAAAAAAAAGAGAATGGAGGTGGAGAAGAGAAGAGAGAGGGAGAGCAAACGAACCTGATAGATGAACGCGGAAGAGAGAATAGGGTTCGATGAAGCTGACAGAGAGGATAAGATGAAGAGACAGAGCCGAACCTATATCGCGGAAGAAAACATCAAACAAGAAAAAAAAAGAGAGAAAGAAGATGAGGAGGAGAAGAGAAGAGAGAGGGAAAGCAAACGAACCGAGAGGAGAGATGATCTGAGAAAACCTTCGCCGCTAAGTTAAAATGAGATGAGGTTGGAGCTAGTTGCTGGGTTGAGCATAAGGCGATGATCAGGGATGAGGATGGACAGGAATGAATGAAGTATGCGAGGCCACGGAGAGAAGATGCAAGGAGGCTACGGGAGTTGCGGCAACTATGTAATTAGGGTTCTCGGGCAAAAAAGAAACACGAATCTAAGAACAATTTAGTAAAGTTCACAATAGGGACGGAAGAATGAATCCGTCGCTAAGTACGATTATAATTAGGTCTAATTATTTCGTCCGACGCTCTTAATCTTCTTATTATTATCATCAATTATACGTAAAATTTCATTTTACTAATTTTCTAATTATTTTTAAAACTCTTCCAATTATTTTTAAAACTCTTCCGTTGCTTACACAATTTTTCACAACAATTTGTCATTAACCGTTCATATCAATTAAAAATTTTGAATTGAATATTGCAATTTAATTCACAATTCAATTCAAATTTTTTAATTTAATCTTACATTTCAATATTAAAAGAAACAAATTTAATTGCATAAAAGAAGAAATGTTTGGTTATTTAATTTTGATAGATAATTCCTTTTTTAAAATCTATTAAACCAAAGCTTTTTTTAATGGAAGAAGAAATTTTTGGAGCCCATTTTTTTCATTTTCCGCGCCAAAATGAATTTAAACCTTTCCTTTCCGGTAGCAAAAATTAAAAATAATACTCACATCTCTTTAGAGATCATAAAATAATATAAAAACTAAGGATTTGTTTGGGTTAAGTAAGAGGGTTATAAGATGGTTTGTAAGAGATTAATGATAGTCATAGTAATTTATTTTTGATTTTTGAGTAAATGTTAAAAGCTCAAACAATAAAAAAAGTTTTTGAAAAAAAAAAAAATTTGGCGCTTTTAAAATAACATATTTAAAACCTTTAAAAGGTTTAAAAAATTTTTGAGTAATTGTAAAACCTCAAGCAAAATCAGGCGCCATGCCACAGGACCGCACTCCCCTTGCATGTGCGGGACGCGCTGCCCTTGTATGCGCGGGCATGAGCGGGCGCACGGGCACCCGGCCTCGCATGGCCGGGAGCCCGCGCTGCCCTTGCATGCGTGCCCTGCGCAAGCATTAGTGGGAGCCCGGGCGCCCGGGCTGGCTTGGACGGGAGCCCGCGATGCCCTTGCATGCGCGGGCATGAGCGGGTGCACGGGCACCCGGGCTGGCTTGGCCGGGAGCCCGCGCTGCCCTGCATGCGTGCCCTGCGCGGGCATGAGCGCGTGCACGGGCGCCCGGGCTGGCTTGGCCAAGAGCCCGCGCTGCCCTGCATGCGTGCCCTGCGTGGGCATGAGCGCGCGCACGGGCGCCCGGGCTGGCTTGGCCGGGAGCCCGCGCTGCCCTTCCCGGGTGCTGTGTGCGACGCTGTGCGCTACATGCGCATGCCACGCTATGGCGCGCGGGTGCCAGGGGGCCCATTGCATAGGAACCAAAAAAATAAAAAATGAAATAAATAAGAAAAATAAGATAAATAATTTACATTCAATATTTACGTTTTTGATTCAAATATGGTACATGATAAAAAAAAATGATACACGAAACTTCATAAAAAAAAAGGAAAACTACTTGAAAAAAAGGGAAAAATATGGAATTATGGAAATTGAACTTTTGGTCAAAATTTTTTTGGTCTCGGTTCAGTGGTTGGTTGTGAAGAGGATGCAGATCCATGACTCGGAGAAGTCCCAGCTGTCCCAGTAGCAGCAGTAGCAGCAGAGGATGGTATTCCTCTTATCACTTCATCGATACGAAAAGGGTTAGGATCATGTGTCGGATGTGTCGGTCTGGGAGGAGAAGCAAATGAAGATCTTGGAGGACAAGGACGAATGACGAATAGGTAGGCCGGGTAGGCAGAGCTCCCTGGTCATGCTGTTGCAGAGGAAGATGGTCCTGATTGCGTGGTTGTTGAGGAAGATGGTCCTGATTGCGTGGTTCCGAGCTACAAATGATCTCTTATAACCTTAATAAAATTACTATTCACCCCTAAATCCGCCTCCATGTTCTTCATGCGACCTACCATTTTCATATGATCTTCTTGGTTCTGGTCCTTAAAACGATGATCATGTACCCTAAATTCATCAAAATTATGTCTTAATTCAGTTAATTGTGTATGCATTTGTCCGATTTGTTTTCTTGATTCTCCCACTTCACTCTTAACCTCACCAACTTTACTACACACCTGTCCTACTTCGCTGCGAACACTATCCAATTACAATTTCATATTATTCATATATTCAAACAATTCTTCCCACCTTTTTTTTTTCAATTTCATTTACATTATCACGAGAATTATCATGAAAATGAAAATCATGATCTTCAACTCCTTCCACCCTTTCATGAAAATGAAAATCATGCTCTTCAGCTCCTTCCGCTTCCGCCCTTTCATGATCTTCTTCAACTCCTTCCGCCCGTGGCTCTGGCTCTGGCTCTCGCTCTGGAATACTTCTTTTTTTAATATTTATCCAAATACCATCTTCACATACCCAATACACTCTTCTTAAAGTTCTATAATTTATACTATTTTTATTTATATTTAATTGTAAATGATTTTCTTTCCCTAGATTTATTCCATAACTTTTAAAATACCACTCACCATGCTACAATATGATAAATTATTATTAGAATCTTTTGAAGATATCATAAAATAAGGAAGTAAAAAATGTAAACCTAGATTTTTTCTTTCAATTATCCGTGCCATTAACCAAAAATCATCTCTAGTAATAGATGTATAATTTCCTGCCCGTGGTTTAATAACATGAATAATGAGAAAATGAAGAACTCTTTGTTGAAAATTTAAATCAGTAGCATTTGTACTAAAAAGCTCTAAATTATCATTATTAAAAACGATTTTAGCATCCATTAATATTTCCGTATTTAAATACACTGCGCAGTCTTCGTACTCTGTCCAACAAAGATCGGCCTCTCTACATATCATTTTAGGAGTCACTTTAATTATTTGACCATCAAAATAACTTTTAAAACTACACGAAGTAATATTCCCATCGATAACTACACAATCATTATCCATTCTTTTTATGTTATTAAAAAAAATTCTAACAACATTCTCATAAATATTTGTATCTGGATTAAGAATCCAAGACGGACAAATATCTTTTAAATAACTTCCATATTCAAAATTTATACTATCCAAAAAATTCCAATCAATTAATCTACCCAAAGTAATATTTCTATGAGAAAATACCTTATCAAAGAGATTTTTTTTTTTGCATAGATGGAAAGTGTTTGTTTTCTTCCGAAACCATGGTAATTCGTTTTGCTTTTCTGGACGAGGAGGCCATGTTGAGTTGGTGAGTTTGGAGAGCACTGGAGAGGGGTTTGAAGAAGAGGGTAGGAAAGAGCCGTGAGTGAGTGAACTGGTGAGCGAGGACTGAAGTTTGAAGTTTGTTTGTTGGTGACTGAGTGTGCCTGGATGAGTAAGAGTAAGGGAGTTAAGTAAATAGCACCAGCTCGTCTTAGTGTGTGTGTTAGTTCAGTTATCTGATTGATAGAGTGCAGATAGATAGCTGGATAGAGTAGAGTAGAGTGTTGGGTGGTGCTGTCAAATATCGGTAGATAGAGTGCAGAGCATAGCTCTGCAGAAATAGAAATAGAAATAGGATGCAGAAATAGAAATATAGGTTAGGTTGGAGTGCAGTGAAGTGAAGTGCAGTGGTGAAGTGTAGCTGGAGATAGTGAGAAACAGTGCAGTGCATTGCGAGTTGTGCGATTTGTGGAAATTTGAAGTTGACTGTTTTGAAATTTTGAAAGGCACGGATTGTGTGGAGTGCAATGTGCGAGATGTGGAGGACTACTGTCGTGGCAGCAGTAGCGTTTCCTGTCGTTGCAGCAGAGCCTGTTCGCATGTGAATGTGCGGGCATGGCGTGGACTGAGGGAAGTGCTGCGATGCGAAGAGGAGCATTGTGACAGCAGCGCGAAATTTTTAAATCTAACTGTTGGCATGTGAATGTGCGTGGCATGGCATGGCGTGGCGCGGACGGGTGTGCGAGGTGGACTCCTTTGTGATGAACACATCAATTCATGTCATGGCTGCCAGCTTTTAACAATTAACAGGTGACCATCAATTCATGTCAATAGGTTAGGTTGGAGTGTTGAAGTATAGTGAAGTGTAGCCGGAGAGAGAGCGCAGAAAGTGGAAATTTCGTGGCAGCAGCGTTCACATTATGAAAGGTGCGGACTGAGTGGAGTGCAATGTGCGACGTGGAGGACTCCTGTCGTGGCAGCAGAGCCTGTTCGCATGTGAATGTGCATGTGAATGTGCGTGGCGCCAAATTTTGCATTGATGGTGAACAGAAGCATTAAACAAGCCTACAGCTGAATCCATTTGTCTATCTCTTCCATGGCAGGACTTGTGCAGTGCGGACATGTCTGCTGACATCATCTTATCACGACTCCAATCACCATTCGGTTCGGTTGTCAGTTGTCGGGCCCCTTGTCCTTGTGTGGAACGGAATGTAACCATCACAGACACAGTTTTGTAACTTCACAACTCTCAAAATTTTAAATGCAATTAAAAGATAATATTGATCTTTACGTACTCCGCTATTTATAAATATATTAAATTTAATATTTTGTATAGAGGAAATTACTATCTTCTTTTTTATAAATATAATACTGTAAATAATAATAATTGATAAATATGTAACATGATTTAATCTTCATCTTACATTTATCCAACCCATGTCAAATCTATTTTTTTAAACTTCCACATAGACATCCCAATAATAATGGAAAAATTCAATGAAAGGAAATGGGCCATCAGAAGCAAAATATGAAAATTACGAAAAATAAACATCCTCTTTTCAAAAAATTTGTTGAAAATTAATAATTTAATAAATTTGGTATTTATTTTCTTTTTGGGCACCACTTTTATTTATTTATTTGAAAATGATTCTGGATTTTTCAACAACATTTTTATTTTTATTATAACTATTGAAACCTAATTTTTTTTTAATCCTAGAAATCGGTCTCATAATTTAACATAATTAAAAAAAATCCATGCCCTTTTTTTTTGGCACCAAACAATACTAGCCATTACATATACTCTCCCCTCCTCCTCCTCCTCCTGGCCATGGGAAAAGACTTCACAAACAAAATGAACTTGTGGATTTGTGTGTGTGTGAGAGAGTGAGAGAGAGTGAGAGAGAGAAAGTGTACGGAACTCAGTTTCTACACAATTCCATTTAAATTCATTAAAATAATTCATTAAAATAATGAAATGTTAAATAATTGTAAAATTTATATATTTTTAAAATTGGTGGAGGTGGAAAATAAATGATTTGAGTTAATACATCTCAGATTTGAAAAATGTCTGTGCGTGTGGTGCGTGTGGTGCGTGCGGAATAATGGTGCGGAATAATGGTGGCACGGATATTGTGGAGCCAAAATCGAGCCAAAATCCATGCCATAAATTCATCCGATTCTGGCCACGCCCCATAAAGCCCTTCATCGATCCTCTAATTTGCCACGCCCTCTAATTTGCCATGCCGATGCCATGAAAAATATAAAATTTTTCAGAGGTCTTCAAATACTCAAATAATTATATTTTTAGAGTCTTGAATAAGAGTAAGAGTAAGAGTTTAGTGTTTAAGAATTTAAGAGTTTAATGACGAATAAAAGTAAGAGTTTAGTGTTGAGTCTAGTGTTGAATAGGAGTAAGAGTTTAGTGTTTAAGAATTTAAGAGTTTAATGACGAATAAAAGTAAGAGTTTAGTGTTGAATTAGTGTTGAGACTAAGAGTAAGGTCAAGAAATATGAGATACAACCCATTCAAAAATCTCAAAAATCTCAATGTAAATAGGTCAAGTATCCTATGCAAATCAATTGAACAGAGAGAAATCAATTGAACAGAGAGGGAGAGAGAGGGAGAGAGAGGGAGAGAGGGGAGAGAGGACATGATTCGAAAAAGAATTTTTATTTATTTAAAAATTAATTTTAAATTATAAAATTATATATATTATTCAAAGTTTACTTTAAATAAAAGTATTAAAAAAAACTTTTAAGAATATCCTCCATTTATTATATATATATATATATATATATATATAAATAGAACTTAAATTATTTTAAAGAAAATAAATAAAGAACAAATAAAGATGGGGAATTGATCCGAAAAAAAATAAAGCTACAACTTTTGATTCTCCATAAAATTTTTTCAATAATATACTAACTCTTTTTTTAAATATATATACTTAAATATATATAGTTTGATATTGAATTGATATCTATTTTAAAAATTAAATTTAAATACTAAAATTTGTATAATAATTTACATATTTTATAAATTACTAAACTTCAAATTAATATAATAAAATTTTGTTTTAAATTTGAAAATTTAGTATAATTTAAAATTTTAGAATAATTAGCAAAGACTTATATTTGCTTATATGTATGGTGTGTGGTGTGTGGTGTGTATGGAGTTTTACTTAAGGTGTGTGGTGTTAAGGTGTGTGGTGTTAAGGTGAGGTGATATGGTTGGTTTTATTTAGTTTACTTTTGGTTTAATATGTTTCATCTCATATAATAATTTTATCAAATCTCAAATCTTTCTATCAATTAAACCCATCATTATAAATATTAATCTAAAATCTTTCAATCAATCAAACTCATAATTATAAACACTAATTATAAACACTTACCCACTAACACAATAAATACTAACCCCCTAACACACTAACACACTAGCTAAACTAAACTAAACTAAACTAAGGTTCATTATTAATCTATCAATCTTAAAATTTTACAATATAATCAGATATATATATATATTTATATATATATATATAATATAATATAATCAATTACAAATTATAATAACTACTTTTTATTATTATTAGATTTTTAATTTTGATTAAAAATATTAAGTTACTTATTATAAATTATTTGATAGATGTGGAGAAAAAAATGATAAAAAAAATTTTATTGTAATGTTAAAAATTTAGGAATATTAAAAAAATATAATTAATGAGATAAAGAAAAATATATATATTTTTTAAGTTATAAACCTGTTTTTTCTAAAAAAATATTATAAAAATATTTATTTTTTAAAATCTATCTACTCTTCTTCTCTCTTCTCGTCTCTCACTCTTTCTCTCTTTGGTCACCTCACTATCTTTCGATTTCCCCGTCTCCCCTCTCTACCTTTCAATTTCCCTCTCACACTCACACTCACACTCACACACACACACACACACACAAGGCGCGCCACACACATTGAAAATTTAAAAGGCATGCCACATTGAAAATTTAAAAATTTAAAATTTAATCCAATAAAAATTTTTCAAATATGATTTAAAATATTTACCTAAACTTTTCATATTTTTATATGACACTAAATTAAATTATATCTTTATTAAATTAAAATTTAAATAAAATCTATGATTATATTTATGTTAACAAAATGAAATCACAAAATAATTACAAGATTAATTAATAATTTATTCTAATAAATTAATTAAGAGAGATATTAAATTAAATCACATAATAAAAACACTCTATCTAAAACTTAAATTTTATATTATTATTATTATTTCTCTATTAAATTCTTTATTCAATATTAATTTATTATTTGATATTGTTCTTTAAAATTTCCTTCTCTCTTATCAAATATATTTTCTTTTAAAATATTTTTTTGCCTATATTAATTATTAAGTTTAGGGAAGTATTAATATAAATAATTTAGTTATTTATATGTTTTTTTTTTAAATTAATAATATTATTAATTAACAAATGAAATGATATAAATTTATTAATTTATATAATAGTGTTATGATATATTGTAATATATTATTATAATATATTATACTTATTTCATGAATTTTATTTTTTTTAAATCGTAAAGGATTTTTTTTTTCTTAAAAAGAATTGAAGAAAATGAGAACATTGAAGAAGTGCATTTCTTTAGTCTTACTTAATTTTTTTCCCTAATTTCATTAAATAAATTATACTTAAAAATATGTTTTTAATAAATATGTTTTTAATAGGAAGATGAAAGATTTATGTGAGAAGAGAAATCAGACAAAATGCACAAAATGCACAAAATGCACAAAATGCAGTGTTCTCAAATGCAGTGTTTGTGTAGCAAAAACAAATGGGATTGATATTTGAAAGTGTGATAAAAAATGTGTGAGAAATCGAATGAGATTTTTTTCTTCCTATCACAATTTTAATATTTTAGATTCTTGCTAGAAATTCATAATTAATTAAAACAAATCCAAATCTACTCACCCAATTTAAATGATGTTTTTTTCTATTATAATATTTATCGGACATCTTATTGATATTATTGATATCATTGATTGAAAATAATCCGTGCTAAATTTCTTTTATAATGGTTATAGGTGATGAGATTTGTGAATTCAATAGAGGAATAGAGAAAGAAGAAAGAAGACTAGAGAAAGAAGAAAAAGAAGAAGGAATAGAGAAAGAAGAAAGAAGACTAGAGAAAGAAGAAAAAGAAGAAAGAAGAAGAAAGAAGAAGAAAGAAGCGTTAAGCTTTCAAATTTATTTCAAATTTATTTTTGGTAAGGTTTAAATTTAATTTTCAATAAATTTAACAATAATTTATTTTATGTGTACATTTTTTATTTTGTCAAAAAGAAGACTTGAATTCCCAGAATGATTTCGCAGTCTTTAATTGTTTGGATGAAAAAAAACATCTAAATTTTGAATTTAGTTAAAATTGAATTAACTTTTAAAATTGAATTAACTCATGAGAATTGAATTTAATGAGAATTGAATTTAGTTAGAAGATGGATATTTTCTATTTATTTTTTATATTACACGATTAATTACTGATTATTAATCTCTAGTAGTCAAATATCATTCTTTTATTTTTTTCATCTACTTATTATTCTTATTATATTTAGTTGTCTCGGGTGCAGCAAAAGGCAAGCACAAATGAAAGTAGGGCTGAAAGCCCAAAAGAAAGTGGGCCGAAACCAAGCTTGTATTTGTATTTGTATGTCTTATTTTTTTTATTTTTATATTGTCTTAGGTTTTATTTTTCTTGTAATTTTTAAATTTTATTACTTATGGTTTCATTTTATTTTTCAGGATTTTTTTGAGAACAATTTTTTTTCTCAAAACTTTTATTTGTGGATGATCTTAAAGATTTTATATTGAAGATGAAGAAAAAGAGGAAAATGAAAGATGGAGGAAAAAAGTTTCAAACAAAACAAAGGAGAAAAGAAAAAAAGAGAAAAGAAAAAAAATAGGAAAGAAGGAAATTTGAGAGGATGGTGGATTGTAATTTGATGTATAAAAAATATTTTCTTTAATATTTTTAAACAGCATACTTACACACCACCACCTATAACATATTTTCTCAAAACAAAAATTACCGTTAGTTTATTCTTATTCTTTTGATTTTTTTTTTTTACACTTTACATTGGGTTTATTTTGGGTTTGGTTTACTTGACCAACCCCAGCCTTGTTTATTGATGAAAGGTGAATGTTTCATCGAGGAAAGTCAACCTTGATCGACTTGATCGACGTGAGTGAGTAGCAAACTTCGTCAATCAAGCGCTCAGTGAGCTTTTTTTTTTCCATGTATAAAAATATATTTGGAATTTTTTTGATTTTATGATATGATAACACTATTTTTCTGAAAAAAAAAATTCCATCTAATAAAATCGTATTTTTGTTTTTTATATTTATTTTGAGTTATCAAATATTAGCATATATGCTATAGGTATTTTTTTTCTCCTCAAATTGTACTCATACTATGGCATCATTTTGTGATCGATAAAGAAATTTTCTTCCCACAATATTTATGGACAATATTTATCGCCATGCCAAAAAAAATTTAAATTAAGTATTCAATGTTAATTAGACTCGGAAAAAATATTTAAATCTCATTTTTTTGTAACATACTTTCAAAATTCAAAATGTGCTAAAATAAAATAATATCCACTAAGAATCCAAATTATATTTATAAACACATTTATAACTTCATAAATATTAAATTACAAATATTAAATTATTTTTGTATGCTCCAAATTCTAATATTAAAAACTAGAGCAATAATAAATTTAAATATTTTTATAAATAGATATTTATAATTTTTAATATTTATAAATTTAAACTTGTGGGCGCCAGCGCTGGCATGGCCGGATGCCCGGGCAAACCAAGCTTGCCCGCGCAGTAGTGGCATCCCTGGACGCCCGCGCTGGCATCAGGCACGTAACAAGGGCGCCCCAACTGCCACTTCCATCCCTGGCCCCACGTGGACCCCGCTGCCATGCGCACCCGTTGCGCGCGGGTGCCATGCTCCCATGGTCTGGCGCCTGCGTTGGCATGCGCGGGGGCTTTCATGGGTACATGCAGCGCACGGTGTCATGCTCGGGCGCCAGGCATGCCAGGGCGCCCGCGATCGCTCTTGCGTGAGCACATGCATATCTCAATTTATTTATTTATAAATATAAATTCTATAAAAATTAAAAATAATTAATAAAAAATACAAACAAATTAATTAAATTAAATTATATTAAGTTACATTAATAAAAATAACAAAAATAATAAAAATATACATAGTTTATCTTTATGATATCTTATATGTTATATATCTTATGTGCGGCAGGCGGGCGCCGGCGCCCGCGCTGGGAGCACACAAAATGCACTTTGCACGGCGCCTGCCGGCCCTACATTTACTCTCTAAATTTTATTATAAAATTTAATATTTATATAATAAATAATTACTCACCTTTCCTCTCTAAATTTTATATATAAATTTAATATATAATAAAAGTAAAATATAATATTTATATAATAAATATATAATATAATTTGATATGATAAATAAATTTTATTTTATTTTAACCCGAATAGGACCATTTTAAAATTTTTACTAATTTTCGGGTATGATGATTTTATATAATTTAATAAAATAACAATATTAAATAAAATATTAAATAATAATAAAAAAATGGCCAGTTAGCCAGTTAGCGACGGATATGAATCCGTCGCCATTTAGCGACGGATGTAATTCGTCGCTAAGAAATAACGCGGCGCCCTACGTGCGGGCCGCCCAAGCAGGTGCCCGCGAGTGCATGCGCCGGTGCCCGCGCAATTTTTATTTACTAAATTAATTAAATAATATATATTTTAAATAATATTAAATATATGGTTTTTTTAATAATTAAATAATATTATTTTCCTAAAAATTTGAAATATAATAATAACATGTAAATTAAAATATTATAAAAAATTAATATGATTCGTTAATATAAATTATTAAATTATAATAAAATTAAAATAAAATTCACAAATTCAAGCGACGGATTGTGAATCCGTCGCCGAAACAGGGACGGATTTGTAGCTGAAATAGCGACGGATTTGGAAATCCATCGCAATTACTACTAAATTAATTTTTTTCTTTAAATTTTATATAAATTATATGTTCTTTAATTATTTATAAAAAATTTAAGCCAAAATAAATTTTAACTTCAATATAATATATTAATAAAATCAAAAGAAATATAATGAAAATAAATTTCTATTTATTTAAAAAAATTAAATTCAAAAGAAAAATAAGAAAAATAAATTTCTATCTATTTAAAAAATTTTCAGCAACAAATTTAGTCACGAAGATGTTTTTGTCACTAATTAACGACGACTTTAGCTACGAATTATATTTCTCCGTCACTAATTTAGCCACAAGTATTTCTTCGTCGTAAAAATTGTGGCAAAATGGCGATGAATAAATTTTGTCGCTAAGTTTGTCGCAAAATAACGACGTATTCGTTTTTGTCGCTAAAGTTGTCGCAAAATAGCGACGATTAGTTTCCATCGCAAAAAATTTGTGACTAAAATCGTGTTTTTTTGTAGTGTAGAAAATGTGAACTTTCTCGGTATATAGTGAAATTTGTAGTCTCTGAAACTTAAAAACACCTCTCAATATATTATCCTATTTCTTTTTGGTATATTATGATTTTTATCTCTCCGTACATTTTAATTTTCCATGTGTGCTTCTAGGTTTTCCTCCACTTGCATTGGACGTCCATTGCCAGCCCTCGGTAATATTTCACTTGCTCGGCTTTTGGAAATTTGAACATTTCAATTGCTCATTTTTTTGGAGAATTGAACACTTCACTTGCATTTACATTGTTCCACTTGCAAATACCTTGAAATTGTGATGTTCTCCGTACTTGCAAATACCTTGAAATTGGGACAGTTGAGATTTGGAGAATTGAAAAGTTCACTTGCATTTGAATTGTTCTCGGAATTTGCAAATACCTTGAAATTGTGACCCTTGAACTTTGAACTTTAGCATTGCCGAGGCCTTTAAAAGTTTATTACAACCGTGTCAGTCAATCTCCATATCCATATACTACCTAATTTATATTATATACCACATTCTTGAATATTTCAAAATTTTAATATTTTTTATTTATTTTTTATAAATTGTGCTTCCATCCTAACCTTTACTATTCATCACCGAACACATTTTTCTCAAGAAACAAATTTTAAATACTTAAACTCATTGAGTTGACCTTTTTAATAAATCAAAAGAATATAATGGATATTTTGTGTAATTTAGAAGTATATGATGACTACTAAGCAAATATTGAAAATATGTTTGAGTTTAAAAGGGGAAATGAGACTCATAAACTCATGAGATCCAAATTTCATCTCTCTCTAGACCATTCTTCTCTCTCTCTCTCTCTCTCCCTTCCTAGAACTCACCCAAACCACACTCAAAATCAATTGTTGTAACTTTTAAACACTCAGACATCAATCCTAGAAGAAAACCCTAGTACGAAATCTAAGAAATTTTAAAAAGAGAAAATCTAGAGTAATAACCCCTTCCTAACATATATTTGAGTTATTTGTGGTTGTATTGTTGATTTATATAATTTTGGGAATTTTTGTAGAGAGAAAAGAATTAGAGTTTCTTGTGGCTCGATTTTAGGAATTAAATTGATGACCATATTTGAGATAAATCATTTTTCTCAATTTAGATTTGTGTTATTTATGCAAAGTATTTGAATTCTATAATGAAAATGGAATAAAAGCCATGAATGTTACAAGCCGGACAGTTTGAGCTTACTATACTTTTTCATTCATAACATTTTCTACACATAGGTAAACTAAGTAAAGTTTGTTTCTACTGAAACTAGACTTCTAGGTCTTATATTTCATGGATAATTAGATTTTTGGTGATTTTTTTTCAATATGACATGTTACGTTGAAAATTTGTTGGAAATTAAGACTGTGGAATATTGAGAATAAACAAATTAGTTAAATGTTGATTTATGGTTTAACGATTTATTTGATACTCAATGTCTTAGATTAAGGTATTCAAAACCAAAAAAGGGGTTGCATTTCATTTGATTTGGAATTGGGAGTTGTTACCATTCCAAGAGATAAGTGATTGCATGTTTGCATTTAAATAAGAATAATATTTTTTTATTGAATTTTTTAAATGACTTTTGTAACTTGAATTTATGTTTTTTTTATTGCATGTTTGGACTTGAATTTATACGTTTGAATGAATAAATGTATCATGTTGATTTATTAATATTGAATATATTGTGAGTAATTGTTAAATTGATGACACATGAAATGAATTTATGAATTTTGTGAAATGGTGCTGATTTGCTTGGGAGGAAGAGTTTGATCCCCAAAAAATGACTAGTCATTTTCCCTTCATGACACAACCGTTGGGTGGCGTGGTTGGGGTAAGTAGACCATTGTATGTAACTGAACACGTGCGGTAAATTCATGGCAAGAGATGATATGATAAATAAGGGTATAGGATAATTGACTACACCACTAATAAAACACCATCTTCAACATCAAGGAAGGGGGCAATTGTAAAGTTAAATTACTAAAACCCGTAGTGGTTTCACCCTAAATCATGGTAAACATTTGTTAGAAATAATGATTTTGGTTATTCTATATTTAAAATGTGAACCGGTTTACCGAACCATGATGATTGGGTATTTATTGTTATTGAATGAATTTAAAAATGACACAAAAGTTTGAAATATATATTTAATATATTTACTACACAAATCTTATTTATATATAACATGCATACACTCACTTAGTATTGCTTATACTTATCCCTCCTTTTTTTTTACAGGAAAAGCCTAGTTGAGATTTATGGTCGCCTAGTGCCGGGCTCATAGAAGTTTATTTTGTTGGATATCTTTGGGTACTAGTGTTATTTTGGTTTGAGGTATTAGTAGATCCAAATGGAGATAAATTTTATAATTATTTTGAAAACCTATTTTATACTATGTCTATTTGGTTTGGCATTTAACTATGGTTTGTGTATTTAAAATGAGGACATTCCTTTCATTTTTTCAAAATTATGTGAACATTGTTTTTGATAAAATAGTTTGTGATGAATTTGAAAGCTCGATTTGAATGGCCGGACTGGCTTTTTGATGTTTGGATTTGAAAGGAAAGCCTTGATGGTCTATTGGTGGTTGGTACTTATTTGTAAATGATAAAAATTTTGGATATCTATCAGTGCCTTGGAGCATGGGGTGGGGTTTACACGTGTTTCAAGATAGCACAATGGTTGTCGCATGCTAGGACCTGTGGTTTGGAGCATGACAGATACAATGCATAGACAATACATATAAAATATTAACACAAATTTTTATAAAAAAAATATCAATACAAACGCTTAAAAGAGTTAAAAATAAATAATATCTAAAATTCATTTGACTTACCATCATATAGACAAATTTTGTGTTCACATATGAACTGTCCTTCTTCCTTCCCCACATCTCATAAAAAGTAATAATTTATATACAGATAAAATTGTTAATAATTTATATATGTATTATGTGCATCACATATAAAATTGTTAATAATTTTAGTTGAGTATATATGGGATTTACTTTTACATAAGTATTGATTTTTATTAATAAAAATAAACATGTCCCAAAACCCTATTTTACCCTAAACCCTTGTTTTACTCTAATTTTGTTTTAATTTCGCCCTCATTTAACCAAATTATATTATTAAAATATGAATAATCCCTGATCTAACCTTAAATTAACCTAATTTTGTCCTAATTTTATCCTAATTTTACCTTAATCTTTCTAACCCTAAACTTTAATTATGTATGGGAGTCCAAAAATAGTAATATATGCATCAATCATTGCAAAATTTAAAGGAACTAACCTTCGACAGAAGTGGTGCTCATGGAGGGGAGAGAGCAGATTTTTACCTCCGACAAAAGATGGTTTATGCGATTGAACCTATCTCCTGACAACTTCCTTCGATGGCAGGGTAAAACGGTGGCATCCGGTTGGCCTACTAGCTTCACCTTCAACAGCAACAGCGATTGCAGAAAGCGGGAAAGGACAAAGAAAAAAGAGAGAGAAGAGGAAAGAAGGGAGTGGCTAGACCTTCCTTGGGAAAATGCCAACGTTTTTACTTAAAAACATCAATATAATCCTAACGTTTTTAATTAAAAATGTTGGTATATGTGTTTAATCTCTTCCCCACATTCCATCATAAATGTCAAGAAAGGTTTCCGCTTGTTCCAATCTTTGAGGTAATTATTTTTCTTGATGTTTGTTTTTCCTCTTAAACTTTGGAAAATTTTATTTTTCTAATATTTTTGATAATAAATATCGGGAATAGAAAAATATTTGTGATGAAATATTAAATATCAGGAAAAGAACCATTGGAAAAAACCTTGTTTTTTTGTAGGGTCGATAATTGATCCTCTAGCTCATATCATAAAATTTAATAAGCTAAAGTTGTCATTAATCATGGGAGTGTTAAAAAAATGGGTTTTTTTCAAAGCACAACAATGCATACGTCATCGAATATGTATTTTTAAATATAATTATCCATATAAATTATAATTAAATTTTAATATGAATCAAAACGAAGACATCTCACCGTTCTCATCCTATTTTAAAAATAAAATTATTCAAACATATATATTGAGGAGAAAAAAATTAGAGTTTTGGCTTTATTTTAGTAAAAACCATTTCCTTATGAAAACATTCTCTCATGTATTTACAGCGAAATAAATATTTAATATCTCAAGATTTAGGGTCGGATTACTAACTTTTTCGATATACGGGTCCGAAAAATGTCACCAACGGATCAATCTCCTTTTTCGTTCACAATCCAAAAGTCTTTTTCATGCAATGGAATTATTGTGTAGATCTATTTTTCTTCCTCACAATTTTCTTGTTCTCTCTCAACCTTCAAGTATCATGGATGGTTATTGGGGAGTTGGAGTTGGTTTTTCTCTTAAAAAACCACTCCCTCCCTTCCCTCCTTTTAAAAATTCAAATGGGCTTAAGGGAATGGGTTCGGATCAAACCCACATGGGCGACCCGACCCAGTACCCATAACTTACATCTCCCACTCGCACATGAGGGTTAGACCTATATTTTGCTCAATCACTTTCATATACCATCAATTTCATACAGACAAATGGATCGTGTGACCAGTGAGTATACCGAGAGCTCATAACTATACACTGGTTAAAGATATATAGCAGCTCAAGATCTAATATAATGAAGACATCAAGTCTCGCTATATCCCAGACCTCTTTTACTATATATATACAGAGTCACCGTATCTCTTATCCCTTTATTAATGAGCAAGAGCATACTTGACTCATCTCAACTATGCATTCACAATTATGTTTCAGAACATCAAGTTAAAAAACATAACTGGCCAGTCTGTGAATACAAAAATTACGTACAAGTTTTAAGACAATCTTCCTTTCGTACTACTATCTTTCCACTTCATTTTAGTTGCTTTTCTAGTCATGTACCACAAAATCAAATCAATCATGATCTATTGGTTACATGTTAAAGTAGCAATACTAAAATAAAATTTCAAGAAATAGACAAAAGTCTTAAAAGTATTAAATGAGGTTAATTACAAACCTCTGGGTCTCACACAATGAGATAGAGGGATTTATTAACTCATTTCCCATAGGGTCACTGAAAGCACACGTGGTATGAACACATGCTACGATACTTTTTCTATTTATTTAGAAGCGTATGTCTATTTCAAAATTATAATATATCGTACAGATTTTAGTTCAAGTATATCACGATACTGACTTGATTCTCTCTTCTTATAAATCCTCCAAAAAATCAATTTTCCAAGAGAGAACCACACCTGGTTTTTAGACAAGTGTAATGGATTATGGGAAATCCATTTCGATTATCAAATAAGTAAATATCAAGGATAATCTCATCTTAGTTCTGTACTAAGGTGGCTAATTTATGTTAATTATCTAAAATTAACATTATCTCATTTCTACATATCACACAGATATTAAAGGCGATTGCTTGTGTGAGAGAGTCAATCTTTCAAACTTGTCCGACATACTTTTTAATCAAGACATAAGAACTCACAAATGCAAACAAATTCAAATGTCATTAATAATGAGCATTATATCACGTTCATTGTATATACATACAATTACACTCTACGCAATCGTAAAGATTTTACATGTTTCAGAAATATATCTCTAGGTATCGGTTTCGTGAATGGATTAGCTACCATTAAATGCGTAGATAAATATTTCAATGTCACCTCTTTTTTTCAACAATGTCTCGAATAAAGTTGAATTTCATATCAATGTGTTTGGTTTTCCCATGATATTTGAGATCTTTCGTGTAAGCGATAGCTGATTAACTATCACTATAAATTATCACAGCTCTCACTTTGTCGCTTACGATCCCCAAATGTTGTAAAAACCGTTTTAACCAAATACACTCCTGAATTGCTGCAGCACAAGCCATAAACTCTGTTTCCATCGTGGACAGTGATACACATGTTTGTTTCTTGTGTCTCCAAGAGATGACGCCTTTATTTAGCAAGAAAACATAACCTGAGGTGGACTTACATTCATTTAAGTCACCACCCCAATCAGCATCTGTGTATCCGCTCAATAACAAGTCATTTCCTTGATAACAAAGGGAATAATTTGCAGTTCCTTTCAGATATCTTAGAATCATCTTCACAGCTGTCCAGTGACCTTTACCTAGATTGGATTGATACCTCTGACCAAACCCATGGCATAGCAGATGTCAAGGTGAGTACAGATCATAATGTACATCAGACTCCCAACAGCGTTGGAATATGGTACTTTTGACATCTCATGTTTTTCTTCAGCGGTCTTTGGCTACATTGCTAAACTTAATCCTTCGTCTTTAGCCACAGGAGTATCAATAGATTTACAGCTATCCATCCTAAATCATTCCAAAATCTTTTTAACGTAAGATTCTTGAGATAAGGCTAACAATCTCTTGGAACGATGTCTGTAGATCTTAACACCCAATATGTACTCTGCTTTGCCCATGTCCTTCATTTCAAAACTTAATGATAACCGACTCTTGATATTCAGGACATACTCTATATCATTTTCGACTAACAATATGTTATCGACATACAGATTTAGAATTACAAACTTATCATTGGACTTTTTCACGTAAACACAATGGTCTTCGTCTATCATTACGAAGTCGTAAGAGATTACGGATCTATGAAATCTCAAATATCATTGCCTTGAAGACTGTTTGAGGCCATAAATTGATCTATTCAATTTACAAACTTTGTTTTTTTGACCTTTAACTATGAAACCTACTGGTTGTTCCATGTAGATTTCTTCTTTAAGTTCTCCGTTGAGAAATGCAGTCTTCACATCCATTTGATGTAATTCTAAATATAAATTGGGTACAACAGCTAACAATAGGCGAATAGAGGCAAATCTCACTACTGGTGAAAATGTTTCTTCATAATCAATACCCTCTTGTTGGGTATAACCTTTTGCTACCAACCAAGTTTTGTACCTCTCAATTGTTCTATCAGCTTTATGTTTAACCTTGAGAACCAATTTTTTTCCAATAGGTTTGCGCCCAGGTGGAAATCAACCAGTTCCCAAACATGGTTGAAATCCATCAACTCTATTTCTTCCTCCATTACTTTTACCCACTTATCCTTCGCAGGACAAGATAAAGCCTCATTCACATTTTTCGGCTCGTTCTCGTCCTGTGGAGAAATGATAAAAGTGTGCCCTTCAATTTCGTAATAACATTTGGGCACACCTTTTCTAGTACTTTTCCGAATTGACGATTCGGTTGGATCGTTAGAATTTAAATCCCTCCCACTGGGATCATCTAAGGATTCAACTTCTCATAGTTCCCTTGATTCATCCTGCACGGAACTATCATTTGGATTATTTAATTCAAACAAAAGTTCTCCTTTTGTTATATCACCTTTACTAGGAAAATCATTTTCCAAAAATGTCATATTTCGTGATTCAATTTCGGTTACAATACCATCTTCTCTTTCACCGATGAACACATAACCTTTTGACTGATGAGAATATCTAATAAAGATACATTTCTTCCCCCGGGGACCAAGCTTTCCAAATTTATTAGAAAGGTCATGAACATATGCTGCTAATCCCCAAGGTTTAAGATCAGTCAGACTTGGTGTCATACCAGTCTAAAGTTCGTACGGTATTGTAGGTATTGTTTTTGAATGCACTCTATTTAAGATATAGGTCGCAGTTAACAATGCATCTCCCCAAAAGGAAATTGGCAAGTTAGCCTGCGCCATCATAGATCTCGTCATTTCCAACAACGTCCTATTCCTCTTCTATTAACACCATTCTGTTGAGGCGTGTGGGGAATAGTCAATTGTTTAATTATTCGCTTTTCATTACACAGATCACTGAACTAATCTGATAGATATTCACGCCCTCGATCTGTCCTTAAGGCTTTAATCGTTCTATTCATTTGATTCTTTACTTCATTCATATAACATCGAAAGAACTTAAGTGCTTCAGACTTGTGAGTAAATCAAATAGACATCGACAAAAACGTATGAAATCATCAATAAAAGTAATGAAATATGACGCTCCATGCCTAGCCTTCACATTCATTGTACCACAAATATCAGAGTGAACAATTGTAATAGAAGTTCAGCCCTCACGGCTTTTCCAAATGGTTTTTGAGTCATCTTCCCGGCAAGACAATATTCACAATTCGGTAAATCAAATTTAGTAAGCAAACCCAATAGTCCTACTTTCAGAAGTCGATTCATCCTGTCTTGCCTTATATAACAAAGTCTAGTATGTCATACTTTGTCATCTATATTAGCATTACTAGAAGAACAAACATTTAACAAAATATAATGATCAGTAAAACAGTTAAACATTTGTCTGTCACAATCCAAAATAAGAAATCTATTAAACAGATATCCAGTACCATAAAACATACCAATATTATAAATACAAACCCTATCACGAGTAAAGTTCAAGTCATAACCTAGTTTAAGAAAAACAATAACAGAGACTAAATTTCATCGAATTTTCAGTGCAAAGAGAACATCATGTAAGATTAGGGTTTGGCCACTTTGTAACTTCAGTTTGCAAGTGTCAATCCCTTTGACTTCTACACTTGTATTGTTTTCTACGTATATCCATCTTGTACCAGGAGGAACTCGACGAAAGTTCACGAACTCTTTTCAATCTCTCGTCACATGGTCTATTATTCCTGAGTCTATAATCTACACAGGATAAGATTCAGAAAGTAAAACAGTGTTAGAGACATATATAACACTTAGAGAAGCATTACAGGGTGCTATCTTTTTTGGCTCGGGACATTCTCGAGCGAAATGACCAAGAGCTTTGAAATTGTAGCACTTTAGTTTGCTCTTATCCTTCTTTTTCCAAAACCGCTTGCGCTTGTTCTTGCGGTTGGAATTGTTCTTCTTAAACCCTTTCGCAATTTTCTTCCCTTTCTTGCCCTTATTCTTGTTCCCCTTCCGTTTAAAGCCTGAAACTTTTTGGGAACTTGACTCAGCTACAAAGGCATTAGAAATCGATTTTGTAGCACCAAGCCGCTCATCTTCGAGTTTTACGTGGCAAGCAGTATTAGCGAAAGTCTTAATGCTATCATTGTGAGTTAGATTAACTTTCAAGTGCTCCCACTGGTCTGGAAGGGATCGGATTAAAGTTTGAACCTATTGCTCATCAGATAAAACATGACCTGCTGACTTCAATTCCCTTATCATGTTTGACATAGTTCTGAAGTGTAGTTTGATATTGTGATCAGATTTTTTTTTGTACGTGTCAAACTTAATAGTCAACTGTCTTAGACGGGTCACATTGGTACCTCCATACTTCTCTCTGAGGTACACCCATATGTCATGAGCAGTAGGGAATTGCTTACATTCATGTATGAGATCATCAACTATAGAACTAACCAGGATGCCACGTGCAGTGGAACTTTTTTTCTTCCACGCCTAATAGGCTTCTTGATCTCTTCTCTGTTGAGCTGTGTTTCCAATTCTAGGGTCTTGCATGATATGGTTGATACCCTCTAAGGCATCTTGCTCTTCCAGCACATACCATATCTTATGGCGCCAAATGTCATAATTGTTGCCATTAAACTTCTTACCTTTATTCAAATCTGCTATTATTGATTTCGATGCCATGGTCTGGGTTTTCAAAGAGAGATTATTGTAAGTATCATGCTCATTCATTCATATAATTTTGTACATGAAATCTAATAAATTTATCATAAATGAACATAAGGTGTAAACTCGAAAGATCACTAAGTTCCCAATCATCATTCATCATCTAAATATTTGATTATCATAAATTTGATTTCAAAGTAACAAAATTCTTTAAGTCTTAGGTAAGAATTACTTAATTCTACCAACCTAAAAAAACTCCCACTAAAATCATGTGAATTTAGAACATATCTCTTCACATGCTCGCATAAATATACAATTGTTGATATATATATAAAGAAAAAAAAATTACATCATATGTTCATGGCATTGTTCTCATCATAGTAGATAACTATGCAAAAAGTAAAAAAAAAAATATATATACAATCAAATTTCTTTTTTCTTATCTTTCTTATATTCCATATACATGCGAGTGACCATATTGACCATCCCAACTGAAAGTCTATCTCTTAGAGCGAATCTCCTAACAGTTTGGGGTGTAGAGCCATTGATCTTTAGAGACAACATCCTTTTCATTTTAATCTCTATCTCCCTACCTCTCCATATCTTAAGCAATTTTAGTCTGAAATCTTTGAACTAGAGCTACTTATTATCCTCTAATATTTTGTCAGTCATTCCAACCAAATGATCAGGGAGGAAGTTTCTAATAATTTTAATCTCGGCTTCGTCGCCTCCAAACCAATGACCCAAACGCCGAAATTCATAACGTTTTCGACTCATAACCCACAAATGTTGCGGCAAAGTATGCGTTGCTTTCATCTTATAATGCAATATCATATACAACTTTGCCAAACGTTCTGGGGTCCTCTCATCTCTGCATCTCCCACGGAGAGGTGCAAGGGTACATCTGATTCTCACCATATCCCTAAAATGGAGTAAATATTAGATTGGACACGAAACCAACCAAAAAATTTTTAAACACCATCCACAATTTATACTTAAATCAACGAGTATAAATCAAATATGTGTTATAAAAATTTAATTCAGGTAGGAATAAACTAGAAAATATTTTTTCAAACATGTAAGAAATTTTTAGAAATTTGTCGCACTTGTTAATTGATTTTTCTGCAATTTTCAAATAAAATTTACTAATTTAAACTTAATGGATACTTTCAGTAAAAAAAAAATTAAAAATACAAAAAAAATCAAAAAATAATAAAAATTAAAAAAAAAAAAACGGGGCCTGAGAGGGCATGTCATGTGCCCTCACGCGCCACTTGGTGGCGGCGGCGCATGGGTGACCCGCCCATGCGCCTAGGCGGCACGTGAAGCCCACCCGCCGCCTTACCGGAGGAATCCAGCCACCAGATTTTGCCTACCCCCGATTTTTGGGGTCTCTAAATCTAATGGTGCTGTTAGTTTTCTGATTTGAGGTCTGGATCATGACGTTTGGGCTTCACAGCCCACGGCCCGAGAGTGGGACTATGCTGAGGTCACTGCTCGTCTTCTTCATGCAGAAAATTTTTTTTCTACATTTTATCCCTAATTTCCTTAAGCCATATCTCAATCATTTCTGAACCGTTTTGCATGTTCTTTATATGGTTGGAAAGGACTTTTGATGGTGGAATTTAACCATACAAGTATTAAATCATGAAACTTATCATACAAATAGATATTAGTATTTTCATTTTCGGCTAGGGTTTCATTTTTCTCCAAAAATCAATAACGGCCATGCATTAAACTTTGCAGATCAATTCCTAACATCATGGGTACTCTACCTTTCAAATTTCAAAGTATTTCGTGGTCTATAATCAAAGTTACCATTTTCAATTTTTTTTAAAAAAATGAAACTCGAAAATATATCAAAAAATAGGAAACACCCTAAATCATGCTCTAATACCAATGAAAGCATTCTCTCAATGCATTTATAGTGAAATAAATATTTAATTTCCCAAAATTTAGGGTTGGATCACTAATCTTTTTGATGTACGGGTCCAAACAATGTCACCAATGGATCAATCTCCTTTTTCGTTCACAATCCAAAAGTCTTTTTCATGCAATGAAATTATTGTGTAGATCTATTTTTCTTCCTGGGGAGTTGGAGTTGGTTTTTCTCTTAAAAAACCACTCCCTCCCTTCCCTCCTTTTGAAAATTCAAATGGACTTAAGGGAATGGGTTTGGGTCAAACACACATGGGCGACCCGACCTAGTACCCATAACTTACACCTTTCAAAAATATCTCTTAATCAAATTTATTTAATCATAATAATAGATTGTGGGATTATTATACTGATAAAATAATTCTCAATAGTTATTCTAGAATAATAAAATTAGTTAGTTAAAAAAAGGTAGCAGCAAAATGATGAAAAATTTTGTTGGTTTTCAAATTGTGAAAAATCCTCATTGCATATTGCAACGGAAAATTGCTACAATAGATCGCATCAAAAGACAAGGATGACAACCACGACTACATGCCATGATTATAAAACTAGGAGGAGTACATTGTGCGTGTGCACGGTGCAGGGCTTGGGTTGTACATGCCCGTTGGAAAAAATTGTAAAAGATTAATTGTATACAAATTATAAAAGATTAAATGGTAGTTTATCTCAAGACATTGTTGATGTAGGACAATGTTATATAGTTGGTTGTATCGACAAAAGGGAATGCGTTTCACACAAACGATGTGCTTTGGTAAGTCCCTGTAGGTTTTGTTTGCCAGGCCTTCGGCTCATCTTGTGCATTATTGGGCCTTTGGACTATATAATATTGTTTGCTATCTACTTCTTGTGTCGTTTCAAAAGAAAAGAAATAGCATGAGGAGTAAACATAAGAGTTATTGGATGAAAAGCCACAAAGTTGTTCATAGAGATAACCACTTGTTAGAGGTAGGTTTGGCTCTATAGATAATGGCTTTACTAACTCAAAGAGGATGGCTTGGCCGGCTGGTTATCTTGGATGATTGGACTTGCAAAAGAACTTCAATGTTTAAGTTAGAGAGAGGTTTTCGAAAGGGAGAAAACAAACTGATATCGAGAGAGAGAGAGAGAGAGAGAGAGAGAGAGAGAGAGAGATGCTTTGTCTACTCTGTATAGGTCAAGAGAACTTATTTAGGTGATAGATGCATTAAGCTTATGTATCCTTCACTTGTGAGACACTACAAAAAAAGACAAAATTTGCAACAAAATTTGGGACGAAATTGGAAGAAAAATTCGTCGGAAAACACATTTGCGACGACTTTTGCAACAAATATTTTTTCGTCGCTAATAAGTTGTTGCAAAATTTTGGGACGAAAAATTAATTATTCGTCGCAAAAATTTGCAACAAATATTTATATGTTCGGAAATTTGTCGCAAATTTGCAACGACATTTGCGACGAAAGTAAATTCGTCGCAAATTTCCAACAAAAAAATTTTATTGCAAACTTTGCGACGAATAATTATTCGTTGCAAAATTTAGCGACGAATATTATTTCGTCGCAAATTTTCGGACGAATACTATTTTCGTCGCAAAATTTGCGACGAATACTATTTTGTTGCAAAATTGTGACGAATCTTATTTCGTCCCAAATTTTTGCGACGAAACAATATTTGTTGCTAAATTTGTCACGAATATTATATGTTTTACAACGAATACAAATTTTATTATAATATTTGGACAAAATTTACGTGCTCACCCAACCTTATCAACAATATTATCATCCATATCATTTTTAATATAAAATTTAAACAATCTATACTCATAATTATAACTACTTATTCAGTAAGATTAAAAAATAAAAAATGTAACAAGCAATCATATTTATAATATCTAACCAAAAAGCAACATCAAAACTAAATATCGAATTATCAATAACCATACACAAAAGAAAATCAATATAACAGTAACATAACAGTTCACAATTTCAAGTATGACCTCCACCATCACCATCATCATCTTCATCGTCAAAGAAATCATCACCCTCATCACCAACACCCTCATCACCATCGCAAGCATTATCAGGAGAAATAGAAGGGGGAATCTGATTTAGAGCGGAGAATAACTGAAGATGCTGCATGATTAACATTTGTTGCGTGCGGACCTCGTGCAATTCTTGCGTGTGCTTTGCTTGAAGTTCACTGAATGCCTGATCTCTTTGCAGTAGCAAGTCCTTCAATTGGCTTACCTCTTCATTCAATTGATTTATTTGTGCTCTAACTGCTGGTGGTGTGGAAGAAGATAAACCGGCGTTTTTGTATGTTCTGCTCAAAGAACCTAGCCCAACTACTCTACTCCCTTTTCGTCCACCAGTCACCTCAAGCCATGTATTCATGTTATCAACAGATGGCTCAGATCCGCCAGCATCATCACTAGCACTCGAATTTCTACATGCTAGCTCGTCATATTTCTCCTACATTGTCATGAGAACAATTAAAATAAATTTACAATAACATTATAATTCAAACACATAATCAAGGAAATTAAAAAGTTTTGTAACATAAATCATGACACCATATAGGATCTAAATTATGAACATTCATATTAACATTGAATAAGTTGAAATTTTAGGAAAAAAAATAAAAGAGAATCTCTAGCAAGTAATTCATTAGAAATCAAAGAATCAAGTCAACAATAAAAATAAACTTGGGAGAGACTAACATAAAGAAATCATGTTCATACATCGTTATGATATGCTCAACATAAAATATTCATATCAACATTGAAAATGTAGATAAAGTAATTGGAAAAATTGAAATTACAAACCTTAATTGCTCTAGCTCTCTCCCCGCTCCAAGTCTTGTCTTTTTTCTGAAATGTGCGCGTGAAAGTATCTATAAATGAAGGCTCGGTCCCTATTTCCTTTGCCTAAAATAAAAAAACACTATTACAAATAATGATATACTTTAAAGTAGATAAAAAAAATTAATATTTGTATAAAATTACCAATCTATTTCTATGTTCACCGATAGTGATCGAGCCTCCCGCATACGTCGCAGACGATTCCCGTGAATTATAAGCTCGATTTTTTTTATTTTGCTCACTCCTTCGTTGACTCTCCTCCGATTCCCAAAAATTAAGAATCCTGCCCCAATTTTGCTCGGTGATGCAGTTGGGCTTTTTTGCATGTCTCTTTGCATGATTTAAAACATGTCGAATGTGATCGCCACATTTTTTCTTCCAAATCCTTCTTACTTCCAATTCTTTAGTCTCGTCCCAAGTGAATACTCGCTGCAATGGAAAGCAAGCAATAACTTATAAAGCTATTAACTTCATTTCATATATAAACTGATTGGGATAACTTACGGTGAACTCGTTCCACCATAGTTCTTTTGTTTCATCCGGAGTGCTTGTGTAAGACATCGAATCCCCTCCCCAATGATTATTCACAATTCTATTCAGCTCGTGAATAACATGTACAGAATTTGTAAATCTATCGTAAAGTTTCAAACAAACAATGTTAAATAAATATGATAGTTAAAAGAAGAAATTATTTCATAAATAAAAGAAATAATACGTCTACAAATTTAAAATTTAGTACTTACGAATCTCCATATGGGGCTATTATCTCTCAATTGTCTTCTCTATCGGCATGCAACTGTTCCACCGAAGGGACTGCTGAAGGTACATTGCTAGCGATGTGTTGAGAATGTGAAGGGCCTGCAACAAAAGGGGGAGGCGAAGGTACGTTGCCGGCAAGGGAATGCGATTGCGAAGCTGCCGAAGCGGACTGCGATGGTAAAGAGCGTGAATTTCCATCCGAATTGCGTCTATGGCCGCCACGTCGAAACTGTCAACCATAATACATTTTAAACAAAAAAATGTAAATTGCATATTCATCATATATATAATTAAGAACATGAATAAACTTACCATATTTAATTTAATAAATTATTTCCGACGAAACAAGGTACCAATATGTGAAGAAATTTTCTTGAATGACCTATACAAAAAAAAAAGATAGTATATTAACAAATTCAATATATAAATTTAAGAATAAGAATATAAATAAACAAGAATTTTTTTTAAGAAATTTGCAAATTATACGTGTCGACTAACTTACCCACTTAAAAGAAATATATTATCATATATCAAGATAAATATATGATTTTTATTATATGAAGAGAACAAAATTTACCCGTCAACAAAAATCATAATCGTCATTGTCATCCTCATCGTCATCATGCGTCTCAAAATTACACTCTTCAACATCATTTTCATCATCCTCTTCATCATCCTCATCAGAATCCTCATCCTCATCATTTGTCTCAAAATTAGATTCTTCATCATCTTCTTCATGAATTTCACTTGCATCCACATCTATCACTACTCCGCTAGGATCTCGTAACGTTGGAATATTATATTTCTCGGTCTGAACTGTATTGACAACTTGCTCTTGTTAATATGCTGTTTCTTCCCAATGTTCTTCAATTTTTTTCCGTGCTTTCGTTTTAAAAACAGCCCACCAATCAATTTTGTCACGTTTCAAACTAGGATATGAAGCATAAAATACTTGAATCGCTTGTTGTGCCAACACAAATGGTTCATATCTTTTATACAATTTTTTATGATTTATTTCAACCAAATTAAACTGTGGATGCACTTTCATCCCTTTCACAGGGTCAAACCAGCGACACATAAATAAAACAACCCGTAATGCTGGACCAGGGTACTCTACCTCAACAATTTCATCCAACAAACCATAAAAATCATTTTGACCTCCACCATCATTGGATGACTGAACGCAAACTCCACTATTCATTGTCGTTTTGCCCACTCCATATTCTTCAGTATGAAATTTATACCCGTTTATAAAATAGGATGGCCAAGTTCGTACCATTGCTTTTGGACCCCATGACAGATGGATTAACAATTCTTGCCGAAGTTGAGCTTGATTATCATGGACCTAAAGTTAAGTAAATATGTTAAAATATTTTAACATAAATATTTAAATAATTGATAGTCAACTTACATATTTTTTGAATCATGGTGCAAATTTTTCATCGCAGTAACGATCAAATTCATGTCTCGAAAGTTGAGAATATACGTTTTGGAAAATTCTACCATCAAAGGAAATAATATTTATCACACATAATGTACGACATAAGAAATATATAAAATAAAAAATATACACTCACTCGAAAAATGGTGTCACTTCTGGACAGTTCAGTAAAATATATGTGTGGGCTGCCCTCCATTCTTGATCAGTTAAATATCTACGCTTACATGATCCACTTGGTCGACCAAGGTAGTTAAAAATTGAGAATGAATTCTCATTTGGATCAATAGAACCCTCATCATTTCTTCCCGGTCTCCGCCTTTTGCACTGAACGTGAGGCTCAAAATAATATGATGCAAATGTTGTTACTTCCTCCACAATATATGCATTGACAATAGAGGCTTCAACACGTGCCTTATTTTTAACTTTCTTCTTCAAATGATATAGGAATCTAATTGTAATAAAACAAAATGTTTTAGAAATTTATATGTAATGAAATTACGAAATTTATATGCCTTCATAACGAAGAAAAAAAGATGAAAAACTCACCTTTCAAATGGATACATCCATTTAAATTGGACAGGACCTCCAACTTTCGCCTCATATGGCAAGTGAACCAAAAGATGTTCCATAGAATCAAAAAATGACGGGGGAAAAATCCTTTCTAAATTACACAAAATTATTGGAATCTCTCTCTCTAACATCTCCATGTGTGAATGTTTCAACACTGTCGGGCAAATATCATGAAGAAAAATACTTAGCTCCGTAATGGCACCCCAAATAAAATTCGGTAAGAGTTCCTTAAAAGCAATAGGAATTAATCTTTCCATAAATATATGACAATCATGACTTTTCAAACCAATTAACTTGCATTCCTTTAAATCGACATATCTTCCAAGATTTGAGACATAACCATCAGGAAATTTCAATGATTTCAACCATTCACAAACAAGCCGTCTCTGATCCTTATTCAATGTATAAACTGCCTTCGGTTTTGGTCCCCTACTACTTTCATCGACATCAAGAGTGGGTCGTTTACAAATGAGTCGCATATCTTTTCTTGCATTCAAGTTGTCTTTCGTTTTCCCAGTGATATCCATCACTGTATTTATCAGATTATCAAAGACATTCTTCTCGATATGCATTACATCGAGATTATGATGAACCAACTGTGTCTTCCAATACGGTAAATCCCAAAATAAACTTCGTTTAGTCCATTTATGCGAATGTCCATAGCCATATGTTGTACCATGTGGCTCTTCAATAACAGATGGAAAGTTAATGACTCTATGCCAAATTTGTTCACCGGTTAATCTCACTGGAGGAGGTGTTCTTTCATTTCTATTCTTAGTGAATTCTTCTTTATTTCTTCTGAATTTATGATTTAACGGTAAAAATTGTCTATGGCAATCAAAATAACTCGCTTTCTTCCCATGTTTCAATCTGAATGATTTTGATCTCTCCAAACAAATTGGACATCCTAAAATCCCTGCGGTACTCCATCCTGATAACATACCATACGTAGGAAAATCATTAATGTTCTAAAGAAGAGCAGCCTTCATTACAAACATCTGATTAGTATGAACATCATATGTAGGAACACCTTCATCCCATAGTTGTTTTAACTCCGCAATCAATGGTTGCATGTAAACATCTATTAATTTCTTTGGATTTTGCGGGCCAGGCACAACCAATGTTAAAAACATATACGGTGCCTTCATACACATACCGGGTGGAAAATTATACGGAGTTAAGATAACTGGCCAACATGAATAATTTCTTCCTGATTTGCCAAATGGTACAAATCCATCAGCACAAAGACCTAATCTAATATTTCGAGTCTCTCTCGCGAATTCAGGATATGTTCTATCAAAATATTTCCACGCTTCTACATCTGAAGGATGACACATTAACCCCTCTTCTGTTTCATGATTTGCATGCCAGGTCATGTGTTTAGCTGTGGTCTCAGATGCATAAAATCTTTGTAACCTAGGAGTTAAAGGCAAATAAAACATTTGTCTGTATGATTTACGCTGCTGATTACGACCCGACCTCCGAGAATTCTTGTATCTACTTTGATTACAGAATTTACAAAATTCTGCTTCTTTGTCATCTCCCCAAAATAGCATACAAGCATCTCTGCAAACATCTATTATCTGCACTGGAAGACCTAATTCTTTCACAAGCTTTTTCATACTATAGAAGTCATTGAGCATAATATGATCACGCGGCAATACTTCTCCAATAACTTGAACAAAATCATTAAAACAATTCTCAGACACATTATGCTCTGCCTTGACATTCAACAATCTTGCGGTTAGAGATAGTTTCGTATGGCTATCACAACCAGCCCACAAAGGTTCATCTGCAGCTCTTAAGACTTCCTGAAATTGGAGAGATGATTCATTTGATAGATTTTGATCAACACCTACTACTTCTACCTCCTCCAATGGTGATGCATAACTAGTATACCCATGTTCAAATGTTGGAGCAAAACTAGAACTTCCAGCGCTTGGATCGGGAACAAAATTCGGACCCACTGCATCAATTACCATCCTCTGATACGGATTCAATTGTTCATAATAACTCCGATCCCCACTAACTGAGAATTGTCTATTTCATCCAAACTCTTCATCAGAAATGAATGGTTCACCATGGCATGTCCAATTATAGTAATTCGGGGTAAAACCAACTCTACAAAGATGTTCCCTAACTTTATCACACTCCAAAAATTTACCATTCCGACACCTTCTACACGGACACCTTAGCTTATTCCCATCCATAAAATCAACTTGAGTACAAGCAAAATGTAAAAATTGCTCCAACCCAAAAATAAATTCATCAGTTAAATCCCGACGATCAGATAAGTTCTTCTTATACATCCAACTTCTTTCGTTCTGCATTTCCCTGTCTCCAAATTTAAACTTTTTGAAATATTAATAAGAATTCAAATAAGAACTACAAACAAAACTACTAAATCATCATAAGTAATATCATCAATATTTCAAACTAAATTCATATAACAATAAACAATAACGTTTATTGTACAAAAATGAAATCATCAAAATACAAAGATTAATTTCACAAAAATTAAATATAATAATAAATAATATTATAAACTTAATTAATATAAAACAAATTAACTAAATTATTACAATAACATTAAATATTATAATAAAATAAAATAAATTATCAAATATTAAACATTTAACAACATTGATTATTTAACAAATCGATATAAGATTTAATATAAACTACTGAGTATTGTTAATCACAAACAGCTCATAATCATTTATCACATAAAATTTACTATTAATTACATTTTAACATCATTAGAGTACATAATAAAACAATTATCACCACCAATTAATAACTCACCGATAGAGTCCGATATCAACACCAGTAACAGCTTCCAATCCAAATAGTCGAGAACCGCAAAACCTAACACATAAAAAAAGATTTATAAATAACTAATAAGGTAGTTAAAACAATATTATAAAAAAATCTTTTAAATAACATTTCTCACAAATTTAAAAAATACAATTCAAGTACATTGCTTTTTGTACTGGACCAGTCCCAATGGGTCGGGCCGGGCCCATTAGGCCGGGCCGGGCCCAGTCCAATGGGCCACGATGGGAAGCCAGGGGCCATCGTGGCCCATCACGGCCCATCGCGTAACAGGGACGCAAAAAGGGCTGCGCGGCACCTTCCCGCGTCGGGGCCGCACAGCCACTGCTGCCCCTTCGCGCGGTAGAGGCGCAAAAAGGGATAGCGGCCCCTTCCCGCGGAGGACGCGCAAAGGGCCCAGCAGCCCCTTCGCGCGTCTGGGCCTCGAAGGGGCTGTAGGCCCTTCGCGCAGCAGGGCCGCGCAGCCCCGCAGCGCAGCCGGGCCAGCAGCACGACCGCGCAGCCCCGCAGCGCAGCGGGGCCGCGCAGCCTGGCCGCGCAGCAGGGCCGTACAGCCCCTGCAGCCCATTATCGCGGCGGAGGCGCAAAGGGGACAGCGGCCTCTTTGCGCCTCTGGGCAGCGAAGGGGCGACGGCCCCATTGGGTGTCTGGGCAGCGAAGGGGCGATGGCCCCTTCGCGCATCTGGGCAGCGCAGGGGAGGCAGCGCCTTCGCGCGCCTCGCCCTTCATGGATCTACCATAAAAAACTCAGATCCTACGGCTGGCCACTGGATCTGCCGTCTACGGCCAAGAGAGAGAATGAGAGAGAGAGATTACCTAACACTATCGTAGTTCCGGCATCCCTTCCGCCATCCCTTCGCAGTACCCCTTCGCGGCTGCTCTTCACAAACGAGATGAACCCGAGAGAGAGAGAGAGAGAGAGAGAGAGACACAGAGAGAGAGAGCATCAAAGGTATGAAATATCTTCAATTTTGCTTCAAAATCCAATTTATCCCAAAATTCGTCCCTGATTCAGTGACGAAATTTTTTTTCGTCCCTGATTCAGGGACGAATTTTATTTTTCATCCCTAAATCAGGGACGAATTTCTTTTTCGTCCCTGAATCAGGGACGAATTTATTTTTCGTCCCTGATTCAGGGACGAAATTTTTTTCCCTCCCTAAAGCCGGAACGAATATCTTTTTCGTCCCATCTCAACTATATTAACATGGTTTTTCAAGTCAAAGTTGAAAGAAAAATATTGAAAGCAATCAAACAATATCGAGTCTTCTATTTTTTATTAACTGAAAGATATGATTTATGCTTACGCTTTCTTGTTCAAAAGCATAAGACCTTAACTACCAGTTCTAGTAGAGCTAATCTGATAACATATCACAAAATGTACATTGTAAAGAAGGGAATGAGAGTGAATTATATGCCTTTTGCAGTGGGAAGATTAGAGAGTTTATAGAGTGTAGATTGGAATAAGATTGAAAAGGGGTTTGAAAAAGACCCGATAAATGAAAAATAGATCTTTGTTTTAATATATTCCTACGCATATTCTGTTTTTCAACATGGCCAAGAATTTGTCATGGGAAAGATGGTTTTTATTTTTTATTTTTTTTCATATGAAATATCTTCACTTTTGCTTCAAAAACAAATTTGTCCCAAAATTCGTCCCTGATTCAGGGACGAATATCTTTTTCGTCCCTGATTCAGGGACGAATTTCTTTTTCGTCCCTGATTCAGTGACCAAATTTTTTCTTCTAAAAATTTTTTTTCGACCGTAATTTAGCGACAAAATTGTTTTTTGAGGATGATGGAACAAGGTACAACAAAAATTATCTCGCTTGATATCACAACTCAATTTTATGTTTTATTTTATCAGCGATCATTTATCGACGGAATCATGTTAAATATATTTTATTTGTTTAATTTAGTTTAAAGCAAAATTATACTAATAACAAATGCAAAACGGAACGAAAATATCGAACTTGCTTATAAATTTTTAATTTTTTCGACAAGTTATTTTCTTACTTACTAACCCTTCAATTATGTTACGAAAATATAAATTTCAAATTGTAATAGTATTTTTAAAAATTTTACTAAATAAACAAATTCAAAATTGAATTTAAGTTTAGTAGAGGAAATTAATGATACACTATAATGTTCCTCCCGAAGATAGACTTTAGTAGTCCACTAATTTTCCCGGAAACCATTCCCTTATATTTTGAATTTTGCTTCAAACACTCTTTTGTCCCAAAATTCGTCCCGGATTCTGGGACGAAAAACCTTTTCGTCCCTGAATCGGGGATGAAATTTATTTTTCGTCCCAGAATCAGGGACAAAATATTTTTTCGTCCCTGATTCTGGGACGAAAAACTTTTTCGTCCCTGAATCTGGGACGAAATATTTTTTTTTTTCGCTACAATCTACGACGAAAGAATGAGTTCATCGCTAAATTTTCGATAAATATATGTTTTCGTAGCAATTTGTAGTAAATTTAACGAAAAATAATTTTTTTCTTTACGATTTTTACAACAATACTTATGGTTTCTGATAATTAAACTCTTTGAATACACTAAAATAGAAACTAAATCGATAAATTATTAATAATATTGGCGTATTATGATATAATTATAAAAAATTATTCAATGTATTGATTATTATTTAACAAGTATTTCTACTTTAACTCTTCATTTACTTAATCGAATATTTAAACAAATATATAAAATAAAGTTATCAGTGTTATAAATGGAAAATTTAACAGATAATGAATAAAAAATGAATATACTAATAATAATTTTTTGTAACAAATTAAAAGATACTATATTATGACTCTTTTATATAAATAGACAATGAATGAAAGATTTTATTTAATATTTTTTGAACATTTTAAGATTGTTATACGCTCTAAGTGTATAACACCGTTTTCAAATCATTTTTTATATTACAAAATGTTTATCATACTAGAAAATGTATCTAATTACTGAAAAATAAATTTTAACGACGAATTTTGTCATAAATGTTATTTTTCCCACTCATTTACAACAAAATTAGCAACAAATAATCAAATTTGTTGCGACGAATATAAATATTCGTCGCTAATTTTGTAACGAATTTAGAAATTCGTCACAAATTTAGGGACAAATTCATTTTCGTCCCAAATTTAGCGACGAATTCAGAAGTTCGTCCCAATAATTTTGGACAAATTTTAAATTCGTCCCGAATTTAGGGACGAATTTCGTTTTCGTCCCTAATTTTAGGATGAATTTCTTTTTCGTCGCAAATTTAGGGACGATTTTTGAAATTCGTCGCAAATTTAGCAACAAAATATTTTTTCGTCCCAAATTTGCAACGAATTTTGTTTCAAATAATTTTCGTCACAAATTTGCGACGAATTTTGTAACGAAAAAGTTTTTAGTTGCTAAATTTGCGACGAAAATATTTTTATTGCTAAAATTATGGCTAATTGGCGACGATAACATTTTTTGTTGCTAAATTTGTTGCAGATTTGCGACGAATATTTTTCGTCGCTAAATTCCGCTTTTTTTGTAGTGAGAGTTATGTACTTAAGGGGCGATAAAACCCTAGTTTGCTTGTGAGTGTGTCTCGAGATGTTGGGGAATCTAGTCTTAGAATTCTCAAAAGTCCATATCTTCATGGAGATCATTTCCCTTGGTGGCTATGGTCATGGATCCCCTTTCTCTTTTCATAAGATTCCTTTCGTCTTTGTTGGGGAGAATGAGTATTTAAGCAGTTCGCACCAAGTACCAAGAGAACTGGGGACCGATAGGGTAAGATGCTAAGTAGTTGGCCATCAAGAAAGGAGTAATCAGCAAGTACCGATAGGGTTGGTTCACTAGTTGGGGGCCTGATGGATATGATCCCCATACTATTTGGACTATATATCATTATTTGCCCCTACTCCTTTTGTCAATTCGAAAGAGAGATGTAAGGAGTAAGCCAAGAGTTGGTACTTGAGAAGTCATGAGAGTATTAATGCATTTAACCCCTGAGTAAATGCTTCGTGGGAAATCAGAGAGGTTGAGAGTAAGGTCCCATTTCGAGAAGATATTAAATCATACATTTCCATTTACATTTTATTGAACACATTTAAATTTCTTGTATCGCACTGTGATAAAATTCATTGATTTCATTTTTTATTTGGAATGCATGTTTTATGTTTATAGTTTTAACTAGAGGTCGAGTATATTAAAATTATTATGGATTGAGGAACATATTAGCGAATGGAAATGATCGGAATAAGACAACAAGATAACCGAATTAAGGTTTGGTGTGGGTCCTATAAAAGAAAAAGAAAAGGAAAAAAATAAAAAGAGGACACCATGACACATCATCACCTACCACAAACACTTACTTTTGATATCTCGCCATGCTTGGGCCCTACATTCCACTTAGATAAAGAGAGAGGGAGGGAGAAAGAGTTTAGGATATAACTTTCCTCACCCAAAAATTTCTATTTTCGGATTTCATATTCCTCCTCCACAAACTCACCTTAAACTCCATAAAACAACTAATTGAGCTTGGTATAAACCACCTCCATCCATATATATGTTAACTCTAGCCTTTGGGAAACAAAAAGAAGTGTAGAACACCTATAAAACAAGCTGAAAAATACATAGAAAACAAGAAGGTTGAAGGAGCTAAAGAAGAGTAGACTTTGAAGCTTGGGAAGGCAAGTATTATGCTTGTGATATTTCTTTGATGCCTAATAGTCATATTTAATATGTTTTCAGAGTGTTTGTAGTATTTAAATAAGGATAGAATGTAAAAGGAAAGGAAAATCTCACTTTGGAACATAAAAAATGGAAGAAAACCAGGATTTAACATTTTGGATGGTATGACCATGATATAATCTTTATTCAATATATTTTTCTACATAACTGCAAATTGAGTGGGTTTTCTTTTGAAAAAACTAGACTTCTATAGTTTTAAAATGATATATGATTCAAAGAGTTTCGTAGAAAATTGAATTTTTGGTGAATTATTGAAATAATATGATATTTGTAGAAAAACTAATTTGTTTTATAGCATGACCATACTCTATTCTTTATCCAATATCTTTTTTCATGCAACTGCAAATCAAGTGGGGTTTCTTCCAAAGAAACTAGATTTCCATAACTTTAAAATGACATAATTTAAAGAGTTTCATTGAGAAATGAATTTTTGGTGAATTTGTAAAATGACACATTATCTATAGAAAAGCTGCCCTATTTCTGTCTATTTTTGTGTTGAAATTTTTTTCAATTGTTAGCTACTTTATAGGCTTAATTAGGCTAACCTCTAAACACAAACATTGTAGTCCTATATTTTATCTTTAAATGGCCACCAGAATCACCTCCATCTGATATGTGTGGAAAATGTTATATTAATTTTTCTATGGTTGTGCAAGTTATATTGTGAATTTTGGGCTATAATATTGTTTTATGTGGCTTTCATTGTGCAATTGGAACTAACATTTGCTGTGATATAAAAGTTGTAGCCTTAAGTATCCTAAGTCTTAATCTTTTGTGACAACTGGATTCATCTCAATCCAGACATTATACCCAAGATATGACAGTTTTATCAAAATTTATTTGTGCTGGAAACTCATTGAAATAGTTTATTGGAGTGCTATGAGTTAGTTGACTATAAATACTGCATATTCATGATATTTGGTTATGAATCCTGTGTAATAAATTTAGATCTTTGTGATCATTATCTCATGTAAATATAAAGTAATATAAAAAGAAAGTAATACTATGATAATTTGTTTGAAAGCTTTGTGAATCTTGTAGGCGAAGTTTAAGAAACTATGGATGTATCTCTTCTCGCTATAAGAGTAGAATTAGAAGTAGGTGAAATATTTGAAGTGTCTAACCTAAAAAGATCTAGATTTCATTTACGAATATTAAATTTTGGCTTATTCTTCTAGACCCTCATACACTAGTTTGGTTCGATATTTTATTCCTTTTTTAAATATCATTTTCAAATTAAAACAATAAAGATAGTGAAGGATAATGAATTTAAATTAGTAATTGTACTTTTTTTTAAGGATTGTTTGAGATAATGTATATCTCTTGTGTACTCTTTGATGTCATGCTATTTGCATGTTGATATTGAGATTCCTATGTCTGATTACTTATTATGCATGCTATTGATTCCCTATGTAGTTGCTCAGGTTATGCTGACCCTGATATCTTTGTTTTCAGGTGATCAAGGAGATGAGAGGGAATATCAGGGTAGAGACCTTTGAGGCAAGGGATTTCAATTCCTACTCTTTTTCAACCCACTTATATTGTTAAGGCATCTTGTTCTTATATTTCTTTTGTATTTGTACAAATTACTTGTTATATGTAAACGAATAGTCAAAGGCAAAGGAGAGTCTTATATGTATAGTCTTATTTATGTTCTAACTATATATCATAGTGTGTTATTGGATAGTCGAGAGAGCCCTTAATACCTATTTTTTGATATTAGAGGTGTTCTGTTTGTTTTATCAAGTTTTATACTAATTCTAAGTGACTAAACAATCATTAAATAGGGGAAATTTTGCTCTTCTTTTATTTGGAAAGAACATGTAATTTATTTTCTTTTAATATAAATCTCTTTCTGTATTATCACACGTAGGGAGTGTGATTATCGCGAGTCCATTGCTTCCACATTTGCATGTCTATTCCCTTTTGCTAGGGGGTGTGACGCTTGAATAGTGGACTATCACATTGAGACTCTCTATTCATTGCACATGTTTCTTGTTGGGTCATTTGTCTACCCAAGATTATGTGGATCGTATCTTCGCAGCTATAAATAGGCATTGTATAACCTAGCATTGTCGCAGAGAGATTTCATGTACTTTTATGAGCAATTCTGTGAGTTTCTACTGCTCAGAGTCTATATTTATGAAAGATAAGTCAATCATGAGTTTTGAACCACAAAACCTCATGGTTTAAAAAACTTCTATCGATATGAGGTTCCATCGATGTGAGGTTCCATCAAGGATAAGGCTATTAATGCTGGTCCCATCACGTCGTTTAGTGTTTAGGTGTCATGGTGGAAACCGTTAGGGCTTTCATCAGAGTTCTTGATCTTGTAAATGGAGAGATATTTGCCCGCGAAGGAAACTCTCTTCCCAAGGGCAAAACTATCATCCAACCATTTTGTGTAGCAGAGGTTGTTTGGAATACTTCTTGGTGTACCATTGGTTAGGTGATAGGAGGAGTTGGAAATAACAAGATCTGGACAATGTAGAGGATTTGAAACCTAATGCATCCTCTCAATCTCTTTTTGGCCAACTCTTACTTTCTCAAACTCCTTCCCAACTTCTGCTAGAAAGAGTTTTGTGGTTTTTACCCTCTTCAACTTCACCGCTCAATGGTGGTTCGATAGAGTGCAAAGGCATTTGCGGTTTTCTGGTCCCGACTGCATTATGTTGATGGGCCATGATGTTTTCTTCGGGTTTTGGGTTGTATTTAGTTGTCTTTTTATTGTCAATTCCACATGTATTCCTCTCGATGTAGTTTGGTCCGATTTAAGGACTTGTAGATCTTCTTTATATTATATCTAACTGTATATTTCGATGTATACTCATTGTATTGAAATAAAAGAAAGGTTTTTTGTTGCTTACTTGTCGATCTTACCTTTGAACTATCATCTCGCTGTTAGCGGTTTGTATTAAGTGCATGGGGTTGTTTCCTTTTCGTTCGTCATGTAGTTTATGATTGAGAGAGTAAACTTGCTCGATTAAAGTATTCTTCTCTTTTCATCCATGCGTTTGCTAAAAAATTTAGCTGAGTAAAAAGGTCGTGTGCATTTGTCCAGGTGTCTCCTCCCTTGTCATTGGCATCTCTGTTTGATAGACGGGGTGTTACTTGTCTGTTCAGAGGATAAGTGTCACGCCCCCATATCTACCCCCTTGCTGGGACTTCACTGGTGATGGACTGACTGGTTCTCACTAGGACTCAATCACTTGCATGGTAATGGAAGTCATATTAAATTAGTAGATCTTTCATTTATTTAAATCACTGCACATTACAAAAGTCTTCTATACATGACAGAGTAGTAGAACTTTTATACTACAGAGTTTATCCACAACAAATCTATCTCTATCTGTTCATCTAATCCTTCTCAACTTATGATCTTGCAGGATCTAAAATAATTATATGATAATGATCTTATTGTAAAATCTTTTGAGAAAGCTTTCGATATAGTAACAACATGCATAATTTAATAATCACAGTAACATAATACAGTACAAGTAATAGTTTACTTCCATCTTATCCCTCCCTAAGAACAGTCTTCTTATCCCTCATAGGAGTCCAATTCTGAAAACGCCTACCGGTTTCCCCCGCATTAAGTAGACAAACCTTCTATCCATAATAATGGGGTGGTACTAATATGTATTTTGATATTCGACAAAGTTCTTGTTTGCTCGAACAATCTATATACATATCAGTTTATATAACAATTACAAATATATACATTGATATAGTAATAGTAAATCATGGTAACGGTAGTAAATGATAATATTAGTAATTTATGGAATTAGCAATCAATGATTATCATAAAAAAAAATCATGATAGTTTTCGATGATATATTTGAATATCAAGAACACTCACTTCAAAGAGTTATCTAAGATCTTCTTTCCGTTTTCCTTTCTTTCCCTTCTTTTATTTCTTTCTTCTTCTTTCTCTCTTTCTTTCTTTCTTTTCTCTCTCTTCCTTATGGATTGCTTGATGGTTTTGGAATGGGAAGGGGAAATGAGTATTTATAAGTATTGGAAAATGATGAGTCATCATCTTCTTTCATGGGTTGTGAACATGTGTAAGACACTTATTCATCATAGATGACATCTTTTATGGATTGTTGACATATGTAGGACACTTGTTCATTATGTAGGACAAAATGTTTTGACGTTACTTTAGCTCATTTACTTAAAAATTATACGTAAATAAGAAAATACCCTCATTTGAATTTAATAAAAATAGTTTCCGAATCTAATTGTTTAAAGACAAAAGGTCAACTCTCCCTTTCAAGAACTAAACTTGAAATGATTAATTTTAGTGGATTTTATTCAGAAGGCTAATGACTTAGAAAATTCTAGAAAATAGGTTTTAACTGATTTGATATATAAGAAATAATTATCGTGACTTTTCCTTTTATTTTCTAGACATTTCAGATAACTTATTTTTTGGAGTACTTAGTTTCCAGCAAGTTGATCAAATCTAGATTTTTAATATCTCAAATTCCCTTGTTTCCTTATTTGATAACTTATTGTTCTATTATTAATTATACAACAAAATTGAGATATATGACATTCTTTTCCCTTTAAAAAAATTTCGACCTTGAAATTTCGTACTTGATTGCTGGAACAGAGTAGGATACTTTTGCCAGATTTTTTTTTCTAGTTCCCATGTAACATTTTCTATTCCATGATTATCCCAGAATACTTTTACCAGATGTACTTCCTTTGACCTTAGCTTTTTTATATCAAATCCTAAAATCTGGATTCGTTTTTCCTCATAAGTTAGATCTTGATAAAATTGGAGTGGCTGGTAGTCTAGTATATGATCTAGATCGGGTTAATATTTTCGAAGCAATGATACATGAAATACATCATGAATTCTAGATAAGTTTGGTGGTAAGTCTAACCAATATACTACTTTTCCGGTGCGTTCCGGTATTTGAAATGGTCCAATATATCTTGGACTCAATTTTCCTCATTTTCTATGCTGAATAATTCCTTTCTAGGGGAATACTTTAAAAAAAAAAACTTGATCTCCCACTTAGAATTCCAAATCCTTTCTACGATGGTCAGCATAACTTTTGTGTCTATTTTGAGCGGCCATCATTTTTTGTCTTATTACTTTGATTTTGTCAAGGGTTTCTTCCATCCATGGTATGGTTTTTGATGTATTTATATTTCTTTCTCCAATTCTATCCTAATAGATTGGTGATCGGCATTTTCTTCCATATAATGCCTCGTAAGGAGCCATACTAATCGTGGATTGAAAATTGTTATTGTATGTGAATCTAACAAGTGGTAAATGCTTATCTCAACTTCCTTTGAAATTTAATATGCACGCTCGAAGTATATCTTCTAATATTTGAATAGTGCATTCAGATTATCCATCAATTTGAGGATGAGAACTTGTGCTAAATTTCAACTCCATACCTAGAAGTTGTTGTAGTTGTTTCCAAAGTCGAGAAGTAAATCTTGAATTTCTGTCATAAACAATACTAAGAGTTACCCATGCAATTTAACTATCTCATCCATATATATTCTACCCAATTTTTTAATAGGATAAGTCATTTTGATTGGCAAGAAGTGAGAAGATTTGGTAAACCTATTCACAATTACCCATATTGCATCATATCCATTCTTAATCTTTGGTAATCCACAAATGAAGTCCATCGTTACTTTATCCCATTCCATTCTGGAATTGGTAAGGGTTGCAGCAAGCCAAATGGTATCTAATATTCTATTTTAACTAGACAAGTCAAACATATAGAAACATATTTTACAATATCCATTTTCATGTTATTCCACCAGTAATGTTTTTTTAGATTTTTATATATCTTGGTTCCTCTAAGGTAGAAAGTATATTTTAAACAATGTGCTTCTTCAAGGATTTCTGTTCGCAAGACCTCATTTTTAAGTATATATATCCTTCCTCAAAATTTTAACATTCCATTTTCAGTTTCTTGATAATTTGATGATTCATTTCTTTTAACTTTTTCCCTGATCTTTTGTAGTTCGTGATCGTATTCTTGAGCATCCTTGATCCTTGAGTATAAATCTGTATGAATTCTTATAATGGCACATCTAATTCCTAGATGAGTTCTAATAGGCTTCCAATAGGCCAATTACTCTATCATCTCCCATTCTTTTACCTTTACTTTTGCTACATTTACTTTTCTACTAAGGGCATTTACTATGATATTTGTTTTTCCTAGTTGGTAGTTGATGGTACAATCATAGTCCTCGAGGTATTCTACCTATCTTCTTTGTCTCAAGTTAAGTTCTTTTTATGAAAATAAATATTTTAAGTTCTTATGATGTGTAAATATCTCAAAAGTGACTCCATACAGATAGTGTCTCCACTTTTTAAAGACAAATATAATAGCAGCTAATTCTAAATCATGAGTGGGATAATTTTGCTTATAGGGCTTCAATTGTCATGATACATAGGCTATAACCTTTGCTCTTTGCATTAACACACCCCCTAATCCTTCTTTTGATGCATTAGTATATACTACGAACCCATCCTTTCCTTCGGGCAAGGCAAGTATTGGAGCCATAGTTAATCTCCTTTTCAATTCAAGAAACTTTGTTCACAGTTGTAATCCCATCAAACTTAGTATTCTTTTGAGTTAGTTTTATCAATGGTCCAGCCAATCTCGAAAAATCTTGCACAAATATTCGATAAGAACCTGCTAATCCTAAAAAACTTCATATTTGTCACGCTCTGAACCGGAATCGTGAACAACCACCCGTTGTCCCTAGATGCCGGTTGTATTTTTACAGAAAATCATGCAGAACCTCCCCATAAATCGGAGGTTTCTCATGTACAATTTCACCTATATATCACATTCATCCTATAAAATAAACAATTGGCCATTCCGGTCTCTCCAAAATCAACAAATACCACAGCCAACATCTAGGACAACGCAAGGCTATAAGTTTCTAGCAGTCCTAACAACAGACCTCTACTGTCATGTCTAACTAGAGCATGAGCAGCCGCCACACCGAGCGGACTTAAATTCTACGCATATATAAAATAAATTCCCAAGTTATTTTTAAATATTCACAAATGTCTCAATACAATGAAATAAATCCATACGAGAGTTTCACGAATAAATGTCCATAATTTATACAATCATCTAAAAAAAATTAGATAAATACATTGGTCAAACTAAAAATCTCTAATACATAACGATATCACCAATCATCGTAGCGGAAGAGATGAAAATATCCATACCCAAGCCCAGTGATATCACGTTCGCGTCACAATTATACAAACCCAACAATACCTCCTCGGTCCAACACTAATCCTGTGGGAAAGAAAGCGAGGGGTAAGTATCTATGGGAGGATACTCAGTAAGTGAGGGGATTGATATCATACTATCAATATCGAGGGTAAATTTAGAGTGTCAAATCATAAGATAAAAAATATCCACAGTATGTAAACCGATCATGTTATTTCAAAATCATATATCATATGCATACATCAGAAAGCAAGATATGCATCAAATATTTACATCAATGTCATGAAGAGCCAGCCAATGAAATATTCCCAACAATGGTCTACCTCGTCCAAAGACGGCGCATTGGGGGTTTTTCCCAATGCAAGTATTAAATAATGGCTTTTTGCCCCAATGTTGGCCACAGATTACCCCAACTAGCCTGTAAATAATAATAATGTACATATAATTAGTCGGCCGTGTATGGTGCCCCCGCCTGGTGCTAGACGGAGCCGTACTCAATGTCCTCTCCGATGAGGGTCAACCTAAGACACCCATACACATGACGATCTAGCGGATACCTCCGGTCAAAGCGTATCCGGGCACAAGGGATGCCTCTACTAGATGTCCTTCGTAGCTACGGATCACAATATCATATCGACCGGGCATGTAGTCCCATGCATCCCATCACCATGTCGGCTGGGTATATAGCCCCATGCATCATATCATAACGTCGGCCGGGCACACAACGCAAATATATAATTAAATCTATTTAAAACCATGTGCCAATGTAGTGGAAGCATTAAAACATGTCAATATGTCGAAAATGTGGCACAATATTAGTTATCAAAACTCATGGAGGTATATCAATAAAGTCATAAATTAAGACACTCCAAAGGTCACAAAACATTTCATAAAATATTCAAAAATTCTAACAATCATACATTTTGCAGAAACATGTCATTTAAAAAGTATTTTTTTGATACATGGTTTTCAATCAATAGCGAATGTCAAAATCCCACTCACAGTTCTAGGGAGTGTGATCACTCCCTATTTTCAAAACAAATCCAATTTGCTTCCTCGAGTCTCCAAAAAGATCAACCTAATTAGATCATCAAAATTAAATATCAATTTCCCAAGCATCTTTGGGGTTTATCCGAAAGACATGAAATGTACAATATCCTCCACTTTATGACTCATTTCATTGCAACCCTACAACCCAAATACTTTCATGCATATTTCAAAGTTTAACTCTAAGGAAAACTATTCAAATTAACTCGACATGATTTTGTGATTCTATAACATGCTTCTTTCGTATCAGATCATCTGGTTTCTGTAACATTCTATACTTAATTCTATTCGCATTCTACTTGTACTCTAAACATATACAGAACCTTTTATCTTAGATTCAATCCTAAATTCATTCAATGTATCAGTTAGAGCCGAAATCTCCTCACCTAGGGTTTTCTCAAAGTGCAGAGTCTCGTCCGAATGTCGCTTCGGTCACTCTAAAGTCTGTAGTGTTTCCTATCAAAACAAGATTTATTTATTAGATCTAAACACTTAGATCAGAAGCAAAACCCTAAGTCATTTACCTGCGTGGAGGTTCGTGGGCTGTCACAGGCTCACGGGCTGTCATGGGCCGCCGTGGGCTCATGGGCTACAGCGGGCTCGTGGGTTCGCGGGGTCAGCGGGGCAGTGGGCTTCGGCTAGCGGGCTTGCGGTCTGTGGGCTAGTGGGCTAGCGGGCCGGTAGGCCTGCGGGTTGGTGGGCCTGCGGCTGACGGGCTGATGGGCCGATGGGCTTGCAGCAGATGGGCCTGCGGGCTGGTGCTAGCCCCTGCGCTGGTGCGTGCCCGTGTGCCGGCTCGCGCCCTCGCGGCCTGGCTCGTGCTCGTGGGCTCTGTCCTGCTCGCGGCCTGGGCTCGCGCTGCGGGCTCGGTCCTGCTCACGGCCTGGGGTGCACTGTGTTCTCGCTATGCTCGTACGGAGAGGATCACGCAGGGGCACGATCGTGCTCACGCAGTGTGGATCGCAAGGTGGCAGAAGGTGGTGGGTTGCGCTCGTGGAGGCTTGCAGTGGTGGAAGGAGCAGCGGCAATCGCGAGCGGTGGTGGCGGAAGGCAGAGGGATTACGGCGGAGTGGCGAAGCCGAAGGGAAAGAGCGACAGCGAGAGGGAGAGAAGAAGAAGAAGAAGAAAAAGAAGGAGAAGAAGGAGATGGTGGCGATGGCGGTGGCTGTGGCGAAGGAAGACGAACGGCCGTAGAAGAGGAAAAGTCGGGGAGAGAGAGAGAGAGAGAGAGAGAAGGGGGGTTAGGGTTTTAACCCTAATCCCCAAATTGGGGACGCAGGGTTTTGCCCCAAAACGCTGCGTCTCCAATCCTGTTTTTATTTATTTATTTATTTATTTATTTATTTATTTATTTGGTGTTACAATATTTCATTTACCATCATTGGTGTTTTCCATGATAAAATGGATTCTATTTTAGAAGGATCAATAGAAATTCCATTTGCAGATATTATGTGACTAAGGAAAATAACTTTTTCCAACCAAAACTCACATTTGCTGACCTTGGAATACAATTTATTTTCTCCCAGTATCTGTAATACACAATGTAAATGTTTTTTGTGTTCTTCCTCTGATTTTGAGTATACTAGTATATCATCTATGAAAATCACCATGAAATGGTCAATATATTGATGAAAAACTCTGTGCATTAAATCCATAAAAGCAATTGGTGTATTAGTTAATCCAAAAGGTATAACCACAATCTCGTAATGACCATATCGAGTTCTGAAGACTGTCTTAGGAATATCCTCCTTTTTAATCCTCAATTGGTAATACCCTTGTCTTAGATCAAATTTAGTGAAACTTTAGCACATTGTAATTGATCAAACAAATCATCTATCAAAGGCAAGGGGTATTTGTTTTTTTTATTGTGACATTGTTCAATCCTTGATAATCGATACATAATCATAACGTACCATCTTTTTTCTTGACAAATAATACAGGGGCTCCCCATGATGATATACTTGGTTGAATAGATCCTCTTTCAAATAAATCTCGCAATTGTACCTTAAGTTCTTTTAATTCTAGAGGGGCCATTCTATATGGGGTCTTTGACATTGATTCTACCCTGGAACAAGATCTATACCAAATTCTATTTCCCTTTTTAGAGGTAATGACATTAATTCTTTAGAAAACACATGTCATGTCCCGAACCGAGGTCATGAGCAGCCGCCCGTTACCCCTGATTCTGGCTCGATTTTCTAGAAAATCGGACAGAATCTCCTCATATTTCGGAGGTCTCCCATATACAAATCAACCTGTATATTGAATGATCATCCTGCCACATGAATAAATAGGCTAACCCGGTCTTACGACAATCAACCACATTCATATTATACCAATCAATTCGCACCGTACAAACCAAGACAACGCAAGGCTATCATAACTACTAGAAGTCCTAACCACAGACCTCTACTGTTATACCCCCATCAAAGGCATGAACAGTCGCCAATTACCCCTCCTATAATTTAGAGATAACACCGAGCAAACCTAGAGGATACTTCTGGAACATGACACGTTTCCCAAAGTAAATGTACACAATAGTACAGATCATGCCTTAATGTAATAGAATAGAATTGAGAGTTTCAATAAAATACACATAAATTTATATACAGTCATCCCTTTTTATACACAATGGTCTATGTACAATCTCAATATACAAATATACATTTTCATTTGGTAAATCCTTCATAATATCATATCGAGTACCTAACCAACACTCTCGATCTCCAACAAAAGCCTCGTGCACTGATAAGTTTCAACGCGTCCCATTATAGTTATCTCTGTATACATCGGGAAATGAGGGGTGAGTATCAAGGAAGATACCCATGAGTGAGAGGGTATATATCATGTATCGGTGAAAAATGGAGTATCAAAATTTCCAATAATTCCACATATTGTAAGAAATCGTGTATAATACTCAATTTATTATAAATTATTCTTTTCACATACATTTCAAACATATATGCAGCCATGTCATCAAATCATGTTAGAATAGAGCGTGCCAAGATCAGTCCTAGCAAAGGTCGACGCAACCAATGACAAGCACATCGGGGGTTTTGTATGCAATAGGTTAAAAAAGCTCTCTACCCCGACGTTGGCGACGGGCCTCATCAGGTGCTAGACTATGGCACACCATAGCCCTCCCCCTTATGGGTTCAACCTGACTAGTACTGTGTCGAATCACAATATATTTACCATTTTGCGATGTCATGTAGGATACCTTCTGCAGAAGCGTATCGGGTGTAAATATGGATCACCCTGCACATGCATCCTTCGTAGCTATGGGATTTACCAATCATAAAGTTATCATCATAACATGCTAGGGCCCTCCGCCCATACATAATATTATCATCAAATCAATCACGTGCCATACCACATTTCTCAAGTAATGTCAATCATTTCCACTAGGATGATTTCACATGTATAAATCAAATGCAATGGTACGGTTTCGTATTTTACAAACTCATTTGGATGCATATACAACACGTAAAAATATGTTTGTGGATACTTAATGAATTCATAAAAACATTTCATAATTCATTGAAAATTTCACATCACATATTCATTAAATCATAATTCCGTCAGAAAATATTTTAAAACGTGATATTGTGCATCAAACACAAAATATAATAAATCTCACTCACAGTATGCGGGAGGGTATGATACTCCCGGCACAAATCTCGAGGCACACATAAAAATATGCTCCCCTCAATATCACCAACAAGACTCTATAAATATAATGTAGAATATGAGTCACTTAAGAGATCATATGATGCGTATATAATAATGTAAATGTGATGCAACTCTAGTTATAGACAAATTTAGGGTTTTCAAGTTCTATTCTTGCGTCATTTTAGGGAATTGACCACAAGTTCCTCAACCGGAGTCGGAATTGTGAAATTCCAATTTCTATGGTTGGCTCACATAAAAATTCACACTTTTCGTGTTGAACTTAGCTCCAAAATCTCGATGAAGGATTTCTTAAAGTCCACATATTCAAACCAATCCAACTCTCACTTTCTATTCTATCCTATTTTAGCAAATTTCCCATATCTCACAATCTCTTCATGCAAAGACTCTGATTTTTGACTATGTTGGAGTTAGCAAGGCTACAATGTCTTAGTTGGGCACGTTCTCAGATTCCTAGTGCAAGTCCTTGAAATAGCACCATTTTGCCCACATTACATTCTAGAAGTCTATTTTGACCAATATTTAGTACAACCATCACAACTTTTAACACACAAGTCCAAATTACCTGAATCTTTTATAGTATCTAGAAGACACATAACCTTACATTTTTCATGTTTTGAGTTTCTTCCAATTATGCCTAGAAGGGGTCTAAAATTGACCACCAAAATCTCTATTCAGTTTTGGTAGAGAAGCAGAATCTTTTCTGCACAGTTTTGGGAGATTTTGTATAACTCTTGATTCCCTAGGGAAAATTGGCTGCAATGTTCACAGTAGGTGGATGAGAGGAATATGTACAATGTTTCTTCTTTGAGGTTTTGCAAACAAGGGCTGGAAGGGTCGTGCAATGCTATTATTTTTAGTGTTGGAAAATGGAGGACCCTCTGATGAGTTTTAGAAGAATGGCTGTAACTTTTGACACAGGGGTCGGATTGAGGTGATCCTTACTCGTCGTAAAGCTAAGACTTGGGTCTACAATTCTTTCAACTTGCACAAGATTTGAATCTATCAGGAAGGGGCTTGAAAACTTAGGTTAGTGTTGCTACCGAAATCAGGGCAAAATGCAGGACTAAACAGGGAATTAGTGCAGAACATCTAACTTTGAAAAATCATATAAAATCCATCTCTACTTAGAATGCAACGGTTCTTATCTCATTTTAAAGCTCTAAATGTCTGGTTTCATGTAAAAGTTTCACTAAAGTTTCCCTTGTACAGAAAACGGTATAGCTAAAAAACTACAACTAGTTCAGAATGTTCAGATTTCAGAACTTCGGGTTTCCTCCTTGACTTCAAATTTCGGCCAACCACCCTAGTTTCCTAAGCAAACCTCCTCATTTTGACCCCAATTTTTAACATGTTATAGTTTAGGATGTCTACAAGTTATCCACCAAAAATCTCAGAAAAATATTAAGGTTTCCCTAGGCACTCAAAGAAAACACGAAAGCTGGCCCAAATGCTCACATACATACTCCAAAATTTTCTGCACATTTATCACACCCACCAAATGCATCTCACGGCTGTCCACAAATTTCCAGCACATACTTCCCTCACTGATTCAAGGTTCCACCTAGTTCTGGGTTAGTGAAAGCTTGCCATACCTAAAATGAACATGTGCAGAATTTTAGTAAAGCATGGAATCACACTTACCTCCACTTCTTGTTCTTGATTCTCCTCAAATTTACTCAAGAACATCAAGATCTTGGCCTCCTAGTACTGTTGCCACGACTGCACACCACAAGAGCTCTCCTTTCCTCCTTGCTAGCTCATGGCTTCCTTGTGGTTCACCAAGCTAACCTCCTCATTTTCCTCTAACTTTTGGATATGTTGTTGTATGTGGTGAGCGGATTATTTCTAGCTAAAAAGTTCAGCACTTAAAGTTGAAGGGCTCAAGCTTCTCCTCTTGGTGAAGCTCACCGCCATGAAGGGAGGGAAGGAGTTTCTTGTATCTTCTAAGTTCATGTTTTCTTCTCATTTGAAGAATGAAGAGCAAGTCTTGTTTTTTTTTTTTGTTTTTTTTATTTGGCTTAATCATGGTTTTGGAATGGTTAAGCATTGTTAACTCCACCTCAATTAATCTTGGCCACTGATCAATTCCAAGATTAGATCCCAACCATCCAAATTAGGGTTATTTGGCATAAGCATGTCACAAAGTCAAACAAAGTGGCTTGAGCGTTCACACTAGCTTTATGGATCCAATGGTTCTCATGCATTCTTGATTCTCTACAAATGATCTTGGCCCTCCATTTGGTATCACACACTCCAACCACATTTATTACATAATTTATTGCTTTCTCCAAACTTTTATTATTTACAAAGAAGCCATTTGACCCATAATTTGCTCACAAGTCCCTTGACCGGTCAAAATTTCATCTTGACCTCAAAATTTGTAGAATCACACTACGGGCTCAAAATTTTGTGCTGAGTTCAACGTAATTGGTCTTGGGTGGAAACGAGACCTTTTGTTCGGACAAATTTCAATTCTACCAAAAATTAGGGTTTCTCATGCGAAAATTTTAGAGTACAGATCATTTTTACGCTACGGGTTAAATTTCACTTTTGCTCCTTGACCCTTCACTTTTAAAGTGAATTTAGCATGTATATATCTCATTGCATCAATTTTGCAAGTGTGGTTTTCATTTTGGCTTAGTAACAAAGATTTTCGCTCATGGTGATTCAGCCGTACAATTTTTTGAGCGATTTTCAAAACAGAAAAATTTCTTAGTGAATTTTGGGCCATGAAAATATACATCGAGGAGAGTACAATATGAAAGATATCGAAGTGTCGGTGTTATAACACATCTGGCTATTCTCTCACTATAGAGATATTCTCAATTTTCTTGTTCTCAGTGGACTGATTCATAAGATAAGCTAGATATCTAGTATATCCTTTACAAAGGAGTTTTCTAGAGCGTGCTCCAAATATAATAAGATTAGAAAAGAGCTTTCTATCTCCCATCAATTCAACCTTAGCTTGTCTTAAAATACAAAGTTTTACTTCCTTAGTTCTAAAATCTATTTTTACATGATACTGATATAACCAATCTATTCCTAGCATAATATCATATTCTCGAATGGGTAAAATTATCAAATTTACTGGAAATTCTTTTCCAGCAATCTTGCTTTATATGATTTTACTACAAATTCAGTAGTCATACTACTTCCCATCGGAATACTTACCTCCAATATGGATGGTAACTTTTCAACCTCAACATCTAAAATTTTTACCCAATCAGGAGTAATAAATGAATGCATGGAATTAGAATCAAATAATATCTTAACCTTATGATTATTAAATAGTAACGTACCTTCCACAACATTGGATGTTTTTGGGATTTCTTCTCCTTCCATGGCAAAAACTCTTCCTTGCATCCTAGGTCTATTATTCTAATTGCCTTGTCTTTGACCTTGAGATAGGTTTCTCTTCCCTATTGTTTTGGGACAATCTTTAATATAATACTTGCACATCTCATGCACTTTCCAGTGTTTAGCCAACAACTAGTTTCATTATGTCCTACCTTTTGATAATAATCACAAAATTCTCTCTGTCCTACTTGCTTATTAGAACTTCCCATACCTTTTTCTTGGCGCTGGGATGCTAAGTCATTGGAACCCTTTTTAAATATCTTTGTACCTTCTTAAAGTCTTCCCTACTGCAAATTTGTTGAAGTTGTTCTCTTACTAAGTCCCATCTGTTGTTTATTTTTGTTATCTTCTACTCGTAATGCCAATTCTATAGTCTTAGAATATGTTTCTATGATGATATAGGCTAAAGCATCTTGAATGTCCCAACATAACCCCCTATGAAACGTTAATTCTATTATCTTCAGTTGATACTAACGAAGGAGTCAACTTTGAAAGTTTCATAAATTTGGTTTTATATTGAGCTACTATTATATGATTTTGTTTGAGAATAAGAAATTCTTCTTCTCGTTTTTCTCGTATGTGGTGTGAATAATACTTTTCATTGGATTCTTTCAAGAAATTTTCTCAGGTACATCGGCTATTATTTTGTTCACACTTATATAAGATGGTTCACCACCATTCTGTAGCTATCCCAAAAGGTTGATATACTATTAGTCTAACTTTTTGTTCATCTATATAGTTTAATACTACAAAAATTCCTAATATTCCTTCTAATCACAATTCAGCCTTCATCATATCCATATCGTCCATCAAAACTTAGAGGATGGAACTTTAGAAATCGTTCCAAGACAATATCCTCAGGTCGCTAAGTATTTTGTGACAAGTCATGGGGAGACTAATGGTTGGCTATATCGTTGGCTTGTTGTTCCATTATTTGGGACACTCTATCTAGTGTTACAATCACTTGATCCAAAGAATTTGAAACTTGGTCAATTGAATTGTTTTATTATCGTCTCGTTCTATCCATCTTAATACAAATATTCCAAGAAAATACCTTCAAAATAATTAAAATAGTTAATCTCTCAAAAAGATGCAAAAGACCTATAGTATTAACATTACTTGTTAATGTACAACTATATTACATTATCAAAACATATTCGTAAGTACTTTTGGCAACATTTATAATTTGATCCTAAGAAATTTAGCTAGCGATGCTACAAATTTCGATCAATTTTCTAAGTGTTGGCTAGGTTCCTGGTTATCACTTCTTGTAGTATTACAAAGATCATGTAGGTCCATGTTCAAAGTTTGGATCTTTTTTCCATAGTTTTGGATAATTTTTGTAGATTCTAGTCTTTTCTTTTCCGATAACCTGTTCATCTTGGTTAGTTGATCAATCTCTTCGTTTGTCTTAATACAATATTCAGCTAGAAATCGACCCCATTTCTCTTGGTAATTAAGTTTTTCTTTTAACACAATATTTTCATGTTTTACTGCAATCAATTCTTCCCTACTCCTATTGTAGTCATAACAAACCTCATATACTAATTTCCGTTCCACCTTAATTTCCTTCTTAACTTCTTCCAATTATTGTAGAAACGGGCTACGAGTTTGGTAACTATGAAACAATTCTTGTTGTAGCTCATTGATTTCTTTTACTTGAGCATCCATTAGCAAATCTTTTCTTGAAGACCTAGTAAACTCTACCTCATTCTCACTATCTTCTATTAGAATGCAATAATCCTCATTATGTGGCTCATCAACTTTTTCTTCCATTTCCTTAGAGGGATCTTCCTCTATTGAAGATTGACCTTTATTTGGTTCCATTGCTACAAAATTTCCGATAATGTTAGAAAATTCTTATGAGACATAATAATTATTTTTAGTTATGATGAATACTTAAATGCAAGTATTTTTACTTATTATCGTTCTTTTCAAACCTAGGCTTTGATACCACTTAAATGTCACGCCCCAAATCCACCCCCTCACTGCAGCTTCATTGGCGACGGACTTCTTGATTCTCACCGGGGCTCAGTCACTTACATAGTAGTAGAAGTTATACTAAAATAGTAGATTTTTTATTTATTTACATCACTGCATATTACAAAAATTTTCTATATAAGACAAAGCAGCGGAACTTTTATACTAGAGAGGTTATCCACAATAAACCTATCTCTATCCACTCGGTGTGGTAGCTGCTCATGCTCTAGTTGAGCATGACAGTAGAGGTCTGTGGTTAGGACTGCTAGTAATTAAAAAGCCTTGCGTTGTCCTGGTTGTCTGCTGTGGTTTGGTTCATTGTCTTGAGGCTGGGATGACCATTTTATTTGATTGACAGGATGGCTGTGAATTATATAGGCCAAATTGTACTTGGGAGACCTCCGAAATATGGGGAGGTTCTGTCCGTTTTTTGTAAAAATACAGCCGGCATCCAGTGTAACGAGTAGCTGCTCACGCCCTCAGTTCGGGGCGTGACAACTACCATTACCATGATTAACTATTGTTATATCAATGTATGTATATATATCAAAATTTTCAATTTAAAATCCTCAAAATCAAAAATCAAAATAAATAAAAATTTCTTTATATATATAACTTAGAAATATTTTTATTTAATTCCTAAACAAAAGTATAATAACACGGACACCATAGTGTCGGTATTACATTTTCTGACTCCCTAAAAACAAGTTTCGTTCTCGTAACTGAAAGAAGGCTAAATAGTAAACAAATGGGGGTACTGTCTCCTAATAGCCTCCTCGAACTCCCAGGTCTCCTCCTCGACTTGGTCACTCCTCCGTAAAACTCTAACCAATGAAACTTCCTCGCTCCGCAACTTTCTGACCTGCCGATCTAGGATATCCACGGGTTAAACTGAAAGATTAAGATTCTCTCGTAACTCAACAGGTGGAGGCTCAAGTACATGAGAAGGATCGGCCAAGTATTTCCTGAGTACTGAGACATGGAAGACATTGTGAATATGGGATAGTTTATCTGACAGCTCCAATCTATATGCTACACTTTCGACATTCTCAAGGATACGGAAGGGCTCAATATATCTAGGACTCAACTTGCCCCGTTGCCTGAACCGTATAACTCCCTTCCAAGGAGATATCCTAAAGAAAACTGTATCTCCAGTAGCAAACTCAAGAGGTCACCGCCTACGATCGGCATATGCCTTCTGTCTGTCCTGGGTGGCTTTCATCCACTCACGGATGACCTTAACTTTATCCTTCGTTTCCTCAATTAACTTGACACTGCTGAGACGTCACTCTCCGACCTTATCCCAGCATATCAGGGTGTGGCACTTCCTGCCATACAGTGCCTTATATGGAGGCATCCCTATATTGGCCTGATAGCTATTATTATATGCAAATTCGACTAATGGAACGTGTTGATCCCAACTACTCTAGAAATCCATAACATATGCTCTCAACATGTCCTCAAGGGTCTGAATGGTTCTCTCTGACTAGCCATCTGTCTGCGGATGATAGGCCGTACTAAAATTCAATCTTGTGCCCATTGTCTCCTGTAACTTGGGCCAAAACCTAGATGTGAATCTACGATCTCTATCTGACATTATCGACACAGGTACTCCATGAAGTCTAACAATAGTGTCGATGTAGAGACGTGCCAACACTTCCAAAGAGAAATCGGCATGAATAGCAATGAAGTACGTAGACTCGTAAGTCTATCTACAATCACTCATATGGCGTCAAGCTATGCTAAAGTCCGAGGCAGTCCCATCACAAAATCTATCGTGATATGTTTTCACTTCCACTCAGGAATGGGGAGGGGCTGCAATGTACTAGCTGGCCGCTGATGTTCGGCTTTTACCTGCTGGTAAACTAAATATCTAGCCACAAAATCAACGATCTTCCTTTTTATCCCGGGCCATCAATAACTATCTCTGATAGGCCAATACATATTCGTGCCGCTCGGATGCAAGGATAGCCTTATGAAGATCACTATCGACGGGAATGCAAACCCATTCTCTGTATACAACTAGTCTGTTATCGCGGACTCGGAAGTCTCCACTCTCGCCTCTGCTGATCTTCTCAAGAATACTCTGAAGCTCCTCATCTAACCCCTGAAGCTCTTTAATGCGATCAAGCAAAGTCGGCCTTACCTCAAATCAAGCTAGTAATACTCCTTGATCATCACTAGTCAAGCTGACTCCGAATGTACAAAGTCCCATCAAGCAAGAGAGGTAAGCACTCTCTGTCGTAGTAGAAGGAGAAGAGGAGGATGATGACTTTTGGCTCAATGCATCTGCCACCACATTTGCCTTTCCCGGATGGTAATCACTGATAAGGTCGTAGTCTTTCAATAACTCCAACCATCTCCTCTGTCTAAGATTCAATTCCCGCTGGGTGAATAAGTACTTTAGACTTTTGTGATCCGTGAATACCCTACAAGTCATAAGTAATGTCGCCATATCTTCAAGGCAAAGACTATGACAGCCAACTCAAGATCGTGCGTCGGGTAGTTCGACTCATGCTTCTTCAACTACCGAGAAGCATATGCAATGACCCGACCATTCTGCATCAGAACACAACCCAATCCCTATCAGCTAGCATCACTATACATTGTATATTCCCGACTGCTAGTGGGAAGGGGTAAAATAGGCGCAGATATCAACAGTTGTTTGAGCTCCTGAAAGCTCGCCTCACAACGGTCATCCCAAACAAACTTGAACCCCTTCTGGGTCAATTTAGATAACAGAGCAGCTATCCGGGAAAATCTTTCTATAAATCGGCAATAATACCCGGCTAAACTGAGAAAATTATGGATCTCGGTAACTGTCTGTGGCTGCTCCCATTTCAATATAGTCTCAATCTTTCGCGAATTAACATAAATACCTTCCACGGAGACAATTTGCCCCAAAAATCGTATCTGTCTCAGCCAAAACTCATATTTTGAGAATTTGACATATAACTGCTCTCATGGAGTATCTGTAATACCACCCGAAGGTGCTTAACATGATCTTCATCACTCCGTGAATACACCAAGATGTCATTGATAAATACGATGACAAACCGATCCAAGAAATCATGGAAAACTCGGTTCATCAAATCCATAAAAGCAGTTGGGGCATTAGTTAACCCAAACGGTATGACTAAAAACTCATAGTGGCCGTATCAGGTGTAAAATGCTGTCTTGGGCACATCTCCAGCCTGAACCCTCAATTGATGATAAGCCGAACAGTGATTAATTTTTGAGAAAACCGTAGCTCCCTACAACTGATCAAACAAATCATCTATACGTGGCAGGGGATATCTGTTTTTGATGTTGGCTTTGTTCAACTATTTGTAATTCACACAAAGCCGAAGTGTACCATCTTTCTTCTTTACGAATAACATCGGAGCACCCCTGGGTGACGTGCTCGGGCGTATAAACCCCTTGTCTAAAAGTTCTTGCAACTGAATCTTAAACTCTCTCAATTCAGCAAGCACCATTCTGTATGACGGAATAGAAATAAGATTGGTCTCCGATACTATATCATTCTCGAAATCGAACTCCCGAACTAGTGGTAATCCGGGAAGCTCCTTGGGGGACACATCTGGAAACTCGTATACCATAGGGACATCTTCAAGTCTCAGTCCCTCAATGGTAGCAGATATAATATTGCACGACAATACTCGTCTCTTGCCTCAAAATACTAACGGTGGCTCTCGGGACCTCCGAAACTCAACTTCCTTTGTGTAACAATCCACGGAAGCCTGGTGTAAACTCAACCAATCCATCCCTAAGTTGGCATCAAAATCCGTGATAAGGAGCGGAATCAGATCTACCTCTAATACCGCCTCCCCAATACCGACCTCACAGCCCCTATAAACTGTATCTCGAATGATATGCTTGTCAAGAGGAGTGACTACCATAATCTTCTCATCAAGTGGCGAGAGAGGCCTATCAGAATGGCTAGCGAACGTGTCTCTCACATATGAAAAATTCGACCCGGTATCTATGAGAATACGGGTCTCGATACCAAATATTCGCATGGTACCTAAAGGTAAAAAAATATTAAAGGTATTTAAAACGCGAAGAAAAATAGACATCTTTATATATATATCTAACTAATTAAGTTTCTAAAACTTTAACTAGTCAAAACTGTATATCTACATCATGTTATACAAAATCTCAAAAAGAGAGTACAACTAAAGTCTACTCTAAGGGGTCTGTGGGAGGATTACCCATAATAACATCAGGGTTTGCCTGTGCATCCTCCTGTGTGGTCACAAACACACGAGCCTGGGCCCTAAACTGCTGTCGCGATGGTCCTGGCACTGTATTACTCCTGGCTGTAATCCGAGGAGTTGTAAGAGTTGAGTGTGCAGGTGCCCCCTACTGGCTTGTGCCAGAAGTACCAGTACGACCCTAAGAAGTCTATCCTCCTTGACCTAACTCTGGGCAAGTACTCTTAATGTGACCTTGCTTCCAACATTGGAAGAAAGTAATTGGTACTCTACATGCCCCAAAGGCATGGTGGCTGTCACATCTACGGGAGAAAGGTTGTCTCTGTGTAATAGACTGTGTAGAGACATTAGGGGCTGGTACCCCAAAATCCTGTGGTCGAGATCCCTATCCTGGATAGCCTCCCACCACAAGAGGGCATCTCCGTCAAGGAGTCTCTCAGCAACTCTCAACCTTAGCTCCTCTGTCAACCCCAGATCAGTAAGGATACTGCGAGTCCTGTTGATCTAGTGCTTCGCCGCTACGGCATCACTAGATCCTGAAAAGTCTGTACATCTGAGCTACCGAGACTCTTTTACCAACTGAGTAAGCTCATGGATTTGCCTCAAAGTAACCGATGTCTCATTGGTCGGAATAGAAACAGAAGGACTGGCCACCGATGGAGGAATCGATGTCGTAGGTGCAGGTATGGCCACGAGTGTAGTAGCTGGAGTCAGTAGTGGAGGTGGTGGTATCTGCACCCCATATCTACTATACCACTCCTGCTACTGCCTCAAGACATCGAGTGGTGGTAGAGGAATCTCGGCTGCAACAGTCGGTAGAGGTACCGGGGGTTGGCGTTGGTGAGCATGCTTGAGTAGAGGAAGCATCCTCTGGTACTCGTGGAACCTCGGGTGCCCTAGGTATATCGGGTACTAGGGGACTCTTGAGTGGTACGACTCTAGCACCGTGCCTACCACGTCTAGGTGACATAATAATACCAAAAAGAGTATTTTTTTGTTAGGTGAAAATAAAGAATTAGGGTTAGTTACTAGTAAGTAACCTCCCAAAAAGAATTTGAATTATGAATCAAAACATTTGAATGCGAAATAATGGGTTAAATGTATCATGTATCTAACCCCTTAAAATGGATGAATTTATATGCCTATGGACAAGTATGGGACTTTAAATGATTGTATGAAACTCTCTAATGCATTGAGGGCTTTTAATATACCTGGAAAGACTTTTACTACTATCCTTTCTCTAACCTAGATGCTCTGATACCAATGTAACTGTCACGCCCCGAACCGGGGTCGTAAACAGCCGCCCGTTACCCTAGATGCCAGTTATATTTTTACAGAAAATCGTTAGAGGTCTCCCAAGTACAATTTGACCTGTATAATTCACAATCATCCTGTCAATCAAATAAAAGGGCTATCCCAGCCTCAAGACAATGAACCAAACCACAGCAAACAACCAGGACAATGCAAGACTTTTTAATTACTAGCAGTCCTAGTCATAGACCTCTACTGTCATGCCCAACTAGAGTATGAGCAGCTGCCACACCGAGCGGGCCAAAAGTTTATACAGGGTACAACAATTTCCCAAGTAAAAATTTTTAAATACTTACAGGTATCTCAATACAAGTAAAATGTGGGAGTTTCCCAAACAATGTCCATAATTTATACAATCATCCCATATAAATGTACACGGCCAACTACGAACCTCAATATCATGATCTCGTAGGGTCGAAATAAAATAAGGATTTCAAATTTTTATTTAAACTAAATCTCACCGTCATAAAATAAGGACATCAAATTTTTATTTAAACTAAATCTCACCGTCATGAATATCGCTCTATCACAGTAATCTTGTTTGAGGAAGGTAAGGAGAGGGATGAGGATCAGGGAAGATACCCAGTGAGTGAGGGGATTAATATCAAGCATAAATAGTATGGATGAACCATTGGAGTGTCAAACAATATTATTCGTAACAATAATTTATATTTCACAATAAAACATGATATATTTAGCAATTTGAAATCATTTAACCAATCACACGATATCAAGCATATATGCATCCATTCAAAATCAAGTATTTTTATAGAAAACAAAAAATGATCCTGGCAGGAATCAACCATGACCAAGGTCAGGCGCATCAAGGGTTTTATTATGTATAAAATTCAAAAGTCGCTCTCTACCCTGACGTTGGCCATGAGTTCGCTGGGGTTATCTCATCATCGTGTATAGGACCCCGTCTGGTGCTAAACGGTGGGATCACACATGTCCTCCCCCTTATGTGGGTTCAACCAGACACGCTATAGCCATTAGACATATGACATTTGCAGATACCTCCTGCAAAAGCATATCCGGGCAACCCGGTGCCTCTACAAACGCCCTTCGTAGTTACGGAATTTATCAAAAAACATCATCTCATCATAAGTGGGCACTCGGCCCATACAGATCATCTCATCACAAATAGACAACCGATCCATACAGATCATCAAAACATTTTAAATCCATGTGCCAATGTAATCATCAAATCATTTCAAATCCATGCCAATGCGATGATAGAATAGAAAATATATCTGGTTCTCAAATAATGGCACAATATCATTTCATTTCAAATCATGGATACAGTTATCGGAAATATAAATTTACGACATTCCAAATGTCACAAAACAAGTCCATGCATATCAAAAACATATTTTATGGAAAACATGGCAGAAACAAGTTTTTCTATTTCATGCAAGAGATTAGAGTACCACTCACATTTATAGGGAGGGTGGTCACTCCCTATTTTCAAAATAAATCCAATTTGACTCCTCGAGTCTCCAAAAAAATTTTCCTAATCAAATCAGCACAATTTAATATTAAACAAAAGCCTAATAAGGGATTTTTAATTTTTCCTTCCAATTTAATGCAACCCTAAATTTACACAATCTCTTTTCTAGATTCCCGTTTCATCAATTTCGAATCATTTGGCTCACAAATGATCAAATTTCTAATATTTCTCATTTTTCTTAATTTTTCTCGAATTAAACATATTTTAGAATATATATGAATATAGCTTCCAATTCTAAATTCAACTTAAATTCGACAAAATCAATTCAAATGTTGAAGTGATTGCATTTCTCTCACCTACCTCAGATCTCAGACCTAACTTTCGTTCGCTTGTCAAATTGGTCTAAAACCTGTAATATTTCTACATTTGAAACTATGTTAGTAACTAACTCAAATTCTAAGCACCAAACCTTAGAACTACAACCAACGCAGCCGTTACCTGCAGTGAAGAAGCCACGACCTAGGGTCGGGGGTTGGTTGATGAGTGCGGTTTGGGCTTCAGCTGGGGTAGCAGCAAGGGGGCCCGCATGCAGGAAAGCTCTCGAAGGAGAGAACAAATCGCGGGCTCGCGGGCTGTTGCAGGCTGGTGGGCTCGCGAGCTGGCAGGCTCGTGGCTGGTGAGCTTACGGGCTGAGGCATGCGCTGGCGAATTGGACTGCAGTCGCGGGCTCGTAGAAGATCACTCATTGTGGCGCTCTCGAACGAGGAAGCTCGCGCAGCGGCGCGCTGGCGGGAGGGAAGAGCAGCGGAGGGTGGTGGAGTCGAAGAGAGAAAGAGAGTGATAGCAAGAGGGAGAAAGGGAGAGAGAGAGAGATTAGGGCTTAAAGCCCTAATCCAATTTGAGGGGAAACGCAGCTGTTTGGGCAAAACGCTATTTTTTTATTTTATTTTATTTTTTTAAAGGTTCCAATTTTTAACAAAAAAGGGTGGCAAAGCCGAAGAGAGAAAGAGAGCGACAACGAGAGGGAGAAAGGGAGAGAGAGAGATTAGGGCTTAATGACTTAATCCAATTTGGGGGAGAAACGTAGCGGTTTGGGAGAAACGCTGTTTTTTCCTCCTCTTTTTTTTTTTTTTTTTTTTTTTTTTAGGTTCAAATTTTTAACAAAATAGGGTATATCTCAAATCGGTAATACGGATACTTTATATATTTATATATCAAAATTTTCGATTTAAAACCCCTAAAATCAAAAATCAAAATAAAAAAAATTTCTATATATATAACTGAAAAATATTTTTATTTAATTTATGAACAAAAGTATAATAGTACAGACACCGCAGTGTCGGTGTTACAGTAGTGAATAATAATATCATTAATTCATGAAATCAGTAATAAATGATGATCACAAAAAAAATCATAATAGTTTTGCATAATATATATGAATATCAAGAATATTTACTTCAAAGAGTTGTCTAAAATATTCTTTCCTTTTTACTTTCTTCCCTTTCTTTTCTTTCTTTCTTCTTCTTTCTCTCTTTCTTTCCTTCTTTCTTTTCTCTCTCTTCCTCACGGATTACTTGATAGTTTTGGAATGGGAAAGGGAAAGGGGTATTATAGGTGTTGGAAAATAATAAGTCCTTATCTTCTTTCTTGGGTTGTGGACATGTGTAAGACACTTGTTCATCATAGATGACACCTTTCATAGATTTTTGACATGTGTATGACACTTATTCATAACGTAGGACACTTGTTATTGATGCAAAACACTAGTTTGGACACATATTTATCACATTTTTATTGTGGTCGGGACGATATGTGCCTGGGTGAACTTCGGAGCATACCATGTAAGAATTTTCCTAATTGGGTGCTAGCTTGCCCCCTGGTTAGGGTTGACCGATGGCTTCTATTTTCTTGAGTACCAAGTTTCCTACTTTGAATATTCTGATTTTGACCCATTGGTTGTAATACCTCACTGTTTGTTGTTGGTAGGCTGCCATTCGAATGGATATGGTTTCCCTTAGTTCAAGAAGCAGGTCTAAGCGTTCACGTAGTGCGGATTTGTTCTACTTTTTTTTCTTATTGGTTTACCCTTAGCGAATGAATCCCAATTTTGACCACTAAAATGACCTCGCAACTGTAGGTTAGACTGAATGGTATCTCTCCTGTTGCCCTTTGAGGCATTGTCTTATAAGCCCAGAGGATGTTATAGAGCTTGCTTACCCAACAGCTTTTGATCTCGTCCAGTGCAACATTTAGCCTTTGTAGGTTCGTTTGATTTGTTATATCCACGAGTCCATCGGTTTCAGGTAAGGTGATAGAAGTAAGGCAGTATTGGATTTCCAACCTACTACAGAATTCACGGAAGCTTTTGTTGTCAAACTGCTTTTTGTTATCCATGATTAAGATGCAAGGTACGCCGAACCTGGTGATGATGGATGTTCATATGAAGTATTGTATCTTTCTGGTAGTGATTTGGGCTAGTGGTTTTGCTTCCACCCATTTGGTGAGTAATCGATGGCCATAACTAGGAATTTGAGGTTTATGAAAGATTTGAAGTCTCATTTCCATTTACAGAAGATTCTATTTGTATTTTTATAAGAAGTGAATATTTTCCTCATAGGGCTATATAATGATCACTGAACACCAAGGAGGTGTTGTGACCGAGCAGTTGTCCGCCGATCAGAATTTGGTTGATGAATACCGAATGAGTATAGGCCATGTCTACCTGTCTGGGAGATAAATCCCATATTGATGACATGCTCCAGTCGATGTGAGCCTTAGGTTTGAGGTATGGAGAGTCTCAAGTCTCGTAGTGATGATAGGTTTTCAAACTAAACAGTTGATCAATCAGGTAGTTGCTGACTTAGCGGACAGTAGGAATACGGGTAGTCATTCTAGGCCAGTCTTAATCCCAATGTGGTTTGGGCTGCTTTGGATATGCATCATCACTTGCCCCCACTTCTGTGATCGGTTCAGAGAAGGAGCTTCAGGAGTACATCATAGCAGGAACCTTTCGGATCTTACAAATCAAAGAATTTAATGCGGCAGGTATCACTTCAGTTACCACAAATCGTCTCCAACAAATTTTTTATACTACACGTCAGTTGATTGGTTTTCCACTACCGCTTTTATTTTTTTGACAGTTAGACTGCTTAGTGATTTAGCATTTCATGAAGTTCTTCTAAGAGAAATGGCCGAAAGTTCAGCGTCTAGTTCACTTCCTGACATTGGAGACATTAGAAGTACTATGTTGCAAGGGAAATTGCGTAAGGTCCAAAGCACCAAGCTGTTGGGTGATAACTATGACGTTATATCGGTGACTGATGCTAATAAAGCCAATATGGCCTCGGGGAGTCAAGTCCCAATGTACAAACTATCACACCCCGACTCTCAATCAAAGGCCATGAACAGCCTCCCGTTACCCCGAGACAACGCAAGACTAATATCTTCACCTGTTTAAAACCTGTTTTTCCTAAAAATATAATTTCCCAATTAAGAAAAAATTAAAATGTAACACTTTGCCTCAATGTATTTCAATGAATTAAGATACAATAATTTCGAGAGTTTCAACTTATATTTTTTTTCTTTCATAACATAATCACAATTATCCCATAAAATGTACATGGTTCTTCTATGGACCTCAAGTATATATCATCAACTTTTATCGTGGAAGAATGGTTGGTACCATACCAAAAACTTGACATCTTTAAAATATATGTCAAGTGTGTCGAAAGTCTCTCAACACGTTTCCCTATCAAGTCTGTCATCAAACAAAAGTAAGGGGTGAGTATTAAGGAAAATACTCAGTGAGTGAGGGGATTGATATTATGTTATCAATAGAATGTGTGAGCATGGAGTCTCAAAACATATTTTTAAAATATGATGATATTATAAATCGAGTATGGTATTTCTATGAAGCAAGTGATCATCCATCATACATCATAATATCACATATGCATCCCTTTACATTTCAAAAATCATTTAGGGCTTGCCAATAAATATCCTCGGTAATGGTCTACCGCAATCAATGACAGGCGCATTTGGATTTTTTTTTATATGCAAGTATAAAAACATTTAGCTTTCTACCCCAATGTTAGCCATGGGCTTCACCAAGTTCTAGATAGTGGAGATGCACACTTCCTCCCTTTTTGGTTCAACCAATTAGCTCGTGTCTATGCGCATATATATAATCAATCATGCATAGGACCCCGTTCGGTACTAGGCAATAGCATCACACATGTCCTCCCCGATTTGATTCAACTAGCCGCAACTACACATATGACATTTGGGGATACCTCCTGCAGAAGCGTATCCGGACACACATGGGGTGCCTCTACAGACGCCATTTATAGCTACGGTAGTCCACTAGAGATATCATCAAATCATCTCATCATAAGTACGCATCCGGCCCACACATTTCATTAAACCATTTCAATTCAACGTGTTAATGCAATGGAAGCATACAAATCATATCAAGTTTTCAAAGAATGACACGATATCATTTCAACACAATTTATGGATGAATATCATTTGAATTAATCATTTGAAACACTCCAATAATTATATAGAGAAGTATTTATAAAATATAGACCAAATCTCATGTTTTCACACATGTCATAAAATATGTCATTTTGAAAAGATATAAAACATGTATTTTTATTCAATCAAAAACATAATGTCAAAATCCCACTCACTGTATATGGGAGGGTATGTCACTCCCTAAAATGCTCCACAATGTGTAAGAAATGTGTTCCCCTCGTTCAGTCACCCAGTGTGTCTCTACCATGGCAATACATAATATGTCATAAAATTGAAAACCACCATTTTAAATTGTATTTTTATTTAATCCTTCGTCTAGGATCAAGACTTAGGGCATCATAGGTAGGTTTCAAATGTGTTCATACATTGTCCCCTTTTTATCACCAACCTGGCAACTTCAAAAGCTCATTTCCAAAGGCACACAATTCATCCCGCAAGCTTCAAGATTCTTCATGTGTAAGGTTTCAAATCCTTTTCATATTGTGCATTCTAAAATCCTTAAAATGCGCATTTTCTCATGCATGTATTTTCGACCTCAATGTTCCCCATACATTTCTAACAAAACAATGTCATTTTAAACCACCAAAACCATCACTATCATATTCCGTCTCTTTGTATACTCAAAACAATTCACAAAATTTTAGAAGTTAGTATGCTCAAATCTCACCTCCTTTATGCACAAAATAGTCCACATTTAAATTGTATATTGTATAATTCATCCTTTAAAATTTTACATGTTTACACATCAATTGAATTTATCACTCCTTCATAAGATTTCACATTCTAAACTCACTACACATACACATGCTCATATGCATTCCTTACATTCTCAGCTACTTACCAAACTAATATACATTTTAATTACTTCCTTTCGGTCAACATACACATATACTTATTCCTCACACTCTCGGTTATTGCATTTCTCTTCTTCCTCAACACCCTAAACCAGAAATTTGTTTTCCCTCCTAAGCATCCTCTCGGTCCCCAAATGCACAAACACACATTCACCACCTTACCAAAATTTCTGTACACAAAATTTACAACTATGAATGACAAGTTCTTAGCTCACTAATACACCTTTTTCCCATCATTTCAATCAACAATCATACACATATATTCATCACTTTTACATTAGAATTCTGCACACATTCCTCATGGTTCATTTGGCTTTCACTTAGGCTCTAAGTTATAGAATCATGTTAAAACATCATATTAAAACATTGGCACAAGGTTCTCAAATTTCAGCAAAGTCAAGATTTCTTTTACCTCAAATTTTTTATGCTTCAAGCCCAACTGAGACCTCTCTTCAAAAGATCTCTCTCCCTCCTTGCTTTTAGCTCTCGGCCTCCTCTTGTTCACCAAGCTAGGCTTTCCTTTTTTGGCTCCAAACTTAGATATGTTGTGTTAGAGTTTAAGGGGGTGAATTTACACAAACATTTCCGGATGGTGTTTGAAGAAATCAAATCTTTCTCCAATGGGATTGCTCTCGGTCTAGAGAGAAAATGGAGAACTTTTGCTTCTTTGGCTTTGAACATCTCAAGAGTTTAGAAGAAAAAGCTAAGTGTTTAACTTTGTTAAGTCTTGCTCCATTAAATCCTAGCCCTTAAATATTCTCAAGATCAATTCTATGCCCTTAGATTACTTGGTTACAAGCAAGTGTTCACTCTCCCTCCACAAGAAGCACTCACGGTTTTCAAGTTCTCTCACACTACAAACCCACTTTCTCATATTACCACTCTAGTCTTCATTAATTGTATGTTTCCCACCAACCAAGATCTAAAGGCTCACAATTTTGATCCAATTCCAAGCCAAATCCTCACCATTGGTTTGTTTTCAAGAAAACTCACACTTTCACTCAATGAATAGTATTTTTGTCTCCTACTAACTCAATCCAAGGGTCTAAATTAATTCTTCTCACTTCAAACTCAATTTCCACCATTGGATTAACTTCTCAAAAGCCAAAATTTTCTTCTCTCCATCACCTCATCCGGCCACCTCACCTATCAATTATCTATACCCTTGTTTGGTCACAGTTTTGGGGAAGAGCACTTGTCATATTTCTTCTAGCTCAACCATTGATCATCTCAAGAATTATTTCTCACTATTGGATCATTTTGCACCAAACTAATAATCATTTTCTCTTACTCCATTTATCCAATAGTTAATATCTAGTCTCAAACCAATCAAAAATCCTAATCATCCACTCATGCCATAACTTCATTAATTGCTTATTTCTCTCCATTTTCTTTTTTTCTAAATTCTTATTAATTTAAAATGAATCCTTTGACTTATAAAAATTTATATTTGACCCCAAAAGATTTCAAAATTTCACATTAGACCCCAAACCTCGCATTAGGCCTAATTTAATTTATTTCGCACCAAAACGTGGTCACTTAGCCTTATCGAGCCACATTTGACCCGGTTTGAAAAATTTACGATTTAGCTCTACGAAATAAGATCTACCCAAATTTGAGGTTGTTATACTCTTTAGAATCGTTCTCATTATTATTGAACTATCGGTGGTCATTTTTTAAAAAATTTTGAATTTCCGACGATTGGGTCGAAATTTTCGAGAGCGGTTTTCGCGAAAAAATTTCTTGGTAGATTTTCTATATAGAAACATGAGTAATATCATACATAAAATAAAGGGGAGTACAATTATGAGTACACCGAGATATCGGTGTTACACAAATAATTGGTAAAATATGATTTGAAGGTGCCATACACCGACCCTATTGCTAGGTTTTTATTGTGTTGGAATATTTTTCCCACTCTATTGATTCCGAGCACTTGGTGCTTAGTAGTTGCGATCATTTCATTGATTAGTTTTTGTCATTTTCGCTTCGATTTTGAAGTTTTGGTATTTGTGTTTTTGCTGAAGAAATGTGGGAAGAAGGGTTCCACTAGAGATTTGTTTTGTTTGTAGACCCGATTGGAGTCGAACTGGAAGTTCATCTATAGCGAGACCATTGACAAGAGCTGGATGTACAAGTACTTCTTTATTGAGTTCTTGGAGAAAGGCCTGATGTTAGAGCTTTTAGCACCGGATGCTGGCCCGCTCGGGTTGAGGCCTCGTTAGGATTATTGCAATTCGGGTTTGTCCAATCTTTAGGTAAATATTGTGTGGCCTTGCAAAGAAGCATTTGGATTGAGCATCTCCTAGATGATGAGATGTTGTCACTTGTGGGTTTGTTACTGGGGGACAAAAGAAAGGTTGAGAGGCCTTTGTTGCTTGAGAAGAAGAAGATAATGCTCTTTAATTTTCTGCGTTCCTTTATGGAGGAGGACTTGAAATCGACCACTACAGCCCAACAGATGAGGGAGAAATTGAAGGGATCCCTTGGAGGAGGAAATGAGAGCTCATTGAGAGGTTGTTCACCTGATTCCGCCTCTTTAAGGGCAAGAGGAGGTGGTCCATTTACAAGAGTCATCTGAAGAAGGGACCGGTGAGAATCTGTAAGAGAGTTCCCCGGTTGCCCAAGAGCTTGCCCAACTAATTGTTGACGAGTCGCCTAGGATTGGCGATAGCAGATTCAAGGTGAGTTTTCTGTTGGTGGAACCTGTGAGAGCTCCTTAGTGAGAGGGGAAAGTCATGTTCCTGGGGCTCCAGTGGAGGTAGAGGAACTTTTCCTAGGGCATTTTGAAGATGCTGGCCTCGATTCGGCAGAAGGGCCTATTGCAGGGCCATCTTCCCCCATTGCATTGTTGCCTTTGGACAAAGGCAGGCGTCTGATGCCTGAGAAGGAGGTGCTTCCTTATGCTATCACTTTCGGTCTTTTGATGGGTGGTAAGGCTCAAAGGAATGGGCAATGGTGATGATCAGTGTTGCAGACAATTGCTGCTACTATATGGACATTGTTTAGGGGAAGCAGATAGCTGATCAGTTGGACTCTAACAGATCAGATCTGGAGCTGAATAAGCTCTCACTCGAGCAGGGCGATGAGTCCATGTTCTCCATAGCTATGATGGTATTTTTCTTTTCTTAACACCCGTCTGCTTTTCCTTGTTCAGTCTAATGATTGACACTCATGTGTTTAGACCATAGCCCTGGCAAGTTCCAAAAGCAACGGAGGAAGCAAACATTGAGTTTGAGATGTCATTCTGACCAGAAAGTAAACAAGTTCCTTGTTCAGTGCTTGTAATGAAGTAGTGGAGTAGTTGAGGGACGAATGGGATGGGGCTCTCCATCAGTGCGAGGAGCTAAAGGTGGAAGCCAAGGTTCACGAAGCATCCCTATAGGTTGCTAGGAGGCTGGTTGACATGCGTGACCAATCTTTTCAAGTTGTCAAGTGAAATATAGCTAGGCAGGGGGCTATTATAAATCAGTACGTGCATACTCGGCGCAAATTGTCTGAGAAGTTTCAATGTACTATAGAGATTATTCATCAGGAGGTTTGAAAAGCGCCATGCCCCTGGATGTCGTGGACACTTCTCCTGAACTTAAGCCTGTTCTTGCCCCAATTGAACTCGATGCACTTCTTAGCCCTTCATTAGGGTTTCTTGTTTTCCTTTATAACTTTCTCCTTTTGTATTTTTTCTTTGAATTTATCAATCATTTGGCCTTTTGTTTTTGCTCTAACTCATGCTTCGTATAGATTGCAGTACTCCTCAATATATTGCGTAAGGTCCCATTTGGAGAAAATAGTTAAAGCATGCATTTGCATTTGCATTTTATTGAACACATCTAAAATTTTTGCATCTCACTATGATAAAATTCCTTGATTTCCTTTTTATTTGCGATGCATGTTTTGACTTTTATGTTTATGTTTTGAAGTAGAGGTCAAGCATATAAAAATTAGCATGGACTATGGAAGGAATAAGGCAACAAGATAACCAAATTAGGGTTTGGTATGAGATCCACAAAAAAAAACGAAAAAGAAAAAAAAGAAAAAGAAAAAGAAAAAGAAAAAGAAAAGGAGAAAGAGAAAAATTAAAAATAAAATAAAATTGAAGACATCACGGCACATCATCACCCGCCACATGACACCCTTACCTTTGACACCTCACCATGCTTAGGGCCCCACATTTCACTTAGGTAAAGAGAAAGGAAGGGAGAAAGAGTTTAGGACATAACTTTTGTCTTCCAAAAAATTTATATTTTCGGATTCAACATTACTCTTCCGAAAACCCACCCAAACCTTCGTGAAAATCACTCTTTAAGTTTGAAATAAACCATCTCCATCCATATATATGTTATCACTAGTCTTTGGGAAGCAAAGAGTGTCACGACCCGACCTACCCTCGGGCCGAGCACGTGAGCAACCGCCACGACACCTCAATGTACGGGTACAACCCACCGAGACATCAAGGCATATATGTCCAAATCAATTTACAAAATCACATGAATAAAAGTAAAATATCTCAATGTGCCTCAAATGCATGAATATGTAAACCCAAGACGAGAGTTCCCATTTACATGCGCCAATAGTAATATGCAATCATCCCAAAGCAAATAAGTACAATGGTCAAACTAAATACTCCAAAATAATATGATAACCTCAAATTGAACATAGCAGAAGAAATGGGTAACCATACCCCAGCACAATCTCCAATATAAGTCTGACGAAATCAAGTCTCTACCATTCCCTCGATCCAAGACTATACCTGTGAAAGGAAAAGTGAGGGGTGAGTATTTATGGGAGGATACTCAGCAAGTGAGGGGAATGACATCGTGCTATCAATATCAAGTGTGAACATGGAGTATCAAGGCATTTAATACAATATCAAATGTACAAAAAATAACGTGCAGCTTTAACATAGCTCAAGGCACACATCGGAAAATAACATATGCATCCATCCATAACAAGTCACATATGTAGAGCCGACCGAATAAACAACCCCGACAATAGTTTACCTCGACCAAGGACGGGCGCATTGGAGGTTTTCACAATACAAATATCAAATAATGGCTCTCTACCCTAATGTTGGCCACATGTTACTCCAACTAGCCTGTAAATAGTAATAATATATATATATATATATATATATATATCTATAAATAGTCGGCCATGTATGATGTCTCGTCCAGTTCTAGACAGAGGTAAACTCACATCCTCCCCGATGATGGTCAACCTAGGATAACCATACACATGACAATTTGACAGATATCTCCGGTCGAAGCGTATCCGGGCACAAGGGGTACCTCTACCAAATGTCCTTCGTAGCTACGGAATACTATAAGAAGCATATCACCATATCATCAAGTCGGTAGGGCACGTAGCCCCATGTATCACATCATCACGTTGGCCGGGCATATAGTGTCACGCCCTGAATCGGGGTCGTGAGTAGCCACCAGTTGCCCTGATTGCCGGCTGTATTTTTACAAAAAATCGAGTAGAATCTCCCCATAAAATGGAGGTCTCCCATGTACAATAAACCTGTATAATTTAAAATCATTATGTAAATAAAATAAAATGGTTATCCCAGCCTCACAACAACCCACCAACCATAACAAACATCCAGAACAACTTAAGCTATGTAAATTACCAACAAGCCTAACTACAAACCTCTACTGTCATGCCCAACTAGAGCATGAGCAGCCGCCACACTAAGCGGACCAAAGTTTTATACAATTTACAATCAATTTTCCCAAGTTAACATTTAAAAACTACAATTTGCCTCAATGCAAATGAAATATGAGAGTTTCACAAATAAATACACGGTCAACTACAAACCTCAACTACGAACCTCAAGTTCAAGACCTCATAGGGTCGAAAATAAAGTGTTGAACTCATATCTCAACTTAATTTAACTCTCACCGTCGAAAAACACTCAAATCTGTCAATGAGCTACCAAATCTACTAGAGCCGAAGCGTCACTCTAGCACAATAATCCTGTCTGAAGAGGGAAATAAGAGGGGTGAATATCAAGAAAGATACCCAGTGAGTGAGGGGATTAATCTCAAGTACTAATAGTGTAGGTGAATATTGGAGTGTCAAATAATATCATTGATAACCAATAATTCAAATTTTGTAATAAATCATGATATGTTCACTAAAATGAACTCATTTAATCATTCACACGTTAACATACATATATGCATCCATTTAAAATCAAGTAGGTCATAGAGCAAGCCGAAAAGATCCTAGCAAAGGTCAACCATGACTAAGGACAGGTACATCGGGGGTTTATTATGCATAAGTTCAAAAGTCACTCTCTACCCCGACGTTGGCCATGAGTTCGTTGGGGCTAGCTCATCATCGTGTATAAGACCCCGTCCGGTGCTATACGGTGGCGTCACACACGTCCTCCCCCTTACTTGGGTTCAACCGGTCACTCCTATAGCCATTAGACATATGACGTTTATGGATACCTCCTGCAGAAACGTATCCGGGCAACCCAGAACCTCTACAAACGCCCTTTGTAGCTACAGAATCAAATCAAATAATGTCATATCATCATATCTTCTCAATCTAGTAGGTATCCAACCCACATAGCCAAATCATCTCATCTTATTCTCAAAACAATTCAAATCCGTGTGCCAATATATTTCATCGAAATCATTTAAATTTAACAAACCAATGCAATCGTAGAATAGAAAAACATTCTATTTCTCAAATAATGGCACAATTTCATTTCATTTCAAACATGGATGCATAATTATAGAAAACATAAGTATGACACTCTAATAATCACAAATCATATTTGAATTTCAATTCCACACGTCGAGACAATGCATATCAAAAGCATGTTTTATTAAAAACATGATAAAATCAGGTTTCACTATTTCATGTAAGAGATTAGGGTCTTATTCACTTTTCTAGGGAGAGTGGTCACTCCCTATTTTTAAAAATTATCAACTCTGACTCATCGAGTCTCCAAAAATATGAACCTAATCAGATCATCACAATTTAATATCAGATAGTAGCCTATTAACGGATTTTCCATTTTCTTTCCCAATTAATACAACCTTAATTTATACTATCTCCTTTCTATATTCTCGTTTCATAAATTTCGAATCATTTGTCTTACAAATAGTCATACTTTCAATATTTCTCATTTTTCTAATTTTCTTTGAATTTAATATATTTCAGAACATATATATAGCTTCCGATTCTAATTTCAACATAAATTCGATAAAATTTACTTTAAACGTTCAAGTGATTGCATTTCTCTCTCACTTAAGGTTTCGCAAATCTCTGGCCTAGCTTTCGTTCGCCCGTCAAATTTGTTTAAAACCTGTAATATTTTCAAATTTGAACAATATTAGCAACTAACTCAAATTCTAAATACCAAACCCTAGGACTATAACCAATATAGCCGTTACCTACAGTGAAGAACCGTGACCTAGGGTTTTTGCGGGGATACAGGTGAGCTCTCGAAGGAGACGGCTGGTCGCAGGCTTGCGGGCTCGCAGGCCGTCGTGAGCTGGTGGGCTCGTGGGCTGGGGAGCTCACGGGCTAGCCAGCTCACAGGCTGGCGAGCTCACGAGCTGAGGCACGCCCTCACGCTAGTGGGCTGGAGCGCATTCGTGCGCAGGCACACGCTCGTGCGTAGATGCCCTCCCGAGCAAGTACGTGCTCGCGCTCGCACTATGGAGGGCTGGCAGAAGATTGCTCGCAGTGGCACACTCACGCGAGGAGAATCGCTCTGTAGGCTAGCGAGCTCGCGAGCAGAGAGGCACGCGCTCACGGGGAGACTGTGCTCGCGGGGAGGCTATGCTCTCGGGAGGGAAGAGCAGCAGTGGAGAGAGAACGGCGATGGAGGGGGAGGAAGGTGAGGCGGCCGCGGGAAAGAGAAGAGGCGGAGAGAGAGAGAGAGTAAGAGAGAGAGAGAGAAAAGAAAAAGAGATTAGGGCTAAAAGCCCTAATCCAATTTGGGGGGTGCTGCATTTTGGCCAAAACGCAGCACTTCCCTCTTTTCTTTTTTATTTTAACAAAATAGGATATGTCTCAAATCTGAAATACGGATACTTTATATATACCAAAAATTTCAATTTAAATCCCTCAAAAATCAAAAATCAAAATAAATAAAAATTTCTCTATATATATAACTAAGAAATATTTTATTTAATTCCTGAATAGAAATATAATAGTATGGATACCGTAGTGTCGATGTTACATTTTTTAACCCCTAAAAACAAGTTTCGTACTCGAAATTAAAAGATGACTAAACAACAAATAAATAGGGGTACTGTCTCCTCATAGCCTCCTTGGACTCCCAGGTCTCTTCCTCGATCTGGTCACTCCTCTACAAGACTCTAACCAATGAGAGTTCCTTGCTCCGCAACTTTCTGACCTGCCGATCTAGAATAGCCACGGGCTAAATTGGAAGACTAAGATCCTCTCGTAACTCAATAGGTAGAGCCTCAAGTACATAAGAAGGATCGGCCAAATACTTCCTGAGTATTGAGACATGGAAAACGTCATGAATATGGGATAATTCATCTGGCAGATCCAATCTGTATGCCATACTTCCGACCCTCTCAAGGATACGAAAGGATCCAATATATATGGGGCTCAGCTTGCCCCGCTGCCTTAACCATATAACTCCCTTCCAAGGATATATCCTCAAGAAAACAATATCTCCAGTGGCAAACTCAAGAGGTCGCCACCTACGATTGACATATGCCTTCTGTCTGTCCTGGGCGGCTTTCATCCACTCATGGATGACCTTAATTTTATCCTTTGTTTCCTCAATCAGCTCAACACTGCTGAGACGTCGCTATCTAACCTCATCCAACCATATCAGGGTACGACACTTCCGCCATACAGTGTCTCATACGAGGGCATCCCTATAGTGGTCTGATAGCGTTATTATATGCGAATTTGGTCAGTTGAAGGTACTGATCCCAATTATCTCGGAAATCCATCACACATGCCCTCAGCATGTCCTCAAGGGTCTGAATGGTCCTCTCTGACTGACCATCTGTCGGCGGATGATAGGCTGTTCTAAAATTCAGCCTTGTGCCCATTGCCTCCTGTAATTTGGGCCAAAATCTGGAAGTAAATCTCGGGACCCTTTCTTATACTATCGACACAGGAACACCATGCAACCGGACTATTGTATCAATATAAAGACGTGCCAAGGTCTCCAAAGGATAGTCGCTACGAATAGGAAGAAAATGCGCGGACTTGGTGAGTCGATCTACAATCACCCAAATGACATCATGTCGTAATGAAGTCCGCAGTACCCTGTCACAAAATACATAGTAATGTGATTCCACTTCCACTCAGGGATGTGTAAAGGCTGTAATGTACCAGCCGACCGCTGATACTCGACCTTCACCTACTGGCAAACTAAACATCTAGCTATAAAATCCATGATTTCCCGTTTCATACTAGGCCAGCAATAACTATCCTGAATGGTTTAATACATCTTGGTACCACCCGGATGCAATGCATAAGCGGAGGAGTGTGCCTCCTCAAGTATGCCCTTGTAGAGATCTAAATCAGCAAGAATACAAACTCGCTCCCTGAACACTATCACACCATCTCCTCGGATCCTGAAGTTTCCGCCCTCAGCTCCGCGGACTCTATCTGCAATACTATGAAGCTCCTCATCTGTACTCTGAAGCTCACGGATACGATCAAACAAAATCGGTCAGACCTCAAATCTGGCTGGTAAACCTCCCTGATTATCATTAATCAAACTAACTCCCAAGGCTCGGAGTCCCACTAAACAAGAAAGGTAGGCTTTCTCTGTCGACTATGAGGATGATGCTGACTTCCGACTCAAGGCATCTGCTACAACATTCGCCTTACCCGAATGATAGTCAATAATGAGGTCATAATTTTTTAGAAGCTCTAACCATCTCCTCTATCTCAAATTCAGCTCTTTTTGGGTAAATAGGTATTTCAAACTCCTATGATATGTAAATACTCTGCAGGTCACCCCATAAAGATAATACCGCCATATCTTCAATACGAAGACTATGGCTGCCAACTTTAAATCATGCGTCGAGTAGTTAACCTCGTGTTTCTTCAGCTGTCGCGAGGCATATGCAATAACCCGACCATCAACATCAGAACACAACCTAATCCTTGTCGGCTAGCATCACTGTATACTGTATACTGTATACTCCCGATTGCTAGTGGGAAGAGTTAAAATAGGAGTGGATGCCAACTATTGTTTGAGATCCTGAAAGCTTGCCTCACAACGGTCATCCCAAACAAACTTGATCCCCTTCTGGGTCAATCTAGACAACGGAGCAGCTATTCGGGAGAATCCCTCTACAAATCTGCTATAATACCCTGCCAAACTGAGAAAACTATGAATCTTGATAACTGTTTGTGGCTGCTCCCACTTTACTATAGTCTCAACCTTCCGCGGATCAATATAAATACCCTTCGTGGAGACAATGTGCCCCAAGAATATAATTTGTCTCAGCGAAAACTCACATTTCGAGAATTTGACATATAACTGCTTCTCACGAAGTATCTGCAATACCACCCGAAGGTGCTGAACCTGATTTTCATCATTCCGTGAATATATTAAGATGTCATTGATGAATACGATGACGAACCGATCCAAGTAGTCGTGAAAAACTCGGTTTATCAGATCCAAAAAAGCAGATGGGGCATTAGTCAGCCCAAATGGCATGACTAGAAACTTGTAATGGCCGTATCGCATGCGAAAAGCTGTCTTGGGCACATCTTTGGCCCGAATTCTCAATTTATGATAACCCGAACGGAGATCAATCTTAGAGAAAACCGTAACTCCCTGCAACTGATCAAACAAATCATCTATATGTGGTAGGAGATATATGTTTTTTATGGTGGTTTTGTTCTACTGCCTGTAATCCACACAAAGCCTAAGTGTACCTTCTTTCTTCTTTACAAATAATACCGGAGCGCCCCAAGTTGAAGTACTTGGGCGAATAAACCCCTTATCTAGAAATTCCTGCAACTGGATTTTAAGCTCTCTCAATTCCGCAGGCGCCATTCTATACAGCAGAATAGAAATAAGATTGGTCTCCTGTACTAGATCAATCTCAAAATCGAACTCCTGAACTGATGGTAATCCGGGAAGCTCCTTGAGGAATACCTCTGGAAAATCCTGCACCACAGGGACATCTTCAAGTTTCGGTCCCTCACCGATGGTGTCGACAACATAAGCCAGATAAGTCGCACTACCATGACGTATCAAGCGTCTGGCCTTCATAACAGATATAATACAGCAGGACAATACTCGTCTCTCGCTTCGGAATACTAATGGTGGCTGCCCGGACCTCCGAAATTCAACATCTTTCGTGAAACAATCCACAGAATCTCGGTGTAAACTCAGCCAATCCATCCCTAGGATGGCATCGAAATCCGTGATAGGGAGCGGAATCAGATCTGCCTTTAATACTGCCTCCCCAATACTGACCTCACAGCCCCTATAAACTGTATCTCGAATGATATGCTTGTCAAAAGGAGTAACTACCATAATCTCCTCATCAAGTGGCGAGAGAGGTCTATTAGAATGGCGAGCGAACGTGTCGCTCACATATGAAAAATTCAACCCGATATCTATAAGAATACGGGCGTTGATACCAAATATCCGCATGGTTCCTAGAGATATAAAAAAGATTAAAGATATTTAGAATGCGAAGAAAAGTAGACATATTCATATATATATCAAACTAGTTAAGTTTTTTAAAACTTTAACTAGTCAAAACTGTACATCGACATCATGATATACAAAAAGCTCATACAGAAATACAACAAAAGTTCTACACTGAGGGATCTGCGGGAGGATTACCCATAATAACATCAGAGTTTGCTTGTGTGTCCTCCGTGTCATCGCAAACACACGAGCCTGGGCCCTAGGCTGCTGTCGCGACGGTCCTGGCACTGTATTACTCTTGGCTACAGTCCGAGGAGTGGTACAAACTGAGTGCGTAGGTGCTCCCTGCTGGCCTATGCCAGAAGTACCAGTACGACTCTGTAAAGTCGATCCTCCTCGACCTAAATCTTGGCAGACACTCCTAACATGACCTTGCTTCCCACACTGGAAACAAGTAACCGGTACTTTACATGCCCCAAAGGCATGGTGGTTGCCGTATCTATGGTACAAAGACTGTCTCTATATAGTAGACTGTGTAGAGACACTAGGGGCTGATGCCCGAAAACCCTGTAGTCAAGGCCTCTATCCCGATCCTGCAGGTCTGAAGCTAGAAGAACCTTCGGGACATCCAAAACCTCTACCCCTTTTCGAAGACTGTTTACCCTGTGACCCAGTCTTCCTCTTCTGGTAACTCTCCCTCTATCGAGCCTCAGCTCGAACGATCTCCTCTGCCTGATATGCTGAATCAATCACCTCTTATAGTGTAAAAGAGAGAGTCACTATTATATACTTTCTGATACTCAATTGGAGGCCATCTTCAAACTTGAACCTCAACTGAGCTGGTGTAGCCATGCTGGGGACAAAGGCCGCTAATCTTCTAAGCTCAGCCTCGTACTCTGAAACTGACCTCGTCCCCTGGCGTAAGTGCAGGAACTCCGTCCTCATCTAGTCCTCCTGGAATGGGGTGAAGTATCTGTGGTTGAACTCTCGTAAAAAGTCCTCCTACCACAGGGTTTGTGTAGCACTGTCACGGATAGCCTCCCACCATGAGAGGGCATCTCCGTCGAGGAGTCTTTACGCAACTCTCAATTTGAGCTCCTCTAACAACCCCAAATCCATAAGGATCTTACGAGTCCTGTTGATCCAATGCTTCACCGCTACGGCATTACTGGATCCTGAAAAGTCTGTACATCTGAGCTACCGAGACTTTATCACCAACTATGTGAGCTCATGGATGTGCCTCAAAGTAGCTGACGTCTTATCGGTCAGAGTAGAAATAGAAAGACCGACCACCGAAGGAGGAATCGGTGTTGTAGGTGTAGGTACAGCTGCAGGTGTGATCGCTGGAGTCTGTAGTGGAGGCGGTAGCATCTGCGTCCCATATCTACTGTACATACCTGCCATTACCTCAAGGCATCGAGTGGTGGTAGAGGAATCTCGGCTGTACCAGCCGGTGGAGGTGCTGGGGGTGGCACTAGAAAAGGTGCGTAGTAGAAGAAGCACCCTCCGGTGCTCGTAGAGCCTCAAGTACCCCAGAAGCCTCAGGCACTGAGGGACTCTCCGGTAGTGCACCGCGCCTACCATGTTTAGGTGGCATAATTCTGCAAAAAAAGTACCGTTTCATTAGATATAAGCAAGGATTAGGGTTAATTACCGGGTAACTAACCCCTAAAATAAAATTTGAGTTATGAATGAAGGCATTCGAATGTAGAATCATGGAATGTATTCCTCGTATATCGTACCCTTTACAATAAATTATCTTATATACCTATGACCATGTACAAGACTTTAAATAATTGTATGAAACTCTCTAATATATTGAGAACTTTTAAACGTACTTGGGGAGACTTTTACTACTATCTTTTCTCTAACCTAGACGCTCTGAAACCAATAGAACTATCACGTCCCGAATCGGGATCGTGAGCAGTCACCCGTTATCCTGAATATCAACTGTATTTTTATAGAAAATCAGGTAGAACCTCCCCATATATCAGAGATCTCCCATGTACAAATAAACCTGTATAATTTAAAATCATCCTGTAAATAAAATAAAATGGTCATTCCGACCTCACAACAACCCACCAACCATAGTAGACATTCAGAACAACGCCGGGTTATGTAAATTACCAACAATCCTAACTACAGACCTCTACTGTCATGCCCAACTAGAGTATGAGCAGCTGCCACACTGAGCGGACCTAAGTTTTATACAATTTACAATCAATTTTCCCAAGTTAACATTTAAACACTACAATTTGTCTCAATGCGAATGAAATATGAGAGTTTCATAATTTAATGTACATAAATTATACAATCAATCCCAAATAAATACACGGTTAACAACGAACCTCAAGGTCAAGACCTCACAGGGTCGAAAATAAAGTGCGGAACTCATATCTCAACTTAATTTAACTCTCACTGTCGAAAAACACTCAAATCCGCCAACGAACTACCAAATCCACTAGAGCCGAAGCGTCACTCTAGGATAATAATTCTGTTTGAGGAGGGAAAGAAGAGGAGTGAGTATCAAGAAAGATACCCAGTGAGTAAGAGGATTAATCTCAAGTACTAATAGTGTAAGTGAATATTGGAGTGTCAAATAATATCATTCATAATCAATAATTCAAATTTTACAATAAATCATGATATGCTCGCTAAAATGAACTTATTTAATCATTCACACGTTAACATATATATATGCATCCATTTAAAATCAAGTAGATCATAGAGCAAGCCAAAAAGATTCTAGCAAAGGTCAACCATAACCAACGACAGACATATCAGGGGTTTTATTATGCATAAAGTTCAAAAGTCACTCTCTACCCCGACGTTAGCCATGAGTTCGCTGGAGCTAGCTCATCATCGTGTATAGGACCCCACCCGGTGCTAGACGGTGGCATCACACACATTCTCCCCTTTACTTGGGTTCAACCGGCCACGCTTATTGCCATTAGACATATGACGTTTGCGGATACCTCCTGCAAAAGCGTATCCGGGCAACCCAGTGCCTCTACAAACGCCCTTCGTAACTACGGAATCAAATCAAATATTGTCATATCATCATATCATCTCAAGTTAGTAGGCATCCAACACACATAGCCAAATCATCTAATCATATCCTCAAAACAATTCAAATCCGTGTGCCAATATATTTTATCGAAATCATTTAAATTCGATAAACCAATGCAATCGTAAAATAAACAAACATTCCATTTCTCAAATCATGGCATAATTTCATTTCATTTCAAACATGGATGCATAATCGTAGAAAACATAAGTACGACATTCCAATAATCACAAAACATATTTGAATTTCAATTCCATACTTCGAGAAAATGCATATCAAAAGCATGTTTTATTAAAAACACGATAAAATTAGGTTTCACTATTTCATGCAAGAAATTAGGGTCCCACCCACTTTTCTAGAGAGGGTAGTCACTCCTTATTTTCAAAAGTTATCAGCTCTGACTCCTCAAATCTCCAAAAAGATCAATCTAATCAGATCATCACAATTTAATCTCAGATAGTAGCCTATTAACAGATTTTCTATTTTCTTTCCCAATTAATACAAGCTTAATTTACATTATCTCCTTTATATTCATGTTTCATAAATTTCGAATCATTTAGCTCACAATTGATCAAATTTCCAATATTTCTCATTTTTCTAATTTTCTTCGAATGTAACATATTTCAGAACATATATATAGCTTCCTATTCTAATTTCAACCTAAATTCGATAGAATTTATTTCAAACATTTAAGTAATTGCATTTCTCTCTCACCTAGGGTTTCGCAAATCTAAGGCCTAACTTTTGTTCACCCGTCGAATTTGTTTAAAACCTGTAATATTTTCAAATTTGAACAATATTAGCAATTAACTCAAATTCTAAATACCAAACCCTAAGACTACAACCAACATAGCCGTTACCTGCAGTGAAGAAGCCGCGACCTAGGGTTTCTGCGGGGACTATAGGTGAGCTCTCGAACGAGACGGCTGGTCGTGGGCTCGTGGGCCGTTGCAGGCTCGCGGGCCGTTGAGGGCTGGTAGGCTAGAGGGATGGCGGGCTAGCAGGATAGCGGCTCGCGGACTGGTGGGCTTGTAGGCTCGCGGGCTCGTGGGCTGGTCTGCAATTGTGCGCCCACGGGAGGTATCGTGTTGTGGAGCACACGTGCTCACGCAGGGAGGGTCCCGCAGGGGCGCGCTCACACTGGGTAGATCGTGCAAGGGCGCGCTCGTAGGTTGCATGCGCTAACAGGCTGAAACGCGCTCATGCGCAGGCACGCGCTCGTGGGTTATATTTTCTAACCCCCTAAAAATAAGTTTCGTTCTCGAAACTAAAAGAAGGTTAAACAGTAAACACTAAAAGAAGTTTTGTCCTCATGGCCTCCTCGGGTTCCCAGGTCTCCTCCTCGACCTGACCACTCCTCCAAAAACTCTAACCAACGGGACTTTCTGGCTTCGCAGCTTTCTGATTTGCTGATCTAGAATAGTCATGGGCTGAACTCGAAGACTAAGATCTTCTCGTAATTCAATAGGTGGAGACTCAAGTACATGAAAAGGATCGGCCAAGTACTTCATGTGTATTGAGATATGGAAGACATCATGAATACAGGATAGTTCATCTGGTAGCTCCAATCTGTATGCCATACTCCCGAACCTCTCAAGGATACGGAATGACCCAATATATCTGGGGCTCAACTTGCCCCGCTGCCTGAACCATATAACTCCCTTCCAAGGAGATATCCTCAAGAAAACCACATATCCAACGGCAAACTCAAGAGATCACCACCTATGATCAGCATATGCCTTCTGTCTATCCTGGGCGGCTTTCATCCACTCACGGATGACCTTAACTTTATCCTTCGTTTCCTCAATTAACTCGACACTGCTGAGACATCGCTTTCTGAACTCATCCCAACATATCGGGGTACGGCACTTCCTGCCATACAGTACCTCATACGGGGGCATAATGCCATGATGAAGTCGTTCATGAATAGCAATGAAGTGCGTAGACTTCATAAGTTTATCTACAATCACCCAAATGGCATAATGCCATGATGAAGTCTGCAGCAGCCCTATCACAAAATACATAGTAATTTGATCCCACTTCCACTCAAGAATGGGTAAGGGCTGTAATGTACCAGTCGGCTGCTGATACTCGGCCTTCACCTGCTGGCAAACTAAACATCTAGCCACAAAATCCATGATTTCCCGTTTCATGCCAGGCTACCAATAACTATCCCGAATAGTTCGATACATCTTAGTACCACTTGGATGCAATGTATAAGCGGAGGAGTGTACCTCCTCAAGTATGGCCTTGCGGAGATTTGAATCAGCGGGAATACAAACCCGCTCCCTAAACACTATCAAACCATCTCCTTGGATCCTGAAGTCTCCGCCCTCATCTTGCGGACTCTATCCGCAATACTCTGAAACTCCTCATCTGTACTCTGGAGCTTTCAGATACTGTCGAACAAAGTTGGTTTGACCTCAAATCTGGCTAGTAAGCCTCCCTGATCATGACTAGTCAAACTGACTCCCAAGGCTCGGAGTCCCACTAAACAAAAAAGGTGGGCTTTGTCTGTTGACTGTGAGGATGATACTGACTTCCAACTCAAGACATCTGCTACAACATTCGCCTTGCCCGGATAATAGTCAATAATGAGGTTATAATCTATCAGAAACTCTAACCATCTCCTCTGTTTCAAATTCAGCTCATTTTAGGTAAATAGATATTTCAAACTCCTGTGATCTGTAAATACCCTACAGGTCACCTCATAAAGATAATGCCGCCATATCTTCAATGTGAAGACTATGGCTGCAACTCCAAATCATGTGTTGGGTAATTAACCTTATGTTTTTTCATCTGTCGCAAGACATACGCAATAACTCGACTAGTATCACTGTATACTGTATACTCCCAACTACTAGTAAGAAGGACTAAAATAGGAGTAGATGTCAACTATTATTTGAGATTCTGAATGCTCGCCTCTCAACGGTCATCCCAAACAAACTAGACCCTATTTTGGGTTAATTTAGACAACGGAGTGGCTACCTGGGAGAATCCTTCTACAAATCAGCCATAATACCCTGCTAAACTGAGAAAACTACGGATCTTGGTAATTGTTTGTGGTTGCCCCCACTTCAGTATAGTCTCAATTTCGTAGATCAATATAAATACCTTCCGCGGAGACAATGTGCCCCAAAAATCCTATCTGTCTCAGCCAAAATTCACATTTCGAGAATTTGGCATATAGCTGCTTCTCACGGAGTATCTGTAATACTACCCGAAGGTGCAGAACATGATTTTCATCACTCCGTGAATACACCAAGATGTCATTGATAAATACGATGACAAACCGATCCAAGAAATCATGGAAGACTCGATTCATCAAATCCATAAAAGCATATGAGGTATTAGTCAACCTAAACAGCATGACTAAAAATGTATAGTAGTCGTATCGGGTGGGAAAGGCTGTCTTGGGCACATCGTCGGCCTGAATCCTCAACTGATGATAACCCGAACGAAGATCAATATTTGAGAAAACAGTAGCTCCCTACAGCTGATCAAACAAATCATCTATACGTGGCAGAGAATATCTATTTTTTATGGAGGTTGTGTTTAACTGCCTATAATCCACACAAAAACAAAGTATACCATCTTTCTTCTTTACAAATAACACCGGAGCGCCCAAGGTAAAGTGCTTGGGTAAATAAACCCTTGTCTAGGAGTTCCTACAACTGAATCTTAAACTCTCTTAGTTTCGCAGGTGCCATTCTATATGGCGGAATAGAAATAGGATTGGTCCCCAGTACTAGATCAATCTCGAAATCAAATTCCCAAACTGGTGGTAATCCGAAAAGCTTTTCAGGGAATACCTCTGGAAACTCATGCACCACAGGAACATTTTCAAGTCTCGGTCCCTCAACGGTGGTGTTGACAAAATAAGCTAGATAAGCCACACTACCATGGCGTACCAAGCGTCTGGCCTTCATAACAAATATAATACAGCGGGGCAATACTCATCTCTCACCCGGAACACTAATGGTAGATACCTGGACCTCCGAAACTCAACCTCCTTCGTGAAACAATCCACAGAAGCCCGGTGTAAATTCAGCCAATCTATCCCTAGGATGGCATCAAAATCCGTGATAGGGAGCAGAATCAGATCTGTCTCTAATACCCCTTCCGCAATATCGACTTCACAGCCCCTATAGACTGTATCTCGAATAATATGGTTGTCAAGAAGAGTGACTACCATAATCTCCTCATCAAGTGGCGAGAGAGGTCTATCAGAATGGCGAGCGAATGTGTCGCTCACATATGAAAAATTCAATCCGGTATCTATAAGAATACGGGGGTCGATACCAAATATTCGCATGGTACCTAAAGATAGGAAAAAGATTAAAAATATTTAGAATGCGAAGAAAAGTAAACATATTCATATATATAACTTTAACTAGTCAAAACTATATATCGATATCATGATATACAAAAAGTTCATACAAAAAGTACAACAAAAGTACTACACTGAGGGATCTGCAAGAGGATTACCCATAATAACATCAGGGTTTGCCGCGCGTCCTTCTGCGTCATCGTAAACATACGGGCCTGGGCTCTAGGTTGCTGTCACGACGGTCCTGGCACTGTCTTACTCCCGGCTGCAGTCCGAGGAGCTGTAAGAGTTAAGTGCGCAGGTGCCCCCTGCTGGCCTATGCCAGAAGTATCAGTATGATCCCGTAAAGTCTGTCCTCTACTCAAATCTGCGTAGGCACTCTTAAAGTAACCTTGTTTTCCACACTGGTAGCAAGTAACTAGTACTGTACATGCCCTATATGCATGGTGGCTGCTGCATCTGCGGCAAAAAGGCTGTCTCTGTATAATAGACTGTGAAGAGACACTAAGGCCGGTGCCCCAAACCCCTGTGGTCGAGGTCCCTGTCCCGTTCTTGCTGGTCTGAAGCTAGAAGAATCTCCAGGATGTCCAACACCCCTACCCCTCTTCGAAGACTGTCCATCCGGTGACCCAGTCTTCCTTTTCTGGTGACTTTCTCTCTGCCTAGCCTCAGCTCGGACGATTTTCTTTGCTCGATATGCTGAATCAATCACCTCTGATAGTGTAAAGGAGGGAGTCACCGTCATATACTTTTTGATGCTCAATTGGAGGATTCTTCAAACTTGAACCTCATCTGAGTTGGTGTAGCCATATCGGGGATAAAGACCGCTAGTCGTCTGAGCTCAATCTCGTACTTTGAGACTAATCTAGTCCCCTGGCGTAAGTGCAGAAACTCTATACTCATACGGTCCTACTGAAATGGAGTGAAGTATCTGCGGTCAAACTCGTGTAAAAAGTTCTCCCACCATAGGGTCTGTGTAGCACTATCACGGATCGCCTCTCACTACGAGAGGGCATCTCCGTCGAGAAGTCTCTACGCAACTCTCAACCTGAGCTCCTCTGTCAATTAGGATCCTACGAGTCCTATTGATCCAGTGCTTCACCGCTATGACATCACTAGATCCTGAAAAGTTTGTGCATCTGAGCTACCGAGACTCTTTCACAATTAAGTAAGCTCATGGATGCGCCTCAAAGTAACCGATGTCTCATCGGTAGGAGTAGAAATAGAAGGACCGGCCACCAGAGGAGGAATCGGTGCCGTAGGAGCAGGAATGGCCGCAGGTGCGGTCGCTGGAGCGGGTGGTGGAGCTGGTGGCATCTGTACCCCATATTTACTGTACTACTGCTACCACTGCCTCAAGGTATCGAGTGATGGTGGAGGAATCTCAAATGTAAGAGCCGCCGGAGGTACTGGGGGTGGCACTGGTGAAGGTGCGTATTTGAGGAAGCATCTTCTAGTACTCGTGGAGCCTCAAGTGCCTAAAAGCTTTAGGCTCTGAGGGACTCTCCGATGGTGCACCGCGCCTACCACGTCTAGGAGGCATAATTCTATAAGAAGAGCACTATTTCATTAGATAAAAACAAGGATTAGAGTTAGTTAGTAACTAACCTCCTAAAAAAAATTGAGTTATGGATCAAGACATGTGAATGTGAAATAATAGGATAGGTGCATCATATATCTTACCCTCTACAATAGATGAACTGATATACATATAGCCATGTAATGACTGTATGAAACTCTCTAATGCATTGAGAACTTTTAATGTATTTGGGAAGACTTTTTATTACTATCATTTCTCTAACCTAGACGCTCTGATACCAATAGAACTATCACGCCCCAAACTGGGTTCGTGAGCAGCCGCCCGTTGCCCTGGATGTCGACTATATTTTTACAGAAAATCGGATAGAACCTCCCCATATTTTGGAGCTCTTCCATATACAATTTAACTTGTATATTCAACATCAACCTGTCAAATAAACAAATGGCCATCTCGATCTCTCCAAAATCAACAAATCCCGCCGCAGACATCCAGGACAACGCAAGACTATAAAATTTCTAGCAGTTCTAGCCATAGACCTCTACTATCATGTCTAACTAGAGTATAAGCAACCGCCACACCAAGCGGTGCTAAATATTTTTTTATAAAATGTACAACAAATTTCCCTAGTTAACATTTCAAATATTTACAAGTGTCTCAATGCAAATGAAATGAGTCTACAAGAGAGTTTCACGAATAACTGTCCATTATTCATATAGTCATCCCATAAATATATATACGGCCAACTACGGATCTCAATGTCAAGACCTCGCAAGGTCGAAATATAGTAACAAACTCATATTTCAAATTTAACTTAGACCTCACCATAGTAAATACAAAATCCAGCGAAACTATAAAAAACTTTTAGAACTTTTAAGATCGCTCTATCACAATAATCTTGTTTGAGAAAGGAGAAGAGAGGGGTTAGTATCTGGGAAGATACCCAGTAAGTAGGGGGGTTAATATCAAGCATAAATAATGTGGGTGAACCATTGGAATGTTAAATAACATTTTTCGTAAGCAAAAATTCATAATTTGTAACGAAACATAATATGTGTCAAAATATGAACTCATTTAATAAATCACATGATATCATACATATATGCATCCATATCAAACATCTTTTTAAAAAAATTCTGGGGTCCCATCGAAAACACTTCCATCTCAGGTTGGTCGAAACCCAGACGAAAGCCCGCCAAGGGTTTTTCCATCATGTTTCAAAACATACGCCCTTCCTTGGTGTTGGATCGTGCCCCACTGGGGTGCAATCGAATATAGCCAGACCTACCACCAAGGGAGACACGTCTGTCTCTCCCGCCAAATATAATCCAACCCTCATCCACGTTACCCCGTCGGGTCGCGCCGTGGGGGGAATGACTATAGCCATTAATCATGCACAAGCACCAATCATTTCGTAAACATTACATAACTAGCAGACATCCAACCCGCAGAGTTTATCAAACATTTCAAATTCATGTGCCGATACATTTCATCAAATCATTTTAAATCAACATGACAATGCAATGGTAGAGTAGAAAACATTCTAGTTCTCAAATAATGGCACGAAATTGATTAATTTCAAACCATGGATGCATAGTCATCGGAAGTATAAATTTACTACACTCCAAATATCACAAAACAAATTTTGAAATTTAATACCACACGTCGAGTCAATGCATATCGAAAGCATGTTTTATTAAAAACACGGCAGAAAAACAAGTTCACTATTTTATGCAAGAGATTAGGGTCCCACTCACCTTTCTAGAATGGGTGGTCACTCTCTATTTTTAAAGCAAATCCAATCTGACTCCTCGAGTCTTCCAAAAGATTTCCCTAATCAAATCATCACAATTTAATATCAAATAAAAGCTTAATAAGGGATTTTCTATTTTTCTTTCCAATTTAATACAACCTTAATTTACACAATCTCCTTTCTAGATTTCTCTTTCATCAATTTTGAATCATTTGGCTCACCAATGATCAAATTTTCAATATTTCTCATTGTTTTTAATTTTTTCTCGAATTTAACATATTTTAGAGTATATATATAGCTTCCGATGCAAATTTCAACTTAAATTTGATAAAATTTATTTCAAAGATTGAAGAGATTGCATTTCTCACCTAGGGTTTTCTCGGAGCATAGACCTTAGTCCGAATGTCTTCTCGATCACTCCAAAATCTGCAATGCTCCCTATCAAGACAAGATTTATTATTTAGGTCATAAACACTTAGATTAGGATCAAAACCCTAAGTCAGTTACCTGTGCAGAGGTTCATGGTTTCGCGGGTCAACAAGCTAGCAGGACGTAATGGGCTTCACGGGTTGCAATGGGCTTCGCGGGCCACAGTGGGCTCACAGGCTAGCGTGCTCACTGGCTGAAGTGTGCGCTCGCGAGCTGGACTATAGTCGCGTTCTTGCGGGTTGCATGTGCTAGCGGCTGGCGCACGCTCGTGCGTAGAAGCGCTCGCGAGTAGTCGCACTGTGGCGTACTCACACTGTGGTACGCTCGGGCAGTCGCGCGCTCGCGCTTGCATTGTGGCGCGTTGGCGGAAGGTCGCACGTAGTAGCTTGCTCGAGCGAGGAAGCTCGCACTGTAGCGTGCTTGCCCGAGGAAGATCGCGCTGCGGCGCGCTCACGGGAAGGTGGAGTAGCGATGAGAGAGCGGTAGATGGTGGTGGAGGAGAGGAAGAGCGCGCTGTGTGCACGGCGAAGGGAGAGAGAAAGCGACAACGAGAGGGAGAAAAAGAGAGTGAGAGAAGTAGAGAGGGAGAAAATAAGAAGAGGATGGTGGTGGTGGTGCGCTGCGGAGGAGGGTGGCGGATTCGGGCGAGGGAGAGCGGCGGGTCGCGAGAAAGGGAAGAGGCGGAGAGAGAGAGAGGAAGAGAGAGACAGAGAGACAGAGAAATTAGGGCTAAAAGCCCTAATCTGATTTGGGTGGGGGGTGCTGCGTTTTGGCTCAAAACGTAGCACTCTTCTGTTTTTTTTTATGTATATATATATATATATATATTTATATATATAAATATTTCCTTTTATAAATATTTACATTTGTAAATAAAATTAAAAAAAAATTAATAAATGGTTGAATATATATATATATAGATATATTATATTCATTTTATATTAAAATTCGCGAATACAGCAAAATTTAAAATATATCAAAATTCAATTTAAATATCCCAAAATTAAAAATCAATATAAATAAATAAAATTTCTCTCCACACATATATTTATAGATCGAAGAATATTTATTTATATATATTTTTCGAGAATGGTACACTATTACGGACACCGCAGTGTCGGTATTACACTGCTTTTCTTCAAGCCTTGGTCCATAGAAAACCCAGGCCTCTTCTTCCTCTGCTCTTTGCTCTCCTGTTGCTTGCCCTCGGCATGGACTATCTCCTCTACCCGGTATGCCGAGTCCACTATCTCCGCTAAGAAGAGACTAGGAGTCACTGTCATGTATCTCCTGATGTTCAAGTTGAGGCCGTCCTCAAACTTTAACCGTAGCTGCTTTGGCATCATCAGGTCTAGAACAAAAGCAGCTAGCCTTCATAACTCGGTCTCGAACTCCATGACCGACCTTGTACCCTGCCGCAAGTTCAAAAATTCTACTCTTTTGCGGTCTTGTTGGAACTCAAAAAAATACATGTGATCAAACTCCCACAGGAAACCCTCTTATCGTAGGGGCTCGGTAGTATTGTCACAAATCGCCTCCCACCAAGTGAGGGCGTCACCGTGCAAGTGTCTCACTGCTACCCGAAGCCAGTAGTCCTTGCTCAACCCCAGATCAGTCAAAATTCTATGGGTACGGTTGATCTAGTTCTTCGCTGCTGTGGAATCACCCGCTCCTGCAAACTCCGTGCAGCCTAACTGCCTCGCCTCCTTCACCAACTAGGTGAGCTCGTGAATATGCTTCAAGGTGGAGGAGGTAGTGTCACTAGGGCCTGAAACAGTTGATGGACCAACTATCGGTGGAGGCTGCGGTACAACTGGAGGTAGTACAGCCATAGGGTTGGTGTGGCCATCGATGGTGGTGGCATCTAAACACCATGTGCAATGTACCACTCAAACACCTGCCTAAAGGCAGCCAAATGGTAGTGGTGGTGGAGCTACGGCTATAGTAGCCGATGGAGTGGGTAGTGGAGGAGGTGCGTGTGAAGAAGTCGCATCCTCTGGTACTCCAGTAGGTTCAGTAGGTGCAAAACGTATACCTCACTTAGTCGTCATACTTCTGCGAGGAAATAAAGTCCATTAGATAAAAGGAGAAGTTTTAGGGTTAACTAACCCCCTAAAATATAGGAAACATCTGGTTTAGGAACCAATGGAAAAGATGTACTAGGTTAGATATGACCCGTATCTAACCCCTTAAAATGGATGAACTCATCTGCCTATGACCATGTATTGGGACTTCATGACTGTATTGTAACTCTCACATGCATTGAGGACTTTCAAAACCAAGTTACTTGGGAATATTTTCAAAATCATTTCATAAAGCATAGCTCTAAACCAAGAGCTCTGATACCAACCGAGTTGTCACGCCCTGACCCACCCCCGGGTCGAGCACGTGAGCAACCACCGCGACACTTCAATGCACGGGTACAACCTACCAAGACATCAAGGCATCGTAAGGCTAAAAACATATATGTCCAAATCAATTTACCAATGTGCCTCAAATGCATGAATGTATAAACCCAAGATGAGAGTTATCATTTACATGCACCAATAGTAATATGCAGTCATCCCAAAGCAAATAAGTACAATGGTCAAACTAAATACTCCAAAATAATACGATAACCTCAAATTGAACACAGCGGAAGAAATGGGTAACCATACCCCAACCCAATCTCCAATATAAGTCCAACGAAATCAAGTCTCTACCATTCCCTCGATCCAAGACTATACATGTGAAAGGGAAAGTGAATGGTGAGTATCTATGGGAGGATACTTAGTAAGTGAGGGGATTGATATCATACTATCAATATCAAGTGTGAACTTGGAGTATCAAGGCATGTAATACAATATCAAGTGTGTGAAAAACAGCGTGTAGTTTTAACATAGCTCAAGGTACACATTAGAAAATAACATATGCATCCATCCATGTATCAAGTCACATATATAGAGCCGACCGAACAAACAACCCCGGCAATAGTCTACGTCGACCAAGGCCGGGAGCATTAGGGGTTTTATAATGTAAATATCAAATAATGACTCTCTACCCCAATGTTAACCACAGGCTACTCCAGCTAGCCTGTAAATAGTAATAATATATATATATATATATATATATATATATACATCTATAAATAGTCGGTCGTGTATGATGCCCCGCCCAGTGCTAGATAGAGGTAAACTCACATCCTCCCCTATAAGGGTCAACCTGGGACAACCATACACTTGATAATTTGGCGAATACCTCCGGCCGATACGTATCTGGGCACAAGGGGTGCCTCTACCAAATGTCCTTCGTAGTTACGGAATGCTATAAGAAGCATATTACCATATCATCAAGTCGGCCGGGCACGCAACCCCATGCATCACATCATCACGTCAGCCGGGCATATAGCCCCATGCATCGTATCGTAATGTCGGCCGAGCATACAACCCAAAAGTACAGTACATGTAAATCCATTCAAAATCATGTGCCAATACAGTAAAAGTATTAAAATATATCAATAAGTTAAAAAAAAGTGGCACAATATCCAGTTATCAAACTAATGAATGTATATCAATAAAATCAGCAACTGAGACACTCCAATGGTCACAAAAATATGATTATATACTTATCAAAATCCAAAATCCAAAATCCTAAGACATAAATCTACAGCTTTCATGTTTTGAGTTTTACTCAATTATGCCGAGAAAGTGGTTGAAATAAATCATGATCAGAACCGTCAGGTTTCAATTGGAAACAAGGTTTCTGTCAAAATTTATTTAGGAAAAAGGGTATAACTTTTGATTTCCTAGTGCGAATTGGCTGCAAGTTTTATATGTTATAGATAAGGGTGATACCTACAACTTTTATGTTTTGCGTTTCTCTAAAATAGGACTAGAAAAGGGTTGTTTTTGCACACTGTTTTTATGTTTCGAAACAGAATAACTTTCTATCATGTTTCAAGAAAAGTGTCATAACTTTTGGCACAGATATCAGCTTAAGGTGGTTCTTATCTTGTTGGAAAGATAAGACCTAGATCTACAATTTACTTAAACAGAGCATTTTCCGATTCAGACTATAAGACACCACAAAACCAAGGCAAAGTCACGGCCAGAAATAAAAATTAAAATGGGACAAAATAAAATTTCTTACCACAACTTTCTTGGCCTTCCTCTCTTCTCACCTTGTTCTCATGGTATGGGAAGAATGAACAAGCATTCTATGGTCATCTTCCTTTATGCTTGTGTTATTAACTCACCACCCTAGGATCAAGTTTCAAATTTATTCTAAACCATAGGATCATTTTGCCAATTTGCAAGTGTTTTGATTGGTTTTCATGTGTATGTGTTCTCATTGGCCCGCCTTACCTTTCTCCTCTCAATTTGGATCAACACTTGTCCTCCTCACTCTCACACTTGTTTAATGTATTGTTTTAAAAGAATACACTTGTCACATTTCCTTTTAAGTTTTTGTTAATTGCTAACAAGTCTTTTAACTTATAAAAAATCTAATTTGACCCCCAAAAATTTTTATAATTACACACTAGACCCAAAATCTCATTTTAGACCTAATTAAATTTATTTAATGTGAAATTAAGGTTATTGAGTCTCTTTGAGTCAAACTGACCCAAATTGGTAGTTTACCGGCAAATTTCTGGGTCGTTCTATCAAAAAATTTCTTATTAAAAATTTATAAACGTAGTCGTGGAAATATCATATATATATATATGAACTGGAATACACCATAGGATATACCGAGAGTTGGTGTTACAAAGAGGACTATACAAAACACAAAAAATAAGCTAGAAATCCAAAGAAAGCTTGTAAAGGAAATGAAGAAAACTTAAAGGAAAAAAATTTGCAAGTTTCATTGAGAAAAGATTTTGGTGAATTTTCAAAATGTCACATTTTCTGCGGAAAACTCTATTTCTATCTGTTTTTGTATTGAACTTTGCTTTAATTGTTAGCTGTCTTCTAGATGGAATTAGGCTAATCTCCGAACATAAGCATTGTAGCCCTGTATCTTATCTTTAAATGACCATTGAAATCACCTTAATCTGATATGGGCAGAAGAAGTTATATTAGTTTTTCCATAATTGCACAAGTTGTATTATGAATTTTGGACTTTAACATTGTTTGATATGGCTTTTTCTGTATAATTGGAACTAAAACATGCTATTAATATAAAAGTTATAGTCCTAAGTCTTAATGTTGTGTGACAACTAGATTTATCTCAATCCAAACATGCAGCATAAGAGATGAAAATTTTATCAAAACTTGTTTATATTAGAAACTCATTGAAATAGCTTAATAGAGTGCTATGAATTGGTTGATTATAGGGATTGTATATTTATGATGTTTGGGTATGAATCCTATATAATCTTTGTGATCAATTGGGATCTTTGTGAGCATTACCTCATATGAACATAAAGTAATATAAAGGAAAAGTGATACTACGATGAATTCTCCAAAAGTTTTACAAAGCTTATGAGCAAAGTTTGAGTACACTTGGTATATGTAGTTTTGAAAGCTTTGTGAAGCCTACGGAAGAAACCTGAGGAACTATGGATGTATCTCTTCTTCCTATGAGAGTGGAATTAGAAGCAACTGTTGAATTGTTTTAGGTATCTAACCTAAAAAGATCTAGATTTTATTTAGGAATACTGAATTTTAGCTTACTCTTCCAGATTCTCATACACTAGCCTAGTTCCACATTTTATTCCTTTCTTTAAACATTAATCTCAAATTAAAACAATAAAAATAAAGAAGGATAATGAATCTAGAGGTAATTACACTTATTTCTTTAGGATTGTTTGAGATAATATGTATCTCTTGTGTACTATTCGATGTTACGCTATTTGCTTGCTGATATTGATATTCCTATGTCTAATTACTTGTTATGTATGCTATTGGTCTCCGTTGTACTTGCTCAACATATGCTGACCCTGATATCCTTGTTCACAGGTTTGTTCACAGGTGATTAAGGAGATGAAAGTGAATTGTAAGGTAGAAGTCTTTGAGTCAAGTGATTTCAATCCCTACTCATTTCTAACTCTGTTGCATTGTCAAGGCATATTGTTCTTGTAATTGTTTTTGTTTTGTATAGAATACCTGTTATATGTAAATGAATAGTTGAAGACCAAGGAGAGCCTTATATGTATAGTTTTGTTTATGTTGTGATTATAAACCATAGTGTGTATTTGGATGATCTGGAGAACCATTAATACTTGTTTATTTGATATTAGAGGTATTTTCTGTGTTTTATCAAGTTTTATATTAACTCCTAGTAGCTAAATAGCCACTAAATAGGGGAGACTTTACCGTTATTTGATTTGCAATTAATAAATAATTTATTTTATTTTAATATAAATCTCTTTTCGTGTTATCATACACTGGAAATACGACTGTTAGAGTCCAGACATCACATTTTAATCGTGTTGGTTGCTTCTGCATTTGTATATCTATTCCCTTTTGTTAAGGGGTGCGATGCCTATATAGTAGGTCATCGCAGTTGGTATCAAAGCCCAAGATCTTGGATAATCTACATCTAAAATTTGTGACTATTAAGCATACGCTATTAAATAGAGGGGTGGTTTATCTAATGAGTGACGGTATTTGTTATCTGCATTCATCAAGTTATTTGCATACAAAATGGTTAAGACTAGAAGACAAAACAAAATGCCTCCTAGAGGGGAACCCAGAGATGTTGAACAGTGACAGGATCCTCAGTCCCAGATGCCTGATGTTCAGAGACCATTAGAGACAAACTTGCTACAAGTTTTGGATGCTCTGGTGACTAGGGTAGGTACTATGTATGGAGACATTCATAGAACGATAGAGAGATTGTCTCAACCAAAGACAAGGAGTAAGACTGTAGATATCTCTCCAGCTATTCAAGCCACTCCTAATTCCTCAGCTGTGTCAGTTTCAACAACTCCAGTCGTATTAATTGGTTTTGAATCAGATCAGACTATATCAGATAGAGTCAGAGAGCCACTGAGTATGGAGAGGGATACAGAGACAAAGGGAAACTAGTGTATCTTGAGATGTCTGTCAGTTTTAGAAATTGATGACTGAGATTAGGAAGATGGAGTTGATGATTTTTTTGGGAAACGTGATCCTTAGGTTGCAAAAGCTCTTCTCTTAATTTGTGGTTGCCAAGAAATATAAGGTCAGACTTGCCACCCATTATCGAAAGGAAGCTGCTTATGAATGGTAGAGTTCGAAGTTGAGACTCCGATATGGTAATGATGTTCAATGTGTTTGTTGAGGTGATTTCACTAAGATTTCGATGAGAGATATGTGCTTACTTTTATTAGAAATCAAAAGATGTCTAAATTTCTAAAATTAAGATAGGATAGTCAGATTGTTAGTCAGTATGAAGACCGCTTTGCTAAACTATCAGTGTATGCTTCAGAATTATTTGATATAGAAGAAAAAAGAGCAAAGAGGTTTAGAAAATGATTGCGATCTTTCTTCCAGAGGTATCTGGTAGCTCTACCTTTTACCACTTGTTGGAACCTAGTGAACAATGCAAAGACCTTGGAATTGGTTACTGAGGATAGACAAGAAAGGTTGTAGGGAAAGAAGCCAGCGGAAGCCCAAGCTTCAAGCCTGAAAAAGAAAAAAGAGAAGAAGAGACAGTTTGACCAAAGCAAAAGCTCCTGTAAAAGGCCATCATGTCCCAATTGTGAAAATCTTCATATGGGGCCATGCGAAGGAGGAACGAGACTTTGTTTTACATGTTTTCAGTTGGGCTATCATGCTTTCCGTTGTTCTCTTAGGCCCGAGTAGTCACAACCTACTCCTTTACAACATGTTTCACCACCCAGACCTCTACCGGCTCAGCATCCACTAGCCCCTCAAGTTCTATTGAGGCCAAGACCACCTAGACCAGCATTACTACCATAGCCACAGTAGAGACGACCTCAAGGGATGCCACCAGACCCAGGAGGTCAGGCTAGAGTTCATGCAGTCACTACTCAGGAGGCTCGTGCTTCACCCGATGTGATTACAGGTAGAATGAAATTATTTTCTTGAGATGTTCGTATCTTGATTGATCTGGGTGCCACACATTCATTCATTTCATTTGCATTTGTTATGCACTCATCTCATAAGTTTGAACCACTAAAACAGTGGTTGTGGGTTGCTACTTCGCTTGGGGATGAGGTTCTAATTACTAAGATTTATAGATGTTGCATTGTGAGTTCCAGGGTCATGATTTCAGCATTGATTTGCTACCATTGGAGCTGATAGATTTAGATATAATTTTGGGCATAGATTGGTTATCATTTAATTATGCACTAGTTGATTGTCACCAAAAGATTGCTTACTTTTTACCATCAAAATTGTCATAGATTTTCTTTATTGGTGATAGATTTATCAAAACCCCAGTTACATCTTTAATTCGATTAATTAGGATGCTATCTCGAGGTTGTCAGGGAAATTTAGCTTATGTCATTGAAGACAAAAAAGAGCAATCTCAATTGTTTGACATGTCAGTGGTTCAGGATTTTCCAGATGTATTTCCAAATGATTTGCTCGGATTGCTACCAGTTAAAGAGATAGAGTTCATTATTGATATGATGCCAGATACCATACCTATCTCCGTAGCTCCGTATAGGATGGCACCATCTGAATTGAAAGAGTTGAAAACTCAGTTACAAGAACTAGTGGACAAGGGGTTTGTTCGTCCAAGTGTTTGTCCTTGGGGTGTACCGGTTTTATTCACAAAGAAGAATGATGGTTCCTTGAGTTTGTATATTGATTACTGCAAATTGAATCATGTTATGATCAAGAATAAACACCACTTGTCGAGAATTGATAATATTTTGATTAGTTAAGAGATGCCACAGTTTTCTCTAAACTTGATCCTAAATCTGACTATCATTAGATTAGGGTCAGAGAGAAAGATATACCTAAAACGACATTTCACGCTCACTATGGTTGCTATGAGTTCTTGGTTAAACTATTTGGGTTAACCAATATGCCAGCAGTTTTCATGGATTTGATGAACCGTGCTTTCAAATCCTATCTGGATGACTTCATTGTGATATTTATTGATAATGTGTTGGTTTATTTGAAAGATAGACCTCAACATGAACAACATCTCCGCATTACTTTATAAACTTTGAGGACTGAGAGATAGTTTGCCAAACTAAGTAAATGTGAATATTGGCTTAGTAAAATAGCTTTCTTGGGTGATATTATCTCTGGTAAAGGACTTTTTGTGGATCTGAAGAAAATTAAAACTATTGTTAACTGGTCCCCACCTATTATAGTTGCAGAGGTGCATAGTTTTTTGGGTTTGGCAGGTTATTACCATAGATTTGTTAAGGATTTCTCATTGATAGCTACTCTACTTACAAAAGTGACTCGTAAGAATACACCCTTCAGATGGGATGAACAATGTAAGACTAGTTTTCGAACTCTAAAGGATAAGCTTGTATTGGCTCCAGTACTAACATGATCAGTTAGTGGACAGGGATATGTGATCTTTAGTTATATATCCAGAACTAGTTTGGGTTGTATACTGATATAGGGACGGAATGTGATAGTCTATGCTTCTAAATAGTTGAAGCCTCATAAAGAGAATTATATCCTATGCATGATCTAGAATTTGCAATTATTGTCTTTGCTTTGAAGATTTGGAGACACTAACTCTATGGTGAGCATTGTGAAATATTCATTGATTATCGGAATCTCAAATACTTATTTACCCAAAATGAGTTGAATCTACAGCGCAGATGGCTTGAATTATTAAAGGACTATGATGTTACCATTCAGTATCAACCCAATAAATCAATTGTTGTAATAGATGCCTTCAGCCATAATCTACTATTCCAGTAGCAGCTCTACGAGTAAGAGAGTATCAGATGATAGTTGAGTTTGAGCAATTGAGGATTGATACTAAGGTTACCAGCTATGGCTCTCTTTTGGCTCCATTTATGTTTGACCAGATCTCTCTATTCGCAGTAAGGTAGCTCAGCAAACTAATGAGGAGACAATTAAGCTAAGGGAAGACTTTCTTAAAGGGGGAAGTTTGAATTCAATATATCAAATAAAACAGTCAGATTTTGGGACAGGGTGGTAGTTCTGGAGGATCAGGGATTATGGAGATTAATTTTGAAGGAAACATATAATTTACGCTTTTCTGTTCATCTAGGATGCACCAAGATGTACTGGGATTTACGTCAATCCTTTTGGTGGTCTGGTATGACGAGAGACATTATAGAGTTGGTTCATAGATGCTTAACATGTGAACAAGTAAAGATTGAATACTAAAGACCTGGTGGACTACTTGAGTCACTCCTTTCTGAGTGGAAATGAGAGCATATCACCATATATTTTGCCTCAAGATTGCCCAAAATTATGAGGGGATATGATGCCATATGGGTTATAGTAAATCGTCTCACCAAATCAGCTTACTTTCTTCCGATTGCAGTGACTTATTTTATAGAGAAATTAGCTAAACTTAATATTGATGAGATCATGAGATTACATGGCATACTAGATCCATTGTTTCTGATAGAGATCCATGATTTGTGTCTCAATTTTGTTAAAGCTTCAAGACCAGGTTGGGAACTAGACTTAATTTCTCCACAACATATCATCCTTAAACAGATAGTTAGTTAGAAAGGACTATATATAAACTCTAGAGGATATGTTGAAAGCTTGTGTTCTAGAGCTCCGTAATAGTTGGGCTGAACATTTGATGTTAGTAAAGTTTGCTTATAATAACAACTACCACTTTAGCATTGACACGACACCATTTGAAACATTATATGAGAGAAAATATAGGATTCCTCTTTATTGGGACGAAGGGGGAGAGAAACAAATACTTCAATCCGAGACATGTCACGCCTCGATCCTTAATCGAAGGCCGTGAACAGCCGTCCGTTACCTCGTATACTGCCCATCACATGACACGCATACCGAGACAATACAAGGCTAATATCTCCATATGTTTTTCCTCAAAATATAACTTTCTAAGTAAAAGAAATTTAAAATACAACACTGTACCTCAATACATGAATATAAAATGAGTTCGAGAGTTTCAATTTACATTTTTACAATAACATAATTACAGTCATCCCATAAACCATACATTGGTCATTCTATTGGCCTCAAATATATATATTATCCAACTTCATCACGGAAGAATGGTTGGTACCATACCCAACACTCGTCGTCTCCAAAGGTATGTCAAGTGTGTTGAAAGTCTTTCGACACGTCTCCCTGCCAAATCTATATCTGTCGTCATGGAAAAGTGAGGGATGAGTATTAAGGAAAATACTTAGTGAGTGAGGAGATTGACATTATATTATCAATAGTAGGTGTGAAACAGAGAGTCAAAGCGCATTCTTAAAACATGATGATATTATAAATCGAGCATGACATTTCAATAAATTATGTAATCATGTATCATACATCATAATATCAACATATGTATCCCTTTACATTTCGAAAATCATTTAGAGCTTACCAATAAAATATCTTCGACAATGGTCTACCATAACCAATGACGAGCGCATTGGGGGTTTATATGCAAGTGTAAAATCATTTATCTCTATACCTCAATGTTGGCCACGAGCCTCACCAAAGGCTAACCCATATCTGCATACACATACATAATCAATCATGTATAGAATCTCACCCGGTGCTAAATAGTGGCATCACATATGTTCTCCCCGATTTGGTTCAACCGACCGTAACTATACATATGATGTTTAGAGATATCTTCTACAGAAGCGTATCCTGACACAATGGGTGTTTCTGTAAACGCCCTTCATAGGTACGGTAGTCCATCAAGGACATCATCACATCAAGTCCACCAAGAACATTATCACATCATCACATCATAAGTAGGCATCTGGCCCATACATTTCCATTTAAACCATTTCAAATCAGTGTGCCAATGCAATGGAAGTATATAATTCACATCAAGTTTTCAAAGAGTGGTACGATCTCATTTTAATACAATTCATGGATGCATATCATTTGAATCAATTATTTGAGACACTCCAATGATCACAAAGAGAAGTATTTGTAAAATATACACCAAATCTCATGCTTTTACACATGTCAAAAAATATGTCATTTTGAAAAGTTATAAAATATGTATTTTTGCTCAATCAAAAACATAGTGTCAAAGTCTCACTCACTGTATATGGGAGGGTATGTCACTCCCTAAATGCATCACAATGTATAAGAAATGTGCTCCCCTCGTTCGGTCACCAAACATGTTACTACAATGCAACACATAATATATATAAATAAACTCAGAAATCACGATGTTAAATTATATTCTTAATTAATCTTTCGCCTAGGATTAAGACTTAAGTTGTCATAGATAGGCTTCTAATGTATACATATACTGTTCCCTTTTCTCACTAACCAACCAACAACTTCAATGGCCCATTTATAAATACACCTTATAATTTCACCACAAACGTTAATAAATAAAAATCTACATTGTCAATTTAGGGTTCTCCCTAGAACTCCTTATACATAACTCACCATATATACATATATGTCTCCAAATTATATGCCAAATTCATTCCCAATCTTTATCACATTCTATCTCCTTGTATGTTCAAATAGTTCACATTCACCTTGCATATTGTATAATCCATCCTTTAAAATTTCAGCGTGCTAAACACATCAATTGCATTCCTCACTCCATCATAAGATTTCACATTTTACAAATATTACACATACACATACTTATATGCATTTCTTACATTCTCGACAACTCACCAATTTAACACACATTTTATCCCATCACCTCAGCGCATATATACAAACTATATACGCACACAAACATTTATCACAACTTGCCTAAAAATTCTGCACATATTATGCCCTTTTCTCTTACCATTCACTCCTCTGCTACTATAAAAATGGTCTCACTTCAATCATCCTTAGTGCAAAAAAATTCTGCACATATTTAACCACATTCTTTGGCATTTGAGTTAGTTTTCTTGCACAATAATATCCATTTGATTTCAGCCAACAAATACCATTACATACTCATAAACTCATCCAAATTTTTGCACACACAATTCACACAATGCAGGACAAGTTTCTAGCTCGCTAAACACATTGCATTCATCCAAGTTCTTAGCCAACACAACCAACTTCTTGATACATTTCTCACATCAATTGAATCAACAACCACACATAATTTTCATCACTTTCGCATTAAAATTTTGCATACGTAATTTGCCTTTTGAAATCTACATTTAGCTCACCAAAACATAATATTTTCACCCCAATTCTCGGCTATACAATGTTTAAATTTTTTCTGCACACATTTCCAATGGTTCACTTGGGTTCCTCCTAAGCTCTAAGTTATAGAATCAAGCTAAAAACATCACATTAACACATTCGTACAAGGTTCTTAAATTTTCAGCAAGTGTAGAATTTTTCTTACCTCAAAATTGGATGTTTCAAACCAAACCAAGATCTCTTTTCACAAGATCATTCTTTTCTTCTTGTTCCTAGCTCTCGGCTATCCTAAGTTCACCAAGTTAGGTGTCTCATTTTGGCTCCAAATTTAGATATGTTCTGTTAAGGTTTGAGTGGGATGAATCTACACAAAAATTATAAAGAATATTTGAAGAAATCAAACCTTTCTTCAAGGATGTAGCTCACGGTTCCCTCTTGTTCTTCACCATGCAAAACTCTTCCTTTTGATCCAATTTTTGGATATGTTATAGTTGGGTTTGTGAGAAATTGATTTATGTAAAAATATTGAGGTGGTATTGTAGAAAAAAATGGATCTCCCTACCTTGAAGCTCATGGCCATGGAGAGAAAATAAAGAGTTTCTCTTACTTCGACATTTGAAGTGTTTGGAAGAAGAAGGAAAGCTAAGTGTTTTAGCTTTTTTAGACTTTTGCTCCATTTAATCCTAGCCATCCAACATTTTCAATATCCATTTTAAGCATTAGGATTATTTGGCAACAAACTAATGTTCTCTCTCTTCCCAGAAGAAGCAATCACGTTTTTCCCTCTTTTTTCACACAACAAACACACTTTTTCTCACACTACACTCAACTCCTTCATTAATTGCATGTCTCCCAACCACCAAGGTCCATAGGCTCACAAATTTTCTATCCAATTCCAAGTCAATCCTCTCATTGGTTTGTTTTCAAGGAAGCTCATAGTTTCACTCAATGAATAATCTTCATTAATTGGATGTCTCCCACCAACTCAATCCAAGGGCTGAAATTTATTTCATCTCATTTCAAGTTAATCTCCACCCTTGGATTAATTTCTCAAAAACCCAAAAAAATCAAATTTCTTCTCTCTTTCTTCTCTCTCTCTCTCTTTCAACCACCTCACCCAACAACTCTCTTTTCTCTCCTGTTGTTCACAGTTTTTTTGAGAAAGAACATTTGCCAAAATACTTCTAATTCTTGTTAATATCAAATAAGTCCCATGACTTACACCGAGGTATCAGTATTACAAGACAGGTCATAATTATCTACAAGAAACTACAGAAAAGATTTGGACCATTTAAGAAAAGTTTAGAATAGGTCAATCTCACGAGAAAAGTTATGTTGATCAGAGACGTAGAGATTTGGAATTTAAGGTAGGAGATAAAGTTTTTCTGAAAGTTTCTTCGATCAAAGGGGTGGTGAGATTTGGGAAGAAAAAAAAGAGAAAACTCAGCCCTAGATTTGTTGGTTCTTTTGAGCTTCTAGCGAAAGTTAGGTTATTTGCTTATGAGTTGGCTCTACCTCCAGCATTTGAGAGAGTTTACCCTACCTTTCATGTATCCATATTAAGGAAGAATGTTCATAATCCTTCACATATGATCAGCTACGAGCCACTCAAAATTACTGAAGATTTAACTTATGTCGAGCAGCCAGTCTAGATTTTAGACCCTTGAGAGCAGAACTTAAGGAACAATACTATCAAATTAATAAAAGTTCTGTGAAGACACTATACCTTCGAGAAGGCAAATTGGGAGCTGGAATCAGAAATGTGGAAGCGGTACCAAATCTTTTTGAGCATGTGTGGTGATCCAAAGGACCAAATCTTCTAAGGGGGGAAGGATATAAGGTCTCATTCCAAGAAAATAATTAGAAATGTATTTGCATTTGCATTTTATTGAATAAATCTAATTTTTTTGCGTCGCACTGTGATAAAATTCCTTGATTTTCTTTTTATTTGTGATGCATGTTTCGATTTTTATGTTTATGATTTTAAGTAGAGGTCGAGTATATTAAAATTAGCATAAACTATGGAACATATTGGTGAACGAAAATGATCAGAATAAGGCAACAATAGAACTGAATTAGAGTTTGATATGAGACCCATAAAAGAAAAAGAAAAAGAAAAAAAAAAGAAAACGGAAAAATAAAATTAAATTGAAGACACCATGGCACATCATCACCCACCACATGGCACCCTTATGTTTGACACCTCACCATGTTTGGGGGAGACATGTTCCCAAATGACCCCAAAAAAAATTTTTTTTTAAACAACCCCAACCAAAAAAAATTTCCAGAAATAACCCAAATTTGTCACGTCTCCAAGACGCGACAACCCAAATTCCAGAGAGAGAGAGAAAGAAAGAGAGAGAGAAAGAGAAAGAGAGAGAGAGAGAGAGGGAGGGAGGGAAAGGAGTCCGCGAGGGGGAGGGAGAGAGGAGAGGAGAGCGGCGGGGGAGGGAGGAGCGCGGCGGAGGGGGCGGGGGGAAGGAGAGAGAGGGGAGGACCGCGGCGGGGTGCAGAGGGGGGAGGGAGGGAGAGAGAGGGGAGAGGGCCGCGGAGGGGGGAGGGAGAGAGAGAGGGAGGGCCGTGGGGGGCGGAGGGGGAGGAGAGAGACAGCGGAGGGGGGAGGGGGAAAGGGAGGGAGGGCCACTGGGGGGAGGGGGAGGAGAGAGACAGCGGAGGGGGGAGGGAGAGAGAGAGGGAGGGCCGCGGGGGGCGGAGGGGGGAGGGTGAGAGAGAGGGAGGGCCGCGGGTAGGCGGAGGGCCGCGGGGGGCGGAGGGGGGAGGGAGAGAAAGAGGGAGGGCCGCGGGGGGGGCGGAGGGCCACGGGGGGGCGCCCCCCCGCGGCCCTCCCCCCCGTGGCCCTCCCTCTCTCTCTCCCTCTCCCCTCTGCGGCCCTCTCCCCTCTCTCTATCCCTCCCTCCCCCCTCCGCACCCCGTCGCGGTCCTCCCCTCTCTCTCCTTCCCCCCGCCACCCCCCCGCCACCCCCCGCCGCGCTCCTCCCTCCCCCGCCGCTCTCCTCCCCTCTCTCCCTCCCTCTCTCTCTTTCTTTCTCTCTCTCTCTCTCTCTGAACTTTGGGTTGTCGTGTTTTGGAGACGCGACACAGTGTGTCGCGTCTCCAAAAATCGACAAATTTGGGTTATTTAGGGAAATTTTTTTGGGTCGGGGTTATTTTAATTTTTTTTTTTTTTTGTGGGTCATTTGGGAACATGTCTCTGTTTGGGGTCCTACATTCCACTTAGGTAAAGAGAGAGGGACGGAGAAATAGTTTATGACATAACTTTCTTCTTCCTAAAAATTTCTATTTTCGGATTCAATTCTCCTTTTCCAAAAGCCTACCCAAACCTCCATGAAAATCACTCTTTAAGCTTGAAATGAATTTCTTCCATCTATATATATATTAACCCTAGTCTTTGGGAAGCAAAGAGGGTCGTAGGAAACACAAAAAACAAGCTAGAAATCGAAAGAAGCTTGGAGAGGAAAGAAAGGAAACTCAAAGAAAAAAATTCTAAGTTTGAGGCAAGTACCATATTTGTATTATTTTTTTGATACCTAATAACCATGTTTAATATATTTTTAGATTGTTTGTGGTATTTAAATAAGGATGGAATGAAAAAGGAAATGAAAATCTCACTTTGAAACATCAAAAGATGGAAGCAAACCTAAATTTAACATTTTAAACAGCATGACCATACTCTGTTATTTATTTAATTTCTTTTTTTGCATAACTGCAAATTGAATAGAGTTTTCTTCTAAAGAACCTAAATTTCCATAACTTTAAAATGACATATGATTTAAAGAGTTTTGTAGAGAATTGAATTTTTTAGTGAATTTTTGAAATAGCATGATTTCTGCAGAAAAACTACATTGCTCACAGCATGACCATACGCTGTTCTTTATTAAACATCTTGCTTTGTATAATTGCAAATCAAGTGAGGTTTTCTTTTGAAGAAACTAGACTTTCATAACTTTAAAATAACATAAAATTCAAAGAGTTTATTGAGAAATGGATTTTTGGTGAATTTTCAAATTGTTACATTTTCTATAAAAAAAACCTTGTTTTTGCTTGTTTTTGTACTAAAATTTGCTTTAATTGTTAGCTGCCTTCTAGATAGAATTAGACTAACCTCTAAATATAAATATTGTAGTCTTGTGTCTTATCTTTAAATAGACATTAGAATTACCTCAATGCGATATGTGCAGAAGAAGTTATGTTAGTTTTTCCATAACTGTAAAACTTGTATTGTGAATTTTGGGTTTTAGCATTGTTTAATGTGACTTTCTTTGTGCAATTGGAATTGAAACATGATATTAATATAAATGTTGTAGCCCTAAGTCTTAATGTTGTGTGACAATTGGATTCATCTCTATCCAAACATTGGAGTATAAGATATGATAGTTTAATCAAAACTTGTTTGTATTGAAAACTCATTGAAATAGCTCAATGGAGTGCTATGAGTTGGTTAACTATAGGGATTGTATATTTGTGATATTTGGTTATAAATCTTATATAATCCTTATGATCAATTGGGATCTTTGTGAGTGTTATCTCATGTGAACATAAAGTAATATAAAGAGAAAGTGATACTATGATAATTTTTCTGAAAGCTTTGCGAAGCCTACGGGCGAAGTTTAAGGAGTACATTTAGTATATGGAGTTTCAAAAGTTTTATGAAGCTTGTGGGTGAAATTTAAGAAACTATGGATGTATTTCTTCTCTCTAAAAGGGTGGAATTAGAATCAGATGAATTGTTTAAGGTATCTAACCTAAAAAAATCTAGATTTCATTTAGGAATACTGAATTTTGGCTTACTCTTCCGGACCCTCATACACTAGCCTAGTTCGATATTCTATTCCTTTCTTTAAACATCAATTTCAAATTAGAACAATAAAGATAGAGAAGGATAATAAATCTAGAGTGATAATTATACTTATTTCTTTGGGATTGTTTGAGATAATGTGTATCTCTCTTATGTACTCTTCGATGTTACGCTATTAACTTGCTGATACAGATATTCATATGCCTAATTACTTGTTCTACATGCTATTAGTCCCCTGTGTACTTGCTCAACTTAAGCTGACCCCGATATCCTAATTTACAGGTGATCAAGGAGATGAGAGGGAATTGCAAGGTAAAGGTCTTTGAGTCGAGGGATTTCGATCCTTACTCATTTCTGACCCCCTTACATTGTTAAGGCATGTTATTCTTGTATTTTTTTATTTTGTACAAAATACCTGTTATATGTAAATGAATAGTTGAAGGTCAATGAGAGTCTTATATGTATAGTTTTGTTTATATTGTGATTATATACCATGATGTGTATTTGGATAGCTGTAAAAGCCATTAATAACTGTTTATTTGATATTAGAGATATTTTGTGTATTTTATCAGATTTTATATTAATCACAGGTATCTAAATAGTCACTAAATAGGTATAATTTTTCTGTTATTTTATTTAAAAATAACAACCAATTTATTTGTTTTAATATAAATCTCTTTCCACGTTATCATAAATAGGGAGTGTAACTATTGTGAGTGCAAATTTTGCATTTTAATTGTGCCAGTTGCTTATGCATGTCTGTTCCTATTTGTTAGATGGTGTAATGCCTGGATAGCGGGTCGTCACATATTGAGTGTTGTCGGGGAATCATGTCCCTTGTTAGTGAGGCATTTCTCCAATAGTGAGTTCCTTTGATAAACCATTTGGTAAAATGGGCCACTACTGCTTTACAGGAAGGTGGATTCCTTACTGATAACGATCCACGTTCGCTGGGTAGGTAGCTGATGTGTAAGATCCCATTCTTAGAAAATATTAAGATATGCATTTTTATTTACATTTTTACTTATCGTGTCTAAATTCATTTGCATCGCATTATGTCGCATGGTGATAAATTAGATGGGCTATGATTTAGATGCATTTGTGATACATATTTCAATTTTGTGTTGATGATTTTAAATAAAGATCCAATATATTAAAATTAGTATAGATTATAGAATATATTGACTTATGAAACAATCGAAAAAATGTAATAAGAGAACCAAATTAGGGATTGGTGTAGGACCCACAAAAGGAAAAAGAAAAGAAAAGAAAAATAAAAACAAAGGAAAATAAAAAATTAAAATTAAAATTAAAATTAAAATAATTTGGGATACTATGATATCTCATTACTTAACGCATGGCACAACCATGTTGACACATCAATCTAGTTGGGGGACCCACAAACCACTTGGGATAACAATGAAAGGAGGAAAGGAAGAGATTGTTCTTCACTTCACCACAATTCACGTTTTTCTTCTTCTCCTTCTAAGAACTCAACCATAACTCCATGAGAACAGCCCTTTAAGCTTAAATTCAGCAACCTCCATCCATATACTTAGTGTCCCAAACATAAAGAAGTGTATAAAAGCTGTGAAACAAGCTGAAAAACACATAATAAGCTAGGGATTTGGAGGAAGAACCACATAAGAGAGTAAGTTGATTCTCAAGCTTAAAAAGGAAAGTACCTTGCATGTGTTTATTGAATTAATACTTAATAATCATGTAGAACATATTTTGATATAATTGTGTAGCTAGAATTTGTAGGAAATGAATTAGGAAAGAGAGAATCCCGTTCTTGCGTGAAACCTCAGAAAATTGGTATGCTAGACAACCTGATGATGCCCTATTGTTTATCTAATATCTTTTTCTGCATAATTGCAAATTGAGTAGGGTTTTCTCCTAATGAAACTAGACTACTGTAGCTTTAAAAGGACATAGGATTCAAAGAGTTTCAAGGAGAATTGAATATTTGTTGAATTTTTGAAATAATATGTTCTCTGCAAAAAAACTGTTCTGTTCATAGCGCAACCATGCTTCACAAATCTTTTCGAATTAGAAACATGTGAAGTGTTTGAGGTGTCAAACCTAAAAAAAGAACTAGATTTCATTTAGAAATACCGAATTTTTGACTTGCTCTTCAGACCCTCATGCACTAGCTTGGTTCGACAGTCCATTCCTTTCTTTAAATGTTTGGAACAATGAAAATGAAAAAAGCATAATAGTTTTAAGTGTGGCAATTGAAATTGTACTTTTGAGTTAATGTGCATCCTTGATATACTTTGCTATGATTTCGATTCTTACATAGTGATGTTAATATCCTTGTGCTGGCTTACGTGCGTTGCTTGCTATTGGTTTCCCGTGTACTTACTCAACTTCTGTTAACCCCGATATCCTTGTTTTCAAGTGATCAGGGAGAAAAGAGGGAAACGCAGGGTAGAAGCCTTTGAGCAAAGGTTTCATTTCCTACTCTTTTCGTTCCAATTGTATTATTAGAGCATGTTGCTTCTACGTTTCCTTTGGATGTGTATGGGTAATTATATGTAAATGAATAGTTTGAGACCAATGAGAGCCTTATATGTATAGTTTTGGCCTATGTTGAGACTATATTCTACAGTATTTTATTGAATGGCCGGGAGAGCTATTAATGCCGTTTGTTTGATATTTCAAGTGAATTGAGTGTTTTATCAGATTTTATATTAATCTCAAGTGGTTAAATAGTCACTAACTAGGGGAGACTTTGCTGTTAAATTTTTTTTTGGAAACAATAAGCGATTTATTTTCTTTTGATATAAATCTCCTTCTGTATTATCACACATGGAGAGTGCGATTGTCACGAGTCCAGACATCATATTTTAATTGGGTTGATTACTTCCGCATTTGCATGTTTATCTCCTTTTGTTAAGGGGTGCAACGCCTGGATAGCGGGTCGTCACAGTTGGTATCAAAGCCAAAGGTTTTGGGTAATCTACACCTAGGATTTGTGACTATAGCTATAGGCTATTAGGTAGAGGATGGTTTATATCATGAGTGACGTTGTTTGTCATTTGTATGTATCAGGTCATTAGGATACGAATGGTTAAGACTAGGAAACAGAATGAAATATCTCCTGGGGTAGAGCATAGGGATGAGCAGAGGCAAGAGCCTCAATCTCAGGTGCTAGGCGACCAGAGGCCAGAAGGGGTAGGTTTGCAGCAGGCTTTAGCTGCCCTAATGGCTATGCTAGGTACTATCTCTAGAGACATTCGTAAACTGATAAAAAGACTGTCACAACCAATGATAGGTAGTGAGACTGCAGATGTCTCTCGAGCCACTCATACCACACCTACCTCTTCAACTATGTCAATTTTAGCAACTCTGGTGGTATCTGTTGGTTTTGAGTTGGATCGTGTTAGATGATGTAGAGATCAGAGAGCCACCGAGTTTGGAGAGGGACATGAAGACATGGGAAATGTATGCATGCCACGAGAGGATCGTCGATTCTAGAAACTGATGACTGAGTTTAGAAAAATGGAGCTGATGATATTTTTAGGGAGTGATGATCCTCAGTTACTGAGACTTGGATTGTAGAGATGCAGAGACTCTTTTCAGAGTTTATGGTTATAGAGGAATATAAGGTCAGATTGGCCACCCATTATCCGAAAGAGTTACGTATGACTGGTGGAGTTCAGAATTGAGACTCCAATATGGTAGTGACCTTCAGTATATCACTTGGGGTAATTTCACTCAAATCTTCCATGAGAGATATGTGCCACTTTTGTTAGAGATCAGAAGATGTCTGAATTTCTAAATTTGAGACAAGGCAATCAGAATGTTAGTCAGTATGAAGACCGTTTTGCTAGACTATTGGTATATGTCCCAGAGTTAATTGATACAGAAGAAAAGAGGGCAAAGAGGTTTAGAAAAGGATTGTGATCCTTCTTCCAGAAGTACCAGTAGCTTTGCCTTTTATAACTTATCGAAACTTAGTAAATAATGCTAAGGCTTTGGAGTTGGTCACTGAGCTTAGACAGGAGAGGTTATAAGGAAAAAGGCTAGCAGAAGTCCAAATTTCAAGCATGGAGAAGAAAAAGGAGAAGAAGAGGCATTTTGAACAAGGCGAAACTCCCGTAAAAGGTCATCGTATCCAATTTTTTGAAATCTTCATGTGGGGCCATGTGAGGGAGGAACGAGAATTTGCTTTGCATGTTTTCATTTGGGTCATTATGGTTTTCGTTGTCCTCTTAGACCCGGGCAGTTACAGTCTACTCCTTTACAGCATGTTCCACTACCCAGACCTTTACCGGCTCAGCGTGTAGTAGCCCTTCAAGTTCCATTGAGGCCGGGACCACCTAGACTAGCTTTACACCGCAGCCACAGTAGAGACGACCTCAAGGTATGCCACTAGGCCTAGGAGGTTAGGCTAGAGTTTATACAATCACTGCATAGGAGGCTCATACTTCACCCGATATGATTATAAGTAGAATGAAATTATTTTCATGTGATGTTCGTGTTTTGATTAATTCGGGAACCACACATTCATTCGTTTCATTTGTATTTATTATGCACTTGTCTTGTGAGTCTGAACCTCTAAAGCAATGGTTGTGGGTTGCTATCCCGCTTAGGGATAAGGTTTCTTGTTACTGAGATGTATAGGGGTTGTATTGTGAGTTTTCAAGGGCATGATTTTAGCATTAATTTGCTACCAACGCAATTATTAGATTTGGACGTAATTCTAGACATAGATTGGTTATCAGCTAATTATGCACTAGTTGATTCTCATCAAAAAATTGTTTACTTTTCACCACCAGGACAATCACAGATTTTCTTTATTGGTGATAGATTTATCTGAGCTCCAGTTGTGTCTTTCATCAAAGCGACTAAGATGTTATCCAAGGGTTGTCAAGGATGTTTAGTGTATGTCATTGAAGATAAGAAAGAGCAAACACAATCAGTTGACATACCAGTGGTTCAAGATTTTCTAGATGTATTTTCAGATGATTTGCCCGGATGGCCACCAGTTAGAGAGATAGAATTCCCTATTGATGTGGTGTCAGATACTATTCCTATTTCATTGGCTCCATATAGAATGGCACCAGTTGAGTTGAAAGAGTTGAAAACTCAGTTTTAAGAGCTGGTGGACAAGGGGTTTGTTCGTCCGAGTATTTCTCATTAGGGTACACCAGTTTTATTTGTAAAGAAGAAGGATGGTTCCTTGAGGTTATGCATTGATTACCGTAAATTGAATCAAGTGACCATTAAAAATGAATATCTCTTACCGAGAATTGATGATCTGTTTAATCAGTAGAGAGATGCTATAGTTTTCTCTAAACTGGATCTTAGATCCAGGTATCATTAGATTAGAGTTAAAGAGGAAGATATACCAAAGACGGCTTTCCGTACTCGATATGGTTATTATAAGTTTTTGGTTATGCAATTTGGGCTAACCAATGCTCCAGCAGTTTTTATGGACTTGATGAACCGTGTTTTCAGACCCTATCTGGATGATTTTATTGTGGTATTTATTGATGATGTTCTAGTGTATTCTAAGAATAGGGTTCAGTATGAACAGCATCTCCGCATAACTTTACAGACTTTGAGGACCGAGAAACTACATGGTAAACTAAGTAAATGTGAATTCTGGCTCAGTGAAGTAGTTTTCTTGGGTCACATTGTCTCCAGTAAAGGGCATTCTGTAGACCCGAAGAAGATTGAAGCTATTGTTAACTAGTCCTCACCTTCTACAATTACGGAGGTCCGTAGTTTTCTAGGTTTGGCAGATTATTACCGTAAATTTATTAAGGATTTCTCTTCGATAGCTGCTCCACTTACGAGATCGACTCATAAGATTGCATCCTTTAGGTGGGATGAACAATGCAAGACCAGTTTTTGGACTCTAAAAGATAAGTTTGTATCAGCTCCAGTACTAACATTACAGGTTAGTGGACATGGATATATGATTTTTAGTGATGCATTCAAGATCGGTTTGGGTTGTGTATTGATGCAGGGACAGAATGTGATAGTCTATGCTTCTAGACAGTTGAAACCTCATGAAGCAAATTATCCCACCCATGATCCGGAGCTTGAAGCTATTATATGCGCTTTGAAGATTTGGAGACATTACCTCTACGGTGAGTACTACGAGATTTTCACTGATCATCAGAGTCTTAAATACTTATTTACCCAGAAAGAGTTGAATTTAAGATAACGCAGATGGCTTAAACTATTGAAAGATTATGATGTTACTATTCAATATCAACCCGCAAAGCAAATGTTGTAACAGATGCCCTCAGTCAAAAATTTACTATTCCAATAGCAGCTCTACGAGTAAGAGAACATCAGATGATAGTTGAATTTAAGAAATTGAGAATTAATACTGAGGTAACCAGCTAAAGGTCTCTTTTGGCTCAGTTTATTGTCCAACTAAATCTATCTGATTGTATTCGGGTGGCTTAACAGGTTAATGAAGCAACAATTAAGCTTAGGGAAGATGTTCTTAAAGGGGGAAGCCTAAATTCAATATATACAATGAAACAGTTAGATTTCAAGACAGGTTAATAGTTCTGGAAGCTCAAGGATTACAGAGATTGATTTTGGAGGAAGAACATAACTTAGCCTTTTCTATTCATCCAAGATCCACCTAGATGTATAAGGATTTACTTCAATCCTTTTGGTGGTCTAGTATGAAGAGAGACGTTGTAGAGTTTGTTCATAGATGCTTGACATGTCAACAAATAAAGGCTGAACACCAGAGACCTGGTGGACTACTTAAGCCACTCCCTATTCCTGAATAGAAATTAGAGCATATCACCATAGATTTTGTCTCAAGGTTACCTAAAACTCTTAGAGGACTTGATGCTATATGCGTAATAATGGATCAGCTCACCAAATCAGTTCACTTTCTCCCTATTGCGGTGACTTATTCCATGGTAAAGTTAGCTAAATTGTACATTGACGAAATCATGAGATTGCATGCATACCAGTATCAATTGTTTCTGATAAAGATCCGAGATTTGTTTCTCGATTTTGGCAGAGCTTTCAGTTCAGGTTGGGAACTAAACTTAATTTCTCCACGGCATATCATCCTCAGACAAACAATCAATCAAAGAGGACTATACAAACTCTAGAAGATATGTTGAGAGCTTTATTTTAGAACTCTGTGGTAGTTGGGCTGAACATTTAATGTTACTGGGGTTTGTTTATAACAACAGCTATCACTCAAGTATTGGTATGGCACCGTTTGAAGTATTATATGGGAAGAAATGTAGGACTCCTCTTTGTTGGAATGAAGTGGGAGAGAAGCAGCTATTTCAGTCCAAAACAGGGTCTGCTTATCTACAAGAAACCATGGAGAAAGTCTGAGCCATTCGAGAAAAGCTTAGAACAGCTCAATCTCGCCAGAAAAGTTATGCGGATCAGAGATGCAGAGATTTCGAATTTGAGGTAGGGGACAAAGTTTTTCTAAAAGTCTCTCCATCAAAGGAGTTGTGAGATTTGGGAAGAAAAAGGGAAATCTCTGCCCCAGATTTGTTGGTCCTTTTGAGATTATTGGGAGAGTTAGGTTATCTGCTTATGAGTTGGCTCCACCTCCAACAGTGGAGGGAGTTTACCCGACCTTTCATGTTTCCATATTAAGGAAGTATGTCCATGACCCTTCACATGTAATCAACTATGAGCCTTACCAAATTACAGAAAATTTAACTTACGTTGAGTAGTCAATCCAGATTCTAGACTCTCGAGAACAGAACTTAAGGAACGTGATCATCAAATTGATAGAAGTTTTGTGGAGATACTATACCTCTGAGGATTCATCTTAGGAGCTAGAATCATAAATGAGGAAACGATATCCATATCTTTTTTAGCCTAAGCTATGATCCGGAGGACTGGATCTTTTAAGGGAGAAGGATGTAAGATCACATTCTTAGAAAATATTAAGACATGCATTTTTGTTTACAATTTTACTTATCATGCCTAAATTCGTTTGCATCACATTATGCTGGATGGTGATAAATTAGATGCGCTATGATTTTAGATACATTTGCAATACAAGTTTCGATTTTTGTGTTGATAATTTTAAATAGAGATCCAGTATATTAAAATTAGTATAGTTTATGGAACATATTGACTTATGGACCGATCGGAAAAATATAATAAGAGAACCAAATTAGGGATTGGTGTGGGACCCACAAAAGGAAAAAGAAAAGAAAAGAAAAAAATTAAAATAAGTTGGGACACTATGATATCTCATTACTTACTACATGGCACAACCATGTTGACACATCAACCTAGTTGGCGGACCCACAAACCACTTGGGATAACAATGAAAAGAGGAAACGAAGAGATTGTTCTTCACTTCACCACAATTCACGTTTTTCTTCTTCTCCTTCTAAGAACTCAACCCTAACTCCATGAGAATAGTCTTTTAAGCTTAAATTCAGCAGCCTCCATCCATATACTTAGTGTCCCAAACATAAAGAAGTGTAGAAAACCTGTAAAACAAGCTAAAAAACACATAAGGAGCTAGGGATTTGGAGGAAGAACCACATAAGAGAGCAAGTTGATTCTCAAGCTTAAAAAGGCAAGTACCTTGCATGTGTTTGTTGAATTGATACTTAATAATCATGTAGAATATATTTCGATATAATTGTGTCACTGGAATTTGGAGGGAATGAATTAGGGAAGAGAGAATCTCATTCTTGTATGAAACCCTAGAAGATTGGTGTGCTGGACAACCTGACGATGCTCTATTGTTTATTCAATATCTTTTTCTACACAACTACAAATTGAGTACGGTTTTCTCCCAATGAAAATATATTGCGGTAGCTTTAAAAGGACATAGGCTTCAAAGAATTTCAAGGAGAATTGAATATTTGGTGAATTTTTGAAATAGTATGTTCTCTACAGAAAAACTATTCTGTTCACACACGACCATGCTTTGTTCCTTGTCAAATATCTTTCTTGGCACAACTGTAAATATATCACACCGATACCTCTGTATACTCACCATTGTACTCATTTTCATTTTATATATGATATTACTCATCTTTTTATATAGAAAATCCTCAAGGAAATTTTTCACTAAAAACCACTCCCGAAAAATTTTCGGCCCAAATTGCCGAAAATTAAAAATTTCCAAAATAACCACCGATGATCCAATAATAATTAGGATGACTCTAGAGTATATAAAAACTTCAAATTTGGGTAGATTTCACTTCGTAAAGTTAAATCGTAAATTTTCAAAAATTTGCTGGTAAAACCCTAGCCGAATCGGATGTGACTCGGCAAAACTAAACGTTCACATTTTGACGTGGAATAAATGTAGTGAGTGGATAATTAGGACCCTTGATTTGATTTGGGATTAGAATATTAACCATAGGATAAAAATGAAGTAAGAGAATGAATTTTTTTTTTGTTGACACAAAATAATCCAATGGTGAGAAATAATCCTAGGAATGATCAATGGTTAAGATAAAATTTATTTGACAGGTGTTCTTCTTCAAAAACATGAACAACAAGGGAGAGTAGAATGGGAGAGTGTGTTAGACGAATGGGGAGGAGGAGTGAAGTGATTGTTTGACTTTTGAAGAGATTTTCTTGGCTTTGAGAAGAAAAATCTAATTGTGGAGATTTAATAGAAGTTAGGTGAATAAATTTGGACAATTGGATTTAGTTAGTGGGAGACAAGGAGACTATTCATTGAATGATAATGTATGAGCTTCCTTGACAACAAACCAATGGTAAGGATTAACTTAGGATTTGATCAAAAATTTGGAGCCATTGGATCTTGGTAGTCGGGGGAAACATGCAATTTATGAGAGAGTTGAGTGTAGTATGAGAAAAGTTTGGTTCTTGTATGAGAGTATGGCCAAAATATGGGAGAGAGAAAGGGAGTGCACATGGTTATCACCAAATAAATCCAAATAAGCAAACATTTAGTTTTCTTCCTTCCAAAACCGTGAGAAGTGTTCAAGAAAGCAAGAACTCTCTTCCTCCATTGTTCTCTCAAAAACCGTGAACTCTCTCTTGAAGAACAAGATTTCTTCAAACACCACTCCAATATTTTCATATAGATCATCTTCTCTCAATCCCTAGAACAACAAATCCAAAAACTAGAACCAAAGGAGAAGTCTAGCTTTGTGAACCAAAAGGAGAGCCATGAGCTTCAAGTGGAAGAGATCTATGGTTTCTTCAAGTTTCATTCCACATCTCTAGGTAAGAAAGTTCTCTCTTTGTCTCTAGTATAACATATGTTGATTTGGAACCAAAAAGGAGAAAGGTAACATGGTGAATTTTATGTGACCGTAAGCTAGGAGCAAGGAGTAAAAGAAAGATCTTTGGAGAGAAGTCTTGATTGAGCTTGAAACATCACAATCTAAGGTATAAAAAAATTTATGCACTTGCTAAAATTTAAAGAACCATGTGTGAATGCTTCATACATTGTGTTTTAACATGATTTCATAGCTTAGAGTTTAGAGGAAATTCAATAAAACTTGAGAAAAAGGGTGTAGAATTTGTATGTGTTTGGCCAAGAAATAGGAGGAGAAAAACTTCATTCTACCCTGTTTTCAGTAAAGGATTCCCCTGAGATTTGAGATATCTTCCCGATGGAATCTAACCAAATGCTAAACACAAACGTTGTAGTTCTAGGTCTTATCTTTCCAACACGATAAGAATCACCTATATCTGATTTCTATATCAAAAGTTATGGAAATTGTTCTGAGACTGTGCAGAGTATTCCTCTGTTTCCGGCCATATATTAGCAAAATTTTCAGTAGCTGATTTTGATCCTCTTCTAGACATAATTGAGAGAAACGCCAAATACAAAGGTTGTAGGTCTCTATCTCATCTTTAACATATTCAAATTTCACCTAAAGTAGAGTAGTGTGCCAAAAGTTATAGCACTTTCACTGAGATAGGATAGAACTAGAGTTTGGAACAAAATGGTGACAAAGTTTTGAATTTCTAAAATTTTGTGTTTAGAATCAGAGAAAATGCTCAAATTGAAAATTATAGTATTGTCTCTTATCTTTCATATGGAACCAGAATTAATCAATGTAGAGTTATATGTTAGGAGATATGAGAAAACTACTGAAACTGTGTAAATTGAGTTATAAAAATCCGAACTAGAGCAAATATAAAAATTTATAAATTCATACAGTGAGAAGCAGAAGATAAGTTAAACATGAAAAATGTAGGTAAATGTCTTAGCATTCAGATGCAATTTGAATCATTCAATTTCGAGGTATATAGAAAACGTTATAGCATTTTTCCTAAGACTGCGCAAGTGTAAAAATTTAGAATTTGAAAATTTATAAATGTTTGGATTTGAACCACTAAGGCGAATTTGTATTGGGCCCAAGTCCAATCAGAAATTTAAAGTCTAGCAATCCAAGACCCCATGCAAATATGTATTTGAGCCGATCCAAAATATAAAATCTTAGTATTGGATCCAATTCCAATTAGAACTTTAAAATCCAACAACCCAAGGCCCATAATGAGATATGTGACCCAAAAATCAAAAAAAAAAATTGTGAAAGTCTTGTAAAAAAATAAAGAAATTTACACATGTGTATATTATTGCTTTAGGGGCAGATTATTATTCTACACAAGAGGAGCGACTTGGTTGAGCTCGAGATTCATAAGGGAGTGGCGTACCCTTCCCATATAAGCGAGTGGGATTTACGATACCATATTGTTAATATCAAACCATATTTTATCATAGTCAGAAATGTCATTATTTATCCGTGTGAAAAATGTATTGTTAAAGACTTTGATAAATGTTTTGTGATAAGTGGAGTGTCTAAAAAAATGAGTTGATAATATGCATCCATGTGAATTAAAATGATATCGTGCCGTGTTTTGAAATTCTGAAATATGATTTTTGATATAACTATGCATCTTGGTACGTTTGATTGATACTGATTTGGCATTTACACTGAGAGTCCACGGAAATTGATGGATATGATATAGTTCCTAGGGGACAGTCGTACCTACGGGTACGTTTGTCGAGGTGCCCCATGTGTGTCCGGATAGCCTTCTGCAGGAGGTATCCCACATACGATGCGTACCACATGGGTTGGACCCATAGGTGGTTTTATAGATTACAGACTAGCCCAATTGAATCAAAAGAGGAGGGCCGCCAGCATAAACGGTTTAGCACTGAGGGAGACTCATGGCCAAGACCGAGATAGAGAGCAAATTATGAAAATACTTGCATATGAAAGACCCTCGGTGCGCCTGTCATTGATCATGGTTGACCCTCCCGGGAATGATTTTCTGGCTAGCTTTGTCGCTTTCTAAAAGTGATTGAATGCATATGAATAATTTGATGTGTATGCATAGAATATAACATGTTGTTTGAAAATTCCATGAAAAATCTAAAAATATATCTGTTATACTGATTTTGACACTCCATTGCTCACCACACGTATTAATTTCATAATATCCACCTCTTACTGAGTATTTCCAAATACTCACCCTACTCCTGAAATTATTACAGAGATATACTGAATAGAGGTACACATCAAGAAAATTTTAACGCACTTGGTTTATCAGAGACTTAGACACGATACTTTTCCATCTTCCGCTGAATATATAAATATATATATGAGAATTTTAGATTGACCATGTATGGTATGACTATATTCATGTTATGAATTGAGACTCTCATTCTGATTTGCATACTCGTATATTGTTAATTGTGAATGTTTACTTAGGAAAATGCATTTTGAAATATTATGTTTTAATAGCCTTATGTTACCTCGGGATATGTGTCGCATTATGGGCAGTATACGAGGGAACGGGTGACTGTTCACTGTCTCAAATCGAGAATCAGGGCGTGACAGTTTTGTTAGTATCAGAGACTAGGTTGAGAGAAATGTTTTATGAAAAGAATTTTGAAAATATTCCCAAGTAAATTTTTAAAAATCCTCAATACATATGAGAGTTTCTTTACAGTCATGAGATCCCGATACATGGTTTTAGGCATATGAGTTCCTTTATTTTTAGGGGGTTAGATACAGTTCGTATCTAACCTAGCATACTTTGCCATCGGTTCTTAAACCAATTATTTCATTCATTTTAGGGGGTTAGTTACTTCGTAACTAACCACAATTCTTGAATCATGCCTAATGAAAAATTTTCCTTTATAGAACTATGACGACTAGGCAGGGTACTAGATTTGTGCCTCCTGAACCACCTAGAGTACCTGAAAATACATCCTCATCACGCACGCCCCCTCCAGCGCCTTCGTAGCTGGCTACTATAGCTGCGGTCGCACAACCACCATTTGATGCATTTAAACAATGGTACGAGTGGTATAGCACTTATGGGATTCAGATGCCACTCCCACCGCCACCAATGGCTGTGCCGACTCTTACAACAGCGCCTACTCCTATGGCACCGGGCCGATCCTACTTCAATATATGGTCCAAGTGACACCACATCATCCACACTTCGGCATATCCATGAGCTAACTGAATTGGTCAAGGAAGCTCGACAATTGGGATGTACAAACTTTTCTAGACTCAGTGATGTCACTACGGCTAAACACTGGGTCAACCGAACATGCCAGATTCTGACGGATCTAGGTCTGAGTGAGGAGTATAGACTACGAGTAGCAGAGAGACTACTTGATAGAGATGCCCTCACTTGGTGGGAGGCAATTTATGATGATGCCACCGAGCCTTTACGGTGGAAGGACTTCTTGTGGGAGTTCAATCGGAGATATTTCACAAAATTTCAGCAGGACTATAAGAGGATGGAGTTCCTCCACCTACATTAGGGGACCAGACCAGTTACTGAGTATGAGGCTGAGTTGAGGAGATTGACTGCCTTTGTTCCTAATTTGGCTATGCCTAAGCAGATAAGGTTCAAGTTTGAGGACAGCCTCAACTTGAACATGCGGAAGTACATGATAGTCACATCTAGCCTCTCCCTCTAGGAGATTATTGATTCAGCCCACCGTGTAGAGGAGATTGTATGGGCAGAAAGTAGGCACAGGAAGAGCAGAGATCAGAAAAAGAAGAGGGTCGGATCTTATACGGGCCAGAGCTCGAAGAGAAGTAGGAGTTTTGGCTCCCACCGAGGCCCCTCTGAGGTCAGGATCGTGAGCTTAGACAGGGATCACATTCCCAGGGATTCGTAACACCAGCCCCCAGTGCCACGAGCTATTATATAGTGCAGAGACACCTTCTCTGTTAGAACGGCAGAAGACATCATTCTGGCAATGTACAGTACCTGTCAAATGCTTCCAGTGTCGGAAGCATGGGCACTATCATCAAGTTTGCCCAGACCTTGACGGGAAAGGTCAGACAGGTCAGAGTCACCCAGCTATCCAGCAGGTAGGACTATCGAAGGCACCTGCGCATTCAGTCCCTATTGCTCCACAGATAGTCGCTAGGAGCAATACTGTACCAGTTCCTTCACGACAACAGCCTAGGGCATAGGCCCGAGTCTATGCCATGATACAAGAGGATGCTCAAGCTAACCCAGACATGATCATGGGTAACCCTCCCTTAGATCCCTCTATATAGGATCTTTTATTTTACACTCCTTTTGAAATCACGATGTATCGTGATGACTATGTATTTCCATGACAAGTCAAGGCCTTAGAGGCCTAACTCTTTTGATATATCAATATTCGTAGTGTCTTCATAACTGATTTCTTTTAAATTTCTCGTCGTTAGGTACCATGAAAATCTTTGGAATCGATGTCCGTGTTCTAATAGACACTGGGTCAAATTATTTATTTGTGAGCATGTCTTTCGCTTAACAGTTGGATCAACAGCTCTCACCATTGATTGAAGAGCTGATGGTTATCACGCCCCTGGGAGAATGTTTGATTCGTAATTCGGTATATCGAGACTATGAAGTCTCGATCGAGGAGATGGTATTAGAAGTAGATCTGATTCCCCTCGACATGACCGATTTTGATGCCATATTTGGGATGGACTGGTTGAGTCTTCACTCGGCTTCCGTTGATTGCTTCACCAAGGAGATAGAGTTTCGGAGTTCGGGACAGCCACCACTGACTTTTGTAGGAAAAAGACTGATACTACCCCATTGTATAGTGTCAGTGATGGAAGCCAGATGAATGGTGTGCCGAGGATGTATGACATATCTGGCCTATGTGATAGACACTGTCGTAGAAGGACCGAAACTTGATGAGATCCCAATAGTGCAGGAGTTTTCCAATGCTTTTCCTGAGGAACTACCTGGGTTACCACAAACCTGGGAGCTCAACTTTGAGATTGATTTGGCTCTGGTAACTACTCCTATTTCAATTTTGTCCTATCGAATAGCGCCAGCTGAGCTGAAAGAGCTCAAAATTCAGCTACAGGAGTTGTTGGATAAGGGTTTCACACGTCCAAACACTTCACTTTGGGGTGCTTCGGTTTTATTTATGAAGAAGAAGGATGGTACATTTAGGATTTGTGTGGATTACAGACAACTGAACAAAATAACTATCAAGAATAGGTACCCATTGTCTCGAATTGATGACCTCTTTGACCAACTTCAAGGTGCCAGGGTTTTCAAAAAAATTGATCTCAGATCAGGTTATCATCAGCTACGGATCATGGCTGAAGATGTGTCCAATACTGCGTTCCATACCTGATACGATCATTTCGAGTTTCTGGTCATGTCATTTGGATTGACTAATGCCCCAGCTGCATACATGGATTTGATGAATCGGGTTTTCCATGATTATTTAGATCGTTTTGTCATCATATTTATTGATGACATTTACATATACTCGCGGAGTGATGAGGAGTATTCTCAACACCTTTGGGTTGTCCTACAGATACTTCGTGAGAGACAATTATACGCCAAATTCTCCAAGTATGAATTTTGGCTAGGGTAGTTAGGATTTCTAAGGCATATCGTTTCTACGGAAGGTATTTTTGTTGATCCACAAAAAGTTAAGGTAATATTGAGATGGGAGTAGCCGCAGACTGTTACAGAGATCCAGAGTTTCCTTGGCTTGGCAAGTTATTATCGAAAATTTGTAGAGTGATTCTCACGGATCGCTGCTCCATTGTCTAACTTGACACGGAAGGAAATCAAGTTTGTTTGGGATGACCGTTGTGAAGCGAGCTTTCAGGAGCTCAAACAGCGGTTGACGTCTGTACCAATCTTAGCCCTTCCCACTAGTAATCGGGAGTACGTTGTGCATAGTAATGCCAGCCAACAGGGATTGGGTTGTGTTCTGATGCAAGAAGGCAGGGTCATTGCATACGCCTCTCGATAGTTGAAGAGACATGAGTTGAACTACCCGACCCATGATCTTGAGTTAGCAGCCATAGTTTTTGCGTTGAAGATATGATGACATTATTTGTATGGGGTGACATGTAGAGTATATACAGACCATAAAAGTCTGAAATATCTATTCACTCAGAGGGAGCTAAATCTGAGGCAGAGGATATGGTTGTAGCTCCTGAAGGATTATGACCTTATCGTTGATTACCATCCAAACAAGGCCAATATGGTTGCGGACGCCTTGAGCCACAAGTCATCATCTCTTCACAATCAATCGAGAGTACATATCTCTCCTGTTTGGTAGGACTCCATGCGTTGGGAGTCAACTTGGCTAACGATGATCAAGGTATACTACTAGCCAGTTTTGAGGTGAGGCCGACTGTGCTTGATCGTATTAGAGAGTTTTAGGAGATAATATGGAGCTCCGGAGTATTATTAAGAAGGTCCATAGAGGAGACCGCGGAGATTTCTGAGTCTAAGATGATAGACTTTGTAGTATTCCGAGAGCAGGTTTGCATTCTCGCTGACAGCGATCTCCGAAGGGCCATACTAGAAGAGGCACACTCCTCCGCTTATGCTATGCATCCGGGTGGTACGAAGATGTATCGGACTATCCAAGGGAGTTATTGGTGGGCCGAGATGAAGCGGGAGATCATAGAATTTATGGCTAGATGCTTGGTATGTCAGCAAGTGAAGGCCGAGTATCAATGACCGGCTGGTCCATTGCAGCCACTTCCCATTCCTAAGTGGAAATAGAAACACATTACCATAGATTTTGTAACGGGGTTACCACGGACTTCAGCATGATATGATACTATCTGGGTGATTGTTGATAGACTCACCAAGTTTGCTCATTTTGTCCCTGTTCGCAGCGACTATTGTTTAAAGAATTTAGCCCGCCTCTACATTGACACGATAGTCAGGCTCCATGGGATTCCTGTGTCGATAGTGTCAGACAGAGATCTCATATTCACTTCTCGATTTTGGCCAAGACTATAGGAGACTTTAGGCACTAAACTGAATTTTAGCATAACCTACCACTCGCAAACCGATGGTCAGTCAGCGAGGACTATCCAAACTCTAGAGGACATGCTGAGGACATGTGTTATAGATTTTTAGGATAGTTGGAATCGGCATCTTCCATTTGTGGAGTTTGTATACAATAACAACTATCAAGTCAGTATTGGGATGCAACTATATGAGGCCTTGTATGGGAGAAAATGTTGTACCCCGTTGTGCTGGGACTAGGTAGGAGAGAGACGACTCACTAGCGTCGAACTTGTTGAGGAGACTAGAAAGAAGGTGAAAATCATCTGTGCGCAGATGAAGGCCGCTCAAGATAGACAGAAAGCCTATGTTGATAGGAGGCGGCGACCTCTTGAGTTCAAGGAGGGAGATATGGTTTTCTTATGGGTATCTCCTTGGAAAGGAGTCATTCGATTCAGGCAGTGGGATAAGCTGAACCCTAGGTATATTGAATATTTCCGCATCTTGAAGAGGGTCGGAAATGTAGCATGAAGACTAGAGCTGCCAGATGAGCTTTCATGTATACATGACGTCTTTCATGTCTCGATACTTAGAAAATACTTATCTAATCCTTCTCATGTTCTAAAACCTCTGCCTATTGAGCTGCGTGAGGATTTAAGTCTTCCGGTCCAGCCCGTGACTATCCTTGATCGACATATCAGCAAGCTACGTAGCAAAGAAGTTCCTCTAGTCTAAGTTTTGTGGAGAAGTGACCAGGTCGAGGAGGAGATATCGAAGCCTAAGTAGGCCATGAGGAGACAGTACCCTCATCTTTTCTCTGTATAGTTTACTTTTAGTTTTGAGGATGAAGCTTATTTTTAGGGGTTTAAAAAATATAACTCCGACATCTCGGTGTACTCACCATTGTACTCATCTTCATTTTATATATGACATTGCTCATGTTTCTATATAGAAAATCCTCAAGAAAATTTTTCACTAAAAACTACTCCCGAAAAATTTTCGGCTCAAATCACCGGAAATTAAAAATTTTTAAAATGACCACCGATGATCCAATAATAATGAGGATGACTCTAGAGTGCATAAAAATCTTAAATTTTGGTAGATTTCATTTCGTAGAGCTAAATTGTAAATTTTCATAAATTTGCCGGTAAAACGTCAATCGGGTTGGATGTGGCCCGGCAAATCTAAACGACCACATTTTGACTCGGGATAAATTAAATTAGGCTTAATACGAGATTTTGGGTCTAATTTTAAATTATAAAAATTTTTAGGGTCAAAATGTAATTTCATAAGTCAAGGAATTTATTTGATATTAATAAGAACTTAGAAAAAATAAATGTAGTGAGTGGATAATTAGGACCCTTGATTTGATTTGGGATTAGAATATTAACCATAGGATAAAAATGAAGTGAGAGAAAATTATTTTTTTTGGTTGACACAAAATAATCCAATGGTAAGAAATAATTCTAGGAATAATCAATGGTTGAGATAAAATTTATTTGGCAAGTGTTCTTCAAAAACGTGAACAACAAGGGAGAGTAGAATGGGAGAGTGTGTTGGATGAATGGGGAGAAGGAGTGAAGTAATTGTTTGACTTTTGAAGAGATTTTGTTGGCTTTGAGAAGAAAAATCTAATGGTGGAGATTTAATGGAAGTTAGGTGAATAAATTTGGACCATTGGATTTAGTTAGTGGGAGACAATGAGACTATTCATTGAATGATAGAGTATGGGCTTCCTTGACAACAAACCAATGGTATGGATTAACTTAGGATTGGATCAAAAATTTGGAGACATTGGATCTTGGTAGTTGGGGGAAACATGAAATTTATGAGGGAGTTGAGTGTAGTTTGAGAAAAGTGTGGTTTTTGTGTGAGAATATGGCCAAAACATGGGAGAGAGAAAGGGAGTGCACATGGTTATCACCAAATAAATCCAAATAAGCAAACATTTAGTTTTCTTCCTTCCAAAACATTGAGAAGTGTTCAAGAAAGCAAGAACTCTCTTCCTCCATTGTTCTCTCAAAAACCGTGAACCCTCTCTTGAAGAAGAACAAGATTTCTTCAAATACTACGCCAATATTTTCACATAGATCATCTTCTCTCAAGCCCTAGAACAACATATCTAAAAACTAGAACCATAGGAGAAGTCTAGCTTAGTGAACCAAGAGGAGAACCGTGAGCTTCAAGTGGAAGAGATCTATGGTTTCTTCAAGTTTCATTCCACCTCTCTAGGTAAGAAAGTTCTCTCTTTGTCTCTAGTATAACATATGTTGATTTGGAACCAAAAAGGAGAAAGCTAACATGGTGAATCTTATGTGACTGTGAGCTAGGAGCAAGGAGTAAAAGAGAGATCTTTGGAGAGAAGTCTTGATTGAGCTTGAAACATCACAATCTAAGGTATAAAAAATTTTCTGCACTTGCTGAAATTTAAAGAACCATGTGTGAATGCTTCATACATTGTGTTTTAACATGATTTCATAGCTTATAGTTTAGAGAAAATCCAATAGAACTTGAGAAAAAGTGTGCAGAATTTGGATGTATTTGGCCAAGAAATAGGAGGAGAAAAACTCCATTCTACCCTGTTTTCAACAGAGAAATCCCCTGAGATTTGAGATAGCTTCCCAACTGAAAATCTGTATTCAAATTCTTTTAATAAATATCATAGACCTAGAGAAACCATCTTTCATTTAACATTACCCTCAATTTCATTATTATAAAAACGTTAGGCCTTAATCTCCAAGCTTAATCCTTTCAATTTCAACATAATAATTCAAAAATATCATAAAGTAACTCAAATCAAGTTAAGAGGAGAAGATTATCTTAAATAAAGTCACCAATTTCATTTTCAAGTCAAGTTACACCACTAAACTTTTCATCTCTACAAAATTCTAAATTTCAACATAAATTGCATTTTCATGCAAGAATAACTCAATTATAAGTTAAGAGAGAAAATTTATCTCTATTGGGACCACTAACTTCATCCCTTGTTGAATTACACTAAAATCTTGAGTTATTCTCTCTCTAAAAAACTCACTTCTCTTACTAGATCCAACCCCCATTGGGTTTTATTGGGAGTTTTAGAAGCCTCAATATGTGGGTTTTTCCTTGATCTTGGTTGCTCTTGAAGAGACCGAAGAAAGAGGGAGAAAGAAAGTGAGCCAAGTGGGAGAGAGTGAGAGAGTGAGAGTGAGGGGGTTCTTGGGTAAAAAGGAGAGAAAGTGGGTAAGGAAGAGAGAGAGTGGAAATAAAAATAAAAATAGGGGAAATGGGTTTTTGACTTTTCTTCTCTTCTCTCTATTTTCTTGTTTTTGTCTTTTTTCGTTTTTCACATTTGTACTCCCCCCTCCCCTAGGCCTATAAATAGCTATGTACTCCCCAATTCAATCAATGAATGGATAAGTAAATTACATATCCTTTTCTTACTTTGAAAGAGTATCTATTTTTAGGAGGTTAAGGCCGCCTAATGCCACTTTATGTTGCGCACTATATAAAAGATCCCTATGGTAAGCGTAGTAGGCTCACGGTTCTACTCTAGAACCATATCCAATCCAGCCACAAGCAACTTGCTCGTGCTACAACCTATTTTGCATGTGCCATAGGCCATCCAGCCCCATCTCCAAGCATTCTACCCGTGCTATAGGCCATCCTACCTAAACACTGAGCCACCCTCACTTGTTAATGGCCATCCTACCTAACCACCAAGCCACAGCCCATTCCCCTACCAAGGCACCAAGCCACCCTTCCTTTGCATAACATAAGTGCTACAAAGGAAGTACATTCGAAACCCTTAACCCCCAACCATCCCACACAAACCTAGCCATTTGCCCAACCAAGTGGTGCTCCTAGCATACCCCTATACCCAGGTTCTACATTGGCACTTTCATTGAGAGCGTTTGCTTAACCTACTTTTCACTTTTCACTTTTCACTGAGAGGAAGTGATGGTCATCTCCACATTTCATTGAGAAAGCCCTATTGAGAGGCATTTCATAGAGAGTCTAACATCCATTCCACCATTTTTTTGCCTATATACTATCCAAATCCATTCTCCTCCATGCCCAAAAATGTCCCCACTTATAGAGAGAGGCTTGAAACTCTTGACACTCAATAAGAAGCCAACCACAAATTTAAACAAGAAACCAATCAGCGTTTTACTCTTCTAAAGCAAGGCTTGGCCACCATCATTACCATGCCTCAAGGCATGCAAGCCACCAAGCTAAGCCCACGGCCCAAAGCAAGTCTACATCCTATGGCTCAAAGCGATCAGCTCCAATGCCAAATCCACAGGCCCAATAGGAGACAATACCCAACCCAAAGGAACTAGTTGCAAGGCCTAGACCCCAAGCTTGAAAGGAGCCCACATTTGGCAGCTCAGAAGAATGAGAAATCGTAGGCAATACAACCCAGCTTAAAAGGAAGTATGAATCATTGGAAATTCCAAGTAATTTCGATCCCCCTCAGCCCAAGGAAAATTTTGAAATTGGAGAATAGGTATACCTCTATTATATCCACACAAAGAAAAGAGACCTCAAGAGGGCCATCATGCAACTCAAAGTTCAATATAATGGTCCCTACTCTATTGTGACCAAGTACGAAGATATAGCATATAAGCTCTACCTTCCTTCCAAACCCCAAGTGAATCCTGATTTCCATTGGAAATGGTTGAAGAGGCGTGTAACGAATCCCTCACACATGACCACGACCATGCTAGAAATGGATAAAATCAGGAACATAGTCCTTGTGCTTGAGGACATCATTGGCACCCACATGACTCGCCAATATGATTAGACCCGCTATGAAGTGTTGGTCAAATGGAAAGACCTAAGTCCCGAAGATCTGACATGGGAAGATTTTTGGATGACGGTCCGCTGCAATCCAACTTCAACCTTGAGGACAAGGTCGATTTTCAATAGGGAAGTCTATAGTGAACCCCAAAATGGTCATGACCCAGTACATAGATAATAGGAAGGACAACACGGGCATAAGCACTAAGCGACATGCCCACAAACCCAAGTATTAGACTGAGGAATGCAAAGCCTATGTAGCCTAACAGGACTGCTCAGGCAGAATAATCTCCAAACGCCCAGCACCCTAGAGCCCAGTGCCATAGCACTAGCTCCCAGTGCCTAGTGCCATAGTGCGAAGTGCCCAAGAGTGCCCAACCATCATAGTACCCAAGCACCCAAACCTATATATAGGCAATGGAAATAAATAAAGGAAATTTGGATTAAATATGGGGAAGGGTGAGAGTTGGAATTCTAAGAGTTGTATTCTAGAATAGGAAGTCTAAAAGTTGTATTCTAGAATAGAATTTATATGAGGTGAATTCTAGAATAATAGTTAATGAGAGAGAGCAAGAGCCACTTAGATGTATAGCTAATATCTAAAGTGACCTTTGTACTTCCCCCTCCCCTAGGCCTATAAATAGGTATGTACTCCCCAATTCAATCAATCAATGGATAAGCAAAATAAAATTCTCTCTCTTACTTTGAAAGAGCGTCTATCCTTAGGAGTTTAAAGAAACCTAGTGCCACCTTAAGTTACACACTACACAAGAGATCCTGTGGTGCAGTGTAGTAGGCTCACGGTTCTACTCTAGAGCCATGACCAATCAACCCTAGGCATTCTGCCCGTGCATAGGTTATTCTGTCTATGCCACAGGCCATCCAGCCCCATCTTGGAGCATTCTGCCCATACCACAGGCTATTTTGTCGTGCCATAGGCTATCCAGCCCAAGCACTGAGCCACTACCACATGCCATAGACCATCTTGCCTCACCACCAAGCCACAGCCTATTCCCCACCAAGCCACCAAGTGACCATTCCTTTGTGTGACATAGGTGCTACAAGGGAAGTGCATTCCAAACCCTTAATCCCAAGCCATCCCCCATAAATATAGCCATACGCCCAACCAAGCAATGCTCCTAGCAGACCACTAGACTTGGGTTTGCTACACAATAACCCACCCTCATCTTCACTTGGTAAGACCACCTACTTGACTACCCTTATTCTTTGTGAACGAGTAAGCCAGACTCTAAATCTAGCAAAACCTTTTATAGAAGTCACAAAGACTTGAATATTTGGTAAATATCTTTCCAAATTCTTACATGTCAAATGTTCTACTTCTCATATGCCATTTCTTTTTTCTTTTCCATAATTTCTTTATACGAAAAATTCCTCTCTTTGGATTGAATCAAAACATAACAATATTCACCTCCAATTTAAATACATGTTCACCACATAACTCACCATCTTGATCAAATCTTTAAACCTTGCATGCTACAAACGCTTCACAAAATAGCAAAATTCCCCTCAAGATTGATGCACAACAATCATAAACCCCACCGTATCAACTTTTCATGTCCCAGGCAAAACCAATAAAATTCAGGTACTATCCTATGACAAAAAATATATATTCGTGGCAAAAATAAATCAAACAAAAAATATATAATAATTTATATATGGCTCGATCGGTATATTTATATTCACAATCAACATCCACCGTCATTATCATTCAATTCATAAACCAACACACAATTAAATTAATAAATAAAAATATTAGATTTTTTAATTAAGTTTCAGACTTAAAATTTAATAATAAAAAATTATATTTGGATAACTTCCTTAAAATGGATCAACAAGTATTCAAAATAAATTAATCAAAATAAAACTTTATATACAAATAGATATAGAAAAAAAAATCATTCTATTCATAATCTATCAAATGTTAAATTAATCATTACCGATCATTCATGCGCTCTTTAACCATGGTCAAATATTTTCCTAATTACAATGGCCACCCAAACACGTGCTAACTCCATCAAACCGTACAAGTATACTGACATCTCTAGGTTATACTTTAACCTCGCGGGTGTTTACCCATGGACGACTCTTATCCTCACTTGGCAAGTTCCCTACTAGACTACCTTTTCTCGATGAGCTCTTTTGAACCATATTCTAGATTTAGCACAACCTCCTATATTTATAAAAGTTACAAAAATTGGATTTCAATAAATATATTTCCAAAATTCTTACATGCCAAATATTCTTTTCTCACATGCTATTTTTTCATTTGTAATTTTTTTATAAATTTTTTATTTTTATTTCTTTAGGTTTGATTAAGATATATAACATATGAAAAGATCCCAAATTGGCAAGTGAATTCCGAGATTCAAATTTAAAAAAAAAAAAAAAAGAATTGAGTTTTAGGTGTGAGATATAATCGAGGAGACAGAATCACACCAAGTGGGCCACGAAATGAGAAAGGAAATCTGTGGTTTGGCTCCTTGGCTTTGTCTTTTTCCCCTTCCATATCTTAAATTTCGCGACCTTGTGCTTTGTTCCGTACATTTTATTTATCATAAATGGTGCTCTCTTTCCCCTCTCTGCATGTTAGCTGTAAGCAGCAATTGTTGACCTTTCTATTATTTAATAAAAAGTGTTCATTTTTAAAGTAATGAACTAGGAACTCAATATCGCAATTACATATAAAAATTTTAACTATTTAAATAAAATTTCTTAATAAGAAATAATTGATTTGTGAATATATTAATAGTCGAGTTGCATATTTGCATATTGATATTTTTAAAATAAAATTTTGATTTTAAATTTTATATATAAAAAATATAAAAGATTTATTTTTTTAAAATTCAATTCTAACTCAAATCAAATTGAATGAATTTAACATGATTATTGAATACCAGTGATTTATAAAAAAAATCCATTTGCGAATATGAACAATCACTTTTTTTAGAACTTGCTTTCTAGTGCCAAGAATTTAAATCCACGCTCTTTCACTTTTTCAATATTACATGTAAACATTTTATATAATTTTTAAGAATTTTCAAAAATTATGTTTTAAATATCACCTAAAATGAAGTGTATTTTCTTCTAAGTAAGCTAAGAGTTAAATGCTTTTCCCATACCCTTTTATACACTATGAATTTTTTTGATATAGAGATATTTTTTGGATAAAGTTTTAAAGAATATTGATATAGTCTTTAAGAGGATTATCTTGTTTTTATATGAAATAGATTATATCATAATATATCTTCTCCTTGGGCCCCCCTTTCGGTTACCACCGTTCTCGGGTGGTCCACCGTCCACTCCATATTTATGATTTTCTGCAATATTAAATAAAATAGAGGGTATGGGATTGCTAGTTGGTTGCAATATCTTGATCAAAATATTAAAAGTTAAAGGAGATCCCACTCCTACAAATGCCTTTGGGAAAATCAGACGAGACAAATCGAACTTCTGGCGCTCATTAATCACTAGTTGTGCTTCCCCACATTTATAAACCTCTCTCCCAGCCCCGGCCCAAAAAAAAGGGTAGTTAAGGCAAACTTGAATAGAATTAGATAAATTATTTATCGATAGTTTTGTATTTATAATAATTTATAATTTAACTAATATATTTCCTTGTCTTTAGAGGTCTCGAATGAACTTTCCCTATATAGAAAAAAAGGATAGCCAGATATTGAGGTAACTGTTCTTCTAAAATAAAATAAAAAAATTATTTACTAATTTAAGGAAATTATAATTTTAAATATTATTTAATATATTTAAATTTATAATTTTACTCCTTCAAATACATATTGTATTTCGTTTTTGGTTTCAATTTTTGATTTTGCCTTTCACAAATTACATAAATTTCATTAATTCCAAACATAATTAAAAATTTGACACTCAAAAGTTTTATATGTAATATTTAATAGTTAAATTGGAAGGCTTATTATAGTCGAGGCAAACAATGCTTCCAATCGAAAGGGATATTTGTCCTCTTCTACAGTAGCCCACTTGGTTTACAAAAGCAAATTCAAGAATTAATTGAAGAAATAAATTGTAGAAAAGTGCCCATAAGAGCCCATTATTGATCTTCGGGACCATACAAGTGGGCATCCCATCCAACAATTTTCTAAATCTTACTCTCCTTGTATGTATATATATATATATTTAACTAATTTGATCTGAATACTATATAATTCATAAATGTTACCTTTCTCAAATTTCATTTACTTATTCTTATAACTCGAGTTCAAAACCTATGATTAAGAGAGTATAGCGTTCTACTACTAGACTCATAAGAATTTGGTCCTACAGTACATATATTTATTGTTTATTTGAGATATTTATTATTTATTTGAGATAGCATGAGGATTAGCTTTAGTTAACTCACTCAAACCTAACTTATGAGTTATAAATCAATTGATACCATTCCTTTATTTTTATATATAAAAAAGTTATGGATTTAAACTTTAATTATGATGTGTTATAGGTCCAAAAAAAATTAAATTTAACCTGATTTGTTTATTAATCTATTACTTGTTAACCTACCTTAATTACTCCAATAACCAAAATTATTATAGATATATCATGGCAACATAATAAGGGTAAAATTTTTTAATAATCTATATAATAAATAAATGGAGTAAGTTATACCGAAAATATATTTTATATATAATTAATTATAGGGATTGGTCTATCACGGTAATGAGTTGGGACAAATAAAAAACAGGGAAGCCGATCTTTTGACCAAAGTTTTGCTTAATTAACAATATAAATATAAGCGTGAAAAATCTCTTGCCACCTGGATTTCGTCGTCCTCCAGTTGGCAGAAGGTAATTGGTCAATGGTGAGGTGGAGCTGACGTGGTTTGGTTTATTTTCCCTCCTCATTTAATATCTGTTTTAATTTTTTTTTAGCCTTATAAGTCAACAACCCCCTGACACCACTCATTTCATCTTCAGAAACATTAATGGGATAGCTTTTGTTATTGATTTCACGGAAGGTATGCCTGTAGTGGTTGGGAGAGCCCTTTAATAATTTACCCTTTTGCCCTTTTTTTTAGAATGGACTTATTACTGCCCTCCAATGATGATTTGAGAATTTGGGTATTTCTGTCAATTTATCTGCCTTTGTACTTTTGGGGAAAAAGGAGTAGATGAGGCCATTCCTTTTGTACTCATTGCCTTCTATGTGATTAGACTTTCTCTTCTCATTTTATCTACCATGTAGATGGAGTAGTGTGATCTTGTTGGTCATTATAAAAAGGGACAGTTGTCTCTCTGTCTCTTTCTCATCACTCTCTAAGTGGGACAAATGGAGACGTTCGATTGCTCATTATGGAAGTGATTGCTCTCTGCTATGAAGATTTGTGTTTGTCTTTCTTGTTTCTAAACATTTACTTTATTCAACTTTGTTCTGCTTACTACTTTTCGTGTTTATTTCTAATTCAAAAATGTTACTTTTTTTGTTCTAATTGAGGAAGGTGGTATGCCTAACGATGATAATTTTGTTGTATAGTGGCGATTTCTCTATTCTGAATGTTTGTGTTTCTAAGCATTTGTTTTGCTACTTTTCATATTTACTGCTGAAGATTTTTTTTTTTTCCAACTGCTGGAGAGTGGTGTTGTCTGTGATGATATGGTGCATGGAAGTGATCCTATAAAAACTTGTGTTTGTTTTTCCCTGTTTCTAAATATGTGACATTGTAAAATTCGGTTTTCGTGTTGATTGTAAAGAACGGTTTACGATTTAGCATTTCTGTATATATGATTTTTGTATTTTGTATATATATGAAAATAGTTGATTTAAATATCAATGTAGAGTTTGTTTTTTAGGTTGGATTTTTTTTTTAGAACTCAGTTGGTTCTGCATTGTGCAGAACAGCAGAAATAAGTTCTGCACATACATAATTACATAGTTCTGCCGTTCTGCACTACAAAACTACATGCTTTTGTAGTTCTGCACTGTGCAGAACAACAGAACCATATAGTGATATTTTGTGTTTGATTTATTAAGACGAAACAACAAAAAAAATATTCCATGATACAGAGAGCTGTAGAACTACCGAGTAGTTTTGCACTGATAGTTCTACACTCTGCATAGTGTGTCTCATGTTCGGATATATTATAGGCACTTTTTGCAACAAAGTTGGGGTACATGTTCTACAAGGAATGAAAATGCAATTTGTGTTTGAAGATAATAAAGAAATTAAAGAATCAAATTTTCTATTGAGGAAGGTAGTGTGCCTAACGATAATGATTGTGTTGTATAGTGGTGATTCCTCTATTCTAAAGGTTTGTGTTTCTAAGCATTTGTTTTGCTTGGCATTTGTTTTGCTACTCTTCATGTTCACTGCTAAAGATTTCTTTTTTTCAATTCCTTGAGAGTGGTGTTGTTATGATGATAATATGGTGCATGGAAGTGATCCTATAAAAACTTGTGTTTGTTTTTTCCTGTTTCTAAGTATGTGACATTGTCAAATTCGATTTTCATGTGATTCTAAAAAACGGTTTACGATTTAACATTTCTGTATATATGATTTCTGTATTTTGTATATATATGAGAATAGTTGATTTAAATATCAATATAGAGTTTGTATTTTGGGTTGGATTTTTTTTAGAGCTCAGTTGGTTCTACATTGTGCAGAACAACAGAACTAAGTTTTGCACATACATAACTATATAGTTCTGTCGTTCTACACTACAAAATTACATGGTTTTGTAGTTTTGTACTGTACAGAACAGCAGAACCACAGTGATATTTTGTATTGGATTTATTAAGACGAAGCAACAAAAAAAATATTCCATGGTGCAGAGAGCTGCAGAACTACCGAGCAGTTCTGTACTAGTAGTTCTACACTCTGCATGGTGTGTCTCATGTTGGGATCAAGTACAAGCACTTTTTGTAACAAAGTTGGGGTACATGTTCTATGAGGAATGAAAATACAATTTGTGTTTCAAGATAATGAAGAAATCAAAAAATCAAATTTTCTACGTGTTGGTCCCTGAAAGAAAGTTTGAAACAAATTATTACCCATTTATATTAAACATCACTTTTTAGAAAATGCAACAAAGTTATTGCCAAATAAAGCAGGGGGAGATTGTATTCTTATGCATTGTGATTGTAAATGGAAATTGAATTTTCAGGAACAATAATATAGACAAAACAAAAAAATAAATAAGTAGCTCTGCATGCCATTATATATATATAAAAAAAAAAAGATGTTCTGCATTTGCATTAAATAGCTCTGCATACTTTGAAATAGTTTTGCATGCCGTTATACAAATATTTAAATTATATGATAATATTTACATAATTATGTTAGTATTTAAATATTGAAAGGTTTAAATGTTTTTATTCTTATAAAATTTTAAATTATATGATAATATCTATAAATTTACTTAAATTAAATTATTGAATGATATAATTTTAGTTTATTATTTAATATTTTAATAAGATTATAAAAACGGAACCACGCACAAGATTTTTATTTAAATGCATACATTCAATCTCTCTCTCTCTCTCTCTCCTCCTCTCTTTATCCATCTCCCTCCTACCTCCCTCCACTATCTCTCTCCCTGTCTCTCCCTCTCTTTCTGTCTTTCTCTCTCCCTACCTCCTGTCTAAGTAGTTCTGTGAAATATAGAATTACCAAGTAGTTCTGCAATTGCAGAGCTATTATGCTTTTTTGGAAATAAACAATATTTGGTTTAAGGTTTAATATTTACCTCGGATGAAATGTTAATTTTAATATTTAATTTTTCAAATTACTCATAATATTATATAAATATTTAAATATTAAATTAAATTTTTTTTTTATTTTAAAATCTTTAAATTAAATATTAATATTTATGAATTTTTTATATTTAAAAAGTTTAAATTATTAAAAAATAAAAAATTACCAATATTACAAAAATACCATTATATTAAAATATATAAAAAGTTACTAAGAATACCATTATAAAAAAATTTTGAGAAATAAAAAATAAAAAAAAAGAGAATGCTTTTATAAAAAATATTAAAAAATAAAAAGATGAGTTACCAATATTACAACAATACCATTTTTTACTAGATTTGCATTAAAAAGTTCACTAGATTTTTTTTTTCTTTCTTTTAATTATTTAATTTCTTTTATGATGTTTAATTTAATATTATATTATTTTAATTATTTAATTGTTTTAATCAATTTATTATTATGTTATTATTTTCTATTTAAAATCCTTAATTTCAAATTTTATTAATATTAATAAAAAAATAATTCAATGATATCATTCAAATATATCAAAAAAGAAAAATTAATAACGAGTGAGGTGAGAAGAGAAAAAAAAAAAGGAACCAACACACACTGTGGCGTGGCGATTGTTAGTTCTTCACTATGCTTTAATATTACAAAGATGCCACCGTAGAAAATATCAAATTACAAGAATGTTATCGTAAAACTACCAAATTACAAGAATACCATCGTAAAACTATAATTTATAATAATGTCATCGCAGAACCACCAATATTACAAGAATACCACGCAGAACTATAAATTACAAGAATACCATCACAGAACCACCAATATTACAAGAATGCCATCGCAAAACTTCAATTTACAAGAATGTCATCGCATAACCACTAATATTACAAGAATATCATCGCAAAACTATCAATTTACAAGAATACCATCACAAAACTATCAATTATTGAATTACTAATATTACAGGAATATCATTGCAGAACTACCAATATTATAAGAATGTCATTGCAGAACTACCAATATTACAAGAATGTCATTGTTATAGTTTTACGGATAATTCTTCACTAATAAAAAATAAAAAAAGAGAATGTTGTTATAAAAAATTATTAAAAATAAAAAAAAAAAGAGTTATCAATATTACAACAATGCCATTATAAAAATTACTAAAAAAATAAAAAAATATTTAGTGGTGGTTCTGTAAAACCATAGAATTACCAAAGTTAGAAAAAAAAATTTGTTCAAAACTACATAACTACCGACATTACAACATTGTCATTTTAAAAACTTAATAAAAAAAAGAGTAGCCCTTTAGAATTCTAATGCATTTGGATTGATTGCCTTTCAACCAAATCTGAAACAAAATTTCTAACAAGAAAGAAAAGTAATAGAATATAATTGCTCTTTCTAAATGTTCTTTATTACTAAAATTTGGGACTACACTACCCAAACTCTGGACTAGGAAAGAGAGAAACAAAGAAAGCACTTTCAGACATTATTACAAGCATGAAAAATGCATAAGTTGAGAAAGTAACAGAATCCCAAATCATATATGGAATCTACACACAGTGTACAAAGATTTGCTAGGCAAGTTAAGCAAGCTCCAAGTGCTGCAAGTTTTGTAATTTTCAGCAAAACAAGAGATTGAAAATTCCAACAAATCAATATCTCTCATTATCCAAATTAGAGAAAAAAACGCAATCCACTAAAGAAATGAAGCATTGTATATTTGCAGACTTGTGTTGAAGTCCATTGCAGGCTTCGAAAACTGGATTGACCACCATGAATTCCTGCAACCCAGTTAACATAACACGAACGAGCGAGCGACCAAGTGAGAGAGAGAGAGAGCTAGTGGCAGGGGAAAAGAAGAGAGGATAGAGAAATATCCAACCTCTGTCGACGAAGGTTAATAAATAGTTTAGAACTAAAAATCAACAAGAGTTTGGTAAAAAAATATTTTATCAAATAAAATATTTTATTAATAAATTTTGTCATTTCCTATCTTTTAACAATATATGGATGGCATTGTTTTTGACATTTATGAGTAATACTTGTAAAAAAAAAAAAAAAAAAAAAACCATTACCCTTAATCAATAATGAGTATCTTGTAATTGTAATTATAAAAAAAAAAGAAAAAGTTAGTTTTGCATGAAATGAGTAGTTTTGTAGTTCTGCTAAAAATATCATTATAAAAAAAAGTAGTTATGAAAGGAATAGATCTGTAGTTTTGCTAAAAATATCATTATATATATAAAAAAAATAGTTCTACATGAAAGGAGTAGTTTTATAGTTTACTGTTAAGAATGTCACTGTATGAAAGGAGTAATTCTATAGTTCTACTAAGAATGTCATTATAAAAAAAAAAAAGTAATTCTACAAGAAGTAGTTCTGTGAACTCCGGTAGTCCTACACTATGCAGAACCATGGTGGTTTTGCACTATATAGAACTACAAAGTGATTCTGCAATGCAGAACTATGTTAGTCTTGTACTATCCAGAACTATGATAGTTCTATAGATTCAACACTATAGAACTACCAAATAGTTCTCATTTGTCTATTAGACCTCCATATTTCTACTATTCATTTCTATCATAAAATATTTAAATATTTAAATTAAATCCATGTTTTAACTAAACCATAAATAGTTATACACTTTAATAGTTCTCTTCTAATGAATAAAATAGAATTATTGAAGTTAGATTTTTTTCTCGCCCTTTAACTAAACTACATTATTATAAAACATAACAAATTCAACATCAAAATGGTAATTATAAATGTATTAATTATGAATTTGTTTAAATTTTTAGAAAAATTCCAAGTATGGTGAGGATCGATATTTTTATTTTAATGTTATGCATAGCTTTTAGTGCATAATACAAATACTTTCATTTAATATTATGATATTAGAAAAATTATAATTTAAAAAATACTCAATAAAAAATAATTTACAGATATTTTTAAATTAAAAAATACTGATAGACACTAAAATTGATAGAGTCACCAAAATAGCTTTGCGAAATGCAGAACTACTTGGTAGTTCTGTCAAGTGCAGAACTATCAAAGTTATTTAATATTTTATAAAATTTTTAGTTTTAATTTAATATCATAGGTAATCAACTATTTGGGCCGAAAAACTTAGTCGAGGTGGACAAAAATGAGTTTGGGGTTTCGAAAGTGATTTTAATTTTTCTTTTATATTTTTTTGTTTATATAACTTGCGTCTAAATAAAGATAAATTTTTAATAAATAGGTTCATAAACTTTTCAAATTTTTTTGAAGTCTTATTTCAAGTGCAGAACGACGTGGTTTTACGCATCGCAGAACCACCAAATGTAGAACGAAGTGACAGCGACATGGTTTTACAAAATGCAGAACCACCCTGTTCTGTAAAACCACATGATTCTGCACAGTACAGAATGATGTGGTTCTGCATTGCGCACAACTTCAATATTTTTTCCAAATCTTTTTTTTAGATTAAAAAATTTATAATTATATTAAAAATATCAAAATTATTTGAAATAAATGATATTTAGAGAAAATATTATAATATTATAATATTATAAAATTTAAAATAATAAAAATATTATGTAAAAAATATTTGAAAATATTTTTATGTTAAAAATTTCATATTCGAAATGATTTTACGATTATATTAAAAATATAAAAAAATATGCAATTATGCAACTAATATTTTTTTTCTATATTTTTTTTTCAATCTGTAGTTGGCCTTCTTTTCCGACCTTGTCTCGAGATTTGTCTCAAATGTTCTCCTTCATATAATTGCTTTTGATTTAACAAGAAAATATTAAATAGAAATGAAGAGAATTTCATCTAATTTTTAAAGTCATGACTCTATTTAGTATACAAAACTGTCGAACATAATAATAAAGTAGTGGAAAAATTCAAATTGATGATTAAAATTTTATTGGAACAATTATATCTCTAAGATATCAAAACCATTATGGGATAGAGAGACGATTGTTTCTAAAATTAAAACAAAAAGATTTAATATATGTCATTTTAGAAATTATAATTCATTAGTTTATTATAATTCATTAAATTTAAGAAAAAAAATTTAGCACACAGAACTAACATGATTCTATAGTTCTGCGTAGTGAGCTATTTTTTTTCCCTTTTACTATAACATGTATAAAAATTTATTTGAAATATTTTGTCTTTTATGATATGATAATACTATATTTATGAAAAAAAAAAGATTTCATCAAATGAAATAGTTTCTTGTGTTTTTATAATCAACATGTGTGCCATAGGTATAGCGCACGACTTTTATTTTTTCTGCTCAAAGTGATCGATGAAGATAATAAAATATTATTATAACATTGGCATGTTAAAAATATTATCAAAATACATCTTAACTATTAATTTATTAATTTACTTTACGTGTTAGATTGTATTCAATTGAAAAGTAAAAATATATATATATATATATATATATATATTGAAAGTGGTGAAAAGTTCTGCACTGCAGAACTAGATTCTACACGTTCTGCAGTGCAGAACTGTAAAATATTATAATTTAGCCCCTTTAAAAAAAATAATTCGTTGATGAAGACATTACAAATATTTTGGATACTTTTTATGACTTATCTCTTCAGAACATGCATTTTTTTTATATTTTTGATTTTACACATATATTAATATTATTTAGATATTTTTTTCATTTTAATTTAAAATATTTAGATCGAATTTAAACACATGAGAATGAAAAAAGAAAAAAAATGCACATAGTACACTACATAACCAAGTTCTGCATTGTGCAGAACAGTAGAACCAAATTATGCACATGTAAAACTACATAGTTCTGCTCTGCCGTTTTGCACTACAGAACTATATGGTTCGGTAGTTCTGTACAGTACAGAAGATGGTTCTATAGTGCAGAACTATATAGTTCTGCACTTCAGCAGTGTAGAATTTGATATTTAAGGAAGATGTTACAATATTATAATATTATAAGAATTATAATAATAAAAATATTAAGTAAAAAATATTTGAAAATATTTTTATATTAAAAAAGTCATATTTGAAATTATTTTACAATTATATTAAAAATACAAAAAATGCAATTATGCACCTAATATTTTTCTTCTATATTTTTCTTTTCAATTTGTTTTTTGATCTAAAAATGAAATATTAAATGAAAATATTTGTAATGCGCAGAGTTATAACGTTCTGCACTCCACGTGTAGAACTACAACGTTCTGTACTCCGCAAAGATACAACCTTTTTACTATTCCATAGTTCTGCGTATTTCGTTGTTATACATTCATGGTTTTGCATTTGCATTTCACTTTACTTTTAATACTATCAAAATATTTTAATATTTAAATTATTTACTAAATTATGATTTTTAATAATATCTCACTCTTTGTTAAAAGACTAATATATATAAAAAAGAAAAACTATATTTATTTTATAGAAACAAATAGAATTTAAACTTTTTAAAAACATTTAAATGTGGTTTCTAAAAAATTTACGCCATCACAACCCTAAACAAAAAAAAATGATTTCGGTTGCTTTAAAAATAATAATAATATTTTGGGAGATTAAAAAGGTTTTTTTTTTTTGGAACAATAGCAGAACAATGAGGTTCTGCGTAGCAGAACCATGAGGTTCTGCGTAGCAGAACCATGAGGTTCTGCGTACCAATTTATTATTTAAATATTTAATTTTTTATAATATTTATTTAGATATTTGATATTTATTTAAATAAAAAATGAAATGTTAAAATATTAAATATTTAAATATTTTTACTCTTATAAAATTTTAAATTACATGTTAATATCTATAAGTTTTAGTTTTAGTTTGTTAATTAATATTTTTTATATTTTTTTATTACAATTAACATTTTATAAAAAACTGTAATTTATAAAGATTTTCAATAGATAAAAATAAATCAATTTAGCTTTTACATAGATAATGATTATTAAAATCATTCAAACTCTGATTGAAAATTTTTATTATTGAATCCCAACCAATAGAATACTAAATTTATTCTATTGAATATTTAAATAATTAAATTATTTTCAATATTTTGTATATTTTATGAACTTTTAATTAAATATCAAAATCTATGTATTCTTTTGATCAAAATTATTAAATATTATAGTTTCCAATTAATATTTACATATTTTATTTTTTACACAAAAAATCATATTATCCAGATATTTTTTTCCTTTTGATTTAGAATACTTAATGTTAAATATTAAATAGTGTGTATAATATACATATAATAAGTAAAAAAATATAATTTAATAGATAAATTAGAGTACTTACTGTTAAATGATTATTTAAATATTTTTTAGTTCTGCACTACGTGGAATCACCTTGTCGTTCTGCTAAATGCAGAACCACCTTCCCGTTCCGCTACCCGCAGAACGACATTGTAGTTCTGCGCCTTGTGGTTCTATTAAGCGCAGAACCATCATGTCGTTCTGCTACCCGCAGAACAACGCTGTGGTTTTGCACCTTGTAATTCTCCTAAATGCAGAACTACTTACGGTTCTGCAAAGTGCAGAACCACCTTATGGTTCCACATATATGTAATTTAATATATAATTTAGATAGTATTAAATAACTATGTATATATTTATATTAAATATTTAAATATTTTTACTCTTATAAAATTTTAAATTACATGTTAATATTTATAAATTTTTGTTTTGATTTGTTATTTAATATTTTTATATTTTATATTACAATTAATACTTTATTCAAAATTATAATTTATAAAGGTTTTCGATAGACAAAAAATATATCAATTAAACTTTTACATAAAAAATGATTCTTAAAATCATTCAAACTCTGATTTTAAAACTTTGCGATTGAATGCCAACCAATAGAATGCTTAATTTATTATATTAAATATTGAAATAACTAAATTATTTTTAATATTTTGTATATTTTATGAACTTTTAATTAAATATTAAAATTTATGTATTCTTTAAATCAAAATTATTAAATATTATAGTTTCAAATTTTTTACACAAACATTAATATTATTCAGATATTTTTTCCCATTTGATTTAAAATACTAAATGTTAAATAATTATTGAAATATTTAAATAGTGGGTATAGTATACATACAATCAATAAAAAATATAATTTAATAGATAATTTAGGGTACTTATCGTTAAATGATTATTTAAATATTTTGTAGTTTTGCACTGCGCGGAACCACGTTGTTGTTCTGCGAAATGCAGAACTATCTTGTACTTTCGAGAACCGCAGAACTACTTTATAGTTTTGCTAAGCACAGAAGTACTAAAATAATTAAAAATAGTAAAGACGTAAAAAAAAATTAACCGATAATATTTAATTATGTTTTAATAGATAACTTTTAACATATAACATGTACATCACACACATTACATTTTTAATATAGAAATTTAAATACAGACGTATTTAAATAAACAATTCAGATCTAAATATATTTAAATATAACATACATTTTTTTCTATTCTAATGTACTTTTTTATTGTGATATAATATATTTAATGTTAAATGAAAATCTAACTATTTAAATTAAATATTTTCATATTTTTCTTTTTATACGATTCTAAATTAGATAAAGATGTGTATAAATTTACTTGAATTACATTGAATATTAAATAATAATTTAGTTTTGGTTTATTATTTAATATTATCACATTTTATTTCAATTTAATATTCTAATTCAATATCAAATATCTAAATATATATATATTCAAATATATTACATATGGTTCTGCCAAACGCAGAATCATCTTCTGGTTCTCCAAAACACAGAACCACCTTGTGGATCTGCGAAATGCAGAACTTCGTTATCATCCTGCACAGTGCAGAACTATTTTTAAAAATTAAAACCGATAAAAAATCAAAAAAAAATAAAAAAATATATATTTAATTCTGTTTTAAACACTTTTTTTGAGTTAATATATAACACACACACCACGCACACTCGATTTTTAATATATACATTTAAATCCAAACATATTTAAATAAATATCTTAAATCTAAATATATTTAAATATAACATTTTTTTCCATTCTAATGTATTTTTTTATTTTGATCTGATATATTTAATATTAAATGAATATATTTTAAATATATTTCTCTCAATCTTTTTTTTTTGCTTTCAATTTTTTGGTATTATAAAAAAATTTATACGTGTCCCAAAATTGAAACAAATTACAAATTTTACCAAACCACACCGGATAACTCCCCTTATTTTATAGTCAAAATTAAAACTCTACACTGTGCAGCGCGCGGTGTACACCTCCTAGTTATATATATGTACTCGTTTGGCACATTTTTTTTTCTTCATTTTTTCTTCTCCTTATAAAAAAAAATCCCTTCAAACAAAATTTTTTCTCTTTAAAAGTAATTTTTTTTACAAAGAAAAATAAAAGAAATAATTTTAAAAGAGAAACTCTTAAAAGAATCTTTTTCTTCTCTTTTTTTAATACTCTAATTTTTTAGGAACCATATTTTTTTATTTGATACAAAATTTCAAATATATTTATGTCGTAAATGTATTTATAAATGTTATGATTTTGGTGGTTTTAAATATTTTTTTATAAATTATAAATATGTTCATAAATTTTAAATATGTTTATAAATATTGTTTTGTTCCATTTATATGATTTTGGTGTTCATAAATATATGATTTGTGTTATTTTTGAATATTTTAGTTTTTTATGTGATATAAAAATGATTTTATAATTATAAATATTTGATTTTAATACTTTAGAAAATAATTAATTTATTTTTATGTCAATTATTAGTATTTATACATTTTATTTTTAACATGTAGATATATGAATTCTAATCATTCGATGATGAGGAAAAAAAATTATAATTTATGTGTATACCCTTTATGATAATTTTATTAAAAATAAAGTTTATAAAAAATAATTTTTAGACAGTTTATTTATAAAAGGAGTACAAAAACAATTTTTAAAAATAAAAATATCAAATAATTTTTAACTTTATTTCAAAAAAATTTCGCTAAATGTGCTCTAAGTTAGATTAGAAATGGTAGGCCATAGGTGGCTTACAAGCAACGTGAATTCTTTCCACCCTTACAACAAAGAAACAAAATTAATCGCGTATAAATTTAACCATTGTAATAAGAGTTTGGTTTAACGATACTCGTCAATAAACTTATAAGTCCAATTTTATTATATGTATTATGCTTTAATTAACTGTATAATCAATTAATTTAAGATATTTGATAAAAAAAATTATTCTCTAATTTATATATGATTTATTTAATTTGTATACAAATACCACAAAGTTCTAGCAACTCTAGATCAATGTGTCGTTAATATGAATATCGATGTGGATTGACAAGATGATATGGACATTGGCGCATTACATAGGTCCAATTACAAGGGAGTTTTGATATGTTAGAATGAGACAACTATATTCCGATTATTTGCAAAAACACTTGCAATAATTAGTGACATATCGTATGGAGCTATTTCTATCATTTTGTTAGCTGGGGGTGTCATCGATTATCTTTTGTGTATAAAAGGATAACAAGGGTTGATTAAGAAAATGTGAATGCCCTTGTTGTACTTTTATCAAATTCTCATGGGTTTAGCGGTAGTACACTATATTTTTTTAATCATAGATTTTGAGTTCAATTTATGAGAATAAAGAAATAATATTTTAGAAAGCCAATCTTTTATTGGATCCCACAGTCTCAGACTAGACAGTTAGACGAAACACGGATATCGATTAGTGATAAGAAAAATCTATTTACACAAAAAATATATATATATCTTTGTTCTTTTTGGAGAAAGTAAAGATTTGGAAATGATTTTTCAATATTTTGTGTTTGTGATATTCATTACTTAAATCCTACACTTAATTACATGTTGGAATTATTTGGAATATAATACTTTGGTAGGTTGAAACTTGAGTTGATTCTTAGTTAAAAAAAGTTCAGATTAAGTAAGAAAACTGAAGTATTAAAACCAAAATATAAATTGCATCATAGAGGATTTTAGGGTGAGAAAATACCCTATGACAATTTAGACATATTTAACTGATCTAAAACCGATTTAACGATGCTAAACAAATTGAATGAGAATACATTGATTTAACATCAAAAATACTTTACACATGTAATTATAAAGTAATAGCACTCAAATAGATTAATTTGTTCCACCATGTTGTAGTTTCATGGTTTATTTTACACAATTTAATTAATTTCTTATGTAGTGTTTTTTGCTTTTCAAGTAGCCTTAATATTATAATTCGGGCTATTGGAAATATTTTTAATTAAAATTTTTATAAGAAATATATGATTTTACAAATAGAAATCAAATTTTTTTTGGAAAAAATTAAATTAACATTTTGTCAATAACTTCCCATATTATAAATTCATCTAGATTAGAAATTCATCTGCTTTCAATTAAATATAATTTATCTTTCTCAAAAATTATTAAAAATACCCCTATTGTCCACTGCATCTTCCAACTAATTTGTAACATCAGTGAGTAGGTATGTTGAAAAGATATATCTTACCTTACTCTATAATTTGGTGATGCTACAACAATGAAACATCTCATCCTAGTTGCGCCTCTTGGTTGAATTGTTGCGATTTAGCTCAAATCTAAACAAAAAAGTATAATTAAAACAGTAAATTATTCCATTGATTTACCTTTTAGTAAGAGAGTTTTACCTATTATTATTGTAAGGTCCTATCTTGAGAAACTATTGAAACATGCATTCGTATTTTTATTCTATTGAACACAATTAAATTTGTAATTTATTGAATTTTTATGTGCAATGCATGTTTTGTTTTCTATGTTTGTGGTTTTACCCATAGATTAAACATATTAAAATTAGTATAGATTAATGAAATATATTGACGAATGAAAATAGTTGAAATAAATCAACAAGAGAATTGAATTAAGATTTGATGAGAACCCACAAAAAGTTTGGTGTGAGACGCACAAAGGGCACATGTCATACAATCACAAGACATGACACAAGACACATGGTTCCTTTCTTGACACATCATCTATGCTTGAGGGCCGTACCCTACTTAGGTAGAGAAAAAGAGGAAGATAGTGTGAAAAAGAAGAGACAATGAGTTTGAGCCACAAAGAGAGAATGAGTTTAAGCCACACTCTTCCTTATTCAAAAAACCTTATTACAGAAACTCATATTTCTCTTACACAAAACCACTCCAAAATCCATTAAAATTATCATTTAAGTTCAAAATAAACTAATTCCATCCATATACATGTTGTTCCTAGTCTTTGGGAAGCACAAAGGGGTATAGAGAACATAAAGAATAGTTTTAGAATTCAAAGAAAGTTTGGAGGAGAAAGCTAGGAAATTCAAAAAAAAATTACAAATTTGAAACAAGTACCTTACATGTGTATGTTTAATTGATGCTTAAAGATCATATATAATATGTTTTTCATGTGTTTTATGATCTTAGAACAAGGATGGAACGGATTAGTGGAGAAAGGAATTACATTTTTGAACACAAAAGGGATGAAAAACTATGAAGTCGACAGTTTGATTATGTTTCAATATTTAGTTTATAACTTTTCTATATAGCAGTAAATCGAATGAGATTTTCTTCTAATAAAATTAGACTTTTAGAGTTTGCAAATAACATATGACTCAAAAAGTTTCATTGACAACTGAATTTTTAGTGATTTTTCAAAATGATATGTTTTCTATAGAAAACTACCCTATTTCTGTCTTGTTTCAATTTTGAATTTGACTACGATTCTAAGCTACATTTTAGGCTAAGTTAAGTTGAATTCTGAACACAAATGTTGTAATTTTATGTCTTTTCTTTAAATAAGCACTTGAATCATCTCAATCTGATATATGTAAAAATGTTATGTTACCTTTACTAAGATTGCTCATACTAAATTATGAATTTCAAACTGTGAATTTGATTGACTTGAGTATTCCATATGATTGAAGTTGAACCTAGATATAAACATAAAAGTTATAATCTTATGTCAGTTGAACCTAGACATAAACATAAAAGTTATAATCTTATGTCTTATTTTCAAGTGGCTGTTGAAATTATCTCAATTCAAGAACTATAATTTAAGTTATTACACTTTCACTAAAACTCACTTGTACTAGAAATTTATTGAAATAGTTTTTTTTTTGTACAAACTATGTGGCATGCATAATTGTGATATTTGATTATAACTTTTGTGTAAATGTTGTGATATGTTATGGTTTTAGTTGTTATAATATTTTGGGAATCACAAAAAATATTATAAAGGGAAAATGTGACCACAAAAATTATTTCTGAAAGATTTGCAAAGCCTAAAGCGAAACTTGAGGAGTATGGTTGGTTTATATAGTTTTGAAAACTTTGTAAAACCTGCGAGTGAAACTTAAGGAATATGGTTAGTGTATATATCTTTGAAAATTTTACGAAACCTGCGGTAGTATGAATGGTGTATATAACTCCAAAAGATTTGTGAAGTTTACAGGTAAAACTTGAGAATCCATGAATGTATCACTTAAGATGTGATATTTGTATATATTTTCTTAAGAATGCTTTGAGATAATACAAAATTCTTTATACCTTTTTCTATATTAAGTTGTAATACATTCAAATATTATATTTCACATACTTTATATAATTATATTGTTGTTCTGATACATGCTATGCCTATGATACATGCAATCGGTCCTCCATGCACTTGTTCATCTTATACTGACTCTATTATCCTTATTTTCAGGTGATTCGGGAGTTGAGAGGAAACTAGAGGGTAGAAGCATTTGAGATAAGGGATTTAGATCTCTACTCGTCTTCAACATTTTCTTTTGTTAATGTATATAATATTTATGTTCTTTTGGGTTGTATGAGTTATACTATATGTCCATATGTATAGGTGTTGGCCAAGGAGAGTCTTATGTATAAATTTGTTTATAATATATTTATATACCATGATGTGCTTGCTCGCCAACAAGCAGGGCCATTGATGCCATCTTGTTTGATAATAGGAATGTTCTATTCTTCTATCAGATATCTATACTAACCCTAAATGACTAAATTGTTACTAAATAAGAGAGATTTTACCAATATTTTTTGGATAGAGTAAGTATTTTATTTTATTTTATTATAAATTTTCCTTCACTGTAACACACGGGAAGGACGACTATTGTGAATCCAAATGTTATATTTTAATTTGTTAGTTGTTTCCGCATTTGTATGTCTGTCTCCTTTTGCTAGAGCGTACGATGCTTGGATAATTGGTTATCATAGTTGGTATTAGAGTTTAAGGTTTTGTATAATCTACACATAGAATTTAAGACCATAGGTTTAGCTTACTAGATAGAGGGTGGTTTATTTAATGAGTGATATTGTTTGACACATGTATTCATCAAGTTATTATAATATAATATAGTTAGAACCAGGAGATTAGATCAAATAACTCCTAAAGGAGAACATAGAGATGATAAGCAGAGGTAGGAGCCTCAGTCCTAGACTCCTTGTGTTCAGAGATCACAGGGGCCAAATTTTCAACAGATTTTGGATGCCTTGTTGACTATAATCAGCACTATGTCTGAGGATATACGTAGATTGATAGAGAGCCAGTTCAATCAATAATAGGAAGTGAGATTGCAGACGTTCCTCTAGCTATTCAAGCCACCATTACCCTCTCAGCTATGGTAGCCCCACCAACTCTAGCTATATTAGTTACTTTTGAGTTGGATCAAACAGGATCAAATAGAGATAAAAGAATCACAAAGTATAAAGGGGAATATAGAAATAGGAGGAGTTGATGTATATCTTAAGAGGACAATCGATTCTAGAACTGATGATTGAGTTCCGAAAATTGAAGTCGATGATCTTTCAAGGGAGTAATGATACTCAGGTTATAGAGACTTGGCTTGTTGAGACATAGAAACTCTTTTATGAGTTTATGGTTATGAGGAGTACAAAGTCAGACTTGCTACTCATTTTCTGAAGAAAACTACCTATGATTAGTAAAGTTCAGAGTTAAGACTCCAATCTAAGAATCCTTCATTATGTCTCTTGGAGTGATTTCTCTCATATCTTACATGTGAGGCATGTACCTATCTTTATTAGAGATCAAACGATGTCCGAGTTTCTAAATTTTAGACAAATAAATCAAACCGGCAGTTAGTATGCAGATCGTTTAGCTAAATTATCAATTTATGCTACTTAGTTAGTTAATACATAAAAAGAGGGCAAAGAGATTCAAAAAAGGGTTGCGATCTTTTTCTTAGAGGTATCTATTAACCTAATCTGTTACCACCTATAGAGATCTACCTAATAATGTAAAAGTTTTAGGATTGGTTACTGAGGACACACAAGATAGGTTGCATAGGAAAAGGCTAGCTAAAATTCAAATTTCAAGCAAAAGGAAGAAACAGGAAAAGAAAAGGCAATATACACAGGGTGAGAGCTCTTGTAAGAGGCTATCATGTCCTAGTTGTAGGAATATTCATACAGGACCATGAAAGGGAGGGATAAAGCATTGTTTCACATGTTTTCAGTTGGGCCATTATGTTTCACATTGCCCTTTGGGCCCGAGCAGCCATAGCCTACCCCTTTATAGTATGTTGACTGCCTAAACTTCTATCAACTCATTAGTATCTGGTCCCTCCAACTTCATTGAGATCAGGACCACCTAGACCAACTCTTCTATCACGGTCACAACAAAGACGACCATAGGGTAAGTTGTTATGCCCAGAAGGTCAGGCCAGATTTTACACAGTTACTGCTCAGGAGGCTCGTGTTTCACATGATGTGATTACAAGTAGGATTAAATTATTTTCTTGTGATATGCACATTTTGATTGATCTAAGTGTTATGCATTCATTCATTTCATTAGCATTTATCATGTATTTGCTACATAGGTGTAAACCTCTATAGCAGTGGTTATAGGTTGTTGCACCGCTTGGGAATGAGATTCTTGTTAGCAAGATTTATAGAGGTTATTTTATAAGTTTCCAAGGATATGATCTTAGTATTGATTTGATACCATTGGAGTTAATAGATCTGGATGTATTTCTAGATATGGATTAGTTATCAACTAATTATGCATTGGTTGATTGTCATTAAGAGATTATTTGCTTTTCACCCCACGACAATTGTAGATTTTATTTATTGGTGATAGATTTATGAAAACTCCGGTTCTATAATTTATTCGAGAGACTACGATGTTATCAAGAAATTGTTAGGTATATTTAACTTATGTCATAAAAAATAAGAAACAGTAGGTTTGACTATTTGACATACCAGTGATTTGGGATTTTGCAGATACATTTCCAAATGGCTTGCCAGAGTTACCATCAGTCAGAAAGATAGAGTTCACTATTGATGTAACACAAGATACTCTACCTATCTCTACAGCTTCGTATAGAATGACACCACCTGAATTGAGAGAGTTGAAAACTCAATTATAGGAATTTGTGGACAAAAGATTTGTTTCTTCGAGTGTCTCTCCTTAGATTGTATCAGTTTTGTTTGTAAAAATGAAGAATGGTTAATTGAAATTGTATATTGACTACCAAAAATTGAATCAAGCAAGCATCAATAAAAAATACCATTTGCTAAGAATTAATAATTTGTTTGATCAGTTGAGAGATACCATGGTTTTTTTCTAAACTAGATCTCATATTAGGTTACCATTAGATTAGGGACCTAAGATGGCTTTTTGCACTTGTAAAATGCACCCTTCAAGTGGGATGTGTAATGTGAGACTAATTTTCAAACTCTAAAATATAGCATTGTATCAGCCTCAGTGTTAACATTATTGGTTAGTGGACAGGGATATTCGATTTTTAGTGATGCATCCAGGATCAATTTTTGTTGTGTACTAATGAAAGGATAGAATGTGAAAATCTATGCTCGTAGACAAATATATTTCCAAATAACTTGCCAGAGTTACCATCAGTAAGAGAGATACAGTTCACTATTGATGTGACACAAGATACTCTACCTATCTCTACAGCTCTATATATAATAACACCACTTGAATTGAGAGATTTGACAACTCAATTATAGCAATTTGTGGACAAGGGATTTGTTTTTCCGAGTGTCTCTCCGTGGATTGTATCAGTTTTGTTTGTAAAAATAAAGAATAGTTTCTTGAAATTGTGTATTGACTACCAAAAATTGAATCAAGCAAGCATTAAGAATAAGTATCCTTTGCCAAGAATTAATAATTTGTTTGATCAGTTGAGAGATACCATGGTTTTTTCTAAACTAAATCTCAGATTAGGTTACCATTAGATTAAGGACCTAAGATGGCTTTTTCCACTTGTAAGAATGCAACATTCAGGTGAGATGAGTAATGTGAGATTAGTTTTCAAACTCTAAAAGATAGCCTTACATCAGCCCCAGTGTTAACATTATCGGTTAGTAGATAAGGATATGCAATTTTTAGTGATGCATCCATGATCAATTTTGGTTGTGTACTGATGAAAGGATAGAATGTGAAAATCTATGCTCGTAGACAGCTGAAACCTCATGAACAGAATTATCCTACATATGATCTAGAGCTTGTAGTCATTATCTCTGCCTTGAAAATTTGGAGACATTACCTTTATGGTAAATATTGTGAAATATTCACTAATCTTCAAAGTTTCAAGTACTTGTTTACCTAAAAAGAGTTGAATTTAAGACAATACAGATGATTTGAGTTATTAAAGGACTATGATGTTACCATTGCAGATGCACTTAGCCATAAATCTACGGTATCTATAGCATCTTTGCGAGTGTGGATTGATGTTGAGGCTTCCAATCAGGGATCTCTTTTGGCATGGTTTATGGTCCGATCAGACCTATCTAATGACATTAGGGTAGCCCAACAAATCGATGAGATGACTATTAACCTCAAAGAAGCCGTTACTAAAGGAGGAAACCTGGGTTTAACATATCAAATAAGTTAGTCAGATTTCAAGATAGAAGTTAGTTAGATTTCGGGATAGATTGGTAGTTCCAAAGGCTCAAGATCAAAAATCAGGTGGATTATTTAAGCCACTCTCTTTTCCTGAATGGAACTAAGAACATATTATTATGGATTTCATTTTTCGTTTACTCAGAACTTCGTGGGGATATGATGCCATATGGGTTATAGTTGATCACCTCACCAAATCAACTTACTTTCTCCCTATTGCATTAACTTATTCTATAGAAAAATTAGTTAAACTTTAGATCGTGAGATTACAAAACATAGTGGTATCCATTGTTTTTTATAGAAATCCAAGATTTGTTTCTCAATTCTAGTAGAGCTTTCAGACTAGATTAGGAACTAAATTTAATTTCTCCATGGCATATCATCTTCAGACAAATAATTAGTCAGAAAAGACTATACAAACTCTAGAGGATATGTTGTGAGTTTGTGTTTTAGAACTCTATAGTAGTTGAGTCGAGTATTTGATATTAGTAGAATTTGCTTATAATAATAGTTACTAGTCTAGTATTGATATGACATTGTTTGAGCTATTATATGAGAGAAATGTAGGTTTTGGGATGAAGTAGGTGAGAAACAGATGTTTCAATCTGAAATAGGGTCCGCTTATCTACAAGAACTATAAAGAAAGTTTGAATCATTTGAGAAAAGTTTAGAGCAGCTCAATCGAACCAAAAAGAGTTATACTAATCAGAGAAGTAGAAACTTGGAATTTGAGATAGGAAACAAAGTTTTTATTAAACTTTCTTCAATTAAAGGAGTGTTGAGATTTGAGAAGAAAAAGGGAAAGCTCAGTCCTTAGATTTGGGTCCTTTTGAGATTCTAGTCAGAGTTGGATTAGCTACATATGAATTGGCTTTAACTCCAGCATTTAAAAGAGTTCACCTACCTTTCATGTTTTTATGTTGAGAAAATATTTTCATGATCCTTTACACATGATTAGCTATGAACCACTCCAAGTTGTAGAGGATTTATCTTATGTTGAGCAACTAATCTAGATTATAGACTCTTGAGAGTGGAATTTAAGAAAGAAAACTATCAGATTGATAAAAGTTCTATGAAGACACCATACCTCCAAGAAGGCATCTTGGGAGTTAGAACCAGAAATGAGAGAGCAGTACCTGTATCTCGTTGAGTATGAGTAATAATCCGGAGGACCAGATTTTTTAAGGGGGAAGGATGTAAGGTCCCATCTTAGGAAACCTTTGAAGCATATGTTTGCATTCATATTTTTATTTTGTTAAGCACAATTAAATTTTTTGCATCACATTTATGCTAAAATTTGTAGATTTTTTATGTGCGATGCATGTTTTGGTTTTTATATTTGTGGTTTTACCCATAAATCAAACCTATTAAAAATCAGTATAGATTAGTGGGATATAGCAGCAAATGAGAATGGTCAGAATAAACTAATAAATGAACTAAATTAGGGTTTAGTGTGGGATCCATAAAAGACGTATGTCACACCATCACAAGACATGGCATAAGACATATGACTCCTTTCTTGACACATCACCTATACTTGGGGGGCCCATACCCCACTTACGTAGAGAGAGAGGGAGAGAGGGGAAGAGAGTGCAAGAAAGAGGGAGATAGGGAGAGAGATCCCAAACCACACTTTTCCCTTTCCAAAAATCCCTGTTTCTGAATCTCATATTTCACTCACACAAAATCACACCAAATTCTATTAAAATCATTTAAACTCAAAATAAACTATTTCCATCTATATACATGCCATCTCTAGTCTTTGAGAATTACAAAGGGTGTAGAGAACATAAAGAACAGCCTTGAAATTAGAGAACACTTAGAGGGGAAAGTTAGGAAATTTAAAGAAAAATATTGCAAATTTGAGACAAGTATGTTGCTTGTGTATATTTAATTGATATTTAAAGACATGTATAATATGTTTTTCATGTGTTCATGATATTAGAATAAACATGGAATATATTAGGAAAGAAAGGAATCATGCCTTTAAACGCGAAAAGGATAATGAAAAACTATGAACTGTGCATGCTGGACAGTTTTACTATGCTTTATTATTTAGCTTATAATTTTTTCTGCACAATTGCAAATCGAATGAGGTTTTCTACCGATAAAACTAGACTTTCAAAGCTTAAAAATAACATATGGATTGAAGTGTTCAATTGAGAATTGAACTTTTAGTGATTTTTCAAAATGACATGTTTTTTTGCAAAAAAACTCCTTTATTTCTGTCTTGTTTCAACTCTAAAATTTGCTATGATTTTAAACTATGAATTAAGTTGAAATTTGAACATAAAAGTTATGACGTTATGTCTTGTCTTTAAATGGACACTTGAATCATTTCAATCCGATATGTGTAGAAAAATTTATACTAATTTGTTAAGATTACTCATGCTAAGCTGTGAATTTCAGGTTCTGATTTTGATTGATTTGAGTATTCCTACATGATTGAAGTTGAATCTAGACATAAATATAAAATTATAACTTTATGTTTTATTTTTAAGTAACAGTTGGAATCATCTTAATTTGAGAACTATAGTTCAAGTTATGACACTTTCACTAAAACTTGCTTGTGCTGAAAATTTGTTGAAATAGTTGTTTGATGTACAATAAGTTGCTAAACTATATGACATGTATAATTTTGATATTTGATTGTAACTTTTGTGTAAACCTTATGATAAGTTATAGGTTTAGTGGCTATAATACTTTGGGAATCATAAAAATAAAAGAAAAATATGATCACAAAAATTTTCTCCGAAAACTTTGTGAATTTGTGGGTGAAACTTGAGGAAAATGGTCGGTGTATATAGTTCAAAAAGTTTTAGGAAGTTTGCGGGCTAAACTTGAGAAACATGGTTGATGTATATATCTACAAAAGTTTTGTGAAATCTACGAGCAAAACTTAAAGAGTATGGTTGGTGTATATAGTTTCAAAACCTTTGTGAAACCTTTAGGGTGAACCTTTGGGAATATGGTTGATGTATATATCTCTGAAAATCTGTGAAGTCTATGGGTGAACCATGAGAAGCATGGATGGTGTCTGCAATTTCAAAAATTTTGCGAAATTTGTGGGTGAAGTTTGAGGATCCATGAATGTATCACTTAAAATATAACATCTGCATATGTTTTCTTGAGAATGATTTGGGATAATGCATAGTTCTTTGTATCTTTTTCTATGTTACAATCAAGTATTATATTGCACATATTTATGTGATGATGTTGATATTCTTATGCATGTTATGCTTGTGATACATGCTATTCATCCCTATATACTAGTCTCTCATTTACTTGCTCAGTTTAAGCTAACCCTGTTATCCTTATTTTCAAGTGATTCGGAAATTGAGAGAGAACCAGAGGTTAAAAACCTTTTAGATAAGGGATTTAGATCCCTACTTGCCTTCGACTTTTTTTTTGTTAAGACATGTAATATTTGTATTCTTTTGAGTGGTTTAAGTTATACTATATGTCTAGATGTATAGTTATTGGCTAATAAGAGTTTTATGTATAAATTTGTTTATATTATATTTATATACTATGATGTGTTATACTAAGCGGTCATGAGGGCCACTAATGTCAGCTTATTTAATAATAGTAGTGTTTTATTTGTTTTATCAAGCTTTTATGCTAACCCTAATTGGCTAAATGGTCATTAAATAGAAGAGATTTTGTCAATATTTTTTTTCAAAAGAACAAATAATTTATTTTTTTTATTATAAATTTTCCTTCCATGTTATCATACATGTTCCATCACATGTGCGGGCCCCTGTAAATTCCTTTGATCTTGCGAATATACTCCCCAAGTGGGTGATAACGATATTTTTATAAAATTGAATTGAATTGAATTTATTTTATTTTATTTCAGACTTTATTTATGATTTTTACAACTATTTTTAGGTTTTATTTCATGATTTTACATTGATTATTTTTGTGGCTTTTATTTTAGGATTATTGTACTTATTTAAAGATATTAGATTGTACAGATAGTTGTTAGTATTTTGGTCATAACTTTCTACTCTGATATCCAATTGACCTGATTTTTATTGAGTTGAAAAGAAGGCTTCAAGGCCTATAAATCTTATGAAGACCTCAGAGGCCGAATCAGACCAAAAGATATCCGAAATTTGAGTCGAAGTTACTGTAGTACTAGAAATCAAAGCCCATGACTTCTAAAAGCCCAAATCCAAGTGAAATATCAAGATGTTATGAAAACTCACGAATTTTTAGTTATTTAGAACTCCTAGGAATTAGATTACAAGAAAGAGACATCCTTTACACTTGGGAGGAGGAGAAGAAACCTTAGCAGCCGCCTCCTTAGTCTTCCTGGACGGGATTCTTTGATCTTCATTTGGGCTGAAGGTGTTGTAATGTTTTATTTACTTTTCTTGCATTTCTTTATCATATCTACTTAGATTTCTTGTTCCTAGAACTCAATGAATTCTGTTCTTTGATTAATAGTATGATTTGATTCGTTTTTTTCCCTTAAAATTTTATCGGTATGTTCCTTCTTTGATGGGATTTCATTTTGAACTTAATGCTTCATTCGTAAAGGGTCCTATGATTTGATGATTTGCGATTACATGCATGAGATCGAGAGAAGATTGCATGAAATCTTACCAATACAATAAAATCCATATAAGGTTATAAGATCGATGGATGATTAACTCTATGTGTGGGGATTTTAAGGGAAACCCTAAATTACAAATATTCTATAAATTTTAATACAGTTCGGTCTAATCAAGATTGCATGACCATTGGGTTTTGGTTAGTCGAATTAGGGTTTTATAGTGAATCTAATTTAGGAAAATCTACCATCATCAAGAATGAATCTTTAGTTAATAAACTTTAAGAGAGTTGAAAGAATTCAACCGTATGAAAAAATTGAAAACAGATAAAATCAATATTCTAGAATTTTATAAAACTAGAGTTTTTGTCTATCAATATTTCTATTTTTAATATTTTCATAGTTTTAATATTTTTACTATATTGATTCGTTCTGTCCAAATTAGATAGGGTATTTTATAATTGGTAATATATAATATTCTCGTGGGATCGACACTTGTTCTGTACTATACACAACATTTGATTAGGATATATTTGGTCAAAATCGTGATATACCTAAATAGCGTAACAAGTTTTTGATGCCGTTGCCGGGAATATTTAAGTATATCAATAAAAATCATCTTGTTTGAGATTGGACATTATTTTTTTATTTCTAGTTCTTTTCTTGTTCTTGATAAATAGGGTGTATAGATTTTAGCGTTTTTCATATATTTCTTACTCATTCCATATAAAATTAGTTTTTTTTTTTGTTTTTTTTTCGGTTGTCTAAAAACGGATTAAGGAAATTGGTCAAACAACCACTTGTTTTGAAAGATTTCGGCCTGCTGAACAAAACCCATAGCTTAAGCTATGGGCACCGACCTATTTTCATCAAATTCCATCATTTTCATAGACTTTTCTATTTTTTTATTTTTTTTCTTGATTTTTTAGAATTTTCTGATTGTCTTCTTGGATATCTTTTTGCATTATTTTGCTGTGTTTTTGTAATTTCTATATTTATATAGACATTATAGATTTTCTTGAGTGGTTTTTGCAATTGGTTTTGAAGTTTGAATTTTGTGCTATTTTTTGTGTTCGTACAGTGCATGTTGCGATCCAAGAGTCTTGATCTAGTTGATTTCGATCCTGAGATTGAAAAAACATTACGAACTATTCATAGACAAGTCAAGGAAATTAAAGAGGAAGAAACAATGGCCCATAAGAACAGAGCAATGAGAGAGCACTTGATGCCCAGACTTCAGGATATTCAAACTAGCATCGCATGGCCAACTGTGGAGGCAAACAATTTTGAGCTTAAGCCGAGTTTGATCAGGATGGTACGAGCAGATCAATTTGGTGGTGAAACATTCAAAGATCCAAATAGCCACTTGAAAATTTTTCTAGAGATCAGCGACACCATCAAGCTAAATGGAGTCAACGTAGATACAATCAAGTTAAGGTTATTCCCTTTCTCTCTTAAGGGAAAGACAAAGGTATTACTAAACTCATTCCCTGCTAATCAATTTACAAGTTGGGAGATTCTTTCTTAGGCATTTTTAGCTAAATATTTCTCACCTGATAAGATAGCTAAACTACATAATGACATTACTAGCTTTAGGCAATCTGAGGGTGAGTCTCTGTATAATACGTGGGATCAGTTTAAGGATTTGATTAGAATGTGCATACATCATAGTATTCCTGACTGGCTGATTTTGTAAACATTTTATAGTGGTATTTTAAATTCTGTGAAAATTACCATTGATATTGCGGCTAAGGATGCATTCATGGGTAAATCATATGATGAAGCATGTGCATTACTAGATGATATAGCATCAAATCAATCAACTGGCCTAGTGAGCGTGAAATTCCTAGGCAGAGGATTAGCATGCATGAGGTTGACACTTTTAACATGCTTAATGCCAAGATGGATTCTGTATTGCATGCTTTGAAAACTAATCAAACAAATGTTGTGGATAGTCAAGTTTTATATTGTAATTCGTATGGTAATTCTACTCATGTGTCTTTTGAGTGTCCGCAGGTGCAACAAGCGAACTATGTGTCTAACTTTGGTTGATCTCAGGACAACCCACACTCCAACACATACAATCCTGGGGTGGAGGAACCATCCAAACTTTTCATGGAGTCAAGGGGGACCACCACAATCAAACAATCCACAAAATTTTATTTCGGGAAATCAACAGCTAAAGGAGAGTAGAATATCGTGGGAGATAGCGATTGAGCATCTGGCAACAGCAACAAATGAAAGGTTTGAATATTAAAAAGAGAGGGAAAAATAATTTGCTTTTCTACTTTGTTTTGGTTCGGATTGCCGATTATACTTTAAATATTTAAAATAATAAAATTCATATATTTGAAATATTCCTTAATTATGTATAAACAAATTTTAAACGAATCAAGGAGATTTAGTCTCAGACATGTTTAGCAAATGAACTATCTTTAACTCCATACCGTGTAACTTCATTTAAACAAATAATATAAAAATTGTCTGAGTCTATGTTTTATATAATATTTAATTTTGATCGCAATTATTAATTATTGAATAGATCTCCTGTCATTCGTCTCCCCAAAATAGTAATAGTCTAACATAGTTTATATAACTAAATTTATATTTGATATACACTTATTATATTATAACTAAATTTAAATACGACTTATTATGAAAAAATATAATTCATCCATGGTATTACCTTTGGGTTAATAACTTGATGATCCAATAAAAAAAAAGTAAACACGAAAGACCCAAAAAGAGAGAGAGAATGAAGTAAAAGGACTACAAATTCTAACAGAGAACATCTTTGAGGAGTAGATTATTTATTTATTTGCCTTTATTTTTTTGAACTGGTTCAAATGAAGGTTCAAATTGGCCCTGTCTTATTACATGTGAATGAACTGGTTCAAGTGAACAAGTGAATGAACTTTGTGCTATTACATGAGCTTTCCTGGAATATTAAATGAATTTAATATGCCTTGTACAATGCAATGTACATGGAAAATGAAAGGGCCCTCACAAGGGGGAAGAAATGGATGACAATTAAACCTCTTATGGAGGGAGAGAGTGAAGGATTGTTCCTTTTTTTTTTTTTTTGGTACAGAAGGATAGTTCCTATTATACCCATGAATTGAATGAAAGCCCATGAAAAGCATGAAACTTTTTATGCTAGGTGGAGTGTGAATTCAAAACATTTCCAATTTTAACATGCTAGCGTTGGTGTTCTTCAGATTAGAATATCTGGATTTTTGAGCTTTTTGATAACTACCCACATGATTTGAATGCCCATTTGCACACCAGAAAGCTCCATTCCAATCCAAAAAGGTGAAAAAAAAAAAAAGCGCTTCCCTGATTTCCCTGCAACATCAGCTTTCTTTTATTTATTTATTATTTTTTTACTTTTTTGTTCCCTCTACTCCCCCTTCAATTTTTTTAAGAGGGAGATAGAGAGTATGAAACAAAGAAACAAGTTTTAGAAAGAGCTGCAGCCTAGACTTCCAGAAACCAACTCTCTCTCTCTCTCTCTCTCTCTCTCTCTAATACAATGACCATTGTGATGAATCTTGTTGTTTTGAGGATACCTATATGGGTTTTCACTGTCTCATTGCATTTCCCACCAACTATCGCTCGATCTATTGCTTCTATTTCTTCCATTGACTCTGAGGAACAGTCTATCGCACAGTTTACTGGACAAATGGAGGCGTTTTCACCAGGTATGTCAACAATATTCTCTATTTATTGTGTTCATTCTCGGTTTTTCATCATGGGCTTTCCAAATTTCAATTTTTCCCCCTTCATACTTGTTAATGACAAATGGGGTTTCCTTCCCGAATTTTGTCTGAAAATTAAAACCCAGCTGAATTCTGTGAACAATGCTGTATTTCCTTAATGGGTTATGCTAATTATGGCTATTATTCCTAATATGGGCTTAACACTCTGTAAATCAGTATGCTTTTCTAAGCTCTGTTGTGATTTAACTGGATTCAGGAATACCAGAGGTTGTAGAGCACCACGAGGAGCTAAACAAGAGAATTCTTGTGGCACTTATTGTTGCTTCAACTCTTTTGGTTGCAATTTTGTTGTTGCTGTTTAGTTGCTACGTATCCAAGCACAAAAACCTGAAGACCTCAAATGAGAAAAGCCAACAGAAACAGAAGCAAAAACCAGGTAACTTTACCTTCCTCCCCCCTCCCCCCCCAAAACAAAAGAAGAAAGGCATGTTTATTGTGTTTATGTATGTGAGGAAGAAGACAAAAGGAAGTTTTGTTTCTTGTTATTTTAGTAACATAATTCTTCATTTTTGGTTAATCAGAAGAATCTGCCAAAGGGCTTTCGTTGGGTCCAATTTTGGGTAGGTTTAATTCTTTGAGGATAGCTGGTAAGAAGGGAGGCGTTGCTGCTATTGAGTATCAGTTGTTAGAAGCTGCGACCAACAATTTCCATGAGAGTAATATTCTGGGGGAGGGTGGATTTGGATCTGTTTATAAGGCTCGTTTTGATGAAAAATCCCATGCTGCTGTGAAGAGAGTTAAGGTTAAAGGACAGGATGCGGAAAGAGAATTTGAGGTTCTGTACACCCTGTGACTTGATTTGTTATTAATATGTCTGAATGTGTGTGAATTTTGTGTGATGGGTTTGGTTTCTTGTTGACTGAATTAAGCGGCAGAATGAGCTTGAATGGTTAAACAAAATTCAGCATCAAAACATAGTTTCAATTCTGGGATATTGCATTCATGGGGAGATGAGGTTTCTTGTTTACGAAATGATGCAGAATGGCTCGTTGGAAAGCCAATTACATGGTGATTTTTTTTTAATATCTTTGTTTCACCCCAGGAAAATGAAGTAGAAAGGATTATGAATACTTACAATTGATCACTTTGATTATGCTTATGATTTACACCTTAGGGCATTCTCATGGATTGTTTTTGTCATGGCACCTTCGGATGAAAATTGCGCTTGATGTGGCCAGGTAAATTTATGAGGCTTTCATAACCTTATCAAATTTAATTTTACCATGTACTATTTTTTTTGTTTCTTTTTGATTTATTTGTGTCAGTCTCAACATAGCTGATGTTGTCCAGGGGACTTGAATATCTTCATGAGCGATGCACCCCCCCAGTGATCCACAGATGTTTGAAGTCATCCAACATTCTTCTTGATCAAAACTTCAATGCAAAGGTAAAATTTTCCACAAAACATGCAAAATTTTTATTGAAAATATAGTGATGCTTGTCTGGGAGGTGCAGATGTGTGGGTGCAAATTTGTGGTTTGTCTGTTCATGTGCATCTTTCTATTTCTGTGCAAGTTGTTGCGCTCAGAATATCATTTCTTTTGGCATTACTTTTCTCGTGCCTTTTATCTCTCTTTGATTGTTCTTGATTCAGCTTCATTTGTTTTATTTCTGTTGATCAGCTTTCTGATTTTGGCCTTGCCATTGCTTCTGGGGCGGCCAACAAGAGTGACATAAAGCTTTCCAAAAGAGCGGGTTATGCCGCCCCTGAGTATCTTTTAGATGGTATGCTTCTCTTATGTGATGCTTTTTACTCTACTACAGACACACTTACGTACTCCTTGATCTAACTATTTATTTCTTGTATATTTCTCCAATGTTTTTCAGTTTTTCCTGTTCTATTGTTAGATGTCTTCATTGCTGAGAATTTTGTTTCGGATGATCTTTCTTTTTGTTACGATTTTTTTTCCTATTTCTTTGTGTGGAGGGATTATTTCGTGTGGGAAAAAGTGATGGGGATGTAAGCAGCATTGAAACTGTAGGCAACTTGGAGCACATTATGCTTACACTGATGGAGATATGGACTGGGAGAACTTCAATATGGATTCAACTTGCCTTCCATTTGTCTATACTGTTGATGATGCGTATACCCTACTTTCCCTGGTAAAACGGGGTGTGAACTCAACAACATAATATGTGTCCTTGCTAACAAAACTAATGAAGTTGCGGACTTCATGCGAATACCAATGTCCTGCTTTGTCCCCCCGGGCCCCGCACAAAGTGCTCTTGCAAATTTCTTATAATCATGATAATTTTGGACACACTAGAAATAACTGGGGATCACAAATGTTTAAATAAGGTCTTGAGAGTCCTTTGAAGTTGAACAGAATATATATGTCTATACCCAGAGGGAGTCTTGAATCCCCTAAATGTTTATACTGCTTAGCTCCAAGGATCGGTGGTAAGTGAGTCCTGACATTTTGAGGTTTTTGAAAAGCCTTGAAATGACATTTGCAGGGTCTTTGTTTTGCTTCCTTGAAAAGTGTTATTCAAATCAAATTATCAGCGGCAAATAAGCTGTTTCATTACTCCTCTTTGTTCCATCTATATATGGTTATCACAATATTTTTACTGGGTGCATTACAAATACAAGTGATTACTCCCCTCTAGCTCCATTTCAATCACTTTCAACTCTAAGCTATTAGGTGTTGGTTAAACAACTGTCTGAAGCAGAGTCTTACCTGCAATTCTAAGACAGGCGGAAGTTTTAACTGTTCATATTTTTGGATGCAGGGAAAGATGTGGTATTCAATCATGAAATATTATAAACAACAAAGTCCAAGCATGATTTCTGCCATTGCAAAATCTTATAAGTTGATTCTGGTCAATGTGTTTTGATCATGTGTAAGGTTGAGGTTTACATAGCAGCTGGTGAATTACATGGTGAATTTTATTGCTTAAATTATTGCATAATCCATGAATTGCACCTTAATGCAGCTGTTCTCTTCCGGTCCATGAATGTTTTGAATCTGTTATTACCCTTCAAGCTTTCATGCTGTCCCTTTTAATTTTTTTTTTTTAATTCTTTTTTCCTGCATATCTCTTAATACTATCATGTTATTGTCAATGTAAGGCAATGTCTTTTACCATAAAGAGTTTTTTTTTTTTTTGGATGAAATTCAGCAAGACTTTTCTAGATGCTATTGTAACATGACATTCTGCGTTGGGATCACGCATCTGGTAATTGAATTTATGACCTACAAATTTTGCAGGTAAGTTGACAGATAAAAGTGATGTATATGCTTTTGGAGTAGTCCTTTTGGAGCTTCTTCTAGGAAGGAAGCCAGTGGAAGAAGTGGCACCAACTCAATCCCAGTCTATAGTGACATGGGTGAGGTTCCTTAAAATTTCCCTCTGGTTGACCATCTTTTCATGATGAGATCTTGAGATTTTGAGTCTGGGACATGCAGGCAATGCCCCAGCTTACTGACAGATCAAAGCTTCCAAACCTGGTGGATCCTGCAATCAGAAACAAGATGGATCTAAAGCATTTATACCAAGTTGGTGAATTTTTAAGATTTATGCTCACTTTAAGCTCTCGCATTTTAGCTCCTTGTTAGAAACTAAAGCAGTGCCTGTGCAGGTTGCTGCTGTGGCAGTGTTATGTGTCCAGACAGAGCCAAGTTACAGGCCATTGATTACTGATGTCTTGCACTCATTGATTCCTCTCATACCTGTGGAGCTTGGCGGATCGCTGAAAACAGCTGAAACATTGCCACAAGGCCATACTGATCCTTCTCAACGGTGACTCCAAATTGTGGGTACATGACTGCATCTTTTCAGGATCCTCACATCTGCTTTCTAAAGGTGCACATCATTGGAATACTCTCTTTACGTTTCTTTGACTTTTAGTTTACCGTGCTCGCATTAAACAGACCTAGATGAAAGAAATCTTGCCTTTTCTTTAAACCACCACATCGTATATCAAAGAAATGAAGTGGATAGTTGTACTCTTACCTCTGGACAACGACCAAACGATGGTAAATAGCATTGTTTGTATCTTAATGCCACAAAAGACAGTCTTATAGATTGTGGTAAGATTAGCCCTGCGGAATTAATGATCCTCATATAGACCTCCAAAATGGTTGCAGTTCATCATGTTTAAAGATAAGTGCCTTTTGCAAAAATGAATTATTATTATTATTATTATTATTATTATTTAAGCCATGTTGGTTCTTAGGAGAAGGCCACAGGTCAAAATGCTTGAACATCCAGTCCATGAAATTCATAAGTTTTACAAACCGATTGGTCAATCCATTTTTCTTTTTATTTTATAAAAATTGTATTTTGAATTCATACTTCAGCTTATATGTACAATTGTAATTTGTTTTTTGAATATAATTTGTGTGGATTCATTATTAGGTGTTTAATTTGTTTGACGTTAGAGATCATGAACTCTTTTGCCCCTTAAGGGTTCAACTTGATTCAAATTGGATTTAGTCAGTGTTATCGGATATTCGTGATTTATCAAAAAAAAAAGAAAAAATAAATCATGAGCTTCGATTGTTTATGTTATATATGTGTTGGAATTAATTTTATACGAGATTTTACATTTTTTTAAAATCTATCATGAGATCATTGGGACAACAAAACTATGGTTTTACTTTTTTATTTGTTTAAATGAAAAAGAACTTGAAATTTCAATTGAAATGAAAAACTAAAAACCATCATCAGAAGATAGAAGGGAAAAAATTTCAGATGGATAATTTGCTATGCTGCACCCGATTATCTAGGGATTGAGAAACGATCTTAGCAAGGGCATGAGTCGCTTCATTAGCTTGCCTTCTAACATGGGAACAACATAAAAAAAAAAAAAAAAAGAAAAAAACTAGATAAAAGCTTCACATCTTGGCAATCATTCCCATTTTTCTAAAGAGGGACTGAGATTGGTTGAAAACCTTAATCGCCTCTTTACTATCAAGCTCTGCAAACATTTGAAAAACCCCCTTGTTAATGCAAGGTGAACCGCATGGTGGCCTGCTAACAACTTCGCTGTACCAGTTGGAACTTGAAGGTCTTTTCCTCAAATAGTTGACACCAAGACCCCCTTTCTTATCTCGATTAATAACCCCAAATCTGCTTCTATTCGCCATAATGGCCATGTCCATATAATCTCGACAAACCTGTAAATTGAGGGATTCTGAAGGAATCTCTTCACCGGGAAAGGACCATTTCACACTTATTCTCAACCAGGAAAGGACCCTTCCACCCTTATAGCTAAATTTGTCTCTATGCTCTTTCCATATCCTAATTGCACCGGCTAAAGTTAAGCGAGGTTCAATAAAACTTGATTACATAACAGTTGATTCTTAGATTTCCAAAGAGACCGGAGATAACACAAGAAAACAAGAGCCTCATCATCAAGGTATGACTGAGTAACCAATATCCATTTTTTGGAAGAGGAACACAACACCCACATAACATTTGAGGGAGGGAGGGGATATATGCCTAAGACACCTTTCCCAATTATAATCTGAAATGGATCACGTAAACGTAAGGGCAACTACGCGGCATGCATATCGTGATCACAAAATAATGCCCTTTAAAACAGATTTCCCCAAAAACCAGGATACATTATACCAAAACGAATGGTGCATCCAACAGAAGTAACATGATGGAAAGAATCTATAGCATGCAATGTTCCACAGTTTTAAATTTCCGTATATATTCCCTCAAGCCTCTAATCATCTTTAGGCACATGGTATAGGTTTCTTAGCCTCACGGCTTGCGGGGTTTGCAAGGAAAAAAGGAATGGGTTAGTTTGTGAAAGTTGAGGGATAAAAAATATGATTTTCTTTTTTTTGTTATACTAAGATTTGAATCCAGAATCACCGGGTTGGGAGAGGGAGATCGTGACCATTACACTGTCTCTTGGAGATGATAAAAAGTATGATGTAGTATATAGATATTGATGGTATCCACTTTAATAGCGAAAACTTTACTATTTTTGTGTGATTTTAAATCTCTTATAATCATTCAATAAAAAAGGAAAGCTCTGACAACTTGAAATGTTTTTTAACCCAATAAAATTCTAGTTCTTTTATACTCTCAATAACGAAAGAAATTTTTCTCAAATTTTAAATTTTCCTTAATGTTGAGTGATTCTAAATATTCTAAAAGTTTTTTTACCACAATCTCTGTTATTTCAAAAAATCTTATACAAAAGGTAAGTAGGGTTTTCTACACTTCCTAGAAAGCTAAATATACAAAGTAAAGACAACCTATCCGGGCATGTCTACATACCCACAAGAGGAAAACCAATACTCTCGCTACATATATCACAAAGAAGGCAACTCAATTCTATACTATCATACACATATCACAAAGGAGGCAACCCAGTTCTATACTATCAGAAATATAGTTTCATGTCTAATTATATATCATTAGAGGTACAATCTCACATTTCATTCTCTGCACCATTAGAGATAACGATTTCATCACGTAATACGTTTATCATCACTCTCTGAATACACACATCATACATATGGCCATATTCTTGGCTTTTTATATATAATACACATGGGTGAATTTTACACAACATAGGGTCTTATTCTCGGCTTTCCTAAGTCTTAGTAATATTACTCTTTCTAATTTTAGTATCGGAGTTCCCCATCAGTTCAACCACGACGGGGTTTTTATAGGTTTCCCATTTGAGAAGATTCGACGAATATCTTGGCACCGGTTTGTCATTTGAGTCGGAAGAATAATCATCTGTAGAGTCCAAAAATAACCTCTAATAGATTGACACCATCTGTGAAAACAATTGACTGAGTAGCAGTAAAAATTTCACGCCAGCTTCCTCTCTCCTCGCACCAAGCCATCAAATAAAAGAAATGGAGACGACGCCTCCAAATCCATGCATAAAGTGGTGGGACGAACATCTAACTTCTGGCCCTACTCGATATTGACAGTCTGGGTTCAATAATTTTTACCCACCACCTACTATTATTTTGTCAATACTTTAGTATTATTAACAAATCATTCTAATTTGAAATCTTGTTTTATGTTCTTCGCGGCAATAGTATTTCTATTGTATATGCTCTGTCAGTTTTTTCATATCTTGACTAACAATAGTCCACAACGTCTCTCAACATCAGAGTGCACAATTGCGATCTAGATCCAGCGAATGTCTCAGTTTAATAATTCTTACTCATAGCCCATTATTACTTTGACAATGCTTTAATACTCTTAATCAGTCGTTCTAATCTTAGATCTTGTCTTATGATTATCATACAAATAATATCTTTATTTTACATGCTCTCACTCTTTTTCATGTCGGCCGAACAACAATCAAAAGTAATTTTTAGCCAATGGTAACATAGTTACGAGTATCCCTTTGTCAGGCAACTACGAAAATCGATCCAATTGAGCTGCTCCCAAATCCAATTCTATTGAGCAATCATGAGATTTGACCTACTCTTGGCAGTCAACACTTCGGAAGGCAACATTCTCTTGACACTAGAGTGACTAACTTGATCTGAATTCATCAAAAACCCTAGTTTAGTGATTCTTATCCATTGCTTATTACTATTCTATCAATCTTCTAGTATTTTCACATGGTTATCTCAATTTGGAATTTTTCTTGACAATTACTATGATACTAATATCTCTATCTACTCCGTAACTTCTTCATTACATTTGGATCAATAGCCCCTGTGCTCATAAAACTCTAGTTTGTCACCATCTCCTCTTGTAGGCCAATCTCCCGGCCTTATGTGGACTCATACTCCCCCAGCACAATACTAGGGACACACACATTCTCACCTGGTTATCTCAATTTGGAATTTTTCTTGACAATTATCATGATACTAATATCTCTATTTACTCTGTAACTTCTTCATTACATTTGGATCAATAGTGATATTTAGGCCCTTACGCTCATAAAACTCTAGTCTGTCACCATCTCCTCTTGTAGGCCAATCTCTCGGCCTTACGTGGGCTCATACTCCCTCAGCACAATACTAGGGATACACACATTCAAGGCGCAATGCTTGGTACGCCATTAACATTCAAGGCGCACTACCTCCGATTACCGTCAGCGCCACACCCTAGTACGCTATTCACATTCAAGACGCAATGCCTCTTAGTATTGTTGGTGCAACGCCCTGGTACGCCCTTCACATTCAAGGCACAATGTCTCCAAGTATCATCGGCGTAATGTCCAATAAGTTGTACATATTAAGGTTCAATGTCTCCAAGTACCGTTGATGCAACGTCTAGTATGCTATTCACATATAATGCACAACGCCTCCGAGTACCATTGGCGTAACGCTCGGTATGTTATCTCGACGCAAAGCCTCCACAGTCTCTTGGCGTAGCGCTAGGGACACTTTATCATTTTACGACATGACATGGGTTTCGTACTCATTTCCTTCATTTTCTATTTATACAGGTCTTGACCCCTGGATGGGATTCAACTCCCTTTCTATTGATTTTCTGATTATATATGGGATTCAATTCTTTTGTTCTTGGTTTTCTATTCACATATGGGCCTTGGTACTTGGAAGGGATACAACTCCCTTTCTCTCAATTTTTTGTTTAACATGGCTACTATTGTATCGGACAGGATCTCTCTTTCTCTTGACACTGCATTATACAGTTGTCTCATTTACTTCAGTATATATTCTCTCAGCTCTAACGCATAATACTCTTTTACAGCTACAATGCCTTCATGGCCAACTTAGCGCTTAGGTTACTTTATCTCAATATAATCTATTTCTTCATTCATTAAATTTTCACATATTTTGTAAGCATAGGATGTAAGGAGGACACAACGGCAACCAACAAACATATTTTATATCATATAAATTCTCATATATTATACAAATGAAAGACAATCAACATGGCAGCATCGACACTTCACACTCACTAAGAGCCTCATTGCACTAACAAAACACAGACTCTAGGTTAGCTTTCAAACTTTCTATCTCTTTGTCTTTATCACTCAAAACAACACTTACTATCATCTCTTGTTCGATTCCCTCTAGTACGCCGACCTCTCAACCCGTAATCATAAAGTAAAAGATACGAGTCCAATGGCTCTTAACCACAAAGTCCATAGTTAGATCTTCCGATCTCTCGACCTCTCGATTTTTTGGTCATTCGATCTCTCAATCATTCTATCTCCCTATCATTTATCTCTCGGTCTCTCGATCTCTCGGTCCCCCAATCTCTTGGTCATTCGACCTCCTGATCATTCAACCTCTCGATCTTCTGACTTCTCGATCTCTCGATCTCTCGACCTCCCTGTCATTCGACCTCCCGATTACTTGATCTCTCGATTACCCCACAAATTTTACAAACTCTAAAGTCAAGATTTTTCTCAAACAATTCCCACAATTTATCATAGGCACATTCTGTATTTAGTGCTCCATCTTTGCGCCTCTTTCGATTCCCCAATTTACTCTACTTCTAATATCATTTTTTCAAAATACCATTAGGAGTGGAGGACAATGATAATACCCACTTTAATAGCGAAAACTTTTCTATTCCCATGGAATTTTAATTCTCTTATAATCATCCAATAAGAAAGGTAATCCCAGACAAGTTCAAACCTTTCCTAACCCAGTAGAATTCCAATTCTCTTGTATTCTCAATAAGGAATGAAATCTTTCTTAAATCTTAAACATTCCTTAATTTTGAGTGATTTTAAATTTATTAAAAGTCTTTGACTACAATTTTTGCTATTTGGAACACTTTATACAAAAGGTAAGTAGGGTTTTCTGCACCTCTTGAAAAGTTATATATAAATAACAAAGGTAATCTATCATAACATGTCTACATACCCACAAGAGGAGACCCCAATATTCTCTCTCTTTACACATATCACAAAGGAGGCAACTCAACTTTATACTATCATAGATATGCCTTCACGCCCAATTTTACATCATCAGAGGTACAATATGATATTTCATTCTATGTACCTTCAAAGGTACGATTCTCATGCTTAATTATATTCATATAATATGTTTATCATCACTTTATGCATACATACATCACACATATGGTCATATTCATGGCTCTTTATACATAATATATACGAAGGCGAATTCTACACACATAACACATGGCGTTATTCTTGGCTCTCCTCAGTCTTATTAATATTACACTTTCTGAATCAAGTGTCAGTGTCCCCCACTGGGCAGTCTCGATAGGATATTTGCAGGTTTTCCACTCGAGAAGATCAGATGGACACTTCAACACCGGTTCTCCATTCGAGTCGGAAGAGCAATCATCAGTGGAGTCCAAAATTAACCTCCAATAAATATGATAGTAGATTTAAAATCACTTTTACCTAACCATGCAAATCATACGATCAAAACATGGACATTTATCAAATCGATCAATCGAATGCTTATTAATGCAAAGAGCTTTAGATTAATGCAACTAATATATCATAGGCAACATATGCATAATAGGTCATACTACATATCTTATCTCCCTAGTATATAACATATGTATAATACAGTATCAAAATATTATAGTATGAGAAAGTGAGTAAAATCAAACCACATGTACGGCCGAAGTAGGTCTACACACATGCCCATTCCTTACCTCGTAGTTTAACAAGCACAAGCATATAACAATTACCTAAGGCATTTAGTTGTGCTATAATAGTCACATGCATCACAATTAGTACAAGCATTTATCTAAAATCATCAAACTAGTGTTTGTGCCCTAACAGTACTCTATTGGGCCCACAAAGAAAGAATGGGCACAAAAGGGTAGAACTGGGCCAAATGGGTCAAACTAGGTCAATTTGGGGTCGATCCGAATCCAAATGTCTAGCCAGGTCAAACGGTGTCCATTGAGCTAGTATTGGTCAAATAAGAACATATCAGGCCAACCATAGCTGGTGCGGGCCACACATGGTCCAAATGTCAAGCTTTGGGTGGTAGCTCTGAGCTGCACCCCCGCATCGGGCTGGGTTAGCTGCCCGTGCACACATTACCCTGTGCATGCACATGCTGATGCTTAGCACGGATGGCCGCATTGGGCGCACGTGGCTGTAGGTAGGCCATAGTTGTGCCGCCCCTCCTTATGAGCAAAGTCGCCGCCTCTGCACGTATACACCGGCTAACACCAGGTGGGGTTGATTGCTCAAGCTCATGCACGATAGTTGCTGGCTAATGGTAGTGCATGGGTTGGCCATGCGAGTAGCAAACAATGGTGGCCATCCATGTGGCCTTCCGCCACATGCAAAGAGAAGGGGGGAGGCAAAGATAAACGAGAGAGAGAGAGAGAGAGAGAGAGAGAGAGAGAGAGAGAGAGAGATCTTACCAAAAAGGAGGGAAAAGAAAGGGAAAAGGGAGGAATTCCACAATGAAACCAAACCTAAACGCAACAAACATGCAATCAACAATAAAAAACAAAGGCTAGACTAGGAAAAAAAGAGGGAGGGAGAGATATTCAAAGGGTTTAACGCCAAACCATGAGGAAGAGAGAAAGAGAGAGAGGGAGAGCGATAACAGAGGGACAGAGACGGGGACAAAGTGAGAGTAGCACAGGACACGGGAGACAGTGAGAGCAATTGTGACACAGATAGATAGATTAGCATCAGACAAAACAAAATGTAAGTGGGGGAAGGAAAAAAGGGTTTAGGTTTTAATCTCTCATGGGTTTGTCTCAATCAGCTTACACCGCTCTCCCCCAACATAAAACCCAAGTGAATTTCGGATTAGGTTAAAGAAGAAAACTCGTCTCACATTCAATTAGGCAAGATTAGACATGCTAAATAAGGGCCAAGAGGTTTATTGTGACCCATCCTGTAAATATATACAACCTTCAACCAAAAGGGCTCCACTATACCAGAAGTCTGGATGTTACTATCGACCTCTACAAAGAATTCGGTCCTTAAGAATTCGCAAATATGACAAACACGAGGGAGAACAAAATACAAGCAATAAATGCAAAACCAAGACCATAACAAAAGTAACTCAGCATAGCTATAATATCGAAAGCCATGGTGCCGATCACAGGGAATAACTTTATTAGGCATCATGAATGCAAAGTCAGGGCACACTCTGTGTCAAAAACATGAATACAAACACAAATACGGAAAAATCATGCAAGGACTCATGCAGTCTCAAACAAATAAGGGTAGTGGTTTCTTACGAGTTACTCAACCTCCCAGATGGGTTTCTTAATATATTGGTATCACTGCTAGACATTTACCATTCGAATGATCTTGTTACAAAGGATATGACCAGGATACCTACATGATGAGTCTTAAGGGCCTGGTCATCTTGTATGTACACGGGGATGTACTCTAATGGCTGAAATTTGCCTATGGAGTATCGACATGTTCTGACTCCAGTGGCAAAGCAAGCTCATAGGCTACAGGGCTTCTTTCTAATGATATAAGGGCTTTATGTATCATTGACTCAACTTCTCATTCTTCTCGAATCGAGCAACTTCCTTAGAAGGGAAAACTCAAAAGAAGACATGATTTCCCAAAGAAAACTCTAGGTATTGGGTTCATCGGTAGGTAAAGCTTCTCTCTAACCAAAGCGCTTAAAGCCTTAGGGATCTAGCGAATTGTATGTTCTGACTCTCTCAAAACTTATCTTCCATTCTCTCTAAGAGAATGACTATCTTCGCCCTTTACGTCAGTTGCAAACTCCTCAACAAATGACTTGTCCTCCCTAAGCTAATCCCAACAGATTGGCGTCTGACATCTTCTGCCATAGAGAGCCAAGACGCCATGTCCATATAGGGGTAGTAGGTAGTAGTTGTTATTGTAGGCAAACTCAACGAACGACAACTACCCCTCCCAAGTACTAGATTGCAGTAACGTGAAAGCTTCTCACATATTCCAAGGTATGGATCGTCCTCTCAAATTGCCCATCCGTCTGGGGGTGGTCAGCAGTGCTAAAGGTAAGACTAGTGTTAGTTGCTCTATATAAGCGATCGTGAGAGAGAGACTAGCGTTATAGAAAACAAACATAAGAATGGGAAAGGAAAAAGGGCTTAGGATTTAATTCCTTATGGCCCAAGAATGGACGTCCTAGACTCTTCCACAACAAAAAGCCCTAATGAACATAGGATTGAGCTAGGAATAAAATTGGATCCAACATCGAATTGGGTAAGATTAGGCATGCTAAACTAGATCCAAAAGGTTAATTTTGGCCACTCCTCCACGTATATACGCCCCGTAACTCGAAAAACACCATGTTGTGAGAAGTCGGGATTTTACACAATATTTTAGTACGTGGATATTGTCTTCAATCTCTGCCCCACACAGCTCATGCATCAACAGACCACAACACTTCTAGCTAAATTCTTTCTTGTAGGAAGAGCATCGTGACAAGGCCGTCAAATAAAGTTCCTCACCTGTGGCAGAATCTTCGGCTTCCAAAGGGTTTAACTATGTTTTTACTTTTAATATATATATATATATATATATATATATATTTTTTTTTTTTGTGCTCGACAAAAGATTTTTCTTGTTTTGTCAAGGATACTTGCTGGATTTATTAATGTTACAAAACTTTTGCTTACCATATTTTTATGAAGGAAAAGTCTTCAAAATTATTTCAACTGATTAGAATTTGGGATTAATCACTATATTTTTATATTTTCAAGTGAAATAACATCTACCAAAATTTTTTGGTGATTGCAAGATAGAAGTTTAAGTGTATTACAGGGTTTGGGCAATGTAGCTGCCATTTGCTAGGTTTTCGTGATTTATGAACTATTATGGGTGCTTAATTGATTTATTGGTGTATATTATTGAGCAGTAGCCAAAGTTCCTATCATTATACAAAATATAATATATAATAATAATTAAAAATAAAAATAAAAATTTATTTACATAGTCAAGTGAAATAAGTTTCACAGGACCTTCTTTCCGATTTCCTTTGCATGAACTTCCAAAACTCCTTGAAGTTTTCCGTCACAAATTTTGGCCATAAAGATAAATGAATTACAGATACAAACACAGATGGAGATGTCAAGGTCTTTGTGAAGGACCAATTGAAATTCTTATTCTCATTGTTTACATCGCCCATACCAAACTATATCAATAGATAATTGATACAGTGGGAAAAACGTTAAATCTTTTTATCAAAACTAGGGATTGAATGTTGAGAATGGAAAGAATTAAATTGGAAAAACTCTTCCTAAGGAGGGTTTGATGGCAATTCGGACTGTATTACTTGAAATATAATTCCGAATACTGATTGGTCTAAATACAAAAGAAAAAATCACCCACACCAAATTGTAACTTCGCAACTACACTATCAGATATAATCCTTTGGCTATTCAACCAATATAATAATTAGCATGATCTGTATCGCCTAATAAAACCACAATCTGTACTGTCATATTCCCTTCATATGATTTCAACATCTTTATCATGTATGTTACTAAGCGAGCCCTACTCTTTGTGCTGATGATTAACTCAGAAACAGGAGGATTGGTCTCTTCCCACATAGATTAGCTGGGATAAGGCAACTGATAACTTTATTTCATAGATTATATTAAGCTGTTGTTGGAAGGTTGTACCAGGTTCAAAATTGGGAAAGGCATAAGATAGAAGTATTTAACTATAGAACTCGGAAATGTGTGGCTCAATCTTTGTTTTGCGCAGCAAAATACAAAACCCCTCCAGATGAAGATAAATACAACCTCTTACTCTAGGCAAAATCTAAATTTCTATTCTGATAATTGTACTAAGGAGGTTTTGAACCCCAAAAATTGGGTTTGCCAAGTGTGTTTACTAATGCGCTTTGTTCATTAACTAATACATATTCTTAATAGGTTTATCGGTACAGAGCTGAAGAATAGTGTAGTTGAGATTCCTAACATTATTAAAAGAGAATCTACAAAAACCATTTTAGGACAATTTATAATTTAAAATGTATTATTACCCAGTATCATGCAAGAGGTTCAACCATGTCAAAGACAATCTTGAATGAAAAAACATTCACTTTCTGGAAACAAAGAAAGGGTGGCCTTTCTCACATTAATTTGGGTTTGTAAAGGTTAGAATTTGAAAATTGACAAATTTCTTTCTTCTTGATAATGGTAGGAATTCTCAACCCATTGCTACTTGCGACGCATTGAGGAAGCCTTGTTTACAACCCGCAAGGACTAGGCAGATGCAGAAGAGACTCTATTTCGCCTTATCCTCAGGACCCACTTGGGTTTGAATTTATAGATTTGCTTTTTCCTAAATTTTTCACCTCTTTCCTCGTATAATGAATAGAGCTCTGAACTTGTACTGAAATAAAAGGTGAAAAACGTTCTTACACTAAGAAGATCATTGTAAGGCAGATACAAAAGTAGCAACTATATCTGCAAAAAGTTATTGACTAATGTGCCGTTCATGTCCTCCAGAAAGAGCAAAGAAATAGTCAAAAGTGCATGTTTTGTCTTTATGATTAGAGAGCCGGCATGGTTCACGGATCCACACGACAAGAAAATGAAGTTGGTTATTATTCAGATTTTGTAGTTTTCATCATGTAATTGTTGAGTATATGCAACAATATGGCTGCGATATTCTCTATGGTAAAAGGAGAAACAAGAAGCCAAGCTGGAGAATATGATTATTAGTCTCGCAACATATTCTCTGCAGCCTATTCACATAATAGATGCTGTATTTCTTAGTCCCCTAATAAAGACTTGAAACCATTGCTTCTCCTCTCTCTCTCATATGAGAGCAAAAACATGCCCTTGCCCTTCTCAAGCTGGTTTTGCACAAGCAGCACAAAAGCCATGCTTGTTAAAATTGTTCACCCTGGTGGGCACGTGGAGCTCCATGATAGGCCGGTCATGGCATCGGAGATCATGCTTCGAAACCCCAAGTGTTGTGTGGCATATCCAAATGTTTTTCAAGAGCCATGGGCTATTGTGCCACCGGAAACTACACTAATGCTTGGCAAGAAATTTTATGTTGTGCCAATAAGTACAATCAGAAAGCTTCAAAGGCTTTCTTCAAAAAGGCCTCCTTCAGAATGTAAAGAAACTTCAAGCAACCAAAATTTTGAAGACAGAGAAGCTTATGACAAGGATTCTACATGCTGTTTGTTCCCTTATTCTCCTAAGCAACCATTTGTTGGCACCAAATCATCGGATTCAGGTACAAGCTCCAGTGGAACACCTCCAAAGTATACGGAGAAAGATTGGAATCTTTCTGAGGATAGTTACTTCTCGTGTTTCACTTTTTGGACGAAAGCCAAAACTGACAATGAAGTTCAAAGTGGTGAACGAAGAATGACAACAAAGACTAATTCGTCTTCCGAGACAAATACCATTGCTAGGAAGAGAGCTAAGGACTCTAGCATTAATGGATCCAAGTCTCCGAAGAAATATTCATCTTTTGATTCCTGGCAACCGAGTCTAGAAAGCATTTGCGAAGAATGATTAAAAGCATATGAGAAGTTTATGTTATATGCGCATCTAGGTAGTTGGGGAATAATAATTACCAATTCTGCATATTGTGGTTGAATTTAGTCTGGCTACACTGTTTGAGTTAACAGTGTTGGAAATCTTAAATTTTGGGAATTCTTGGGGTACTTTTGAGACTGAACAGGTGATTGAGGACCAGCAACTTGTCTTTCATAGTTTTGGCTGGAAATGGCAATCTATTTTTCTTGGTTTCGGCTTGATTTTGTTAATTCACTTGTGGGTGTTGGGCTATTCAAGCTCTTCAGGTGTATGAGAGATAGAGAGAGAGAGAGAGAGAGAGAGAAGTTGTGGAGCTAAGATGACACGAGTTGCAGCAAGTATTGCATTAAATATTTTGTAATCTTTATAAACAATTTCCCATTCATAAGACACATTGATTTCTTCTCTATATTTGATGGATGTGGGTTCGACTCCAGCTCCACTAACTCGAGTGTGAGATGGGTGCTGAGAAATCTTCTAAACTTTCGTAAGTGATAAAACCTACAAGTATCGTCAGAGGGTGTTTCGACTGAGGAGACTTTGACGTTCAAATAAAAAAAACGATTTTTAAGGAATACGAAACAGACTGAGAAGAGCTGTAAAATACCCCTGTATTGTTTTTGTGTGAGAAATGTAGAGTTCGTGAGAACGTACCTGGCTAGTTGTAATACTGGATATATATATATATATATATATATATATATGTATATGATAAGTCCTGTGTGAGTTTAGAAATGTAGAAATTCTAATTTTCTAATAGATAGATTGTCGAGAATCTCAAATATTGTAAAGATCTTTAGGAGATTCAGTTTCCTGTTGATTAAGAAAAACTCGAGTTATCATGGAGACTTCCTTCCTTATCAAGAATGACCACCGAGATATGTTTTCTTATTGAAAGAGAGTTTCCTAAAAACAGAAAAGATGTATATCCAATCAAGAAAGATTTAAATTCGTCAAAAATTTACTTCTTTAATGATTAGCTTCAAGTTGTGTCTATTGTATAATAGAATGAATTATGCTTGTATTAATGGAACATGCCCACCATGGAGCGGAGACCGAGGAGCTCGAGCACCAAGAGCTCAGATGACCGAAAGGATATAGAAGAGTGCTTGATCGAGAGAGTACTTAGCTAAGAGATTGCAAGCGTGTTCAGTTGCTTAAAGGTGGTATGGTCCAATGGGCTCAAGTATTCTCAGTCTTGTGGTAATAGACCGTTGGACAATGTACCATCGATATCTAATTCTAATTCAACTATAACTCATATTTATCATGGACAAAAATTGTTGTAGACAAAGTACCTTGTGATTCACTAAGAGCTAAAACTACTTTGAACTTCACCAGATGATGCCAAAGCATCATATTTAATGTTTTCTGTAAGAAATTTATGCAGGTTCCCAGAAACTCACGAAAGAGACCAAAAAGGGTCGCTATTAACTATTGACTGCTTTATTATTTACTAGAGGCAAAACATAGCTAACTCTTCGAGCAAAGAATTTATACAACAGTATATAATTGGCTCCTTATCCAACCTTGGATTGTCCAGGACCACGAACATTTGATGAATTATTACATCTGCCTGCACAATAATTAGAAAATGAAAAAAGAAAAAAAAATAAGATCAATAAAATGATGACTCTTATTTCTTTCTCTTGCAATGTGGATAGACCATCTGTTATGCTCTTGCTGTCTTAAACAGTATAGTGCTGCTGAATGGTTTCAATGTCAAGCCCCTTGAGCTTCACCACCGATTCAACATGTCCTTTGAGTGTATTCAGTTCCCTTAACCTATAAAAATGAAAAAAAGGAAGCGTATCAGATCTAAACCATAGGCTTTAAATTTCACTCGTCAAGTATGAATTCCTATAGGTTTTAATTACCTTGCAACTTCTGCGCGCCTCTTGGCTTGTTCTGCAATTTCCGACAGCTCCCTGTAGTTCTTATCGTGGAAGAGGTCTTTTGACTCTGTAGTCTGGAGGCCATGTAGGGTGCGTTGAGCCATTGCCCACTGGGCCTCCCTCTCTCCCCTTCCAAAATCCTTCTTTGAAGTAAAAGCCGTCTGTATAATGCACGACAAAAATTGGCAAAGAGAACAAGGGTTGTCAGCCTGAACATACTCTGAGTTCAACACTATAAAAGACAGTCAATTAGATACCTTATTCTGCAGCATATTATCCCAGGCTTTTCCGGTCAATAAAAATCGAATGAAGAACTTGAGAATATCTAGAGGAATGTAGAATATGATACTGTAAAGCCAAATAACACCTGCCCATCCCCACCCTATCCCTTTGATCCTTGCAAAATTCCAGTGTGCATAAACAGCAATCAATGTAGCCACCTGAAATTTGGCATTTTACTTAGGTGCATAAATTAAAGTTCAAGTTAAAATTTCAAGCATTTTCCCTTTTTAATGCTTACCAGCTGAGCTGCTAAGAAGGCACCAACAAGCAAGAGACCAGGCCTTTCAACAAACGACCAGCTACGTGACCTTGTAACAAATATCAGTGCCTGGCTCACGATGCTCACTTGCAGGTAAACAGCTGCTGTGAGCTCTTCCTTATTTCCACGAATTGATCTCACTCCAAACTTATCCTGCCAAATGATGAGTACCATCAGAATGTGCATCTGAATAGAACTTCTTTTTTTATGGTTTTGCAAATATTGCAAATGTTTGGAAATTCTTACGGAGAAGAAGTTAGAATCACTAGCAGCCCAGAAGAAAACAACAGTCATTACTGCTAAATAGGTGCCAAGAACAATGCCTGTGGTGAAAATCTCTCTGAGTTTCCATGAGTCGGGCATTGGCGATGGCTTAACCCTGTCTTTAGAAATCGTCATGATGGTTCCATCATTTAGAATTGCGATAATCAGAACCATGAAAGGCGAGAAATTAAATTTCCAAATGAGGGCAAGAAGCAAGAAACCGAGCACTATACGGATTGTTATGGATACTGCATAGATAGTGTAGTTCTTCATTCTTTGGAAAATGGCTCTGCTTGTTAAGACAGCATGCACGATAACACTCAGTCCTGGCTCAGTCAACACTATGTCCGATGCACCTCGTGCCGCATCAGTGGCATCTGCCACAGCAATACCAATATCTGCCCTCTTTAGTGCTGGTGCATCGTTCACTCCATCTCCCGTCATTCCACATATGTGTTTCCTTTCTTGCAGCTTCTTCACAATCTCATACTTGTGCTCTGCCCTCCCACCAACTCACAGTTAGAAATAAAGTGACTGAGAGAGAGAGAGAGAGAGAGAGAGAGAGAGAGATTTTGTTGTTTATGTCTAGTATAGTTCAGTTACCTGGGAAGACACCCGCAAAGCCATCAGCTCTCTCGATGAGCTCCTCAATAGGGAGACCTGCAATCGCCTCATCCTTGTGCTGTCCAAGAAGGGAAGAGGAAGGATACATATTAGTACCCATACCAAGCCTACGGCCAGTCTCCTTGGCAATCGCAAGCTGGTCTCCAGTGATCATCTTAACATTAACACCTAGGTTGAGGGCTTTTCGAATAGTTTCTGCACTGTCATGTCTAGGAGGATCAAAGAGAGGCAAGAGACCAACAAATTGCCATGGCCCACCCGGGCTTTCTTTGTTCTTCTCAGGTACAGTCTGTCAAGTTGAGAGTATAAGGGTATCAGTTGGAGAAGTCAAAGGTCGGATACTAGTAGGAGAACGGGAAAAGAAGAAAAGAACATATTGTGAAATTACCTGCTTAGCAACTGCAAGAGCACGAAGACCACGATCAGCAAATTTATCGATGATGGAATGAGCTTTCTTACTTAAATCAGGCTTAAGGTTACAAAGCTCGATGATCTGACAAAAAAAAAAAACAAATAGGCAAGATAAATTGGAAATGAAGTTAAATAGAAAAGTCAGAGCGGTAAGCAGTGGACAAAATATGACCTGCTCGGGTGCACCCTTGCTAATTCTGTGCCAGTTTCCATTTGTGTCAATATATGTTATGGCAGTACGCTTTTCCACAGGGTTGAAGGGCAAGAAATGCACCTCTGTGATACCTTCTCTTGCCTGAAATGACCAAAAAATAGAAAAGCATTTAGCAAAAAGAAAAAGAATCCTTGTCATCGCAACTACTTGATGAGAGGCCCGCTCAATTATAATATCAACTCTATGAATGTCTTAATTTGTGACTAAATGTAGAAGTGTTGCTAGTGTCAAAATATAAGCAGAGATGTCTTCTAATTACCTCCTTAGGGTCAGCCAACATTCCCACAATACATGCATCTATTGCATCCTGGTTGTCAACCCTAGATGCCCTTGCTGCAAGAAGAATTGAAGTTTCCAAGTCTACATCCTTGGAAAATATCTGCATTCAACATGCCACTACCTTTCTCAATAAGGAGCAAGTAACTCAAATGAAGAACAATTAGCAGTACTTTCAATATAGCAACCAACCTCAATCATATTCTTGTCAACCGTAAGCTTGTTCAGAGTAAGAGTCCCAGTCTTGTCGCTGCAAAGGACATCCATTCCTGCCATTTCTTCGATTGCTGTCATTCTTTTGGTGATGGCACCTTGCTCTGATAGCCTGTGGGATCCAATAGCCATTGTTACGGACAAGACTGTTGGCATGGCGATTGGAATCCCTCCAATGAGAAGTACCAACAGATTATCAATCCCGTCTCTGTATCTACGGTGCTGAATTGGATACATCACCACTATTTCTATTATCATTCCCAAAGCTATCGAGCATATACAGAAGTTACCAATGGCAGTCAAGACCTGATCAAGTCATTTGCATCCCTTATGTCACTCTAATGGAAAACAAGTCATAGTTTCTATGTTATGAGTGCACTTATCGTCTAAATTCCAATAAAAATTTACCTTCTGGAAGTGCCCCACTTGGTTCGTGCTGTCAACAAGGTGAGCAGCCTTGCCAAAGAAGGTATGCACTCCAGTGGCTATGACAACAGCTTCAATCTCTCCTTGCTTGCAAGTTGACCCAGAATAGACTTCATCCCCTGCATTCTTGGTAACTGGCAATGACTCACCAGTCAGTGCAGATTGATCAATCTTAAGCGGATCGCCCTCAAGGAGGCGAGCATCAGCGGGTATGATGTCTCCGAGCTTAATGCTAATCACATCTCCCGGCACCAAAATTGCTGCTTCCTGCTCACTCCATCTTCCATCTCTTAAAACCTAATATGATGTGACCGCAATAAGATGATGATTTGTTTCAATCACAAAATCGTTAGCTTGGGTTGACCATAAAAACATATCAGTACCTTGGTCTTCGGAGCAAGTCCTGCCATTAGTGCCGCTGCCGCATTACCTGCATTAGCTTCTTCTATATAACTGATGGTGGAGTTTATGATTAGCAACACCACTATACCAACAAAATCTTGCCAATCTGGAGGTCTACCCTACATTTTTGGGGGTCAAACACGACACAACTTCAGTAATAACTCCTTGTGGACAAATAGTTCAAAACTTTCAATCACAACATAACAAGTGAGAGAGAGAGAGAGAGAGAGACCCCTCCATTAGCTAAAGCAATGGCCATGATTGCAGCAATCTCCATGACCCAAGATAGAGGATTCCACATAAAACCCAAGAATTTGAGAAGCTTGCTTTCCTGTTAGATCAGTAATTTGAGTCAGATCAACTTTATAACAACTAGAATTTGAGTGATAAAAAGAGAAAGGAAAGGACTCAACCTTTTTCTCTTCTAGCTTGTTTGGGCCAAATATTTGGAGCCTTTGTTGCCCCTCCTCTGATGTCAAACCTTCTCTTGTACATTTCAATTGTTCAAACACTTCATCTATTGGTATTTTCTCCTGCACAATATTAATTGTAAAAGGGAATGACATTTTTCCATACTAAACAATAAGTAAATTGAATTGATCATCCATAGAGATCAATGAAAAGGGGACTTACAAGATCAACTGTCTCTTTCTTTACATCCTCCAAGCTAATATTTTTATTGGCTGCCATTGTTTAACAAAATTAAAATCTCAACTAATTCTATACATACAGGAAAAAAAAAGTATGTAAGAAAGAAAGAAATATTCAATTTGATTTAAAGCATATTTTCTTTAACAATACAAAAGTCGCTCTCAAAGAAGAAAAAGAAAAGAGTTAAGAGTGAATATGTGCATGCGTGTCTGTGTGTGTGTGGAGAGAGAGAGAGAGGGGGGCAAGTAATAAGGCGGGAATGAGGGGGTAAAATTCAGTTGGAAGAAGGTAGAGGGCCAATTCTTATTTTTGTAACCAACACCAAGGACACGGTCACTTTTGTTTTTTATTAGAAAAAACCGCTTCGTGACCTTATATGATTTCTACGTTTTCACCGGGACTCTTGTGCCTCTTGTAGCCCAAGTCATTCGCTGCTCTCTCTCTCTCTCTCTCTCTCTTCACGCTTTAACCACTTCCATCATTCCTTCCACCACTCTTTTGCCTCTTTTAGGCACTATTTATCTGGTATGCATGGACGTGCACCACATCCCATAACTACATTGGATAAATCTCCCTATTACAACTTTTAAGAACACTTTAATTTGAGAAAAGTACATTTCTTATTACTAAGATTTGTGCTACTCTTACCTTTTGCACATATATCCTAATTAAGTTGATCGTGCGAGTTCAAAACCTGACAGCCACACCACAATTCATTTCTTTCTTCTCAAGTGAAGTGGTAGTAAGATTTCTTATTACTAAGATTTGTGCTACTCACAATTCATTGTGAGTTCAATGATTAGTCATCAAACTCTTTTAATTAAAATTTATAATTTTAGAATTGAGAATAAAATATCAAGTATCGAGATAATCAATTTTTAAATTAGATTCTATAATTAATCTAATCATATTAGTTAAATTTTCAAATATCGATTATTAAGTATTAAAAAAAATAAATAAGTGGTTATTTTTTTCTTATTTAATTTTGATTTTGAATCTAATTACGATTTTTGAATGGGAACTAATGTCTCTCCGTGTTACCCGTCAACAAGCAATGCTTAGACTTTCGATTTTGCGAATTCAAGTCAGGTTTCCTTCTACACTTTTGGAAAACAAATCTCAGCTCTTGGTTTAATTGCATGCACCTCTCACCTTTTGAAATCCTGACAGGATCTTGGCCATCCATTCAAAGCAGGCAAAATCCCAAACCTGGGAGATCTGACAAGATCTAGACCCTCGATACAAAGTGATGCAAAGTGCTGGCCATTGGAACATTTAATTTAATTATTGACATTTATCGCTTCTCTTTATCCTTCATGCCATCTCTCCCACCCTCCGCTACTTCTCTATACAATATACTAGGATGGTTCTGGTTGCACAAAGTGCGGCCCTTGCCTAGATTTTATTTTCTTTTTTTTGTGTGTTATAATTATTGAAAAAAAAAATATGAAGGGTGAAAAAAAAAGAAGTAAATAAAAAAAAAAAGAAGAAACAAAAAAAATAAGTAAAAAAAGGAATAATAGGAAATAGGTAACAGAGAAACTAAAAAAAAATTAGTAAAAAGATAAGAATGGTGAACGGAGAAAAAAAAAGAAATAAAAAAGAAGAAAAAACCCAAAACGAGTAATAGAAAAAAAAAAAACCAAGAAAGGGTGAAAGATGAAAAAAAAAAGAAATAAAAAAAAGAAACAAAAAAATGGTAAATGGTGATAAAAACGTAAAAAGAAAGGAAGAAAAAAACCCAAAAAAAAAAACAGTAGTTCCCATCTAAGGTGGCGATTCCTCCCACCTCCCCCTCCCTACTTGTTTTTCAAAAATATACACAAATAGTTTTTTTATCAGAGGGTCAAAAAAAAGAAATGCCCCGAAAAAAACTAAGTTGCATCAAGTGGCATTAAAAGTATGAGAGATTTTCAAAGAGAGTTGTAAAAATAGTGAAACCCAAAAAAAATACAAAAAAAAAAAAAGCAGAGAGAGGATAAGAGATAGATTAATAAAAAAAAATGGTGAAAGGTGAAAAAAGATAAAAAAAATCAAAAAAGGGAAAAGAGTGAAAAAAAAAGAAGTAAATAAGAAAAAGAAGAAACAAAAAAAAAGTAACAAAAAAGAATTAGTGGCAAACCAATAACAGTTAAATAAAAATAGAATGGTGAATGGTGAATGGTGAAGAAAAAGAAGAAAAAGAAGAAAAAACTAAAAAAAAAATTAAAAAAAAGTGTAAAGGGTGAAAAAAAGAAACAAAAAGGGGTAATTGGTAAACCAAAAAGTAAAAAAAAAAAAAAAAAAAAAAAAAAAAAAAAAAGCAAGAAGAAATCCAAAAAAAAGGGAATAGTAGCCAACTGTTTTTATCCGAGGTGGCACCCCGCCTACTCCCCCCCTCCCCATTTGTTCCTGTAGACAACTAAAAGGCGTCCAAAAAAAAGAAAATGATCCGAAAAAAACCAAATTGTACCAAATGGCAACAAAAGGATGAGAAACTTTCAAAAAAAGTTGTAAAAGCAATCAAACTCATAAAAAAAAAGCAAAAAAAAAAAGAATGGTAAAGGATAAAAAGAAGAAGAAACAAAAGAAACAAAAGAAAATAAGTAAAAAAAAAAGAATAGTACCAAACCGGTAATAGTGGAATCCCCCAAAAAAAAAGGGTGAAAGGTGAAAAAAACTAAAAAGTAAAAAAAAAGCGTAAGGGGTGGAAAAAAAATGAAGTAAAAAAAAAGGGTAATTGGTAAAATAAAAGTAATAAGAAATAAAAAAAAAAGTTGTGAAAACAGTGAAACTCATAACAAAAAAAGGTAAAAAAAAAAGTGGAGAGAGAAGAAGATATAGATTCATAAGAAAAAAAAAAGATGAAGGGAGGAAAAAAATAAAATAAGAAGTAAAAAAAAAAGAAATGTAAAGGGTGAAAAAAAAGAAGTAAAAAAATGGAATAATAATAAACTGATAATAGCGGAATCCAAAAAACAAGAGTAAAAATAAAAGACGAAGGGTGAAAAAAAAAGAAGAAAAATAAGAAGAAAAACCCAAAAAAGTTTTTTTTTTTTTTTTAAAAAAAAGCAAGAAAAAATCCCCCCAAAAAAAGGAGGTGGGAATAGTAATCCACTGTTCTATCCTAGGTGTCACTCCCCCCACTCCCCTCCTTTCCTCTTCTTTTATGGGTGAAGGGTGGAAAAAACAGAAGTAACAAAAAAAAGAAGCGTAAAAGGGTGGAAAAAAAGTAAAAACAAAAGAAGAAACAAAAAAGAAGTAAAAATAAAAGGAATAGTAACAAACCGATAACAGCGAAATCCAAAAAAAAAATAGTGAAAAAAAAGGGCGAAGTGTGAAAAAAAAAAGAAGGGTGAAGGGTGAAAAAGAAAAGAAATAAAAATAGCACAAAAAAATAAGAGTAATTGGTAAAAAAAAAAAGACGAAATATAAAAAGAAATAAGAAAAAAAGAGAGATGAGAACAATAGTTCATTGTTCCCGTCCTAGGCGTCAATCCTCCCACTCCCCCTACCTTCTTCTTCTTATTTTATATATAGTAAGAAAGATAAAAAAAAAAAAAAAAAAAAAAAAAAAAAGCATAAAGAGTGAAAAAAAAAGAAATAAAAAAAAAGAATAAACAAAAAAATAAGTAAAAAAAATGAATAATAGTAAATCGATAACAGTGGAATAAAAAAAAAGTAAAAAAAAAATGAAGAAGGGCAAAGGTAAAAATAAGAAGTAAAAAGAAAAAGAAGAAGAAGAAAAAGAAAAAGAAAAACCCAAAAAAAGTAAAAAAAAAAAAAAGGGTAATTGGTAAAAAAGAGTGAAAAAAAGAAGAAGAAGAAATCCCAAAAAAAATAGGTGGGAACAATAGCCCAATGTTCCGGTCCTAAGTGTTACTCCCCCACCCAAAAATAAAAAAAAAACGCGCAAAGGGTGGAAAAAAATAATAACAAACTGTTAACAGCAAAATAAAAAAAAATGAATGAAAAAAAAAAAGAAGAGCACAAGATAAAAAAAAAAAAAAACAACAAGAAGAAAAAGAAGAAGAAGAAGAAAAATCCAAAAAAGTAAAAAGAAAAAAGGTTGACGGGTGAAAAAAAATAAGAAAAAAAAAAGTAAGAAGAAATTAAAAAAAAAAACTACTGTTCGGGTCCCAAAAAAAGAGGTTAAAAAAAAGGTAAGAAGAAATCCCAAAAAAAAAAAAAAAAGTCACTGTTCCCGAAAAAAAATAAAACAAGGCGTGAACAGTAGACAATGCTCATGTCATCGGTGTCACTCCCCCAACTTCCCCCTTCTCTCTTCTTCTTTATATATAGTAAGATAAGAGTAAAAAAAAAAATTTTAAAAAAAAAAGGAGTAAAAAAAAAAGAAGAGGAAGAAAAAGAAAAACCAAAAAATGTAAAAAAAAAAAAAAAGAATAAAAAGGGTAATTGGTATAAAAAAAAGTAAAAAAAAAAAGGAAGAAAAAATCCCAAGAAAAAAAGAGGTGGGAACGGTAGCCCAATGTTCTAGTCCTAAATGTCACTCCCCCACCCAGAAGTAAAAAAAAAAAAACACATAAAAAAAAGATGGGCAAATGGTGAAAAAAAAAAGAATAATAGCAAACTATTAATAGTGAAATAAAAAAATGAGTGAAAAAAGAATAGAAGAGCATAGGGTAAAAAGAAGAAAAAGAAGAAGAAAAACTCAAAAAAGTAAGAAAAAAAGGGTTGAATTGTGAAAAAAAAGTAAAAAAAGTAAAAAAAGTAATAAGAAATAAAAAAAAACACTAGTTTTCCGATCCCATAAAAAAGGTAAAAATTAAATAAAATAAAATAAAATAAAACAAAGAAGGAAAAGGTGGCACTCCCTCCCACACCCCCTCCCCAATGTTAGATTTCTTTTTTGTGCTTACATGCCTTAACCTGTGGGATTTCTTAATCTAATGTTGGATTTATATATGAATAATCATGTGTTATCTACTAAAATTTTAATTAATTTTGACTCTAAAGCTTCTGATATAGTGTAGTGTTTAATGTGTAGAGATCTAAAGGATAATTCATATTGGAATACGAAGAGATACCATGATTATCTTTAAAAGAAGTTGTGGTTCTTAGATTATCTTTCATCTCTAACATCCGATCAATTAGAGATTATTTTGGGAAGAACAAAAAGATTTGGGAGGTTGCTCCCAATTCAAGAATCTTGAAATCTTACAATCAAATCAAAACACTCGTTAGAAATTATCAAAGAAGATCTGGAACAGATAAATTGAGGTATGCTTTTCTTCAATTTTTTCTTTTGTTTTTTTGTAATTTCTCAATGTTTGGTGTGTATATTTAGGAATGTTTACTGATGTATTGATAATAGATTTTATCAAATAAATCCTAATAAATGATACCGATCATATTTAAATCATTAAGAGAATTAGGATTTTTAGTTTCTGGAATTAAAAAAAGGAAAGTTAGGTTTTTTTTTTGGTTTTTAAATAAAAAAGGGCATTTCTTACTATATATAAAAGAAAAGGAGGGAGGGGAAAGTTGGGGGAGTGACACCTAGGACGTGAATAGTTTGTGTATCGTTCATGCCTCTTTACTTTTTTTTTTTTGACGGGAACAGTTTGTTGGGTTTAAGATTCAATTTGTTGTTGTTGTTGTTGATCGGAACAATAGCTTTTTTTTATTATTTTTTGGGATTTCTTCTTACCTTTTTTTTTTACATCTTTTTTTTGGACCAGAACAGTAGTTTTTTTTCTTGATTTCTTCTTACTTTTTTTACTTCTTTTTTTCACCCTTTACTTTTTTTTATTATGTACTCTCTTTTTTTTCACTTATTTTTTTATTCCGCTGTTAACAGTTTGTTACTTTTTTTTATTTTACTTTTTTTTTCTACTTCTTTTTTTTTCACCTTTGCGCGTCTTTTTTTTTTTACATCTTTTTTTTTTACTTCCGGGTGGGGGAGTGACACTTAAGACCGGAACATTGGACTACTGTCCCACCTCTTTTTTTTTGGATTTCTTTTTGCTTTTTTTTTTTTTACTTTTTTTTATGTACTACCCTTAATTTTTTTTTGCTTTTTTTTTACCTTTTTTTGGGGTTTTCTTTTTCTTCTTTTTCTTTTTTTTTTTTTTTACTTTTTGTTTCATTTTTGCCCTTCTTTTTTATTTTTACTTTTTTTTTTTGGATTTTGCTGTTATTGTTTGCTACTATTCATTTTTTTTACTTCTTTTTTTTGTTTAGAAGAAAGGGGAGGGGGAAGTTGGGGGAGTGACACCTAGTACGTAAACAGTTGTCTATTGTCCATGCCTCTTTTCTATTATTTTTTTAATTCTTTTTGGACGGGAACAGTGCTTTTTTTGGGATTTCTTCTTACATTTTTTTTTACCTCTTTTTTTTTTTATCGAAGCAGTAGTTTTCCTTTTTTTTTATTTCTTCTTACTTTTTTTACTTATTTTTTCACCCTTCACATTTTTTTATCCTATACTTTTCTTTTTTTTTTCATTCATTTTTTTTTATTCTACTGTTATCAGTTTGATATTATTCTTTTTTTATGTTTTTTTTTTTACCTCTAGGTGGGGGAGTGACACTTAGGACCGGAACATTGGGCTACCGTTCCCACCTCTTTTTTTTTGGATTTCTTTCTTTTTTTTTTTTTTACCAATTACCCTTAAGTTTTTTGTTTGTTTTTCTTTATATACTTTTTTTTTTGTTTTTCTTTTTGTTTTTCTTTTTTTTTTTTTTACTTTTTTTATGGATTCCGCTATTATTGATTTGATACTATTTCTTTTTTTTATTTCTTTTTTTCACACTTTATGCTTCTTCTTTTTTTTTTTCTTTTTTTCTTTACCTTTTTTTTTTCTTATCTTTCTTACTGTATATATAAAAAAAGAAAAGGGGAGAGGAGAGTGGGAGAAGTGACACCTAGGACGGGAACAATGGGCTACTGTTCCCACATTTTTTTTTTTTACCAATTACTCTTTTTTTGCTCAATTTTTACTTTTTTTTTCACCATTCACTCTTTTTTTTTACTTTTTTTTTAGTTTTTTTTTTCTTCCTTTTTTTTTCACACTTTGCTTTTTTTTTTTTACTCTATTTTTTTAAATTTCATTGTTACCGGTTTATTACTATTCCTTTTGTTTTTACTTCTTTTTTTGTTTCTTCTTTTGTTTTTACTTCTTTTTTTCACCCTTTATGCTTCGTTTTTTTTTTGCTTTTTTTTATTTTTTTTTTTTAACTTTCACCCAAAAAAGAAGAAGAGAGGAGGGGAGTGGGGGGGAGTAACACCTAGGATGGGAACAGTGGATTAATATTTCCACCTCCTCTTTTGAGGGGGGGATTTGTTCTTACTTTTTTTTTCAAAACTTTTTTTTTTTGGGTTTTTCTTCTTCTTTTTCTTTTATTATTTTACTTCTTTTTTTTTTCACCCTTCGATTTTCTTTTTTTTTTCACTCATTTTTTCGGATTCCGCTATTATTAGTTTATTATTATTCCCTTTTCTTTTTAATTTTTTTGTGTTTCTTCTTTCTTTTAACCCTTTACGTTTCTTTTTTTTTTTTTTGCTTTTTTTTTCCACTTTTCATCTGTTTTTTCCTTATTAATCTATATCTTCTTCTCTCTCAACTTTTTTTCTTTTTTTATTTATTCTTAGTTTTATTTTACCAATCACCCTTCTTCTTTTTTTTTTTTTTGCTTTTTTTTACTTCCTTTTTTTTTCCACCCTTCACATTTCTTTTTTTTTTTCTTTTTACTTTTTTTGGGTTTTTCTTCTTCTTCTTCTTTTTTTTATCTTTTGTACTTTTTGGTTTTTTCACCTTTCACCATTCTTTTTTTATTCACTCCTTTTTTTTAGGGATTTTACTGTCACCGGTTTGCTAGTATTCTTTTTTTTTTACTTATTTTCTTTTGTTTATTTTGTTTCATCTTTTTCTTTTTTTTTTCTTCTTTTTATCCTTTACCCTTCTTTTTTTTTTTCTTTTTTTCCCACCTTTCATTCTTTTTTTGTTATTAATCTATCCCTTCTCCTCTCTCCACATTTTTTTCGCTTCTTTTTTTATGGATTTGATTGTTTTTACAACTCTCTTTGAAAGTCTTTCCTCTTGATGCAATTTGGTACAACTTGGTTTTTTTCGAATCATTTTCTTTTTTTTTTTTTGGACTCCTTTTAGTTATCTAAAGGAACAAGTGGGGAGGGGGGAGTAGGCAGGGTGCCACCTCGGATGGAAACAGTTGACTATTAATCCCACATTTTTTTTTTGGGATTTCTTTTTGTTTTTTTTTTTTTACCTTTTCTTTACCAATTACCCTTTTCTTTTTTTTTCACCCTTCACACTTTCTGTTTTTTTTTTTTTTTTTTGGGTTTTTATTCTTCTTCTTTTACCTTTTTTTACTTCTTTTTTTTTCACCCTTCATCTTTCTTTTCTTTTTAATTTCTTTTTTTTTTGAATTCTACTGTTATTAATTTACTATTATTCCTTTTTTTTACTTCTTTTTCTTATTTACTTCCTTTTTTGTCACCCTTTACTCTTCTTTTTTTGTATTTGTTTTTTCCATTTTTTCACTTTTCACCCTTTTTTCCTTATTAATCTTTTATCCTCTCCCTGCTTTTTTTTTTGCATTTTTTATGGGTTTAATTGTTTTCACAATTTTCTTTGGAAATCCCTCCTACTCTTGACGCCACTTGGTGCAACTTAGTTTTTTATTTGGGTCATTTCTTTTTTTTGACTCTTTTTTATTATCTAATTTACTAAAATACCCTCTGTATGCATATAGAGCTACACACCATTGAAGGTTTTTTTTTGAAAAACAAGTTGGGAGGGGGAGGTGGAAGGAATTGTCACATTGGATGGGAACTACTATTCTTTTTTTTTTTTTGGATTTTCTTTTTCCTTTTTTTTTTTACTTTTTTTTCGCCCTTTACCTTTTTTTGTTTTTTGTTTTATTTCTTTTTTATTATCCTTCGCCCTTTGTTTTTTTTTTTTTACATTATTTTTTTTGGGTTTTTTCTTCTTTTTTTATTTCTTTTCTTTTTCTCCTTTCACCCTTCTTTTTTTTTTACCGATGTTTTTTTACTTTCACTATTATCGATTTCCTATTATTCATTTTTTTACTTCTTTTATTGTTTCTTCTTTTACTTATTTACTTCCTTTTTTTACCCTTTATCCTTTTTTCAATAATTATAACACACACGAGAAAAAAAGAAAAAAAGGAAAAAAATCTGGGCAAGGGCCGCATTGTGCGGCAAGAACCATCCTAGTAATGTTGATATAAGAACATATATTCAAAACCCGCGGTTTTGTATATGCATTCAGATTTCCAAAAAAAATTTAGGAAAAGAGACTGTTCATCTTCTTCGGTGCTTTTGAACCCATTGAAATCTCTCTCTCTCTCAAAGGCTCTCAATAGTGTAGTAAAGAGGATTGGCCTTGATCATCGACAACGAAAGTGTTGATGAGCAGCCAACATCGATTCCAACATTGGATTGCCTCTAACGTTGACCAGAAAACTTTAATTTTGAAGAGAGAGAGAGAGAGAGAGAGATGACCTCTAAAAGAAATGACTTTCGATGCGGCAAAAAATGATGAGAAGTTGTCTAGGCAGCTGACCAGTTGCACATCTAGATCTGGGATAGAAAGAAGCTCGCCGTCAATGATGTCTATCCAAGAAGCCTCTGTCAGATGATCGGGGAGAATCTAGTTCAGTTTTCTTCTCGACAGTCAGGTCAGATGATGTAAAGATGATGGTGACCAATGTTAGTCGATGGCAGTGAAGGAGAGAGAAAGTCATTGGCGAGAAAGAAAGTGTGGTGAGTCGCGTGGTCTCGGCCATTGCAAATCATCGACGATAAAGGAATTCAGTCGTCGCCATCGTTGGTCGATGACGACAGTGAAGGAGAGAGACAATCGCCGAGCAGAGGTTACCGGTGAGAAAGGTTTTCTGACAGAGGAGAGAGGGAGAGGAATTGTCTCTAATGAAAAAAATTTAAGAAATTAATTATTGAATGATGTACCGATTTAAGCCGATTTGAGCTGAGTCATATATGAAATTAAACTTAAAAAAAAAATTAAAACAATCTCAAGGCAAAAAAAATTTAGAAAATAATCTCATTTTATTGTGAGTTGGACCGTGACACCACGTGTCAGCACCCGATTGGGCGAAAGCCATGTATTACGTCTTCAAGACGCGATACAGCTTGTCGCGTCTTGAAGACGGGAAAGTCAGCTTGCCCCCGCCGCCCGCGGCGCTCCCACGACCCCTTCCTCTGTAGCGGCAGTGCTCCTCTCTCCCTCCCTCCCCTGCCCGCGACTCTCTCTCTCCCTCCCTCCCCCGCGGCGCTGCTCCTCACCCTCTCCTTTCCCCACGGCTCTCTCTCCCTCCCTTCCTCGCCACCTGCGGCGCTCCTCTCTCCCTCCCCCCACTCGCGGTGCTCCTCTCCCTCTCCCTCCCCGGCCAGCGGCTCTGCTCCTCTCTCCCTCCCTCCCTCTCCCTGTAGCTCTCTCTCTCCTTCCCTCCCCCCGCGGCTCTCTCTCTGCCCCCGTCGCCGCCCACGGCCCCTCCTTCCGCCGCTAGCAGCTCTCTCTCTCTCTCCCTCCCTCCCTTCACGGCTCTCTCTCTCCCTCCCCCGCCCACGGTTATCTCTCTCTCTCCTTCCCTCCCCCGCCTGTGGCTCTCTCTCTCCCCCCGCCCGCGGCCCCTCCCTCAGCCGCTCGTGGCTCTCTCTCTCCCTCCCTCCCCCCGCGAATCTCTTTCTCTCTCTCTCTCCCCACCGTGGCACTCCTCTCTCTCCCTCTCCCTCCCTCCCCCACGGCACTCCTCTCTCTCTCTCTCCCCCTATGGCACTCCTCCCTCTCCCTCTCTCCCCTACTGCCATGGAAGCCCTTTCTCTCCCTCCCCTACTTTTTTTTCAAAACATTGGGCTATTGTTCCCACCTCCTTTTTTTTCGATTTTTTTTTTTTACCTTTTTTACCAATTACCCTTAAGTTTTTTGTTTGTTTTTTTTATATACTTTTTTTTGGGTTTTTCTTTTTCTTTTTCTTTTGTTTTTATATCTTTTTTTTCACCTTTCCCCTTCTTTTCTTTTTTTTTTTTACTCTTTTTATGGATTCCGCTGTTATTGATTTGATACTATTTATTTTTTTTACTTTTTTTTTATTTATTCTTTTTTTACTTCTTTTTTTCACACTTTATGCTTCTTTTTTTTTTCTTTTTTTCTTTACCTTTTTTTTTCTTATCATTCTTATTGTATATATAAAAAAAGAAAAGGGGAGAGGAGAGTGGGAGGAGTGACACCTAGGACGGGAACAATGGGCTACTGTTCCCACCTTTTTTTTTTTACCAATTACTTTTTTTCGCTCTATTTTTACTTTTTTTTCATCCATCACTCTTTTTACCAATCACTGTTACAGGTTTGCTACTATTCCTTTTGTTTTTACTTCTTTTTTTGTTTCTTTTTTTGTTTTTACTTTTTTTTTCACCATTTACGCTTCATTTTGTTGCTTTTTTTTACTTATTTTTTTAAACCTTCACCCAAAAAAGAGGAAGAGAGGAGGGGAGTGGGGGGAGTAACACCTAGGATGGGAACAGTGGATTAATATTTCCACCTCCTGTTTTGGGGGGGTGGTTTCTTCTTACTTTTTTTTTCAAAACTTTTTTTTGGGTTTTTCTTCTTTTTCTTTTATTTTTTTACTTCTTTTTTTTTCACCCTTCGATTTTCTTTTTTTTTCACTCATTTTTTTGGATTCCGCTATTATCAGTTTATTACTATTCCTTTTTCTTTTTACTTCTTTTTTTTTGTTTCTTCTTTCTTTTAACCCTTTACATTTCTTTTTTTTTGTCTTTTTTTTTCCACTTTTCATCTTTTTTTCCTTATTAATCTATATCTTCTTCTCTCTCAACTTTTTTTCTTTTTTTATTTATTCTTACTTTTATTTTACCAATTACCCTTCTTCTTCTTTTTTTTTTTCTTTTTTTTACTTCCTTTTTTTTTCCACCCTTCACATTTCTTTTTTTTTTCTTTTTACTTTTTTTGGATTTTTCTTCTTCTTCTTCTTCTTTTTTCTTTTGTACTTTTTGGTTTTTTTCACCTTTCACTATTCTTTTATTTTCTTTTGTTTATTTTGTTTCTTCTTTTTCTTTTTTTTCTTCTTTTTATCCTTTACCCTTCTTTTTTTTTTTGCTTTTTTTTCCCACCCTTCATTCTTTTTTTGTTATTAATCTATCCCTTCTCCTCTCTCCACATTTTTTTCGCTTATTTTTTTATGGATTTGATTGTTTTTACAACTCTCTTTGAAAGTCTCTACTCTTGATACCATTTGGTACAACTTGGTTTTTTCGAATCATTTTCTTTTTTTTTTGGACTTCTTTTAGTTATTTAAAGGAACAAGTGGGGAGGGGGGAGTAGGCAGGGTGCCACATCGGATGGAAACAGTTAACTATTATTCCCACATTTTTTTTGGGATTTCTTTTTGTTTTTTTGTTTTTTACCTTTTCTTTACCGATTACCCTTTTCTGTTTTTTTTTTCACCCTTCACACTTTTTTTTTTTTTTGGGTTTTTATTCTTCTTCTTTTACCTTTTTTTACTTCTTTTTTTTCACCCTTCATCTTTCTTTTTTTTTTAATTTCTTTTTTTTGAATTCTACTATTACCAATTTGCTATTATTCTTTTATTTTTACTTCTTTTTTTTTTTTTCTTCTTTTTCTTATTTACTTCCTTTTTGTCACCCTTTACTTTTCTTTTTTTGTTTTTTTTTTCTCCATTTTTTTCACCTTTCACCCTTTTTTCCTTATTAATCTTTTATCCTCTCCCTGCTTTTTTTTTGCATTTTTTATGGATTTCATTGTTTTCACAATATTCTTTGGAAATCCCTCCTACTCTTGATGCCACTTAGTGCAACTTAGTTTTTTTTTGGGTCATTTATTTCTTTTGACTCTTTTTGATTATCTAATTTACTAAAATACCCTCTGTATGTATATAGAGCTACACACCATTGAAGGTTTTTTTTTGAAAAACAAGTGGGGAGGGGGAGGTGGAAGGAATTGTCACATTGGGTGGGAACTACTATTCTTTTTTTTTTTGGGATTTTCTTCTTCCTTTTTTTTTACTTTTTTTTTTTGCCCTTTACCTTTTTTTGTTTCTTTTTTTTATTTCTTTTTTATTATCCTTTGCCCTTTGTTTTTTTTTATATTATTTTTTTTTGGGTTTCTTCTTCTTTTTTTATTTTTTTTTCTCCCTTCACCCTTTTTTTTTTCACCGATGTTTTTTTACTTTCACTATTATCGATTTCCTATTATTCCTTTTTTTACTTCTTTTATTGTTTCTTCTTTTACTTATTTATATTTTTTTTTTACCTTTTATCCTATTTTCAATAATTATAACACACACGAGAAAAAATAAAAAAGAAAAAAAATCTGGGCAAGGGCCGCATTGTGCGGCCAGAACCATCCTAGTAATGTTGATATAAGAACAAATATTCAGAACCCGCGGTTTCGTATTTGCATTCAGATTTCCAAAAAAAAAAAATTAGGAAAAGAGACTATTCATCTTCTTCGGTGCTTTTGAACCCATCGAAATCTCTCTCTCTCTCAAAGGCTCTCAATAGTGTAGTGAAGAGGATTGGCCTTGATCATCGACAACGAAAGTGTTGATGAGCAACCGACATCGATTCCAACATTGGATTGCCTCTAACGTTGACCAGAAAACTTTAATTTTGAAGAGAGAGAGAGAGAGAGATGACCTCTAAAAGAAATGACTTTCGATGCGGCAAAAGATGATGAGAAGTTGTCTAGGCAGCTGACCAGTTGCACATCTAGATCTTGGATAAAAAGAAGCTCGCCGTCAATGATGGCTATCCATGAAGCCTCTGTCAGATGATCGGGGAGAATCTAGTTCAGTTTTCTTCTCAGCAGTCAGGTCAGATGATGTAAAGATGATGGTGACCAATGTTAGTTGATGGCAGTGAAGGAGAGAGAAAGTCATTGGCGAGAAAGAAAGAGAGGTGAGTCGCGTGGTCTCGGCCATTGCAAATCATCAACGATGAAGGAATTCAGTCGTCGCCATTGTTGGTCGATGACGGCAGTGAAGGAGAGAGACAGTCGCCGAGCAGAGGTTACCAGTGAGAAAGGTTTTCTGACAGAGGAGAGAGGGAGAGGAATCGTCTCTAATGAAAAAAATTTAAGAAATTAATTATTGAATGATGTACCGATTTAAGCCGATTTGAGCTGAGTCATGTACGAAATTAAATCTTAAAAAAATTAAAACAATCTCAAGACAAAATAAATTTAGAAAATAATCTCATTTTATTGTGAGTTGGACCGCGATACCACGTGTCAACACCCGATTGGGCGAAAGCCACGTATTGCGTCTTCAAGACGCGATACAGCTTGTCGCGTCTTGAAAACGGGACAGTCAGCCTACCCCTGCCGCCTGTGGTGCTCCCACGACCCCTCCCTCTGTAGTAGCAGTGCTCCTCTCTCCCTCCCTCCCCCGCCCGTGACTCTCTCTCTCCCTCCCTCCCTCCCCCCGCGGCTCTCTCTCCCTCCCTCCCTCGCCGCCCACGGCGCTCCTCTCTCCCTCCCCCCCACTCGCAGTGCTCCTCCTTCTCTCCCTCCCCGGCCAGCGGCTCTGCTCCTCTCTCCCTCCCACCCTCTCCCTTAGCTCTCTCTCTCCCTCCCTCCCCCCGCGACTCTCTCTCTGCCCCCGCTGCAGCCCGCAGCGACTCCTTCCTCTGCTCGTAGCTCTCTCTCTTTCCCTCCCTCCCCTCACGGCTCTCTCTCTCCCTCCCCCGCCCACGGCTATCTCTCTCTCTCCTTCCCTCCCCCGCTTGTGGCTCTCTCTCTCCCCCCGCCCGCGGCCCCTCCCTCTGCCGCTCGCGGCTCTCTCTCTCCCTCCCTCCCCCCACAACACTCCTCTCCCTTCCTCCCCTACTGCCATGGAAGCCCTTTCCCTCCCTCTCCCATAGCCGTGGGAGCCTCCCTTTTCCTCCCTCCCCTACTGTTGCCCACGGCCGCGAGAGCCCTCTCCCTCCCTCTCATGGTGCCGCGGGAGGGCCATGCCGCATCTTTAGGACGCGACATAACCTATGTCATGGGTTGAATTCGCGACATGGCTTGTCGCATGTTCAACTCATGACATAAGGGGGTCACAAATAGAATTATTTTCCGTTAAAGATTGTTTTAATTTTTTTTTTTTGGGTTTAGGTCGGTACATGTCTCGATTTGGGTTGGTTAAGTCTGGGTTAGCCCGGTTTGGGTTCGTTCAAGCCTGTTTAGGATGGTTTGGGCAAAGTTAACTCATAAAACTTAATTTGGCTGAATTTGTATTTAAATTTAATAGAACATTAGATCCATTGATTGGGCCAGAATTATGAACCACTTTTAACGTTAAAATTGAGTCTTCACAGATGATCTGGTCTGTGAGCCCAAACAAAACCAAGCACATTTTGCCAACCTAGGCGAGGATTGAGCCTAAATGCAGGCCCAATTTTCATGATTCAGCCCATTAATAATTCTATATTTGGCTATTTTAAATTTTTATTATAAAATATGATTATTTTATTATTTTTATAAAATAATTAATATTTATATAAAAATTTTTATATTTTTTTGTATTTACGCATTTGTGTACGTTTTTGTTGTTTGTATTTTTATAAAATGTCATTTTTTCATATCATTTCGTATCTATTTCCGTTTTCATGCAACATATGAGGTTACTTGTTTTGATGTATTTGGATTATAAAATTGAGTCTAACTTTAGACCCAATTTAAAAAATATGTGATATTAAGTTCAGGCGCCCAAACACGTTATAAAATTGGACTAAAGTGCAGACCCAATTTTCAAGTTTAAGCTCATTAAAACGAATTTGGACATAGTTCCAATTAAAGGTATAATTTCTAATTCAAACAAAGTTAATGTACCTTAGGAAATGAACTTTCACAAGAGCCATTTAAATAGCATGTGATCTCATCCCTATTTTTCTCAAGGACAATTAATCTCATATCTCTGACTGCCTACTGACATATATAACTAATTAAGATCATAGGTTACTAAGCATTTACACATGATTAATATGAATGCATAAGTATTCGTAAATCTTAATCGCCATGCATACGATAATGGTATCACCTCAAATCTAAGGATTATATGCACTACAATGACCTAGATGATTACTTTGCTTAATTCATGTAAATGACCATGCAATCATAATCTAAGTATCATGTTTAGCCTACTCATCTGATAACGTCCATTTGCCCATAGCATGAGATTCAGTACTTCATTGTCATTAATATCTCATACTAATCATCAAACACTTAAGGGCATATCCAAATTAACTATCATAATATAACTTAAAGAGATATTTCTATTGAAAATGAATACTTTTGTTTCTATTAGTTATTTGAATTTACATAAAACATGAAATTGTTCCAGGTTACAATCCAACAAAAACAAGTTCCAATCAAAATTAAAATTTAATTAATTGATTAAAGGTGTTGAATCATTGTTCGGATTCATGGACAATTTAAATTGTATGATTGGTAAAAGATTCAAAAGTCAATCCAAAAAGGATAAATAAGAAGAGAGAAATGGATTATTTAAATATTGTGTCATCTTACCAACATTGTGTGTCTTTCTCTTATGTGTATTGACTTCCTTTTACATGTTTGAGAGTTGTAACTCCAACATTAGGTGAACAAATCTTAGTATATATACATGTGTATATATATATTATATTCCTCAACTTATGTAGTCTTGATTATCTTTAATTAGTAGGATATATAGATTGCATATTTAATGCTTAATTAGCATACAAGGAGTAGAGATCATTTACGTAGAAGTAGGCAATGTTAACGCTGAAGTTACATGGGTTTAATTTAAAAATATGCACACACTACTAGAAAAGAAGATATCAGCGATGAAAATATCTATAGCTGATAATAAAGATTTCATCACCGAAAATCTTTTCGCTAAATATTAATGACGGAAAACCATCGGTTATTAATTTTTTTGACAAATTAGCGACGGAAATTTTCCGTCGCTAATCCATCGTTGATTTCAAATAATATATAAAATTATCAGTGACGGAATATTTTTATTGCTAAAAATTTCATTACTTATAGTTTTATATAATCCACTAGCGTCTGTGCTTGCCCGCGCCCTGCCTACTTTGCTTTACATAATTCATTAGCGCCTGCCCACCTGCATGCCCGCCCCCTGCCTTCTTTTTTCTTTTGTTTCGAAAAGTGTCATCACACGGATTCAAAACTGAGCATGTAATGAGAGTTTGAGTTGTGACAATCACTATGCCACAATGTCATATGTGATCTTATTTTTATTTATCTTATTCTTACATTTTTTTAAGAAAAATAATATAATATAAAATGTTAATTTATTATAAAATAATTAAATAATTAAATGCTAACTTAAAATAAAATAATAAAATATTAAAAAAATGAAATAAAATGCTAATTTAAAATATTATAAAATAATAAATATGATATAATAATATTATAAAATAATATTATAAAATAATAAATATTATAAAATAAAATAAAATAAAATATAAAATGTTAATTAAAGAAAAGAATTAAATATCATTGACATATTAGCGACGAAAATTTCCATCGCAAAAAATTTTATCATTAATTCGTCACTGATAGTTTTAGTTTCTAAAATCAGTAATAGATTAGCGATAAAAAATTTCTATCGCTGATAGTTTTGGTATTTGAAATTAGCGACAGATTAGCAACGAAAATTTTCCGTCACTAATTTTCATCGCTAATCTGTCATTGATCTCTCGGTGATATTTATTTTTTTTGTTTTGTAATATCTAACGTTAATCCATCGCTGATTTCTTACTATTTTCAATGGATATTTTTCTATCGCTAATTTCTGTCATTGATATCTTGTTTTCTTGTAGTAACATACTTATATTCACATGAAAGACTTAATGCTTCTTCAACCCTAGTATTGTGAAGGTGTCTTTTAAGGGGACTTAGTGCAAAATCAGCCTCACTTTGGTATTTAATGCTTTCTAATGCTGCCTCATTTTAGTGTTATATTAGGATTACAAATGTAGGGCTTCTTGAATGACAATAAAGAGGTTGTAACATCCCAAAATTCTCATACTATGGTATCTTTCGGGCTGACGGGCATATACAAGTGAATGAAGGGTGTTACTCGACCTATTTTTGGAAATGTTTATGGAACCTTTAGATGTTAAAAACCCTAGATTAGGGTTTTGCTTGTTGCTTATTTTAGGGTTTAGTTAGTATTGTTCGCAACTTTTTTAAATAACAAACCCTTCATTGGATTTTGTATAAAAGTTTCTCAACTCAACCCTCCTAGGGCATGTTTTTTATATTTTTACCCTTCAAAGTTATATTTTTACATAATATCCCATACTTAAAAAAATGAACTAGCCTTTTTTAAAATTTAACCCTCCACTCATTAAATGACCATACTTACTTAGCAACCCCATCCTTTAACTTCTCTTCCTTTCTCTCAATGTCTGAAATCACCATCATCCCATCCAACATCAATAAGCACTCATACCTTTGATTTGGTCTTTTTTTGTATCTCTTTTTCACTTTTACTTATGTTTATTTGCTTCTCCTCTAGAGATCTTGTTTGACGGTGACCCTCATTTTACATCTATGTACAAACTTCTCTAGGTTATCCTTTCTCTATCCCTCTTCTCACTGCCTCTCCATTTCCTTTTTTTTGGTTTATCTCTCTCTTTTTTCTTAGTTTTCACACCGGTATCTGGATTTTACCTGAATAATTCGATTCGAGTACTATGGTGATCCATTTTCAGGGTTAGCTCTCCCAAATCATTTTTTGCTATTTCTAGAGCTCGAACTTAAAATCTCTAGTTAAGAAGTAAAGCGACCAACCACTGAATCCAAAGGAATTTGGTTGTTTCTCTCTCTCTCTCTCTCTCTCTCTCTCTCTCTTAATTAAGAGCATGAGAAACACTATTTCGGACTAGCCAACTATAGTCTAGGAGCCGCAGCTACATCATCTTGTGAAGATAAGTAACACGGATAACTCTAGACCATACCTAGCAAGTAATTGCGCGATCCCTAAAGAGGTGGGATATAGTCTTTGGTGAATCACGATAGAGAGGGCCATCAAAATGCCATGAGTTACTAACCACACCATAATCTTAATTCGTTCTTAACATCAAAGCCACCAAATATATTGTCAGGAATTCAAAAATGCTGAGGCTATGGGTTTTTGAGAACAAAACAATGCATAGGCCGACTTAATCAAGAAAACTCTCGAGGTGTTTCCTCCCAACAAACAAAATCTTGGGCCGTCAGATCTCGAGGAATCATAATCCCTTTAATCTTTTCCACAATGGATCGTGGAAGGAATGTCTCAAGGTATGAGATGTCCCACGTTCTATCCGAGGTAATACACTGACTTACTACTAATTGCTTAACAAAGACCCTTGTAGAATCATGCATCCGGAGAGCTAACGTTATTGTGCCCACCCAAATATCTTCCCAAAACTTGATGTGATGACCATTTCCTAATTTCGTTGAAGGCCACTCGCGAAATCCCCTTGAAGCCTCATGAGAGCATGCCAAAGGGAAGAACATCCCACCCATTTGCCACACTAAAGGAAGCTCCCCTGCCTCAAATATTTACTTCGAAGAACGTTGCACTAAAGAGCGGAATCCCTTGATACAAATCTCCAACCCCACTTGGCCAAGAGAGCTCGGTTATATTCCCAAGTAGTTCAAATGCTCAAGCCTCCGAAATCCTTTGGGGTGCAAACCAAATCCCATCGTAGATCATAAACTTGGCGAATGCCATCTTTGTCTCCCCATAAGAACTGACGATTAATCTGATCAAATTGAGAACAAGTATGTGCTGGCAACCAAATTGACTATATAGTATATGAAACGATAGAAGAAGTAATAGCTTGAATAAGAGTCCTACATCTTGCCATGCTCATAGTATTCATTTTCCAATCGACAAGCTTGTTTTGTACCTTTTCAATCAAATATTGATAATGAGATTTCCTAACTCGGCCATGGATGATAGGAACTCCTAAATACCTTCCCAAGTCTTTTGTAAGAGTGAATTGACATCGGATAGCCAAACTGTGCTTCAAATCTAATGTGACCTTTCGGAGAGACAAACAGCCTACACTTTTTTGGATTGCCAGTCATGCCAATGCACTCCTCGAACTCCCAAAGACAATTAAGAATCGTAGCTAGATTCCTCGGGTTCATGTCCCCAAATAAAATAATGTCATCCACAAAGAATAGATGAGAGATAACTGGTCCTCTTCTAGATATATGCACTGGATTTCAGAGATGGCGGGATACTCAATTTTGAGTCATATATACCAATTTCTCCATAGCTAATATAAAAAGGTAAGGGGACAATAGGTCTCCTTGTCTCAAACCCTTATCAATCCCAAAGTCAGGGAGCACCTCCTCATTCCAAAAAAGTGCCAAACGAGCATGGGTACTTGCAAACATGATCAACTTGATCAACAGGACCGGGATCAGAAAATCATGAAGTATCTATTCCAGAAAAGTTCAACTAACACTGTTATAAGCCTTTCTTAGGTCCACTTTCAAGATCATATGCCACCTTTTCCCATGGGAGGTATAGATAGAATGCACTATTTTTTGAGTGACTATGACATTATCTAATGTGCCTTGACTCAGAAGAAAGCTGCTTTGATGAGGCCCTACCACTTTCTGAAGGATAGGCCGAAGCCAATTAATTAAAACTTTGTCAAGGATCTTGTAACTAGTATTTAGCAAACCGATCAGTCAGAAATCAAACAAACTACAAGGATGGTCACTTTTCGGAATTAGAGCAATACAAGCGCTCAACATCTCCAACGGGAAGGAACAATCTTGGAAAGCCCCTGAAATAAACCGGAAAAGTGCTAGATTAGTGGCAAGATAACATTCGGACCCGGTGCTTTCAAACCCTACATAGAGAAGACTACCAACCTATTTTTTTGAATTCAACTCTCTACCCAAATAATTAAGATCCTTTTGTTCAACTGACTGTTGCCACCGATCATATCTACCAGAGATGCTATTTGTATGTGATCCACTAAATAAATCTCAGAAGTACTTTGTGGAAGCTCTTTTAATGATTGCGGATCTGAACACCACTCCCCATTAATCTGGAGTTGCGTGACTCTATTTTGATTTGCTTGAATCATGGATGTAAGGTGAATCTATTATTTTTGTCTCTTTGACTGAACCATCTTCCGATACCAGAAAGTTTACTCCATGTCAAGGATATGGTGAAGCTGCCCAATAATCGGCTCTTAAGTCTATGCAAGTATTTTGAATGGTCATAAGCTTCAGAGTTCTGGATCCCATAAAGATAAGCCTCAAGCTGTTGCTTCCTATAAAATATATTACCAAACACCTGTTTATTCCACTGTTTGAGTGACTCCATAGTGGCTTGAATCGAATGTAAAAGTGATCCATAAGGCCCGCCCTCATTCCAAGCCGAAGCGAAAACCTGAGAAAATTGAGTGTGCCCGAGCCAAATTGCCTCAAAACGAAATGGTTCCTCTCTCGATGGCAGGGAGACACTACTAGAAAACATGTTTTTAGCGACGAAAAAATCCGTCGCTGAAAGTAAGAAATCTGTCGCCGATATCTTTTAGCGACAGAAAAAAATTTATCGTTGAAAACAATTCTGTTAAATATTAACGACGGAATACTATCCGTCGTTAAAATCAAAGATGAAAAAAAATCCGTCGCTGATAAAAAAAAATAGTGACGAATAATCCGTCGCTAATTTTTGAGTTAGAAGGAGAATACACGTGGCTCTACGCCCGCCCCGGTCTGCAAGCTGACCTACCTGCCCCGGCTAGCGCCTTGCCCGCCTATGTGCTGCCTCCTTTAACTTGTGAAAATTTCTTGCTCCAACGCTTCGAACCTGTGTATGGGAAAAGGTTCAACAACCTTACAACCATCTGACCACACTTACACATTTGCTTATATTGGTTTTTTTATTTGTTATCTTTAGAACACAATTTTTTAAATAATAATAAAATAATATAAAATGATAATTTATTATAAAATAATAAATTAGTAAATAATTAGTTTAAGATAAAATAATAATTTTTTTAAAAAAATTATATTATTCTTCTACAAATAAAATAACAAGAAAAAGAAAAAGAATTTTTAAATAAAAGAATAAAAGAATAAAAAATTAAAAAATTAAAAAATTAAAAAATCAATCGGTAAATTGTCACTAAAATTTCCGTCAGTGAAATTTCTATCGGTAATTCGTCGTTAAAATTATCATCAATAATCCGTCATCGATAGCTGCACGAATTTTTTATTTATTTTTTATTTTTTATCACATTAGCGACGGATTAGTGATGAAAATATTTCAGTTGCTAATTTCTGTCGTTAATCTGTCGCTAATTTAATCCGACGTTAATCCGTTACAAATCAATCGCTATGATCAACAAATTTTTTCTGTCGATAAGTTTTTCATTACTGATAGCGTATTTTCTTGTAATGAGATCATACATGTTGACAATAGGCTATGACAATCTGTTACAAATCAATCGCTATGATTAACAGATTTTTTCTGTCGATAAGTTTTTCATCACTGATAGCGTGTTTTCTTGTAATGAGATCATACGTGTTGACAATAGGCTATGACGATGGTCTTATTTAGTTTGGGGAGATTAGCTACCTTAGCCTCTTGAAGCCTAAGATGACCCCCTGGAATCTCCCAGCACCCCATCCAGTCGTTTCTGAAGGACAACCAAACCATCCCTCCTCCAGATCCATGTATATGGACCGCCATTGGCCCCCAAGTCATGAAGATTACATCGCCTCCACCTCTTCCGAAACCTCTAAGCCCAATCAGAAACCCTAGCTAGCTGGTTACTAGTTTATGAGATTCTGGCAATATCAATGAAGTCCCCAAGCACAAACCATCTTGCCTCCATAATCTCCGCCACCGTATGTAAATCCTGCCATGCCTTCTTTTTAATCCACGGTTGAATATAACAAAAGTGAAAACCAAGCCTCCCGACGCAAAAGAATCCTGAAGTATATTAATTGGCTTGTACTATGAACTACCTCCTCCCCAACAGAGGATTTCCATCCCAAACATAGTCCCCTGCTAAAACCCATGGGCATTACCACAAACTTTTTATCAAAGCCTAGCCAGCATAAAAAATTAGGGGAACTCAGTGAGCTGCACCTAGTTCCATGAGGCACACGAACTCCAGATTATGGATTTTGATATACTCCCTAATAGCCCGTCCACGAGATATGTATCAAAATAACCAAAAAAAAAAATTTTTTTTTTAAACAATTCCAACCGAAAAATATTTCCCCAAATAACCCAAATTTGTCAAGAGTTGGAGACGCGACACACTGTATCGCATTTTCAACCCGCGACAATCCAAAATCTAGAGAGAGAGAGAGAGAAGAGAGAGAGAGAGAAAGGAGTCTGCGAGGGGAGGGAGAGAGGGGAGGAGAGCGGCGGGGGGTCCGCCGGGGGGAGGGGGGCTGGCGGGGGAAGAAGAGAGAGGGGAGGACCACGGCGGGCGGCGGAGGGGGAAAGGAGAGAGAAAGGGAGGGCCGCGGGGGGGGGGGAGGGGGCGGTGGGGGGGAAGGAGAGAAAGAGGGGAGGGGGCTGGCGGTGGGCGGCGGAGGGGGGAAGGAGAGAGAGAGGGGAGGGGCGCGGCGGGGTGCGGAGGGGGGACGGAGAGAGAGGGAGGGCCGCAGTGGGGCGGAGGGCCGCGGGGGGGCGTAGGGGGGAGCAGAGCCGTTGTGTCTCTCTCCTCCCCCCTCCGCCCCCCCGCGGCCCTTCTTCTCTCTCTCCCTCCCCCCTCCGCCCTCGCTGTATCTCTCTCCTCCCCCCCTCCGCCCCCGCGGCCCTCCCTCTCTCTCTCCCTCCCCCCCTCCGCACCCCGCCACGCCTCTCCCCTCTCTCTCTCCTTCCCCCCTCCGTCGCCAGCCGCCAGCCCCCTCCCCCCGGCGGACCCCCCGCCGCTCTCCTCCCCTCTCTCCCTCCCCCGCGGACTCCTCTCTCTCTCTCTTCTCTCTCTATCTCTCTCTCTCTCTCTGGATTTTGGGTTGTTGCGGGTTGAAGACGCGACACAGTGTGTCGTATCTCCAACTCCCGACAAATTTGGGTTATTTGGGGAAATATTTTTTGATTGGCGTTGTTTTAAAAAAAAAAATTTTTTTTTGATTATTTTGGTACATGTCTCGCCCGTCGACACCTGGGACTATTAACACCACCCATGTTCCAAGCCAAAATTTTCAAAATTTTTGACATAATTGAGAAAAGGAATAAAGATAGAAGTCCAAACCCAAACAGAAGCCAAATTCTTTAGACCGCATCTGGCCTATCTACAACCATCCTCTCTGCAGAGTCTTGAGCAGCAGCTTTCGGATCCCTTTCTTCCCAGGAACATACGACAGAGAGATCTGAAGCCAGCGGAGTGAAACCAGCTCTATTCTCACTTGGGGGTTGATTAAAACATCCGAGATGTCCATATTCACCTCCACATCCATTTCCCTTTCTCCGTCTCTGCTCGCCGAGACACACAGACGGTACTGCGGCATGTCCACGCCAAACTTAGGGTCCGGCGGTTCCTTTGGCATCGGGGATGGTCTCAGAGGAGTCTGAAAACCTGAAGAGGCATCCCTGCTGTGTTCGTTGGGGGATAACCGTCAATTGCCATGAGGAGATGGGGGAGGACGATGAAGAAGGCGGCGGGCGGGGCTTGCTGGACCAAATGGTTTGATCTTGACTGCAAACGAGGTCCTCCCTCTTCGCTCCGGCAACAGCTCCCGGCAAAAGGGTGACCGTTACCGGCTCGCCGTTCCCAGTCATTTCGCCGATGGGAGCAGCGTTGTCAACGGGGCTGCTGTTCGCGGCGGGAAAAGATGATGTGCCAGAGCTTTGGGTTGAATCCTCTGCTGGGCCATTTTGTTTGGGTCCTGTGCAACAACGGGGTTGAGGGAAGCTGGGCTGGGGTGATTGCGTGAATTGGGCCATGGATTAGTAAGCGCTGAAATTTGAAAAAAGCCAAGCCCATTGTCTTCCCGTGGGCTTGGCTCTGATCCAGCAAATTTAATTTCAAATTCTGACCCCGATTTTGCAATAAAGGTTTCCCATTTTTCCTTCTCTGTCCTTCCTTATTGGGAAGAGTTGGCACCATTGATTTTTGGGAATTTGAACTTGCATGATGCTGAGAATTAGTTACCCCAACAACCCGTTCTCTAGGTCAACATTGTTATTTTGGGAACCAGAATTATTCCTTCGGTTTGTAGACTTGACTTCCTTTTTCATTAAATCCAATCCCTCTGATTCTGGCGGGAATTCCTCAACATTGTTCTGAGCATCAGTTACCTCCAGTAAGTCTGCTAAATGGTCAAACCTGTTGCTGCGGGTCCCACTATTCACTGGAGCAAAGCCGGCCGGACAGTGACCAGATTTTCTGGGTTTTCTTTGGACCCGCATCCAGGGACCATATTCATTTTCAGTAGCAGGGGCATTGTTCGGCTACAGGAGCAATGTTTATGTCTTGGGGATGAGCCAGTGCCGACGGACAGTAATCTTTAGAGTGTCCCACTCTCCCGCAACCAAAGCAAAGAGAACGAATGCTTTCATATTCCACTGGTTGAACTCTTTTTTTCTTTATTTTAACTCTAGGAATGAGAGGCTTAAGGAGGTCTCTTTCAATGCAAAGTCTAGAATATTTCCCTCTAGAGGCAGTCGCAGTATTGATGTCCACTTTCAATGGAGGACCCGATTTTCTACTGATCTGAAGCAGCACATCTTCATCAAAGAACTCGATTGGTAGATCCGGTAATAGCACCCACACTGTAGTTCTTCTAATTGCATTCTCCGAGGGGACAAACCAAGGTTTCTATTTCATGACTACCAAGTAGTGTCCCTGTATTGTCTACGGTCCTTCCGTCAGGGCACGAAAGGAGTCAAATTGTAACGATAATTTTGTAAGATAAAATCCCTCTCTCATGTTTATTAGATCCAGTTCACCTTCGTCTTGCCACAATGCTAAAATTCTGGACCTCAGAAAATGGTATCCCACTGTCTTTCCCCATAGTTTAACTATGACCGTTGATTGCCATCGTCGCCAGAGAAGTTGAATTTTCTCGTTGAGATGTGGTCAAAAGGAATAGTAGTCTCTTCCTCTATATTATCTCCCTCGTCCTTATTTGACTCACTTTCTTCATCAACACACGATGTGGTGTAGTTCATCATCGGCAAAGGGTCTGGACCAAGAAGCGGGTCCTTGAAGCTTCGAGTTAAGGCACCTCGCACTTCAACTCCAAAGGTAAGCAATCTAGCAACTACACCGATTGCAGCCTCAACAATCAACAATTCAGGTTAGTATTTGGAGAAGACACAACCAAGAAAATTCAGATACCGAGGGAAATATATGAATTATAGGTGTTTGTTTTCTTAGTCCCATATCCTACAACTTTTGCGTAGGCTGCATAAAAAGAGGAGTGGAGAAAGGGAATGAAAGAGGAACTCATGTCCATTCAAAAGAACTCAACCTGGGAGCTAAACGACCTGTCTAATGGGAAGAATGCAATGGCTTAAAATGAATATTCAAGACAAAATTTCATACAAATAGAAGTGTTCAAAAGCAAAAGGCTCAGTTGGTCAACAAGGAGTCGACAATGAGGAGACTTTTTCTCTCGTTTGAGACACTTGGATTGCTCTTAGCATTGGCAGCACAACTCAAGTGGAAGGTGTACCAATTTGATGTCAATCAGCATTTCTGAATGGTGAACTTGAAGAAAAAGTTTATGTTTTACAACTAGAAGGCTTTGAGATTAAAGGGAAAGAAGAAAAGGTGTTCAAGCTAAAGAAAGCTCTCTATGGCTTAAAGCAAACTCCAAGGGCTCGGTACATCAATATTAATGAATATTTTCAGCTAAATGGCTTTGCAAGAAATGAAAATGAGCCTACCCTTTATTCAAAAGAGTCAAGATATCACTGATCCCATGATACCATAATAAATTGCTTATATGTTGATGATATAATTTACATAGGGTCATGTTTAGGACTTGTAGAAGAAATCAAATCCAGCATGATGAGTAGCTTTGAAATGACATACTTAGGATTGTTGCACTATTTTCTTGGACTAGAAATATTGCAAGATGAAGCTGGGGTGTTCACTTCTAGAAAGAAGTATGTTGCAGATTTGTTAAAGAAATTCAACATGCCCAACTGTAAGATGACAGCCTCTCCAATGAGTATAAATGAAAAATTACGGTAGGAAGATGGAGCAGAAGAAGCAACTCAGAAGTAGTTTAAAAGTTTGGTTGATGGATTAGTATATTTAACACACCCAAAAGTGATTTTCATTATCAGTTGGAGTCGCATCAAGATTTTTGAACAAGTGGTTGGATTGTCGAAACCTTCAAATTAATATTGATTCTCCAAATATAAACAAATTTGTAATAATAGTAGTATCAGATCGAATTCTACGGGAACTAAATTAACTTAATTTCTTAGTTATTGTCAAAATAAAATGGAAGGTTATCAAATAAATTTATAAATCAGAAATTAATAATCTAAAATTAAAAAACAAATCAACTACACAAAATACTAAAAATTAGAAAATAATTTCAATATACTAAATTATGATCCAAGAGTTCACACATTCAATTATTTCACTAATCATGGGTTAAAAATATTATTCTTACTATTAAAGTATTTAACCTTAAATTTATTAGGATAGCTGTAATAAATCTTATATTTTTCTAAATTAATTGACCAAATCCAGAATCCAATCAAAATTTATTATTAATCTACTGGACACGATAGCGTTCCATATCAATATGACGGTTTTAAATTATATGAAAATAGTTAAACTAAAATACAAATAATCAGGATAGCCGTATAATTATTTAATTTTATTCCATCGATTTCGTAGATTAAACATGAATATTGGTAAAAAACCCATAAATATAAATAACCTACTTGCTACTTGTACCATTTATTCATGATAATTACGGATCATTAAAATCACGGATAGTAATAGAAAAATTAATATTGAATTAAATTGTCAGATTAATCAATATCAATTCACTACAAAAAAACACGATTTAGTCACAGATTTTCGCGACGGAAAAAATTCGTCACTATTTTGCGACGAATTTAGCGACGAAAAAGTTTTTCATCGCTAATTTGTCACAAAATTTGCAACGAAAAGGAAGTCGTGACTAAATTAGCGACGGACACATCATTCGTAGCAAAATTTGTCGCTAATTAGTGACGAAAAAATTTTCGTGACTAAATTTGTCGCTAATTAGTGACGAAAAAATTTTCGTGGCTAAATTCGTCACTAATTGGCGACAAAAAATTTTTCGTTGCAAATTTCGTCGCTAAATAGCGATGAATAATTTAATCTTTTTTAAATATAAATTTATTTTTTTATTTTTATTTTTATTTTATTAATATGTAATATTTAAGTTAAAAATTAATTTAGAAACGGATTTGTTTTCCTTCGCTAGACGAAAATAGTTTTATATATAATTAAATAAAATATAATATTAATATAATATTTAAATTAAAAAATTAATTTAGCAATGACACGATGAAATATATATATGTGTTGGTAATTTAGTGACGGATTTCCAACTCCGTGACTGATTTAGAGACAGATTTGTCCATCGCTGAATTTAATAAGAATTTTATTTTATTTTTATTTTATTTTAATAATTTCAGCGACGAATTCGGAAATCCGTCGCTGAATTTTATGTTCTTTTAATTATAATTTTATTTTATTTTATTAATTCATATTAACAAATCATATTATTATTTTATAATATTTTAATTTACATTTTATTTTATTATATTATATTTCATTTTTTTAGAAGAATAATATTATTTAATTCTTAAAAAAACCATATATTTTATTTTATTTAAATTATATATATATATATATTAATTAATTTATTATTTTTTCTTTTTTTTGTTTGATTTAATATTTTTTATTATTGTATAGGTAATTTTATTTTATTTGTATTATTTTATTCAATAATATAAATTTTTTAATTAAATATTAATCCGCGCGGGCGCCGGCTCATGCACGCACGGGCTCTGCCTGCCTGGGCACCCGCGCCCTGCACGTGCCTGCTGGGGCGTGCCTGCCTGGGCGCCCAGGCAGGCGCACGGGCGCCCTTTGTTTTAATACTAAAAAAACATGCAGTTGAAGAGATTCGAATCTTGAATCTCGGATTTGAACAACAAACATATCACCACTGCACCACCGCTTAATATTAGTGTTGTGTGATAATATTTTTGTTTTCTTTCTTCCTCCTCTTTGTTTTCTATTCTAACTTTTTTTTCCTTATCTCTATTTTTGGGGTTTTTTTTTTCTTTCTATTCTCATTTCTTATATATAATAATTTTATTGAAATTTCTTATAAGAAATAAAAATATTTTGTGATTAAATATATAGATTTTTTAAATTATTAATATATTATAATTTATTGATAATTATAATTTTATAGTTTTGAGTAAATTATGGATTAAAAAAATAAATAAAAATGAAAAAGAATAATAAAATAATAAAAGAAAAGAAAAAAGAAGAAATCAAATATAATATTAATATATATTTTTAATTAATTTATTATTTTATTTTAAATTAGTATTTTATTATTTTTTATTTTATTAAAAATTATCATATTTATTATTTTTAATTAATATTATTTTAGGTTGGTGGTATAAATAAAAAAAGTTATTATATTTATTATTTTAAATTGTTATTATATATTATTTTATTATTATTAGAAAAATATGAAGAAAAGATAATAAATAACAAAAAAAATTATATCACGATAATATCTTTGGTTTGGTGGTTTACAGGTTGCATGAGCGTGCAGAAGTTCGGATTCGGAGTTCAAACCACGGTGGAGGCAGAAGGCGCGGCATTTTCTAGGAATCAAGTGTTGATGCTGGAGCATCTGTTGGAGCGCCTGCGCGGGGGTGCTAGTTCGAGCGGGCAGGTTGCAAGCTGGTGTTGGCTTGGGTGGGCAAGGGAGGACAAGGGACGTGCTGGCTCGGGTGGGCAAGGGCGGGCAAGGGCGGCACGTGCGCTCCATGGACATTTTGATGAATTTGGAATCAGCGTCGGATTTGGAATCCGTCGCTGAATTTGGGACAGATAATTTTGATATTTTTTTTCCTAAATTAGGCACGGATTTTAGCGACAAAAAATATTTATCGCTAAATTTAGCGACGAATTTTAGATTTTCGTCGCTAAATATAGCAACGGATTTTTTTATATTGCTAATTTTGCGAAGAATAATTTTTCGTCGCTAAATTTTGTGACGAATTTTAGCGACGAAAAATTATTTGTCGCTAAATTTAGCGACGAATTTCTAATTTTCGTCGCTAAATTTTTACAACGCGTTATTAGTGACGAAAAATTTTTCATCACTAAATCCGTTGCTAATGTTTTTAGCGACGAATTCTTTTAAAATTTTTATCCTTAAATTTATGGCTAAAAAACTGTTTTTTTTAGTGATTTTTCATATAAATAAATCTAGAATCGATAAATACTTGAATTAAAAGGGTAAAAAATTAAATGAAACACATAAACTCATAATGAAGATAATCGAATAAAAATTCCTCTTGAATAAGAAGAAAAGAAACTATCCACTCATGATGGTGAGTTCTCTATGAAAAACTAAAAGAAAAAAAAAGAAAAAAATTGCAATTGCAGAAAAGGGAGAAGTGTGCATAGCAGCCGCCTCCTCCTTGTAGATGATGATTAGTGGACGTCCCCCTCTTGGAATATATGGAGGCCATGAGACTCCCTAATAAATTAGAAATCTTCTCTTGTTGACCTAGATTTCAAAAATAATCCGTCTCTAAAAAAATAGGAAATAATTAACTTTTTTGAATAATTTTACTTGAAATAAAATTTCTGAAATAAATCTTCAACTTTAGAGATTTTCTCATTTTCTTTGTAGATCCAATTGATATCTTGAACTATTTAACTCTAAAATTGCCCTCTTAAACTTATTTTGATCTAATTTTCAATTTTGATCTCCTAAAAAAAAAAGTTATAAAACCATTTATTAGAATATTAACTAATCCAAAATCAAACCATAATATCAATAATAAATGTAACATTTTGTACATTATCAAATTTCCACACACCTAACCAATGCTTGTCTTCAAGCATTCACTAGATTAATGACACACAACTATTCTCTTTTTCACTCCTTCCCCTCCTTCAATTCATCTTCAAACAATTCCAAAGTTGCACATATCAAAAAATTCAAGTCAAAACAACAATTTAGAAAACAAGTGATCATAGTATCATAAGGTTAAAAGAAAACATAAGCATCCCATCAACTAAATAATCTCATCAAAATTCAATATATCAAGATTCAATACCCTTACAAGAAGATCACTCTATACACTCAAAGTATTTAAATGAATTTATTAATAACTCTCAAAGTCAAAGCATAATATGTTATTACCATAAGTTTGTTTATTTATCAAATCTCTACCACTAATTATATGAATTCAAAACAAAAATCCAGAGATTTTTGCAAGGGTTGTAATGTGGTTTGGGTAAAGGTAGGATAAAATGGTAAGTGTGATATATTATGTATATATCAAAAGAAATATGTCAAGAACACAAAACCATTTCTCCTATCCCATATCATGAAATACAATCAATCCAAAAGAAAAATAACCAAATCAAGACCATGTCATTCCTTACTCATTTTTTTTTTCAAATTCCCCAATCTCAATTCCTGAAAATTTTTTTCTTTCTTTTTTCATTTTTTTTGTATACTTTTCTCCTTTTTTTTTTGAATAATCATTTTTTTAAACAATCTTGAGGATGAATGAAGATATAGTGCATACACCAATCACCCGAATCGTATGATCAAATCTCTAAAAACGACCCCACAATAGAATTACCCCATTCCCTTTACAAATAATAACTCAATTTTGTTCTAATCACATGTTTCTTTGATATAAGGATAAAAAAGAAGATTAAACGTAAAAAAAAGATTATGTGTTAATTTATGGGTTTATTGCAAAGAAAATGGGTATGAGCTCAAATGGGTTCACTAGAGGAACTATTATGTACGGGAAGTCTTTTTTTTTTTTCGAGAGCTAAAAAGGGTAAATCTAAATTCCCCCATCATATTAATGCATGAACTCATAGATGTGGTCTCAAAAAGTATAACAAAACAAGTTACAAAATAAATATACTATGATTGATAAATACTTATCAAAGAAAATTTAGAGTAAAGATGATGATATACTCTTAAGACTCAAAAGCTTATATAAGTATTTAATTTTGTATTAATTCTATCACATATTTATTTAATTCAATCATCAAAATTAAAGGGATACTTAAAACAATTTTATCAAAAAAATAATCACGATAGTCTCTTTCATGCGTTTTAACTCAAATCAACAATGCATATTAATTCAAAATTATTTTTAGACAAAAATCAAAAGAGTACGAAGTTTCAAAGAAAATAGAAAAAATGACATTGGCATGAAAATTCTTCCCCATACCTGAATACTACATTGTCCTCAATGTATGCAAAAGATAAGAAAATGTGAGCACAAAGTCTAAGCAACTCACAATCAGCACAATTAGAAACTAGTCTCAGAAATGAAAAAATGCTAGTCAATGAAATAGGATAATGAAAAGAAAGATAAATAACTAAAGAACTCCCCTTAGGCAATGGCGGGAATGAAATGCGATTCTGGTTGCTGTGGAGAGGCTGCAAGGGTTGGTGGGGGATGATTGCATGGAGAAGGTTCTGAAGGAGACGGTTGATTATCAGAGGAGAGTGAAATTGGCTTGCGACTCGCGCTTGTTGAGATGGGGCTTCGCTTGAGGAAGAAGCAAATTGTCTATCTCGAAGGCCATACCTGTGTTTAGCAACCCTCTTCTTTCCCATCGATGGAGAGATACAAGGCAAAACTTAGGGTTTCACAAGTGATTGCGAAAGGAGAACATTCAAGTGATTCGGGGTGGTGATCGATGGAAGGATAGATGAAACAAAACCCTTCGGTTGATGATGTTGCTTGATTTATGTAGGTTAGAGTTTTCGATTTTGGGCTCAATTTGGGAAATCGAGAGGAAGAGGAGTAGTGTAATGGAAAACTTATCAGAACCGTTCCCCCTTTTTTTGGCCCAAAACCGTGTGATCATGCCTTGAGTCGAGAATTGCTTTTGTCCGCCTTTTGAATTTCATTTCTGAAAACCGTGTGATCATGCCTTAATGAGTAGACTGCTTCTGCCCACTTTTTGTCTCAATTGCTTTGTTTGTCTCTTGAATTAGATGAATGCAACTCTTAGAATTTTTACTCTTAGGTACCTAAAAAATTAAAAGAAGAAACTAATGACACTGATTAAATACCCCTAATTAATTAAGAAATCAAATAACAAACTAATCAAACTCAAAAAAATATTGTGTTGCCTCCCAACAAGTGCAATTGTTTAACATTTTTATGCTCGACGTTCGCCATTTGTTTCTCTTCAAGGAGGCTTCAACTTTACTTTGGGAGGCTCATATAATTTTTCTTCCGTATCTAACTGTGCATTCAATTCAAAATCAATATCATATTTTTTTTCGCAAATTTCCTATATAATTAAATCAAAAATGTCAATTAAACAAATTGATTGATACTTATTTGGATACTTTAGAGATTAAAAAATAATAAATTTAACAATCTCGTCGTCGAACTTGACGGAGAGAGTACTCTCATCCACATCTATTTTAATCTTTATTGCCTTCATGAATGGTCATCCTAATAGAAGGGCAGCTGAATCTATGATAGTATCTCTTTTCATTTTCAAGATGTAAAAATCAGTTCGAAAAATGAGTTCATTAACTTATACCAAAACATTTTCAACAATCCCATCTGGGTAAGTATAAGAGTGGTCAACTAACTAAATAACAACCCTAGTTTCTTTGAAGAGACCTAATTTCAAAGTACTATAAATTGAATAAGGCATGATGTTAATAGGTACTCCTAAATCTAGCATGACATACTCCAATTTTTTTTTACCAATAACACAAAATAGAGTGAATATACCTATATTTGCATATTTTTCGGGTAGAGTTCTTTTGATAATATTAGATACATTCTCACCCATCTCATCGCCTCTTATCTTCCCTACTTCATACTTGCATTCTTCCGTTTTGGATTTCTCAAACCTACAAGGAAAATGTGGTACAATTGTACTAGAAACATTAGGCAAATAAGATTTGGATATTATCTTAATTGAATTTTCATGCTTGCGTTCATCTTCCTTGTCCATATCCCTTCATCCACCTTCTTACATGGGGTGAAGCTCAAATGAAGTTTCTTTTCACTTCTCAACATTATTGCACTAACATTCTTCTTAGGGTTTACTATCGTTTGTGAAGGTAGCTTCTCTAAGATTTAAGCTTCAAATAACTAATCGAGATTGCTAGTTGAGTGATTTGATTCCTCAAGTTTTGTATGCTCGTCTCATATCCTGTTGAATTTGTTAAGTATTAGTTACAAGAGCTTTCACTATATTCTCTAAAGACATACCCAAATTTGAGGGTTGCACAGGCATGGGTGTTGATCTGTTGAAGTGTTGAAGTGGATATCTTGTCTGTCCTCCTTGGTTTCCATAGCTCAGGTTGGGATGATCTCTCTATCCAGGATTGTAATGAGTGGAATGAGGATCATACTTCCTTTGAGATTGACCAGGAAATCCTCTTATGGCATTTACTTGATGAGTGAGATCTTCTTGTAGGGATGGACACATTTCCGTCGGATGTCCATAAATTGAGTATATTCCACAAAGCTTGGTTGCTTGAATTTGCCCTACAACTATCTGACGAACCAAAGCAGTTAGTTCAAAGATTTGATTTTCAAGATTTGAGTGACTTACTTCATTGACACGTTTTGTAACTTCATCTCCTCTCATCCCAAATTGTTGAGAATTTTCTACTATGTTGGAAATCAACTGTCTGGTTTCTTCCGGTGTTTTATTGACCAAACCTCCTCCATTGGTTGCATCTACCATACTTTTATCCATGGATAGAAGTCTTTCATTAAAATATTGTATCAAGAGCTGATCCGGTATTTGATGATATGGGCAATTAGCACAAAGTTGTTTGAACCTCTCAAAATATTCATATAGAGTTTCTCCGCTAATCTGTTTGATCCCACATATTTCTTTCCTGATGTTGGCAGCCCTAGATGCAAGAAAAAATTTCTCTAAAAATAATCTATGTATTCCATTTCATGTATTTATCGAACCAGGAGATAGATAATATAACCAATCCTTTGCCTTGTCCTTTAGGGAAAAAGGAAAGGTCCTCAATTTGATCTGTTCTTCAGTCACACCTTGGGTCTTCATACTCGAACAAACAATGTGGAATTCTTTCATGTGTTTATGTGGATCCTCACCTGAAAGACCATGAAAAATAGGAAGTAAGTGAATCAAACCAGATTTGAGTTCGAATGCTACCTCAAGAGCTGGGTATTTGATGTACAAGGGTTGTCGGTTCAAAATTATTATAGTTAACTCATTCAAAATCCTTTGACGATATGTTATCTTTCTTCCTTATAAAAAATTAGTAAACAAATGAAAAGTACAAACAAAGAAATTAAAATAGTTCCTCGGCAATGGGGCCAAAATTTGGTCGGGCTGTTGAAACCTTTAAATTAATACTGATTCTCCCAATACAAACAAATTTATAGCAATAGTGGTATCAGGTCGAATCCCATGGTAACTAAATTAACTTAATTTGTTAGTTATTGTCAAAATAAAATGGGGGATTTATCAAATAAATTTCTAAATAAAAAATTAATAACCTAAAATTAAAAAACAAATCAACTACGTAAAAATACTAAAAATTAGAAAAGAATTTCAATGTACTAAACTCTGATCCAAGAGTTCACACATTTGATTATTTTATTGATCACAGATTAAAAATATTATTCTTACAATTCAATCATTTAACCTTAGATTTATTAGAATAACCATAATAAATCTTGCATTTTCCTAAATTAATTAACCAAATCCAATATTGAATCAAAACTTATCATTAATCGATTAAACACGATAACATTCCATATCAATGTAATAACAATATTAAGTACAGTGAAAACAGTTAAATCAAAATACAAATAATCGGAATAGTCGTACAATTATTTCATTTTGTTCCATCAATTCCATAGGTTAAACATGAATATTGGTAAAATACCCATAAACACAAATAATTTACTTGTTACTTGTACCATTCATTCATAACAATTATGGATTACTGATATTTTGGATAGTAATAGAAAAATTAATATTGAATTAAATTGTCAAATTAACCAATACAAAATTTTCATGTAAATAACTTTAGAATCGACAAATACTTGAATTAAAAAGATAAGAAATTAAATGAACTACACAACCTCACAATGAAGATAATCGAATAAAAATTCCTCTTGAATTAGAAGAAAAGAAACTAACCACTCATGGTGGTGAGTTCTCTATGAAAAGCTAAAAGAAAAAAAAGAAAAAATTGCAATTGAAGAAAAGGGAGAAGTGTGCACAACAGCCTCCTCCTCCTTGTGAATGATGATTAGTGGACGTCCCTGTCTTGGCATATATATAGGTTATAGCACTCCCTAATCAATTAGAAATCTTCTGAATTAGATCTCAAAAATATTCTCTTCCTCAAAAAATAGGAAACAATTAATTTTTTTGAATAATTTTACTTGAAATAAAATTTTTAAAATAAATATTCCACTCTAAAGGTTTCCTCATTTCTTTTGTAGACCCAATTGATATCTTGAACTATTTAACTCCAAAATTGCCTCCTTAATTCCATTTTGATCCAATTTTCAATTTTGATCCCCTAAAAAATAAAAGATCATAAAACCATTTATTAAACCACTAACTAATTCAAAATCAAACCTTAATATCAATAATAAATATAACATTTTGTGTATTATCAACAAGCTATCAAAGCAATACTATGGAGCAGCAAAGAGGATCCTAAGTTATATTATAGGGACTTTAAGTCATGGAATTTGGTATACTCATGAAACCAATTTTAGATTGGTTGGCTTTACTAACGTGATTGGGCAAGCTCAATTGATAATAGGAGTACTTCTGAAAATGTCTTTGGTCTAGGGTTTGGTGCAATCACATGGAATTCAAAGAAATAAGTAATAACAGCTTTGTCAATAGTAGAGGCAGAGTATGTGCTTACCACTATAGCAACTTGTCAATGTATGTAGCGTAGGAGAATGTTAAGTTAGTTTTATTAAAAGTAAGACAAAGGGACTGAACTTTATTGTGATAATAAATCAACAATTGCTATAGCAAAGAATCCAACATTTCAAAGAAGAACAAAGTGCATTGAGCTGAGATTTTATTTCATTCGAGAATTGGCGACCAAAGGAAAAATAATTATAAAGTTTTGTCATACTGAAGTTCAAGTTGTTGACATCTTCATAAAGGCTCCATCATGCGAGAGACATGTTCATCTCGGGACATTGCTTGGAGTATGATATGTGTTGGAGATATGATCCAAAATCTACTATAGGAAAATTTTGAAAAGTCTTATCAAGAGTGGTTAAGTTGTTAGCTATTAATTAGGAGTTGTTTGTCAATCAAATCAAATAATATATAGTTCCTCATTTTTCTGCATCCCAGTTGTTTGTAAGTCTCAAAATAGGCACAGATGCTAGTCTTGTTATGTTCGAGGAGAAAGAACAGCGAATCTGCTTCTTCTTTAAAAAATTCTCATATTTTCTCCTATCATTAGTAGTATAAGTTCTCCTCTCAAACCAAACAAGATTGCACTTGTACCGTTTATAAATCTCATGATGCAACTTGATTGACTTTCTATTTTTCTGACATTAGAATTGAGTCTAGTAATAAACAAAAATATTATTCTGTAATCCAAGTTGTGTAGCTCAGGTTATGGTTCAATTTCTAAGACTAGTCCATGCTGAAAGTTTAACAAATCCTGCAGATGAAGCTTGAGGATCTCCGGTTGCTAATTTATCAGTTCTCATTCCAATATCAAAACTAGAAGTTAGTGATGTGCTTGAATTCACTAACCCAAAAACTTTAGATTTTGCTTTGGAATCTCAGTGTCTGGCTGATAGGAACAAAATAAGTGTAATATTTGTAATTGATTTTTGTATTATTTTGAGAAAATATTACACTAATTGTGGTGATTGATGTGTTAGATTAATCAAACAAAAGGCGGGGAGAAATATGAAGAAAAAGAGGCTTAATTGGAGCAATTATGCAAGGATAAAAGAACAGAAAGAAGTGACTCTTCATTAGCACGTGGGCACGCTGAATTCAAGGAGAAATACAAGACTTTTGAAAATTTTATTCTTCATTCCTAATATTTAGGAATGTGAAATTTTAAATCGTTGTAATTATTTTATTTTACTTGAAGTTCTTAGGATTTTATTCTTTAGAATATTTTATTCAATTATAGAGAATATTATGGAGTAGTTTTACTAAGGTAAAATTGTAGGAATTACTATTCCTTTAGGGTTCCAGCCGCCACCCACTAGAGGAGGTATTTAAAACTTTGTATTATTGGCTTTTGAGGGTGTGAAGAAGAGAAAACAGAATATTGCACAGGAGGTTGCTGCACCTTCCGCAGGGAGAAACTTTGTTCTTTCCTTTATTTTCTTAGAAGCAACATTTTATTTTAATTTGTGAGTTTCTCTTTCATTATGTTTTCATTTTAATTTCTTTTCTAGTCAAAGGATTATTGAAGTCTTGATGAATAATGATTGTGAGATCTAAATGATCTTATTTGCTTGATATTTGTGGGTATTTATTTAATCTCTATGCTTAGTGTTTATGATTGTTTTGGGATTGTTAAATAGAGCGCTATATTTAATAGCCCTAAAATACTCTACAACCATTTAAAAATAGCAAGGTTTGTGTATTTTTAATGGAGTGGTAATTGACATAATTTTATGGTCTCGCAAGCGGTAGGATTTATGTCAAGAGATTAGGTAATCTAATTTAAATAAATCCAGGTTGGAATTTACTGATTAGAATTGGGTCTCTCTAGATCGTAATGCTATCGGAACATTAAATCCAACGAGAGTCTCTTGGGTTGTCTTTCGATTAGGGAAGTAATTAACGATGGTATCTTGATTACCGAAGAAGTGCGGAGAGATTGGTCGCTTCGTGGTACTTAGCGGCTATAACCAATTTATTCGCATAATATCGAGTAATTTTTGTATCGATGATCAATCAAACATATCAAGGCGGAAATAACTCCTTTGGCTAGGTTTTCTCTTAATTGATAACTTTTCCTTTAATTGATATTTTCTCATCATTTTATTGTAGTTGATTTTCATTAATTTGTTTGCTTAGTTATTTTAGATTGTTTCATCAAAACCCCCCATATTTTATTTTCATTTTTATTAAAAGAAATAGATCTGCCGTTCTCTGTGGATACGACCCTACTCGCGCTATATTCGTATTGTTTGAAGTAGGTATTTTATTTTTGGTTGTTTGACGACATACCAAATTTTGGCGCCGTTGCCGGGGAACGGTGTTGATAGATTTATTTCTTTTAAAATTTTACTTTCATATTTTTTTTGGTATATGCCTCGTTCTGCTCGTACAGGTGAACTTGTGTTTGACCCAGAGATCGAGAAAACAGCCCGAAAACTGAAAAAAGAGACTCAAGAAGCAAAGAAGACAGCAAGTTCATCACTAGGAAACAATCTGGCCAACCAACTCTTAGACTCAGACATTGACGTTGAAGAGAAGGAGGTCAAGGAAACAAACATGGCAGCTCAACGGACTTTAAGGGAGTTGGCAACCCCTGAGTTTAATCAGCAACCTTTGTGCATTAATTTTTCCAATATTACAACTTCATTCGAATTAAAATCTGGACTGATTCATTTATTGCCTAAATTTCATGGTCTTGCAGGGGAAGATCCTCACAAACATCTTAAGGAGTTCCACATCGTCTGTTCGACCATGAGACCACAGGGAGTAACCGAAGAGCAACTTAAACTTGTTGTTTTTCCTTTTTCCTTAATAGATAAGGTCAAGGATTGGCTCTTTTATTTGTCTTCTGGCTCTATTACTACTTGGCCTGACTTGGAGAGAATGTTTTTAGAAAAATTTTTTCCAGCATCTCGTGCAGCTACTATTAGAAAGGAAATTTGTGGAATAAGGCAGTACAATGGGGAAACTTTATACGAATATTGGGAAAGATTTAAACAACTATGTGCTAGCTGTCCTCAACATCAAATTCCAGAGCAGTTGTTGATCCAATATTTCTATGAAGGTCTTTCCCCAATGGAACGGAACATGATCGATGTTGCGAGCGGAGGAGCATTGGTGAATAAGACACCCGATGATGCGAGAAACTTGATCTCAAACATGGCAGCCAATGCCCAACAATTCGGAGGGAGACATGAGGCCCCAAAAAGGGTCAATGAGGTGAGTAGTTCTTCTCTCGAACATAAAATAGATTCTCTAACTTCGATTGTGGAAAGGTTGGTTGTAGGACAAAGCCAACAAGTGAAAGCATGTGGTGTTTGCTCAAACATGAGACACCCAACCGATATGTGTCCTACTCTTCAAGAGGAGTGCAACGAACAAATGAATGCAATTGGAGGATTTCCGGGATAACCACAACGGAAGTATGATCCCTATTCAAACACCTACAACCCTGGATGGAAGGATCATCCAAATTTTAGTTATGGGAATCGACAACAAGGGTTTCAACAACAACCTCGACAACAATTTCAAACGCATCAACCCTCCTCAAATCAAGGTATGTCTATAGAAGAGATTGTTAAAAGTTTGGCTAACAGCACTCAATTGTTTCAACAGGAAACCCAACAGTTGCAACAGGAGAACCAATGATTTCAACTAGAGACAAGAACCAGCATAAAAAACTTGGAAAATCAGATGTCGCAATTGGCAACAACCGTAAATCGAATGGAGAAAAACAATGGGAAACTACCTTCTCAAGTAGAAATCAACCCGAGAGAAAACGTGAGTGCTATGGCAGTCAAGAATGAAGGAAAAATGCAGGACGACTCATCAACAATTGACGAAGACAAAGAGGTCGAACAAAATAAAACATCAAAATTGACTGAATCGGCCACAAAGGTAAGTGAAGAAACCGATACTTCTAAGACTAGAGTTGTAATTCCACCTCCTTTTCCTGGCAGGTTAGCAAGATCGAAGAAAGAGAACGAGGAGAAGGAAATCTTAGATACTTTTCGAAAAGTGGAAATCAACATCCCGCTCTTGGATGCGATCCGACAAGTGCCAAGGTATGCAAAATTTCTCAAAGAACTATGCACTAGGAAGACAAAACTAGGGGGCAGTGATAAGATTTGTGTTAATGAAAATGTTTCGGCCATCATCCAAAGAAAATTACCCCCTAAGTGTAAGGACCCTGGTATGTTCACCATACCAATAATCGTAGGGGTTAAGAGTATAGAAAAGGCAATGCTTGATCTAGGTGCGTCAATCAATGTTATGCCCTTAACTGTTTTTAGGTACTTGAATTTAGGACCTTTGAAGAAGACTAATGTGATCATACAATTAGCTGATAGGTCCACATCGTATCCTGAGGGAATTGTTGAAGATGTCTTAGTCAAGGTCAATGAATTGATTTTTCCGGTTGATTTTTATATCATTGACATGGATGATGCTTGTTCACCAAACCCTGCGCTCATATTGCTTGGTAGATCTTTCATGAAAACAGCAAAAACCAAGATTGATATTGATAGAGGAACCTTATCGTTTGAATTTGATGGCGAGATTGTCACTTTTAATATTTTTGATGCCATGCAACATCCGAATGATTCGGAATCTATTTTTCATGTTAGCATTGTCGATTCCATTATACATGAGAATGTTGAAAAAAATTTAGTACTTGATAAACTTGATCTTGTGCTGAAAAAGGGGTGGACAGATAAACAAATCGAGGTAATTCAAGATGAAGAAACGAAGGAAGCCATCATGGCTTTGCAGGCCATACCGGAGTTACCCCACAGGTATGTAAATAATTTTCTGCCATTACCCCTTTCTGATGAGAGAATCCTTCCTTCCACAATGCAGGCCCCAAAGCTCGAGTTGAAGCCTTTACCTGAACATCTTAAGTATGCATACTTAGGTGACAACGAAACCCTGCCAGTAATCATAGCCAAGGACTTGACCGAAAATCAAGAAGAGAGCTTAATGCGGGTATTGAGAGAATACAAGATGGCTATTGGATGGACCTTGGCAGACATAAAAGGTATCAGCCCTTCTGTGTGTATGCATCACATTCTACTCGAATCCGATTCCAAACCGGTAAGAGAACCTCAACGAAAACTCAATCCCACCATGAAAGATATTGTTTTGAAGGAAATTTTGAAACTATTGGAGTTAGGAATTATATATCCTATTTCTGATAGTCAATGGGTAAGTCCGGTTCATGTTGTTCCCAAAAAGAGTGGAATTCAATTGGTAAAAAATGAGAATAATGAGCTGGTACCAATGAGACTTCAAACCGGATGGCGAATGTGCATTGACTTTAGAAAATTAAATACCGCCACTCGGAAGGATCATTTCCCTTTACCCTTCATTGATCAGATGCTAGAAAAATTGGCGGGTAAATTGTTTTTCTGTTTCATGGATGGGTATTCGGGCTATTATCAAATAGTTGTAGCTCAAGAAGATCAGGAAAAGACTACCTTTACTTGCCCATTTGGAACATTTGCATATCGTAGGATGCCCTTTGGACTTTGTAATGCACCGAGAACATTTCAACGATGCATGATGAGTATATTTTCGATTTAATTGAAGATTGCATCGAAATTTTCATGGATGATTTTACGGTGTATGGCGATTCATTCAATCAATGCTTAGATAATTTGTGTAAAGTTCTTAAGAGATGCATTGACACTAATCTAGTCCTTAATTATGAGAAATGCCATTTTATGGTGAAGGAGGGAATAGTGTTAGGTCATGTAATTTCTTCAAGAGGCATTGAAGTTGACAAAGCCAAGGTGGATTTAATTGCTAACTTGTCATATCCTACTAATGTGCGAGAAATTCGAAGTTTTCTTGGCCATGCAGGTTTCTATCGACGATTCATCAAGGACTTCTCGAAAATAGCTCAACCACTCTCGCGATTGTTGCAACACGATGTTCTATTCGATTTTGGAAATGAGTGTAAGGAAGCTTTTGATACATTGAAAACGTTACTAACTTCAACTCCGGTTTTGCAGGCACCCAATTGGGATCTACCTTTTGAATTGATGTGCGATGCAAGTCACTATGCTGTGGGAGCTGTGCTCGGACAAAAGGAAGGGAAGCAATCTCATGCCATTTACTATGCATCAAGAACACTCAATCCAACGCAATGCAACTATACCACAACTGAGAAGGAGCTTCTTGCCATAGTTTTTGCTTTTGAGAAATTTAGATCTTATTTGTTAGGATCTAAGGTTGTCGTTTACTTTGATCATGCAGCCTTGAAATATTTGCTTTCAAAGAAGGAGTCAAAACCACGACTTATCCGATGGGTTCTGCTTTTGCAAGAATTCGATTGGGAGATTAAGGACAGGAAGGGACTTGAAAATTCTGTAGCTGATCACTTGAGTCGCTTGGTGCGAGAAGAAGAATCCTTACCTATATCTGAAACATTTCCGGATGAGCAATTGTTTACCCTACAAGGTAAGACAGGTTAGGAACCTTGGTTTGCTGACATTGTAAATTTTCTTGTAACTGGGATTCTTCCTCATGACCTAAGTATTGCACAAAGGAACAAGCTTAGGAATGACTCGAAGTACTACATTTGGGATGAACCATATTTGTGGAAAATAGGATCTGATCAAATCATTCGTAGATGTGTGCCTAACGATGAAATTCATTCCATTCTTGCTCATTGTCATAGTCATGCATGTGGTGGTCATTTTGGTCCCAAAAGAACAGCTAGAAAAATTCTTGATAGTGGTTTCTATTGGGAAACACTCTTCAAGGATGCATACCAATATTGTAAGAGTTGTGTGAATTGTCAAAGGATGGGCAACATATCTTCTAGGGATGAAATGCCTCAAACCCCAATTTTATTTTGTGAAATTTTCGATGTATGGGGTATGGATTTTATGGGACCCTTTCCTAGTTCATGTGGCTTTCTATATATTTTGCTTGCAGTAGACTATGTCTCGAAATGGGTAGAAGCCAAAGCTACCCGTACTAATGATTCTACGGTTGTTGTAGGTTTCCTTAAATCTAACATTTTCTGTAGGTTTGGGGTACCGAAGGCGATCATCAGTGATCAAGGTACACATTTTTACAATCGTACGGTAGAAGCTTTAATGCGCAAATATGGAGTTAATCACCGAGTAGCTACCGCATACCATCCTCAAACCAATGGGCAAGCAGAAGTTTCTAACCGTGAGATTAAGAGCATTTTGGAAAAAACAGTAAATCCAAGCCGTAAGGATTGGAGTTTACGATTGGAGGATGCACTCTGGGCTTATCGAACTGCATTCAAAACCCCAATTGGAATGTCACCATACCGATTAGTCTTTGGTAAGTTATGTCATTTACCGGTTGCTATTGAACATCGTGCTTTTTGGGCAGTCAACCAATGCAACTTAGATGCCAAGGAAGTTGGACAGGAGAGGAAGTTGCAACTTCAGGAATTGGAAGAGATTCGTTTGGAAGCTTACAACAATGCAAGGCTTTACAAAGAAAGGACTAAACTTGTTCACGATAAACTTTGTCGGCAAAAACACTTCTTTGAAGGTCAAAAAGTGCTTCTTTTCGATTCCAAATTGAAGTTTATGCCCGGTAAGTTAAAATCTCGATGGACAGGACCATATTCGGTAGTAAGTATCTCTCCTCATGGTGCTATTGAAATTAAAAATATAGAGACTAACAACACTTTTAAGGTGAATGGACAACGATTGAAACCATTTATTGACAGATTTGATATCTCTACAGTGGAGGAAGTTCATTTGGCACATCCCACATACAAGGAGGAGTAAGATGAGAAGACAATGTCGAGCCAAAGACGATAAACAAAGGCGCTCATTGGGAGGCAACCCAATAGTCCTATTTTTATTTTCTTTATTTATTCGTTATCATTCTTATTATCATTTATTTTTATATAAAAAAAAAAAAATTTCAGAAGCGGTCGCACTATAGGGCGTGCCCACGCCCTATCTCCTACTCACATCTACCCACCTCATTTACACGGGCAGACGTCATTTTCCCTTAAGGCGTGCCCACGCCATAACCACTTTTCACGTCTGTCCATCTCACTCCCACTGGTAGACATACTCCCACGATAGGGCATGACCACGCTCTATGCTCCGTCCACGTCTGGCCCTTCCACCATTAGACGGACAGTATCTCATTTCCTTTAAGGCGTGCCCACGCCTTAAGTTCGGCCCACTCTGCAATTAAAAAAAAAAAAAAACAAAAAAAAGGGGGCGAAGGAAGAATCAACTTTACCTTGTTTGCTCTAACTTTCCCCTTTTGATTTCTAGGGTTTTCTTTCCTCTTCGACGCTATCTCCGCTGCTGCCGCCAATGGCCAAGAAGCAGATACACCCTCACCACCACCGCCGTCGCTCTGGCCTCCGCCCGCGTTGGCCCCAGGGACCGAAGAGTCAAGGTACCTCTCGCATCTCTCTCTCCTCCGATAGCGACGAATCGCCTTCATCGCCTCCCGCTAACCCTTCGCCTTCTACCTCTCACTCCCGTCCTCACTTACCCTCCAATCCACCCACGGGCCATCACGGATCTCCATCTTCATCTCCTTCGAATGATCGCACACCCCACTCACCTCCTATTGATCGCTCTCCGCCTCCTGAAGTTCCTGAACCAGCAACAGCAGCTGCACCCTCCTCTTCCACTCCGAAAAGGGCTCGTGTCCGTTCAAGGGTAGCGAGAGGGAAATCTGTCCTTCCTCCGCCACGTACTCACCTTCGCGGCTGTCTGCGATTTCATTCTGCTGAAGCGCGACAAAGGTTCTCCCATCCCTGAGGCAATCCTTCATCCCTCTGCAGTCCCCTTTTTCCACACCCACACTTCAATCTATCGACGACCGTTTGTCTCGCATGGAACACAACCTTATGGCATATTTCGAGTTCGTCGGCTTTCGTCCCCCGTTTCCACCTCCACCGTAGGGGAGTATTGTTCTATCTTGCCTTCTATTTTGTTTCTTCCTTTTGGCATGTTTTCTTTTGCTATTTCTTCATTTCGCCATACATTGGGGACAATGTATGATTTAGGTGTGGGGGAGGGTAGCCTTATCTTAGATTCATACATAGGAGCATTCTTTATAGGCATTTTAAGTTCCCTTTGTTGATGTATGCTATTTGGGTGGCTGGGGATGTATGACAAATGGCTTGTATCAATGGTGTTTTTGTGCTTGAGATGGCTGCTTATGTCTTTAATATTTTTTCTTTGAATGATAAGCATGCAAAGATTTGACATAAACACTACTTAAAAAGTGAGGTTTTGAGCCATAAACGAGCAAATTCATTTTTTTTGTGCTCGACGTTAATTTTTTGATGAGTGATTATCACACTTGGATTGCACATTCTAGAACTTGCATTGTTATGCATTTCGAGACCACATTATAGAATTTTATGCATTGAAATGACAAAGGCACTTAGGTTCTACCCCATTTTTGGCTTTCTTAAAATCCATACCCTGATTTCATAAACCATTAGTTACCCAATTTGAGCCTTTACCCTTTTTCTTCTTTAAAACCCACTCAATACAACACCTAGCCTTTGATTTTAGCCTTCATTTCAAACCCCAGTACCAAAGGTATATATATTTAATTGCATGATTTTGGTTTTATATTCGCCTCAATAGGAAGATGATGATTGGAATTTTGATGTTGACATTTTCATGAAGATGATATATGTTTGAAATCAAAAAAAAAAAAAAAAGAGAGAAAAAAAAAGAAAAGAAAAAAAAAGTAGTTGAGAAAAAGAAGTGTTGTATTTTGATTGAAAATTCATTTACACTTCAGTCATAGAAAATTGAGAAAGCATTTGATATTCTTGTATGATTATTTGCTATTGTCTATTCATTTGAAGAGCAAGAAGTCAATTTTGTTTGTTATTTGTTGAGGTAAAGATCGATCAATGTTATGAAAAAATTGTGTGGTTAGTTATATATGGCCTTTGGTACGTTTTTAACCCTTGATATTCCCTTTTATCCTACCCTAAACCCTAGCCACGTTACAACCAAATGAAAAACCTTTAGATTGATGCATGAAATTCTAAATTTAAGTGGTGGAGATCTGATATATTTGCAAGCATATGGTAATGCCAATTCCAATGTGTTGACTTGAGTGTTATTGAAATACTCTTTACCCTTTTGAGTGCATAAGAGTGACCCCTTGGAGAGGATTGTCGAATCTTGCTGTTTGGATTTCATAAGTGACTGTTGGGATATGTAGTGGTTGTTTTAGTACGGAACACTGTGAAGTACTTGCTGTTTTGATTATGCTTAGTGATTATTAACTTGGGGACTTGAAAGAAAAACAAGCAGGTTGTTAGTGTCCGATTTAGATGAGTTGGGAATGCTTGAGGACAAGCATCGTTTAGGTGTGGGGGAATTTGATAGGAACAAAATAAGTGTAATATTTGTAATTGATTTTTGCATTATTTTGAGAAAATATTACACTAATTGTGGTGATTGATGTGTTAGATTAATCAAACAAAAGGCGGGGAGAAATATGAAGAAAAAGAGGCTTAATTGGAGCAATTATGCAAGGATAAAAGAACAGAAAGAAGTGACTCTTCATTAGCAAGTGGGCACGCTGAATTCAAGGAGAAATACAAGACTTTTAAAAATTTTATTCTTCATTCCTAATATTTAGGAATGTGAAATTTTGAATCGTTGTAATTATTTTATTTTACTTGAAGTTCTTAGGATTTTATTCTTTAGAATATTTTATTCAATTTTAGAGAATATTATGGAGTAGTTTTACTAAGGTAAAATTGTAGGAATTACTATTCCTTTAGGGTTCCAGCCGCCACCCACTAGAGGAGGTATTTAAAACTTTGTATTATTGGCTTTTGAGGGTGTGAAGAAGAGAAAACAGAATATTGCACAGGAGGTTGCTGCACCTTCCGCCGGGAGAAACTTTGTTCTTTCATTTATTTTCTTAGAAGCAACATTTTATTTTAATTTGTGAGTTTCTCTTTCATTATGTTTTCATTTTAATTTCTTTTCTAGTCAAAGGATTATTGAAGCCTTGATGAATAATGATTGTGAGATCTAAATGATCTTATTTGCTTGATATTTGTGGGTATTTATTTAATCTCTATGCTTAGTGTTTATGATTGTTTTGGGATTGTTAAATAAAGCGCTATATTTAATAGCCCTAGAATACTCTACAACCATTTAAAAATAGCAAGATTTGTGTATTTTTAATGGAGTGGTAATTGACATAATTTTATGGTCTCGCAAGCGGTAGGATTTATGTCAAGAGATTAGGTAATCTAATTTAAATAAATCCAGATTGGAATTTACTGATTAGAATTGGGTCTCTCTAGATCGTAATGCTATCGGAACATTAAATCCAACGAGGGTCTCTTGGGTTGTCTTTCGATTAGGAAAGTAATTAACGATGGTATCTTGATTACCGAAGAAGTACGGAGAGATTGGTCGCTTCGTGGTACTTAGCGGTTATAACCAATTTATTCGCATAATATCGAGTAATTTTTATATCGATGATCAATCAAACATATCAAGGCGGAAATAACTCCTTTGGCTAGATTTTCTCTTAATTGATAACTTTTCCTTTAATTGATATTTTCTCATCATTTTATTGTAGTTGATTTTCATTAATTTGTTTGCTTAGTTATTTTAGATTGTTTCATCAAAACCCCCCATATTTTATTTTTATTTTTATTAAAAGAAATAGATCTGCCATTCTCTGTGGATACGACCCTACTCGCGCTATATTCGTATTGTTTGAAGTAGGTATTTTATTTTTGGTTGTTTGACGACATACCACTGGCCTACTCTTCAAGGTCCTCGTACAACTTTTTTTTTTCACATTCTAATCCCTTTTTTAATCACAAGATTAAATAAGCACGAGGAGAATGAAAATTGAAAGTGAATGAAAGGCGATGACCGCCCTCTCTCACTTGAGAGTACTTTGAGACAATGCAAGCTTCATCTGCAATTTTCACTATACTTATATCATCATATGCATGTGTATGTTATGTCTGTTACACATGCTATTCACTCCATATGTACTTGCTCAGCTTATGCTCAGGGAATCAATAAGCAAAGATTGAGTCAGAGGATAAAGGGTATTGAGTCAACAGACTTAGTTCTCTATTAGTCATTAATTTGATTTCTTTGTGTTCTTGGTATAATGATGGATATATATTATACTTTTGGCATTAAGACACGTACTTATGTCTGTCTTTTGTGTGGTGTAAGCTATACCATAGGTCTAGATGTATAGATGTTCACAAATGGTATCTCTATCTATTTGTTGAATATAGAATTGTTCTCTGTTGATTTATCATATATTCATAATAACCTTAATTGGCTAAACAGTCACCAAAGAGTAGAAACTGTCAAATTTATCATTAGAGGAAAAATTATTCATTTTCTTTACTTAAATTTACTCCTATTGGGTATGGGGAGCGGGACACTCACGAGTCCAAATGTTGCATTTTTTATTATATTGTTTCTTTTTGCCTTTTCATGTTTATTTCCCTTTAGCTAGGGATGCAATGTGCAGATACCATGTCATCATAACAAGGTTTGAAAATTTGAAGAGGTTATGTCCATTGAAAATCTTTGGATACAACTTCAACTTTTAGTACGTCTTATTATTTTTAATATTTTTTTTTGTTATACTGAGATTTGATCACGGGATTACTGGATTGGAGGAAGGGGATTATGACCACTGTGCTGTCCCTTGGAGAAATTTTTAATGTGTTCAAACAAGAGATAACAGAACTTCAAGTAATGTTAATCAAAGAAGTTTTGTCACAATTTCAAGTTTGTACAGAATTCATTTCTTTTTCTCTTTCATTATTATTTTACAAACTACAAAAAAAATAATATCATAAGTTTCCAACATTTTTCTCTATATGTTTTGAACACGTTTGCTATTTATGTAAACTATGAATTGAGAGGAAAAAAATAAAATTCAAATATTCATTTTGAATTAATGTGTAAAAATTTGGTCCAACATATCATATACTACAAATTCTAAAAATAGATTAATCAATACTAATAAAGTATTTAAGTCTTGTACATTAGTACTATAATAAGCCCATGAGTACAAAAGAAAAGTGAATTACTAATATAGAGAGGAAATTTAAACGATTATCTATTGAAATTTTGTAATTTCTAAATGATGCAGTAATAGGAGATGGTAAAAATAGCTAACCATTATAAAAGGTTTTTGGCTACTAAAAATTATTTCTAACTACAAGAAAGAGAATTGAATGTTCTTATAAACAAGTATTTTTATTGCCGGAACATTGACAAGGGTATCAATATATAGCCGGTTTAGTGGGTAAATATGTTATATCTTTTAATCAATTGTTGAATTCAATATTTAAGAATAAAAAGAACTATATTGAGAGAATTTCTCCCTAAATTGAACCTGACAATACCCTAGCTGAATAGTTGAAATATTGCTCTGAATACCAGTTGGTTATGCAAAAAAAAAAAAAAAAGAACATGGACAAGGGCAGATTTTTTTTTGGTGTATTTTTCCGGAGGATCAATCATTTCTTCTTCCCCATACTTTTATTTTTACACAATACACATATTTATTTAAAAGTGCATGGGATTTTTAATTCCACCTGAATAGACTCCTTCAAACTCTTATTCTTACTTTTGGACTATCCTATTTTGAGATTCTTGCAATATATTACTCTTTAAAGAATAAGAAAAATGGATTATTCTACCAATTTCTAATTAAATTAACACGTTGTAATATATGCAGTTATCTTCCATAATTTTTTTTGGCCATGTTTTTAACAAAGCATTTCTAGAGAAAGTTATCATTTGGCTTTCTTTTGATTTTTTGGGTTAGAGAAAGGGAAAGTTTTGTTTGTCATTAGAAAGTGCTTCTTGGTAAAGTCCACGAAATCTTAATTTTTGAATAATTCTACTAAAAATAAAAGAATGAGTGGACTCATTTTGATTGGTTACCTTCTACGTTTGAAATATTTGGTCTCCATAATATTGATCGAGGAAAATGAACGAATATTTCGTAAATCATTATTCTTCTTGTACTCACTCTACGATGTTTAATGACTTGCTTTCCGAACTCAAAATTCGTAACTGCTATCTACTGTTGAGTTTGAGAGGGGTTGTTAAAAGAATAATCTTACAATATTCTATCTTATGTCAAGCAATGATTTTATACCAATTCAAGAGTATCCTAGGAATATTCCTTCCTCCCTTGTTTCCAAACTTATTATCTATGACACCATTTTAAGTTTGTAGGGATGTTCATCGAGAATAATTCTCGAATATTCTATCTTTTGTTAGGGAATAATTTTAGAATATTTTTTAAATGATATTTTGTTTATTTTTTTGTTTTGATACTCATTTTACAAAATCACAAATTCAGCTCTCTATTGACAATGAAGGCTATGTAAACCGATTCAAGTGAATATTGAACACACACAAGGATTGTTGTGACCAATTTTAGGGGAAAAATAGACTTGTAATTTGTTTAAACGATAGAGAAGATGGAGAACCAGCACATTAAATCTATTCTTGTGATTGCTTTAATTTTTGCGATGCTTATGGGGCAATCAAATGCAAATTTTGCTAAATGCTATGCAGCATGCTACAACCCTTGCATCTTGCTAGGTAATCCATTTGTATGTGGGGTAAAATGTACGGTCCAATGTATCGGAAAGAGCCCTTCTGTGCATGACATCAATAAAGACACACATTACTTCTGTAAGCTTGGTTGTGCTTCCACTTTGTGCAGCAAACTTAGTACGGAGCAAGATCCAGGTTGGTAGTAATTTGACTATCTCTTTCCCTTTTGTTAATTTTGTGAGTAACATAACATATTCGTATTTTCACAGCTGAAGTCAAGGTGGCAAGTTGTGTGGACTCTTGCTCTAATACATGCCTCAACAATTAGTCAGCTCCACTGAATTCATCTTGTGGCTACACACAACAATTTGGATAGTTCTCAGGTTATAGCCCATGTGTTTTGTATGAATAAATGTCATATTAAATTCTAAGACATCTCTCGATGTTGAATAAATATTTTTCTCATTATATTTGTTCGAATAATACAAATGACGAATAAAATATATTTTTATCATATTTGTTCACATTATGCAGACAATGAACAATATATCTTTTTTGTTCTAGATAATGTATGGTTGGCAGGAATTTTGCATTAATTTTGTGTAGTGCATCTGATATGGTACTAGGGTGTTGGTTATTTTCTTGACAAGGAAGCTTATGAGGGGAATCAAAATTTTTTAACAAAATCACACGGATCTAGCTTGTGCTGGGTTTGTACTTGTAAAAAGTTCATTGAGGTGGTTTGAGAGGGTGTTGATAATATGTCGTCTACAATGCTCTTTGTCATTATCGTACTTTGTGTACGCCACTTTTTGTTGATCCGTACATTTGTCATGCAGTGGAGGAGGCTTTGGATGGTTTGGATCCATTACATTAATAGCTCTTCAATTCCTTAAAGACTGAAATTCATTTTGAACTTACTGCTGAAGTTGGTTCCATCTCCATTGAATCTATTTAATTTGATATTGTAGTCCTTCACTTTGATTATTCTATCCTCTACCGTATTCTTTATTTTTCAAAGAGTCAAGTTTTAATATTCTAAGATTGTTGGAAATTGGGGTGAAAATGATAAAAGATTGTAACTTTTTGTAAGATATGAAAACCAAATTTTGAAATGTTTTAAAACAAATATATAACTCCATGCTTAAAGTGTTGGATGTCCTAACTAGAAAATAGTTATTGATGTGTTGTATGACAAAAACAGTTCCCAGAATACAACAAAAATTGCTAAGAACATTACGTAAACAATTCAAAAGTTCTAATCTTTGTATACTTAAGAAAACGAGTTAGAAATAAGAGGGAGGAGAAGAGAATTTTTAATATGTATTTTGGCTTATTTTGAGGTCAATATATAGACCCATAAGTGTTCCAAAGTGTTTCATTTTTGCAAGAAAAGCTATCTGATAGTTACCAATAACAAATGATAGTAAGATCCCATCTTGAGGATTTAACTTCGTATATGCATTTTCTTGAGCGCGTTTAATTTTTTTCATTCTAATGTGCTGTGATTACCAAATCATATTGTTCATTGTATGCATTGAGTGCTAGGTTTATAATATTACCGTAGGGTTGGGCACACAACTAGAAGTAGTTAGAGGTTTAAAAGCTTGGCGGGGCCCATAGAAGGACGAGAATCGTTGAATTTAAGCCTACAAGAGAATGAGATTAGGGTTATTGAGTGGAACCCGCAAGACAAGTGTCCATCTCTCATTTCCCCATACACCTTAGGCATACACCAACGGGGAACCCATTAGGATAGTGAAGTGGTGCACTCCTTTCATAATTCTGTTTTCCTATCTACACCTCCAGAAAGTAGACCTTAAACTCATCAAAACTGTTCGAATATCTTGTATATGATGATAAGCAAAACAATTCAAAAGAAATTAGTTTACAAATTTGAAACTTAAATAGAATATAATGACAGTTGACTTATAAAAGAAAATTAGTTAACTCACCATGCAATAGGTAGACTGCACTTAGGATTAATTGACATGGTTGACTATTGAAGTAACTCAGTCGACTTTGCATATAGCTTAGCTTAAGAAATAGTCAGACTCGCCTTATACATTAGTCAACTAAACCATATTTACACTCACACTAGTTGACACATTGATAATCTTAGTCGACCTATAGCTCAAGAAGCACACTTCATAGTCGACACCTAAATATTTCAGTAGACCATTATGTGAATCAGTCTACACAAGTATACGACCATCGACCAAATTTAGACAAGTTGAACACCATCAGTCCACCAATCATACACTTAGTTGAATATTGCAACCCATATACATGTACATCAGCCAACTATAGCTTAAATCAGTGGACTGTGACATACATATAGTCAGCTATAGCTTTAACTTAGTTGACTATTGCATTAAATGTGGAAAAATAGATGTGGAAAATCAGCCGACTCAAGTATATACATCAATCGACTTTAGTTATATCAGTCAACTTAGTAGGAATCTCAGTCAACTGACTGTTTGGAAATTAGGTTTAGTTGACTCATTGAGGAATTCTGTTGAGACTCACTTAGTCCACTTAATAAGTAACTTAGTTGACCATTGCATATACATAGTCGACTCTTCCATTGCATATACATACTAAGTTAAATCAGTCAGTCGACTTAGTGAGTAATTCAGTTGATTGATTATAACCATTGCATATATATTAGTCGACTCAAGCATAGTTTAATTGACTAAACTCAATCAATGCATACCATAGAATCTAGGCAAACTTGAGTATAAATCAACCTGATCATAATTTCAATCAACACTTATTATAAACTTACTAAACCCATTCGACTTATACTTCAAATCAATCAGCACACAACCCGTTTGACTTATATTTGAAATTAGTCAACACGTGAATTTTGGTACACCTATAGGAAAATGGACTTAACCAGAAATCACTCAACTTAAGTTTGCTTATCAAGAAATAAGTCATTGGTGAAAATTAGTTGCTCTAACATTTATTTTATGCAGAAAAGGAAAAGAAAGCATTTTCATTGGCTATGCAAAACAATGGTTGAAAGCATTTAATGAAAAGATTGAAAGCATTCGATATGATGGATAGAGCATCAATGAAGAGCATTCAAATTTGAATATACCAAAATGGCTTTCAACAACCCTCAATAAATACTTCCTACAAAAGAGACAAAAAGAGAGAGCTGAACGTTAATATTTTGAACTCTTTGAACCTCAACTATAAACTCTATTTTCTTCTATAAATTGCTTCGGTGAGCTTCAAATCTATTACATCCAAAATTATAGGTTCATTTATTGTAACATTTCTTCTCTTCCTATACTAAAACCTTAGAGATCAAAGTGATTTCTCTAGGTCAAAGATTTAGAGAGAGAAAGAATTAACTAGTGAGTGGTTGTAAGTGTTTCATAAGGAAATACTTGTAAGGGTTTTACTTACATCTGAAAGCAAGTAAGTTATAATATTTGGAGAAATAGTGAAAATTGAGGAGATGTCTGGGAGTAGACATACACCAAATTTGGTGGAGCCATATAAAATTTTTGTGCTTTATTTTCTATTTTCTATTTCATTTTACACACCTTGTTTCATAAAATCAAAAAGAACCATATAACCTATTAACCCCCTCTAAATTGAATTTCGATTAGTATCAGAGCTAGTGCCTAATGTTAGGTTTAACCACTATAAACAAAAGATTCTATTTTCTTTCCAGAAAAGGCATTTAATAGTGATAGTATACCATTTGAAACCTGTTCTACAAATAGAACCCCTTTCTTTAACATCAACAACTAAAGTTATTTGAAACAAAGGATGTAAAATTTTATTATTGCCAAAGATGAAATAGCTTGGGAAATAATAGAAGAATGGATAAAATCTTCAACCAAAGAAGTAAATGGAGTTAGAGTACCAATAAAAATGAAAAATAAGCCGGCATAAGAAAGAAAGGCATATGGGGTAAATTGCAAAACTGTAAATCTATTACATTTAGCCTTAAGTCTAAATGAGAATAATAAGATATCTACTTGTATTACTGCCAAGGAGATCTAGGAAAGACTAGAGGTGACATATGAGGGTACAAATTAGGTGAGGAAGAATAAAATTAGAATACTTAAGCAGGATTATGAGACATTTAGAATGATAGATGGTAAGACTATAAGGGAGATGATTACTAGATTTAACACCATCATAAATGAATTGAGACTACTAGGAAAAGAAATTAGTCAGGAAGATATGGTAGATAAGTTGTTGAGATGTATGCCTAAGTCCTATGAAGTCATGGTAACAACCGCAGAGGAATCAAAAATCTAGAAACTCTAACCATGGACCCACTTGGTGGTTCCCTCACCATCCATAAGATGAGAATGAATATTAAGGGTTTAGCTAGGGATGAAAAGCACAAAACAATTGCACTCAAAGCTAAAAGTGATGAGGGCAATGAGTCTAATAAGAATGATAAGAAAGATATTATTTTATTGACTAGGAAATTCAAGCAGTTTATGATGAGAGGAAAGAATAACGAAAGAAGAAAATTTGGGAAAAGAGAGAAAAAGGAGAAGAAAGATGAGAGAAGATACTACAAGTGCAAAAGACCAGGGCATATCAATGCAAACTGCTTTAAACTAGAGAAAAATGAAAAGAAAGCAGAGAAGAAAGGAAAGAAGAAGGTACTAGCAACTTGGAGCGATGAAGATTGTGGCTTACAGGAAGAGGAAGCAACCGACGAACAAGCCAACTTCTGCTTCAAGGCTTTGGAGGATCACGACAACAATGACGAGGTAAAATCTCAATGCTCCACCTGTTACAATTCTGATTTTGAAAGTTTTTTTTTTAATTACAAGAAGCACTTCTCGAATCCTTCAAAGAGTTAAAAAGAATGAATAGGAAAAACAAAGAGCTTATTAAAATTGTAAACAAACTAGAAGAAGAAAAAGAAAAAATAAAAAATGAATTAAAACACAAGGAAGAAATTGAACAGAAACAAATAAACAACTTAGTGAAATGGAAAAAGCAACTGAGACACTTAAGGAACAAAACAATATTCTAACAATTAACAACACTAAGTTACAAAACAATGTTCTATCAATTAACAACACTAAGTCACAAAAACACAGTCAAATATTAATACTATTAGCATTGAAGAACTCTCAGCAGAGCTGTATATGATAAAGCAAGACTAGGATATAATCCTATACAAAGACAAAAAGAATTATACACTCTGTTTGCCCGTAGCTTAGAACAAAACAAAGATCACTGCTATATTTGTATAAAACCCATCCAAGTTCTGTTCATAGGAAATAAAGGACGAAGGAAAAGTTGTCTTCGGTGACTACTCCAAAGGTAGTGTAATTGGGATCGACAATACAGGTAAGTCTTCTACCTAAATTGAAATTGTTTTATTTGTTCAAGTGTTAAAGCATAAACTGTTTAACATTAGTCAATTATGTGCACTACAAAATAAATGCTCTATGCAGACGGTCAAAAACCGTGTGGTAAACCTAGTAAAACCGTCGAGAGAATTTTCTCCAACGGATGCATCTTCAGTTGGCTATACACCAGTCGGGATTGGTCTCTTCCTACGGTTCTAGTCACCGTTGGAGCATGTCCAAACCTATACGAACAGTTAAAGAAGTGCTGAGAAATTGTCTTGACTTGTATCGGTCAAAAAAACATCGGTAAATGTTACTACCTATTATCGTCGGTTATTACATTGTGTTAGGAAATAATATTAGATTTATTGTCGGTTACATAAGTGTTAATAATTGTTATTATTTTGTATCGGTTTAAAAACGTTAGTAAAAGTTACTATTTATTATTATAGATTATCATATATGTTAGGAAATAATACTACATTTATCATCGATCACATAAGTGTTAAGAATTATTATTATTTTGTATCGGTTTAAAAAATATTGGTAAAAGTTACTACCTATATCATCGGTTATCACGTTTTAAAAATATTACTATATTTATTGTCGGTTACCTTAAAGGTTAAGAATTGTTATTTCTTGTATGGGTTAAAAAAAATTCGTCGGTTACCATATATTAAGAATTCTTATTATTATTTATCTATATAAGTATCACAAATGTTCGTAATGTTATTATTTTATGATTGGATACGTACTAATTAAGTTTTTATTATTTGTTGCACATAGAAAATTAAATAATTTTTCGTAAAGTGTTAGAACAATTACTAATTTTATTAAAAAAAGGAATTAAGATTCAATTATCATATGTTATCATATGTATCTTCGGTTACTACATGTTACTATTTTTTTTATTCTCAGTTACCATTTCTTACTATAACTTACTATAAATTACTATAAATTACTATTTCTATTCATCTTACTATATCTTACTATAACTTACTCTCAATTACTACAGGTGTGTGAAAAAATATTATTTAGGACCAAAATGCTAGAAAAGTTATTTGGTTGTAACTGCTTCATCATTATCGTAGTTTAGACAAATATTTTTGTAGGAAGAATAATTTTGATTATCACAAAAATAACACTGATCACAAAAATAATATAAAATATATGAAAATGAAAGTGATAGATACATAAAAAAAAAAGAAGATCACATGTCCTGTTCTAAGATATAAGATGTTCTTCTCTCGCAAAAAATGTCATCATCATAATTTGCAGATCCACCAACACCACCAGCACCACCAGCAGCAACAACAGTATGTGATGAAGTTGCCAAAAATGTTACCATCACAGAATTTAAAAATTAAACTCCCAACATCCAGTACAATCTATTTATAAGACAGTAGATTCCTTCAATTTATTCATAAAAACCAATAACCAGTGAAATAATGAAATGAATATTGATACATTATAAAAAATAGTTGTAAATGAAAATATTATCTCTTGGGATAGAGTGACGTGGTGATGATGATGGTTCGCTTCTATGTGTACTCCCAGCATCTGATGGTATTAAAGGAATCTAATAATACAAATAATTTGAATTATTATTTAAAGATAAAAATGAAATTAGTAAGATTATGGTGAAAGCTTACTTGAACACCAACAATCCTTGCTTCATTAACCAGATTTATCAATCCATCTTGCTGTGGACTTTCGGCATGCATCACAACATGCATAAGAACATTGCTTACCAAATTAGTAAGATTATGATTCTGTTCCATTAATCGTTCTATCATAATGGTCACGTCTCCATTATGTATGGTTGAATGCAGGTGTTGTGATGGAGTTGTAACTTTTCCCACACATCTATTTTTTTCCCTCGAATCAGGCCCTTTAACTTTAGATACAGTATCATTTTTCTAAGATAAATTCCCATTTTCTAATTGCCCTTCTTCATTTTCAATAGACTTCATTCCATTTTTCATCATTTCCTGTTGTCGTCATCAGAAGAAGTAATGAAACATTAATATCCATAAACATATGAAATAGAATTATATAAAAATAGTCATCCATACCACAACTTCTGATACTTTCATAGAAACTAAACTGCCATTTGATTTGGTTTTACTGGTAATATAAAGATTAACTCTACAAGGTTTGATCCCAGATTGTGTCGTCTGTGATGATAAAAGTGGTTTAGGGATTTACTTTGAAGTATTTGAAATATTATGCAGTAAATTAATTAGAAATATACCTTTTCATGTATGAGTTTGGCAAATGATTTAGATCCTAAACAATGTGGATCTGTCAACTTTGCACGACATTCTGAATGTTTTTGACTAATTTCCTAACACAAAAGAAGAAATATTAGAATACAAGTGAGCAGAGTACTAAAAGAAATTGTTAATTTGTATCTTTCCTTTGTCATTCAACCAGAAAGTAACAAGCTCCTTGTACTGATTTGGATCAACCCTATCATCTCTCATTCTCTTGATATTTTCTTCCATTCCAAGTGAATCATCGAACCACTTTGATTTCAAAGAATTTTTAAAACTTTTCCATTTGTCACACAGATTTGCAATAACCCATTTTTTAGTCTCATCTCTGAGTGGATTGAAAGAAATCTTTGACTACAAAAAAAAATAGGTATATTAATTTTCATTTATACTATTAACCATTAAACAATTAATAAAACTAAATACCTGTACAATTTTCCACATATCCTCTTTATACTCTATTGGCATATCACGCCAAATCTTATAGTTTATTGGAGCAATAAAATGCACTCTGACTATAGAGCCCAGAAATCTGGTAAAAATTATATCATCAATTCCTATTGGTTGATTTAATTCGTTAATTTTAACCATCATTCGTTTTCCTTTTTCTAAGTCCCAAACATCTTGACAGCGCGTTGACCCTCTACATTTCTTGACAACTGTTAAAAATAAAAAATTAGAAATAGATAATTATTAATCACCTCACGAAAATGTATTTATTTTTTAACTAAACCTGGGGTAACATCCTGGGATGATGACTGGAGTTCTTCAGACTCAACCTGTTCTTAGGATGGTTGTGATTTTTCGTGATCAGCCACAATAATCATCCGTCATTTAGTTCGTCCCATATTTATCACAATCTAAAAAAATTTAAAATTTTTTTAAATACAGTACAACCAACTTTTTATTAAAAAAAATGATTACCTTTTCAGCAATGGAGATATATTATAACATGATTCAGAGTGATTAAGGACCTAATAAAATTTGGGTTGAGTTAGAAGTTTTGAAAGTTTTGAAAGTTTTGAGAGGAGGAGAGGTATTGAGTAAAGGAGAGTTTTTACAATGGAACAAGCGGAAAGATTTCTGTTATATATTTGGAGAGTTTTTGGAGGGCAGAATGATTTCTAATATATATTTGGAGAGTTTTGGAGGGAAAGAGACGAATAATTTATAATATATTTAGAGAGATTTTGGAGGGAAAGAAAAGTTTTGATATTTTGAATAATAATTTATAGCACAATTTTTTCTTGCTTTTTTCACACTTTTATTTATTACCCCATTTTTTAATATTTTACCATTTTTTAAAACTTCACAACATTTCTTATTTTATTGTAGTTATTTCATTATTTAAATTAATAATATTAATTAATTCATAGTTTAATTTTTTTTATAGAAATGTGATTTTGGCTGAGAATTAGAAATTTAGAGGAGTGGTGCAATGACTCGACACACGCGCACACACACACACACACACACACACACACATATATATATGCATATATATAATTTGGAAAATATTATCATTCTCTTTACCCACTTTTCCTTTACCTCCATTTTATCATTATCATTAATACACATCCACACAAATATTTTTTTATTTGTAACAACATTTTTATTTTATTATTACATTCTTTTATTACTACATTATCACTCTAATATTAATATATTATATTATATCTTTTGTTATTATATCATTATTATATTATTCTAGTGATAATTATACCAATAATACTTATTATACCACATAATCACAATACTTATTTAATTTTTGATTTTATAATTGAGGATGAAATTATGAAATGAAATGTAATGATATAATTAATTATGTTACATCATATTTAATATTATTTAAATTATATTTGATATTATTTTATTATGTTGGTAGTTATTATTTTATTATATTAATGAAAAATAAAAAATAAGATATTTATCCTCTCCTTTTTCTCTACACACTCGTATTTTTATTTTTAGTTCCACATTCGCTTGTTAACTTATGTCCATATGTATTACAACCTTCCAATTACTACATAACATATAATTAATAATTATAATTGCAGCACTCGCAAATTGCATTGGTTGCTTAACTAAATTTAAACAAAGATTAAATATTATTTTCACTTAAATATTTATATAAAAACCAATTATTTTGTAATAATAATATATTTGTATTGTTTTTCAAACTTGTTATCACTTGTTACCACTTAAATATACCACTTGTCACTCGTTATCATCTGCACAGAAGGATTATTACTTATTACCACTTCTTATAATTTGAATATACCATTTGTTACCATGCACCATGCACATTGAGAAATATTAGTTATTACTTATTACCACTTGTTACCATCTATTATACTCCTTGTTATCACTTATTACCATTTCTACATATTATCATTACCATTCATTACAGCATATTATTATCATTTCTGTACACTATATATTACCATTACCATTCATTAAAGTATATTAGATGGATGAATTATATAATCTAACAAAATTACTGTCACTCATTATATAATATACCGCTTGTCACTCGTTATCATGCACACAAGGAAGATTACTTATTACCATTTCTTACAATTTGAATATACTATTTGTTACCATGCACACTTTATTACCACTTGTTACCGTCTATTATACTTATATCACTTCACATGATCAATATCACTTGTTATCATTTATTACCATTTCTTTACACTACATATTATCATTACCATTAGAAAACAAATGATGATATAATTTAACAAAAATACATTTCATACACAAGGAATATTACTTGGTTATATAACATACCACTTGTCAATGCACACAAGGAATATTACTTCTTACTACTTCTTACAATTTGAATACACCACTTTGTTATCATGTACACTTGTTGAGAAATATCAATTATTACTTATTACCACTTATTACCACTTGTGACCACTTGTGACCACTTGTGACCGCTTGTGACCGCTTGTTACGATCTATTATACTCATATCACTTCATGATTAATATCATTCGTTATCACTTATTACCATTTCTGTATAATACATATTACCATTACCATTCATTACATGAGAAAACAAAATATATAATCTATTAAAATTACATTTCATACAAATATTCATCCCATCCTACTCTATCAATATCATCATCATCATTCATGTTTATTGATACATTCCCTTCGTCTTCATCAATATTACTCCGAACCCACACCTGCTGATTGTTTGAAGTGTTACTTTCTGAATTCAAGTTTACTTCATCACCCATGTCAAATTCATCTCTAAGTTTAACATGCTTTACAACAAGCCATCCTTTGTCTCTTTCATCCATTACATTAATACTACAGCAACAAAGAAAAAGTAAAAAAAGGAAAAAAAATTTAAATCACCAGGAAAAGAAAAAAAAAATAATTAGAAGCTAGGGAAGTTGGACTTTAGGTCTAAATTTTTTTTTCCTTTCTCTTTGTTGGTATCCGAAGCCAAAGCACTTGCACTCCCAGATGATGGTGATGCTGCTTTGCTAAAATCTCGAATGTCAAACGGATTATCCCTATTAGGTGAACTGAATGAACCAAATGACCTTGGAGGTGAGCCGAATGATCCAAATGGATGTAGAATAAATGGGTTGCTCGAGGGTTGTAGAGGAGGAGGCGATGCTCCACTGGTTCCAGCAGCAGGATGAGAGGAAGATTGCGCACTCGGTCTCAAAGGAACTCCACTCAGTTATAAATGATCTCTAATACAGTAAATAAAATTAGTATTTACTTGCATATCATTAATCATGTTCATCAAGTTAAGTGACATTTTTTATGCTGCTGGCGATTGTGTTGCTTGAATTCGGTGAAGTTATCTCTTATTTCTCTCATTTCCCTCCCGTATCTTTCAAATTTCTGATCAAGACAGTCAACTTGCTCATCAACACTAGATATCTGTGTTTTCATAGCATGCATCAATTCTAAAAGTTGATCCCACTTTACATTCTCACCGATCTCCTCGTTCACGTTCACATAATGTTGCTCAGCTTCCACATTCATTTCATCCATATTCATTTCCACGTTCACTTCATCCGCATTCGCATTCATTTCTGTGCCCACTGTCTCACCCTCTCCCCTGTACTCCTCACCCTCTCCCCTGTATTCTAAACCTCTTTTTTTTAGATTCATCCAACTACCATTCTCATAAATCCAATAAGCTCGTGACAACATTTTATGATTTATACAATTTTTAAAACTTAATTTGAAATTTATTTCGTTTCGTAAACTTACTCCTTCAGTTTTTAAAATACCTTTCACAACACTACAAAATGATAAATTTGAATTTGAATCTCTTATGGATATCATAAAATATGGAAGTAAGAAATGCAAACCAGGATTTTGTTTTTCAATAATACGTGCCATTAACCAAAAATCTTCTCGAGTAATGGATGTATAATTACCTCCCTGTGGCTTAATAACATGTACTATTAATAAATGAAGAATTCTTTCATGCAAATTTAAATCTGCTGTATTTTTACTTAAACTCACTAAACTATTATTATTAAAAACAATTTGGGCGTTCGTTAACACATCACTTTTCAAATATGGAGCACATTCTTCATAATCCACCCATGGAAGATCACACTCTGTACATATTATTTTTGGGTTAACTTCAATTTTTTTTCCATCAAAATAAGTTTGAAAACTACATGAATTAATTTCACCATCAATATCAATAAAATACTCACTATTAATTTTTTTCATATTATTATAAAAAATTTTCACAACATTTTCATAATTTTTTTTTTGGATTGAGAATCCAATGAGGACATATTTTTTTTAAAAAACTTTCGTACTTAAAATCTATACTTTCCAAAAATTCCCAATCTATTAAACGACCAATACTAATATTCCGATCAGAAAATACCTGGTCAAATTCTTTGCTTCTTTTAAGAGATGGAAACTCCCTTCTATTATATTACTCTGATTCCCTCATAATTTGTTTTCCTTTCCGAGAGCCCATCTCTTTGTGAGTGATATGTGAAAAGTGAGAAGGGTAAGAAGATGAAGGAGAAGAGGCGTGAGAGAACGAGAACAACAACAAGTTTAGAGTGAGAGTTTGATGATGATAGTGAGAGAAGGATAATTGTTATATATGTGAGTGAGTGAGAGAGATAGTGTGAAAAAAGTGTTGTCGGCAAGAAATTTCCATACAATAATACTATTCAATGAACCTTTATTATTGTTATTTTGTTTCTTTTTGTGAAAGGTCAAGATTTGCTTGGAGCAATTTTTTTTTTCTTTTGTTTGTTTTGTAAATGGTCAAGACAATGGTTCAGAGTTCTCAGAATGCAAATTGTTTTTTTCCGCTTTTTCTTTTGGATATATATTATGGGTTTGCATACCCACGGCTCACATGTGAACACTAAATGAATGAATATGAATAGTTTTTTTGTTGTCCTAATATACATAGCTATAGATTAGGTTTTTTTTTTGCATATGGCATGCATGCAAGTGAACTTCTAGATTAGGTTTTTGTTTGGCATATGGCATGCAAGTAAATGTAAATGTAAATGAATAGCCTTTTTCGGACATTTGCGGACAAATGTGTAGAGAGGTGTGACTGCATTCAAGAGAAATAATAAAAATTCCACACAACTTCATTAACATACCATAAATAATATAGATAATATATATACCATATATAATATATATAAGAATAATATATATAATATATATACCATATATAATATATATGAGAATATAGAATATATATATATATAATTTTTTGGTTTATCCTTTGATTACAAATAATACATTCTTTAAATTCATAATTAAATCATTATCCTCTTTCATTATTATTATTATTATTAATTTTATGTAATTAGATTTATATCTATATTTAATTAATTTGTAATCTCATTTATTATTTTATATTGAATTCCTAGGTATTATATAATTATATATATAGAAGTAGTAACGTGTAAGTAATAGTAGGTAGTAAATAATATGTAGTAAATAATAGTAGGTTTATATAAGTAGTAAATAGTATATAGTAAGTAATAGTAGGTAGTAAATAGTATGTAATAAGTAATAGTAGTAACCTGTAGTACTACGTAGTAGTAAGAAGCAGTAGTAAGAGTAGTAAGTAGTTAAAGCTAGAAAGCAGCATAATAAGTAGTTAGTAGTTATTAGCTACAAGTAGTAATAGTAAAGTAATAACTAGTAAGAAAGTCATAAGCAGCGGTAATTGCATAAATAATTGATAGAGTTTTAAATCCAATGGTTGGTTTTGTTCTTGGAAGTTTTAAATCCAATGGTTGTGTTTTGTTGTCGGGAATTTCAAATTTTGCAGGCTATTGTCTTTTTAAGTAACATCAACATAATATCAACGAGTAAAATTATCTCGAACTACTAACATTTGATCTAACGGTAGAAACTTAACATCTTAATATTTTATTTTTTTGAAAATTTTAAGAAAGAAGAAAGAAGAAGAAAGAATAGGAAAAGAAGGAAAGAAGGAAAGAAGAAAAGAAGATCTAGTTACTTCATGCTGTGATTGAGAAGAAGATTTCTACACTTAGATTTGAAAAGAAAATCAAAAAAACAAAGGAAAAATGAAGGATACAGTTAACACGAGCAAGGAGGCATCGAAGGAGGCATCCGAGAAAATGTGAGTTAAGTTTTAATTTTAGGTTAATTATGTTATAATTTTAGTTAGTTCTTACTAATTTTTTAAAATTTTTAAAATTTATATTAGTTTAATTTTTTGTGATTTATGATTTTAAATGTAAACAAATTTTTTATTTCAAATAATTTTGAATTTCTTTTGCATCAGAAAGGAGTCATCGAAGAAAATCACAGGGCACTTGCTTCCAATAACCGTTAGTTATTATTATTATTATTATTATTATTTATATTTTGATTATGTATATTTTGAATTGAATAAAGTTTTTAATGCAAGTTAATGTGATTTTTTTAATAGTCATGGGAGGAGGAGGAAAATGACAAGTATGAAACAACATTGATTGGAACAAGGGTAAAGACTGGTACAAGGGTAAAGACCACGCCGATTCAAACGAGGTGCTCTCCTAAGCAAATAAAAGAGTTATTTTCTACTCTTACTGATGATATGAAAGTTATAGTTAAAAATATGGGATTCGGTAACCTTTTGAAACTTAGTTGTGATACACTAAGTCGAAAATTATGTGAAGAACTGATAATGAGGTTTGAACCTATAGAAAAACGTCTCTCTATCAGTTTAAATCAGAATTTTAAGCTGATAGTCGAAGATGTGGGCCGAATTTTAGGAATTCCTTATAAAGGACGGGATGTTTTGGATTGTTCATCTACTGTATCCTTGGAGATGAGAAAAAACTTTTCAAAACTTAAGCATAGTCAATTAAAACAATATATGCAAGAGATACAGATGGAAGATGCCTCCTCCTCTCTGAAGTTTAGATAATACTTTCTTTTATTTCTGCTTGGATATTTTTTATGTCCCACAACAAATGTTTACCCTGCTTCAAGACACCTCAGTACTACTATTGATGTGGAGAATGCTGACCAATACAATTGGGCTAAATTTGTCTTACAATGGTTAGCTGATGAAGTTTATCAATTCAAAGGTGTTATAAATAATGGAAGAGAGGAGGAAGAGAGGAAGAAAACAGGAATCGGTGGTTGTTTATTTTTACTTATGGTAAGTTTTTAATATAATTTAATTCAATTTTTATAAATATTATAATTTAGTATTAATAAATATATCCATAATAATATTGGTCTTGTGCACACAGATCTTTTATTTTGAGAATGTAAAAATTGGTGATTTAGGAGGAAAAATAACAAAACAACCTATTCAGTATTGGACGACGGATCGTGTAAATCGAAGAGTGGGATTCGAGCGTGGAAATGTAAGTTAAGTTTATATTGTATTGTATGATTTAAGTTGTTTATATTTGATTAGAATCGTATATAATTTGAGTTTCACTGTAGGGTTTATTATCCAATGTCAAAAGATTTGTTGTAAAATCTATTGAAACAGTTGAAACAGTTGGAGAAAAAATAAAAAAGGTAAAATTACAAACATTACTATCTCACCACAGTGTAGTTACTTACCAATGACTTACTCTATGATATTAATTTTGCAGAAAATTGATATAAAACAGGAAATTAAAAATTTTTTGAAGGAGTCAATTCGAATTTAGTCTGATTTCTTGCGCAAACTCTCTTTATATGATGATGAGCAAGAAGAGGAGGAAGCAGACGAAACAAAGGGTAAGGACAGTCATTTTAATGAGGACCAACAACATAAAGGCCAAGATTTGGATGATAGTTTGGAGAATAAAAGGTATGAGGATAAAGGGTCGGAGCCTGAGGAGCCTGAAGATGAACCTGATGATGTTGAATTATATAGAGTTGTGAATACATTAACTGAAATGAAGGATAAGGATACAACATCTATAGTTTCTAACTTTCCCTTTCCCTTTGCTAACCTAAAGATTTTTTCTGATGAAGAAGAAAATATTTAGCTTTTTTATGGACGAAAAGCCATGAAAAATAATGATAGGTAAGGGTGTTATAATCGTTCTCATTTGATTATTATTGTGATATATGTTACTAAATCTAGTTTTTTTGATAGAACAATTTTATGTAATATTGATGGATACTATATGAGCTGGAGCGATAGTTATGAATTGGTACCACCTCACTGGATTGGCACGCTGGTATGAATTTATCAATTTTCTTATTTTATTATTATGATTGCATAATTATGATTATAATTATATAATATTATGTTTGCAGACTATGGATTGCTATATACGTTTACTTAACATCACCTACTGCACTTTTTCCAGATGTGTTTTGCCATTATGGTTTTCTGTAAGTATTTTTCTGTTTTCATCTTCTTTTTTGATATATTCTTAATCTTTCCTCAACACCTAAGTCAATTGCCAAGACCACTTATTATATTCATATACACATAATACTCCTTGCATTATTTTCTTTTCTCAATCATAGTTTTCTCATATAGATGTTATGGTTTCTAATATAGATGTCCATCGTTTCTGCTTGTGACAATCAAAATAACTGAAATATTTCGATGGTCGATAGTTGTTTGTCTGAGGAAGTACTTGGATTCGACTATCGATTGTGTAACCTAGTGAGTACTTTAACATTAGACACTATTATTATACATTTCTGTTAGTAAGGTATACTAATATATACCTTATTTTTTTTTAGGTATTCATCCCTGTTCTTTTCAAGGAACATTGGTTTTGTTTTGCTTTACACAATCAAATTATGTACTACCTAGACTCTAGTTATAGAGGTCACGAAAATATTAACTTCCAAACTTTTATGGTAATTATTACTTAATATATTTAAATATCAAATTTTATTCAATTATAAACTATAATATTTTCCTTAATTTTCAAAAAAATTGTATTGAAAGAATTTATGAAAATTCTCTCCATATTTCCAACATTGTTCGTGTTGAAGTTCCACAGCAGCCTAATACGTAAGTTACAATTTACTACATAATTTTGATTTTATGATAATGCATACCTAAAATATTTTTTATATATCAGAAATGATTGCGGAATATTTGTTATGAGGTTTTTGGAAATATGGGAACCGGGAATGTTTTTAAGTACACCAAGTCAAGAAGTATGTTCTCTCACACCTTATTTCAATTTTGTATTGTATTTGTATTAAAATTATTAATTGTTTTATTTTATGAAATGCAGGATCTTATTTTCTTAAGGAAAGAATATTTTCTCAAACTTCTGATGTCTGATCATAATACGGTCCGTGCGGAGATGATATCTAACATGAGGATGAACACCGAGGAAACAAAGAATATCAAATTTGAAGGAATTCAGACAAAAGAGCAGAGAAAAAATGAGAGAAAAGGAAAAAGAAAATTTATTAAAAAATTGTAAAATTATTGTATAAAAACTCATTATAAATCCAAATTTTCTCTTCTTAGCAATAAATTTACTATATTTTATTAGTTATTTATTAATTACCACTTACTTATTTACCACTTATTACTACTTACTTTACTTTCTTACGGTTACATCACTCAAAATCAACTTTTTTATCATAACTTATCACCATTATTATTACTTATTACTTATTATTATTACTTATTACCTTGTAATTTTAAATTTTTTCTTTATTATTGTTTGTTTGTATAGAAAAAAACAAATTTTTCTACTAAAATTATTTTTTTTACATTTTATTTGTATTTTTTTTCATTTGGTTATTAGTTTTTTATTATTTCTAATAACCTCCCACCCTTTTTTCTTATCTTTTTCTTATTCAACTTTTTATTATTTTCATTATTTATAAATGATTACAACAATATATATTTTTTAGATAATTTTATATTAAATATATAGATTTTTTACTGTTTTAATTTATTTTTTTAATTTATTTATTTATCAAATAGTTTATATAAATTCTATTTGTTAGCACTTGTTTGTTAAATTTGAAATAAAACGATTAAATTTTTTTGCTTTTCTTTGAATTTGAAATAAAATGATAAAATTTTTTAGTGTTTGTCTAAAATTAATTAATTTTTTTGGTAAAAAAATAATTAAATTGGAATAAATAAACAAAAATTTTGGCATGAAAAAAAAAATTGATTAAATTAGAAAATTATTTTTTACAGAATATTAAAGATTTTATGGTAGAGTTATGTTAAAAAGATAAATTTGTAAATTAAATAACTGTTATTTTTTTTGAATTTATATTAAATTATATAATATTGATAATTAATGTATTATCATCATTCCACCAATATATTTCTCTCATTCTTCCATTTTGTAATAGTGAAAAAAAATGAATAAAAACACTTGTAATAGTGATAAAAAAAGGAATAAAAAGACAGTAAAAAAACAGAAAGAAAAAAAAAAGGAAAAAGAAAAAGAAGAAGAAACAAAAAAAAAAGTTAAATAAACCGAAGGTGAAGGGTAAAAAAAATGGATACAAAAAAAAAGGAATGGTGAAGGGTAAAAAAAAGGTAAAAAAAAAAAATCAAAAAAAAAATATGTGAAAAAAAGAAGTAAAAAAAAAAAAGAAAGAAGAAATAAAAAAATAAAAAAATAAAAAAAGGGCATAGTAATGCCCCGCGGTTGCAACCGCTCCCTACGTGGTTGCAAGCGCCCGCGGGGTGCTAGGAATTAGCGCGCTCGCGCAGTTGCAGGCGCGAGGCACACGATTGCAACCGCACACAGGGGTGTTCGCAATCCCCGTGAGTTCGGTTGCAGCCGTGGGCCAAGCGCTTGCAACTGCACGTGCATGCCCCGTGTGAAAAAAAGGAGAAAAAGCGCCCTTGAAATAGGCAACACCGAGGTTCGAATCCATTCTCTTCTGTTAACCACTTGCCACCACATGGCCTTTTTCCCTTTTTTTGTTTTTTTCTTACTCTCTACATTTCCCACATTTCATTTTTTTATTCTTTTTCCACTCAACCTTCCACACTTTTTTCTATTTTTCTTATTTCTTTTTTTTTTCTATACAAAAATATTTAAATTTTTTAAATTGTTAATATAAGAGAATTTAAATTAATATTAACTAACATATATTCTCCAATAATTTATAATTTATAATAATATATACAGTAATATTATTACAAAATAGTATATTGTGTATCTCAAAATAATTCTAATAATTTATAATAATATTACAGTAATATTATTAGAAAATAATAATTCTAATTTGTTTATACTCATAAAATTATCACAAGTTATTACACTACTTATCACAAGTTATAATATCTTACCATCTTACCATGTTATATCATCTTACCATTATCATTTGTTACCATTACTTATTATAGCAGACTTATTACCGTGTTATAACATCTTACCACTAGGTTATTACCATTGCTTATCATGTTATAACTTATAACTTATTACAATACACATTATAAATTACCCATTTTATATTAACTCTAAAATTTTATTGTTCCTAAAAATTATATAAATATATATAAACTAAAACCGTTATAATTATAATTGTATATAGCATTTTCAATTATCATTATCATTTATGTATGGTTAAATAGATCCAGTAGATCCTAAAAAAGAGTCAGATTATTTTCAATCCATCCCTAAAAATATTATATTTACCGACGACAAATAATAGTCATTAGAAATTGAATATTATTTTTACCGACGGCTGTGTTAATTTTACTCACGGTTCATAAACTTTTATCGATGTTATAATTTAAACCGTTGAAATATATGTTTTTTTCCCTACGGTTTTGTAAAAGACGTCCGCATAAGCAAGAAAAAACCGTTGTTAAAAGTTACCGATAATAAAAGTTACTGTGGGCATAGGGATTTAATTTTGTAGTGGTGATAAATAATATCTCATTTTGTTTGATTGCCATGAATGTCTGATACTCGATAAGAAGAGTGAAATCATAAGATTCAGAGGAACAAGAAAAGAAATATATATGTAATAGGCTTAGACAACATATCAGCGAATTTTGGTGTAAAATGAATATATATATATATATGTAAATAATAATAATAATAATAAGAGTAAAAAAAAAATAGAGAGAGAGGAGTGCTGCATTTTGAGCCAAAGCGTAGCACATCAAATTAGGGCTTAAAGCCCTAATTCTTCCTCTCTCTCTCTCTCTCTCTCTCTCTCTCTCTCTCTCCGCCTCTTCCCTTTCCCGTGACCCGCCGCTCCCCACTGCCGCGCACCATCACCACCATCTTCTTCTTCTTCTCTCCCTCTCTATCTTTCCCTCTCGGATTCTCTCTCTCACTGTTTCTCTCTCTCTCCGTTGCTCACCCTCTCTCTATCTCTCGCGATCTCCCTCCCTCTCGATCACACTCCGCCGCGAGCTTCCAGGCACGCCACCACCACGAGCGCACCTTAGCCGCTGCAACTCCTCCTTCCCACGAGCGCGCGTGATCCTCCCTTCACGAGCACGAGCACGCCGCAGCGCGCGCTTCCCCGGGCGAGCGCGAGCGCGTGAGCGTACCGCAACATGAGCGCGCTTGTTCGAGAGCGCATGTAACACCAAAAAAGAAAAAAAAAAGAAGCAGCGGAGTGCTGCGTTTTGAGACAAAATACAGCACCCCCTCAATTTTGGATTAGGGCTTTTAGCCCTAATCTTCCCCTCTCCCTCTCTCTCTCTTCCTCTTTCTCTCTCCCCTACTCCTCATCTCCCCCGCCGCTCTCTCTCTCCGTCGGATCCTCTCTCATGGCTGTGCTTTCCTTCGCCACCACCATCGTCGCACTATCTTCCTCCCACGAGCGCGCCGTAGTCGCCGCTGCTCCAATCCTCTGCGAGCACGTGACTACAGCACCATCTTCAATCCTATGCGAGCGCGCGACTGCAGTGCGATTCTCCCCGCCACGTGATCCCCCCAGCACGAGTGCGAGCACAGCCACGCGATCATCCTTGTGCGAATGCGAGCGCCACTGCGCAGTCTTCCCCGTGAGAGCGTGAGCACTACAGCGCGACCCTCCCTCGCGCGAGCACGCGATCGCTTGAGCACGCCGTAGCACGAGCGCCTGCAAGCCACTGCACCCCTGCCGAGAGCATGAGCCTCTGCACGCTAGCGCGCCCCTGCGCGCCTCTACACGAGCCCTTGCGCACCTCTGCACGCTCCTGTACGAGCGCCAGCGCGCCCTTGTGTGCCCCTGTACGAGCGCCAGCACGCCTCAGCACGAGCTACCCTATGCGAGCGGGCTCCCCAGCGCGACCATCCGTGCAAGCCAAGCGCGCGATCCACTGCTTAAGCGTGCCCCAACTGCGAGCGCACAGCCGGGAGCCCACTGCGGCCTGCTGACCCGTGAGCCCACCAGCGGGCCAGCCCATCAGCCTGCCGGCCCACCAGTCCATCGGTTCGCCAGCCCATCAACACGCCAAGCCCGTAGCCTACGAGCCTGCGACGGCCCGTGATAGTCCGTGAGCTTCTACGAAGGTAAATGACTCAAAGTTTCGATTTTCGCACTAGGGTTTCGAATTTCTTTAGTAATTGGACTTAAATTGCTCACAATAGTTTTGAATTTAGAAACATTCAGGTTTTAGACCAAACCGACGGGTGAACGAAAGCTAGATCCGAGATCCGAGGAACCCTAGGTGAGAGAAATGAAATCTCTTCAACTTTTGGATAAACTTTGTCAAATTAGGTAGTATTGGTTGGAAAAAAAATTGAAAATCCATTACTAGGCCCTTCTGATATCGAATTGTGATAATTAATTAGGAAAATCTCATTGGAGACTCGAGCGGTCAGATTTTAATTGGCTTTTAAAATAGGGAGTGATCACCCTCTTGTATACTGTGAGTGAGATTTGTTTCAATACTTTTGTTTAATATGTAAACCCTGTATTACAACATTTTGATGAATGAGCATGATTTGTCGTATATTTGAAATGTTTTGAATGGTTTTAAAATTGATTTTTGTGAACGATGGAGTGTCCAAAAAAACTGTGTTGAATTATGAAATTATGCATCCATATGGTTGAAATGTATAATGTGTCATTTTATGTTCTATGTTGCATTGATTTATGAACCTGATTTCCGTACATTTTGATATGATATTGATTTTGGCCTTGAGAGCTTTGATATGTATTGTTCCGTAGCTACGAAGGACACCTTGAGAGACGCTTTGGTGGCGTCCGGATATGCCTACGCCTGGGGTATCCCACGAGTTGTCGTGATTTGATTAACGACATGATACTAGCCATGTTGAACCCGAAAAGGGAAGGATTTGGATACTTTCTCCAAATCTAGCATCTGGATGAGGTTTGTCGCCAACGCCGGGGTAGAGAGCACTTTAAATAAACTTGCATATAATACCTCATAGGTCGCGGTAGACCTCTGCCAGGATATTTTCAGCTGGCAGCTCTATGATTTTTAGTGACAGTGCTTTGGATACGTATTTGATTTGAAAATGTGTGCTAATGATATATTGTTGAAATGAAAAGTATGATAATTTGAAATATGATTCGTATACTTATACTTTGACACTCCAGTTTCACACTTCATATTTGGCGATTGCATTGACCTACTCACTCACTGAGTATTCTTCCCCGAGTACACACCCCTCACTTCTCTTCTTGTTTTAGAGATAGTATTTGGCAAAGAGCGTTACTTTTAGGATGCTCAGTATCCTTGGGAGATTTGGTCTGGAGTTGGAGTCGTATATTTCTGCCGCAATTTCGTGAGTTAGCAATTGTATTGGTGATATATATGTATTTTGAGGTCGATAGACGACCATTGTATAATTCTGGAATGACTGTATAAATATGGACATGTCATTGCATAATATTGCATTGAGGCATTTCTGGTTCATTGTGTAAATACTTGGGAATGTGTCATGTCTTAGAAGTGTATTTTAGGATCGCTCGGTGCCTCCTCTAAATCACAGGAGGGGCGATTGGCGACTGTCTATGCCTTTGACGAGGGCATGGTAATAGAGGCCTGTGGCTAGATTGTTGAAAATTTTTATAGTCTTACGTTATCTGGATGTTGGCTATGAGATTGTCGGATTTTAGAGAGGCCGGGATGACCATTTGATTATATTACAGGATGGTTGTGATTTATACAGGATAAATTGTACTTGGGAAACATTTGAAAAATTGGGAGCTTCTACCCGATTTTTTGTAAAAATACAACCGGCATTCAAGATAACGGGCGGCTGTTCACGATCCCAGTTCGGGGAGTGACAGTTGGATTGGTATCAGAGCAACTTGGTTGAGAGCTATGTAGGAAGAGAGCCTTGGAAACATTCCTAAGTGTGTTGGTCTTTAAAGTCCTCAATGCATGAGAGTTTCATACAATCATGAAATCCGAGTGCATGGTCATAGGTATATGAGTTCATCTATTTTAGGGGGTTAGATACAGTTGTATCTAACCTAACATGCTATATTTTTCCCCCATTGAACTAAGAATTTCATTCTTTTGTGAGGGTAGCCATGCTATGATTAGTCCAAAATTCTTGAACCGTGCCTAATTTTTTATGATACTTAATAAGGATCCTTCTCTTGTAGAAGTATGACGACCCGACGGAGCACCCGTTTTGCCCCACCAGAGGAATTAGACGAGCCGAAGGATCGTTCCTCGACTCGCATGCCACCACCGGCACCTACCCAGCCAGCTACTCAGGTTGAGACTCCCGTACCCACACTTGATGCCTTTCGACAGGTGTACGAGTGGTACGCTTCGCATGGGGTCCAGATTCCGCCCCCACCACCTCCTACAGTGGCACCTACACCTGTAGTAGCGTCAGTTCCTTCGGCACCGGTTCCACCGCCGATGGCCGGTCCTTCTACTTTGTCCGAGCCGAGTGAGACTACATCGGCTATTTTTAGACAGGTACATGAGTTGACTCAGTTGGTTAAGGAGGCCCGTCAGCTGGGGTGCACAGATTTTGTTGGGCTTGGTGATGCTATGGCAGCCAAACATTAGATCAACCACACCCGTAGGATTCTGACCGATCTGGGGATTGGAGAGGAGCTCTACTTGAAAGTGGCAGAGCGATTATTAGAGGGAGAGGCCCTCTCATGGTGGGAGACCCTCACTGATGAGGTGACAGCGCCACTACAGTGGGACGACTTCCTTCGGGAGTTTGACTGCAGATTCTTCCCACTCTACTAATAGGACCGGATAAGATCAGAGTTAGGATGGCTTACATAAGGGTCCAGATCTGTCTCGGAGTATGAGGCAAATATGCAGATACTTGTCGCATTCGTATCGGATCTGGCCACACCTTAGCATTTATGCTTCAAATTTGAGGACGGTCTTAGCCTCAACATAAAGAAGTATATGACTGTTACCCTGTAGTTTACACTGGCCGAGGTGATAGACTCTGCTCACTGTACGGAGGCTATGGTCCTCGCAGAGGCTAGGTAGAGAGAGAGCAGAGAGCAGAGAGCAGAAAAGAAAGAAAGAAAAGTCTCATTTTGCGCAGAACTCTAAGAGGGGCATATTAGGAGTTCTTGCCCTGAGTTAGGACTCGGAAGACAGAGTTCACTGAGCCGCACTAGTAGTCCTCGTATGGGACAGCAGGGCAGCCTGCTCGGCCAGCAACTTCTACTCCCAGGGTGACCATCGGGAGTAACACAGTGCAGATCCAGGCATGACAGCAGCCTAGAGCTTAGGCCCGGGTTTATGCCATGACGTAGGAGGACGCCCAGGTGAACCCCGACATCATCATGGGTATTCCTCCTTCTGATCCTGTAGAATAGGATTTCTATTCGTATTTTCACTTCTTTTGGGGATGTCAGCATTGTATCATGATAGTCGTATAGGTATTTTATGTTTTGTACCCTTTTGTCGACATGATACTACTCTGACATCTTTGTATACTAAAGTTGTAGAAGCCTTAGAGGCTTAACTATTTTGACATATATATATATATATACATATCAAGTTTGAAATTATTCTAAATTTATGTGCATTTTGTTCAATGATAGGTACTTTACCTATCTTCAGAATAGATGCTCGTATCCTTATTGACACGGGGTCTAACTATTCATATGTGAGCGATCAATTCTTCTAACATTCTGACAGGCCGCTCTCACCTTTGGACAAGGAGCTATTGGTCATCACTCCTCTGGGTTAGCAGATTGTGCGTGGCACAGTGTATAGAGAATGTGATATCAAAGTTGGGGATATAGTGTTGAAGGTAGATCTAATCCCCCTCGCCATGACTGATTTTGATGCCATCCTGGGGATGAATTGGCTACATATGCATCGGGTTTCAGTTGGCTGCTTTAAGAAGCAGGTGGAGTTTCGAAAACCCGATCCGCCAGTGTTGATTTTTGAGGGCGAGAGGCGGATTTTACCCCGTTGTATCATTTCAGTTTTGGAGGCCAGATGCATGATTCGCCATAGATGTGTGGCTTACCTGGCTCATATCATTGACAACACTGCTCAGGGACCGAGACTAGAGGATATCCCAGTGGTACAGGACTTTCCTGATATTTTCCCCGAGAAGCTACCCGGATTACCACCGGTTCGGGAGTTTTACTTTGAAATCGATTTAGCTCCGGGGACTACCCCTATCTCTATGCTGCCATACAGGATGGCATCGGTTGAGCTGAGGGAGCTCAAGGTCCAGTTGCAGGAGTTGCTAGATAAGGGGTTTATCCGTCCTAGCACGTCCCCTTGGGGCGCTCCAGTGCTGTTTGTAAAGAAGAAGGACAGCTCACTGAGATTATGTGTAGATTATAGGTAGCTTAATCGGGTGACTGTGAAGAACAGATACCCGCTACCTTGCATAGATGATTTATTTGATCAATTGCAAGGTGCCTGAGTTTTCTCAAAAATTGATCTTCGATCGGGATATCATCAGTTGCGGATTAGGAGTCAAGATGTGCCTAAGACGGCTTTCCGCACCCGATACGGACATTATGAGTTTTTGGTCATACCGTTTGGGCTGACTAAAGCCCCTGCCGCATTTATGGACCTAATGAACCGAATTTTTCACGATTATTTGGATCGGTTCGTTATTGTTTTTATTGATGATATCTTAGTCTACTCGCGGAGTGATGATGAGCATGCTCAGCACCTTAGGGTGATTCTGCAGACTCTTCATGAGAGATAGCTTTATGCCAAGTTCACCAAGTGTGAATTTTGGCTGTGACAGATTGGTTTTCTTGGCCATATAATTTCTGCAGAGGGTATCTTTGTTGATCCGCATAAAGTTAAGGCTATATTGAGATGGGAGCAGCCACAAATAGTATCAGAAATCAGGAGTTTTCTTGGTCTAGCCAGGTATTACCGTAATTTGTTGAGAGGTTTTCCCGGATAGCTGCTCCATTGTGTAGATTGACGCAAAAAGGTATCAAGTTTGTATGGAATGACCGTTGTGAGGTGAGTTTTCAGGAGCTCAAACAGCGGTTGACATCCGCTCTGATTTTAGCCCTTCCCATAAGTAGTCGAGAGTATGTGGTGTATAGTGACGCCAGCAGGCAGGGATTGGACTGTGTATTGATGTAGGATGGTAGAGTTATCGTCTATGCTTTGCGACAGCTAAAGAAGCATGAGGTGAACTATCCTACGCACGATTTGGAGTTGGCGGCCATAGTCTTTGTATAAAGATATGGCGCCACTATTTAAATGGGGTCACATGTAGGGTGTTTACAGATCACAAGAGTCTGAATTATCGTCTATGCTTCGCGACAGTTAAAGAAGCATGAGGTGAACTATCCTACGCACGACTTGGAGTTGGCGGCCATAGTCTTTGTACTAAAGATATGGCGCCACTATTTAAATGGGGTCACATGCAGGGTGTTTACAGATCACAAGAGTCTGAAGTATCTGTTCACTCAGAGGGAGATGAATTTGAGGCAGCGGAGATGGTTAGAGCTGCTAAAGGATTATGACCTCATCATTGACTATCATCCGGGGAAGGATAATGTAGTGGCTGATGCCTTGAGTCGGAAGTCGTCTTCGTTTTCTCAGACTACCGAGAGTACTTGTCTCTCATGTTTATTGGGACTCCGAGACTTGGGAATCAGGTTGGCTAGTGATGATTAGGGAGTTATACTAGCCAGATTTAAGATTCGGCCGAGTTTGCTCAACCGTATCAGGGTGATTCAGCAGAGTGATGAAGAGTTTCGAGGTATTTATGAGAAAGCCAATAGAGGTGATATTGATGACTTTAGAGTTCGCAATGATAGACTGTTAGCTTTTTGAGATCGGGTATGTGTACCAGTAGATAGTGATATCCGCAGGGCTATTCTTGAGGAGGCCCATTCACTGCTTATGCTTTACATCCCGTCAGTACTAAAATGTACCGTACCATCAGAGACAGTTATTGGTGGTCGGATATGAAACGGGAAATTGCAGAATTTATTGCTCATTGCCTTGTATGTCAGCAGATAAAGGCTGAGCACCAGCATCCAGCTGGCACTTTGCAGCCCCTTTCCATTCCTGAGTGGAAGTGGGAGCATATCACGATAGATTTCGTAGTGGGGTTACCGCGGACTTCGATACAGCATGATGCTATTTGGGTGATGTTGACCGACTTACTAAGTAAGCACATTTCATCCCAATTAGGAGTGATTACTCGCTTGAAGAGTTGGCACGCCTCTATATTGATATGGTTGTGAGACTGCATGGGGTTCCCGTTTTTGGCCCAATTTGTAGGAGGCTTTGGGTACTGACTGAATTTCAGCACAACGTATCACCCCCAGACAGATGGTCAATCAGAGAGGACCATACAGAGTTTAGAGGACATGCTTAGGGCATGTGTTATGAATTTCTGGGGGAGTTGGGATCGGCATCTTCCATTAGTGGAGTTCGCCTATAATAATAGCTATCAGGCGAGTATTGGCATGCCACCTTACAAGGTATTGTATGGGAGGAAGTGTCTTACCCCGTTGTGTTGGGATGAGGTTGGTAAGCAACGACTCACCAATGTTAAGCTGGTAGAGGAGACGAAGGAGAAAGTGAGGATTATCCGTACGTGGATGAAAGCCGCCCAGGATAGACAGAAATCCTATGCAGATTGTAGGCGATGACCTCTAGAGTTTACTGTAGGAGATATGGTATTTTTGAGGATTTCTCCCTTGAAGGGACTTGTTCGATATCGGCAGCGGGGCAAGTTGAGCCCCAGATACATTGGCCAGTTCCATATCCTCAGTAGGGTAGGAACCATGGCAAACAGACTGGAGCTGCCAGACGAGTTATCTCGAATCTATGATGTCTTCCATGTATCAGTGTTGAGGAAATACATCCCAGATCCTTCGCATATTTTGGAGCCTCCGCTAGTAACGGTACAAGAGGATTTGAATCTGCCTGTTCAGCCGGTGGCCATACTTAACCAGTAGATCCGGCAGCTACGGAACGGGGAGGTATCACTTGTCCGAGTGCTATGGCGTAGCGATCAGGTTGAAGAAGAGACCTGGGAGCCCGAGGAGACTATGAGAAGACAGCACCCTCAGTTGTTTGCTGTTTAGCCTCTTTTAGTTTTGAGAACGAAACTTATTTTTAGGAGATTAGAAAATGTAACAAAAAAAAAAAGCAACAGAGTGTTGCGCTTTGAGACAAAACACAGCACCCCCCCCAATTTGGGATTAGGGCTTTTAGCCCTAATCTTTCCCCTCTCTCTCTCTCTCTCTCTCTCTCTCTTCCTCTTTCTCTCTCCCCGACTCCTCATCTCCCCCGCCGCTCTCTCTCTCAGTTTAATCCTCTCCCGTGGCTGCGCTTTCCTCCGCCACCACCATCGCCGCACGATCTTCCTCCCACGAGCGCGCCGTAGCCGCCGCCGCTCCAATCCTCTGCTAGCGCATGACTGCAGCGCGATCTTCAATCTTATGTGAGCGCATGACTGCAGCGCGATCCCCCAGCACGAGCGCGAGCACAACCGCGCGATCATCCCCGCGCGAGCGCGAGCGCCACTGCGCAGTCTTCCCCGTGAGAGTGCGAGCGCTACAAGCCGACCCTCCCTCGCGCGAGCATGGTATCGCTCGAGCACGCCGTAGCACGAGCGCCTGCAAGCCACTCTGCCCTTGCCGAGAGCATGCGCCTCTGCACGTTAGCGCGCCCCTGCGCGCCTCTACATGAGCCCCTGCGCCTCTGCACGCTTCTGCACGAGTGCCAGCGTGCCCCTGCACGAGTGCCAGCGCGCCCCTGCACGAGTGCCAGCGCGCCCCTGCACAAGCGCCAGCACGCCTCAGCACGAGCTACCTGTGCGAGTGTGCCCCCAGCGCGACCATCCGTGCGAGCCAAGCGCGTGATCCACTACTCAAGCGTGCCCCAACAGCGAGCCCACTGTGGCCTGCTGACCCGCGAGCCCACCAGCGGGCCAGCCCATCAGCCCGCCAGCCCGCCAAGCCCGCAGCCCACGAGCCCGCGACGGCCCGTGATAGTCCGTGAACCTCTGCGAAGGTAAATGACTCAAAGTTTCGATTTTCGCACTAGGGTTTCGAATTTTTTTAGTAATTGGACTTAAATTGCTCACAATTGTTTTGAATTTGGAAACATTCAGGTTTTAGATCAAACTGACGGGCGAACGAAAGCTGGATCTAAGATCCGAGGAACCCTAGGTGAGAGAAATGAAATCTTTTCAACCTTTGGATAAACTTTGTCAAATTAGGTAGTATTGGTTGGAAAGAAAATTGAAAATCCATTACTAAGCCCTTATTTGATATCGAATTATGATGATTAATTAGGAAAATCTCATTGGAGACTCGAGCGGTCAGATTTTAATTGGCTTTTAAAATAGGGAGTGATCACCCTCCCGTATACTGTGAATGAGATTTATTTCAATGCTTTTGTTTAATATGTAAACCCTGTTTTATAATATTTTGATGAATGAGGATGATTTGTCGTATGCTTGAAATGTTTTGACTGGTTTAAAAATTGATTTTTGTGAACCGATGGAGTATCCAAAAAATTGTGTTGAATTATGAAATTATACATCCATGTGGTTGAAATGTATAATGTGCCATTTTATGCTCTATGTTGCATTGGTTTATGAACCTGATTTCGGCACATTTTGATATGATATTGATTTTGGCCTTGAGGGATTTGATATGTATTGTTCCGTAGCTACGAAGGATACCGTGAGAGACGCTTTGGTAGCGTTTGGGGTAGAGAGCACTTTAAATAAGATTGCATATAACACCCCCGGTGCGCCTGTCATAGGTCATGGTAGAGCTCTGCCAGGACATTTTTGGCTGACAGCTCTATGATTTTTAGTGACAGTGCTTCGAATACATATTTGACTTGAAAATGCGTGCTAATGATATATTGTTGAAATGAAAAGCGTGATGATTTGAAATATGATTAATATACTTATACTTTGACACTCCAGTTTCACACTTTATATTTAACGATTACATTGACCCACTCACTCACTGTGTATTCTTCCCCGAGTACTCACCCCTCACTTCCCTTCTTGTTTCAGAGATAGTATTTGACAAGGAGCGTTGTTTTTAAGACGCTCAGTATTCTTGGGAGATTTGGTCTGGACTTGAGGAGTCATATTTCTGCCACAATTTCGTGAGTTAGCAATTGTATTGGTGATGTATATGTATTCTGAGTTCGATAGACGACCATTGTATAATTTTGGGATGACTGTATAAATAAGGACATGTCATTGCATAACATTGCATTGAGGCATTTCTAGTTCATTATGTAAGTACTTGGGAATATGTCATGTCTTAGAAGTGTACTTTAGGATCGCTCGGTGCCTCCTTTAAATCACAGGAGGGGCGACTGGCGGCTGTCCATGCCTTTGACGGGGGCATGGCAGTAAAGGTCTGTGGATAGGTTGTTGGAAATTTTTATAGCCTTGCGTTATCTGGATGTTGGCTGTGAGATTGTTTGATTTTGGAGAGACCGGGATGACCATTTGATTATATTATAGGATGGTTGTGATTTATACATGATAAATTATATTTGGGAAACCTCCGAAATATGGGGAGATTCTGCCCGATTTTCTGTAAAAATGCAGCCGGCATTCAAGATAACGGACGGTTGTTCACGATCCCGGTTTGGGGCGTGACAGCGCACCTGCGTACGAGCGCGCGACTGCAATCTAGCTCGCGAGCGCACGTGCCAGCCCACAAACACACCAGCCCACGAGCCTTCTGCAGTCCGTGAAGCCCACTGCGGCCCACAACCCGTGATAGCCCGTGACAACCTGCGAGTCTCTGCATAAGTAACTGACTCAGGGTTTTGATTTTGTTCTAAGTGTTTATAACCTAACTAATAAATCTTGTCTTGATAAGGAGTAGTATAGATTTTGGAGTGGTCGAGGAGATATTCAGACGAAAGTCTGCGTTTTAAGAAAACCTTAGGTGAGAAAAATGCGATCTTTTCAACATTTGAAATAAAATTTATCAAATTTAGGTTTTAATACCTTTAAGATGACATTGGCGTATATTTATCAATTGAGAAATTAAGATTTATACAAATTTAGAGAAGATGATAAACCCTAAAAATAATTGAAAATTTGATGACAATTGTGATAATCTGATTAAGTTGTCTTTCTTGGAGATTCGAGAAGTCGATTTGGTTTGATTTTGAAAAATAGGAAGTGACCACCTTTCGTAAAAAAGTGAGTGAAATTTTAATCTCTTACATGAAATAGTGAAACTTGATTTTATCGTATTTTTTTTAATCAAATATGCTTTTGATATGCATTGTCTCGACGTATGGAATTGAAATTCAAATTTGTTTTGTGATTATTGGAGTGTCGTACTTATGTTTTCTACGATTATACATCCATATTTGAAATGAAATGAAATTGTGCCATGATTTGAGAAATGAAACGTTTTCTATTATACCATCGTATTGGTATGGATTTGAAATAATTTGATGATTGTATTGGCACACAGATTTAAAATATTTTGATAATCTGTATGGGCGGGGTGCCCATTTGTGATGAGATGATCTGTATGGGCAGGTGCCCACTTGTGATGAGATGATATTATTTGATAAATTTCGTAACTACGAAGGGCATTTGTAGAGGCATCGGGTTGCCCAGATATGCTTTTGCAGTAGATATCCATAAACGTCATATGTTTAATGGCTATGGGCGCGGCCGATTAAACCCAATGTAAGGGGGAGGATATGTGTGATGCCACCGTCTAGCACCGGACAGGGTCTTATACACGATGATGAGCTATCCCCAGCGAATTCATGACCAATATCGGGGTAGAGAGCTACTTTTGAAAAACTCTTTGTATAATAAAACCCCCGATATGCCTGTCCTTGGTCATGGTTGACCTTTTAAATGGATGCATCTATGTATGTTAACGTGTGAATGATTAAATGAGTTCATTTTAACGAACATATCATGATTTACTACAAAAATTTGAATTATTGATTATGAATGATATTATTTGACACTTCAATATTCACCTACACTATTAGTACTTGAGATTAATCCCCTCACTTACTAGGTATCTTTTTTGATACTCACCCATCTTCTTTCCCTTCTCAGATAGGATTATTGTGCTAGAGTGGCGTTTCGGCTCTAGAGGATTTGGTAGCTCATTGGCGAATTTGAGTGTTTTTCAACGGTGAGATTTAAATTAAGTTGAGATATGAGCTCCGCACTTTATTTTCGACCCTGTGTGGTCTTAACCTTAAGATCCGTAGTTGACCGTGTATTTATTTGTGATTGACTATATAATTTGTGTACATTCAAATTGTAGTGTTTGAATATTAACTTGGGAAAATTGATTATAAATTGTATAAAACTTAGGCCCGCTTAGTGTGGCGGCTACTTATGTTCTAGTTAGGCATGACAATAGAGGTTTGTGGCTAGGATTATTGGTAATTTACATAGCATGGCGTTGTTTTGGATGGCTACTGTGGTTGGTGAGCTGTTGTGAGGTCAGGATGACCATTTTATTTTATTTATAGGATGATTTTAAATTTTACAGATTTAAACAGGCTTATTTGTATATGGAAGATATTCGATTTATGGGAAGATTCTGCCCAATTTTCTGTAAAACTATAGCTGGCATTCAGGGCAACGGGCAGCTGCTTACGACCCCTGTTCGGGGCGTGACAGTTCTATTGGTAACAGAACGTCTAGGTTGGAGAAATGATAGTAGTAAAAGTCTTCCCAAGTACGTTTAAAAGTCTTCAATGCATTAGAGAGTTTCATACAATCATTTAAAGTCTCATACACATTCATAGGCATATAACATCATTTATTGTAAAGGGTACGATATGCGATACGTACATTCCATGATTCTTCATTCAAATATCTTCATTTATAACTCGAATTCTATTTTAGGGGGTTAGTTACCCGATAACTAACCCTAATCCTTGCTTATATCTAATGAAACGGTACTATCTTTGCAAAATTATTCCACCTAGACGTGGTAGGCATGGTGCACCACCAGAGAGTCCCTCAATGCCTGAGGCTTCTAGGGCACTTGAGGCTCCACGTGCACCGGAGGGTGCTTCTTCTACTCACGCACCTTCTCCAGTGCCACTCCCAGTACCTCCACCGGCTGGTACAGTCAAGATTTCTCCACCACCACTCGATGCCTTAAGGTAGTGACAAGAGTGGTATAGTATATATGGGGCGCAAATACCACCACCTCCACTACAAGCTGCAGCGACTGCACCTGCGACTGTACCTGTACCTACGGTACCGATTCCTCCTTTAGTGGTCGGTCCTTCTGTTTCTACTCCGACCGATGAGACGTCAGCTACTTTGAGACATATCCACGGGCTCACTCAGTTGGTGAAAGAATCTCAGCAGCTTGGATGCATAGACTTTTCAGGATCCAGTGATGCCGTAGCGGCGAAGCACTGGATCAACGAGACTCGTAGGATCCTTACAGATTTGGGGTTGTCAAAGGAACTCAGATTGAGAGTTGTTGAGAGACTCCTCGACGGTGATGCCCTTTCGTGGTGGGAGGCTATCCATGACAGTGCTAAACAGACCCTACGGTGGGAGGACTTTCTATGAGAGTTCGACCGCAGGTACTTCACCCTGTTCCAACAGGACTGGATGAGGACGAAGTTCCTGTACTTATGACGGGGGACGAGGTCAGATTCAGAGTACGAGATTGAGCTTAGATGACTAGTGGCCTTTGTCCCCGACATAGCTACACCAGCTCAGATAAGGTTTAAGTTTGAAGATGGCCTCCAATTGAGCATCAGGAAGTATATGACGGTGACTCCCTCCAATTCAGCATATCGGGCGGAGGAGATTATCCGAGCTAAGGCTAGACAGAGGGAAAGTCACCATAAGAGGAAGACTGGGTCATAGGGTGGACAGTTTTCGAAGAGGGGTAGAGGTCTTGGATATCCTGGAGGTTCTTCTAGCTTCAGACCAGTAGGACAAGGACGGGGACCACAACCACAGGGTTTTAGGGTACCAGTCCCTAATGTCACTATACAGTCTACTACACATAAACATCCTTTCTGCCGTAAATGCGGTAGCCACCATGCCTTTGGGGCATGTAGAGCACCAATTACTTGCTTCCAGTATGGGAAGCTAGGTCATGTTAGGAGTGTCTGCCCAAATTTAGGTCGAGGAGGATTGACTTTGCAGAGTCATACCGGCACTTCTGGCACAGGCCAGCAGGGGGCACCTGTGTACTCAGCTCTTATCGCTTCTTGGACTGCAGCCGGGAGTAATACAGTACCAGGATCGTCACGACAGCAACCTAGGGTCCAGGCTCGTGTGTTTGCGATAACGTAGGAGGACGCACAGGCAAAGCCTGATGTTATTATAGGTAATCCTCCCACAGATCCCTCAGTATAGTACTTTTGTTGTATTTCTGTATGAGCTTTTTGTATATCATGATGTCGATGTACAGTTTTGACTAGTTAAAGTTTTAGAAACTTAACTAGTTTGATATATATATATATATAAATTTGTCAACTTTTCTTCGCATTTTAAATATCTTTAATCTCTTTCCCTTCCTCACATTTAGGTACCATACCAATATTTGTATCAACGCCCGTATTCTTATAGATACCAGGTCAAATTTTTCATATATGTGCGACACATTCACTAACCATTCTGATAGACCTCTCTTGCTGCTTGATGAGAAGATTATGGTAGTCACTCCTCTTGACAAGTATATCATTCGAGATACAATCTATAAGAGCTGTGAGGTCGATATTGGGGAGGCGGTATTGGAGACATATCTGATTCCGCTCCCTATCACGGATTTTGATGCCATTCTAGGGATGGATTGGCTGAATTTACATTGGGCTTCCGTGGATTGTTTCACGAAAGAGGTTGAGTTTCGAAGGTCCGGACAGCCACTGTTAGTATTCCAAGGCGAGAGACGAGTACTGCCCAATTGTATTATATCTGTTATGAAGGCTAGACGCTTGGTACATCGTGGTAGTGTGGCTTATTTGGCTTATGTTGACGACACCACCATTGAGGAATTGAGACTTGAAGATGTCCCTGTGGTGTAGGAGTTTCCAGAGGTATTCCCCGAGGAGCTTCCCAGATTACCACTAGTTCGGGAGTTCGATTTCGAGATTGATCTAGTTTCAGGGACCATTCCTATTTCTATTCCGCCATACAGAATGACACCTGCTGAACTGAGAAAGGTTAAGATTGAGTTGCAGGAACTCCTAAACAAGGGGTTTATTCACCCGAGCACTTCATCTTGGGGCGCTCCGGTATTATTTGTAAAGAAGAAAGATGGTACACTTAGGATTTGTGTGGATTACAGGTAGTTGAACAAAGCCACCATAAAAAACCGATATCCCCTGCCACGTATCGCTGATTTGTTTAATCAGCTGCAGGGAGCCAGGGTTTTCTTTAAGATTGATCTTCGTTCGGGTTATCATCAGTTGAGAATTCGGACCGAAAATGTGCCTAAGATAGCTTTTCACACCGATATGGCCATTACGATTTCTAGTCATGTCGTTTGGGCTAACTAATGCCTCAGCTATTTTTATAGATCTGATAAACCGAGTTTTCCACGACTACTTGGATCGATTTGTCATCGTATTCATCAATGACATCTTGACATATTCACGGAGTGATGAAGATCATGTTCAGTATTTTCGGGTGGTATTGCAGATACTCCGTGAGAAGTAGCTATATACCAAATTCTCGAAATATGAGTTTTGACTAAGATAAGTTAGATTCTTGGGGCACATTGTCTCCGCGGAGAGTTTTTATGTTGATCCGTAGAAGGTTGAGGCTATAGTGAAATGGGAGCAGCCATTAATAGTTACCGAAATTCGTAGTTTTCTCGGTTTGACCGGGTATTATCACAAATTTGTAGATGGATTCTCTCAGATAGCTGCTTTGCTATCTAGATTGACCCAGAAGGGGGTCAAGTTTGTTTGGGATGATCGTTGTGAGGCGAGCTTCTAGGAGCTCAAACAACGGTTGACATACGCTCCTATTTTAGCCCTTCTCACTAGTAGGATGTGTTCTGATGCAAGATAGTCGGGTTATTGCATATGCCTCGTGACAGCTGAAAAAACATAAGATTAACTACCCGATGCATGATTTAGAGTTGGCAGCCATAGTTTTCGCATTGAAGATATGGCAGCATTATCTTTATGGGGTGACCTGTAGAGTATTCACAAATCATAAGAGTTTAAAGTACCCTTTCACCTAAAAAGAGCTAAATTTGAGACAAAGAAAATGGTTAAAACTTCTCAAAGATTATGATCTCATCATTAACTATCATCCGGATAAGGCGAATGGTGTAATAGATGCCATGAATTAGAAGTTGGCGTCATCCTCACAATCCACAGAGGAAGCATACCTCTCTTGTCTGGTAGGACTCTAAGCCTTAAGAGTCAGTTTGACTAGTGATGATCAGGGAGGTTTACTAGCCAGATTCTGACTTTGTTCGACCGTATCAAAGAACTCCAGGGTATAGATGAGGAGCTCCAGGATATCGCAGATAGAGTCCGCAGAGCTGAGGGCAGAGACTTCAGGACCCGAGGAGATGGTTTGATAGCATTCAAGGAGCAGGTTTGTATTCCCGCTGATTTAGATCTCCACAAGGCTATACTCGAGGAGGCGCACTCCTCCGCTTATGCATTGCATTCGGGTGGTACCAAAATGTATCAAACCATTCGGGATAGTTATTGATGGCCTGGCATGAAACGGGAAATCACGAATTTTGTGGCTAGGTGTTTAGTTTGCCAGCAGGTGAAAGCCGAGCATCAGCGGCCGGCTGGTACATTACAGCTCCTACCCATCCCTGAGTGGAAGTGAGATCACATTACTATGGATTTTGTGATAGGGCTACCTCGGACTTCATCACATCATGATGCCATTTGGGTGATTATAGATCGACTTACCAAGTCCTCGCATTTTCTTCCTATTCGCAGCGACTATCCTTTGGAGACCTTGTCACGTCTCTACATTGATATGATAGTCCGGCTGCATGGTGTTCTTGTGTCGATAGTATCAGACAGAGACCCGAGATTCATTTCTAGATTTTGGCCCAAGTTACATGAGGCAATGCGTATAAGGCTGAATTTTAGTACAGCCTATCATCCGCAGACAGATGGTTAGTCAGAGAGGACCATTCAGACCCTTGAGGACATGCTGAGGGCATGTGTGATAGATTTCTGGGTTAGTTGGGATTGGCACCTTCCACTGTTCAAATTCGCATATAATAACAGCTATCAGGCCAGTATAGGGATGCCCCCGTATGAGGCACTGTATGGCAGGAAGTGCCGCACCCCAATATGCTGGGATGAGGTCGGAGAGCGATGTCTCAGCAGTGTTGAGTTGATTGAGGAAATGAAGGATAAAGTAAAGGTCCTCGTGAGCGGATGAAAGCCGCCCAGGACAGACAGAAGGCATATGATGATCGTAGGCGGCGACTTCTTGAGTTTGCTACTGGAGATATGGTTTTCTTGAGAATATCTCCTTGAAAGGGAGTTATACGGTTCAGGAAGCGGGGCAAGTTGAGCCCTAGATATATTGGGCCGTTCCGTATCCTTGAGAGAGTCGGAAGTGTGGCATACAGATTGAAACTGCCAGATGAACTATCCCGTATTCATGACGTCTTTTATGTCTCAGTACTCAGGAAATACTTGGCCGATCCTTTTCATGTATTTGAGCCTCTACCTGTTGAATTACAAGAAGATCTTAGTCATCTAGTTCAGCCCGTGGCTATTCTAGATCACAGGTCAGGAAGCTGCAGAGCAAGAAAATCTCATTGGTCAGAGTCTTGTGGAGGAGTGACTAGGTCTGGGAAGAGACCTAGGAGCTCGAGAAGGTTATGAGGAAACAATACCCCTATTTATTTGTTGTTTAGTCTTTTTTTAGTTTTGAGAACAAAACTTATTTTTAGGGGGTTAGAAAATGTAACACTAACACTGTAATGTCCGTACTATTGTACTTTTGTTCAGAAATTAAATAAAATATTTCTCAGTTATATATATATAGAGAAATTTTTCATTTATTTTGATTTTTGATTTTGGGGTATTTAAATTGAATTTTTTGGTATATTTTAAATTTTTACCGGATTCACAAATTTTGGTGTAAAATAAATATATATATATATATATATGTAAATAATAATAATAACAATAATAAGCGTAAAAAAAATAGAGAGAGAGGAGTGTTACGTTTTGAGCCAAAACGCAACACATCAAATTAGGGCTTGAAGCCCTAATTCTTCCTCTCTCTCTCTCTTTCTCTCTCTTCCTCTCTCTTTCTCTCTCCGTCTCTTCCTCTTCCCACGACCCGCCGCTCCCCTCCGCTGCGCATCACCACCACTATCTTCTTCTTTTTCTCTCCCTCTTTATCTTTCCCTCTCGAATTCTCTCTCTCACTGTTTCTCTCCCTCTCCGCTACTACCCTCTCTCTATCTCTCGCGATCTCCCTCCCTCTCGATCGCACTCTGCCGCAAGCTTCCACGCATGCCACCACCACGAGCGCACCACAGCCGCTGCAGCTCCCTTTCGTGAGCGCACCACAGCGCAAGCTTCCCTGTGCGAGCAAGCCATAGCGCAAGCGCGAGAGCGCAACCACACGAGTGTACTACAGCATGAGCGTGCCTGTGCACAAGCGCGCTCCAGCCCACTAGCGCGCGCAACTCGCAAGCGCGCGACTGCAGTCCAGCTTGCTAGCCCACCAGCCCACGACCGTGCTAGCCCGCGACATCCCACAAGCCCGCGCAGCATGCGAGCCCACTACAGCCCGCGAAGCCCACTAAGGCCCGCAGCCCACGATAGGCCTTGACAGCCCGCGAGTTTTTACGTAGGTAACTGACTTAGGGTTTTGATTTTGTTCTAAGTGTTTATGACCTAACTAATATATCTTGTCTTGATAGGGTATGGTACAGATTTTAGAGTGGTCGATGAGGCATTCGGACGAAAGTTTATGCTCCGAGAAAACCCTAGGTGAGAGAAATGTGATCTTTTCAACATTTGAAGTAAATTTTATTAAATTTAGGTTTCAATATCTTTAAGATGACATTGGTGTATATTTATAAATTAAGAAATTAAGATTTATACAAATTTAAGGAAAATGATAAACCCTAAGAATAATTGGAAATTTGATAACAATTGTGATAATCTGATTAGGTTGACTTTTTTAGAGATTTGAGAAGTCGATTTAGTTTGATTTTGGAAAATGGGGAGTGACCACCCTCCCTACGAAAGTGAGTGGAACCCTAATTTCTTGCATGAAATAATGAAACCTGATTTTATCGTGTTTTTTTTTTTAAATAAAACATGCTTTTGATATGCATTGTCTCGATGTATGGAATTGAAATTCAAATTTGTTTTGTGATTATTGGAGTGTCGTACTTATATTTTCTACGATTATGCATCCATGTTTGAAATGAAATGAAATTGTGCCACGATTTGAGAAATGGAATGTTTTCTATTCTACCATCGTATTGGCATGAATTTGAAATGATTTGATGATTGTATTGACACATGGATTTAAAATATTTTGATGATCTGTATGGGCTGGGTGCCCATTTGTGATGAGATGATATATATGGGCTGGGTGCCCATATATATATAACAAATGTTGCAACGAATTTTTTTTCGTTGGAAATTTTACGTCGAAAAAATTTTCATTGCAAAATTTGCGACGAATATTTTATTTGTGGCAACTTTGTGACGAATTTGGCGACATATAAATATTTGTTGGAAAATTTTGTGACGAATAATTAATTTTTCGTCCCAAAATTTTGAGACAACTTATTAGCAATGAAAAAATATTTGTTGCAAAATTCGTCACAAATTTGTTTTGCAACGAATTTTTTTTACAAATTTGTCACAAATTTTGTCTTTATTTGTAGTGTCAAGTGCTTAGATGAATACAAGAAATTCTCACTTCCTACACTAGAACTCACAGCCAAGAGGGTGAATGTTGAGAAGAAAATGAGGTCCAATATTTCAAATAACTCATTTATGCAAACCTAGCAAAAATTTTGACCATCGATCCATTTCCATGCAAGATCTTTACTCTATACTTGTTTTAAGTCTTTCTCCCATGCAAGATTGCTTACAAGCTACCCTCATGCACCTCCTTTGTGTTAATTTCATTCATGATGGATTCTAAGTACAAAGAGAGGAGTTTTTGACCAACTAATAAAAATTCATGCAAGTATTGTTCAACCAATGAGATTTCTCTTTGATTGAATGAGTTTAGGTAGCCACTAACCAAACTTGCTACCCTCTTGATCAATCATTTGGTTCCAATTGTCCATCCTTGAGTGGTTTGTAACCAAGTCTCTTAACTTTCCGTAATTACATTTAGACCCCTGACTTTTAACAAATTGTATTTTTGGTCCCTATAAAATTTTGTTTGAAATTTCTTAATATGTGAAATTTCATTTAAATATCTGTATTTAATTGTGTAGGCCTTCTCTTAGCCATTTTTGACTTCTTTAGACCTTGTCGGCGCTTGCCGAGAGGATTTTCGGCTTACCGATAAAATTTTCGATTTCACCGATTTTGAAAGAAATCTCAAAGTAATTAATAGAAAATTAAATTTTCATTTTAGATGACTCAAAAGGATGTTCAATATATATATATATATATATATATATATAATCATGAGAAGTGGTACATGATATACAGTCACCGAAAAATGGTGTTACACGAAAGGCGGTGGAACATTCGTGGACGCAAGTTAGGTCTTCATGTTCTTAGTACTTTCATCTAGGGTTCAAAGGTTTCAGGTATCCTGCACTTCATTTAAGTACATGTCTTTTTGTTATTTTATTATCCATTTACTTAAGAATTACATGTAAATAAGAAAATATTCCCCTACTTGGATTCAATTAAAATTGTTTCAAAATCCAATTCCTTAAAGATAAAAAGTCAATTCTCCATTCAAAGAATAAAATTCGCAATGTATAATTTTGATGGATTTTATTCAGAGAGTCAACAAATTAGAAAAATTCTAGAAAAGTTAGTTTTAACCTAATTGACATATGAGAAATAAATATCGGGACTTTTCTTTCTTATTTTCTAGATATTCTATATACGTAATTTTTTTGGATACTTTGTCTCTAGCGAACTAGTCAAACATAGGTTTTCAATATTCTAAATACCGGATTTCTTATTCAATTTACGTGTAGCATTATCATTCTATTATTAATAAAAAATTATTTCTCTATAGCTAAATGCTACTAAATTGGGGTATGTGACAAAGGGAGTGAGTTGAGAGGGAGAGAGTATGGGTGGGGTTGTGTTCATAGGATGAGAAAGAAGGTGAGGGAGGAAGAGAAAGAGTAAGTAGGTTTTTGTATTGTTTGCTTGTTTATATATATATATATATATATACTTGTTGTTACAACTGAATCTTGTGGAATCTCCTGCCATGTGTCTTGAGCATCCACTGTCCAAGAACAAAGTATTCACCGAGGCTTTGGCTTTAAGACAAGTCTGAACAGAAAAAATATTTATGTTTTTAGTACCCAAATCTTTTTGGTTTAAGTATTGTTATTCTTTATTAATTCTTTTGGAATTTATTGTAGTTTTGTATTTCTTGATATTCTATTTCTAAACTGGCATTCATTTATAGTATGTCCGTTTTTAAGATAGTACATGTATTTTTGGTGAATTGCTGGTCTTTTAATCTTGTTGCTAATGTGTTTTCTTAACCTGCAATGATGTGCACAATGCCCAAATTTTATGTTGTCTAATTTCTGGCTCAGTATTCTTAGAGTTAGGGATCAAAAAACTATATAACTGCTTTTGGGTTGTAGTAGGATTGTAGCCTAGTCCTATCTTGTCATACACTATTCGTTGAGATCCTAATATTAAGTCAAGCTTTCTTGACCTTGATTGAATTTATGTAATAGAGAGTTCAGTTATTTTTCTTTTCTTTTTCATGTTTTAGTACTTTTTCTAAGTTTTCATTTTTATTCTTTTCATTAGTGGTAACTATATTTTTATTCTTTATATTTTCCAATTCAGTTTGCAGTTTAATTGTTTCTTTAATTTTATTTTCTATTTTAGCATGCAAATTGTTCATCTTCTTGTTCCAGGCATTCATTTTCATCCTTTAATTTTTTATTTTCTATTTTTAATCTATTTTATTCTTCTTCCATCTTTTGCCAACAACTTCTTTAATGAGGAGTTCTTTTTGCTCATTTTCTTAAGATCTTTAAGGGACTCCATTATGGCTTCTTGCATTTCATTCAAAGAGAGTTTATCATCAAAATTAGAAAAATCAAAATAGGTGGAAGAGAATACCTCATCTTTCTGGTCCTCCTCTCCTATCATGAAACAAAGATTGGCCTGCTGTTGTTCGGTTTCTTCCTCACTAGAACTACTATTCTTGTCACTCTAGGCTACTAATGTCTTCTTCTTTTCCTTTTTCTCTCTTTTCTTTACCTTTTGAGTTGTGGACAATCAGTTTTGATGTGACTAGCCTTCTCACACCTATAGCACTTGATCTCTTCCTTGTTTTCTAATTTCTTAAACTCTCCACTCCCCTTATTCTTCTTTCTCATCATATATCTTTTAAACGTTTGGGTGAGTAAAGCCATTTCTTCATCTTCCTCGTCAGAACTGTCATCTTCACTTTCTGCTTTGAGAGCCACTGATTTCCCTTTTTCTTCCTTTCCCACTTCCTTTGAATTTTGTTTCATTTTGTGAGTAGTTAGAGATCCTACCAACCGTTCCATTGTTATTGTTTCTAGGTTCCTAAACTCCTCTATGGCAGTCACTTTTACTTCCTAAGATTTTGGCATACACCTTAGAACCTTGCCTACCATGTCCTCCTGATGTATTCATTTTCCTAGCATCGTAAGCTCCTGGTGGTGGTATTGGATCTGGTGGTCTTGTCTTTCATAGATTCACCACCCCTCATTTTGGAAGGTTTCGTATTCCTATTTCAACATTCCAATCTTATTCTTCCTAATCTAATTCATTTCTTTATATGTTGCCTCCAACCTTTCCTAGATCTCCTTTGTAGTTATCCAAGAAAATATTATGTTATATTCATTTAAACTAAGTGCAAGGTGAAGAAGATTTATCGCCTTGCAGTCTGCTCGATATGCTCTTTTCTCCTCTGCAATCTTATTCTTCATTTTAACTAAAACTCTGATTCCATCAATCTCCTATGTTAGGAATTCAATTCCCTCTTCAATATTCTCCTAAGCTGTCTCATCTTATTCAATAATGAAATTCCTCATCCGCTGCTTTTAGTAACTATAATTGTTGTTGTTGGAAAATGGTGTTTTGTTGGTTCAACATGCTTTGAATGGGACGCTACTACGTTTGAGTGCCATGTCTGACCTTTTCTTTTGAGATTGTTACAGCCTTACAGTAGAAGACCTACTCTGATACCAATTGAAGAAACAATTTGTAACAATCTAGAGGGAGGTGAATAGGTTATTTCACACTTTTTGAATTTTTGTGAGTTTTAGAGAGATTGAAGAGAGAATGATAAACTTGACACGTGACATTATAGTTATTCTATCTTTCTTGGTGTATGTCCACTCTTAAGCTTCACCAAGATTTTCTAATCCATTATTGTTTTCTAACATAGTACAACCAACTAGTTTATATAGGTTTTAGTCAAACCTTACATGTATTTCACTTGAACACTCACCGCTAGCTTACAAAAGTTGTTAGTAAACCCTAACTATTTCACTTAGACAATCTAAACTTGGATTAGAAAAAACCTTTTTTTCCGGTCTCTTACAAGATTTTGAAGTAAAAAAAAAAAAACAAAAAAAAAACAAAAAAAAACAAAAAAAAAACAAAAAAAAAACAGAAAAAACAATTTGAAGCTTTAACTTTTGATGTGTTTTTCAAAGATCAAACAGCAATATAACAACAAAAGTTAAATCTCATAGAAGATCCTTTTGCATTAGAGTTCAATAAGTGTTCCAAAAGTTGTTGATCTTCAGATGGAGTGTTGAATTTATATATCTAATGAATAGTTTGCCGTTGAGGACCATTTAATGCACAAACATAGCTGTTGAGGTGGTTGAGGCCCCATTTAATGGCCAGATAGTTTTTCTGAATAACTAACCTATACTCACATTAAGTCAGCTTCTTCTTCATTTGAGTCAACTAATATTTGAATTTTGTATTGTCTAGGGCTAGTGCAAATCGATTGCCTATATGTGTTATGTCAACTTGTGCTTCAATCCTTTTTGATGTTTATACTTAGTTGCTCATGCTAGTCAGCCTAACCTTCTATTTAGGTTGATTTTTACTCATCAAAACATAAGCATTTTTTTACAGTGGTTTGTACAGGTCGACTTTTGATCTCCTTCAAGGTGACTAGGTTTTCATTATACTTAAATATATTTCTTGTAATGCTTGTATAGGTCGACTTATCTTATACTTCAAGTCGACTTGGCTTGTAGGTCCTTAAGCAGAGTTCTTCATGGTTCATATGAGTCAACTTGGCATGGCTTTCAAGTCGGCTTGTGCTTGTCTCTGCTTAAGTGTATTTGCATGTTGCTTAAATTAGTCAACTTGTTGTTGCTATAGAGTCGACTCGGTGAAACTTTACCTAGTGTATTTGCATGTTGCTCAATGAAGTTTAAGTCTTGCACAAGTTGACTTGGATAAAGGTGTCGATCGACTTATGCATAATGTCTATTGAGATTTTCAATATATTGCACATGTATAGGTTAACTACATATTTTATCTAGGTCAATTTGAGCTTGAGGTCACTTAAAATGTTCTAAGTCCAGGATATGCAAATCGATTTGGTACAATATATAAGTCGACTTGGCCTAGAGTGTTGTTTAAGCTTTATGTTCTGGCCCTTGTAATGGCATGTATCATGGTCAGTGTCATGCATGTGCTAACTTTCACCAATTTTTCTAATCTTGTATGTACGAGTCAACTTGATGCAATATATACATCAACTTGGCCTAGTATTTGACTTAAATTCTAAGGTCTTGCCACTATCATGGCATGTGTCTTGGCTCGTATGGCTTGTGTCTTGCAACCTTGTGTCCTAGCATCATGAAGCAACTTGATTTTCAAGGATTTCACTAAGTATAGAATGTGCAAGTCAACTTGTGACAGTTGCAGGTCGACTTGACCTGAAAATAGCTTGTCTTATTTTCATTTTGACTGCTGGTCTCTTAAATTTTTTACCATTAGGAATTTGAAACTTTTGATTCAAATGTTACATTAAGTAAGTGAGTCAACTTGTGATTTGGGCAAATTGACTTGATCATAAGACTTAGCTTAGTCCTATCACATAAAGTGTCCTTTGGGTCGACTAGATATTCAGAGTGAATCAACTTGATTAACTTGCCATTTATGTTCAGTCACCTTGTAACATGTGGCAAGTTGACTTGAATTTTCATTGAGTTGATTTGTCTATACTTAAAGGTAGTTCTATATGTCATGCCCTGTTCCTCGAATCTGAACACACGACAACCGCCATGTTGCCTTAAACTACGTGCAACCCTAGGCACGCACTCTAAGACCCCATAAGACTAATCTATCATCAATATAATCTCAATCATCAACCAATTCTCTATAATCATAAATCATTATTCATAAGAGCTCTTTCAAAAAAGAGATAAGTAAAGTTCCAATAACTTTAACATAGATGGCCAATCAAAATAAAAGTACACATTGATAGTGATATTTTTATATATTTGAATTTATTTTATTTTATTTTATTTTAGGCTTTATTTATGACTTTTAGAACTATTTTTAGGTTTTATTTCATGATTTTGCATTGATTATTTTCATGGATTTTATTTTAAGATTATTTGACTTATTTAAAGTTATTGGATTGTACAGATAGTTATTAGTATTTTGGGCATAATTTTGTGTTTCGATATCCGATTGACCTGATTCTTGATGGGTTGGACAAAAGACTTCAAGCCCTACAAATCTTATGAAGATCTCAGAGGCTAGTTTAGACCAAAAGATATCTGAAATTTGGTTCGAATTTACTGCAGTGTTGAAATCAAGGCCCATGAGTTCTAAAAGTCCAAGTCCAAGTGAAATATCAAACTGTTATGAAGACCCATGAATTTTTAGTCAGTTAGAACTCTTAGAATTTAGATTATAAGGAGACATCTTTTACACTTGGGAGAAGAGGAGAAACCCTAGTAGCCGCCTCCTTAGTCTTCTTGGACGGGATTCTTCGATCTTCATTGGGGTTGAAGGAGTTGTAATGTTTTATTTACCTTTCTTGCGTTTTATTACCATGTTTACTTAAATTTCTTGTTCCTAGGACTCGATGAATTTTGTTTATTGATTAATAATATGGTTTGATTCGTTGTTTCTCTTAAATTTTTATTGGTATGTTCCTTCTTTAATGAGATTTCATTGTTGAACTTAATGCTTCATTCGTAAAGGGCCCTTCGATTTGATAATTTGAGATTACATGCATGAGATCAAGAGAAGATTGCATGAAATTTGACCAATATAATAAAATCCATATAGGATTATCAGATCGAAAGATGATTAACTTTGTGTGTGGGGATTTTAGGGGAAACCCTAGATTATAAATATTCCATAGATTTTAATGTAGTTCGGTCTAATCAAGATTGCATGACTTTTGGGTTTTGGTTAATCGAATTAGGGTTTCCTTGCATGACCATTGGGTGAATCTAATTTAGAGAAATCTATCATTATCAAGAATGAATTTTTAGTCAAGAAAATTTAAGGGATTTGAAAGAATTCAACCGTATAAAAAAATTGAAGACAGATGAAATCGATGTTCTAGAGTTTTATAAAACTAGAGTTTTTCTCTATTAATATTTCTGTTTTTAATATTTTCATAGTTTTAATATTTTTATTATCTTGATTTGTTCTATCCAATTTAGATAGGGTATTTTATAATTGATAATATATGATATTCTCGTGGGATCGACACTTGTTCTGTATTATACACAACACTCGACTAAATTATACTTGACCGAAATCGTGATATATCTAAATCGCGTAATAAGTTTTTGATGTGGTTGTCAGGGATATTTAAGTATATCAATAAAAATCATCTTGTTTGAGGTTGGACATTATTTTTTTTATTTCTTGTTTTTTTCTTGATCTTGGTAAATAGGGTATATAGATTTTAGGGTTTTTTATATATTTCTTACTCCTTCCATATAGAATTAGTGTTTTTTTTTTTGTTTTTTTTCGTGATTTTTTAGAATTTTGTGATTGTCTTCTTGGGTATCTTTTTGCATTATTTTGCTGTGTTTTTGTAAACTCTACATTTATATAGGCATTCTAGATTTTTTTGAGTGGTTCTTGCAATTGGTTTCTAGCTTGAATTTTGTGCTATTTTTTATGTCCGTACAGTGCATGCTGCGATCCAAGAGTCTTGACCTAGTTGATTTCGATCCTGAGATTGAGAAAACATTATGAACCATTCGTAGACAAGTCAAGGAAATTAAGGAGGAATAAACAATGGCCCATGAGAACAGAGCAATGAGAGAGTACTCATACCCAGACTTCAAGACATTCAGACTAGTATCGTACGACCAACTGTAGCTCAAGCCGAGTCTGATCAGGATGGTACAAGCAGATCAATTTGGTGGTGAAGCATTCGAAGATCCAAATAGGCACTTGAAAAATTTTCTAGAGATTAGCAACACCATCAAGCTAAATGGAGCTAGCGCAAATGCCATCAAGTTAAGGTTATTCCTTTCTCTCTTAAGGGAAAGGCAAAGTTATGGCTGAACTCATTCCCTGTTAATCATTTTATGAGTTGGGAGATTCTTTCTCCTGGTAAGACAGCTAAATTATGTAATGACATTACTAACTTTAGGCAATCTGAGGGTGAGTCTCTATATAATACGTAGGAACAGTTTAAGGATTTGATTAGAAGGTGCCCACATCATGGTATTCCTGATTGGTTGATTTTGCAAACATTTTATAGTGGTCTTTTAAATTCTATGAAAATTATCATTGATGCTGGGACTGGGGGTGCATTCATGAGTAAGTCATATGATGAGGCATGTGCATTACTAGATGATATGGCAGCTAATCAGCACAACTAGTCTAGTGAGCATGAAATTCATAGGCAGAGGGTTGGTGTGCATGAGGTTAACACTTTTAACATGCTTAATGCCAAGATGGATTCCATATTGCATGCTTTGAAAACTAATCAAACAAATATTGTGGCTAGTCAAGTTTTATATTGTGATTCATGTGGTGATTCTACTTATGTGTCTTCTGAGTATCCGCAGGAGCAACAAGGGAACTATGTGTCTAACTTTGGTAGACCTCAGAACAACCCATACTCCAACACATACAATCCTGAGTGGAGGAACCATCCAAACTTTTCATGAAGTCAAGGGGTACCACCACGACCAAACAATCCACAGAATTTTATTCGGAAATCAACAGCAAAAGGAGAGCAAAGCATCGTGGGAGATAGCGATTGAGGTTTGAAAAGCTTGAGAATAAAATTAATCAATTGACTAACGCCTTTCATTCTTGTGTGCTAGGTAAATTGTCGAATGATACAGAAAAGAATCCTAGAAAGCAAGCCAAGGTAGTTACATTAAGGAGTGGGAAGCAATTACAGGAGGAACCGATTCAGTCAAAAGAAGAGAATGAACAAGAGGCCGAGTACAAGCAGCCTACTGAAGAGAAGACCAAGGCTTCTAAAACAAAACAGGGAAGTCCCTTACCTTTTAAAGAGTATAAATCTCGTGTTCCTTTGTTTGATTGTTTGTTAAGTGATAATGCAGAAAAACAATTTGAGAAATTTCTTGAAAATTTTAAGAGATTGTATATTAATATTCCTCTTTTGGATGCTATCAGGTAGTTGCCAAGTTAAACGAAATTTTTGAAGGACATGATCACAAACAAGAGGAAGCTAGATGAGGTTTCAATGGTCAAGCTTATGAAGGAGTGTTTAGCAATTCTACAAAGAAAGCTGCCGCTAAAACTTAAGGACCAGGGAGTTTTTCTTTCCCTTACACTATTGGTTCTTCTGATTTTTCTGATATTCTTTGTGATTTTGGTGTTGGCGTCATTCTCATGCCATACTTCGTATTTTTAAAATTAGGATTAAGGGATTATCGACCTACCGATATTTCTTTGCAATTAGCTGATAGGAGTGTCAAATATCCGAGAGGCATTATTGAGGATTTTTTGGATAAGGTCGATAAATTCATCTTTCCGGTTGATTTTATTGTTTTGGATATGGATGATGATGAGGACACTTCTTTGATTTTGGGTAAACCATTTTTTAACATTGCACGTGTATTGATCGATGTTTCTTCTGAAAAACCTTTGAGATTAAATGATGAGAAAATTGAGTTTGATGTTTTTAATTCCATGAAAAATTTTGATAGACAGGAAGTTTTCAAAGTTGATTGCATTCAGAGGATTGTTGAGCATGATTTGAATGTCTTTTATTCTATTGATTCTCTTGAAAATTGCATTTCTAGTTCATTGCATGTGAAACATGATTTTTTGGATGTTGAGCATGTTGATGTTTGTGTTGCTTTAGATGTGATAGATGAGATTCATACTATTTCTGCACACATAGAGAACTTGCATGTGGTTTTGAATGTTAGGAGAAAAATGATAGTTCACAACAAGTGTCTTCCACACCGAGCTTAAACCATTGCCATCTTATTTGAAGTATATGTTCTTGGATCGTTCCTCTATGTTTCCAGTGATTATTTCTTCATCTTTGACAAGCTTCAAGAAGGAGAGATTGTTGCAAGTTTTGCAACAACATAAAAAGGCTATAGGTTGGATCATTGTTAACATCCATGGTATAGATCTCTCGATTTGCATGCACAAGATCCTATTGGAGGATGGGTTCAAGGCCACGACTCGACCACAAAGGAGACTCAATGAACATCTTAAGGAGGTGGTAAAGAATGAGATCATTAAATGGCTAGATGACCAATCAAAATAAGAGTGCACATTGATAGCGATATTTTTTACACATGAATTTATTTTATTTTATTTTATTTCAGGATTTATTTTTGACTTTTAGAACTATTTTTAGGTTTTATTTCATGATTTTGCATTGATTATTTTCATGGGTTTATTTTAGAATTATTGGACTTATTTAAAAATATTTGACTGCATAGATAGTTATTAATATTTTGAGTATAACTTTTTGCTTCGATATCCGATTGACCTAATTTTTATTGATTTGGAAAGAGACTTCAAGACATACAAATCTTATGAAGATCTCAGAGGCCAGCTCAGACCAGAAGATATCTAAAATTTGAGTTGAACTTATTGCAGTGCTAGAAATCAATGCCCATGAGTTATAAAAGCCCAAGTCCAAGTGAAATATCAAGTTGTTATGAAGATCCATGAATTTTTACTACTCTAAATTCATTATCTTTATCTATCTTTATTGTTCTAATTTGAAATTGATATTTAAAGAAAAGAATGAAATGTCTAACCAAGTTAGTGTATGAGGGTCTAGAAGAGAAAGTCAAAATTTGATGTTCCTAAATGAAATCTAGGTCTTCTTAGATTAGATAACTTTACATACTTCTAATTCTACCCTTATAGGGAGAAAAGATATATCCATAATTTCTCAATCTTTGCCCGTAGATTTCGCAAAACTTTTGAAATTCTATATACCAACTGTACTCCTTAAATTTTATCCACAGGCTTCACAAAACTTTTATAGAAATTATCATAATATCACTTCTCTTTATATTACTTTATGTTCACATGAGAAAATGATTATCAAGATCCCAATTTATCACAAGGATTGCACAAAATTCATAACCAAATATAATGAATATGCAGTAGTAATAGTCAACTAATTTATAGGACTCCAATGAACTATTTCAATGAGTTTCCAGTACAAACAAGTTTTGATAAAACTATGATATCTTGGACTATAATATTTGGATTAAATTGAATCTAGTTTTCACACAAAATTAAGAGTTAAGGCTATAACTTTTATATTCACAACATGTTTCAATTCCAATTGCATAGAGAAAGTCATATCAAACAATATTACAGTCCAAAATTCACAATACACCTTACTCAGTCGTAGAAAAATTAATGTAACTTCTTCTACACATCTCGAATTGAGATAATTCTAGTGGTAATTTAAAGATAAGATATAGAAATACAATATTTGTGTTCAGAGATTAGCCATATTCAGCTAGAAGACAATTAACAATCGAAGCAAATTTTAGTATAGAAACAAGCAAAAATAGGGTAGTTCTTTTGCAGACAATGTGCCACTTTGAAAATTCACCAAAAATTCATTTTTCAATGAAACTCTTCAAATTATATGTCATTTTAAAGTTATGAAACTTTAGTATATTCATAAGAGAATTGAACTCAATTTGCAGTTATGCAAAAGAAGATATTGAATAAAAAAATAGAGTATGGTCATACTATGAAATAGAGCAGTTTTTTTTCTTTTTTTTGCAGAGATCATGTTATTTCAAAAATTCACCAACAATTCAATTCTCTATAAAACTGTTTGAATCATATGTTATTTTAAACCGATAGAAGTCTAGTTTTTTCAGAAGAATGTAACACTCAATTTGCAGCTATGCAAAAAATGATATTGAAGAAAGAACAGAACATGATCATGCTATCTAGAATATTAAGTAATAGTTTTCTTCCATCTTTTGATATTCTAAAGTGAGATTTTGCTTTACATTTTTATTCCATCCTTATTTAAATACTACAAACAATCTAAAAACATATTAAACATAGCTATCAGGTATCAAAGAAGCAACACAAGCGTGGTACTTGTCTCAAATTTGTAATTTTTTCCTTTGAGTTTTCTTGCTTTCCTCTCCAAGCAATCCTTGAATTTCTAGGTTGTTTTTTGTGTTTTCTATAGCTAGAAAAATTAATATAACTTCTTCTACACATATCAGATTGAGGAAATTCTAGTGACCATTTAAAGATAAGACATAAAGATACAATATTTATGTTTAGAGATTAGCCATATTCAACTAGAAGGCAGCTAACAATCGAAGCAAATTTTAGCATAGAAACAAACAGAAATAGGGCAGTTCTTTTACAAACAATGTGCCACTTTGAAAATCCACAAAAAATTCATTTTTCAATCAAACTCGTCAAATTATGTCATTTTAAAGTTATGGAAGTTTAGTTTATTCAGAAGAGAATTGCACTCAATTTGTAGTTATGCAAAAGAAGATATTGAATAAAAATAGAGTATGGTCATACTGTGAAATAAAATAGTTTTTTTTTTTTTTTTGCAGAGATCATGCTATTTTTAAATTTCACCAACAATTCAATTCTCCACAAAACTCTTTAAATCATATATTATTTAAAACGATTGAAGTCTAGTTTTTTCAAAAGAAAGTCCCGCTCAATTTGCAACTTTGCAAAAATGATATTGAATAAAAAACAAAACATAGTCATGCTATCCAGAATATTAAGTCATAATTTTCTTCCATCTTTTGATATTTTTAAGTGAGATTTTGCTTTACTTTTTCATTCCATTCTTATTTAAATACTACAAACAATGTAAAAACATATTAAACATAGCTATTAGGCATCAAAGAAGCAACACAAGGGTGGTATTTGTCTCAAACTTGTAATTTTTTTGTTTGACTTTCCTTCCTTTCCTCTCCAAGAAATCATTGAATTTCTAGGTTTTTTTTGTGTTTTCTACAACCCTCTTTGCTTCCCAAAGACTAGGATTAACATATATATGGATGGAGGTGATAATTTAAACTTAAAGAATGATTTTTATGGAGGTTTGGTGGGTTTTTGTGAGAAACAATGGGATATTGCAATTGGGTTTTGTTTTTGGAAGGGAAGACTCTCTCTCTCTCCCCCCACTCTCTTAGTCTCTCTCTCATCTAAGTAGAAGTAGGTCCCCCAAACATAGTGATGTGTCAAAGGTATGAGTACCAAGTGTTTGGATGATCATGTGCCATGGAGTCCCTTGTAATAATGTGACACATATTCTTTGTGGGTCCTATATCAAACCCCTTGCAAGTCCCAAACCAAAACTCTAACTCGGTTCTCTTGTGACCTTATTCTGATCATTCCAATTCGATAATATGTTCTATAACCTATGCTATTTTAATATGCTCGACATTTACTTAAAACCATAAATATAAAAATCAAAATATATATCACAAATAAAAAGGAAATACATAAATTTTATTATAGTGCGATGTGAAAATTTTAAGTGTATTCAATAAAATGCAAATGTAAATGCAAGTTTTAATATTTTCTCAAAATATGACCTTACACTTCGAATCAATAAATCCTAAATGTTTTGATTATAGACTCCAAAGCGAGCGTATGAGTCAATGGATGCCATACCCCACAATCCGAGATTGCATCTTACATTCGGATTTGTATTCAGCACACAAAAACTCATAAAAAGTCACAAATAATGATGTGAGACCCTTAAAAAAATGAGAAAAATAAATCTAAAATGACTCCACGTACCGGCAGCACTTTTCTAGCAAGTCGTTGCATGCACCAGACACGTAGCATGTCTAGCACACCCGCTCGTGTGCCCCCAGGACATGAATCTGGGTCAGAACCAACCCAGACCTGACCTAGTCGCTCACTGGGCTCAACCCGTGTGCCGATTCCTATTCATGTCACGTGCCTTGGACCCATGTCGGGTCTTTTTCACCTAACGGGTCTACAGCCAAGTTTGCATGACCTCTCTGTCGGAAAATGCCATTCCAGTCACTTTTCGATTGGAAATCATATTTAAACCTGTTTAAAACATCTTTAACTAGATTTTTGGGAGATTCACGCCCTAACTCAGAAAGTCAAATGTCCAAAGTTTTGACCCTTCATGGCTATTTTTGAAACTAGACTTTCGGCAACTAAAATTCACAATTAATCACTCAAACATGTAGATCAGAACATGAGGAACGCTTTTATATCATTTTCATATCTTAATTCGTCCTTAAACTCAACAAATCTAAGTTTTAAGATCTTGGTCAATATTTTTGGCTAAAAACTTCGGCCATGGCTTTGATGATTCTAACATGTTTAGAAAATTATGAAAAAATTATATTTGTGATCCATACGTCATGGGTAACATTGTGGTATATTCAGACTCACAAAACTCATCCATAATCCGAACCCTAAATTTTTTCTGCATATTTTAATTTTCCAAAAATTTCAAAAATAATTTTTTTGAACAAATCTAACATGCTCTGATATCAATTTTAGATTTGTTCTCTACATGAATGTGAAAGCATGGAAAATAAATAGTCAAAATTTTGGAATTTTTTGGGATAAATATATTGATATGTAGGTCTACCAAAATTGACCAAACTATGAAATCTCGAATGAAACTTTTGGTTAGGATGGTGATCACGAAATCAATTCAACACCATAGATCCATAGTGCCACAACCTAAATCTGAAAAATTAGACGGATGGAGAAAATTTCCTACTCAAAATTTTCTCAAAGCCCTTAATTATTTTACACTCCAGAGAATGTATATGTTTTAATCAATCTCTCTTTCTCAAGCAATTCTCAATTGCTTCAATTGTTCTTCACTCAACAATATATGTAGTAATTCTTGTTAAATCAAAACCCAATTGAATTATTCACGCCTTCATAAGAAGAGAGGTTACCACTAACTTGTTGGAGAGGGAAAGAGGGAGAGTTATTAGAGAGTTGGAGATAATGGGTTAACCACCCATTATCTTTTAATTAAAATTTAAATCTTTACTTTGGTTAAATGTCCCTAGTGGGCATATTAACCAATAGAATACATTGAAATAATTAGTTATATTGAAAGTTGATGCTGTATCAAAAGATTTTCAATGGACATAACCTTTTCAAGTCTTCAAAAGTTGCTATGATGACCCGGTATCACACATTGCACTCCAGCAAAACTGAAATAAACATGCAAATGCAAAAAGAAACAATATAACTAAAAATGCAACATTTGAACTTGTAAGAGTCATGTGCTCTCTATGCATGAAAACATGGAAGGAATAAATCTAAATAAGGAAAATGAATAATTTTTTCTTTTATGAAAAATTTGGAAAGGTTTTCACTCGTTGGTGACAATTTAGCCAACTTAGGTTACCATGAATATATGTTAAATCAATAGAAAATACTTCTATAATTAAGTAGATTAGAATGTATATCCCTCCTAACCGCAAGTACATTTCATCATAACATGTAGAGAAGAAAATTGTGTATAAGACAACCATTTGCGAACAACTATACATCTAGACCATTGGAATAACTTACAACACACAAAAGACACACATAAGTAGATGTCTTAATGCAAAAAGGACAATATACACCACTAGAAATCATGTCATCAGTGACAGAAAAATTTGTTGTTCAAATTCCACTTTTCGTCACTAAAAGTCTATTTTCCATCGCTAAAGGGTATTAGAGACGGATTTTTTCTATCACTAAATCTATTACCGAAAGCTACCCCACTAAATATCAACGACGGATTTATTTTCATCGTTAATATCAACGATTGATTAGCAACAGAAAAAATCCGTCACTGATATTAGCAATAGAAATAAATCCTTCGCTAATAAAAAAAAGAAAATAGATTAGCAACGGATCTAATCTGTCGCTAATTTTTGAGTTCTTAAAAATGAAAGCACGCCACTCCAGGTGCCTGACCCACACACCAACCCGCCTGTACTGATAAAAAAAAAAGAAAAAAAAAATCCGTCGCTGATTTTTGAGTTTTCAAAATTGAAAGCACACTGCTCCAGGTGCCTGACCCACGCACCAACCCGCCTGTGAGCTGTTGCTTTAATATGCCCCAAATCCCTGCAAGCCACCTCCGGTGAGTATCGAACTCCTACACAAACAAAGTTATAACCACCTCCGGTGAGTATCGAACTCCTACACAAATGAAGTTATAACAACACCAAATCTCTCCAAGCCACCTCCGGTGAGTATCAAACTCCTACACAAACAAACTTATAACAACACCAAATCCCTGTAAGCCACCTCTGGTGAGTATCGAACTCCTCCTACACAAACAAAGTTATAACAACACCAAATCCCTCCAAACCACTTCGAGTGAGTATCGAACTCCTACACAAACAAAGTTATAACAACATCACAACCACCACACAACAATGAACCATCTTGTCATATCCTTTTTTTTTTACTTGTTATCTTTATCACACTTTTTAATAATAATAAAATAATTTAAAATCATAATTTATTATAAAATAATAAAATAATAAATAATAAAATTTTAACTTAAAATAAAATATTACAAAATTTTTAAAAATAAAATAATATTATTTTTCTATAAAATAAAATAAAAAGAAAAGGAAAAAGAATTATTAAATAAAAAAATTTTAAAAATTTAAAAATTTAAAAAATTTAAAAATTTAAAAAATTTTAAAAATTTTAAAAATTTAAAAATTTTAAAAAATTTAAAAAATTTAAAAAATTTAAAAAATTTAAAAATTTTAAAAAATTTAAAAAATTTAAAAAAAATTAGTCGTACTCCGTCGGTAAAATTGCTGTCGGTAATATTTTCATCGGTAATCGATCGTTAAAATTTTCGTCGGTAATCTGTCAGTAATTTGTCACTGATAGGTTTACAAAAAATTTAAAAAATTTAAAAATTCAAAAAAAATTTAAACAAGTCATCGCTAATCTGTCAATAATCCGTCGGTAAAATTTTCGTCTATAATCTATTGTTAACATTTCAATCGTTAATTCGTCGATGATCCGTCATTGATAGATTTACAAAAAATTAAAAAAACTTAAAATTATAAAATTATAAAAAAATCTCTCGTTAATCCGTCAATAAAATTTTTGTCAGTAATCCGTTACAATTCCATTACTATTACCGATGAAAAAATCCATCGATAATTTTCGTCGTTGAAAATTCATTTTCTAGTAGTGATATATCATCGTTATGACAAGAGTACAAAGCTGGCGGGGTAAAAGACAAATAGAGATCTAAGTTCATTGACTTAATGACCTTTATCCTCCTTCTCCTCTTATTGATTCTTTGAGCATAAGCCGAGCAAGTACACGGGTAGAGAATAACTTTCATAACAGTCATGACATGCACAAGCATAATAGGCATAGCATGTACAATGACATAAGTATAGTGAAAGATGCAGATAAGCTTGTATTGTCTAAAATTACTCTCAAGGGAGAGTGAGTGATGTTATCGCCTTTGGTTCATTCTCAATTTTCATTCTACTTGTGCTTATTTTATCTTACAATTAAAAAAGGAGACTAGAATGTTAAACAAAGTTATTGTACGAGGACCTAGAATAGTAAGTCAAACACTGGGATTCCAAAATAAAATCTAAAGTTCTTGGGTAAGATAATTTAAGCACTTCACTGGCTCTTGTTTTAATCTTGGAATGAGAAGTGATAAATTAGCAACAAAAGATGCTCAAGTTTTTTCTATAGGTCTCATTGAACTTTGAAACTGTATGAACTAACCATACTCAAATTACGCTTGTAGACCTCGCAAAACTTTCAGAATAATAATTAACTTTGTATTTCCCTTTTAATTCTTTTGTGGCAGTCTGACATGTCATAATAAATAAACCAATAGCTAACCACAAAATTCGACACTTATATTGCCATTGAATATCAAGATTAAGCAGGGTATATAGCAAAACCCACATTATTGAGCATTTAACTTGAAATTTTAAAAATATCCGGTATGAACTAGTCATAGAAATTGAACCATAACTTGAGCTACACACCTTGGATTAGGGAATAATTTTTTTTCTTATTACTAGACACAATTCCAATGGCATAAAAATAACAAGTTAATCACGTTGCAACACCTGAAATATAATAGTGCTGGAGCAATCTTAGTAAAATTGTTATAACTTTAGCAAGACTCATAAGAATGAAGTGATTCAAGAGCCCACTTAAAGCAGAGACAAAGGATTACAAGGTTTATGTTTAGTGGTTAATGTAATTCAACTCAGATACCGGTTCAAATTGGGCCAAAAACACCACCAAAAAAAGTGCCAACACACACAGAAATTTAGCGTTGGACGAAATCCATTGGTAATACCGATGGATTACAGACCAAATAATATCAAAATATGTAAAACGAGAAAAGTTAGTATTTATAATGGATTAGCGACGGTCGTGAGATGATATTACAGACGGATATCTATCCGTCGGTAATTCAGACGGGAATAATTGCTCGTATGTTTTTTTCTTCCAGCGAAAATGTTTACCAAAAAATTAGCGTGATGTTAGTGACGGAAATCACCGATGGAACAATATCCGTCAGAAATCCATCGGAATTGGATTTTAGGTCAAATTAATGTGACAAGTCTTCCCCATTCATTCGCGCCTCCATCTCCCTCCCTCAACTCGTGTCGATGGAGGACGCTGGTCGTCGTCTTTGATGAAGAGATTCATTGTCGTCAGCTTCACTGTCACCGTCGGCATCACCTTCCGTGGTCTCGTCAGGTTAGTCTCACCGTCTATTTCTGTCTCTCTCTCTCTCTCTCTCTCTCTCTCTCCCCGTGTTTCTGTCTCTCCGATTACGATTTGTCCGTTAGAATAGGGTTTCTTTGAGAATGATCCGATAGAAGAGATGGTTTCTGTCTTTAAGAAAACTAATTTAAGTTGTGAATCAGGTTTGTGTCGGCTTTGCAGACACATAACTGCATATACATAGCTGTCTCTCAACAAAAATGTGCATTTTATTTTCCTTTAGGTTCTTTGATCTAGTTTTTGTCAATGTTCATGAGAGACGTATTCTTTCTTTTGACAATATTGAATCTGCCAAATAGTAACATTGTCAGCGACGGATTACCGTCGGATTGAGTCACCGACCAATAAAACCCGTCGATAATCCGTCGCTGAATTTCTTTGGTAAGAGCAATTTTCACTGACGAATTTTCGAGGGAATTACCGATGGATTTATGAAACTGTCGGAAATCCATAAGTAAGATGATATATAATCTCCGTCGGATCTCCGATGGATTATAAATCCGTCGCAAAAGTTCTATCGCTATCCCTTCAACAATCCGTCGTTAATATTAATCAATTACCGACGGCATTCCGATAGAAATTAACGACGGAAAAATTCCTGTGGTGAATTTAGCGTCAGATTATAAATCCCTCGGAAAAAATTAGTGGGTCCCCTTTTTTGCGACAGAAATCACTGACGCAATTATCCATCGCTGTAAATTTGTTAAGTTATTAAATTTAATTCTCAATAAAATCCTTCATATGATATGTCGTTTAAAAGAGCTAAAAGTCCATTTCACATATGAGAAAATATTCCACAATTTAGACTTAGGTAGAGAATGTTATGGTTCAAAAAATGATTAACGAATATTATAAATAAAATTCAATGAAATATCAATTTCAATTTAGAAATCCTAAATTATCTCACACTTATTTTTTCAAAACAATATTAAGAATGATGATATATAAATCATACATGCATCCTCCTTAAACACATTATTTGATTTATAGAGACCGAATATTTCTACCATAGAAGGTAAACAATTAAAAATGTGTCCACTTATTCTTTTATGTTAGTAGAATTATTCAAAAGTTAAGATTTCTTGGACATTTCTAGTGTGAGCAGGTATGTGTGCGTGAGGTCACATGAAGGCCAGACATTATTTGTTCATTTCTTGCGGACACATTGGGCACATTAGCCCGGTTCAACGAAGATGACCATCAGGGCGGTGCTATCAAAGCCAAGTTTGGTTATAGAAAATAGGCACCACGAAGCGCTTTCCATTGACAAAAGAAACTTTCTCATTCTTTAGAGGGTAAAAGAGTCCGAAAGCCCCAAAGTAGGGTAATAAGTTACAAGGTAAGAGAGTAAGAGATTGAAAGAGTCTACTCCTGTAAAATTGAAAGGTCATTTGCACTTCTAGATAAATGTATGAATTGTGTAAAAATAAGTGTTTGGGGGAAGAGAAATGATTGCGCCGCTGAAAAGATACATAAAAAAAAAAATTCGCCTTGTCCTTGTTCTTGCAGTAGAAATACGTGGCTATAAGACAATTCAATTCTCTCTTAAGTTACAAATTATTTTTAGTACCAAAAAACGTTTTGTAAGGATCAGCCATTTTTACTATTTCCTATTGTTGCATCATTTAGAAATTATAAAAGTTCTATAAATAAATTCCCTCTCTATAATAGTAATGTGCTTTTGTTTTACATTCATGGGCTCATTATAGTATACTAATAATGTAAATGTCATAATTATTTTTTTAGTATTGGTTCATCTATTTTTAGATTTTGTTGTATATGATATGCTGGACCAAATTTTAATACAAAATAATTCAAAAAGAAAATTGGAATTTTACTTTTTTTCCCTCTCAATTCATAGTATACATACACTACTAGAAAATAACATATCAACAATGAAAATATTCGTCGCTTAAAATAAAAGATCTATCGCTGATAATTCACTATCAGTGAACAGATTTTTTCCATTGCTAATTTTGGTACCTTCATGCACGCATAAGTGACCAAACGTGCTCCCTGTCCATGCTGCCATGCTGTCATGAGCCCCACGCGCACGCGCCCTCGTGCGCCCCAAACGGTCCTACGAACGTGCACGCCGTGGGCCCTCACGCACGCCGTGGGCCCTCACGCACACCCGCACGCCCACGTGCCTGCCAGCCCTAGCGCACCGCTTGGCCCGCGCGCCCTGCATTGTGTTGCTAAAAATGTCCAAGAATCGAACCCATGCAGTAGAGATGAAATCTGAGTCATCCGACCACCATGCCATAATAGATGTTGTTATATCTTTTTTTTATTTATTATCTAACTCTCATATTTTTTAATATTAATCTCACTCACTCCTTTTAAAAAAAAATGTATCTTACTCTCACAAAATTTTTTTTATCTCACATCTTTATTTTTTTTCCTTTATTTTGGGATAATTTTTTTCATTAAATTTTTCTAACCGTTAAAATTTGATATTAATTAAATTTATGCTAAATAAAGAAACAAAATATTTCTTTGATTAATTAAGATAGAATAGCAATTATTTTTTTATTTACCCATTAAATTAAATAATAAATTAATAGAATAAAATAAATAAATAAAATAAAATAAAAAGGATTATAAAATACTAAAAGAGAAGAAAATTTTAAAAAAATTAAAAAAAATCCATAACAAATCCGTCACTAAAATTTCCGTTACTGTATCACTAATTTTCTGTCGCTAAAATTTTCATTGTTAATCCGTCACTGGTATTTGTACATTTTTTTTCCTTCACTAATACACCGACAGATTAGTGACAGAAAGATTCCGTTGTTAAAAATTCCGTCGATAATGTATCGCTGATAGATTTATAATTTTTTTTTGTTTTTTTACAATGGACCATTACAGCGACGGATTACCAACAGAAAAATTTTTATCACTAATCCGTCGTAAATCTCTCAGTATACTGTCTAACATTAATCCGTCGCTATTAATGACAGAGTTTTTTTTATCGGTAATTTTTTGTCGCTGATAGCGTATTTTCTCGTAGTGATAAATAGTTATTCGGCATTCACATGTAACGAATTCCATGTCAATAAAAACAAATTCAAATGTGTCCAAAACATAGAGAGAAATTTGTCGGAAACTTATAATACTATTTATTTTTGTAGAAAGTGAACGACTAATGAAAGATAAAAAGAAAGAAATTGTGTGCAATCTCGAAATTGTGATGAAACTTCTTCAATTAACATAACTTGAAGTTGTGCTATGTGATGTTTGAACACATTAAAAATAATAAGATGTATTCACAGTTGATGTTGTATCCAAATATTTTCAATCGACATTGCTTTTTCAAGCATTCAAACGTTATTATGATGACTTGGCATCCGCCCATTTCACCCCCTTGTTGAAGGGAAATAAATAAGCAAATGCAGAAAGAAGCAATATAATTAAAAATAAAACATTAAATAAACATGCAAATGTATAAAGAAACAATATAATTAAAAGTGCAACACTTGAACCCGTGAGAGTCATGTGTGTGATAACACAGAAGGAATAAATTTAAATAAAGAAAATGAATAATATTTTCATTGATGATAAATTTGGCAAAGTTTTCACTCTATGATGACCAGAGTTACCATGAATATATGATAAATCAATAAAAAACACTTCTATAATCAACAAATACATTAGATTGAATAGCCCTCCTTGCCGCAAGTACATTTCATCATAACATACAAAAAGATGACAATTGTGCATAACGCTACTATTCGCCAATAACTCTATGTCCATTACTAGAAAATCGATTTTCAGTGATGAAAAAATCAATCGCTAAAATTTCCTTTTCCGTCATTGAAAGGCATCAGTGACGGATTTTTTCCGTCGCTAAATCCGTCGTAAAAAGTGACTCCGCTAACGGATTTTTTTTCCGTCGTAAATATCAGTGTCGGATCAATGACGGATTAAATTCGTCGCTAATATTAGCGACGAAAAAAATCCATCACTAAAACCAAAAACAAAAAAAGCAACGACGGATCAATCCGTCGCTAATTAAAGTTATGAAAAAAGAATAAAAATGCACAGTTCACCAAGATGCCAGGGTGGTGAGATTTGAACCCACGCGCTCAGAAAGTAAGGAGAACACTCTTGCCACGAAGCCAAACAAGTTATCTACTTGTATCTCTTTTTTTTTTTTTTTTTACTTATTATCTTTATTTCTTATTTTTTAATAATATTAAAATAATATAAAATTATAATTTATTATAAAATAATAAAATAATTTTATTATTACTTAAAATAAAATAATAAAAAATTATAAAAAATAATTTTATTATTACTTAAAATGAAAAATAAAAAATGTGCAAAAAATAAAATAATTTTATTCTTTGCAAAATAAAATAAATAATAACAATTATTAAATAAAATTAAAAATTAAAAATTAAAAATTAAAAAAATTAAAATATTTAAAATATTTAAAATATTTAAAATATTTAAAATATTAAAATATTAAAAAATTAAAATTAAAAAATTAAAAAATCCGTCGGTAATCCGTCGCTAATTTTCTGTCGGTAATCCATCTCTAATCCGTTGCTAAAGGCTGTACATATATTTTTATAATTTTTTTAATTTTTTTCTCTCATCAATTCACAGACTGAAGTTAGCGACGGAAATATTTCTATCGCTAATTTCTATCGCTAATCTCTCGATAAAAAATTCGACGTTAATCCGTCGCAAATCTGTCGCTATTACTGACGGATTTTTTTCCGTCGATATTTTTCATCGCTAAAGCTATGTTTTCTAGTAGTGATCTAAACATTTAGTATAGCTTACACCACCCAAAACACAAACATAAGTACATGTCTTCATGCCAAAAGTGTCATATATATATATCCATTATTATACCAAACGTACAAAGAAAAAGGGTTGACAAATAGAGATCTAAATCCGTTAAATCAATAGCTTGAATCCTACTTCACTTATTGATTCCTTGAGCATAAGCTAAGCAAGTACATGAAGTGAGAATAACATGCATTATAGTCAGGTTGTCGTGATTGTATTAACGATACGGTACTAGTCAGGTTGAACCCGAAAAGGGAGAGGATTTAGATACTCTTTCCAAGTCTAGCACTTGGACGAGGTCCATCGCCAATGTCGAGGTAGAGAGCACTTTAAATAAATTTATATATAACACTCCCGATGCGCCTGTCATAGGCGAGGTAGACCTCTACCAGGGCACTTTCAGGTAGCAGCTCTATGATTTTTAATGACAGTACTTTGAATGTATATTTGACTTGATAATGCGTGCAAATGATATATTGTTGAAATGAAAAGTATGATGATTTGAAGTATGATTTGTATACTTACGCTTTGACACTCCAGTTTCACAATTCTTATTAGACGATTGCATTGATCCACTCACTCATTGAGTATTCTTTCCCTGAGTATTCACCCCTCGTTTCCCTTCTTGTTTCAGAGATAGTATTTGGTAAGGAGCGTTGCTTTTAGGATGCTTAGTATCATTGGGAGATCTGTTTGGACTTGAGAAATCATTGTATATTTTCGCTAAAATTTCATGAGTTAAAAATTGTATTAATGATGTATATATATTTTGAGATCTATAGATGACCATTGTATAATTCTAAGATGACTGTACAAATATGGATATTTAAATTGTAAAACTCTCATGTCATTGTATAACACTCGCATTGAGGCAATTTCTATTCATTGTATATGTTACTTGAGAATGTGTCATGTCCTAGAAATATTCTTTAGGATCGCTCGGTGCCACCTCTAAATCACAGGAGGGACGACTGACGGCTTTTCATGCCTTTGACGGGGGCATGACAGTAGAGGTCTGTTGTTAGAACTGTGAAAATTCATTTTGCTATCCTTGCGTTGTCTTGGATTGTGAGGTATGGATGTGTTGGTCTGATGTTGGGATGTGATTTATGTATTGTGAGGCCGGGTTGGCTCTGTTGTACAGGTAGCAGATTGATTGCTATATGGGAAATATTCGATATACAGGGAGTTTCTATATGATTTTCTGTAAAAAATACAGTCGGCATTTAGGACAACGGCGGCTGCTCACGATCCTGGTTCAGAGCATGACAATTAACTTGGTATCAGAGCCCTACATTGAGAGCTATGTAGGAAGAGAGTCTTGAAAACATTCCCGAGTGTGTTTGTATTTAAAGTCCTCAATGCATGAGAATTTCATATAGTCATGAAGTCCCAGTACATGGTCATAGGTATATGAGTTCATCCATTTTAGGGGGATTAGATATGGTTGTATCTAACCTAACATTTTTTTTAGGATTCCATTCTTTGTGAGGGTAGTCAATATATGACTAGTCCAAATTTCTTAAACCATGCTTATTCTTTGAACGATACCTAATAAGGATCCTTCTCTTGCAGAAATATGACGACCCAACAGAGCATTCGTTTTGCCCCACTATAGGAATTAGACGAGCTGGAGGACTGTTCCTCGACTCGCGTGCCACAACGGCACCTACTCAACTAGCTGCTCAGGCTGAGACTCCCGTACCCACCTCGACGCCTTTCGACAGGTGTACGAGTGGTACGCTTCGTATGGGGTCCAGATTCCACCCCCACCAACTCCTACAGCGGTGCCTGCACCTGCCATAGTGCCAGTTCCTTCAACATCGGTTCCACCGCCAGTGGCCGGTCCTTCTATCTTGTCAGAGCCGAGCGTGACCACATCGGCTACTCTTAGACAGGTACATGAGTTGACTCAACTGGTTAAGGAGGCCCGTCAGCTGGGGTGCATTGATTTCACAGGGCTTACTGATGCTACGGTAGCCAAGTATTGGATCAATCGCACCCGTAGGATTTTGACCAATCTGGGGATTGGATAGGAGCTCTGCCTGAAAGTGGAACAACGATTATTAGAATGAGAGGCCCTCTTATGGTGGGAGCCCTCACTGATGAGGTGACAGAGCCACTGCGGTGGGACGACTTCTTTCAGGAGTTTGACCGCAGATTCTTCCCACTCTACTAACAGGACCGGATGAGGTCAGAGCTGGGACGGTTTACACAGGGGTCCAGATCTGTCTCAGAGTATGAGACAGACATGCAAAGACTTGCCACATTTGTACCAGATCTGGCCACACCTCAATATTTGCGCTTCAAATTCAAAGACGGTCTTAGTCTTAGCATAAAGAAGTATATGACTGTTACTCCACAGTTTACACTGGCTGAGATGATAGACTCTACTCACCGCATACAGGCTTTGGTCCGTGCCGAGACTAGGCAGAGAGAGAACAGAGAGCTAAAGAGAAACAAAGAGAAGTCACATTTTGCGTACAGCTCCAAGAGGGGCAGGGGATCCAGTTCGCACAGAGACAGATTTGGATCTGGATCTTCTAATTTGGGATGGGGACAGTACTCCAGGGGTTCAGACAGCCCGTTCCGACTTACCTTGCACAGTATACTACTCAACGGCATCCTTATTGCCGCAGGTGCAATAGGTCACATTCGATAGGAGGTTGTTCAGTATCAGTCACTTACTTCCACTGTGGGAAGCCGAAGCATATCAAGAGTTCCTATCCTGAGTTAGGACACGAAGGACAGAGTTCATAGAGCCGTACTAGTACTCCTCATATGGGTTAGCAGGGGCAACCTACTCGGCCAGCATCTTCTACTCCAGGGTGACCACCGGGAGTAACATAGTGCAGACCCAAGCACGATAGCAGCCTAGAGCTCAGGCCCGGGTTTATGCCCTGATGTAGGAAGATGCCCAGGCTAACCTCGACATCATCATGGGTACTCCTCCTGATCTTGTAGAATAAGATCTTTATTCATATTTCCATTTCTTTTTGGGATGTTAGCATTGTATCATGATAGTTGTATAGGTATTTTATGTTGTGTACATTTTTATCGACATGATACTACTCTGACATCTTTGTACACTGAAATTGTAAAAGTCTTAGAGGCTCAACTATTTTGACATATATATATATATATATATATCAAATTTGAAATTATTCTAAATCTATGTGCATTTTGTTCAATGATAGGTACTCTACCTATCTTCGGAATAGAAAATCGTATTCTTATTGACACGGGGTCTAACTATTCGGATATGAGCCATTTTGATAAACCGCTCTCACCTTTGGATGAGGAGATATTGATCATCAATTCTCTGTGTGAACAGATTGTGCGCGGCATATTGTATAGAGAATGTGAGATCAAAGTTAGGGATACAGTGCTGAAGGCAGATCTAATCCCTCTCACCATGACTGATTTTGATGCCAACTTGGGGATGGATTGGCTACATATGCATTGACTTCAGTTGACTGCTTTAAGAAACAGGTGGAGTTTCGAAGAACCAATCAGCCAATGTTGATTTTTTAGGGCGAGAGGCACGTTTTACCCCGCTGTGTCATTTCAGTTTTGGAGGCCAAACGCATGATTCGCCACAGGTGTGCGGCATAGACACCACTACTCAGGGACCAAGACTTGAGGATGTTCCAGTTGTAGAGGAGTTTACTGATGTTTTTCCTGAGGAGCTACCCGGATTACCACCGGTTCGAGAGTTCAACTTTGAGATCGATTTAGCTCCGGGGACTACCCCTATCTCTATGCTGCCATACAGGATGGCGCCGGCTGAGGAGAGAGTTCAAGGTCCAGCTACAGTAGTTGCTGGATAAGGGGTTTATCCGTCCTAGTACGTCACCTTAGGTTGCTCCAGTGCTATTTGTAAAGAAAAATAATGGCTCACTAAGATTGTGTGTGGATTACAAGCAGCTAAATCAGGTGACTGTTAAGAATAGATATCCACTGCCTCACATAGATGATTTGTTTGATCAATTGCAAGGTGTCTGAGTTTTTTCGAAAATCGATTTTCGATTGGGATATCATCAGTTGCGGATTAGGACTCAAGATGTGCCAAAAATAGCTTTCCGCATTCTATACGGGCACTATGAATTCCTTGTCATGCCGTTTGGGCTAACTAATGCCCCAACTACGTTCATGGACTTGATGAACAAAGTTTTTCATGACTAACTGAACCAGTTTGTCATAGTGTTCATAGACGATATATTGGTGTATTCGCGGAGTGACAAGGATCATGTTCAATATTTTCGCACCGTTTTACAGATCTTTCGTGATAAGCAGCTGTATGCCAAATTCATAAAATGTGAATTTTGGTTAAGACAGGTTGAATTTTTGGGGCATGTCGTTTCTATAGAGGGGATTTTTGTCGATCTGTAGAAGATCAATGCCATTATGAGATGGGAGCAGCCGCAAACAGTGACTTAGATCAGGAGTTTTCATGGTCTGACAAGGTATTACCGTAGATTTGTTTAGGGGTTTTCCCGGATAGTTGCCCATTGTCTAGATTAACGTGAAAGGGTGTCAAGTTTATATGGGATAACCGTTGTGAGGTGAGTTTTCAGGAGCTCAAACAAAGGTTGACTACATTTCCAATTTTGATGCTTCCTACAGGTATTCGGGAGTACACAGTGTACAGTGATGTTCGCCGACAAGGGTTGGGTTGTGTTTTGATGCAAAATGGTCGGTGATCGCCTACGCTTCTAGACAATTGAATAAACATGAGGTGAATTATCCGATATACAATTTGGCGCTTGCGGCCATAGTCTTCGCATTGAAGATATGACGCCATTACTTATACGTTGTGACTTACCGGGTATATACGGATCATAAAAATCTGAAGTATTTATTCACCCTGTGAGAACTTAACCTGAGATAGAGGAGATGGTTAGAACTTCTCAAAAATTATGATCTTGTCATTGATAATCATCAGGGCAAGGCCAATGTGGTTGCTGATGCCTTGAGCCAGAAATCAGCTTCATCGTCTCAGGAGAACAATACGACATACCTCACTTGTTTGATGGGACTCTGGGATTTGGGAGTCATATTGGCTAGTGATGATCAGAACACTCTGCTAGCCAGGTTTGAGGTCAGGTCAACGCTGTTGGACCGTATTAGGGAGCTTTAGGGCACTGATACCGAGCTCCAGGCTCTTACTGAGAGGGCCCGCAGAGGTGATATAGATGATTTCAGAGTTCGTAGTGATGGACTTCTGACTTATCGAGATAGAGTGGCTATACCCGCCGATGAGGATCTCTACAGGTCCATATTAGAGGAGGCACGTTTCTCGGCCTATGCCTTGCACCCGGGTAGTACAAAAATGTATCGAACTATTCGGGGCAGCTATTGGTGGCTAGGTATGAAGAGGGACTTTGCGGAGTTTGTAGTTAGATGTTTAGTCTGTCAGCAGGTGAAGGCTGAGCATCAGAGGCCGGCGGGTTTACTGCTGCCTCTTTTCATTCCCGTATGGAAGTAGGAACATGTGATTATGGACTTTGTTATGGGAATGCTGCGGACTCAGACCAAATATGATGTCATTTGGGGAGTAGTCGATCAACTCACCAAGTCCACCCATTTCATCCCGATGCGCAGCGACTCTCCATTGGAGACATTGGAACATCTGTATATTGACGAAATAGTCAGACTACATGGAGTTCCAATGTCCATAGTCTCAGAGGTTCACTTCTTGATTTTGGCCCAAGCTGCAGGAAGCTTTGGGCACGCAACTCAGTTTTAGAACAGCATATCACCCACAGACAGATGGTCAGTCGGAGAGTACCATTCAGATGCTCGAAGATTTGCTTCGGGCTTGTGTCATGGATTTTTGAGGTAGTTGGGACAGACATTTACCACTAGTAGAGTTTGTATATAATAATAGCTATTAGGCCAGTATCGGTATGCCACCCTATGAGATACTCTACGGCAGGAAGTGTCGCACCCTGTTGTGCTGGGATGAGATAGGCGAGAGACACCTTACCAATGTTGAGTTAGTCGAGAAAACTAAGCAAAAGGTCAGGGTAGTCCGCAAGCAGTTGAAAGCTGCCCAAAACAGACAGAGGGCATATGCAGATCAGAGACGCCGGCCTTTAGAGTTTGAGGTGGGTGATATAGTGTTTTTGAAAATTTCTCCCTTGTGGGGACTTATTCGACATCGACAGCAAGGCATATTGAGCCCCAGGTACATTGGCCCGTTCCGTATCCTCAGTAAGGTTGGGAGCGTGGCATACAGATTAGATCTGCCAGACGAGTTATCTCGGATCCATGATATCTTCCATGTATCAGTGTTAAGGAAGTACATCTCAGATCCTTCGCATATTTTAAAACCTCCACCTGTTGAGTTACGAGAGGAGCTCAGTCTTCCAGTTCAGCCTGTGGCTATTCTAAATCACCAGGTCAGGAAGCAGCAGAGTAAGGAAGTCTCGTTGGTCAGAGTTTTGTGGAGGAGTGACCAAGTCAAGGAGGAGACCTGGAAGCCCGAGGAGGCTATGAGGAGCCATTTGTTTGCTATTTAGTTTTCTTTTAGTTTCGAGGACGAAACTTGTTTTGAAGGGGTTAGAAAATGTAACACAGACACTGCGATATCTATAATTTAATCATATAGAGAGAAATTTTATTTATTTAAATTGATTTTTGATTTTGGAGTATTTAAATTAAAATTTTGGTATATTTTATTTGCTGAATCCGCGAATCGAAGTAAACCCCGTTGTTACAAAAAAAATTAAATTTTAGTGAAATGTGGGTGTGAAGACATATATATATATAAAATGAAAGAGAGAGGAGAAGCTGCGTTTTGGAGTGAAACGCAGAACCTCCCCCCTTTTTTTCTCAATTAGGGTTGGAAACCCTAATTTTATTCTCTCTCTCTCTCTCTCTTCCTCTTTCTCTCTCTCCTCGACTCTTCACTTCCCGCGGCTGCTTTCTTCCTCCGCCGCAATCGGTCACTCGCCCCGCCACCTCTCTCCACCGCGAGCAACCGCACCACCACCACCTTCTTCTTCTCTCTCTCACTGTTTCTCTCTCTCCACTGTTCACTCTCTCTCTATCTCTTGCGATCTCCCTCCCTCTTGATCGCACTCCGTCGCGAGCTTCCGCCGCGATCCGCCACCATCACGAGCGCACCATAGCCGTTGTAGCTCCTCCCTCCCACGAGGGTGCCGCAGCGCGATCCTCCCTGCATGAGCACGAGCGAGCCACAGCGCCCGCTTCCTCGTGCGAGCACACCACAGCGTGAGCGTGCCTGCTCAAGAGCACACCTACGCACAAGTGCGCTCCAACCCACTAGTGCGCAACCCGCAATCACGCGACTACAGTCCAGCTCGCGAGCACACGTGCCAGCCTGTGAGCCTCCAACTGTGCTAGCCCATGAGCCCACCAGCCCGCCAGCCCGCCAGCCCGCCAGCCCGCCAGCCTACCTGCCCGGGACAGCCCACGAGCCTGCGTAGCTCGTGTGCCCACTGCGGTCGCGAAACCCACAGCGGCCCGCAGCTCACGATATCCCGTGACAGGCCGCAAGTCTCTGCGTAGGTAACTGACTCAGGGTTTTGATTTTGTTCTAAGTGTTTATGACCTAACTAATAAATTTTGTCTTGATAGAGAGTATTGTAGATTTTGGAGTGATCGAGTAGATATTCGGACGAAGGTTTGCGCTCCGAGAAAACCCTAGGTGAAAAAAATTTCTTACCCATTCGATTTAATTGAATGAATGTTAGGGTTGAGTTGAGAAATGAGGAGAAATGGTTGGTATGCAGGCGCTACGCGCCCTGCACACGGGGCCCTGCACACAGGCGCTACGTACCCTGCACATGGCCCCTACACATGGGCACTGCGCGCCCTGCACATGGACCCTGCACATGGGCGCTGCGCACCCTGCACATTGGCAGTGGACGCCTTGCGCATGGGCGCTATGCGCTGCATAGTGGAGCGCTAAGCCGTGGCCCTGTTGGTCCTTGGGTGCAAGCTAGAGATTTGATTGGTGTGAACCCTGTGCGGGATTGGTTGAGTACCAACACTTGAGTTTTGTAGACTTGTTGTATGCATGAACAAAATATGAGAAATTAGGGTAGGGTTCTAAAGGATTCGAACTATCTGATTTGCATACGTGTATTAGAAATGATAGCATATTTCCTATAACTGTGTAGGTTTGAAACTTGTTGATTATATATATATATGTGTGTGTGTATATATATATATATATTCATAGGTGTTGGGTACTTTGAGTTAGGGGAACACTTTTTTTCGCTTCGTGGTATTATTGGGGAGTGCGCTACCCTCCCCCATACTGTAAGTGAGATTTATTTCAATATGTTTGTTTAATATGTAAACTCTGTTTTACAACATTTTGATAAATGAGTATGATTTGTCATGTGTTTGAAATGTTTTGATTGGTATTGGAACTGACTTTTTGTGAACTGATGGATTGTCCAAAAATTAGGTTGAATTATGAAATTATGCATTCATGTGGTTGAAATGTATAATGTGTCATTTTACGATATATATAGCATTTGGATTGTGAACCTAATTTCGGTACATTCTTGATACGAGATTGATTTTGGCATTTAGGGTTTTGGTATGTATTGTTCCCTATCTACGAAGGATACCGTGAGAGACGCTTAGATGGCGTCCGGATATGCCTAGGCCTGAGGTATCCCATGAGTTGTTGTGATTTTATTAACGACACGGTATTGGCCAGGTTGAAGCCGAAAAAGGGAAGAATTTGGATACTCTCTCCAAGTCTAGTACCTGGACGAGATCCGTCGCCAACGCCGGGGTAAAGCGCACTTTAAATAAATTTACATATAATACCCCCGATGCGCCTGTCATAGGTTGAGCTAGACCTCTGTCAGGACACTTTTGACTGGCAGCTCTATGATTTTTAATGACAGTGCTTTGGATACATATTTGATTTGATAATGCGTGCAAATGATATATTGTTGAAATGAAAATTATGATGATTTGAAATATAATTTGTATACTTATGTTTTGATACTCCAGTTTCACAATTCTTATTAAACGATTGCATTGACCCACTCACTCATTGAGTATTCTTTCCCTGAGTACTCACCCTTCATTTTTCTTCTTGTTTCAGAGATAATATTTGGCAAGGAGCGTTGCTTTTAGGACGTTTAGTATCATTGGGAGATTTGGTCTGGATTTGAGGAGTCATTGTATATTTTCGCTAAAATTTCGTTAGTTAAAAATTCTATTAATGATATATATGTATTTTGAAGTTTATAGATGACCATTGTATAATTCTGGAATGACTGTACAAATATGGATATGTAAATTATGGAGCTCTCATATCATTGCATAACACTCGCATTGAGACAATTTCTATTCATTGTGTATGTTACTTGGAAATATGTTATGTCTTAGAAGTGTTTTTTAGGACCGCTCGGTACCGCTTCTAAATCATAGGAGGGGCGGCTGGCGGCTATTCATGCTTTTGATGGGGGTATGGTAGTAGAGATTGTGATTAGAACTGTGAAAATTCTTTTTGTTAGTCTTGCGTTGTCCTGGATTGTACGGTATGGATATATTGGTCTGATGTTGGAATGTGATTTATGTATTGTGAGGCCGGGTTGGCCCTATTGTACAGGTAGCAAGCCGGCATTCAGTACAACGGGGGGCTGCTCATAATCCCGGTTCGAGACGTGACAGCTTCCCTTAGAAGTTTCATGAGACAAGCTTCCCTCAAAAGCTTTACGAGGTTTCATTAGAAAGCTTCCTACTGGGCAGTGGAGGAGGAAGTGAGTTGGTCTCGGGTCAACCTATTTCGGGCACCCATAAATCTTGACCCATATATAACTTTGTCTTTCAATATTTCAGACTTGCACATGATGGATCGAACCAATCTTAGCTTTCTTAGAGGTCCAGCTCAACGAAATCATTAGTTTCATACAAGAAAATGGATCACGTGACCTACAAATACTGCTGCACTTTGGAGCTAAACTATGCATCTGTTAGGATAACATAGCGGATGCAACCCAGAAAAATATACAGAATATTTTTGTGTCTTGTTATGCCTAAACTTATTTTGTTACATTATCAAACTATATCCAATCTCTCAAAGATCATATTCGATCTCAACAAAAGGCCTATGTCCCTGCTCACGTGGCAACAAATTGGTGCGTCCGTCGTCAGGATAAATGGTATATCATTGCTAAAAGCAAGCAATGTGGAGCTCTGGCGAGCGAGCTTGGAGAAGCATAACAATTGTTGCCAAATTACGTTGCCAAAAATTTGCCACTTCTTTTGCGTCAAATATTGTGTTGATTATTTTTAGGTTATATCTCGCCAGACTTTGTATGGAAACAACATTGGTTTCACTTAACTCCATCCATCATATAGCACCATTTTGCTAAGCATTAATTTTAAGCATCACCATTGTAACGCAGATTTTGGCTTTGCTAGATTACACACCTAAACTCCTTTTTTTTTTTGTTTTAAAGGTGGGTTAGCAGTTGGATTTCATATTTTTAGTGTCAAACTTTCTTGGTTCATATGATTCATATTTGTTTTTATATATAAAAATTTGAATTTGTAATCACTAGATTGAGAGAGAGATTTGTACCACTTAACTATTTTTTTAGGAAGCATATAACTCATATATGTTAATAATATAGCCCACGTTGATGTAGCAATATTTTCTCAAGTTTAATCTTGATCTATATTTTTATAAGTAAATCTCAAATCACGAAAATATTGTACATTTTATGCAAAATTATCTTGGGGTTTAGAATAAATAATATATCCTTGGCATTGGAGAAAATACATAAAATTTTGCCATTTGGCTAATATCTTTAACTACAAATTCCAATTGTTGGTGTTGAGACCATCAACTTTATAAAGGATCAAAAGCCATCTATGAAATTGCGAGTCCTTGAGTGGATTTCCGGTGGTATGATGCAATTCATCACTCAAAAAACAAGAAGGAAGTCATTGGAATAAAGCATTTGTCTCTTGATGGATGCTCGACAGGTGCCTAGTAAATTGAGTGGTAGTTGTGATACCAAAAATAATAATAATAAAAACTGGGATGTGGAGTGACCTAATATTGGGTGAATTTAAGGGAAATTGCATGTCACCATCTGTCGATTGCATGCTTGGCTTGCGTAATGGCCAAAGGAAATTGCAGGTCAAAAAATAGCGGCTGCAGAGAGAGAGAGAGAGAGAGAGAGAGAGAGAGCGCGCGCGCGCATGGGTTTACAAACTAGACCAAACATTGTTTATGTCGTAATCGTTGCCATACAGAAATTCAGATGGGTAGGTTTACCATGTTTGGCAATCATGATGCAAACCATGTCCTCTTGTCCCCAATACCATTTCAACGAATGCAAAACAGAACACCCTCTCTCTCTCTCTCTCTTTCTCTCTCTCTGCCCCTTTTTAGTCACCGTGTTTCTAGAAAACCATGTTGAAAATAATATCTGAAAAACTAATGGAAGTAAAAACAAAAATAATTAAACTTAAAAAATAAGTAAAAACGTATTTAATTATGACAAATGATAACTCTTGACAATACAATAAACCCCTTTATGAGAGTAGCTAAGCAAGGGATGCTGAGAGGCATTATCTAAATATAAAAAAAAATGGCAGTTTTTTTTTATTCAAATCTTTCCTATTTTTATCACTTTTTTTCATTTGTGTTTTTTCTTTTTATTTTTTTACTTGGATTTTTCTCACTTAGCTCATTCGTTTTTTCGGATATTGGTTTTTCTCTCATTTTGTTTTTTTTTTTGTCCCACTTGTTCACCCCAATTTTTTTCTTTTACTCATGTCCTTCCTTATTTTCTGGACCTTTTTTTCGTTTAGGTTCTTTTTCTTTTTTTTTTACCTATTTTTTTCACTTAAATGCTTTATTTTTTAACATAGTTGTTTCCTTTTTTTTTTCTTTTCTCACTTGTCCATTTTATGTTCGGATAGTCGTCCCTCTATTTTTAAATCACGGTTTTTTTATTCAGATCATTTCTTTTTTTTTACCTATTTTTTTCATTCAAACTCTTTCTCTTTTTTATTTTTTTTATCCAGTTTTTTCCATCTTTCTTTCTTTCTTTCTTTCTTTTTTTACATTGGTTTTTCCCTTATTTTGCCACATTTGTCCATTCAGATCTTACTCTTTTTTTTACCTAGTTTTTTTTTTACTTGAATCCTTTTTTTTAAATATAGGTTTTTCCCTTTTATTTTCTTTTGCCCCATGGATTGTGTCTCTTTATTTTTTTATCATAGTTTTTTTTTTCATTCATATTCTTACTCTTTTTCTTTAAGTTCTTCGTTTTTAAGAATATAAGTTTTTTTTTTCTTTTTTTTTTCTTTCTGGTCCATTCAGGTTCTCACTCTTTCTTTGACTTTTTTTTTTTTTTTTGGCTTAAATCCTTCATCTTTTTTGAACATAGGTTTTTCTTTTTTCCCACGGATTATCCTCTCTTTATTTTTAGACTTTATTTTTTTTATTCAATTCCTTACTCTTTTTATTTTTGACATTTTTTTCCTCTTAAATTTTTCATCCTTTTCTTACATAGATTTTTCCCTTTTTTTTGGCTCCATGGATCTTATCCCTTTATTTCTATTACTTTTTTACTCTACTTATTACCATTTTTCACTTCATTTGTTGGTCTTTTTAGAAATCCAGTGATTAGTCTCTTTTTTTTTTCCTATTGTTAATATATATCATATTTAATTTAGTTGAGATATTGAATTGATTATAAATTTAACAAGTGTTTATATAATAAAAAAATATAATCTATATCTTGTTGGCATCCCATGTTAATTCTAAGTATAAAAAGAAAGGTTATAAAGAAATAAAAAAGTTTTCTGAATCTGTATACGTTCCTGCTAAATCCTTGTTCACCATTTTCATCCGTCACTGTAGTTTTAAGCCTTAAATATTTTTTTGAGACTCTGAATCTGAGTATGTTTAGGTGATTTAAGTTTCAAAGATAAGATTGATGTGAATCATTTTCATTTCAAAATTAAAAATTTCTAAATCAAAAAATTTATAAATCTATTATAAAAGATCTTAAAATTGTTGAAACAATTTTTTAAAATCAAAATTTTAAATGTTTTGTATTTTATTATTTATAATTTGATAATTATATTATAAATTTAATAAATTTATAATATAATTTCGCTGGACACCCCGCGCAACGTGAAGTGTATCCGCCGCCTATTAGTTGATCAAAATTGGTTCCATGGTTGTTGAATTGAAAATTGACTAAAGACGCATTTTGAGAATGGGATCTTCGTTTACGTAAAATATAATCAACCCATAAAGATGTCACATTATTCTCACGAGAATGGGATTTTAGTTCAAAAAGTGCTTGATATGCTAAATCTTTTGCCCAAGAAAAAACAAGGCAATAAGGTGCCGAAACAAAAAGGAAGAGAACACAACTTTGGTGGGTCCCTTTGGCCCAATTGATTGTTAGAAAGCCAAGAAAACTAAAGAGCATGTATACATAAGCCACATTGTTCATTTTGGCTCCAAACAACTACAGCACTTACTTGCCTCAGCTCTCCTACACATTTCCACAAACACCTTTGAAACATCATTTCCAGCAAAACGTTTCGCGTTTCTTCTCTTGAAAATTCCACGAGATGGCAAGGGGCCAGCAACGATATCAAGGAGTTAGACTGAGGCTGCCCATTGAGAGGCATTTAGGTAATTTAGGAATAGGGTAACTCCCATCATTAATCACCTTATTAACCACTCAATTAAGTGGTAACTCTCCCATTAAGCAAAAGGTGCGCCTACATGTGTGGAAATGAATACTTCTCCTTCCTGCTAACGAAAAGGTGTAGCTTTCATCTCCAATTTGAAGGAATAGTAACCGAGAGGAAAGAGACCAAGGTTAGTGCACATTTTCTGGAGAGAGAAATATCGTAAGGGTTAGAGATTTTCGCGTAGAAAAATCTCTCATCGTCAAACGATTCACCGGACATGAAATTTGAGGCGTCATGGAATTGCGGTGGTGGTTCGATTGCATGATCACCATCCGATCGTGCGATCCGTTCGAGAGATATATCGACACGGTAGGTTTTGAAAACCGCCCTATCGAGATATTTATCCAAAAATTTCCAATCTATTTATTTTACGCTTCCGCATGTGCGATTAAATCCAACACTGGTATCAGAGACATGTTGGATTTAATTTAAATAATTTTCAGAATTATTTTTTGGGGTATAAAATTTTGGGGTCCGGATCACAGATGAGTTTCGTGAATCCGAGAACACCGTAGAAATACCCATGACCCGGAGATTACAAAACTATTTTTCTTTTAATTTTCTGATCATGTTTAGGTTATGAAAAGTTCGGTCGAAGTTTGCGACCGTACAGACTTAAAAACCTTAGATCTATGGCTTTAGAGGGCGGATCGATGCATGAAAATGGTTTATAAGTGTTCCATGCATCCTGATCTATTTTTTCATGTATTTTTTGATGAGTTTTGAATGCCGAAAACAGGGATTTCCGAATGGCCGCGGAGGGCCGCGACTAGGGTTGTTGAATTCCATCATTTTTGGCTTGAATCCTTCTAAAATCAAGTGAAAAATGTTTGAAGAATGCCCACTAATTTTTTCCAGTCAAAAAATACGAAAAAAAACAGCCAAAATTGAGTTTTCTAGCAACCAGGTTGAAAAACCCGTTACAGGACACGTCGGGCGAAGAAGATCCGGCCTAGACCCGCAAGCGCGTGCATCTCACGCGCCACACAGGCGCGTGAAGTGGGGGAGTCCCGGTTCGGGTCGGACCGTAACCCGGACTAACCCGCAACCTATACGATCGGGTCGGATCCCCGTCCGTTGACTGGACGGTCGGGTTAAATCCTAACCCGTTGACCGACTCAGTCTGACCCGGCTCCAACACAGCTCAACGCGTGAAGGCGCGTGAGCCGCGTGCCGATACTGGGCACTAGTGAGCCGAGCCGGGCCAGGTGCATAGTAGCTTGTGTGAGGCGCGCCGCGCATTTGGTACATGCGCCAGGCTGCTGCCAGAGCGGGGAGGCACGTAGCAGCGCGTGGAGTGCACCACCGGCGTGCGGCAGTGCGTGTGGGCCTCAGGCGGCGCATCAGGTCGCTTAAAATTGAATTTTTTAATTTTTTGGGAGTCTTATATCCATAACTGTGACTTTTTGTGAGTTTTTGTGTGCCGAATCAAAGTCCGAATGGTAAGATGCGATTCTGGGTTGTGGTGTATGGTGTCCGTTGACTCATACGCTTGCTTTGGGGTCTGTACTTACGTCACAAATATCTCTCTTAATGCGTTAAGAACTGTCGTATTAAATTTTTGTAAGGAGAGTAAACTGAATGATATGATCTGTGAGATTTCATATCAGTAGATTCAGTTTATTCTCGAGAAGCAAAATCTAACGGGAATCTGAGGCACAAGATGATGGGCCCTAGGGTGGGTATCGCACCTCAGGATATACGAAATAAAGAGATTTATCGTGCATGGTAGAAAAGAATTGCCAAGTTAGGACAATTCTCATTAGTGGCATCCACTTTCCATAGTGGAAGTCTAATTGAGGTGATCTACATGGAACATCATTCTGAGTTCATTCTAGTAGATCAGATGAATAAAGTCTGTTGATTTTAAAAATCAACATACGACCTTAAGCCATCATTTAGACAGCGACACCTGAGATTTCACGAGAAAGTGATATCTTATGGTTTTATAATGATCGAGTAAGATCATTATATCTATTTGATATGTCTCTATGACTCCTTTATGAGTATGTTCTCATATGTAAGTGACATTCTGTTGGTCGGGAATAACAGAGAGTATCCAATGACCATTGTAATATGGTTATGAGGTTTTAATTCATTCTCGGATTTTGAATCCATAGGGATCACTTGAAAATTGTGTTAACTCTTTAACAAGAGTTTTACATAAGGTAAATTCTTGAGCATTTCGAGATGAGGTATGATGACCTAATATATACTCTATCGCTAAAGGTAAAAACCTGATTCTTGACATGTGTCCTAACATTTATAAAGAAATAAGGGAGATGAGCAAAATCCCTTATTCAGTGCAATGTACATTTCTAGTGTATGTGATGAGGCATACACGTGCGATATACAGTTTAATGTATGCGATGAGGCATACATGACCAGACGTTTATTTTGCGATCGATCTGGTGAGTAGGTATTAATAGAATCCTGAAAGGAATCACTGTAGAGTAGTGAAAAATGATTCTGAAATATCTCATTTGAACTGCAGACTCTCCATGTGTTACAGATGAGGTGATTTGCGTTTTTCATTGAGATTCAGATAATAACTCGAAGTAGTGATCTGAATAAACGCAAACTAACATTAGGTTTTATTTTCTTAGAGCAGTAAGAAGAGAACCTGTATATCTTTATTTACGATAGAGACTGAGCTTGTAATATACTCAATTACAGCTCATGAGAATGGTTGGCTTCAGACATTTCTGAATGACTTAGGGTCGTGACAGATAGTGGGAGGTCAGTGATAATTATTGTGATAATTAGACCGACATTATCAACAACTGAGACCCTAAGTGTTATAGTAAAATCAAACACATTGATACCGAAAACCACTTTGTGAGAAATATTATCAAAAAGGGTATTGTGACAGCTAAGTACACCTTGAGATACAACATGATAGTTGATCCCTTCAGAAAACCCATTGTGAGAGATTCATTTGTGAGATAAGAAATCATTGAGTTTAGTTTACTTTAACATTTCTCATTATGTATTGTTTTAGATACTTATTGAAATATATGACATGCATGCATTATTTGGTCACATATTTATTTCATACTCTATTTATTGTCATATATTGTGATCTTATGATAAAAAATGTGTCAGGCAGACGTGGTCGACTCTCTTACATGAGTAACCACCTCCGACTCTGAGTGAGTAGAGATGAGACGGATTCTAATTGTAAGAGATTTTGAGAGTGGTCATACTAGATTATAAGTCACCCTGATATGTGTTCAGGATGAGGTCATATGCGATATGACCGATATAGAAATACCCACATCCATGTTGCCTTTAACTAGTCAAGTTTGAGATCTCAGATATCACTTGCGATTGTGATATTGTCTCTGAGATACTCTCTCTGAAATCTTTGGGTAAAGTCTTATATGTAGACTGAGTCTCATACCTGTACAGTGTTAGAGAAATCTGACATATGCCCTTTGAGATATGGGGGAATAATACTGTGGCACGTGTTTCATACCACGTGTGATGAGACGACCATGGGACAGTGGGAGCTATTATTTGAGACGATAGTTTGATCTTGATTCCCGTTCCCACTGTGTGAGACCTGAAATCCATTAGGTGGGATCTCTTATGCCCTTATTACTTTCGGCTGTATCTAGAAGTTTTGGTTCAGTATTGCTACTTTAGTTTGTTTACCTATGGCCCGAAAAATAAATTGAAATCTAAGGGGTAGGTCTAGGAAAGCAACTGAATTGAGACTGATAGATTCGAGTTTGGGAAAAAGAATGTCAATAGACATTACATCATTATCGTGTATTCACAGGTCGACCTGTTATGTTAATCCATATTGGAATTCAAATATAATAGTAAATACATAGTTCAGCACTTGATTGGGGATAACTTTCGATGAGAAAAATGGTTCGATGGATGTAAATGTATTGAGTTCGAGGTATAGCGAGTTAACGGTGACTCCTCGATCATCCTAATAGGTGTATCGAGAAATCTTTACTTGCAGGTGTACAATCCTATATGAAAATCCAGTAATGTGATGTGATAGATCGCATGAGTATGATTTTATGACGGAGTAAAATGACTTCATGTGCAAGTGGGAGATGTTGGAATATGCCCATTAAAGGGCATTTGGGTAATTTAGGAATGGGGTAACTCCCATCATTAACCACCATATTAACCACTCAATTAAGTGGTAACTCCCCCATTAAGCAAAAGGTGCGTCTACGTGTGTGAAAATGAATACTTCTCCTTCCTGCTAACGAAAAGGTGTGGCTTTCATCTCCAATTTGAAGGAACAGTAACCAAGAGGAAAGAGGCCAAGGTTAGTGCACATTCTCTAGAGAGAGAAACACTGTAAGGGTTGGAGATTTTCGCATAAGAAAATATTCTATCGTTAAACGATTCACTGGACATGAGGTTTGAGGTGTCGTGGAATTGCGGCGGTGGTTCGATTGCGTGATCACCATCCGATCGTGCGATCCGTTCGAGAGATATCGTGATACGATGGATTTTGGAGATCTCCCTATCGAGATATTTACCCGAAAAATTTCAATCTATTTATTTTACGTTTCGACATGTACGATTAAATCCAACAGAGGTATTGGGGTTCTTGGGTCTCCGAAATTCGCCATCCTTTACTGTAAGATCACTCTTCATGTTTCATCTTTTGCATTGCTTAAAACTGCCAAACACCAAGCCTAACGAAAAGGAACGTTTCGGTTCTGCAGAAAGACTAGAATTTGGCTAGGCACCTTTGAAACGGCAGAGGACGCCGCACGAGCCTATGACGAAGTAGCAAGATTCATGAGTGGACCTAAAGCCAAGACCAACTTCACCTACATGGATGAGCACTCTCAACCATCTTCATCAACCACAAAGCTACTATCTCCTACTCTTAAAGCTAAGTTACATAAATGCCAGTTAGCCTCTCTTCAAGCATCCGAGAAGAGTATGACAAAAGAACACCAAATGGCAAGTTCTTCATCTAATGAGTCGAGCAGCGACAATGTTTCTGGTGGGCTAAATGTGAAGGTTGACAATGTTTTGCCGCGGCTGCAGACTAGTTGGGTTGAAAGTGAAGGTGAAGTAGAGAGTGACCAGAAATTTAGAGTGCTTGAAGATGGTCATATAGATCAGATGATTGAGGAACTGCCTGATGATGGGTCTATTGAGCTTTGCTCTTACGCCTAACCGTTGACTTAGTATCTCACAATCTCTACAATAATTCAAGAGCATTGCAATTTCACTCTCTTTGCTTGAGATATTTGGGTCTTAAATGGTAATTAAACTGTGAAATGGTCGCTTTAAATTGCTTGGCATTTGCATTTTGGACCGGAATGCATTAAACGATCCACTCAAATTAGCTAACAAAAATAATATACCTCTTATTTATGAGTACTAATTTCAATCTGTATAAAATTAAAATAACCTGCACTTCAAGGAAAAAAAATTAAAAAAAAAACAAAAAAAAAACAAAACCAAAACAGAAATGAAAGAAAACAAAACAAAAGGAGAGGGTCTTAACTGGCTCAACAAATATAATCTCCATGATGAACATACGGTGATATATATAGAAGATCGAATAATCCAACTCGAGCCATTTCATTGTCTTTCTGTTTTTAGAGCATCTCGTTTCATAGGCTCTATATTTGATAAAGACTTTTAATTGTAAAATATAGAAATTTAAAGCAATTAAGTGATTTAATATCGTGGAAATAGTAGAAGAAAATAACATTATTTAAAAAAAAAATTCTAATTATTATCTAGTTTGATTGAAAAAAATTCTAGTTATTAGCTAGTTTGATGTTTTAATTTTCTAGTTTTTAAAATATTATGTGTTTCATATTTTTTTAATAAATTATCGATATTTATAATTATATCAAATATTATTGGAAATAGATTTGCTCCACAGATAAATTTTTACTGACCCAAAAAAAAAATCTGTGCTAAAGCGTCTATTGGATCTTCATGGCTAGAAAGACATGCAAAATAACTGACGGAAGTGGTCTGATGGAGAAACTCCACCCTTAAGTAAGAAAAAGTAATAATAGAAGAGAGAACAGATTCAAAATAGTTTTATTTTTTTGCCTATGTTACCTCTTCATAATGTGTGTATCCCATGTCCCCTTTGTAAGTTGCCTTTTTATGATTTATATAGTACGTGTATGCATGACAGATCTCTTACATAAGGGCATAAAACTTTAATTACCTTATAGTGAGATCCTTCGACATCTTCCGAGCTTACAGGGATTGATCACCTAATGAAGAGATCGTTACAGATTTTTCGAGATTATAGTGATTGTAGTAAAAATTCTTTAAAAGATCTGAGATCATACAGAATTAAGAGAAATTCAAATTGTTATGAAAATTTTCTTTATTATCGGACGAGATTACTTCCCGAATTAAAAGAAATTTATATCACATGTAATCATGATCCTGATTTATTTGACGGAAATATTGCTCGGTAGTTGCTCAATGAAAGAACACTTTGTAGTAGCTAAGAGATTTAATCGAAAGAGTTTGACCGAGCAGTGGTCGACAGGTTTATCCAAGAGTATTCAAACGAGTAGTGGCCGAAAGGTTTAACCAAGAGTGTTCGATCGAGTATTTGCTCAGTCGTCTCGAGTGCTTATTGAGTAGTCAAGAGATTTATCTTAGAGTGTTCAATTGGGTGGTGACTGAGAGATTTAATCGAGAGTGTTTCACTGAGTATCTACTTAGTCGTCTCGAATATTTATCGAGTGATCCATGGGTTTTTTGTGGTTATTGTTTAACCGATTCAATAGTATTTGAAATTTATGATTATGAGTTGTTGGGTTTTATATTATTGAATACGATTAAATCTGAGATTGAGTTGATATAAGATATAATTGAAACCTGCTTTCTTCCTATACTAATAGTTGCTATTATGTGTTTTAGATAATTAAATAAGAAAATCCTATGAATCACCTTGCGAAGCGAAAGGTAAGGCAAAGAAGCTTCATCCGGCCGACTTTTTATCTTTTTGGCCCTTTGGAACATTGGCATTTGCAAAGGGCGCCTGGGGGTTTCGAAGACGTCCTTTTCAATGTGAATGCATCGGTGTTGGAGATATGCCTTTGATCATTTCTTTTGACAATTCTAGACGCAAAGCGAAACAACGAAGCCACCATGTCCGACAAATATTACACTTTTTTTCTAAAAGAACAAGTTGAGAGCAATGAAAGAAAAAAAAATGGTATTAAGAATTTCTTAATGCTATTATCATACTATTATCTCTCATGCACAAAAATTTTTAAGTATTAATATTTTTACATTTTCATTTTCATATTTGAAATGTTTTAAATTAATTAATATTTATATAAAAATATTTATATTTTTATACTTATATATTTTTCATATTAAATGAATGATTTATTTATTTATTTATAATTTTATTTTTATATTAATTTTTTTATGATTAATAATTATATATTTGATAATTTTAAAATTTAAATTATAAAATATAGTATTTTATTATTTTTATAAAATAATTAATATTTATATAAAATCTTTATATTTTATGTATTTATGTATTTAGTTAGGTTTTGTTTCTTTTATTTTTACAAAATGTTTTTTTTTTGTGCAACCTAGACTACTACCAACTCCCTACTCTAATATGAGAGAGAGAGAGAGAGAGAGAGAATTAGTCTAAGTCTACGAAACACAAATTTGACCCAGGGGTAAGATTAAGAGGCTCTTAGAGAAATAATTGAATTGAACATGAAAGCCCTTGTAGGTCACAGGAAAATACGGTTGCATAGAATATTAAAAAAAAATTTACTTTTATTCAATTTATTTGTATTTCATTAATAATATTTTTATGTAAAATAAAAATATAAAAGTTAAATTTCACTTCAAACAAATTTATAATTTGATTATTTCTAATCATATAAATTATATATAATCTTAATTAACTTTAATCATAACTTTCACGGCGTAGTCCCAGTTATTTACTTATTGCTCAACTGGATTTTTTTTTTTTTTTTTGTGGTATATAGGAAGACTGAAATTATGTTAATTAAATTATAGTTCATCGGCTCAACCAGACTTTCCATAGGAAAGGTTAATTTCTAATAAATATGAAATAGGTTTGAATCCATCAAGCTGAATCTCAATGTAAAGAAAAAGATTCTGAAGATTTCCTATTAACTTTTTGACCCCATACTAAAACTCAATCCGTCCAGCTAAGCTTGTCCAAAAAGTGGTATTCCTACTCTTTCTTTTTTAACATCAACATTCCTCTCCCTCCCTCTTTCTCTCTCTCTCTCTATCTGGGATCAAGAGGACTACATTGATCTTTCCCTGGAGTTCATACAAGGAGGTAAACAAAATCAACAGCTCCCTCATTGATTCATTTATAAAAAGAAACTAAGAAAACTATCTGATCCAACTAATCCTTTAAATGTGAATAACTTGAAATAAATCTATTCTTTCTATTCATCCAATGAGTCTGCTGGCGCAAAATTTGGAAAAGGGTTAAGTGACGTCAGCAAGATTCAAGAGTTCCCAGGTTTTAAGAATTCAACATCTGCATCAAATGAAATACATACTTGAATCCTTAACAACATAGTCTTTACTTTTGCTAAATGTGTATATTTAGTTTTAATAGTGTCAATTTCTTTATTTCTATTGCAAATGTTGGTGTTCGTTATCGAGCTTAGTTGAGTGCTTGTTTATTTCTTTTAGTTATTTGAATCTCGAGTTGCATGAGAATGGATAGTATAATTAATTCAACCATATAGTTTTGTAAGATAAGTTAAAGAAATCATTAAAGTTTTGTTATATCAAAATTTACCCCCATCAATTGGTTCCAATCATTCTAAATATATTCTATGTACAGATGAATACCCCCACTATGTAAACTCAAATCACTCAATTCATATACATAAGTTCTAAGTTTTATTTTATTTTTTCTCCCTCTCTCTCTCCTCTAGTATAGTCTTTAGTTTAGTTTTCTATCATAGTATCAAAGTCATGATACCCTCAATGGTCTCCTTCGTTCTCAAGGTTGTCAATACAATAGAACAAGCAATTCGACTTATTACTCCTGTTTCAACTAACAATTGTCCATATATTTGGTAACAACTGCCATTTGGTAGCAAATGCATAACGCGATATAATACTAGCAATTACAGAGTGCTCCTTTGTGTTCAGTCTTCTTAACACTTTACATTTCTACCAATAACATGTCTTTATGTTGTTTTAGCATTGTAGAGCTGACTCTCACGTTAAAAGGTGTATATTGATTTTTAGATTCTCAAAATCAGAATCCTTGATCTCAAAATTCTGAGAAATTTCAGACGAAGGATGGTAAGTTCAACACTTCAGCCCATACTTCAGAAGTAGTAATTTAGACGAATTCTAATCATCCCATGACATTTAGAGTCCTTTTACTACAACAATAAATAATAAATTGAATATTAATTTTAAATTTTGGCATTGACGGTTTAATACTAATATAAGAAAGAGGAAAAAAAAAATGAAAAGTAAAAAGTAAAATAAACAATATATTGAAACTTAATAATAATAATAATAATACATAAATTCAACTAGTTTGAATTTTTCTACATCTTTTTTTTTTTATTTAAAATCATTTTCTCAACTAAATTCTTAACACACATATCTTTACAAATAATTTACGTTCACGTTTTCAATAGTCTACCTAGATGTTTGGCTAAATCTTCTATATTTAACGTTTCACTCCTAAATATTGTATTTTTGGATGCTTGTTGTACATATCTAAACAACTTTATGTGATATTCTCTCATGATATCCACAATTGAATACACTCTCAACTTATCACATATCTTTTTATTTCTAATTTTATTTTTTCTAGTACTGCTAAATATCTATCTGAGTATTTTTAGTCATTTTATATTTTTATTATTATTTAATGGCCCAACATTCTGTTCATATAATAATGACAATCATATTATAGTTCTTTAAGACATCCTCTTTAAATCTAATGATATCGCACGATCATAAATAACTCCAAATATATTTCTCTATTTCATCCAACCCGCTTAAATCATATGATTCATATTTTCATTTATATTGTCATCATTTAAAATGATGAACTAAATGTATTTAAAACGTTTTCTCTTTGATATATCATATCCCCTTAACTTAATCATTTTTTCATCATACTACTACTAAACATATATTTCATATATTCAGTTTTTGATTGATTTAATCTAAATCATCTGCAATCTAGTGTGTCCTTCCATAACTCCAATTTAGTACTATACCCTCTCTAGTTGTCGATTAGCAATATATCATTAGCAAAAAGAATGCACCATGATATTTCATTTTAAATGTTTTTTGTTATTTCGTATATTATTATTGCAGAAGGGAGGAGACTTGATATTGAATTTTGGTGAAACCCAATGTTAATTAGAAACTCACTTAAACTCTTGCATATTCTTACATTAGTAAAAGTTCCCTCATACATATCTTTGTTGAGATAATATATCTCAAGGAAATCCTCTTTTTCATCAATGCTTGCCACAGTACGTCTCTAGGAATACAATTGTATACTTTTTCTATATCCATGAATACCATATGCAAGTATTTCTTTCATGTTCTAAATGTTTCCATCAAATGTCTGCGCAAGTAAATGGTTTTGATAGTAGATTATTCTGACATGAAACACACTTACCTCCACTCTCAATCTTTGCTCCATTACTTACTCCCACGACTTCATAGTACGACTAATAATTTTAATTTTTTTATAATTGAAACAATTTTGGATGTCACATTTATTTTTATATAGTGGTACCATTGTACTCTCTATCAACACTAAGCCATTTTATTAATTTGTCAAATTTTGTTAAAAAGATCTGTTAATATTCTTATCCCTATTTCACTTAACCACTTCCACACCTCAATATGAATGTCATCAGATTTTATGACCTTATTATTCTTCATTTTTTTTAAATGTTCCTTATTTCATATAGATGAATTTTATATTTAAAATCTCCGTTGATCTCTTCTATTGATATCATTTGTATCCCTTAACGTTAAAAATGTTATCAAAATAGTCTTTCTAATTCTTTTTAATGTTCTCATTCTTTACAAGAATATTATTGATTTGACTTTTGATACACCTAACACCATTTAGATTTTTTCCTTTCTTATCCCTTAGTTTGGCAATTTTGTAAAACTCTTTTTCTCTATCCATGGTTTCTAGTTTCTCATATAATTATTATATATATTTGATTCGTGAATACTCTTTTTCACCTTTTTTTTTTTTGTAATCATATACTTCTCAAATGCATTGTTTCCTTTCTAACTTTTAAGATTCCTAAAATATTCTCTTTTGTTTCGTTTAGCCATTTGGATTTTCTCATTCTACTATCATAACTTTTTGCCTATTAGCGCCTAACCCCTAGCGCCAAGAACCTCTACCAAATGGTTTCCAAATGATTTTCAGTAGACTATGTAGCTTCTTAAATTAATTTATCTCTAAAAATTACTAACTTTCCTCATTCAAGTTCCACCACAATTCTTGACTTCATAAATTGACAATCCTTATTTTTCTTTTTAAGCACATACACATCTAAAACTAAAATTCTATATTGAGTTTTGTGCTCTAACTTGGCGAAACCTTGTAATTCTTACAATTCATTCTATCGCTTCTCCCAGTGAGAGAGAAATCTATTTGACTAGCATTCGATCCAATCATGTATGTGACTATATGCGACTCTCTTTTCTTTTAAAAAAAAATATTTACGAGTATCAAATCAAATATTGTGACAAACTTTAAAATAGCATCCCTTGCCTTATTCCTATCACCAAAGCTAAAATTACCATGGACGAATTTAAATCCCCAAATTATTCTCACCAACATACTCATTTAGATCTTATTCAATAAATAACTCCTCTCTGCTAGGCATAGTTTGTATAAATTTATCTAGGTCTTCCCAAAGTTATTTTTTACTAATTGTATCTACTTCTATTTGAGATGCATAAACACTGATTATATTAATTATGCTTTCTCTACTAACTAGTTTGACAAATAAGATTCTATTTCTTTTTTTTTTTGATCTTTGCTATAAATATAAAAGAGTAAATATGGTAAGTATTAACTAGAATAAGCTGAAAATAGAAAGAGTAAGTATGGTAAATATTAACTTAGGATGTGCTATAAATATATAGAGTAAGTATGGTAAGCAGTGACCTAGATCCAAGATTAACACATGAGATTAGTTTAACTGCTATATATATATATGTACACATATTTATGTACTGGATCGTATAAAATAAAAACACAATAGAAATCTTTTTTATTCCAAATTAACAAGTCACGTTTATCTAAAGCCAAACCCTAACCAAAACTTTAGTTTTGGTCATTTCCTAAGTGCAATTGTTGCCCTGGTTTAGAAATCTACACTTTTCGAAACCCTTATTGACTTTGAGTGTTACTATTGTTACTATCCTAGTGAGCAGCTTGTTGTGTTGATCAAACCTATAGCTCCTTTTTAGTGTTCTTTTCCATGGCTGATGAACTAGATATGAAATCTGTGGTCTCAGAGATCATTCCTACAACACAAAAGATCACATAATACAAACTTAATAGTCAACACTATTTGGATTGGAGAAAAATTGTGAAGCTCTTTGTTTGCAGCAATGATAAGGATGGCCATCTTAATGGTAATCCACTTCCTGGTGGTGAGGCAAAGAAAACGTTATTAAGAGAGGATGCCAGATTGTTTCTACAAATTTGAAATTTCATCAACAATGAGGTAATTGATTTGGTTAATCATTGCGAATCTGTTAAAGAGTTATAGATTATTTGGCTTTTTGTAATTTATCTCATATATATAATATTTGTAAAGAGTTTTACTACCTAGAAAAATGAGAAAGATCCCTCACAAAATATTTCATGAATTTCAAAAGAGTATATGTGAAGTTGAATTCCCTACTTCCATTTAGTAAAGATACACAAACTCAACAGTTTCAAAGAGAACAGACAGTTGCCATGAGTTTTCTTCCAGGATTACCTTCTGGTATGATATTGCACATACACAACTTCTATCTAGCCAAGAAATTAATGGTCTCCAAGAAATTTTTTCTCAGTCCCTACATGCACAGGGGTCTAAACTTTCTTCAAAAAAATGTTACTAGTGCCCTTGCTAGCCGAGACTATATGGGTGGAACTAATGGAGTAGTTAATGGTGGTGGTAGGGGTGGATGGAAAAATCATGGTTTCAAAATGGGAGATCATAGCTCTGGTAAAAGTGATGCCAAACCAATTTGTTTTTATTATAGAGAGCCTAGACATGCAAAGCATACTTGTTGGAAATTACTTGGCAAGCTTCAACTTGCCAATGTTGCAACTCAGGACAATTCGACACTCATAGTTTCTAACAAGGCTATACTTATTTCTATAGATAAATATGTTAGGTTCCTTCAGCACCACTTTGAAAAACTAAGACTTAACAACCTAAAGGGGAGGAGTGAGTAGGTTGTTGGCACTTTTTGGGTTTTTATAAAATTGAGACACAAAAACAAAATGCATAGAGAGAGGGAGAAGAATGTTCGACAACTAGATTTATAGTGGTTCTATCTTATCGGTATACATCCACTTTGAAACCACACCTAGAGTTTGCAATCCACTATTTGATCCATAAATAGTACAACTGACTAAGTTTCCAAGGTTCTAGTTAAACCTTACAAGTGTTACTCCCTAAAACATTCACATTAGATTTCACGGTTCTAACAAATAGTACTGAGGATCTTGATCTTCAATAGCACTAAGGATCGGTATTTGTAAGTCCAAGGATCGGTACTTATCTTTAATGACTTTTGATAGTGGATTTCCACATTCAAATGAGTCAACTAGGCATTTGAACCTTCTTTAATGTATATACGTGCAAGCACAAGGTGGCTCAGTACATATGACATAATGCAATAGGCATATGACATGTGTCATGTGGCATTATACTTTAGGGTTGCTTAACTTTTAGACATGTGAAGTGTTATGTTCTGAGAGCATGTATATATAAGTCAACTTCTGCCTCTATGGCAATCGACTTGCCCATATTCTATATATGGGAGGATCAATCCTTAATCATCTAAGAATCGGTACTTTACCTCCATATTTCAAAATTTTCTAAATCATGATAGAGTGAGTCAACTAGGGTGAAACTACAAGGCAATTTGGCTATTTATCTGATGTGAGCATGTATGTCATGGCATAATGCAATAAGTTGTGGCATGCTAATGTTCATGCCATGCTTGTGTTGTGCAGTACCATGCCAGTGCAATGCTCTTGTCGTATTAGTGCAGTGCTTGTGCCATGTTGATACCGTGCTAGTGCCATGCCTATGCAGTGCATGCGCATTGTGATCATGGCTCGACCACCATTCATATGCAAGTTGACTAGCCTTAGACTCTAATGGGCATTTCTCATTATCGAGGCATGTATATTCAAGCATGTGCTCATTTAAATACAATAAGTACTAAGAGGTGAGTCGACTTGGTATCCCAAGCAAGTCAACTGGTGCCAAAATATATGTGTAGAGTAATGCAGTGGCATGTGCCCTACATGTGTTGTAGCATGCATTGGCCTGTGGTGTATGCGTGCCACAACCTATATCTTTTGTGCAACGCCATGTACTTAGTGAATTAGCATATATGGTGTAGCTTGTAAGAATAGGTTGACTTGATCTTCATACAGTTGACTATAATGTGTCTTATTCTCATTTTAAATGTTATAATTTGACCACTATCATTTCGAAAATTTGTTCATTATAGTTGGCTAACTACATGAGTTGACTAGGTGTTTAAGTAAGTCGACTAGTGTACTGTGTTTGATTTTACTTAGGCTTCTGTGTTCTAAGTAAGTCAACTCTCACTATGATGTAGTTAACCATGTTTTTGCTGTGAATTGTGTCACACCCCGACCTGTCCCGGGGCGGAGCATGCGACAACCGCCGTGGCACCTCGATACACGAGCACAACGTCCCCCATATTGAGATACCGTAAGGCTAATAACAATATCCAATTTAATGTATCACAAACCAAATCAATTCACAAGTCATCACAATGTGTCTAAATGCATCAATATATCAAATCAAATGAGAGTTATCATTTTCACAAGTCAATGTAAGTATAATACAGTCATCCTAGGTATATAAATACAATGGTCAACTAAATACTCTAAATATACCAATAACCTCAAATGATTACCACGAAAGAGCGAATAACCGTACCCAAACCCAGTATCTCCGAAATGCCCAACGAAATCAAAACTCTACTATCCATCAGTTCAAGACTAAACCTGTAAGATGGGAAAGTGAGGGTGAGTACCTAAAAGGGGATGGTACTCAGCAAGTGAGGGGATTGACATCGTACTATTAATATCGGTGTGAACTTGGAGTGTCAAAGTATAAGGTAATAATATCCACAGTGTGCAAACCGATCATATCATTTCAAAACCATATATCATACGAACACATCAGAAATCAAGATATGCATCCAATATTTACATCAATGTCATGAAGAGCTGCCAATGAAATATTCCCGGCAAGGGTCTATCTCGACCAGTGACGGGCGCATTTGGGGTTTTCACAATACATGTATGTAAAAACAATAGCTCTCTACCCCAATGTTGGCCGCAGACTGATTCAACAAGTCCGCAAATATCACAAGGATAATCATCAACATAGATCCGACATTTGGGGATAGCTCTGGGCAAAGTGTATCCAGACACAATAGGTGCCTCTACCAAATGTCTTTCGTAGCTACAGAATATGTTATACAGCGGGGAAATGGGAGGCACCAAGCCCAAAGTATGGAATCATCACAGGATATCCAACCCAATCACATATTCAAATCTAGGTTATATGAAACAGTGTACCAATAGATATGAAAATCATATAAATACCACATGTTATGAAAAAGTGGCACAATATCATTTGTGAAAGCGCATGGCTGCATATCAAAAAAATCAAGTAATTGGGTCACTCCAATGGTCACAAAATATGTGTAAAGCATATATGAAAATCTGAAAATTCAGTTTATCACACATTTAAAATCGTACTATAAAAAGCATTTAAAATAGGATTTTCTAATTAGTAGCATACGTCAAAGTCCCACTCACAATTTGGGGGAGGGTAATGCACTCCCCAATATTTTCACGAATCGTAAATCAAGTGCTTCCCTCGTTCAAATCAAAAAACTCTTATGAAGAAAATCAGTCCGCAGATTTTTGAACCTGCGCAGTTATGGGAAATCAGCTATAACGTTTTGCGCAAAACTCCATTCCAAGCACAATTGTGACATCTAATAGGTAACTTCATGACCTATAACTTTCATTTTATACACTTTCTCAAATTCACATCACAGAATTCCTAGAAATTCTCACTTTGTTTCAGTCGTATTCCAATTTCAGCTTCTGTCCAATTTTTGTACAGAAGCTATAATGTTTATTCTACTTATCAAAACTTAATGAAATTTTAACATGTCATTCCCAAGACATAGATCTACAATTTTCCTGTTATGAGTTTCACTCAATTATTCCGATAAAGGGGTTGAAATAAATCATAATCAGAACAGACAGTTTTCAGTTGGAAACAAAATTTTTGCCAACACACCTTTAGGAAAAAAATTATAACTTTTGATTCCCTCATATGTTTTGGCTGAATTTTAATATGGGGTTGACAAGAAAGATAGCTACAACTTTTATGTTTTGAGTTTCTCTAAAATAGAGTTGGAAATGATTCGTTTGCACACATTGATTTTATAGTCCGAAACAGAACAACTTTCTATCATGATTCAGGAAAAATGCCATAACTTTTGACACAGATATCTGATTACGGTGGTTCTTATCTCGTTGGAAAGATAAGACTTGGATTATAATTTACTTAACTAGAACATTTTCAAATTCTGACTGTAAGATATCTTAAAATAAAGGTGAATTCATGGACAGAAATAAAATCTAAAGTAAGATAGAATAGAAAATTTACCTTAATTTCTTTGCCTTCCAAAACTCAAGCAAGCTTTCCACTTAGTCCCAGCCTTTGGTCACCCTATGTATACCAAGTTAAGAGTCTCCATTTGGGTTCAAAACAAAAATATAGTATTCTAGGATGCAAAAGAAGGCCTTATCTTGTTTTCAAATGTGTTTAGAGATTTGAAGAAATTTTTCAACACATTCTTCTCCTCCTAGATTGGATCCACTCATTTTCACTCTTGGCTCTTGAAGAAATGAAGAAAGCTTACATTTTTCTTTCTTCTTCCTCTCATTCATGTCCACTTCATGGTGCAACAAATGAAGGGGTTGAAATCTTTTAATTTTTACAAACACACTTCATTCCCCAAAAGTCAAGGTTTGTACATCATCAACATATCTCAATAAATGCTTACTTTTTCATTCCATACCACACCATGCTTTGACATTAAGTGCTTGTCCAATTTGTTGTCTACCATTATATTGCATTGAAGTCCCTATCTTTTGAGAAATTGCTTGTAGGTTTTTGTTAATTACAATTTGGTCCCTAAACTTATAAAAATTATAAATTGACCTAAAAATTCTCAAAATTACATGCTAGGCCCAAAATCACATATTAGGCTCAATGGGACCAATTTTGAAATTTAATATGGTTGTCTCAACCCTGTTTGTCAAAATTGATCCGAATTAGGGTTTACGGACCAAATTTATGGACTTTTGCCGTTTTAGCCCTAAAAATAATTATTTATCAAATTTAAAAATTTTCTCACTCTCAAAATCACATCTTATTATTTATCAAATTATTTATCAAATTTCGAAATTATTCACTTATGCCTAAAAATTCGAGCAAAAATTTTCTGGGGAAATTTTGATCGGAAAAATTTGAGTAAAATTTATAAATGGATTTATGAAAAATCATCATATATAAAGATAAAATAGGATACATGAGCATACACTGAGAGTCGGTATTACATTTTCTAACCCCTTAAAACAAGTTTCGTTCTCGAAACTAAAAGAAGGCCATATAGGGGAATGGAAAACTACTCAATGAATAGAAGGAGATACTGTCCCCTCATCGTTTACTTAGGCTTCCAAGTCTCCTCCTTGACTTGGTCGCTATGTCACAAAACACGAACTAACGGGACTTCCTTGCTCCGCAGTCTTCTGATCTGTCTGTCAAGGATGGCCACGGGCTGTACAGGTAAGCTCAAATCCTCCCGTTGCTCAACTGGTGGAGGCTCCAATACATGTGAGGGATCCGGCATATACTTCATAAGTACAAAGACATGAAATACATCATGAATACGAGACAACTTCTCTGGCAGCTCCAATCTATATGCTATACTTCCGATCCTCTCAAGAATACGGAAGGGACCAACATACTTAGGGCTCAGCTTGCCCCGCTGCCTGAAACGGATCACCCCTTTCCAGGGTGAGATCCTCAAGAATACCATGTTTCTAACCTAAAACTCCAGTGGTCTCCACCTACGGTCTGCATACATCTTTTGCCGATCCTGGGCGATCCTCATCCTTTCATGGATGGTCCTCACCTTCCTCTTTGTCTCCTCAACAAGCTTGATGCTGTTGAGGCGCCTCTCACCAACCTCATCCCAACATAGAGGTGTGTGGCATCGCCTCCCATACAATGCCTCATATGGAGGCATTCCGATGCTCGCCTGGTAGTTATTATTGTATACAAACTCCACAAGTTGCAAGTGCCGATCCCAGCTACCATGAAAGTTAATCACGCATGCCCTAAGCATATCCTCTCTGACTATCCTCTCTGACTATCCTTGATGCGGTCGAATAAGGTCGGTCGCACCTCAAATCTGGCTAGCAGTGCACCTTGACTGTCGCTAGCCAAACTGACTCCCAAAGTACGGAGTCCTACCAAGCAAGAGACATATGCTCTCTCTGTTGTCTGTGATGCAGAGGAAGAGGATGACTTCCGGCTCAAGGCATCTGCCATAATGTTCGCCTTGCCTGGGTGATAGTCAATAACTAGATTATAGTCTTTTAGCAGTTCTAACCGTCGCCTCTGCCTGAGGTTCAACTCTCTCTAAGTAAATAGGTACTTCAAGCTCTTGTGGTCCGTAAAAACTCTGCAAGTCGCTCCATAAATATAATGCCACCATATCTTCAATGCGAAAACTATGGCTGCTAACTCTAAATCATGAGTCGGGTAGTTCAACTATGCTTCTTCAACTATCTCAAAGCATAAGTGATTACCCGTCCATTTTGCATCAATACACAGCCTAGCCCCTGCTAGCTGGCATCACTATAAACCATATATTCTCTGTTGCTGGTAGGGAGAGCTAAGATTGGTGCTGTCTTCAGTCGCTGTTTGAGCTCCTAAAAGCTCTCCTCACAACGATTGTCCCAAATGAACTTGACATCTTTCCGCATCAGTTTAGAGAGTGGAGCAGCGATCCGTGAAAAGCCCTCCACAAATTGCCAATAATAACCAGCCAAACCAAGGAAGCTCCAAACCTCGGTCATTGTGTGCGGCTGCTGCCATTTTAGTATGGATTCAACCTTCTGCGGATCAATGTAAATACCCTCCATAGAGACAATATGTCCAAGAAATCCGATTTGTCTCAGCTCAAATTCACACTTGGTGAACTTGGCATATAATTGCAGCTCGCGGAGAATCTGTAGAATCACCCTAAGGTGCTGCATATGCTCCTCATCGCCCCGTGAGTACACCAGGATGTCATCGATGAATACGATGACGAACCGATCCAGATATTCGTGAAAAACCGGATTCATCAGATCCATAAAGGCCGCTGGTACATTGGTCAGCCCAAACGGCATAACTAGGAACTCATAGTGCCCATATCGGGTACGGAATGTAGTCTTGGGCACATTCTTGGCCTTAATCCATAACTGATGACATCCGGATTGAAGATCGATCTTCGAGAAAACCTTCGCACCCTGAAGCTGATCAAACAAGTCATCAATCCGCGATAGTGGATATCGGTTCTTAATAATGACCTTGTTCAACTGCCGATAATCCACACAAAGCCGTAGGGTCCCGTCTTTTTTCTTTACAAACAACACTAGAGTACCCCAAAGCGAAGTGGTCGGACGGATAAAACCCTTATCCAGCAATTCCTATAGTTGGACCTTGAGCTCTCTAAGCTCTGCCGGTGTTATTCTGTTCGACGGAATAGATATGGGTGCTGTCCCTGGAGTTAGATCGGTCTCGAAATCAAACTCCCAAACTGGTAGTAGTCCAGGTAGCTCTTTAGGGAATACTTTTGGAAAATCCTATACCACTGGGACTTCCTTAAGGTTCGGCCCTTCAACAGTGGTATCTACAGTATGAGTCAGGTATGCCGTGTAGCCCCGACATATCAGTCTCCTGGCTTCCATTGCCGATATCACACAACGAGGTAACACTCGCCTCTTGTCGGAAAACTTTAAAGGTGATCTTTCTGATTTTTGAAACTGTACCTCCTTGGTGAAGAAATCAATAGAGGCTTGGTGCGTGCTCAACTAGTCCATCCCTAGGATGGCATCGAAATCAAACATATCCAAGGGAATCAAGTTTGCCTCAAGTATGGCGTCTCCAATCATGACCTCAGTCCCTCTGTAGACTGAGTCTCTAAGTAGCTGATCGCCGAGAGGAGTGATAACCAATATCTCATCATCAAGTGGTGACAAGGACTTACCCAACTAGTGGGCAAAAGTCGCTCTCACGTATGAATAATTCGACTCGGTGTCAATGAGAACACAAGGGTCGACTCCCCAAATTTTCATAACTCCTAATGTGAGAGAAGTAAAAGAGATTAATAGTAATATAGAAGAAAATAGATATCTGCTCATAGATATATCAAATTGTATATACAACCAACATAGTAAGCCTCTAAAGCTTTAACTATTGATGGCCTCAAAAGAAATGATACATAAGAAATCTCTAAACAGGAGGATTAGTAGGAGGGATACCAATAACCACGTCAGGATATGCCTACGCATCCTCTTGATTCATCGCATACACTCGGGCCTGAGCCCTCGGCCGCTGCTGCGATGATCCTGGTGCCATGCTACTCCAAGCTGCTATACGCAGAGCTATGTAGCTAGAATGAGTAGGTGCTCCCTGTTGTCCTCCTCGTGGAATGCTCGACTGAATTGAGACTGTTTGACCACCCATTCCCAGATCAGGCCACTGACTTCGTATGTGCCCTTGCTTCCCACACTGGAAACAGGTAACTGGGACTCTACATGCTCCAAATGGGTGGTACCCGCTACATCGGCGATAAAAGGGATGCCACAGAACTGTCGTCTGAATGCTGGCGCTAGGGGCTGGTGCTCTGAATCCTTGGGATTGTGATCCATACCCAAACTGTGCCTATCTCTACTGAGAAGGACCTCTGTGAAATCTTGAGGTCCTGCCATTCTTCGAGCTCTAGCCCATAGAAGACCCGAGCCTCTTCTTCCTCTGCTCCTTGCTCTCGTGCTGCCAGCCCTCGGCACGGACGATCCCCTCCGCCCGGTGTGCAGAGTCAACTATCTCTGCAAAGGAGAGACCAGGAGTAATTGTCATATACTTTCTGATAGTCAAGTTGAGGCCGTCCACAAACTTGAACCTTAGCTGCTTTGGCATCGCCAAGTTTGTAACAAACGCAGCTAGTCTCCTCAACACGGTCTTGTATTCCGTGACCAATCGTGTGCCCTGCCGTAAGTACAAGAATTCTGCCCTCTTGCGGTCTTGCTGAAACTCCAGAAAATATCTATGGTAAAACTCCCGTAGGAAATCTTCCCAACTCAGGGGCTCAGTGGCATCATCATTGATCGCCTCCCACCAAGTGAGGGCGTCGCCGTCCAGCAACCTCTCTGCTACTCTTAATCTGAACTCCTCACTCAATCCCAAATCAGTTAACACTCTGCAAGTGTGGTTGATCCAATATTTCGCTGTTGTGGGATCATCCGTCCCCGAAAACTCTTGCAGCCTAACTGCCTTGCCTTCTTTACCAGCTGGGTCAGCTCGTGAATGCGTCTCATGGTGAAGGAGGTAGTATCAGTGGGTCCTGAAATAGTGGAAGGACCAACTACTGGTGGTGGATCTGGTACAATTGGAGGTGGCATGGCCATAGGAGTCGGCGCGGCCATCGGTGCTGGTAGTGGAGGTAGCATCTGAATGCCATATGTTGTGTACAACTCAAACACCTGTCTGTAAGCGTCCAGTGGTGGTGGTGGACCTACAGTTGTAGTAGCCGATGTAGTGGGTACTGTAGGAGGAGCGTACAAAGAAGATGCGTCCTCCGGTGCACTCATGGGCTCAGTAGGACCAAAACAAGTGCTTCGCCTAGTCATCATACTTCTGTGAGGAAAAAGATACTCATCAGGCAGAAATGTAAGGATTAGGGTTAGTTATGGCATAACAGACCCCTTAAAATGAATCAACAACTAGTTTACAAACCAATGAAAATGATGTGTTAGGTTGGATACGGCCTGTATCTAATCCCCTAATATCGGATGAACTCATCTGCCTATGACCGTGTATTGAGATTTCATAACTGTAATGTAACTCTTCTCATACATTGAGGACTTTAATACCAAATATTTGGGAACATTTTCAAAATCGTTTCATAAAATAACGCTCTAACCAAGAGCCCTGATACCAACCGAGTTGCCACGCCACGACCTGCCCCCGGGTCGAGTATGCGATAACCGCCGTGACACATCGATACACGAGCACAATGTCTCGGGTATCAAGACACCGAATGTCACGCCCCGGACCAGAATCGTGAACAGCCGCCCATTGTTTTGAATGCCGGTTGTATTTTTATAAAAAATCGGGAAAAACCTCCCCATATTTCGAGGTCTCCCAAGTACAATTAATGTTATATAAATCACAACCATCCTGTAAAATAAACGAATGGTCATCCCGACCTCTCCAAAATCAACCAATCTCACAGCCAACATCCAAAATAACCCAAGGTTATAAAAATTTTCAACAACCTAGCCACAAACCTCTACTGCCATGCCCCCGTCAAAGGCATGGACAGCCGCCAGTCGCCCCTCCTGTGATTTAGAGGTGGCACCGAGTGATTTTAGAGTACACTTCTAAGACATAACGCATTCCCAAATACATATACAACGAATAAGAAGTGCCTAAATGCAATGTTATGCAATGATATGAGAGTTCCACATTTTAAATGTCCATATTTATACAGTCATCCCAAAATTACACAATGGTCGTCTATAGATCTCGTAATGCATATACATTACCAATACAAATTTTACAGGAGAAATATATAATGACTCTTCAAGTCCAAACCAGGTCTCCCAATGATATTGAGCGTCCTAAAAGCAACACTCCTTGTCAAATACTATCTTTGAAACAAGAAGGGAAATGAGGAGTGAGTACTCGAGGAAGAATACTCAATGAGTGAGTGGGTCAATGCAATCGTCTAATATGAAATGTGAAACTAGAGTGTCAAAGCATAAGTATACGAATCATATTTCAAATCATCATGCTTTCATTTCAACAATATATCATTAGCACGCATTTTCAAGTCAGATATGCATCCAAAACACTGTCACTAAAATCATAGAGCTATTAGTTGAAAATGTCCTGACAGAGATCAACCGCGACTTATGACAAGCGTACCGATGGTGTTATATGCAAGTTTATTTAATGTGCTCTCTACCCCGACGTTGGCGACGGACCTGGTCCAGGTGCTAAACTTGGAGAGAGTATCCAAATCCTCATCTTTCGGGTTTAACCTAGCTACTACCGTATCGTTAATAAAAATCATGATAACTTGTGGGATACCCAAGGCCTACGCATATCCGGATGCCACCAAAGCGTCTCTTACGGTATCATTTGTAGCTACGGAATAATACATACCAAAACTCTTAAGGCCAAATCCAAAATCATATCAAAATGTGCTGAAATTAAGTTCACAAACCAAATACAACATAACACGTAGAATCAAAACTCTCCTCAATCGAATCACCAAGAAAGCCAACCTAATCAAATCATCACGATTTTCATCAAATTTCTGACTATTTTCAGGATTTATCATTTTCCTTAAATTCGTACAAACCCTAAATTCTTCAATTTATAAATAGACACCAATGTTATCAATTTCGTTTCATTTATAAGTAAATAACCAAATCAAAATCAAGCTAATTTCAATTCTAAAATCGTTCAAAATCGAAAAGAAGTCTAAAATACATAAATTTCCTACAAGTTAGAAAAATTTTTGAAAAATCATACACTTTTCAATTATCCTCTGATTTCTTCAAATCATATGTCATTTTAATAATATCGAAACCTATTTTCATTTTCAAGTCAAAACATACTCCAAAATTTCTGCACATTTAACCACATGTTATAAACACTTAAATATAGATTTTAAGCACTTAAATATAGATTTTAAGCCACAACAACATATATATAACTTCCGATTTTAAATTCAACCTAAATTCGATAAAATTAAATTTAAGTATGGAAATAATTTCATTTCCCTTACCTAGCTTTACTCGAATCTCAAACCTAGCTTTCGTTCGCCCATCAAATTAATTTAAAACCTGTAATATTTTTAATTTTGAAACCATGTTGCGACTAAATCAATTTCTAAACACTAAACCACATCTAACACAACCATTATTTGCAGTGAAGGATTTTTGCGAGATGGTAGATGGCTTTCAAAAGAGAAAGCCGGTTGCGGGCTCGCGGACCGTCGCAGGCTCACGGGCTGGTGGGCTAGCCCACTAGTGGGCTCATGGGTTGGTGGGCTGGCGAACTTGCAGGCCGGCGTACTCATGGGCTAGGGGCTCGCGCTCGCAAGGTGGAGCGCTCATGGGATGGAGTACGCACTCGCAAGAGACTGCAATCGTGCGCTGAGGCACGCTCGCGCAAGGGAGGTCGCGCTCACGCAGGGTAGCTCGTGCAGGGGCACGCTTGTGCTCGTGCATGGACGGTCGCGTAGTCGCGCTCTGTCGAGTGCGTTGCACTGTGGCGCTCTCAGTCGTGCTGTGGCAGAGGGAGGCGTTGCAGGTTGGCGCACTCGCACTTGCGCCATGGCGGAAGCCGCTACAGTTGCGCGCTGTGGCTGAGGGAGGTGCTGCAGGCTGGCGCGCTCGCGGGAGAAGGTGAGGGAGTGTGATTCATGGCTCATGATGGAGTACAATCGAGAGGGAGGGAGATCGCGAGAGATAGGGAGAGAGTGAGCAATGGGGAGAGAGAAAAACTGAGAGGGAAGGATAGAGAGGAGAGAAAAAGAAGAAGATGGTGGTGGTGGTGGTGTGCGGTGGCTTCGGGCGAGGGAGGCATTGCCGTGGGAGAGGAAGAGGTGGGGAGAGGGGAGACGAAGAGTCGCAGAGAAAGAGATGAAGAGAGAGAGACAGATTAAGGCTTTTAGCCATAATCTGACAAAGGAGGGGAGTGCCGCGTTTCGGGCCGAAACGCGGCGTTTATACCAAAAATAAACATAATAAATTTTTTTTCTATATATATAAATATTTCAAAACCAATACACTTGTTCGGGCACTAAATGTCGGTGTTACATTTTCTAACCCCCTAAAAACAAGTTTCATTCTCAAAACTAAAAGGAAGCTAAACTATACAGAAAATAAATGGGGGTACTGTCTCCTCTAGCCTTCTCGGGCTCTCAGGTCTCTTCTTCGATCTAATCGCTGCGCCATAGCACTCGGACAAGAGATACCTCCCTGTTCCGTAGCTGCCGGATCTGCTGGTCAAGTATGGCCACCGGCTGAACAGGTAGACTAAGTCCTCTTGTACCTCTACTGGCGGAGGCTCCAAAATATGCGAAGGATCTGGGATGTACTTCCCCAACACTGATACATGGAAGACATCATAGATTCGAGATAACTCGTCTGGTACCTCTAGTCTGTATGCCACGCTCCCAACCCTATTGAGGATATGGAACGGGCCAATGTACCAGAGGCTCAACTTGCCCCGCTGCCGATATTGAATGAGTCCCTTCAAGGGAGAAATTCTCAAAAATACTATATCACCCACCTCAAATTCTAAAGGTCGGCGTCTCTGATCCACATATGCCTTTTGTCTGTCTTGGACAGCTTTCAATCTCACGCGGACCACCTTGACCTTTTCCTTAGTTTCCTCGACTAACTCAACATTGGTAAGGCATACCTCATCCCAGCACAACAGGGTGTGACACTTTCTACCATAAAGTGCCTCATTGGGTGGCATGCCGATACTGGCCTGATAACTATTATTATATGCAAACTCCACCAGCGGTAAATGCCTGTCCCAATTATCCCGAAAATCCATAACACAAGCCTGAAACAAATCCTTGAGTGTCTAAATGGTCCTCTCTGATTGACCATCTGTCTGTGGGTGATATACTATGCTAAAACTGAGCCGTGTACTCAAAGCTTCCTGCTGCTTGGGCCAAAATCGAGAAGTGAACCTCGGATCTCTATCCAAAACTATGGACATAGGAACCCTATGCAATCTGACTATTTCGTCAATATACAAACATGCCAATGTTTCTAGTGGAGAGTCGCTGCGCATCGGGATGAAATGGGCAGACTTGGTGAGTCGATCGACTACCACCCAAATGGCATCATATCTGGCCTGAGTCCGCGCAATCCCATAACAAAGTCCATAGTCACATGTTCCCACTTCCATACGGGAATGAGAAGAGGCTGTAGTAAACCCGCTAGCCTCTGATGCTCAGCCTTCACCTGTTGACAGACTAAACATCTAGCTACAAATTCCACAATATCCCTCTTCATACCTGGCTACCAATAACTGCCCCGAATAATTCGATACATTTTTGTACTACCTGGGTGCAAGGCATAGGCCGAGAAGTATGTCTCCTCTAATATGAACCTACAGAGATCCTCATTGGCGGGTATAGCCACTCTATCTTGATAAGTCAGAAGTCCATCACTACGAATTCTGAAATCATCTATATCATCTCTCTGGGCTCTCTCAATAAGAGCCTGGAGCTCAGTATCAGTGACTTGAAGCTCCCTAATACGGTCCAACAGTGTCGGTCTGACCTCAAACTTGGCTAGCAGAGTGCCCAAATCATCACAAGCCAATCTGACTCCCAAATCCCAGAGTCCTATCAAACAAATGAGGTATGCCGTATTGTTCTCCTGAGACGATGAAGCTGATTTCCGGTTCAAGGTATCAGCAACCACATTGGCTTTGCTCGGATGATAATCAATGACAAAGTCATAATCTTTGAGGAGTTCCAACCATTTCCTTTGTCTTAGGTTAAGTTCTCATTGGGTGAATAAATACTTTAGACTTTTATGATCAGTATACACTCGGTAAGTCACCCCGTACAAGTAATGACGCCATATCTTCAATGCAAAGACTATGGCCGTAAGCTTCAGATCGTGTGTTGGATAATTCACCTCATATTTCTTCAACTGTCTAGAGGCATAAGCGATCACCCGACCATTTTGTATCAAAGCACAACCCAACCACTGTCGGCTAACATCACTGTACACTGTGTACTCTAGACTACCGATAGGAAGTACCAAAATCGGAGCTGTAGTCAACTGTTGTTTGAGCTCCTGAAAACTCGCCTCACAATGGTTATCCCATACAAACTTGACACCTTTTCGCGTCAATCTACACAATGGAGCAGCTATCTAGGAAAACCTCTCAACAAATCTACGGTAATACCTTGCCAGACCAAGAAAACTCCTGATCTCAGTCACTCTCTGCGGCTGCTCCCATCTCGTAATGGCATTGACCTTCTGTGGATCGACAAAAATCCCTTCGGCAGAAACGACATACCCCAAAAATCCAACCTGTCTTAGTCAAAATTCACATTTTGTGAATTTGACATATAGCTACTTATCGCGAAGGATCTGTAAAATGGTGTGAAGATGCCGAACATGATGCTCGTCACTCTGCGAATACACTAGTATATCGTCTATGAAGATTATGATAAACTGATCTAAATAGTCGTGAAAGACTCTGTTCATCAAGTCCATGAATGCAGCGGGGGCATTAATCAGTCCAAACGGCATGACTAGAAATTCGTAGTGCCCGTATCGAGTACGGAAAGCTATCTTTGACACATCTTGACTCTTAATCCGCAACTGATGATATCCCGATCGAAGATCAATTTTTGAGAAAATTCGGGCACCTTGCAATTGATCAAACAAATCATCTATGCGAGGCAGCGGATATCTGTTCTTTACAGTCACCCGATTAAGCTACCTGTAATCCACACACAATCTCAGTGAGCCATCTTTCTTCTTTACAAACAGTACTGGAGCGCCCCAAGGGGACGGCTAGGATGGATAAATCCCTTATCCAGCAACTCTTACAGCTGGACCTTGAGCTCTCTCAGCTCAGTCGGCGCCATCCTGTATGGCGGCATAGAGATAGGGGTAGTCTCCGGAGTTAAATCGATCTCAAAGTCAAACTCCCGAACCGGTGGTAATCTGGGTAGCTTCTTGGGGAAAGCATTAGGAAAGCCCTGTACCACCGGAACATCCTCTAGTCTTGGTCCCTGAGCAGTGGTGTCTATGATGTAAGCCAGATATGCTGTACACCCGTGACGAATCATGCGTTTGGCCTCCAAAATTGAAATGACACAATGGGGTAAAACAAGCCTCTCGCCCTCAAAAATCAATACTGGCTAATCGAGTTTTCGAAACTCCACCTGCTTCTTAAAGCAGTTAACTGAAACCCGATGCATATGTAGCAAATCTATCCCCAAGATGATATCAAAATCAGTCATGGCGAGAGGGATTAGATCTACTTTCAGCACTGTATCTCCAACTTTGATGTCATATTCTCTATATACTGTGTCGCGCACAATCTGCTCACCCAGAGGAGTGATGACCAATATCTCCTCGTCCAAAGGTGAGAGCGGCCTGTCAGAATGTCGGAAAAATTGATCGCTCACATACGAATAGTTAAACCCCGTGTCAATAAGGATACGAGTATATATTCCAAAGATAGGTAGAGTACCTATCATTGAACAAAATGCACATAGATTTAGAATAATTTCAAACTTTATATATATATATATATGACAAAATAGTTAAGCCTATAAGGCTTTTACAACTTCTGTATACAAAGATATCAGAGTAGTATCATGTCGACAAAAGGGTATACAACATAAAATACCTATACGACTATCTTGATACAATGCTGACATCCCCAAAGGGAGTGGAAATACGAATTGAGATCCTATTGTACAGGATCAGAAGGAAGAGTACCCATGATGATGTCAGGGTTCGCCTGGGTGTCCTCCTGCGTCATGGCATAAACCCGGGCCTGAGCCCTAGGTTGCTGTCGTGCCTAGGTCTGTACTGTGTTACTCCTGGTGGTTACCCTGGGAGTAGAAGATGCTGGCCGAGCAAGCTGCCCTTGCTGTCCCATACGAGGAGCACTAGTGTGACTCTGTGAACTCTATCCTCCGAGTCCTAACTCAGGGCAAGAACAGGGTGAGTCGGAGCGGGCTGTCTGAACCCCTGGGAGTACTATCCCCATCCCAGATTAGAAAATCCAGATCCAAATCCGTCTCTGTGCGAACTGGATCCCCTGCCCCTCTTAGAGTTTTACTCAAAATGAGACTTCTCTTTCTTTCTCTTTTGCTTTGTGCCCTCTCTCTGCCACCTCGGCGTAGACCAAAGCCTCCGCACGGTAAGCAGAGTCTATCACCTCGATCGGTGTAAATTGTGGGGTAACAATCATATACTGCTTTATGCTGATGCTAAGACCGTCCTCGAATTTGAAGCACAAATACTGAGGTGTGGCCAGATCTGGTATGAATGCGGCAAGTCTCCGCATGTCTACCTCATACTCTGAGATAGATCTGGACCCCTGTGTAAGCCGTTTCAACTCTGACCTCATCCTGTCCTGCTGGTAGAGTGGGAAAAATTTGTGATCAAACTCCCGAAGGAAGTCGTCCCACCGTAATGGCTCTGTCTCCTCATCAGTGAGGGCCTCCCCCTTAAGAGGGCCTCTCCTTCTAATAATCGCTGTGCCACTTTCAGGCAGAGCTCCTCTCCAATACCTAGATCGGTCAAAATCCTGCGGGTGCAGTTGATCCAATGCTTGGCTGTCGTAGTATCACCAAGCCCCGTGAAATCAGTACACCCCAGTTGACGGGCCTCCTTAACCAACTGAGTCAACTCATGTACCTGTCTAAGAGTAGCCGATGTGATCTTACTCAGCTCTGACAAGATAGAAGGACCAACCACCGACGGTGGAACCTGTGCCGAAGGAACTGGCGCTGCTGTAGGTGCAGGCACCGCTGTAAGAGATGGTGGGGGCGGAATCTGGACCCCATGCGAAGCGTACCACTCGTACACCTACCGAAAGGCGTCGAGTGTGAGTACGGGAGACTCATCCTGAGTAGGTACCGGTGGTGGCACGCGAGTCGAGGAACGATCCTCCGGCTCGTCTAATTCCTTTGGTGGGGCAAAACGGGTGCTCCGTCGAGTCATCATACTTTTACAAGAGAAGAATCCTTATTAGGTATCGTTCAAAGAATAGGCATGGTTCAAGAAATTTAGACTAGTCACAACATGACTACCTTCATAAGAGAATGAAATTATTAGTTCAATAGGGAAAAATATAGCATGTTAGGTTATATACAACCGTATCTAACCCCCTAAAATAGATGAACTTATATACCTATGACCATGCACTTGGACTTCATGACTGTATGAAACTCTCATGCATTGAGGACTCCTAAATTGTACTTGGGAATGTTTTTCAAGACTCTTTTCCTACATAGCTCTCAATCGGGCTCTGATACCAATCCAGCTATCATGCTCCGGACCGGAATCGTGAACAGTCGTCCGTTATCCTGAATGCTGGCTATATTTTTACAGAAAATCGGGCAGAACCTCCCTATATTTCGGAGGTCTCCCAAGTGCAATTAATCCTGTACAAATCACAACCATCCTATAAATAAACAAATGGTCATCCTGGTCTCTCCAAAATCAACCAATCTCACAGCCAACATCAAGAATAACGCAAAGTTATAAAAATTTCCAACAACCTAACCACAGACCTCTACTGTCATGTCCCCGTCAAAGGCATGGACAGTCGCTAGTCGCCCCACCTGTGATTTAGAGGTGACACCGAGCAATACTAAAGTACACTTCTAAGACATCACACATTTCCAAATATATACACAACGAATAAAAGGTGCCTCAATGCAATGTTATGCAATGATACGAGAGTTCCACAATTTAAATGTCCATATTTATATAGTTATCCCAGAATTACACAATGGTCGTCTATAGATCTCAGAATGCATATACATTACCAATATAAATTTTGCAACAGAAATATATAATGACTCCTCAAGTCCAAACCAGGTCTCCTAAAGATATTGAGCGTCCTAAAAGCAATGCTCCTTGTCAAATACTATCTCTGAAACAAGAAGGGAAATGAGGGGTGAATACTCGGGCAAGAATACTCAGTGAGTGAGTGGTCAATGTAATCGTCTAATATGAAGTGTGAAACTGGAGTGTCAAATCATAAGTATACGAATCATATTTCAAATCATCATACTTTTCATTTCAATAATATATCATTAGCACGCATTTTCAAGTCAAATATGCATTCAAAGCACTGTCACTAAAATCATAGAGTTGCCAGCCGAAAATGTCCTGGTAGAGGTCTACCGCGACCTATGACAGGCACACCGAGGATATTATATGCAAGTTTATTTAAAGTGTTCTCTACCCCGACGTTGGAAACGGACCTCGTCCAGGTGTTAGACTTGGAGAGAGTATCCAAATCCTCCCTCTTTCGGGTTTAACCTGGTTAGTACTATGTCATTAATAAAAATCACGACAACTCATGGGATACCCTAGGCCTAGGCATATCCGGATGCCACCAAAGCGTCTCTCACGGTATCCTTCGTAGCTACGAAACAATACATACAAAAGCTTCAAGGCCAAATCCAAAATCGTATCAAAATGTACCGAAATCAGGTTCACAAACCAAATGCAACATATAGCATAAAATGACACATTATACATTTTAACCACATGGATGCATAATTTCAATATTTCCACACAGTTTTTGGACACTCTATCGTTTCACAAAAATCAATTTCAATTTCAAAACCAGTCAAAATATTTCAAGCACGCTACAAATCATTCTCATTTATCAAATATTTTAAAATAGGGTTTACTCATTAAACAAAAGAATTGAAATAAATCTCACTCACAGATTTGGGAAGGATAGCTCACTTTCCAATAAAACCACAACACGTAGAATCAAAACTCCCCTCAATCGAATCACCAAGAAAGCCAACCAAATCAAATCATCACGATTTTCATCAAATTTCTGACTATTTTCAGGGTTTATCATTTTCCTTAAGTTTGTACAAACCCTAAATTCTACAATTTATAAATATACACCAATGTCATCAATTTCGTTCCATTTATAAGTAAATAACCAAATCAAAATCAAACTAATTTCAAACCTAAAACCGTTCAAAATCGAAAACAAGTCTAAAATATATAAATTTCCTACAAGTTAGAAAAATTTTTGAAAAATCATACACTTTTCAATTCTCCTCTGATTTCTTCAAACTATATGTCATTTTAATAATATCGAAACCTATTTTCATTTTCAAGTCAAAACATACTCCAAAATTTTTGCACATTTAATCACATGGTCTAAGGACTTAAATATAGATTTTAAGCCACAACAACATATATATAATTTCCGATTCTAAATTCAACAAAATTAAATTTAAGTATGGAAATAATTTTATTTCCCTCACCTAGCTTTACTCGAATCTCAAATCTAAATTTCGTTCGCCCGTCAGATTAATTTAAAACCCGTAATATTTTCAATTTTGAAATAACGTTAGCGACTAAATCAATTTCTAAACTCTAAACCACATCTAACACAGCCGTTACTTGTAGTGAAGGATTTCTGCGATGATGGCAGATGGCTCTCAAAGGAGAAAGCCGGTTGCAGGCTCGCGGGCCATCGCGGGCTTGCTGGCTCGCGGGCTTGTGGGCTGGTCTGCTGGTGGGCTCGCGGGTTGGTGGGCTCACGGGCTTGTAGGCCGGCGCGCTCACGAGCTAGGGGCTCACGCTCGTGAGCTGGAGCGCTCGTGGGCTGGAGTGCGCACTCATGAGAGACTGCAGTCACGCGCTGAGGCACGCTTGTGCGAGCGAGGTCGTATTGGGGGGCGCGCTCGCCCAGGGTAGCCCATGCAGGGGCACACTGGCGCTCGTGCAAGGGAACACTGGTGCTCGTATAGGGGCACGCTTGTGCTCGTGCAGGGGCACGCTTGTGCTTGTGCAGGGAGGGTCACACAGTTACGCTTTGTTGAGCGCTGTCGCGCTGTGGCGCGCTCGGGGGAAGGTCGCACGCTCGCTCTTGCGCCGTGGCGGAAGGCACTGCAGTAGCATATTGTGGCGGAGGGAGGTGCTGCAGGCTGGCACGCTCGCGGGAGGAGGTGAGGAGCGCGATTCACGGCTTACGGCGAAGTGCGATCGAGAGGGAGGGAGATCGTGAGAGATAGGGAGAGAGTGAGCAACGGAGAGAGAGAGAAATTGAGAGGGAAGGATAGAGAGAGAGAGAGAGAGAGAAGAAGAAGAAGATGGTGGTGGTGGTGGTGCCTGGCGGCTTCGGGTGAGGGAGGCACTGCCGCAGGAGAGGAAGAGGTGGGGAGAGGGGAGACAAAGAGTCAGAGAGAGAGAGATGAAAAGAGAAAGACAGATTAGGGCTTTTAGCCCTAATCTCACAAAGGGGGGAGTACCGCGTTTTGGGCCGAAACACGGTGTTTCCTCCTTCATCTCTCTCTTCTTCTTTTTTTTTTAAAAGAATATATATATATATATATATTCACATCCACTATTTCGCTAGCTTGTGAATTTCATAAAAATAATGGGTTTACTGTGATTTACGAATACGACAACTTAATTTATACCAAAAATTCAATTTAAAGACCCCAAAATAAAAAATCAATATAAATAAAATTTGTTTTTCTATGTATATAAATATTTCAAAATCAATACACTTGTTCGTGTTCCGAGTGTCGGTGTTACACTGTAAGACTAATAACAACATCCAATCTAATGTATCACAGACCAAATCAATTCTCAAGTCATCACAATGTGCCTCAATGCATTAATATATCAAATCAAATGAGAGTTATCATTTTCACAAGTCAACATAAGTATAATATAGTCACCCTAGGTATATAAATACAATAGTCAACTAAATACTCAAAATATACCAATAACCTCAAATGATTACCACGGAAGAGTAGGTAACCGTACCCAAGCCCAGTGTCTCCGAAATGCCCAACGAAATCAAAGCTCTACTAGCCCTCAGTTCAAGACTAAATCTGTAATATGGAAAAGTGAGGGGTGAGTACCTAAAGGGGGATGGTACTCAGCAAATGAGGGGATTGATATCGTACTATTAATATCGGTGTGAACTTGGAGTGTCAATGCATAAGGCAATGATATCCACAGTGTACAAACCAATCGTATCATTTCAAAACCATATATCATATACACACATCAGAAATCAGGATATGCATCCAATATTTACATCATTGTCATGAAGAGTCGGCCAATGAAATATTCCCAGCAAGGGTCTACCACGACCAGCGACGGGCGCATTGGGGGTTTTCATAATGCATGTATGTAAAAGCAATAGCTTTCTACTCCAATGTTGGCCGCAGGCTGATCCAACAAACCCGTAAATATCACAAGTACAATTATCAACATAGATCCGACATTTGGGGGATAGCTCTGGCCAAAGCGTATCCGGACACAATGGGTGTCTCTGCCAAATACCCTTCGTAGCTACGGAACATTGTTATATAGCGGGGAAATGGGGGGCACCAAGCCCAAAGTGTGGAATCATCACAGGGTATCCAACCCAATCACATGTTCAAATCCAGTTTATATGAAACCGTATACCAATAGATATGAAAATCATATAAATACCACATGTTATGAAAAAGTGGCATAATATCATTTGTGAAAACGCATGGATGCATATCAAATAAGTCAAGTAATTGAAACACTCCAATGGTCACAAAATATGTGTAAAGCATATATGAAAATCCAAAAGCTCAGTTTATCACACATTTGAAATCGTGTTATAAAAAGTATTTTAAACAGGATTTTCCAATCAGTAGTAGATGTCAAAGTCCTACTCATAGTTTGGGGGAGGGTAACACACTCCCTAATATTACCACAAATCGTAAATCAAGAGCTCCCTTCGTTCAAATCAAATAACTCTTATGATAAAAATCAGTCTGCAGATTTTTAAACTTATGTAGTCATGGGAAATAAGCTATAACGTTTTGTACAAAACTCCATTTCAAGCGACATTGTGACATGTTATAGGTAACTTCATGACCTATAACTTTCATTTTATACACTTTCTCAAATTCACATCACAGAATTCCTAGAAATCCTCACTTTGTTCAGTCACATTCCAATTTTAGCTTCTGTCCAATTTTTGTGCAAAAGCTATAACTTTTATTCTACCTATCAAAACTTAATGAAATTGTAACATGTCATTCCCAAGACATATATCTACAATTTTTGTGTTTTGAGTTTCACTCAGTTATGCCGATAAAGGGGTTGAAATAAATCATGATCAGAACATACAGTTTTCAGTTGGAAACAAAATTTCTGCCAACACACCTTTAGGAAAAAAATTATAACTTTTGATTCCCTCGTGCGTTGTGGCTGAACTTTTAATATGTGGTAGACAAGAAAGATAGTTACAACTATTATGTTTTGAGGTTCTCCAAAATAGAGTTGGAAATGTTTTGTTTGTACACACTGATTTTATAGTCCGAAACAGAATAACTTTCTATCATGTTTCAGGAAATATCCCATAGCGTTTGGCACAAAAATCTGATTAAGGTGGTTCTTGTCTCGTTTGAAAGATAAGACTTGGATCTACAATTTACTTAACCATAGCATTTTAAAATTCTGACTGTAAGATATCTTAAAACAAAGATGAATTCACAAACAGAAGTAAAATCTAAAGCAAGACAGAACATAAAATTTACCTCAATTTCTTTGCCTTCCAAAACTCAAGCAAGCTTTCCACTTAGTCCTAGCCTTTGGTCACCCTATGTACACCAAGTTAAGAGTCTCTCTTTGGGTTCAAAACAAAAATATAGTATTCTAGAATGCGAAAGGAGACCTTACCTTGTTTTCAAATGTGTCTAGAGATTTGAAGAAATTTTTCCAACACAATCTTCTCCTCCTAGATTGGACCCACTCATTTTCACTCTTAGCTGTTGAAGAAATGAAGAAAGCTTCACATTTTTCTTTCTTCTTCCTCTCACTTATGTCCACTTCATGGTGCAACAAATGAAGGGGTTGAAATCTTTTAATTTTTACAAATACATTTCATTCCCCAAAAGTCAAGATTTGTACATCATCAACATATTTCAATAAATGCTTGCTTTTTTCATTCCATACCATACCATGCTTTGGCATTAAATGCTTGTCCTATTTGTTGTCTACCATCTTATTGTATTGAAATCCCTATCTTTTGAGAAATTGCTTCTAGGTTCTTATTAATTACAATTTGGTCTCTAGACTTATAAAAATTATAAATTGACCCTAAAAATTCTCAAAATTACACGCTAGGCCCAAAATCACATATTAGGCCCAATGGGACCAATTTTGAAATTTAATATGCTCGTCTCGACCCTATTTGTCAAAATCGATCCAAATTAGGGTTTATGGACAAAATTTCTAGACTTTTGCTGTTTGAACCCTAAAAATAATTATTTATCAAATTTAAAAATTTTCTCACTCTCAAAATCACATCTTATCATCATAGGACTATTTGTGGCCCATTTTGAAATTATTCACTTATACCTAAAAATTGGAGCAAAAATTTTCTGAGTGAACTTTATAGGAAAAATTTCTGTGTGAAATTTATAAATGGATTTATGAAAAATCATTGTATATAAAAATAAAATAGCATACATGAGCATACACCGAGAGTCAGTGTTACAAATTGTCTTAGTGTTTTAGATCAAGTCTAAACAAATTCTAACTTCACTTAATTCAATTTTTCATTAGTCCAACACATTCTTTTCATCATAATACACTTTAAACTCATCATTTTCTGATCATTAAAACTTATTTTGACAACCATCTCCTACTTTTTGATGATGACAAAACTTAGACTTAGGAAAAATGATTCTAAGCGTTTCTAAGAATGCATGAGGTTCCATAGGGATCATTACTCCCTTTTAATGTATGCTTCTATGCTCCCCCTCAATTTCTCCACTTAGATTTTCAATTTTTCCCTTTAATTCCTATGTTTCTTCCATATTTTCTCCTTTACATTCCTATACTTTCATTCCTATATTTCTTCCCTTTCTTGTCATCAACAAAAGTGTTAAACTAGAAGGGCAAAAAAAAAGGCCTAAACTTAAAATCAATGATCTATCAATAAAGTAATCCAAACATAAACTTCCCTAAGTCGATGTCTTGGAGTGAAGTGTATGTAATTCATGAGATGTAAATGCATTGCCAGTGCTTTTGTAGGAGTGAGAAGGGTGCAATGAGAGTTTGAGCATGTTTCTTCGAAGCAAAGACTTAGAAGCATAACTTATACCTAAGCAAGCATCACATAATCAACAAGAACATGTTTCATTACAATCAAAGCCATAACACATCCATAAAGAGTTTAGTACAACTAAAGTATCCATTAAGTATTCATTAAAACCAAAAGTTTTTAGCATAAGTAAAAAAAGAACATGAAATATGGATAAAGACAGACATCGACAGCATAAGTAGATGTCAGTAACAAAAAGTAGGAACATTAAGCAACAAGCAGAGATAGCAGGTTGAGAGCAATGCATGGGGCGAAACAACTTCCTGTACTCCTAGGTCTTGTTCATTGGATGAGTATTTATCCTCAACTAGGGTTTTTAGCTTTTTCTACTAATTTATCAACTCTTCCATGTAGTTGAGATAATTCATTTTGTATTGGTAGAAATTGATGCTTCAAATCATCTGCTTATCGTGAGACACAGGAGGTGCCGGTTTCATTATGAATTGAGTTTGAAGGTTGAGGAGGTAAGAGATAAGTGAGTTGAAGTGGATTAGGATTGGGATTTTTAAAGAGTGAGGAAGCTCCAATGACAAGATTGGATCAGGTGCTATTCCTATTTCTTTGGAGAAATTCAATCCAAACTTAAAGAGAAAGCATATGATGAGAGGAGCATAGGGTAGATTTCCTTCTTTGGTTTTTCCTATTGTTTCCATGTGGAGAGAAATTAAGAAATGGTGTTCTAAGTTCTTGCTTTGCATAAGACACTAAATACTAGGTTTTAAGCAGTGAATAACTATTTTGTAAATTAATCTTTTATGTAGATATAATGATGCCGCCTTATATTTAACTGTTTTGAGTTGGTCATTTTGGAATACTACTCTAACATCTTCTATAATATGGGTCTTTAAATACTCCTCACACTGAAAATATGGTATCCACTCTTGACTGCTTATTCTGCTGATCAGTTTTAAAGTTACAACTACTTCGGATCCTCCAACATACGTCTTAAACATACACCTATGCTTAGCATCTTGCATGATTATATCATTTTTCTTCTATCTTGTTTGTTTCCTTTATAATTTTCTATACTGTTGTAAAATATTCTTACCAGCCTTTCATAAATATTGAATGGAAAGATAAGGATAATAGGACATGTTCTTTTGATGTGTTCGCCATAAGGAGAGTTGATACTTTCTAAGAAATCCTAGTTAATCATTCTATTATGTGTAACAGTATGAGAATTAAAATGGATCTTGAGGACTTACTCTTTTCTCTTGAAGGAAAATCATTTTCGTCAAGGTGGAATGGATTCTTTGTCCTTAACATCCTTGATAGCCTTTTTGTAGATGTGGGATTTGGATTTTAGAAGATACTCATGTGTGGGAGAGTCAGCTGGTGTGTTAAAAAAAAGTGAGAGTCTATTCGTGAGTTTTATAATAGGTAAGTAAAAGTTTTAGGGTTAACTTAAAATTTTCTATTTCTACCGGTGACTGTCCAATGAGGTAGTTGACTAGGCGACTTGGGTAGTCGATTGTCTCAACTTTCTATCTAAAATTTTCAATATTGTTTTATTATGGTAGTCGATTCTTTTAACTATCAATCTTCAAGATTCCAGTGGTGAGTACCGATACTTCATCATTGAAGGATCAGTAATTGATACTATTGATGCCTTATCTTCACTAGTGTTGAAAGGTAGTCAACTTTGGGTATTCATGTAGTCGACTTGCAGTGTTTTGAACTTATGTCTATAATAGCAAATACCGATACTTCTACAATGAAGGATCAGTACTTAGCACTATTTCACCTATTTATGAATGACCTAGTTGACTCACTGTCTAGAACTAGTTGACTTCCAATGCCAGGATGAATGCTCTGCCTTATGAATGACCTATTTATGAATGACCTATCTTCACTAGTTGACTACCTATTTATATGTTGTCAACTCAATCAAATTTCTGAGCATGAAATCCTTTCATTTTTTGTTATCTCCTTGAAATCTAGTCGACCAACATTGCAAGCAGGTTGACTTGTTTGCTGAGATGTTCAACAACATGCATAGACACATACAAAATCAGTACAAAATCAATAAAAAACAATCAAGCAGTCATCAATCCTCAAAATTCATCATACCTAGTTCTTTCCTTTGGCTATAGAACCTATTTTTATCAAGAGACATGGTGAATATGTTAGCTATTTGCTTGTCTATTTCTATGTACTCAAGAATCGCATCTTCCTTCAGCATATGGTCTCTTATGAAGTGATGTTACACTTCAATATGTTAGGCTCTTCAATGATGAACAGGATTCTTAGTTAAATTAATGATACTAGTGTTATTACACCTAATCGGGATGTAATCTAAATCGAAACCGTAGTTATTTATCTAATACTTAATCCATAAAACTAGAGTACAACACCGTTTAGCAGCAATGTACTTTGCCATAGCACTTTATGTCATCACACTATTTTGCTTTCTAGAAAATCAGGACACCAACATACTCCTAAAGAATTAGCATGTGCCACTAGTGCTCTTCTTATCCACTTTGTATCCAGTAATGTCTACATCAGAATATCCATGAAGTTCAAAAGAAGATCTTCTATCATACTAGATGACTAAGCACAGGTGTCCTTAACATATCTCAATATTCTCTTTACTACAGTCATGTGAGATTCTTTGGGACCATATTGGAATCTAGCACATAAGCACACATGAAACAAAATGTCAGGCCTAGAAGCTATAAAGTATAATAGAGAACCTATCATACTTTTGTACAACTTGGAGAACACAAGCTTGCCTTCCTTATCCATGTCTATCTTCACATATATGATCATAGGTATTGCACTTCCTTTGGTGTCCCCTAAACCAAATTTCTTTACCACTCCTTGGCAAACTTGGATTGACTAATGAAGATTCCTCTCTTAGTTTGCCTTATCTCTAGTCTTAGAAAATAGTTGAGCTCTCTCATTATACTCATCTCAAACTCAGCATGTATGGCTTGAGCAAGCTCTTGGCAAAGTTTTTCATTGTTTACTCTAAAGACTATATCATCCACATAAATCTATACAGTCAATATTTCTTTGCCTTCTCTCTTAATGAACAAGATTGTATCAATCTTGCCTCTTACAAACTCATTCTCTACAAGAAAGCTGCGTAGCCTTTCATACCAAGCTCTAGGAGCTCGCTCTAGACTATACAATACTTTTGACAATTTATATACATGGTCTGGATTTTTAAGATGTTCAGACCCTGGTGGCTGCTCAACATATACTATCATTTCTATCCATTCAAGAATTCACTCTTCACATCCATATAGTATAGTCTAAAGTCCATAAAACAAGCAAATGCTAGAAACATTCTTATTGCTTCTAATCTAGCCACAAAAGCATAGGTCTCATCATAGTTTATCCCTTCTTCTTAACTATATCCCTGTGCTACTAATCTTGTCTTTTTTCTAGTGATGGTGCCTGCTTATCTAACTTATTTCTAAACACCCATTTTGTACTTATAACAGATTGGTCTTTTTGTCTCAGGAATAAATCCCAAACAATATTCCTCTCAAATTGATTAAGCTCTTCCTACATTGCTAATACCCAATTTTCATCTTCTGATGCCTCATCAATATTCTTAGGCTCTATTTGGGATATGAAAGCTACAAATTCACACTGATTTTACATTATCGATCTTGTCTGCACTCCAAAACTAGCATTACCTATAATGTTTTTAGGATTCATGGTTTTCCTAATCACAAGATGTCTGATTTCTTGCTCTTGAGGGGTAGCTTCTTCTTCCTCTGGCTTTAATTCCATCTCCAATAATTTTTTACAAGCATTTTCGTTTTCTGCACTTTAAGAAATTTTAATTAGGTCATCTAAAGCATCATCATCAAAACTCTTTTTGCTTATGTCATCATTTTCGTCAAACTTCACATAGATTGACTCCTTAACCATCATGGTCTTTGTGTTATATAAGCCTTACTAGTGGTTAAGTATCCTAAAAATATACCCGCATCACTCTTAGTATCAAATTTGCCTAAAGAACCCTTGTTGTTGTTTAGCATATGGTACTTATATTTAAATACATTGAAGTAGGCTATGTTAGGTCTTTTGCTTTTATAAAAGCTCATATAGGGTTTTCTTAAGGATAGATCTTATTTAGACTCTATTCAAGATATAATAGATTATATTAATAGCCTCTGCCTAGAAGTATTTAGGCAAGTTGTGTTCACAGAGTATTGTCCTTGTCATTTCCTCAAAAGTTCTATTCTATTCTTTCTTTCTACAACCTCATTTTGCTGGGATAACAAGCTAAGAAGTTATTATCTATGCCATACTCTTTACAAAAATTTTACATTGTTTTATTCTCAAACTCCTTCCCATGGTTGCTCTTGATACTCTTAATTAAGTACCCTTTCTTATTGCGGACTTTTCTACAAAGTATGATAAAGGTACTACTTACTTCTTCTTTCTTTGTCAGGAATAACTCCCATGTATACCTAGAATAATAATCTATGATCATAAATCTATAGTTCTTTCCCCCTAGGCTCTGAATTCTAGTAGGTTCAAACAAGTCTATGTGCAGGAGTTCTAATGGCCTACTTGTTGACATTATGTTTTTAGGCTTAAAGGATGTTCTTGTGTGCTTACCCTTCATACAAGCATCACATAGCCTATTTCTTTCAAATCTAAGTTTGGGTAGACCTTTCACTATATTTTTCCTTGCTAGTTTTGATATCATGTCCATGCTTGCATGGCTTAACTTCCTATGCCAAAGCTAGACATTGTTTTGCCTTACTGCCATGAGACATACCTCCTCTGAGAATCCTATATTATCTAAATTGATTACAAAAATAATCTCTTGTCTAAATCCTCTAAATCTAAACTCTTTGCTAGACTTATCAATCACTTTATAGCAAACAAAATCAAACAAAATAATATAATCTTTATCACACAGTTGACTGATACTAAAAAGGTTATGCTTCAAGCCTTTGACTAACAAAACATGCTTAATAAGGGATGGAGACTTACATATATTGCCAAAACCAATTATTTTTTCTTTTGAGTTGTTTACAAAGACAACATTACCTCTATATCTTTCTTACAAGTAGCTGAATCTAGTTGCATCCTCTATCATATACCGAGAGCAGCCACTATCTAGGGACCATGTGTTCTTGGCTTCTTTGGCCTTCAAGCAAGTCTATGCAAGGAACATTTTAGGTTGTTGGTACCCAAATTACTTTGAGACCAGCTTGGCTGGTCATAGCATTGTTCCTAGCTAGTTTAGGCACCCATTGCATTGTGATTTTTCTAGGTGTAGTGTTTTTAATCTAGTATGCATTGGTTATGTGCCCAATTCCATGATAATGTAAGCATTTCAGATTTTTCATTGACCTTTTATTTTTGCTTACATTTGTCATCTTTTTAAGTTTGTAGAACTCAACTTTGTGACCCGTTTTTCTAAATTCATGGCATCTAATTTTGGCTTTATTAGGTCCTGAGCTAGGCACAAAGAAGCTGTAAAACTTCTTATGAGTTTTTGATGGGTCATATCCTAGCTCGGTCTTGTCATACACTGCCCTGTGGGCATGTAGCATTAGATCTAGTTTTTCTTGTCCCTGCACAAACTTATGTAATAGAGAACTAAATCTCCGATTTGTTTTCTTTAGCTTATGTTCCCCTTATAAGGTTAATGATACATTGTAGTCCTTTTTTGTATAGACAGACATGCTTTTAAGATTTTCTAATTTAGTTTCCAGCTCCTTAGCCTTTTCTGACTCAATTTCAATCTTGATATGCAGTTCATTTTTGTTTTGCTTCAGCATGTCATTCTCTTCCTTTAACTTATGATTTTCTAAAGCTAATCTATTATTTTTTCCTTCTAGTTCAGCACTGCTTTCCTCAGTGATGCATTTTTCTTAGTTATTTTCCTAAAATCTTTAAAGGCATATAGGAGTGATTTATGTAGTTTACGTGTAGATAATTCATTTTCAAAATCTAAGGAATTTAAATTGTTAGAGTAACAAGAGTTTACTATTGAAATAAAGGACAATTAGGGTTTATGTCCTAAGGGAATGAAGTCTAAATGTATAGCTTTAATTTGGGTAGATTTTTCATTCTCATTGTAATCCCTTTAAGGTTTCTAAGTTCGGGTTGGGCCCTTCGGGCCCACCCCGGGCCAGCAAATGGGGGACCAACAGGTCCCCCAACGGCCAAAATTGGAGAGGGCACAATGCCCTCTCCTCACTCTTTTTTCTTATCTCCTTGCCCCTCTTCTTGTTCTCTATAAATAGGGCTTATATGTTTCTTTGGAAGGTATGAAAAACATGCCTTCATTGCATGTAAACTCTCTTTGATTTCTCAATTAACTTCTTAAAGTTTCTTTCTTCATTCTTAGCTTGCTATATTTAAATTTCATCATGGTATCAGAGAAGGCTTCGATACCTTCATCTTCCTGTGTTGGTAATCCTCCACCACAAATTAGTACTTCCATGTTTACTTCCATTCTCTTAAATTCATCAAATTACAATGCTTGGCAAGGCACCATCAAGAGATCCTTGAACTTCTTCAATCTTGAAAATCATATATTGGAGGCCAACCCTACATTCAAATCATAGAAGAAGCAAGATGATCAAGTGGTGGTGCTACTTCAAATGTCTCTTGACAAAACCCACAAAGCAATGGCTACTTGTATTCCAAATGCAAGGGTTTTGTGGGATCAAATGCATGCTCTATATGGGCAAGAGACCAACACCGGACGAATCTTTGAGCTCAAAAGAAAAATCTTCAAGATTCAAAAAGGAGGTAAAACTCTTCCTGAATACTTTAGGGAATATAGGGATTTTTGGAATGAGCTTAATATTCTTAGGCCTCCAACTTCTAATCTCAAGACCATTCTTCAAAGAAATGATGAAGACATGACCTTTGGTCTCCTTATGGGTCTTGGAGATGAATATGCTCCAATTTGTCTAGAAATCCTTAGAATGAAGATATTCCCTTCATGTTGAAATAAAAGAGAACTAAGTGTGGATAGCATAGGCCCCTTTTCAAGCCAAGTTTAAGCCCATCCATGAGATGTATTTGGCCCGTTCCTTATAGGTTTTTTAGTCCTCAAAAAGGGCATTGTTAAACCCCTAAAAGAAGCCCAAAATGGGCTCTAAAAAGGGCAAAACGGCTAGTTCTTTTGAACTAGCCGTTGCACTGTATAACTGCCATAAAAATGGCTGTTATACAGTGATTTTGGGGACAGAAATCTGTCCCCAATGTCCCCCAACGGCTCCCTGAGACTTTGGGGTCTTTTTCCCTCTCTTTCACAAGTAATAATCTCTATAAATAGGAGCTTGTATGAGATGTTCTATCTATGAAAAAACAATGCTCTCATTGTGCACTCTTTCTTCAAATAAAGTTCTTTAAGTTTTCATTCAATTCTAGTTGCTTGATAGCTTGAAATCTCAACACTTCATCAGAGCAGGCAATGATACCTTCCTCTGCAAGTCTTAATGACCCTCCACCACAAATTAGCACCTCAATGTTCACCTCCTTACTTCTAGATTCCATAAACTACAATGCTTGGCAAGATACCATCAAGAGGTCCCTAAACTTCTTCAACCTTGAAAATCATATCTTTGAAGAACCTCTTGATGAAGCCAATCCATTATTCAGAGTATGGAAGAAGAAAGACGATCAAGTGGTGGTGCTCCTTCAAATGTCTCTTGACAAAACTCACAAGGCTATGGTCACATGTATTCCAAACGCAAGAGCATTATGGGAGCAAATGCAATCGTTATATGGTCAAGAATCCAACACCGGAAGAATCTTTGAGCTGAAAAAGAAGATCTTCAAAATTCAAAAGGGAGGTAAATCCATACCCGAATACTTTGGGGAATATAGGGATCTATGGAATGAACTCAATCTCTTGAGGCCTCCTACTATAAATCTCAAGACCATTCTTCAAAGGAACGATGAAGATATGACCGTTGGTCTACTCATGGGTCTTGGAGATGAATATGCTCCAATTCGTCAAGAGATTCTTCGAATGAAGGTCTTTCCTTCATTTCAAGAAGTCCAATTCATGGTGCAAAGAACAGAGACTAGCTTAAGGCTTGAAGAATCTACCAAGCTTAAATCCGACTCTCAAGCCTTCCAAGCTGTCCACGAAGAGCATCCGGCCAACAACACTCAAAACTTTGCAAAAAGAGACATTTGCCCACATTGCAAGAAGTCCGGCCATAAGAAAGAAAAATGCTGGTTCCTACACCCACATTTGAGGCCGAAATATGCTAGGAAAAATCCGAAATCATCTTCAAATGCTCAACAAGTGTCTCAAGTGGCAGCACTCGAATCCAAGATGGAAGAGATGCATAAGGAATTCAAACGACTTGTTAGGCAGATTAGTCACCATTCTGGTAATTCCTTATCTTCATCTATTTCCAATTCTTGGCTCATAGATTCTGGATGTGACAATCATATGGTAAAAGATAAAAACAAAATCAACAAGTTTATTCCCTTGACCAATCATAAATTAGTTAAAGTAGCTAATGGTCATAAGTTAAAAGTTGATCACTTAGGAGAAATTGAACTATTTGGGAGAAAGACTAAAGCTTTATTTGTTCCAAAATTCAATTCAAGCTTACTTTCTATTAGCAAGATAACCAAAGAGTAAGATTGCAAAGCTATTTGTTGGAGGGAATCTTGTTGCTTCGAAAAGCAAAAATCAGCATATGGTGTCAAGATCAAGTGCGGAAGCGGAATATAGAGCCATGGCAACCGCTACAAGTGAAGTCGTGTGGTTGAAAGCCTTGATTGAAGAATTAGGGTTCATGTCCCTACTCCAATCTCCCTACATTGTGATAACCAATCAGCCATTCACATCGTCTCAAACCCGGTTTTTCATGAAAGGACAAAACACATTGAGGTGGATTGTCACTTTGTGAGGCAAAATGTTGAAGAGAAGCTCATCACTCCAAGATTCACTAAAAGCGATGATCAAATTACCGACATCCTCACCAAGCCTGGGACCGCCAATCATATACAAAGAAACCTGGTCAAGTTAGGTGTTATAGATACATACACACCTAACTTGAGGGGGAGTGTTGAAATAAAAGAGAACTAAGTGTGGATAGCATAGGCCCCTTTTCAAGCCAAGTTTAAGCCCATCCATGAGATGTATTTGGCCCGTTCCTTATAGGTTTTTTAGTCCTCCAAAAGGGTATTGTTAAACCCCTAAAAGAAGCCCAAAATAGGCTCTAAAAAGGGCAAAACGGCTAGTTCTTTTGAACTAGCCGTTGCACTGTATAACTGCCATAAAAATGGCTGTTATACAGTGATTTTGGGGACAGAAATCTGTCCCCAATGTACCCCAACGGCTCCTTGAGACTTTGGGGTCTTTTTCCCTCTCTTTCACAAGTAATAATCTCTATAAATAGGAGCTTGTATGGGATATTCTATTTATGAAAAAATAATGCTCTCATTGTGCACTCTTTCTTCAAATAAAGTTCTTTAAGTTTTCATTCAATCCTAGTTGCTTGATAGCTTGAAATCTCAACAATTTTCATTCAATCCCAGCCCGAAACCCTGCGGGCCAGGCCCATTTAGGGCATTACAAAAGATTGAAAAAGGACTCAAAGAATAACCAACTTAGGGGCATCAATTTCGAAGCTCATTTTATGACTTCTCTTTAGGGCTTCTTTAGGGAGAGTTAAAGAACCCAATTATGCTTCATTTCAACACTAGTGAGCAGCTTATTGTGCCGATCAAACTATAGCTCCTTTTTGTGCTCTTTTCTATGGCTGATGAAATAGATATGAAATCTATGGTCTCAGAAATTATTCCTACAACAAAAAAGATCACAGAACACAAACTTAATGGTCAACACTATTTGAACTAGAGGAAAATTGTGAAACTCTATCTTCATAGCATTGATATGGATGACCATCTTGATGGTAATACACCTCCTGGTGGTGAGGCAAGAAAGGATGTTAAAATTTTTCTACAAATTCGAAATTCCATCATTAATGAGGTAATTGGTTTGGTTAATAATTGTGAATCTGTTAAAGAGCTATGGATTATTTGGTTTTTTTGTATTTTGGGACTAGGAACTTATCTTAAATATATAATATTTGTAAAGAGTTTTACTATCCAGAAAAATGAGAAAGATCCCTTATAGAATATTTCATGAATTTCAAGCGAGTGTATGTTGAGTTGAATTCCCAACTTCCTTTTAGTAAAGATGTACGAACTCAAAAGTCTCAAAAAGAATAGATGCCTGTTATGAGTTTTCTTGCAGGATTGCTTCTAAGTATGATACCAGATGTACACAAATTCTATCCAGCCAAGAGATTACCAGTCTCCTTGACATTTTTTCTCAGCTACTAGGTGCAGAGAGGTCTTAACCTTCTTCAACAAGTGTTACTAGTGCCCTTGTAAGCCAAGATTCTATGAACGGAACTAATTAAGTAGTTAATGGTAGGGGTAGAGGTGGATGACAAATCATGTTTTCAGAATGGGAGATCACAACTCTAGTGGAAGTGATGACAAACCAATTCGTTTTTATTGTACAGAGCCCAGACATGCAAAGCTTACTTGTTGGAAATTGCATGGCAAGCTTCAAGTTGCCAATGTCGCAACTCAGGACAATTCGACACCACAGATTCTAACAAGACTATACTCATTTTTGTTGATGAATATGTTATGCTCCTTCAGTACCAATCATCATCTCAGTCTATGAATTCCTCCACTACAGAGCCAAGCAAACTCACTGCATGTCTTGTCTCATCGTCTTCCTAATGGGTTATTGATTCTGGAGCTTCAGATCATATGATAGGTAACACAAATAGCCTCTTATTTTTTATACCCCACGATAATCCTCGTAGCATTACTTTAGTTGATGCACAACTACATTTGTTGTAGTTTTAGGGACAGCCATCTTTACACCCTCATTACAATTATTATCTATTTTTTGTCTATCTAATTTTTCATTCAACTTGATGTCTATTAATAAAATTACTAAAACTATTCTGAATTTTGTAAATTTTTCCCTTATTACTATTTGCGTTAGGATCTTATGATCAGGAGGGTGATTGATAGAGGTATTAGTCTCGAGGCTTATATGTTCTGGATGCTAGTACTACCATAGTCTCAGCACCTATTGCATGCCCCAGCATTTAGCTCCACTTAAACTCTACTATCATCTTGGCTTCCTTCTTTGTCCACTTTGAAGAAATTATTTCCCTAACTTCAATAGTTATTTTTATTAAATTGTGAGTCATGTTAATTTGACAAACACCACATAGCATCATATTTACCTAGAGTCAATAACTAGGCTACGTCACCCTTTGAGTTAGTTCATTCATATGTTTTTGGTCCATTGCCATAGTTTATTAAGATGTTTAGGGTCCATGACTAGTTATATATGTCAAAGACTAGATTTTGATATTTTCTTACCTTTGTTGATGACTACTCCCAATCACTTGGTTATACTTAATGAAAAATCATTAAGAATTATTCTCTATATTCTGTGCTTTTTGTGCCGAAGTTAAAACTCAATCTAATGTTTTTATTCACACTTTGTGGAGTGATAATGCACAAGAATATTTTTCTGAGTCTTTTTCCTCCTATATGACACAAAATTGTATTGTCCATCAGTCATCATATGTTGACACACTAGCACAAAATGATGTTGTAAAATGAAAAAAAAAATCAGTATCATATGTTGACACGCTAGCACAAAATGATCTTGTAAAATGAAAAAAATATATATTATTAGAAGTTGCTAGAGCCCTTTTTATGCGATGAAGATTCTTAAACTTTTATGGGTGGATTCTATTTCTACACTTGTTTTTTAATCAATCCCTTACCTTTGTCACTCTTACTGGTAATATTTTGTACACTATTTTATTTCCTTCATAGGCCCTTTTTTCAATGGAACCTTGTATCTTTAGCTATACCTGCTTTGTTCATAATGTTACCCCTCAGGTGTCTAAATTAGATCACAAGTCTATAATGTGTGTTTTCATGAGTTATCCTCATCTACAAAAAGGGTATAGGTGTTATTCTCCTACTTTGGGTCGTTACTTGACTTTTGCTGATATGACATTTTTTTGCTACAGTTCCATTCTTTCTTGTCTCTTCCACTTATGCCCATGAGAGGGAGGAAATTAATATTTGATATATACACTGACCACCACCCATGAACATTCTCAACCAAAATTCACTTAAGCTTCTTTACAACCTATCCCATCTCACATTGAACAAGTTGTCTCCTACCTTCACCACCTATTACACAAGTTGTCACTTGTTGGCGTCTATTTCAAGACTCATGACCTCAATCATTTCCTTTAACAGATCTTAATCTTAACCTTTTAATTGCTCTTTATAAAGGTAAATGACACTCTTCTCGTCCTATTTGTTCTTTTATCTATTATGATCATTTGTCTCCAAGATCTAGAGTTTTTATTGCCTTTTTGGATTTAGTTTCAATCCTTAAAACCTTACATGAAGCTCTAACCCATCCTGGTTGAAGAACTACTATGGAAGAGGAAATGCGGGCTTTAGAGGATAATGGTGCTTGGGAACTAGTACATCTCGTTGTAGGTAAACAAGCTATTAGCTGTAAATGGGTGTGTATTGTCAAATTTAATCTTGATAGTTCTATGGTTTGTCTCAAATCTCATTTAGTGAAGGATATTGTCAAATGTTTCCTTGTAGTCTACTCCATAAGTTTGAGTAAAACCCTTGGCAACTAATCTTGCCTTGTATTTGTCAAGACTCCCATCACTTTTGTGTTTGATTTTGTAAACCCACTTGCACCCTATGGCTTTTTTCCCTTTTGGAAGTGATGTTATTTCCCATGTTCCATTTTTTGCTAAAGCTTCCAACTCATCCTTCATAGCTTGCACCCACTGAGGTTGGTTTTTAGCTTCTTCAAAAGATCTTGGCTCTTCATGAAGATCTATATTCCGAATGAATCTTTGATGGCTGCAAGAAGTATTAGCAATTGAATAATATTTGGAAATGGGATGAGAAGTTACTTTAGAGTTATAGAAGACTCTTTTGTTGATCCATTCAGAGGGAGGAAGCCTAAGCCTTGTTGATCTACGAAAAGGAAGAGGTGGTTCATCTATGATTTGTTCCTCTTATTCTATGGCCAGCTCTTGCTCCGAATCATCTCCCCCTTGTTCTTGAATGGTTTCTTGATCAGAATGAGATGGTGAGGGATCTTCTTGAGCCGGATCTTCATGAACATTCGGAGCTGGTTCTTGTTCAATATTCGGATGAGAGGGATGATTGATACTTGGGAGAATAATGTTCCATAGATCTTGAGCTTCTCCTTTTCCATCTTGATCTTGATCTTCTTTTCCTGAAAAATAAGATTCTCTTTCTACAAATATCACGTCCTTGGATGTGTATAGTTTTTTGGTTAGTGGATCATAACATTTATATCCTTTTTCAAATGTTGAGTATCCTAAGAATACACATTTTCTCCCCCTTTCCTCTAACTTGTTTCTGAAATTTTCAGGTACATGAACATAGCATAAGCATCCAAAGACTCTAGATGGGAGATATTAGGTTTTCTTCCTAAGAGTAGCTCTAATGGGGATTTACCTCCTAGAACTTGAGTGGGCATTAGATTAATGAGATGGGCAGCGGTTTTTATTGCCTCACTCCAAAATTTTTTAGGCACATTAGAATGAAACATCATGACCCTAGCTGTTTCTAACAAGTGCCTATTTTTCCTTTCGGCAACTTCATTTTGTTGTGGAGTGTAGACACATGATTTTTGGTGTATGATCCCCTTTTCATCTAAGAAGTTTTCAAATGCATGACTAGTATACTCCCCCCTATGGTCAGACCTAATGATTTTGATGTTGGCATTGAATTGTTTGGTGACATATCTATAATAGCTCTTAAGAGCTTCAAAAACCTCAGATTTGGTTGCCAATAGGTATATCCAAGTATATCTAGATTTGTGATCAATAAATGTCACAAAGTATTTAAAACCATTATAAGATGCTATGGGTGAGGTCCAAACATCAGAATGAACAAGTTCAAATGCATTCTCATATATAGTATTTGAAATGGGATAATACACTCTAGTTTGTTTTCCAAGAACACAAGCTTTGCAATGCCTATTTTCTACTACTAGATTTGGAAATAGACGTTTCAAAGCTAAGTCCCCAAGATGACCTAGACGAGCATGCCATAATGAATGCATTTGACTTTGGGCAGCAAAAGCTCGGTTTTCTTGATCCAAGTAGTATAGGTTGTGCCTCCTAGACCCCTTGCCAATCAAATGATTCGTTTTGAGGTCCTGAAAAACAACTTCATTAGGATCAAATGTAACTTTGCAATTTTGTTCTTTGGTTATCTTTCCAATGGATAAAACATTAGAATTAAATTTAGGCACATATAGAGCTTTAGTTTTCTTGCCAAATAACTCAATTTCACCTAGATGATCAACTCTTAGTTTCTCACCATTAGCTACCTTAACAATCCTAGAATCAGTGAGAGGAATGAGTCTTTTAATTTTGCTCTTATCTTTTACCATATGATTATCACAACCAGAATCAATAAGCCATGAATGAGATGTATTTAAGAGATTACCAGAATGCAAAGTAATCTGGCCAACGAGCTTTTTCATCTCCTTTTGCATTTCCTCCATTTTGCTTTCTAGGGCAGCAACTTGAGAAACATGTTGGACACTTGCCATTTGGTCACCTTCCCTTTTGTTGTATTTTGGCTGCAAATGGGGATGGAGATGCCAACATTTCTCCTTTCTATGACCAGGTTTCTTACAATGGGAGCAAAAATCTCTTTTGGTGAAATTTTGAGCTTTGTTGGCTGGATGCTCTTCTTGGATAGATTTGAATGCTTGAGCTTCGGTTTTGGGATTGGATGATTCTTCAAGCTTCATGCTTGTTTCAGCTCTTTGCACCATGAATTGAACTTCTTGGAATGAAGGAAAAATCTTCATTCTAAGAATTTCTTGACGTATAGGTGCATACTCTTCTCCAAGACCCATTAGAAGACCAAAGGTCATGTCTTCATCATTCCTTTGAAGGATAGTTTTGAGATTTGAGGTTGGAGGCCTCAAAACATTAAGTTCATTCCAAAGATCCCTATATTCCCCAAAATATTCAGGTAGGGTCTTTCCTCCTTTTTGAATGTAGAAGATTTTCTTTTTCAATTCGAATATTCTATCGGTGTTGGTTTCTTGAGCATAAAGAGCATGCATTTGATCCCACAAAGACTTGGCATTGGGAATACAAGTGACCATTGCTTTGTGGGTTTTGTCTAAAGACATTTGTAAGAGCACCACCACTTGATCATCTCTCTTTTTCCATGCTTTGTAAGACGGATCAGCATCATCAAGAGGGTCTTCAAATATGTGGTTTTCGAGATTGAAGAAGTTTAGAGACCTCTTGATGGTGTCTTGCCATGCATTGTAATTTGAAGCATCTAAAAGAATGGAAGTGAACATTGAGATGCTAATTTGTGGTGGTGGATCACCAAGATTAGATGAGGAAGGAATGAATGCCTGCTCTGATACCATGATGAAATTCCAAAGAAGCAAGTAAAGAGAAATGAATAAGAACTTCAAGTACTTTATTGATGTTTCAAAGAGAGCATACAAGAGGTTGAAGGCATTTTTTCATGCCTCTTAAAAGCAACTAGCTGCCCTATTTATAGAAGAACAGAAAGAGAGTTGAGAGAGGAGAAAATAAGCGGGGGAGAGAGGGCATTGCCCTCTCTATCCGTTAGACCCAACGGCTAGTAAGAACTAGCCGTTGGGCAGTCCCCAACGACTAGTTCTTTTACTAGCCGTTGGGGGCCTTTGGCCCCCAATTTTGCTGGCCCGGGCTGGGCCCCGTGGGCTAGATCCATTTAGGGCCCATTACATTGCCTCCCTTTTTACTTTACATTTGGGTCTTGTTCTAAGAGCACAAAGTTTACTGGATTGGGACAACCATATGCCCTAATTGTGCTTTATTTCAACAGTTAGAAGTCAAAAATGCTATTCTTTATGGTGACTTATGAGAGGAGGTGTTTATGGAGCAACCGCTTGGGTTTGTTGGGGGAGCTAGACATGTGTGCAAACTTTGGAAGTCTTTGTACAGGCAAAAACAAAGTCCTTGTGCGTAGTTTGGACATTTCAATGAAGTGGTTCAGGAATTTGGTTTAAAAAAAGTTGGTTGTGATCACACTATTTTCCATCAATTATCTAATAATGGTTTTGTGTTGTTGATTATGTATATTGACGATCTTGTGATTTTAAGTGAGACAATAATAACACTTAGCTCTCAAGTCCTTTCTTCAATCACGATGTAAGACAAAGGATTTGGGTATGTTGAAATTTTTTTTTGGATATTAAAGTTACCATATCTAAGAAAGGTATTTACTTTCGAAGTATGTTCTTGACTTATTGAAATAGACCAGAAAACATAGAGCAAAGTTACCATATATAGAGAAGTGTTTGCAAATACCAAAAGGTACTGAAGATTAGTTGGAAATTGAATTATCTTATAGTAACTCATCCTAACATCGCATATCCAGTTAGCATTGTGAATCAATTCATGTCTCTCTATGAGTTACCCATTGGACAGCTTTAGAATAGATTCAATGTTATCTGAGATTGGTCTTAGAACCTTACTTCCTATGAAGTTATGGTGTGACAATCAAGCCACACTTCATATTGCATCAAATCTAGTATTTCATAAGAGGACTATCAGAATTGACTATCATTTCATTTGAGAAAAAAATTCAACAAATGTCTAATCATCACCAGTCATGTTAGATATGGAAAACACTAGTTGATATTTTTACTATAGTAGTAGGGGGACCTGAGATTGGTTATATTTGTATGGCATGATTAATATCCATGCTCTAATGTGAGAAGCAGTGTTATAAATATAGAAAGAGTAAGTATGATAAGCATTAGCCTTGGATGTGCTGAATATAGAAAGAGTAAGTATGGTAAGTATTGATCTAGATCCGAGATTAGTGTAACATGTATATATATGTATCTGCTAGATCCCATGGAATAATAACATAGTAGAAATCTTTTTTTTTCTTCCAAATTTACAATCTCTACTACAATCGATGATCAGTCTTTATGTGGGTCAAATGATAATCAACCAAGATAGGAAAGTTAAGTCTAGAAAGATTGATCAAATGATTCATCATGAGAAGTTGGAGAACTATAATTAAGCATGATTTGCCTTTTCCTTTTGTTGAATATGATAAAATCAAGGATTGAGTTCATTAACTAAATCCAAATGCAAGTATGCCTTTTAGGAATATTTTAGTGTCTAATGTTGATTGAGTTCATAAGAGGGGGAAGGATAAGATTAGACTTTCTTTGACTTCTACTCTTAATAGGTGTTGCCTAACTTTTACTTGTTGGACAATAGACAATCCTGAAGGTTATTGTATTTGATTGCCATTACAAAAAAGACTTTTCCTAACATATTTTTCCTAGTGTTTAACCTTTTCCTTGCTACTACTTTTCTTTCCTTGATGTTTATTTGAGGAAACATCAGCAAAAAAGGCAATATTTAGTTGTCAAACCATCAAGAAAAGTCATTCACGTACAAAATTGGATGGTAGCGGGAATTTTTGCCTACGTTTTGGCACAAAACGTTAACAAAAACTCTTTATATTGCCAACCTTTCTCTAAAATGTTGGGAAAGGTAGAGAGAAATGGTATAAAGAGAGATAGTAAAGAAAGACATTTTAGAGAGAGAGAGTGATGCCAACATTTTCACTTAAGAACGTCAAGAAAGGGCACAGAGAGAGGGAGATAAAAAGAGAATAAAGAGAGATATGTTTCACTTAAAAATGTCAGTGTTTTACTTTTTGCCAATGTTTTGAGGGCCAAATGTAGGGAACGTTCTCTCAAAATCCACAAACCCTCTCTTTTTTCCTATGTTCTCTCTTTTATTTTTTCTCTCTATTCTCTTCTTTGGCTGCTACTGCTACTCCTCCCATACCAATCGTAGTTGTTGCTGCCCTATTGTTGAAGAAAGCCACTGGAGGTTGCTCTCTCTCCTCACCATATATTTCATTCTTCTCACTACTCTCTTTTCATGGCCATGTTTGACTTCCACATGTTAGTTCCTCTCTTTTGTGCAGGTATGAATGCGTTTATAGTTTGATTTGTATCTTAATAAATGTATTTTGGTATAGAGAGATGATTAGGGAAAATTAGGGTAAGATTATAACATATTTAGGGTAAAATTAGGATGAAATTAGACCAAATTATGATTAATTTGGGGTAAAATAAATTTATAATACGGTAAAATTAGGCAAAATAAGGGTACAATTGTTGAAAAGATGAATTAATCAACCTATCATCACATTCTAAAAAAGGCCTTCCCAAGAGTTCATCAAGTTCTTCTCAAGGATGGAGCCTTAATTTGGGCTGACCCACAGATCGGGCCCGGCCCGGGCCAGCAAAAGGGCCCGTTTTGGCCCAGCAAAGGGCCCAATTGGGCCCCAACGGCTAGGCAAACCTAGCCGTTGGAAGCTGTCCAACGGCTAGTAATTCTAGCCGTTGGAGACAGCCTCCAACGGCTAGTAGAGAGGGGTCTTAACCCCTCTCTTGTTCTCTCTTTTTGCTCTCTAATTCTCTCCCTCATCTTCTTCTATAAATAGGCTTTTATGTATTCAAGCAAAGACATGAACAAAAATTCAAAGCTATGAATGTTATTTGCTTTCTATTTCAATAAAATTCAGAGTTATATTTCAAGATCTCTTGAGTTCTTTCTTTGATCTTTCAACATGGTATCAGAGCAAACGATCCCATCCTCTTCAAGGTTGGGTGACCCTCCTCCTTCCATAAACTTTTCCCAAATACAAAGTATATCCTCTATCCAATTGAAAGGGGGGAATTACTATCAATGGGCAAATGTAATGAAGAGGGCACTCAACCTTCACAACCTAGAGAGTCATGTTCTTGATGATCCACTTGAAGAAACAGATCCATCCTTTCGAGAATGGAAGAAAAGGGATGATCATGTTTTATTCTTCTCCTTAACTCTCTAGATGAAACTCACAAAGCAATGGTGTCATCCGCCCCAAATGCAAAAACTTTGTGGGATGAAATGTTCTCTCTCTATGGCTTGGAATCCAACCTTGGGAGAATCTTTGAGCTTAAGAGACAAATTGCTTCCATAAAAAAGGAAGGTAAATCTCTTCCTCAATACTTTGGGGAGTATTCAGATGCTTGGAATGAGCTGATTACTTTACGGCCAGATTCCATAGATCTCAAGGTCATTCGAAAAAGAAGAGAAAAAGATAAAATATTTGGTCTTCTCATGGGTCTAGATGATTCATATTCTCATCTAAGGCAAGAAATTTTTCGAATGAAGGACTTTCCATCATTTGGGGAAGTCCAAAATATGATTCAAATGGCAGAAGTGAGCATTAGATTGGAAGAAAGCTCTAAGCAAAAATTGGAAGCTCAAGCATTCATTGCCTCTACAAATGAAGTAGTTGCTGCCAAAGTGAATCAAACTCAAAGGAGAAATGAGATATGTTCTCATTGTAAGAAAAGAGGCCATTCAAAGGATAAATGCTGGCTCTTGCATCCCCAACTAAAGCCCAAAGTATTCAGGCAAAGGGACCAGCAAGGAGCTCCAAACGGATTTGGTTCAGGATAGCAAGCTGCTACCCAATTCGTAAAGGTTCAAGCACCATCCTTGGCTGACTTTGCTGCACTCCAAACTCAACTAAATGAGGTTGCACAAAAGCTTCAACAAATAGCTCCTTCATCCGGTAAAAATCAAGAATCTTTCTCATATTTAAATTCTGAAAATTTTCTCATTGATTCGGGAACCGAATGTCATATAGTTAAGGATAGAGCAAAAATAAAGAGATTTGAAAACCTTCCAAACCATATGACTATTCGAGTTGCAAATGGACAAGATTTGAGAGTAAATCAAGTTGGGGAAGTTGACATTTTTGGAAAACCAACCAAGGCTTTATATGTCCCCAAAGTTACCTCAAACCTACTGTCCATTAGCAAGATCACCAAGGATCAAAAGTGTAGAGTTGTTTTTGACCCCAATAATGTCTCTTTTCAGGACCTCAAGTCGAATCAATTGATTGGCAAGGGTTCTAGAAGAGGAGGACTTTATTAGATCAAGAACAAAATGCACACGTAGCTCATGTTAAGGAGGATCAATCTCTTTGGCATAGACGTTTAGGACATCCTAGTGATCGAGCTTTAAAACGTTTATTCCCAACTTTAAATTTTGATAATAGACATTGTAAAGCTTGTATTTTGGCAAAGGAAACCCGAACAATGTATCCTATTTCAGAAACAATATATGAAAATCCTTTTGATTTAGTTCATTCCGATGTTTGGACTTCACCCATCATGTCCCACTTAGGTTACAAATACTTCATTACTTTCATTGATCACAAAACAAGAAACACATGGGTGTATCTTCTAAATACCAAAGACCAAGCTCTTGAAGCACTCAAGAGCTATGTGAAGTATGTAACCAAACTATATAATGTCAATATAAAAGTCCTAAGGTCAGATCATGGTGGTGAGTTTACAAGTCTTAATTTCGAAAATTACCTTAAGGACAATAGCATTATACACCAAATGTCATGTGTTTACACACCCCAACAAAATGGGGTAGCGGAAAGGAAGAATAGACACATACTTGAAATATCTAGAGCTATGATGTTCTATGCAAACATGCCTAAGAAATTTTGGTGTGATACGGTTAAAACCGCGGTACATGTGATCAATCTTATGCCCACCGAAGTTTTAAAAGGGCAATCTCCCCTTGAGGTTCTCCTAGGAAGGAAACCAAATATTTCCCACCTTAGGATATTTGGTTGCACATGTTACATTCACATTCCTACGCACCTAAGGAATAAACTAGAATATAGAGGGAAAAAGTGTATATTTCTTGGATATGCACCCTTTGAAAAAGGCTATAGGTGCTATGATCCTACCACTAACCAAACATACACATCAAAAGATGTGATATTTTTAGAAAGTGAGTTCTATTTCGCAGGAAATGAAGAAATAAAGGAAGCTCCAAAGATTGAAATTCCTCCTAGCACTTGGGACTTCCTCATATCGCCTTCTCAAGAAGCTGAACAAACCGAAGGAAACTCCACCTCTGAAACAAGCCATAACTCTCAAGATGATAATTTAGAAGCTTTAGAGGCTGAACAACCAATTGTTTCAGGGGAAGAAAGTGATACAAATGAGGGGAATACAAACGAGGAGGAATCTCTTGAAATCGAGGAGGAACCGGATGAACCACCACCTTAACTAAGAAGATCAACCAGGCTTAGACTTCCTCCATCCGAATGGGTCAATCGAAGGGTATTCTATAACTCTAAGGTAACCTCCCATCCTATTTATGATTATTATACCACCTCACATGTTTCCTTGGACCACCAAGCTTTCTTGAGTAATCTAGATAAAGAAGTGGAACCAACGTCATTTGAGGAGGCATCAAAGGATCCAAGATGGAGAAAAGCAATGGAGGAGGAACTAAAAACTCTATCAAAGAATGGGACATGGGAAATCACTTCACTACCGAAAGGGAAGAAAGTCGTAGGATGTAAATAGATATACAAAATCAAGCACAAAAGCGATGGATCAATTGAGCGATTCAAAGCAAGACTAGTAGCCAAATGGTATACTCAAGCATATGGGATTGATTATAAGGAGACCTATGCTCCAGTTGCAAAAATGAATACTATTAGAGTCCTCTTATCCCTTGCGGTGAATCACGGTTGGAGCCTATTTCAAATGGATGTAGCAAATGCTTTTCTCCAAGGAGATCTAGAAGAAGAAGTCTACATGCAAATACCAATGGGTCTTCAATCTCAAGGAGGAAATGCATGCAAACTTCATAAGGCAATTTATGGTCTCAAACAATCTCCAAGAGTTTGGTATGCAAAGTTAAGTCATACTTTCCTTAGTCATGGATTTCATAAATGCAATAGTGATTCATCTCTCTTTATTAGAAAAATTAATGATTATATCACAATAGCACTAGTTTATGTAGATGACATTATCATCATAGGTAGTGATTTGCATCAAATACACCTAGTTAGAAATTTTTTAAAGTCCAGATTTGAAATTAAAGATCTAGGAAAACTAAAGTATTTTCTAGGAATTGAGTTAGCCTATTGTCCCAATGGGCTAATTCTCTCCCAAAGAAAATATGCTCTTGACCTTTTACAGGAAACAGGAAAGCTTGGAGCAAGACCAGTTTGCAGTCCAGTTTCCTCTTCCGGTCCTTTAGCCGATGATAATGATCCTCTAGAAGACATTGAAAGATATCAAAGGTTGGTTGGGAGACTTATCTACCTTACCATCACACGGCCAGACATAGCATATGTCGTTAGCTATGTAAATCAATTCATGCACTCTCCAACAAAAAGCCATTGGAGAGCAGTTGAAAGGATCCTTCATTATATCAAAGGATCCCCGGGGCTAGGCATTTGGATGAAGAACAATGGAAGTTCAAACATTGAAGGGTATTGTGACGCTGATTGGGCAGGTGACTCCACCGATAGAAAGTCTACCACTGGATATTGCATGTTTGTAGGAGGCAACTTGGTAGATTGGAGAGCAAAAAACAGCGGGTTGTGTCTAGATCAAGTGCAGAGGCCGAGTATAGGGCCATGGCAGCTAGTGCAAGCGAGATAGTATGGTTAAAGGCTTTAGTAGAAGAACTAGGATTCACAGTCTCCACTCCAATCAAGCTCCATTGTGACAATCAATCAGCAATTCACATTGCCACTAATCCGGTCTTCCATGAACGCACCAAGCACATAGAAGTTGATTGTCATTTTATTCGTCAAAAGGTAGAAGAAAAACTCATTGTGACTCCTCATATCAAAGGAGAAGATCAGCTAGCGGATATCTTCACAAAGGGAGGAACAGCAGCTCACCTACAAGAAATGATGGGTAAGTTGGGTACTATAAATATCTACGCACCCAACTTGAGGGGGAATGTTGAAAAGAGGAATTAATCAACCTATCATCACATTTCTAAAAAAGGGCCTTCCCAAGAGTTCAATAAGTTCTTCTCAAGGATGGAGCCTTAATTTGGGCTGGCCCGCAGAATTCGGGCTGGGCCCGAAGGGTCCAACCCGGGCCAGCAAAAGGGCCCGTTTTGGCCCAACAAAGGGGGCCCAATTGGGCCCCAACGGCTAGTAATTCTAGCCGTTGGAGACAGCCTCCAACGGCTAGTAGAGAGGGGTCTTAACCCCTCTCTTGTTCTCTCTTTTTGCTCTCTAATTCTCTCCCTCATCTTCTTCTATAAATAGGCTTCTATGTATTCAAGCAAAGGTATGAACAAAAGTTCAAAGCTATGAATGTTATTTGCTTTCTATTTCAATAAAATTCAGAGTTATATTTCAAGATCTCTTGAGTTCTTTTTTTGATCTTTCAACAATTTTCAGGTATATTTTTCCAAGATAAATTCCTAACTATTGGATTTTTATGTCACACAAGAGTTTTCTCCACAAACACTCTCTCTCTCTCTCTCTCTTACGGTTTTGACTTCTCTTACACACAAGCACACTCTTTCTCAACTTCCACAAGTTAAGCCTAATTAAATGCTTCGTTAATGTTTGTCTCCCAACAACCCAATCAAATCGCTCACATTGATTCATCAAATTTCAAACAAATCCTAGCCTTCCACCTCATTGGCACACTTCCCTTGGTCGTTTATTGTCTCAAACCCCCTTTTTCTAAATTACATAAAATGTTCTTCTTAGATTTGCATGAAAATTTCTATCTCGATTTTCGTGTAACGCATGACGGTGTCAAATTCAACCCAAAATTTGAGAAATTTAAATTTACCCATTTGGTTCAGTTTTCACACTAAATCAAATAGAGTTGGTCTCGCATTAATCTGAGATCGTTTGATAGCCCAAACATCTCTCGAAGTGAATAAAATTCTCAATCGGTCAAAATTTGAACTTGACCTCGAAATATACAAAATCACACTAAGAACTCCGTTTTACACGTAGATTTCAAAAATATAGGTTTTGGGTGGAAACGGGACCGTTTGCTGGAACAAATTTCAATTCTGTCAAAAATTAGGGTTTCTCGGGTGAAAAATGTTAGAGTACCGAACATTTTTATGCTATGACTTAAATTTCAGTTTCGCTCCCTGACCCTTCACTTTTAAAGTGAATTTAGCCTTTATATTTCCAACGATATCAAATTTGCACGTGTGGTTGTCATTTTGGCACAATAGGGTTAATTTCCCTTCATTTGTTTGAAATATATGTGAAAAGAATGATTTATGATAAATTGAGCATTTTACATGATTTCCTATGATATGTGGTATTATTAAGAACTTTAATACTTCATTTTTCACCGACTCATTGAACACATGATATATACCCTCTCACTCACTGGGTATATTTCTTGACACTCACCCCTCATTTCCTGTTGTGTATAGAGATAGCTATAGTGGGACGCATTGAGCGCACGAGACTTTTGATTGGAGATCGAGACTATTGATTAGGTACTCAATATGATATTGGGAAGGATTTGTCAATAAAAGTGTATATTAGTTTATTGAGGTTGTAAATAGACCATTGTGTATAAAAAAGAGATGATTGTATGGAAATTTTTGTATATCTTATTGAAACTCTCAATTCTATTTTACTGCATTGGCGCATGAAATATACTATTGTGTAAGTTTTATTTTGGGAAACGTGTCATGTTTAGAAGTGTCGTTTAGGTTCGTTCGGTACCATCTCTAAATCACAGTAGGGGTAATTGGCAACTGTCCATACCTATGATGGGAGTATGGCAGTAGAGGTCTGTGGTTAAAACTGATAATATTTTGTGATAGCCTTACGTTATTCTAGTTTGTATGGTGTAGATTGTTTGGTATTATATGAATGTGGTTGAATTATTATGAGGCCGTGTTGGCCTATTTATTCAAGTGGTTGGATGATTATTTGATATACAAGTTGATTTGTATATGAGAGACCTTCAAAATATGGGGAGGTTCTGTCATTTTTTTTTATATAGTCAGTACCCAGAGCAACGAGCGGCTGCTTATGATTCCGATTCGGGACGTGACATAGGGTGAGTTGACTTTGCTATCCTACTATCTAAATTCAATTTGCCTGTAACATACGGTGAATTAATTTGATTTCTTATCGAGTCAACTTTTTTAACATTCTGTCTATATTTAAAGTTGATTCAAAAATTAGCAAGTTAACTTGTCTTATAGATGAGTTAACTTTTGCAAGTATGTGATTAAGCTATCTGTCTTTGACATTTTTAAATTAGTTTTAATTTAATGCAAATTAATCTTTTATTCATCTAATCTATTATGTTCATCATTTAGTTTAAGTTTATTTACTTTTACTTATCACAAAAATTTATTTTACCAACAAAGAGAAGGAGAAAGAAAAAAAGATTTATATAAATCGTCATACGACGGTCCTGACAACAATTATCTAGGAGTTAAATTGACATCACAAGTGAAAGAAAAAGTACCATACTAATATGGAATCATGTTGCTATTCAAACTCTTAAAATCAAATATAATTTTCAAAATATTCGAAATAAGAATTAATTTATTTTTAAATTCAATAATTAGGATTTCTCTTAATTTTCATTCAAACTCATTAAAGTCACAAGTGAAAATAAAGAACAGTAATATATCTTTCGTAGGGAGAACCAATTAACAAAAAAGAAAAAAGAGAAATTTCAATTCATAAAAAAAAACCACAGAGTCAGCCCCAAACTTGGACCACGAGCCATGATTTGTGAGAGCAATAAGCAAAACCACTGGCCAAAAAACAACCTTCCAAGAAAAATCAAAAGCCAATCAAAGACGAGAACTTTCGGTTTTGGCGATCCTTCCGACTTGTGTACGCGCGTCTATATAAACTGCAAAGCTTAACAGAGCTCACCTTCCTCCCGACCAGAACAGGAGACTCCCAAAAGATCACGAAAAGCTTTCTTTTCTCTCTCTTCGTCTTTGTAGAGAGACGGATTGGCGCTGCGAACATCAATTCGAGCGACGAAAATTCGGTCGGTCGCTCGAGGGTTTGTGCAACTTCTGATTCTCCTGTGGACTACAATTCTCCAGTTCCTCAGGATGCGTCGCTCTTCTACTCGCAAATCCGGTCAGACAACTTCCTCTCCCGCCGTCGCTTCCTCCGCAGCCGATCTCTTTCGTTCCGGTAAACTCCTTTTGATTCAATTTTGCCCAATTGATTAATTCTGTTGTGTTTGAGATTGTTATCATAATTATAATTATTTGGTTGGTGTCTGATTTGATTGGTTAATTTTATTTTTGATTAGGTGTAATTGAGATTTTTTCGGGGTGATACATGAATGAGTGATCATTGTGATTTTGAGGACCCAATTTAAACCCTAAGTTTGGCTGTAAATCTAGACAATTTTTAGTAATGATATGTTTTTGGCTTTTTGAGAATCCCTTGGTGTTTCCGATTCTCAGAAACTGAGATTTCTTATCTGTAAACTAATGATCAAAGCCTTAGTGTTGTTTTCAAGAATATGAATCATCCCACGAAGACCCAAAATATCACCGGCTGTATTGACAAAATCAAAGTAGCATGGCTTTATTGGTCTTTGAAAAGCACGTGATAGAATCTCTTTACTTCATAGCGGCAATAAAATGATGCCATATTAGATTTTGTGTTTTACTTGTTGACTTTTTGGTCGCAGTAGTGTTTTTGCTTAAATATATGATGTTTAGTGTGGAGCCCTAAGTTTCAAAAATGCTAAAATTCAATAAAAAGAAAAGGCACAAATAGCATTTTGAGATTTAAAATTCATTTTTTTTCATGCTACCATGTATGTAATTGTCTCTTTTTTTCCTGAAATCCCAATTAAGATGCCAGATATGACAAAATTTAGAGCTCTAGAAAGGTAGGAATCTTAGATGAGAAAATTTTGTATGCAAAAAGTTTTATGACATGGAAAAGCCACACAATAGACAATGTGAAAATTTCATTTTAAACAAGTAAGAACAGATAAAACCCAAAATCTATGTGGTTTAGCCAAACATGTCTACTAGACTGATAGTGCTTCATCATCATTTAAGATCAGACTCTTAAAATCTAATCAACCCTCATACTTTGCAACCCAAACGCACATGTAAAACTCACACAAAAATATCTTTCTCATGCAATTTTGGAATCACATAAGTCTGTGTTGTTCCCACATTCCAAAGAGTACAGACGTACTGGCCAACAGAACACAACTGGCCTTCTCAAACGCAATAATTAATACAGTACCACATGGCTAATGTAAATTTTACATGTTAATGACATGAAACAACTTGATCAATTTTATACCGTATCCTTTGCTGCACTCTAAAGTCTAATCCTTATCTAATTTTATTTTTTTAATCTTGGATGGAAAACAGAATCTTGAATAACAAGGCACCGAAGCATTGCCAGAATGAATCATTGCTAGAATCAGATATCCAAAAAATAAAGTAGAATCATCTAAGATGACAAAGACTTTAACAACAAGCACAAAGATGAATTCTGGAATGAGATACCCTCAAAAATTCAGGTTTCCCCACCCTCCTAAAATGATTCTCCTGTTCTTTTTTCCCTTTTCATCGAATATATATCTATATATCTATATATGTATCAGTGAAAGGAATTTGACAATTAGCTTCGTTTTCATGATATATCTCCTTATGTCTGTCCACACTGACATTGTGTACATACTCCATGGGCAACCAGTGGATATGGGGAAAACATAGAATTAGACAATAAATTACTCTAGTCACAGTGATGAAGGAGGTGATCTATTGACTGTGCTGCTGCAATCTACGAAGGGGACATTTGCTCACCTCAAAAGTTCTTTTCCTTTGCAGACTTCAACCCTAAGCAGCTTCACAGGCAAGGAAAGGATCCTCTGTTGGTGCACAAGACTTCCAAATGCCTTTCCATGTGAAGAAAGATTTAGTCTCCCTCTCCTTGTGGCCACTTAGCCTCTTGTAGAACTCCTTTAGAACTACCTTTCTTCGTCTTGAAAACTTCCAAATCACTTGTTCCTCACCTCTGATAAGAAATTTTGCATCTTTTAAGGGCCTTAAGAATGGGAAGAAGCTTTCTAGGTCTCAACCATTTGCACATAGTGAAAACTACTAATTAAAGAACCCCTCACGATCAAAGACATACAAGGAGTGGACCTGGATGTAACCTTGTCACTCGCAAAGGCAAAGACATCTGGGAAGGGGAGTATATTTTCACCAAGTGATGTGCCAAAAGAACACTGATGACACCTTCCCCACTATGAAGAAAACACGCTTAGGGAAATCATCACAAATGACCTTCTTGCATTACATGAACCAACACTATAGGGATCCCCCTCCTCCAAGAACATCAGCATTACCATTCGTAACTCTCCTCAACTAATTATCCTTTTCTAGTATAAACCTCTGCAACTACTTTCCCAGGAAAGCTTTATTGAACAGCAAAAGAGATCTCATACCGAGTCGTCCTGTTTAAACTTGCTCCATCCCTCTTCCACTTAGCATGACTGCACTACAAGAACTATTCAAGTTACCCCACAAAAACCCTTTCTGAATCTCCTTGATCATCTTTACCTATGAACTAAATTTGCAGGAATAAAGACAAAGAAACATGGGGGTTAGATAAATAGAACTTGACCAGAGTAAGCATTCCATCTTCTGAAAACTAGTCCATTTTCAAAGAATTTAGCTTCTTTCCACACTTTCCTGCTGTTCATTCTTGTACTAATTTATTGTTGCACGTAGCTCCTAGGGGAAGACAAATATACATGAAAGGAAAACAGCCCTTACTACAACTCTAAACTCCAGCCAAATTATCACCATTAGAAGCACAACTAACAAAACATACCTCAATTTAGCCAAAATAATGCTACTTTGCAGACCGCCTCTAAACATCTTAGCAAACATTTTGATGTAAAAGATCTTCAAAACCCCCTATTTCTCATATTATAATAGTTTCTCCCATGGGCAGCTCTCATCCCCAAACAGTGATGGTCCTTTACATAGCCTCATCCTCATCTTCACATGTTGATGGCTACACAGTCACATTCACATCCATTGTACATTTATGAAGTCCATAACATGGCCACTTCCAGTACGGTTTCATAGATGTATTTTATTTCCAGTTTTCAATATAGTTGTACAATTTTCTCCTTTCCAAGTTGTAACATCACAAGTTTTCATTCTTGGCTACTACCCATGTTCATACCCACAGAAACAGGCATCAATTTTTCCCTCATATGTTGCATGCAGATACTAAAGATGCCAACCCTGTCCTTTTTTGTAATGTAAGAACTTCCTTTTTTGGTGGAGCTGTAAATTTTATTTCTTTCTTTATTTCTAATTTTATGTATTTGGGTTTGTCCAACCCTACAAATTACATCTTTTTTCTTTGTTTCTCTGATCATTGTCTACTTAGAGGAATAAATTTAAGCAAATGCTGTTGTTTTTTTTTTATTTTATAATTGCCCTGGGTTGAATTATGCAGACAGTGAATATAGTACAGAACGTAATACTAGATTGTGGATGATAATCAGTATCTTTCTTTTTTTTTTCAAAAATTTGGCAATTACTACCTTTTACTCCAACTGCTGATTTCTGTGAGTGTATTAACTGTTAAGCATTTTACTATTCCAGCCACAAGTAAAGCCACTTCTAAAGAGCTGGAGCGAATCGATCAACTGTTCTACACATATGCAAATGGGTCTTCTGGTTTGATTGAGTAAGTTCACTCCATTGAATGTTCATTGCTGCATCTCAGGTTTTTGCATTTTTACATCTAAATTGAAAAGCATGGTAGTGTATGCAAATGGGTCTTCTGGCTTGATTGAGTAAGTTCACTCCATTGAATGTTCATTGCTGCATCTCAGGTTTTTGCATTATTACATCTAAATTGAAATGCATATTAGTGTGATGACCAATGACTCTATTTTTAGTGTTTACCTGTGTTACATCTAGAAGCTATCTCCTTTTTTCTGATGAGATGACGGACATCTAAAACCCCTCTGTGATACACGTGGACAATTGTGGAAGAGAGTTGCTTGATTTATCATTTTGATCAATCAATATTCGATGGCAACTAAATTTTTGGTGGTTGACGCTTAGTTGCTGCTGAACCAATGATCAAGTGGTTATACCTTTTGCTGTCACACTTTCCTTTTGTCCTTGAGAATGTTTAGCCAGTTCCAGAAATTTAGAAATACAGGTGTTTTATTATTGGTAAAAAGCTTATGTAATTATATTCAAGTATATTATGGCGATGGAAAAGAGGATAAAAAGAGAATGTCATGGGACCAAAATCTTGATCTGGGTGAGAAGTTTGTCCAGGAGAAAGAAAATTTTTGATTTAGCATTTTTGATTTTGCACAAGAGTAGGATTCTATTTTACTTTTATTTTGGAGAACTTCTAGAATATTTTCATATCTTTTTTTATTTCATTTTTTAGGGTTTAGAAATTATTGAATTTCGTTTATTTGTTAAAGATTTTGATTTGATTTAGACTTTTAGGTGTTTAGGGCTTATGGCCTAAATGTATAAATAAAGGAATGGTCATTGTAAATGATGGTGTTTATGGATTATTGGACTTTGTTCTTGGTATTTTAATCATGTTTCTCTCATAATTCTTGCTTCTCTACCAGTTTTCTCATAATTCTTGATTCTCTGCCAATTGCATCTAAGATTAGTCTATTTTCCTTCCATTATTCTCCTCTCGATAAGCTTCCTCTTCCTCTGTCCCGAATGGCTTTCCACGAGTTCTGGTACTTGCTTGTATAAACTTCTGGTTCTTCTTAAACCATTCCTTTTTCCTTCTGCGAGAAGGGGTATAAATAGAGAGCACAACTGTTATTGGTGGAAGGGAACAAGATTTGACCATATGAAGGCTCCATAAGGTTAAATAGTATGTTCTAATTTGCATAACATACAGAATCAATAACCAGTAACTTCCCAAATCCCTTAACTATTTCAAATAAGGTTAGCATGTTGCTCTACTGTTTCAAAATAGTTCCACTCTAGGTGCACAGTCAAGATGGATTGGTTGCAATTGAAGTAATTCCTAGTTCAAGTAACCGTTGACAAAATAACAACTTAAACCATCATGGATGAAAATGAGAAATTGATACTTCAAACCTTCTCAATATAACCAGCATGATGGCATAGATGAATGTGCAACTACACTAATGGAAAATTGGATGAAGAGTCATTCCCAGGTGAAGGAAATAATTGTGCAGGATGGTCTAAATACATGTGAAAGTGTTGCCCTGTGAGAAAATGTGCACCATGACATCGTTTAGTGACATCATGCATTACTGGTGAGTATCTTTTTTTAACTTTTTTGAGCTACTTTAGATGAGTTTGGATGTGATTTCCTCATAAGTTTTATCATTATATGGCCCTGAAATGTCTAAATGCTGAAAGACTAAGTACAAGACATGAAAAGGTGAGTATATTTTTTAAATTTATACAGCTGAGAGTATTGAATGATATGCATAAAGTTTTCTGACATTTAGCAATGAACCAGCAAATTCTAAGTTAACTTTTGACCCCTAGTTTTAATAAATAATAATGTTTTGCCAGTTTCACTATATTCCTTTAAATAGGTATTTTAGCCAGCCTATTAATAATAAGTGAGATTATTGTACACCTAATGGGTGGTCCTTAAGGCCATATTAACCACACTTCCTATACTTGTATAGTGCATACGTAGTGCGAAAACATAGTGAAGGTGCAAAAGATACCATTTCACTTACAAGCATCAAGATTTAACAGAATAGATGTTGTTTATCTTGTGATGCAAACATGAAAGTTGCATTTAGAAAATTGAATGTTCAAACACCAAAGAACTGATTGATTGGTATAATCTCATTATTAATAGAATTAATTAAATGATGAATAATCATTTGTAGTTGGAACCCTGGAAAGTTAAACCTGTATTATGATAGGGATGACAAGAAGTACTTGTTCTACTAAAATAAGAAACTATGAGATGGATTCCGTGGTTGATAAGCTTGAGTACAACATAGGTCTCTTGGTAATTGCAATTATCTCACCCACTGTGGAGTGCAACAAGACCATGGAACCCACTTTGAAGGAGCTATCACGGGGTTTGGCAATTTTGGATCCTCAAATGGAACCAGAAACCTCAAATAAGGATTATTACTTTGCTTAAGACTCGTGAGTTACTTTATGGAGGTCATTACTTGGTTTTGATTGGTTTTGATAACTAACATGGGATATTGAAGTTGGCAATGTCAGACCAAAAAAAGACCTGCTGAACACTGGGTGTTGTAAACTTGCTATTTCTTCATGTAAGGAAACTCCCTAAATGTTTTAGTTGATCTAGTAGTTAATGGATTTACTCTATTTGACTTTTACATCAATCTATCCGGTTGAGGCCGCCTTTATATGTAAATAAAGTGACGAATCACTTGAAATGGACAAAGGCAGGGTTGGTTGGACAGAGTTTCTTGACAAATTATGAGGTTTCGTAGTATATATGATGTGAAGAAGATGGGGAAAAAAATAATAATAAATAACTAGTGTTAATAGTACTGCAAATTTGAGATACTGAAAAGTTTAGCTATAGTGTTTCAAAAACAATGCAGAATTATCTTTCATTAGGCAATGCAATTCTTAAACTGCATGATAAACTTTTTGTAGTGTTAACCCCTAAACAAACAACGTGTTGCCCCTCAGGTGGATACTCTTTTTTCCTTCACCAGAAGATTGATCTTTGTCGTATTAGTTCTTGCAATTGGGCATCAGATAGGAAAGTTGTAACAAAGCTTGAAAGGGATACTAAGAAACATTCACAGATATGCCCACCTGTCCTTTTTTCGCTTATTTTTAATTTTCAAAAAATGGGGATACACTCAAGAATAAGAAAGCAAACAACATTACAGGATGTGTTGTCCTATGGTAACCAGAAGTTATAGGATATGTTAAATTGAGGCATTTGAGGGTTAGATTTTCAACTCTCGGATTTATTAGTATTGTGGTCACCGGTAGAAATTTGGAGTTAAGTCCTTAGTGTTCTAAAATTCCGTTCCTTTTTGGTAACTCCCATGAGCTTACAAGCAACAAAAAAAGGGAGGAAAAAGACTCAAATAGAAAATCACGTCTTACTTAAGACCATGGATTCGAGATATAACTACTTGGGTGTTGATTTAGAGTGAGACCCATGAGGTTGATTATCCTTACTTAAATTTTGGAAGTTGTTTTTACGTGCGGTAGGATAGTTGGCTTTTAAATTCTTTGGATTTCATTGAAATGGTTAAAAGGATAATTTCCTCCATTTCCACAATGAACCTACGAAGCGCGGTCATGGGGGACATCAAATTTCTAAAATACTGGACACAAGCCAGCTACGATATAACAACAAAAAACTGAGTCTCAATCCCAAACTTTGAGATCGATTGTTTGAAAAACTAGTATAGAAGAGAAGAGAGAGAGAAAGAATAATAAAATAATATAAAATTAAATTTTGAAAGCAAAAATAAAAAAATGAAAAACATAAATAATGAAAAGAAAAAAATAAAAATAAACTATCGATAAAAATTTATAATAATAATAATAATAATAATAATAACAACAGTATATTTATTCAATTGGTTTGGATTCTCCTACATTACCCACTCTCAATTTAGTTTGAATCCTATCTTCTATAATTTTGTCACTTATCTAACTATTATCGTTTTACACTCAGTGTCATAAAATTTTGTAGATTTTATTGCGGTTCTGTTAAACTTCCCCCTCAACTGCAATAGTATTATGCGATCGTAAAGAATTGCAAATGCATTTCTCTATTTCATCCAACCCGCTTACATGATATGATTCACATTCCTATTTTGTTGCCAAAAGATGGATCCAAAATATATAAAACGTTCACTCTTTGGTATGTGCTATCTCTATAATTTAATCATTTTTTTTCATCATTTTAATAACTTCCATCAAACGTACCTCTCATTTACTTAGTTTTTTAGTGACTAAATCTAAATCCTATAAATTAGTATGCCCCTCCATAATTTCAATTTAGCACTAATATTCTCCTTAACTTTATCAGCCAACACTATATCATCTAAAAAAAAAAGCACACAATATGGTATTTCATTTTGGATACTCTTCATTATTTCATCCATTGCTATTGCAAAAGAGAGGGGATTTAATGTCAAATATTGGTGAATTTCAATATTAATTGAGAAGCTATCACTTAAATCTCTGCAAATTTTTATATTGGTAATAGCTCCCTCGTAGATATCTTTGATGACATCAATGTATTTCAAAGTAATTTCCTTCCTCATCAACGTCTACAACAGTATGTCTGTGGGAACCCTATTATAAGTTTTTTCTAAATCAATGAATACCATATGCAACTCTTTCTTCTATGCTCTAAATGCCTCCATCAAATGTGTGAGCAAGTGAATGAGTTCAGTGATGGATCATCTGGCATAGATCCAAATTGATTTTAAAATACATTTATCTCCGATCTCAATTTATACTCTGTCACTCTTTACCATAGTTTCGTAATATAACTTATATAACTAATAAGTTTAATTCTTCTATAATTGGAGCAATCTTATAAATCACCATTATTCTTATATAGTAGTATAGTTGTATTCTCCCTCTATACTTGAGATTTTTTTCTCTCTAAATTTTGTTAAAAAGATCTGTCAATATTCTTATCCCCACTTCACCTAAACACTTTCATACCTTAATAGGGATGTCATCGACAAGTATTATGATATCATCAATATCTCTTGCACCAGCAACGTTAAAGAGATTAACAAAATCTCTTTAACGCTTTCTTGTATCTTTACTCCTTACAAGAAAACTATTGGTCTCACTCTTAATACATCATAAACCAGTTACACCTTTTCCCTTCCTATTGCTTAATTTTGACAATTCTATAAAGCTTCTTTTTTCAATCCTTTGTTTCTAGTTTATTATATAATTTGCTATATACCTTACTTTCTGATTCACGAATAATCTTCTTTATCTCTTTTTTGCAATCTTATACTTCTCAAACGTATTGCTACCTTTCTTACTTTTAAGATTCCTATAACATCCTCATGTGATTTGTATAACAACTTGGATTTCCTCATTCCACTGTCATGACTCGTTGCCTATTGGTGTCCGACCTTTAGTGCATCAAGAATCTCTTTACCTAAATTTTTAATATTATTAAGCATTTCTATCTCCATGGTTTTTGAATCATTATTGGTAGACCGAGTACTTACTTGAATTAACTTGTCTCTAAAAGTTATTAGTTTTTTCTCTTTCAGATTCCACCACATAATCCTTGATTTTATAAATTGACGATCCTTCTTTTGCCTTTTAGATAAATGCACATCTAAAATTAAGATCTTATGTTTAGTTGGTACACTCTCTCCTAGTATAAGTTTGCAATACCTATATATCATTCTATTACCTCCTTTGGTGAGAAAAAAATCTATTTGGTCGGCATTCGATCTATTTCTGTATGTACTTCTCTTTTCTTGAAAAAATTACTTACCAATATCAAATCAAATGCTATAGCAAACTCAAAAATGGTACCCTGCATCATCTCTACCACCAAAGTCAAAGTTTCTATGTACGACTTCAATTCCATCATTATTTTTACCTACATACATATTTAGATTTCCTCCGATAAATTATTTCTCATTACTAGGTATTACTTGTATAAGTTTATCTAGGTCTTCCCAGAACTATTATTTCCATGTTGCATCTACACCTAGTTGATGTGTATAAACACTGATTGTATTAATTATGTTTTCTCCACTAACTAACTTGACGAGCAAAATTCTATCTCTCTTCTTTCTGATCTCTACTACATTCTCTTGTAAGTACTTATGGACACTTATTCCTATCACGTTTTTAATTTTATCCCTACCTATATACCAAAACTTATGATCATAAAATTTTCCTCCTTTGGTTTTATCTCCTACCCACTTAGTTTCTTAAAAACATATAATATTAATTTTTCATCTAATCATTAGTTCTCCTATCTCTCCTATCTCTTCTAACTTACCGGGTAAGGATCTTGCGTTCCAAATGGCTAGGTGTATTCTATTTTCCTGGACTAGCATCTTTACCCACACCCGTCTATATAAATGTGGGAATCCTTACCTACTTGACACCACATCTAGGTGGCAATGTGGAGCGTTGCTTCCCCGTGATGACCTAGAGACCCTTGCTAACTTGTTACTGCACCCAGGATCCGGTGCAGCGCGTCACTAAGAGAACGCTCCATTAAATTTTCTATTTTAGTCTCTTATGGTGTTGAAAAAAGTTTTACATTGACTGAGAACATACCACAACCCTCCTCTTTTACCTGGGTTTAGGACAGGTAGTGTCAAAAAAACACAAGCCGGCTAGGATATGGTTATAAAATGATGTATAACACTCATTTGTATTCTAGTAACATTTTTATATTTCATGAATGTTTCAATTTTCACAGACATATACTGATGTTGAATTAAAGAAAAGAACACACACAGAGAGGCATTTTGAGGCATTTCATTGATCATAAGAGTAGGGGTCAACCAGGGAAAGCAATAAAAGACAAAAGACAAACTCTATGCATGTTTATCGTATTTTGTGTTATAGCTCTACTTGTTAAATCACACATGAATATCAGTTTCCCCCCTCCCCCCTTATATTCTCTCCTCTGCCTTACATCTTGTTTGTCCTCTCTCTCTCTCTCACTCTCTCTCTCTCATTTAGTTAGTTTCTGTTTTGTGCAGGCTTTCAGGGATTTTAGTTAGGTCTCTATAACTTGTGAATGTTAAAAAAAAAAATCCTATTTATTAACTAATGCATCTCAAATATATCCCATGGATGTGCACAGTCTAGAGACTGGTACATGACATATTTTGGAGTGTTCATGCATCATTGCAGTAAAGAGTTCTTTACTTCTAGAGTGTAGTAGGGTTTTGATCATATTTTGAAACTGTAGCCATCTCTATATTAATTTATCTACAAGTTTTGCATACAAAGTTTTATTAACTACTGAATAGATTGTCTTTTAATTAATGGATCATTAAATGGACTCTGGTTTTTCAATTTGTAGCCTGTAGCTGGTGAGGCCTAATTTCTTGTTCATGAATAAACCAGTCACAAAAGCCTCATCATTTATACAAAGAGTAACTTAACATAATAACATTTTCATTTATTCACTGCATAAATGCACATGCAAGGTAGGGCATAACATGCAAATAGCAACAGTGCAGCCAAATATGAGAGAGGCTGACATTCATCATTGGATGTTATGTAATATGCTCTATTTATGATCCATCTAGTAGTAATTTTTATACTGTCATAGAATAGATCTAAACTTTTCCCTGAGTCTTGCATATCTTTATAAACGGAAAAAATCACTTTGCCCTCTATCGTTCGGTGCGAAATCACTTTATGCCATGTGGTTCACAGCTTCTCAAAGTGTCCCTTCTGGTTTACTATGCCATATTTTTGCCCTTTTGTTTAGTTCAAGGGCTTAAATTTCACAAAGATAATAATATGACAAAAATAAAAAGTTAAAAAACATATAAACAAGTAAAAATTGAATTTGCTTCACCACTACAGTCTAGTCTCTCCTCTCAAAAAATTCAGGGAACCCTAACTCATTAAAAATTTCAGGTTTGAAACCAATTTGAAGTAAAAATAATCTAATTCCACAATTCAAGAACCAAAAAGTTTTAAAATTTGTGTAAAAGGAAATAGTTGGATTATTGACTCGTGATTATGATATCTTGATGTTCTGAACAGTGGGTTGATGGTGATTCATCAATTCTTTAGAAGAGAAAATAGACAATCGAGTGGTGGTGGAGCAAATCCAGTTTTTAAAATCTGTTTTTTCATTTTTTCATTTTATAATTTTTTTAATGACACTTAACCTCTTAGCTAGAAGTGAAGTGATACCATAGTGAACCACAAGGTGGCACATTGGCAAGTTTTGGACCAGATGAAGGTAAAGTGATTTTGAGCCTAAACACTGGGTATGAAACAGTGATTCTTTTCTTGTTTATAAACTTTCATAATAACTGTATATGGAAGTAATTAAACTCTGTATTTTTTCAAAATATTTTCGCATATATGGGAAGGTAAAGTTTTCTACTTCTGTTCATAGCTTTGATTGGCCATCATAGGCACAAATTTTGTAATTGCAGAAGTTTAATTGAATAGCTGTTAGATATTATATGTTTTCTACCAACTAATAAGGTTGTTGGCTTTTGAAAGGACCCATGAGATTTATTTCATAGTGTCCTGATTTGTATCTAAAAAACATTTAAGGTAATCTGAGTTCTATGGTTTTAAAAGTGCCCCATCAAATTTAAGTGAAACAGCAAATTAATAATGGATATGGGAATCCATGTGGATCCTGCTGAGTACATTATCGGATGTGCTTCTAAAAGCTTATATGGTAAAATGCTTTACTTTACAATCCAGCTTTTGAGAAAATATATGAAACCTGCTTTGTCTATCATTCTCATATATGACCTTTTTTAGTTTTAAAGTGCTTCTACTTGGAATTTCATACATGTATTTTAATTGACTGACTTCATTCCAAAATTTTCTTGGACAGTCCAGAAGGAATTGAGACACTTTGTTCAGACATTGAAGTGGATTATACTGATGTCAGAATACTGATGCTTGCCTGGTAAGCTGTTCGTTCCTCACTTCTTGGCTTAATCTGATAGTCTTGTGCTGACAAAGTCCATGGATCAGGAAAATGCAAGCTGAGAAACAAGGATACTTTACCTTGGTAAGAGGAATGATTTTATGTTCTATTTAACTCAATAAATAATTAAGTCTTCATCAATATGCAGCCTTTTGGGAATTTCACCATTGTCTACAAGCATGTTTTTCTTGAAGATGCTGCCAGCTAGTGTCTAGCCTGTTCAACAGTGCTGAGTACCATGCTTTTGGTTATAAATGTTGCTGTAATTCGTATCATCTTTTTGCTAATTTGAGGGGAAAAAATGTTAAAATGATTGTCTAATGCATCAGGCTATAATTTTCTGGAAATATGTGAAATTTGTACTTTGATGTACATCTATTCCGGATGGCATCTGGCGTCATGTTTGAGACATGACAAAGTCTATTGCATAGACGGATATGGGGAGATGTTATTTTCTTATCTTTCCATCGATAGAGAAGGCTTAATGTTGGGAGTCATCGCATTTTAATTAATGAATAAAATTGTTGTTTTCCTGCTCTCCTTGTCCCTAAGAGAAATGATGACATAGCAACTTTGTGGAAGTTTATCCATTATCTTAACACAGGTGACTACCATTTGGAACAAGAATAAACTGCATGATAGAGTTATCCCTTCTCCAGATGCTCATAATTTTGGCAATATATATAGTAGTTGAAGTTTAAAGACCCTTTTTTTTTGCCACATTAAGCATTTCATAAGGACTTGATCACGCAGGGTTGCTTTTGTGCCTTTTTCATTGATTTTTACACAGAATCAGAAAGAGATATTAGAAGAAATAAAGATTATGAGTGTATATGTTTTTTACTGGATGTTCTAACATACAGCAGAATAGTCTGTTTATTTTCTTTAAAATAAAATAGATGTTAACTCATTGATCACCTGAATTGTCTTCACGTCTGGAGATATGCTTGGTATCAAGAAGGTTGTGGCTCAAATTATGGATTTCCATCTTTTTTAATGTTTTTCTTGCCTCATTAGTTGAGGTACCCAGAGGCATCGAGTGATACTGGCATCATTTATCATAATAATTTGATTATTGATGCACCAGCTAAATTTAGAAATTTATCGCTTTTTTAAGGCCTCGGCTAGATGAAAGGCTCCTATTACAGTGGGCTACCAAAATCTTGTTTACCAGGAAGATAGTAGATGGGATATGTTGCAAACATTAAGGCTGAAATGAAAGCCAAGAAAATGTTAAAATTTTGGAATAATAGGGTGCTTAGCTAAGGTACAGGTTATGTCGGCCCAAAGGTGGATGGAAATAGTAAAAAGTGATATTGGGAATGAATTCCAAGCTAAACACTTTGCATAAAATATGTAGGACTGCTTCCTGCTACTCTTAAGTTGTCTCTGCTTCCTTTCACTTGCAAAAAACTTGTGCGGTGAAATCAATGGTGGAAATATCCTCTTTAATTTTACATCTATGAATTTGCCAAGTCTCAAGCATCTCAGCTCATTTTTGTTATGCATGAAAAAATGAATCCGTTGCAAATCCCTCTCCTGTTTGTGAAGATTTTTGCATGTGCACACACACACATATTAGACTGTATAAGGATATTTTCTTTCCATTTTTTTGATTGTTACTGTATGAGGATGCTAGTGTCCAAAAAAAAAAATTTAATTGTGCATCTAATTTGTTGAACATTTTAACTACTGAAATGACAAGCTTATGTTCATTCTCCTGCTGTTGAGGAGAAGACACGAGTTATATATAGTTCACATGTCAGAGAAAGCAAGTTGCATGCCAGAGTCTTGTATGGATGTGAGCATGTTATCTTTCAAGGGAGGATGGAGTTAATGTTTGGACCTTCATGCCAATTTCTACAAGGGGGTACCTGTACTTTTTAAACCTTGGTCTAAGTCCATATCAAGCAAAAGCACTGGGACAGGGATTTGCTCTTTACCTTTTATAATCATACCCATGAGTAGTTCTACTTTACTAGATACACATCATTGTTAGCTTTTACTTAATGTTGCATTGCTTATTGCCAAAGAGAAGAAAGAATTATCTCATGCTGTGTCTTAAATGATATGCATAGTTTCTGCTGTCTGAAGCTTCAAGTTTTGTATGTTTTGTAGCTTGTTCAAGATGAATACATGCACATCAGAAATTTTTGTGGGTTTTTTTTAATGTTTGAAAATACTTATTGACATCTATTATGCTTTTCCTTATGTTATTTGGATCTTGTTCAAAAGGAATATGTGCATTTCAGAAAGTCTTGCATATTTTTTGTAGTTTTTTCTTTTGATGTTTGAAAATTCTTCAAATTGGCATCAATTATGTTCACCTTAATAGGAGGAGTGGAGAAGGGGCCTCAAAGCTTTGCGAGTGGATACAATAAGCAAATTGAAAAAGGCACTACCTGAGCTGGAGAAAGAGGTACTTGTAGTGTTTTTTTCCCCCCAATTGGCAATTCAAGGGGAATTGCACAAATTTGGAAACCAACATAGAATGTCCTCTGGTATTTGGAATTCCAAAGGAAAAAAATAAAAAGGACTAACACTGTCTTCTTCTTTCCTAAAAGGTCAGGAGGCCATCAAATTTTGTAGATTTCTATTCCTATTCATTTCGCTACTGTTTAACTGGTAAGAAGGAATTAATGCTTTCCTTTGTTTAATTAGCATTTGGAATGCCTATCATGATTCTCATTTATGCAGTTATTATCTCCCCCCCCTTTTTTTCGTTTTTTATTTGTATCAGAGGAGAAACAAAAGAGTATAGACATTGAAAGTATATGTGAGCTCCTGGATCTTGTTTTGGCTTCTCAGCACCGTTCCCAGATTGACTCATTGGTTCAGTATTTAAAGGTGAGGTTGCCAAAATGAAATGCATGATTTTCTGATATGGAGATGCTACTTATGCAGTCAGTTTCAGAAAATTCAGTCAGTGGGACAACATATAATATTCATATAGATACGAATAACTACGATCTTTAGTAGACCACACTTGCACGTTTAACTTTTATAGACACAGACAACTTATTAATTTTTAATTTGAATTATAATATCCAAAAATTTTTTTTCATTAGTTTTGTGTTTGACCATGGATATTTTTAGATTATTTATGCAAGATATTTAAATCTTTTTGAAAATTTTGAAAGTATCATGGAATTTAAAGGGAAAAAAGGTGAAGACGATAGCTTAAGCCCATTAAGAAACACACACAACCTCTGAGGAACATGGTTATGATGTGCCACACTTGTGCTTCCAAGTTCTTGTCAACCTGTCCAGCCAACTAATATTTTGGAAAAGGGTGCATGATATTCTGATGATGATGAGGCATGTTAGGTCACAGTGGTATGATTTGACCAGTGAAACAGGTTAATCTTTCTAGCCAAGTAGAATAACGACCTTTTTGCATGCAGATTCAATATCTTCTTTCATAAATGCCTTAGTGGAAAGCGTTTGACATCCTTATAAATGCTGCTGCTCTGAATGCAGATTCAGAATGATTACAAGGTCATCAACATGGACCAATGGATGGGCTTTTACAGGTTCTGCAATGAGGTATTGTGATGGAATATTAACTGCTGTTTAACTGGAACATTAACTGCAATGAGATCATTAGATGGAAAATTAATTGCTATTTATCCAGTCACAAAATCTAATCAACTTAAGCGTTATAGGGTGGCCTTGTCTGGTGACATCCCACTACAAATTCTGGTTAGATTTGAGTTTGTTATCAGTATGTAATGGTTTTAATTCTTAGGCAACCTTAAACACTGCACAGAAAGATTGAAGTTTTACTGAAATCAATTTTCTGAAGTCTTGAAGTGCTCCATCACCAACACTGTCCAAAAATTGGAACATTTGGATCAAACAAGTGAAATTTATGGGCAATCAAACAAATACCTGAGGAAGATAATATAAATCTCATAATTCCAGTTTCCAACTAAGGCCATTACTCTTCAGTGGGCAAAATCATATAGTTTAGTTTGCAGTCACGCGCGACCCCTCTAGAGTTGAACACTAGTTTGAACCTCATTCAAAATGTTGCATTCTGTTGCTTTTTGCCATCTTGCTCAATGCTCTTGATGCATTCAAGGTCATGTGACTGTGTTATGCCAACTTTGTGTAACAATTTTTACAAGGCATGGTATGTGTTTAAAGGAGGGAAAAAAAGATCCTTCAAAGTGGGTTCTAACCCTGTGAAACTTACCTTTTTGTATGACAGATTAGTTTCCCAGACCTTAAAAACTACGATCCAGAGCTTGCTTGGCCCTTAATTCTTGACAATTTTGTTGAGTGGATTAAGGAGAAGAAGAGCTGAGCCCCAGAATGCTAGCTAAAGTAGGTACAAAGATCTAGTTGTTGGCCTTTCAGGAATCTGATTTCTTTTTTCTTCTTTGGATTGATTTTACAGCATTGCTCTCTGTGCAGGCCGTGGCAAAGCTGTGTGAACTATACTTTCCTGGTCATCATGTTTATTCCGCTTTATCTATTTAAATGTAGAACTTCATCTTGAACTCTCGCTTTGGAGGTTATCTGCTTTGTTAAAAGATGTTTATGGAGGTCGGAAGTACATATTTATCTTTTTTTAAGATTTTGTCTATTTTTATCTCGGTTTGTTGCTCAATAATTGCAACTAATTTATCATTGTTCTGAAACTGATTCGCTTCAATGCTTTCACAATCAATATGATCAAGTTCTCATATGCTTATTTTTTTGGTAAGGAAAAAGGGAAAGCAAAAAACTACTGGGCTAGGCCGAAGCCTTTAGGCATGTCCAAAAAAGAACCGTTTTTAACCCTTAGGGTTTTAACTCCCGAGGCATCATCCTGAAGCAAAGAGGACATGGAAGGCGGGGCAAGGGTGAGTTCATGCAAATTCGGACTGCGACTGTGACCAAGAGTAGCAAGGAGATCCGCACACTTGTTCCCCTGCCTTAGCGTGTGATAGATCTCAACGACATTGATCTTATTCATGAGCTCGTGACAATCTTAAAAAATATCACCAAGTAGGTGGTTGGAAGACTTTCTCTCTCTGAGAAGATTGAAAATCGTTAAGGCATCCACCTCCAATTCAACATTCTTGATACCTTTCTTACTAGTCAGAAGGAGGCCCTCCCTAACATCCCAGAGTTCAGCAGTGGTAACAGAGCAAAATCCAACATTAGCAGTAAAACCCATAATCCATTAACCTTTGTCATTTCTCACAATACCTCCTGCTGCGGCATGGCCATTAGACGTTACTGAACTATCTGTGTTAGAGTTTAAATCTATTGCTTCTGAGAGGGGACCAACTAATCCATTCCTTGCTGCAAGGGTTCCTTGTCCACTGCTTTGAATAGGCACGCTTAATTTCTATACTAGAGTTTAGAGCCCATCTGGTAACCGTTATAGTAGATATCTGCTCCTCCTGGTATATCCGTCTACAACGGTCCATAGAGTCCAAACAGTAGCAAAAAATTTACTACTCTCTATATGAAGAGTTTCCGTGCAAAGACCCTTAGATCCAAGTTTGATCCAAGGGGACACATCCGCCGACTAGAAAACATCCACGCCCTCTACCCTCGGGAGAACCAAAGACCAAACATTTTTGGCGGCGATGCAGTCTGATGTGAACCCGTTGAGTATAAAAACCCTAGAACCCACAAACAAGTTAATTTAGCTCAAAAATCGTTCCAACGAATTATTTGAACCGGTGGAATTAAAGATCTCAACCATTGCCCTAAAGGAGAAAGAACTTAAGGTATATGACCTTAGACCCGTTTCTCACTAAATCAAGAATTTTGGTATAAAGATGGAATGAATGACGTCATAATCTAAATGGTTCGAAATCTAAATTGATAAGTCAAAGAACTAAACAAGACTCCTATCTTGAATAAGTTCAAAATTCTCAAAAGAACAAGATCTGTACGAAAAATCTTCACAATTTTATTAATTCTCTTCAAAGTGTTGTTCTCGGATAGCTTATTCTCCAAGATGTTGCATTCGGAATCTGTGGTGTTGGTTTTGGTCGTGTGTTACCTTTCTTGAGTTGCCTTTAAACCTTGATTGTCATATGTACTAAATCCTCCAATTCCACATAATGGTGAAACTCGATCGTGTTGGCAATTTCTCGATTTAAACCATTCAAAAATTTAGCCATCGTCGCCTCTCTATCTTCTTTCACATTAGCTCGAATCATAGTCATTTCCATCTCTTTGTAAGACTCATCTACGCTTTGATTACCTTGGTGGAGACTCTGCAACTTGAGATATAAATCCTTATAGTAATGACTCGGCACAAATCGTCGTCTCATCATCCTCTTCATCTCACCCCAAGTTTCAATGGGTCGATCCCCATTCCGTCGTCTATTGATGTACAACTGATCCCACCATACAATTGCATAATTAGTAAACTCAATAACTGCAAGTTTAACCTTTTTTAATTCAGAATAGCTATGACAATCAAAAACTAACTCGATCTTCTTTTCCCACTCAAGATATGCTTCGGGATCACTTTTACCTTGAAACGACGGAATTTTCATCTTGATACTACCTAAGTTGTTGTCTACCCGATTATTAACTTCTCTATTTCGACCAAGTCTTCTATGACTGCCCACTGACAACTTATCAAACTCCTCTTCTAACCCATCCCTTTCAAACTCATCCACAACTTCAGTTTTTCTTTGATGAAACATATTCCTCTTGGAGGGGGCTGGCACTATTGATGGTTGCCCCCTTTGCGACCCTTCTTCCACCTTATCCAACCTTTCATGTATAAGATCTAATTTCCTCTTTATCATCCGTCTCATCTCCCCCATAAATGTTTGTAGTTATAGATTCGACCCAACCTGTGGTTGAATCTCCTCACTTATATTATCTTTTTGATTTTGAGTCATGATTGAAATTTGCAAGACAATGTTAGAATAAAATAGGAAAGAAACTCACCACACTCCCTCACGTATTTCACTCAAAAATAATGATTCGCTCAAATCCACTCGTGTTTCACTCTATGTATTTGGCTTTTATTTTTAATGAATTCTCTTTTATCTTTTACCACTTTACTTCACTTAGTCAAGTTCTTTATTAAACTCGAGAACTCAACTCAAAAATAATTGTCTTGTGAAATTCAATGACTTATATAGAAAAAAGTATAACAAGAAAAGTAAAAATGAAAGAGAAAAATAAGAAATAAAAAAAGTAGTAAATTTAAAAAAGAAATTTCTAAATTAGAAAGGAAACAGCCAAGGAATGAGATAAATAAGGAAGGCAAACAAATAAATAAGTAGTTCATGAAAGGAGAACAAATATGAAATGTTTGAATTTTGGTAAGTGTACAAATAAGGAAATATTTCAAATCCAATCAAAAAAATTTAGAAAATTTTAATTCAAATTTGGTAATAACACTTTAAAATTTGTCAAATTTAAACAAAATCACAAAATAGAAAATTATCAATTTTGCAAAATTTGAAAACTGCCCTTTTTTTTTCACGGTCTCTTCTCTTTTTTTTTTGTGGGTCTTTTTTTTCTCTCTTTTTTTTTTTTTGCCCTTCTTTTTTTTGGGGAATATGACAGCACAAAAATAAAGAATAAGTACGCCAAAAATAAGAAATAAACCAACGAATAAAGATTTTTCAGACACAAAAAAGGAAAAAAAGATTAAATAAGAATAATTCGAAGGAAAAAAAAAGATCTGGATTGTCTCTGATACCAACTGATGTGAACCCGTTGGGTTTTAAAACCCTAGAATCCACGAACAAGTTAATTTAGTCTAAAAATCGTCCCAACGAATTATTTGAACTGGTGGAATTAAAAACCTCAACCCTTGCCCTATAGGAGGAAGAACCTAAGGTATATGACTTTAGACCCGTTTCTCACTAGATCAAGAATTTTGGTATAAAGATGGAATGAATGACGCCACAATCTAGATGGTTCGAAATCTAGATTGATAAATCAAAGAACTAAACAAGACTCCTATCTTGGATAACTTCAAAGTTCTCAAAAGAACAAAACCTGTGTGAAAAATTCTCACAATTTTATTAATTCTCTCCAAAGTGTTGTCTTTTACACAATGTATAATGGCATATTTATAGTTTAAAGGTCAAAACTTAATTGACAACTAAAAATTTAGTAACTCTCTAAACAATAAAAAATCAGGAAACTAAAACATAAATTACAAAAAATAAAAATTAGGAAACTAAATAAATCAAACTACTTTGACCAAGTTTTGCTGCTATTTTTCTTTATTTTTCGTCCTCCCTTGGTTTTGGGTAGTTTTGGGCATTTTATTTTTTCAACTGAACTTGTATGAGCATAATTAAGATCCCTTTTGATTCTTTATTTATTTGGGCTCCAATTTCTTATTATAAAGCCCCCTAAATTAAGTTATTCAGTATTTATTTGAATCTTTTAACTCGGGCATTTGTCACCGGCTCAACTGGGACTTAAGTTGGATCTCGTGAATTCCTTGCAATCTTGATGATCTCTTCACAGTCTCTGAGGCAATGAAGGGTAGTCTCATTTGACCTTCTGTAGTGAGAGCAGCTATCCTCCAAAGTGAAGTGCCTCCTCTTCCTCTCAAAGTTTGTCATGATTTTGTTGCTCACGACTAACCACAAGAAGAACTTAATTCTCTCGGGGCCAGCAATTTTCCAAACCCAATCCCAATTATCCTTCATCTGGCCTTCTCCATTTCTTAAGTAGAGATAGAGCCTATAAGTTGAGGCAAGTGAGAAACTCCCATCCCTGTTCCCTACCCAACCGAAGTCATCAACTGCTTGTTATTTCTAGGGATCATGACACTTCTTATCTCTTCAACTCTCTCCACCGAAATGCAGGCATTGAGGTCCTCAACTTTCCAATCTCTGTTGCCAGATATGAAGTGATTAACTTTAACATCAGAGGGAGCTTGAGAAGCAGACGCAGAAAGCCCATTGATCAAAGGTTCTCTCCCAACCCAAAGGTCATACCAAAACCTGACTTTGCTTCCATCACCAATTTTCCATTGCATTCCTTTAGCCAGGAGATCTCTACTCTTGGTAATGCACTTCCAGACAACTGAAGATCCAGTTTTATACCTATGATTGAACAAGTCTCCATCTTTTAAATATTTGCTCCTTAGAACTTTGCACCAGAGGCTATCATCACCCCTAATGATATTCCAGCCCAACTTGGCCATTAGCACAATATTAGAGGCTCTTGCCATTCTCAGACCCAAGCCGCCATCCTTTTTGGACCTACAGACCGTCTCCCAATTGACTAGGTGGACTTTCTTGTGATCCCTAGACCAACCCCAGAGGAAGTTTCGATTAATCTGATCGAGTCTCTTGCAGGTAGTTTCAGGGAACCAAGTAGATTGCATTGAGTAGAGGGGGAGGGTTGCTGTGACGGATTGGATTAGTAGCTTCCTCCCAGCAGCAGAGAGAAGTTTAGCCTTCCAGTCCTCTAGCTTCTTTTGGACCTTTTCAACAATGAAACCAAAAGTTTGATTGTTCACTCTTTTATGAATGATTGGAGTACCAAGATACTTCCCAAGATCAAAGGTGAGGGAGAATTTGCTAACTGCTGTGAGAGAATCCTTAAGAGTCCAGGGCACTTTCGGGGAGAACCAAAGTTTGGACTTGTTGGGGTTAATGGATAGTCCACTCTCTCTAGTGAATTCCCTTAAGCACTCCAAGATGTTACTCATATTCAACATGTCTGCCTTGGTGAATAAGAGGAGATCATTAGCATAGAAAAGGTGGGAGATTGAAGGGCCACTTCTGCGAAATTTGTAGGGCTGCCAAGCACATCTTCTGATTCTATCTTGAATCATATAAGCCAGGCGTTCCATCACCATAATGAAGAGGTATGGGGAGAGATGATCCCCTTGCCTTAAACCACAACGGGGCTTGAAAGGCGGGAGAGCTTCACCATTTCACAGTAGAGAAATGTTGCCCGCAGAAACTGTAAACATTATAAGTTTGATCAATGCACATGGTAGGTTGAAATCTAGCAAGACCTTCCCTAGATACTCTTAACTAATGCTATCATAGGCCTTCCTAAGGTCTATATTGAGGATCATGTAATGGTTCTTGCTTTTGGAGCTCCTTAACGAGTGGATGATCTCTTGAGTAATCATAGTGTTGTGTAAGGTGCCTCTATTGGGGAGAAAGCTGCTTTGGTGTTCTCCCACTAGGTTTTGCAAGAGCGGCCTCAGCCTTTGGACGATGACCTTAGTCAAGACTTTATAAGAGGAGTTTAAGAGGCTTATAGATCTAAAGTCACTCATGCTTTCAGGATTGGGCTGTTTGGGAATGAGGATCAAGAGAGCATTGGCCAGCTCAGGCCAAAAATAACCGTCCCTGAAAGCTCTATTCACGAAGTTGTGAAGGGAAGTCTTGGGCCCGGGGTCTTCAACCCCTTCATAGAGAAAAGAGCCGTTTTGTTCTCCTCCTCTTCCACGGTTTTAATGAGATTACTTTTATCTTCCTCTTCAATCTTCCTTAGCCATCTGAAATACCATCACTCATGGATTCCACTGTCTTACATTCAAAGAGCTGATAAAATTAATCAGAGGCCATACTTTGCAATCTCTCCTGACCATAGCACCAAGAATTATCTACTTTAAGAGCTGCTATTCTGTTCCTGTTTCCCCTAACTTTTGTCTGCATATGAAAGAATTTTGTGTTCTTGTCTCCTTTGGATAACCAATCCACTATAGATTTTTGCAACCAGAAGATCTCCTCTTGCTCGAGGATTATGTGGAACTCTTTCAGAAGGTCCTGCTCCAGGTTCTAGAGAAACGAAAAGTAGTGGTTGTTGCTCGAAGTTTGAATGCCTTTTATTCTTCTTTGGAGATCCCTTTTCCTTTTAAAGATATTACCAAAGATCTCACTGTTCCAAACTTTCGGCTCCTTACACGTGCGGTCAATTGACTAAGGAGCCAATTATCTCCAGTCGCCCAAACCTTTTCAAAAACTGTCTTAAAATCGGGGTGGGTGAGCCAAGTAGCTTCCCATCTGAAAGGATTTCTTTCCTTCCGCGGGGGGCAAGTAAGGCTAGTATGTAACATCATAGGGGAGTGATCTCCATGAAGCCTTGGGAGGCTAATGACTCTAAGCTCTGGAAACTCTAGAATAGCAAGCTAGTTAGCGAGAACTCTGTCCAATCTCTATTGGAGAATAACTCTTCCATTATTGAACTTTAACCAAGTGAATTTGGGACCAAGAGCATTGAGACTTGAAAGATTGCAGTTGTCCCACTTTTTTTGCACTCTCTAAAATCTACTCCAAGACTTAATTCTTCGATTGCTGGTCTCTTCTGTACTACAGATGTTATTTAGATCCCCCAACACGAACCAGGGAGACTGAATAATATTGGACATAACATAGAGATCCTCGCAAAAGGCTTCTTTAGACTGATGATTAGGTTGGATGTAAGTAAAGGAAACTAGAGCATTTTTGCCTCCTTCGTTGACTTTGGTGTGAATTATCTGACTGGAGTGATGAAGCACCTCCAACTTTATTTTGATCGGGTTCTAGTTGAGCCACAGCTCTCCTTTATAGCCGTTCAGAGGAACTTTGAAATCCTCCTCCCATCCCATGCTCTTTAGGAAAGACGGATAGTGTTGGGATCGAGTCTCCAAAAGGCACAACACATCAGGCTCGTGCATTCGAAGAATCGCTTTGCAGGCTCTTCTGAACCTATTATTTTCAATGCCTCTACAATTCTACACCATCATTTTGATCTTCATTAAAAAGATAAGAAGGGGAGGATGGAAAGGAGGAACCTCAGTAGTCCATATCAGTAAGGTCTTCGACCTCCTACTCAACACTGTTGTCTCTCTGCTCGCTCGCCAAAGATTCAAAAGCTTCCTTGAGCCTAGAAGCCGTTGTGTTTAAAAATTCATATTTCGGGCCTTCCTCCAAAGTTGGACTGTGATGTTCCCCCTCCTCGTCTCCGGGATCCAAGTTGTGCTTCTCAAGGCCCAACATGCTCTCAATATTGTTGGGATCTAGCTCCATTTCGTTCCATGGAAGGTGGGTGTGATTGTCCGGCCCAGGTCCTTTATTTTAAGCACTGCAATGCTGGGTTCGGTCCATAATGCTTGCCACCACCGGCTCGCCTTGGTATTAATTAACCTGCTTTTGCTTTTTGTCTGCATAACATCATCCACTCGAGAGAGTAACTTCACTGCTTCCACTATTTTCCTCTCTTCCCCATAAAGAGTTGACTTCTAGGGCTCAGACGTCTGCAGAGGCTGAGTCCTCCTCCAGCTTCTGTTAGTACCATTACTGCCGTAGCCGCTGAGGTTGCTCTGATCTTTCCCCATCTCATCGCTTCCTTTTCTCGACAAACCCTCTCTCTTTCTCAATAAGTTCCCCTGTTACCTGATCTGCTTTTGACACCTCATTGATCCATCTTAGGCTTGCGAACCTATTCTGTCTAGGCTTGTTTGACCCCTTATTTCCCTTCTGTTTACTTGTTTTGGAAATTTTGGGTTTTCGGGCTACGATGATCCATGGCCCCAAGTTCTCACCGGAATCTGTCGTGTTTGATTCTTCTCTCTCTGTTCCTTTCATTTATCTCTACCGACTTCGTCATTTTTCGATTCACTGCAGTTATCCTTTACATGTCCCACTTTTCTACATTTGAAGCACAAAACGTGGATACCCTCATATTCGATAGGTTGAACTCTCTTTGCGATTCTAACCTTCGGGATTAGGGGTTTGTTTAGATCTACCTCCACACAAACTCTAGCATACTTTCCTCTGAGAGCATTGGCAGTATTCGCATCCATTCGGATGGGTTGACCGATCAGTTTACCCACTCCAGCAGAATCTCCTCGTTAAAAAATTCAATAGGCAGCTGAGGGAACCGCACCCAAACCGTCGTACGTTCGATTTTTGTAGCTGACGAGGAGAACCAGGGTCTCCACTTTTGGACCATGAGATAGTAGTCATGGATCATCCACGGCCCATCTAGAAGAACTCTGTTGTAATCTTGTTGGGTGTCAAATTTGGCCCGGAGGAAACCCTCCCCAAATCCAACATTTCTAAGTTTCCCTCCAATCTCCACATGCTGGTGACTTTGGTAAGCATCAAGTGATAGCCAATTGATTTGCCCAACAATTTAATGATGAGCGACTTTCTCCATGGCTACCATAGTTTTTTGAGCTCCTCACTTGGTATTGACATTGCAAGGAAAGGGCAATTATGTCATCCGAATCTGGTTCTTCCTCCAACCATATCCTCCCTTCAGTTTCACAATCCGTTTCTCTGTCCTCTTCCATCCAGGTAATTGTTTGTGAATGTCCCAATAGCATGTCCTTGAAAGAGAGTTTAAACATCTCTCCTACAGCTGGGTGATCAGACATTGGTTTCACCGTCTTCTTACTTCTTTGTGGATGGTCTTCTTCTTCGTTGGACATTTCCCATGTGGCAGGTTCTTCCTTTCTCTCTCTCTCTCTCTCTCATTTCCCCACTAAAATTAGTTAAAATCTACTCCATATGCTTATTTTGAACCAGCCATCTCCGTCGCCATGGTCGTACGGGTGTATTGAATCGAACCAATTTTGTATATCCCTCAATTTGAACTTGAACTCGAATTCGAACTTGAATTTTTTTATCAAACTCGAGCTAAAGCTTGACGAGTAGTAAATAATGACTCTAACTTGACTCATTTATATAATAAAACCGTTTGAACTCGAACTCGACGAATAATTTATATATATAATATATGTATTCTATTTAATTTAATTTTTTATATTATAATAATATATCATATATAGTAATATATATTATAGAGATATTCGGCGAATTTTCGAATTTGAAATTATATTATTCAAAGTCGATTTGATTGTATCACGAACTCAATTAGAACTTGATCAAAATTGAGTCGAGCCGAGCCGTTGGTCAAGAGATTCGCGAGCGATTTAAACTTGACTTGGTTCGTATAATAGTCCTACATGGTCGATTTCACTTTTTTTTTTCTTTTTTTTGTGGTCTTGCCAAATCTATGTTATTTAACTTTTCTATTCCTTTTTTATCTTTTGTGGTAAGATATTACAATAACTTATAGATTACCATCATCTTTTATGGCATGAAAGGAATGATTTTTCTATAGTCCTATGAATAGTCATAGAATTCGTGGCTATTAGATGGTTATACAGTGATTATCATTTTTTTGGATGATATGCTAAAATGATTAGTGATTAGATGACAGATATGATAACTACAAAATTAATATCTATGAGGCTCGTAGAAAATCCCTAGAAAGAATTACATACTAGTATGAACTAGGTTGTAAGAAAACCTTTGAACTTACTTTCTATTTTGTCTTTTTTTTTTAACTTAAATTACATTGAAAATATTTTAATATAATATATAAATTTTTGCAAGAAGAAATTAAATTTATAACTATTAATAAAAGAGAGAGCCTGTAGTGATTCAACATAGTTCTAGTCATAAATTACCATAACTTCTCTTCTCTTTCAACTTTCTCTTAATTTGTTTTTATTAAAATATTTAACTATTTCGAATGTATAGGTGTGTTGTACTCTTGTTTTTTAATATAAGATTAAACTTATTATTATAATAATAATTTTTATTCTGAAAATCTTAATTTCAGTTAACTCGAATCTCAACTTTTCTAAACCATTGCTCTGACTTCCAATTAGCTAAACAATTCAGGTGAGTGAGCCTTTTTTATAGGCTCGTTTACTAATCAAATGATTGTGTTGGATAAATTTTTTGTCTAGTCTAGAAAAGGCGTTTTTTCAAAGATCTTTGATAAAAAAAAACGTTGTGTTTGACTAAATACAATTCAAATCGAATCAGACTCTTCGATACAAACCTCTTCCATAGGTTCATATAGGATGCATGACATGTCCTCAAATAGATAGGCTATTGGTCACGACTTCTCTCCCCCGACCTCATGACTCGAGATTCAAATTGTAATAATAAAAAAAAGGACGCATGAGTTGTTTACTTTACTCTTTAGAATGATATCTCATATAACACCAATTTTCAGAAAATAAAAATTATTTTTATCTTTTTTAGTAAATCATACTTTTGCAAATCTGATCCGAGTGTGGTCGTATCTAATTTGGAGAAGTTCTCCCAAATTTTTTTATTCTCAAATTCAAATTCGAGATTTGATTAAACGGACTATTATTCTTATTTACTAAATTGAGTCTTCATTAATAGAAAAATTATCTCCTTGTGCAAATGTTGATTTGGAGGCCTACGGAGGTGGCTCTAGAATCAAAGGATAATTCACCTGGAAAGGGCCCTCATGACTCCATTCATGAAGAAAATTTTGTTCATATAATAGAAAATTTATAACCATTAATAAAAGAGAGAGCCTTCAGTGATTCAACATATGTTAGCATTTTATCTTTTTATACTGCTCTTAAATAAAATTTTTACCTTTTGTGAAAAAAAGAAAACTAAAGGGATAAGATGATGATTCAGATAGTTAAATGAATTACCTGAACTTCTCTGCTCTTTCAATTTTCTCTTAATTTACTTTTTATGAAATTATTTTAATTTTTTGGCATGTATATCGGTGTTGTACTCTTGTTTTTAATATAAAATTAAAATTATTATTATAATAATTTTTATTCTGAAAATATTAATTTCAGTTAACTCTAATCTCAACTTTTCTAGATCAATGCTCTGACTTCCAATTAATTAAAACAATTCAAGTGAATGAGCTATTTACTAATCAAATGACCGTGTTGGATACATTTTTTGGCTCATTTGGGAAAAGTCTTAACGTACTCTCCTGTTTTTTTTTATTAATAAATTATCATGATTCGATAATTATTTTAAATCTTATTAAATTTAATTCAAATTAAATTGGATTTTTCGGTGACAAACCTCTCCCATTGGTTAAGAATACGATGCATGAGTTGTTTTCTTTACCGTTGAGAGTGATATCCCATATAACATCGGTTTATTGGTTTTGAGAATTGATGTCTTTTAATCATGATCGGAAGTTCGATCTCTTATAAAAACAGAAAAATCAATACTGGAAGATCTGTCACCTCAATTGAACCCTATAAACGATCGATCCAGATTAATCAGAATAAAATCCCAAATATTGGGTTGATGATCTAGTCATGATAAAAAAAGAAAAGAAAAGAAAATGATCTATATGTGCCAACGTTGATTTGGAGGCCTATAGAGGTGGCTCTAGAATCAAAGTATAATTCACATTGAAAGGCCCTCACGAGTCTATTCATGAAGAAAATTGCGCTCATATAATAGTCTAAAAGGTGTTAGTTATTTCATTGTCAAAAAGTCCCACAACTTTCACCAAAAATTTTGAAAAAGATTAGCATTCGGTGAACACATTCACAAGAAAAGAAAAATGAAAAAAAAAATAAAAATAAAGACCAAAGACCCAATAAACTATTAAAGAAAAAAAAATAGTTTTAAGTTATTATTTGGTTTCAAAACAATTGTGAGCCATCAAAGTAGCAAAGGTGAAGATGGAGGGAGAGATGCCGTCTTTCTATTACTCCTCCTAAATGAAGTGGCGGCAGGCGATGAGGACGCAGATGGAGAACTTGAGGGTGAAGTGAAATGGCTGGAGTGAGATTGACTTGTTAACTTCTTTTTCTCAACTTCTATTACTTTGTCTTCCATTTCGTGGTGCCCAATTCTGCTCAAGTTTAAATTGGCTGGGATGATACAACTGCAAAGAAAGCCTGCAATCCATGAATGGCCAAAAATATAAACCACATTACAATACAAGTATTATAAAAGGGTCACAAAAAGGTTGGCTATTTGGGTTATTATCGCATTTATACCTAAGTTTTAATAAAAATAAATAAATTGAAAAAGGTATAGGAGAAGGTTGTTGAGTATACATATTTGGCATGGACCTAAAGAGTTGAACATTAGGAATCCTTAATAAAGCATATGATAATTAGCGGTTCAACTTGGAAATATGATGAGTACAAACTAAAGCCATAAAATGAAAAACCTGCCTTATTTATTTCTCTAAAAATATCTTTTATATGGAAAATATTTTCTTGAGATATATTTTATAAAATAGTTTTCTATATTATCGATATATTTAGAGGTTTTCATAATTTTCTCCCTTTTTTTCGTACTTAGAAATTACTATCTGGCCCGATTCCAAACCCTTTTCCGAAATAAATAAAATTTTATTTTCTTCAAAATTTTCTAGAAAAGAAACAAAAATAACACAAAAATATTCAAATTTCTTTAATTTAAATAAGTTATAAAAAAAAATTAAAAGAGAGAATCAATGGAGAGTAGACCTAGTGAGTAACGGTGTTAGGTCCCTTGGGCCTGACAAGTATTTGAATCGAACTAATCAAATATGGTTTCAATTAATCGAAATATGGGTTTAAATATCGGCTTTTATAGAGAGAGAAAGAGAGCTCACCAATTCTTGCAAGTCTATTGACCCAATTCGGAATGTGATTTCCAGTGAGCCTAAGACAAGCCTGATCACAAAAATGGTTGCAATTCTTGGTGATAAGATTGTAGGCATTTCCTCTGAATTCTTCTGCAAGTTCTTGCATTACTCTTCCTACCTCATTCACACTCATCTCTGTCTTTCCGATCAATACTGTCTCTCTATATCTGAATCCTTCGCATCGCTTTGGCACTCCTTCGAATATTCCGGTGGTCGCATACTCATGAGCTCCAAACGCATACTCAACCCCATGAACTGCACAAAATCTTTATTAATTATTTTTTAATAAAAATTCCTAATTAAGCAAAACCACGTTCGAAAAATAATAATAATGTTAATTATGATCGTATACCTTCAACCCCAGAATGATAAGCACCAAGGCCTAGCCAATAAGCATAACCATTCATAGAGGTAAGATCATATACATTGAGATATACTGGCACAGATGTCACACTGCTGCTGCTAGTTGTACTACTGTTTGAATTTGAATTTTTTCTCCGCAACATTATTCTTTTATGAATAGAACTACTGATGCCCACAAATCAATTCCAATTATATAAACTTGGAATTGAACAAAAGTTGAATAAAAATCAATATATATATATTGAAGAATTAAGAAGATGAAAGGGAAAAGAATGAGAATCTTTCTCTAATGGGTACCAACCTTTGTTTCGGCGGCATGGAGTGCCGCCCCCATCTGAGTTCACCAAGGACCACCTATTTTCTTTCTATATAAACATAATAATCTTTGATATTCCGTACTACAAAATCCTTTGTTTTTTTTTTACTTTTAGTGAATTGGCCAAAAGCTCCCAAGTTGTTTGTCAATTTGGTCTATGATTACATGTGTTTGGGACCCCTTTTGTGGTATTTTAATCTAAATTTGTCATTAAATGATATTCCATTTTTGAAAAATTTATGGGGATTGGAGGTGGGTCTGTTTAGGGGTTCTATTAGGTGGCAGTATGACATTTGTCATTTCAAATCTGATTCTCAATTTAAAATCTGGAATTTAAAATTAAAAAGTAACCTACACTAATTATGGTGCATAATGGCGTGTGATTTATTTAATTATTTTTTGGCCATTGATTGGCTTTTTGTTTTGAAAAAGAATAAATGTCATCATCAATGGCGCACTGGGAACTTACAAGGAGGTGGAGCACTGACAAATGAGCTCGATGGATTGAACTTTTTTTTTTAAAAAAAAAAATATTGATGTTCAACTTTAAGCCTTCAATAAACTGTCACAGCCTTCCAGTTCATTTTTGCAGACTTTTTCCTATTGCTCGATGTCTTTTCATGGCCCTCTTGAGTTGAATGTGAAACAGGCGCCGAGGTCGGATGCTTTTCAATTTTTCTGTTCATAATCAAATAGTGTTCAAAACTATATTTTAATTAATTTAATTTAAATTATTATTGAATTTTTATAGAGAAAAAATCTTTCGATATATATTTTTTTATTTCTAAAATTTAAATTTAAATTTTAATTAAGAAATCTAATTAAACCAATTACTCGGTTAAATATTTTCCGATGGTGACTGTTATGCTTCAAGCTTCACAATTTTAGGAAATATGAGCTTTCACTCGAAAATAATTACCAATTCTGGGTTTCCTTTGATTTGATAATGATAGAAAATTCTCCCCGTTTTCTTTGATTTGATAATAGTAGTAAATTCACTCTTCGGACATGAATGATAAATTCTTCAAAGATTAATGATAACTTCTTTAATAGTTTTATAAATCGTGCATATTAGTTCATTTAATAAATGGCACACAACTGTTTGAGCAACTCATCATTCGTAAAATAATTTTTAAATCTATTGCCAAATAATGTATTTTTCTTTAAATAAATTGAAAATATTTATTGTAAAATTCTTTTCATCTCACATATCAAGAGCTATATTTTGCTACATTATGGTGTACACCATGGTGGTGCTTTCTTTTCACTCATAGTATTTGTGATCTTGTCAAATCGAGTGGTAGGTGAAGGTTTGGACATGGCAGTACATGACGAGCTACTTCTACTAATACTCCCTTCAGCACAAGATGATCACTCTTCCATGCAAAAATCCACATACTCATCATACATAAGTCCTGCAATAATCTATGAAATCTCTTCATTCTTTTCCGCCTTGGCTTCTGATTTATATATCAAAGGAAACATAAAACCGATTGAAATTTGCATCTAGGATCCAAAACACTAAAATGTTCATTAATAGGTTACATTCACCCCAATATTTGTCAAGCCTTTTCTTTCATTGGCTTTGTCATATCATGATCCTTTGTTGCATCATCAATAACCTCTTTCATGCTATAAACTTTAGAAAGATACATACTTGGAGTAGGATAATTGCTACCTAGACATGAGTGGCTAGATTGAAAACTTCAAAAAGTTGAAAACTTTTTAACTCGGATGACCACAATTCGGGTGTCATTCCAAGAAGGATAACTTTCTAACGTGGAAACAAATGAAATATTATACGTTAGATTTAATTATTATAAACGGAAGTATGATTATTTTTTAAAAAAATAAAAAAATAATATTTATGGGTATATTTCAGTGAATAATCATAGATAATCCGGGAACCACAAAACGTTTCTCGAAAATCTCACAATTGGAATGATAACCTCGTCAAATAAATTATCACCACAATATTATAATGCCGCAATCCTAAATTCGATGACGAAAATAATGTAAAACATTTTTTACTCGTTATTTTTCCTAAACTCTCAATCAATCTCTGTCTATAGAAAATAATGTGTGCTCTTTCAATGTTGTTCTCTCAAGAATGTTTCCTCTCACTCACTGTGAAATGTACTTCAAATCTCAAGTTGAAGTAGAAGGATAAAAACACACGTAGTGTTATATTAGGGAGTTAATTAGGAAAGTTGAGATAATTGGTTAACCACCTATTATTGCTTAACTTCAAATTTAAATTTAAAAGATTTTACTATTGAGGTAAATGACCCTACGTGGGCATATTTATCTATATTTCTCATTTATACATGAAAATATTTTACATCCGTCACAAGATCACAACTCATGTGATCTTCACATCTCCTGTTGGACTTTCATACAGGATTGGATGTCATGCGACTGGCGAATACACCTGCATGCAAAGACTTTTCGATGTATCTGTTAAGATGATCGAGGAGTCACTATTAGTACCAAAAAGAATTTGTTGTACCCCAAACTCAATACCATTACATTCATCGATCTACTTTTCTCATCGAAAGTGATCTTTAATTATTATTCGACTTATATTTGAATCTCAATATGGATAAACATAACAAATTAGTCAGTGAATACAATATAATGATATAATATCAATTGGTTTTCCTTTTTCCAAACTCGAATCCATTACACTCAATTCAACTGTTTTCCTAAACCTGCCTCTTAAAACTCAATTTATCTTCTAGATCATAGATAAATAGAATAAAGTAATAAATATTGAACCAAAACTTCTAAAAATAGCCAAAAGTAATAAGGGTACAAGAGATTCTATCCAATGGATCTCGAGTCTCACACAGTGGAAATGGAAATCATGATAACACTATCGTTTCTAATAATAGTTCCCACTATTCTATAATCATTTTATCACACGTAGTATAAAACACATTTCATAGTATTATTTTCTCTTAAAAGAGTATATGTCATATTTTTCTAATACTGTGTAGATATGGGATCCATTTTACATATAAGACTTTATCAAGAGATTTCAGAGAGAGTATTTCAGAGACAATATCACAAACACATGTGATATCTGAAATATCAAATCTGACTACTTACAGGCAACATGAAGGTCAGTATATCCATATCAGTCATAACACATATGATCTCATTCTGAACATATATCAGGACGACTTATGTTCTTGTATGACTACTTTTAAAGTCTTTTATAATTAGAAATCGTCTCATCTCCACTCATTCAGAGCTAGAAGTGATCACTTATGTGAGAGAGTTGACTTCACCTGCCAAACATATCTTTTTATCATATTACAAAATATGTGATAAGAAACAAATGCATTAAAATATAATAACTCATTTGTGACTAAATAATACACAATAATCATATATATAAGGGTAATAAGTATAAATATCGTCAATTTAGTACAAATTGAGAAATGTCAAAATATATGCAAATCCAATGACTCTCTATGTCCTATAAAATCTCTAACAATGAGTTTGGTGATGGAGTTAGTCACCATGTTGTGTGTAGAAGTGTATTTGGCGGTCACTTCACATTTCTCGATGATATCTCTCACGAAATTGTATCTGATGTCAATATATTCGGTCTTCCTATGATATTTAAGGTCTCGAGTATAGGTGATATTGGCCTGATTATCATAGTAGATTATTATTGACCTCCCACTATTTGTCACAATTCCTAAATCATCCAATAGTTTCCAGAGCCAAACACTCTCATGAACTACGACTGAGCAAATTACGAACTTAACCTCCATCATAGATAAACCTATATAGGTTTTTTTCTTACTGCTCCAAGAAATAGCACCACCATTGAGCAAGAAAACAAAACCTGATATTGATTTACGTTTATTTAGATCACCGCCCTAATCGGTATCTGAATATCCTACAAGACACAAATCACTTCTTTTGTAATAACACAAGTTGAAACTCGTAATTCTCTTGAGATATCTCAAAATCCTTTTCACTGCTCTCTAGTGACCTCTTCCGATATTTGATTGATATTTACTCACCAGACCAACTGTATAACAAATATCTGATCGTGTACACAATATCGCGTACATTAAACTTCTCACTATACTAGAATAAGAGATTTTACTCATATCCCTTCTTCCTGAGTTTTCAAGCACATTACAAGATTCAGGCCATCACACTTGGCAATAGGAATATCCATGGGTTTACAATTGCTCATCCCAAAATGCTCGACAATTTTTCTAATATAGGTCTCTTATGAAAGAGTTAACATTCATCATGAGCGATCCCTCTAAATGTTAACTCCAAGAATGAACTTTACTCATGTCCTTCATGTCGAAATTCGATGATAACCATATTTTAATGGTCATCCTGTCATGCCCGGGTCGAGCATACGAACAGATCGCCGTGACTCCTTGAGGCACAAGTATGCCCTACTTATACAGTGAGATGACACAAGACTAATATTATGACTAATATCATGACTCATCTCGACATCGTTAAATCATACAGCAGTAGATTTAAAGAAGAATATTTTTTTTTTAGAAATTTCTTTAAAACATCTGTCTCCAATTTACATATAATATTTATATGTGCATTCCAATCGTAAACAAAGAAGAGTATGAATACTTACCCAGTAGCGTCTCTCAGTAGAACTCATGGAACAGTATCTCAATATAAATTAAGTGCAGTATAAGCTGAAAATTTTAAATATGAAGGAGTGAATACAATCCACATACTTAGTAAATGAGATGCAATGACTATATAATGACAATAAATGAATTTATGAGAGTGGCAAGTCAAATCATCATTTTCAAATTTATATTCAATTGTAACACATCTTATCATTCAAAATAATATGCATCATTATCATAATCATACACCATGAGGTGTCAATCGGTAATAAAAGATATTGTACCCATAGTTGTACCCATAGTTTGACCTAAATATGGTAAAATTTACTGAGAGGTCACCACGATATCACAAGAATGAACACATATATTTTCTTTTAACCTCTTCCCTTGGTGTTGACATAGTTCTCATGAGTGCTCGTTTATTGGATCCGTTAGCCAGAGTCAAAGGGGTCAAACCTCTGCCCTCGTGTTATCCCACCACGTTACCATGTCGGGTAAATGCTCAATTCTGTGGTAGGGAGTACGCTATAGCAACTATGCATCATCCCACAATCATACACATGTATCATATGTCATCATTCATAAATCTTTACTCATAAAAGAAAAATATAGCACTATCAATCATCATAATATCAGGATACAAATTTTCACAAAATATCATCATTTCAAGATATGCCACAAATGCTAACACATTTTTAAATCACATTTCAAAATTTATTTATAAAAATCATGATCAAACTATTTTTCATTTAAAGTCAGAAATTGTTCGTCCCACTCACCTCAACTGGAAAGGATACGTCACTCTTCTTAACTATCGTCGTTTCTCGAACGAGTCAACCCTCGTACTAAAGCGTAATCCTACACTTAAGTTAAACAATATGTATCATTTATCAATTTAATTATTTCGACAATATCATATCGTCGGATTACAAGATGCATATAGAAATATTCTTTTTTATAAGATTAAATCTCAAATTACATATTTAGATAAAAATTCCTACAAAGCCTATCCGCGCAGATTTAGTAAAATCATGATATTTTCTAAAATTTTGATCGGATTCAAATGATTCAAATTGTCTCTTAAGGCTAAGACATATATCTCCAACTTTTGTGTTCAGACCAATTTCAAATTCTGAACACACGAATTTAGAAACTTATATAACTTTTTCAGTCTAAATTCCAAAAATCAAATCTGCACAGTTTTGGGAGAATTTTCTTATCTCCCTATGTACTTTTCCAATTTAAGTGATTCGTATCTCCAATTGAAGATAAAATATAGATCTAAAACTTTCTAATTTATACCATTTTGACTTTTTAAACGTATAATTTTATAAAATTCCATTTTCATCTTAGTTTCAATTTTAAAACTACTTTTGTACAATTTTAGTAAAAATACCATAACTTTCTGCATACAATTCTAATTCAATTGATATTTATCTCCAATTAAAGATAAAACAGAGATCTAAAACTTTCATGTTTAAAGTTTCTCCAAATTCCATACAGAAAATATCTCAAAAATTTACACAATGTACTGGTCTTATACAGAATATGAAACAAAGTTGGTGAAACATACTAAATTTCCAAAAATAAAAAAAAATCGATTTTTTCATGAAATACTTCACATAATATACTATTTTAAACCTTAGCAAGTCTAGTTTATAAAGAATTTTTGATTTTTATAAAATGAAATGTCATAAGAATACTATACAAGACTCAATCTAGAAATCAATATCTAGCATGGTAGTATGGATACAATTATAACTACTCATCAAGTAATCAAATCTTTATTCAAATTAAGATATGTTATCTCTTTTGTAAAATCTCTTATTAACAATAAACACCAGTACTCCCTTTGAATCTTTGAATTTTTTTATCACCCGAGCAAAATTAAATCACCATCAACATGAATTTCTATACAATAATTCTATACTTTCAATTCAAATTCAAGAATTCTAAAAAATGTTCTTACCTCTTTGGCTCCATGGTTGAATTCAAAATGGATATGGAGTCTACATATTTCATACAAGGAGGGTTTGAATGAAGAAAATGAGCCAATTTTTTCTAAGTAAGTTCTTTTATAAATCTAGTAAAATATTCTTGACCATTAGATTATTCCATGCATCATCTCAACCTTTCACTTGTCCTAACACTTAAACCATGTAATTCTTGATTTAAACAAGCTCCATGCAGTCCATTGGTGTCTTGTTGGATGTCCATATCAAGGGGAGAGATGTCACAAGCTATTCTTATTAAATTTCGTGCATAAATTTCCATCCAAAGAGACTTTTTGAATGTGGAACGATCATATATGGTTACTAACCAACCATACTGCCCTTTTGACCAATCATTTGGCTCCAATTGTCCACTCTTGAGTGGTTTGCAACTTAGTCCATCAATTTTTCTTAATTGCATTTAGACCCTTAACTTTTAATAATTTGCATTTTGATCTCTATGAAATTTTGTTCGAAATTCCTTAAAAATGTGAAATTTCATTTAAATATCTTTATTTAAGCGTGAAGGCATTTTCTTAGCCATTTTTAACTTCTTTAGACCTTACCAGCGTTTGCCGATAAATTTTTCGGTTTCAACGATTTTGAGGTGAAAACTCAAAATAAATAAATAGATAATTAAAATTTCATTTTAGATATCACAAATGGATGTTAATATATATAGAATCATGAGAAGTAGTATATGATACACAGTCACCAAAAATCGGTGTTACATATCAGATACTCAATGTTATTTTCAATCAACATTATATCATCTATATATAGAGACAGAATCACAAAAGAGTTATCATAACATATCAGATAGACACAATGATACTTTTCGATCATTGTAAAACCATAAGATATCATCTTCTCATGAAATCTCAGATATCATCGCCTGAATGACTATTTTAGACTGTATATCGACTTCCGAAATCGATAAAATTTATCCTCTTGACCTACTAGAACAAACCTAGAGGGTTACTCTATATGGATTTTCTCATCCAAACATCTGTTAAGGAAGACGGTATTAACGTACATTTGGTAAACTCTATATCCATACTCGCGATAATCGTCAAGAGTAAATGGATCGATATAAATTTGATTACAAGAGAAAATATCTCTTCATAGTCAATATCCTTTGTCTGCATGTAACCTTTGACTGCCAGACGGGTCTTGTATCTCTTTACCAATCCATCAGTCTTTCTTTTGATTCTGAGAACCATTTGTTTCCAATGGTCTTTTTATCCTTAGGTAAGTCAACTAGATCCCAGAGTCCGTTAACTCTTATGGATTCCATCTCCTCCTACATAGTCTTTAATCATTGGTCATTCATAAAACCCTTAAGAGCCTTTTGAAATATTTTGGACTCTCGTTATTGTTAGAAGTCGCAATGAGGATCACATTCTCAATCAAAAAATGAGGTTGGGGTATTTGTTTCGAACTACTCCTACGAGAAGGAGGAGTCTCCTCACCTCTAAATGGGTCACTCCCACTAGAATCAAGATCCATAATGGGTTCTTGAGTCCCACTGTTGGGTTTAGCTGAGCTGTTAGGCTCACCATCTCATAAAAGGTGAAATCCCGATCAATTTTATCTCTCTGAGGGAAATTATTTTCCAAGAACGTGGTATCACGAGACTCAATTTCAGTGATTGTACCGTCCATATGCTCATTTAGAAACACATGTCCGTTAGAATGTTCAGAATATCTTATAAATATATATTTCTTTTCTCGTGGGCCAAATTTACAATATGGATACGAGAAATTGTGAATATATGTAACATAATCCCATGACCTCAGCAGTCAATAATACATGTCTCCAATGAGAGTAGACAAATTGGCATATGCCATCATAAATTTCACTATCTCCAATAAGTTCTATTCATTCTTTCAGCTGCTCCATTTTGTTAGGGAGTAACAGGAATAGTCAACTATCTTGTAATGTTCTTCTCAAAACAAAACTCTTTGAACTGTTCAGACAGATACTCGCACCCTTGATCGATTCTGGGAGTTTTAACCCTTAAATCTAACTGATTTTCAATTTTGCTAATAAACCTCCTAACTCCAAGCCTCAGACTTGTGCGAAATCAGATAGACGTAATTGAAACGCATGTAATCGTCTATAAACGTAATAAAATACGTGCCTCCATTTTGAGCTCTCACATTCATAGGCCTACAAATATCGAAGTAGACAAACTACAATGGAGTCCCAATTCTCATTGTCTTTCCAAATGGTTTTCTCATTGCTTTGCCAGCTAAGCAAATTCACATGGGGACAAGTCGACCCTAGTTAGCAGGCCCAATAGACCACTTGCAACTAACTGATTCATCATCTCTTGCGCTATGAGGCCAAATCTACTATGCCAGATAGTAACACATCAATTGTACTATCAGATGTAAAGGTAATTAGAGATAGATGAGAAATATCATTAAAGGAAACCATATTCAGTGCATATAGTCCATTTTGAACTAAACCAGTACATATAAAAAAACTGTCATGTAAAATGGAAACTGTAGAGTTTTCCAACAAAACAAAATATTCTAAGTGATCAAGACAAAATACATATAAGAGATTCCGCCAAATTTTCGGAGCATATAAAACATCATGTAAATATAGGATTTGGTTATTTTGCATCACCAGGTTGAATATACCAATCTCTTTTACAGTCACAAATGCTCTATTTCCCATACATAGCCTCCTCGCATGGGAACTCAATCGGTGGAACTCCATGTATGCGCTTTTATCACGAACTATATAGTCGGTGGCTTCTGAGTCTACAATCCACAAAAGAGAGGAATCAGTAAGTATCATAGTATATGAAACAAAACTCAAACCATGTAAAAAAAATGACATATCTTCCGTTTGCCATACTTGCAAGTGAAATGACCAAACTCACTACATACATAGCACTTGAATTTGCTCTTATCGAACTCACTCTTCCTGTGTTTTTGTCCTTTGTTATCAGTTTTGACAGATGGCTTTATCTTGCCTTGGCCTATGGTTTTCTTATCATTCTTGCGCCATTTGCGCTTGTTACCCGAGATCCCTTACTCGACTCCGCCATACATGTATGACCCGAAATAGATCTAACTATCTCTTGACGTTTCTTTTCAAGGTCACAATGCCTACTCACATCCATAAAAATATGAATACTCTCAGTGTGTGAAGTAGGTCTTAACAACCTCCAAAGAGTCAGGTAGAGACTAGATCACTCCTAGTACCTAAAATTTATTTGATAGTGACTCCTCCATATTTTTTAAAGAGATAATCATACTCGACATATGTATGAAATGTTATTTTATACTTTGATCCAACCTCTTTTTGTAAGTAATAAATTTATAGGTCATCATCCTTAACTTAGAAGCTAACCGGGAGTCAAAATGCTATTTGAGAGCATGCCAAACCAATATCGCAGAAGATATTGCTCACAAACTGAAATCATATCGTCATGCATGCTGCTTAGAAGGATTACCCTAGCCTAGCCATCATTTCTCTTCCATGCCCGAAACGCCTCCTGATCCTGTCTCGCCTGAGGCGTGGTACCTTCTTTGAGATCCTTCATTTTGTGCTGTAGAAATTCTACAAGTTCTTGATCCTCGAAGACAAACTGAGCCTTTCCGTGTTAAATCTTATAATTGTCACTATTCAGTTCATCTCATTTCACTAGATCTAACACGATAGTGTTTGTTACGGTCATTGTCTCTATCATATACAAAAGAGAGACATTAGTGACATATAATATTTATTTTCACAATTTTGTGCAACATTCGAATCAACAAATACTAAATGATTCAAGTATAAACTCCAAATCAAGGGTATGAGTCAACGGGTACCATACACCATAATCTGGGATTGCATGTTACTATCTGAACTTAGATTTGGCGTACAAAAACCCACAAATAGTCACATATTTGAACGTGGAACTCTCAGAAATTAGAAAAATCCAACCCAGGATGACCTAATGCACTTCCCGGAGTCCCATGTGCCACTACGCTTGGCAGCATGCTGCTACGTGCCATTACGCTTAGCAGCATGCTACTACGTGCCTCCACGCGTTGGCAACAGCCTGGTGCACATGCCAGATGCGTAGCGCATCTCACACACTCTCATGCGCTTGACCCGTGTCACCCGGGTCGTGAACCAGGTCAAAACATGGGTCGGACATGGATTCGGGTCAGATTGGACACGGATCTAGGTCAGATCTGACCTGGATGTCCACCTTGTCCACATGCCTCTTCGCACGTGAACTTTACGCACTTGCACCCCTGCTTGCGTGACACGCCTTTGCGCGCATGTAACGCATGCACCCGCGGGTTAGAGCAGTTCTTCCTCGCCTGACGTGCCTGCAACCGGGTCCTCACAACCAGGCTATTGGAAACTGTTTTTCGGCCAGTTTTTTATGGCGATCTTGTCGGGAAATGAAATTGGACTTCCCCAAGTCATCTTTAACTCGATTTTTGGGAAATTAAATCATTAATCTCGATGAATCAATTGTCTAAAATTTTGGCCCTTTGCAGCCGTGTCGGAAAAACCTATTTCTGACGACAACAATACGTAATATATATAACAAAATGTAGATTAGACGATGAGAAATACATATATGTCAATTTCAAATGTCAATTTGTCCTCTAACACGACAAATCTAGGGTTTTATATTTATGGTACAATTAAGGGACGAAAACTTTGACCTGATATTTTATGGTCTTAACATACTATAAAAATTACGAAAAAGTTATTTTCGTGATCTACATATCATGGGTAATATTGTGGTATAATCGGTTTCACAAAATTCATTTATGATCTAAATCCCAAATTTTTAATGCAAGATTTTTATACCCAAAAAGTTTTGAAAAACATTTTTATAAATTTAACGATTGCTCTGATATCAATGTTAAATTTAATTATCACAACCGGAAGTATAGTAATTTTTTGAAAAATAAAAAGACAATATTTATGTGTATAGCTCAGTAAATAATCGGAGACAATTCGGGAACCACGAAACGTTTCCCAAAAATCCCACAGTCGGGATGATAACCATATCAAATAAGTTATCACTGTAATATCACAATGCCGCAATCCTAAATCTGGTGATGAAAATGATGTGAAAATTCTCTAGTCAAAATTTTTCCCAAACCCTTAATCAATCTCTCTTTTTAGAGAATAATGTGTGCTCTTTGATATTATTCTCTCAAGAATGTTTCTTCTCACTCATTGTGAAATGTACTTCAAATCTCAAATTGAAGCAGAATGATAATAACACATGTAGTGTTATATCGAGGAGCTAATTGGGAAAGTTGGGATAATGGATTAACCACCTATTATCTCTTAACTTAAATTTAAATTTAAAAAGTTTTACTAATGAGGTAAATGCCTCTACGTGAGAGCATATTTACCTACATTATATAACAAGAAACATCCACCATAATGGTTTAAGAATCATCGTACATGTATACGGAAACACGGAAAGAAAAATATATAAAAATTTAAAACTTTTACAAAGTCTAAAATTTTTCAAAAAATTTGGCAAAATCTCTGTAAAAAAAATGGCAATCAAGCTCCTGAGAGCTTGCCTCAACAACAAAGATAACCTGATAAATACTATGTAAGCTGGCATAACACGGTCGTCCTAACCCTCCCAACAACAACAACCAAAAAACCATCATCACAACTCAAACTATGACGGGTATCCTCAACTTAGGTAACACAACTTGTAAGTTATGGGAAAACCGGGTCGGGTCGCCCATGTGGGTTTGACCCAAACCCATTTCACTTATTTTGAATTTGCCAAAGGAGGGAAGGGAGGGAGTGGTTTTTTATGGAAAAAACTAACTCCAACTCCCCAATAACCATCCCCATTCCATCAATGGTGCACAAGAGGGTTGGGAGAGAAAAGAAAAAGAATAAGGAAGAAGATCTACATACATCATAATTCCATTCTATCAAAAGGGCTCTTGGATTGTGAAAGAGAAAGGAGATTGATCCATTGGTGATATTCTTCGGACCCGTACATCAAAAAGGTTAGTGATCCGACCCTAGATCTTGGGACATTCCACATTTATTTTGCTGTAAATGCATAAGAGAATGCTTTCATTGGTATCAGAGCATGATTTAGGGTGTTTCCTATTTTTGATGTATTTTCGAGTTTTCATTTTCCTTAAAAAATTGAAAATGGTAACTTTCATTATAGACCACGAAATGCTTTGAAATTTGAAAGGTAGAATACCCATGATGTTAGGAATTGATCTGCAAAATTTCATGCATAGCCGTTATGTATTTTTCGAGAAAAATGAAACCCTAGTCGAAAATAAAAATGCTCATATCTATTTGCATGATAGGTTTCATGATTTAATATTTGTATGGTTAAATTCCCCAAAAAAAATCCTTTCCAACCATATAAAGAACATGCGAAATGGTTCAGAAATGAATGAGATATGGTTTAGGGAAATTAGGGTTAAAATGCAGAAAAATTTTTTCTGCATGAAGAAGACGAAGTGACGTCAGCAGTGACGTCAGCACAAATCCCACTCTCGGGCCGTGGGTTATGAAGCCCAAACGTCATGATCCAGACCTCAGATCAGAAAACTAAAAGCACCATTAGATTCAGAGACCCCAAAAATGGGGGGTAGGCAAAATCCGGTGGCCGGATTCTGCCAGGAAGGCGGCGCGTGGGCTTCACGAGCCGCCTGGGCGCGTGGGCGAGTCACCCACGCGCCGCCGCAACCAAGCGGCGCGTGAGGGCGCGTGAAGCGCCCTCTCAGGCCCCTTTTTTTTTATTTTTTTTTATTATTTTTTGATTGTTTTTTCTGTATTTTTAAATTATTTTTTTTATGATTGAAAATATTCATTAAGTTATAAATTTTATTTGAAAATTACAGAAAAATCAATTAACAAGTGAGACAAAATTATGAAAATTTCTCACATGTTTAAAAAAAAAATATATATATATATATATATATATATATATTCCAGATTATGCCTACCCGAATTAAATTTTATAACACATATTTGATTTGTACTCATTAATTTAAGTATAAATTGTGGATGGTGTTTTAAAAATTTTTTTTGTTTGGTTGGCTTCGTATCCAATCTAATATTTACCCCATTTTAGGGATATGGTGAGAATCAGACGTACCCTTGCACCTCTCCGGGGGAGATGCAGAGATGAGAAGACCCCAGAACGTTTGGCAAAACTATATATGATGTTGCAATATAAGATGAAAGCAACGCATACTTTGCCGCAACATTTGTGGGTTATGAGTCGAAAACGTTATGAATTTCGGCGTTTGGGTCACTGGTTTGGAGGCGACAAAGCCGAGATTAAAATTATAAGAAACTCCCTCTCTGATCATTTGGTCGGAATGGCTGACAAAATATTGGAGGATAATAAGTGTCTCTACCTTAAAGATTTCAGACTAAAATTGCTTAAGATGTGGAGAGCTAATGAGATAGAGATTAAAATGAAAAGGGCATTATCGCTAAAGATCAACGGCTCTACACCCCAAGCTGTTAGGAGATTCACTCCGAGAGATAGACTTTCAGTTGGGATGGTCAATATGGTCACTCGCATGTATATGGAAGATAAGAAAAGAGAAATTTGATTATATATATATATATTTTCTCTTTTTCTTCTTTGTACAAAGTTATCTACTGTAATGAGAACAATGCCATGAACATATGATATAATTTATATATATATATATATATATATATATCAACAATATGCATACTTTGTATATTTATGCGAGCATGTGAAGAAATATGTTCTAAATTCACATGATTTTTAGTGGGAGTTTTTAGGTTGGAAGAATTTAAGTAATTCTCACCTAAGACTGAAAGAATTTTGTTACTTTGAAATCAAATTTATGATAATCAAACATTTGGATGATGGATGATGATTGGGAACTTAGTGATCTTTCGAGTTTACACCTTATGTTCGTTTATGATAAATTTATTAGATTTCATGTACAAAATTATATGAATGAATGAGCATGAATACTTATAATAGTCTCTCTTTGAAAAACCAGACCATGGCATCGAAATCAATAATAGCAGATTTGAATAAAGGTGATAAGTTTAATGGCAACAATTATGACATTTGGCGCCACAAGATATGGTATGTGCTGGAAGAGCAGGATGCCTTGGAGGGTATCAACCATATCATGCAAGACCCTGGAATTGAAAATACTACTCAACAGAGAAGAGATCAAGAAGCTTACCAGGCGTGGAAGAAGAAAACTTCCACTGCACGTGGCATTCTGGTTAATTCTGTAGTTGATGATCTCATACATGAATGTGAGCAATTCCCTACTGCTCATGACATATGGGTATACCTCAGAGAGAAGTATGGAGGTACCAGTGTGACCCGTCTGAGACAGTTGACTATCAAGTTTGACACGTACAAAAAGAAGTCTGATCACAATATCAAACTACACCTCAGAACTATGTCAAACATGATAAGGAAATTGAAGTCAGCAGGTCATGTTTTATCTGATGAGCAACAGGTTCAAGCTTTAATCCGATCCCTTCCAGACCAGTGGGAGCACTTGAAGGTCAATCTGACTCACAATGATAGCATTAAGACTTTCGCTGATGCTGCTCGCCACGTAGAACTCGAAGATGAGCGGCTTGGTGTTGCAAAATCGATTTCTAATGCCTTTGTAGCTGAGCCAAGTTCCCAGAAAGTTGCGGGCTTTAAACGGAAAGGGAACAAGAACAAGGGCAAGAAAGGGAAGGATATTGTGGAAGGGTTTAAGAAGAGCAATTCCAACCGCAAGAACAAGCGCAAGCGGTTTTGGAAAAAGAAGGATAAGAGCAAACTGAAATGCTACAATTGTAAAACTCTTGGTCATTTCGCTCGAGAATGTCCCGAGCCGAAAAAGGTAGCACCTTGTAACGCTTCTCTAAGTGTTATATATGTCTCTAGCACTGTTTTACTTTCTGAATCATATCCTGTGTGGATTATAGACTCAGGAGCAACAGACCATGTGACGAGAGATCGAGAAGCGTTCGTGGATTTTCGTCTAGTTGCTCCTGGTGCAATATGGATATACGTAGGAAACAATACAAGAGTAGAAGTCAAAGGAATTGGCACTTGTAAACTGGAGTTACGAAGTGACCAAACTCTAATTTTACATGATGTTCTCTTTGCACCAGAAATTCGACGAAATTTAGTCTCTGTTATTATTCTTCTTAAACTAGGCTATGCCTTGAACTTTACTCGTGATAAGGTTTGTATTTATAATAGTGGTGTGTTTTATGGTACTGGACATCTGTTAAATGGATTTCTTACTTTAGATTGTGACAGACAAATGTTTAACTGTTATACTGATCGTTATATTTCGTTAAATGTTTGTTCTTCTAATAATGCTAATATAGATGACAAAGTATGGCATGCTAGACTTGGTCACATAGGGCAGGACAGGATAAATCGACTTCTGAAAGCAGAACTATTGGATTCGCTTACTAAAGTTGATTTACCGAATTGTGAATATTGTCTTGCCGGGAAGATGACTCGAAAACCTTTTGGAAAAGCTGTGAGGGCTGAACTTCCAGTACAATTGGTTCACTTTGACATTTGTGGTCCAATGAATGTGAAGGCTAGGCATGGAGCGTCATATTTTATTACTTTTATTGATGATTTCATGCGTTTTGGTCATGTCTATTTGATTACTCACAAGTCTGAAGCACTTGAGTGTTTTCGACGTTATATGAATGAAGTAGAGAATCAAATGGATAGAACGATTAAAGCCTTAAGGACAGATCGAGGGCGTGAATATCTATCAGATCAGTTCAATGATCTGTGTAATGAAAAAGGAATAATTAGACAATTGACTATTCCCCACACGTCTCAACAAAATGGTGTTGCTGAGAGGAGGAATAGAACGTTGTTAGAAATGACGAGATCTATGATGGCGCAGGCTAACTTGCCAATTTTCTTTTGGGGAGATGCATTATTAACTGCGACCTATATTTTAAATAGAGTGCCTTCAAAAACAGTACCCACAACACCGTACGAACTATGGACTGGTAGGACACCAAGTCTGACTGATCTTAGATCTTGGGGATCGGCAGCATATGTTCATAACCCTTCTAATAAATTTGGAAAGCTTGGTCCCCGGGGGAAGAAATGTATCTTTATTAGATATTCTCATCAGTCAAAAGGTTATGTGTTCATCGGTGAAAGAGAAGATGGTACTATAACCGAAATTGAATCACGAAATGTGACATTTTTGGAAAATGATTTTCCTAGTAAAGGTGATATAACAAAAGGAGAACCTTTGTTTGAATTAAATAATTCAAATGATTGTTCCGTGCAGGATGGATCAAGGGAATTACGAGAAGTTGAATCCCCAAATGATCCCAGTGGGAGGGATTCAAACTCTAACGATCCAACCGAATTATCAATTCGGAAAAGTACTAGGAAAGGTGTGCCCAAACGTCATTACAAAATTGAAGGGTACACTTTCATCATTTCTCCACATGACGAGGATGAGCCGAAAAATGTGAACGAGGCTTTATCTTGTCCTGCCAAGGATGAGTGGATAAAAGCAATGGAGGAAGAAATAGAGTCGATGGATTCCAACTATGTTTGGGAACTGGTTGATCTTCCACCTGGGCGCAAATCTATTGGGAACAAATGGGTTCTTAAGGTTAAACGTAAAGCTGATGGAACAATTGAGAGGTACAAAGCTCAATTGGTGGTAAAAGGTTATATCCAACAAGAGGGTATTGATTATGACGAAACATTTTCACCAGTAGTGAGATTTGCCTCTATTCGCCTATTGTTAGTCATTGTAGCCAATTTAGATTTAGAATTACATCAAATGGATGTGAAGACTGCGTTTCTCAACAGAGAACTTAAAGAAGAAATCTACATGGAACAACTAGTAGGTTTCATTGTTAAAGGTCAAAAAAATAAAGTTTATAAATTGAATAGATCAATTTATGGCCTCAAACAGTCTTCAAGATAATGGTATTTGAGATTTCATAGATCTGTAATCTCTTACGACTTCGTAATGATAGACGAAAACCATTGTGTTTATGTGAAAAAGACCAATGATAAGTTTGTAATTCTAAGTCTGTATGTCGATGACATATTGTTAGCCGGAAATGATATGGAGTATGTTCTGAATATCAAAAGTTGGTTATCATCAAATTTTGAAATGAAGGACATGGGTGAAGCAGAGTGCATACTGGGTGTTAAGATCCACAGAGATCGTTCTAAGAGATTGTTAACTTTATCTCAAGAATCTCATATTAAAAAGATTTTGGAACGATTTAGGATGGATAGCTGTAAACATATTGATACTCCTGTGGCTAAAGACGAAAGTTTAAGTTTAACAATGTGCCCAAAGACCGCTGAAGAAAAACATGAGATGTCAAAAGTACCGTATTCCAGCGCTGTTGGGAGTCTGATGTACGCTATGATGTGTACTCTCCCTGACATCTGCTATGCCGTGGGTTTGGTCAGTAGGTATCAATCCAATCCAGGTAAAGCTCACTGGACAGCTGTGAAGAGGATTCTAAGATACCTGAAAGAAACTGTGAATTATTCCCTTTGTTATCAAGGAAATGACTTATTATTGAGCGGATACACAGATGCTGATTGGGGTGGTGACTTAGATGAACGTAAATCCACCTCAGGTTATGTTTTCTTGCTAAATAAAGGCGTCATCTCTTGGAGAAGTAAGAAACAAACATGTGTATCACTGTCGACGATGGAAGCAGAGTTTGTAGCCTGTGCTTCAGCAGTTCAGGAGTGTGTTTGGTTGAAACGTTTTTTACAACATTTAGGGACCGTAAGCGACACAGTGGGAGTTGTGACAATTTATTGTGATAGTCAAGCAGCAATCGCTTATACGAGAGATCCCAAATATCATGGGAAAACCAAACACATTGATACGAAATTCAACTTTATTCGAGACATTGTTGAAAAAGGAGAGGTGACATTGAAGTATTTATCTACGCATTTAATGGTGGCTGATCCATTTACGAAACCGATACCTAGAGATGTATTTCTGAAACATGTAAAATTTCTAGAATTGCGTAGAGTGTAATTGTATGTATAAGCAATAAACATGATGTAATGCTCATTATTATATGACATTTGAATTTTTTTACATTTGCGAGTTCTTATGTCTTGATTAAAAAGTATGTCGAACAAGTTTGGAAGATTGGCTCTCTCAAACGAGCAATCGCCTCTAATATCTATGTGATATGTAAAGATGAGGCAATGTTAATTTTGTATAATTAACATAAATTAGCCATCTTAGTACAGAACTAAGATGAGATTATCATTGGTATTTACTTATTTGATAATCGAAATGGATTTCCCACAATCCATTACACTTGTCTAGAAGCCAGGTGTGGTTCTCTCTTGGAAAAGTGTTTTTTTTTTTTTGAGGATTTATAAGAAGAGAGAATCAAGTCAGTATCGTGATATACTTGGACTAAAACCTGTACGATGTATTATAATTTTGAAATAGACATACGCTTCTAAATAAATAGAAAAAAGTATCGTAGCACGTGTTCATACCACGTGTGCTTTCAGTGACCCTATGAGAAATGAGTTGATAAATCCCTCTATTTCATTGTGTGAGACCCAGAGGTTTGTAATTAACCTCATTTAATACCCTTAAGACTTTCGCCTGTTTCTTGAAAGTTTATTTTAGTGTTGCTACTTTAGCATGTAACCAATAGATCATGCGTGATTCGTTTTTACGGTGCATGACTAGGAAAGCAGCTAAAATGAAGTGGAAAGATAGTAGTGCGAAAGGAAGACTGTATTAAAGTTTGTACATAATTTTTGTATTCACAGACTGGCCAGTTATGTTTTTAACTTGATGTTCTGAAACATAATTGTGAATGCATAGTTGAGATGAGTCAAGTATGCTCTCGTTTATTAAAAGAGAGATAAGAGGTACAGTGACTATATATATATATATATAGTAAAAAGAGGTTTGGGGTATAGCGAGATTTGATATCCTCATAGTATTAGATCTTGAGCTGCTATATATCCTTAAACGGTGTGTAGCTATGAGCTCTTGATGTACTCGCTGGTCACACGATCCATTTGTCTGTATGAAATCGATGGTATATGAAAGTGATTGAGCAAAATGTAGGTCTAACCCTCATGTGCGAGTGGGAGATGTAAGTTATGGGAAAATCGGGTCGGGTCGCCCATGTGGGTTTGACCCAAACCCATTTCCCTTATTTTGAATTTGCCAAAGGAGGGAAGGGAGGGAGTGGTTTTTATGGAAAAAACTAACTCCAACTCCCCAATAACCATCCCCATTCCATCAATGGTGCACAAGAGGGTTGGGAGAGAAAAGAAAAAGAATAAGGAAGAAGATCTACATACATCATAATTCTATTCTATCAAAAGGACTCTTGGATTGTGAAAGAGAAAGAAGATTAATCTATTAGTAATATTCTTCGGACCCGTACATCTAAAAGGTTAGTGATCCGACCCTAGATCTTGGGACATTTCACATTTATTTCGCTGTAAATGCATAAAAGAATGCTTTCACAACTCAACATCTCACTGGAACATGGCTCAAGACATAGAAAAGGAAGAGAAATAAGTGCAAAAGAGTGGGCACTCTAAGCCCCCATCGTAATATATACATCATTTCATCTTAAACTTAACATTATAACAATACAACCGAGAGATAGACTTCAACAAAATTATACCTTTCAATTTCATAACCAAACAAAAGGCAACAAAACAATTGTAAATAAAAATATAAGGCGCAAGATATCTAGTATCCTCATGTTCAAGCTGCTAACGCTATCATGTTTTCCACTCTATACCTGAAACCTATGAGAATGGGGAGAAAGGTCAAACGACCAAGCTACCGGATTTTTTTTTTTTGTGTGCATACTAGGAGTCGAATCCGAGCTTATTATATGGGGAGGGGGAATGTGCCACTTGAGCCAAAATTCATGACTCAAACTACCGGATTGAGCAAGCATTCGAAAATGATCAAATAAAATAGTACAAGCATGCTATTACGAAAAAATATGAGATGATATCATGGTTATCATTAAATTCGTAAATATAAATTAAACATGATAGTACATTTTGCATAAGATAGAACCTATGCATTACCTATTTATTGCAACACATAAATAAAGGAAAAACATTTATATAATTATGAGGTCTTAGTTAAATTTTAGTAGGCTCTTAGCATTTACTAACTAAAACATATAACATTTCCTGAATACCAAACAAAATATGTGGTCTTTCAAACATAAATATATAGTTTCTTTATCATACCGGTAATATTTCAATAACAATTCTTTCAAACTCTTATCATTTAATTCTATCCATAGATAGAAGGGAAAACATGAGCAAGTGAAAGTTAAGGAGATCATGTAGAGATAAAAAGAAAATATTAATGCTATACATGGTCATTCATTCATAATATGAAACATAAAAAAGAAATAAGATTAGCTGATAAATGTATAAAGAAAGGAAATGGGCTGAATCAAACATCTAGTATAACAAGCATGCCAAGCGAGTCAAGAATTTCATCCCATCCATTTCTAGAAATGGGATAAACATGGGCTTTCTTCCTTGTATTCTTTATTGTCTTTTATTTTTCTTTTCCTTGATCATCTTTATGTTAGAATAGTAATAGGACTTACGAAATAAGTTAGGTGATGTTTGGTTCGCATTCGAGAATCAAAATTAGAATTGGAATGAAAAACTTTAGGAATTGAAATTTGGAATCAAAATCAGATACCCATATTTGGTTTAATTTTTAGAATAAATTTGATTTATTATGATTGATATTTGATTTGTATATTTTTCAGAACAACAATAATATAATTGTTCATTTTACTCTCGATAAAAAATATTTTTAAATTAATATTTTTAAAATTTTATTTTATTTTTTTAAATTAAAACTATAATTATAAAATTAAAGTTTTAAAATATTTATAAAATAAAATTTATAAAATATTTATAAAATAAAATTTAAAATTAAAGTTTTCTAAAATTAAAAGTATAATTATTTTATTTTGCCCTCGACGTTCTTCTGGACTGGGATTCGACGGCGACTGCTGTAGGCGACGGGGGTGGATGATCGGACGCGGCTGATGAACTGCAAAAGTGCAATCGAGCTATGACGAAGGCACAATCGAAAATTGGAGGCGGTGAAATAACGAAACAAGAAATCCAAACATCAACAAAACCCTATAAATGATTGCAGAACAGCAAAAGGCTGACTTTTTCCAGCTGAATCACGAGAGCAATGAGAAGGGAATTTGTCATTTTGGTTTTTTCCTTATTAGGAATCTTCGGTACTCGCTCCATAGCATACAATCGACCAGAAATTTTCAACAATCACAACAATCACAACAATCACAAAGCAAGAATAACTTCAATTTCTAGAGAGAGAGAGAGAGAGAGAGAGAGAGAGAGAGAGAGAGATACAGTAGCAGGCCACTAGAGGTTTGTGTTTCTGCAACTCATCAGCCTTTTGAAGGTATGGTAATAGAAGCTTTGCTGGCTCTGATTCGCTTCCCATCGTCATTTATTTGAAGAGAGAGAGAGAAGAAAATGGTCGAATTTCTTTTGGGTGAATAGGTGGGCAAAAGGTGAATTTCATACACGGCTTTCACCGAAACATTTTATTTGGGTTTTTAATGCAAACAAGTTATACGGGTTCATTCTCATTCCTGATTTCTATAGTCTTCGGTCAAACACTTCCTTAGTGTCGGCAGCGACAACAAGAATAAGGGATTCATTCCTAAATTCTAGGTTTGTTTTAGGGATGGATTAGATACCTTCAACACGTGCTTATGCCTTAACCCAATCACAATGGACGAGAGAGTATTTTATTTGTTTAGTCTTTCTTTTCTTTTGGCATTGTATTCACTCTCTCTTCCTTTCTTTTATTGATCCAGGACAACGATCAACTTTTTCTCAATATTTATTAACAACAAAGAGAGTGTTATTGCTCAAATTTTTAAATAAAAATTGATAGTTAAATTGATTTGAATTAATTATGATCAAATTTTAGATATTGAAAAATAATCTAATCATAAGAAAAAAAAAAAAAAGAAAGAAGAAAGAAAGCAGGTGTCAGGGGAAGATCACAACTTGGATTGTACCCAGTGTCTCGTTGTCCAGAGGTGTTATTTTAGCTCCTCAACATCCACCAAGTAATATATATACTAAATGAATAAGACATCTTTAACTCTTTATGCGAATAGAATGTGATTCAACATAATTTAGGGTCTTGAAAGTATCCAAAATTTTGACATCTCATAACTGTAGGAGTGAGATGTATGAAACAAAAGCTATTATTCTCTCCGGATTATGAATGACACGTAAGCATGGGTTTTTTAAGGACAACTTTATTTCATCGTTATCAAGATACACATGGTATGCGGTAAAAAGTAACATTGTTCCTATGAGTTTACTTCAGGACAACTTTATGTTAAAGCATAACTTTATTAATTATTGGCAAGAGCAACTGAATCAAACAAGAGAAGGAAGACATCAAACAACCCTTCAACTAAAGTGGACTCCAAAGTCAAGTACAAAAAAGTAGCGACGAAAAAAAAAAAGCAAAGCGGGTCATCGGCATGACGATCATTTTAACATTTGGTGCTTGAATTTGAATACTTCATCCGGTTGTTTTAACCAATCCAACAGCTAAAGGTTGCAGGAGCAAAAATGTTGACACCGAAAATTTGGTAGTTAGTTGATTAGCAACAAGAAAGACAAGAATTTGATGAACAACGCAATTTGTTAAAGGAAGGAATATTTAGGAAGCTATGATAAGTATTTATTTTGTCCTAAGGGGATAATTTACTTGTCATAATTTTTCTCCCTTAATCTTGAGATTTAGAATTCCAAACAAAAAAAAAAACTTACTTTCCCCATTTTTGGAAACATGATATGACGAAGAGGCGGCTAAAGTTTTAGTTGGTACATGGAGAATGCTAAGAAACGTCAAGAAACCGTATATGGAACTTGTGAGCAAATAAGGTTCATTTCTTTCTTTGTTTTCTTTATTTTTAGGATCGAACTTGAAAACCTTTACAAAAATAAAAGATACAAAAATAAAAGATACGGTATCAATTGAGTTAGAATTCATTAGCCAACTAATTCTGAGTTATGTCATCTCAGACTAAGAGGCCGTTTGGGATTGATTAAAAAATATTGTTTATAAGTACTAGGGCTTATAAGTAACTTTTTAGTTTATAAACCCATCGTAACATTTTTAAAATATAAATTGTTAGAATAAATTTTACTTAAAAATAATTAACTGTTTAGTAAAATAAATATTTATAAACTATATAAAATAGAGAAAAGATCATGGTAGATATAAGATGCTTCTACCTAACTAATTAGAATACATATTTCAAATGTGAACGGTATTACGATTTAAATGACAGAAAACTACAACCAAAACAATTCGATTAAAAATAGATAAATGAAGTAAATAAATTTCTGATTTATTTGTACAAATAAAAATTATATAATTTAAATTAATATAGTTTACATTAAAGTCTATAAATAAAAATATATTACAATGATACAGATGCGACTAATCAATCTCTTGCAATTTCCAATACAATTGAATCATGAAATGTTATCCGATCATCATCTTCATTTTTGACCTCCATTTTCGTATCACACATATTTGATAAACTTGTCGCTTTTGTATTAGATGGGACATATGTCTCGTTCTGAACAATTTGAAAAAGAAAATTATATGTCAAGTTCTTGAACTTTATCCCAAATTTATAAATTGATCTCTAAACTTCAAAATGTAACAGTTGAGAACCTACACTTTAAAAACCATTACTTGTTAGTCTTTCCGTTAGTAACGGCATTTAACTTGCCGTTATGTACTGAGTTGACTTAAGGTGACAGATTATGTGAATGTCGTGTGGTAGAAATTGCCAACACCTCATGTGACATGTCCGAACCAAACTATCAGAACGTTGCCACATCAACAATTTTGCTAACGTGGCATGACACATCATCAACTCAGAATTTTGTTCCTACCACGTTAATTATTTTTTTGGCACCATTATTCCCTCCTCAATGTTGGGTATAAAGGGGTTGGTTTAAAAAAATAGAAAAAGCAAAAAAGTTGTTGAGAGGGAGAGAACATAAGTCGAAGGAGTGGTCTGAGAGAGACATAGAACATTCGTGCAAAAAGCATAGGAAAGAGGGTTAGGGTTTGGGTAAGATTTGGAGGGTTTAGTGCTTGAGGTAGTTAGGGTTTGGGTTTTGGCAACATCCATTCGAAGGAGGGTTAGGGTTTTGGGCACTGCACGGTTTTCGTCTCTTCTTTTTGTTAGCAAAGCAACAGTCATAGAATGTCATCAAACAAGGTAGAAGGTACATTGAAGTGCAGATGCAACCTCGATACTATTTTGGTGACTTCATGGTTAGCACAGAATCCATCTCAAAGGTTTTAAGGTTGTCCTAATTTTTGGGTATGTCGAATATTTTTTTGCTGGCTTTTGAATTTTTTGGATATGGTTGGCCTAAAATTAATTGTGGTAATTGTTAATACTTTTGCAGAAAGGTAATGCTTGCAATTTTTTTAGAATGGTATGATCCACCATTCTGCTCTCGAGGAATTGAAGTCATTCACGGGCTAAAAAGAAAGTGGATAAGCTAAAAATTATACACAACTCTGTAGCAACCGATTGGAGTTTGAGAATATAGAATGCAAGAAACACTATCGAGAGGTTAAAGGAAGAGAACAATCATCTATTGCACTACGTTCAAGAGTTTGAGGAAATGAATTTGACAATGAAGGAAGAGATTTTGAGATTGCAAGAGATGGAGGAGAAGAAAGTTAAACCCATTTGAAAAGATTTCAAATGCATGGGTAGAATATTGTCAATGAGAGTTTTGTCTTTTGCTATTTTGTATAAAGTTGGATAGGTTGGGGGTTTAAGGAGAAATTGTATTATTATTTTTTTGTTGGGTGAACCTGCTAATGTAATGTTAGGGATTTGTTAATATTCTTGTATTAAGAATCTTCATTAATGTTAAAAATATTACGAGCTTTCTGAACTTAAAACTTCAAACTATCATATTACACCACTTCAATGAGATTTTGAGGTCGCGAGAGATGAAGGAGAAGAAGGTTAGTGCAAATCATAGTTCATTTTATATTGCTCCATATGGTGCCTGTGTTTTATGAGAAGTGTGAGGACAAAATCGACCCACTTGCTGAAAAGCTAGAGGCAGAGCTTAGGAAGCCATATGTTGTGTTTGATGCCAAGGTTCTAAGCAAGATCCCTAGAGGACCATTGAAAGACAAGTTTGCCTAAGCACTTTTCAAGCAGCTCTCTAGTCTCTCTCCTATTTAGGTGTTGTGACCTTTAAACCCGATGAACCCTCTTTTTATTTAATGTTTTACAAAGTATTCAAGTGCAAAACTGTTGATGAAATGTGATATAGGAAACCTCTTCAAGTTTAAATTTTTTATGAGGGCATAGCGCTGGTTGTTTTGATTTCGATTTCTATTTTCTATATTATTGTACCCTATTTGCTTTGATTTAGCTTCCAAGAAGCATGGGTATCTTTATCCTTTTGGAAAAGAAAGACTCGAACATTGCTCTAGCCGTATTTGGGCTCTGATCATTGTCTTAGTAAACCCCCTATGTAGGAGGTACTGTGCTTCAAACTTGAATTCAAGGTTGTTATGTTGATTATGCGCTCAAATCTACAAGCAAATCAAACTATTGGTTTATATAATCCAAACACTGGCAATCGTCAGGTGTCCCTAATCTCTCTAAACCTTTCTCTAAATCATTGGGTGTCCATAATGAAATAAACATTATATTTTGTTGAAGCTAGTGCCATTACAAGTTAAAGATATCATATGAATCCAGGTTTTACAAAACAAGTCTTATTGAAGTTGTATAAAATATCAGAAATTGTACTAAATATTATTGTTCAAAACATTAAAACTTTAAAGTTTATAATATCATATCATCTATTGCATTGTTCAGAAATTGTTGAGAAAGTGTCTGGGATGCTTGTGATACATGTTGGCTTCTAAACTGTTGGGAAGAAGGATAGGACCCTTGTGATGTACCACATAGGTGGCCCTGCATGGAAAAATTGCATTAGTTGATTCAATTAGTACTACAAGAATAATATGGATCCAAATGTAATCATTTACCTTGTTTGCATTTGAACTGTATAATCTCTTGTTGTGTCCTGATTGCTTGCAAATACTATACTTGATAACGGTTCCAACTCTAAAAAGTGAATAGAAATTTGTAGGTGGGACATCAGTGGGCTCTTTTTTTCTTTTTTTTTTTATGGCCTTCCAGTTTTTTTTTTTTTTAATAGTTGGGAGGTAACAAACTCGGGACTTGACATTTGTTCCACACATTTGGTCAATTACAAAGATAAATAAGAGGTGCATAGCACTCTGCATAATGGACTGAAATATAACAACCACATACATATTTCTCTGGTTATTCTCTACAAACAAACATGCAACTAATTGCAAAGGTAAAAGGAATGCCACATAATTCCCATGCCCTACAACCGTAGATCCTATTATCCAAATCAACAATAAATTTATCGAAAAATGATGTCAATTTATTTATCCCACCACCCGCTAAGCTTGAAAACCAAAATCTACTTATCCTTTTATGTTTTTCAAGTTTCCTTTGAATGGGAGGACAAATATCACCATAAAAGGATGATATTTGGCTCCTATTTTTAGAAAATTTTGATACTAACACACACCTAATTACCTCTAACAAACTGATCACAGGCATGTTTCTTGTATCCAAAATTTTAGCATTGAATGATTCACAAATATTGTTAACCAGTAAGTCACATTTACTGTAAGCAAAAAATGCAGACCGTATCCATGTTTGGGTAGGTTTATCCATCATCCAAGCATAGGCAACAGCATCTGATGTTTGAATGTCTCTCATCATTCGAATGAACTTAGTTTCATATGTGGTCCTGGTAGCAACATAGATCATGTTCTTCAACTCCAAGTCTTTGAACTTTTTATGTAGATTATTGTACAGATGTCAAACACATATTCTATGTTCAGAATGTGGAGACAAATATGAAATAACATTAATTAGTCCATGCACACAAACAGGTGCATGTGAATACAATACCACTGGGAGATTAAAAAGTCATAGGTTTCGACATAATTGTCCTGTTTGATACCTTCTGCCAGTTAGACATGAAAGTCCATCTCCTATCATCTCCAATATCCCCAAGTGCTATAGGAATCACATCCAAGAATTTGTCTCCTCTAACTTTACAATTGCAAAAGCTAGTGGAAAGATTCTATTATTTGAGTCTTTTCCGACCAACTAGCAACTGCACTCCATAAGTAGATTTTAGAAAACATCCATCCAATTTAATAAATAGTCTACAAGTTACCAAAAATCCCCTCTTATAAGCCTTCAGACAAATGTACAATTTTTTTAAAATTGGAGTTAGAGGATATTGGATGGATAAGGGATGCTCATCACCACAATGTACATAACTCTCTATTTTACAAGTATTTCCCTTGTTTGTTATCAAAAACTCTTTGAAATAGGGTTTTAATAAAAAGAATTGCTTTTTAACCATTTCTTCTGTTAGTTCTATAGCCAGATGTCTTGCCCTCTAACCCTTCATTCTTTCACAACTGATCATAAATTTCTCTTTAACTTTTTGTTGAAGAGTACGCAATTTTATATTATGATCATTTTGGACACTCTTCACCTAATTCCCTACAAACCACTTACCTGATGCAAGCCTATTATTCCAATTTCTAACACATCTATGTTCAGTCTTACATGTCACAACAATTGCAGTCTTCTCATGACCATGAAGTTTTTTTTTTTGCATATACCAACTAATCACAGCCCTCAGTACATCTAACTTTTACTCTATCTTTGTCAATTTTAACAAATATGATATTCCTTCCACTATAGACAGCATAATCTTTCAATACTTCTTTAAAAAAATTTAGACTTTCATAAATTTGGCCCTACTTGAATTCAATAAATTTAGGATTGTAATCTGTCTTGAACTCCTCATATTCACATTTTTTTCTGTCCTCAACCCTTTCATCATCACTTTAATCCTCTCTCATTCTATATTCAAAATCCTCCTGCCTCTTCCCAATCAGAGAAATGAACACGTCTTAAGTATTCTTCTTCTTCTTATTCTACAATACCCTCTTTATCACTTGTATTGAGTATTTAACCCTCTATATGATTATCACTACACATTGACTCCTCTCTTTCTTCCCTTGAACTTTTATCATTACTCTATTCAGAATCACTACTCAATAAAATCTCAATACTAAATCCCTAATTTTTCCCAGTGTCTTTATCACTTTCATTAAATAAATCAGTATCATTCTCTAATACACAAATCTGATCAACACCATGTTCTATATATTTCTTATCTATTTTCGTTTCATCTAAATAACATAATAATGCAGAATCAGATAATATTGAGCTGAAAAAAATTTTCAGGCAAATGTATCCATGACTTTACATAGTTTTTATAACCTAACTCTGTTACCATGTATTCTAATTCAAATATTGACATTTTATCCCTATCACAATTATCAAAATATATTAAATCACCACCTTCGTAACTATTTGATCATATAAATTTACTACCATGATGGAATGCAGCTGTAAATTTGGTAGAATCAATATTTGAGGAAGGGCAAATTTTGAAAAATCTTAAGGCATTGTACACATAGCATTTAAACAATCTCGACATAACTCCATTAATTGAATATACTTGAAAACTCAGACAGTAACAGAATATAGATTTAATCACAGGATATTAACAAATCATAAAACAAATCTTATAATAATATAAATAAAAAATACAGATTTAATAACATTTTATTAAAATTATAACAAGAGAATATTTTAATAACATTTTATTGACAATTTAAAAGGAACCCTAATTTGAACCTTACTTTGAAACCCTAATTTTTAATGAATTTTAAAATATTTCAAACCTTAATTTTATATATCTTATAATAATACATATTTAATCACATTTTATTAACAAATTTAAAGAAAGCAATCATTTTTCGAAACCTTAATTTTTGAAAACCCTAAATTTTTTTCGAAACACTAATTTTAAACAAAGCCCACTAACACTTGAAATTACAGCAATTTTGATAGTTTGGTTCGAATGTGTCATATGAGGCATCAGCAATTCATATCGTACTGTATCCACATAATCTGTCACTTTGAGTTAGCTCAGTACATAACGGCCAGTTAGGTGTTGTTACTAACGGAATGACTAATAAGTAATAGTTTTTAAAGTCTAGATTCTCACCCGTTACATTTTGAAGTTCAGGAACCGATTTATGAATTTGGGATAAAATTCAAGTACTTGACATGTAATTTTCTCTGATTTAAAACCCATTGTTTGTTGTATGTATTTAGATATGTAATTATGTACAGCGATTGTATCAAATACAATTTCTATCGTACATCAATGGGATAATATGTCATATCACCTAAAATTAAAAAACGAGCTTTTCAAACTCCAAAAGTGCGCTCAATGATATCTCTACAAGATGAATATAGAAAATTAAATGTCTCCGCGAGGTTAACTAATTGTCTTGTTCTTGCATGGCAAAAATCTTCAAGGTGATAGCGAATATTTTCCCCTTTATACGGAGCCAAATATGTTGTTTTATTCCCATAGCCAACATCTACCAAACAACATTTATGCCCTAATGGATGAGGAAAATTCAAATTTTGGTTACGCATAGCTTCTTCAAAGATTCTATTATCATGCACTGATCCTTCCCATCATCCCCAAACAAAGGTGAAACCCATATTGAAATCAACAATAGCAAGCACATTTTGCCTGGGATAACCTTTGCATGTAATACAAGGTATCTCTTCTTTTCTTGGTAAATGAGCTTTTATATGAGTACCATTAATAGCTTCAATGCAATTTTGTAGAAACAATGTCAAGAATTCAAAAATTATTGAAATCCATAGCCATGTTTGTAGTTAAACAAAGTATACAGCAAAAAAGAAATTACAAAATTTCTTACCTTAAAGAAAGGGAGATATTTTTTGTTTTGAGGCATGTGATAGCCAACTCCATCATTATAGTATGGACGTGGCTTGATAATATCGTCCGCAACTTTTTTTACAACACCTAAAACTTGATGAAAATGTCTGTGAATTGTTTTTCATCAGAGTGGTTGAACATTTCTCGAATCAAGCGATTACCCACACCATGTGGACAAGTCATTAAGAAAATGCCCACCTCTTCATCTATACTCATTCCTCTTGTCGATTTCAATCCATAATTATGTTGCAGATTTTGGTAAAAATCTATAAATGCTATTTTTGTCATTCGAAATGACTGATAATATCAAATTTCATTACTTGCCATTATCTTATTAATTAACTTGTGTCCACTACGTATTGAAGTGCAGCAAGGAACATTGTGAATGTATTTTTCATAGTACTCCCAAATACTTGCACATGTTAACTGACAAAGTATATGTTGAAAAATTGAGTCGGTCAACATTTGAATTTGAATGAGAGAGGGTAGTTTTTGTGGATAACTCTCTCTCCCTCCCAATAACTCCTTCTCCCCTTAACTCTCTAATTTTCTAAGAAACACTTCCCATTTTTGTGAAGTGATGTGAAGAAACAAAAAAAAAAAGGAAACCTCTCACAATTTTGGAAAGACACCAAAAACGAAAATAGAGGGGAAGGTATGTATTCCTTTTTCATATATATGTGTGGCACTTGGAAAAGAGAAAAATCTTGATCATGTGTTGATTAAGAAAGAGAATGGAGTTTTGAAGATTTGTTGATCATTTCACCGACAAGGTATTTGGATTGTGGAATATAGAAAGTGATCCGATTTACATGACATCTTCTCGATTTGGAATACCCAATCGTCAAAAGAGGTAAGTGATTCTAATTTATATTAGAATCAAGGATTTCCACATATGAAAATTATTTGTTGGATTATATGAAAACATTCATTAGTATCAGAGTCATTTAGGGTGTTTCCTATCTCTTTAGTTGGGTATTTAAAATACTGATTGCCATAAATAATATTTTATATTCATTAATGACAACTTGATATAGAGCTCATGAAATACTTTCAATTTTACATAGTAAAATGCTTGTTGCATGAGGATAAAATATGCAAAATTTGGTATGCATCCGATGAGTATATTATGAGATATTATAAACGCTAGCCGAAATTTAATATACTCGTATCATTAAAAATACTGTGTTTCGCGACATGAAATTTATATGGTTAGATTACTATTAAAAATACTTTTCAACTATATAAACAACGTGGAAATTGTTTAAAATTGAGAAAGATATAGCCAATCAAAGTTTGGATTGAAAACCAGAAAAATGGAGAAGATGAAAAACAGTGCCTGGCCAATCTCACTCTCGGCTACGGCAAGTGAGATCCACCTCCCTAGATTAGAGACCTCCGATTGAAAATCCGAAAGTACCATTAAACTCAGAGATATTAAACACAACTACTAGATTTATGCATCCATCTTTAGACAAGTAATTTCCAGGCATATTACCTTTCTAATCTCCTCTTCACACAATTCTACAAATTTTATATGTGCATAATAATCCCATTTTGCACATCGAGATTTTGTATTCTCTTTGGCCCCTTTTGTTTTGCATTTTTTACTAGGAGTCTTGTTTTCTTGGTTGTCCATCTATCCTTTATAAAGGTTGCAAAAAAAATAGTTATAATAATCATACAATATAACATAAATAGTATGATGGTTACATGAATAAAAAAAGACAAATTATCAAGCATGTTGTGTGCAAAAATTATGTCTATTCATGATTGTATCAAGGCACAAACTATTTTTAAGATCAATAACCAAAAATAAGAATGAATCATACTACAAAAAACATGGTTTTAGTCACGAATTTTTGTGACAGAAAAAATTCGTCGCTATTTTGCGATAAATTTAGCGATAAAAACTTTTTCGTCGCTAATTTACCACAAAATTTGTAACGAAAAGGAAGTCGTCGCTAAATTAGCGACGGACACATCATTCGTAACAAAATTCGTCGTTAATTAGTGACGAAAAAATTTTCGTGACTAAATTCGTCGCTAATTAGTGACGAAAAAATTTTCGTGACTAAATTCGTCGCTAATTGACGACAAAAAAATTTTTCATTGCAAATTTCGTCGCTAAATAGCGTCGCTAAGTTTTTTATATATAATTAAATATAATATAATATTAATATAATATTTAAATTAAAAAATTAATTTAACAACCACGAAATATATCGGTTGGTAATTTAATTTAGCGATGGATTTCAAATCCGTAGCTGATTTAACGACGGATTCCAAATTCGTAGCTGATTTAGCGACGGATTCCAAATCCGTCACTAAATAATGAATCCGTTGCCAAATAATTAAAATTTTATTTTATTTTAATAATTTCAGCGACGGATTCCAAATCCGTCGCTGAATTTTATCTTCTTTTAATTATAATTTTATTTTATTTTTATTTTTATTTTATTAATTTATATTAACAAATCATATTATTATTTTATAATATTTTAATTTACATTTTATTTTATTATATTATATTTCATTTTTTTAGAAGAATAATATTATTTAATTCTTAAAAAAACCATATATTTTATTTTATTTAAATTATATATATATTTTAATTAATTTATTATTATTTTTTTATTTAATATTTTTTATTATTGTATAGATAATTTTAATTTATTTGTATTATTTTATTCAATAATATAAATTTTTTAATTAAATATTTAGTCTGCGCGGGTGCCGGCCCATGCACGCACGGGCGCCTGCCTGCCTAGGTGTCCGCGCCCTGCGTGCGCCTGCCTGGGCGCCCGCGCCTGCTAGGGCGTGCTTGCCTGGGCGCCCAGGAAGGCGCCCAGGCAAGCAAGTGCGGGCACCCGCGCCCCAGTAGGCGCGCGGGAGCCCAGGCAGGCACGTGGGCGCCCAAGCAGGCAGACGCGGGCGCTCGCGTTTGCTGGAGCGTGTCTGGGCGCCCTTCATTGTTTTAATACAAAAAATACAAATTTGTAGTTGAAGGGATTCGAATCTTGGATCTCAGATTTAATAAAAAACATATCACCACAGCACCACCGCTTAGTGTTGGTGTTGTGTGATAATATTTTTTTTTCTTTCTTCCTCCTCTTTGTTTTCTATTCTCAATTTTTTTTCCTTATCTCTATTTTTGGGTTTTTTTTACTTTTTACTCTCATTTCTTATATATAATAATTTTATTATAACGAATAAAAATATTTTATAATTAAATATATAGATTTTTTAAATTATTAATATATTATAATTTATTGATAATTATAATTTTATAGTTTTGAAATATTGTAATCCATTTTTAAATTATGGATTAAAAAAATAAAATAAAAATGAAAAAAATAATAAAATAATAAGATAAAAGAAAAAAGAAGAAATCAAAATATAATATTAACATATTTTTTAATTAATTTATTATTTTATTTTAAATTAGTATTTTATTATTTTTTATTTTATTAAAAATTATCATATTTATTATTTTTAATTAATATTATTTTAGGTTGGTGGTATAAATAAAAAAAGTTATTATATTTATTATTTTAAATTATTATTATATATTATTTAATTATTATTAGAAAAATGTGAAATAAATATAATAAATAATAAAAAAAAAATTTATATCATAATAATATTTTTGGCTCGATGGTTTACAGGTTGCGTGTGTGCATGCAGGAGTTCGGAGTTCGAACCACAGTGGAAGCAGAAGGTGCGGCATTTTCCAGCAATTAAGAGTGTCTGCGCGGGGGTGCTGGCTCGGGCGGGCGAGCGGGTTGCAGGCTGGTGCTGGCTCACACGCAACCTGTATTTAGTGACGGATTTTTTTATTATTACAGATTTTTTCTCCTAAATTAGTGACGGATTTTAGCCACAAAAATTATCTGTCGCTAAATTTAGCGACGAATTTTAGATTTTCGTCACTAAATTTAACAATGGATTTTTTTATAAGCGACGGATAATTTTTCGTCACTAAAGTTTGTGACGAATTTTAGCGATGAAAAATTATTTGTCGCTAAATTTAGCGACGGATTTCAATTTTTGTCGCTAAATTTAGCGATGGATTTCTAATTTTCGTCGTTAAATTTTTGCGACGCGTTATTAACGATAAAAAATTTTTCGTCATTAAATCCGTCGCTAATGTTTGTAGCGACGAATTTTTTTAAAATTTTCGTCGCTAAATTTATGGCTAAAAGACTATTTTTTTGTAGTGTCAAGAGATCAAAACTTGCAAAATCAAGAAAAATTTTTCAATAATATTAATCATTGGAGAAAATATCGAGCAGGAGAAGAAAATGCCATTAGAAATCAAAAGGATAACTTGAAAAAGGAGAAACCCTTAAGCAATGGTGAAATCCTATTGCTGGATGCAAATATGAAACATGTGGTATAGTTATAATTTTTATTAAATATAAGGGGTGAAAATATACTTTTGTTTGTCAAAATATCTTATTTTAGTTGTATTTAAAAACATCAAAATGAAAAAGTTGTGAGAATAGCTTATTTTTTTTGGCTTATAAGTATTTTTTGAGTTTATAAGTATTTTTATAAATTTTAGTTACAAAATAGTTATAATATTAATTTTGCCTTATAAATTGGTTTGACCATATTATAAGTAATCACAAACGGCCTCTAAATATACAATTTGATTTTATCTTATTTTTCCTATTATCTACTTTTATTTCTTGTATTCTAACTTTTCAATTAATATAATTTTAGGGTTTCATTCAATTTATTAACAAAAAGCTTCCTTTAATCATTCTATGAAGCCAAGACAAAGTTCCTCTATCGATTCAATTGCCAAAGGGAATTAATGAGTGTTTCCTTAATTCTGAAATTCTCACAATGGTTTTCAACTTTACAAAAACCAAAAAAGTAGAATTTGCAAATATGCTCCTTTAGTACGCGGGATCTACCTGACTTTATTTTAAATGACCATTTCCTAATTACTTTTTTTTTTTAATAGCAATAGTCATCCTGATTACTTCTGAAGAGAGGGAAATTTAAAGATAATTAAATAATAGTAATATTTAAAAATAAATTTCACATTTTATTTTTATTGTTTTAAATATAAAAGCTCAATTGAACTCTATGTTTTTTATTCTTGATTTAAAGCATAGGAGATAATTTAGAAATGTATTCCATAATTCAATTTATTTAAAATAAATTAAATTTATTTTTTATTTAGTTCAAAGAAATAGGGATAAGTGAATATAAATTATGTATATAATTTATTTTCATTTATAGAATGCTTCAAACCCTATTTAAAATTGAACCCTCCGGCTTGGCTATCTTTGCATCATCAAATGAAATGGCGCACCATCTTAAAATTTCCATGTCAATACTTGTAAAATCATCATGGCCAGTTGCCATGGCTCACAGCTTGGCTGATCTCTGAGTCATCTCTAGTTTAGTTTGAAGTCGCATTTTGCAATGGTTCTCTGTAGAAAAGTTGTAAAACCCTGATTACTTCTCTCTGTCCCCCGTTCTCATAGGGTTTTGTAGTGAGATCTAGACTAGTTCAACTTTTTCAACTTGGGTTCTCCTTCAACACGATTCAAGTATGTGTTTTCAATCGCCCCAGAATTTTCAATTCATTTGAACTATGATGTTCTTTAGTTAAATGATGTGTGTGCTAGAATTGAACTTGTTTCATGCGTAGAATCTGCTCGCTAAAATGTCTACGAGAAGGGAAAATTTTTAATCCCAGATTCACTTGATATTACCCTTATGGTTTTGCAATCATTATTTTGCTTGTATAAGTAAGATGTACTGTCTTCATACCGATTCTCTCATCTGACCAATTTAGATTTATAAATTTTATGGCTCGAAAATAAAAGAGCTCTTTCATATTTTGGGATGAAATCAGTGTTGGAAAGTGGGGAGGGTCCGCCCATGTGGGTAGACTCTAATCCCTATCAATTTTAAATTTGAATTTTTAAATTTGAATTAAAAAGGGGAGGGTGGGATAGTTTTTTATAAGCACCCCTCAACCTTCCAACTCCCCCTCTCTCTCCTTAATAAACTCCCTCTCTTTTGGAAATGAAAACCAACCAATCTTTTGTACTGAACTTGAAATGAGAGGAGAGGGCATACAACTCTCCTTTTCAGTATGACAAAAGTGAGAAGCCATTTTTCATATGTAGGTGAAAAAAAGAAAATTCTTATCATATTGTAAATAAAGACAGGGATCGAAAAATATCAACCGTTGATTTCACTAAGGCATTTGAATTGTTGAACAATAGAGAGTGATCTAACGTTGTGACAATCTCTTGACTTAGATACCCAACTATCGGAAAGAGGTAAGTGCTTTAACCCTATTTAAGATTCGAGAATTTTCACATGCGAAAAATTATTTGTTGGTTTGTGTAATATCTTCATTAGTATCAGAGCCTTTAAGGTGTTTCCTGTCTTGTTGTTGGGTATTAGTGACAACTTGAAATTGACTTAATGGAATACCTACAATTTTATACAGTAACATACCCATAATATGAGGATTAAATATGCAAAATTTGACATGTATCTGATGAGTGTATTATGAGATATTATAAACCCTATCCGAAATTTAATGTACTTGTATATTTAAAAATACTATATCTCGTAATATGAAATTTATATTATTAGATTTCTCTTCAATAATGCTTTCCAACTATATAATAATCGCAAAAAATGGTTAAAAATTGAAAAAGATATGACCATTAGAAATTAGAAATTTGGGTCGAAAACGAAAAATTTTAATAAGATGATGAACAGTGATTTGGCATTTCCCACTCTTTGTTGTAGCACGTGAAGTCTACCCCCTAAAATAGAGATGATCGATTAAAAGTTTGAGACTACCGTTGAATTCAAAGATATCGAAAATGGGGGTAGTAGCCAGAAAAGCCTGGGAAGGAGGCGCGTATACTCTACGCACCACCCAAGGAGAGCAGGTGCGTGTCCATTTTGGACAGTCCATTCCAACTATGTGTGGGGGTACGAACAGCCTCCGTTTCTATCGGAATTTTCACCAAAAATAATTTCTATTCTTTTCGGATTGTTTTGTAATTTTTAATTTATTTTTCGAATTCCAAAAATAATTTTTGTAGATTTCTAAATTTAAAAATTGTTTAAAATTATAGAAAAATTATTTTCAGTAAATTTTTATATGAGTCTAGAAAATTATTTTCTTAATTTTGGTTACCCGGATGGAAATTTGTTTTTCATACCTATTATTTATTTGTATTTTTGTTCATTATTTATATTTGAAAATTAATTATTCTATTTTTAAAATTTAAGCAAATATATTTAAAATAAATATTTTGAGATTTATTATAACATTTATGGTTGGCTACGTGTATAATCTAATATTGTTTCCATTTTCAGGAAAAATGGTAATAATTGGATGCATTATTGAAAGTCTTCCGTGCCTCTAGGGGAGGGAAAGTGATTTAAAAAGTTCAAAATGTTTGATAAAATTGGGTCAAACTTTGACTTACAAAATGGACACATCTCATACTTTATCGAATCATTTTGAGATCATAAATGAAAAACGTTTGGAAGTTATTCAATTAGATCATACCTTTTGAGGGGAATAATATGTACATACTGGAAAATTCTCTACCTCCTTATTGGGCTAGCGTAGTTGATGAGTTGCTTGTTGAGAACACGTATATGATTCTTGATATTGTGAGGCCATTATTAATAGAAAAGTGAGAAGTTAAGAATATATAGATCTAAATGAAAAAAAAAAAAACTATCCCAAAATATAAATAGTTCCTCACTAGAGTAAGGAGACTTATTCCTAGGGATCTATTTAAGAGAATTATAAATATGATATCTTGAAAGAATTTATTCTAAACGAGATAATTTATTTGCATATTTATTTTGCGTGTTATAATTGTTGGCTAGGAACATAATCATCTAATAGAGGAACTTTTAAATTTTTTAATGTAAAGTTTATTTTAATCAGTTGTTGGTCATATTTGTTGAATTATATGATCATGTAAACAAATGAAAACTAGAGCCTCTTAAATTAAAATTTTGAATTGGTAGAATTTGAGTAATTCTTTTCCAAAATTGAAACATAATTTAAATAATTTGTGTATTTAAATGAAAATTTTAGATTAATAGAATCTGAGTAATTCTCATTTAGAATTGTAATATTATTTAAATATTTTATGTATTTAAGTGGGAGGTTTTTTAGTCGGAAGAATTTGAGAAATTTTTATCTAAAATCTATCGAATTTTATAACTTTAAATTAAATTTATAATGGTGATACATTAAGACTATAAATGATGATTGCGAATTTAGTGAACTTTCGATTCTATATCTAATATTGACATGTCATGAATGTTAATTTTAAAGGTCAAAATATGTGTATAATATGAGCATTACCATTAGTGTTCACCCTCTTAGAAACTTAAACTATAGTATCAAAATTCATTATTGTAACTTGAATAGAGGTAATAAATTGAATGATAACGATTATGGGATATAACGCCATAAAATGTGATATGTGCTGAAAAAACAAAATACTGTAGAAGGTATCAAGTATGTCATATAAGATCTTAGTGTGGGCAATGCTGCTCTACAAAGGAGAGAACAAGATGCTTACTAGGTATGAAAAAAGAATAGATTCCATTGTTTGAGCAATTCTATTTATCTTTATGATTGATGATATGATACCCAGGTGTGAGCAATATGTGACTGCTCAAGTATGTTATATAGGATCTTGGTGTGGGCAATGCTACTATACAGATGAGAGAATAAGATGCTTACCACGTGTGGAAAAAAATAGATTCCACTGTTCAAACAATCCTATTTAGCTCTATGATTGATTAAATGATACCCAAGTGTGAGCAATATGTGATTGGTCATGACAACTGGGTATACCTCAAGGAGAAATGTAGAGATACTAGTGACTCATCTTAGACACATGACCATAAAGTTTGATACTGAATAAAAACGAGATGGCTATATTATCAAACAATAGTTAAGGGTCATGGGTAAATGATTAGAGAATTGTAGTCAGCTGGTCATATCATATCCTATAAACAGAAAGTTCAAACCTTGATTCGATCCATTCCTACCAATTGGGAGCACCTAAAAGTCAGGTTGGTTCACAATGACAGTGAGAAAACTTTCTTTGATGTTGCTCTTTATGTCAAAATTGAGTATAAGTGGCTTAGTACTGTAAGATCCGTAACTGATACTTTTGTTGTAAAGTCTAGTTTTAAAAAAATTTTGAACTCTAAACATGAGAAAGACTAAAACGAAAGCAAAAAAGGAAAGCAAATTGAAAATGAATCACCAAAAAACAATTCAACATATAATAACAAACTAAGAGACATTTATGGATTTTCATCAAATATTTTCTAGTAGAAAATGGTTTTATGTGAAGAACAATACAAGAATAGAGATTAGAGTTGACACTTGTAAATTGAAATTACAAAGTAATCAAACTCTTATTGTACATGATATTCTCTACGTGCCAGAATTTTGACGAATATGAAGACAAGATATGGAGTTTTGAATTTCATTACATTTATAGATGATTTCTCCCGTTTTGACCATATCTATTTGATTTCTCACAGGTCTGAAACACATGAGTGATTTAGACATTATATGAGCGAAATAAAGAATCAAATGGATAGAACAATAAATGGTCTTTAGAATAGATAGAATGCGTGAATATCTATTAGATCAATTAAGGGTTTATGTAATGAAAGAGGCATAATTTGACATTTGATCATTTCTAATACATCTCAGTAAAGTGGTGTTATAGTAAGATAAAATATGATATTGTTGGATATAGCAAAATCTATGATGGTATATGCTAACTTGTTAATTTCCTTTTGGGGAGATATCTTGTTAATTGCAGATTGTATTTTGAACGAAATACCTACAAAATCAATACCATTGACATTATATAAACTTTGAACTGTTAGAAAGCTCAGTTTGAGTAATCTCAGACCTTGTAATCGGCCATCTGTATTTAAAATTTGCAATAAGTTTGAAAAAATGGGTCCCCATGAAAGTAAGAGTACCTTTGTAAGATATTTTGAACAATTTAAAAGTTAAATGTTCATTAGTAAATGAGAAGATGATACCATAATAGAAATTAGATCACAAATATTATATTTCTGGAGAATGAATTTCTTAACAGAGATAACATGAACGACATAGAGATTTTATGTTAATTAGTTAATTCAAAGGATGGCTCTGTTTATAGTGGATCATTGGAATAATGTTGATCCCAATATGAGAGATTTAAATTGTAGTGATCCAATTGAATTATAAACTCAGAAATGTGTTAGGAAAAATGTGCTAGGAAAAATGTGCCCAACTGTTATTTTGAAATTAAAGAGTACGTATTTATTGTTTCTCCAAAATATGAAAAAGAGTTAAAAATATAAATGAAACTCTATCTAGTCTTGTAAAAAATGAACAGAAAAGACAATTAAAGAAAAATTGGAATCAATGAGATTCAACCATACTTAAGGAATTGGTTGAACTTCTACTGTGGCACTAAATTATTGTGAACAATTAGGTTTTCAGAGTCAAGCGTAAAGTAGATAGAATTATTGAGAGATATAAGATTCAATTAGTGGTAAGAGTTTACACTCTCTAAAAGAGTGTTGATTATCAAGAAACCTTTTCTCAGTAATGTGATTTATCTCCTTTCACTTATTGTTATCAATAGTGGGCAATTTGAATTTAGAATTACGTCATATGGATGTGAAGACTGTCTTTCTCAATGGAGAGTCTGAGGAAGAACTCCATATGGCACAACTAGAGGATTTTGTCATTAAAGGCTAGAAAGACAAGTATGCAAATTGAATAGATCAATTTATGGTCATAACCAGCCTTTGAGATAATGGTATTTGAGATTTTACAGATGTGTAATCTCTTATGATTTCGTCATAATGGATGAAAACCATTGTATCCATGTTGAGAAGTCTGATGACAAGTTTGTAATTCTATTCTTATATGTCTAAAACATATTGTTAGCCGCGAATGATAATGAGTATATTTTTTAAATTTTGAAATGATTGTCTTCTAATTTTAAGACAAAAAATATGAGTTGAGATAAATTAAAAATTAAAACACATAGAAATCATTCTAAGAGATTATTGAGATTATCAGAATTATCTCAAGATTCTCATATTATAAAATATTTAGAACGATACAAAATTGAAAAACTACAAACTCATTAATACTCTTGTGGTTAAAGGCAATAGTTCAAGCGATATAAAAATGCTCTAAAACTCTTGATGAATAAATGAAATATCCAGAGTACAACATTCTAGCACAATTGGGAGCTTAAAGTACACAATGATGTGTACTTGTCCAAACATTTGTCATACTGTGAGTTTGGTCAGCAGGTATTTATGCAATTCAAGAAAAAGTTATTAGATTGATATGAATAGAATATTGAGATATCTGAACTAAATTGTAAATTATTTCCTTTGTTATTAAGAAAATGATTTAGTATTGAAATGATACACAGATAGTGATTGAGAGGTGATTTAGATGAGAGAAAATTTACTTATGATTATATTTGCTTATTCAATGATAGTGTTATCCATTGAGTAGCAAACTGAGTCTCTTTTTATGATAGAAATAGACTTTGTGGTATGTACTTTCACAGTTTAGAGAGAAGTTTGGTTATATAGATTTTTGCAATATTTGGAAGTAATAATCAATTATATGGGAGTTATGACCGTCTATTATAACAATAAGTTAGCTATTGTTTATGTTAGACACTCCAAATATTATGACAAAACCAAACATATAGATACAAATTTCAATTTTGTCAAAGACGTAATTGAAATGAAGGAAATGACACTGAATTATATGTTTATGCATTTGATGGTGATAAGTTTTTTTATGAAACCAATAACTAAATATATGTTTATGAGACATATTAGAATACTTGAGTTATGTAGGTACTTATATTTATTGAAATTTGAATTTTGTTTTTGGTGTCCAAAATTATTGTGTTTGTTGTTGAAAATATATCGGACAAGTTTTGAGATTAATTCTCTCATATAAGCAATCGCCTCTAATGTTTGTGTGATATGTGGAGATGAGACAATATTAATTTGTGGTGGACTAAAGTATATATACTGCCTTAGTTAAGTATTAAGATAAGACTACCGATTGTATATAAATATGTGGTAATCGAGATAGATTCTCACAATCCATCAAATTTGTTTAAGAGGCAGGTGTAAGTTTTTTTCTTAATATTGTGAAATTTTTTGAGAATTTTTAAAGAAAAAAACTCAAGTCAAGTATTGTGTATATTTGAACTAAAACTTGTACGATACATTAATTTTAGAAAAGAAAACATATACTTCCAAATGGTAAGAAAGAGTATCGTAGCGTATATTTTATACCGCGTGTGCTTATGTGACTATATTGGTAATGAGATAGTGCGTCCCTCTTCATCTCATTGTGTAAGACTCAAAAGTTCATATTTAATCTCAATTTATACTTTTAGGATTTTTGTCTATCTTTTGAGATTTTATTTTGGTGTTGCTATTTTAACATATCACTAAAAAATTATGATTGATTCGGTTTGGCGGTGCATGTCTAGCAAAACAATTAAGTTAAGATTGAAAATTAGTAATATGAAAGAAATATTGTTTTTGACAGACATATTGCTCCATATTCACAAACTAATCAATTATATTTATGACTTAGTATTTAGAGACATAATTGTGAAAGCATGATTATGGTTGCGTCAAATATGCTCTTACATTATTTTTTAGGGATAAAAAATACATTGATTGTGTCGAATAGAAAAGGTCTTGGATATAGTGAAAAACGACATTCTCATCACCACTTCAAAAGTGAGTTATTATATATCCTTAACCGGTATATAACGCTAAAACTCATGGTATTCTTATGGGTTATACAATCCATTTGCTTATATAAATTAGTGATATTCAATTGTAATGATCAAGCTATGTATGAATCTAACCCTCACGTGAGAGTGAGAAATATTAGAAAATAGAATGGGTCCGCCCATATAGGTAGATCCTAACCCCTACCAATTTTGAATTTGAATTAAAAAGAAGAGGGTGGGGCAGTTTTTGGTAACCACTCCTCAACCTCTCAACTTCCTCTCTCTCTCTCCCCCTTTTAAACTCCCCCTCTTTTGGAAATGAAAACCAATCTTTTGTATGTGAACTTGAAATGAGAGGGGATGGCATATAACTTTCTTTTTAAGTATGACAAGAGTGAAAGAAGAAAAATTCTTTTCACATTATAAATAAAGAGAAGGATTGAAGAATATCGACTGTTGATTTCACTAAGATATTTGAATTGTGGAATAATAGAGAGTGATCCAATTTTGTGATATTCTTTCGACTTAAAATACCAAATTATCGGAAAGAGATAAGTGATTCTAAATCGTTTAAGACTCGAGAATTTCCATATACAATTATTTGTTGATTTATTTAAAATATTTGGTCAGATATTTATATCATTTAAAAATGCATTTTAGGGTTCTAATTTTAGGAGAGGTAGCTGTTGTAATTTTTTTGGGAGGGGGTGACTACATTTGGGGCTATAATTTTTGAATTTATACTTATAAATTTTTTAACTTAAATTTTAGGCGCAAAACTTCCCTGGTCTTCCACCCTTCGAACTTTGATATGATGGTTGTAATTAGCTTTATTATTTTGGATTGACTTGACTAGTTGGAGGCTCTTGACTACTTGTTATTCTTTATTTGTCTTCTTTATTTTCTAAAAATATCATTTTTTGGCTCCTTAGGTATTGAATGTTGAAAGAACCTGAGAAGATTGTTTGGCACAAAAGGAGATTGCTTTTTCAAACTCTCGAATATATCCCAGGTTCAGCACAAATTATTCTGTTCCACAAACTACCATAAACAACCATGGCAACTGTCACAGCAGTGATAAATCCCTCAGGCAATGATATGGACAACAAAGCTATGGACAAGATGGACGCATATCGTTAGCTTGAGAATCTCGACTTCATGACTGCTGCCGAGATTCTCTTTACCTGTTTCCCAAAGAAGAAGAAGTTTGGGTATCCATTTCTTTCATTACTTTCTATTTGATTTTGAATTTTTACTTCCATTGCATTATAGGCTTTTCAAAATCTATTTAGTCCTAATGAATTTGACTGATTTGTTAAATATGGTGCGTTTGAACTCGTTCTAATACATAAATTTATTGTTATATAATGATTGTGTTATTTCTTCCTTGAAGATGATAATGCTAGTGCATTGAAATATGGGAAGTAAAGACAATAAGCAAATGCATTTCAGATTATGAGGGTGACCAAGGAAATAAAAAAGAAAAAAAAAATCTATTGGAAAAAATGAGTGATAACTCCGAATTGGAATTCCTTGGCAAAGATATACATAAAAAGGAAATAAAAACCATGTAGCATCTGCAATGCATGATCTTGCAATCCTTGAAACATAATATTTATGAAATATTCATTATTGTTGCTAACTCTTTTTTTTATACAATTAAAGTTTTCTTTCTGTGATAGTGACTGCTAATAATCTATTGTATATATACCATTGTGTACATTTTCTTTAGGGAGTGACGTTAGTTTAGTTGCCAATATTTTGTGCTTCCTATTTGCATCCAATTTCTTTATAATTTGATTCTTTAGGGCATTGGAAGTGTTTCCATTGGTTGAGTGAAATCTATCTCAAGTTTGAGTTGGTCTTTTTTATGGAAACTTGAATTTGATAAAGGCTCTATGATGTTGTATGACATTTTTCATTGTGTTCTGGAGGGCTATTATAAATGAAATGTTTTCCAGAAATAATAATTGGGTATGAAGTAAGTTTTTCACTTTACTAGAGGGATCTTGCTTTTGAAGACAGGGAACACTTACAACAAAGGTGGGATTTGATTATTTAAAAACCTAAGTAAATTATGATGGCTTTTGCAAATATTTTGTTGTATGTTAGTCCTAAAAATGATGGTTTATTTCCAAATTTTAGCGGTCTATTGATTCTGAGTAGCTCAATGGTAGAGTCAGCAATTAGGGCTAACCTAATTGCCTTGGGAGGTTTGCAGAGATAGACCATATATAGAAGGATGTTCTAAGGGCAACTCAGGGTTAAAGGTCCATGTTAAACATCTTAAGACATGATGGGACTATGTAGTGCTGAAGTGTTGAAGCATATTGGAAAGGGATTTTCATAAATTGTATGTTCACATCTTTTCTTCTCCCTTCTTTTTGTTGGATAGCAGGATATAGGAATTCTAGTTATCATTGTTATGATATTTGGGTTGGCGATTGCGAAGGGGATTGCTTGCTACTGATTGTAAAGGGTTTGACAATTGGACCTTTGCACTTAATATATGGAAGAAAAGCGGAATGGTTATGTTACGCGATTTAAGTAGATCACGATTTCAGACAAATATATCTTAGTCGAGTGTTGTGCATAGTATAAAATAAGTGTCGATCCCACGAGCATATTATATATTATCAATTATAAAATATCTTATCTAAATTAGACAGAACGAATCAAGATAGTAAAAATATTAAAATTATAAAAATATTAAAAATAGAAATATTGATAAACAAAAACCCTAATTTTATAAAACTCTAAAATATCGATTTCATCTGTCTTCAATTTTTTCACACGGTTGAATTCTCTCAAATTTCTTAAAGTTTATTGACTAAAGATTCATTCTTGATGATGACAAATTTCCATAAATTAGATTCACCCAATGTTTATGCAATTAAACCCTAATTCGACTAATCAAAACCCAATGATCATGCAATCATGATTAAACCGAACTGCATTAAGATCTATAGAATATTTGTAATTTAGGGTTTCCCCTAAAATTCTCACATATTGAGTTAATCATCTATCAATCTCATAACCCTATATGAATTTTATTATATTTGTAAGATTTCATGCAATCTTCTCTCGATCTCATGCATGTAATCGCAAATTATCAAATCGTAGGAAACTTTACGAATGAAACATTAAGTTCAACAATGAAATCTCATCAAAGAAAAAACATACCAATAAAAATTTAAAGGAAAAAAAACGAATTAAACCATACTATTAATAAAAAAACAGAATTCATCCAGTTTTAAAAACAAAAAATCTAAGTAGACATAATAAAAAAATACAAGAAAAGTAAAGAAAACATTACAACCCCTTCAATTCTAATAAAGATTGAAGAATCCCGTCCAAGAAGACCAAGGAGGCGGCTGTTAGGGTTTCTCCTCCATTCTTCAAGTGTAAAGGATGTCTCATTCTTAAAATCTAATTCCTAAGAGTCTTAAATGACTAAAAATTCGTGGGTTTTCATAACAGCTCGATATTTCACTTGGACTTTGGCTTTTAGAATTCTTGGGCCTTGATTTCTAATACTACAATAACTTCAACTCCAATTTCGGATATCTTCTGGTCTGACCCAGTCTCTGAGATCTTCATAAGATTTGTAGGTCTTGAAGTTTTCTTTCCAACCCAACAAGAATCAAGTCAATCGGATATCAGAGCAGAAAGGTATGCCCAAAATATTAACAAACTGTTTGTACAATCCAATATTTTTAAATAAGTCCAATAATCCTAAAGTAAACCCCACAAAAAAATCAATGTAAAATCATGAAATAAAACCTAAAAATAGTTCTAAAAGTCATAAATAAAGTTTGAAATAAAATAACATAAAATAAATTCAAGTGTATAAAAATATCACTATCAAATACCCCCACACTTGAATGTTTGCTTGTCCTCAAGCAAGAATAAATTTTTTCAAAAATCAATTCAACATCCCAAGTCCCTGATCATGTATATAACAAGTTCAAATCGGAATTACAATCATAACAATTAATATTTCACAGTATCCAATACTAGAGAAACTATTACATCTCATATAGTCTCATCAAAATAAAGAAAAATGCAAGACTCAACCATCCTCACAATTGATTCATTTAATAAAACGAACGAAAATACTAACCAACTACTCAAAACACTCATTTTATGTAAATGTACGTGTATCACTCAAATCAACACAATAAGATGACATTACCATCTTTACTCAAATTTACACACCGATCAAAAGATCTTTTATTTGGTTGTAATGAAGCTAAGGCAAAGGATAGGATAATTGATAAGATATAAGGTTAAAATGATTTACTAAATATACCTAATAATCAAAATATGATATTATTACATAAAGATAATGAAAATACTAACTCCAACTACGCACATGTAATGTAATATATCACTTATTCAAAGAACAATTACTTCACTATAAGAGTGAACAATATCAAGAATGAATTTTTTTTTCTATTTTTTTCTCTTCTTCTCTTTCTTTCTTTTTTTTTTCCTTTTTTTCTTTTTTCTTTTTCTTCTTTCATTCTTCTTCCTCTATTTTTTTCTTTTTTTTCCTCTGTTTTTTGGTAATTCACTCAACAAAACAATGACTAAAAGCATATAGAAAACTCAAATAAAATAATAATACCTAAATTCATAATGCCATACCATCAACTAAAGTATATTAGTGAATTCGGGTTTAAATTCTGGAGTTAGAGAAATATAGATCATAGGGTAAATTATATGTGTCACGCCCCGAACCGGGATCGTGAACAGCCGCCTGTTGTCCCTGGATGCCGGCTGTATTTTTACAGAAAATCGGGCAGAACCTCCCCATAAATCGGAGGTTTCCCGAGTACAATTTCACCTGTATATCATATTCATCCTAAAAAAATAAGTAAATAGCCATCCCGGCCTCTCCAAAATCAACAAATACCACAGTCAACATTCAGAACAACGCAAGGCTATAAGTTTCTAGCAGTCCTAGCAACAGACCTCTACTGTCATGCCCAACTAGAGCATGAGCAGCCGCCACACCGAGCGGATTTAAATTCTACGCATATATAAAATAAATTCCCAAGTTATTTTTTTTATATTTACAAATGTCTCAATGCAATGAAATAATCAACACAAAAGTTTCACGAATAAAAGTCCATAATTTATACAGTCATCCCAAAAATTTAGATAAATGGAATGGTCAAACTAAAATCTCCAATACATAACGATATCACCAATCATCGTAGCGGAAGAGATGGAAAATATCCATACTCAAACCCGGTGATATCTCCTCGGTCCAACACTAATCCTATGGGAAAGAAAGTGAGGGGTGAGTATCTATGGGAGAATATTCAGTAAGTGAGGGGATTGACATCATACTATCAATATCGAGGTGAATTTGGAGTGTCAAAGCATAGATAAGAAAATATCCACAGTGTGCAAACCGATCATGTTATTTCAAAATCATAATAATACGCACATATCAGAAAGTAAGATATGCATCCAATATTTACATTAATGTCGTGAAGAGCCGGCCAATGAAATATTTCCGGCAATGGTCTACCTCGACCAAGGACGACGCATTGGGGTTTTTTTCAAATGCAAGTATTAAAGAATGGCTCTTTGCCCCAATGTTGGCCACAGACTACCCCAACTAGCCCGTAAATAATAGTAATGTACATATAACTAGTCGGCCGTGTATGGTGCCCCCGCCTGGTGCTAGACGGAGCCATACTCAACGTCCTCTCCGATGAGGGTCAACCTGGGGCACCCATACACACGACGATCTGGCGGATACCTCCGGCCGAAACGTGTCCGGGCACAAGGGGTGCCTCTACCAGATGTCCTTCGTAGCTACGGATCACAATATCATATCAGCCGGGCACGTAGCCCCATGCATCCCATCACCAGATCGGCCGAGCATATAGCCCCATGCATAATATCATAACGTCGGCCGGGCATACAGCCCAATATATAAGTAAATTCATTTAAAACCATGTGCCAATACAGTGAAAACATTAAGACATATCAATATGTCGAAAATGTGGCACAATATACAGTTATCAAAACTCATGGATGCATATCAATAAAGTCAGAAATTTAGACACTCCAAAGGTCACAAAACATTCATCAAATATTCGAAAATTCTAACAATTAGACATTTGCAAAAACATGTCATTTAAAAGTATTTTTGAAACATGGTTTTCAATCAATAGCGAATGTCAAAGTCCCACTCACCGTTCTAGAGAGGGTGGTCACTCCCTATTTTCAAAACAATTCCAATCTGAATCCTCGAGTCTCCAAAAAGATCAACCTAAATCAGATTATCAAAATTTGAATATCAATTTTTCAAGCATTTTTAGGGTTTATCCGAAAGACCTAAAATGTACAATATCTTCCACTTTACGGCTCATTTCATTCCAACCCTACAACTCAGATACTTTCATTCATATTCCAAAGTTTAACTCTAAAGAAACTATTCGAATTTACTCGACATGATTTTGTGATTCTATAATACGCTTCTTTCGTATCAGATCATTTAATTTCTGTAACATTCTATACTTAACTTTCAAAGTCACATATAATCATTTCAGAAATTGTATTCTATTCGCATTCCACTTACACTTTAAACATATACAAAACCTTTCATCTTGGATTCAATCCTAAATTTATCCAATTTATCAATTAGAGCCGAAATCTCCTCACCTAGGGTTTTCTCGAAGCGCCGAGTCTCGTCTGAAAGTCGCTTCGGTCACTCCAAAGTCTGTAGGGTTTCCTATCAAAACAAGGTTTATTTGTTAGATCTAAACACATAGATCCGAAACAAAACCCTAAGTCAATTACCTGTGTGGAGGTTCGTGGGCTGTCACGAGCTCACGGGCCGTCGCGGGCTCGCAGGCTATAGCTAGCGGGCTCGCTGGTCTGCGGGCCAGTAAGCTAACGGGCTAGCGGGTTGACGGGCCGGCGGGCCGGCGGCTGATGGGCCTGCGGGCTGGCGGGACGATCGGCTGAACTGGGTCACGGGCCGTACTGGACCTGCGGGCTTGGACGGGCTGTCGGGCCTGGTGGGCCCGTGGGCTTGCTGCCGATGGGCCTGCGGGCTGGTGCTTGCCCGTGCGCTGGTGCGCTGTGCTGATGCGCGCTCGTGCGCCGGCTAGCGTGCGCTCTTGCGCTGCCGTTCGCTGGGCCGCGCGCTCGTGCACACTCGTGCGCTGGGCGGCGCGCCCGTGCACGCTGGGCTGCTCGCTCATGCACTCGCTCGAGCGCTCGCAGCCTGGTCTCGCGCTCGCGGCCTGGGCTCGCGCTCGCGGACTCAGTCCTACTCACGGCCTAGGCTCGCGCTGCGGCTGGGTCCTGCTCGCGGCCTGGGCTCGCGCTGCGGGCTGGGTCCTGATCGGGGCCTGGCTCGCGCTGTGGGCTGGAGGGCGCACTTGGTGGCTCGATCGCGTGAGGAGGCAGCAATCACGCGCCGTGGCACGATCGGGCTCACGTAGGGGAATCGTGCTGTGGAGCGCTCAAGCTCGCGCGATGGTGGCAGGAGGGGGTTGCTGCTGGTGGCGGCTGTTCGCGGATGGAAGCGAGATCGCGGGGTGGCGGCGCTCAGCGGAGCTTGCGAAGGAGGTGAGATCGCGAACAATCGCGACTGCAGAAAGTAGAGTGAGCCGCGGGAAGAAAGAAGAAGAAGCAGAAGAAGAAGAAGAAGAAGAAAAAGAAGAAAAAGAAGAAGAAGAAGGAAGAAGGTGGCGATGGCGGTGGCGGTAGCGGAGGAAGGCGAACGGTCGCAGAGGAAGACGGACAGCCGCAGAAGATGAAAGGTTGGGAGAGAGAGAGAGGGAGAGAGAGAGAGAGAGAGAGAGAAAGGGGGTTAGGGTTTTAACCCTAATCCCCAAATTGGGGACGCAGCGTTTTGTCCCAAAACGCTGCGTGGACAAAACGCTGCGTCTCCAAATCATTTTTCATTTTTCATTTTTTTTTCATTTTTCATTTTTTTTTTTTAGCTTGGTGTTACAATATGGATAACATATGAAAGAAAAGGTTTAGGCTCAAATTGGTTAACTAAGGGGTAAAAAATAATTGGGATGGTAATTTTGGGAAGCCAAACGTGTGTAATTCTAAGTGTCTTAATCATTTTGGTGTAAGAAAATCATGAATAGGGTCTCAAAATATATAACAAAGTAAGTTCTAGAATGACTAAATCATGTGTGATATACGCTCATAAAAAAATGATGAAAGTAAAAAATTACTCTTTAAGACTCAAATTCTCACTAAAGTGAATTCGGTGTTAAATTTTGCATGTCTATCATTCAAATCAACCGTAAAAAGATGAATAGTCACTCATGTACTGAATAATTACTAATATCAATCGTCTGTCATGAAATCCAATTCAAGACAAGTAACATATAAGAATTAGAAAATCCAAAAAAATCTAGTTGGCATGAAAAAAAAAATTCAAAGCTAAAGAGATTCAGCAAAAATTAAGATTTCTAAATAAAAATATCCTAAAAATCAGAATGAAATAAATAAAACACCTAAAAATCAAAATGCAATGCATCCCCTCACACTTAATCCAAATATTGTCAATCCAAAATTCAGATAAAAGAATAGAAAGACTCCCCTGATTAAGTTGGTGAACTTGCAACTTCCTCTTTAACAATTTCTTCTCTTTTCATAAATCTTCATAGTATGTCCATTTATTGTATTATACCATGCCTTTGTCCTTCTCTTGTCAATTATCGCATTTTCATATGTAAGCTTGACCTTTGAAATTTTATCAAGTTTTCTCTTGTTAGTGATCTCTTTCTTGAGAAATTCCCCGTATCTTAACACCTGTCTGATAATAACTAAAAAAAAGAATATTAATGTGTATTTTAAAAAATTTTTCAAATGGTATTTTTGCACGTAATGTGTATCCAGGAAAAGGAACATAGGGTTTAGAATCACTAAAACATAAAACACTTCCCTGTTTAGAACTGGTGTCTTAGCCTCCTCATTCGTAAACTTTTGGATCTCTTTCTTTGTCTCTTGTTTATCCTCTTCATCCTTGGATAGATCTGGTACTCCTTGTAATTCTTTCTCTCTTATCAATGAGATTGCATTAATCTTCTCTCTGGGGTTCTTCTCAATGCCACTTGACAATCTATTTGGCACACAAGAATGAAAAACATTAGTTAATTGATCAATTTTATTTTTAACCATCTCAAACCTTTCATTTGTTGCAGTTGTTAAACGTTCAATTGCCAACTCCCACGATACCTTACTCTCTCTTGATTGTGGATTCCCTGAATGAAAATCTAGTGGATTCACTCTCTGTAGTTCTCCTTAGTTGCATGAAAAATTGATATAGTTCCTCCATCTAGGGTTATACATGTTAGAGTAAGGGTTATATTGAGATTTGCCAAAATTAGAAATATAATTTGCTTGCTGCACCTATGGACACTCAGAAGATACGTGAGTAGAATTACCACAATAATCACAATATAAGGCCTGGTTAGACTCAACATTAAATTGATTAGTTTTCATACAGTTAATCAAAGAGTCAATTTTCACATTAAGCATACTAACACTATCAATATCATGCACATTAGCCCTTTGCCTAAGAATCTTACTTTCATTATACCAATCATATTGGTTAGAAGCCATATCATCCAATAATGACCATACCTCATTATATGACTTGCTCATTAAGGCACCCCCAGCCGCAACATCAATGGTAATTTTCACAGAATTTAAAAGACCACCATAAAATGTTTGCAAAATCAACCAGTCAGGAATACCATAATATGAGCACCTTCTAATTAAATCCTTAAACCATTCCCATGTATTATATAGAGATTCACCCTCAGATTGCCTAAAACTAGTAATGTCATTACGTAGTTTAGCTATCTTACCAGGTGGAAAATATTTAGCTAAAAATGCTTGAAAAAGAATCTCCCAACTCGTAAAATAATTAGCAGGGAATGAGTTCAGCCATATCTTTGCCTTTCCCTTAAAAGATAAAGGGAATAATCTTAACTTGATGGCATCTGCACTGATTCCATTTAGCTTAATGGTATCACTGATCTCTAGAAAATTTTTCAAGTGGCTATTTGGATCTTCGAATGCTTCATCACCAAAATGATCTACTTGTACCATGCTGATCAGACTCGGCTTGAGCTTGAAATTGTTTGCCTCTACAGTTGGCCGTGCGATACTAGTCTGAATGTCCTGAAATCTAAGTATCAAATGCTCTCTCATTGCTCTATTCTCATGGGGCCATTGTTTCTTCCTCCTTAATTTCCTTCACTTGTCAACAAATGGTTTGTAATGTTTTTTGCAATCTCAGAATCAAAATCAACTAGGCCATGGTTCTTGGATCGCATGATGCATTGTATGGAACCCAATAATAGCACAAAATTCAAACTTCAAAACCAGTTGCAAGAACCACTCAAGAAAATCTATGATGCCTATATAAATGTAGAAATTACAAAAATACAACAAAATAAAGCAAAAAAATACCCAAGAAAACAATCAGAAAATTTTAAAAATTCACGAAAAATAAAAAAATAGAAAAATCTACCAACATGACTAAAATTGATGAAAATAGGTCGGCGCCCATAGCTAAAGTTACGGGTTTTGTTCAACAAGCCGAAATCCTTCCAAACAAGTAGTTGTTTGACCAATTTCCTTAATCCGTTTTCAGACAACTGAAAAAAAAAAAAAAAAAAACTGATTCTATATGGAAGGAGTAAAAAATATATGAAAAACCCTAAAATCTATATACTCTATTTACCAAGAATAAAAAAGAAAAAAGAAATAAAAAAATAATGTCCTATCTCAAACAAAATGATTTTTATTGATATACTTAAACATCCTCGACAACGGCGCTAAAAACTTGTTACACAATTTAGGTATATCACGATTTCGGACAAGTATACCCTAGTCGAGTATTATGTATAGTGCAGAATAAGTGTCGATCCCATGAGAATATTATGTATTATCAATTATAAAATACCCTATCTAAGTTAAACAAAATGAATCAAAGTAGTAAAAATATTAAATGTACGAAAATATTTAAAATAGAAATATCGATAGACAAAAACCCTAGTTTTATAAAACTCTAGAATATCGATTTCATCTATTTTTAATTTTTTCCCACGATTGAATTTTTTCAAATCGCATAAAGTTTATTGACTAAAGGTTCATTCTTGATTATGACAAATTTTTATAAATTAGATTCACCCAATGGTCATGTAATGAAACCCTAATTCGACTAACCAAAACCCAATGGTCATACAATCTTGATTAGACCGAACTGCATTAAAATTTATGGAATATTTGTAATCTAGGGTTTCCCCTAAAATCCCCACACACACAGTTAATCATGCATCGATCTCATAACTTTATATAGATTTTATTGTATTGTCAGATTTCATGCAATTTTCTCTCAATTTTATGCATGTAATCGCAAATCATTAAATTGTAGGAATTTTTACGAATGAAGCATTAAGTTTAACAATGAAATCTCATAAAAAAAAAGAACATATCAATAAAAATTTAAGGGAAAAAAACAAATCAAACCATGCTATTAATCAAAAAACAGAATTTATCGAGTTCTAGAAACAAGAAATCTAAATAGATATGATAAAGAAATACAAGAAAAGTAAAGAAAACATTACAACCCCTCAACCCTAATGAAGATCGAAGAATCCCGTCCAAGAAGACCAAGGAGGCAGCTACTAGTGTTTCTCCTCCATTCTTCAAGTGTAAAGGATGTCTCTTTCTTATAATCTAATTCCTAAGAGTCTTAAATAACTAAAAATTCGTAGGTCTTCATAACAGCTAGATATTTTACTTGGATTTGGGCTTTTAGAACTATTGAGCCTTGATTTGCACTGTAGTAATTTCGACTCAAATTTCGGATATATTCTGGTCTGACCCATCCTCTGAGGTGTTCATACGATTTGTAGGCCTTGAAGTTCTTTCCAACCCAATAAGAATCAGGTCAATCGGATATCGGAGTAAAAAGTTATGCTCAAAATACTAACAAATTGTCTGTGCAGTTTAATATTTTTAAATAAGTCCAATAATCTTAAAATAAAACCCTTGAAAATAATCAATGTGAAATCATGAAATAAAACCTAAAAATAGTTCTAAAAGTCATAAATAAAGTATGAAATAAAATAAAATAAAATAAATTCAAGTGTATAAAAATATTACTATCAGATTGTCACTTTTAATTTGTTGTGTGTGGATGAGAAAGGTGCGGACCTTAGTATAGTCATTGTTGTCAATCTTCTGTCCCCAAGGAGATAGTCCCCTATATCTTTGTACATTAAAAAAAAAAAATCGTTGCCGATCTTCTGGGTGGTGGTAGTCATGGCTAAGGTGAAAATATGGGCTTTGTTAGGAGTCTAAATATGTATTGAGAGTACTTACTCCCCTAGTGGTTTTCCTTGTCTCTCTTCTTGTTTTTATTTTTTTTTCCTGAATAGCATGGATAGCAAAATACTTGTCACGTAGTTGAACTCTGTTTACAACTTACTGTATCTAGCATATGTTGTTTTCTAGATTGTGTTTAGTATTCATCTGTGGCAAGCTGATAATCAGTCTGAAGTAGTTGACCATGTCCAAGTCAGCATATTAGAGGATCCTGAATTTATCAGTCATGTTATAATCATTCCACTTTGGAAAAGTCATTTGTACTTACAACACGCCTGCTTCCTTATGAAAACTGTAAGTTCTTAATTTTTGACTAGTTTATAACCTATGTGCATTAGTGCATGCCTACCAAGCATTTCATTTTCAGCCAGTGGTGAAGCATTTCATATTGTTGAAGATATTTTGGAGTTAAAATCAGCTCCTTGATTCTGAAGATTGTTACTAAAAGGTCTGAAGCGGTGTAATGGTGTCTTAGGAACTGGGAGAGAAAAAGAAGGCTGAAGAGGAGACAAAAGCTAAAGAAATGGAATTAAATGCTGAGGAAGAAAAAGAATGCGATCCAGAGCTTCTGCAGGTTAAGCAGAGATTAGATGCACTTAAGGAAACTCTGAGGGAGATTGTGGTTGAGAAAAAGAAAACAACAAAGAGCAGCATAACCACAAATCAGGATGGTGTCAATGAGAACAAAGGCACCAAAAAGAACGGACCAGGTAAGGTAGGGGTATTTCAGAAGAAAATAACTCTGCTGCTAATGATAGTCCTAAACAGAGTTTGCCAAGCTCAGGTCATGAAAAGGTTAATACTCCGGCCCCAACTTAAGCTTCCTTGCAGGATTCCAAAGGAAAGACTTGAAACAGATTGTAATGGAAACAGGGACAGAAGGATTAGTGCTGGAAACTCTGAATATGGTTGTTGCTTGAAGCAAGCAACTGTTTGTGGCATTGCAAGGAGCCACGGACGAAATATGCATGTACATTGGTTGGTCAAGTCCAAGTGATGATTGGCCTGGCCTTGTTGAGACCAGAGTGCACCGCTTTGATACTTTTCGCCCGTCCATTGGAGCCCTTGGCATGTGAAATGACGTTGCATTTGAGAATTTTGAGTGAGGAGTACAATTAGATGATGAATCGATCTGATGGCTCAATTAGGTGAGCAATCGTATCTGATGGCTTAACCAATATGCATTGCAGTTGCTGATGAACTTTGATTTGTTACTTTGTTCATAAGGCTTAAGAAGATCACTGTTGTCAACAATTTTAGCATGTGTTTAGGATCGTTTGCAAATCTTGATTCATTTAAGTGCGAACTTGGCTTGATTTGCTTTAAGTTTGATTTTTTATTTTCAAAATTATATATATATTTTTACAAAAGTTTTCAATCTGAACCAAAACTATTATAAATAAAACATAACCAAATAAAAATAAGTTAATAATAATTGAAGTTTTTAATACCTACTTAAATCCAATTTCGTTATTATCTTTTTTTTTTTTGTTTTACATTTAAATTAATGATAACATTATAGATTTTTGAAATTTTTATTAAAATAATTTTCGATGAATTTGTAGCACTCGTACCAGGGTGACGTACCGATGCAAGACTCATGAAATAGTATGGTGTTTTTTAAAAAATAGTACTAGAATAGTAAAAGAAAAAATATATTATTATTTTTTGTTAAGGTAATAATTTTGAGAGTACAATAAATCATTAATTATCAAATTGTATGATTTGAAATACTTTATAATTAAAGATTTATTTTTAATAAATGTAAATAATTTTATAAATATATCTATATTTTTTATTAACATATAAAAATAGTAAAGATAAGATTTTCTTTTACTAAAAGACCTATTTTTACTCGTTAGACCTTAACATCGATTTGTTTAAGCAAAATAATGGGGGACGGTTACCCGCCTGCACGTCACCCGCACCCGAGCGGCAGTTAAGGCAGTGACTCGAATCCGGTTTATATCCCCAAAAGAGGAGTAAAACCCTCCTAAAGCCCCCTTCCACCCCTACAACTCCTAAAGCAACGCAAAGCTCTCCAAGAAAATTCCCATTTTCTTTCACCAAAGGTCGCCGCCTCTCTCTCTCTCTCTCTCTCTCTCTCTCTCCGGAAATGGCGAGGCTGTTGCAAGCTGTGAGAAGAACATGTGCTTCGTGTCCTTGTTCTACCAGAACCCTAATTCAGGAGCGTCCCTTCGTTGCTCTAACAAAAACTTTTCCTTCCAACCACAATATTAATGTCTTACAAAGTCGATCTTATATTTCAGAAATGCGCAAATCTGCCTTCCAAAGCCACATTCTTAGACTTCTCCGCAACGAAATTGATTACGAAGTCGAACGCTCGCCTCCTCAACAGGTTCCCCTCTCTCTCTCTCTCGAATTAATTACTGCCAATGCATGTGTTTGCGCTGTATGCATGTCTTAACATTATTTCCTCCAAAAAACTAAGAACCAAAAATATATGAAAGAATTGAATTCAATTGCTATCAATTACTAGGGAATAGTCTCAACTGCTTTGCCCCATGATGGAGTAAACACTCATATCTTCTTCCCCAAATTACTTTTTTTTGGGGGGGGGGGAGAACTATATATTTTGCGACCATGAAACTGGACTATATCAGATTTCACTCTGTTAGGAAAAGGAAAGAAATGAAACACGTGAGCACTTGAGCTTGGGTTGTTGGACGATTGATCAGAGGGGAACAAGGATGAAATGGATATTCTTCAGTGTGTGGCTAGGTGCTTAAATGAACAAAAGACTTAACAATACATTATTAAGCACCAAAGCTTACAACAACAACAACAACCACCACTACCATGTGAGTCTTAATCCCAAATTTTGAGATCGGCAGTTTGAGAGACAAATATAAGATAAAAGAAAAAAGAAAAACATAAAATTAAAGTTTAAAAGAAAAAATAGAGAAGATAACACTAAAATAATAATAATAATAATAGTAATAATAATAATAATGAAAAAAAAAGCTTAAAAAAAACCTATCCATTGGCACTAAAGCTAATGTGTTAGGTATTGTGGGGGGGGGGTGGCTTACAAGATTTTCCTTTTCACCTGATGAAAATCATGTGATGATTTGGCGGGGGGAAAAGACCTAACCTTTATTTTGTGGACATTTTAAAAATTCTAAGATATTTTAACAATTAGAAGTTTGGTACCAATGTGAAGAAATAATTATGTGCTTGACTGCTCAATTTTTTTTTTTTTTTTCTTTTGCTTGCTAATCAAGGTAACCCAGTTTTAATTGCTTAGATCCTCCAATTCTCTGAAGGAGGATATACCAGTGCTGGTCATTTGGTCGACACATTGTCTATCAAAGTATTTTACTGTTTTAAAAATACAGGTGAAATGCAAGTGAGACGTATTTCAAAAATTTTTTCTTCAAAAAATGCTAGTGTTTAAATGAAAATGGGAAATAATTAAAATTTGTTGTTTTCTGAAAATTGCTCGTGTTGTTTTGGTGTTAAGGCCTGTGCTTCAGACATATGCAAACACCAAACATTCTGTGTGTCAATCTTTCTTTTTAATTGTTTTCAATCTTAAGATATATGAAAAGGGACTATGTCCCATGAAAGTTTAGACCAGTAAGTCTTAAAAGGAAAGTGTGCACCTTAATGTTGGATCGGAATTAATAAAGGGTTAAGGCATTTTAGCTACTCAAGTGCTTGAATGTGCAAATGGCCAAGAAAAGACGTTTTTGCTTCCTAGGCCTAACAATTTAATCAAAGTACCTACAACTTTGAGCTTGGCCTAAGTGAGGGCAAGTGTCATTTTGAAGGCATTTCCAAAGTTACTCTAGCATTCTGTTTGAGCAAACACAAGAGGGCATAGAGAATGGTGTTTGCATTTAATGAGACAATGTTAGCAATTTAGCCATGGCAAAGTGTATAGGATTTGTGCCTACAATAAGTGGGTTTTCAATTGCCATTTAGCCATAAAATTGTTAATATGAACAACAATAATGTGAAATGATTAAGTTCTGTCAAGCCACTAATTGACCTATAACATAAAAAATGATCTACAGTGACAAAAGTTATTAAAAGTCATCTGTTGTCATACTTTTGCTGCATGGATTGAATTAGACATTCCCAATGGTTTTTATGGGACAATTGCAATTGTTTCTTTTCTTTTTTTTTAAATGGTTGTGATAATTTATTTGTTATTTTATTTCTTTTTTTTTTTCCAATGATTGTATTTTTTTTTCATGCAATACCAATAGTTGAAACATGACCAGTTTTACATCATTGAACCTTTTGACTTAATAAAGATGCAATTAGCCATGTAATCTCAAACTGAAATCTGATGTGCAAATCAAGTGTGCTGAATTTAAAACAACAACAGACTAGAGCTTAATCGTAAATTTTGGGTTCGGCCACGAGAGACAAATACAAGTGTGTTGATTTTTTTTTTTTTTTAAAAAAAAAAATTAAACCAATGTTCCTTTACGGGGATATCCTTTTATCCCTAATACTTTGAAAAGTACTTTCATTGAGGTGATGCTTAAACAAATTAAGAAACTTGTTGACATCTTTTTAATAAACACAACTATGTGATACCCTGGTGGGAAACCTAGTGCAGGAAAAGAGGGGGGGGAGAGAGAGAGACGAGTATCTCGAGAGAGGACAAACAACAAAAACATAAATGAAAAATAATTTTCTTCGAGAATTCCATTATTTATTATCATGGTTCTTAAAAAATAACTCGTTGCCTATATTTGTAGGGAAAGATCACTCTACGATTAAGGAATTATAAATCCAGTAAATAGAATAAATATCACCATAATGTGTGTGTTTATTCATTAGCTTCTAAGAAAAGAATATAAACCCTTGCGCTAGGCGATGTTGCTTTACTTCTTGCCCCCTTGGTGCTTATTTCTAGTCATTTTTCCTCTCATGTTTGGTTCTGTTGGTTTTATTTTATTTTATTTTATTTTTTCCTTTTTGGGGCTAATTTTCAAATGTTTTGCTATCTGGTTGGTCTATGTTTTGTTTTGTCAGAAGTGGTTCTGCCTTGGTCTGTGTGAGCATCTGAATTTCTGTTGTTTCCTTTTTAAATCTATAAAATTTATTTGTTTTCCTATTGATAAAAGAAACTAAATGCTAAAAAAGTCCTAATCCATCCTATATCTTCAAAACTTACATATAGTTCTTGGTGATTAATTTAATTCTGAATCAGCCATGATAGAGAAATTTATGTTCTTTGTAGACATGATTCAAGGCTCTGCTTTTATTTTTTTATTATGTTCAATAGTAGTCACTCACAATGTTGTTAAAATCAGGATCCTACTTTACCATTGTAAAAGCATGTTGTTGGTTAGAATAGGTTTGATCCACAAGCAATCTTGGTAAAATTGAATTCTTGAACATTTTATTTAAATGATGATTGTTTAAGCAATTTCTTAGGTATCCATGTTGAAGAATGTTGTTTATAATGCGCATTTCATGGTTTCACCATCAGTTCTTGTTAATTTTACGAGTGACCATGTAATCTAAACTTGATGGCAGTGGGGTACTGTCAACCTCCATCGTTTCTTTAGATGATTTTTGTTTTCCTTTTTATTTTTATCTAGACAAGATGTGGCATGAACATTGATGGTGGTGCTGCACAGTTCATCTTTGTAAGCAGTTCTTTTGAGATGTTACTAGCCTTACATTGAAAAAGATACCTTCTTTATGATTGTGCCATAATTGTTTAACATGACAATGGTTCTTTTTACCATTGGATGCTGGATTTTTTGCACTTATTGTTTATACCATCTTTCTGTTTACAGGTTAAAATGTTTTTTTGCTTGTTGTCATTTAAGTTGCACACAGATAGTCATGATGTGTAACCTCTTCCATTCCCCACATGTGCCCTTAGTAGCACCGAGTTCCTAATGGCATGCCTTAGCTGTCTTTGCATTTGAAATTGGGGGTCAGTTCTGGAAGGGACATTTGAGTGTTCCATCAAAAGAAAAGAATGGCATGAAGAGTGAAGAGTGGCGATTTTATTTAATAGGAGCACAGGGGATTTATTTCATGAATTATTACAAGAATGTGGACCCAGATACAAAAATTGAAGCTGTAATAGATTCTTTCAATGTTTGGGGAAAGTAATCCTATTTTCTCTAAAGTTATGGAGTAAACGAATTTTTTATTAAGTTGGATTGAGTAATATGCATGTGTAGATGAAAGAAAAAAGTTGTACCAGGATGAAAATTTTAGGCTTTACTAACCCATAGTTCTTTGTGATTGCAAAGCATGTCAAAAGCATGGTTGTTATAGCAACAGATAATACTGGATATGGATTATGCAGTTCTTTAGGGAACTAAGAGATAACATGTCTAGAAGTGTGCCAGGGATATAAATGTTCGGGGGGAGAAAAAATTTAGACGTGTTTAATTAGCTGGACAGTGAAATGTGCATGCTGGATGCATACAACTAAAGTAGGGAACTACTGAAAGATCCTGTTTTAAAAACTGCTGTGGTGAACAATTAAAGCAATTGAAGCGGGATTGCTAAGATTGTAGAAACTGGGGTGGGATTATGGGACGGGTATTGAAGTAGTATTAGCTGTCATTTGAAAAGGGACTTTGGTTTATTTGATGCCAGAGTGCAGAGCCAACACTTTTTTACTTGAGGGGCCAAGATCTGTTGACTCTGCAGATGAATACTTGTTTACATTGAGGAAGTAACAACAGGAGTATGTGTCATAAGGTCTTTCGTAGAATGTTGTAACAAAAAGAAAGGGATATTTAAAAGTGTATTTTTTTTTTGAATGTATATCTCTTTGAACTTAGATCATTTTTACTTGATCAATCTTCTCTGCTTCAATTTTACTCTGTTGCTGAAATACTTTTTTCATTATCTTATGTATCTATATCTATATCTTGGTCTATGTACAGCAATTTTCAATTTCTGATTTGGTTTACATTATTGATTACAAAGCCTGTTCCAGAATTTGGCCCCTTCATGGTTGATAACAGGCCTGGGCATCAGTGGGTTAGCCTGTATCAAAAGTTTGAAGAGAATGAAGGCATTAAAATTGAAGTCACTATGTTTGATGGATCAGTTCCTGTATCTCAACCAGGTGATGATGAAGATGAGAAGCTTCACATTTCCCTGATTGTTAATATTAGCAAAGGAGAACGCACCTTGGAATTTGTTTGCTCAGCATGGCCAAATAGTTTAGAAATTGAGAATATATATATGCATGGCCAAGATCGGTTACCTCAACCATACAGTCCTGAATTCAAGTAAGGTGTACTTGTTCCATTAATTTTGTCTAAAACACAATATTTAGATGTGAATGATATTTTTATTAGAAGCCATCTGTATGAATTAGTCACGTGATACAAAAGCATGGATTTTCAAAATGGTAACTGCAGATATTGGTCTATATGGCTTATATCTGATGTGCTAAACGACGGCTGTATTTTGTTCTCTTTTCTGCATGCCGAATACTTTTTGGATGCTCAAGTACAAAGATTTTATTAGTTCACCATAGAATTTAATAGAAAATCATCATCCAAATTGTAGAAGTTGCTTATTTCCTTAGATATGATTAGGCATTAAACTATTAGCTTAATAGATATTTATTATTTTTTATGTCATTATGACAACATATTTTGCCATGCCCCAGCTGTATAGCATTTAGAAATTAAAATGTTGGCATCTTACTGCAATTGCATGATGTCCTGTCCTCATTATATGTTCATGTCTGTCCATCTCACATCACATTAAGATGATCTCTCACTAATAAGATGGAGCATACAGAAGTTGAACATGACCATATTTAGATACTGTTGTGCGGTTCTTACTCTAATAGAAAGCTTGAGTTGCAATTTTTTCCATCTATTTTTGCTAAACAAAGTCCCCTGCGATGTCCATCAGGATCAAACACCATTAATAAATTTTCGCAACATAATTGGCTTTTTATGTGTATACTTTTCTTCTGATCTTGATTGTTAGCGGTCTTTGGTGTATCTAGGGATTTGGATGATGAGATGCAAGAGGCGCTCTATGACTATTTGGAAAGCAGGGGCATAGATGATAACCTCGCTGCTTTCTTGCATGATTACATGTCGAACAAGGACAAAACTGAATATATCAGATGGATGGAAACTGTCAAGTCTTTTATCGAAGATAAATAGAATATGTTTCAAGCATACAGTCACTGTGACATGTTTTTGTGTTGTCAATTCATGAACCCTGTTTTTAGAAGATACAACGCCATCAATGATGGATCGTTGATATGTATGACTATGGTCAATGACCACAACTTTTTGTTTTTCCAGTGCAAGTATGTCTATGGCATCCAAAAATGCATGTTTTTCTTGCATTCATACGTGTGTTTGAGATATTATATTTCTTTTCTTCTTGATTGATTGGCTAAAGTCTGTGTTTAATTCAACAAACATAAGCTTCTTTACTTCTCAAATTTTCATGATGCTCAATCAAATGTTTGTTTGTTTTTGTTTTTGTTCTTTTCTTTTGAGAAAATTCTTCTCAAAAGGAGTGGTTCAGCTTATGGATTTCTTTAAATTAGTTATCTTTGGTTTTCTTGGTCACATATGACTGAATTTGTTCTTACGGAAATATTTGTTGTTTCTTTTGCTGGTCTAGTTAAAGAACTTGAGGCCTTATAATCAGAACTCATAATTGAAGATTCATAAATTTCTAACTGGAGCTTGAATGCAAAACCATGACAGATTTCATCAAATCCGTATATAGTGGTGGATTTGCAGTCTGCCTCATCCATTCTCTCTCTCTCTCTCTCTTCCCCTTCTACCCTTTTTCTGATATCTTCTCTCTCTTTATCTGGATCATTTTCTCTTCCTCTTCTATCTTTTTGATCGATTGTTCTCTCTCCCGATGATGATTTTTGCCGCTTGCCCTCTCAACAATGGCCACTCTTTCTCTTTTCTTATTAATTTCCTCTCTCATCTGGATTGACAATGTGCGATTTGCGATGCGAGAGAGATCATGATCTTATATTTGAGATTGATCTTAGATCGATGATCTCTTCTCTTAGATCATGTTGATCACCAAAATCACATCGATGCCAAATTTTAGATTGCTGATCTTTGACCAAAATTTCTCAATGCGAAAGATATGAGAGAGAAAGGATCAACAGGAGAAAGAGAGGAGAGCACCTTGCTACACCCCAGAGAGAGGCGGCTGGGCAGCTTGGTCTTTTTCCCAGTGGCAGATCTGTCATTTCGTGGATAACCACGGCTATTAATGGATTTGACGGAAATGAGTTTAGGTTTTACATTTTGGCTTTTTGTTCGAAACTTTTAGGTCTTCAATTGTGTGTTTTATTAGGAAATAGATATTTGGAATTTAATATAACTAAGTTTTTTAATGTGAATTTTAGGGGTCTAATATCGGGGCCACTTTGGTCTTCAAATCAGATACTAGGGCTTGGTTTGGTTCTGATCAGACAGACATTCTAGATCTTAAATAGATAAGATGTTGATTATTATGATCGACAAAAAAACATGCCTTGAAAAAAAAAAGAGGTTAGAAGATTAAGGGGTTTCGATTGTTTGATTATTTATTTGTTTATATTGATTAACTATTATACCATTTCATTTCGCATGGCTGTGGCCGTGGAGCTTTTCATGCTGTAGGTCATGCCATCTTTATACTTCAGCAATTGAACCATTTCAAATCAGTCTGAACTATTTGTCGAAGGGAATTGCTCTTTGTTGGTTGATTCCCCCCCCCCCCCCCACCAACCCCCTTCAAGTTTATGTCGTAAAAGATTTAGTCAACCAAAAAATAAGGAAAAATTTTATTTAAATGTCTGGTTAAAAGGTTCCAATTGATTAGAAGACTAATATTTGATATTCAGCCCCAAACAGGAAAAAAGTATTTAAAACTATTTTTCCGAAAATATAATTTAGAAAAGCATTTTTCTGTGAAACAGGAGATCCTGGTTAAGGCAACTTCTGTTGGATTATTGTTTGGTTGCTTGTTGGTCAGACAGATAATATATAATCCAAATCAAATAAGCATCGGATCGAAAAAGCCTGAATGAACGACAGCAATAATGTTGGTTGGATTTGACTGATTGCTAGGGCAAGCTTGGTGGGTAGACGGTCCAAAAAGTGGCGTCTACAATGGTGGGACTTGTGTTTACGAGTCTCTCTCCATATTTCTCTGCAATAGCCAAAAGGCAAGTAGACATTGCACGTGCAAATTATTCATTTCAAGTGTGCAATGTTGCCATCAACCCCACAAATGTATAATCCAGAGGCCCAACGGTGTCTTTGTCATTTTCATACTTTGAGAGAGAGAGAGAGAGATGCTTGCTCAATATTTTGTTGTGGAAAATTATAGAATCAGCTGTACTGATAGTAGAATAAAACTTGCCTACTATGGGTTTTGGTGTGGGCATAAATGGACAGGGGACATACAAGCATCTTAGACTGCACGAAGCAGAATGGTCAATATATAACACCCACCTAGTGACTGATGAGTGTTGACGTACATCCTTTGACCCCAAAAACTTTGTTCTGCCAAACCCAAAATCTTGAAAATGCCCAAAATTTCTAGGATCAATTAACAATTCTTATTCTTTTCCACTTGGCCCATGATGTGCTTCTCTTCCCTGTGATAATACTCATGGACCTTATCTCATGAAAAATTGTATTTTGCATGGGCATCAAACAGGTGTTTAATAGCTATACCATGAAACCTTGGATGGACGCAATCACTTGCAAATAAATCAATCGTTAAAAAAAATTAAATAAATAAAATAAAAAACCATAGACCATCATTTTTATTTGTTTGATTATTTTTTATTTATTCTTTGAGTGACATGCTACCATACGAAGCCAATTATGAGGCTTAATGGGATTGAGCTACTTCTTTAATAAACAAATAAAGGCACATTTAAAAACAGCCAACCCACACCCAGAAGTGATCTCCCTCGCAGCATTTTGTTGTACTGCCGCTTTTCATATATTCTTTAATCATGGTTTTACTTTGGGCACTAAACCCACTAACCAATTCCTCAGAGAGAGAGAGAGAGAGAGAGAGAGAGAGAGAGAGAGAGAGCCCAATCCACCGTTCGGCATTAATAATTAACACAAAATGCTATGCATTAGAGGTGCACACACTTGGAACCAAATTTTCAGCATATATTAGTGACTAATCAAGTGCGAGGGATTCTATCTTAAAAACCAATTGTGAGTATAAAAGGTCGTTAGATTCGTTAATTGATCATGATAGATGGATTTAAGCAATTTAAGAAATTTAATATTGCCCTCAAAAGATGTCTAACCACCAGAGCAAATGGCTGGAGAAAGAAGTTTGGCTTCTATCTATGATACCAATGTTTGATTCCTAAAATAAAAACTAGTTTTGATAGAGCCATAAATGAGTTGACTTGGGCGAAGCGAAACGTCGAAATTGTGAAATTTTGTTTACTCGTTTTGTTATTTAACGAGGCAACTTGAGTTTTATACAGGTTTTCACAACAAATGAGCCGACTGATTGCTCAAAACTAAGCTAATTTAATAACGGGAAAAATGAAAAAAAAAATACCCCTCAACTTAGGGCCAATTACAAAGAGAGCTCTCAACTTAGGGTCAAATACAAAGAGCTCTAAACTTTCACAAATACAAAAATCTCCCATCAACTACTTAAATCTACAACTAAACCTTTCCATCCATTTCCTTGTTACATTTTCCATCTCAAAATCACGTGCATCCCTTGTGACCTTTAAAATAATGGGAGGATTAAGATTTGAAAAAGTTTTGAATCTCAAAAATCCTTTCATTTCTTCTTTCAAGAGGAAGACATTAAAAAAAAAAAATTTAGGATTCGAAACAAATTAGGGTATTGAGAGAGAGGAATTAAAAATGAAAAATTAGGATCTATGACCCTTAGTCACTCCTGATCTCAAAAATTGAAGTAACATTTTTGGTCTCCTTTCATTCCCCTTTTTCTGAAGAAGGGTTTTCAAGCAAAGGAGAGGTGTGGCTTCATGAGAAAGTTTTTGGGAGGTGTGAATATGTTTTTAGGTTGACTTAGGGTTGGGTTTAGTTTAGATACTGTCTCGGGTTAAGCCATCTCAAGCCGACTTGTAGGGAGAGAAAGTCTACTTGTTAAGTTCTGCTGGATCTAGAGTTCTAAAGGCAAGTCGACTGATATAGGGGATAGGTCAACTTAGGGCTTGGATGATTTAGGTTCCAAGCTACTACAATTTGCCTTGTGGGAGTCGTAAGTCAGACTTGTTATGCTTTTAATGAAATCTAGAATCTTGAGTTATGAAGATATGTCGACTTTTGCAATGGATAGGTCGACTAGCTTCTCTCAAAGTTTATAGTTTCTATCATCTAGTTGAACATAAGTCGATTTACATCCTCAACAAATTGACTTGTATTCTCAGACTTTCACATTCAAGCACAAACAAGCAAGTATCGAGCCAAAGTATCAAACAAACATATCATACCAATCATTCTAAGTGAAACGTAAGATCATGCTTCATAATTTATCATTTCTAATTCTCTTCTTAAGTTTTAAAATCTATTTTTGTCCAATGATTTAGTAAAAGTGTCAATAATTTATTTTTTTGTTTCAATATACTAAAAAATGACATCTTTTTTCAGCACATGATTTTTAATAAAGTGATAGTTCACTTTTACATGCTTAGTCCTAGAATGATGACTCGGATTCTTTGTTAGGTTAATTGCACTAGTATTATCACATTTTATGGAAACACATTTTAAGCCATAGTATTTTAATTAAAATTTTATCCATAAACTTTATGTACAACACTGGCCAGTAGCAATATATTCTGTCTTAGTAATAGAAGTGACAATATTATTTTGTTTTTTAGAGGACTATGATACTAACATAATTCCAAAAAATTGATTAATGCCACTTGTATTTTTCTTATCTAACTTAAAGCTAGCAAAATTTGCATCTGAATGACCATATAACTGAAAAGAAGAGTTCCTATCATACTATAATTCTAAGTTACATGCATGTCTTAGATACCTAAAAATCTTTTTCATTGCTATTAAATGGGATTTCTTAAGATTCGATTGAAATCTAGCATATAGATATATATTGTATAGAATATCAGATCCGGATATAGTTAAGTACAAAATGAACCTGTCATACTTCTATAAAACTTAGAATACATTGATTTTCCTTATCTTTGTCAAACTTTACTGAGATGCTCATTGAAGTTGCATTTTCTTTTGGTTAACTAAATTCAAATTTCTTAATATGCTCTTTGGTGAATTTGGAATGATCAATGAAGACTCCATTTTCTATTTGTTTTATTTGCAATCTTAGAAAATAATTTAATTTTTCATCATTCTCATTTCAAATTCAGCATATATTACATTAGCAAATTTTTAGAAAAAATGTTCATCTGTTGCTCCAAATATTATGTCATCTATATAGATTTGAATTATTAAGATTTTTTTATCTTTTCTTTTAATAAATAAGATTGTATTGATTTTTTCAATTTTAAAATTATGATCTATCAAGAAATTGATAAATTTCTTATACCAAACTCTTAGAATTTATTTCAAATCATATAAATCTTTAGACAATTTAAACATATGATCTAAATATTTTCGATTTTCAAAGTCAGGGGGTTGCTTTACAAATACTATTTCATTAATTAGACTATTTTTGGAATGCACTCTTCATATTCATTTGGTATAACTTAAAGTTCATAATATAGAAAAAAACAAATAACATTCTAATTATTTTTAATCTTACTGTAGCGGCATAAGCCTTATCGAAATATATTCTTTCCTCTTAAACCTTTGATCTATTAGTCTTACTTTATTTCTAGTCAGGGCTCTATGTTAATCTAATTTGTTCATATACACTTATTTTGTTCCCATTACTAAGTGTTTCTTTGGCCTAGGAATTAAGTCCAAAACTTTATTTCTTTCAAATCGATTTGGTTCCTCTTGCATTGTTGGTATCCAGTTTTCATCCTCTAAGGCCTCATATATGTTTTTATGTTCTATTTATGAAATGAAAGCTTCATATTCACACTGGTTTTGCAGTGCGAATCAACACTACAGAACCTAAGTTCTTTTATGATATTTTCTTCGTTTACACTTTTTTTTAGAGTTGAGAAATTTACTTCTTTAGATTCATCATTTTTGCCTTTTTCTTTCTTATCTGACTCCTAATCTTCTAAATTATTGTTTGAGCTTTGAGTTTTTGAATTATTTTCAACATTTTGACTTATGGGTTCCTCTATATTTTCATCATCACTACTTACGTGTTTCTTGCTAGAGTGGCTAGATTCATCAAATTCAATATAGATTGATTCCTTTATTATCATGATTCTTTTATTATTTGATAAAGGTTGAATATTTTAAAAAAATGGTTTCACCATTCTTAATATCAAATTTTCTTAGAGAGTCCTTTGCATTATTTAAAGCAAAATATTTACACTCAAATACATGAAATTAAGTTATATTATGTTTTCTACCTTTATAAAACTCATAGGTGTTTTCTTTAAGATTGGTCCAATCAAAACTCTATTCAGTATGCAACAAGCTATATTCATAACTTCAACCTAGTAGAAAATTTTAGTTAAATTATTCTCACATAGTATTATTTTAGTCATTTTTTCTCAAATTCTATTTTCCTTTCTATAACACCATTTTGCTGTACAGTCCTAGCAGCTAAAAAATTATGATCTATTCCCTGTTCATCACCAAATTCCTACATCAATTTGTTCCCAAATTCTTTGTCGTTGTCATTTCTTATCCTAAAAATTGTGCAACATTTTCATTTTGAATTTTTTTGCATAGTTTGATAAATACATTGCTAACTTCTTTCTTTTTGGCTAAGAAGATCATGCAAGGATATTTAGAGTAGTCATCTATTATGACAAATTTATAGTATTTTCTTCCTAAACTCTGAGTCCTAATTAAGCTAAATAAGTCAATGTTAAGTTGTTCTAATACTTTGCAAGTTGATCTATGTTTTTAGGTTTGAATGGACTCCTAATTTGTTTCCCTTTAATGTAAGCAATACATAACTTATCTGTTGGTTCCAAAGACAACCAAGAAGGGGCGTTGAATTGATTGTCTAGAATTTGACTTTTCAAAATTTTATATAACTTCACTTAGATCTAAACAAACCATTGGTCAATTTATAGAATATATGGCAAAAATAAAAGAAAAAGTAAGGAGACAAATCTGGTTTATAGTGGTTCAATCTTGTGCCTTCCAGCTAAACAAGTCGGACTCTAACAACCTGCTAGTTTCCACTATGATCCATAATAACAATATACATCCACTTGATGACTTCTGATTTTCACACCATGAAAATTGTTTCCTCCAACAATGGAAGACAAATCACACAAATTTCAACCAAAAGTTTACAAAGTATGTAAAATAAAAATGTGACAGCTGGTTTCTTGTTAAGTTTTTGGTACTTTGAAGTCTCAAAGAATGATTATCATTCAGCCACTCACGTCCTCTATTTTCACTACTTGAAAACTTGCTGATAGCTGCTATATTTGATACCAAAGAGGCTCAACAAAAACAGCAGTAAAAATTTTTTAAAATTACTGCAACCATTTCAGTAACTATTATGAAAAAATAGCTTTCAAATCCTCTTGAATTTTAATATTTACCGAGAGTAAATATTTTTCTCCTAAAATTTAAATATCCCTATAACATATTCAAGAGTTTTTTTTATTATATCCAAAACATTATTTTTCCAAAAAAATCGAAAACTATTATAGAAAAACTGCTCTCAGTTTTGAATTTTTCTGAACAACTAGCCAAATTTGCCTACTTTTTTTCCTACTAAAATCTCGAAGTAATTGTTCCACGAATCATCATATATACTCTTCAACTATAGTATTATAATGTAGCAAAATTAAATTCAAAAGTCCAAAACCAGTGGTGAAGATATCGAATGCTAAATATCTCTTGACAACTAGTTTCTGACACAATTCTGCTGTGAAAAATGGGTAACCAACTAATTTCCAGCTGATTTTTCTCTAACATATTTGCAAGATATTTGAACTGTACATACTTGAAATTGAAGTTCCACACACCTTCTTTGAAATATAATTTTCAGTTTTAAAAATATTTTATCATATAAGATGTAGCTATTCAAATATATCCAAATGATCACATTTCAATACTTAGAAAATTTTCTAAGTGGTGGAATATAAATTGTACTCATGTTGGGATATCTTTTATATATATTTAGAATTAATAATAGGTTAAGTGTTTTACTAAACTATAGTTATCTTATTGGTTGGGTTTTCAACAATATCAAAAACAAATCTTTCTTCTATGACTAAATAAACCTTACTTTTATAACAGATTCTATAACCGCTGTACATTAAATAGATCGATTAGAATAATATGAGAGATTTTGTTATTATCAAAACTAAGAAAATAATAATTTCCTCAATATTCTTTCCCTTTTTTATAACAACAAAACCTTAAAAAATAAATATACAATAATTATTCAATATAGTACATTCTCAAATAATCATGTAAATCATATGAACATAACATCAAATGATGCAAGCAAATATATATATACTTAGTGTTCACCAATATTCGTCCAATTTAAAGTTTGCTTATTTTATTTAAGTTGTGAGATTCAAATGTCAAAGTGTAGTCATTATTTGTATTTGAACTTTATTATGTGTTGCATAAAGTTCTTCCCCTCAATGTATGCAGTCACCTTTGATTTTTGTTATTACATTTTAGAATTTTAACTTATTCTCCTCCTTTTTGTTGTATAAAAAAGAAATACAGTATTAAAATATTGAATTATTGAAACATTGAAGTATTGAAGCATTGAAGTACATAAAAGAAGACATCGATTTTATTGAAATCTGACAGGAATACAAGAAAAATACAGTATCAAAATACAAGGATATTTTCTTTGTCAGAACATAGAAGTGAATGACAGAGTATAAAGATAGCCAATTTCTGAAAGTTAGAACAGGAATTGATTAAGTTTAAGATGTATTCTTGGATAGTAACTTCAGAATTTCAGAAATATATGATTGATTTTCTTTTTATTTTTCATATACTCATCAATTTTCTTTTCAATCTTCTATTTCTAATGATCTTCATTAGTTGTCTTAACTTACTTTTTCTTCTTTTTTGAAAATTCACCATGATCAAATGTGGATCTCAGAGGTTCTTCATTTGCTCTTTCTGCAAATGGACAGTCTATTCCACCAATTCCTTGAAAGTTTTCTTTCTAGAAGGAATCATCTTTATCTCTCCAAACTTTGTCATCAGAAATGGTTATACCCATGTGAGATACTATTGATTCTCCTAAAACTAATGGCTCTAGGACATGATTCCTTAAACATGAAAAATCGCATTCTTTGAATTCAAATAGACTCATAAGAACATTACCATATGGTTTGCTGCTCTTATTCTTATGAATGTGATTGATAAAAACATTCACCATATCAATTTGTCTGTTCAGCAGCAGGGCAACCAAAATTCTACCATCTTCTACAGTTACAGTAGTAGAGCTTCCTTATCTTGGAATGAGACACATCAAAACAATCTTGTGCAGAATTCTAATAATGAGAGGAAAGTCTTTTTCATACAAGTATTCTATTCCAGAGTTAGAATTTACATGAAATAACATATAAACATCTCTTTTCTTCATTGTTCAAGTGACTGATCATTTGTCCGTTTAAGTTCTAAACAGTGAGCAATATTATTTTTGATAATTTCAACTCTAATACCCAAAATTTTTTATCTCAAAATTTCACTATGTTCACCATTTAAGTTCTTATAGAAATAAAAAATTATCTTTTTAATGCAGTTCCTATTGCAGTCACACAATCCAATATCTCAAATTCTCTCAAGAATAGTTTGCATCTCCAAACTTATTTGCTCAAAAATAGTTGAAATCTACGAATCTATAGGAACCAACTTCGAACATGATTCGACGTGACAGAGTATAGGGAAGTTGGATTCGAAAGGGTTGAAGAATCTGTTTTTCTAAGACGTTTTGATAGGATTTTTGATTCGAGAGATGAGTTTGATTTTCAGTTGATTGAGAATCAGAATCACGAATAGATATCAAATTTGCTCTTGAGCTCTGAGGATATGTATCATGACTGAAATAAAAACTTAAAGAATCAGAAGTTGAAAAATCAGAACTTGAAGAATCGAAATTTGAGATATTAATGGGTGAAAAAAATGGATTCTTTATTGTTTTCTTCATGATTCTTGAAGATTTGCGTGAAGCCATTCTGAGTTTGAATTTAAAGTTCTCTATTAGGGCTTTCGAAAAGAGAGAGACTGTTTTGTTGTAGAGACTCTATGTGTTTTGTCAGTTTTAAGTTCTATGTGCCATTTTTTTTATAGAAAAATCTTAAAATGGTAAGTATACTCTTATTTCATTTCTAATGTTTTCAAATCTTTCTTTATCTAAAGATTTTATAAAAATATTGGTAAGTTGATTTTGTGTCTCAACATATTCCAAAATTACATTTCCATTTAAAACATGATGTCTAATAAAATGGTGTCTCATCTCTATATGTTTTGATCGTGAATGATTTATGAAATTTTTGGTATGACAAATGGCACTTATATTGTCACATTTTATAATAATATTTTTATAATTTAACCTATAGTCTCTAAGTTGTTACTTTAACCACAAAATTTGAGTATAACAATTTTTTATTGAGACATATTCCAATTCGTCTGTTGACAATACAACTGAATTTTATTTTTTAGATATCTATTTTATAATTTTATAACATAAAAATTGATAAGTACATGAGATATTTTTTTGATCAATTTTGCAATCGGCATAATCGGTATCCAAATATCCAATTAATTCAAAATTTGAATTCTTTGTATACCATATTTCAAAATTTTTGGTACTAACTATATATTTAAAAAAAAAATTTGATGACTTTAAGATGGGATTTTTTAGATTTGTTTTGAAATCTTGCACAAAAACATGTACACAAACATACACTAAATAAAATATCGGATTTAGAAGCAGTTAAGTATAACAATGATTCTATCATACTTTTATAGAGTTTTTCATTCATATCTTTCATTTCTTCATCTAGATCTAATTTAATAAAGATAGATATATGGGTACTAACATATTTCAAATTTTCCATTCCATAATTTTTAATTAATTCTTTTGTATACTTTTCTTGACTTATAAATATATCATGAGAAAATTGTTTAATTTGCAATTCAAGAAAAAAATTTAATTCACTCATCATTAACATTTCAAATTCATTTTTCATGATATTGCTAAAATTATCACACAAATGTTCATTTATAGATCCAAATACAATATCATCAACATATATTTGAATAACAAAAATATCAGCAACATACTTGATAAATAAAATAGTGTTTACATTTCTTTTTTTAAAATTATTTTTTATAATATATTCATTTAGTCTAGCATACCATTCACTCTGTCACGCCCCGAACTGGGATCGTGAACAGCCGCCCGTTGTCCCTGGATGCCGGCTGTATTTTTACAGAAAATCGGGCAGAACCTCCCCATAAATCGGAGGTTTCCCGAGTACAATTTCACCTGTATATCATATTCATCCTAAAAAAAAATAAGTAAATGGTCATCCCGGCCTCTCCAAATTCAACAAATACCACAACCAACATCCAGAACAACGCAAGGTTATAAAGTTTCTAACAGTCCTAGCAACAGACCTCTACTGTCATGCCCAACTAGAGCATGAGCAGCCGCCACATTGAGCGGACTTAAATTCTACGCATATATAAAATAAATTCCCAAGTTATTTTTAAATATTTACAAATGCCTCAATGCAATGGAATAAATCAATACGAAAGTTTCACGAATAAAAGTCTATAATTTATACAGTCATCCCAAAAATTTAGATAAATGGAATGGTCAAACTAAAATCTCCAATACATAACAATATCACCAATCATCGTAGCGGAAGAGATGGAAAATATCCATACCCAAGCCCGGTGATATCTCTTCGGTCCAACACTAATCCTGTGGAAAAGAAAGTGAGGGGTGAGTATCTATGGGAGGATACTCAGTGTGCAAACCGATCATGTTATTTCAAAATCATATATAATACGCACACATTAGAAATCAAGATATGCATCCCAAAATTTTACATCAATGTCATGAAGAGCCGGCCAATGAAATATTCCCGGCAATGGTCTACCTCGACCAAGGACAGCGCATTGGGGGTTTTTCCAAATGCAAGTATTAAAGAATGGCTCTCTGCCCCAATGTTGGCCACAGACTACCCCAACTAGTCTGTAAATAATAATAATGTACATATAACTAGTCAGCCGTCTATGGTGCCCCCGCCTGGTGCTAGACGGAGCCGTACTCAACGTCCTCTCCGATGAGGGTCAACCTGGGACACCCATACACACGACAATCTGGCGGATACCTCCGGCCGAAGCGTATCCGGACACAAGGGGTGCCTCTACCAGATGTCCTTCGTAGCTACGGATCACAATATCATATCAGTCGGGCACGTAGCCCCATGCATCCCATCACCAGATCAGCCGGGCATATAGCCCCATGCATAATATCATAACGTCAGCCGGGCATACAGTCCAATGCATAATATCATAAAGTCGGCCGGGCATACAGCCCAAAACATAATATCATAAAGTCGGCCGGGCATACAGCCCAAATGTGTAAATAAATCCATTTAAAACCATGTGCCAATGCAGTGGAAGCATTAAAACATATCAATATGTCGAAAATATGGCACAATATATGTTTATCAAAACTCATGGATGCATATCAATAAAGTCAGCAGTTAAGACACTCCAAATGTCACAAAACATTTCATCAAATATTGGAAAGTCATAACAATCATACATTTTTGCAGAAACATGTCATTTAAAAGATATTTTTGAAACATGGTTTTCAATCAATAGCGAATGTCAAAGTCCCACTCACAATTCTAGGGAGGGTGGTCACTCCCTATTTTCAAAACAATTTCAATCTGCTTTCTCGAATCTCCAAAAAGAGCAACATAATCAGATCATCAAAATTGAATATCAACTTCTCAAGCATCTTAAGGGTTTATCCGAAAAACATGAAATGTACAATATCTTCCACTTTACTGCTCATTTCATTCCAACCCTACAATCCTGATACTTTCATGCATATTTCAAGATTTAACTCTAAAGGAAATTATTCGAATTCACTCGACATGATTTTGTGATTCTATAATACGTTTCTTTCGTATCAGATCATTTAGTTTCTGTAACATTTTATGCTTAACCTTCAAAATCACAATAATCATCTCATAATTTGTATTCTATTTACATTCTACTTACATTCTAAAATATACAGAACTTTTCATTTTGGATTCAATCCTAGATTCATCCAATTTATCAATTAGAGCCGAAATCTCCTTACCTAGGGTTTTCTCAAAGCGCCGAGTCTCGTCCGAAAGTCGCTTCGGTCACTCCAAAGTCTGTAGGGTTTCCTATCAAAACAAAATTTATTTGTTAGATCTAAACACTTAGATCAGAAGCAAAACCCTAAGTCATTTACCTGCGTGGAGGTTTGTGGACCGTCACGAGTTCACGGGTCGTCACGGGCCGTCGCGGGCTCGTGGCTACAGCTAGCGGGCTCGCTGGTCTGCGGGCCAGTGGGCTAACGGGCTAGCGGGTCGATGGGCTGAACTGGGTCACGGGCCGTACTGGACCTGCGGGCTTGGACGGGCTATCGGGCCTGGTGGGCCCGTGGGCTTGCTGCTGATGGCCCTGCGGGCTGGTGCTCGCCCGTGCGCTGTGCTGGTGCGCGCTCGTGCTCTGGCTCGCGCGTGCTCGTGCGCTGCCGCACGCTGGGCCGCGCGCCCGTGTACGCTGGGCCGCGTGCCTGCTCGCGCGCTCTGCTCGCGCGCCTGCACTAGCGCGCCTGCGTTCGCGCTCCTGCGCTCGCGCTCCTGCGCTCGCTCGTGCTGTGCGCTGGGGGATCGTACTGCAGAAGGCATTGCAGTCGCGCGCTATGGCGGAAGAAGATGCTCGCGGAGGCTCGTGGCGGTGTGCGGCGAGGCGGAGAGAGCGATCGTGGGAGATCGCGAGAGGGAGAGAAGACGGAGTGAGGTAGAGAGAGAAACTGCGAGGGAAGAAGGAGGAGGAGAAGAAGAAGAAGAAGAAGAAGAAGAAGAAGAAGAAGGATGGCGGCGGCGGCGGCGGTGGCTGTGGCGGAGGAAGCCGAACGGCCGCGGGAGAAGACGAACGGTCGTAGGAGAGGGAACGTCGGGGAGAGAGAAAGAGAGAGAGAGAGAGAGAAAGGGGAATGAATTAGGGCTTTAGCCCTAATTCAATTGGGGAGGGCCAAAACGCTGCGTTTGGCTCTCCCTTTTTTTTTTTTTTTTTTTTCTTTTCTTTAGTTTGGTGTTACACACTCGGTATTTGTTTTAGACTATACAATACTTTTTTACAATTTATAGATATAATCTACCTTATTATATTTTTCAAAACCGAGTGATTGACTAATATATATTTCTTCTTTTATGTAGCGATTTAAAAATACACTATTAATATCCATATGATATAATTTAAAATTTTTACAACATGCAAAAGCTAAAAGTAGTCTTATTGTCTCTAATTAGCAATGAGTACAAAAGTTTTATCATAGTCAATTCATTTCTCTTGTGAATATTCTTTTACAATTAGTCTAGTTTTGTTTCTTACAACATTTCCATTTTTATCCAATTTATTTCGAAAAATCTATTTAGTTTCAATTAGTGATTTATCTTTAGCTTTCGGTTCTAAAGTCCAAATATTGTTTCTTTTAAATTGATTTAATTCTTCTTGCATAACATCTATCTAACTTTTATCTTCTACGGCTTCTTCTATAGTTTTCGGTTCTATGGCAGAGATTAATGAAAATTGATTTTCAATATTTCTATAACTTGATTTAGTTTTTATTTTTTCACTTACATCTCTTATTATATCATTAAGTGAATGATTAGATAAAAATTTCCAACTTTTAACTATTTTCTCTCTTTGTTCATTTTGATTTATTTCATTTTGTTTTGCATTTTGTTTTTCAAGGGGGATTTCAATTTGTATAACATGATTATCATCAATTTCAATTTTTTCAAATTCATTTTCATGAAACTTAATATTTATTGTTTCTTCTACAATTTTAAAATTTTTATTGAAAACTCTATAAGTCTTGCTATTTAAAAAATAAACTAGAAAATTTTTTTCAATGGCTTTTTCATCAAATTTACCTCTAATATTTATATTATTTTTCAGAATAAAATATGTGCATCCAAATATATGAAAATATGAAATATTTAGCTTTCTTCTTTTAAAAATTTCATAGGGGGTTTTGTTTGTCATGAGTTTTGTATATGCTCTATTTATTATTTAACATATTGTAGATGCGATTTCGATTCAAAAATATTTTCCTACACCACTATCATTTAACATACTTTTAGTCATTTTTTGAATGGTTCTATTTTACGTTCAACTACTAATTTTGTTGTGATGTGTAAGGTGTTGAAAAATTTTTATTTATTCCCTTTTTATCACAATAGTTTATAAATTTTAAATTATCAAATTTTTTTCTATGGTCGGTTTTTAAACTAACTATTTTTAAATTTTTTTCATTTTGAATTTTCTTTGTAAAAATTTTAAAAATTTCAAAAGTTTCACTTTTATGAGTTAAAAATAAAATTCAAGTAAATGTAGAAAAATTATCAACAATAATTAGTCTATATTTGTTTCCTCCATAACTTTGATTCCTAACCGGTCTAAATAAATCCAAATGCAACATTTCTAGTGGTCTAAATGTGGAAATGTGATTTTTACTTTTAAAACCTGTTTTTACTTGTTTATTCAAAAAGTATGCATTGTGTTATACGTTTTTCAATGAAAATTTAGAAATTTCTCTAACCATATTTTTTTTGAACAATTTTTCTAATTGTTTGAAGTTTATGTGACCTAATTTTTTATGTCATATAAAAATGTCATTATTAAAGGATATTAAACAATTTTTTTAAACTATTTAATATTGTAGAGTTTACTATATACACATAAGCTAATTTTATTTTTTCAAAAATTTGTTCATGCGACTCACTATCATACACTATGTGTTTATCTTTTTTAAATAACACATCATAGCCTAAATCACACAATTGGTTTACACTCAACAAATTATGTATCAATTTATCAACAAAATGCATATTTTTTTATAGATGTAGAATTTATACTTATTGTGCATTTTTCAATTATTTTTTCTTTTTGATTATCTTCAAAGGTCATCACTCAGGTTTGTTCTTTCGAGTTTCTTGAACAATGAAATATCACCGGTTATATGCGTCGAGCATCCGCTATCAACATACAATTTTTCTTTGATTTTTTGTCTTTTGTTCCTACACATAAAGAAAAACCATTATATGTTTTTGAAAATCCAAACATATTTGGATTTTTTTTGAAGATAAGTTTGTATAGGAATTGAATTTGTCTTAATGTGCACTAAATTTGTTCAAAAAACAATTTCTAACAAAATGACCAATTTTATAACATATGTATAAGAACCAATATTATTTTTATTTTGTACATAATTAGATTTATAACTAAAATAATTCTGCATATTGACAAATTCATTATATTCAAATCCAGAAAAAAATTTTCTGTAAAATTTTGATTTCTGCCTAAGACATCTATGGGTAGTTTTATAGGTGTTTCTATGTGAACTTTTGTACGACACTTTGTGATATTTTTCTACAATTTGTGAAAATTTTCTGTGTATGTTTTGTGCAGATTGTGAGAGAGTTTTATATCGGTTTTGTGCAGTTTGCTGGATAATTTTTGAAACAAAACTTTAATCTTTTTGTACAGACTTTTGTACGGTTCTGTGAGCATTTTCTACAGTGATTTTATCTCATGCTTCTGCAGGTTTAACAAAATAGTTATTGTTAAAACTTGAAGATTTCTCATGATTATTAACATAGTCTAAATCTCTTTTGGAAAAATCTAATCTTTGTATGAAAAGTAACTTAATTAATTTCTCATCACTTTTATGAAACTTTTGGAATGTATTTTCTATTGATTTTGATAGTTCAGCTATTCTATTTTTCAGAATATATATTTCATTTTTCGGTCCATAGTTTTCACTTTTTAATGTCTCATTTTTAGCTATAATGGTTTCATTTTCAGAGTTCAATAAATGTTTGGTTTGCCTAAACAAATTTTTCTCATTTTCTAATATGTTAACTTTATTTTTCAGTTCTGAAATTTTTCTTAATAAGTTGTCAAATTCAATAATATCAAATGAATTTTTAGAGATCATCTCATCTTTTGCCATAAGATAAAGATTAACTTTTTCTGATATTTCTAAACTTTTATCATCTGAATCTTCATTTTCTGAATCACTCCATACGACCATCATTGCTTTGCTTTTCTTCTTGAATGCTTCAATCTTTTTTAGCAGCACTGGACACTCATATTTAATGTGTTCCTTCTTTTTGCACTCATAACAGATTTTTTCATGTTTTTGTTCTGATTTTCTGCTGTCTTTTCCTGTATTTAACTTAAACTTTTGTGAGTTTTGAAAGTTCTTAGATTTAAAACCTTTTTTACCCTTTTTCTTGAAGACATGAGAGAGCTTTTTGGCCAACATGTTGATATCTTGATCACTGTTGTCATCTTCTGTAGAATCTTCATTCTCTTCAGCAGCAAATGCAATAGATTTTTTCTTGTTTTCAGATTTAGCAGTGTGTAATATTTTAGTTTCATCGGATATCAATTTTTCTCTCAATTCATTGATAGACAGCTTATTCAAGTCTTGGGTTTCCTTAATAGTAGTCTTCTTGGCATCCCAAGTTCTTGGCAATACTCGAAAAACCTTTCTCAATTAATCAGAATCTAAAATTTTTTTTCTAAATGAATCAAGTTCATTAATTATAATAGAAAATTTATTTAACATATCATTTATACTTTCTCCTTACTGAAAACGAAAGAGTTTATATTATTACATCAACAAATTGATTCGAGTTTCTTTCACAGTACTGGTTCCTTCATGTGTAATACACAATCTATCCTAAATTTCTTTTGTTGTTGCACATGAATAAACTAAGTTAAACTCATTTGGTGAGATAGCATATAAAAGCAAGTGTTTAGCACAAGAATTAATAGATATTTTTCTCTTGTCATCCTCTGTGATAATAGGTAATTTAATTTCTACATTTCCAGAATTTATCACTTCTCATGTCTCATAATCAGTGGCTTGAATAAATGTCTCCATCTTATATTTCCGATGAGAAAAGTTTGCACCATCGAATTATGGTGTCCTGTTCACGGCATGACCATAGTTATAGGGAAAAGTCATGGACTAAACACTCTAAAGAGATCTTTTTAATGGAGTAAAAAACTAACTCTGATACCAATTGTTGGTCCCAAAAACAACCGAAAAGGGGGGTTCAATTGATTGTTTAAAATTTAGCTTTTCAAAATTTTATCTAACTCCACTTAATTCTAAATAAATATATGGTCAATCTATAAAATATATGAAAAAAATAAAAGAGAAAGTAAGGAAACAAATCTGTTTTATAGCGGTTCGATCTTGTGTCTACATCCACTCTTTTAGCTAAGCAAGTCGGGCTCTAACAATCTGCTAGTTTCCACTATGATCCATAACAACAATGTACATTGACTTGTTAACTTTTGATCTTCACACCATCAAAATTGCTTCGTCTAACAATGGAAAACAAATCACACAAAATTCAACCAAAAGTTTACAAAATATGTAAAATGAAAATGTGACAGCAGGTTTCTTGTTGAGTTTATAGTCCTTGAAGTCTCAAAGAATGATTATCATTCAGCCACTCATATCCTCTGCTCTTACTACTTGAAAACCTGCTAATAGCTGCTGTATTTGATACCAAAGAGACTCAACAAACAACAGTAAAAATTTTCCAAAGTTACTGCAACCATTTCAACAATTGTCCTGAAAAAATAGCCTTCAGATTCTCTTGAATTTTAATGTTTACCAAGAGTAAATATTTTTTTATTGAAGTTTAAATATTCTTCTAACATATTCAAGAGTTGTTTTGATTATATCCAAAAGATTGTTTTTTCAAAAAATCAAAAACTGCTCACAGTTCTAAATTTTTCAGAACAACTAGCCAACTTTGTCCATTTTTTTTACCAAAATATTGAAATAATTATATCACGAATCATCATATCTACTCTTCAACTATAGTATTATAATATAGTATAATTAAATTCAAAAGTCCAAAACCAGTAGTGAAGATATCGAAAGCTAAATATCTATTGACAACCATTTTCTGACACAATTTTGCTGTAAAAAATTGGTAACCAATTAACTTCTAACTGATTTTTTTCCAACATATCTGCAAGATATTTGAACTATAAATACTTGAATTGAAGTTCCACACACCTTCTTTGAAACATAATTTTCAGTTTTGGAAATATTTTAGCACATAAAAAGATATGGCTATTCAAATATATCCAAATGATCATACTTCAATACTTAGAAAATTTTCTAAGTGGTTGAATATAAATTGTCTTCATATTGGGGTATCTTTTATATACATCTAGGATCAATAATAGGTTAAGTGTAGTACATAATCTACACTTACCTTACTGGTTGGATCTTCAACAAATATCAAAAACAAATCTTGCTTCTATGATCAAATAAGTCTAGCTTCTATGACAGATTCTATGACCGTTGCACACTAAAAAATCGATTAGAATAATATCAGAGATTTTATTATTATCAAAACTAATGAGACAATAATTTGCTTAACAAAGAATCCATCTTCTTCATACATTAATATCATTATGAAGAAAACAATAAAGAATCCATCTTCTTCACACATTAATATCTCAAGTTCCGATTCTTCAACTCCTGTTTCTTTAAGTTTTTATTTCGGTCACGATGCACATCCTCAGAACTCAAGATCAAATTCAATGTCTATTCGTGATTCTGATTCTCAATCAACTGAAAATCAAACTCATTGCTCAAATCAAGAATCTCATCAAAACTTTTAAGAAAAACAGATTCTTCAACCCCTTCGAATCCAACTTCCCTATATTCCGTCATGTCCAATCATGTTCGAAGTTGGTTTCTGTAGGTTCATAGATTTCAACTATTTTGAACAAATGAGTTTGGAGATATGAACTATTTTTGAGAGGATTGGAGGTGTTGGATTGTGTAACAGTAACAGGAACTACATAAAGAAGGTAATTTTTGATTTCTACAAGAACTTAAATGTGAACATACTAAAATTTTGAGATAAAAAATTCTGGGTATTGGAGTTGAGATTACCAAGAATGATATTGCCCATTGTTTAGTACTTAAACGGATAGATGATCAGTCACTTGAAAACATGAAGAAAAAAGATATTTATAAGTTGTTTCATGCATATTCTAACTCTGGAATATGTTACTTGTATGAAAAAGACTTTATTCTCATTGTTAAAATTCTGCACAAGATTGCTTTGATGTATCTCATTCCAAAATATGGAAGCTCTATCACTGTGACTGTAAAAGACGTTAGAATTTTGGTTGCCCTGATGCTGAACAGACAAATTGATATAGTGAGACTATTTGAATTCAAAGAATTTGATTTTTCAATTTTAAGGGATCCTGTCCTAGAGCCATTAGTTTTAGGAGAATCTATGGTATCTTACATGGGTATCACCATTTTTGCTAACAAAGTTTAGAGAGACAAAGATGATTCCTTCTGGAAAGAAATCTTTTAAGAAATTAGTGGAATAGGCTATCCATTTGCAGAAAGAGCAAATGAAGAGCCTCTAAGATGCTTTAATGGTTTCATTTTCAGAATTCAACAAGTTCTTGGTTTGCCTAAACAAATTTTTTTTCATTTTTTAATATGTTAACTTTATTTTTCAGTTCTGAAAATTTTCTTAATAAGTTGTCAGATTTAGCAATATCAGATAAATTTTTATCATTTACCATAAGACAAAAATTAACTTCTTCTGATATTTCTGAACTTTCATAATCTGAATCTTCATTTTCTAAATCATTCCATGTGACCATCATTGCTTTGTGTATTCTCCTTTTGTGGTTAAATTTTATGGCAAAGTTTTTGCGTCAACAACTTTAGGAAAAAAATAGTAACTCTCGGTAAACATTAAAATTCAAGAGGGTTTGGAGGGTATTTTTCTAGGACAGTTGCTGAAATGGTTGCAGTAACTTTGAAAAATTTTTACTACTATTTGTTGAGCCTCTTTGGTATCAAATACAGCAGCTATCAGCAATAGGAACTGGATAAAGAAAAATAATTTTTTATTTTTACAAGAATTTCGATTGTGAACATACTGTAATTTTGGAATATGTTAAGTTACAAAATCAACTTGTTGATATTTTTACAAAACCTTTAGACAAAAAAAGATTTGAAAACATTAGAAATGAAATAGGAATATATTTCCCATTTTAAGATTTTTCTATATAAAAAAAATTCGGAACATAGAGCTTGAAGCTGACAAAACACATAGTCTCTATAACAAAACAGTTCCTCTCTCTTTTCGAAAACCCTAACAGAGAACGCTAAATTCAAATTTAGAATGATTTCACGCAAATCTTTAAGAATCATGAAGAAAACAATAAAGAATCCATTCTTCACACAATAACATCTCAAGTTTCGATTTTTCAAGTTCTGATTTTCAACTTTTGACTTTTCAAGTTTTTATTTTGATCACGATGCACACCATCAGAACTCAAGATCAAATTCGGTGTCTATTCGTGATTCTGATTATCAATCAACTAAAAATCAAACTCATCTCTCGAATCAAGAATCCCATCAAAACTTCTTAGAAAAGCAAATTCTTCAACCCCTTCGAATCCAACTTCCCTATATTCCGTCACGTCCAATCATGTTCGAAGTTGGTTCCTATAGGTTCGTAGATTTCAACTATTTTGAATAAATGAGTTTGGAGATGCGAACTATTCTTGAGAGAATTGAAGGTATTCGATTGTGTGACAGCAATAGAAACTGCATAAGGTAGGTAATCTTTAATTTCTACAAGAATTTAGATTGTGAACATACTAAAATTTTGAGATAAAAAATTTTGGGTATTAGAGTTGAGATTACTAAGAATGATATTGCTCATTGTTTAAAATTTAAACAGACAGATAATCAGTCACTTGAAAACATGAAAAAAAGATATATTTATAAGTTGTTTCATACAAATTCTAACTCTGAAATATGATACTTGTATGAAAAAGATTTTTCTCTCATTGTTAGAATTCTGCACAACATTGTTTTGATGTGTCTCATTCCAAGATATGGAAGCTCTACCACTATGATTGTAGAAGACAGTAAAATTTGGTTGTCCTACTGTTGAACAGACAAATTGATATGGTGAATGTTTTTATTAATCACATTCATAAGAATAAGAGCAGCAAACCATATGACAATATTCTTACGAGATTATTTGAATTCAGAGGATTTGATTTTTTATATTTAAGGGATTCTGTCCTAAAGCCATCAGTTTTAGAAGAATCAATGGTATCTCACATCGGTACCACCATTTCTGATGACAAAGTTTGGAGAGACAAAGATGATTTCTTCTGGAAAGGAAACTTTTAAGAAATTGGTGGAATAGGTTGTCCATTTGTAGAAAGAGCAAATGAAGAATCTCTAAGATCCAAATTTGATCATGGTGAATTTTCAAAAAGGAATCGATTTTATTGAAGTCTGACAGGAATACAACAAAGATACAGTATCGAAATACCAGGAAATTTTCTTTGTCAGAACATAGAAGTGAATTACAGAGTATAGAGACAACCAATTTCAGAGAGTCAGAATAGGAAATGGTTAAGCTTAAGATATATTTTAGGATAGCAATTTTAGAATTTCAGAAATTTGTGATTGAGTTTTTTTTGTCTTTCTATAGACGCAAAAACTTGTTAAGTTGTTGACAAATCTATAGTATTTTCTTCCTAAACTCTAAGACCTAATTGGGCTAAATAAGTCAATGTTAAGTTGTTCTAATGCTTTGCAAGTTGATCTATGTTTTTAGGTTTGAATGAGCTCCTAATTTGTTTTCCTTTAATGTAAGCAACACATAACTTATTTTTATCATATTTTATTTTTAAAAGTCCTTTTATTAGATCTTTCCTAACAAGTTTTGAAATTAAATCTATATTTGTATGTCCTAATTTTTTGTGCTATAACTAAGCATCCTTATGATTCAAAGCCATTAAACATGTCTCATCAACTTCTCCTATGTTATGATGATTTAATTACATAGATGTTGTTTTGTCTAGTTTGGTAAACTTTACTTCATTATTTTCTTCGTTAATTATCAAACAAACAATAAAATAAAAAATTACTATATAATCTATATCACACAATTGACTAATATTAAATAAATTATGTTTTAAACTTTTCACAATATAACATATTTAATTTGGACCGTAGAGTTACCTATACTTCTTATGCTGATGATTGTGCCTTTAGAGTTACTCCAAAAACAACCTTGCATTCTTTCTGCTCTTGTAGGCTATTGAATTTTGTGCTTTCGTCACATATCTAGAGCACCCACTATCTAGGAACCAAGTATTTCTAGTAGCTTTAGCCTTCAAAGGTGTTTGTACGGAAATTGAATTAAGTTTTGACCTTTGGTACCTAAATTTTCTTTGACTAACATTGTTAATCCTTACTTATTTTGGAATCCAATGCAAACTTGTTTTAGCAGGTGACTGGTTTCTAAAGAGACACTTATTCATAGTATGACCATACTGATAGTAAGTACGTTTGTGATAAGTTGTTGATCTTTTAGTTTATTATCAGTATACTTCCTAAGTTTATAATGTTGTGTACTGTGTCTAATCATCATGCAATTTAGGACACTTTTTCTATAGTTTAGAGTTTTTTGAATTAGAAGCAAAGAAATTATATAATTTCTTTTGAGTTGTAATAGAACTATATCATAATCCTGTCTTATCAAAAATTGCTCTTTAAATTTCTAGAATTGTATCAAGTTTTTCTTTACCTTGAATAAATTTTAGTAAAATAGATTTTAATTCTTTATTCTTCTATTTTTCTTGTTCTAGTTCGTTGTCTAAGCTATCTTTTTTCATGTTTTTCTTTGTATGTGCACATACTCTTATTTTCTTCTTTTAATTCTCTGATTTCAGTTTGTAGTTTGTTAACCTTTTTACTTTCCTTTTTAATTTGAGCATGCAAATTATTCTTTTTTTCTTTCAGAATTTTATTTTCTTCTTTTATCTTTTCATTTTGTTTTTAATTTATTTGATTCTCCTTCCATTTCAGTCATTAATTTCTTTAATGTAAAGTTTTTATGTTTCATCTTCTTAAGTTCTTTAAATGCTTCCATTAAGGTCTCATCCATTTCATTCATAGAAAACTCATCATCAAAAGAATCAAAAGAGCAAGAATTTACCTCATCTTGTTTTTCTGCCAATGCCATAAAGAGAAGATTAGTTTGTTCTTGCACATTTTTTGCATAGTCAAGCTACTATCCTCGTCACTTCAAGCTGCCAGAGATTTTCTCTCTTTTTTTATCTGCCTTCTTGAGTGGTAGATAGTCAACCTTTATGTGGCTAGATTTCTTCCATTCATAAGAATGGTGAATGACAACAATAGAGTTGTCATCACCACTTTTTGCTTTCAAAGCTATTGTTTTTCTTTTATTCTTATTGTTCACTTATTTAGAGTTTAACTTCATCTCATGAGTGATCAATGACCTTACTAATTGATCTAGAGTTAAAGTTTCTAAAATTTTAGATTCTTCTATTGTAGTCACCTTTGCTTCTCACTATTTGGGCATACACTTGAGAATTTTGTCTACCATATCCTCTTGACTAATTCCTTTACCTGGCAATTTGAGCTTAATTGTTATGGTTTTGAATCTAGTAATCATATCCTTAACTGTCTCACTATCTCTCATTTTAAAAGTTTCGTATTCCTATTTTAGTATCCTAATCTTATTCTTCCTAATTTAACTAGTTCCTTCATATGTGACCTCTAATCTCTCTCGAATTTCTTTAGTAGTTATACAGGAAGAGATTTTATTATTTTCATTTAAAAGCTCAAAGCAAAAAAAAAACTAAATTAATTGCTTTATAGTGTACTCTATAAGCATTTTCTTTCTTCTACAGTCATATTCTTAATCTTTACTATAAGTTTGACTCTATCAATTTCCTTAGTTGGGAATTCGATTCTCTTTTTTACGATTTCCTAGACTTTTCATCCTAAGTTATTATTAACTTCCTCATTTTCTACTTCCAGTAGATATAATTGTCACCATTGAAGAAATGCCCTCTATTGGTTGAGCAAATTTCAAATGGGACACTGTTACCGTAAAGTGCCACTGTAGATCTTTTCTCATGAGACTATTAAATCATTCATCAAGAGACCTGTTTTAATACTAAAGAAATATATTTGAACAATCTATTGGGTGAATAGGTTGTTTTTTTGCACTATTTGATATTTCTGGGTTTTAAGAAGGTTTTGATGGGAGAAAGAGAGAAGAATTGTACACACAGGATTAATAGTGATTCTACCTCTCTGGTATACGTCCACTCCTGATTTTGAATTCACTATTTTTCAAAAATAGTATGACAACCAACTAATTTAAGCATGTGTTAGTCCAACCCTCAATAGTGTTTTTCTCAACACTCCCCACTAATTTTCTACAAATGCTGTTTTATCTTAAGTGTTTTAGTTAGATACTTTGATCCCCAGACAAAAAGAAGCCTTTTTTAGTCTTTTACAACGATTTACAAGTGAAACAACTGTACAACAGTAAAACTTTAACTTTAGATAGATTGTTAAAATACAAAAAATAAAATTTCAACATAGTAAGAAAATTTGCTCGATGAGTAATTATCAATGTTCATTTCGTTGTCTCTCTACTTCTCTTGCATTCAATGAAATGTTGTATTTATAATACTGAGGACAAAGAGAAGTTGAGTTTTAATAAATGTAGCAAACATAATCACCAAAGGTTATTAGGGTCATTTAATATTTCATAACTTTTCTACAGGTATTAACCATTATTCACATCCTGTGAATTCCTTCCTTTAGGTTAACTTGTATTTTGTATTTTATAAAATCCATGTTAGTGTAGGTCGACTTATATGTATGTTAGGTCGACTTGTGTTTGAATATATTTAAACATTTCAATGTTATGTATGTATATAGGTTTTATCTAGGTCAACTTGTGCTTCATTGTTTCTTTGTTTAGAAGGTTTTCAATTTTTTGATCTTAGGTAAGTCGATTTATCTTACACCTAAGCCGACTTGTGTTTTGGCTTTTTTAAAATTTTCTTAAGTCAATTTTATGTAGATCGACTTACTTTTATGTTAAGTCGATTTGGTATTTTAGTGAGTCAACTTTAGGTTTAAACTTCCTACAAATTTTTCTAAGTTCAAATGTAGCAGGTTGACTTTCTGTTTCATCAGGTTGACTTGTAATTTTATAACTTAACTGATTATTTAAGTCTTAATTATGCAGGTTGACTTAATGATAGTATAGATTGACTTAATATAATTTTTTATTATTAAGATTTTAAATTTTTACCGTTAGAATTTCAAATTTTTGATTTTTTAATTTTTCTATTGTTAAGGTCGACTCATTCTTTTATTAGATCTACTTATTTAGTCTTATTATCTTACCTAGCAAGTACAATTTTATTGGCCGTTCAACTTGTTCTAATGTAATTTTATTGACGGTTTGACTTATTCTAATGTAAATAGATTGTTATTTTCTAATTAATTTAATAAGTTGATTTAAATATTGTCAAACCAGTTTAACTATCTCAAAATTAATTTTTCATAAATCTATTGTAGTTTTGTTTTTTGTCAAAATACATGTTAACATTAATTACATCTCACGTAGGGACAAGAATCGAGTTGCATCAAGAATTGCTTATCCGACAACTAAGAGAATCTGAATACGGTGACTGTTAAGGTTGAATACACCTCAAAAATGGATGAGGACCCACCATTTTGTGGGTCCCAGTTGAGATCTCTCTTTGGTAAGCAATCAATGCGATGAAGATTTAAATCAATATATAAGAGGGGGAAAATGATGGTGAGTGAATAGGGGAGGGTCCACAGTGCTTTCCAGTTTCCACATGGTGGCACCTACTTCTCACAAACACGAACATTGATCTTGATGATGACCCTCCATTAGATAGTCAATTCTCTCAACTGCAAGTGGGTCAAAGATCACTTCATTCAAACATTCACAAGCCATCCAAAAGTTTCTCCATTATTTTTCGGATAAAGTTTCTTTCCTTGAGTGAAAGTCGAAAAGCCCATTTATGTTATATTGATTTATTTGTTTGATTAAGTAAAATCTTAATTATGAAAATAAAAATTAAAATGACTTTCATATAAATCATAATCAATTTTTAAGATTAAATCGATTATATATGTATTATATAAGATGATTAAATGCTTTTGATTAGAAAAAATTTAAAGAATAATATTATACACTAATGATATAGTACTAGCAAGATGATGCGATTTTACATTATTTCAAAAATTATACCAAAAGAAAAATTAATTAACGGAATGGATGTCAATATCTATCAATCTAGTTCTTTTAATATGATGGCAAGACTTTTTTTTTTGTGATAAACTATTGATATCCAATAAATATGTTGAATTAACAATGAAATATAATGAAAAGCATTTAACTCTTTCAAATGAGAACGCAATCTTCAATGGCTAAGCTTCAAAGAGAAAATTTCTCAAACTTGTGTGGGCTTATCAAATTTTAGAGTCACTAATAAGGAGACTCCACTTAAAAACATGTCGACGTTTGAAAAGTTAGCATAAAAATGGTAAAGATTAGTCATACAAATTGAAATATAAATTTTAGAAAATAATTTGTTTGATAAATATACACGTTTAGTATTATTAGATAAAAAAAATAATGTAAACTTTAATCAAGATTTTAAACTCTCTCAGTTTAAATTTAAGTGAAAATTTGATATTATTGATATAAAATTTTGACGCATAAAGGGTAATTACTACAATAAGAAAAACATAAAACATTTGATCAAGATCTCTTAGCTAAAATTAAGGAATAAAATAAACGTTCAAAGTAAAATTAGGCAAAGCTTAGCTGAGAACAGGGGGCGGGGGGAGCGAGAACTGACAGAAAGTTCAAGTTTCTGGAACTCATCTTGATTGGTACTCAAAAAGATTCAAACAGTCCAATCCCTTGAGTTTTAGTTCCATGGATCAATGCGGTAAAGAACTAAAATCAAAACTCACTTACATAAGAAAAAGAGACCAAAATGGATATCATTAACACTAGTTGTAGATAAAATTATCTAATCTAACTGAAAAAAACATAGAAATAATTCCCAAAGGAAATTGGCGACTAAAAAATATAAAACTAAAGAAAAATATGACAATTCAGCTAAATGAGGAAAGAAGGAACAAAGGGAAAGAGAAGAACGCAATTAGAGCTTAAGAGACAAATCAAGAATCTGCAACTCATCTTGATTAGTCTTCGAAGCTTTACCAGCACTACCAACAGCAACAGCACTACTACTATTACAAGCACTATTCCAACGACGCCCTCTGCCAATACCCTCTGTGGCCAACGGCAAGAACTTCCGAATGGAGCCACCAAAACGGGCAGCGCCAGCAGTGCTCGACATCGACCATGATGATCCTCCACCAGAGGCAACATGGCGGCTTTCTGGCTCAAGTCTTCCAATTGCAGGCTGCTGATCAAGTGGCTGTCTTGGCCATCCATGATGTCCATACAAATGTGAGGAAGAAGCTAGAGATTTTGATGTGAGATAAGGTTTGTGAATCAGGGAGTGGACTTGAACGCCAAGCGATCTATTGAATGAACCATGTAGAGGCAGAGAAGCCATGCTTGAATATCTTGATTGGTGAGAATTTGAGTTGCCAAAGACGGTGTTAAATCTCTGTCCTCTCTTTGCTAGTGATCTCTCTTTCTTGTGAGCATTTTGGTGGCCTCCAAGTGCTTGTGAACTGTAGAATTTTCTTTGACAGTAGTTGCAGGAAAACACCCTTTGCTCTGCTTCTGTGCTCTGTTTTTCTGTCTTTTCTGATGAGTTCTGAGACAGACCCAGTTCAAACGAATCGATTAGATTGAGTTCTGGATTCGACCCATGATTTGAATCGGTGTTGGAAAGGCTTAGATCAAATACAAGATCGGTTGATGTATGTTGGTGTGATTGATTTTCTTCTTCTGATTCTTGCTCTGTTTTTCTCCTCTGTTTCTGTGACACAGATATGATGCTTGAAGTCTCAGTCTCAGAAAAACATGCTTCTGACCTAGTTCGCTCCATATATTCGATGGGGTTTTCTCGTTGTTTTTTCCTTCTTCGCGACAAGTGCAGATTCTCTTCAATAATAAGAAGATATGCAATGTTTTTATTGAAGGAAAATTTAAAGCTTTGGTGCTTTGTATAGAAGGTTTGTGCTGTTCTACAGTTACAACATCTTGTTATAGAAAGACTTAAGAGCAGAGAGGGGGAGAGAGAGAGAGAGAGAGAGAGAGAGAGAGGGGGGGTATGTGAAGTGAAGTGATTGGAACTTGCCAGTGGGAATTTCCATTTTTATTTATTTATTTATTTTTTAAAATTTTGTTGGAGAGAGAGAGAGAGAGAGAGAGAGAGAGAGAGAGAGAGAGAGAGAGAGAGAGAGAGAGAGAGAGAGAGAGGGATATGTGAATGTTGCTTTCCTATATTTGCCATATTTCATTCCATGCGGTTTTATTCCTTCGTAGTATAGTAGTACTCATAGCAATGACTTTTAGCACAGAAAGAAATACGAAACATCCAAATATGAGAAAACATTTGTGCTTTTTGAATAAACAAAAGGTGTGGCTTTAAAGTGGTGTCAATCTTCAACCAAGTTTGTAGGATTAGTATATTAATTCCTTAAATACTTTTGTCGAAGTCACATCCACTATCGGAATTATTACTCTCCTACAAACCTTTTCATGGGTTTTGACAAATTTGAAACTAAAATTCAGTTAAATTATTAGAATAATAATATTTCATATTTTTGATAAAGAAATTTCTTTTTTCTTATTTATGAAATTCTATAATTTTTCTCCTAAAAATTTAAAAAAATATTGTAAACAAAAAAGATAAATGATTGCAACTAAGATTACATTGCAATACAAGAAAATTTCGCACGGATGCCACCAAAAAGATTGTAATTTAAATCGAATCGAATTTAATTAAATTTATCATAAATATCAGATATTGATGATTTATGTCAAAAAAAAATATATTATGTGTTTATATATTTTGTTTCTGGATTGAATAATCATGGGAGCCATATGATGCATAAATTCATATTCCTCCCATCTATGGTTTTCAACCTTAGACTCCATAAATGCGGACTATGTGCAAGATTGCGGATTACCAAATTTAGAAATATTTAAAATTTAAAATTTGAATTCTTAAACTAATCTAGATCGTGAGCTTTTAACTGTGTAAAATTATATGTAGGCTTGAGTTAATGCTTAAGAATCATTCTACATTAATTTCAAAATTTGCAATAAATGTTGATGCTAAGTATACCTTGTAGTCCTCTAGTCTATTGATTGCATAAATTCAAGAAGCTTTGAGAAAAGGCTTCATTTTTCAGGTAAGATGACTTCACTCCTTGGAAGTGGAACGAAACTGTAACTTTTAGTACGCACATTTTGGACGGTTGACATCTTAAGAGAAATTGAAATGTTAAGTAAAGTTTCAAATATGAACTTTATGTACACAGAAAATAAGTATCGAGATGATTTTATTCTTAAAAAGTTCAATATGATTCAAACAAATTTAATTAGAGTTAAAATAATTATCGAATACCGATAATTTATAAAAAAATCTTAATATAAACTTTTATTCGTTCAAAATTTTTTGTAATCTAGTTTCAACCATCACTCTTTAAAGTTCAATAATAATATGTCTCTTGTCAGCGTCTTCATACTCTTTATCGCATTTACTTGGGGAGAACTCTCAGAAGTAATTGATACTAATATATTAAGAGTGATGATAATCAAAATCCATTTCAGAAGTAGGTAGAAGGTTTAAACTTTCTTTTGAAAATTATTGGACAGAGCTGCAATTTTGAGAGCACAACTTATGTACGATTCATTTGCCCCATGCTTAGAGCGATGTGAAAAAATAGTTCAATTTATTCGCAAACAATTGAGATATGAACTTTATTTGAAAATAAAACTGTTTTTATAACCAGAATGTAAAACATGAGATTTAATTTGTTTCACATTTGTTGACATAGTAATGTTTTGATAATAATATATTGAGAGAGTTAGATTAAGAAAATCATAAAAATAGCAAAGAAAATTCAGAAGTCTGAAATTCGGGTCAACCTGACTAGGAAACACATCGACTTGCATAGTAGGTCTATCGATTGCAAGTACTGTGTCGACTAATTTATGACATTCACACATACACATCGACCCGTTTGTTGTTCTTGTCGACATGAGATGAATGTTTTCTATAAAAACAAGTGTCTGAACACTTTGATCCACACAAACACATATCGACCTGAACAATGAATGTTTTATAGATAAAATATTTCAACATATCGATCTTAGCACAAATCTTGTCAACATGATACTATTTCATTCCTGATGAATAGTGACACATAAACCTGTTTTACAATACTTTAACCTGAACAGTTTTTTGTCCACTAATTTCATATATTATGTTGATCAATTCAAAGTCCAAATAGTAACACATCAACATGTTGGTTAGATACATCAACCTGATGACACTTGAATCAGAAACATACACTTCAACCTACTTATGTTTGTGTCGACCTAGCCAAAACATATCAACCAATTCATTTTAATACATCGACCAATTCAATAAGTAAATAGTGACACATCAATCTTGATGAGCACATGTTGACCCATTCATTATGTTTCTAAAATAAACACACGTCTACACAGTAAAATTCTTGACGACCTACTGAACCACATCGACCAATTCATTTTTTCAGGTCCACCAATTTTTATTTGTACAGTAAGATTTCGATGTATATATTAAGTCTTGTCAACCTGATATTCAATTGCTCATTAGAATACACATCGATCTATTAGTTTCTTATCGACACAACATATGTACATCAACCAATTAAATTCCACACATCGATCAATTTGGTACATGAATAGTAACATGTCGATGAACCAAATTAGACTTGTCGACCTACTTCTCACAAAGTCAGAAAGATCACACATTGACACGGTTGAAATGTTGTCGACACAGAGGAACACATCGACCAATTAAAAATCTCGTGTCTACCAATTTCGTTTGGTACAATTCCTTGTCGACCTAGAATAGTTTCTTGTCAACCTGTTTTGATAAAATTACACTATAAAATTTTCAAATTCAACTCGATATCCATTTAAACGTATTGACCAAAAAGTTGTCAGAAACCAAATTTTTGAAACACATTTGAACTCAACAGTCATATTATTTTTCTGAATTACTGAATCTTTTCATTTCGATCAAAGCTAACATCCCAATGCAGCGAAAACACTTCACGCAATTGGTGAAAGAAAATGAACCAACATTGAAAAGGCAAGTCTTCGGCGTAAATTGAGAAACAACTGAAATACATTTAATTACAGACATTAATAGCCAATGTTCGAAAGCTCACAAACCACAATGGCTACTTAATAGATGAAGTAAATAAAGTGAAATAAATTGATCTACAGATTTTTGAAAAAAAGAGAGAGAAGTGCTGAAAGAAAAAAAGAAGTGCTGAAGATTTGAAACATACATCTGAGCTTTAAAGCCATATACTCTGTTTTCATATCTTTGTAAAATTTTTTCTATGAGGATCAAATCTGTTATATCTGAAGTTATAGTTTCATTCACTATAACATTTAGTTTTCTCCTGTACAAACCGTAAGAGGTTGAATAGTGTTTCATGAGAAAACATTGTAAATATTCAACTTGCATCCGAAAGCAAGTTTGTTGTACTATTTAGGTTACAAATAGTGAAAATCCAGGTGGAGTCTGGGAGTGAACTATATCGGGTTTGGTGAAACCACTATAAAAATCTCGTATGATTTATTTTCTATTCTTCCTTCATTTTCATATTTTTTCTGTGCTCTGTTTCTTTAATCACAGTCAATTCCTATAAACCATTCTTATCTTAAAGAACTTGCAAAACTTCCAAATCCTCGAAAAATTGTTATACAACCTATTCACCCCCTCTAGATTGTATTTCAATTGATATCAGAGCGGGTCTCTTGGTAAGGGGTTTTGCGACCTCAAGAGCAAAGATCTAAAATGGCACCAAATGTAGATAGCATCCCACTGGAAGCTGGATTAGTCCATAGAGCTTCATTTTTCGATGGCAAATATTACAGCTACTAGAAGCACAAAATGAAGATCTTCATTGTAGCTGAGGACATAAATGACTGGGAAGTTATAGAAGAAGGAGCTAAATTCCCTACTGAAGAAATTGATGGAGTAAAAGTCCCAGTCAAAATAAAAAATATGTCTTTCGAGGAAAGAAGATCTTATCGAGCAAATTGTAAGGCGGTCAACTTGTTTCATCTTGGCTTAATCTCAAACGAATTTGATAAGTCTCTTCGTGCATAACTGCTAAATAAATATTAGAAGCCACATATGAAGGGACAAATCAAACGAAAGCTGAAATCAAATACTTTGAAAGCAAAAAGTCTGCTCATTTAAAAGTTAATTGTCCACCACTGAAGAAGGCTGAAAAGATGGGAAAGAAGAAATCTCTAACAACTAGAGTGACGAGGATAGTAGTTCCAGCAATCAGGAAAATGAACAGGACCAGGCTAATATATGCTTCATGATAGAAGAAGAACAGAATAAGATAAGTTCTCTTTACTCATTTGATTACTCATCTGATTCTTATTATGACGATGAATTCTCTTCAAATGAATTGCATGAAACTTTAATAAAATCTCTTAAGGAAGTTAGGAAAATGAGTCATAAAAATTCTACATTAAATAAGCTAAAGGCTCAAATTGAAGAAGAAAGAAACAAATTACAAACAGAAAATGAGAAGTTAAAAGAAGAAAATAAAATTCTTAAAGAAGAAAAGAATAAGTTGTATGCTCATATTGAGATCAAGGAATTAAAAGAAGAAAAGGACAGTTTATATGCTAAAATTGAATATGAAACTGAAAAGGTAAATGAACTACAAACTGAAGTTGAAAAGATAAAAGATAGAAATACCTACTTAGAACATAATTGTCAGAAAAATAAGATGGATGTAAAATTAGAATATGAAAAAGAAAAGAACAAAAGGCATAGCTATCTATTACACAAGTTCATTCAGGGGCAAGAAAAATTAAATTTGATACTTGAAGCTCAAAAGGCAATATATGATAAAGTTGGCATAGGATATAATCCTGCAACAACTCAGAAGAACCTATACAGCTTCTTTATGCCTAGCTCATAGGTTAGTAGATCCAAAACTTGATGTTATGCTTGTATGAAATTAGGTGATAAAGTAGAGTATTGCAAACTCAAAAAGCAAACCAGTGTAAATAAGGATAAAAGACCATTAAAATTTCAAAAATGCACATACTGCCAAAAGAATGGTCATAACTTACATGCATGCTGGTTTAAAAATGAAACATCTAAGAAAACTATAATACAGTGGTACCAAAGGTAGCTACGACTATTATTTCAACTAACCCAGCCAGACCCAAACAAATTTGGGTACCAACAGGCAAAGCAGGTGTATGTATTGCAGATTAGTTCCAGAAAAGGAACATTAAAAGTGATGCTACATGGAATCAAGAATATTCGAATTCAAAAGGCAAGGAGGTTATTGAAAGGTGACATTTTTATAACCTTTGTTTACTTTTCTTGAGAAAATATTATTTGAATCTTATTTGTTATAAGTTCTCCTATATACTTTTAACTTGCTTAGAATTCTGAAAATAGGAGCAAGTACAGAATAAAGAAAAAGAGATAATGGTATAAATGCAGCATAGTGCTTACATTGAGTAGAGCCTTAATTAGGCCAAATTTAAAGAAAACATCCTATGAACCTAGAAGGAATAGAAAACCTGATATAAGTTACCATCATAAAATCGGGTGTAAGTGTTGATAAATGAAAAAAAAAATTCTAGAAAACTTTGTAACCCAAAGCTATATAGAAGAATAATAGGTTAGTTGGATTGATCTTCAACGACTTAGAAGTAACTAAGAATGTAGAAGGTGCTTCCTACAAGTTTGAATTCAAAATTAGATTGATATGCCAAAGAATGATATCATTGAAACTAAGAAATAGATTGCACACATATTCACAAAATTCCAGGATAAAAATAGATTGTATAAATTGAGAAGAGAGTAAGGGATAATTAAAATAAGGAATTAAAAAAAATCTAGATACCAAAGGGAAGGGTGTAACAATACTTTGAAGAAAATGAGAAAAGATCACTACAAAGAAAGAATAAGCAAAATACTTAACTCTGGCAATACATCCCAAACGAACCAGATGAATCTGCTTGTGAGTTTTTACTCATACTTTCATGTTATTATGTTGTTGATAATACAAAATTGTTTGTGTACTTATTTGTTTCATGGTTGACATCTTAACATGTACATTTAATAATTAATCAAATATCAGAGAACTGAAAAGAGACAACAAAATAAAGAATTATGATCAACATTGACGCCTCTTAAATTAAATCTCTACACACATGAATTACTTAAGTAAAATAGATGATAAAACTTGTTTGATATGTATAGTTAAGTTAAAATACTCTAAACTTGTGTGACAGATGATGAAACTGGTGTAAGTAGATTTCCTTATTTAAAAACCCACAAAGAACTCACCTTTTTCTCTCAAAAACATTTCTCTTCCTCACCAGATCCTCTTGATTCTCTAACTCTTGTTTAACAACAGTCCTCCTTTCTTCAGAAATGAAATCCTTCATTCTCCACTAGAAAAAGTAAAACTCCAAAATAGATTTTCTCTCTCACTCATCAAGCCTCACAAAAAGAATTTTTCTCTTTCGTTCAAAGAAAAACACATTAAGCCTCAATCTTTAACCATGATCAAAAGAAATTTGGATTTCAGCCAAGTTGACTTCCCATCAAGGAATCAAAGTAAGTCATTCCTCTCAAATTTTCTTCTTAGGCCTGTTATTTATGTAGGATCATATATTGTGATTTCATAGAAAACATAGAGTTTTCTTATGAAGTATATATATAAGACAAATTTATTCTCCTAGTCTCATCCTCTCATTCTTAACATTATTTGATAGGTTAGTAAAAATGTTCTATAATAATTTAGAGGATCATGCTGGAACAAGTCTTAAAAAGAAAGACAGTGAGATGTTCATATGGACCGAATATAACAACTATATGTTCAAAATCTTTCTCAGAGGAATAGAGTTGTTCATAACACCCAAACTCAACTATAAAATCAGTAGTCTTAAATGGTTGTTAAGTGGAGCTTGTGAATTGTACCTTAGAACGAATTTACTAGATGATAATAAGATTATTTTCAACAACAATCAGCTCACAAGAATAGAAATCAAAAGTCTCATCTTTATCTCCATATAAAAAACTGCTTCATAAAATAGCTATCCACTGTCTCAGACCCGAAACAGTAAGACATGACGTCATAGCTCGAGAAAATTATTGGATTATGGCATGTCTTACCAAAAAAAAATTCTAGATTCCATTTTCTAATACCTTTAAAATTTATAGAAATATGAACAATAAAAAGAGGAAATCTCTTGTATGCTCCATTTATCACAGAAATTATCCTCAGTCATGAAGTGAATACTCCCAAACGAAATAGGTACTGAACAAAATCCATCTCACTCCCAAAACCATTTTCTTTCTCAGAATTTTTAGAATCTATCCCCATCTCTCTACACTGAAAATTCACACCATTAACAAGATACCAAGAGACAAAAATTTTTCAAGAAATATCCAAATTCTCCGATTAATTCGATTAGTACAATATATGAAGAGATTGGTCAAATTAATGAGAAAATAGAAAATGAAAAGCATCTTGAAAAACATCTCATTGTTAATTTGAAAATTAATTTTGTAAGTCCAAAACGAACATTTATGAGCAAGAAAGTAAAAAGAGGGGCGAGTCAACTGAACAACAAAATCCTCTCTTGTCATTTAGAATGTTGACAAACCTCTGAAGGTAGTGAAACATTTCCCTTACCCCTCTACAAAGGAAAAGCTTACTGCGTATGCTTGGGGGAGCACTAATAGCTCATCCTTTATGAGGGAATTGAGATAGTTAAAAAGCAAAATGCAAACATCTTAAAGAAGTTGAAACTCACTAAAGAGAAATCTAAAGCTGGACCTAGAAAAGGTGAGAATTCAAGCAATGACAATGGGAATCTCTAATGAAATTGTCAAATGTTTCTCTCATCTTTCCTACTGCCTCATTTACTATTCCACCTCGTGTTCCTAGTCCTACTGCTGCTAAGCCTTTCATTATAATTATTGAACCGATTGTAAAATCTTATATAGATCCTCCATACACTAGTATCTAAAAACCTCTCACTACAATCACTGTGAATTTCTGAAGTTTCTCGAGATCTTTCCTTCCAGAAACTCTAAACCCTATCATGTAATCTAAGATGAAAAACAACTAAAGTAATCAGATGTTAAATAAATATAGCATTAAGAAAATGTAAGTATAGTTTGAGGGGGAGTATATATCTCTTGAAGTATTAAATGAACTATTTGATCCCTATCATATTTCTTTTTGCTAAATCCTTATCTGCCACTCCAACATCTGAACCCTTTACTAAAACTTTGCTCCTACTCCAATCTTGTATACCAATAAAAAAAAAAAAAACAAAAAAACAAAAGGGAGGAAAAATGCATGAATTAAGAGTGAGGTTGAATTTTAAGATGAATATATTTCATTTAAATACTTACATGTGCATCCTGAAATGGTAAAAGTTTAGGTGCATGAGTAAAACAAAAGTGGGGAGAAGAATAAGAGTTTAGGGAAATATCTATCACTATATTATAAGCATAACATGAGTATCTATTTTTGTGGGATAAAATACACTATATTGACTATAAATGCATGACTGATTAGGAAAGCACCAAACTCCACATCCATAGTATGCTTATTCTGTTGAATAATTAAGTGATTTTCTTATTTGCTTTAATGCTATATGTGCATTGAATGATTTATTTGAATGTGTAAATAATTAATTTTTTGTATTGAATGAATGTATAAATGTTTAATTCACATAGAGAAGGGAGAAAATAGTGAAATCTAGGGCATATAGTAATGGCATGTTCTAAGGAGACAAATGTCCATGTCAAGTCTAAGAAACATGTCTAATGGTTGAATGATGGTGGAATGTATCTGTATGGTAATGACTAATGGTTGAAAGAGAGAGTATATAGATATGCATTATATAACGATAGGGGGAAATAATAAGTTTAGCTTACTAGCTTGAGTAACTTGAATAAGAATGTATGAGGGTATTATAGAATATTTCTCATATTATTGATTCAATACTATTACGAGTAAGAATGTTTTAGATACTCTGACTTGTTATTGCTGTAATATAATGGCCTATTAATTTCCTGACAATTGCTTAACAATAGAGAACATAATGCTATGTGAATCTAGGCACAATTTCAAGGGGAGTTTATTCCTTGATAATAGGTAAAGAAACTTAAGCTTGGGCTATTTTGTGTTACACCCTGGAGGAGACAAGAAGGAGAAAGAATAAAAAAGAATAATGATCTTGCTTGGCTCTCCTATGATAAAGTGTGAATCCTACATGAAATCTCATTATTTGGAAAATGCTAGGATCGTCTATGGTGACAACAACCTGACTGTTGTGAATACAAGTGCCACAGAACTTGGCTTTCATGAACGAATCTTATATTTAATTGTCTCTCATGTATTGAGACCAAGAGGAGGAAACTACACTATAGTTTCAAGTGAGAATTTTTGGTTAATGACATGCATCGTGAATGGGAAGAATCCTGGATTACATTACATTGTCCCTCATTTTATGATATCTACACATAGGTTTGAGAGTTCCCTGTTGCTTTATGTTAGTATGATCACTGATATTCTATCAAAGAAGCGTATTAAATTAGAAAAAGACGCATTTATTGAGTTGAGTGAGAAGAATATAATCAAAGTATCTTTAATATTGAGAGTAAGATGGATGAGTAATAGTGAAGGCGAATGGATAAGGAAAGAAGGGGAGCAAGCAAGAGACAGGTTAAAGAAATTGATGAGGAAGTTGGGGATAACACTGAGAATGTTCCAAGGAAAGAAAGAAGGACCAAGGAAGGTGAGACCTCAAGCATACAACCCATCACCTTAGATATGATTTGGGATAAATTGCAGAATATTAAGAAGAGGCAAACCCTGATAGGTCAAATGAGCTGTTTTGTAAAAATGGAGCTATACTGTGTCCAAGAAAAAGTGGATGCTTTAGTCAAGGAAAAGGGTAAGGCAAAGAAGGATCCCAAACCATCAAAGTCATTTTAGCATAGGATTCTGTTATCCCTGTTCTCAAATTTTTGTTGTGTTCAAACTTCCTTTACATACTATAGTATTTCACATGTTTGCTTATCTATTGCTATTATATTGATAAGTTATTGTGCTTGACTAATTTATATTGTCTGAGTGTGTGGTTAACTATGTAGACTGAATATGTAGAGTGCAATGTTAAGCATGATGAGTGCTCTAGCTATAATGAATGTGAATGTTAAAATGTGCAGTGAGTGTAGTGAATGTAATATGCTACAATGTAGTATGTATTCCTGTAATGAGTACATGTGATAAGCCATGCTATGGTGCTATACTGTAAAATGTGTACTGAGTACCGGAAGTGTCTCTATAAAGTTTTATGTGTTGGTTGATTGATAAGGAGTTTATGTGTGTACTATTTGATGAAGAAGTATGTGGAGTACAACATATGCAGTAAAATTGTAGTATATGCATAAGCTAAATGCTGAGGAATCAATTGGAGTATTATGAGGATATGTGTCTTGCTGTCAAGTGCTGCGAAGTACAATGGTATCTTGTTGTCTTTTTGTTTATAACAAAAAGGGGGAGAAAAGATGCATGTGAAGAAAAGATGCATGCGTAATGACAAAAACGGGGAGAAAAATGCATACTATGCAATGGTATTTTGTTGTCTTTTTGTTAAGTGTATAAAGAATGTGTTAAGCAAACTATGCCAAGTGTGCTAAATACAAAAATAGTTAAATGATATGCTAATATACTAAGTGTGAGTGAGTAGTGTGTGTAGAGTAAGTACGGAATGTGTGTGAAGTTGCAGAATGCATAAATGCAATACTAAGTCATAACTTGAATTCAAATGGATTAGCATTATAGATTGAGCACTAGGAGTTTTGTTATCATAAAAAAGGGGGAGAATATTGACAAAGCAGAGTTTTGATGATGATATTTTGAGAGAGTTAGATTAAGAAAATCAGAAAGATAACAAAGAAAATTTAGAAGTCTGAAATTCGTATCGACTTGACTAGGAAATACATCGACCTGCAGAGTAGGTCCACCAATTACAAGTACTGCATCGACCAATTCATGACATTCACATATATATATCGACCCGTTTGTTGTTCTTGTCGACCTAAGATGAATGCTTTCTATAGAAACAAGTGTCTAAATATTTTGACCCATATAAGCACACATCGACCTGAATAATGAATGTTTTATAGATAAGACATTCCAACACATCAATCTTAACACAAATCGTGTCGACATGATACTATTTCATCATGATGAATAGTGACACATCAATCTGTTCTCCATACATAGCAACCTGATTTCTAAAAATATATCAACCTGTTTTACAACACATCAACCTGAATAGTGTCATGTCCACCAATTTCATACATTATGTCAACCAATTCAATGTCCAAATAGTAACACATCAAACCTGTTAGTTAGACATATCAACCTGATGACACTTGAGTAAGAAACACACACTTCAACCTACTTATGTTCGTGTTAACTTGGCTAAAACACATCAACCAATTCATACAGACACATCGACCAATTCAATAAGTGAATAGTGACACATCAACCTTGATGAGCACATGTCAACCCATTCATTATGTTTCTAAAATAAACACACGTCGACACAGTAAAATTCTTGACGACCTACTGAACCACATCGACAAATTCATTTTTTCAGGTCTACCAATTTTTATTTATACAGTAAGATGTCGATATATATAGTAAGTCTTGTCAACCTGATGTTCAATTGCTCATTAGAATACATATCGACCTATTAGTTTCTTGTCGACACAATATATGTACATCAACCAATTAAATTCCACACATCGACCAATTTGTTACATGAATAGTAACATGTCGATGCATCAAATAAGACTTGTCGACCTACCTCTCACAAAGTCAAAAAGATCACATATCGACATGGTTGAAATGTTATCGACACAGAGAAACACATCGACCAATTAAAAATCTCGTGTCCACCAATTTCATTTGATACAGTTCCTTGTCAACCTAGAATAGTTTCTTGTCGACCTGTTTTGATAGAATTACACTATAAAATTTTTAAATTTAGGTCGATGTCCATTTAAACGTGTCGACCCAAAAGTTGTCAGAAACCAAATTTTCGAAACACATTTGAACTCAACGGTCATATTCTTTTTTTGAATCACTGAATCTTTCCATTTCGATCAAAGCTAACATCCCAATGCAGCAAAAACACTTCACGCAATTGGTGAAAGAAAATGAACAAGCACCGGAAAAGCAAGTCTTCGGTGCAAATTGACGAACAACTGAAATACATTTAATTACGGACATTAATGGCCAACATTCAAAAGCTCACTAACCACAATGGTTACTTAATAGATGAAATAAATAAAGTAAAATAAATTGATCTATAGATCTTCGAAAAAAAGAGAGTGAAGTGCTAAAAGAAAAAAAGAAGTGCTGAACATTTAAAACATACATCTGAGCTTCAAAGCCATATACTCTGTTTTCCAAATCTTTGTAAATTTCTTTCTATGAGTATCAAGTTGTTACATCTGAAGTTATAGTTTCATTCACTATAACATTTAGTTTTCTCCTATACAAAAATATCAAAAACCAGAGATAGGTTTATTGGTCTGGGATTTAAAGAGATAAACAACCCGTGAGAAGTTGATTAGTGTTTCATGAAGAAACATTGTAAAGGTTCAATTTGCACCCGAAAGCAAGTTTGTTGTACTATTTGGGTTACAAATAGTGAAAATCCAGGTGGAGTCTGGGAGTGGATGTATACCGGATTTGGTGGAACCACTATAAAAATCTCGTGTGATTATTTTCTATTCTTCCTTCATTTTCATATTTATTATGTGCTCTATTTCTTTAATTACATTCAATTCCTGTAAACCATTGTTATTTTAAAGAATCTGCAAAATTTTCAAATTCTTGAAAAATTATCATACAACTTATTCACCCCCTCTAGGTTGTATTTCAACATTGATTTGGTAGAAAGGTAAATACGTACCTTTGATGGCCCATGTATTTGAGCTACTATCTTTAAATCGAATATGGGTTCTTTTGGTACACCTCAATATAAGGATGGTTGCTTATCATAATGGAGTATGGGCCGGTGAAAATTCAGAGTCGAATTTGAAAAAACAACCTATTGCTTGAAACGAAATTACAAACCATATATAATGGTGGCCAAAGTTGTCACTATAAATACTGATGACTATCACTAAGTGGTAGCTAATTGGCTCTCAATGACCGTCACTAAAAATTTTACAACTAAAAATATTCGTGGTAGTCAATGAAATAGCCTCCACTGAATAAGACTTTTAGTGGCGCCAACTACTATGTCACCAAAAACCACATAGAGTGGAAGCCACATTTAGTGATAATATAGTATGACTATTACTAAATGTGAATATTTTGTGGTGACAAAAATAGTCTCCACTAAATTTTTTGCTATTTAGTGCTAGTCGATTAGAGACACCACTAAATATGTTGACATTTAGTGATGACAAAAATAGACATAACTAAAAGAGCTTGTAGTGGTAGCCTATATTTAGTGGTAGTTATTTAGCGGCCACTAAAGACAATTATAATTGACAAAAACAGCTGCCACTAAAAGATCTTGTAGTTACTATATGTTTTTGTGACCAATCTTAACCAGACACTATTAATTTAGAATAGATATAAAACTACAATTCAATTCAAAAAGATATTCAATATTGTTACAAAGATACAGTTTGAATAATATAATGTAAATATCTTATAATCTTTATAATTAATATCAAATCCAACACACAATTCAAGTACATAATATTAGATATTGTAAAAAAAAAATTGATATTTTACATGGAAATTAAGATTTTGGTGATATAGATGTTGTTTTCTCCATATATTAATATAAGTCATTGATTTCCAATACTCCAATCTCATCATACTACATCTATAACAAAATTCTAAAAGTTCATAAGACTCTTGAAGATGAGTAAAAATCATAGATATCATATTAGACCTTGAAAGTTTACGACAAATGTAACAATAGAATTCAATTCAACTAAATGTTTAAATAGCACGAAATTTACAAGAATTCATTTCTTTTCACGTAATAAATTAGACATAACTTGCGATTTAAAACTTAACAATATCAACATTGCAATCAACAATTATACTCTTGAATACCATTAAAAATATTCATAGACATTAATTCCATCACGATGCATTCAAATAGCAGTTCTAGTATTCAAGGAAAAACTTTATACAAAAAAATCACAAAAATTCAAGTATCAAATTTGTGCCCCAAAACAAATATCTAACTGTCATATTATGTTTCCATGATTTGGTACACAACAAATGAAGAAGATGAGAATAATCTATCTTGGAGGAAAAAAAATAAATCTGGAAGTGTAAATGGTATAATGTAATCCAAGGAAAAAATCCTGAAAAAATCATAGCAAGTGAGTATCACAAAAAAACTACCGAATAACTAGTTGTAATAATCTAGAGGGGGTGAAGGTTGTTTGGCACTTTTGAATCTTTTTGAGATTTCGAAGAGAGTTAAGGAGAGAATGAGAGAAATTGACACAAGCAATTTATAGTGATTCCATCTAGATTTTCCAATTCACTCTTTTATCTCAAAATAATACAATCAACTAGTTTGCACAATTGCTAGTAAAGCCTCACAAGTGTTTCACTTGAATACTTATCACTAGCTTATAATAGGTGTTAACAAATCTAATATTTTCACTTGGATAATCTAAGACTAGACCAAAAAGAACCCTTTTTTTGCTATCTTTTACAAGGATATGAAGTAAAAACAAAGACACAAATTTGAAACCTAAACTTCAGATGTGATCTTTAGAGCTTACAGATACAAATACAATAAAAGAATTAAAGCTCACAAAAGATTTTCTTTGATCATAATCATTGAATGCTCCAAAGGTTGTTAATCTTCTCCTTGAGTATTGCATTTATAGCTTTGATGAAGAGATAGTTGTTGGAGATTATTTAATGCGCAATTATAACTATTGAGGTGGTTGAATCTTCATTAATTTCTCGAATCATTTTTTTGAGCAATTAATTAGTACTCACAACGAGTCAACTTTCTCTTCTCTTCAGTTGACTGATATTTGAATTTTGCATTGTTCTATGCCTATGCAAGTCAACTACCTCTTTGTGTTAAGTTGACTCCCTCTTGAGACTGTTTACAGGATTGTGCTTAGATGTTTACTCAGGCCAGCTTACTCATCTCTTTAGGTTGACCTTTGCTTTTTTGTACTTAAGCATTTTCATCCTGTGGCTTGTGTGAGTTGACTTCTATTCTTCATCAGATCGACTTGGTCTTCCATTTGCTTTAAGTATATTTCCTATAGAGTTTGTTCATGTTAACCTCCCTAATACTTCAGGTCGGTTTAGGCTTGATTGTACTTAATTATTTTTCCTCCATACCTTATGCAAGTCGACTTGGGTTCATTGATGAGTCAACTTATATTTGTTCTTGGTTAAGTGTATTTTTTAGTAATGCATGCAGGTCAGCTTACTATCTATGATAGGTCACCAAACCAGACTTAGAATGTATGTCATTTAGCACAATGCAAGCTGGTTCGCTAATGCAAGTAAACTAGCAGAGTGTTCTGTGAAGTGTTAGTCTTGTGCAAGTCGACTTGGTCAAACGTGTGAGTTGACTTGTCCTAATGTCCTTAGAGCTATTCTATGTTTAGCACAAATGTAGACTAGCTTAATATACTTCCTAGATCGACTTATGTTTCTGCTCACTTGAAATTTTCTAAGTCTAGGATATGCGAGTTGACTTAGGGTAGAGTACGAGACAACTCGTCCTACTGTGCATTGAGATTTTCAATGTCTACTAATAAGCAGGTCGACTTAATGTTGCTAGGTCAACTTAAGCTTGTGTTCATTTGAGATATTCTAAGTCTAGGATGTGTGAGTCAATTTGAGGTAAGATGTGAGTTAACTCAACCTACTGGGTATTTAGATTTTCTATATTTTGCTTATGTGTAGGTTGACTTACTAACATTCCTAGATCGACCTAATCTTGAGCTCATTTAGAGTATTCTAAGTCCAGATTATGTAGGTTGACTTGGTGCAATAAGCAGGTCGACTTGGCTTAGTATGAGACTTAAGCTCTATGTCATGACCTGTACCATGGCATGTCGTGGCCTGAGTCTTGAATGTATGAGTCAACTTGATATAACATGTTGATCAACTTATACCTAATGGATGACTATAGTTTTAAGGTATGGCTTGTAGTTTAACAAGTGCTATGGTGTCATACTCTTAGGTGCATGAGGCACAGTTGTGTACGAGCCGCTGGAGCAGAACCAGTGAAGGGAGATTTTGGTGAATGAAATGCTGCATCTAGAGTAGATGGAGCCAAAATTAGGAATATGCACACAACAAGAGGAGAAGCGCTCAACCAAGCACAGGGGTGTACACAAGTCGGCACATGGTGAAGCCAAGAGGCATAGGCAACTAGGTGCATCCAAGGGAGTTTAGATGTTTGGTTTGGAGCAAAGTGCAACATTTCCAAGGGTGATTCAAAAGAGAGAATTGATTGGAGGGTTGGCTCTGACCAAGAAAATGATATAGGATTTAGCCCGACATTAGGTGCCATTTGGTGAGAAACACAGGCAGTTATAGGTAGTTATGATTATTTGGAAAAACTAGCTTCAGCAATCAATAGATCATCACAAATGGTTCATGAATACTGAAAATGGTGAAATTTCATTAAGATTGGCCCGGACAAATTTGTTTGTTGCAACTGGCAATGAAGGAGTTGACTGCTCAAGGAGACAAGTTGACTTGTGAACCAATCAAGTTGACTAGGAAACACTTCAGGTCAACTTGGGAACTTCCATAAGTCAACCTATGAAGATGCAATTGACTTTGTAAGTGTGGCACGTATGGCACAACGATTATGGATGTTGAGGAAGTTATTCGGGCAATCACTCAAATTTGAATCAAACTCAAGTAAATATTGGAGTAATGTCTTAGAGATATTCAGATGTTGTCTTAAATGATATCATTTGGCAGTTCACCCAATTCAATGACACATGGCTTTACTGTTTCATTAAATGAGTAAGTCGGCTTATGCTTTTGGGCAGGTCAGCTTGTGCATTAGACTTAAATTTAATCCAATTTCTCATAGAGTTTTATGAGTCAACTAGTGTCTTTAGGGGAGTCAACTTGACTAACCTACTATCTATATTCAATTTTCCTGTACAATAAGATGAGTCAACTTGATTTTTTCTCGAGTCGACTTTTCTATCATTTTGTCTGTACTTAAAGGCATTTTTACACTTAGAGAGTGGAGTTGGCTTTTGGGTGAGTTGACTTCTTTAGGTCCAACATTAATCTATCTATCAAACATTATTAAATTGTTCTAACTTCCAAATTTATTTTTCATTAATTTAAACTATTTTGCTCATCATTTAATTTAAGATTTGCTCATTATTTGCTCATATTTACTCATAAACAAAACTCATTTTGCCAATGAGCATAATATTCACATTCTATTTTCTATAACACAAATTCTTCTACCATAGAATAGCAATTGAATAAAAGCATATAGTTCTACTCAACATCATAAGAACCTAGGGTCAGTTTTGGACTGAATGTCACAAAATCAAATTGAGGAAGCTATAGCATTCGACTGTACATAACTATAATTAGTTTTAGTGTCACTGCAACTCACCTCAAGAAAACTTTGCTCTACTCTCTACTAAGACACATAATGTTTTCAAATTTCTCCTCCATTTTTTTTATTTCCTCTTCATTCCTCCTCATACCTTCCACTTTCCTCTCTACTCCTTTTCTCCTCATTCTCTCTTCTTTCCTCTTCATTCTTTTTTCTTTCCTCTTTGTTCCTTTTTCATTCCTCTTCATTCTTGTTTCTCAAATCATCCAATTGTGATTGCATAATACTATTCTTATTTATTTATTTATTTATTTATTTATTTTTTGTTGTTTCCAATATACTTAATAATTCAGTGCTTTTTGAAGATGAACCATATAGAAAATCTAGTGTAGGATCCAATACATATCCACGTACATGACTATATCTCTCTGGTCCTATAACTTATTTAAAAATCTCATCCTCTTTCATTGGGTTCGAAGAGCCACTTGTTTGAAAAAATAAACTATTAAATTTATCTTGTAAAAGAAATTTATCAGAGAATAAGTTTGAGGTTTAAGTGAACTCAATAGTGTCATTTCATCATGCTATGAGGAAATCATAACTTGATATCAAAAGTTAATCATAAACATTTGCAGGATCAAAATTTTGAAATTGAATACTTACTACAATCTCTTGTGCAGCATTAGAAACCAGACTTTCTTTTGTTTTTTTTTTTTTTTTTTGAATGGGTTATTTGAAACATTTTCTATAAAGTTGTTTCCCGATACTTTGGATCCTTTTCAAACTATATGCATGCAATCAAAAATTAAATAAAATGAAAAAGATATCACTTGTAATTAGATACTAAAATTATGTATATACCTCTATTGTTCTAATAACTATATAACTTCTAATGTTTGATGTATGCTGGATTACTTGTTTTGCTCGACTTCTCTTATTCTTTGCACTCATTTCCTATATAAATACGTTAAAAAATAAATTTATAAATCACGTTCAATATATATATAATGTAATATATTATTATACCTGATATTTATAGGTAGTTAAGTAAACACAAAATATCTTTCAATCCTCCTTATTAATATTTTCTAGTATATTTGCAAGTTTTTTTTTATCAGTATCAAATTTGTTATAGTACTCCACTTTTAGCATGTGTTTGTAAACATTGAGCCTGTTAAATGTTTGGATGATTCGTTGTTTTTCATAAAATTTTCTTCAAACTTAAATTTGTTTTGAAAATTTTTAAATTAATATATGGTTATTCTAATAAAAATATTTCAATTGAAAGTAAATGTAAAGAAAACAATGATCTTTATTTTTTGATATATTTTTTTTCTATTTTCTCTCTTGGAATGTTTTTCCATTTGATACTTAAGATTGGAATATCACAAAATGATCGAACCATGATACCTTTTTCAATGGTCAACTTATTTGCATGCACGCCTATTGGTTGAACTTGACTATTGAACTTTAACTTTAGGTTCTGACTAATCTACAAATTCAAAGATTTCCTGTTTTCCTTTTAGTCCATTTCCTTTTAGAAATTGAATTTAAATCCAAAAATATGATAAAATTGTAAATACAAAAATGACTAATTCTAACCATATTATAATTAATATTGAGAATTTGCACTACTAGGTAGTGTGGGTGAAATTTCACTAAGCATATCATTTGACTCTTGTTAATAATCTATCACCAAGGAACTTCTTAGTCGAATACTAGAGGATTTAATGCTAATGTCACTTGATTGCTTAAATGCCATTTCTAATATTGATAAACTGTATATGTAACTCAATAATAAGATATTAGTGATGCTAGTATAGAATTGTTATATAATTTTCTGGTGAAAGGAAACTTGAGGCACATTTGGCACTATTTGATTAAGTCAATAAACTTAAATAATAATGCTAACTTTTTTTTTACGTTCGTCAACTAAATTTTTCACCAATTTTTGAGAGAAAAAATTAATTATTATTTAACTAAAATAACTCATTGTTATTCGGTTTGTTATGGAGTATTTACAAAGAGAATAGGTTAAGTGCAATTTATTGCAATATTTGATAATTAGATTCAGCATCAGTCATACGTATATTGATGATGACGATGATTTTATTTTGGATGACCGATCAATAACCATTGATCATTTCAAAAATAAAAGGTATTCTTGAAAAAAAAAAAAAGAAAGAAATCTTATGACTTCAGCTATGATATTGTGATTTTTGGTAATAGACCTTTACATTAGCCTCACTAAAGCGACACCCAAGTTGGGTTTACCAGATCTAGAATTGAATTTGGCACTGTAAGATGTTAGGCAATCATCCACAAAGGAAAAGATGTGTGTGTGTGTGTGTGTGTTTGGGAGGAATTTGTATCAACCTTTCGTCAATATCTAATCAAAGCACTAAATCGACTTGAAGAAAATGATGGTACGTTTTCACCACATCTTTTCTGCCTTTGCTTTTTCCTATGAAAAAATCTGTTGGACATTTATTTGACGGATGAGTGCCATGCCTTAAATTTATCTGATTGGATCTTTTCAAGGTATTTTGGATGAAGTTCAGAAGAAGTTGTTTTTCTTCTTGGTTTCCTCTTTTTTTTTTTTCAACTGAATTAGGGAAGAAGTCTTCATTATTATTATTATTATTTTTTCCGGCAGAAATAATTTCTATTTTGCTGCCCTTTTGAAAACCACTTTTCAAGATTTCATGCACACAATATTAATGGTAGAATAACAAGTTCGTGTTCACCTCAATTACATTCCATCAACCAAACATTCCATATGAGCAGATAGTCTTCACATTATCAAAATCTGCCATTTATATCAACATATATGAGTCTATTAAAAGAACACTAGATTTCCTTAATTTAAGTTTCAAATTTAAATTTTAAAAATATATAAATAAGTATCGGGAAAAACAATCCCTAAATTAGGTCTGATATCTATCAGATTAATCGAATTTTCAGATATCGATACTCAAGTTTAAAAAAATGGTATTCGTGTTATCAATACAAAAATTCAAATATTATATATTTTAAAATTTTAAATTTTTAATTAAAATATAAATAAAAATTCAAAAACTTTATTTGTAATTTTTCTTTTGTCATATACGGCCCCGCCGGTGTCTAAAGTTAATGTTGTTTGTTTTTCGTTTTGGACGGGAACAGCTCTTGCCCCAGTTGGTTCCAAACCCAACAGGAACATCCTCTATGTTTAGACAAGAAGGGGTCCAACAAGTGTGGAAACAAACCTAAAACAAGAGTCCAACAGTTTGCAACGTTTGTCCAGTCTGGGGATGGCAACAAGTGGCCGACATGTGAATGGACAAGCTATTCTGAAGGGACCCCACTCTTTCTAGGATAAAATTTCGCTTAATCTTTTACGAGGATGGGTAGTTTGATTTATACAAAGGCTCTGTTTATAAAAATTGAAATTAAATTCAATTAAAATTAGATAAATATTTCAATATAAAAATTAATAATATAATCATAAATTATATTTCTATAAAAATATATAATTTTAACTTATAAAACTTTTTATTTCTTATAAAAATTTTTATTTTAATGAAACGTATTATAAGTATGATAAAATAAAATAGATATCAATTGAGATAATTGAAGAAAAAAAAAGGTTTTCTGAACACCACTAAAAGTCTAGTATAGTAATATATGTAATTTTTTTATATTACTAAAAAAATAACTATTGAAAAGATGGTCCTCTCTTTTTATCTCAAAAATCGAATTCAAAATCGAGAGAATATAAATGAATATCGGGTTTGATTGTAATTTTGGTTTTTTTTAATTTTATTTTTAAAATATCGATATTTAATAATCACGTTAAATTCGAGTTAATCTGATTCAAATCAAATTGAATATTTTAAAAGGTAAAATTTTTTTAACATTTAATTTTTATTATACATAAGGCTTGAATGAAAAACCTAATTGGATATTAATTTGCAGCCATTGCACTACCTATTCCCCAGCCATGCTTTTGGACTCCATGAGGTTGTCCACCGGATAAAAGAGAAGAAAAAGCAATACGATTCATTTGTTGTGTTTTGCTCGGTTGGTCAAATCAGATCGGTACCAATCTATCCTTAGATTTCTCTGTCGGTCTTTTTGACTATAATTAATATTTATTTAATTTTACGAAAATAAATGTTTGGACTTTTCCATCTTTATCTTCTAACCCCACGTGAGGTTAATAGGAATCAATTTTTACATAAGGTTAAAATCTTCTCTATGGGTGCTTCTTAGCACTCATAAGTGCTACTTCAGGATTTAAAGCATCTTCATTTTCACGTTCCTTTTCTTAATCCAAAAATTTCATAAAGAAGAAATCATAACATAGTCACATCTTCCGTCATGTATGCTTTGATTTTTCACATAAAAATTATATATAAATTCTCTAAATTTTAATAAAAATTTCAATTTATGTTCTTAAATTTTACTTTGTTATGATTGAGTACTTGAATTTTAACAAATAATATGTGAATTTTTGAACGCATATCATTAATGACATCTACATTATGCGTTGACCTGACATGTTTAGTTGTTAAGATCGCATTGATGTGGAAAGTAGGTACGTTGACATGTTAGCAAAAAATTTTACAAAATCCTAGAGTTCAACACTGAACACACGGTAGAAAGACCAATAGTAGCTATAACTAGTCCGCAGACAACGAAAAATTGATCCCTAGAAAGTGGACATGTTCGTCTTATAGTCGTTGAGAATTTATAAAGAAATGCAACATCTTGAAACTGTCATATCCCGGAGCCCTTCGGGTTGAGAGGCGTACATGTGGGTTAGCGACATTACTCGGCCCATTCGGCCTATTCTTTAGGAAGGTTTGTATTTACAGAAACTCTAACTTGGGGGAGAACTCTAGATTAAAGTTGATGGTATATAGTTTGAGAGTTCATTATCATAAAATCTCAACAGCCCTATGATCATAAAATCCATAAATCTCTTTCGATAAACAGTGAACACTCTTATATTATTGGCTCTTGTTTGACCCAAATCTCCTTCTCAATCTAAGTCCTTGGATAAAATCCTCTCGATCACTTATTCTCTCTCGATTTCTTCAACTAATACAGAAATAATTTTCATTACGTAATGAGTCTAAGTCGTAATTATCTGATAAGAAAATAAATCTTTACGAAGTCTAAACCTTTCTTATTCCGATACAAATTTATTACGATTTCTTTCGATAAGAAAATAAATCTTATAACAACGGAAACTTTTCTAAATCTCTGCGACAACAACAAAAAGTTTCCTATCTTATAGATTCTGAATCTATAAGAAATCTACGATTATGATTCCTACAATTTTAAAAAATATTCAGAGATCTCTCCATAAGATAAGTAGATTTTTACACACCTAAATGTATACGACACTCATTACACATGCTATATAGGTTATATATAGGCAACTTATTATGTACGCACAATTTACTCTACATATAGTACACAAAAACTACATAGAATTCAAACTCTTTTAGTTTTTTATTTCCTCTTACCACTCTTTCTGATTCCTTCATCGGAACCTCTTATGACGAGTTTTTTACAGATCTACTCTCCGAAGACAACCCAACAGGCATGACATCACCGTTTCCCCATTTGAGTCAAAAGAAAGATTTATTTGTGGAGTTAAATTTGACTTCAACAAAAGTCTTGCATGCATCTTCCCTCCTGGCGCATAGTTTTATGCCCTCTTATCTCATCAAACATGCCCCTGGATTAGTAGTAGAATAGGAGTATTTTCGTTGTTTCTCAAATCAGCCCCGTTAAAATTTAATGCTACACTTTTGACCTCATGCCTCCTGAGTTGGAATATCTAAGAAAACCCACTTTCTTTTTGTCCCTAGTAGTTGTCTTTTGCTCTCCGCTCCCCGTCTTCAGGTCTCTATCTCTCTCCCTCTCACTATCCTTGACCGCCACCTTACTTTGTTCACCCATGATCTTCCCCTCTTTTGGCTTGTAGCCTCAAGATCTTCAACTTTTGTTTGAAAGTGATTTCTTTTTCACGTTTGGCTCTCTTCATTTTTCTTCTTTGTTTGCTGTGTTTTTGATGTTTGAACCTTGTTTTTACAGACCTAGTTTCCTCCTTCAAGATCCATGGAGACATCTCAATTTCGGTAAACTCTCTCTCTCTCTCCCCACTTCTTAGCCCCCTGCTTGCTCACACTGGGTGCGGCCTCGCACACCCTTATGACGAATAGCAGCCTGAGGCATGTGACTACGTAGTCTCTCTGTAAGAAATACCCGCAGGCTATGGCCCATTCCATAGACATGCACAAGCATATGCAAGTAGAAACTCCAATTACCTTGCGTTTGTTGGGTAAGTGAAAAAAGTGCGCAGCGGAATAGGCATATTTCAAAAATTATATTTAAATTAAACCACTTAATTTATTGGACCATCAACATATTTTGTTGGATTCATTAAACTTATACATTATGTATATTACATATATATAAGTAAATTCATGGGAACATAATAAGGGGGTTACGAATTTTATACCTGGGATACCCCTTCTCATAAACAAAGCTCTCATGAACAAACTGAAAGGAACCCGCTACTGCAAGCATAGGGTCTCTAATCCATCTACTGGGATAATGAATTCACAGAATGATTACAAATTTATTTTGCACTTGTGATTCAAGATTTCAGATCAATTTGGATGCCAAAAATAATGATCTTAAATCCACAAGAAAAATAACTCAATTATTTTCTTGCAATAGATTAAGAATATGAATTTCTTAATTTCAACTTTTCTTTTAAGGAACCTTAATTGTTATCTTTTTATAGAAGGTAGAGAGAGAAAACGTGTGGAGAGAGAGATTAGACACTTTGAGTGAGACAGGGAGACGGAGGAAGAAAGGAAAGGAAGCAAATAAATTCTTTAATTTATTTCCCCTTTTACCTATTAGGTTAGACTTTCCAATCTTTACAGGACAACTCACATCAATCTCGAGAGAATCACTTTGGGATGTCTTTTTTTTTTTCATTTCAAATTTCCAACCTTTGCAAAATAACCTGATCAATCTCGAGAGAATCATATTGAGATGTCTCCTTTCCTTTTTTCTATCTCAAATTTGAATTAGGTTGGACTTTACAAAATAACTCACATCAATCTCGAGTGATCCATTTCAGGATGTCTCATTTCCTTTTCGTCTCAATTTGAATTTCAAATTTAATCTAAATTCACTCAAATTTTAAAGTGTTACCTGAAGGAATTGAATATGATATATTTCCCTTCACCAGTTGCCACTAGGCACCATTAGGTTTTTAAGTTGGATCACTTGTTTGATTTTAAATTCTTTGAAATTTTAGGGTCAATTTATTGTAAATGCAAGTTAAATCTAAAACTCATTCTATTGATTAATCATACCTAAAATACAGTCATTATTATAAACTCTTAGAGAATTTGGATCCATATCCAATATATGTTAACATATGAAAGGTGAATATTTTTAAAACATATATATGATGCCATATGATGACATTATTACTATTACCATTATCTTTTTATATATGTCAACTTATGTTATTTCAAATATTATAATATATTTAAATATCATATATTGGGGAAAATATTTAATTAGCTTGATTTTAGATATTTTCTTTTATGTACATATCTCAATTTGTATAAATATTCTATTTGTTTAATGTTTTGAAATATATACAAAAGCAATATAAAAAATAAAATCATTTTTTCTAAAATTATTCTCTCTCTATATTGCATTTTATTCTTCAAGTTGTCCTAGTTCCTGAATCTCATATCAGGTTATCCTTACGCCTCTATCTTGGTGAATTGTTGAAGAGCAGAAGTTCCAATTGTTTAAGGTGATCTTGAGATAAGTTTACTTATCAGTTTTTCATATAAATAATTTTACCAAATTTGAGATAAGTTTACTTGTTAATTTTTCTTATGACTAATTTTATTAAATTGGAATTTTTTGCTTTTGATATTTTTAGAAAAAATTATTTATCATGGATTCTTGATATTGAAATGCATGTTGATGCAATAGGTTTTGAAGACACCATGAAAGCAGATTTGAAGAAAAGATACAACCACCTAAAAATGATTGCTCTTCCTAAAGCCTAACATGATTGATTTTATTTGATGCTACATGATTTCAAATCAATTAGTGAATACAATTCTGCAATGTTTAAAATCACATCCTAATTGAACTTATATGGAAAAAAAATATTATTAAGAAAGATATGTTAGAAAAACTTTCTTTACTTTTCAAGTCTTGAATTTGCTCTTATAGCAATAATATCAGGAAAGGGGATTTAAAAATAATCTAAAATAATTATCTCTTGTATTTTCTTCTTGAAAAAGATATGAATATTGTCAAAATTTTGAGATCAATGAAAAATGAAGAAAATGAATGCCTCATTGATAGTGTCACGACAATGCAATACTTAAAAATAAGAATTATTTCTCCACTTGAAGTTCAAAAAAACAACCATCAATAACATAAGTGGTAGTATGAAATTAATTGAAAACTCCTGTAAAGCACATATTTGTCTCCCTGTATGAACAAAATTAGCCATAAGCAATGCACTATACTTTACTAATTATCAAAAAAATTAGCTAAGTTCTAAAAATATTCGCCAAAATATGTATCATATTGAGACAATGAATGATACAAGTGTTGAATATTATTTATGCATTACAATAATGATTTATGAAAAGAAATATACCTTAGAAAAATTATCTTATCTTTCTTCTAACTTATACTATAATAAAATTAGTATGATTGAAATGTTTCATTTAGTAAACTAGAAGTTTACTGATCCCAATGATTTTCTCACTTGATTTGATTGATTATGACATTTTGGATCGATAATTAATGGTAAATTTGACTAATTAATGATACCATCAGTTGATATCCACATAACCACATTTAGAACACGGTATGGCTACTACGAGTTTATGGTAATGTTTTTTGGGTTGACAAATGCTCCCGCGACCTTCATGGACTTAATGAATAGAGTGTTTCACCCTTATTTGGATAAATTCATTATTGTGTTCATAAATGATATCTTGGTGTATTCCAGAAATGATGAGAAGCATTCTAAACATATCCAGATAGTGTTGCAAACTCTTTGGTAAAAAGAGTTGTACGCCAAGTTATCTAAATGTGAGTTTTGGTTAAAGGAGATCGGATTTCTAGAGTATGTGATATCCGATGATGGGATATTTGTTAACCCGAAGGTGGAAGCCATATTAAAGTGGGAGTAACCCAAAAATGTCACCAAGGTGAGAAGTTTCCTTGAATTGGCAGGGTACAATTAGAGATTTGTTGAAGGATTCTCTAAAATTGCAGCTCCATTGTTCAACTTGACTCGAAAGGGAGTCAAATTTGAATGGGATGACAAATATGAAGAAAGTTTTCAAGAATTCAAGAAGAAATTCACATCTGCTCTAATCCTTGTCCTCCCTACTAATGTTGGTGATTATGTAGTGTTTAGTGATGCTAGCCGACAAGAGCTGAGTTGTGTGTTGATACAAAATGAGCAGGTGATTGCTTATACCTCTTGACAATTAAAGAAGCACGAGTTGAATTATCCCACGCATGATTTGGAGCTAGCCACCATTGTATTCGTATTGAAAATATGACGGTATTACTTATATGGGGATACGTGCAAAATCTTCACCGACCACAAAAGTTTTAAATACTTATTTACTCAAAATGAGCTAAATTTGAGACAACAGAGATAGTTAGAATTAATTAAAAACTATGATTTAGTGATAAATTATCAGTTGGGCAAAACAAATGTAGTTGTAGATACTCTAAGCCGTAAGTTTTTTTTTTCGACATCTTATGAAAGGTCTTATCTCTCATGTTTGGTAGGACTTCGTGTACTTGGAGTCGGGTTAGCTAATGATGAGAATGGTACATTTTTTTCCAAATTTGAAGTGTAACCAACCTTAGTAGACCGTATTAGAGAGTTTCAACGACCGATGAGGAGCTAAAAGGCATAGTGGAGAAGGTTCACATGGGTGAAGGTGGTGAGTTCCATATCTGAGAAGATGGCATGGTGGTATATGGAAAATAGATTTGTGTTTCCAAGAGTGATGATCTTCAAAGAGCCATACTTGAAGAGACATTTCTCGGCTTATTCGATACATCCTGAGAGTACCAAAATGTACTGAACCATCAAGGAAACTTATTGGTGGTCGGTGTTGAAGCGAGAGATAGCCAAATATGTGGCTAGATGCCTTATATGCCAACAAATTAAGGCCGAATATCAAAAACCAACGGGGACCCTACAACCATTGCCGATACCTGAGTGGAAATTAGAGCAGATTACCACGAACTTTGTAGTGGGATTGCCACGCACACTGGACTGACAAGATGCTATATGGGTGGCAGTAGACCGGTTCACCAAGTCATCTAATTTCTTTCCAATTCAAAATACCTACTTCCTGAAGAAATTGGCCAAACTCTACATTGATGAGATTGTGAGGCTCCACGGGGTTCCGGTGTCGATTATATCTGATCGTGATCTCTGATTCACATCTTGATTTTGGCCTAAGCTATAAGAGACCTTGGGGACTAAATTGAAATTCAACATGGCTTTCCACCCTCAAACTGACGGGCAATCGGAGGCACGATTCAGACATTGGAAGATATGTTTAGGGCATGTGTGATAGACTTCCAAGAGAGTTGAGATAAACACCTCACATTGATTGAGTTTGCATATAATAATAGTTATCAGACAAGTATTGGGATGTTATCTTACGAGACTCTATATGGAAGGAAATGTAGGATTCCATTGTATTGGGATGAGGTAGGAAAGAGAAAGATGGGAAATATTGAGTTAATTGAAGCAACCATAGAGAAAGGGAAGGTGATTCGGGCGAGAATGACGACAACTCAAGATAGACAAAAGAGCTACATTGACAAAAGGAGAAGACCTTTGGAGTTTGAGGTTGGAAACATGGTATTTTTGAAAATATCACTTTGGAAGGGTATGATCCGGTTCCGAAAGCGGAGGAAATTGAATCCTCGCTACATTAACCCTTTCAAAATCCTCGAGAGAATAGGAAAAGTGGCATATCGGCTATAATTGCCTCCAAATTTGAAGAAAATTCACGATATATTCCATATCTCTATACTAAAGAAATATTTGCAGGATCCTTCGCATGTTTTAGAGATTCTACTGGTCGAACTATGCGAAGACTTGAGTTTCAAAGTCTAACCCGTAACTATTCTTAATCGTCAAATTAGAAGATCGCAGAACAGACAAGTTCTAATTGTTAAGATCCAATGGAAAAGTGATTGGGTCGAAAAAGAGACTTGAAAGTCTGAGAATATTATGAGAAAGAAATATCCTCATCTCTTCGAGGTATAATTTTGTCTTTAAATTTTGATGACAAAATTTATTTTTAGGGGGTTAGAAATTATAAAACAGAAAAAAAAAGAAAAACAAAAGAGAGAGGGAAAAAATGGAAAAGTCAAAATAAAAAAAAAAAAACCCATTCTTTCCCCCCTCCCCCACTCTCTCTTTCCCTCTCCTTGCTCTCTTCAAGAGCGACTAATCTCAAGCAAAAACCTTTGTATTGAACCTTCTAAAACTCCAAACAAAACCATTGGAGGTTGGATTAATAAAGAAAGTGGATTTTCTAGAGAGAGAAAAAATTAGGGTTTGGTATAGTTCAACAATGGATGAAATTGGTGGTTCCAATAAAGGTAATATGCTTTTTAGACTTGGATGTTAATTATTATTCCATAAACATTAGATTTATATTGAGATTTGAAGTTTTGTAGAGAAATAAAAATTTAGAATTTGAAGGTGACTGATTAAAAGACAAATTAGTGATTCAAATAAGATAATTTTCCTTCATTCATCTTAAATTTGAGTGCATTTTTGTAGTATATAAATTTTATATTGAGATTAGAAAAACAAAGTTTAGGGATTTAGATTTAAAGTATATATAATATTAAAATTTGGGACAATATTGAAAGATGAATTATTTCCCTAGGTTGGCGATGTGATTTGATGAAATTAAATGATAGATCGGTGAATTTTGAAAAATTAGAATTTGAATTGTACGAAAAATATTGATTTCTCCTGATAGTAGTTTGTGATTAATTGATAAATTCGTATCTATTGGTTTAAGTTGAAATAATTAAAGGGTTAAGAGAAATTTACTTTAGATTGTATTGTAAATTGAGAGTGTTGACCCTCTCAAGAGGAGAGTGGATTTTATGTTATATTATAAATGAGTAAAAAATTTTACTTAATATTTTTTAATGATTTTGAAATGAGTTTTGAAATATTTTGTGTGTGTAGATTATCTTTATACATAAATTTGATATAATTATGCATCCAAATTGTTGTAAATGGATAATATGTCATGTTTTATGCGATGTATTGAGTGTGATTTGATTTGAGAAATAGTTGAATTAAATTTGACACATTTGTTATATTGGTTAAATATGAAATGATGTATTTATTGGATTTGGGTTTGAGCATGAACCTCTATTAGTGGCTATAGTCATTCCCTATCATGGTATGGATTGATGGGGCAACGTGATTAGAGATTTATTAGACAAAGAGGTTAGTCGAGCCAGGGAGACGCCTCTTTTGTCATATCGAGCTAACTTAGTTGCCTCGTCAAGGAGATCCCGAGCCAACGTCAAGGTTACGGGCACTTGATAAATGTAAATTGTATGAAAACGTTTTGGTGGATTCACCATTGGTCGCGGTAGACTATTGTTGAACATAATATTTTGGCAATCCCCGTTGTTATTTGCAAACTATGATATGACTTGGATATATAAAATTTATTTTATTGTAATATTTAGATTTGATCGAAAATTTTTTATATTTATGCAGAACATTAATGAAATTGAATATGATAAAAATGATTTTTTTTAATATTATTTGACATATCCATACCTACTCTTCAATCATTGCATAACATATTATTCCGCTCACTGAGTATTGTTTATACTCATTCCTCTTATTTCATTCTTACAGAGAACGTTTAATTTAGAGACTTTCTCTTGTCTTAAATTGAACGAGAAATATTTTGATAACTCTTTCGAGTATCAGCTTTTGATTATTTTTTAGGTATTAGTAGACCCAAGTGGAGGGAAATGTTAGTGATTGTTTTGAAAACTGTATTTGAGACTATATTTTGATTTTTCTGGATGATTAAATTCTATTCGGTTATGTGAATTAATATTGAAGATCTTATTTTTTTCTATTTTCTCAAAAAACTTTAGTTGACAATTATTTTTGTTAGATTTGGTTTGGATCCATTGAGTAGGGATTTAATTTATTTTGGTGTATGTGATTGGATATTGATGACCAGGTTGATCTTGTACATGTGATTGAATTACAGATGGTTGGGATGGCCGCATGCATGCATGTTTTAAACAATGATGGATTGGGCTAATTTTTCATTTGTGTGATGAATGCATGTTGACATATTGGAATTTGTTGAAATTTGTTTTGGGAAAATGGGTGGAATTCTTTGAATGCCTTGTGGTATCTTGCTGAATGGGTTAGATTTACCCGTATTTTAGGGTAACGCAGTGGTTGTTGCGTACTCAATCCAAAAGTCGGGGCCTGACAAGTATGATAATTAACAAATATTATAGCAAATTAATTTAAAGTACACACAAAGTGTGATAGACCTTTTGGTACCAAAGATAAAAGTCCTCTAAAGAAAAGGAGATTTGTTGATTATGATCATTTAAATGAGTTTAATAATAAAGAATCTCAAAAAATTACCAATGACAAAACTCAGACTCCTGTAGAGTTAGATACAACTCCCGAAAAGTGAAAATTTCAAATTTCTGATGAGTGCATAAATGAAATTTCTATAAATTTCTATAAATTTCATGGCAATAAGGACATATTGGGATACAATTAAAAAAAATTGTAGATGATATTTTTTGGATATGATATGGCACTTGAAATCATGGAAAAAATTGAGAATCTTGAACCAAAATTGATTGAGGAATGTCAAAGGAGAAATGATTGGATTAAATGAAAAGATGTGATCCAATTTGAATTGAAGTCACTAAACATAAAGTTTTTGGACCTATAGTCCAAACACCTGAAGGTGTGAAACTTGTAAGCTATAAATGTGTTTTTGTAAGCAATCAAAATGTCAAAAATAAAATTATGTACTATAAAGCATGACCTAGCACAAGAATTTTCACAAAGAACGAGTTTTGATTATAATGATACATATTCACCTATAGTTGATATAATTACATTGAAGTTTCTTTTGTCTCTAGAAGTACATGAAAAACTCGAAATGCATTTATTGGATTTAATCACTACTTATCTATATCGAATACTAGAAAATGACATTTACATGAAAATCTTTGAAAGATTTAAATTACCTACATATGTGATTCAAATTCCTTTAGAATTTACTCCATTAAGTTGCAAAGATCTTTGTGAACATATAATTTTATTAAGAAAACTGAAAAGATTTTTGTGATCATTGCCATTTATGTTGATTATTTGAATCTCTTTGAAACTCTTGAATAGATTTCCAAAACTGTTGAATATCTAAAAGAAGAATTTGAAATCAAGGATTTGGAAAATTAAAATTTTATTTTGGTTTATTGATTAAATATTGAAAAAATGAGATATTCATTTATCAATAAAATTATACTGCTAAAATCTTAAAACGTTTCTATATGAATAAAGTACATCCATTAAGTATCCCGATGATCATCCGATTACTTGGTATTGACAAAGATATTTTCGGACCACAAGAGAAGCATGAAGAACTTCTTGATCCTAAAGTAACATATCTTAGTGCCATTGGAACACTTATATATCTTCCTAATTGTACAAGATCTGATATATTCTTTGTTATGAATGTATTAGCATGATTTAGTTCTTTTCTCACACGACAACATTGGAATAGGGTCAAACATTTTTTTGATACTCCGAGGAATAGTTGACCTTGGTTTGTTCTATACTAATAATTTTAAATCAGTGCTAATTGGATAAACAAATATTAGAATCTTATTTGATCCAGATAAAGCACGATCTCAAAATGAATATACATTTACTTACGGTAGTACTGCTATGTCATGACGATCTACAAAATAATCTACAATTATCACTTCTTCAAATCATGCTAATATCTTGGCTATTCATGATGCAAGTCAAAAATGTATTTCTTTAAGATTAGTGACTCATAATATCTAGAAAAATAGCGAGCTATCTTTAAAAAAAGATATTCATACAATATTACTTGAAAACAATACTACCTGTATTGCACAATTAAAGGATGATATATTAAGGGATAAAGAGATAAACATATTTCACAAAAAAAAATTTTCACACATGATTTTCAGAAGAATTATGAAATTAATGTACAACAAATTCGATTAAGTGAGAATTTAGTAAATTTATTTACTAAATCCTTATTGATTACTACTCTTTACAAGATTGGTAAAAAGAATTGAAATATATTGACTTAAATGATTTTATTAGATTTATGCACTTCTATAAGATGAGAGATCCATAAGATAAGAGAAAATATGTTACGATGATTCTCATACATTAAAAAAGAAGTGCTTAATGCGAAGGAATTGACGGTATAAAGGAGGATCAAGAAAACCACCGAAGTATTAAACAACAATATGATTACTTTTATATTAATTTCTTAAATGATTTTTAATAGATCTAAATGGACAAAGAAGTCATATATCTGATACAAACCAAATTTAGACTAAAATTTGTTTACATACATTTTTTAGAAATGTCTATATCATGGTTTGGAAGGTATGATTTTCATGCTTATCGTTTTGCCATATCAAATGAGGTTTTTTTTTTTTGATACCATGGTTATGCCACCAACCAAGTATCCGAATATTCGCCTTGACTAATTTGGGTCGACCGCTTGTAGGACCCAATCGAGAGGACAGATCTCCCAACGCTAATTTTTTCATTTTTATAGAGGATCGAACTGTCAACCATGGTTAAGGGACGTCAGTTTCCGAACCAATTGAACCATCAGATATTGGTGTCAAATGATAAGTTGTACATGGGGCAAACCACCATGAGACTCTTAGGCTAATGGAGGTATATAGTAAAAAGATATTAAGATCTAACCCAACCGAGTGTGTTACAAATAGAGAGAGGAAGTCGAAATTTGTATGCAAATAGAGAAAGAGATTGAATTTTGGAATTAATGGAACTACATTAATCAACAGTAACAATAACATACTTTGAAGCCCCAATCCTTGCAAATTCCTCTTTTTGAGCAACCCTCCAAACAAGTTTGATTGCATTTGTAGTTGTCCAATTGATTGCGGATCACAATGAAAATGCAAAGTATCACAACATTTAACAGCATTTCCCATCTCAATACCTCCATTGTTCAAAAACATTAATATTTACATAAGTAGATAAAGATACATATAATATAATATATTAAAATTATTTTGTGAACAAGTTGACAAATTTGTGTGTGTGTGGGGGTGGGTGGGTGTGCAAGTGGGTGTGAGTGTATTGCATATATATAATTTCATTTTAGTACCAACCTACGGTGAAAACCAAGAAAACAATAAAGATAAAGGGATAAGAATGTTTATTTTGAAGCGTATCAATTTCATATACCTTTTTTATTAGATATAAGAAAAACTCAAAAATTAACAGTAAATTTAATTAAATATTACCATAAACTTATCTTAAATCTTAGGTATGAAAAAATTGATATAGAATTTAAGTATACAGAAAATTTTCACTTTCTTTCATGGGTTTTTGTGTTGTGATTAGATCATCTCTGTTGACAAATTTTTAGGTTAAATAAGCCAAAAATAAGCACAAAAGGTGAAGGGATTAATAATGCAAAACTATCTCACTAATTACTTGAATCATCCAGCGTAATGAGATCCATGTCCTTACCTTTACTCACACACAGATACCCTCAAATATCATTGAATATATATCACCAATGTCATTTGGGGTATACCACCAATGGTCACATTGATATGAGATTGTAATACTATGAACTTGGGTAAATATACCCTAATCGATTATATATCATGATGAAAGCAAATATCGCTTTTATGAGAATATTTTGGTATATGTTTTTGACTAAATTAATCTCTAGACTCTTCACAAAATGTGTAGTCTTAAGTCTAGCTTTCAATGTAATAAGAATCAGTTCAATCGAATATCAGAGTAGAGAAATAAACTCAAAATACCAATAGCTATCTGTTTAGTTTGAATTTTCTTAAATAAATCTAATATTTCCTAGATCGATACCAATAAATTTAATCAGTGAAATATCACAAAATAATATTTAAAACAGTTTTAATTCATAAATAAAAACTGAAATAATATAATTCAAATATATAAAATTATTGTTATCACACATATATAGATATAAATGGATTAGAATCATACCTCCAAAACATTTTCGATACCCCCACACGTACCGCCAAAATAAGATTCCTATGATAATTATTCAAATTTCTATAACAATTTCATCCTTTTTGATTCTTTATCACTCGTGTCCGATTAACCGGTAGTCATTCAATATATATCAAATTTCACTACTTATCAAGTCAATCCTAATGGTAGTAATCATATTTTATTAACATATTTTTATCATTGTTTTTATTATATCCTCTATTACTTTTCTTTTCAAATTCTCTCTGCCTTTGTTTTTCTCAAAACTTCTTTATCGTTGCGTGTATTAAGATTGACAATAGTGTTGAAATCCAATGGCCCTTTCATGATATTTCATCTCTTTCAAATTTAAAGGGTTTTTATTATAACATATTGAATTTGAATGAGATATTAAAAAATATAATATATCAAAATTAAATAAATTATTAAAAAATATTGTATATTATAATAAATCAATAATTATTTTGATTTTGAAAATATTTGACTTTTTTATTTTCATATTTATAATAATGGATTTTTTATATAAATCCAACTTATTGCATTACTTTATTGAAATAATGGATCATTAGGTTTTCATTTTCTTATATTGCTTCTCATCTTTTACATATCCAATATATTTTGACACATACATATGTATACATATTCAATGTTACAATACTAAATTTGTTATTCATATTTTTTATTATATATATATATATATATATTAAATTATGTGTATATTTTTAATTCTCAAATGTTCCCTACCTTTTATGGTTTCATCCCTTGCTGAATATATATATATATATATATATATATATATATATTTTTTCTGTGACTCATCCACTCAATATGCTCCCTTAATGTTGTTTATAAACCACCATCCCATAAGCATTGTGTTTTGAGTCGATCCATTATAATTCCTATCATAATGACACACATCATTTAAAAGAATAACTTCGCATTTTCGAAAGATTAGAATTTGAAAAAAAAAAAATTTAAATAAAGATTATAAGAAGAGTATTCCGAAAACATAAAAATAATATAACCCAACCATAATGAAAATAAGAATTTTTATGTTATAGTCTTTCTTTGATAATAATCATAATAATAAAACAAACCTTTTCAATAAAAAAAACGTTTGCCCTGTTTGGTACGTACTTGGTAGGAATCCCCCATACTTGGTGGGACTTCCCCGAGCCAGTGAGCAGATCAAGTGATGAAGAATGTCACCAATTAGCTCCTCGATTGAAAATTTAATACATGTTGCCCCTAAGTATAGGACAGAAAAACAAAATTGGAATACATTGCAAGAAGATTACAACTGGGGCAAGTTTGCTTGCCCAGCTTATACATGGACTACAAAGTAGATAACTTCAATGCTACATGCAACATAGAGAGAACATCACAGCATAAATATGAATTTTCAATGAGCTAGAAAAGTTACTCTCCTTCCCAACCCATTTGACGAGCACGTCTCTCCCACAATGAAGTCACTTTCCTCTCCTTGATAACTAGCTTTTCCGCTCGTTCTCTTGCTTCTTCACAGGTCTCTGTAGCGGCATTGCACTTCTCGGCCTCCTTCTGGTACAGGGAAGCTACCCGTCTTGCTTCACCAAAAGTGATGTTCATGTGGCCTATTTGCTCCTCAGAAACCATTTCCCGCAGCTTCAACTCCTCAGTCAAAAGGTCCACCAATTGCTTCTCCATCTCTTTTTGGAGATCAGGGTCATCCTTCCCACAATCTGATGTTTTTAGCCAACATAAAGTATTAGAGCTCGTACATTTGACTGAAGAAGTGTACTAGTAATCGACAGAGTAGACAAGCTAAAGAACAGTCTAGAACACACACAATGCTAGATAAGATCTAGAAATGAAAATACAAATATTAGTAAATAAGACATGATATTAGTGATTAATAGTGAGTTCATGACAACTTAAGCTTAGGCCAACCGTAATTTGATTGAGCTAGATAAAATCTTGTGAAGAAAGACCTGAATACAAAGAACAGAGATCACAGATGCCCGTGACTCCGAAGAAATAAGATCAACTTAGAATTTGTGTAATTTAAATTGGTGTAGATCAAAAGAAACAACGCAACCACTGCAAGACCCTCATGTAACAGGAGGAACCACCATATATAGTGCTTGATGTAATTACTGATACTAACAATGCTCCAAGACAACTAGGTTAAAATAAGATCAGTAAACTTCCAGAAGAAACTTGATGAAATAAATCCAAGAACCAAATTGAGAAACTAAGCCATCTATTCCACAGACTTATCAAGTAGTGCAGCCATTAAATGAGTTCACATAAATAACTAATTCCAACCAAGTCTAATAATAGAAATCCAAAAGAAGATGGAAAAAAATGTTATTGAAGAAAAATAAAAAGAAAGAAAGAAAGGAAACTGAAGATTATACCAAGTTTTGTTAAATATTGAATCCTTTAAATGGATAGAAAATTTTCAAATGGGAACTGAAAGCTTGGTTTCTGACTTCTTGTGGTTTCAGATAAGGAGATCCACTTTTTCCTTTTATTTTCTGCTCATGTTGTTGACCCATGCAGTAGATGATAGAGAGCGGGACCCAGGCTAAAAGTTTCTCTTCCAGGTAGTTTAACTGTTTCTCACCTTCAGTTTGCTGATAACAAATCGTCTTCCTCACAAAGAATAGAGATGGTATTCATAACATGGTTACTATTCTCAAGACATTTGTGAGTATCTCTTGGTTTATAATTAGCATGACCAAGAGTGAGCTTCTTGGCATAAATATGCAAAACGATGTTACTGATGAGTTGGCCTCCCTTGAGAATTGTGAGAAGAGGAAGTAGCAAATCACTTATTTAGTGGTGCCTTTGGGAGAAAAAGCCAGGGGCATTTTCTATCCTTATTAGGCATGTTACCTTGATTCATGTGTCTTTCTAGCATTCCCTCTTCGGTATGTCCTGGTTCATCATTCGTGTTCAGGTAGCAGAGAGAATTGACAGATTGATTAAAGATTTCCTTCCATCTAAAAGTAGCATGGAGAATAGAGATCATCTCGTGAGTTGGGGGAAATTCACAAAGTTGTATCTGAGGATGGCTTTGGTTTTGGTAAGTTGGTGTCTAAAATCATTACCCTGGTTGGAATATGGCCTTGGAGTTCCCCTTGGAACCTAATGCCTGATGGCATGATCTCATAAAAAGCAGCATCATCTCACTCAGAATAAGGGGGGTGCTAAACCGAGCTCCAGAGAGCTACACATTGTAGTCTAGAAATTCATTCCACAATGCTGTCACGCATTTGCTCCCCATTATCTTTTTAAGTAAGAGATAGTAGTAGAATTCAATTTTGGAAGGATCCTTGGATTGGGTATTCTCCTCTCTCTATCGCTTTCCTCAACTCTATCAGCTTTCCACATTTCATTATAACCCTAGCGAAGATTCCTACTTTTTTATGATAATTCTTTTTCTCCTTTTTTTTCATCCGAATTTTTAATGAAGGAAACATATTAGACTTTTCTTCTGTTGTAACCTTATTACAAGGGATGAATCCTTCTATAGGAATCCCTCATGGTAGAGTTAGTAACCATGATAATTCAAGTGTCTTTTCACGTCAATCATTTTTCAACCATACTCTAGGTCTTCTGAATTTTCAAGCTAATGAAATTCATTTGGAAGATGAAAGTTCACTCAGGTTAAGGCTGCTATCTTGTATATTTACACAATACAATTAAGACAAATGATTTGTAGCAAAGAAGAAGACCTTTCAAACGTCTTTCATCTCACACATGGTATGTGCTACAATAATTGAGAAACTAGAGATCACTTACATTGCACTGGACATATATAATCATTTGTTAGCAATTTACAATGATCAATAGGTTTGTCCCAAAGCAAATTTGCTTACCAAAAAGTTAAAAGGTTTTTAATACAAAAAAGAGGTGTCCTTGTTGAAAACTGCTCTAACAGCTTTACCTTTGTGAATTTGGATGGAGAGAAATACAAAGACTTTTTGACATCAGCCTTTAGATCTCTCCTTATTATGGGACAGGATCATTTTGTAAGCTTCTCTTTGGGTTCACATGTCACCCATCTTTAAAGACATTAGCTCAGGGGACTCGATGCATTGGAAAGCAATTCTCAGGTATTGTATGTTCTTATTTTTATAGTCTTAAAGGATTTCTTATCCTTCTTGCTCTTCTTTGTAATATTCTTTTCACTTACGATCTTTTCCGTTGCTATAAAAAAAAAAATATTATAAGAAACACACAAACAAAGAGCTGCCTAAGATAAAGCATCGATTAGGATTAGAGTGTGATCCCTTTGGAGTTCACAGAGAAAGAATGACCTATTGGGGTTCACCAAGGGGAAAAGGGCTGCCAAGGTGCATACCAAAGGAGAGTACGTGTGGCCGAATAGAAATTCACCAAAAGGGTGATTTCAAAGGTTTCCGCATCACAAGGATGAGAGTTAACCATTGATAACTTCCTGCAAGGTTAGATGTTATGAAGGAGTGCAGATGTGTGGTTTTGCTAGAGTAACCATGGGGTATTGGTTAGTGGGTTTAGTAGAGATACAAGAAAGGGTATAAGTGGGTTAAGGGCGTTGGTTATGCTGAGAGATTGAAAGAAAGATTTGATTGTAACAATATAAATAAACGATAGTAGATGATCTTTGATGTAGTTATGTTGGCCAATTTATGAAAATACTATATTCTATTTTGGTTTAATTTTCACCATGCATGCATATTATTTATGGTGGGTCAAAATTCCTAACCAAGCTATTGGTAAAAATTGGAACTTGGAGTTTCCTTTTATCAGCCTTCAACATACAAAAGTGGCATTTGTTGTCTCAATTCTCAAAATAAGAGAGGTGTCTACAAATATAGGTGTCTACAAATTAGTCTTTATTGACGAAACCAGCTTTCTTAGGTGTCTACAAATTAGTCTTTACTAACTAAACCAGTTTTTTGACATTGTCAAAATGCATGTCCATATAAATGTCAAAATTTCCTGGTGCATCATAATTCAGAAGAAAGGATTCTGCGAACACCTATGAGAATGGCTGAAAATAATGTCTTCTAGCCCATGGTTTCTGAATCATTAGTACCACCAAGGAAAACCTGTTTCTCCCCTAGAACCAAGAATCTACAGCATGTTTCAATGAAAGAATTTGCTTTAGTTTCATTACCCAAAACAATGTTTCCCTGTAGCTCGTTTCAACCTTGGACAACCATGATCACTCCAGTCTTGCTAAGAAAAAACATGAACCTATCAGGTACCTGATGGAAATATATAAGCAGTAATTTAGATATGTTTAGGATCATGAATTCAGGTGTCTGTATGTAAAATCTTCAAATTTCTTGAACATTTTTCCGTGACATTGTCCTTAAACAGACTTAGCTCTGTTGATCATGGTTATGGTTATGGCATTCTAACTCCAAAAGCAACTTAATTAAGCCTTACGACTCAAACAGTTGGAAAGCACCTCAAAACTTATCAGGAATTAATTTCCAGTAGATATTCTCCCCGGGGGGGGGGGGGGGGGGGGTAGGAAGTCCAGAGAAATTCAGCGGAGAAAATCATCCCCCTATTAGCAAAATGAGTCCTTCATTCAACCACAAATTTTCCACCGCACTTTACTCCATACCTATTTACCGACCATTCTTTTGACTGTGGATGTCTCCACTTTATTTTCTGCAAATCAGACTCCTTGCAACCTTAGAAAGTAGTCGAAAGTGGCAAACCACAAGGGAAGAATTTGAACCCTTACCTACTTTTTAAAACTTGATATGTATTTGTCTCTTGTAGAAAAAAATTACACCTTGACAAGTATGATATAAAAGATCACGGATCCACATTATAGCAGGCCTGATAAGGAAGAAAGTTTTCCTTCAAAAGTGCAAAATAGTAAGATTATAAAAATTTTTTAAGGATGGTATTTATGAGGACAAGATAAATCCTAATAGGAGAAATCAATTATGTTTATTGATCATCAAGGGCTTTCTCTTGCATCAGCTACCCATGCCACCAAGCCTTATGTACCACAATGTGCAAAATTTATAGTGCATTTGTACTCTTGTGGACTCATAACCATTTTCTACCATCCAGGAGATCTCAAAGAAAAAGAAACAACTTCAGCATGTCCTACACCAAGTTCCGCTTGGATAGACTTCTGGTGTTAAACCAGCTTCGTCAATTGAAACTTTTTAGTTGAAATATAACACAATTTTCTTTTCATCACGTAAATTGAGAGAGGATGGGAGATCATAATACTTGTTCTTTTGCAATGTCAATACGTTAATTCTCCCCTTTCTGTGAAGCATGGGCTTACAGTGGCTCAAGGCATCTAGACTTTTTATGTTGCGTACACTACTTTCCTTGTTTTGGTTGTTCTACTAACGTTTAAGAGCTATTAAGGATTAAGAGGACATACAAAAAATTTCAGCCAAACTTGGTTGAACAAGCTGGCACTTGAACCTAGAATTCTTTCTTATATAAGCTTTTTAATATGAACAAATAATTCAGAAAAATTAGAAAAAAAATACTTTATTTAGAATTTCTTATCTGCGTTCTTTTCTTGTTGTATTATTTTTTTTTGGGGGGACAAAAAAACGATGATTATAGGCATATTTTTGAATCAAGGTTTCAGTAATACGTCTGAAAAAATAGCAGCTCCACTTGCACAAGCAATAACAAAATGTAACTTGCTCAAAGAGGAAACAAATCAGGATAATACTAATTCAAAAGTCTCAATAACAATTAATGCATATGTATATATATGAAGAAAAATAAAATAATAGAACAGCATATCTGGTGATGACTTCTAACCTGAGACTGAAAGATTGATGAGACCTGTACAAATCAAGAAAAAGAAACAAAAATTGTTACATGAACTGAGTTGCAGGGTTTAGCCAAAGTACAATAATTGTAACATTTCACCCATTCTCAACAGCATGAGCAGCATATGTGATGGAATGGCAAGTAAATAAACTAAAGGAAGAAATAAATTAACACATCAGTTTAACCACATACAGTGTTAGTATCCAGTTTCATGTGATGTGAGAGAGAGAACAAGAGGGAAAAAAGATGATGAGGAAAATGTGCTCAAAGTTGAATACCCAAGCACCTATATCTAGTTCAAAGGCTTAGAATAATTGTGGAATTAAAAGCACTTAAAACAAAATGTGCCTAGATTATCACCACATAGACTCTCAATAGCAGTTAAACATACTTTACTTTTGTTACTATTACAGGGGAAGGCATAATAATCTTGTAAAAATTAAGAACTACATGCACCAACTCATTCAGTTTAAGTAGAACAACAAGACAATCCAAAGAACAATTTGGGTTTAAAAGATTCACTGTTTTTTTTTTTTTTTTGGCATATAAATGTATGCTGATGATTAAATAAAAATCAGACAACAAAATGTAATACCATGAAAGACCTATTCCATCCGACTTTCAATGAATCTAAGCAGTACACTTGCTCCACAGAATGAATACTACCCTCTGATCACCTATTTTACTCCATTTTTTCTTAATGGACCACCACAAAACATGTCCAACATAGGTTCTTGGAGGCCTAAACACAGAGCAAAAATGAGGCTATAAGAGACGGTAGCTCATTGCCAAGAGCATCCCTTCAAACAATAGAAGAAGGTAGCTCTGGCTCCGGGGATTGACGTGAGGGGTAGGGATGAATACCACTCATTCGACTCAAGGATAGCACATTATCATGAACTCCTATATGTTCTTGTTATTCTAAATAAGTACTTCACAATTAGCATAAATAGCTACGAAAGGATTCAGCAAAATCATTTCACTGATAGGATGGGAGCATTACATTACTATAAACTGATATATCACTTAACCCAAATAAGAAATTTCTAAAATCGGCACAACTAACAAAGAAAAGATTAAGAGGAGAAAATAGCCAATACGCTTCTACCTTGAGAAAACTTTCATCCAACACATGCATACGTTAATTTTAAGAACATAGGGGGGGAGGAAAAAATCTTTGCACAGTTACAAGGACAAATATCGAAAACCTATTAATAAAAATTGGGAAAAATTAATTCCCCAACTGATCTGATCTTAGTTTCCCAAAAATAAAAGTAAAATCTTTATCAAAGAGGTGATATCACTAACATGATAGATAGATACTGAATAGAAAGCAGACAACAGTCGGTGAACCCAACAAATGAACTTGAAAGAAAAAAAATGGAAACCCAAAATTAGTAATCACATGAAGTGAAGAAAATGACAAGAAAATGGAAAGTGTATGGAATTGGGATGGGAGACGAACCAGCAGCAAAGTTGCGAAGAGAGAGAGGAGGAGGGCAATCGCATTTGCAAGGTGGGCAAGAAGAATTTGGTTGACTCAACCGAATGCCCTTGTTAAACTTCCAATACAGGGCAGGTCCACACACGCATAGAGCTGAAACTATTGCAAATCCAACCAAACAACACCTTAACCAAGCTCCTGAACGACGCCCACCCGACATCTCTCTCTCTCTCTCTCTCTCCCCACTGACAAAACAGATCTACCAGTGTAATGATTACCAGTTTCGTTTGATCAGTAATGTGTTCACATTACATTACCCACAACCCACCACATGGCAACTGATTCCATCTTTCCTCAAAACGCACATCTCCATGCCGGATCCGTCGGTGTGCCCTTTACGCTATCCTTTTTTAATTCAGCCGCAACATATTTGTAAATTAAATGTTCGAAATATTAAATATTATATGGTTGGGTTAATACTAATTTATCTGAATTAAGAACCTTTGAATTATTTGTACCGGTGCCTAATTGTATTACCGTGTGTATGGTGGATAACACGACGTGGAATAATAAATAAGTTAGAATTTTCCCAATAATATGTTTTATAATTTAAACGGTTGCTATTCTCACGGAACTAACATTTATCCATTACTAGGATCTAAGAAAAAAAGGAATGAAATCTTTTAATCTTAAAAAAAAAAAATATTCAAATTTAATTTGGATAAATAATATAATAAAATAAAAATAAATATTATATGGACCACTTTAAAGCAGCTTTCTTACATTCTCCCAATCAGTTCATAAAGACACTCTAATAATCTCACGTCTGTTTGGTTCTCAAAATCGGATTTCAATTTGGAATCATACAATTTGAATTTGAAATAGTCCGAATCATTCCAATATATCTGTTTGGTTGAATACACTAGAATATATATCATTATCGTACTTGATATTTGGTTGGTTAATTTTTTCATAATAAAAATCAACAAATTTTTAGTTTATCCCTAATTCAATGTACAATAAAGACAAAGGACAACTTACAACAAATATGTTTTGAGATATTATATATAACTAAATCTCTTCAATAAAGCAACAATCATGGAAATTGGTGTCATTAACGTTAAAAGATAAGAAAATTATTTTAAAATAAAGAAAGAACATGAAATAGGAAAATTAGTTCAAAAGCCACAAAAGGATTTTATTACCCGTTAAGGTATCTCGTAAGATAAGATAATATCCCGTAAAAGTTTGGCTAGTTACAATTTTGACAATCAAAATAAATTCTCACAAAATCCAAATTATCCATAATTACCCTCCACAAAATCCACAATCCCTTCTACCACAACCATAAAAACATTCCCATAAAATCTAACATAATATATATATTTCATTGATCAACCATTTTTCTAAACCAATAAATAGCATAATGTTTTAAAAAATAGCCGAAGGATGGATAAAACTAAGGACATATTTCCTTCTCACCTCAATAAAGTAGCCAAAGATCATAATGAGTTTGGAAGGTTCAGCTCCTATAACGTCGCCTAATTTTAACACTTCTTCACTAAGTAGTCTAAGTTTCATCATCAACCAACACATTGCGCCTTTCTGAGGCCATCTCATGTTTATGGTCATTTGCTATAGCAATTGCCATTGTTGTTAAGTTAGATCAAATTCCCTCCATAAATGATGTAAATTGTCCTTTAAGTTGCTGAAATTGGGCATCAAGATTGTGGGAGTTGCTGCTGACTTCATTTTCTTTATGCATTACAAGTTAGAGGTGATACTTTCTTTTGCTTCACAGAATTTCTAATACTTGCTAAAGCAACATGTGTTCCTTGTGCCATTGAATTTACTTGTTCATTCTTATCATCAGTACTTAGTTTACATCAGCAATAACATTTTCCTCTTCTTTCTCCATGTTATGGATGCATCTACATAGCTTTTAGCAACAACTCTAGTTGCTCTATCTTTTCCATACATTATTTTAAGATCAGCCAAATATAAAAATCTGACATCCCAAAGGCCTTTTGCTTCTTTGCGCAACTTAAGAATGAAAATGAATTGAAAAAAGATGTGAGAGGCTACCCCCTTGGGCGGGTACCTTCACTCAAGGTATTGTCTCTGTAGGCCGGCCATCAATTGGTGAAAGGCGACCTCCTGAGAGGGGTGTAAAGGAATAGGTTGCGGGTTCGACACCAAGGCTCTACAGGGATGCGAATGGTCTAATGACCGGCCTACAAAAACAATACTTTGAGTGAAGGTACCCGCCCAAGGGGAGTAGCCTCTCACAAAAGATGTCAATTCCATATCAAAAACATAAAAAAGTAAGTTTCAACAATATTATAAAGTTTGTAAATAAAAAAAAAAAAAACTTTCTTTTCTTGCATTAATTCTCATACTACTATCTCTCACAAGCAAGTTTTTGTCAATATCATTCCAATTGCAACCACTTTCTTTGCACATCTTAGTTATTACATTAAATCAGTTTTCAACTATTTTACCTTTAATTCTAAATGTGGATAAACTTCCTTTGCAAATGTAGGAAGCTTGTGGATATTATTTTGAACAACTCATTCATGTAGTTTTTTTTAATTCTCCATTTGTTTTTCACAAAGAAGCACGAGCTAACTCTTGCAAAGTTTTAATAAACAATTTTACCTCCAAATTAGTTCAGAAACATTTCTTTTTTCCTTGCTCAAGTGCATTTTCATCATTCTCTGTCCTATCATTGAAATGTTATTTGCGATAAAAATGAGACCCACATAGCAAATTAATAATAATAAGATAATACAAAAATATATTCACACAACAAATAATTACAACATAAATTTAAAAGATCAAAAGCATTCTAATTAGTCATACATTAAAAATTTAGAAACTACTCCACCTAGGAAATACATCAAATAGTTTAAATTAGAAGCACAACTTCATTTTTTCTAAAAAAATTATAATTCAAACTCAAGTAGTAGCTCCCACTGTCCAAACATTGAACATTTCTTCAGCAGAATTGTTTTGAAAATGGGCCCATTCATCACTTGGTGCAATATTTGTTGTTTACGTGAAGAAATGTATTCTATTAACGTAGAGGGAGTGAATATGTTGATCGGCAATTTTTAAATTTTTCTGGTAGTTTAGAGATTAGAAGGTTTAGGAGATAGACAGAGAGTATAATCGATACAACTGTTTTTAGTGGTCTTACCCTCTTTGATATATGTCTACTTCTAGACTACATGTAAATTTTCAATTCATTATTTTAACCCAAGATAGTACAGCCAACTTGGTTGAACATATGCTAATTAAACCTCACAAGTGTTTTACTTGAACATTCACCACTAATTAAACCTTACAAGTGTTTCAGTCGACTTATATTTGAATTTTCCATTGTTCTATACCTATTTGAATTGACTATTTCTTCGTCATGAGTTGACTACCTTTTGACTCGGTGTAGAAATTTTGTGCTTAATTCTCCCTTATGTCGACATACTCATTTCCTTATGTCGATATAAACCTTTCTATGTTTAGCCCTTACTCTTCAATCCCTTTTACAAGTCAACTTGTGTTTCTCATTGGGTCAACTTGTTCCTAATTCTGTTTAAACTTTTGACCTATGGAGCATAGTTATGTTGACTTATGTTCTTTCTTATGTCGACATAAGTTTGAGAGACTTAGTCATTTTTGCTCCTTATCTTGTGTGAGTCAACTTGGATTTCTTGATGAGTCAACTTCTACCTCTCCTGCTTAAGTGTATATGCATTGTGAAATATGCATGTCGGTCCACTAGGTATGTTGTGTTGGCTTAGTGCATATTGGCTTAGGTTATATGACATTTGGCTTGGTGTAACAAGGTTTGCTCCTACATGAAATCTAGTGGTGTGTTTCGACTTGTCCTAGTGTCTATGAGCCATTTTACATCTTGGACATGTTATGTCAACATAGCATTCTTCTTGTTACGACATTTGCTTATACTTACTTAGAATTTCTTAATTCTTGAATATGCGAGTCGACTTGGGTTATAGGGCAAGTCGACTTATGCCTATGCCTTATGACATGTTGTATTAACACAGTATGTTTGGTGTGTCAACTTGGCCTTCTATGCCATAGACTCTATGCCCTGTGTCATGGTCTGTGTCATGTCTGTGCCATAGCTTGTGTATCATGGCATGTTGTAGCTCGTGTCATGCCAGTGCCGTGGCATGTGTTATGGCTCATGAATTTTTTAAATCCTTACGGTGTAAGTTGACCAGGGATAACATGTGAGTCTACTTGGCATAGTGCATGACTTAGATTCTAAGGTCTAACCTATGTCTTGACACATGCTATGGCTCAGACGTGTGAGTCTACTTGGCCTTGTACCCTATGGTCTAGCATATCTATGGACTTATTTTTCACAAAACTTTCTAAGTGCTCATTTGACAAAGCCTTTTTTTTTCAACTTCTTTTCTTTTTATAAAGAGAAATCACGTTAAAAAAAAATTTTCCTCAAAAATAACTTTTTTATAAAGAAAAATAGAAAAAATAACTTTAAAAGAGAAGTTCTTGAGAGCAGACTTTTTTTTGTCTCTTTTTTTTTATATGCAAGTTTTCCTAAAACCATTTTTTTTATTCAATTTGTATCTGATATGAAATTTTAAATATGTTCATGCCATAAATATAACATAATCTTGGGATTCTATTTGAAATTTGAAATTCCAAATATTTCAAATATATCATTTGCAAAAACCATCTCTCATCTTTCGTCTCTTCCTATTTGGGTATTCTTTCTCTATCTTTGTGTCTCATTTGATTATCCCATGCTTGTAAACGTGTGACCTAATCTTGGGATTCTATTTTTGTTCGTCAATGAATTTTAGAGTTGGTGTTTATAAATGTTTTGATTTAATAGTTAAAAAAATAATTAATTAATTTCAATATTAATTATTAGTATTTATTCCTTGTAGTTTAAAAATGTAAATATATATGGTGAGGAGAAAAAAAATTTATATTTTATATGTATACCCTTTATGATAATTTCACTAAAAGTGGAGTTTAAAAAAATATATTTTTTCAAATAATTTATTTATAAAAAGGAGCATAAAAATAATTTTTAAAAGTAAAATTGTCAAACAATTTTTAATTTTATTTCAAAAAAAATTAAATTTTACTTTTCTTTAAAATGGAAAAATAAGAAGAAAAAAGTTTTGCCAAACATGCTAAAGTGTTGAAAGTGCTAGTCAACTTATGATCTATAATAGGTTTACTTAACTTGCATATAGTGTGTCATATTTTTCATTTTGAAAATCAATATTTTAAATTTTTCGACCGTTGGGATTTTAAATAGTGGCTTCCACTATTCTATTGAGTGAGTGAGTTGACTTAAGATTTTAGGCATGTCAACTTGTGCTCTCAGCTTAACTAGTTATTTTGCCCCAAAGGTTAAGTGAGTCAACTTACTATCTTGGGTAAGTTGACTTGAGTTACCTTTTGTCTAAATTCAGTTAGTCTATGGTTTATAGTGAGTTGATTGATATTCCTTCAAAAATCGACTAACATAACATCCTGTCCAAACTTAAGGGCATTTGTAAACTTAGTGAGTCGACTCGTGCATGAGTGTACTTTAGGGTGAGTCAACTACTCTGGGGTTAGTCAACTACTCTAGGTTTGAGTTTTATTTATGTGTCATTAATCATTCTTAAAGTCATCCTAATCTTATCCAAACTAATTTTTCATTAATTTAATTTATTATACCCATCATATGCTCACAATTGCTCATCATTTGCTTATCATCAAAACTCATTTTGCCGATAATCTCCTCTTTTTTGATAATAATAAAACCATGCCTAATGAAAGATTTGTATAAATGTTCTAAGTGTTTCTAAGTGTATAAGTACTCCCCAGTAATGTATACTTCTATGCTCCCCTTTAGTCCATGCACTCTTTTCTACTATAATACCAATTATTTTTTAAGATACCAATTATTCTTCAATTACTCTTTTTCTTAGTTACTCTTGTTCTTCCCCTAATTGTAATCTCCTAATTTATCTCCCAACTTCTCTCCCAATTTCTTCCCTTTTTTGTTATCCAAAAAAGGGGTGGTGTCATTGGCATAAGTGTAGTCCTAGGTGCATACACTGTAATTGGCATGGTTAATCATAAGCTCAAGACATTTACACATATAAGTAAGTAAGCATGTTTCAAAGCATATTAAGAGTAAATGGAATCAGTACAAGTAAATAAGAAAGCATGTTTCAAGCCATGTTCAGTATAAGTAAATAAACCCAAAAAAAAAATACTCAAAAGAGTAAAGTACATAATGTCAAGAAAAGAAAAAACAAGCATATTATACATGTAGGATCTCTGAACTAACTCACTTAGGAGGATCCCTAGAACTAAGCCATGCGTCTACCCTTCCCTTTACATGATCAATCATTCCCTCTGCACGATCAATCTATTCCTACATTCTCTGAAGATGCTCCAAGATCATCTACATGGACACTGGTGGTGTTGAGGAAGTAGGCTTAGCTGAAGGAGTAGGCTCTCATGTATGTGCTTGATGGATGGCTCGGTTGCCCTATGGCTTGATTCACCTTCTTCTTCACCCTTTTCTTCTCTTTCTCCTCTCTTTCTTCACACACAAAGTTATCTTCATACCATTTTGCTTTGCTGAGGGTGGAAACTCCTATACAATGCTTGGGATTCAACTCAGTCCCTATCTCCATGCTGGCCTCTATGTTGTACAATGCAATAGGCCCTCATTGAGGTGAGGGTAAGGAAGGTTTCCAAAGTTAGATCTTTCAATAGCCATCATGTGAAATGAGATCAAAAAGTGAAGTCCCGGGTTCTTCTTCTCTATTATGCAAGCCATAATTCAAAAATCTTCACGTGTAAGGGTCGTATGGCTTCCTGCCCTAGGTTTGAGGACATAGGTCACTATGAGAAGCAGCAATCTCTCATGTAGGTCAATAGTTGCAGCCTTAGTGTTTGCCATTTCTAACCTTGGGTTTTTAAAAACGACCCTGCTATTTTCTATCAATTTCGTCCTCATGTATTTCTCATCCTCTTCCTTTGGCACCCAATTTTGGCCTTTCAGCCTACATATAATCCTAGGTGTCACTACAATTTCAGAGCCACCTATAAAGCTCATGAAAATGCACTTAAGATTGTCTTTGCCAACTTTTATCTCTATTTTTGAGGTATTTGCATGCCTTCCCTTCACATCACCAATGCTATTATAGAATAATCTCACAACTCTATCATATGACATTGGGTTTAGATTAATGAGACTAGTAGGAATTACGTTTCAAATATGTTCTTCATATGAAAATCCTATGTTGTGCAAAAATCCCTAATCTATCATCTTATCATGAGTAATAACACGAGAAGAAAAGTTTTGGTCGAAGGGCTTACTTTTCTCGTGAGATGAGAAGCCAATGGTATAAATGAGCGATGGATTCTTGCTTCTTGGCATGATCAACGGTTGGAATAGGGTTATGTTTTTGTTTTTGGAGGAGGTTTGGTTGCTGGAGTCCACCCTTGAGAGAGAGAGAGTCAGCTAGGGTTTATGAGAGGTTTAGTCTACTTATTCTAGGGTTTTCTACTTATACTCTCGCAACTCCGGTTATCGCAAGTCTACTCACTCCCTTTGTAAGTTGACTCATGATCCTGCTACTTAAATTTTACAATTCTTAGAATTACAGCAAGTCGACTCCCTATTTAGAGCAAATCAACTCATGGTGTTATAGGGAGTCGCATATGCCCAAGGTATTAAGGTTGTGTCGACAAAAGGAACTTAGTGTGTTGACACAAAGTATCACAAGAGCATTCTAAGCCTAAGTATTTTTGTGCAAGTCGATTGCCTAAGTAGTCAAGTCGACTAATGTTGCCTACTGCCTAAAATCTAAGTTCTCTGATCCATCTTTTGTTGACTTATGACAATTCATATGTTGACTAATGGTATCAAAATGAGATCCAAAACATTGAGTAAGTTGACTCATACATTCAAGTAAGTTGATTTCCTTGTCTCAAAATTCCAACATTTCTGTCATCTGCTCGAATGCAAGTCAACTCTCATTGTAAGCAAGTCAACTTGTCATTCTCAGATTTTGAAATTAATGTATAGATAAACAAAAAATCATTATATACACACATCAAATCAATCAAACACTCATTACTCTTCAAAATTCATCATCCCTAGTTCTCTCCTTAAGTTATAGTACCTATTTTTATCTAGAGATTTTGTAAAAATGTCCATGATTTATTTGTCCGTTTCAATATGTTCAAGAATGGTATCATTCTTCAATACATGATCTTTGATGAAGTGATATCTCACCTTAATATATTTGATTCTTGAGTGATGAACAAGATTTTTAATTAGATTAATGCACTAGTGTTGTCACACAAATGGGGATACATTCTAAATTTAATCCATAGTCCTTCATCTGATACTTAATTCATAAGATTTGAGCACAACATTGATCAACTGCAACATACTTAGCTTCTGTAGTTGATGTGGCAACACTAATTTGTTTCTCAAACAACCAAGATATTAACATACTCCGAAAGTATTGACAATGCTACTTGTACTCTTTCTATTTACCTTACACCCATTTAAATCTGCACCAGAATATCCATACAACTAGAAAGATAAATTATTATCATATCGTAGACCTAAGTTGCACGTCTCCTTAAGATATCTAAGGATTCTTTTCACTGCAGACAAGTGTGACTCTTTAGGATTAGATTGAAAACTAGCAAACAAGCATAGGATATCAAGTCTTAAGGTTGTTAAATACAATAAAGATCCAATCATACTTCCATATAACTTAGAGCATGTAGCCTTTCCATTTTTATCCATATCTAACTTTGTAACACTGACACTCGGTGCCCGAATAGTATATTAGTTTTGAAATATATATTCTTTGTTCTTTTTTTTAAAAAAAAAAAAAAGAAAGAAAGAGAGAGGAAGGAGGAAACGCTGTGTTTCTGCCCGAAATGCGGCACTCCCCCTTGATAGATTAGGGCTAAAAGCCCTAATCTGTCTCTCTCTCTCCCTCTCTCTCTCTTTCTCTTTCTCTTTCCCCGACCCTTCACCTTCCGTGGCCGCCTTCTTCCTTCGTCGCGATCACTGCTCGCCCAGCCACCTCTCACCACCGCGAGCAACCACCACCATCTTCTCTCTCTCTCTACCTCACTCATGGCCTCCCTCTTAGTTCCACTCTCTCTCGCGATCTCCCTCTCGGTCTCCTCCGCTGCGCGCTTCTGTCGCATGCCACCATCGCGAGTGCACCAGCGCGTGACAACGCTAGAGTGCGCGAGAGCGCAGAGCATTGCACGCTCTCCAGAGCACGAACGTACACTGCACGCTCTCTCGAGTGCGAGCACGCACTGCGCGACCCTCTCTGCACGAGCGCTAGCACGCCCCTGCGCACCTCTGCACGAGCTAGCGTGCCCTTGCACGAGCTCCAGCGCTCCCCTGCACGCCATTGCACGAGTGCCAACGTGCCCCTCCACGAGGGGTTTTTTAATCCTCAAAAAGGGCATTATTAAACCCCTAAAAGAAGCCCAAAATAGGCTCTAAAAATGACAAAACGGCTAGTTCTTTTGAACTAGCTGTTGCACTGTATAACTGCCATAAAAATGGCTGTTATACAGTGATTTTGGGGATAGAAATCTGTCCCCCAATGTCCCCCAACGGCGCCTTGAGACTTTGGGGTCTTTTTCTCTCTCTTTCACAAGTAATAATCTCTATAAATAGGAGCTTGTATGGGATGTTCTATCTATGAAAAAACAATACTCTCATTGTACACTCTTTCTTCAAATAAAGTTCTTTAAGTTTTCATTCAATCCTAGTTGCTTGATAGCTTGAAATCTCAACACTTCCCACCAGCAGTGGGGAGTACAGTATACAGTGATGCTAGCCGACAGGGGTTGGGTTGTGTTTTGATGCAAAATGGTCGGGTGATCGCCTACGCCTCTAGACACTTGAAGAAACATGAGATGAATTATCCGACACACGATCTGGAGCTTGCGGCCATAGTCTTTGCATTGAAGATATGACGCCATTACTTGTACAGGGTGACTTGTCGGGTGTATACTGATCATAAATGTCTGAAGTATTTATTCACCCAGCGAGAACTTAACCTGAGACAGAGGAGATGTTGGAACTCCTTAAAAATTATGATCTTGTTAATGATTATCATACGGGCAAAGCTAATGTGGTTGCTAATGCCTTGAGCCAGAAATCAGCTTTATCGTCTGAGGAGAACAATATGACATACCTCACTTGTTTGATGGGACTCTGGGATTTGGGAGTCAGATTGGCTAGTGATGATCAGGGTACTCTGCTAGCTAGGTTTGAGGTCAGGCTGACACTGTTGGACCGTATTAGGGAGCTGCAGGACACTGATATCCAGCTCCAGACTCTTACTGAGAGAGCCCGCAGAGGTGATATAGATGATTTCAGAGTCCGTAGAGATAGACTTCTGATTTATCAAGATAGAGTGGCTATACCCGCCGATGAGGATCTCTGCAGGTCCATATTAGAGGAAGCACACTCCTTGGCCTATGCCTTGCACTTGGGTAGTACAAAGATGTATTTGGGACAGCTATTGGTGGCCAAGTATGAAAAAGGACATTGCGGAGTTTGTAGCTAGATATTTAGTCTTTCAGCAGGTAAAAGCTGAGCATCAAAGGCCAGCAAGTTTACTACAGTCTCTTCCAATTCCCATATGGAAGTGGGAACATGTGACTATGGACTTTATTATGGGATTGCTATGGACTCAGGCCAGATATGATGCCATTTGGGTGGTAGTCGATCGACTCACCAAATCCGCCCATTTCATCCCATTATGCAGCGACTCTCTACTAGAGACATGGGCATGTCTGCATATTGACAAAATAGTCAGACTGCATGGGGTTCCTGTGTCCATAGTCTTGGATAGAGATCCGAGGTTCACTTCTTGATTTTAGCCCAAGCTGCAGGAAGCTTTGGATACACGGCTCAGTTTTAGCACAGCATATCACCCACAGACAAATGGTCAGTTATAGAGGACCATTCAGACACTCGAGGATTTGCTTCGGGCTTGTGTTATGGATTTTTGGGATAATTGAGACAAGCATTTACCGCTAATGGAGTTTGCATATAACAATAGTTATTAGGCCAGCATCAGCATGCCACCCTATGAGGCACTTTACAGCAGAAAGTGTCGCACCCCGTTGTGTTGGGATGAGGTAGGCAAAAGATGCCTTACTAGTGTTGAGTTAGTCGAGGAGACTAAAGAAAAGGTCAGGGTGATCCGCGACCGATTAAAAGTCACCAAAAATAGACAGAAGACATATGCGGATCGGAGATGCCGACCTTTAGAATTTGAGGTGGGCGAGTTATCTCAATAGAGTTGGGAGCGTGGCATACAGACTAGAGCTACCAGACGAGTTATCTCGAATCCATGATGTCTTTTATGTATCAGTGTTGAGGAAGTACATCTCAGATCCTTCACATATTTTGGAGCCTCCGCCAGTAGAGGTATAAGAGGACTTGAGTTTACCTATTCAGCAGGTAGCCATACTTGACCAGCAGATTTGGCAACTACGGAACAAGGAGGTATCTCTTGTCCGAGTGCTATGGCGCAGTGATCAGGTCGAGGAAGAGACCTGGGAGCCCGAAGAAACTATGAGGAGACAATACCCCCAGTTGTTTGCTATTTAGTTTTCTTTAATTTCGAGAACGAAACTTGTTTTTAGAGGGTTAGAAAATGTAACACTGACACTCGGTACCCAAATAGTATATTGGTTTTGAAATATATATTCTTTGTTCTTTTTTAAAAAAAAAAAGAGAGAAGAGAGAGAGGAAGGAGGAAAGCCGCGTTTCGGCCCGAAACGCAGCACTCCCCCTGTCAGATTAGGGCTAAAAGCCCTAATCTATCTCTCTCTCTCCCTCTCTCTCTCTCTCTTTCTCTTTCTCTCTCCCCGACTCTTCACCTTTCGCAGCCGCCTTCTTCCTCCGCTGCGATCGCTGCTCGCCCCGCCACCTCTCTCTACTGCGAGCAACCACCACCATCTTCTCTCTCTCTCTCTACCTCACTCATGGCCTCCCTCTCACTTCCACTCTCTCCCATGATCTCCCTCTCAGTCTCCTCCCCCGCGTGCTTCTGTCGCGCGCCACCACCACGAGCGCACTAGTGCGCGACGGCGCTAGAGTACGTGACAGCGCAGAGCACTGCGCGCTCTCCCGAGCCCAAGCGTACACTGCGCTCTCTCCCGAGCACGAGCGCGCACTGTGCGACCTCTGCGCGAGCGTGCCCCTACGCGCCTCTGCACGAGCCAGCGTGCCCCTGCACGAGCGCAGGCGAACCTTAGCACGAGCGCGAGCGCGCCCCAGCACGACCGCGAGCACGCCCAGCACGAGCCGAGTGCACTCCAGTGCGACCCACTGGCGAGCGCGCGTGCCTCACAGCGCGTCATCCCGTGCTCCCCGGCCCACGAGTGCACAGCCCGCATGCCCCAGCCTGCGAGGGCACAGCCCGCGCACCCCGGTCAGCGAGCCCACTACGGCATGTTGACCCACGAGCCCACTACGGCATGCTGACCCGCGAGCCCACTATGGCCTACTGAACCGCGAGCCCACCAACGGGCCAGCCCGCCAGCCCAACGGCCTATTAGCCCGCAACTGGTTTTCTCCTTTGAGAGCCATCTGCCATCCTCGCAGAAATCCTTCACTGCAAGTAACGACTGTGTTAGATATGATTTTATGTTAGAAATTGATTTAGTCGCTAACGTGATTTCAAAATTGAAAATATTATAGGTTTTAAATTAATCTAACGGGTGAACGAAAGCAAATCTGCAACCCGAGAGACTCTACGTGAGGATTTCTAACTCACTCGATTTATTTGGACGAATTTAGGGTAACTTAGAGTAAAAGTGTATTGCATTTGTTAGGATGACTATTAGAATAGATTGAAATGCATTGTTTAACATTATATGAAATTAATTAGATCAAATATAGGATTTTATACCAATTAAGCTATTCTAGATGATAGAATCGTGTGGACTTGATTCGAATAGCTTCTCTTAGATTTTGATTTGACGAATACTTAAAAACATTCAGAATTTGAAATTTGAGTTTAAGGATTGATGCAGTCTTTTCATTATAAATTTTCCTACGTATAAAAAATTAAAATACGTCTATATTATGAAAATAGACTTCAATACCTTACAAACGGAACGAAATTAATAATATTAGTGTATATTTATAAATTAAAGAATTTAGGGTTTGTACAAACTTAAGGAAAATGATAAACCCTGACAATAGTTGAAATTTTGATGGAAATCGTGATGATTTGATTATGTTGGCTTTCTTGGTGATTCGAGTGAGAGAAGCCTTATTCTACGTATTGTGGTTTTATTGGGGAGTGTGCTATCCTCCCCAAAACTGTGAATGAGATTTATTTCAATATTTTTGTTTAATATGTAAACCCTATTTTAAAATATTTGATAAATGAGTATGATTTGTAGCGTAGTTAAAATACTTTGACTAGTTTTGAAATTAATTTTTGTGAACTGATAGAGTGTCCAAAAACTAGGTTGAAATATTGAAATTATGCATCCATGTGGTTGAAATGTATAATGTGTCATTTTATGCTATATGTTGTATTTGGTTTATGAACCTGATTTCGGCACATTTTGATACGATTTTTGATTTGGTTTTGAGGGCTTTGGTATATATTGTTCCATAGCTATGAAGGACACCGTGAGAGACGGTTTGGTGGTGTCCGGATATGCCTAGGCCTGGGGTATCCCACGAGTTGTCGTGATTTTTATTAACGACACGATACTAGCCGATTGAATCGAAAGGGGGAGGATTTGGATACTCTCTCCAAATCTAGTACCTGGACGAGATCCATTACCAACGCTGGGGTAGAGAACACTTTAAATAAACTTGCATATAATACCCCCCGGTGCGCCTGTCATAGGTCGTAGTAGACCTCTACTAGGATATTTTCGGCTGACAGCTCTATGATTTTAGTGATAGTGTTTTGAATACATATTTGACTTGAAAATGCGTGCTAATGATATATTGTTGAAATGAAAACCATGATGATTTGAAATATGATTCAAAATATGATTCGTATACTTATATTTTGACATTCCAGTTTCACACTTCATATTAGACGATTGCATTAACTCACTCACTCACTGAGTATTCTTCTCTGAGTACTCACCCCTCATTTCCCTTCTTATTTCAGAGCTAGTACTTGACAAGGAGCGTTGCTTTTAGGACACTCAATATCATTGGGAGATCTGGTTTGAACTTAAGAAGTCATTATATATTTCTGCTGTAAAATTTGTATTGGTAATGTATTTGCGTTCTCAGATTTATAGACGACCATTGTGTAATTTGTGGGATGATTGTATAAATATGGACATTTAAATTAAGAAACTCTCATGTCATTGCATAAAATTACATTGAGCCTTTTCTTATTCGTTGTGTATGTACTTAGTAATGTGTTATGTCTTAAAAGTGTACTTTAGGATCACTCAGTACCACCTCTAAATCACAGGAGGGGCGACTGACGGCTGTCCATGCCTTTGATGGGGGCATGGCAGTAGAGGTCTATGGCTAGGTTACTGGAAATTTTTATAGTTTTGGGTTATTCTGGATATTAGCTGTAGGATTTGTTGATTTTGGAGAGACCGGGATGGCCTTTTGATTATTTTACAAGATGGTTGTGATTTATACAGAATTAACTATACTTGGGAGACCTCCAAAATATGGAGAGATTCTATCCGATTTTCTATAAAAATACAACCGGCATTCAGGACAACGGGCGGCTGTTCACGATCCCGGTCCGGGGCGTGACAAACTTGACTATAGTAGTCATTGGAGTTGCATTCCCTTTAACCTCTCTTAGTCTAAACTTCTTAATCAATTCTTTGGTAGACTTGGATTGAATATTGAATATACCCTTCTTTGTTTGCTTGATTTGTAGTTCTAGAATATAGTTCAATTCTCTCATTATGCTTATTTCAAACTTAACATGCATAGACTTAGTAGATTCTTGCCAAAGATTATCATTTGTGACTCCACTTACATAGATTTGCACTATTAATTCTTTGATTCTCCTTTTAATGAATAAGATTGTATCAATTTTAAGTCTTTCAAAATCCATCTCTATTAAGAAGTTGCTAACACTCTCATACCAAACTCTCGAAACTTGCTTCAGATTATACAAAGATTTGGACAGTTTGTGCACATGGTTTGGTTACTTAGGATATTCAAACCCAAGAGGTTGATATACATAGACAGTTTCACTAATTATGCTATTCCGAAAAGCACTTTTGATATCCATTTGATACAACTTAAAGTTTATGAAATAAGTAAAGACAAGTAACATCTTTATGGCTTCCAATCTTGCTACAGAGGTATAGGTTTCATCAAAATCTATTCATTTTTCCTGACTATAGCCCTGAGTTACCAATTTTGTCTTGTTTCTTGTGATTGTTCTATGTTTATTTAGTTTATTTTTAAAGACCTATGACATATTGATCTTCGACCCTAGGAACTAGATCCCAAATATTAGTTTTTTTTTTCAAATTGATTCAGCTTATCTTACATTGCTAGAATCTAATTTTCATCTCCTGGTGCATCCTCTACATTCTTAGGCTATATTTGGGAAATAAACGCTAAAAATTCATATTAGTTCTGAATAGCTGAGTTAGTCATAAATCGAGAATTTAGATTTCTAAACACATTTTCAACATTTATACTTCTTCTTACTATAGGAAATCTAATTTCTTACTCTCTAGAAGTCTCTTGTTCATCCTTAATGTCTTCTTCCGTTTCAAAGATTTTTTCCTTAATATTTTCATTCTTTGCTACTTGATGTTCTATGATAAGCTCATCTAAGGCTTCATTATCAAAACTCTTCTTGCTTAAGGGATAATTTTTATCAAATTTTACATGAATGGACTTTTCAACTATTATAGTTCTCTTATTGTATACTCTATAAGCTTTTCTAGAGGTTAAGTATCCTTTGAAGATACCCTCACACTCTTTGTATCAAATTTCCCTAAAGGTTTTTTTTCCATTGTTCAGAATATGGCATTTACTTTACATGGAACTATCGATATTAGGCTTTCTACCCTGTAAAGTTCAAAAGAAGTTTTATTTAATATTGGTCTTATTGAGGCTTTGTTAAGTATATAACAAATTGTGTTCACAGATTCTACCCATAAATATTTAGGTACATTATGCTCACTAAATATTGTCCTGGCCATCTTCTCTAAAATTTTATTATTTTTTTCTACAAACTCATTTTGTTAAGGTCTCTTAGTAGTTGAGAAGCTGTAATCTGTGCTATTCCATCACAAAAAACACGGTTTTAGCAATGGAAAAAGTTTGTTGCTATTTTACGACGAATTTAGCAACAAAAAAGTTTTTCGTCGCTATTTGCAATGAATTTTGTGATGAAAAAGTAGTCGTGGCTAAATTAGTAATGGATAAATTATTCGTGACTAAATTTATCGCTAATTGACAACGAAAACTTTTTCGTTACTAAATTTGTTACTAATTAGCATCGAAAAATTTTTCGTTACATAATTTGTCGCTAATTAACAACAAATAAAAATTTCGTGGCTAAATTTTGCCACGGATATTCTAATTCATGGTTAAATTTAGTGACAAAAACTTTTCATCGCAAGTTTCGTCACCAAATATAGCTATAGCGACGAAAATTTTTGGCAAATTTTATTGCTAATTAGTTACAAAAATTTTCCGTCTCTAAATTCATCATTAATTTAAGTAATGAAAAAATATTTGTTACAGAATTTAGTAACGAACTCCAAAATTCATGGTTAAATTCGTCATTAATTAGTTACAAAAAATATTCGTGACAAAATTTGTTGTTAATTAGTCGTAAAAAAATATTCGTAACTAAAATAATCTCAAATTTATTATACGAATTTCAAAATTCATGAGTAATTTCATAACTAAATTTCTTTTATAATCTATTAGGAAATATTTTCAATAATATCTTTTTTTTTTAACAAATTCTGAATAATGAAATTGAATTAAATATATAGCGAATATTATAATTTTCATCAAATTGAAAATCTTCAATAATAAATAATTTAACTAATTTGTAACAAACAATTTTCAATCAGTCACAACTATCGAATTCACGATTCGTGTTTTTTGTTTTCTATATCCATTCGTTTTTTTTATATAGTTCAATTGTTCTTAAAAGTTTAATTATTTATATTCATTTGTTATCATTATTAATAAGGAAAACAGTATATCATACATCTACATCTGGCGATCTATGTCATCTGGCAAGTAGATCAAGCAATAATTTTCAAAGGACGACGGTAATGAGACAGATGGCAACTGATAGGCAGCTGTTTATTCATAAACTATTATATGATTTAAAAAAAAATAAAAGAGAAAAAAAATAATAAAAAATAAAATAAAATATAAAATACTAATTTTAAAAAAAAGTTAATTTAGTGACGGATTTCGGAATCCATTGCTAATTTAGTGATGGATTTATCGACGAATTTGGGAATCCGTGACTAATTTAGCAATGGACTCCGAAATTCATCACTAATTTAGTAACGAATTCCAAAATCTGTTACTAATTTAGTAATGAATATTAATCCGTCGCTAATTTAATCATGGATTTCAGAATCTGTTGCTAATTTAGCGACGGATTTTGGAATGTGTGGCTAATTTAACCATGGATAGGGGAATCCGTTGCTAAACTTAATCTTTTTTCATTTAATTAATATTTTATATTTTATTTTCTTATTTTCTTATTTTATATTAACAAATCATATTTATTATTTTATAATATTTTAAATTAACATTTATTTTATTTTTTATAGTTTATTATTTTTAATGAATAATACTATTTTATTTTTTTAAACCTTTTATTATTTTATTTTAAGTTAACATATTATTATTTTTTAATATTTTAAATTAACATTTTATTTTATTTTTTATAGTTTATTTTTTAAAAGAATAATATTATTTTATTTTTTTAAACCTTTTACTTATTTATGTTAAGTTAGCAATTTATTATTTTATTATTTTATAATAAATTAGTATTTTATATTATTTATTATTTTATAATAAGTTAAAGGGAAAAATAATAAAATAAAATAAAAATAAATAAAATAATAAAATAAATAATAAAATCATAAAGTCAAAAGAGTTAGCGACGGATTTAATAATCCGTCGTTGCTGACGTAGTGACGGATGGATGATTCCGTCGCTAAGCGTGAACAGTAAACTCTAGGGTTGTTCTTATTATTTTCGTTTCTCTTTCTCGACTCTCTTTAAGTCCACTGCTCCCCTAGCCACTCTGTCCGCCTTGCATCTTCTCTCCGTCGCATCATTGCTCGTTGCCATATGCTCAATTTTGCCGACCGTCGTAGCAACAACTCCCACAACCAACAACCGTCTAAGAGAGAGGAGAACTAGGGTTATTCCGGTTTCCATGGGTCATTGAGCACTAGATGGTTTTCTTAACATTTGTTTTATGTTTCTAGAGTTTATCCAAAAGGGCATACTAAAGCATTAAAGCTGGCCTCAAAATGGCAAATGGGGCACAATTAGTTGGCCGATTTTAATCACATCATATTGTGAATGAGACTCTCACAGTGCACACATGGGTTTAATTTTCTGCATTCCGAAAAGAGACAAAATACCAGCTTGCTCTAATTTATTGGGCCTAGCCTTATGTTAATACTTCACCTGAAATTCTTATTTAGTTGCTTTATTATAATGGGTTGCTTCGATATTCAGGTTGAGGCTAAGTGGGCTTTATCTAGAGAGCAGTAGCATATTTCTAGTACAATCGGAAACTCTGCAAGCTACAAAAGTTTAAACATGGTAAGTTTCTTGACGCACATTCTTGTCAATTCCTAAAACATATAATTGTTGTTTTCATTATTTATCTAACATTTCTAATTTTCAGTATAAATGTGGAGGACACGCTCGATATTCACAAAGACGATCTACCACTTCCCCTTGCCCTTCCCCTTCGCCGTCCCCATCCCCCTCTATTTCTAAATTTGCTGCACCCCCATCTTCAATTGCACCTTCAATGCAACATTCAAATAATGCGCAAGACATGCATAGAAGAAGATACACGAAATTTCATATCCCTATGCGGAGATTTGTTAGTATTTTATTTTATAACTTTATTTAATATGATTATTTTTTATATATATGGTTCTTTTAATTATATTTATTATTTACCATTGTTCTTTTGTAAATTTTTCTTATCTAGATTCTGAATTCAGAATATGTGGCTCATATTCTCAATAAAATTGTAAATAAATATCGGGGAGGGATATTGATCACTTACATAAGCACTCCGAAGGAAACAAAGAATCTATGGTGGCAAGAGTTTAAGCTAAGTTTTGCCTTTCAATTGATACATCAATTAAAGTTTATATCTGAATAATGTTAAATATACCTTCTTTTTGATTGTAGCGGAGGTTTATGTGGAATGAATCGGAGGACAATGAAATAAGATAAATTTTCAACAAGAAAGTTGGTGATCACATTTGCAATATGATTAATAAAGCGAAAACAAGTCGAACAAAACCACATTGTATCATGGACGAAAATTGGATGAGAATATTTGCCATTTGGGAGTCCGAGGATAGTATAAAGAAAAGCAAGCAGAACAAGAGGAGTAGATCATGTAATTCTAGTCAAAAGTCTGCCACTTATGTGGGGGGTCAATCAATATTGATGAGTATCGGAAAAGACCGGTAACTCAATGAAAATACCTATATTTCTTTAAATCAATTAATTTATGTTCTTATTTTTTCATTAATGGAAACAAGGATTGGTTTTTATTTTTTTAATTTTTTTTAAATAGGCTAAAGAAAGGGGTTTTGAGCCTTCATATATGGATACTTTTGAGAGCTCATTTCAGAAGAAAAACAAGACATGGAGTGGGGAGAGAGCCAAAGCTGTATCGGTATGTAATTGACCAATTTCGTAGTTTAGTGTTTTATATATATTGATTTTGAATTTTGACAACTCCTCTCTCATAGATCTATAACTTGCATTACACTCATTAGATAATTTGATAGCTCTTATTTTTTTGATAGACTTATCAAATCTCCCTAATTATAATGCTATTTTGCTCCCTCTAGGCTGACCTAGACTTCAAGAAAAAAGTAAGTCACGTAGAAAGCTGTACATTCATATGCCTATGTCAAAATTGTTAGGCTTCTCTATGCCATATAAACCATCTTGCTAGCCTCTTGTCTACAAAACTTAATGGTATTTCTATACTATGTACATGTAGGCTTGTTTATTCCTTGATTTCATTTATGATGCTTGTTTGAGATATTAACAGAATGTTATTTTCATTCTTCAGGCATTTCTTATCCTTTTGGGTAGCAAAATGTGATAAGCAATTAAAAAACAATTTCCGGATGTTCTTCTCCCTTGGTGCATTTGCTTTATGAATATTTTTGGTGCTCATTATAAATAAGTACCTAATATTCTCGAAACACTAAGAAAGCAATTAGATAATATACATCTTTCCTCAAGTTGTACCAAATGTCAGGTCAGCTGCATCGTGGCCCTTTACTATTTTCCTCCTTGTAGTGAACAATTGTTATTTCCAGAAAATCAGTGAAAGATAGACATCAATTTGACTTGTTTATAGTGTCTTTTCTTCTTGTTGAATACCTACCTCATCATTCTAATTTCATCTAGTAGGATGTTTTGTTAATGTTAGTTCATACAAAACAAAAAATTAAAGAAAAAAAATGAAAGGGTCTATTATACCTTTGCAAGCAAAGCTTTGTTATCTTCTGCCGAAGTATAGTTTCTGATCTTTATGGCATAAGGTAGATGAGATTCACTTTTCAAATTGAGAATCATTTATGTCCGTAGCATTTTGAAACATGTTTCTATTCTTTGTGATAAGTTACATTTTGAGATCATTGCTAATCCTTTTCTTTGGATGAGGAAATGATAGTTCCTAGTATAAGTTTGCATGCAAGTGGATACTATGTCAAACAAAATATTTCAAGATTTACCTTCAAACTCGAGCAAATGAGGAAATATTTTTTATTTTGGAAGTTTGATCAGGTGAACTAAAAAGCAATGGTATGATTTGGTTGACATATTCTACTTTACTTTATCATTTGTACATAATTTTTTGTCTTTTTTATAATTTGATGAACTTGTAATTTTTCATTCTTATTACTTTATTTGACTTTCCTTTTGATTTTCATCATAAAAATGTAGGATAAATATAATGAACTACTCGCTCATTTGAGTGGTGGTGATGATGGTGTATCATCTGAGCAGTCTGTTGATAATATGAAGCGTGGTTGGAGGCATCTGGTGGGGTAAAGAAAGGAAGAATATTTGGGATGAAATCCTTGAACAAAGTGTACACACTTAGACCTTCATGCTCCACTGTGGCCATTACAATGAAACAAGTCCAACTAGATGAATAAGTTCTTGGTCTCAAAGTGGAACTTGCAAAGAAAGATAAACAAATGAGTGCACTGCAACAATCGCTTGAGCAAAGCAACAATCACTTGAGCTAATGTAACGACTAATGTTACAGCACCTCAAGTTGGACGCAAGTCAATTTATCCCCTCGCAGAGTCAGGTTTCACCATCTATGCCTCCTATTGATGACCCGATGCTGACGAACATGATGATTGATGGATATTTGTTTGATATTATTCACATATTGTTATTAGATGGATTTTGGATGATAGTTATTTTGTTATTACTTTTTTCGATGTTGGACATTAGACTATATTTACATTTGTTTCCCTTTGATTTTATTCACATTTTGTTTGATGCACAAACACTTATTCGATGGATGTTTGTTGGATTGCAAAATTTGTAGATTTATTATATGAACATTCGTTGGCTGAACATTGATGGTTTTTTGGTTCCATTGCATATGAATGGAATATTTGGTTGGATATGAATGATATTGGATTAGATAAATCTACAAATATTTGTAGATTGATGGATATTTTTTTCAATTGGATATTTGAATGTTGGTTGCATAGGTTTTTTCTTCCTAAACAAAGAAAAACATTAAAACAAACGGAATTTTTCCCCTAATTTTACAGATCTGTCGCAAAATCCATCGCCAAAGAATTCCCAAATTCATCACCAAGCTCGTTACTAAGTTTGCCACGAATGCATATTTCCATCACTAAATATTGCCTGAGATTAGCCTCGGATATAGTAGGCCATCGTTGAGATTAGCAACGGAAATGAGTTCCCGTCATTGAATTTAGCGACGGACACTGCGCTCATCGCTAATTTTAGTGACGGACAAGAGTACCCATCGCTAAGTTTAGTGACAGACACGAGTGCCCATCGCTAAGTTTAGTGACAAATTTCATTTTTTCATCGCTAAACTTTTACGACATCGTATTAGCGATGAAAAAAATTTCATCTCTAAATCTGTTGCTAATTAACGATGAATTTTTCTAAGATTTCCGTTGTTAATTCCGTCGCCAACGCCGTGTTTTTTGGTAGTGTTCTCCTAACAAAAGTTCTGCATTAACCTATCCTCAAACTCCTTGCCATAGTTACTCCTAATACTTTTTATTGTATAGTTCTTTTTCTTACTTTCCTCCTCCCTTTGGGTAGGTATAGCACCATCTAGAGTAATCATCTATGATTACAAATCTATAGAGTTTTTCCCTATACTCTAAATTCTAGTTAGTCCAAAGAGATTTATATGTAATAATTGTACCGATCTATTGGTTGGGATTATGTTCTTTCGTTTAAAGGATGGCCTAGTGTGTTTTCCTTTCTTGTAAGCACATAGTCTATTTTTTTTTTCATATTTTAGTTTGGCGATATCTGTAACTATGTTTCTTTCTAACTAATTTTGAGATTAAATTCATGCATGCATGACCTAGTCTTCTATGCCATAACCAAGCATTGTTATGGCCTGTTGCTATTGACAAGCCTCCTATATATCTCCTATGTTGTCTAAGTTGAATACATATATGTTCTGGATCCTATGAATTTGACTTCCTTACTTAGTTTGTCTATTACACTATAGCACTTACAATCGAACAACAAAATATAGCCTGTCATACAGTTAACTAATGCTCAATAAATTATACTTTTGGCTTTAAATAAATAGAACACGCTCAATGCATGTAGGAAACTTACCTATATTGTCGATATCAATTATCTACCTATATTTCCGATATCAATTATTTTTCCCTTTGAGCTATCTTCGAACACAACCTTGCCTCCTTTCTTGTCTTCTAAGCAACTAAATCTTGTGACATCCTCGGTCATATGACTGAGGCAGCCACTGTCTAGGAACCAAGTGTTCCCAGATCCTTCGGCTTTGAAATAAGTCTATACACGGAAGTATTTAAGGCTTTGGTACTCAATCTTTTTGGGTCTAGCATTGTTAGCCATAGCAAAGGTTATAACTAAATCCTTTAGCACCCATTATACCGTTATTTTTCTAGGTGTTTTGCTCCTAAACCAACATGCACTTGTGCTATGTCCCTTCCTATGGTAGTATATGCATTTTTGGTGCACTACTTCATTTATATTGGTGTACGTCCTAAGCTTACAATGTTTTTGTCCTATGGTAGTAATTCTAGCCGTTGGAGACAGCCTCCAACGGCTAGTAGAGAGGGGTCTTAACCCCTCTCTTGTTCTCTCATTTGCTCTCTAAATTCTCTCCATCTTCTTCTTCTATAAATAGGCTTCTATGTATTCAAGCAAAGGTATGAACAAAAGTTCAAAACTATGAATGTTATTTGCTCTCATTATCAATAAAGTTCAGAATTTCATTTCAAAGTTCTCTTGTGTTCTTACTTTGATCTTTCAACAACATCTGGTTCCAAATTTTATGTTCTTAGAACTAGGGACAAAGAAGCTATAGAGCTTCACCTAGGTAGCAGTCAGATTGAATTCTAATCCTGCCTTGTCATATACGACTCTTTGGACTCCTAGCATTAGATCCAGTTTTTCTTGTCCTCGAGCAAATTTTTGAAGGAGAGAGCTAAGTCTCTTGTTTTTATATTTTTCACCTTGACAGTTCATTTGATATTGTTTTTATGTTTGAGATGTTTTTGTTTGTTGTAGACATGTATGTTCTTTAAGCTCTCAAGTTATGTCTTCAGACATTTTACTTCCTCAGTCTTGTTTTCTAGTTCATCATGCAAAGTAACCTTTTCTTGTCTTTTCATTTTCTTCCTTCAGTTTTTAGTTTAATCATTTCCTCTTCTAATTCAGATAACATTTTCTTTAACGATGAGTTCTTTTTGGTTATCTTCATAAGATTTCTAAAGGATTCCATTAAGGTGTCCTGCAATTCATTATCGGAATCAAAAAAATCAAAAGAGTTAAAGAAGTGGGAAGTTATATTTTCACTCCGGCTTTTCTCCATGTTGGCACTATGTGTGATAAGCTAGATGGGGTAAATAAGTTATCAAAGATTTTTGACTAATTTGATATTAAGAAATAAATCTAAAACAAAAAAACAAAATACTCAAGATTTATAGTGGATCCACCTCTTTGGTGTATATTCACTCTCAGGTTATATCTAGATTTTCTAATCTAGTATTTCAAAAATAGTACACTTACTAGCTTCCCAAGTGCTACTAACCTTTACAACATTAACTCTAATACTTACGCTTGCCTTTCTTAGAAGCAAGCAAACCCAACACTATTTTACCTGTTAAAATTTACTCCAAAATCAAAAGGCCACCCCTTTGATCTTTTACAACAGAAATAGAGTGAAAAAAAATCACTGAGTGAAGCTAATGAACTTCAAATGTGATCATTATAGTGCAAATACAAATGCAACAAATAGAATAGAAAAATAGAGGATGAAATTACAGTGTGAGCTCTTGTTGTTTTTCAGCAAAAGTTCTTGTTTATCCCTTCTTATGCTGTATTTATAGTCGAAGAAGATAATTTAGTTGTTGGAAAGCATTTATGAACATTGAATGCATTGTAGAAGCTGTTGGAGGTTGTGCTTTACATTTAATTTCGAACAATTTTTCTGAACATGTATACATTACTTACATGATGTCGACTTGTTCTTGTCTTGGGTCAACTTGACATTTGAATTTTAACTAGATTAGGTTAACTTGTTCATAGAGCAAGTTGACTTGGTTGCATTTTATGTGAGTGTTTGGTCGGCTTGTGCTTCCCCCGGGTCGGTTTGTGTAAGCTTAGATTGCCTTAAAAATATGTTGAATTGACATACGCCATATTTCTTTTAGATCAGGTCGACTTACAGATGAGCCAGGTCGATTTATTATATTTTGACATAAGGGACTGGTCGATTTATTCCGAAGCCTAAGTCGACTTAGTTATATTTCAAAAATGATTTTTTGGGACCTTGAGCATTCAAGTTGACTTGTCATATTGCTAGTTTGACTCATGTTCATTTTGTTCCTAGGTCAGGTTGACTTGTCTATTTATTAAGTCGACTTATACTTGTATAACATGTAGGATGAGTCAACTTGTGTAATACATAGGTTGACTAAATTAAGTGTCAAAAAATGGTTCTGAGACTATGTTTTTCTAGGTCGACTTGCTAATTCCCTCAGGTCGACTTATATGTATAGAAAACATAAGACGGGTAAACTTGTGTGATGTCTAGGTCGACTTTATTAATTTATTGAGTGCTCTTTTAGACCATGTTTTTGCAGGTCAGCTTGTCATTGCCTTCAGGTCGACTTTTGATTTCCGATGCTTACAAAAATTTTGAGAGGTGTTCATCTAGGTCGACTCATTTGTGTGAAGGGTCGACTTATTTATATCTATGTCGACTTGATTCATTTCTAGGTCAACTTGTCAATTCACGTGTTAGGTTGACTTAGTTATATTTCATATAGCAAGTTGTGTCGACTTATCTCTACCTAGGGTCGACTTATGGTCTTTATATACATAACTTAGGTTGACTTGTGCTTCTAGTAAGTTGACTTAGTTATGTCACAGACTAAGTTTTTTAGGCATGATCTTGGCAGGTTGACATGTTCTAAGCTTGGGTCGACCTATGGTTATGCTATCCTAGGTTCAGGTCGATTTATCTCTATAGGTATGTTGATAGTTATATGTAGAAATGGATTTTTGAGATATGATTTCTTCAGGTCGACTTGTTCTACAACTCAAGTCAATTGGTAATGATTTGTACTTAGCAAAATTTCAAAATTTTAAATTTTAGGTCAACTTGTGTCTTTGATGAAGTCGACTTATGGGTTCGATAGATCGACTTATGCTATACATGAGTCGACATCTAAACTTTGTTTTGGGCAATCTAAGTATGTAGGCCGATTTGTCTATGATGTAAGTTGACTTTAACTTCCTTTAAACGATAAAATTATTGGCCTTAATTATTTTTAATTTTTCCTTATTATCATCAAAATCTACTTTATTTAATAATTTTTCTCTTTTTGATGATGACGAATGCTTATGAAAAAAATGTTCAAAATTTTGAAAAACTAAGATTATCTTCCCCCTCAACCTATGTATTACTTATTTCACACTTCTAGTTCTTAATATACTTAACTCCCTTTTGATTTAATTAATTTCTAAGCTGATTCTCCCCCTTAACTTGTTGAGTCTATACATGCAATCGCCAATTCATTCAATTCTCACCCTAATCCATCCATTCTATAATTTTTCATCCAATTTCTATTCTATTTCTCTCCCCATTTTTGTCATTAACAAAGTGGAGTAGTAAAAATAAAGTAAACTACAAAGGCAAAAAAATGTCCCGAGATTAAAATCATTAACTTATTATCAGAGGGCCTGTATATAGACATACGTATGCTTATAGATAGACAAGCATATACATACGCATGCATATGAGTGTAAGAAGAAAGATATTCAAGTACAAGTGTAAACATATAAACATTCAAACATAGATGGAATAAACATAATTAGATTAGTGTTGAAATAAAGAACAATTAGGGCATATGGTTGTCCCAATCCAGTAAACTTTGTGCTCTTAGAACAAGACCCAAATGTAAAGTAAAAAGAGAAGGCAATGTTGAAATAAAAGAGAATTAAGTGTAGTTAGCATAGGCCCCATTTCAAGCCAAGTTTAAGCCCATCCATGAGATGTATTTGGCCCGTTCCTTATGAGTTTTTTAGTCCTAAAAAATGGCATTGTTAAGCCCCTAAAAGAAGCCCAAAATGGGCCCTAAAAAGGACAAAACGGCTAGTTCTTTTGAACTAGCCGTTGCACTGTATAACAGCCATAAAAATGGCTGTTATACAGTGATTTTGGGGACAGAAATCTGTCCCCAATGTTCCCCAACGGATCCTTGAGTGTTTGGGGTCTTTTCCCCTCTCTTTCTCATGTAATAATCTCTATAAATAGGAGTTTGTATGAGATGTTCTATCCATGAAAAAACAATGCTCTCATTGTGCACTCTTTCTTCAAATAAAGATCTTTAAGTTTTCATTCAATCCTAGTTGCTTGATAGCTTGAAATCTCAACATGGTATCAGAGCAGGCAACGATACCTTCCTCTTCCGGTCTTAATGACCCTCCACCACAAATTAGCACCTCAATGTTCACCTCCTTACTTCTAGATTCAACAAACTACAATGCTTGGCAAGATACCATCAAGAGGTCCCTAAACTTCTACAACCTTGAAAATCACATCTTTGAAGAACCTCTTGATGAAGCCAATCCATTATTCAGAGTATGGAAGAAGAAAGACGATCAAGTGGTGGTGCTCCTTCAAATGTCTCTTGACAAAACTCACAAGGCTATGGTCACATGTATTCCAAACGCAAGAGCATTATAGGAGCAAATGCAATCATTATATGGTCAAAAATCCAACACCGGAAGAATCTTTGAGCTGAAAAAGAAGATCTTCAAAATTCAAAAAGGAGGTAAATCCTTACCCAAATACTTTGGGAAATATAGGGATCTATGGAATGAACTCAATCTCTTAAGGCCTCCTACTATAAATCTCAAGACCATTCTTCAAAGGAACGATGAAGATATGACCTTTGGTCTACTCATGGGTCTTGGAGATGAATATGCTCCAATTCGACAAGAGATTCTTCGAATGAAGGTCTTTCCTTCATTTCAAGAAGTCCAATTCATGGTGCAAAGAACCGAGACTAGCTTAAGGCTTGAAGAATCTACCAAGCTTAAATCCGACTCTCAAGCCTTCCAAGCTGTCCATGAAGAGCATCCGGCCAACAACACTCAAAACTTTGCAAAAAGAGACATCTGCCCACATTGCAAGAAGTCCGGCCATAAGAAAGAAAAATGCTGGTTCCTACACCCACATTTGAGGCCGAAATATGCTAGGAAAAATCCGGAATCATCTTCAAATGCTCAACAAGTGTCTCAAGTGGCAGCACTCGAATCCAAGATGGAGGAGATGCATAAGGAATTCAAACGACTTGTTGGGCAGATTAGTCACCATTCTGGTAATTCCTTATCTTCATCTATTTCCAATTCTTGGCTCATAGATTCCGGATGTGACGATCATATGGTAAAAGATAAAAAGAAAATCAACAAGTTTATTCCCTTGACCAATCATAAATTAGTTAAAGTAGCTAATGGTCATAAGTTAAAAGTTGAGCACTTAGGAGAAATTGAACTATTTGGGAGAAAGACTAAAGCTTTATATGTTCCAAAGTTCAATTCAAACTTACTTTCTATTAGCAAGATAACCAAAGAGCAAGATTGCAAAGCTATTTTTGATCCTAACCAAGTAATTTTTCAGGATCGCAAAACGAACAATTTGATTGGCAAGGGAACTAGGAGGAACAACCTCTATTACTTGGATCAAGAGAACCAAGCTTTTGCTGTCCGAAACATATCCTCCTCTCTATGGCATGAACGTCTAGGGCATCCAGGAAACCTAGCTTTGAAATGCCTATTTCCGAATAGTGAATTAGAAGATAGGCATTGCAAAGCTTGTGTACTTGGAAAACAAACCAAAGTGTATTATCCCATTTCTGAAACAATATATAAAGAGGCTTTTGAATTAGTTCATTCAGATGTTTGGACCTCTCCTTTAGTCTCCCATAATGGTTTTAGATACATTGTGACATTCATAGATCACAAAACTAGATACACTTGGGTTTATCTCTTAGTTAACAAATCTGAAGTATTTGAGGCATTCAAGAGCTACTATAGATATATAACAAAGCAATTTAATGCTAACCTAAAGATGTTTAGGTCAGATCATGGAGGGGAGTTCACTAGCCTTGAGTTTGAAAAATTTCTAGATGAAAAAGGGATCATTCATAAAAAATCTTGTGTGTACACTCCTCAACAAAATGGAATAGCCGAGAGAAAGAATAGGCATCTCTTGGAGACAGCTAGATCTATGATGTTTCACTCAAACTTACCTAAGGAATATTGGAATGAGGCCATTAAGACCGCTGCTCACCTTATAAACCTCATGCCATCCCAAATCCTAGGAGGAAAGTCACCCCTAGAGCTACTCCTTGGAAAGAAACCTAGCATTGATCATTTAAGAGTTTTTGGTTGTGTTTGCTATGTCCACATTCCTAGTCATCTTAGGAGCAAACTAGATGCCAAGGGAAGAAAATGCATCTTTTTAGGATATTTCTCGTTTGAAAAAGGCTATAAATGTTATGATCCTCTAACCAAGAAACTATACACATCCAAGGATGTGATATTTGTGGAAAATGAGCCTTACTTTGCAGGTCAAAGAAGGGAAGATCAAACCAAAGAAATCTACCAGCAAGAACAATGGAATGTGATTCTACCAAAAATCAATGAAATTCCTGCCGAAAGCAATGAAGAAACTCACCAAAATGATCCAACTCAAGGGGACCCATCACCCTCTCATTCAGATCATGAAATAGAAGAAGATCAAGAGGAAGGACACTCAGACTCAGGGGGAGCTCTTGATATGGCCGAAGAGCATGAGGAGCAGTCTATGGATGAACCCCCTCCTCCTTTTCGAAGATCTACAAGACTTAGACTTCCTCCCTCGGAATGGATCAATAGAAGGGTCTATTTTAACTCCAAGGTGACTACTCATCCAATTTCTCAATACTACTCAATATCTAACATGTCTTGCAGTCACCAAAGATTCATCAAGAACATAGACCTTCACCAAGAGCCTAGAACATTTGAGGAGGCAAAGGATCAACCTCATTGGGTTCAAGCAATGAAGAATGAGTTGGATGCTTTGGCTAAAAATAACACTTGGGAAGTGACATCTCTACCAAAAGGAAAAAGAGCTGTGGGATGCAAATGGATATTCAAGATCAAACACAAGAGTGATGGAAGCATAGATAGATTCAAGGCAAGATTGGTGGCCAAGGGCTTCACTCAATCATATGGCATAGACTACAAGGAAACGTTTGCACCCGTGGCCAAGATGAACACCATCCGTGTCCTTCTCTCTCTTGCTATAAATCACTCATGGCCATTATTTCAAATGGATGTTGCAAACGCCTTTTTACAAGGAGATCTGGAAGAAGAGGTGTACATGGAAGTGCCCCCTGGTTTCTCCCATCGTGACAACAAAGTTTGCAAACTAAAGAAGGCAATATATGGCCTCAAGCAATCACCTAGAGTATGGTATGGAAAACTTAGCTCTACTCTCCTTGAACATGGTTTTAAGAAATGCGTTAGTGATTCATCCTTATTTGTCAAGAACCTAGGAGAAAATACCATTATCATTCTTGTTTATGTAGATGATATAATTATAACAGGAAATGATATGAATCACATTAACAAAGTTAGAACTTTTCTTCAAACTAAGTTTGACATCAAGGATCTAGGGAAACTAAAATACTTCCTAGGGATAGAACTTGCCTATTGTTTCAATGGACTTGTTCTATCACAAAGAAAGTATGCTCTTGACCTTTTGCAGGAGACGGGAAAACTAGGTGCCAAACCAGCTTGTAGTCCGGTAAGCACATCCTTAAGTCACAAAGATGATGAGGAGATTTATGAAGATAAGCAACGATATCAAAGACTTGTTGGAAGATTGATCTACCTAACCATCACTAGACCGGACATCTCTTATGCCGTTGGGCAAGTTAGCCAGCACATGCATCAACCCAAGAAGAAGCATTGGAGGGCCATTGAAAGAATTCTTCTCTACCTAAAGGGAACTCCAGGAATGGGAATTCAAATGAAGAAGAACGAATCTTCTCAAATCATAGGGTTCTGTGATGCAGATTGGGCAGGTGATTCAGAAGATAGGAGATCGACCTCAGGGTATTGCATGTTTGTTGGAGGGAATCTTGTTGCTTGGAAAAGCAAAAAACAGCATGTGGTATCAAGATCAAGTGCGGAAGCGGAATATAGAGCCATGGCAACCGCTACAAGTGAAGTCGTGTGGTTGAAAGCCTTGATTGAAGAATTAGGGTTCATAGTCCCTACTCCAATCTCCCTACACTGTGATAACCAATCAGCCATTCACATCGCCTCGAACCCGGTTTTTCATGAAAGGACAAAGCACATTGAGGTGGATTGTCAGTTTGTGAGGCAAAAGGTTGAGGAGAAGCTCATCACTCCAAGATTCACTAAAAGCGATGATCAAATTGCCGACATCCTCACTAAGCCTGGGACCGCCAATCATATTCAAAAAAACCTGGTCAAGTTAGGTGTTTTAGATACATACACACCCAACTTGAGGGGGAGTGTTGAAATAAAAGAGAATTAAGTGTAGTTAGCATAGGCCCCATTTCAAGCCAAGTTTAAGCCCATCCATGAGATGTATTTGGCCCGTTCCTTATGAGTTTTTTAGTCCTCAAAAATGGCATTGTTAAGCCCCTAAAAGAAGCCCAAAATGGGCCCTAAAAAGGGCAAAACGGCTAGTTCTTTTGAACTAGCCGTTGCACTGTATAACAGCCATAAAAATGGCTGTTATACAGTGATTTTGGGGACAGAAATCTGTCCCCAATGTTCCCCAACGGATCCTTGAGTGTTTGGGGTCTTTTCCCCTCTCTTTCTCATGTAATAATCTCTATAAATAGGAGCTTGTATGGGATGTTCTATCCATGAAAAAACAATGCTCTCATTGTGCACTCTTTCTTCAAATAAAGATCTTTAAGTTTTCATTCAATCCTAGTTGCTTGATAGCTTGAAATCTCAACAATGTAATGGGCTCTAAATGGATCTAGTCCACGGGTTTTGGGCTGGGCCCAAAGGGCCCAGCCCGGGCCAGCAGAATTGGGGGGCAAAGGCCCCCAACGGCTAGTAAAAGAACTAGCCGTTAGGGACTGCCCAACGGCTAGTTCTTACTAGCCGTTGGGTCCAACGGATAGAGAGGGCAATGCCCTCTCTCCCCCTCTCATTTTCTCCTCTCTCAACTCTCTTTCTCTTCTTCTATAAATTGGGCAGCTAGTTGCTTTTAAAAGGTATGAAAAAATGCCTTCAACCTCTTGTATGCTCTCTTTGAAACATCAATAAAGTACTTGAAGTCTTTATTCATTTCTCATTGCTTGCTTCTTTGGAATTTCATCATGGTATCAGAGCAGGCATTCATTCCTTCCTCATCTAATCTTGGTAATCCACCACCACAAATTAGCACCTCAATGTTCACTTCCACTCTTTTAGATGCTTCAAATTACAACGCATGGCAAGATACCATCAAGAGGTCTCTAAACTTCTTCATTCTCGAAAACCACATATTTGAAGACCCTCTTGATGATGCTGATCCGTCTTACAAAGCATGGAAAAAGAGAGATGATCAAGTGGTGGTGCTCTTACAAATGTCTTTAGACAAAACCCACAAAGCAATGGTCACTTGTATTCCCAATGCCAAATCTTTGTGGGATCAAATGCATGCTCTTTATGCTCAAGAAACCAACACCGGTAGAGTATTCGAATTGAAAAAGAAAATCTTCTACATTCAAAAAGGAGGAAAGACCCTACCCGAATATTTTGGGGAATATAGGGATCTTTGGAATGAGTTTAATGTTTTGAGGCCTCCAACCTCAAATCTCAAAACCATCCTTCAAAGGAATGATGAAGACATGACCTTTGGTCTCCTAATGGGTCTTGGAGAAGAGTATGCACCTATACGTCAAGAAATTCTTAGAATGAAGATTTTTCCTTCATTCCAAGAAGTTCAATTCATGGTGCAAAGAGCTGAAACAAGCATGAAGCTTGAAGAATCATCCAAGCCCAAAACCGAAGCTCAAGCATTTAAATCTGTCCAAGAAGAGCATCCATCCAACAAAGCTCAAAATTTCACCAAAAGAGATTTTTGCTCCCATTGTAAGAAACCTGGTCATAGAAAGGAGAAATGTTGGCATCTCCATCCCCATTTGCGGCCAAAATACAACAAAAGGGAAGGTGACCAAATGGCAAATGTCCAACATGTTTCTCAAGTTGCTGCCCTAGAAAGCAAAATGGAGGAAATGCAAAAGGAGATGAAAAAGCTCATTGGCCAGATTACTTTGCATTATGGTAATCTCTTAAATACATCTCATTCATGGCTTATTGATTCTGGTTGTGATAATCATATGGTAAAAGATAAGAGCAAAATTAAAAGACTCATTCCTCTCACTGATTCTAGGATTGTTAAGGTAGCTAATGGTGAGAAACTAAGAGTTGATCATCTAGGTGAAATTGAGTTATTTGGCAAGAAACCTAAAGCTCTATATGTGCCTAAATTTAATTCTAATCTTTTATCCATTGGAAAGATAACCAAAGAACAAAATTGCAAAGTTACATTTGATCCTAATGAAGTTGTTTTTCAGGACCTCAAAACGAATCATTTGATTGGCAAGGGGTCTAGGAGGCACAACCTATACTACTTGGATCAAGAAAACCGAGCTTTTGCTGCCCAAAGTCAAATGCATTCATTATGGCATGCTCGTCTAGGTCATCTTGGGGACTTAGCTTTGAAACGTCTATTTTCAAATCTAGTAGTAGAAAGTAGGCATTGCAAAGGTTGTGTTCTTGGAAAACAAACTAGAGTGTATTATCCCATTTCAAATACTATATATGAGAATGCATTTGAACTTGTTCATTCTGATGTTTGGACCTCACCCATAGCATCTCATAATGGTTTTAAATACTTTGTGACATTTATTGATCACAAAACTAGATATACTTGGGTATACCTATTGGTAACCAAATCTGAGGTTTTTGAAGCCCTTAAGAGCTATTATAGATATGTCACCAAACAATTCAATGCCAACATCAAAATCATTAGGTCTGACCATGGGGGGAGTATACTAGTCATGCATTCGAAAACTTCTTAGATGAAAAGGGGATCATGCACCAAAAATCATGTGTCTACACTCCACAACAAAATGGAGTTGCTGAAAGGAAAAATAGGCACTTGTTAGAAACAGCTAGAGCCATGATGTTTCATTCTAATGTGCCTAAAAAATTTTGGAGTGAGGCAATAAAAATCGCTGCCCATCTCATTAATCTTATGCCCACTCAAGTTCTAGGAAGTAAATCCCCATTAGAGCTACTCTTTGGAAGAAAACCTAATATCTCTCATCTTAGAGTCCTTGGATGCTTATGCTATGTCCATGTACCTGAAAATTTCAGAAACAAGTTAGTGTTGAGATTTCAAGCTATCAAGCAACTAGGATTGAATGAAAACTTAAAGATCTTTATTTGAAGAAAGAGTGCACAATGAGAGCATTGTTTTTTCATGGATAGAACATCCCATACAAGCTCCTATTTATAAAGATTATTACATGAGAAAGAGAGGGAAAAAGACCCCAAACACTCAAGGATCCGTTGGGGAACATTGGGGACAGATTTTTGTCCCCAAAATCACTGTATAACAGCCATTTTTATGGCTGTTATACAGTGCAACGGCTAGTTCAAAAGAACTAGCCGTTTTGCCCTTTTTAGGGCCCATTTTGGGCTTCTTTTAGGGGGCTTAACAATGTCATTTTTTAGGACTAAAAAACTCATAAGGAACGGGCCAAATACATCTCATGGATGGGCTTAAACTTGGCTTGAAATGGGGCCTATACTAACTACACTTAATTCTCTTTTATTTCAACACTCCCCCTCAAGTTGGGTGTGTATGTATCTAAAACACCTAACTTGACCAGGTTTTTTTTGAATATGATTGGCGGTCCCAGGCTTGGTGAGGATGTCGGCAATTTGATCATCGCTTTTAGTGAATCTTGGAGTGATGAGCTTCTCCTCAACCTTTTGCCTCACAAAGTGACAATCCACCTCAATGTGCTTTGTCCTTTCATGAAAAACCGGGTTTGAGGCGATGTGAATAGCTGATTGGTTATCACAGTGTAGGGAGATTGGAGTAGGGACTATGAACCCTAATTCTTCAATCAAGGCTTTCAACCACACGACTTCACTTGTAGCGGTTGCCATGGCTCTATATTCCGCTTCCGCACTTGATCTTGATACCACATGCTGTTTTTTGTTTTTCCAAGCAACCAGATTCCCTCCAACAAACATGCAATACCCTGAGGTCGATCTCCTATCTTCTGAATCACCTGCCCAATCTGCATCACAGAACCCTATGATTTGAGAAGATTCGTTCTTCTTCATTTGAATTCCCATTCCTGGAGTTCCCTTTAGGTAGAGAAGAATTCTTTCAATGGCCCTCCAATGCTTCTTCTTGGGTTGATGCATGTGCTGGCTAACTTGCCCAACGGCATAAGAGATGTCCGGTCTAGTGATGGTTAGGTAGATCAATCTTCCAACAAGTCTTTGATATCGTTGCTTATCTTCATAAATCTCCTCATCATCTTTGTGACTTAAGGATGTGCTTACCGGACTACAAGCTGGTTTGGCACCTAGTTTTCCCGTCTCCTGCAAAAGGTCAAGAGCATACTTTCTTTGTGATAGAACAAGTCCATTGAAACAATAGGTGTTGAGATTTCAAGCTATCAAGCAACTAGGATTGAATGAAAACTTAAAGATCTTTATTTGAAGAAAGAGTGCACAATGAGAGCATTGTTTTTTCATGGATAGAACATCCCATACAAGCTCCTATTTATAGAGATTATTGCATGAGAAAGAGAGGGGAAAAGACCCCAAACACTCAAGGATCCGTTGGGGAACATTGGGGACAGATTTCTGTCCCCAAAATCACTGTATAACAGCCATTTTTATGGCTGTTATACAGTGCAACGGCTAGTTCAAAAGAACTAGCCGTTTTGCCCTTTTTAGGGCCCATTTTGGGCTTCTTTTAGGGGCTTAACAATGCCATTTTTGAGGACTAAAAAACTCATAAGGAACGGGCCAAATACATCTCATGGATGGGCTTAAACTTGGCTTGAAATGGGGCCTATGCTAACTACACTTAATTCTCTTTTATTTCAACACTCCCCCCTCAAGTTGGGTGTGTATGTATCTAAAACACCTAACTTGACCAGGTTTTTTTGAATATGATTGGCGGTCCCAGGCTTGGTGAGGATGTCGGCAATTTGATCATCGCTTTTAGTGAATCTTGGAGTGATGAGCTTCTCCTCAACCTTTTGCCTCACAAAGTGACAATCCACCTCAATGTGCTTTGTCCTTTCATGAAAAACCGGGTTTGAGGCGATGTGAATGGCTGATTGGTTATCACAGTGTAGGGAGATTGGAGTAGGGACTATGAACCCTAATTCTTCAATCAAGGCTTTCAACCACACGACTTCACTTGTAGCGGTTGCCATGGCTCTATATTCCGCTTCCGCACTTGATCTTGATACCACATGCTGTTTTTTGCTTTTCCAAGCAACAAGATTCCCTCCAACAAACATGCAATACCCTGAGGTCGATCTCCTATCTTCTGAATCACCTGCCCAATCTGCATCACAGAACCCTATGATTTGAGAAGATTCGTTCTTCTTCATTTGAATTCCCATTCCTGGAGTTCCCTTTAGGTAGAGAAGAATTCTTTCAATGGCCCTCCAATGCTTCTTCTTGGGTTGATGCATGTGCTGGCTAACTTGCCCAACGGCATAAGAGATGTCCGGTCTAGTGATGGTTAGGTAGATCAATCTTCCAACAAGTCTTTGATATCGTTGCTTATCTTCATAAATCTCCTCATCATCTTTGTGACTTAAGGATGTGCTTACCGGACTACAAGCTGGTTTGGCACCTAGTTTTCCCGTCTCCTGCAAAAGGTCAAGAGCATACTTTCTTTGTGATAGAACAAGTCCATTGGAACAATAGGCAAGTTCTATCCCTAGGAAGTATTTTAGTTTCCCTAGATCCTTGATGTCAAACTTAGTTTGAAGAAAAGTTCTAACTTTGTTAATGTGATTCATATCATTTCCTGTTATAATTATATCATCTACATAAACAAGAATGATAATGGTATTTTCTCCTAGGTTCTTAACAAATAAGGATGAATCACTAACGCATTTCTTAAAACCATGTTCAAGGAGAGTAGAGCTAAGTTTTCCATACCATGCTCTAGGTGATTGCTTGAGGCCATATATTGTCTTCTTTAGTTTGCAAACTTTGTTGTCACGATGGGAGAAACCAGGGGGCACTTCCATGTACACCTCTTCTTCCAGATCTCCTTGTAAAAAGGCGTTTGCAACATCCATTTGAAATAATGGCCATGAGTGATTTATAGCAAGAGAGAGAAGGACACGGATGGTGTTCATCTTGGCCACGGGTGCAAACGTTTCCTTGTAGTCTATGCCATATGATTGAGTGAAGCCCTTGGCCACCAATCTTGCCTTGAATCTATCTATGCTTCCATCACTCTTGTGTTTGATCTTGAATATCCATTTGCATCCCACAGCTCTTTTTCCTTTTGGTAGAGATGTCACTTCCCAAGTGTTATTTTTAGCCAAAGCATCCAACTCATTCTTCATTGCTTGAACCCAATGAGGTTGATCCTTTGCCTCCTCAAATGTTCTAGGCTCTTGGTGAAGGTCTATGTTCTTGATGAATCTTTGGTGACTGCAAGACATGTTAGATATTGAGTAGTATTGAGAAATTGGATGAGTAGTCACCTTGGAGTTAAAATAGACCCTTCTATTGATCCATTCCGAGTGAGGAAGTCTAAGTCTTGTAGATCTTCGAAGAGGAGGAGGGGGTTCATCCATAGACTGCTCCTCATGCTCTTCGGCCATATCAAGAGCTCCCCCTGAGTCTGAGTGTCCTTCCTCTTGATCTTCTTCTATTTCATGATCTGAATGAGAGGGTGATGGGTCCCCTTGAGTTGGATCATTTTGGTGAGTTTCTTCATTGCTTTCGGCAGGAACTTCATTGATTTTTGGTAGAATCACATTCCATTGTTCTTGCTGGTAGATTTCCTTGGTTTGAACTTCTCTTCTTTGACCTGCAAAGTAAGGCTCATTTTCCACAAATATCACATCCTTGGATGTGTATAGTTTCTTGGTTAGAGGATCATAACATTTATAGCCTTTTTCAAACGAGGAATATCCTAAAAAGATGCATTTTCTTCCCTTGGCATCTAGTTTGCTCCTAAGATGACTAGGAATGTGGACATAGCAAACACAACCAAAAACTCTTAAATGATCAATGCTAGGTTTCTTTCCAAGGAGTAGCTCTAGGGGTGACTTTCCTCCTAGGATTTGGGATGGCATGAGGTTTATAAGGTGAGCAGCGGTCTTAATGGCCTCATTCCAATATTCCTTAGGTAAGTTTGAGTGAAACATCATAGATCTAGCTGTCTCCAAGAGATGCCTATTCTTTCTCTCGGCTATTCCATTTTGTTGAGGAGTGTACACACAAGACTTTTGATGAATGATCCCTTTTTCATCTAGAAATTTTTCAAACTCAAGGCTAGTGAATTCCCCTCCATGATCTGACCTAAACATCTTTAGGTTAGCATTAAATTGCTTTGTTATATATCTATAGTAGCTCTTGAATGCCTCAAATACTTCAGATTTGTTTACTAAGAGATAAACCCAAGTGTATCTAGTTTTGTGATCTATGAATGTCACAAAGTATCTAAAACCATTATGGGAGACTAAAGGAGAGGTCCAAACATCTGAATGAACTAATTCAAAAGCCTCTTTATATATTGTTTCAGAAATGGGATAATACACTTTGGTTTGTTTTCCAAGTACACAAGCTTTGCAATGCCTATCTTCTAATTCACTATTCGGAAATAGGCGTTTCAAAGCTAGGTTTCCTGGATGCCCTAGACGTTCATGCCATAGAGAGGAGGATATGTTTCGGACAGCAAAAGCTTGGTTCTCTTGATCCAAGTAATAGAGGTTGTTCCTCCTAGTTCCCTTGCCAATCAAATTGTTCGTTTTGCGATCCTGAAAAATTACTTGGTTAGGATCAAAAATAGCTTTGCAATCTTGCTCTTTGGTTATCTTGCTAATAGAAAGTAAGTTTGAATTGAACTTTGGAACATATAAAGCTTTAGTCTTTCTCCCAAATAGTTCAATTTCTCCTAAGTGCTCAACTTTTAACTTATGACCATTAGCTACTTTAACTAATTTATGATTGGTCAAGGGAATAAATTTGTTGATTTTCTTTTTATCTTTTACCATATGATCGTCACATCCGGAATCTATGAGCCAAGAATTTGAAATAGATGAAGATAAGGAATTACCAGAATGGTGACTAATCTGCCCAACAAGTCGTTTGAATTCCTTATGCATCTCCTCCATCTTGGATTCGAGTGCTGCCACTTGAGACACTTGTTGAGCATTTGAAGATGATTCCGGATTTTTCCTAGCATATTTCGGCCTCAAATGTGGGTGTAGGAACCAGCATTTTTCTTTCTTATGGCCGGACTTCTTGCAATGTGGGCAGATGTCTCTTTTTGCAAAGTTTTGAGTGTTGTTGGCCGGATGCTCTTCATGGACAGCTTGGAAGGCTTGAGAGTCGGATTTAAGCTTGGTAGATTCTTCAAGCCTTAAGCTAGTCTCGGTTCTTTGCACCATGAATTGGACTTCTTGAAATGAAGGAAAGACCTTCATTCGAAGAATCTCTTGTCGAATTGGAGCATATTCATCTCCAAGACCCATGAGTAGACCAAAGGTCATATCTTCATCGTTCCTTTGAAGAATGGTCTTGAGATTTATAGTAGGAGGCCTTAAGAGATTGAGTTCATTCCATAGATCCCTATATTCCCCAAAGTATTCGGGTAAGGATTTACCTCCTTTTTGAATTTTGAAGATCTTCTTTTTCAGCTCAAAGATTCTTCCGGTGTTGGATTCTTGACCATATAATGATTGCATTTGCTCCCATAATGCTCTTGCGTTTGGAATACATGTGACCATAGCCTTGTGAGTTTTGTCAAGAGACATTTGAAGGAGCACCACCACTTGATCGTCTTTCTTCTTCCATACTCTGAATAATGGATTGGCTTCATCAAGAGGTTCTTCAAAGATGTGATTTTCAAGGTTGTAGAAGTTTAGGGACCTCTTGATGGTATCTTGCCAAGCATTGTAGTTTGTTGAATCTAGAAGTAAGGAGGTGAACATTGAGGTGCTAATTTGTGGTGGAGGGTCATTAAGACCGGAAGAGGAAGGTATCGTTGCCTGCTCTGATACCATGTTGAGATTTCAAGCTATCAAGCAACTAGGATTGAATGAAAACTTAAAGATCTTTATTTGAAGAAAGAGTGCACAATGAGAGCATTGTTTTTTCATGGATAGAACATCCCATACAAGCTCCTATTTATAGAGATTATTACATGAGAAAGAGAGGGAAAAAGACCCCAAACACTCAAGGATCCGTTGGGGAACATTGGGGACAGATTTCTGTCCCCAAAATCACTGTATAACAGCCATTTTTATGGCTGTTATACAGTGCAACGGCTAGTTCAAAAGAACTAGCCGTTTTGCCCTTTTTAGGGCCCATTTTGGGCTTCTTTTAGGGGCTTAACAATGCCATTTTTGAGGACTAAAAAACTCATAAGGAACGGGCCAAATACATCTCATGGATGGGCTTAAACTTGGCTTGAAATGGGGCCTATGCTAACTACACTTAATTCTCTTTTATTTCAACAATAGGCAAGTTCTATCCCTAGGAAGTATTTTAGTTTCCCTAGATCCTTGATGTCAAACTTAGTTTGAAGAAAAGTTCTAACTTTGTTAATGTGATTCATATCATTTCCTGTTATAATTATATCATCTACATAAACAAAAATGATAATGGTATTTTCTCCTAGGTTCTTGACAAATAAGGATGAATCACTAACGCATTTCTTAAAACCATGTTCAAGGAGAGTAGAGCTAAGTTTTCCATACCATACTCTAGGTGATTGCTTGAGGCCATATATTGCCTTCTTTAGTTTGCAAACTTTGTTGTCACGATGGGAGAAACCAGGGGGCACTTCCATGTACACCTCTTCTTCCAGATCTCCTTGTAAAAAGGCGTTTGCAACATCCATTTGAAATAATGGCCATGAGTGATTTATAGCAAGAGAGAGAAGGACACGGATGGTGTTCATCTTGGCCACGGGTGCAAACGTTTCCTTGTAGTCTATGCCATATGATTGAGTGAAGCCCTTGGCCACCAATCTTGCCTTGAATCTATCTATGCTTCCATCACTCTTGTGTTTGATCTTGAATATCCATTTGCATCCCACAGCTCTTTTTCCTTTTGGTAGAGATGTCACTTCCCAAGTGTTATTTTTAGCCAAAGCATCCAACTCATTCTTCATTGCTTGAACCCAATGAGGTTGATCCTTTGCCTCCTCAAATGTTCTAGGCTCTTGGTGAAGGTCTATGTTCTTGATGAATCTTTGGTGACTGCAAGACATGTTAGATATTGAGTAGTATTGAGAAATTGGATGAGTAGTCACCTTGGAGTTAAAATAGACCCTTCTATTGATCCATTCCAAGGGAGGAAGTCTAAGTCTTGTAGATCTTCGAAGAGGAGGAGGGGGTTCATCCATAGACTGCTCCTCATGCTCTTCGGCCATATCAAGAGCTCCCCCTGAGTCTGAGTGTCCTTCCTCTTGATCTTCTTCTATTTCATGATCTGAATGAGAGGGTGATGGGTCCCCTTGAGTTGGATCATTTTGGTGAGTTTCTTCATTGCTTTCGGCAGGAATTTCATTGATTTTTGGTAGAATCACATTCCATTGTTCTTGCTGGTAGATTTCTTTGGTTTGATCTTCCCTTCTTTGACCTGCAAAGTAAGGCTCATTTTCCACAAATATCACATCCTTGGATGTGTATAGTTTCTTGGTTAGAGGATCATAACATTTATAGCCTTTTTCAAACGAGAAATATCCTAAAAAGATGCATTTTCTTCCCTTGGCATCTAGTTTGCTCCTAAGATGACTAGGAATGTGGACATAGCAAACACAACCAAAAACTCTTAAATGATCAATGCTAGGTTTCTTTCCAAGGAGTAGCTCTAGGGGTGACTTTCCTCCTAGGATTTGGGATGGCATGAGGTTTATAAGGTGAGCAGCGGTCTTAATGGCCTCATTCCAATATTCCTTAGGTAAGTTTGAGTGAAACATCATAGATCTAGCTGTCTCCAAGAGATGCCTATTCTTTCTCTCGGCTATTCCATTTTGTTGAGGAGTGTACACACAAGATTTTTGATAAATGATCCCTTTTTCATCTAGAAATTTTTCAAACTCAAGGCTAGTGAACTCCCCTCCATGATCTGACCTAAACATCTTTAGGTTAGCATTAAATTGCTTTGTTATATATCTATAGTAGCTCTTGAATGCCTCAAATACTTCAGATTTGTTAACTAAGAGATAAACCCAAGTGTATCTAGTTTTGTGATCTATGAATGTCACAATGTATCTAAAACCATTATGGGAGACTAAAGGAGAGGTCCAAACATCTGAATGAACTAATTCAAAAGCCTCTTTATATATTGTTTCAGAAATGGGATAATACACTTTGGTTTGTTTTCCAAGTACACAAGCTTTGCAATGCCTATCTTCTAATTCACTATTCGGAAATAGGCATTTCAAAGCTAGGTTTCCTGGATGCCCTAGACGTTCATGCCATAGAGAGGAGGATATGTTTCGGACAGCAAAAGCTTGGTTCTCTTGATCCAAGTAATAGAGGTTGTTCCTCCTAGTTCCCTTGCCAATCAAATTGTTCGTTTTGCGATCCTGAAAAATTACTTGGTTAGGATCAAAAATAGCTTTGCAATCTTGCTCTTTGGTTATCTTGCTAATAGAAAGTAAGTTTGAATTGAACTTTGGAACATATAAAGCTTTAGTCTTTCTCCCAAATAGTTCAATTTCTCCTAAGTGCTCAACTTTTAACTTATGACCATTAGCTACTTTAACTAATTTATGATTGGTCAAGGGAATAAACTTGTTGATTTTCTTTTTATCTTTTACCATATGATCGTCACATCCGGAATCTATGAGCCAAGAATTGGAAATAGATGAACCAATGGAATGAGCTTAACACATTGAGACCTCTCACAAGTGATATAAAAGTGCTGCAAAAGAGACAAGATGAAGACAAGGTGTTTTCATTGCTCTCATCACTCAATGAGTCATTTGTACAACTTCGACAAGAAATTCTTCGAATGAAAGAATTTCCATCATACCAAGAGACTCGATTTATGATTCAAAGAGCTGCAGCTTCTCAAAGGCTTGAAGAAAGCAATCAGTCCAAAAGTGAAGTTCATGGGTTCTCCACAAAGCAGAATGAGCAAGCTGCAAATAAGGCTCATCAGGGAATAAAAAAGGTGTGTTCTCATTGCAAAAAGTTGGGACATACCAAGGATGGTTGCTGGTTTCTTCATCCTAACCTTAAACCTGAGTTCATCAAGAAAAAAGAGCAAGAGAGGAGGGAGCAAAATGCTCAACCAGCTGCAAACAAAGCAAATCTGACATCTCAAAAATTAGGAAAATCCTCCTCAGGTACTTGCTCTAACTCATCTGTTACTTCTTCAAAATGGTTGATAGATTCAGGTTGTGATCACCATATGGTCAAAGATAAGCAAAATTTTCAGAATCTTGAACCTCTCCTAGAACCTAAAATGGTTAAAGTTGCGAATGGACATAATTTCAAAATTAAGCAAATTGGGGATGTTGAAATATTTGGAAGAAAATCAAAGGCCTTATATGTTCCTCAATTTACCTCTAATCTTATGTCCATTGGACAAGTCACTAAGGACTTAAATTGCAAAGCTATTTTTGACCCTCATTCTGTTGTTTTTCAGAATTTGGAGACGAATCAAGTGATTGGTAGTGGTTCTATGCAAGATAACTTGTATTTTTGGAAACAAGATAGTTTTGTATTTTCCGCAATCCGAGAGGAAAGTTACCTCCTTTGGCATGCTAGATTAGGTCATCCTTCTATGCAAGCTCTGAAATGCCTATTCCCATCAAAAAATTGTAGTGATAGACATTGTGAAGCATGCATTTTTGGAAAGGAAACCCGAATGTATTATCCTATTTCTGAAACTCAATATAAAAAGCCTTTTGATCTTGTTCACTCGGATGTATGGACTTCACCTATGATATCTAGAAGGGGATTTAAGTATTTTATCTCATTTATAGATCATAAGTCTAGGTATACATGGGTGTATATGCTAAGATCAAAAGACCAAGTTTATGAAGCCTTCAAGTCCTTTTACAAGTATATTATAAAACAATATGAGGCCAACATTAAAATTCTTAGGACAGATAATGGTGGGGAATATATGAGCACCAATTTCAAAAATTTCATTGAGGAGAATGGAATTATTCATCAAACTAGTTGTCCCTACACTCCCCAACAAAATGGAGTTGCCGAACGCAAAAATAGACATCTCCTAGAAATAGCTAGAACTATCATGTTCTTTGCTAATATGCCTAAGCGTTTTTGGAGTGATGCGGTTAGTACCGCAGCTCATTTAATAAATCGTCTTCCAACTAGAGTTCTCCATGGAAAATCTCCATTAGAGTTGCTTAGAAAAGACAAACCAAACCTCTCTCACCTTAGAGTTTTTGGGTGTATTTGTTATGTTCATATTCCTAGGCAGTTCAGAGATAAGTTAGATATCAAAGGAAGGAAATGTGTTTTTATTGGGTACGCTTCATTCCAAAAAGGATATATTTGTTTTGAACCTGACTCTAACAAGGTATACACATCGAAAGATGTGATATTTGTAGAAAATGAATTCTTTTTTGCAGGAGAAAAAAATGAAGAAAATTCATCAAGCAATGACTTGCGAATCTTCTGCGATGTTCCCATAAATCCTCCTCTGGTTCCTCAAGAATCCAATGAAGAGAATTCACTTTCAGGGGGAGAAAACGAAGAGGGAGGAGTGGATGAGTCTGAAAATGAAGAGAACTCTTCCGAAGAAAGAGAAGAAGGCGAGGGATTACCTACCTTAGGAGAATCCGGAGACGAAACTAGACTGCCCTCTCCGCTGGCTCCTCCACTTCGACGTTCCACCAGATTGAGGCTTCCTCCCTCAGAGTGGATCAACAGAAGAGTTTATTACAATTCTAAGGTAACTCACTATCCTATTTCAAATTACTATTGTGTATCTAATACTTCCTCAAGCCATCAAGGGTTCTTGAGTGGCATTGACTCATCACAGGAACCTAAGGATTTTGATGAGGCAAATACCAAACCCGAATGGAGACAAGCTATGCTTGAAGAACTAGATGCATTGAATAAAAATGGGACGTGGGAGATTACTACTCTCCCTAAGGGAAGAAAGGCTGTCGGGTGTAAATGGGTGTTCAAAATCAAGTATAAAAGTGATGGATCCATTGAACGCTACAAGGCAAGACTTGTAGCCAAAGGATTCACACAAACTTATGGAGAAGACTACACTGAGACTTTTGCCCATGTTGCCAAAATGAAAACGATAAGGGTTTTGATGTCAATTGCAACCAATGGAGAATGGCCAATGTATCAAATGGACGTGAAGAATGCTTTCCTTCAAGGGGACTTAGACGAAGAAATCTACATGCAAATTCCCCAAGGGCTAGATGAGGATTCAAACATCAAGGTGTGTCGTCTTAAAAAAGCAATCTATGGGTTAAAACAATCTCCTCGTGCCTGGTATGCAAAATTAAGTTCAGCACTTCTTGGTAATAACTTTAAGAAATCCATTAGTGATTCCTCCATGTTTACTAAAGTTAACAATGAAGAAATCACTATTGTTCTTATTTATGTAGATGATATAGTTATTACAGGAAGTGATATGAATGGTATTGATCAAGTTAGAAATTTCCTTAAATCTACTTTTGAGATTAAAGATTTGGGAAAACTAAAGTATTTCTTAGGAATAGAGCTTGCTTATTCTCATAAGGGGCTAGTTCTATGCCAAAGGAAATATGTACTTGACCTTTTGCAGGAAACTGGAAAGGTAGGAGCTAAACCAGCAGCAACTCCTATATCCATAGCAGAACGAGCACAAGGTGATGAAGAAATGTTCCAGGATATTCCTAGATATCAAAGACTTGTGGGGAGGCTCATCTACCTCACCATTACAAGACCAGATATCACCTATGCCGTCAGCTTAATCAGTCAACGGATGCATGCTCCAAGGATTCAAGATTGGAAGGCAGCAGAAAGAATTCTCAAGTATTTAAAAAGCTCACCAGGAAGGGGAATTCTTATGAAAAACAACCACAGCATGGAGATTTATGGCTACTGTGATGCAGATTGGGCTGGGGATGTCACGGACAGGAGATCCACCACCGGCTACTGCATGTTCGTGGGAGGAAATCTTGTAACATGGAAAAGCAAGAAACAATCTGTTGTATCCAGATCAAGCGCTGAGGCTGAATACAGAGCAATGGCAGCGGCTACAAGCGAAATAGTTTGGCTAAAGGCATTACTTGAGGAGATGGGATTTCCTACTATCGCTCCTATTCTTCTACATTGCGATAATCAAGCAGCTCTTCATATCGCTGCCAATCCAGTATTTCATGAAAGAACGAAGCACATTGAGGTTGATTGTCATTTTGTTCGAGAAAAATTAGAAAACAAGACAATTTCAACCTCATATGTTAGAAGTGAAGACCAGCTAGCTGACATTTTCACTAAGGCAACAACTGAGAAACATCTTCAGCACATCCTTAGCAAGTTAGGGTCCATAGACATCTATGCACCTAACTTGAGGGGGAGTGTTAAAAATAAGGGAGAAGATGAAGATAAGTCTCAAGGTATTCAACTTGAAAATATGATAATGTCATAAACATTGGGCCTTTTATTTTTTAATGTTCAGAATTTGGCAACATATTTATGACCCAAAATACATTCAAAAACAAGCCCAATGAAGCCCAAAAGTATGGAGAAAAGTCTAAGAGGTAAACCCAAATAGCTAGGGGCAGTTTGGGCAATGTATATTCCAACAGTCCAAAAACTAGCTGTTGGAATTCCTTGGGGTTTGAGCCCCAACGGGAATATTGACTTTGTTCTCTCTCTACTGGCTATTTTTCTCCCTTTGCCTATAAATAGAGCTATTGCTCTCCTTGTAAAATTAAGAGGAAGATAATCTCTCTTCCTTTGTATCATTCTACTACATCAATAAAAACCAGAAGTTTATTAGATTTCTCTCTCTTCTTAGTCAAAAATCCAACAGATACTTGGAATGAGCTCTCCTCTCTCCGTCCGGATTCCATAGATCTCAAAGTCCTCCAAAAGAGGAAAGAAGAAGATAAAATCTTTGGTCTTCTCATGGGTCTAGATGATTCCTACTCTCTTCTTAGACAAGAAATTCTCCGAATGAAGGAATTTCCTTCATTTGGAGAAGTGCAAAATATGATCCAACGAACGGAAGTTAGCATGCGTTTGGAAGAAAATTCCAAACTTAGACTTGAAGCTCAAGGTCACATGGCTACCGTTGAAGAGCACATGGCTGCCAAAGCACATCAAGTTCTAAAGAAAATTGATGTATGCAGCCATTGCAAGAAAAGAGGACATACGAAGGAGAAGTGTTGGAACCTTCATCCTCATTTAAAGCCCAAGACCTTCAAACCAAGGGAGCAACTTTCCGAGCAGCATAATGTACTTCACACCAAGCTTCAAGGACCTACCATGGCTGATTTTGCTGCTCTTCAAAGTCAACTCAATGACATCTCCAAGAAGTTTCAACAACTTGCTCCCTCCAATGGTAAAAATCAAAACACTTTATCCTCTTTCAATTTCGAAGATTTTCTCATTGATTCGGGAACGAACCATCATATGGTAAGGGATAGAAGAAAAATCAAGCAGTTTAAAAAACTCCCTAACCATAAGATAGTGCGTGTTGCCAATGGGCAAGATTTGAAAGTTGAGCAAATTGGGGAAATTGAACTTTTTGGAAAAACATCAAATGCTTTATTTGTTCCCCAACTCACTTCAAATCTTTTGTCCATTAGCAAAGTCACTAAGGATCAAGGGTGTAGAGTTGTTTTTGACCCAAACACTGTTACTTTTCAGGACCTCAAGTCGAATCAATTGATTGGCAAGGGTTCTAGAAGAGGGGATCTATATTTTTTGGATCAAAAGCATCATGCACTCGTAGCTCATATCAAAGAAGATGCATCTCTTTGACATAAACGTTTTGGGCATCCTAGTGACCAAGCTTTAAAGCGTCTATTTCCAAGTATTAATATTGAAGATAGACATTGTGAAGCTTGTATTCTGGGAAAGGAAACCCGATCAATGTATCCCAATTCAAAAACAATTTATAAAGATGCTTTTGATTTAGTTCATTCGGATTTGTGGACTTCACCTATCAAATCTCATTTAGGCTACAAGTATTTCATTACTTTTGTAGACCAAAAAACTAGGTACACTTGGGTCTACCTTTTGAATACCAAAGATCAAGCTTTTGAAGCCTTTAAAAGCTATGAGAGATATGTGACCAAACTTTACAATGCTAACATTAAAATTCTAAGGACGGACCATGGTGGAGAATTCACTAGTTTGACATTTGAAAACTACCTTAGAGAGAATGGCATTATACATCAAATGTCTTGTGTGTACACACCTCAACAAAATGGGGTGGCCGAAAGGAAAAATAGGCACATATTGGAAATAACTAGAGCTATGATGTTTCATGCAAATGTGCCTAAGAAATTTTGGTGTGATGGAATAAAAACCGCTGTCCACCTAATAAACCTTATCCCATCTCAAGTCCTAGATGGCAAGTCACCCTTAGAAGCCCTACTAGATAGAAAACTTAAGATATCTCATCTTAGAACATTCGGTTGTGTATGTTACATTCATATTCCAGCACACATGAGGGATAAGTTAGATCATAAGGGTAGAAAGTGCATATTTTTGGGGTATGCTTCCTTTGAAAAGGGGTATAGATGTTATGAACCTAAAACTAACCAAACATACACATCTAAGGATGTGATATTTGTGGAGAATGAGTCCTTTTTTGTAGATAATGAAGAACATCAATCATCAGAAGAAGAGAGCACTCCAAGCACGTGGAATTTCTTACTTCTCCCGAATCAATCATCTCCACCAATTGCAGAAGGAATCTCCCAAGAGACTAATGAGCAATCTCAAAATAATGAAGAAGAAGGATCAAACTCCATAGAAGAGGAGGCAGCCCACACTTCAGGGGGAGATGAAGAAACCGAAGAGGAAGAATCCGAGCATGTAGAGGGAGATTTGGATGCACCACCTCCTCACCTTAGGCGATCCACGAGGCTTAGGGTTCCCCGTTCGGAATGGATTAACCGTAGAGTTTACTATAACTCCAAGGTAACATCTCATCCGATTTCTAATTATTATACCATCTCACATGTTTCTTTGAGCCACCAAAATTTTTTGAGTGGCATAGATAAAGAACAGGAGCCTAGGACATATGATGAAGCATCCAAGGACCCAAGGTGGAGAAAGGAAATGAAGGAAGAACTAGATGCATTGACCAAGAACGGTACATGGGAAGTCACCTCTCTTCCAAAGAGCAAGCGAGCCGTCGGATGCAAATGGGTATACAAAATCAAATATAAAAGTGATGGATCAATTGAAAGGTTTAAGGCAAGACTTGTGGCTAAAGGATTCACTCAAGCATATGGGATAGATTACAAAGAGACATACGCACCCGTTGCCAAAATGAATACAATTAGGGTCTTGATGTCTCTTGCAGTGAACCATGGATGGAGCATGTTTCAAATGGATGTAGCAAACGCGTTCCTTCAAGGAGATCTCGAAGAAGAAGTGTACATGCAACTTCCTCAAGGGTTTCAACAACAAGGAGGAAACGTGTGCAAACTACGCAAGGCTATCTACGGGCTGAAGCAATCCCCAAGGGCATGGTATGCAAAATTAAGCCATGCTTTCCTTAGTAGTGGATTTGTTAAATGCCATAGCGACTCTTCTGTTTTCATTAGAAAAAACAATGATAAAATAGTGATAGCCTTAGTTTACGTAGATGATATCATCATTACTGGAAATGACATGCATTTAATAGATATAGTTAGAAATTTCTTGATTTCTAGGTTTGAAATTAAAGATTTAGGGAGACTAAAGTATTTCCTAGGAATTGAGTTAGCCTATTGTAATAATGGGTTAATTCTATCCCAAAGGAAATATGCACTTGATCTTTTGCAGGAAACAGGAAAGTTAGGAGGAAAGCCAGCTTGTAGCCCTATTGTCACCACTGGACCTCTAGTAGATGATGAGGAGCCACTTGAGGACATAGAGAGATATCAAAGACTTGTAGGACGACTGATCTACCTCACCATCACTAGGCCAGACATAGCCTTTGCCGTGAGCCAAATTAGTCAGCATATGCATTCTCCAAAGATGGGTCATTGGAGAGCAGTTGAGCGCATCCTTCACTACATCAAGAAATCACCAGGACTAGGTATTTGGATGAAGAACAATGGAAGCTCCCAAATTGAAGGCTTTTGCGATGCAGATTGGGCAAGCGATTCAAAGGATAGAAGATCTACCACCGGGTACTGCATATTCGTAGGAGGCAACTTGGTAGCATGGAAGAGCAAAAAACAACATGTGGTGTCAAGATCGAGTGCAGAGGCTGAGTATAGAGCAATGGCGTCAGCAGCCAGTGAGATTGTATGGTTGAAGGCTCTAGTAGAGGAATTAGGGTTCAATGTTTCTACACCAATCAACTTGCATTGTGACAATCAATCGGCAATTCATATTGCATCCAATCCGGTCGTCCATGAAAGGACTAAACACATAGAAGTTGATTGTCACTTCATTCGACAAAAGGTGGAAGAAAAGCTTATAGCCACTCCCTACATCAAAGGAAAAGAGCAACTAGCTGATATCTTCACAAAAGGGGGAACTGCAATGCATCTTCAAGAAATCATGAACAAGTTGGGCACTATCGATATCTACGCACCCAACTTGAGGGGGAGTGTTGAAAAGAAGGATAACTTAACCCATCTTCATCACCAACCAAGTGCATCTACTTAGAAGTCCAAAAATCAGCATGCATTGTCCAGCAAGCATGGCTCATTTGGGCAGCCTAAACCAACCCAAAATACATTCAAAAATAGGCCCAAGGAAGCCCAAAAGTTTGGAGAAAAGTCTAGGAAGCAAACCCAAATAGCTAGGGGCAGTTTGGGCAGCATATATTTCAACAGTCAAAAAACTAGCTGTTGGAATTCCTTGGGGTTTGAGCTCCAATGGGAATATCACTTTCTACTGGCTATTTTTCCCTTTTCTCTATAAATAGAGCCTCATTGTATCTCCAAAAACTATGAGAAAAATGCTCTCAAATCTGTCCATGTATGCTCTCATTCTTCTTCAATAAAATTCAGAAGTATTCTTCATTTCTTGTGCTCTATTTTTTGATATTTCAACAATATACACACCCAACTTGAGGGGGAGTATTGAAATAAAGCACAATTAGGGCATATGGTTGTCCTAATCCAGTAAACTTTGTGCTCTTAGAACAAGACCCAAATGTAAAGTAAAAAGGGAGGCAATGTAATGGGCCTTAAATGGATCTAGTCCACGGGTTTTGGGCTGGGCCCTTTGGGCCCAGCCCGGGCCAGCAGAATTGGGGGCCAAAGGCCCCCAACGGCTAGTAAAAGAACTAGCAGTTGGGGACTTCCCAACGGATAGAGAGGGCAATGCCCTCTCTCCCCCTCTCATTTTCTCCTCTCTCAACTCTCTTTCTCTTCTTCTATAAATAGGGCAGCTAGTTGCTTTTAAAAGGTATGAAAAAATGCCTTCAACCTCTTGTATGCTCTCTTTGAAACATCAATAAAGTACTTGAAGTTCTTATTCATTTCTCATTGCTTGCTTCTTTGGAATTTCATCAATTAGCAAATAGGTAAGCACAAGTATAATCTCATAGATAAAAAAAAAAAAAAAAATTCAAACATAGGTATAGCATTCATTCAAAAGCAATGTTTGGTTACATTGGAGTTTGCCTTCTACATCAGCTAAAGAAAGAAAAATAGAAAACAACTGTGGGTTTCTTTACGCATAGCTCATGAGAGAATGATGAAACAAGATAGAGGACTAGGAAGAACTGTATGGTTTTTAAGCTAAGCAAGATGGTCTTTGATCATGAGGAGGTTTGCCTTTAGCTATTGAGTCCAGTTTTTCTTCTATTCTTTTGAGTTCCATGGCAAGAATCAATTGTTTCTAATTTCTCCCAAATTCTTTTAAGTGAGATCGATTGAGAGCTAGAGGACTCAATGACATTGTAAGAATTATTTGAAGAGGTACTTCCCTAGAAGGCTCACTAGGTAGTTCACTTGGACTTGCTTCATCTCTCTTTCTTTTCTTTGATTCTTCTTCAACTTTATCCTCACCTTTTCTTTCCCAAACACCATCCTTGCATACCCAATTTGCCTTTTTCAAGGAGGATTTACCAATGCCATTCTTTATTAACAGCTTAATACTTACATTCCTTTTCAAATCTATCCTATTTGCAACCATAATATCAGTGATTAAAGCACAGGTGGGATAGAATGGAAGCAGTGGACTTGGCAACAGCTATCATGAAGTGTGGAAGAAAGAAATGCAATCCAGGATTTTTGTCTTTCGTTATACAAGCCATTAACCAAAAATCCTCTTTGGTAATGGTTGTATGATTACCTCCCCTAGGTCTAAAAATATGTGTGATAATGAAGTGAAGAATTCTTTCGTATATGCCTAATGCCTTCGCATTTGTGTTGACTTCCTCTGAGTTCTCTAAGTTGTCATTGTGAAACACAATCTTTACACAATCCAATAATTCAATCATCATATACTTCTCACTTCTTTGAATGACATCGAATTCATATTGTTCATTGTGCAAATTTCTCTGGGTGTAACCATGATTTGCTTGCCTCTAATGTATGTCTTGAATGTACAAGACTCTATACTAGTGGGAAATTCAAATTGTGTCTCTAGGAGATGATTTCCATTCTCCATTATCACTTCTAGATTGTTGTAAAACTTTCTTACTAAGTTCTCATAGATTTTTTCATTAGGACTTAATAATGAACCAGGTAGAATGTGACTCATGTGCTCTTCATATGAAAACCCTATAGTTTTAAGATATTCCCAATTAATATCTCTTTCTAGATTTAACTTCCTTTTACAAAAGTTAAAGGAGAAAGACTTAATCTTTTCAAGGCTCGAAAATTTACTCTCATCAAACTTTGCTTGAGCTTTTGTCTTTGGACCAATGGGAATTCTTTGCTAGAGACGAGTTGATTCGTGAGTGAGAAATAGAGGAATTTTAGGGTTTTTTGTTCATTAGAGGTGGAAAGGTGCCTTTTGCGAGAGTATTGTGAGATCCCACAAATTCTATAGATAGAGAATCTATATAAGATTGAGAAATGGGTATCTTTAAGGCTTTAAGAATCATTAAGAGTGAGGAGGGAAGAGGCTAAGGTTAGGGTTTGTTGCGATTGTGAGAGAAAGAGAGAGAGAGACATTTCTTTGATTTAGGTTTGAGACAATTTTGGAGGCAATGTGAAGGGTTGACTCTTCTAATATTTTTTTTTTAGAATTGATAGTTCATTTTTGGGTTAGATATAGGTCAAATTGAGAGAGAAAATAGTTTTTGGATTGAATTTTTAGGTTTTTATTGAGGTACTCAGGTTGACTTATTGGATGAATAGGTCGACCTATTCTTTCAAGCAGGTCAACTCACATTAATTACAGATCAACTTGCGTGAGAAACCTTATTCTGAATACAGTTGATTCGACTTGTTGATGGGTCATGTTGACTCGGTTATTTTTTAGAATATTTTTCTATGCCTTGTCAGATAGGTCGACTTATACATTTAGTTAGTCAACTTTCCATTTACAAGATTTGACAATAAGTCGACTTATGCATCTCACAAGTTGACTTGTATAATTTTAGAAATCTTTTGTGAGGCTCCATATTCACAAGTCAACATATACCTTTCAACTTGTTGTAGCTTAAATAGTCATACAAAGTCGACTTATACTAGTCATAAGTCGATTTTCAGCACATCAGCTCAACTTACAGACCTTGTAAGTGGACTCATACATACAATTTTTCACAAAATTTGTGTACCAAGTTGACTCACACTATTCATAGGTTGACTTACCCTTTTAATAAGTCGACTTAAAAATACTTAGCTCTTAGAAATTCCTTTAGAATTGGACCATGATTGTTTCAATCACACATTGTAGACATGTCACACTTAAGAATTTCATTCTTTCACGAGTAATTTTCTTTTTAGATTGTAAAATCTCTCTTTATCTAAAGGTTTAGTAAAAATATGTGCAATATGTTTTCAGTTTCAACATATTCTAGAATTATATCATTCTTAAACACATATCCCTTAAAAAATAATGTCTAATCTCAATGTGCTTTGTCCTAGAATAATGTATAGGGTTTTTAGTCAAATTTATAACATTCATATTGTTTATTTTGATTGGTATCCATAGTCCTGAAGTTGTTGTTTAATCCATAGAATTTGAGTACAACACTGCACTACAGCTACATACTCTACTTCTGTAACTAAAGTAGCAACACTATTTTATTTTCTTGAGGACATAACACTAGCACACTTGCAAAGAGTTGACATGTGCCACTTATACTCTTTCTATCTAATCTATATCCTACAAAATCAGCATCTAAGTATCCATACAACTCAAATAAAGAATTCCTATCATACCATAAGCATAGATTGCATGTACCTTTTAAATATCTTAAGATCCACTTAATTGCTACTAAATGTGACTCTTTAGGACTAGATTAGAACTTAACACATAAACATGCATGACATAAAATGTCCAGCCTAGTTATAGTCAAGTAGAATAGGGATCCATCATGTTTCTATATAGCTTTTGACATATCTCTTTGCGTTTTTCATCCTAATCTATCTTCATTGAGGTGCTCATAGGTTTAGCATATCCCTTTGACTTAGTAAATCCAAATTTCTTAACGAATTCCTTGGTGAAGTTGGATTAACTTATGAATATTCTCTTTTGAGTTTGTTTAATTTGTAAACCTAGAAAGCAGTTCAGTTCCCCCATCATGCTCATTTCAAACTCAACATGCATAACCTTAACAAATTTTGGGCAAAGATTTTCATTAGTTGCCCCAAATATTATGTCATGTACATCGATTTGCACTATTAATATTTTTTTTTTGCCATTTCTCTTAATAAACAAGGTTGATCAATCTTATCTCTTTCAAATTTATTTTCAACTAAGAAGTTGCTAAGTCTTTTGTACCAAGCTCTTGGAGCTTGTTTTAGACTATATAGTGTCTTAGACAATTTGAACACATGGTTCGGATGCTTTGCGTTACGCCCCGAACCGGGATCGTGAGCAGCCGCTCAATGCCCTGGATGCTGGCTATATTCTATAAAAAAAAATAGGCAAAATCTCCCCATATTTTAGAGATCTACCATATACCAATCAATCTGTATATCAAATGATCATCCAACCACTTAAATAAATGGGCCAACACAACCTCACAACAAATAAATCACATTCATATAATACCAATCAATCCACCCCATACAAACCAGGACAACATAAGGCTATCATGAAATACTATCAGTCTTAACTACAGACCTCTACTGCCATGCCCCCATCAAAGGCATGAACAGTCGCCAGTTACCCCTCCTGTGATTTAGAGATGGTACCGAATGAACCTAAAGGACATTTCTAGAGCATAACATGTTTTCCAAAGTAAATGTACACAATAGCATATTTCATGCCTCAATGCAATAGAATAGAATTTAGAGTTTCAATAAAATACACATAAATTTTCATACAGTTATCCCTTTTTATATACAATAGTCTATCTATAACCCCAATAAACAATTATACAATTTCATTTGGCAGATAATTCCCAATATCATATTGAGTACCAAATCAACAGCCTCGATCTCCAACCAAAAGCCTCGTGCGCTGATAAATCTCAATGCGCCCCACTATAGCTATCTCTGTAAGAAATCCAGTGAGTCAGAGGGTATATATCATGTGTTCAATGAGTCGGTAAAAAATGGAGTATTAAAATTCTCAATAATTCCATATATTGTAAGAAATCATGTATAATGCTCAATTTATCATAAATTATTCTTTTCATATATATTTCAAACATATATGCATCAATGTCATCAAATCATGCAAGAATAGAGTATACCAAAATTAGCCCTAGCAAAGTTGATCGCGACCAATGACAGGCGTATCGGGGGTTTTGTCTGCAATAGGTTAGAAAAGCTCTCTATCTCGACATTGGCGACAGACCTCATCAGGTGCTAAAGTACGGCGCACCATAGCCCTCCCCCTTATGGGTTCAACCTGACTAATACCTTATTAAATCACAATACATTTACCATTTTTTGATGTCAAGTGGGATACCTTCCGTAGAAGCGTATTGGGTGCAAATATGGATCACTTTCCATATGTATCCTTCGTAGCTACAGAATGGGATTTACCCATCACAAAGTTATCATTCATCATATGCTAGGGTTCTCGGCCCATATTAATATAATTATCAAATCAATCACCTGCCATGTCACATTTCTCAAGCAATCATTTTCACAATGATAATTTCACGAAACATGTATAAATCAAGTGCAATGACACGGTTTCTCATTTTAAAACTCGTTTGGATACATATATAATCACATAAAACATATTTGTGGACACTCCATGAATTTACAAAAAAATATTTCGTAATTCATTCACAATTTTACATCACATATTCATTAAATCATGCTTGCATCAGAAAATATTTTAAAACATGATATTGTGTATCGGACACATAATATAATAAATCCCACTTACAGTATGCGGAGGGTACGCCACTCCCGACATGAATCTCGAGGTACACACAAAAATATGCTCCAATCAATATCACCAACGAGTCTCTATAAACATAATGCAGAATATGTGTCATTTAAGAGATCATATAATGCGTATATAATAAAGTAAATGTGATGCAACCCTAGTTATAGACAAATCTAGGGTTTTCAAGTTTTATTCTTGCACCATTTTAGGGAATTGACCACAAAGTTCCTCAACTGGGGTCGGAATTGAGAAATTCCAATTTTTATGGTTGGCTCACATAAAAATTCACATTTTTTGTGTTGAACTTATTGTTGAAAAGAAGAATAACTTAACCCATCTTCATCACCAACCATGTGCATCTACTTAGAAATCCAAAAATCAGCATGCATTGTCCAGCAAGCATGGCCCATTTGGGCAGCCTAAACCAACCCAAAATACATTCAAAAATAGGCCCAAGGAAGTCCAAAAGTTTGGAGAAAAGTCTAGGAAGCAAACCCAAATAGCTAGGGGCAGTTTGGGCAGCATATATTTCAACAGTCAAAAAACTAGCTGTTGGAATTCCTTGGGGTTTGAGCTCCAATGGGAATATTACTTTTGAATCACTTTCTACTGGCTATTTTTCCCTTTTCTCTATAAATAGAGCCTCATTGTATCTCCAAAAACCATGAGAAAAATGCTCTCAAATCTGTCCATGTATGCTCTCATTCTTCTTCAATAAAATTCAGAAGTATTCTTCATTTCTTGTGCTTTATTTTTTGATATTTCAACATGGTATCAGAGCAAACTTCGATCCCTTCCTCTTCAAGATTGGGTGACCTTCCACCTTCCATCAACCTTACCCAATTTCAAAATATATCCTCCATTCAATTAAGAGGAGGAAATTATTATCAATGGGCAGCCTTGATGAGAAGGGCGGTGGAACTTCACAACTTGGAGGGTCACATACTTGATCAACCACTTGAAGAGGTGGATTCTTCCTTCAGAGAATGGAAGAAGAGGGACAATCATGTGTTTTTTCTTCTACTCAATTCCATGGATGAAACACACAAAGCTATGGTGACTTGTGCTCCCAATGCAAAACTAATATGGGACACAATGTTTTCTCTTTATGGCCAAGAATCTAACCTTGGCAGAATTTTTGAGCTCAAACGACAAATTTCAAACATAAAAAAGGAAGGGAAATCACTTCCTCAATACTTTGGGGAATATACGGATACTTGGAATGAGCTCTCTACTCTCCGCCCGGATTCCATAGATCTCAAAGTCCTCCAAAAGAGGAAAGAAGAAGATAAAATCTTTGGTCTTCTCATGGGTCTAGATGATTCCTACTCTCTTCTTAGACAAGAAATTCTCCGAATGAAGGAATTTCCTTCATTTGGAGAAGTGCAAAATATGATCCAACGAACGGAAGTTAGCATGCGTTTGGAAGAAAATTCCAAACTTAGACTTGAAGCTCAAGGTCACATGGCTACCGTTGAAGAGCACATGGCTGCCAAAGCACATCAAGTTCCAAAGAAAATTGATGTATGCACCCATTGCAAGAAAAGAGGACATACGAAGGAGAAGTGTTGGAACCTTTATCCTCATTTAAAGCCCAAGACCTTCAAACCAAGGGAGCAACTTTCCGAGCAGCATAATATACTTCACACCAAGCTTCAAGGACCTACCATGGCTGATTTTGCTGCTCTTCAAAGTCAACTCAATGACATCTCCAAGAAGTTTCAACAACTTGCTCCCTTCAATGGTAAAAATCAAAACACTTTATCCTCATTCAATTTCAAAGATTTTCTCATTGATCCGGGAACGGACCATCATATGTTAAGGGATAGAAGAAAAATCAAGCGTTTTAAAAAACTCCCTAACCATAAGATAGTCCGTATTGCCAATGGGCAAGATTTGAAAGTTGAGCAAATTGGGGAAATTGAACTTTTTGGAAAAACATCAAATGCTTTATTTGTTCCCCAACTCACTTCAAATCTTTTGTCCATTAGCAAAGTCACTAAGGATCAAGGGTGTAGAGTTGTTTTTGACCCAAACACTGTTACTTTTCAGGACCTCAAGTCGAATCAATTGATTGGCAAGGGTTCTAGAAGAGGGGATCTATATTTTTTGGATCAAAAGCATCATGCACTCGTAGCTCATATCAACGAAGATGCATCTCTTTGGCATAAACGTTTTGGGCATCCTAGTGACCAAACTTTAAAGCGTCTATTTCCAAGTATTAATATTGAAGATAGACATTGTGAAGCTTGTATTCTGGGAAAGGAAACCCGATCAATGTATCCCAATTCAAAAACAATTTATAAAGATGCTTTTGATTTAGTTCATTCGGATTTGTGGACTTCACCTATCAAATCTCATTTAGGCTACAAGTATTTCATTACTTTTGTAGACCAAAAAACTAGGTACACTTGGGTCTACCTTTTGAATACCAAAGATCAAGCTTTTGAAGCCTTTAAAAGCTATGAGAGATATGTGACCAAACTTTACCATGCTAACATTAAAATTCTAAGGACGGACCATGGTGGAGAATTCACTAGTTTGACATTTGAAAACTACCTTAGAGAGAATGGCATTGTACATCAAATGTCTTGTGTGTACACACCTCAACAAAATGGGGTGGCCGAAAGAAAAAATAGGCACATATTAGAAATAACTAGAGCTATGATGTTTCATGCAAATGTGCCTAAGAAATTTTGGTGTGATGGAATAAAAACCGCTGTCCACCTAATAAACCTTATCCCATCTCAAGTCCTGGATGGCAAGTCACCCTTAGAAGCCCTACTAGATAGAAAACCTAAGATATCTCATCTTAGAACATTCGGTTGTGTATGTTACATTCATATTCCAGCACACATGAGGGATAAGTTAGATCATAAGGGTAGAAAGTGCATATTTTTGGGGTATGCTTCCTTTGAAAAGGGGTATAGATGTTATGATCCTAAAACTAACCAAACATACACATCTAAGGATGTGATATTTGTAGAGAATGAGTCCTTTTTTGTAGATAATGAAGAACATCAATCATCAGAAGAAGAGAGCACTCCAAGCACGTGGAATTTCTTACTTCTCCCGAATCAATCATCTCCACCAATTGCAGAAGGAATCTCCCAAGAGACTTGATGAAATTTAAATATAGCAAGCTAAGAATGAAGAAAGAAACTTCAAGAATTTAATTGAGAATTCAAAGAGAGTTTACATGCAATGAAGGCATGTTTTTCATACCTCCCAAAGAAACATATAAAACCTATTTATAGAGAACAAGAAGAGGGGCAAGGAGATAAGAAAAGAGAGAAAGGAGAGGGCATTGTGCCCTCTCCAATTATGGTACTAGCCGTTGGGGACAGCCCCAACGGCTGTTTTTGCTAGCCGTTGGGGGACATGATGGTCCCCCATTTGCTGGCCCGGGCTGGGCCCAGGCCCATTTAGGGCCCAACTTAGAAACTTTAAAGGGATTACAAAGAGAATGAAAAATCTATCCAAATTAAAGCTATACATTTAGACTTCATTCCCTTAGACCTAAACCCTAATTGTCCTTTATTTCAACAAGACTAATGAGCAATCTCAAAATAATGAAGAAGAAGGATCAAACTCCATAGAAGAGGAGGCAGCCCACACTTCAGGGGGAGATCAAGAAACCGAAGAGGAAGAATCCGAGCATGTAGAGGGAGATTTTGATGCACCACCTCCTCACCTTAGGCGATCCATGAGGCTTAGGGTTCCCCGTTCGGAATGGATTAACCGTAGAGTTTACTATAACTCCAAGGTAACATCACATCTGATTTCTAATTATTATACCATCTCACATGTTTCTTTGAGTCACCAAAATTTTTTGAGTGGCATAGATAAAGAACAGGAGCCTAGGACATATGATGAAGCATCCAAGGACCCAAGGTGGAGAAAGGCAATGAAGGAAGAGCTAGATGCATTAACCAAAAACGGTACATGGGAAGTCACCTCTCTTCCAAAGAGCAAGCGAGCCGTCGGATGCAAATAGGTATACAAAATCAAATATAAAAGTGATGGATCAATTGAAAGGTTTAAAGCAAGACTTGTGGCTAAAGGATTCACTCAAGCATATGGGATAGATTACAAAGAGACATACGCACCCGTTGCCAAAATGAATACAATTAGGGTCTTGATGTCTCTTGCGGTGAACCATGGATAGAGCATGTTTCAAATGGATGTAGCAAACGCGTTCCTTCAAGGAGATCTCGAAGAAGAAGTGTACATGCAACTTCCTCAATGGTTCCAACAACAAGGAGGAAACGTGTGCAAACTACGCAAGGCTATCTACGGGCTGAAGCAATCCCCAAGGGCATGGTATGCAAAATTAAGCCATGCTTTTCTTAGTAGTGGATTTGTTAAATGCCATAGCGACTCTTCTGTTTTCATTAGAAAAAACAATGATAAAATAGTGATAGCCTTAGTTTACGTAGATGATATCATCATTACAGGAAATGACATGCATTTAATAGATATAGTTAGAAATTTCTTGAGTTCTAGGTTTGAAATTAAAGATTTAGGGAGACTAAAGTATTTGCTAGGAATTGAGTTAGCTTATTGTAATAATGGGTTAATTCTATCCCAAAGGAAATATGCATTTGATCTTTTGCAGGAAACAGAAAAGCTAGGAGGAAAGCCAGCTTGTAGCCCTATTGTCACCACTGGACCTCTAGTAGATGATGAGGAGCCATTTGAGGACATAGAGAGATATCAAAGACTTGTAGGACGACTGATCTACCTCACCATCACTAGGCCAGACATAGCCTTTGCCGTGAGCCAAATTAGTCAACATATGCATTCTCCAAAGATGGGTCATTGGAGAGCAGTTGAGCGCATCCTTCACTACATCAAGAAATCACCAGGACTAGGTATTTGGATGAAGAACAATGGAAGCTCCCAAATTGAAGGCTTTACGATGCAGATTGGGCGAGCGATTCAAAGGATAGAAGATCTACCACCGGGTACTACATGTTCGTAGGAGGCAACTTGGAGCATGGAAGAGCAAAAAACAGCATGTGGTGTCAAGATCGAGTGCAGAGGCTGAGTATAGAGCAATGGCATCAGCAGCCAGTGAGATTGTATGGTTGAAGGCTCTAGTAGAGGAATTAGGGTTCAATGTTTCTACACCATTCAACTTGCATTGTGACAATCAATCGACGATTCATATTGCATCCAATCCGGTCTTCCATGAAAGGACTAAACACATAGAAGTTGATTGTCACTTCATTCGACAAAAGGTGGAAGAAAAGCTTATAGCCACTCCCTACATCAAAGGAAAAGAGCAACTAGCTGATATCTTCACAAAAGGGGGAACTGCAATGCATCTTCAAGAAATCATGAACAAGTTGGGCACTATCGATATCTACGCACCCAACTTGAGGGGGAGTATTGAAAAGAAGAATAACTTAACCCATCTTCATCACCAACCAAGTGCATCTACTTAGAAGTCCAAAAATCAGCATGCATTGTCCAGCAAGCATGGCCCATTTGGGCAGCCTAAACCAACCCAAAATACATTCAAAAATAGGCCCAAGGAAGTCCAAAAGTTTGGAGAAAAGTCTAGGAAGCAAACCCAAATAGCTAAGGGTAGTTTGGGCAGCATATATTTCAACAGTAAAAAAACTAGCTGTTGGAATTCCTTGGGGTTTGAGCTCCAACGGGAATATTACTTTTGAATCACTTTCTACTGGCTATTTTTCCCTTTTCTCTATAAATAGAGTCTCATTGTATTTCCAAAAACCATGAGAAAAATGCTCTCAAATCTGTCCATGTATGCTCTCATTTTTCTTCAATAAAATTCAGAAGTATTCTTCATTTCTTGTGCTTTATTTTTTGATATTTCAACACTTATCTCCAAAATCTTGATGAAAGATTTCTTAAAGTCTATATTTTCAAACCAATCCAACTCTAACTTTATATTCTATTTTGTTTTCGCAAATTTCCCATATCTCACAATCTATTCATGCAATGACTCTAATATTAGACTATGTTGGGGTTAGGACACAAGGCTACAATTTCTTAGTTGGGCACTTTCTCAGATTCCTAGTATAGGTCACTAAAATAGCACCATTTTACCCACATTACATTTTAGAAGTCTGTTCTGACTAATTTTTAACACAACCATTCCAACTTTTAACACACAACTCTAAATTACCTGATAGACATATAACCTTACATTTTTCATATTTTGGGTTTCTTCTAATTATGCCTAGAAGGGGTCTGAAATTGACCACCAAAATCTCTGTTCAGTTTTGGCTGAGAAGTAGAATCGTTTCTGTATATTTTTGGGAGATTTTGTATAACTCTTGATTTTTTGGGAAAATTGGCTGCAAATTTCATAGTAGGTGGATAAGAGGAAGATTTATAACTTTTTTTCTTTGAGGTTTTGCAAACAAGGGTTGGAAGGGGGTCGTGCAACGGTATTGTTTTTAGTGTTAGAAAATGGAGGACCCTTTGATGAGTTTTAGAAGAATGGCTGTAACATTTGACACAGGGTTTGGATTAAGGTGATCCTTACCTTGTTGGAAAGCTAAGACATGGGTCTACAATTCTTTCAACTAGCATAAGATCTGAATCTATCAGGAAGGGGTTTGAAAACTTAGGTTAGTGTTGCTGCCAAAATCAGGGCAAAATAAAGGACTGAACAGGGAATTAGTGCAGAGCACCTAACTTTGAAAAATCATATAAAATCCATCTTTACTCAGAATGCAACGGTTCTTATCTCATTTTAAAGCTCTGAATGTCTCGTTTCATGTGTAAAAAGTTCACTAAATTTGTCATTGTGCAGAAAATGGTATAGCAAAAACACTACAACAAGTTTAGAATATTCAAATTTCAGAATTTCTTGTTTCCTCCTTGACTTCAAATTCTGGCAAACCCTAGTTTCCTAAGCAAACCTCCTCATTTTTACCCCAAATTAAGATATGTTATACTATGGAGTGTGGAGGGTCTCATACATGAAGATGGACAGCTGAGCTTGAAGCAAAACTTGGATCTCTCCTCTTGAACTCTTGGCTATCCCTTTGTTCTTCACCAAGAAATCCTTCTCCGTTGGCCTTGATTTTTGGATATGTCGGGGTTTAGAATGTGTAGAAATGATCTATGTAAAAGAAATTGAGTAGTGTGTAGAAAGATGTAGACATTTCACCTTGGCAGTCCACGGCTTGGAGGAAGAAGATGAGTTCTTGCTTCTATAGAGCTTCCCGTTTCTTTTGAAGAATGAAGAGAAAAATATTTTAGCTTTTGTTTACAATTGATTAACCATGGTTTCCTCTAGGTGTAACTAGGGTTAAACTCCACCAAAGAAGAATTTAATGTTCAACAACCAATTCCAATCTAAGGCTCTCATTGTTCCTTTGACTTTTCAAATGAATCCTAGCCTTCCACCTTATTGGCACCTTCCCATGGTCATTAATTATCCCCAACCACTTTTTCTAAATTTCATAAAAAATCCTTCTTAGATTTGCATGATAATTTCTATCTCGATTTTCGCGTCACGCAAGATAGGGTCAATATTCGACCCAAAATCCAAGAAATTCAAATTTACCCATTTGGGTCAGTTTTTCACACTGAATCAAATAGAGTTGGTCTCGCATAAATCTGAGGACGTTTGATAGCACAAACGTCCCTCAGAGTGAATAAAATTCTTGATCGGTCAAAATTTGACCTCGACCTTGAAATGCATGAAATCACCCTACAAAATCCGTTTTACATGTAGATTTCAAAAATATAGGTATTGGGTGGAAACGAGATCGTTGCTCTGATAAATTTCAATTTTTCAAAAAATTAGGGTTTCTCGGGCAAAAATTTTAGAGTATCGAGCGTTTTGTGTTACGGCTTAAATTTCACTTTCATTCCTTGATCCTTCACTTGTAAAGTGAATTTAGCAAGTATATATCTCACGGCATCAAATTTGCAAGTGTGATTTTCATTTTGGCACGATAGTTTCCCTTCATTCTAGGCAAATTTCGGTAAATTTCCCAAATTTTCATTTTAACTTGATAAAACATTAATTTAGCTAAATATAGGCTTCTTGGCAGAATTTTAGCAGTTTTGCATGAGTAGAATTAAATTTGGCTCGGTGAAGACAAATTTTTGCTTTCGACGAATGAGTATCGGGCGTTTCTTCACAAACGATTGAGAATTGCCCGAATTCAAGTTTCCTTAACCTTTGAAGTTGCTTTAGCCAGTGAAATTTCATCAGGGTTGAAATTGCGCGCGTAGAATTTAAAATGATTCTAAGGGAAAAATTTTAGCTTCCGGCAATCTCGTAAAAAATTTTCAAGAGCATTTTAAATTAGAAAAAGTTTTGAGTGACTTTTCTTTATATGAAAATGAAAATATATTATATACAAAATAATGAAGAGTACAATATACAGTGTATCGAGTGTCAATGTTACATTTCCTAACCCTTTAACAACAAAATTCATTCTCGAAACTAAAAAAAACTATGGAGTAAACAAGTGGGGGGTATGTCTCCTCATAGCCTCTTTGGGTTCCCAAGTCTCCTCCTTGATTTGGTTGCTCCTCCACGAAACCCTAATAAGAGGAACCTCTTTGCTCTATAATTTCTTGACCTGTTGATGCAGAATAGTCACGAGCTGAATAGGTAAACTCAAGTCCTCTCGAAACTCAACTGGCGAAGCCTCTAAAATGTGTGAGAGATCTGGTTGATATCTCTTAAACACCGAGACATAGAATACATCGTGAATATGTGATAGGTCTGCTGATAGTTCTAATTTATACGTCACATTTCTGACTCTCTCAAGGAAACGGAAGGACCCAATATACCTGGACTCAACTTCCCCCACTGCCTAAATCGAATGACTCCCTTCAAGGGAGATATCCTCAAGAATATCATGTCTCCCACAGTGAACTCTAAAGGTCGCCGCCTACGATTTGCATAGGATTTCTGTCTATCCTAGGCGGTTTTCATCTGCGTACGGATAATCCTCACTTTCTCCTTCGTCTCTTCTACCAGCTCAATTTTGGTCAGGCGCCGTTCACCAATCTAGGGTACGGCACTTCCTCCCAAACAGTGCCTCGTAAGGTGGCATGCCAATGCTCGCCTGATAGCTATTATTATAGGCGAACTCCACTAACGGAAGATACTGATCCCAACTTTCTTGAAAATCCATAACACATGCCCTAAGCATGTCCTCTAAAGTCTAAATGGTCCTCTCTGACTGACCATCTATCTGGGGGTGATATGTTGTGTTGAAGTTCAGTCTAGTACCCAAGGCCTCCTGTAGACTGGGCAAAAAATGGGTAGTAAATCTAGGGTCTCGATTTGATACTATCGATACTGGAACCCCATGAAGTCTTAGAATCGTATCAATATAGAGGCGTGCCAATGCCTTAAGAGAGTAATCACTCCTGATTGGGATGAAGCGTGCGGACTTAGAAGTCGGTTAATTATCACCCAAATGACATCATATTATGCCAAAATCTGTGGCAACCCCACTACAAAATCCATCGTGATATGCTCCCACTTCTACTCAAGAATGGGAAGGGGCTTTAAAGTGCCAGCTGGACGCTGGTGCTTGGCCTTTACCTACTGACTTACAAGGTAATGAGCAATAAACTCCGAAATCTCCCGTTTCATACCCAACCACCAATAACTGTCTCTAATAGTACGGTACATTTTAGTACTGCCAGGATGTAAAGCATAGGCAGATGAATGGGCCTACTCAAGAATAGCCCTACAGAGATCAATATCTGCTGGTATACATACCCGATCTCAGAAAACCAACAGTCCATCTCTACAGACTCTGAAGTCATCAATATCACCTCTGCTGGCTTTCTCATAAATACCTCAGAGCTCTTCATCACTCTGCTGAAGCTCCCTGATACGGTCGAGCAAACTCGGCCGAACCTCAAATTTGGCTAATATAGCTCCTTGATCATCACTAGTCAACCTGACTCCCAAAGCTTGGAGTCCCAATAAACATAAGAGATAAGTACTCTTAATAGTCTGAGAAGAAGAAGATGACTTCCGACTCAAGGCATCAGCCACTACATTTACCTTGCCCGGATGATAGTCAATGATGAGCTCATAATCCTTTAGCAGCTCTAACCATCTCCGCTGCCTCAATTCAGCTCCCTCTGAGTTAACAGATACTTCAGACTCTTTTGATCTGTAAACACCCAACATTTGACCCCATATAGATAGTGGCACCATATCTTTAATGCAAAAACTATGGCCGCCAACTCTAAATCATACGTCGGATAGTTCACCTCATGTTTCTTTAGATGTCGTGAAGCATATGTGATAACTCTACCATCCTGCTTCAATACATAGCCCAATCCCTGACTGCTGGCATCACTGTACACCACATACTCTCGACTACTTGTGGGAAGGGCTAGAATCGGAGTGGACGTCAATTGCTGTTTGAGCTCCTGAAAGCTCGCCTCACAATGGTCATCCCATATAAATCTGACATCCTTCTGCGTCAATCTAGATAGTAGAGCAGCAATTCGGGAAAATCCTTATACAAATCTATGGTAATAGCCGACTAGACCAATAAAACTCCTGATTTCTATCACTGTCTGTGGCTGCTCCCATCTTAATATAGTCTCAACTTTCTATGGATCAACAAAGATATCCTCCGTAGAAACTATGTGGCCAAGAAAACCAATCCACCGTAGCCAAAATTCACACTTGGTGAACTTGGCATAAAGTTGTCTCTCATGAAGAGTCTGCAAAATCACCCTAAGGTGCTGAGCATGCTCATCATCACTCCGTGAGTAGACTAAGATATTATTAATAAAAATAATAACGAACCGGTCCAAATAATCATGGAAAACTCGGTTCATAAGGTCCATAAATGCGGCAGTGGCATTAGTCAACCTAAATGGCATAACTAAAAATTCATAATGTCCATATCGGGTGCAGAAAGACGTCTTAGGCACATCCTCGACCCTAATCTGTAGCTGATGGTAACCCGACCGGAGATCTATCTTCGAGAATACCTTGGCACCCTGTAATTGATCAAAGAGATTATCAATACGTGGTAGTAGGTACTGATTCTTAATGGTAACTTTGTTCAGCTATCTATAATCCATACAAAATCGAAATGTGTTGTCCTTCTTTTTCACAAACAACACCGGTGCACCCCATGGTGACGTGCTAGGATGGATAAATCCCTAGTCCAATAGTTCTTGTAGCTGAACCTTTAGCTCCTTGAGTTCAGTTGGTGTCATCCAATATGGTGCCATAGAAATCGGACCAGTCCCTGGAACTACATCAATCTCAAAATCAAACTCTCGGATTGGTGATAATCCAGGTAGTTCCTCGGGAAACACGTCCGAAAACTCTTGTACCACCGGGACCTCCTCAAGTTGCGGGCCTTGTATGGTGGTATCAATAACGTGTGCCAGATATGCCATACATCCATGGCGTACCAAATGTCTGGCCTCCATAACAGAAATAACAAGCGGGGTAATACCCACTTATCTCTCGTAAAAACAAATGGTGGCTACCCGGGTCTCCTAAACTCAACTTGCTTTGTAAAGCAATCAACTGAAGCCCGGTGTGTACTCAACCAATCCATCCCTAGGATAGCATCAAAGTCGGTCATACTGAGAGGAATCAAGTCTGCCTCTAACATAGTATCCTCTATCCTGACCTTGCAGCCACGATATACTGAATCCTAAAAAATCTGCTCACGAAGAGGAGTGATAACCAAGATCTCCTCATCAAGTGGTGAGATAGGCCTATCAGAGTACCTAGCGAAGGAATCGCTTACATATGAGTAGTTCAACCCTGTGTCTTTGAGAACACGTGCGTCAGCACCAAATATATGCATGGTACCTAACGACAAGAAGAGTTAAACGGAATTTAGAATCCAAGAAAACTGAATATATATATATATATATATATATATATATATATATCAAAACATATATGTACATCAAGGTGGTCAAAACTCTAGGCTTTAACATGTCACGAATATACACGAGTATCATGGCATACATGATATCAAAATCAAATACAATACAATATAGATCCTATATTGCTGGATCTGTGGGAGGGTTACCCGTAACTATGTCATGGTTCACCTGAGCATCCTCCTAAGTCATCGCGTACACGCAAGCCTAAGCTCTAAACTGCTGACTCGACTGAGCCTGTACGGTATTGCTCCCGATGGCCATCCGTGGACTTGTATGTGTTGAATGAGTAGGTACTCCCTGTTGTCCCATACGTGGTGCACTAGTTCGGCTTTGTGATGCCTGACCTTTGAAACCTAAGTCAGAGCACGCATTCATAATATGACCCGGCTTCCCACATTAGAAGCAAGTGACCGGGCCTCCGCAAGGTCCGGAATGGAAACGGCTACATCTGCGGCAAGGAGTCGGCCGTTGCCCCGAACTCTGTGGTCTAAACCTAGAAATGCCACTATACGAGCCAAAACCTCTACCTCTCCTATAGGTTTGCCCAAAATGTGACCCAATCCTCTTCCTTTTTTGCTCCCTACCCTCTCTCTGCCTGGCCTCAGCATGAACTATCTCCTCTGTGCAAAACGTTGAACTAATCATCTCTGAGAGGATGAAACTGGGGGTCACAGTCATGTAGCGTCAAATACTCAAACTGAGGCCGTCCTCAAACTTGAACCTCATCCGCTGCGGTGTAGCTATGTCGGGGACTAAGGCAGCTATCCTCCTGAGCTCTACTTCATACTCAGCAACAGATCTAGTCGTCTATCTCAAATGCAGGAATTCAGCTCATAAACGGTCTTGCTGAAAATTCGGGAAGTTTCTATGGTCAAACTCTCGTAGAAAATCCTCCCACTATAAAGGCCCTATAGCCTCATCTCGTATAGTCTCTCACCAAGTGAGAGCATCTCCATCCAATAACCTCTCGATATCACTGAGTCTGAGGTCCTTACTCAACCCCAGATCTCTGAGAATCATGCAAATTCGGTTGATCTAATGCTTTGTTGCTGCAGCATCACCGGATCTTGAGAAGTCTACACAACCGAGCTGACGTGCCTCCTTCACTAACTGTATCAACTCATGAACTCGCCTCAGAGTCATAGAAGTGGTCTCACTCGGACCTGAAACTGCTGAGGGCTCTGCCACTGGTGGGGGCTCCGGTGCCTCTGGGATAGGTACTGCCGTAGGTGTAGGTGCGGCTGTAGGTGGAGGCGGTGGTGGCATCTACACCCCATATTGACTATAGCACTCCTGCTACTGCCTCAAAGCCTCTAATGGTGGTGGTGGAATCCTTGTCATAGTCGTCGGCTGGGGTGGAGCTGGTGTAGGCACTCGTGATGAGGAAGCATCCTTAGGTACTCTAAGGGTCTCAGGCTCCCTCGAAGTATCAGGTGCTGGAGGAGTCCTAGGTGGCATGAGTCTAGCTCCACGTCTCATTGATCTACCACGTCTACGCGGCATAATTTTGCAAAAAGAATTCTCCATGAGATATGTTTCAACAATTAGGGTTATTTACGAAATAACTAATCCCCTAAAATGGAAAACTTAATTCCTAAGACCATATGCAAGGATATATATGACTGTATGAAACTCTCATGTATTGAGCATTTTAAATACATTCATATTTAGGAAACGTCTTACATAGACATACAGCTCTCAACCTAGAGGCTCTGATATCAATAGAACTGTCACGCTCCGAACCGGGATCGTGAGCAGTCGCCCGTTGTCCTGGATACCGGCTATATTCTATAAAAAAAAATCGGACAGAATCTCCCAATATTTTGGAGGTCTCCCATATACTAATCAACCTGTATATAAAATGATCATCCAACTACTTAAATAAATGGGCCAACATGGCTTTACAAGAAATCAATTGATGAAATTCCAAAGAAGCAAGCAATGAGAAATGAATAAGAACTTCAAGTACTTTATTGATGTTTCAAAGAGAGCATACAAGAGGTTGAAGGCATTTTTTCATGCTTTGAGAGGGCAACATGCTGCCCTATTTATAGATGATGGAGAGGGGAGAAATTTGAGAGAAAAGAGAGAGTGGAGAGGGCATAAAGCCCTGTCCTTCTCTACTAGCCGTTGGATCTCCAACGGCTAGAATGGGAACTAGCCGTTGGGACCTCCAACGGCTAGTTCCTCAGCCTGCTGGGGGCCCATTTGGCCATAGACTTCTACTACCAGCAAAACGTAAGGCTATCATGAAATACTATCAGTTTTAGCCATAGACTTCTACTACCATGCCCCCATCAAAGGCATGAACAGTTGCTAGTTACCCCTCTTGTGATTTAGAGATGGCACCAAACGAACCTAAAAGACACTTCTAGAACATGACACGTTTTCAAAAGTAAATGTACACAATAGTAGATTTCATGTCTCAATGCAATAGAATAAAATTTAGAGTTTCAATAAGATGCACATAAATTTTCATACAGTCATCCCTTTTTATACACAATGGTCTATCTACAACCCCAATAAACAATTATACAATTTCATTTGACAAATCATTCCCAACATCATATTAAGTACCAAATCAACGGCCTCGATCTTTAATCAAAAGCCTCGTGTGCTGATAAACCTCAACGCGTCCCACTATAGTTATCTCTGTACATAACAGGAAATGAGGGGTGAGTATCAAGGAATATACCGAGTGAGTGAGAGGGTGTATATCATGTGTTCAATGAGTCGATAAAAAATGGAGTGTCAAAGTTTTCAATAATTCCATATATTGTAAGAAATCATGTATAATGCCCAATTCATCATAAATCATTCTTTTCACATACATTTCAAATATATATGCATCCATGTCATCAAATCATGCAAGAATAGAGCATGCCAAAATTAGTTCTAACAAAGGTCGACCGCGACCAATGACAGGTGCATCGGGGCTTTTCTATGCAATAGGTTAGAAAAGCTCTCTATCCCGATGTTGGTGACGGATCTCATCAGGTGCTAGACTATGATACACCTTCTGTTGAAAAGAAGGATAACTTAACCCATCTTCATCACCAACCAAGTGCATCTACTTAGAAGTCCAAAAATCAGCATGCATTGTCCAGCAAGCATGGCCCATTTGGGCAGCCTAAACCAACCCAAAATACATTCAAAAATAGGCCCAAGAAAGCCCAAAAGTTTGGAGAAAAGTCTAGGAAGCAAACCCAAATAGCTAGGGGCAGTTTGGGCAGCATATATTTCAACAGTAAAAAAACTAGCTGTTGGAATTCCTTGGGGTTTGAGCTCCAACGGGAATATCACTTTCTACTGGCTATTTTTCCCTTTTCTCTATAAATAGAGCCTCATTGTATCTCCAAAAACTATGAGAAAAATGCTCTCAAATCTATCCATGTATGCTCTCATTCTTCTTCAATAAAATTCAGAAGTATTCTTCATTTCTTGTGCTCTATTTTTTGATATTTCAACATGGTATCAGAGCAAACTTCGATCCCTTCCTCTTCAAGGTTGGGTGACCTTCCACCTTCCATCAACCTTACCTAATTTCAAAATATATCCTCCATTCAATTAAGAGGAGGAAATTATTATCAATGGGCAGCCTTGATGAGAAGGGTGCTGGAACTTCACAACTTGGAGGGTCACATACTTGATCAACCACTTGAAGAGGTGGATTCTTCCTACAGAGAATGGAAGAAGAGGGACAATCATGTGTTTTTTCTTCTACTCAATTCCATGGATGAAACACACAAAGCTATGGTGACTTGTGCTCCCATTGCAAAACTAATATGGGACACAATGTTTTCTCTTTATGGCCAAGAATCTAACCTTGGCAGAATTTTTGAGCTCAAACGACAAATTTCAAACATCAAAAAGGAAGGGAAATCACTTCCTCAATATTTTGGGGAATATACGGATACTTGGAATGAGCTCTCCACTCTCCGTCCGGATTCCATAGATCTCAAAGTCCTCCAAAAGAGGAAAGAAGAAGATAAAATCTTTGGTCTTCTCATGGGTCTAGATGATTCCTACTCTCTTCTTAGACAAGAAATTCTCCGAATGAAGGAATTTCCTTCATTTGGAGAAGTGCAAAATATGATCCAACGAACGGAAGTTAGCATGCGTTTGGAAGAAAATTCCAAACTTAGACTTGAAGCTCAAGGTCACATGGCTACCGTTGAAGAGCACATTGTTGAAATAAAGGATAATTAGGGTTTATATCCTAAGGGAATGAAGTCTAAATGTATAGCTCTAATTTAGGTAGAATTTTCCCTTTCTTTTGTTATAATTGTAATTCCCTTTTAGGGTTCCAATTTGGGCCCTAAATGGGCCTTGCCAGCAGAATTCGGGCTGGGCCCGAAGGGCCCAGCCCGGGCCAGCAAATGGGGGACCAAAAGGTCCCCCAACGGCTAGCAAAAGATAGCCGTTGGGGCTGTCCCCAACGGCTAGTAAACACTAGCCGTTGGGGACAGCCCCAACGGCTAGAAATGGAGAGGGCATTGCCCTCTCCTCCATCTCTTTTCTCATTTCTTTCCCTCTCCTCTTGTTCTCTATAAATAGGGCTTAGTTGTTGATTTGGAAAGTATGAAAAACATGCCTTCATTGCATGTAAACTCTCTTTGATTTCTTAATTAAATTCTTGAAGTTTCTTTCTTCATTCTTAGCTTGCTATATTTAAATTTCATCATGGTATCAGAGCAGGCTTCGATACCTTCATCTTCCGGTGTTGGTAATCCTCCACCACAAATTAGTACTTCCATGTTTACTTCCATTCTCTTAGATTCTTCAAATTACAATGCTTGGCAAGACACCATCAAGCGATCCTTGAACTTCTTCAATCTTGAAAATCACATATTGGAGGATCCTTTAGATGATGCCGACCCTACATTCAAATCGTGGAAGAAGCAAGATGACCAAGTGGTGGTGCTACTTCAAATGTCTCTTGACAAAACCCACAAAGCAATGACTACTTGTATTCCAAATGCAAGGGCTTTGTGGGATCAATTGCATGCTTTATATGGGCAAGAGACCAACACCGGACGAATCTTTGAGCTCAAAAGAAAAATCTTCAAAATTCAAAAAGGAGGTAAAACCCTACCCGAATACTTTGGGGAATATAGGGATTTTTGGAATGAGCTTAATCTTCTTAGGCCTCCAACTTCTAATCTCAAGACCATTCTTCAAAGAAATGATGAAGACATGACCTTTGGTCTTCTTATGGGTCTTGGAGATGAATATGCTCCAATTCGTCAAGAAATCCTTAGAATGAAGATATTCCCTTCATTCCAAGAAGTTCAATTTATGATTCAAAGGGCCGAGACTAGCATGAGGCTAGAGGAGTCTACCAAGCTCAAATCCGAAGCTCAAGCTTTCAAAGCTGTCCAAGATGATCATATGGTCAACAAAGCTCAAAATTTCTTTAAAAAGGATGTTTGCACAAATTGCAAGAAACCCGGCCACAAAAGGGAAAGGTGCTGGTTTCTCTACCCAAATTTGCGCCCAAAGAACAACAAGAAGGAGGTGGAACAACCAGCTCATGCTCAACAAGTCTCCCAAGTGGCTGCACTCGAATCCAAGATGGAGGAGATGCAAAAAGAGATGAAAAGGCTCCTTAGCCAAGTTGCCCTTCATTCCGGTAACAACTTGAACTCATCTCATTTAAATAAATGGCTTATTGATTCGGGTTGTGACAATCACATGGTAAAGGATAAAAACAAAGTTAGGAAATTCATTCCTCTATCTACTTATAAGATTGTCAAGGTTGCTAATGGTCAAAAACTAAAAGTTGATCATCTAGGTGAAGTTGAACTCCTAGGCAAGAAAACTAAAGCTTTATATGTGCCAAAATTCAACTCTAACCTCATGTCCATTAGTAAAATTACCAAAGACCATAATTGCAAAGCCACTTTTGATCCTAACCAAGTTATTTTTCAGGATCTCAAAACGAATCACTTGATTGGCAAGGGATCTAGGAGGAATAATCTATATTTCTTGGACCAAGAAAATCAAGCTTTTGGAGTTCAAAGTCAAGCATTTTCTATATGGCATGCCCGTCTAGGTCACCCGGGAGATTTAGCTTTGAAACGCCTATTTCCAAGTCAAAGAGTAGAAAATAGGCATTGCAAAGCTTGTATTCTTGGAAAACAAACTAAAAGTGTACTATCCAATCTCACACTCAATATATGAAAATGCCTTTGAACTCATTCATACCGATGTGTGGACTTCACCAATAGAATCTCATAATGGCTTCAAATACTTTGTTACCTTCATTGATCACAAAACTAGATACACATGGGTGTATTTATTAGTAACTAAATCTGAAGTATTTGAAGCACTTAAGAGCTATTATAGATATGTGACCAAGCAATTCAATGCAAACATCAAAATCCTTAGATCGGATCATGGGGGAGAATATACTAGCCATGCACTTGAAAATTTTCTAGAAGAAAAAGGAATTATTCATCAAAAGTCTTGTGTGTACACTCCTCAACAAAATGGAGTTGCCGAAAGGAAAAATAGACATTTACTAGAAACGGCTAGGGCAATGATGTTTCACTCCAATGTACCTAAAAAGTTTTGGAGTGAAGCCATTAAAACCGCTGCCCACCTTATAAACCTTATGCCCTCTCAAGTGCTAGAAGGAAAGTCCCCTTTAGAACTACTCCTAGGAAGAAAACCTTGTATCTCACACTTAAGAGTTTTTGGGTGCATTTGTTATGTGCATGTACCAGAAAACTTTAGAAATAAACTAGATGAAAGAGGGAGAAAATGTGTATTTTTAGGATACTCTACCTTTGAAAAAGGATATAAATGTTATGATCCCCTAACTAAAAGGCTATACACATCCAAGGATGTGATATTTGTAGAAAGAGAACCTTATTTTGCAGGAAAAGAGGATCAAGAGCAATCAAAGGAAAGAGGAGCTCAAGACCATTGGAATATAGTCCTTCCCTCAATCAAAGAACCTTCTCACCAAAATGAAGAAGAAGAACAACCAATCCAAGCCGAAAATGATCCAACTCAAGAAGAATCAACCTCATCTCATTCTGATCATGAATCCATCCAAGAGGAAGGGGGAGACAACTTAGATCAAGGGCAAGTTATAGAGGAAGAAGAACAAAGCATTGAGCAGCCGCCTCCTCTTCCTCTTCGAAGATCAACAAGGCTTAGGCTCCCTCCTTCGGAATGGATCAACAAAAGAGTTTTCTATAACTCAAAGGTAACATCTCACCCGATTTCCCAATATTATTCGATTGCTAACATGTCCTGTAGCCATCAAAAATTCATCAAGAACTTAGACCATCATCAAGAGCCTAGAAACTTTGAAGAAGCAAAACAACTTCCTCAATGGATCCAAGCAATGAAAGATGAGCTAGAAGCCTTAGAAAGAAACGGAACTTGGGAGTTATCATCTCTTCCTAAAGGAAAAAGGGCGGTAGGATGTAAATGGGTCTATAAAATCAAGCACAAGAGTGATGGAAGTATTGATAGATACAAAGCAAGATTAGTTGCAAAGGGTTTCACTCAAGCTTATGGAGTAGACTACAAGGAAACTTATGCTCCGGTGGCCAAGATGAACACAATTCGAGTCTTGATGTCCCTTGCAATCAATCACTCTTGGCCAATGTTTCAAATGGACGTAGCCAATGCATTCCTTCAAGGGGATCTAGAAGAGGAAGTGTACATGGAGATTCCACCGGGCTTCTCTCACCAACTCAACAAGGTTTGCAAACTTAGGAAAGCAATCTACGGTCTCAAACAATCTCCAAGAGCTTGGTATGCCAAACTTAGCTCAACTCTTTTTGATCATGATTTCAAAAAATGCAATAGTGACACTTCTCTCTTCATTAAGAAACTAGATGGAAAAATCATTATAGTGTTAGTTTATGTAGATGATATAATCATAACCGGTAATGATTTAGATTTAATCAACCAAGTAAGAAGTTTCTTACAAACAAAATTTGATATTAAAGACTTAGGAAAACTAAAGTACTTCTTAGGGATAGAACTCGCCTATTGTCCAAATGGGCTTGTTTTATCACAAAGGAAGTATGTGCTTGATCTCTTGCAGGAAACCGGAAAGTTAGGTGCCAAGCCCGCTTGTAGTCCCATTAGCTCCTCCTGTGGCCTCAAGGATGATGATGAAGATTATGAGGATGAACCAAGATATCAAAGGCTCGTAGGGAAATTGATCTACCTCACCATAACGAGACCGGACATCTCCTTTGCCGTGAGTCAAGTTAGCCAGCATATGCACAAGCCAAAAAGAAAGCATTGGAGAGCCACCGAAAGAATCCTCCATTATCTAAAAGGCACACCGGGCATGGGAGTTTGGATGAAGAAGAACAACAACTCACAAATCGTAGGATATTGTGATGCAGATTGGGCCGGAAATTCAGAAGATAGACGATCAACCACAGGATATTGTATGTTTGTTGGAGGAAATCTAGTTTCTTGGAAAAGCAAAAAACAACATGTGGTCTCAAGATCAAGTGCTGAAGCGGAATATAGAGCCATGGCAGCCGCATCAAGTGAGATTGTTTGGTTAAAAGCTCTAATTGAAGAACTAGGGTTCTCCGTTCCTACTCCGATCCCTCTCCATTGTGACAATCAATCGGCTATTCACATAGCCTCAAATCCGGTTTTTCATGAAAGAACAAAACATATTGAGGTGGATTGTCACTTTGTGAGACAAAAGTTTGAAGAAAAGCTCATCACTCCAAGCTTTACACGAAGTGAGGATCAAGTAGCGGATATCTTTACCAAGTCGGGAACCGCCAATCACATACATAAAAATATGGTCAAGTTGGGTGTTATAGATACATACACACCCAACTTGAGGGGGAGTGTTGAAATAAAGGATAATTAGGGTTTATATCCTAAGGGAATGAAGTCTAAATGTATAGCTCTAATTTAGGTAGAATTTTCCCTTTCTTTTGTTATAATTGTAATTCCCTTTTAGGGTTCCAATTTGGGCCCTAAATGGGCCTTGCCCCAAAAGGTCCCCCAACGGCTAGCAAAAGATAGCCGTTGGGGCTGTCCCCAACGGCTAGTAAACACTAGCCGTTGGGGACAGCCCCAACGGCTAGAAATGGAGAGGGCATTGCCCTCTCCTCCATCTCTTTTCTCATTTCTTTCCCTCTCCTCTTGTTCTCTATAAATAGGGCTTAGTTGTTCATTTGGAAAGTATGAAAAACATGCCTTCATTGCATGTAAACTCTCTTTGATTTCTTAATTAAATTCTTGAAGTTTCTTTCTTCATTCTTAGCTTGCTATATTTAAATTTCATCACACATGGCTGCCAAAGCACATCAAGTTCCAAAGAAAATTGATGTATGCACCCATTGCAAGAAAAGAGGACATACGAAGGAGAAGTGTTGGAACCTTCATCCTCATTTAAAGCCCAAGACCTTCAAACCAAGGGAGCAACTTTCCGAGCAGCATAATGTACTTCACACCAAGCTTCAAGGACCTACCATGGCTGATTTTGCTGCTCTTCAAAGTCAACTCAATGACATCTCCAAGAAGTTTCAACAACTTGCTCCCTCCAATGGTAAAAATCAAAACACTTTATCCTCTTTCAATTTCGAAGATTTTCTCATTCATTCGGGAACGGACCATCATATGGTAAGGGATAGAAGAAAAATCAAGCATTTTAAAAAACTCCCTAACCATAAGATAGTCCGTGTTGCCAATGGGCAAGATTTGAAAGTTGAGCAAATTGGGGAAATTGAACTTTTTGGAAAAACATCAAATGCTTTATTTGTTCCCCAACTCACTTCAAATCTTTTGTCCATTAGCAAAGTCACTAAGGATCAAGGGTGTAGAGTTGTTTTTGACCCAAACACTGTTACTTTTCAGGACCTCAAGTCGAATCAATTGATTGGCAAGGGTTCTAGAAGAGGGGATCTATATTTTTTGGATCAAAACCATCATGCACTCGTAGCTCATATCAAAGAAGATGCATCTCTTTGGCATAAACGTTTTGGGCATCCTAGTGACCAAGCTTTAAAGCGTCTATTTCCAAGTATTAATATTGAAGATAGACATTGTGAAGCTTGTATTCTGGGAAAGGAAACCCGATCAATGTATCCCAATTCAAAAACAATTTATAAAGATGCTTTTGATTTAGTTCATTCGGATTTGTGGACTTCACCTATCAAATCTCATTTAGGCTACAAGTATTTCATTACTTTTGTAGACCAAAAAACTAGGTACACTTGGGTCTACCTTTTGAATACCAAAGATCAAGCTTTTGAAGCCTTTAAAAGCTATGAGAGATATGTGACCAAACTTTACAATGCTAACATTAAAATTCTAAGGACGGACCATGGTGGAGAATTCACTAGTTTGACATTTGAAAACTACCTTAGAGAGAATGGCATTATACATCAAATGTCTTGTGTGTACACACCTCAACAAAATGGGGTGACCGAAAGGAAAAATAGGCACATATTAGAAATAACTAGAGCTATGATATTTCATGCAAATGTGCCTAAGAAATTTTGGTGTGATGGAATAAAAACCGCTGTCCACCTAATAAACCTTATCCCATCTCAAGTCCTGGATGGCAAGTCACCCTTAGAAGCCCTACTAGATAGAAAACCTAAGATATCTCATCTTAGAACATTCGGTTGTGTATGTTACATTCATATTCCAGCACACATGAGGGATAAGTTAGATCATAAGGGTAGAAAGTGCATATTTTTGGGGTATGCTTCCTTTGAAAAGGGGTATAGATGTTATGACCCTAAAACTAACCAAACATACACATCTAAGGATGTGATATTTGTGGAGAATGAGTCCTTTTTTGTAGATAATGAAGAACATCAATCATCAGAAGAAGAGAGCACTCCAAGCACGTGGAATTTCTTACTTCTCCCGAATCAATCATCTCCACCAATTGCAGAAGGAATCTCCCAAGAGACTAATGAGCAATCTCAAAATAATGAAGAAGAAGGATCAAACTCCATAGAAGAGAAGGCAGCCCACACTTCAGGGGGAGATCAAGAAACCGAAGAGGAAGAATCCGAGCATGTAGAGGGAGATTTGGATGCACCAACTCCTCACCTTAGGCGATCCACGAGGCTTAGGGTTCCCCGTTCGGAATGGATTAACCGTAGAGTTTACTATAACTCCAAGGTAACATCACATCCGATTTCTAATTATTATACCATCTCACATGTTTCTTTGAGCCACCAAAATTTTTTGAGTGGCATAGATAAAGAACAGGAGCCTAGGACATATGATGAAGCATCCAAGGACCCAAGGTGGAGAAAGGCAATGAAGGAAGAACTAGATGCATTGACCAAGAACGGTACATGGGAAGTCACCTCTCTTCCAAAGAGCAAGCGAGCCGTCGGATGCAAATGGGTATACAAAATCAAATATAAAAGTGATGGATCAATTGAAAGGTTTAAGGCAAGACTTGTGGCTAAAGGATTCACTCAAGCATATGGGATAGATTACAAAGAGACATACGCACCCGTTGCCAAAATGAATACAATTAGGGTCTTGAGGTCTCTTGCGGTGAACCATGGATGGAGCATGTTTCAAATGGATGTAGCAAACGCGTTCCTTCAAGGAGATCTCGAAGAAGAAGTGTACATGCAACTTCCTCAAGGGTTTCAACAACAAGGAGGAAACGTGTGCAAACTACGCAAGGCTATCTACGGGCTGAAGCAATCCCCAAGGGCATGGTATGCAAAATTAAGCCATGCTTTCCTTAGTAGTGGATTTGTTAAATGCCATAGCGACTCTTCTGTTTTCATTAGAAAAAACAATGATAAAATAGTGATAGCCTTAGTTTACGTAGATGATATCATCATTACTGGAAATGACATGCATTTAATAGATATAGTTAGAAATTTCTTGATTTCTAGGTTTGAAATTAAAGATTTAGGGAGACTAAAGTATTTCCTAGGAATTGAGTTAGCCTATTGTAATAATGGGTTAATTCTATCCCAAAGGAAATATGCACTTGATCTTTTGCAGGAAACAGGAAAGCTAGGAGGAAAGCCAGCTTGTTGCCCTATTGTCACCACTGGACCTCTAGTAGATGATGAGGAGCCACTTGAGGACATAGAGAGATATCAAAGACTTGTAGGACGACTGATCTACCTCACCATCACTAGGCCAGACATAGCCTTTGCCGTGAGCCAAATTAGTCAACATATGCATTCTCCAAAGATGGGTCATTGGAGAGCAGTTGAGCGCATCCTTCACTACATCAAGAAATCACCAGGACTAGGTATTTGGATGAAGAACAATGGAAGCTCCCAAATTGAAGGCTTTTGCGATGCAGATTGGGCGAGCGATTCAAAGGATAGAAGATCTACCACCGGGTACTGCATGTTCGTAGGAGGCAACTTGGTAGCATGGAAGAGCAAAAAACAACATGTGGTGTCAAGATCGAGTGCAGAGGCTGAGTATAGAGCAATGGCGTCAGCAGCCAGTGAGATTGTATGGTTGAAGGCTCTAGTAGAGGAATTAGGGTTCAATGTTTCTACACCAATCAACTTGCATTGTGACAATCAATCGGCAATTCATATTGCATCCAATCCGGTCTTTCATGAAAGGACTAAACACATAGAAGTTGATTGTCACTTCATTCGACAAAAGGTGGAAGAAAAGCTTATAGCCACTCCCTACATCAAAGGAAAAGAGCAACTAGCTGATATCTTCACAAAAGGGGGAACTGCAATGCATCTTCAAGAAATCATGAACAAGTTGGGCACTATCGATATCTACGCACCCAACTTGAGGGGGAGTGTTGAAAAGAAGGATAACTTAACCCATCTTCATCACCAACCAAGTGCATCTACTTAGAAGTCCAAAAATCAACATGCATTGTCCAGCAAGCATGGCCCATTTGGGCAGCCTAAACCAACCCAAAATACATTCAAAAATAGGCCCAAGGAAGCCCAAAAGTTTGGAGAAAAGTCTAGGAAGCAAACCCAAATAGCTAGGGGCAGTTTGGGCAGCATATATTTCAACAGTAAAAAAACTAGCTGTTGGAATTCCTTGGGGTTTGAGCTCCAACGGGAATATCACTTTCTACTGGCTATTTTTCCCTTTTCTCTATAAATAGAGCCTTATTGTATCTCCAAAAACTATGAGAAAAATGCTCTCAAATCTATCCATGTATGCTCTCATTCTTCTTCAATAAAATTCAGAAGTATTCTTCATTTCTTGTGCTCTATTTTTTGATATTTCAACACCTTCCTCTTATGGGTTCAACCTGATTAGTACCGTGTTGAATCACAAAACATTTACCATTTTTCAATGTCATGTGAGATATCTTCTGTAGAAGCGTATCGGGTGCAAATATGGATCACTCTATACATGCATCCTTCGTAACTACGGAATGGGATTTACCCATTACAAAAGTATCATTCATCAGATGCCAGGTGATGTGATCCCGTTGGGTATAAAAACCCTAGAACCCACGAACAAATTAATTTAGCCCAAAAAATTATTTCAACGAATTATTTGAACCGATAGAATTAAAGACCTCAACCCTTGCCCTAAAGGAGGAAGAATCTAAGGTATATGACCTTAGACCCGTTTCTCACTAGATTAAGAACTTTGGTATAAAGATGGAATGAATGACGCCACAATCTAGATGGTTCGAAACCTAAATTGATAAGTCAAAGAACTAAACATGACTCATATCTTGAATAAGTTCAAAGTTCTCAAAAGAACAAGACCTGTGTGAAGAATCCTCACAATTTTATTAATTCTCTCCAAAGTGTTGTTTTACACAATGTACAATGACCTATTTATAGCCTAAAGGTAAAACATAATTGGCAACTAAAAATTTAGTAACTCTCTAAACAATAAAGAATTAGGAAACTAAAAGTTACAAAAAAATAAGAATTAAGAAACTAAATAAATCAAACTACTTTGACCAAGTCTTGCTGCTATTTTCTTCATTTTCGTCCTCCCTTGGTTTTGGGCCTTCTATTCTTCCAACTGGGCTTGTATAAGCATAATTAAGGCCCCTTTTGGTTCTATATTTATTTGGACTCCAATTTCTTGTTGTAAAGCCCCCTGAATTAAGTTATTCAGTACTTCTTTGAATTTTTTAACTCGGGTCTTTGTCACCGGCCCAACTGGGACTTGAGTTGGGTCTCGTGAATTCCTTGCAATCTTGATGATCTCATCATTCCCCTCCTCTTGAGAAGGATTTGTCCTCAAATCGTCACCTACATCAAAAGGACTCAAGTCAGTAACATTGAAAGTAGCACTAACATGATACTCACCTGGTAAATCAAGTTTGTAAGTATTGTCGTTGATCCGTTCTATCACTTGAAAAGGACCATCTCCTCGGGGCAACAACTTGGAACGTCTCTGTGCCGGAAATCTTTCCTTCCGCATGTGTAACCAAACCCAATCACCGGGTTCAAAAATCAACTTGTGACGTCCCTTGTTAGCTTGTTTGATATATTGTTCGGTCCTCCGCTCTATATTGAACCGTACTTTCTCGTGAAGTTGTTTCACAAATTCTGCTTTTCTCTTAACATCTAAATTCACTTGCTCAGAAATAGGTAAAGGTAAGAAATCCAAAGGAGTTAAAGGATTAAAACCATAAACAATTTCAAATTGTGGGAATTTAGTAGTAGAGTGAACAGCACGATTATATGCAAACTCAACATGTGGCAAACATTCTTCCCAAGTTTTAATATTTTTACCAATGACAGCCCTCAACAAAGTGGATAAAGTTCTGTTGACTACTTCTGTTTGACCATCAGTTTGAGGATGACAAGTTGTTGAAAATAAAAGTTTCGTTCCTAACTTTCCCCATAGTGTCTTCCAAAAGTAACTCAGGAACTTAGTATCCCGATCTGAAACGATTGTTTTAGGCATCCCATGTAACCTCACAATTTCCCTAAAGAATAATTCCGCAATGTGAGAAGCATTGTCAGATTTATGACAAGGAATAAAATGAGCCATCTTAGAAAATCGATTTACAACTACAAAGATCGAATCTCGTCCATATTTATTTTTAGGTAAACCCAAAACTAAATCCATTGAAATGTCAATCCAAGGTGAACTAGGAATAGGTAGGGGTGTGTAAAGACCATTAGGTTGAACCTTTGATTTAGCTTGCCTACAGGTAATACATCTACCACAAAATCTCTCAATGTCTCGCTTCATGTGTGGCCAATAAAAGTGCTCTTGTAAAATTGCCAAGATTTTAGCAACTCCAAAATGTCCCATTAACCCTCCGCTATGAGATTCTCGAACTAACAACTCTCTCAATGAACAATTTGGCATGCACAACTTATTTTCTCTAAACAGAAAGTTCTCATGCCTATAGAATTTGCCCTCTGCAAACTTTTCACATGCACTATAAATTTCTCCAAAATCATGGTCATCATGATAAAGTTCTTTAATATGCTCAAAACCAAGAAATTTAGCATTAAAAGTAGAGATTAAGGCATACATGCGTGAAAGTGCATCCGCAACTACATTCTCCTTACCTTGTTTATATCAAATGACATAAGGAAAAGTTTCAATGAATTCCATCCATCGAGCATGTCTTTTATTTAGCTTATGTTGACTTTTCAAATGTTTCAAGGATTCATGATCCGTACGAATCACAAATTCTTTCGGCCACAAATAGTGTTGTCATGTCTCCAAAGCTCGAACCAAGGCGTACAATTCTTTGTCATAGGTAGGATAGTTAAGTGCAGCCCCGCTTAACTTCTCGCTAAAGTATGCAAGTGGTCTTTCATCCTGCATAAGAACAGCGCCTATACCTACACCAGAAGCATCACATTCAATTTCAAATGTTTTAGAAAAGTTTGGTAAAGCAAATAAAGGTGCATGAGTAAGCTTATGTTTAATAAGTTGAAACGCCTTCTCTTGCTCTTCACTCCATTGAAATGCAACGTTTTTCTTGATGACTTGCGTAAGCGGTGCAGCGATAGTGCTAAAATCTTTCACGAACCTCCTGTAAAAACTAGCAAGACCATGAAAACTTCTAACATTACCTATATTGGAGGGGGTTGGCCATTCTTGGATGGTTTTGATCTTTTCTTCATCTACCTCGATGCTTTTAGCACTCACAACAAAACCCAGAAAAACAAGCTTGTCAGTGCAGAAGGTACACTTTTTGAGGTTAGCATATAAATTTTCTTTTCTAAGTATATCAAAAACCGAATGCAAATGTGAGACATGATCATGCAAACTTTTGCTATATATCAAAATATCATCAAAATAAACAACAACAAATTTACCAATAAAAGCACGCAAAATATGATTCATTAAGCGCATAAATGTACTAGGCGCATTGGTTAATCCAAAGGGCCTAACTAACCACTCATACAACCCATATTTAGTTTTAAAAGCTGTTTTCCATTCATCTCCTTCTTTCATTCGTATTTGATGATATCCACTCTTAAGATCAATTTTAGAAAACACACAAACACCATACAACTCATCTAACATGTCATCCAAACGAGGAATAGGGTGTCGATATCTTACCGTTATGTTATTGATGGCTCGGCAGTCAACACACATCCTCCATGTTCCATCTTTCTTAGGTACCAAAATCACCGGAACTACACATGGACTCATACTTTCTCTCACATGCCCCTTTTCCATCAACTCTTCGACTTGTCTTTGAAGCTCCTTCGCCTCTTCTGGATTACTTCTATATGCTGGACGATTTGGAATTGATGCACCGAGTATGAAATCAATTTGATGTTCAATCCCTCGAATAGGTGGCAAACCTTGGGGTAGCTCTTCAGGAAACACATCTTCGAACTCCTGCAAAAGAGAAACAATAACACTCGGTAAAGAAGGGTTAAGTTGTCAGTGTTTAAAAGGAGTTCCTTGTACATAAGTACAATCAGTGGCCGTCTTGAGAGTATCGCTCGTTTAACCTCACTTGTTTTGGCATAGAAATTCTTTTCTTTTCTCTCGGATTTTACCTCATCGGTCGAACTTTCCTCTCTTTTCTCTTTCTCATCAAATTCGGTCTTTCTCTCTTCTTTTCTCTCTTTTTTCTCTTCTCTCAACCCATTTTGATCTTTTTGTTTCTGTTGCTCACTCAATTTTTGCAACCTCACTCGGTCTTCATAGACTTGCTTTGGTGTCATCGGAATTAGAGTGATTTTTCGTTGGCTGAACATGAATGAATATTTGTTGGTGAAGCCGTCATGTTGCACAGCCTACATTGGCACCACATCACATAACACCTCATCTTCATATTTCCCAATCCGGAATGGTACAACAACTTGTTTTGTAACCCTCACTTCTCCACTATCATTCAACCATTGTAGCTTGTATGGTTGAGAATGTTTAGTGGTTGTCAAATTCAGCTTTTCCACTAAAGTCTTACTTGCAACATTAGTAAAACTACCACCGTCAATGATCAAAATGCATACCTTGTCTTTCACATGGCAACGAGTGTGAAAGATATTCTCCCATTGTACTTCTTCTTCATCTCCTTTGGCTTGTAAGCTTAAGGCTCGACATGTTACTAGCGCTAACATCTCACCATGTTCAGCCCCATACTCCTCAGCTCCGATGGGGACGTCTTCCAATGGAGGCAAACAATCAATGTCACCTTCATCTTCAGACTCGATTGCACCATTTTCCCGGATCACCATAACTCGCTTGTTTGGACATTGGCTAGCTATATGTCCTCTTCCCTGACACCTGAAGCATTTAATCTCACTAGATCGAGTTAAAGTAGGGGTTGACTTACTTTAAGAAGTCGTGGTGGAGATAACAGGTTTATGTTCAGGCTTAACTCTAGAGATGGCTGAATTTTCTTCTTTCTTCGGGTAGCTCATTCTCTAAGATGTTGCATTCGGATTCTGTAGTGTTGGCTTTGGTCGTGTGTTACCTCTTTTGAGCTGCCTTTCAACCTTGATTGCCATATGTACTAAATCCTCCAACTCCACATAATGGTGAAGCTCGATCGTGTTGGCAATCTCTCGATTTAAACCATTCAAAAATCTAGCCATCGTCGCCTCTCTATCTTCTTCCACATTAGCTCGAATCATAATCATCTCCATCTCTTTGTAATACTCATCTACGCTCCGATGACCTTGGTGGAGACTCTGCAATTTGAGATATAAATCCCTATAATAATGACTCGGCACAAATCGTCGTCTCATCACCCTCTTCATCTCACTCCAAGTTTCAATGGATCGATCCCCATTCCGTCGTCTATTGATGCACAACTGATCCCACCATACAATTGCATAATTAGTAAACTCAATAACAGCAAGTTTAACCTTCTTTAATTCAGAATAGTTGTGACAATAAAAAACTAACTCAATCTTTTTTTCCCACTCAAGCTATGTTTCGGGATCGCTTTTACCTTGAAACGATGGAATTTTCATCTTGATACTACCTAAATTGTTGTCTACCCGATTATTAACTTCTCTATTTCGACCAAATCTCTTATGACTACCCACTGACAACCTATCAAACTCCTCTTCTAACCCATCCTCTTCTAACCCATCCCCTTCAAACTCATCCACAACTTCAGTTTCTCTTTGATGAAACCTATTTCTCCTGGAGGGGGTTGGCACTATCGATAGTTGTCCCTTTTCCGACCCCTCTTCCACCTTATTCAACCTTTCATGTATAAGATCTAACTCACTCTTCATCATCCGTCTCATCTCCCCCATAAATGCTTGTAGTTGTAGATTCGACCCAACCTGTGGTTGAACCTCCTCACTTATGTTATTTTTTTGATTTTGAGTCATGATTGGAATCTGCAAGATAATGTTGGAATAAAATAGGAAAGAAACTCACCACACTCCCTCACGTATTTCACTCAAAAATAAATGATTCACTCAAATCCACTCGTGTTTCACTCTATGTATTTGGCTTTTATTTTTAATTAATTCTCTCTTGCCTTTTACCACTCTACTTCACTTAGTCAAGTTCTTTATTGAACTCGAGAACTCAACTCAAAAATAATTGCCTTGTGAAATTCAATGACTTATATAGAAGAAAGTATAACAAGAAAAGTAAGAAGAAAAGAGAAAAATAAGGAATAAGAAAAGTAATAAATTTAAAAAGAAAGTTCTAAATTAGAAAGGAAACAGCCAAGGAATGAGATAAATAAGGAAGGTGAACAAATAAAGAAATAGTTCATAAAAGGAGAACAAATATGGAAGATTTGAATTTGGGTAAGTGTACAAATAGTGAAATATTTCAAACCCAACCAAAAGGTAATAACACTGCCAAATCACAAAATGGAGAATTATCAATTTTGCAAAATTTGAAAACTGCCCTTTTTTTTTCACGGCCTCTTTTTTTTTTGTAGGTCTTTTTTTTTTCTCCCCTTTTTTTTTTCACGGCCTCTTCTTTTTTTTTTGGCCTCTTTTTTTGTGGGTCTTTTTTTTTGCCCTTCTTTTCTTTTTTTGGGAATATGACAGCACAAAAAAATAAAGAATAAGTATACAAAAAAATAAGAGATAAACCAACGAATGAAGAGTTTTCAGATACAAAAAAAAAATTAAATAAGAATAATTCGAAGGAAAAAAAAACCTGGACTGGCTCTGATACCAACTGATGTGATCCCATTGGGTATAAAAACCCTAAAACCCACGAACAAATTAATTTAGCCCAAAAAATTGTTTCAACGAATTATTTGAACCGATGGAATTAAAGATCTCAACCCTTGCCCTAAAGGAGGAAGAACCTAAGGTATATGATCTTAGACCCGTTTCTCACTAGATCAAAAACTTTGGTATAAAGATGGAATGAATGACGTCACAATCTAGATGGTTCGAAACCTAGATTCATAAGTCAAAGAACTAAACAAGACTCATATCTTGAATAAGTTCAAAGTTCTCAAAAGAACAAGACCTGTGTGAAGAATCCTCACAATTTTATTAATTCTCTCCAAAGTGTTGTTTTACACAATGTATAATGACCTATTTATAGCCTAAAGGTAAAATATAATTGACAACTAAAAATTTAGTAACTCTCTAAACAATAAATAATTAAGAAACTAAATAAATCAAACTACTTTGACCAAGTCTTGCTGCTATTTTCTTCATTTTCGTCCTCCCTTGGTTTTGGGTAGTTTTGGGCCTTCTATTCTTCCTATTGGGCTTGTATAAGCATAATTAAGGCCCTTTTGGTTCTATATTTATTTGGGCTCCAATTTCTTATTGTAAAGCCCCCTGAATTAAGTTATTCAGTGCTTCTTTGAATTTTTTAACTCGGGTCTTTGTCACCGGCCCAACTGGGACTTGAGTTGGGTCTCGTGAATTTCTTGCAATCTTGATGATCTCATCACCAGGGCTCTTGGCCCATATATAATATAATCATCAAATCAATCACATGCCATGCCATGCCACATTTCTCAAGCAATGTCAATCATTTCCACAATGATGATTTCATAAAATATGCATAAATCAAATGGAATGGCACGGTTTAACATTTTAGAACTCGTTTGGATGCATATATAATCACGTAAAACATATTTGTGGACACTCCACGAATTCACAAAAAGACATTTCGTAATTCATTCACAATTTCACATAACATGTTCATTAAATCATAGTTGCATCAGAAAACATTTTAAAACATGATATTGTGCTTTGGACACATAATATAATGAATCCCACTCACAGTATGCGGGAGGGTACGCCACTCCCGACACGAATCTTGACACACACATAAAAATATGCTCCCCTTAATATCACCAACGAGTCTCTATAAACATAATGTAGAATATGTGTCATTTAAGAGATCATATGATGCGTATGTAATAATGTAAATATGATACAACCCAAGTTATAGACAAATCTAGGGTTTTTAAGTTCTATTCTTGCTCCATTTTAGGGAATTGACCACAAGTTCCTCAACTGGGGTCGGAATTGGAAATTCTAATTTGTATGGTTGGCTCACATAAAAATTCACACTTTTCGTGTTGAACTTATCTCAAAAATCTCAATGGAAGATTTCTTAAAGTTCATATTTTCAAACCAATTCAACTTCCACTTTCTATTCTATCCTGTTTTAGCAAATTTCCCATATCTCACAATCTATTCATGCAAAGACTCTAATTTGTGACTATGTTGGAGTTAGCACCATTTTGCCTAGTGCAAGTCACTGAAATAGCACCATTTTGCCCACATTACATTTTATAAGTCTGTTCTGACCAATTTTTAGTAACACCATCCCAACTTTTAAAACACAACTCCAAATTACCTGAACTTTTTATAGTACCTAGAAGACACATAACGTTACATTTTTCATGTTTTGGGTTTCTTCCAATTATGCCTAGAAGGGGTCTGAAATTGACCACCAAAATCTCTGTTCAGTTTTGGCCGAGAAGCAGAATCGTTTCTGTATAGTTTTGGTAGATTTTGTATAACTCTTGATTTCATAGGAAAATTGGCTGCAAATTTCATAGTAGGTGGATAAGAGGGAAATCTACAACTTTTCTTCTTTGAGGTTTTGCAAACAAGGGTTGGAAGGGGGTTGTGCAACGCTATTGTTTTTCGTGTTGGAAAATGGAGGACCCACTGATGAGTTTTAGAAGAATGGTCATAATACACAGGGTTCAGATTGAGGTGATCCTAATCTCATTGGAAAGCTAAGACATGAGACTACAATTCTTTCAACTAACACAAGATTTGCATCTATTAGCAAGGGGCTTGGAAACTTAGGTTAGTGTTGCTGTCAAAATCAGGGCAATTAGTGCAAAACACCTAAATTTGAAAAATCATATAAAATCCATCTCTACTCAGAATGCAACGGTTATTATCTTATTTTAAAGTCTGAATGTCTTGTTCATGTGTAAAAAGTTCACTAAATTTGCCCTTGTGCAGAAAATGATTAGCTAAAATACTACAACTAGTTCAGAATATTCAGATTTCAGAATTTCTGGTTTCCTCCTTGACTACAAATTTTGGCCAACCCTAGTTTCCTAAGCAAATCTCCTCATTTTACCCTAAATTAAGATATGTTATACTATGGAGTATGGAGGGTCTCATACCTAAAGATAGACAGTTGGGTTTGAAGCAAAACTTTGATCTCTTCTCTTGAACTCTTGGCTATCGCTTTGTTCTTCACCAAGGAATCCTTCTCCGTTGGCCTTGATTTTTGGATATATTGGGGTTTAGAATGTATAGAAATGATCTATGTAAAAGAAATTGAGTAGTAGACATTTCACCTTGGTAGTGCACAGCTTGGAGGAGGAAGAAGATGAGTTTTGCTTCTTTAGAGCTTCGTGTTTCTTTTGAAGAATGAAGAGAAAAATCTTTTAGATTTTGTTTCAATTGATTAACCATGGTTTCCTCTAGGTGTAACTAGTGTTAAACTTCACCAAAGGAGCGCTTAATGTCCAGCTACCAATTCCAATCTAAGGCTCTCATTGTTCCTTTGACTTTTCAAATGAATCCTAGCCTTCCACCTCATTGGCACACTTCCCATGGTCATTAATTGTCTCCAACTCCTTTTTTCTAAATTACATAAAAGGTCATTTTTAGATTTGCGTAAAAATTCCTACCTCAATTTTCGTGTCATACACGGCGAGGTCAATATTTGACCCGAAATCTGAGAAATTTAAATTTACCAATTTGGTTCAGTTTTCATACTTAATCAAATAGTATTGGTCTCGCATAAATTTGAGGTCGTTTGATAGCACAAAGTCTCTCGGAGTGAACGAAATGTTCGATCGGTCAAAATTTGACCTCGACCTCGACCTCGACCTCGACCTCGAAATGCGTGAAATCACACTATGAACTCCGTTTTACCCGTATATTTCAAAAATATAGGTTTTGGGTGGAAATGGAACCATTTGCTTGGACAAATTTCAATTCTGTCAAAAATTAGGGTTTTTCGGGCGTAAATTTTATAGTACCGAGCGTTTTTGTGCTATGCCTTAAATTTCACTTTCACTCCTTGATCCTTCACATTTAAATTGATTTTAGCAAATATATATCTCATGGCGTCAAATTTGCAAATATAGGGTGTGATTCCTTCTCTGGGACCCACGACCCCGTTGTGACCAGGAAGTGGCTCAAATAGACCAAAGAGGCTGTAGAGGACATTGAAGTTAAGGATAGACTCAAGCTGGTGATAGCAGTTAGACTGCTAGAGGATGACGCCCGTTATTGGTGGGACGACATCAAAGATAGAGCAGATGAGTCGCTGATTTAGGATGACTTTCTGAGGGAGTTTGATTCCCAGTATTATACGATGTTCGACCGTGACATGAAACGGCAAGAGTTCCTAGAGTTGAAGCAAGGACAAAAGTCTATGTCAGAGTACGAGACTGAGTTTCGTAGACTGGCGGCATTTTTCCTAGAGTTAGTAGCGACTGACGAGATCAGGAGATTCAAATTTGAACATGGACTAGATCTCACCATCAGAGATCGGATGACAGTCTCCGAGGAGGATACATATGCTAGAGTTCTGTAATGGGCACTGATGAGATCATCAAAATTGCAAGGAATTCACGAGATCGAACTCAAGTCCCAGTTGGGTCGGTGACAAAGTTCCGAGTTAAAAGATTCATAGAAGTACTGAATAACTTAATTCATGGGGCTTTATAACAAAAAATTGGAGCCCAAATAAATATAGAATCAAAAGGGACCTTAATTATGCTTATACAAACCCAGTTGGAAGAATAAAAGACCCAAAACTACCCAAGACCAAGGAAAGACGAAAATGAAGAAAAATAGCAGCAAGACTTAGTCAAAATAATTTAATTTATTTGGTTTCCTAATTTTTATTTTTTTGTAACTGATATTTAGTTTCCTAATTCTTTATTGTTTAGAGAGTTACTAAATTTTTAGTTGTCAATTATGTTTTTACCTTTAGGCTATAAATAAGTCATTATACATTGTGTAAAACAACACTTTTGGAGAGAATTAATAAAATTGTGAGGATTTTTCACATAGGTTTTGTTCTTTTGAGAACTTTGAACTTATTCAAAATATGAGTCTTGTTTAATTCTTTGACTTATCAATCTAGGTTTCGAACCATCTAGATTGTGGCGTCATTCATTCCATCTTTATACCAAAATTCTTGATCTAGTGAGAAACGGGTCTAAGGTCATATATCTTAGGTTCTTCCTCCTTTAGGGCAAGGGTTGAGATCTTTAATTCCACCGTTTCAAATAATTCGTTGGAATGATTTTTGGGATAAATTAACTTATTCATGGGTTTTGTTGGATTTTTGACTAAGAAGAGAGAGAAATCTAATAAACTTCTGGTTTTTATTGATGTAGTAGAATGATACAAAGGAAGAGAGATTATCTTCCTCTTAATTTTACAAGGAGAGCAATAGCTCTATTTATAGGCAAAGGGAGAAAAATAGCCAGTAGAGAGAGAACAAAGTCAATATTCCCGTTGGGGCTCAAACACCAAGGAATTCCAACAGCTAGTTTTTGGACTGTTGGAATATACATTGCCCAAACTGCCCCTAGCTATTTGGGTTTACCTCTTAGACTTTTCTCCATACTTTTGGGCTTCATTGGGCTTGTTTTTGAATGTATTTTGGGTCATAAATATGTTGCCAAATTCTGAACATTAAAAAATAAAAGGCCCAATGTTTATGACATTATCATATTTTCAAGTTGAATACCTTGAGACTTATCTTCATCTTCTCCCTTATTTTTAACACTCCCCCTCAAGTTAGGTGCATAGATGTCTATGGACCCTAACTTGCTAAGGATGTGCTGAAGATGTTTCTCAGTTGTTGCCTTAGTGAAAATGTCAGCTAGCTGGTCTTCACTTCTAACATATGAGGTTGAAATTGTCTTGTTTTCTAATTTTTCTCGAACAAAATGACAATCAACCTCAATGTGCTTCGTTCTTTCATGAAATACTGGATTGGCAGCGATATGAAGAGCTGCTTGATTATCGCAATGTAGAAGAATAGGAGCGATAGTAGGAAATCCCATCTCCTCAAGTAATGCCTTTAGCCAAACTATTTCGCTTGTAGCCGCTGCCATTGCTCTGTATTCAGCCTCAGCGCTTGATCTGGATACAACAGATTGTTTCTTGCTTTTCCATGTTACAAGATTTCCTCCCACGAACATGCAATAGCCGGTGGTGGATCTCCTGTCCGTGACATCCCCAGCCCAATCTGCATCACAGTAGCCATAAATCTCCATGCTGTGGTTGTTTTTCATAAGAATTCCCCTTCCTGGTGAGCTTTTTAAATACTTGAGAATTCTTTCTGCTGCCTTCCAATCTTGAATCCTTGGAGCATGCATCCGTTGACTGATTAAGCTGACGGCATAGGTGATATCTGGTCTTGTAATGGTGAGGTAGATGAGCCTCCCCACAAGTCTTTGATATCTAGGAATATCCTGGAACATTTCTTCATCACCTTGTGCTCGTTCTGCTATGGATATAGGAGTTGCTGCTGGTTTAGCTCCTACCTTTCCAGTTTCCTGCAAAAGGTCAAGTACATATTTCCTTTGGCATAGAACTAGCCCCTTATGAGAATAGGCAAGCTCTATTCCTAAGAAATACTTTAGTTTTCCCAAATCTTTAATCTCAAAAGTAGATTTAAGGAAATTTCTAACTTGATCAATACCATTCATATCACTTCCTGTAATAACTATATCATCTACATAAATAAGAACAATAGTGATTTCTTCATTGTTAACTTTAGTAAACATGGAGGAATCACTAATGGATTTCTTAAAGTTATTACCAAGAAGTGCTGAACTTAATTTTGCATACCAGGCACGAGGAGATTGTTTTAACCCATAGATTGCTTTTTTAAGACGACACACCTTGATGTTTGAATCCTCATCTAGCCCTTGGGGAATTTGCATGTAGATTTCTTCGTCTAAGTCCCCTTGAAGGAAAGCATTCTTCACGTCCATTTGATACATTGGCCATTCTCCATTGGTTGCAATTGACATCAAAACCCTTATCGTTTTCATTTTGGCAACAGGGGCAAAAGTCTCAGTGTAGTCTTCTCCATAAGTTTGTGTGAATCCTTTGGCTACAAGTCTTGCCTTGTAGCGTTCAATGGATCCATCACTTTTATACTTGATTTTGAACACCCATTTACACCCGACAGCCTTTCTTCCCTTAGGGAGAGTAGTAATCTCCCACGTCCCATTTTTATTCAATGCATCTAGTTCTTCAAGCATAGCTTGCCTCCATTCGGGTTTGGTATTTGCCTCATCAAAATCCTTAGGTTCCTGTGATAAGTCAATGCCACTCAAGAACCCTTGATGGCTTGAGGAAGTATTAGATACACAATAGTAATTTGAAATAGGATAGTGAGTTACCTTAGAATTGTAATAAACTCTTCTGTTGATCCACTCTGAGGGAGGAAGCCTCAATCTGGTGGAACGTCGAAGTGGAGGAGCCAGCGGAGAGGGCAGTCTAGTTTCGTCTCCGGATTCTCCTAAGGTAGGTAATCCCTCGCCTTCTTCTCTTTCTTCGGAAGAGTTCTCTTCATTTTCAGACTCATCCACTCCTCCCTCTTCGTTTTCTCCCCCTGAAAGTGAATTCTCTTCATTGGATTCTTGAGGAACCAGAGGAGGATTTATGGGAACATCGCAGAAGATTCGCAAGTCATTGCTTGATGAATTTTCTTCATTTTTTTCTCCTGCAAAAAAGAATTCATTTTCTACAAATATCACATCTTTCGATGTGTATACCTTGTTAGAGTCAGGTTCAAAACAAATATATCCTTTTTGGAATGAAGCGTACCCAATAAAAACACATTTCCTTCCTTTGATATCTAACTTATCTCTAAACTGCCTAGGAATATGAACATAACAAATACACCCAAAAACTCTAAGGTGAGAGAGGTTTGGTTTGTCTTTTCTAAGCAACTCTAATGGAGATTTTCCATGGAGAACTCTAGTTGGAAGACGATTTATTAAATGAGCTGCGGTACTAACCGCATCACTCCAAAAACGCTTAGGCATATTAGCAAAGAACATGATAGTTCTAGCTATTTCTAGGAGATGTCTATTTTTGCGTTCGGCAACTCCATTTTGTTGGGGAGTGTAGGGACAACTAGTTTGATGAATAATTCCATTCTCCTCAATGAAATTTTTGAAATTGGTGCTCATATATTCCCCACCATTATCTGTCCTAAGAATTTTAATGTTGGCCTCATATTGTTTTATAATATACTTGTAAAAGGACTTGAAGGCTTCATAAACTTGGTCTTTTGATCTTAGCATATACACCCATGTATACCTAGACTTATGATCTATAAATGAGATAAAATACTTAAATCCCCTTCTAGATATCATAGGTGAAGTCCATACATCCGAGTGAACAAGATCAAAAGGCTTTTTATATTGAGTTTCAGAAATAGGATAATACATTCGGGTTTCCTTTCCAAAAATGCATGCTTCACAATGTCTATCACTACAATTTTTTGATGGGAATAGGCATTTCAGAGCTTGCATAGAAGGATGACCTAATCTAGCATGCCAAAGGAGGTAACTTTCCTCTCGGATTGCGGAAAATACAAAACTATCTTGTTTCCAAAAATACAAGTTATCTTGCATAGAACCACTACCAATCACTTGATTCGTCTCCAAATTCTGAAAAACAACAGAATGAGGGTCAAAAATAGCTTTGCAATTTAAGTCCTTAGTGACTTGTCCAATGGACATAAGATTAGAGGTAAATTGAGGAACATATAAGGCCTTTGATTTTCTTCCAAATATTTCAACATCCCCAATTTGCTTAATTTTGAAATTATGTCCATTCGCAACTTTAACCATTTTAGGTTCTAGGAGAGGTTCAAGATTCTGAAAATTTTGCTTATCTTTGACCATATGGTGATCACAACCTGAATCTATCAACCATTTTGAAGAAGTAACAGATGAGTTAGAGCAAGTACCTGAGGAGGATTTTCCTAATTTTTGAGATGTCAGATTTGCTTTGTTTGCAGCTGGTTGAGCATTTTGCTCCCTCCTCTCTTGCTCTTTTTTCTTGATGAACTCAGGTTTAAGGTTAGGATGAAGAAACCAGCAACCATCCTTGGTATGTCCCAACTTTTTGCAATGAGAACACACCTTTTTTATTCCCTGATGAGCCTTATTTGCAGCTTGCTCATTCTGCTTTGTGGAGAACCCATGAACTTCACTTTTGGACTGATTGCTTTCTTCAAGCCTTTGAGAAGCTGCAGCTCTTTGAATCATAAATCGAGTCTCTTGGTATGATGGAAATTCTTTCATTCGAAGAATTTCCTGTCGAAGTTGTACAAATGACTCATTGAGTGATGAGAGCAATGAAAACACCTTGTCTTCATCTTGTCTCTTTTGCAGCACTTTTATATCACTTGTGAGAGGTCTCAATGTGTTAAGCTCATTCCACAAGTCCTCGTGTTCTCCGAACAATTGTGTAATTGATTTCTCCTCCATTTGGATGGCCGCAATCCTTTTTTGTATTTCAAATATTCTGCTCAAGTTTGATTCCTGACCATATAACCCATACATTTGCTCCCATAAGGATTTGGAACTCGGACAGCACATTACCATATTTTTGTGTGCTTGATCCATGGAGCTTGTTAGCAATAGGAACACTTGATCATCCAGCTCCTTCCATTCATCAAATCGTGGGTCTAGCCGATCCATAGGATCTTTTGTAATGAAAGACAGAAGTTTTGCTCCATTGAGAGATCTTCTGATATGACTAGCCCATTGGAAGTAATTGGTTGAGCTTAGAATAATTTGGGAGAAAAGTTGGATTTGAAAGGAAGAGATTTGAGGAAGAGAATTTCCCAACCCCGGAGTCGATGTTTGCTCTGATACCATGTTGGATTTTTGACTAAGAAGAGAGAGAAATCTAATAAACTTCTGGTTTTTATTGATGTAGTAGAATGATACAAAGGAAGAGAGATTATCTTCCTCTTAATTTTACAAGGAGAGCAATAGCTCTATTTATAGGCAAAGGGAGAAAAATAGCCAGTAGAGAGAGAACAAAGTCAATATTCCCGTTGGGGCTCAAACTCCAAGGAATTCCAACAGCTAGTTTTTGGACTGTTTGAATATACATTGCCCAAACTGCCCCTAGCTATTTGGGTTTACCTCTTAGACTTTTCTCCATACTTTTGGGCTTCATTGGGCTTGTTTTTGAATGTATTTTGGGTCATAAATATGTTGCCAAATTCTGAACATTAAAAAATAAAAGGCCCAATGTTTATGACATTATCATATTTTCAAGTTGAATACCTTAAGACTTATCTTCATCTTCTCCCTTATTTTTAACAGTGCATGCCAAATTGTTCATTGAGAGAGTTGTTAGTTCAAGAATCTCATAGCGGAGAGTTAATGGGACATTTTGGAGTTGCTAAAACCTTGGCAATTTTACAAGAGCACTTTTATTGGCCACACATGAAGCGAGACATTGAGAGATTTTGTAGTAGATGTATTACCTGTAGGCAAGCTAAATCTAAGGTTCAACCTAATGGTCTTTACACATCCCTACCTATTCCTAGTTCACATTGGATTGACATTTCAATGGATTTTGTTTTGGGTTTACCTAAGAATAAATATGGACGAGATTCGATCTTTGTAGTTGTAGATCGATTTTCTAAGATGGCTCATTTTATTCCTTGTCATAAATCTGACAATGCTTCTCATATTGCAGAATTATTCTTTAGAAAATTGTGAGGTTACAACAATCGTTTCAGATCGGGATACTAAGTTCCTAAGTTACTTTTGGAAGACATTATGAGGAAAGTTAGGAACGAAACTTTTATTTTTAACAACTTGTCATCCTCAAACTAATGATCAAACAGAAGTAGTCAACAGAACTTTATCCACTTTGTTGAGGGCTGTCATTGGTAAAAATATTAAAACTTGGGAAGAATGTTTGCCACATGTTGAGTTTGCATATAATCGTGCTGTTCACTCTACTACTAAACTCTCACAATTTGAAATTGTTTATGGTTTTAATCCTTTAACTCCTTTGGATTTCTTACCTTTACCTATTTCTGAGCAAGTGAATTTAGATGGTAAGAGAAAAGCAAAATTTATGAAACAACTTCACGAGAAAGTACAGTTCAATATAAAGAGGAGGACCGAACAATATATCAAACAAGCTAACAAGGGAAGTCACAAGTTGATTTTTGAACCCAGTGATTGGGTTTGGTTACACATCCGGAATGAAAGATTTCTGGCACAGAGACGTTCCAAGTTGTTGCCCCGAGGAGATGGTCCTTTTCAAGTGTTAGAACGGATCAACGACAATGCTTACAAACTTGATTTACTAGGTGAGTATCATGTTAGTGCTACTTTCAATATTACTGACTTGAGTCCTTTCGATATAGGTGACGATGTGAGGACAAATCCTTTTCAAGAGGAGGGGAATGATGAGATCATCAAGATTGCAAGGAATTTACGAGACCGAACTCAAGTCCCAGTTGGGCCGGTGACAAAGTCCCGAGTTAAAAGATTCAAAAAAACACTGAATAACTTAATTCAGGGGGCTTTACAACAAGAAATTGGAGTTCAAATAAATATAGAACCAAAAGGGGTCTTAATTATACTTATACAAGCCCAGTTGGAAAAAAAAAAGGCAAAAAACCACCCAAGACCAAGGGAGGACGAAAATGAAGAAAAATAGCAGCAAGATTTGGTCAAAATAGTTTGATTTATTTAGTTTCTTAATTTTTATTTTTTTTGTAACTTATGTTTAGTTTCCTAATTCTTTATTGTTTAGAGAGTTACTAAATTTTTAGTTGTCAATTATATTTTTACCTTTAGGCTATAAATAGGCCATTATACATTATGTAAAACAACACTTTTGGAGAGAATTAATAAAATTGTGAGGATTCTTCACACAGATCTTGTTCTTTTGAGAACTTTGAACTTATTCAAGATATGAGTTTTGTTTAATTCTTTGACCTATCAATCTAGGTTTCGAACCATCAGATTATGCCGTCATTCATTCCATCTTTATACCAAGATTCTTGCTCTAGTGAGAAACGGACCTAAAGTCATATATCTTAGATTCTTCCTCCTTTAGGACAAGGGTTGAGGTCTTTAATTCTATCGGTTCAAATAATTCGTTGGAATGATTTTTGGGCTAAATTAACTTGTTCGTGGGTTTTAGGGTTTTTATACCCAACGGGTTCACATCAGGCACTGAGGGCAGAGCAAAAAATCAAAGAGCAAATAGACTCCACGAGCAACAAGAACAAAGAAAGAGGCCTAGATTTGGGCAGGAATAGAGCTCCAAAAGGAGCAGAGGCCAAGGTTCATATAGCGACGGCCCTAGACAAAGGCATGGGACTGCACCTCATAGGCAATATGGGCAGTCATCAGTCTTGATGAGTACACCGAGAGGTAGCTTGGGCACTGCGCTTTGGTCTGGAGGAGCGCAGAGAAGGTTCTACCCAATTTGTAAAAAGGTACATCCAGACCCATGTCGATTCTCTGGCAGATGTTTTCAGTGTGGAAAGGAGGGATATTTCAAGGACCGTTGTCCCATTTGCGAGCTGAGGGGTATAGTTATGCACAATATCTGAGCTTTCATTATGACCCAGGTGGCAACTCATCACCTTCTATGGCACCTTCTCGTAGCACCGTAGGAAAGCTTTCCACTGGGAGTAATATGCCTGCTTTACCTCCTCGTCAGCAGCCCAGGACATCGACTAGACTATATGCTATAACCAACGAGGAGGCATAGGCTAGTCCAAACATAGTAACAGGTGCAACCCCCTCTCCTCATCCTGACGATGTATAGGAACTTTAGACTATGATGTATTTTGGTGAACTTTGAAATATATATATATAGATATATATATATATATCCATTTTGAGGTTTTATCCTTAAGTAACTTTCAATTATTTCCATAATATTGGGCTAATGGACTTTATGAATTCGGTGATAGGTACTATGATTATCTTTGGAAGAGACACCCGTATGTTGGTTGACACTAGGGTAAATAATCTTTTGTAAGCACGAACTTCACTCACTATGCTGACAAGGTTCTAGTACCACTGAATAAAGTGATATTAGTCATTACTCCCTCGGGAGAACAGATTGTTAGGAAAGAGGTATACCTAGAATGTGGAGTCGAGGTGGAGAGCACAGTGTTAAAAGCAAATCTTATTTTACTAGACATACGGGACTTTGATGCCATCTAAGGTATGGATTGACTACACCAGCATAGAGCTTCAGTGGACTATTTTGCTAAAACAGTTGAATTTCGAAGACCAGAGTGTCCAGTATTGGTTTTCCATGGAATTAGATGGGTTCTCCAAAATTGTATGCTTTGGAAACCCATAAATTGATGAATAAGGGTTGTACAGCATATTTGGTGCATGTTGTGGACACCATAGTAGAGGGACCAAGAATAAATGATATCCGAGTGGTGCAAGAGTTTTCTGATGTATTCCCTAAGGAGCTACCCGGATTACCTCCAATATGGGAGTTTGATTTCGCCATTGATTTGGCACTAAGCACTGCATCTATCTCCATTCCATCATATAGGATGGCCCTAGCAGAGCTGAAAGAGCTAAAAGTCTAGTTATAAGAACTGTTGGATAAGGGTTTCATCAGACTAAGTATTTCGCCATGGGGAGGTCCAATATTATTTGTCCGAAAGAAGGATGGCACTCTCAGACTATGCATCAATTATCGACAATTGAGTCGAGTAACCATAAAAAATCCATACCCATTATCTCGGATCGATAATCTATTTGACCAGCTGTAGGGGGCTCGAGTTTTCTCTAAGATCAACCCGAGATCTGGATATCATTAGCTATGGATCAAGGAAGGTGATATTCCCAAGATAGCCTCCAAGACCCTGTATGGTCACTTTGAGTTCTTGGTGGTACCATTTGGGCCGATTAATTCCCCGGTAGCTTTTATGGACTTGATGAACCTGGTATTCCACTCCCTTGGATAGATTTGTTATCATTTTCATCGACTATATTATTGTGTATTCGAGGAGTGATGAAGAGCATTTTCAACACTACGAGCCATATTGTACACACTTCATGAGAATGAACTATATGCCAAATACTCTAAGTGCGAGTTTTGGCTGAGGGAGATTGACATCCTGGGTCATGTGGCTTCTGCTGATGGGATCTTTATGAAAGAAAGTCGAACCTATTTTGAAATGGGAGCAACCACGGAGCGTTACAGAGGTATGGAGTTTCTTTGGATTGGCAGGATATTTATCGAAGGTTTGTAGAAGGATTCTCCAAGATTGCTAGACTCTCAAACTTAACGTAGAAAGAGGTCAAGTTTGTTTGAGATGACCGCTGTGAGGTGAGCTTTCAGGAGCTCAAATAGCGACTAACGTCAGCACCTATCCTCGGTCTCCCTACTAGTGATGGAGAATATGAGGTATATTACGATAATAGCCGACAGGGACTAGGTTTGTCCTGATGCAGAAGGGTTGAGTCATTGCTTACGCCTCCCGATAGCTGAAGAGGCATGAATTGAATTATCGTACCCATGACTTAGAGTTTGCTGCTATTGTATTCACCTTGAATATTTGGCAACACTATCTATATGGGGTTAGTTGCTGGGTGCATATAGATCACAAAAGCTTGAAATATCTACAAACTCAGAGGGAGCTCAATCTCAGGTAGAGGAGATGGTTGGAGCTTCTCAAAGACTATGATCTGATTATTGACTACCGTCCAGGGAAAGGAAATGTAGTTGTCGATGCACTGAGCTACAAGTCATCATCATCAGCACCCACCGAGAGTTCTTATCTCTCGTGTATTATTGGACTCCATTCCCTAGGAATTGATTGGCTACAGATGATTTTGGAGCACTTTTGGCTAGATTTGAGGTGAGACCGACTCTGCTTGACCACATTTGAAAACTTTAGTCTACTGATAAGGAGGTTCAGGGAATTGTTGAGAGGATCAACAAAAGAGAAGGCAGAGACTTCAGAATCAGGGATGATGGTTTTGTAGTTTTTGGGACATGTATATGTATTTCTAAGGATGATGACCTTAGATGTCTATATTGGAGGAGGCCCACTTTTCAGCCTACGCTATGCATCCTGTAGCACAAAGATGTACAGGACGATTCGAGAAAGTTACTAGTGGACGGGCATGAAGCCTGAAATAACCAGTTTTGTTACCCGGTGTTTCGTTTGCTAGTAGGTGAAGGCTGAGCATCAGCAGTCCACCGGTACACTATAATCTCTTCCTATTCCTAAATGGAAGTGGGAACATATCACCGTGGATTTTGTAATGGGTCTTCCATGAACTTCGACATGATACAACACTATCTGGATGATCGTAAACAGACTCACTAAGTCCGTACATTTCCCTCCCATCCGCAATAGTTATCCACTAGAGGGTTTGGCTCGCTTGTACATCAGTGAAATAATTCGACTATATGGAATTCCACTCTCCATTTTCATGAAAGGACAAAGCACATTGAGGTGGATTGTCACTTTGTGAGGCAAAAGGTTGAAGAGAAGCTCATCACTCCAAGATTTACTAAAAGCGATGATCAAATTGCCGACATCCTCACCAAGCCTGGGACCACCAATCAAATACAAAGATACCTGGTCAAGTTAGGTGTTATAAATATATACACACCCAACTTGAGGGAGAGTGTTGAAATAAAAGAGAACTAAGTGTGGATAGCATAGGCCCCTCTTTAAGCCAAGTTTAAGCCCATCCATGAGATGTATTTGGCCCGTTCCTTATGGGTTTTTTAGTCCTCAAAAAGGGCATTGTTAAACCCCTAAAAGAAGCCCAAAATGGGCTCTAAAAAGGGCAAAACGGCTAGTTCTTTTGAACTAGCAGTTGCACTGTATAACTGCCATAAAAATGGCTGTTATACAGTGATTTTGGGAACAGAAATTTGTCCCCAATGTCCCCCAACGGCTCCTTGAGACTTTGGGGTCTTTTTCCCTATCTTTCACAAGTAATAATCTCTATAAATATGAGCTTGTATGGGATGTTCTATCTATGAAAAAACAATGCTCTCATTGTGCACTCTTACTTTAAATAAAGTTCTTTAAGTTTTCATTCAATCCTAGTTGCTTGATAGCTTGAAATCTCAACATAATGTCATATATCTTAGGTTTTTCCTCCTTTAGGGCAAAGGTTGAGGTTTTTAATTCCACCGGTTCAAATAATTCGTTGGGATGATTTTTGGGCTAAATTAACTTGTTCATGGGTTCTAGGGTTTTATACCCAACGAGTTCACATCAGTTGGTATCAGAGCCAATTCAGGTTTTTTTTTTCCTTCGAATTATTCTTATTTAATTTTTTTTTCTTCTTTTTGTGTCTGAAAAAAAAATTCTTCATTTGTTGGTTTATTTCTTATTTTTTTGGTATATTTATTCTTTATTTTTGTGCAATCATATTCCCAAAAAAGAAAAGAAGGGCAAAAAAAAATAACCCACAAAAAAAAGGGGCCATGAGAAAAAAAAAAAGAAGAGGCCGTGAAAAAGAAAAAAGGCCAAAAAAAGGGGAGAAAAAAAAAAGACCCACAAAAAAAAAAAGAAGAGGCCGTGAAAAAAAAAATGGCAGTTTTCAAATTTTGCAAAACTGATAATTCTCCATTTTATGATTTTGTTTAAATTTGGCAAATTTTAAAGTGTTATTACTAAATTTGAATTAGAATTTTCTAATTTTTTTTTGTTGGGTTAGAAATCTTTCCTTATTTTTACACTTACCCAAATTCAAACATTCCATATTTGTTCTCCTTTCATAAACTACTTCTTTATTTGTTCACGTTCCTTATTTATCTCATTTCTTGGTTGTTTCCTTTCTAATTTAGATTTTTTTTTTAAATTTACTACTTTTTTATATATAAGTCATTGAATTCACAAGACAATTATTTTTGAGTTGAGTTCTTGAGTTCAATAAAGAACTTGACTAAGTGAAGTAGAGTGGTAAAAGGTAAGAGAAAATTCATTAAAAATAGAAGCCAAATACATAGAGTGAAACACGAGTGGATTTGAGTGAATCATTATTTTTGAGTAAAATACGTGAGGGAGTGTGGTGAGTTTCTTTCCTATTTTATTCTAACATTGTTTTGCAGATTCCAATTATGACTCAAAATCAAAAAGATAACATAAGTGAAGAGTTTCAACCACAAGTTGGGTCGAATCTATAACTACAAGCATTTATGGGGGAGATGAGATGGATGATGAAGAGGGAGTTAGATCTTATACATGAAAGGTTGGATAAGGTGGAAGAGGGATCGCAAAGGAGACAACCATCAATAGTGCCAACTCCCTCCAGGAGGAATAGGATTCATCAAAGAGAAACTGAAGTTGTGGATGAGTTTGAAGGGGATGGGTTAGAAGAGGAGTTTGATAGGTTGTCGGTAGGTAGTCATAGGAGACTTGGTTGAAATAGAGAAGTTAATAATCGGGTAGACAACAACTTAGGTAGTATCAAGATGAAAATTCCATCGTTTCAAGGTAAAAGTGATCCCGAAACATATCTTGAGTGGGAAAAGAAGATTGAGTTAGTTTTTTATTGTCACAGTTATTCTAAATTAAAGAAGGTTAAACTTGCTGTTATTGAGTCTATTGATTATGCAATTGTATAGTGGGATCAGTTGTGCATCAATAGACGACGGAATGGGGATCGATCTATTGAAACTTGAAGTGAGATGAAGAGGGTGATGAGACGACGATTTATGCCGAGTCATTACTATAGGGATTTATATCTTAAGTTGCAGAGTCTTCACCAAGGTAATCGAACGTAGATGAGTATTACAAAGAGATGGAGATGACTATGATTCGAGCTAATGTGGAAGAAGATAGAGAGCGACGATGGCTAAATTTTTGAATAGTTTAAATCGAGAGATTGCCAACACGATCGAGCTTCACCATTATGTGGAGTTGGAGGATTTAGTACATATGGCAATCAAGGTTGAAAGGCAGCTCAAAAGAGGTAACACACAACCAAAACCAACACCACAGATTCCGAATACAACATCTTGGAGAATGAGCTACCCGAAGAAAGAAGAAAATTCAGCCATCTCTAGAGTTAAGCCTGAATATAAACCAGTTATCTCTACCACGACTTCTCAAAGTAAGTCAACCCCTACCTTAACTCGATCTAGTGAGATTAAATGCTTCAAGTGTTAGGAAAGATGACATATAGCTAGCCAATGTCCAAACAAGCGAGTTATAGTGATTCGGGAAAATGGTGCAATCGAGTCTGAAGATGAAGGTGACATTGATTGTTTGCCTCCATTGGAAGACATCCCCATCGGAGCTGAGGAGTATGGGGCTGAACATGGTGAGATGTTAACGCTAGTAACATGTCGAGCCTTAAGCTTACAAGCCAGAGGAGATGAAGAAGAAGTACAACGGGAGAATATCTTTCACACTCCCACACATTCATTTATTACTCCAGTTTGGGTAAAAATCTTACATGTTAAGGTTGAAAAGTCACCATACATACTAGAGGTAAGTACTCCAATGGGAAGTAGTATGACTACTAAATTTGTAGCAATGGATTGGTTATCTCAATATCATGCAAAAATAGATTTAGAATGAACGTAGTAAAACTTTGTATTTCGGGACTGCTGGGGTTGAATTGAAGGGAGATAGAAAGCTATTTTCTAATCTTATTACATTTGGAACATGATCTAGAAAACTCCTTTATAAAGGATGTACTGAATATCTGGTTTATCTTATGAATTGGCCTACTAAGAAAATAAAAATTGAGAATATCTTTGTAGTAAGAGAAAACCCAAATGTGTTTATGGAAGAATTAACCTCATTATTGTCAAAATGAGAAATAGAATTTAGTATAGATTTTATTCTAGGAGTAGAACCAATATCAAAGATTTTATTCTAGGAGTAGAACCAATATTAAAGACCCCATACATCATGGCTCCTTTAGAATTAAAAGAACTTAAGATACAATTGCAAGATTTTCCAGAAAGGGGGTTTATTCAACCAAATGCATCACCATGGGGAGCTCCTATGTTATTTGTCAAAAATAAAGATGGCACAATATAATTATGTATTGATTATCGAGAATTGAACAATGTCATAATAAAGAACAAATACCCTTGCCCTTGATAGATGAATTGCTTGATCAGTTACAAGGTGCTAAAATTTTTACTAAGTTTAATTTAAGACAGGGGTATCATCAATTGAGAATTATAAAACAGAACATTAGCAAGACAACTTTCAAAACTTGATATGGTCATTACGAGTCTGTAGTCATGTCTTTTGGATTAATTAATACACAAACTGCTTTCACTACAATAAAACACGCGATCAGTGATGGAAAATTACCGACGAAGAAAAATCCGTCGATAATAACGACAAATTTACGACAGATTAATGTCGGATAGAATATCAAGAGATTTGTGACGGATTAGTGACGGAAATTAGCATCGGTATAATTTCCGTCACTGTAGTGGTTTATCGTAAAAAAGAAAAGAAAAAACATTTTAAACCTATCGTCGGTACAATTTTTTAAACCTATAAAAAATTTTCTGTCGCTAATCTGTCTGTGTATTTGAAAAGGAAAAAAAACTTTTAAAAAAATATGTACAGCGATCAATGACATATTAGTGGCAGATTACTGATGGAAATTTTATCTTCAGATTATCGCTAGAAATTTTAACGACGAATTAGCGACAGAGTATCGACGGAAATTTTACTGACGGATTAATGACGGATTTTTTTTTAATTTTTTTTAATTTTTTAATTTTTAAATTTTTTAAATTTTTAAATTTTTAAAATTTTTAAATTTTTTAATTAATAATTACTTTTTATTTGTATTTTATTTTGTACACTAATAATATTATTTTATTTTTAAAATTTTTGTATTATTTTATTTTAAGATAAAATTTTATTATTTTATTATTTTATAATAAATTATCATTTTATATTATTTTTTATTATTAAAAATTATGAGATACAAATAATAAATAAAAAAGGATATGGTCAGATGACTAACTATGGTTTACTGGTTGTGTTGCTTAGATTATTTTATGTGTGCCAGAGATTGAATCACGCTGGTGGCAATTTTTATAAATTAAAGGAAGTGGGCGGGTTGGCGGGTGAGCAGATCGGCTGCTGAGCGGGTGGGGTAGGCTAACGGGTGGTGCAGGACCAGGTTGCGCGCATGACAGCACATGGGCGAGTGACACACAAGTGGGTTCGCGCATGAGGCACAAAAGCGTTAGGGCGCGTGCGTACGTGAGGGTTCTAAAATTAGTGACGAAAAAAATCCGTCGTTGATATTGAATTATCAGTGACAGAATTATTAGCGATGGAAAAATTTCGTCACTAATCCGTCGCTAATTTTTTTTTATCAAAGATGGGTTAGCGATGAATATTTTTAGCGACAGAAAAAATCTGTCGCTAATTCATCATTGATATCAATTATGGATAGTATTCCATTGGTGAAAATTAGCAAGATAGTTTTCAATGATGGATTTAGCGATGGAAAATTCCGTCGCTAATCATTTGAGCGATGGATTTTTTAATTTCAGCGACAGAAATTTTTATCGCTAATACCTTATTTTCTAATAATGTTTCATGGATTTGATGCACAGAGTACTTTATCAATACATTGACCATTTTATGGTGATTTTTATAGAAGATATACTGGTATACTCAAAATCAAAGGAAGAACACACAAAACATTTACATTGTGTATTGCAAACATTGAGAGAATAAATTGTATGTCAAGTTGAGCAAATATGAGTTTTGGTTAGAAAAAGTTACTTTTTTGAGTCACATAATATCTATGGATGGAATTTTTGTTGATCCTTCTAAAGTGGAATCATTTTATCATGGAAAACACCAAGGGCGGTAACTAAAGTATGAAGGTTTTTAGGATTAGTAGGTTATTATCAAAGATTTGTGTAAGATTTTTCGAGATTGGTCAAACCATTGACAAAACTAACTCGAAAGAATACTAAGTTTGATTGGGATAACAAGTGTGAACAAGTTTTCTTGAGTTAAAAAGGAGATTAACTACGGCTTCAATACTTGCCTTGCCTGAAGGAAAGGATAGGTTCGTAGTGTATACTAATGCATCAAAAGTAGGATAAGGGGGTGTGTTAATGCGAAAAGGAAAGGTTATAGCTTATGCGTTATGACAATTGAAACCCTATGAACAAAACTATCCCACACACGATTTAGAGTTAGCTGCTACCATTTTTGTACCTAAAAAGTGGAGACACTATATGTATGGAATTATTTTTGAGATATTTACAGATCATAAAAACTTAAAGCAACTATTTTCGCAAAAAGAACTTAATTTTGAGGCAAAGAACATGGATGGAATACCTCGAAGATTGTTATTGCATCATCAACTACCAATCAGGAAAGGCAAATGTAGTTGCAGATGCCCTTAGCAGAAAAATAAGGATAAAAGAATGGGAGATGATGGAGCAATTGGCTTATTGGAAGCCTATCGAGACTCACCTAGGAATTAGATGTGCCAATATAAGAATCCATACAAATTTATACTCAAGGATCAAGGATGCTCAAGAACAAGATCAAGAACTGTGAAAGTTCAAGGAAAAAGCCAAAGGAAATGAGTTATGAGAATATCAAGAAACTGAGGATGGAATGTTATGGTTTCGGGGAAGAATATGTAAACCTAAAAATAAGGTCTTACAAAAAGAAATCTTAGAAGAAGCACATTGCTCAAAATATATCATCTACCCTGGAGGAACTAAAATGTATAGAGATCTAAAAAAACATTATTTATGGCATAATATGAAAAGGGATATTGCAAAATATATTTTTACATGTTTGACTTGTAAACGAGTTAAAATAGAATATTAGAAACCATTTGACTTTCTACAACCCTTACAAGTTCCGGAATGGAAGTGGGATGAAATAATTATGGACTTTGTTTGTGGATTACCAAAGAGTAAGGATGGGCATGATGCAATATAGGTAATTGTGACTAGGTTTACCAAATCTTCTCACCTTTTACTAATCAAAATCATTTATCCTATTGAAAAATTGGGTAGAATATATGTGTTACACCCCAAATCGGAGCCGTGAACAACTGCCCGTTATCCTGGATGATGACTTTCTATAACCAAACGAGCAGAACCTTTCCATAAGTTGAAAGTCTATCAAATACTATATATCGACCTGTCACATATCTATATATATAGGCCAGCCCAGCCAAAATCAACAATTTTCTCAGATCATCCAATCCCTGTCAACCATCTAGGATAATGTAAAGCTAACAACAGTTCTACACCATACCTCTACTGTCATGCCCTCATCAAAGGCATGAACAGTCATCAGTTATCCCTCCTGTGATTTAGAGGTCGCACCGAGCGAACCTAGAGGACACTTGTTGAACATGACACATTTCCCAAAGTATATGTACACAATAGTACAAATCATGCCTCAATGCAATAGAATAGAATTGAGAGTTTCAATAAGATACACATAAATTTACATACAGTCATCTCTTTTTATACACATGGTCTATCTACAATCCCAATACACAAATATACAATTTCATTGGCAAATCCTTCCCAATATCATATCGAGTACCTAATCAACAGTCTCGACTCCAACAAAATTCTCGTGCGCTGATAAGTCTCAATGCGTCCCACTATTGCTATCTCTGTACACAACAGGACATGAGGGTGAGTATCAAGAAAAATACCTAGATAGTGAGATGTTATATATCATGTGTTTAATGTGTCGGTGAAAAATGGAGTATCAAAGTTCTCAATAATTCCACATATTGTAAGAAATCGTGTATAATTCTCAATTTATCATGGATCATTTTTTTCACATACATTTTAAACATATATGCATCTATGTCATCAAATCATGCTAGAATAGAGCGTGGCAAAATCAGCCTGACAAGGGTCGACCGCGACTAATGACAGGCGAATCGGGGATTTTGTATACAATAGGTTAGAAAAACTCTATACCCCGATGTTGGCGACGGACCTCATCAGGTGCTAGACTACAGCGCACCTAGCCCTTCCCCTTATGGGTTCAACCTAACTAGTACCATGTCAAATTATAATATATTTATCGTTTTCTAATGTCATGTGGGATACTTTTCATAGAAGTGTATCGGGTGCAAATATGGATCACCCTACACATGCATCCTTCATAGCTACGGAATGGGATTTACCCATCACAAAGTTATCATCATCACATGCTAGGGTTCTCGGCCCATGTGAAAATCATTATCAAATCAATCACGTGTCATGCCACATTTCTCAAGCAATGTCAATCATTTCCACAAGGATAATTTCATAAAACATCTATAAATCAAGTGCAATGACACGATTTCGTATTTTAAAACTCGTTTGGATGTATATACAATTCGTATAAACATGTTTGTGGATACTCCATGATTTCACAAAAACATTTCATATTTCATTGAAAATTTCATATCACATATTCATTAAATCATGCTTATGTCAAAAAACATTTTAAAACATGATATTGTGCATCATACATATAATATAATAAATCTCACTCATAATATATGGGACGGTCAGTTACTCCCTATCAAGTACCACAAGTATCGAAAGTGTTTCCCCTCGTTTGGTCACCACCCATGTGCCTACAATGGCAACGCAATGCATATATGAGAATTTGTGTCATGATTTGAATTTACTAGGTTAAGTTGTATTCTAGCAATTTTTTCCTCTAAAATTAAGGTTACGGTATCCTAGGTGATGTGAACCCGTTGGGTATAAAAACCCTAAAACCCACGAACAAGTTAATTTAGCCCAAAAATCGTTCCAACGAATTATTTGAACCGGTGGAATTAAAGACCTCAACCCTTGCCCTAAAGGAGGAAGAACCTAAGGTATATGACCTTAGACCCGTTTCTCACTAGATCAAGAACTTTGGTATAAAGATGGAATGAATGACGTCACAATCTAGATGGTTCAAAACCTAGATTGATAAGTCAAAAAACTAAACAAGACTCATATCTTGAATAAGTTCAAAGTTCTCAAAAGAACAAGATTTGTGTGAAGAATCCTCACAATTTTATTAATTCTCTCAAAAGTGTTGTTTTTTACATAATGTATAATGGCCTATTTATAGTCTAAAAGTAAAACATAATTGGCAACTAAAAGTTTAGTAACTCCCTAAATAAAAAAAAAATTAGGAAACTAAACATAAGTTACAAAAAAATTAGGAAACTAAATAATTCAAACTACTTTGACCAAGTCTTGCTGCTATTTTTCTTCATTTTCGTCCTCCCTTGATCTTGGGTAGTTTTGGGCCTTTTATTCTTCCAACTGGGCTTGTATAAGCATAATTAAACCCCCTTTTGGTTCTTTATTTATTTGGGCTCCAATTTCTTGTTGTAAAGCCCCCTGAATTAAGTTATTCAGTGTTTCTTTGAATCTTTTAACTCGGGCCCTTGTCACCGGCCCAACTGGGACTTGAGTTTGACCTCGTGAATTCCTTGCAATCTTGATGATCTCATCATTCCCCTCCTCTTGAGAAGGATTTGTCCTCAAATCGTCACCTACATCAAAAGGACTCAAGTCAGTAATATTGAAAGTAGCACTAACATGATACTCACCTGGTAAATCAAGTCTGTAAGCATTGTCGTTGATCCGTTCTAGTACTTGAAAAGGACCCTCTCCTCGGGGCAACAACTTGGAACGTCTCTGTGCCGGAAATCTTTCCTTCCGCATGTGTAACCAAACCCAATCACCGGGTTCAAAAATCAACTTATGACGTCCCTTGTTAGCTTGCTTGATGTATTGTTCGGTCCTTTTCTCGATATTGAATCGTACTTTCTCGTGAAGTTGCTTCACAAATTCTGCTTTTTTTCTTACCATCTAAATTCACTTGCTCAGAAATAGGTAAAGGTAAGAAATCCAAAGGAGTTAAAGGATTAAAACCATAAACAATTTCAAACGGTGAGAATTTAGTAGTAGAGCGAACAGCACGATTATATGCAAACTCAACATGTGGCAAACATTCTTCCCAAGTTTTAATATTTTTACCAATGACAGCTCTCAACAAAGTGGATAAAGTTCTGTTGACTACTTCTGTTTGACCATCAGTTTGAGAATGACAAGTTGTTGAAAATAAAAGTTTTGTTCCTAACTTTCCCCATAATGTCTTCCAAAAGTAACTCAGAAACTTAGTATCCCGATCTGAAACGATTGTTCTAGGCATCCCATGTAACCTCACAATTTCCCTAAAGAATAATTCTGCAATATGAGAAGCATTGTTAGATTTATGACAAGAAATAAAATGAGCCATCTTAGAAAATCGATCTACAACTACAAAGATTGAATCTCGTCCATATTTATTCTTAGGTAAACCCAAAACAAAATCCATTAAAATATCTATCCAAGGTGAACTAGGAATAGGTAGGGATGTGTAAAACCATTAGGTTGAATCTTAGATTTAGCTTGCCTATGAGATTCTCGAACTAACAACTCTCTTAATGAACAATTTGGCATGCACAACTTATTTTCTTTAAACAAAAAGTTCTCATGCTTATAGAATTTACCATCTGCAGATTTTTCACATGCACTATAAATTTCTCCAAAATCATGGTCATCATGATAAAGTTCTTTAATATGCTCAAAACCAAGAAATTTAGCATTAAGAGTAGAGATTAAGGCATACTTGCGTGAAAGTGCATCTGCAACTACATTCTCCTTACCTAGTTTATATCAAATGACATAAGGAAAAGTTTCGATGAATTCCATCCATCGAGCATGTCTCTTATTTAGCTTATGTTGACTTTTCAAATGTTTCAAGGATTCATGATCCGTACGAATCACAAATTCTTTCGGCCACAAATAGTGTTGTCATGTCTCCAAATCTCGAACCAAGGCGTACAATTCTTTGTCATAGGTAGGATAGTTAAGTGCAGCCCCGCTTAACTTCTCGCTAAAGTATGCAAGTGGTCTTTCATCCTGCATAAGAACAGCGCCTATACCTACACCAAAAGCATCACATTCAATTTCAAATGTTTTAGAAAAGTTCGGTAAAGCAAGTAAAGGTACATGAGTAAGCTTATGTTTAATAACTTGAAACGCCTTCTCTTGCTTTTCACTCCATTGAAATACAACGTTTTTCTTGATGACTTGTGTAAGCGGTGCAGCGATAGTGCTAAAATCTTTCACGAACCTCCTGTAAAAACTAGCAAGACCATGAAAACTTCTAACATTACCTATATTGGAGGGGGTTGGCCATTCTTGGATGGCTTTGATCTTCTCTTCATCCACCTCGATGCCTTTTGCACTCACAACAAAACCCAGAAAAACAAGCTTGTCGGTGCAGAAGGTACACTTTTTGACGTTAGCATATAAATTTTCTTTTCTAAGTACATCCTGTTGAAATAAAGCACAATTAGGGCATATGGTTGTCCCAATCCAGTAAACTTTGTGCTCTTAGATAGAGAGGGCAATGCCCTCTCTCCCCCTCTCATTTTCTCCTCTCTCAACTCTCTTTCTCTTCTTCTATAAATAGGGCAGCTAGTTGCTTTTAAAAGGTATGAAAAAATGCCTTCAACCTCTTGTATGCTCTCTTTGAAACATCAATAAAGTACTTGAAGTTCTTATTCATTTCTCATTGCTTGCTTCTTTAGAATTTCATCACATCCAAAACCGAATGCAAATATGAGACATGATCATGCAAACTTTTGCTATATATCAAAATATCATCAAAATAAACAACAACGAATTTACCAATAAAAGCATGCAAAATATGATTCAATTCATTAAGCGCATGAATGTACTAAGAGCATTGGTTAATCCAAAAGGCATAACTAACCACTCATACAACCCATATTTAGTTTTAAAAGCTGTTTTCCATTCATCTCCTTCTTTCATTCGTATTTGATGATATCCACTCTTAAGATCAATTTTAGAAAACACACAAGTACCATGCAACTCATCTAACATGTCATCTAAACGAGGAATATGGTGTCGATATCTTACCGTTATGTTGTTAATGGCTCGGCAGTCAACACACATCCTCCATGTTCCATCTTTCTTAGGTACCAAAATCACTGGAACTGCACATGGACTCATACTTTCTCTCATATGCCCCTTTTCCATCAACTCTTCGACTTGTCTTTGAAGCTCCTTCGCCTCTTCTGGATTGCTTCTATATGCTGGGCTATTTGGAATTGATGCACCGGGTATGAAATCAATTTGATGTTCAATCCCTCGGATAGGTGGCAAACCTTGGGGTAGCTCTTCAGGAAACACATCTTCGAATTCCTGCAAAAGAGACATAATAACACTCGGCAAAGAAGGGTTAAGTTGGTCAATGTTTAAAAGGAATTCCTTGTACATAAGTACAATCATTGGCCGTCTTGAGAGTATCGATCGCTTAACCTTACTTGTTTTGGCATAGAAATTCTTTTGTTTTCTCTCGGATTTTACCTCTTCGGCCGAACTTTCCTCTCTTTTCTCTTTCTCATCAAATTCGGTCTTTCTCTCTTCTTTTCTCTCTTTTTTTTCTTCTCTCAACCCATTTTGATCTTTTTGTTTCTGTTGCTCACTCAAGTTTTGCAACCTCACTCGGTCTTCATAGACTTGCTTTGGTGTCATTGGAATTAAAGTGATTTTTTGTTGGTTGAACATGAATGAATATTTGTTGGTGAAGCCGTCATGTTGCACATGTCGATCAAATTGCCAAGGCCTTCCTAACAAAATATGCCCAGCCTGCATTGGCACCACATCACATAGCACCTCATCTTCATATTTCCCAATCCGGAATGGTACAACAACTTGTTTTGTAACCCTCACTTCTCCACTATCATTCAACCATTGTAGCTTGTATGGTTGAGAATGTTTAGTAGTTGACAAATTGAGCCTTTCCACTAAAGTCTTACTCGCAACATTAGTAAAACTATCACCGTCAATGATCAAAATGCATACCTTGTCTTTCACATGGCAACGAGTGTGAAAGATATTCTCCCATTGTACTTCTTCTTCATCTCCTCTGGCTTGTAAGCTTAAGGCTCGACATGTTACTAGCGTTAACATCTCACCATGTTCAGCCCCATACTCCTCAACTCTGATGGGGACGTCTTCCAATGGAGGCAAACAATCAATGTCACCTTCATCTTCAGACTCGATTGTACCATTTTCCCGAATCACCATAACTCGCTTGTTTGGACATTGGCTAGCTATATGTCCTCTTCCCTGACACCTGAAGCATTTAATCTCACTAGATCGAGTTAAAGTAGGCTTGACTTACTTTGAGAAGTCGTGGTGGAGATAGCTGGTTTATGTTCAGGCTTAACTCTGGAGATGACTGAATTTTCTTCTTTCTTCGGGTAGCTCATTCTCCAAGATGTTGCATTCGAAATCTGTGGTGTTGGTTTTGGTCGTGTGTTACCTCTTTTGAGCTGCCTTTCAACCTTGATTGCCATATGTACCAAATCCTCCAACTCCACATAATAGTGAAACTCGATCGCGTTGGCAATCTCTCGATTTAAACTATTCAAAAATCTAGCCATCGTCGCCTCTCTATCTTCTTCCACATTAGATCGAATCATAGTCATCTCCATCTTTTTGTAATACTCATCTACGCTTCGATTACCTTGGTGGAGACTTTGCAACTTGAGATATAAATCCCTATAGTAATGACTCGGCACAAATCGTCGTCTCATCACCCTTTTCATCTCACCCCAAGTTTCAATGGGTCGATCCCCATTCCGTCGTTTATTGATGCACAACTGATCCCACCATACAATTGCATAATCAGTAAACTCAATAACAGCAAGTTTAACCTTCTTTAATTCAGAATAGCTATGACAATCAAAAACTAACTCAATCTTCTTTTCCCACTCAAGATATGTTTCGGGATCGCTTTTACCTTGAAACGATGGAATTTTCATCTTGATACTACCTAAATTGTTGTCGACCCGATTATTAACTTCTCTATTTCGACCAAGTCTCCTATGACTACCCACTAACAACCTATCAAACTCCTCTTCTAACCCATCTCCTTCAAACTCATCCACAACTTCAGTTTCTCTTTGATGAAACCTATTCCTTCTGGAGGGGGTTGGCACTATTGATGATTATCCCCTTTGCGACCCTTCTTCCACTTTATCCAACCTTTCATGTATAAGATCTAACTCCCTCTTCATCATCCGTCTCATCTCCCCCATAAATGCTTGTAGTTGTAGATTCGACCAAATCTGTGGTTGAATCTCCTCATTTATATTATCTTTTTGATTTTGAGTCATGATTGAAATCTGCAAGATAATGTTAGAATAAAATAGGAAAGAAACTCACCATACTCCCTCACGTATTTCACTCAAAAATAATGATTCACTCAAATCCACTCGTGTTTCACTCTATGTATTTCGCTTTTATTTTTAATGAATTCTCTCTTGCCTTTTACCACTCTACTTCACTTAGTCAAGTTCTTTATTGAACTCGAGAACTCAACTAAAAAATAATTGCCCTATGAAATTCAATGACTTATATAGAAGAAAGGATAACAAGAAAAATAAGAAGGAAAGAGAAAAATAAGGAATAAAAAAAGTAGTAAATTTAAAAAAAAATTGCTAAATTAGAAAGGAAACAGTCAATGAATGAGATAAATAAGGAAGGTGAACAAATAAAGAAATAGTCCATAAAAGGAAAACAAATATGGAAAGTTTGAATTTGGGTAAGTGTACAAATAATGAAATATTTCAAACCTAACCAAAAGGTAATAACACTACCAAATCACAAAATGGAGACTTATCAATTTTGCAAAATTTGAAAACTGCCCTTTTTTTTTCAAGGCATCTTCTCTTTTTTTTTTTTGTGGGTCTTTTTCTTTTTTTTTTCTCCCCTTTTTTTTTGGCCTTTTTTTTTTCACGGCCCCTTTTTTTTGTTGTGGGTCTTTTTTTTTTTTTTGCCTTTCTGTTTTTTTTTTTTGGGAATATGACAGCACAAAATAAAGAATAAGTACACCCAAAATAAGAAATAAACCAACGAATGAAGAGTTTTTTTTTTCAGACACAAAAAGAAGAAAAAAAAATTAAATAAGAATAATTCGAAAGAAAAAAAAACCTGGATTGGCTCTGATACCAACTGATGTGAACCCGTTGGTTATAAAACCCTATAACCCACGAACAAGTTAATTTAGCCCAAAAAATCGTTCCAACGAATTATTTGAACCGGTGGAATTAAAGATCTCAACTCTTGCCCTAAAAGAGGAAGAACCTAAGGTATATGACCTTAGACCCGTTTCTCACTAGATCAAGAACTTTGGTATAAAGATGGAATGAATGACGCCACAATTTAGATGGTTCGAAACCTAGATTGATAAGTCAAAGAACTAAACAAGACTCATATCTTGAATAAGTTCAAAGTTCTCAAAAGAACAAGACTTGTGTGAAGAATCCTCACAATTTTATTAATTCTCTCAAAAGTGTTGTTTTTTACACAATGTGTAATGACCTATTTATACTCTAAAAGTAAAACATAATTGGCAACTAAAAATTTAGTAACTCCCTAAACAATAAAAAATTAGGAAACTAAACATAAGTTACAAAAAAATTAGGAAACTAAATAATTCAAACTATTTTGATCAAGTCTTGCTGCTATTTTTCTTCATTTTCGTCCTCCCTTGATCTTGGGTAGTTTTGGGCCTTTTATTCTTCCAATTGGACTTGTATAAGCATAATTAAGGCCCCTTTTGGTTCTTTATTTATTTGGGCTCTAATTTCTTGTTGTAAAGCCCCCTGAATTAAGTTATTCAGTATTTCTTTGAATCTTTTAACTCGGGCCCTTGTCACCGGCCCAACTGGGACTTGAGTTGGATCTAATGAATTCCTTGCAATCTTGATGATCTCATCACTAGGGCATGCTTTATCTCTTTTTCCATCATTCTTATCATATATTCTTTACAATTCATTCGATTAGTATACATTTCATCACTCCAACGCAACACATGTGTTTATAGTTCATTACTCATGGTTTCTGCACATATGCACCTTTGCGCAGTCATGGGAAAATGGTCATAACCCCCTAAAAATAAGTTTTATCCTCAAAACTAAAAGAAAGCTATACAGTAAACAAGTGGGGATACTATCTCCTTATAGCATCCTTGGGCTCCCAAGTCTCCTCCTCGACCTAGTTGTTCTTCCACAAAACTCTAACAAGAGGAACCTCTTTGCTTCATAGCTTTCTGACCTATCGATCCAGAATAGTTACGAGCTGAACAGGTAAGCTCAAGTCCTCTCGAAGCTCAACTGGCAAAGCCTAAAATGTGGGAGGGATTTGGCTGATATCTCCTAAGCACTGAGACATGGAATACTTCGTGAATAAGCAGGTCTACCGGCAGCTCCAATTTATACGTCATACTTCTGACTCTCTTAAGGATACGGAAAGACCCAATATACCTAGGGCTCAACTTCTCCCGTTGCCCAAATCAAATGACTCCCTTTAAGGGAGATATACTTAAGAATACCATGTCTCCTACAGTAAACTCTAGAGGTCGTCGCCTACGATCTGCATAGGATTTCTGTCTATCCTAGGTAGCTTTCATCAGGTGGCTTTCATCCATGTATGGATAAACCTCACTTTCTCCTTTGTTTCCTCTATCAGCTCAACATTGGTGAGTCGCTGCTCACCAATCTCATCCCAACACAACGGGGTACGGTACTTCCTCTCATACAATATTTTATAAGATGACATGCCAATGCTCGCCTGATAGCTATTATTATAGGCGAACTCTACTAACGGAAGATGCCGATCCCAACTCCCTTGAAAATCCATAACACATGCTCTAACCATGTTTTCTAAAGTCTGAATGGTCCTCTCTGACTGACCATCTGTTTGGGGGTGATATGCTGCGCTGAGTCTAATACCCAACGCCTCCTACAGATTGGGCAAAAAATGGGATGTAAATCTAGGGTCTCGATCTAATACTATCGACACTGGAACCCCATAAAGTCTCACAATCATATCGATATAAAGGCGTGCCATCGCCTCAAGTGAGTAATCACTCCTGTTCGGGTTCAAGTGTACGGACTTAATAAGTCGGTCAACTATCACCCAGATTGCATCATGCTGTGCAGAAGTCCGCGGTAACCCCACTACGAAATCCATTGTGATATGCTTCCACTTTCATTCGGGGATGGGAAGGGGCTATAAAGTGCCAACTAGATGCTGGTGTTTGGCCTTTAATAAGCAATAAACTAGATGATGGGAAGGGGCTATAAAGGGGCTATAATGAGCAATAAACTTCATAATCTCCCGTTTCATACCCAACTATCAATAACTATCTCTGATAGTGCGGTACATTTTAGTACTACGGGATGTAAAGTATAGACAGATGAATGGGCCTTCTCAAGAATAGCCCTGCGGAGATCACTATTTGTTGGTACACATACCTGATCTCAGAAAACCAATAGTCCATCCTTGCAAACTCTAAAGTCATCGATATCACCTCTGCTGACTTTCTCATAAATACCTTGGAGCTCCTCATAAACTCCCTGCATGTGACCCCATATAGATAGTGGCACCAAATCTTTAGTGCAAAGACTATGGCCGCCAACTCCAGATCGTGTGTAGGATAGTTCACCTCATGCTTCTTTAGCTGTCGAGAAGCATAGGAGATAACTCTACCATCCTGCATTAACACACATCCCAATCCCTGCCTGTTGGCGTCACTGTACATCACATACTCCTGACTACTCATGGGAAGGGCAAGAATTGGAGCGAACGTCAACCGCTATTTGAACTCCTGAAAACTCGCCTCACAACGATCATCCCATATAAATCTGACATCCTTCCGTGTCAATCTATATAACGGAGCAGCAATTTAGGAAAATCCCTCTACAAATCTGTGGTAATACCTGGCTAGATCAAGAAAACTCCTTATCTCTGTCATGTTTGTGGCTGCTCCCATCTCAATATAGCCTCAAATTTCTACGGATCAACAAAGATACCCTTCGCAGAAACTGTGGCCAAGAAAACCAATCTGCCGTAGCCAAAATTCACACTTGGTGAACTTGACATTAAGCTGTCTCTCACGAAGAGTTTGTAGAATCACCCTAAGGTGCTGAGCATGCTTATCATCACTCCACGAGTATACTAAGATATTATCAATAAAAACAATATTGAACCGGTCCAAATAATCATAGAAAACTCAGTTTATAAGGTCTATAAATGCAACAAAGGCATTAGTCAGCCCAAACGGCATGACTAAAAACTCATAATATCCGTATCGGGTTAGACACATCCTCGGCCCCTAATCCACAGCTGATGGTAACTCGACCGGAGATCTATCTTTAAGAATAACCTGGCACCCTGTAACTAATCAAAGAGATCATCAATGCGGGATAGTAGGTACCGAATTTTAATGGTAACTTTGTTCAGCTGTCTATAATCTACACACAACCGAAATGTGCCATCCTTCTTTTTCACAAACAACACCGATGCACCCCACGTTTACGTGCTCGGATGGATAAATCCCTGGTCCAATAGTTCTTGTAGCCAAACCTTCAGCTCCTTGAGCTCGGTTGGCGCCATCCTATATGGTGCCATAAAAATTGGAGCAGTCTCTGGAACTATATGAATCTCAAAATCAAACTCCCAGATTGGTGGTAATACAAGTAGTTCCTTGGGAAACACATCCAGAAACTCCTGTACTACTAGGACCTCTTCAAGCTGCGGGCTCTATATGGTGGTATCAATAATGTGGGCCAAATATGTCGTACTTCCACGGTGCACCAAATGTCTAGCCTCCATAACAGAAATAACACAGTAAGGTAATTCCCGCCTATCTCCCGTAAAAACCAACGGTGGCTACCTGGGTTTCCTGAACTCAACTTGCTTCGTAAATAAATCAACCGAAGCCCGCTTTGTACTTAACCAGTCCATCCCTAGGATGGCATCAAAGTCGGTCATACTGAGAGTAATCAAGTCTGCCTCTAACTCGATATCCTCTGTCCTGACCTCGAAGCCACGATATACTGAATCCCGGACAATCTACTCACCAAGAGAAATGATAACCAAGATCTCCTCATCAAGTGGTGAGCTAGGCCTATGAGAGTGCCTAGTGAAGGAATCGTTTACATATGAGTAGTTCAACCCTGTGTCTACGAGAACACGAGTGTCGGTACCAAATATATGCATGGTACCTAATGACAAAAAGAGTTAAATGGAATTTAGAATCCGAGACAACTGAATATACATATATCAAAACACATATGTACATCTAAGTAGTCAAGCTTCTAAGGCTTTAACATGTCATGACTATACATGAGTATCATGGCATACATAATATCAAAAGAAAATACAATACAATATAGATCCAAAATTGCTGGATCAGTGGGAGGGTTACCTATAACTACATCAGGGTTCGCTTGATTATCCTCCTGAGTCATCGCGTACACATGAACTTGAGCTCTAGGCTGCTGACGTGACTGAGTCTGTACGGTGTTGCTCCCGGTGGCCATCCGTGGAGCAGTATGTGCTGAATGAGCAGGTACTCCCTATTGTCCCGTGCGCGGTACACTCGTATGGCTCTGAAATGCCTAACCTCTGAAACCGAGGTCAGGGTATGCACTCCTAATATGACCTAGCTTCCTACACCGTAAACAAGTGATCGGGTCTCTACAAGGTCCGGAATGGATACTGCTACATCAGTAGGAAGGAGTCAGCCGCTGCGTCGTATACTATGTAGAGGCACTGGGGGCAAGTGGTTTGAACCCTTGGTGATGGGATCCCTACCCTGAGCTTTGTGGTCTAAACCTAGAAGTGCCTTTATACGAGTCAAAACCTCTGCCTCTACTAGAGGTCTGCCCAGAATGTGACCCAGTCCTCTTCTTTTTTTGCTCCCTACCCTCTCTCTGCCTGGCCTCAGTGCGGACTATCTCCTCTGCTAGATAGGCTGAACTAATCACCTCTAAGAGGGTGAAACTAGTGGTCACAGTCTTGTAGCGTCGAATACTCAAACTGAGGTCGTCCTCAAACTTGAATCTCAGCTGCTATGGTGTAGCTATGTCAGGGACTAAAGTAGCTATCCTCTTGAGTTTTGCCTCATACTTTGCAACAGATATAGTCCCCTATCTCAAATGTAGGAACTCAGCTCTCAAACGGTCCTACTGAAAATCCGGGAAGTATCTATGATCAAACTCTCGTAGAAAATCCTCCCACTATAAAGGCCCTATGGTTGTTGAAATAAAGCACAATTAGGGCATATGGTTGTCCCAATCCAGTAAACTTTGTACTCTTAGATCAAGACCCAAATGTAAAGTAAAAAGGGAGGCAATGTAATGGGCCCTATATGGATCTAGCCCACGGGTTTCGGGCTGGGCCCTTCGGGCCCAGCCCGGGCCAGCAGAATTGGGGGCCAAAGGCCCCCAACGGCTAGTTCTTACTAGCCGTTGGGTCCAACGGATAGAGAGGGCAATGCCCTCTCTCCCCCTCTCATTTTCTCCTCTCTCAACTCTCTTTCTCTTCTTCTATAAATAGGGCAGCTAGTTGCTTTTAAAAGGTATGAAAAAATGCCTTCAACCTCTTGTATGCTCTCTTTGAAACATCAATAAAGTACTTGAAGTTCTTATTCATTTCTCATTGCTTGCTTCTTTAGAATTTCATCAATGGTCTCATCCCAAATAGTCTCCCACCAAGTGAGAGCATCTCCGTCCAATAACTTCTTGGCAACACTAAGTCTGAGATCCTCACTCAACCTCAGATTTGTAAGAACCCTACGAATCCGGTTGATCCAATACTTTGCTGCCGCAGCATCACTGGATCTTGAAAAATCTACACAACCAAGTTGACGTGCCTCTTTCACTAACTATGTCAACTTGTGAACTCCTCTCAAAGTCATAGAAGTGGTCTTACTCGGACCTGAAACTACTAAGGGCTCGGCCACGGTGGGTGCTCCGGTGCCGCTGGGATAGGTGCTCTGTGGGTGTAGGTGAGGCTGTAGGTGGAGGTGGTGGTGACATTTGCACACTATACTGACTATACCACTCCTGCCACTACCTCAAAGCCTCTAGTGGTGGTTGTGCAATGCCTTCCGTAGTCGTCGGTTGGGGTGGTGCTGGTGTAGGCACCCGTGATGAGGAAGAATCCTCAGGTACCCTAATGGTCTCAGGCTCCCTCAAAGTATCAGGTGCTGGAGAAGTCTCAGGTGGCACGAGTCTAGCTCCGTGTCCCACTAATCAACCATATCTAGGAGGCATAATTCTGCAAAAAGAATTCTCTACGGAGTAACTAACCTCTTAAAATGGATGAACTCAATTCCTAATACCATATACAGGGATATATATGACTGTATGAAACTCTCATGCATTGAGGACTTTAAATACATTCATACTTGAGAAACGCCTTACATAGATATACAGCTCTTAAATTTGGGAAAGGCTTTACATAGATATACAGCTCTGATACCAACCGAACTGTCACACCCCGAACTGAAGCCGTGAATAGCCGTCCGTTATCCCGGATATTGACTTAACCAAATGAGTTGAACCTCCCATAAGTGGGAAGTCTATCAAATACCATATATCGACCTATCACATATCTATATACATTGGCCAGCCAGGCCAAAATCAACAATCTACTCAGATCATCAATCCCTGTCAACCATCCAGGATAACGTGAGGCTAACAACAGTTCTACACCAGACTTCTACTACCATGCCCCCATCAAAGGCATGAACAGTCACCGGTTATCCCTCCTGTGATTTAGAGGTGGCACCAAACGAACCTAGAGGATACTTCTAGAACATGACACGTTTACCAAAGTAAATATACACAATAGTAGAAATCATATCTCAATACAATAGAATAGAATTGAGAGTTTCAATAAGATACACATAAATTTACATATAGTCATCTCTTTTTATACATAATGATCTATCTACAATCTCAATACACAAATATATAATTTCATTGGCAAATCCTTTCCAATATTATATCGAGTACCTAATCAACAGTCTCGATCTCCAACAAAGCCTCGTATGCTGATAAGCCTCAACACGTCCCACTATAGCTATCTCTATACACAACAGGAAATGAGGGATGAGTATCAAGGAAGATATCTAGTGAGTGAGAGGGTATATATCACGTGTTTAATGTGTCAGTGAAAAATGAAGTATCAAAGTTGTCAATAATTCCACATAGTGTAACAAATCGTGTATAATGTTCAATTTATCATGAATCATTCTTTTCGCTTACATTTCAAACATACATGTATCCATGTCATCAAATCATACTAGAATAGAGCGTGCCAAAATCAGTCCTGGCAAGGGTTGATCGCGACCAATGGCAAGCGCATCGGGGGTTTTGTATGCAATAGGTTAGAAAAGCTCTCTACCTCGACATTTGTGACGGACCTCATTTGGTGCTAGAGTGTGGCGCACTATAGCCCTCCCTCTTATATGTTTAACCTGACTAGTACCGTGTCGAATCACAATACATTTTCTATTTTCTGATGTCATGTGGGATGCCTTTCACAGAAGCGTATCAGGTACAAATATGGATCACCCTATATATGTATCATTCGTAACTACGGAATAGGATTTCCCTATCACAAATTTATTATCATCACATGCTTGGGCCCTCAGCCCATGTAAAATATCATTAACAAATCAATCACGTGTCATACCACATTTCTTAAGCAATGTCAATCATTTCCACAAGGATGATTTCATAAAACATGTATAAATCAAGTGCAATGGCACGGTTTCTTATTTTAAAACTTGTTTGGATGCATATACAACACGTATAAATATATTTTTGAATACTCTATGAATTTACAAAAACATTTCATAATTCATTGAAAATTAACATCACATATTTATTAAATCATGCTTGCATCAAAAAACATTTTAAAACATGATATTGTGTATTAAACACATAATATAATAAATCTTACTTACAATATATGAGAGGGTTAGTTACTCCCTACCAAGTACCACAAGTGTCGAAAGTGTTTCCTCTCGTTTGGTCACCACCCGTGTGCCTATAATGACAACACAATGTATATATGAGGATTTATGTCATGATTTGAATTTACTAGGTTAAGTTGTATTTTAGCAATTCTTTCCTCAAGATTAAGGTTAGTGTATCCTAAGACATGCTTTATCCCTTTTTTCCGTCATTCTTATCATATATTCTTTACAATTCATTCAATTAGTACACATTTCATCACCTCTACAAAAGACATGTGCTTATAGTTCATCATTCATGGTTTCAGCACATATACACCTTTGTGCAGTCATGGGAAAATGATCATAACTTCTACTACACAACTCCGAATCACATATTTCTTATTTCATTTTAAAGCTAAGAAACAGCACTACAACTTTCATTTTGAACGTTTCTTCATATTCTAATCGCAGGATTTTAGGAAAACCAATCTTTTTCTCAATTCTGTTCCGAACGTCCACTCTGTCCTGTATTAGTAAAAATGTAATAACTCATTGCACACAACTCCAATTAAAATGAATTTTGGATATGTTATAGATGAGACATATACCTACAACTTTGCATATTGAAAATTTCTTAATTCAAAACAGGTACAAAAAGGCGGTTGATCTGGCACCGAAAACAAAGTAAAAATTTGCATAGTTTTGGAAGATTTTGTATAACGTTTGATTCCCTCATGAAAATTGAATGAAATTTTTACAGTAGGTGGCTAAGAGGAAAATCTACAACTTTTCATTTTTGAGTTTTTGCAAACAAGGGCTGGAAGGGAGTCATGCAGTACTACTGTTTTTGGTGCTGGAGAATGGGTGACCCTCTATCAAGTTTTAGAAGAGTGGCTGTAACTTTTGACACAAGGGTCGGATTGAGACGATTCTTGTCTCATTGGAAAGATAAGACCTAGATCTACATATTACATAACTGGAGAATTTGCTAATTCAGACCATAAGACACCTCAAAATAGAAGCTAATTCAAAATAGAAACAGAGCTAAAGCAGAATAGAACAAAAATTTTCTGTGCATAACACTTAAATTTGAAAAATCATAATAAATCCAATTCTCATCAGAATGCAACGAATCATATCTCAATTCAAAGCTCTGTGAGTCTAGGTTCATTGGAATTAACCTAGCACAATTTGCCTTTGTGCAGAAAATGTTATGACAAAAAAATCACAGCATGGTCAGAATTTCTTACCTCTTTGAAGCTTTTAGTCTCTCCTAGATCCACTTGGTTAGGCTTCTCCTTTCCTCCCAATTTTTGGATATGGTCACAATATTTGGGTGCTGTTGTAGGAAAAATTTGGATTTCCTAACTTGAACTCACGGTTTTGGAGAGGAGAATGGAGAGCATTTTCTTGGCTTCTTTGGATTTGTTTGGTCACACAAAGTGCAATCCCTCTCTCTCCAACATTTTGCACTCTTTTACCCAACAAATCTCACTTTCTCACACTACACACTCTTTCTCACACTACACTCAACTCCTCATTAATGTTATGTCTCCCAACAACCAAATCTAAGGGCTCACTGTTGAAATTCAAAGTAAGAAGAACAAACTAAAATTTAGAACTTCATTGAATTTGAGAGCAATTCTTGTACATAATAAGAGAACTTTTTCATAGATTACAAAGGGGAAGTGAATCCCTATTTATAGAGAAAAAGAGAGGAAGAAAAGAATGGGAGAATGGAAGAGAGGAGAAAGCATAAAGCTCTCTCCTCTAGCTAGCCGTTGGAGGCTTCCAACGGCTAGTTTATGAACTAGCCGTTGGGGCCTCCAACGGCTAGCTCTTGCTAGCTGCTGGGGGACCAAATGGTCCCCCATTTGCTGGCCCGGCTGGGCCCTTCGGGCCCAGCCCGAAACCCGCGGGTCTGACCCATAAAGGGACCCTAAATTGGGCCAAGAAATCTAGATAAGAGAGGCATTAATTTGCCTCTATGCTTAGGTTTCCTTTAGGTCTCAAATAGGTAAGGAAAAATACAATCAGTTTAGGGTTAATTGAGTACCCTAAGTGTTCTTCATTTCAACACTCCCCCTCAAGTTGGGTGCATATATATCAATAGTGCCCAACTTGCCCAAGATATTTTGAAGATGAGCGGCTGTTCCTCCCTTAGTGAAGATGTCCGCAAGTTGATTTTTTCCTTTGATGTGAGGAGTGGTAATAAGTCTTTCTTCTACCTTTTGCCGAATAAAGTGACAATCGACCTCTATGTGTTTGGTCCTTTCATGGAAGACCGGATTCGATGCGATATGAATTGCGGATTGATTGTCACAATGAAGCTTGATTGGAGTTGTAACTCTAAACCCAAGTTCTTCTACCAAGGCTTTAAGCCATACGATCTCACTTGCGGCTGATGCCATTGCCTTGTATTCGGCTTCCGAACTTGACCTAGACACCACATGTTGCTTTTTGCTCTTCCATGCAACTAAATTGCCTCCTACAAACATGCAATATCCGGATGTTGATCTCCTATCTTTGATATCTCCGGCCCAATCCGCATCACAATATCCTTCAATTTCTGAATTTTTGTTATTTTTCATCCAAATGCCTAGCCCAGGTGATCCTTTAATGTAATGAAGGATCCTTTCAGCTGCTCTCCAATGACCTTTCTTTGGAGCATGCATATGTTGACTCACTTGGCTAACGGCAAAGGAAATATCAGGCCTAGTGATGGTGAGATAAATCAATCGTCCTACGAGCCTCTGATATCTCTCTATGTCCGTAAAGGGTTCTTCATCATCAATCAGAGGTCCTGATGTAGAGACAGGACTGCATGCTGGTTTTGCTCCTAGCTTCCCTGTTTCCTGCAACAAGTCAAGAGCATACTTCCTTTGGGAGAGGACTAGCCCATTGGGACAATAGGCTAGCTCAATTCCTAAGAAATATTTTAGTTTCCCTAAATCCTTAATTTCAAATCTATTTTTCAAGAAATTTCTAACTAGTTCTATGTGGTGTGTGTCATTTCCTGTGATGATAATATCGTCTACATATACTAGAGCAATAGTTGTTTTTTCATTTTCTTTTTTAACAAAGAGAGATGAATCACTATTGCATTTTAAGAAACCATAACTAAGGAAGGCTTGGCTTAGTTTGGCATACCACGCTCTAGGAGATTGTTTCAAACCATAGATAGCCTTGCGGAGTTTGCATACTTTTCCTTCATGATGTTGGAACCCTTGAGGTGGTTGCATATAGACTTTTTCTTCTAGATTTCCTTGAAGGAATGCATTAGCAACATCCATTTGATACATGTTCCATTCATGATTCATGGCCAAGGACATAAGAACTCTAATGGTGTTCATTTTTGCTACCGGAGCATAGGTTTCCTTGTAGTCTATTCCGTATGCTTGAGTAAATCCTTTTGCCACTAATCTTGCCTTGAAGCGATCGATTGATCCATCACTTTTGTGCTTGATTTTATATATCCATTTATCCTACGGCCTTCTTGTTTTTGGGCAAATGAGTAATCTGTTAAAAATAAGGGAGAAGATGAAGATAAGTCTCAAGGTATTCAACTTGAAAATATGATAATGTCATAAACATTGGGCCTTTTATTTTTTAATGTTCAGAATTTGACAACATATTTATGACCCAAAATACATTCAAAAACAAGCCCAATGAAGCCCAAAAATATGGAGAAAAGTCTAAGAGGTAAACCCAAATAGCTAGGGGCAGTTTGGGCAATGTATATTCCAACAGTCCAAAAACTAGCTGTTGGAATTCCTTGGGGTTTGAGCCCCAACGGGAATATTGACTTTGTTCTCTCTCTACTGGCTATTTTTCTCCCTTTGCCTATAAATAGAGCTATTGCTCTCCTTGTAAAATTAAGAGGAAGATAATCTCTCTTCCTTTGTATCATTCTACTACATCAATAAAAACCAAAAGTTTATTAGATTTCTCTCTCTTCTTAGTCAAAAATCCAACATGGTATCAGAGCAAACATCGACTCCGGGGTTGGGAAATTCTCTTCCTCAAATCTCTTCCTTTCAAATCCAACTTTTCTCCCAAATTATTCTAAGCTCAACCAATTACTTCCAATGGGCTAGTCATATCAGAAGATCTCTCAATGGAGCAAAACTTCTGTCTTTCATTACAAAAGATCCTATGGATCGGCTAGACCCACGATTTGATGAATGGAAGGAGCTGGATGATCAAGTGTTCCTATTGCTAACAAGCTCCATGGATCAAGCACACAAAAATATGGTAATGTGCTATCCGAGTTCCAAATCCTTATGGGAGCAAATGTATGGGTTATATGGTCAGGAATCAAACTTGAGCAGAATATTTGAAATACAAAAAAGGATTGCGACCATCCAAATGGAGGAGAAATCAATTACACAATTGTTCGGAGAACACGAGTGTTGAAATAAAGGATAATTAGGGTTTATATCCTAAGGGAATGAAGTCTAAATGTATAGCTCTAATTTAGGTAGAATTTTCCCTTTCTTTTGTTATAATTGTAATTCCCTTTTAGGGTTCCAATTTGGGCCCTAAATGGGCCTTGCCAGCAGAATTCGGGCTGGGCCCGAAGGGCCCAGCCCGGGCCAGCAAATGGGGGACCAAAAGGTCCCCCAACGGCTTGCAAAAGATAGCCGTTGGGGCTGTCCCCAACGGCTAGTAAACACTAGCCGTTGGGGACAGCCCCAACGGCTAGAAATGGAGAGGGCATTGCCCTCTCCTCCATCTCTTTTCTCATTTCTTTCCCTCTCCTCTTGTTCTCTATAAATAGGGCTTAGTTGTTCATTTGGAAAGTATGAAAAACATGCCTTCATTGCATGTAAACTCTCTTTGATTTCTTAATTAAATTCTTGAAGTTTCTTTCTTCATTCTTAGCTTGCTATATTTAAATTTCATCAACGAGGACTTATGGAATGAGCTCAACACATTTACGCCTCTCACAAGTGATATAAAAGTGCTGCAAAAGAGACAAGATGAAGACAAGGTGTTTTCATTGCTCTCATCACTCAATGAGTCATTTCTACAACTTCGACAGGAAATTCTTCGAATGAAAGAATTTCCATCATACCAAGAGACTCGATTTATGATTCAAAGAGCTACAGCTTCTCAAAGGCTTGAGGAAAGCAATCAGTCCAAAAGTGAAGTTCATGGATTCTCCACAAAGCAGAATGAGCAAGCTGCAAATAAGGCTCATCAGGGAATAAAAAAGGTGTGTTCTCATTGCAAAAAGTTGGGACATACCAAGGATGGTTGCTGGTTTCTTCATCCTAACCTTAAACCTGAGTTCATCAAGAAAAAAGAGCAAGAGAGGAGGGAGCAAAATGCTCAACCAGCTGCAAACAAAGCAAATCTGACATCTCAAAAGTTAGGAAAATCCTCCTCAGGTACTTGCTCTAACTCATCTGTTACTTCTTCAAAATGGTTGATAGATTCAGGTTGTGATCACCATATGGTCAAAGATAAGCAAAATTTTCAGAATCTTGAACCTCTCCTAGAACCTAAAATGGTTAAAGTTGCGAATGGACATAATTTCAAAATTAAGCAAATTGGGGATGTTGAAATATTTGGAAGAAAATCAATGGCCTTATATGTTCCTCAATTTACCTCTAATCTTATGTCCATTGGACAAGTCACTAAGGACTTAAATTGCAAAGCTATTTTTGACCCTCATTCTGTTGTTTTTCAGAATTTGGAGACGAATCAAGTGATTGGTAGTGGTTCTATGCAAGATAACTTGTATATTTGGAAACAAGATAGTTTTGTATTTTATGCAATCCGAGAGGAAAGTTACCTCCTTTGGCATGCTAGATTAGGTCATCCTTCTATGTAATGGTGGGGAATATATGAGCACTAATTTCAAAAATTTCATTGAGGAGAATGGAATTATTCATCAAACTAGTTGTCCCTACACTCCCCAACAAAATGGAGTTGCCGAACGCAAAAATAGACATCTCCTAGAAATAGCTAGAACTATCATGTTCTTTGCTAATATGCCTAAGCGTTTTTGGAGTGATGCGGTTAGTACCGCAGCTCATTTAATAAATCGTCTTCCAACTAGAGTTCTCCATGGAAAATCTCCATTAGAGTTGCTTAGAAAAGACAAACCAAACCTCTCTCACCTTAGAGTTTTTGGGTGTATTTGTTATGTTCATTTTCCTAGGCAGTTTAGAGATAAGTTAGATATCAAAGGAAGGAAATGTGTTTTTATTGGGTACGCTTCATTCCAAAAAGGATATATTTGTTTTGAACCTGACTCTAACAAGGTATACACATCGAAGATGTGATATTTGTAGAAAATGAATTCTTTTTTGCAGGAGAAAAAAATGAAGAAAATTCATCAAGCAATGACTTGCGAATCTTCTGCGATGTTCCCATAAATCCTCCTCTGGTTCCTCAAGAATCCAATGAAGGGAATTCACTTTCAGGGGGAGAAAACGAAGAGGGAGGAGTGGATGAGTCTGAAAATGAAGAGAACTCTTCCAAAGAAAGAGAAGAAGGCGAGGGATTACCTACCTTAGGAGAATCCGGAGACGAAACTAGACTGTCCTCTCCGCTGGCTCCTCCACTTCGACGTTCCACCAGATTGAGGCTTCCTCCCTCAGAGTGGATCAACAGAAGAGTTTATTACAATTCTAAGGTAACTCACTATCCTATTTCAAATTACTATTGTGTATCTAACACTTCCTCAAGCCATCAAGGGTTCTTGAGTGGCATTGACTCATCACAGGAACCTAAGGCTTTTGATGAGGCAAATACCAAACCCGAATGGAGACAAGCTATGCTTGAAGAACTAGATGCATTGAATAAAAATGGGACGTGGGAGATTACTACTCTCCCTAAGGGAAGAAAGGTTGTCGGGTGTAAATGGGTGTTCAAAATCAAGTATAAAAGTGATGGATCCATTGAACGCTACAAGGCAAGACTTGTAGCCAAAGGATTCACACAAACTTATGGAGAATGTTAAAAATAAGGGAGAAGATGAAGATAAGTCTCAAGGTATTCAACTTGAAAATATGATAATGTCATAAACATTGGGCCTTTTATTTTTTAATGTTCAGAATTTGGCAACATATTTATGACCCAAAATACATTCAAAAACAAGCCCAATGAAGCCCAAAAGTATGGAGAAAAGTCTAAGAGGTAAACCCAAATAGCTAGGGGCAGTTTGGGCAATGTATATTCCAACAGTCCAAAAACTAGCTGTTGGAATTCCTTGGAGTTTGAGCCCCAACGGGAATATTGACTTTGTTCTCTCTCTACTGGCTATTTTTCTCCCTTTGCCTATAAATAGAGCTATTGCTCTCCTTGTAAAATTAAGAGGAAGATAATCTCTCTTCCTTTGTATCATTCTACTACATCAATAAAAACCAGAAGTTTATTAGATTTCTCTCTCTTCTTAGTCAAAAATCCAACATGGTATCAGAGCAAACATCGACTCCGGGGTTGGGAAATTCTCTTCCTCAAATCTCTTCCTTTCAAATCCAACTTTTCTCCCAAATTATTCTAAGCTCAACCAATTACTTCCAATGGGCTAGTCATATCAGAAGATCTCTCAATGGAGCAAAACTTCTGTCTTTCATTACAAAAGATCCTATGGATCGGCTAGACCCACGATTTGATGAATGGAAGGAGCTGGATGATCAAGTGTTCCTATTGCTAACAAGCTCCATGGATCAAGCACACAAAAATATGGTAATGTGCTGTCCGAGTTCCAAATCCTTATGGGAGCAAATGTATGGGTTATATGGTCAGGAATCAAACTTGAGCAGAATATTTGAAATACAAAAAAGGATTGCGGCCATCCAAATGGAGGAGAAATCAATTACACAATTGTTCGGAGAACACGAGGACTTGTGGAATGAGCTTAACACATTGAGACCTCTCACAAGTGATATAAAAGTGCTGCAAAAGAGACAAGATGAAGACAAGGTGTTTTCATTGCTCTCATCACTCAATGAGTCATTTGTACAACTTCGACAGGAAATTCTTCGAATGAAAGAATTTCCATCATACCAAGAGACTCGATTTATGATTCAAAGAGCTGCAGCTTCTCAAAGGCTTGAAGAAAGCAATCAGTCCAAAAGTGAAGTTCATGGGTTCTCCACAAAGCAGAATGAGCAAGCTGCAAATAAGGCTCATCAGGGAATAAAAAAGGTGTGTTCTCATTGCAAAAAGTTGGGACATACCAAGGATGGTTGCTGGTTTCTTCATCCTAACCTTAAACCTGAGTTCATCAAGAAAAAAGAGCAAGAGAGGAGGGAGCAAAATGCTCAACTAGCTGCAAACAAAGCAAATCTGACATCTCAAAAATTAGGAAAATCCTCCTCAGGTACTTGCTCTAACTCATCTGTTACTTCTTCAAAATGGTTGATAGATTCAGGTTGTGATCACCATATGGTCAAAGATAAGCAAAATTTTCAGAATCTTGAACCTCTCCTAGAACCTAAAATGGTTAAAGTTGCGAATGGACATAATTTCAAAATTAAGCAAATTGGGGATGTTGAAATATTTGGAAGAAAATCAAAGGCCTTATATGTTCCTCAATTTACCTCTAATCTTATGTCCATTGGACAAGTCACTAAGGACTTAAATTGCAAAGCTATTTTTGACCCTCATTCTGTTGTTTTTCAGAATTTGGAGACGAATCAAGTGATTGGTAGTGGTTCTATGCAAGATAACTTGTATTTTTGGAAACAAGATAGTTTTGTATTTTCCGCAATCCGAGAGGAAAGTTACCTCCTTTGGCATGCTAGATTAGGTCATCCTTCTATGCAAGCTCTGAAATGCCTATTCCCATCAAAAAATTGTAGTGATAGACATTGTGAAGCATGCATTTTTGGAAAGGAAACCCGAATGTATTATCCTATTTCTGAAACTCAATATAAAAAGCCTTTTGATCTTGTTCACTCGGATGTATGGACTTCACCTATGATATCTAGAAGGGGATTTAAGTATTTTATCTCATTTATAGATCATAAGTCTAGGTATACATGGGTGTATATGCTAAGATCAAAAGACCAAGTTTATGAAGCCTTCAAGTCCTTTTACAAGTATATTATAAAACAATATGAGGCCAACATTAAAATTCTTAGGACAGATAATGGTGGGGAATATATGAGCACCAATTTCAAAAATTTCATTGAGGAGAATGGATTTATTCATCAAACTAGTTGTCCCTACACTCCCCAACAAAATGGAGTTGCCGAACGCAAAAATAGACATCTCCTAGAAATAGCTAGAACTATCATGTTCTTTGCTAATATGCCTAAGCGTTTTTGGAGTGATGCGGTTAGTACCGCAGCTCATTTAATAAATCGTCTTCCAACTAGAGTTCTCCATGGAAAATCTCCATTAGAGTTGCTTAGAAAAGACAAACCAAACCTCTCTCACCTTAGAGTTTTTGGGTGTATTTGTTATGTTCATATTCCTAGGCAGTTTAGAGATAAGTTAGATATCAAAGGAAGGAAATGTGTTTTTATTGGGTACGCTTCATTCCAAAAAGGATATATTTGTTTTGAACCTGACTCTAACAAGGTATACACATCGAAAGATGTGATATTTGTAGAAAATGAATTCTTTTTTGCAGGAGAAAAAAATGAAGAAAATTCATCAAGCAATGACTTGCGAATCTTCTGCGATGTTCCCATAAATCCTCCTCTGGTTCCTCAAGAATCCAATGAAGAGAATTCACTTTCAGGGGGAGAAAACGAAGAGGGAGGAGTGGATGAGTCTGAAAATGAAGAGAACTCTTCCGAAGAAAGAGAAGAAGGCGAGGGATTACCTACCTTAGGAGAATCCGGAGACGAAACTAGACTGCCCTCTCCGCTGGCTCCTCCACTTCGACATTCCACCAGATTGAGGCTTCCTCCCTCAGAGTGGATCAACAGAAGAGTTTATTACAATTCTAAGGTAACTCACTATCCTATTTCAAATTACTATTGTGTATCTAATACTTCCTCAAGCCATCAAGGGTCCTTTTTCAAATATTGCATAACCTAGAAATATGCATTTCCTTCCTTTATGGTTCTAAAGGTGATTTGCCTTTTAGAATCTCGGAAGGCATTAAGTTTATCACATGGACTGCGGTTTTAACCGCATCACACCAAAATTTCTTGGGCACATTAGCATGGATCATCATGGCTCTTGCGGTTTCCAATATATGCCTATTCTTTCTTTCAGCTACCCCATTTTGTTGGGGTGTGTAAACACATGATTTTTTATGAAGAATGCCATTTTCATTTAGAAAGTTTTCAAATTTATGGCTTGTGTATTCCCCACCATGATCAGATCTAAGAGCTTTGATTTTAGCATTGTAAAGATTGGTCACATACTTAAAATAGCTTTTGAGTGCTTCAAAAGCTTGATCTTTAGAATGCAAAAGGTATACCCAAGTGTATCTAGTCTTTTGATCAATAAATGTGATGAAGTATTTATACCCTAGGTGAGATATGATAGGAGAAGTCCAAATGTCCGAGTGAACTAATTCAAATGGTGTGATATATTCACTTTCTGAACTAGGGTATGTAGTTCTTGTTTCTTTCCCCAAGATGCATGCTTCACAAGATTTGTTTTCTATATTCAGATTTGGGAGAAGATGATTCAATGCCTTGTTGTTTAGATGCCCTAATCGAGCATGCCAAAGGGAGGCATCATTATTGATGTGAGTAGTGAATGCATGTTGCCCTTCGTCCAAGTAATATAGGCCCCCCCTTTGAAACCCTTTTCCAATCATTTGGTTAGTGTTTAAGTCATGGAATGTGACTATGTCTGGATCAAAAATGGCTCTACACCCTAGGTCTTTTGTGGCTTTACTAATGGACAAAAGATTAGAAGTAAGTTGGGGAACATAAAGGGCACTTGAGGATTTTCCAAAAATTTCAACTTCTCCCATTTGCTTTACTTCCAAATCTTGTCCATTAGCAACTCTCACTATCTTTCGATTTGGGAGTTTTTTAAAACATTTAAATTTCTTCCTATCCCTAACCATGTGGTGATCTGTGCCGGAATCTACAAGAAATTTTTCAGAATAAAAGGTAGAGTTTTGTTTATTACCATCCATGTGTGCCGAATGTAGAGACCTCTTCAAGTGAATATCCAATTTATCTTGAAGGGCTCCACATTGGGCAACACATCCGGCCACTACGGAAGCATAAGATCTTCTTTGTTGGATAGCTTCTTGAAGGCCGAAATTGGAGGAGTTTAGACTTGGATGGACAGCCTCTTTGTGATCAACTTTGTTGTCCAAGAGTGTGGCTGCTTTTTGATCTCCTTGGAGGCCGAATTTGAGGAACTTTTTACAAATTTGTTGACCTTTTATTCTGCTCATTCCTCCCCTTTTTCGTTTCACTTCTTCATAGGATGGAAGAGCTCTTGTATTGGAGATACATTGTTGCAAAGTCTTCCACAGCCCTTTGAATTTATAGGATCCAAATGGCTCTTTAAAAATGAGGTTTAGTTCCTCACAAATATTCAGCATACCTTGCATCAAAAGAACCCACTTTGGATCATCTTTGAAGTTGGGAGACGGATCATGAACCCGCTCTGATACCATGTTGAAATTCAAAGTAAGAAGAACAAACTAAAATTTAGAACTTCATTGAATTTGAGAGCAATTCTTGTACATAATAAGAGAACTTTTTCATAGATTACAAAGGGGAAGTGAATCCCTATTTATAGAGAAAAAGAGAGGAAGAAAAGAATGGGAGAATGGAAGAGAGGAGAGAGCATAAAGCTCTCTCCTCTAGCTAGCCGTTGGAGGCTTCCAACGGCTAGTTTAGGAACTAGCCGTTGGGGCCTCCAACGGCTAGCTCTTGCTAGCTGCTGGGGGACCAAATGGTCCCCCATTTGCTGGCCCGGCTGGGCCCTTCGGGCCCAGCCCGAAGCCCGCGGGTCTGACCCATAAAGGGACCCTAAATTGGGCCAAGAAATCTAGATAAGAGAGGCATTAATTTGCCTCTATGCTTAGGTTTCCTTTAGGCCTCAAATAGGTAAGGAAAAATACAATCAATTTAGGGTTAATTGAGTACCCTAAGTGTTCTTCATTTCAACACTCACAATATTTGATCCAACTCCAAGTTAATCCTCACCCTTGGTTTGTTCCCAAAATACCCACACATTTCACTCAATGAATAGTGCTCTTTGCCCCCTACTAACTCAATCCAATGGTCCAAATAATTCATCTCACCATTTACTCAATTTCAACCCTTGGATCAACTCTTTAAATGCCCAAAAAAGTCTCCTCTCTCATGCTATCTCACGTCCTCTCTCTTTCACTCTCTCTTCTCACTTGTTTGGTCATGATTTTGGAAGAAGGAACCATTTACCAAATAGTTTTAAATTTTTGTTAATTACAAAGGAGTCCATTGACTTATAAAAATTATATTTTGATCCCAAAAATATTATAATTCTAACTTAGACTCAAAATCTTGTATTAGACCTAATTCAATTTATTTTGCATCAAAACGTGGTCGTTTAGCCTTTCCGAGATACATTCGACCCAACGGGGTTTTTACTTGCAAATTTCTAGAAAATTTTATGGTTTAACTCTACGAAAAAAGATTTACTCAATTTGATGTGGTTATACACTCTAAAGTTATTTCATTATGTTTGGACCATCTGTGGTCATTTTGGAAATTTTTTTTTTTCGACGATTTTGACCGATATTTGTTTGGAGATGGTTGTAACGGAAAAATTTCTTAGTGAAATTTTTATATAAAACATGAGTGATATCATATAGAAAATGAAATGGAATACAATAATGAATACACCGAGGTGTTGATGTTATAATATGTGCTTAAGATAGTGAAATTGCATGGAGTACTTCTTACTATTGCTTCTGATAGAGATCTAAGATTTACTTCTCGACTTTGGAAATAACTATAACAACTTTTAGGTATTAAGTAACAATTTAGCACAAATTCTCATCCTCAGACTGATAGACAATCTGAACACACTATTCAAGTATTAAAAAATCTTCTTCGAGCATGCATACTAGTTTTCAAAGGAAATTAGGATATACTTCCACTACTTGTAGAATTCACATAAAATAACAGTTTTCAATTCATGATTGGTATGGCCCCTTACGAGGTATTATATGGAAGAAAATACCAGTCACCAATTTATTAGGATAGAATTGGAGAAAGAAATACATCAAGTACCATACCATGGATGGAAGAAACCCATAACAAAATCAAAGTGGTCAAAAACATTATGCTGACTATCATAGAAAAGATTTGGAATTCCAAGTGGGAGATCAAGTTTTTCTTATGGTATCCCCCAAAAAGGAATCATCCAACATGGAAAAAGGAGAAAATTAAGCCCGAGGTATATTAGACCATTAGAAATAGTGGAATGAATTAGAAAAGTTGTATATCGGTTAGCACTACCACCAACTTTATCTAGAATCCATGATGTATTCCATATATCATTACTTCGAAAGTATCAACCCGATCTAGATCATATACTAGACTACCTGTCACTCCAACTTCGTCAAGATCTAACTTATGACGAAAACCAATCAAGATTTTTGAATTTGATATAAAGAATCTTAGATCAAAGGAAGTATATTTGGTAAAAGTACTCTGGAGTAATCATCGAATAGAAATGCCACGTGGGAACTTGAAGATGAGATTCGACAAAAGTATCCCTCTCTATTCCTATAATCAAGTATGAATTTCGAGGATGAAAATTTTTTTTAAGGGGAAGGTGTCACACCCCAAACCAGGGTCATGAGCAGCCACCCGTTGCTCTGGATGCCGACTTGGTTTTTTAGAAAATTGAATAGAACTTCCCCATATTTCAGAGATCTCCCATATACAAATCAACCTGTATATTGAATAATCATCATGCTACTTGAATAAACAGGCCAACCCGGCCTCACAACAAATTAACCACATTCGTATAATACCAATCAATCCACAGTTAAGAAGTTAAGAAGTTAAATGCTTTCAAATGCCTCAATGCAGGTGAAATGAGCCAATATGAGAGTTTCACAAATAAATATCACTAATTTATACAGCTGTCCCATAAAATATACATGTCCATCAACGGACCTCAATATCAAGACCTCGCTGGGTCTATATATAACACGGATCTCATATTTCAAATGAAATTTAGATTTCACCGTAGTGAATACATAATTTCAAAATTACGTGACAATGACGTCTAGAGCTTGACGTGTCCTCCATCACAATAACCCTCAGAAAGGAGAGTGGTGAGTATCAAGGGAGATACCCAGTAAGTGAGGGGATCAATATCAAGCATAAATTGTGTGTGTGAACCATTGGAGTATCAAACATAATTATTCGTAAACAATAATTCACATTTGGAAGTAAAATATGGTATGATCAGAAAAATGAAATCATTTAGTCCATCACATGGTACCATGCATATATGCCATGCATATATGCATCCATTCAAAATCAAGCATTTTTAGAGCAAGCCGAATATGATCTTGGCAAAGGTTAACCATGACCAATGATAGACGTAGCGGGGGTTTATTATGCATAAATGTTCAAAAGTAGCTCTCTACCCTAACATTGGCCATGAGCTTCACCAAGACTAGCTCATACACAGATCGGATCAAGAATAGGACCCCGCCCGGTGCTAGACAGTGGCGTCAGACATGTCCCCCCTTGCGAGTTCAACCGGCCACGCCTGTTTGCGGGTACCTCCGCGCAAAGTGTATCCAGACGCATACTTGGACAAACATCCCCCATAGCTACGGTTGTCCTCTTGGGACTCAATCATATCATAACAGTCATCCCATGGCCACACGGCCCTAACTCAATGATATAGAAATCATAGTACTTAATAAATATGCCATATTGAGTTATATGAAATTTAAACATGTGAAAATCATAAAATATGGCACCAATTCAATTAAATCAAATTTATGGATATATATTCATAGAAAACATCAGTTCACGACACTCCAATAGTCACAAAACAAATTCAAAATCTAGTAGTACACGACGAGTCATACATATCAAAAACATGTTTTATTAAAAACAAGACAAAAATCAAGTTTCACTTTTCATGCATGAGATTTGAGTCCCACTCACAGTAATAGGGAGGGTATAGTACTCCCAAATGAATCACAATTACGAGGTATCGAGCTCTCTTAAACGACTTAGGCTAAAGTCACCTAACAAGTTCAATCATAGTTCTCCACTTGGTGCTACTTTGTGCAGTCCTACGAAAATTTGCATAACTTTTTATATATAAGTCCAAATCAGGTGAAATTTTGATATGTTGTAGGTAACTTCACGACATACAACTTTCATGTTATACATGTTCTCAAAATTACATCACAAAATTCCTAGAAATCCTCATTTTGATTCAGTTGGAAACATAGGCCTATCACTTTCATGTTCTAAGTTTCTCTCAATTGTGCTTAGAAGGGGATTGAAATGGATCATAATCCGAAGAGGTAGGTTTTAGTTGGAAAACATAGTTTTTTGTCGACAACCCTTTAGTAAAATGGATATAACGTTTGACTCTCTCATGTAAATTGGTTGCAATGTTAAATATTGTAGCCAAGAGGAATATTTACAACTTTTATTCTTTGAGCTTGCCCAAAATAGGACTGGAAGAGGGTCGTTTTTATACACTATTCTTAGGGTTCGAAACAGGATAACCTTCTGTCGAGTTACAGTAAAAATTGCCATAACGTTTGACACAAAAATCAGATTAAGGAGATTCTTATCTAATTGGAAAGATAAGACCTAGCTCTACATATTACATAACTGGATCATTAGCTAATTCAGACCATAAGACACCTCAAAATAGAGGCTAATTCACAGGTAGAAACAGAGCTAACGCAGAACAAAACAAAAATTTTCTGTGCAAAACATTTAATTTTGAAAAATCATAATAAATCTAATTCTTATCAGAATACAACGACTCATATCTCATTTTATAGCTCTATGAGTCTAGTTTCACCTAAAATTAACCTATCTCAGTTTTCCTTTGTGCCGAAAATGTTATGGCCAAGATATCATAGAATGGTCAGAATTTCTTTCCTCTTTGAAGCTTTTAGTCTCTCTCTAGATCCACTTGGTTAGACTTCTCCTTTCCTCCCAATTTTTGGATATGTTATAGTTGGGTTTGTGAGGAATGAATTTATATAAAAATATTTGTTTGTTGTTTGGAGAAATCAAATCCTCCTTCAAGACAAGCTCACGGTCATGGAGGTAGAAGAAGGAGAAGCGGATGGAGTTTTCTTGGGGGTGCTTCACAATTTTGGAGAATGAAGGGGAGTTGTGTGGTACTTTTTCTCTCACTACACTCTCTTTCTCAAGTCCCACAAGTCAAGTCTAATTAAATGCTTCATTAATGCTATATCTCTCAACCACTTAATCCAATAGCCCACATTGATGTTGAAATAAAGGACAATTAGGGTTTATGTCCTAAGGGAATGAAGTCTAAATGTATAGTTTTAATTTGTGTAGATTTTTCATTCTTATTGTAATCCCTTAAAGGTTTCTAAGTTGGGCCCTAAATGGGCCTTGCCCGGATTGTTCGGGCTGGGCCCTTCGAAGGGCCCAGCCCGGGCCAGCAAATGGGGGACCAACAGGTCCCCCAACGGCCAAAATTGAAGAGGGCACAATGCCCTCTCCTCACTCTCTTTTTTTATCTCCTTGCCCCTTTTCTTGTTCTCTATAAATAGGGCTTATATGTTTCTTTCGAAGGTATGAAAAACATGCCTTTATTGCATGTAAACTCTCTTTGATTTCTCAATTAAATTCTTGAAGTTTCTTTCTTCATTCTTAGCTTGCTATATTTAAATTTCATCATGGTATCAGAGCAGGCTTCGATACCTTCATCTTCCGGTATTGGTAATCCTCCACCACAAATTAGTACTTCCATGTTTACTTCCATTCTCTTAGATTCATCAAATTACAATGCTTGGCAAGACACCATCAAGAGATCCTTGAACTTCTTCAATCTTGAAAATCACATATTGGAGGATCCCTTAGATGATGCCAACCCTACATTCAAATCATGGAAGAAGCAAGATGATCAAGTGGTGGTGCTACTTCAAAAGTCTCTTGGCAAAACCCACAAAGCAATGGCTACTTGTATTCCAAATGCAAGGGCTTTGTGGGATCAAATGCATGCTCTATATGGGCAAGAGACCAACACCGGACGAATCTTTGAACTCAAAAGAAAAATCTTCAAGATTCAAAAAGGAGGTAAAACTCTTCCCGAATACTTTGGGGAATATAGAGATCTTTGGAATGAGCTTAATATTCTTAGGCCTCCAACTTCTAATCTCAAGACCATTCTTCAAAGAAATGATGAAGACATGACCTTTGGTCTCCTTATCGGTCACCTTAGAATGAAGATATTCCCTTCATTCTAAGAAGTTCAATTTATGATTCAAAGGGCCAAGACTAACATGAGGCTAGAGGAGTCTACCAAGCTCAAATCCGAAACCCAAGTCTTCAAAACTGTTCAAGATGATCATATGGTCAACAAAGCTCAAAATTTCTTTAAAAAGGATGTTTGCACAAATTGCAAGAAGCCCGGCCACAAAAGGGAAAGGTGCTGGTTTCTCCACCCTAATTTGCGCCCAAAGAACAACAAGAAGGAGGTGGAACAAACAGCTCATACTCAACAAGTCTCCCAAGTGGCTGCACTCGAATCCAAGATGGAGGAGATGCAAAAAGAGATGAAAAAGCTCCTTAGCCAAGTTGCCCTTCACTCCGATAACAACTTGAACTCATCTCATTTAAATAAATGGTTGATTGATTCGGGTTGTGACAATCACATGGTAAAAGATAAAGACAAAGTTAGGAAATTCATTCCTCTATCTAATTATAAGATTGTCAAGGTTGCTAATGGTCAAAAACTAAAAGCTGGTCATCTATGTGAAGTTGAACTCCTAGGAAAGAAAACTAAAGCTTTATATGTACCAAAATTCAACTCTAACCTCATGTCCATTAGCAAAATTACCAAAGACCATAATTGCAAAGCCACTTTTGATCCTAACCAAGTTATCTTTCAGGATCTCAAAACGAATCACTTGATTGGCAAGGGTTCTAGGAGGAACAACCTATATTTTTTGGACCAAGAAAATCAAGCTTTTGGAGTTCAAAGTCAAACGTTTTCTATATGGTATGCCCGTCTAGCTCACCCAGGAGATTTAGCTTTGAAACGCCTATTTCCAAGTCAAAAGTAGAAAATAGGCATTGCAAAGCTTGTATTCTTAGAAAACAAACTAAAGTGTACTATCCAATCTCAAATACAATATATGAAAATGCCTTTGAACTCATTCATATCGATGTGTGGACTTCACCCATGGAATCTCATAATGGCTTCAAATACTTTGTAACCTTCATTGATCACAAAACTAGATACACTTGGGTGTACTTATTAGCTGCTAAATCTGAAGTATTTGAAGCACTTAAGAGCTATCATAGATATGTGACCAAGCAATTCAATGCAAACATCAAAATCCTTAAATCGGATCATGGGGGGGAATACACTAGCCATACACTTGAAGATTTTCTAGAAGAAAAGGAAATTATTCATCAAAAGTCTTGTGTTTACACTCCTCAAGAAAATGGAGTTGCCGAAAGGAAAAATAGACACTTACTAGAAATGGCTAGGGCTATGATGTTTCACTCCAATATACCTAAAAAGTTTTGGAGTGAAACCATTAAAACCGCTGCCCACCTTATAAACCTTATGCCATCTCAAGTGCTAGAAGGAAAATCCCCTTTAGAATTACTCCTAGGAAGAAAAACTAGCATCTCACACTTAAGAGTTTTTGGGTGCATTTGTTATATGCATGTACCAGAAAACTTTAGAAATAAACTAGATGAAAGGGGGAGAAAATGTGTATTTTTAGGATACTCTACCTTTGAAAAAGGATATAAATGTTATGATCCTCTAACCAAAAAGCTATACACATCCAAGGATGTGATATTTATAGAAAAAGAACCTTATTTTGCAGGAAAAGAGGATCAAGAGCAACCAAAGGAAAGAGGAGCACAAGACCATTGGAATGTAGTCCTTCCCTCAATCAAAGAAGCCACTCATCAAAATGAAGAAGAAGAACAACCAATCCAAGCTGAAAATGATCCAACTCAAGAACAATCAACCTCATCTCATTCTGATCATTAATCCATCCAAGAGGAAGGGGGAGACAACTTAGATCAAGGGCAAGTTATAGAGGAAAAAGAACAAAGTATTGAGGAGCAGCCTCCTCCTCCTCTTCGAAGATCAACAAGGCTTAGGCTCCCTCCTTCAGAATGGATTAAGAAAGGAGTTTTCTATTACTCAAAGGTGACTTCTCACCCCATTTCCCAATATTATTCGGTTGCTAATATGTCTAGTAGGCATAAAAAATTCATCAAGAACTTAGACCTTCATCAAGAGCCTAGAAACTTTGAAGAAGCAAAACAACATCCCCAATGGATCCAAGCCATGAAGGATGAGCTAGAAGCCTTAGAAAGAAACGGAACTTGGGAGTTATCATCTCTTCCTAAAGGAAAAAGGGCGGTAGGATGTAAATGGGTCTATAAGATCAAGCACAAAAGTGATGGAAGCATTGATAGATACAAAGCAAGATTAGTAGAAAATGGCTTCACTCATGCTTATGGAGTAGACTACAAGGAAACGTATGCTCCGGTGGCCAAGATGAACACAATTCGAGTCTTGATGTCCCCTGCAATCAATCACTCTTGGCCAATGTTTCAAATGGACGTAGCCAATGCTTTCCTTCAAGGTGATCTAGAAGAGGAAGTGTACATGGAGATTCTACCGGGCTTTTCTCACCAACTCAACAAAGTTTGCAAACTTAGGAAAGCAATCTACAGTCTCAAACAATCTCAAAGAGCTTGGTATGCCAAACTTAGCTCAACTCTTTTTGATCATGATTTCAAAAAATGCAATAGCGACACTTCTCTCTTCGTTAAGAAACTAGATGGAAAAATCATTATAGTGTTAGTTTATGTAAATGATATAATCATAACCAGTAATGATTTAGATTTAATCAACCAAGCAAGAGGTTTCTTACAAACAAAATTTGATATTAAGGACTTAGGGAAACTAAAGTACTTCTTAGGGATAGAACTCGCCTATTATCCAAATGGGTTTATTCTATCACAAAGAAAGTATGTGCTTGATCTCTTGCGGGAAACCGAGAAGTTAGGTGCCAAGCCCGCTTGTAGTCCCATTAGCTCCTCTTGTGGCCTCAAGGATGATGATGAAAATTATGAGGATGAACCAAGATATCAAAGGCTCGTAGGGAAATTGATCTATCTCACCATAACGAGACCGGACATCTCCTTTGCCGTGAGTCAAGTTAGCCAACATATGCACAAGCAAAAAAAAAAGCATTGGAGAGCCACCAAAAGAATCCTCCATTATCTAAAGGGTACACCAGGCATGGGAGTTTGGATGAAGAAGAACAACAATTGACAAATTGTAGGATATTGTGATGCAGATTGGGCTGGAGACTCAAAAGATAGACGATCAATCACAGGATATCACATGTTTGTTGGAGGAAATCTAGTATCTTGGAAAAGCAAAAAACAACATGTGGTGTCAAGATCAAGTGCCGAAGCTGAATATAGAGCAATGGCAGCCGCATCAAGTGAGATGGTTTGGTTAAAGGATCTAATTGAAGAACTAGGGTTCTCTGTTCCTACTCCAATCCGACTCCATTGTGACAATCAATCGGCTATTCACATAGCCTCAAATCCGGTTTTTCATGAAAGAACAAAGCACATCGAGGTGGATTGCCACTTTGTGAGACAAAAGTTTGAAGAAAAACTCATCATAAGCATTGGGCGTTTCTTTACAAACAATTGAGAATTGCCCGAATTCAAGTTCCCTTAACTTTTTATGTAATTTCATCAGGGTCGAAATTGCACGTGTAGATTTTAAAATGGCATGGAGGGAAAAATTTTTTTAGCTCCCAGCAATTTCCCCAAAAATTTTCAAGAGCATTATAAATCGAAAAAATTTTTGAAAGATTTTTCTCTATATGAAAATGAAAATATATCATAAATGGATAATGAGAAGTATAATATACAATACACCAAATGTCGGTATTACATTTCCTAACCCCCTAAAACAAGTTTCATTCTCGAAACTAAAAAAAACTATACAGTAAACAAGTGAGGGTATTGTCTCCTCATAGCCTCCTCAGGCGCCCAGATCTCCTCCTCAACCTGGTTACTCCTCTACAAGACTCTGACCAATGAGACTTTCTTGCTCCATAACTTTCTGACCTGCTGATATAGAATAGCCATGGGCTGAACCGGAAGGCTGAGGTCCTCTCGCAACTCAACAGGCGGAGGCTCAAGTACATGAGAAGGATCAGTTAGGTATTTCCTGTTTACTGAGATATGAAAGATATCATGAATACGGGATAGTTCATCTATTAGCTCCAATCTGTATACCACACTCCCGACGCTCTCAAGAATACGGAAGGACCCAATATATCTGGGGTTCAGCTTGCCCCACTGCTTGAATCGTATAACTCCCTTCAAAGGAGATATCCCCAAGAAAACCATATCTCTCTTGGTAAACTCAAGGGTCGCCGCTTACAATCGGTATATGCCTTCTGTCTGACCTCCTTCGTTTCCTCAATCAACCTAACATTGCTGAGACATCGCTTTCCGACCTCATCCTAACATAATGGGGTGCGGTACTTCCTGCCATACTGTGTCTCATGTGGTGGCATCCTAATACTGGCTTGATAGCTGTTATTATATGCAAATTCGACTAGTGGAAGGTACCTATCTCAACTACCCCGGAAATCCATCACACATGCTCTCAGCATGTCCTCAAGAGTCTGAATGGTCCTCTCTGACTGACCATTTATCTGTGGATAATAGGCTATGCTAAAACTTAGCCTTGTGCCTATTGCCTCCTGCAACCTGGTCCAATACCTAAAAGTGAATCTTGGGTCGCTGTCTGATACTATCGACATAGGACACCATGCAACCTGACTATCATATCGATTTAAAGACGTGCCAAGGTCTCCAAACGATAGTCGCCGCGAATAGGAAGAAAATATGCGGACTTGGTGAGTCGATCCATAATTACCCAAATGGTATCATGCCGTGATGAAGTCCGCGGTAGCCCTGTCACAAAATCCATAGTAATGTGATTTTACTTTCACTTAGGAATGGGTAAAGGTTGCAATGTACCAGCCGGCCGTTGATACTCAGCTTTCACCTGCTGGCAAACTAGACATCTAGCCACAAAATCCGCAACTCTCGTTTCATGCCGGGCCACCAATAACCCTCTCGAATGGTCTGATACATTTTGGTACCACCCGGATGCAATGCATAAGCGGAGAAGTGTACCTCCTCAAGTATGGCCCTGCGGAGATCTGTATTAGTGGGAACACAAACCTGCTCCCTGAACACTAACAATCCGTCCTCTCGGACCTTGAAGTCTCCGCCATCCGCTCTACGGACTCTATCAGTAATACCCTGAAGCTCCTTATCCGTACTCTGGAGCTCTCTGGTACGGTCGAACAATGTCGGCTTGACCTCAAATCTGGTTAGTAAATATCCCTGATCATCGCTAGCCAAACTAACTCCCAAGGCTCGGAGTCCTACTAAACAAGAAAGGTATGCATCCTCCGTCGACTGTGAGGATGATGCTGACTTCCGACTCAGAGCATCTGCCACAACATTCGCCTTGCCCGGATGATAGTCAATAATGAGGTCGTAATCCTTGAGGAGCTCTAACTATCTCCTTTGTCTCAAATTCAGCTCCTTTTGGGTAAACATATATTTCAAACTTTTGTGATCTGTAAATACTCTGTAGGTCACTTCATAAAGATAATGTTGTCATATTTTCAATGCGAAACTATGGCTGCCAACTCCAAATCATGTGTCGGGTAGTTAACCTCGTATTTCTTTAGCTGCCGTGAGGTATATGCAATAACCCGACTATCCTGTATCAAAACACAACCCAATCCCTGTAGGCTAGTATCACTATATACTGTGTATTCCCGACTGCTAGTGGGAAGGGCTAAAATAGGAGTATAAGTCAACTGTTGTTTGAGCCCCTAGAAACTTGTCTTACAACGGTCATCTCAAACAAACTTGACCCCATTCCGAGTCAATCTAGACAACATTTCAGGAAAATCCTTCTACAAATCTGCGGTAAAACCCGACTAAACCGAGAAAACTACAGATCTCAGTAACTGTTTGTGGCTGCTCCCACTTCAATATAGTCTAAACCTTCTGCGGATCAATATAAATACCCTCCGCGGAGACAATGTGCCCCAAAAATCCTATCAATCTCAGCCAAAACTCACATTTCAAAAATTTGGCATTAGCTGCTTCTCACGGAATATCTGCAATACCACCCGAAGGTGCTGAGCATGATCTTTATCACTCTGTGAATACACCAAGATGTCATTGATAAATACGATGACGAATCGATCCAAGAAGTCGTGGAAGACTCGGTTCATCAGATCCATAAAAGCAGTTTGGGTATTAGTCAGCCCAAACAACATGACTAAAAAGTTATAGTGGCCATTTCGGGTGCAAAAAGCTATCTTGGGCACATCCTCGGCCTGAATTCTCAACTGATGATAACCCGAACGGAGATCAATGTTAAAGAAAACCCTGGCTCCCTGCAGTTGATCAAATAAATCATCAATTCGTAGCAGGGGATATCTATTTTTTTATGGTGGCTTTGTTCAACTATCTATAATCCACACAAAGCTGAAGTATACCATCTTTCTTCTTTACAAATATCATCGGAGCACCTCAGGGTGAAGTACTCAAGCGAATAAACCCATTGTCCAGAAGTTCCTATAACTGAATCTTGAGCACTCTTAGTTCAGTAAGCGCTATTCGGTATGGCGGAATAGATATAGGAGCAGTTCCCGATACTAGATCAATCTCAAAATCGAACTCCCAAACTGGTAGTAATCCGGGAAGCTCCTTGGTGAACACATCTGGAAACTCCTGCACTACGAGAACTTCCTCAAGTCTTGGTCCCTCAATGGTGGTGGAACGACATAAGCTAGATAAGCCATGCACCCACGGTGTATTATGTGTCTGGCCTCCATAACCGATATAACACAGTGGGGCAATACCCGTCTCTCGCCCCTGAACATCAACGGTGGCTGCCCGGACCTCCGAAACTCAACCTCTTTCGTGAAACAATCCACGGAAGCCCGGTGTGAACTCAGCCAATCCATCCCTAGGATGGCATCAAAATCCATGATATGGAGCGGAATCAAATCTATCTCTAATACCGCCTCCTCAATAATGACCACACAACCTCTATAGACTATATCTCGAATGATATGCTTGCCGAGAGGAGTGAGAACCATAATCTCTTCATCAAGTGGCGAGAGAGGCCTATCAGCATGGCGAGCGAATGTGTTGCTCACATATGAATAATTCAACCCGGTGTTTACAAGATTACGGGCGTCGATACCAAATATTTGCACGGTACCTAAGGATAAGAAAAATTAAAGATACTTAAAATGCGAAGAAAAAGTAGACATATTTATATATATATCAAACTAATTAAGTTTCTAAAACTTTAACTAGTTAAAAATGTACGTCGATATCATGATATACAAGACCTCATAAAGAAATTATAACAAAAGTGATGTGAACCTGTTGGATATAAAAACCCTAGAACCCACGAACAAGTTAATTTAGCCCAAAAATCGTTCCAACGAATTATTTGAACCGGTAGAATTAAAAACCTCAACCCTTGCCCTAAAGGAGGAAGAACCTAAGATATATGACCTTAGACCCGTTTCTCACTAGATCAAGAACTTTGGTATAAAGATGGAATGAATGACGCCACAATCTAAATGGTTCAAAACCTAGATTGATAAGTCAAAGAACTAAACAAGACTCATATCTTGAATAAGTTCAAAGTTCTCAAAAGAACAAGACTTGTGTGAAGAATCCTGACAATTTATTAATTCTCTCCAAAGTGTTTTTTTTACACAATATACAATGGTCTATTTATAGTCTAAAGGTAAAAATATAATTGGCAACTAAAAATTTAGAAACTCCCTAAATAATAAAGAATTAGGAAACTAAAATATAAGTTACAAAAAATAAAAATAAAAATTAGGAAACTGAATAAACCAAACTATTTTGACAAAGTCTTGTTGCTATTTTTCTTTATTTTCGTCCTCCCTTGGTCTTGAATAGTTTTGGGCCTTTTATTCTTCCAACTGAGCTTTGCATGAGCATAAGTGAGGCCCCTTTTGGTTCTATTCAGTATTTCTTTGAACCTTTTAACTCGAACTTTTGTTACTGGTCCAACTGGAACTTGAGTTGAATCTTGTAAATTTCTTGCAGTCTTGACGATTATATCAAAAAGTCATATACTGAGGGGTCTGCAGCAGGATTACCCATAATGATATTAGGGTTTGTCTGTGCGTCCTCCTGCATCATCGCATTCACACGAGCCTAGACCCTAGGCTACTATCGCGATGATCCTGGTACTGTATTACTCCCAGCTGCAGTCCGAGGAGCTGTGAGATTTGAGTGTGTAGGTGCCCCCTGCTGGCATGTGCCAAGAAGCACCAGTATGACTCTGTAAAGTCTGTCCTCCTCTACTCAAATCTGGGCAGCTACTCCTAATGTGACCTTGTTTTCCACACTGGAAGCAAGTAATCGGTACTCTACATGCCCCAAATGCATGATGGTTGCTGCATCTATGGCAGAAAGGCTGTCTCTGCATAGTATACTGTGTAAAGACACTAAGGACTGGTGCCCCAAAGCCCTATGGTCGGGGTCCCTGTCCTGGTTCTGCTGGTCTGAAACTAGAAGACCATCCGTGATAACCAAAACCTCTACCCCTTTTCGAAAACTGTTTACCCTGTGACCCAATATTCTTCCTTTTCTGGTGACTTTCTTTCTACCTATCCTTAGCTCGGACGATCTCCTCTTCTCGATATGCTGAATCAATCACCTTTGAAAGTGTAAAAGTAGGAGTCATTGTCATATACTTCTTGATGCTCAAATAGAGGCAATCCTCAAACTTAAATCTCAACTAAGCTGGTATAGCCGTGTCGGGGACAAATGCTACTAATCTTCTGAGCTCAGCCTCATATTCTGAAACTGACCTAGTCCCCTGACGTAAGTGTATGATGTGAACCCGTTGGGTATAAAAACCCTAGAACTCACGAACAAGTTAATTTAGCCCAAAAATCGTCCCAACGAATTATTTGAACCCGTAAAATTAAAAACCTCAACCCTTGCCCTAAAGGAGGAAGAACCTAAGGTATATGACCTTAGACCCATTTCTCACTAGATCAAGAACCTTGGTATAAAGATGGAATGAATGACGCCACAATTTAGATGGTTCGAAACCTAGATTGATAAGTCAAAGAACTAAACAAGACTCATATCTTGAATAAGTTCAAAGTTCTTAAAAGAACAAAACCTGTGTGAAGAATCCTCACAATTTTATTAATTCTCTCCAAAGTGTTGTTTTACACAATGTATAATGACCTATTTATAGCCTAAAGGTAAAACATAATTGGCAACTAAAAATTTAGTAACTCTCTAAACAATAAAGAATTAGGAAACTAAAAGTTACAAAAAAATAAGAATTAAGAAACTAAATAAATCAAACTACTTTGACCAAGTCTTGCTGCTATTTTCTTCATTTTCGTCCTCTCTTGGTTTTGGGTAGTTTTGGGCGTTCTATTCTTCCAACTGGGCTTGTATAAGCATAATTAAGACCCCTTTTGGTTCTATATTTATTTAGGCTTCAATTTCTTGTTGTAAAGCCCCCTGAATTAAGTTATTCAGTGCTTCTTTGAATTTTTTAACTCGGGTCTTTGTCACCGGCCCAACTGGGACTTGAGTTGGGTCTCGTGAATTCCTTGCAATCTTGATGATCTCATCATTCCCCTCCTCTTGAGAAGGATTTGTCCTCAAATCGTCACCTACATCAAAAGGACTCAAGTTAGTAACATTGAAAGTAGCACTAATATGATACTCACCTGGTAAATCAAGTTTGTAAGCATTGTTGTTGATCCGTTCTATCACTTGAAAAGGACCATCTCCTCGGGGCAACAACTTGGAACGTCTCTGTGCCGGAAATCTTTCCTTCCGCATGTGTAACCAAACCCAATCACCGGGTTCAAAAATCAACTTGTGACGTCCCTTGTTAGCTTGTTTGATATATTGTTCGGTTCTCCGCTCTATATTGAACCGTACTTTCTCATGAAGTTGTTTCACAAATTCTGCTTTTCTCTTACCATCTAAATTCACTTGCTCAGAAATAGGTAAAGATAAGAAATCCAAAGGAGTTAAAGGATTAAAACCATAAACAATTTCAAATGGTGAGAATTTAGTAGTAAAGTGAACAGCACGATTATATGCAAACTCAACATGTGGCAAACATTCTTCCCAAGTTTTAATATTTTTACCAATGACAGCTCTCAACAAAGTGGATAAAGTTCTGTTGACTACTTCTGTTTGACCATCAGTTTGAGGATGACAAGTTGTTGAAAATAAAAGTTTCGTTCCTAACTTTTCCCATAATGTCTTCCAAAAGTAACTCAGGAACTTAGTATCCCGATCTGAAACGATTGTTTTAGGCATCCCATGTAATCTCACAATTTCCCTAAAGAATAATTCCGCAATGTGAGAAGCATTGTCAGATTTATGACAAGGAATAAAATGAGCCATCTTAGAAAATCGATCTACAACTACAAATATCGAATCTCGTCCATATTTATTCTTAGGTAAACACAAAACAAAATCCATTTAAATGTCAATCCAAGGTGAACTAGGAATAGGTAGGGGTGTGTAAAGACCATTAGGTTGAATCTTAGATTTAGCTTGCCTACAGGTAATACATCTACCACAAAATCTCTCAATGTCTCGCTTCATGTGTGGCCAATAAAAGTGCTCTTGTAAAATTGCCAAGGTTTTAGCAACTCCAAAATGTCCAATTAACCCTCCGCTATAAGATTCTCGAACTAACAACTCTCTCAATGAACAATTTGGCATGCACAACTTATTTTCTCTAAACAGAAAGTTCTCATGCCTATAGAATTTGCCCTCTGCAGACATTTCACATGCACTATAAATTTCTCCAAAATCATGATCATCATGATAAAGTTCTTTAATATGCTCAAAACCAAGAAATTTAGCATTAAGAGTAGAGATTAAGGCATACCTGCGTGAAAGTGCATCCACAATTACATTCTCCTTATCTTGTTTATATCGAATGACATAAGGAAAAGTTTCAATGAATTCCATCCATTGAGCATGTCTCTTATTTAGCTTATGTTGACTTTTCAAATGTTTCAAGGATTCATGATTCGTACGAATCACCAATTCTTTTGGCCACAAATAGTGTTGCCATGTCTCCAAAGCTCGAACCAAGGCATACAATTCTTTGTCATAGGTAGAATAGTTAAGTGCAGCCCCGCTTAACTTCTCGCTAAAGTATGCAAGTGGTCTTTTATCCTGCATAAGAACAGCGCCTATACCTACACCAGAAGTATCACATTCAATTTCAAATATTTTATAAAAGTTTGGTAAAGCAAGTAAAGGTGCATGAGTAAGCTTATGTTTAATAAGTTGAAACGCCTTCTCTTGCTCTTCACTCCATTGAAATGCAACGTTTTTCTTGATGACTTGCGTAAGCGGTGCAGCGATAGTGCTAAAATCTTTCACGAACCTCCTGTAAAAACTAGCAAGACCATGAAAACTTCTAACATTACCTATATTGGAGGGGGTTGGCCATTCTTGGATGGCTTTGATTTTTTCTTCATCTACCTCGATGCCTTTAGCACTCACAACAAAACCCAGAAAAACAAGCTTGTCGGTGTAGAAGGTACACTTTTTGAGGTTAGCATATAAATTTTCTTTTCTAAGTACATCCAAAACCGAATGCAACTGTGAGACATGATCATGCAAACTTTTGCTATATATCAAAATATCATCAAAATAAACAACAACGAATTTACCAATAAAAGCACGCAAAATATGATTCATTAAGCGCATAAATGTACTAGGCGCATTGGTTAATTCAAAGGGCATAACTAACCACTCATACAACCCATATTTAGTTTTAAAAGTTGTTTTCCATTCATCTCCTTCTTTCATTCGTATTTGATGATATCCACTCTTAAGATCAATTTTAGAAAACACACAAGCACCATGCAACTCATCTAACATGTCATCTAAACGAGGAATAGGGTGTCGATATCTTACCGTTATGTTGTTGATGGCTCGGCAGTCAACACACATCCTCCATGTTCTATCTTTCTTAGGTACCAAAATCACCGGAACTGCACATGGACTCATACTTTCTCTCATATGCCCCTTTTCCATCAACTCTTCGACTTGTCTTTGAAGCTCCTTCGCCTCTTCTAGATTACTTCTATATGCTGGACGATTTGGAATTGATGCACCGGGTATGAAATCAATTTGATATTCAATCCCTCGAATAGGTGGCAAACCTTGGGGTGGCAAACCTTGGGGTAGCTCTTCAGGAAACACATCTTCGAACTCCTGCAAAAGAGAAACAATAACACTCGGTAAAGAAGGATTAAGTTGGTCAGTGTTTAAAAGGAGTTTCTTGTACATAAGTACAATCAGTGGCCGTCTTGAGAGCATCGCTCGTTTAACCTCACTTGTTTTGGCATAGAAATTCTTTTGTTTTCTCTCGGATTTTACCTCATCGGCCGAACTTTCCTCTCTTTTCTCTTTCTCATCAAATTCGGTCTTTCTCTCTTCTTTTCTCTCTTTTTTCTCTTCTCTCAACCCATTTTGATCTTTTTGTTTCTGTTGCTCACTCAATTTTTGCAATCTCACTCGGTCTTCATAGACTTGCTTTGGTGTCATCGGAATTAAAGTGATTTTTCGTTGGTTGAACATGAATGAATATTTGTTGGTGAAGCCATCATGTTGCACATGTCGATCAAATTGCCAAGGCCTTCCTAACAAAATGTGCCCAGCCTGCATTGGCACCACATCACATAACACCTCATCTTCATATTTCCCAATCCGGAATGGTACAACAACTTATTTTGTAACCCTCACTTCTCCACTATCATTCAATCATTGTAGCTTGTATGGTTGAGAATGTTTAGTGGTTGTCAAATTCAGCTTTTTCACTAAAGTCTTACTTGCAACATTAGTAAAACTATCACTGTCAATGATCAAAATGCATACCTTGTCTTTCACATGGCAACGAGTGTGAAAGATATTCTCCCGTTGTACTTCTTCTTCATCTCCTTTGGCTTGTAAGCTTAAGGCTCGACATGTTACTAGCGCTAACATCTCACCATGTTCAGCCCCATACTCCTCAGCTCTGATGGGGACGTTTTCCAATGGAGGCAAACAATCAATGTCACCTTCATCTTCAGACTCGATTGCACCATTTTCCCGGATCACCATAACTCGCTTGTTTGGACATTGGCTAGCTATATGTCCTCTTCCCTGACACCTGAAGCATTTAATCTCACTAGATCGAGTTAAAGTAGGGGTTGACTTACTTTGAGAAGTCGTGGTGGAGATAACAGGTTTATGTTCAGGTTTAACTCTGGAGATGACTGAATTTTCTTATTTCTTCGGGTAGCTCATTCTCCAAGATGTTGCATTCGGATTCTGTGGTGTTGGCTTTGGTCGTGTGTTACCTCTTTTGAGCTGCCTTTCAACCTTGATTGTCATATGTACTAAATCCTCCAACTCAACATAATGGTGAAGCTCGATCGTGTTGGCAATCTCTCGATTTAAACCATTTAAAAATCTAGCCATCGTCGCCTCTCTATCTTCTTCCACATTAGCTCGAATCATAGCCATCTCCATCTCTTTGTAATACTCATCTACGCTCCGATGACCTTGGTGGAGACTCTCTGCAATTTGAGATATAAATCCCTATAGTAATGACTCGACACAAATCGTCGTCTTATCACCCTCTTCATCTCACCCCAAGTTTCAATGGGTCGATTCCCATTCCGTCGTCTATTGATGCACAACTGATCCCACTATACAGTTGCATAGTCAGTAAACTCAATAACAACAAGTTTAACCTTCTTTAATTCAAAATAGCTGTGACAATCAAAAACTAACTCAATCTTTTTTTCCCACTCAAGATATGTTTCGGGATCGCTTTTACCTTGAAACGATGGAATTTTCATCTTGATACTACTTAAATTGTTGTCTACCCGATTATTAACTTCTCTATTTCGACCAAGTCTCCTATGACTACCCACTGACAACCTATCAAACTCCTCTTCTAACCCATCCCCTTCAAACTCATCCACAACTTCAGTTTCTCTTTGATGAAACCTATTCCTCCTGGAGGGGGTTGGCACTATCGATGGTTGTCCCTTTTGCGACCCCTCTTCCACCTTATCCAACCTTTCATGTATAAGATCTAACTCCCTCTTCATCATCCGTCTCATCTCCCCCATAAATGCTTGTAGTTGTAGATTCGACCCAACCTGTGGTTGAATCTCCTCACTTATGTTATCTTTTTTATTTTGAGTCATGATTGGAATCTGCAAGATAATGTTAGAATAAAATAGGAAAGAAACTCACCACACTCCCTCACGTATTTCACTCAAAAATAATGATTCACTCAAATCCACTCGTGTTTCACTCTATGTATTTGGCTTTTATTTTTAATGAATTCTCTCTTGCCTTTTACCACTCTACTTCACCTAGTCAAGTTCTTTATTGAACTCGAGAACTCAACTAAAAAATAATTGCCTTGTGAAATTCAATGACTTATATAGAAGAAAGTATAACAAGAAAAGTAAGAAGGAAAGAGAAAAATAAGGAATAAGAAAAGTAATAAATTTAAAAAGAAAGTTCTAAATTAGGAAGAAAACAGCCAAGGAATGAGATAAATAAGGAAGGTGAACAAATAAAGAAATAGTTCATAAAAGGAGAACAAATATGGAAGGTTTGAATTTGGGTAAGTGTACAAATAGTGAAATATTTCAAACCCAACCAAAAGGTAATAACCTTGCCAAATCACAAAATGGAGAATTATCAATTTTACAAAATTTGAAAACTGCCCATTTTTTTTTTCACGGCCTCTTTTTTTTTTGTGGGTCTTTTTTTTTCTCCCCTTTTTTTTTGCCTTTTTTTTTTCACGACCTCTTCTTGTTTTTTTTTTGGCCTCTTTTTTTTTGTGGGTCTTTTTTTTTTACTTTCTTTTCTTTTTTTGGGAATATGACAGCACAAAAAAATAAAGAAAAAGTATACAAAAAAAATAAGAAATAAACCAACGAATGAAGAGTTTTCAGATACAATAAAAAAAATTAAATAAGAATAATTCGAAGGAAAAAAAAAACCTGGATTGGCTCTGATACCAACTGATATGAACTCGTTGGGTATAAAAACCCTAAAACCCACGAACAAGTTAATGTAGCCCAAAAATCGTCCCAACGAATTATTTGAACCCGTGAAATTAAAAACCTCAACCCTTGCCCTAAAGGAGGAAGAACCTAAGGTATATGACCTTAAACTCGTTTCTCACTAGATCAAGAACCTTGGTATAAAGATGGAATGAATGACGCCACAATTTAGATGGTTCGAAACCTAGATTGATAAGTCAAAGAACTAAACAAAACTCATATCTTGAATAAGTTCAAAATTCTCAAAAGAACAAGACCTGTGTGAAGAATCCTCACAATTTTATTAATTCTCTTCAAAATGTTGTTTTACACAATGTATAATGACCTATTTATAGCCTAAAGGTAAAACATAATTGGCAACTAAAAATTTAGTAACTCTCTAAACAATAAAGAATTAGGAAACTAAAAGTTACAAAAAAATAAGAATTAGGAAATTAAATAAATCAAACTACTTTGACCAAGTCTTGCTGCTATTTTCTTCATTTTCGTCCTCCCTTGGTTTTGGGTAGTTTTGGGCCTTCTATTCTTCCAACTGGGCTTATATAAGCATAATTAATATCCCTTTTGGTTCTATATTTATTTGGACTCCAATTTCTTGTTATAAAGCCCCCTGAATTAAGTTATACAGTGCTTTTTTGAATTTTTTAACTCGGGTCTTTGTCACCGGCCCAACTGGGACTTGAGTTGGGTCTCGTGAATTCCTTGCAATCTTGATGATCTCATCAATGTAGGAACTCTGTCCTCATGTGATCCTGCTGAAACGGGGTAAAGTACCTACGGTCGAACTCTCGTAGAAAGTCCTCCCACCGCAGTGTCTGTATAGCACTGTGACGGATTGCCTCCCACCACGAGAGGGCATCTCCGTCAAGGAGTGTTTCAACAACTCTCAACCTAAGCTCCTCTGTCAACCCCAGATCAGAAAGGATCCTGCGAGTCCTATTAATCAAGCGTTTCGCTACTGTGGCATCACCAGATCCTGAAAAATCTATGCATCCGACTTGTCGTACCTCTTTCACCAACTGTGTAAGCTCATGGATACACCTCAAAGTAATCGATGTATCATCAATCGGATTAGAAATGGACGGGCCGGCCACCAAAGGAGGAACCAGTGCTGTAGATGTAGGTAAGGGCAAGTGCGATCGCTGGAGTCTGTGGTGGAGGCGGTGGCATCTGCACCCCATATCTACTATATTACTCCTGCCACTGCCTCAAGGCGTCGAGTGGTGGTGGAAGAATCTCGGTTGTAACAGCCGGTGGAGGTGTTGGGAGTGGCATTGGTGAAGGTGCGTGAGTAGAGGAAGCATCCTCTGGTACTCGTGGAGTCTTGGGTGCCCTAAGTGCATCAGGCACTGGGGGATTCTCGGGTGGGGTGAATCCAGCACCGCGTCTACCATGTCTGGGTGGCATAATTCTACAAAATAAGTTCATTTTTATTAGGTAGAAATCAAAGATTAGATGAACCTATATGCCTATGGCCATGTATGAGACTTTAAATGACTGTATGAAACTCTCTGATGCATTGAGGGACTTTTAAATGTACTTGGAAAAATTTTTAATTATTATCTTTTCTCTAAACTAGACTCTCTGATACCAATAGAACTGTCACACCCCGAACTAGGTTATGAGCAGTCGCTCGTTGCCCTGGATGCTGGCTTGGTTTTCTAGAAAATCATATATAACCTCTCCATATTTTGGAAGTTTTTCATATACAAATCAACCTGTATATTGAATGATCATCCTACAATTTGAATAAACAGGCCAACCCAACCTCACAACAAATCAACCACATTCATATAATGCCTAACAATCCACAGTGTAACAACTAGGACAACGCAAGGCTATCATGAATATTAGCAGTCCAAGACACAGACTTCTACTGTCATGCCCAACTAGAGTATAAGCTGGACGGGTCTAAAATTTTATGCATAGTATAACAAATTCCCAAATTAAGAAGTTAAATGTTTTTAAATACCTCAATACAAGTGAAATGAGCCAATATGAGAGTTTCATAAATAAATATCAATAATTTATACAGTCGTCCCATAAAATGTACATGTCCATCAATGGACCTCAATATCATGACCTCGCAGGGTCGATATACAACACAGATTCCATATTTCAAATCAAATTTAGATCTCACTGTAGTGAATACATAATTCCACAATTACGCGACAATGATGTCTAGAACCCGACGTGTCCTCTATCACAATAACCCTGTCTAAGAAATGAAATGAGCGGTGAATATCAAGGGAGATACTCAGTGAGTGAGGGGATCAATATCAAACATAAATAGTATGTATGAACCATTGGAGTATCAAACATGATTATTCATAAACAATAATTCACATTTGGAAGTAAAACGTGGTATGATCAGAAAAATGAAATCACCTAGTCTATCACATGGTACCATACATATATGCATCTATTCAAAATCAAGTATTTTTCGAGTAAGCCGAATATGATACTGGTAGAGGTCAACCATGACCAATAACAAGTGCATCGAGGGTTTATTATGCATAAATGTTCAAAAGTAACTTCTATCCTGACGTTGGCCATGAGCTTCACTGAGACTAGCTCATATACAGATCGGATCAGGTATAGGATCTCGCCCGGTGCTAAACAGTAGCGTTATACATGTCCTCCCCCTTGCGGGTTCAACCGGCCGCGCCTATACCCATATACCAGATGTTTGTGGGTACCTTCGCGTGAAGTGTACCCAGACGCATACTTGGTGCCATAACAAACGTCCCCCATAGCTACGGTCATCCTCTTGGGACTCAATCATATCATAACAATCATCCACGGTCACACGGCCCTAACTCAGCGATATAGAAATCATAGTACTCAATAAATGTGCCATATTGGGTCATATGAAATTTAAACATGTAAAAATCATAAAACATGACACCAATTCAGTTAAATCAAATTTATGGATGCATATTCATAGAAAACATGAGTTCACGACACTCCAACAGTCACAAAACAAATTCGAAATCTAGTAGCACACGATGAGTCATTCATATCAAAAGTATGTTTTGTTAAAAACACGACAAAAATCAAGTTTCACTTTTTATGCATGAGATTTGAGTCCTGCTCACAGTAATAGGGAGGGTATAGCACTCCCAAATGAACCACAATTACGAGGTATCAAGCTCTCTTTAACGACTTGGGCAAGTTCACTCAAAGTTCTCCACTTGGTTCCATTTTGTGCAGTCCTATAAAAATTTGAATAACGTTTTATATATAAGTCCAACTCAGGTGAAATTTTGATATGTTGTAGATAACTTCATGAACTACAACTTTCATGTATACATATTCTCAAAATCACATCACAAAATTCCCAGAAATCCCCATTTTCATTCAATTGCATTCTAAATTCAGATTCTGTCCAATTTTAGTGCAAAAACTATAACTTTCACAATACCTATCCAAACGTAATGAAATTTTAACATGTTATACCCAAGACATAGGCCTATCACTTTTAGGTTCTGCATTTCTCTCAATTGTGCTTAGAAGGGGATTGAAATGGATCATAATAAGAACAGGTAGGTTTCAGTTGGAAAACAGAATTTCTGTCAACACCCCTTTAGAGAAATGGGCATAACATTTGATTCCCTCATGTAAAGTGGCTGCGATTTTAATATTTTGTAGCTAAGAGGAATATCTACAATGTTTATTCTTTGCACTGCCAAATTAGGACTGGAAGTGGGTCGTTTTTATACACTGTTCTTAGGGTTCGAAATATGACAACCTTCTATCGAGTTTCAGTAAAATTGTCATAACGTTTGACACAGGAATTGGATTAAGGTGATTCTTATCTCGTTGGAAAGATAAGGCCTAGATTTACATATTACATAACGGGAGAATTTGCTAATTCAGACCATATGACACCTCAAAACAGAGGATAAGTCATGGACAGAAACAGAGTTAAAGCATAACAGAACAAAAATTTTCTATGCAGAACACTTAATTTTGAAAAATCATAATAAATCAAATTCTCATCAGAATGCAACGAATCATATCTCATTTTAAAGCTTTGTGAGTCTAGTTTCTCCCGAAATTAACCTATCTTAGTTTTCCTTTGTGTAGAAAATGTTATGACCAAGAAATCATAGTATGGTCAGGATTTCTTATCTCTTTGAAGCTTTTGGTCTCTCTCTAGATCCACTTGGTTAGGCTTCTCATTTCCTCCCAAGTTTTGGATAGGCTTCTCATTTCCTCCCAAGTTTTGGATATGTTATAGTTGGGTTTGTGAGGAATGAATTTATATAAAAATATTTATTTGTTGTTTGGAGAAATCAAATCCTCCTTCAAGATAAGCTCTTGGTCATGGAGGTAGAAGAAGGAGAAGAGGATGGAGTTTTCTTAGGGGTGCTTCACGATTTTGGAGAATGAAGCGGAGTTGTGTGGTGCTTTTTCTCTCACTACACTCTCTTTCTCAAGTTCCACAAGTCAAGCCTAATTAAATGCTTCATGAATGCCTTGTCTCCCAACCAACTAATCCAATTGCCCACATTGATTCCTCAAATTTCAAATAATTCCTAGCCTTCCACCTCAATGGCACACTTCCCTTGGTCATTAATTGTCTCCAATCCCCTTTTTCTAAATTGCATAAAAGGTCGTTCTTAGATTTGCGTGGAAATTTCTATCTCGATTTTTGTATAATGTGCGGCGGGTCAATATTCAACCCAAAATCTAAGAAATTCAAATTTACCCATTTGATTTAGTTTTTTGCAATGAATCCAATAGAGTTGCTCTCGCATGTAGATGAAGTCATTTGACCTTCTAAATCGCCCTTAAACACATTAGAGTTTTTAGAATGATTTTGTTTTCTACTTTGCGTTTTTGCCATAATTTCTTGAAATTGCATTTTAACTTGATAAAATATTAATTTAGTCTAATTTAGGCTTCCTGGTAAAATTTTAGCAGTTTTGCACGGATAGAATTTAATTGTTGAGATTTCAAGCTATCAAGCAACTAGGATTGAATGAAAACTTAAAGATCTTTATTTGAAGAAAGAGTGCACAATGAGAGCATTGTTTTTTCATGGATAGAACATCCCATACAAGCTCCTATTTATAGAGATTATTACATGAGAAAGAGAGGGAAAAAGACCCCAAACACTCAAGGATCCGTTGGGGAACATTGGGGACAGATTTCTGTCCCCAAAATCACTGTATAACAGCCATTTTTATGGCTGTTATACAGTGCAACGGCTAGTTCAAAAGAACTAGCCGTTTTGCCCTTTTTAGGGCCCATTTTGGGCTTCTTTTAGGGGCTTAACAATGCCATTTTTGAGGACTAAAAAACTCATAAGGAACGGGCCAAATACATCTCATGGATGGGCTTAAACTTGGCTTGAAATGGGGCCTATGCTAACTACACTTAATTCTCTTTTATTTCAACACTCCCCCTCAAGTTGGGTGTGTATGTATCTAAAACACCTAACTTGACCAGGTTTTTTTGAATATGATTGGCGGTCCCAGGCTTGGTGAGGATGTCGGCAATTTGATCATCGCTTTTAGTGAATCTTGGAGTGATGAGCTTCTCCTCAACCTTTTGCCTCACAAAGTGACAATCCACCTCAATGTGCTTTGTCCTTTCATGAAAAACCGGGTTTGAGGCGATGTGAATGGCTGATTGGTTATCACAGTGTAGGGAGATTGGAGTAGGGACTATGAACCCTAATTCTTCAATCAAGGCTTTCAACCACACGACTTCACTTGTAGCGGTTGCCATGGCTCTATATTCCGCTTCCGCACTTGATCTTGATACCACATGCTGTTTTTTGCTTTTCCAAGCAACAAGATTCCCTCCAACAAACATGCAATACCCTGAGGTCGATCTCCTATCTTCTGAATCACCTGCCCAATCTGCATCACAGAACCCTATGATTTGAGAAGATTCGTTCTTCTTCATTTGAATTCCCATTCCTGGAGTTCCCTTTAGGTAGAGAAGAATTCTTTCAATGGCCCTCCAATGCTTCTTCTTGGGTTGATGCATGTGCTGGCTAACTTGCCCAACGGCATAAGAGATGTCCGGTCTAGTGATGGTTAGGTAGATCAATCTTCCAACAAGTCTTTGATATCGTTGCTTATCTTCATAAATCTCCTCATCATCTTTGTGACTTAAGGATGTGCTTACCGGACTACAAGCTGGTTTGGCACCTAGTTTTCCCGTCTCCTACAAAAGGTCAAGAGCATACTTTCTTTGTGATAGAACAAGTCCATTGGAACAATAGGCAAGTTCTATCCCTAGGAAGTATTTTAGTTTCCCTAGATCCTTGATGTCAAACTTAGTTTGAAGAAAAGTTCTAACTTTGTTAATGTGATTCATATCATTTCCTGTTATAATTATATCATCTACATAAACAAGAATGATAATGGTATTTTCTCCTAGGTTCTTAACAAATAAGGATGAATCACTAACGCATTTCTTAAAACCATGTTCAAGGAGAGTAGAGCTAAGTTTTCCATACCATGCTCTAGGTGATTGCTTGAGGCCATATATTGCCTTCTTTAGTTTGCAAACTTTGTTGTCACGATGGGAGAAACCAGGGGGCACTTCCATGTACACCTCTTCTTCCAGATCTCCTTGTAAAAAGGCGTTTGCAACATCCATTTGAAATAATGGCCATGAGTGATTTATAGCAAGAGAGAGAAGGACACGGATGGTGTTCATCTTGGCCACGGGTGCAAACGTTTCCTTGTAGTCTATGCCATATGATTGAGTGAAGCCCTTGGCCACCAATCTTGCCTTGAATCTATCTATGCTTCCATCACTCTTGTGTTTGATCTTGAATATCCATTTGCATCCCACAGCTCTTTTTCCTTTTGGTAGAGATGTCACTTCCCAAGTGTTATTTTTAGCCAAAGCATCCAACTCATTCTTCATTGCTTGAACCCAATGAGGTTGATCCTTTGCCTCCTCAAATGTTCTAGGCTCTTGGTGAAGGTCTATGTTCTTGATGAATCTTTGGTGACTGCAAGACATGTTAGATATTGAGTAGTATTGAGAAATTGGATGAGTAGTCACCTTGGAGTTAAAATAGACCCTTCTATTGATCCATTCCGAGGCAGGAAGTCTAAGTCTTGTAGATCTTCGAAGAGGAGGAGGGGGTTCATCCATAGACTGCTCCTCATGCTCTTCGGCCATATCAAGAGCTCCCCCTGAGTCTGAGTGTCCTTCCTCTTGATCTTCTTCTATTTCATGATCTGAATGAGAGGGTGATGGGTCCCCTTGAGTTGGATCATTTTGGTGAGTTTCTTCATTGCTTTCGGCAGGAACTTCATTGATTTTTGGTAGAATCACATTCCATTGTTCTTGCTGGTAGATTTCTTTGGTTTGATCTTCTCTTCTTTGACCTGCAAAGTAAGGCTCATTTTCCACAAATATCACATCCTTGGATGTGTATAGTTTCTTGGTTAGAGGATCATAACATTTATAGCCTTTTTCAAACGAGGAATATCCTAAAAAGATGCATTTTCTTCCCTTGGCATCTAGTTTGCTCCTAAGATGACTAGGAATGTGGACATAGCAAACACAACCAAAAACTCTTAAATGATCAATGCTAGGTTTCTTTCCAAGGAGTAGCTCTAGGGGTGACTTTCCTCCTAGGATTTGGGATGGCATGAGGTTTATAAGGTGAGCAGCGGTCTTAATGGCCTCATTCCAATATTCCTTAGGTAAGTTTGAGTGAAACATCATAGATCTAGCTGTCTCCAAGAGATGCCTATTCTTTCTCTCGGCTATTCCATTTTGTTGAGGAGTGTACACACAAGACTTTTGATGAATGATCCCTTTTTCATCTAGAAATTTTTCAAACTCAAGGCTAGTGAACTCCCCTCCATGATCTGACCTAAACATCTTTAGGTTAGCATTAAATTGCTTTGTTATATATCTATAGTAGCTCTTGAATGCCTCAAATACTTCAGATTTGTTTACTAAGAGATAAACCCAAGTGTATCTAGTTTTGTGATCTATGAATGTCACAAAGTATCTAAAACCATTATGGGAGACTAAAGGAGAGGTCCAAACATCTGAATGAACTAATTCAAAAGCCTCTTTATATATTGTTTCAGAAATGGGATAATACACTTTGGTTTGTTTTCCAAGTACACAAGCTTTGCAATGCCTATCTTCTAATTCACTATTCGGAAATAGGCGTTTCAAAGCTAGGTTTCCTGGATGCCCTAGACGTTCATGCCATAGAGAGGAGGATATGTTTCGGACAGCAAAAGCTTGGTTCTCTTGATCCAAGTAATAGAGGTTGTTCCTCCTAGTTCCCTTGCCAATCAAATTGTTCGTTTTGCGATCCTGAAAAATTACTTGGTTAGGATCAAAAATAGCTTTGCAATCTTGCTCTTTGGTTATCTTGCTAATAGAAAGTAAGTTTGAATTGAACTTTGGAACATATAAAGCTTTAGTCTTTCTCCCAAATAGTTCAATTTCTCCTAAGTGCTCAACTTTTAACTTATGACCATTAGCTACTTTAACTAATTTATGATTGGTCAAGGGAATAAACTTGTTGATTTTCTTTTTATCTTTTACCATATGATCGTCACATCCGGAATCTATGAGCCAAGAATTGGAAATAGATGAAGATAAGGAATTACCAGAATGGTGACTAATCTGCCCAACAAGTCGTTTGAATTCCTTATGCATCTCCTCCATCTTGGATTCGAGTGCTGCCACTTGAGACACTTGTTGAGCATTTGAAGATGATTCCGGATTTTTCCTAGCATATTTCGGCCTCAAATGTGGGTGTAGGAACCAGCATTTTTCTTTCTTATGGCCGGACTTCTTGCAATGTGGGCAGATGTCTCTTTTTGCAAAGTTTTGAGTGTTGTTGGCCGGATGCTCTTCATGGACAGCTTGGAAGGCTTGAGAGTCGGATTTAAGCTTGGTAGATTCTTCAAGCCTTAAGCTAGTCTCGGTTCTTTGCACCATGAATTGGACTTCTTGAAATGAAGGAAAGACCTTCATTCGAAGAATCTCTTGTCGAATTGGAGCATATTCATCTCCAAGACCCATGAGTAGACCAAAGGTCATATCTTCATCGTTCCTTTGAAGAATGGTCTTGAGATTTATAGTAGGAGGCCTTAAGAGATTGAGTTCATTCCATAGATCCCTATATTCCCCAAAGTATTCGGGTAAGGATTTACCTCCTTTTTGAATTTTGAAGATCTTCTTTTTCAGCTCAAAGATTCTTCCGGTGTTGGATTCTTGACCATATAATGATTGCATTTGCTCCCATAATGCTCTTGCGTTTGGAATACATGTGACCATAGCCTTGTGAGTTTTGTCAAGAGACATTTGAAGGAGCACCACCACTTGATCGTCTTTCTTCTTCCATACTCTGAATAATGGATTGGCTTCATCAAGAGGTTCTTCAAAGATGTGATTTTCAAGGTTGTAGAAGTTTAGGGACCTCTTGATGGTATCTTGCCAAGCATTGTAGTTTGTTGAATCTAGAAGTAAGGAGGTGAACATTGAGGTGCTAATTTGTGGTGGAGGGTCATTAAGACCGGAAGAGGAAGGTATCGTTGCCTGCTCTGATACCATGTTGAGATTTCAAGCTATCAAGCAACTAGGATTGAATGAAAACTTAAAGATCTTTATTTGAAGAAAGAGTGCACAATGAGAGCATTGTTTTTTCATGGATAGAACATCCCATACAAGCTCCTATTTATAGAGATTATTACATGAGAAAGAGAGGGAAAAAGACCCCAAACACTCAAGGATCCGTTGGGGAACATTGGGGACAGATTTCTGTCCCCAAAATCACTGTATAACAGCCATTTTTATGGCTGTTATACAGTGCAACGGCTAGTTCAAAAGAACTAGCCGTTTTGCCCTTTTTAGGGCCCATTTTGGGCTTCTTTTAGGGGCTTAACAATGCCATTTTTGAGGACTAAAAAACTCATAAGGAACGGGCCAAATACATCTCATGGATGGGCTTAAACTTGGCTTGAAATGGGGCCTATGCTAACTACACTTAATTCTCTTTTATTTCAACATTAATTTGGCTTGGTAAGGACAAATTTTCATCTCCAGGATTAAGCATCAGGTGTTTCTTCACAAACGATTGAGAATTGTTCACATTCGAGTTTCCTTAACTTTTTAAGTTAATTGAGCATGTGTAATTTCATCGGGGTCGAAATTGCATGCATAGATTTTAAATGGCATGGAGGGAAAAATTTTTTTAGCTCCCGGCAATTTCACCAAAAATTTTAAAGAGCATTATAAATCGAAAAAATTTCTAAGAGATTTTTCTTTATATGAAAATGAAAATATATCATATATGGATAATGAAAAATACAATATACAATACACCGAGTGTCGGTATTATAGAAGAAATGTCATATACCCCAATTTACTTGTTAGAAATAACTTATAATGGAGTAAGAATGCTACCTCAAACATATAAATTGGGTACAAAATCAGACATTTAGAATGTTGAAAATTTAGACCCCAAAAATGAGGTATCTAAAATGTTTAGAAAACAAAGAGGAAAAGTCTCAATAATTGTTTCTCATATATATCAAATAGGTGAAAATTTATTTTTTTAGAAATTTTTAAAGCTATTTGCCTCCAAATAAAATCTATCAAAATTAGCCATTTTTGAGTTTTGTTCTTGGAAGGAACAGTTGTCTTTTTATTCTTTAGAAATAAGCTCCTGAAACTATTTTTATTTAATCCAAATAAGGGGTATTTTCTTATTTACGTGTAATTTTTAAGTAAGTGCATTTACTTAAATGATACACACGGAAATAAGTACCAAGTGCTAGATGTCTAGGCATTCAATAACCTGAGTAAATTTACCATCGAACTGATCTCAAGTTCCACCAACTTACAAGTGCCTTGTCACCATATACATGTCATTTGCATGTTTTCCTCATGCTACCACATGACACATGTTCGAACATGTGTCAATTGCATGTTTTCCTCATGCCAAGCATGACATATGTTCGGACACTTGTCAGTTCCCTTGCTATGTCTCATTATCTTATGTTCTCAAGTGGTGACTCATCAACTCTCCTACATCTATAAATACCCTCCTCCGTTCCCTACCACAACACAACTACAAGAAAGCCACAAGAAAGAGAGAGAGAGAGAGAAAGAAAGAGAAAGAGAGAGGAAGAAAAGGAAAGAGAAAAAGAAAAAGAAAAAAAGTACTGCTATAAGAAAGGGGATGAAAAAGAGAAGGCAGTTAGTTGAGCAAGCCTCTTGATTAAGCAACTCTTTGAGGTGAGTATCTTTTGTATTCATATAATTTTATGCATAACTATCTTGATTTTCTACTATTATCACGATTTACTACTGTTACAATGATTTTCTACTACTAAATCAATGTATTTGTTTGTGATTGTTATATAAGTCGATTTATGTGGAGATTATTCGAGCAAGTAAGGACTTTGTTGAATGTCAAAAGACATATCGGTAGCACCCTATTATTATGGATAGGAGGTTTGCAATTAATGCGGGGGAGGCTTTTTCCAGAATTGAACCTCTTGGGAGGGATAAGAAAACTATTCTTATGGAGAGAGATAAGACGAAAATGAACTATTACTTATACTATATTATATTACTGTTATTATTGAAATATACATGTTATTGCTACTTTGGAAGTTTTCTCAAAAGATTTTGCAATATGACCGTTATCATAAAATTTTATAATGAACTTTTACACATATATACATGGATCTCACTGGACTATCAAATTTACATCAAAAATTATTTTTAGATCCTGTATAAATAAAAGTCAAGGAGGATTAGATGAATGGATAGAGATAGATTTGTTGTGGATAATCTCTCTAGTATAGAAGTTCCGCTACTTTATCATGTATAGAAGACTTTTGTAATATGTAATGATTTAAATAAATCAAAGAGCTATTATTTTAGTTTGACTGTCATTACCTTGCAAGTGACTGAGTCTTGGTGAGAACTAGACAGTTCGTTGCCGATGAAGCCCTGACGAGGGGATGGACTTGGGGCATGACAATTGACATGTTCGAAGACTTATCGGCCTGATTCCTTTGTTTCTTAAGAGACATACAATGACTTGTGTTGTTGACCTTGTCCACCTGTGTTAAATTAGTATAGAAGCATGTCGATGTGAGCCTGAAACATGTCGACCTAATGTAAGTGTTACTTAGATATCACATGTCAACTTGAACTTTATCCTTGTCAACACACCTAACAAATTAACTAATTTTAGAAGATAGGTTCACCAATTTTTAATCTTATAGTGGTATGTCGATGTACACACTAAACACATCGACCTGATGTTAAATGACACTTTGAAATCATACATCGACCTGCAATTAATCTTATCGACATATATAACACATCGACCACTTTCTAAGAACAGGTCTACAAATTTTATATGTACACAAGACTATGTTGATATGAAGATAAAGTTTTTCGACCTAGGCTATTGATTTTCAAGTAAATCATGTCGATATCTATTAGAATCATGTTGACACAATAGAACACATCAACTTATTTAAGACAATGTGTCCACCTATTTAATCTGGTACATGCTAGTATCGACCTACATACTCTTTTGTCGACCTGATTTTTCAATAACACAATACTAAATTTTTGAATTTAGGTAGATGTGTCATTTAATTCTGTAGACCCAAAGTTGTCAGAGAATGAATTTTCAAAACAGATTTAACTCAATGGTCATCCTCTTTTTCTGATTCTTTGAATTTTTTCATTTCGATCAAAACTAATGTTCAAATGGAGTAAAATCAAACTTGATTGGTTAACAAGAAAGTGGCACCAGTGAGAGATAGAGATTCAACGCAAAAAATGGGTATTGTTGCAAAACATTTATTAACAAACATTTATGAGCAATGTTTGTGTTTAACAACCCTTCAACGGATTTCTTCAATACCACAATAAATATCAAAGAAGAGAAATAAAGAAGATGAGAAGTTGGATTAATTTCTGAACAACTTGATTCCTTGTATTGACTACTCTTTATACTCAAATCTCATTTATTTATCCTTTCACAGTGTATATAATTTAAAATTAATTCTGTCAAATTTAAGAATTAAAACCTCTCATCTTTGACATTCCATTTTCACTTGTACTAAGTATCCAAAAGACCACAGAGTGGATGTTAATACTTTGAGTCTAGTGTGAGAAAACCAATATGTATAGAGTTGGGAAAGTAGTGTTGTATAGGAACACTATAAAGGTTTAACTTAAATCTGCAATCAAATTTATATCATTGAGTTGATAGAAAAAAATCCAGGAGGAATCTGGGAGTAGACGTATATCTAAGTTAATGAAACTATTATAAAAAGTTCTGTGTGTGTTCTTTATTTTTCTATTTGATTTTCAAAAACTTAGTTGTAAGGTTTTTAAATACATAAAATTTTTTTAAAAATATCTATATTCAACTATTTGTCCTTTCTTTAGTTGAATATAAATTGGTATCTGAGTGGGTATGGTGATAGAAAGCCTAATAGCTTAACACTAAAGATCCAAATTGCTATTAACAAAGATAGTGTACCAATAGAAGCATGTTCAACAAATTGTGCACCCTTCTTCAATGGAAGTAATTTTAATTATTGAAAGTATAGAATGTGTAATTTCATAATTGTACAAGATCTCATTGCTTGGAAAATAATAGAAAAATGTGTTGAATTTCCTACAGAAGAGGTTGATGGTGTATGTGTGCTAGTCAAGCTAAAGAACATGACAATGGAGCAGAAGAAGGTCTATCACACTAACTGCAAAACTATAAATCTCCTTCACCTTGCAGGAGGATTTTCCTAATTTTTGAGATGTCAGATTTGCTTTGTTTGCAGCTGCTTGAGCATTTTGTTCCCTCCTCTCTTGCTCTTTTTTCTTGATGAACTCAGGTTTAAGGTTAGGATGAAGAAACCAGCAACCATCCTTGGTATGTCCCAACTTTTTGCAATGAGAACACACCTTTTTTATTCCCTGATGAGCCTTATTTGCAGCTTGTTCATTCTGCTTTGTGGAGAACCCATGAACTTCAATTTTGGACTGATTGCTTTCCTCAAGCCTTTGAGAAACTGTAGCTCTTTGAATCATAAATCGAGTTTCTTGGTATGATGGAAATTCTTTCATTCGAAGAATTTCCTGTCGAAGTTGTGCAAATGACTCATTGAGTGATGAGAGCAAGGAAAACACCTTGTCTTCATCTTGTCTTTTTTGCAGCACTTTTATATCACTTGTGAGAGGTCTCAATGTGTTGAGCTCATTCCACAAGTCCTCGTGTTCTCCGAACAATTGTGTAATTGATTTCTCCTCCATTTGGATGGTCGCAATCCTTCTTTGTATTTCAAATATTCTGCTCAAGTTTGATTCCTGACCATATAACCCATACATTTGCTCCCATAAGGATTTGGAACTCGGACAGCACATCACCATATTTTTGTGTGCTTGATCCATGGAGCTTGTTAGCAATAGGAACACTTGATCATCCAACTCGTTCCATTCATCAAACCGTGGGTCTAGCCGATCTATAGGATCTTTTGTAATGAAAGACAGAAGTTTTGCTCCATTGAGAGATCTTCTGATATGACTAGCCCATTGGAAGTAATTGGTTGAGCTTAGAATAATTTGGGAGAAAAGTTGGATTTGAAAGGAAGAGAATTTCCCAACCCCGGAGTCGATGTTTGCTCTGATACCATGTTGAATTTTTGACTAAGAAGAGTAGAGAAATCTAATAAACTTCTGGTTTTTATTGATGTAGTAGAATGATCCAAAGGAAGAGAGATTATCTTCCTCTCTATTTTTTTACAAGGAGAGCAATAGCTCTATTTATAGGCAAAGGGAGAAAAATAGCCAGTAGAGAGAGAACAAAGACAATATTCCCGTTGGGGCTCAAACTCCAAGGAATTCCAACAGCTAGTTTTTGGACTGTTGGAATATACATTGCCCAAACTGCCCCTAGCTATTTGGGTTTACCTCTTAGACTTTCCTTCATACTTTTGGGCTTCATTGGGCTTGTTTTTGAATGTATTTTGGGTCATAAATATGTTGCAAAATTCTGAACATTAAAAAATAAAAAGCCCAATGTTTATGACATTATCATATTTTCAAGTTGAATACCTTGAGACTTATTTTCATCTTCTCTCTTATTTTTAACATGGGATACCCCAGGCCTAGGCATATCCGGACGCCACCTAAGCACCTCTCACGATGTCCTTCATAGCTACGGAACAATACATACCAAAACCCTAAACGCCAAAATCAATCTCGTATCAAGAATGTGAAATCAGGTTCACAAACCAAATGCAATATATAGCATAAAATGGCACATTATACATTTTAACCACATGGATGCATAATTTCATAATTCAACCCAATTTTTGGACACTCCATTGGTTCACAAAAGTCAATTCCAAAACCAGTCAAAACATTTCAAACACACGACAAATTATACTCATTTATCAAAAGTATTGAAATAAATCTCACTCACTATATGGGGGAGGATAGCGCACTCCCCAATAATACCACGAAATGAAGAAAAGTGTTCCTCTAACAAGTTTCAAACCTACGCAGTTATAGGAAATAGGATATCACTTCTAATACATGTATGCAAATCAAGTAGTTCGAATCCTCTAGATCCCTACCCTAATTGCTCATATTTTGTTCATGCATACAACAAGTCTACAAGACTCAAGTGCTAGTACTCAACCAATCCCGTACAGGGCTCACACCAATCAAATCTCTTGCTCACACCCAAGGGCCAGTAGGGCCACAACCCAGTGCTCCTCTGTGCAGTACGCAGTGCCCATGCGCAGGGCGTGTAGTGCCCATGTGAAGGGTCCATGTGGAGGGCGTGAAATGCCCATGTGCAATGTCCATGTGCAGTGTGCGCAGCGCCTGTGTGCAGGGCATGCAGCGCCCATGTGCAGGGCCCATGTGTAGAGCCCATGTACAGGGCGCGCAGCGCCCTTCCGTAGCACCCATGGCATGCAGCGCCTGTACACCAACCATTTCTCCTCATTTCTCAATTCAACCCTAACATTTATTCAATTAAATCGAATGGGTAAGAAATTTTTTTTCACCGACGATTTTCTCGAACGCTGACCCTCATCCAATTGTCTCCTCGATCATTCCAAAATCTACAATGGTCCTTTTCAAGACAAGATTTTTTAGTTATGTCATAAACACTTAGAACAAAATCAAAACCCTGAGTCTGTTATCTATGTAGAGACTTGCGGGCTATCACGGGCTATCGCTGGCTGTGGGCCATAGTAGGTTTCGTAGCCGTAGTGGGCTCACAGGCTGTGTGGGCTCATGGGTTGGTAGGCTCGCGGGATAGAATGTACGCTCGTGAGCTGGACTGTAGGCGCGCGCTCACGAGTTGCGCGCTATTGGGCTGGAGCACACTTGTGTGCAAGCACGCACTCGTGCGCAGGTATGCTCTAGAGCAGGCGCGCTCTCGAGCAGGCGCGCTCCCGTTCGTGCAGGGAGGATCGCGTTGCAGTGCACTCGTGGGAGGAAGGAGCTGCAGCGGCTGGGGTGCGCTCGTGGTGGTGGGGAATCGCAGTGGAAGCTCGTGGCAGAGTGCGAACGAGAGGGAGGGAGATCGCGAGAGATAGAAAGAGAGTAAGAGAGAGAGACCATGAGTGAGGTAGAGAGAGAAGAAGAAGGTGGTGGTGGTGTGGTTGCTCATGGTGGAGAGAGGTGGCGGGGAGAGCAACCTATCGCGGCAGAGGGAGAAGGTAGCCTCGAGAGGTGTCGAGGAGAGAGAGAAAGAGGAAGAGAGAGAGAGAGAGAAAATCAAAATTACGGTTTCCAACCCTAATTGAGAAAACGGGGGGAGATGTTACGTTTCACTCCAAAACGCAGCATCTCCTGTATCTTTTTTTGTATTTATATATATTTATATATATATATATATATGTTTTCACATCTACACTTCACTAAAATTTAAATTTTTTTGTAAAAACAGGGTTTACTTCGATTCACAGATTCGGCAAATTAAAAAATAACAAAAATTTAATTTAAATACCCAAAAATAAAAAATCAATTTAAATAAATAAAATTTCTCTCTATATAATTAAATTACAGATATCGCAGTGTCGGTGTTATATTTTCTTAGTCTTTAAAAACAAGTTTCATCCTCGAAACTAAAAGAGAACTAAATAGCAAACAAATTGGGGTGCTGTCTCCTCATAGCCTCCTTGGACTCCCAGGTCTCCCTCTCGACCTAGTCACTCCTCCAGAAAACTCTGACCAACAAGATTTCCTTGCTCCGCAACTTCCTGACCTACTAATCTAAAATAGCCACGGGTTAAACTGAAAGACTGAGGTCCTCTCGTAACTCAACAGGTAGAAGCTCTAAAATATGCGAAGGATCTGGGATGTACTTCCTCAACACTGATACATGGAAGATATCATGGATCCGAGATAACTCGTCTGGCAGCTCTAGCTTGTATGCAATGCTCCCAACCTTACTGAGGATACAGAATGGGCCAATGTATCTGGGGCTCAATTTGCTTTGCTGCCGATGTCGAATGAGTCCTCTCAATAGACAATTCCTCAAAAACACCAGATCACCCATCTCGAACTCTAAAGGTCGGCGTCTCCGATCCGCATATGCTCTCTATCTGTCTTGGGTGGCTTTCAACCTCTCGTAGACCACCTTGACCTTTTCCTTAGTTTTCTCGACTAACTCAACATTGGTAAGGTGTCTCTCACCTACTCATCCCAGCACAACAGGTGCGACACTTCCTACCGTAGAGTGCCTCATAGGGTGGCATACCGATGCTGACCTGATAGCTATTATTATATGCAAACTCCACCAGCGGTAAATGCCTATCCCAACTATCCCGAAATCCATGACACAAGCCCGAATCAAATCTTCGAGCTTCTGAATGATCCTCTCTGACTGACCATCTGTGTATGGGTGATATGTTGTGCTAAAACTGAGCCGCATGCCCAAGCTTCCTACAGCTTGGGCCAAAATCGAGAAGTGAACCTTGGATCTCTATCTGAGACTATGGATACGGGAACTCCATGTAGTCTGACTATTTTGTCAATATACAGATATGACAATGTCTCCAATGGAGAGTCGTTGTGCATTGGGATGAAATGGGCGGACTTGGTGAGTCGATCGACTACGACCCAAATGGCATCATATCTGGTCTGAGTCCGCGGCATTCCCATAACAAAGTCCATAGTCACATGTTCCCACTTCCATACGAGAATGGGAAGAGATTGTAGTAAACCTGCTGGCCTCTAATACTCAGCCTTCACCTGCTGATAGACTAAACATCTAGTTACAAACTTCGCAATGTCCCTCTTCATATCTGGCTACCAATAGCTGCCCCGAATAGTTCGATACATCTTTGTACTACCTGGGTGCAAGGCATAGGCAGAGGAGTATGTCTCCTCTAATATGGACCTGCAAAGATCCTCATCGGCGGGTATAGCCACTCTATCTCGATAAGTCAGAAGTCTATCACTACGGACTCTGAAATCATCTATATCACCTCTGCGGGCTCTCAGTGTAAGAGCCTGGAGCTCGGTATCAGTGCCCTAAAGCTCCCTAATATGATCCAATTGTTGAAATAAAAGAGAATTAAGTGTAGTTAGCATAGGCCCCATTTCAAGCCAAGTTTAAGCCCATCCATGAGATGTATTTGGCCCGTTCCTTATGAGTTTTTTAGTCCTCAAAAATGGCATTGTTAAGCCCCTAAAAGAAGCCCAAAATGGGCCCTAAAAAGGGCAAAACGGCTAGTTCTTTTGAACTAGCCGTTGCACTGTATAACAGCCATAAAAATGGCTGTTATACAGTGATTTTGGGGACAGAAATCTGTCCCCAATGTTCCCCAACGGATCCTTGAGTGTTTGGGGTCTTTTTCCCTCTCTTTCTCATGTAATAATCTCTATAAATAGGAGCTTGTATGGGATGTTCTATCCATGAAAAAACAATGCTCTCATTGTGCACTCTTTCTTCAAATAAAGATCTTTAAGTTTTCATTCAATCCTAGTTGCTTGATAGCTTGAAATCTCAACATGGTATCAGAGCAGGCAACGATACCTTCCTCTTCCGGTCTTAATGACCCTCCACCACAAATTAGCACCTCAATGTTCACCTCCTTACTTCTAGATTCAACAAACTACAATGCTTGGCAAGATACCATCAAGAGGTCCCTAAACTTCTACAACCTTGAAAATCACATCTTTGAAGAACCTCTTGATGAAGCCAATCCATTATTCAGAGTATGGAAGAAGAAAGACGATCAAGTGGTGGTGCTCCTTCAAATGTCTCTTGACAAAACTCACAAGGCTATGGTCACATGTATTCCAAACGCAAGAGCATTATGGGAGCAAATGCAATCATTATATGGTCAAGAATCCAACACCGGAAGAATCTTTGAGCTGAAAAAGAAGATCTTCAAAATTCAAAAAGGAGGTAAATCCTTACCCGAATACTTTGGGGAATATAGGGATCTATGGAATGAACTCAATCTCTTAAGGCCTCCTACTATAAATCTCAAGACCATTCTTCAAAGGAACGATGAAGATATGACCTTTGGTCTACTCATGGGTCTTGGAGATGAATATGCTCCAATTCGACAAGAGATTCTTCGAATGAAGGTCTTTCCTTCATTTCAAGAAGTCCAATTCATGGTGCAAAGAACCGAGACTAGCTTAAGGCTTGAAGAATCTACCAAGCTTAAATCCGACTCTCAAGCCTTCCAAGCTGTCCATGAAGAGCATCCGGCCAACAACACTCAAAACTTTGCAAAAAGAGACATCTGCCCACATTGCAAGAAGTCCGGCCATAAGAAAGAAAAATGCTGGTTCCTACACCCACATTTGAGGCCGAAATATGCTAGGAAAAATCCGGAATCATCTTCAAATGCTCAACAAGTGTCTCAAGTGGCAGCACTCGAATCCAAGATGGAGGAGATGCATAAGGAATTCAAACGACTTGTTGGGCAGATTAGTCACCATTCTGGTAATTCCTTATCTTCATCTATTTCCAATTCTTGGCTCATAGATTCCGGATGTGACGATCATATGGTAAAAGATAAAAAGAAAATCAACAAGTTTATTCCCTTGACCAATCATAAATTAGTTAAAGTAGCTAATGGTCATAAGTTAAAAGTTGAGCACTTAGGAGAAATTGAACTATTTGGGAGAAAGACTAAAGCTTTATATGTTCCAAAGTTCAATTCAAACTTACTTTCTATTAGCAAGATAACCAAAGAGCAAGATTGCAAAGCTATTTTTGATCCTAACCAAGTAATTTTTCAGGATCGCAAAACGAACAATTTGATTGGCAAGGGAACTAGGAGGAACAACCTCTATTACTTGGATCAAGAGAACCAAGCTTTTGCTGTCCGAAACATATCCTCCTCTCTATGGCATGAACGTCTAGGGCATCCAGGAAACCTAGCTTTGAAACGCCTATTTCCGAATAGTGAATTAGAAGATAGGCATTGCAAAGCTTGTGTACTTGGAAAACAAACCAAAGTGTATTATCCCATTTCTGAAACAATATATAAAGAGGCTTTTGAATTAGTTCATTCAGATGTTTGGACCTCTCCTTTAGTCTCCCATAATGGTTTTAGATACTTTGTGACATTCATAGATCACAAAACTAGATACACTTGGGTTTATCTCTTAGTTAACAAATCTGAAGTATTTGAGGCATTCAAGAGCTACTATAGATATATAACAAAGCAATTTAATGCTAACCTAAAGATGTTTAGGTCAGATCATGGAGGGGAGTTCACTAGCCTTGAGTTTGAAAAATTTCTAGATGAAAAAGGGATCATTCATCAAAAGTCTTGTGTGTACACTCCTCAACAAAATGGAATAGCCGAGAGAAAGAATAGGCATCTCTTGGAGACAGCTAGATCTATGATGTTTCACTCAAACTTACCTAAGGAATATTGGAATGAGGCCATTAAGACCGCTGCTCACCTTATAAACCTCATGCCATCCCAAATCCTAGGAGGAAAGTCACCCCTAGAGCTACTCCTTGGAAAGAAACCTAGCATTGATCATTTAAGAGTTTTTGGTTGTGTTTGCTATGTCCACATTCCTAGTCATCTTAGGAGCAAACTAGATGCCAAGGGAAGAAAATGCATCTTTTTAGGATATTCCTCGTTTGAAAAAGGCTATAAATGTTATGATCCTCTAACCAAGAAACTATACACATCCAAGGATGTGATATTTGTGGAAAATGAGCCTTACTTTGCAGGTCAAAGAAGAGAAGATCAAACCAAAGAAATCTACCAGCAAGAACAATGGAATGTGATTCTACCAAAAATCAATGAAGTTCCTGTCGAAAGCAATGAAGAAACTCACCAAAATGATCCAACTCAAGGGGACCCATCACCCTCTCATTCAGATCATGAAATAGAAGAAGATCAAGAGGAAGGACACTCAGACTCAGGGGGAGCTCTTGATATGGCCGAAGAGCATGAGGAGCAGTCTATGGATGAACCCCCTCCTCCTCTTCGAAGTGTTGAAAAGAAGGATAACTCAACCCATCTTCATCACCAACCAAGTACATCTACTTAGAAGCCCAAAAATCAGCCTGCATTGTCCAGCAAGCATGACACATTTGGGCAGCCTTAACCAACCCAAAATACATTCAAAAATAGGCCCAAGGAAGCCCAAAAGTTTGGAGAAAAGTCTAGGAAGCAAACCCAAATAGCTAGGGGCAGTTTGGGTAGTATATATTTCAACAGTCAAAAAACTAGCTGTTGGAATTCCTTGGGGTTTGAGCTCCAACGGAAATATTACTTTTGAATCACTATCTACTGGCTATTTTTTCCTTTTCTCTATAAATAGAGCCTTATTGTATCTCCAAAACTCTATGAGAAAAATGCTCTCAAATATGTCCATGTATGCTCTCATTCTTCTTCAATAAAATTCAGAAGTATTCTTCATTTCTTGTGCTCTATTTTTTGATATTTCAACATGGTTTCAGAGCAAACTTCGATCCCTTCCTCTTCAAGGTTGGGTGACCTTCCACCTTCCATCAACATTACCCAATTTCAAAATATATCCTCCATTCAATTAAGAGGAGGAAATTATTATCAATGGGCAGCCTTGATGAGAAGAGCGCTGGAACTTCACAACTTGGAGGGTCACATACTTGATCAACCACTTGAAGAGGTGGATTCTTCCTTCAGAGAATGGAAGAAGAGGGACAATCATGTGTTTTTTCTTCTACTCAATTCCATGGATGAAACACACAAAGCCATGGTGACTTGTGCTCCCAATGCAAAACTAATATGGGACACAATGTTTTCTCTTTATGGCCAAGAATCTAACCTTGGCAGAATTTTTGAGCTCAAACGACAAATTTCAAACATCAAAAAGGAAGGGAAATCTCTTCCTCAATACTTTGGGGAATATACTGATGCTTGGAATGAGCTCTCCACTCTCCGCCCAGATTCCATAGATCTCAAAGTCCTCCACAAGAGGAAAGAAGAAGATAAAATCTTTGGTCTTCTCATGGGTCTAGATGATTCCTACTCTCTTCTTAGACAAGAAATTCTCCGAATGAAGGAATTTCCTTCATTTGGAGAAGTGCAAAATATGATCCAACGAACGGAAGTTAGCATGCGTTTGGAAGAAAATTCCAAACTTAGACTTGAAGCTCAAGGTCACATGGCTACCGTTGAAGAGCACATGGCTGCCAAAGCACATCAAGTTCCAAAGAAAATTGATGTATGCACCCATTGCAAGAAAAGAGGACATACAAAGGAGAAGTGTTGGAACCTTCATCCTCATTTAAAGCCCAAGACCTTCAAACCAAGGGAGCAACTTTCCGAGCAGCATAATGCACTTCACGCCAAGCTTCAAGGACCTACCATGGCTGATTTTGCTGCTCTTCAAAGTCAACTCAATGACATCTCCAAGAAGTTTCAACAACTTGCTCCCTCCAATGGTAAAAATCAAAGCACTTTATCCTCTTTCAATTTCAAAGATTTTCTCATTGATTCGGGAACGGACCATCATATGGTAAGGGATAGAAGAAAAATCAAGCGTTTTAAAAAACTCCCTAACCATAAGATAGTCCGTGTTGCCAATGGGCAAGATTTGAAAGTTGAGCAAATTGGGGAAATTGAACTTTTTGGAAAAACATCAAATGCTTTATTTGTTCCCCAACTCACTTCAAATCTTTTGTCCATTAGCAAAGTCACTAAGGATCAAGGGGAGTTGTTTTTGACCCGAACACTGTTACTTTTCAGGACCTCAAGTCGAATCAATTGATTGGCAAGGGTTCTAGAAGAGGGGATCTATATTTTTTGGATCAAAAGCATCATGCACTCGTAGCTCATGTCAAAGAAGATGGATCTCTTTGGCATAAACGTTTTGGGCATCCTAGTGACCAAGTTTTAAAGCGTCTATTTCCAAGTATTAATATTGAAGATAGACATTGTAAAGCTTGTATTCTGGGAAAAGAAACCCGATCAATGTATCCCAATTCAAAAACAATTTATAAAGATGCTTTTGATTTAGTTCATTCGGATTTGTGGACTTCACCCATCAAATCTCATTTAGGCTACAAGTATTTCATTACTTTTGTAGACCAAAAAACTAGGTACACTTGGGTCTACCTTTTGAATACCAAAGATCAAGCTTTTGAAGCCTTTAAAAGCTATGAGAGATATGTGACAAAACTTTACAATGCTAACATTAAAATTCTAAGGACGGATCATGGTGGGGAATTCACTAGTTTGAAATTTGAAAACTACCTTAGAGAGAATGGCATTGTACATCAAATGTCTTGTGTATACACACCTCAACAAAATGGGGTGGCCGAAAGGAAAAATAGGCACATATTAGAAATAACTAGAGCTATGATGTTTCATGCAAATGTGCCTAAGAAATTTTGGTGTGATGGAATAAAAACCGCTGTCCACCTAATAAACCTTATCCCATCTCAAGTCCTAGATGGCAAGTCACCATTAGAAGTCCTACTAGATAGAAAACCTAAGATATCTCATCTTAGAACATTCAGTTGTGTATGTTACATTCATATTCCAGCACACATGAGGGATAAGTTAGATCACAAGGGTAGAAAGTGCATATTTTTGGGGTATGCTTCCTTTGAAAAGGGGTATAGATGTTATGACCCTAAGACTGACCAAACATACACATCTAAGGATGTGATATTTGTGGAGAATGAGACCTTTTTTGTAGATAATGAAGAACATCAATCATCAAAAGAAGAGAACACTCCAAGCACGTGGAATTTCTTACTTCTCCCGAATCAATCATCTCCACCAATTGCAGAAGGAACCTCCCAAGAGATTAATGAGCAATCTCAAAATAATGAAGAAGAAGGATCAAACTCCATAGAAGAGGAGGCAGCCCACACTTCAGGGGGAGATCAAGAAACCGAAGAGGAAGAATCTGAGCATGTAGAGGGAGATTTGGATGCACCACCTCCTCACCTTAGGCGATCCATGAGGCTTAGGGTTCCCCGTTCGGAATGGATTAACCGTAGAGTTTACTATAACTCCAAGGTAACATCACATCCGATTTCTGATTATTATACCATCTCACATGTTTCTTTGAGCCACCAAAATTTTTTGAGTGGCATAGATAAAGAACAGGAGCCTAGGACATATGATGAAGCATCCAAGGACCCAAGGTGGAGAAAGGCAATGAAGGAAGAGCTAGATGCATTGACTAAGAACGGTACATGGGAAGTCACCTCTCTTCCAAAGGGCAAGCGGGCCGTCGGATGCAAATGGGTATACAAAATCAAATATAAAAGTGATGGATCAATTGAAAGGTTTAAGGCAAGACTTGTGGCTAAAGGATTCACTCAAGCATATGGGATAGATTACAAAGAGACATACGCACCTGTTGCCAAAATGAACACAATTAGGGTCTTGATGTCTCTTGCGGTGAACCATGGATGGAGCATGTTTCAAATGGATGTAGCAAACGCGTTCCTTCAAGGAGATCTCGAAGAAGAAGTGTACATGCAACTTCCTCAAGGGTTCCAACAACAAGGAGGAAATGTGTGCAAACTACGCAAGGCTATCTACGGGCTGAAGCAATCCCCAAGGGCATGGTATGCAAAATTAAGCCATGCTTTCCTTAGTAGTGGATTTGTTAAATGCCATAGCGACTCATCTGTTTTCATTAGAAAAAACAATGATAAAATTGTGATAGCCTTAGTTTACGTAGATGATATCATCATTACAGGAAATGACATGCATTTAATAGATATAGTTAGAAATTTCTTGAGTTCTAGATTTGAAATTAAAGATTTAGGGAGACTAAAGTATTTCCTAGGAATTGAGTTAGCCTATTGTAATAATGGGTTAATTCTATCCCAAAGGAAATATGCTCTTGATCTTTTGCAGGAAACAGGAAAGCTAGGAGGAAAGCCAGCTTGTAGCCCTATTGTCACCACTGGACCTCTAGTAGATGATGAGGAGCCATTTGAGGACATAGAGAGATATCAGAGACTTGTAGGACGGCTGATCTACCTCACCATCACTAGGCCAGACATAGCCTTTGCTGTGAGCCAAATTAGTCAACATATGCATTCTCCAAAGAAGGGTCATTGGAGAGCAGTTGAGCGCATCCTTCACTACATCAAGAAATCACCCGGTCTTGGTATTTGGATGAAGAACAGTGGAAGCTCCCAAATTGAAGGCTTTTGCGATGCAGATTGGGCGAGCGATTCAAAGGATAGAAGATCTACCACCGGGTACTGCATGTTCGTAGGAGGCAACTTGGTAGCATGGAAGAGCAAAAAACAGCATGTGGTGTCAAGATCGAGTGCAGAGGCTGAGTATAGGGCAATGGCGTCAGCGGCCAGTGAGATTGTATGGTTGAAGGCTCTAGTAGAGGAATTAGGGTTCAATGTTTCTACACCAATCAACTTGCATTGTGACAATCAATCGGCGATTCATATTGCATCCAATCCGGTCTTCCATGAAAGGACTAAACACATAGAAGTTGATTGTCACTTCATTCGACAAAAGGTGGAAGAAAAGCTTATAGCTACTCCCTACATCAAAGGAAAAGAGCAACTAGCTGATATCTTCACAAAAGGGGGAACTGCAATGCATCTTCAAGAAATCATGAACAAGTTGGGCACTATCGATATCTACGCACCCAACTTGAGGGGGAGTGTTGAAAAGAAGGATAACTCAACCCATCTTCATCACCAACCAAGTACATCTACTTAGAAGCCCAAAAATCAGCCTGCATTGTCCAGCAAGCATGACACATTTGGGCAGCCTTAACCAACCCAAAATACATTCAAAAATAGGCCCAAGGAAGCCCAAAAGTTTGGAGAAAAGTCTAGGAAGCAAACCCAAATAGCTAGGGGCAGTTTGGGTAGTATATATTTCAACAGTCAAAAAACTAGCTGTTGGAATTCCTTGGGGTTTGAGCTCCAACGGGAATATTACTTTTGAATCACTATCTACTGGCTATTTTTTCCTTTTCTCTATAAATAGAGCCTTATTGTATCTCCAAAACTCTATGAGAAAAATGCTCTCAAATATGTCCATGTATGCTCTCATTCTTCTTCAATAAAATTCAGAAGTATTCTTCATTTCTTGTGCTCTATTTTTTGATATTTCAACACGAAGATCTACAAGACTTAGACTTCCTCCCTCGGAATGGATCAATAGAAGGGTCTATTTTAACTCCAAGGTGACTACTCATCCAATTTCTCAATACTACTCAATATCTAACATGTCTTGCAGTCACCAAAGATTCATCAAGAACATAGACCTTCACCAAGAGCCTAGAACATTTGAGGAGGCAAAGGATCAACCTCATTGGGTTCAAGCAATGAAGAATGAGTTGGATGCTTTGGCTAAAAATAACACTTGGGAAGTGACATCTCTACCAAAAGGAAAAAGAGCTGTGGGATGCAAATGGATATTCAAGATCAAACACAAGAGTGATGGAAGCATAGATAGATTCAAGGCAAGATTGGTGGCCAAGGGCTTCACTCAATCATATGGCATAGACTACAAGGAAACGTTTGCACCCGTGGCCAAGATGAACACCATCCGTGTCCTTCTCTCTCTTGCTATAAATCACTCATGGCCATTATTTCAAATGGATGTTGCAAACGCCTTTTTACAAGGAGATCTAGAAGAAGAGGTGTACATGGAAGTGCCCCCTGGTTTCTCCCATCGTGACAACAAAGTTTGCAAACTAAAGAAGGCAATATATGGCCTCAAGCAATCACCTAGAGCATGGTATGGAAAACTTAGCTCTACTCTCCTTGAACATGGTTTTAAGAAATGCGTTAGTGATTCATCCTTATTTGTCAAGAACCTAGGAGAAAATACCATTATCATTCTTGTTTATGTAGATGATATAATTATAACAGGAAATGATATGAATCACATTAACAAAGTTAGAACTTTTCTTCAAACTAAGTTTGACATCAAGGATCTAGGGAAACTAAAATACTTCCTAGGGATAGAACTTGCCTATTGTTCCAATGGACTTGTTCTATCACAAAGAAAGTATGCTCTTGACCTTTTGCAGGAGACGGGAAAACTAGGTGCCAAACCAGCTTGTAGTCCGGTAAGCACATCCTTAAGTCACAAAGATGATGAGGAGATTTATGAAGATAAGCAACGATATCAAAGACTTGTTGGAAGATTGATCTACCTAACCATCACTAGACCGGACATCTCTTATGCCGTTGGGCAAGTTAGCCAGCACATGCATCAACCCAAGAAGAAGCATTGGAGGGCCATTGAAAGAATTCTTCTCTACCTAAAGGGAACTCCAGGAATGGGAATTCAAATGAAGAAGAACGAATCTTCTCAAATCATAGGGTTCTGTGATGCAGATTGGGCAGGTGATTCAGAAGATAGGAGATCGACCTCAGGGTATTGCATGTTTGTTGGAGGGAATCTTGTTGCTTGGAAAAGCAAAAAACAGCATGTGGTATCAAGATCAAGTGCGGAAGCGGAATATAGAGCCATGGCAACCGCTACAAGTGAAGTCGTGTGGTTGAAAGCCTTGATTGAAGAATTAGGGTTCATAGTCCCTACTCCAATCTCCCTACACTGTGATAACCAATCAGCCATTCACATCGCCTCAAACCCGGTTTTTCATGAAAGGACAAAGCACATTGAGGTGGATTGTCACTTTGTGAGGCAAAAGGTTGAGGAGAAGCTCATCACTCCAAGATTCACTAAAAGCGATGATCAAATTGCCGACATCCTCACCAAGCCTGGGACCGCCAATCATATTCAAAAAAAACCTGGTCAAGTTAGGTGTTTTAGATACATACACACCCAACTTGAGGGGGAGTGTTGAAATAAAAGAGAATTAAGTGTAGTTAGCATAGGCCCCATTTCAAGCCAAGTTTAAGCCCATCCATGAGATGTATTTGGCCCGTTCCTTATGAGTTTTTTAGTCCTCAAAAATGGCATTGTTAAGCCCCTAAAAGAAGCCCAAAATGGGCCCTAAAAAGGGCAAAACGGCTAGTTCTTTTGAACTAGCCGTTGCACTGTATAACAGCCATAAAAATGGCTGTTATACAGTGATTTTGGGGACAGAAATCTGTCCCCAATGTTCCCCAACGGATCCTTGAGTGTTTGGGGTCTTTTTCCCTCTCTTTCTCATGTAATAATCTCTATAAATAGGAGCTTGTATGGGATGTTCTATCCATGAAAAAACAATGCTCTCATTGTGCACTCTTTCTTCAAATAAAGATCTTTAAGTTTTCATTCAATCCTAGTTGCTTGATAGCTTGAAATCTCAACACCAATAACATCGGCCTGACCTCAACCTGGCTAGCAGAGTGCCCTGATCATCACTAACCAATCTGACTCCCAAATCCCAGAGTCCCATCAAACAAGTGAGGTATGCCATATCGTTCTCCTGAGACGATGAAGTTGATTTATAGCTCAAGGCACCAACAACCACATTGGTTTTGCCCGGATGATAATCAATTACAAGATCATAATCTTGGGGAAGTTCCAACCATCTTCTCTGTTTCAGATTAAGTTCTCGCTGGGTAAATAAATACTTCAGACTTTTATGATCCGTATACTCCTGGCAAGTTACCCCGTACAAGTAATGACACCATATCTTCAATGCGAAGACTATGGCCGCAAGCTCCAGATCGTGTGTCGGATAATTCACCTCATGTTTTTTCAACTATCTAGAAGCGCAGGTGATCACCTGACCATTTTGCATCAAAATACAACCCAACCCTTGTCAACTAGCATCATTGTACACTGTGTACTCCCGACTGCTGGTGGGAAGCGCCAAAATCGGAGCAGTAGTCAACCGTTGTTTGAGTTCCTAAAAACTCACCTCATAACGGTTATCCCATACAAACATGACACCCTCTCGCATCAATCTAGACAATGGTGCAGCTATTCAGGAAAACCCGTTAACAAATCTGCGGTAATACCTGGCCAGATCAAGAAAACTCCTGATCTCAGTCACTGTCTGTGGCTGCTCCCATCTCATAATGGCATTGACTTTCTGCGAATCGATAAAAATCCCCTCTGCAGAAACGACATGTCCTAAAAATCCAACCTGTTTTAACCAAAATTCACATTTTGTGAATTTTGCATACAGCTACTCATCGCGGAGGATCTATAAAATGGTGCGAAGATGTTGAACATGATCCTTGTTACTTCGCGAATACACCAATATATCATCTATGAACACTATAACAAATAGGTCCAGATAGTTGTGAAAAACTCTGTTCATCAAGTTCATGAACGCAGCTGGGCCATTAGTCAGCCAACCTGCATGACAAGGAATTCTAGTGCCCGTATCGAGTGCGGAAAACTGTCTTTGGCACATCTTGAGTCCTAATCCGTAACTTATGATATCTAGATCGAAGATCAATCTTCAAGAAAACTCGGACACCTTGCAATTGATCAAACAAATCATCTAGGATGGATAAACCCCTTTCCAGCAACTCCTACACCTGGACCTTGAACTCTCTCAGCTTAGCCGGCGCCATCCTGTATGGCAACATAGAGATAGGGGTAGTCCCCGAAACTAAATCGATTTCAAAGTCGAACTCTCGAAAGATGGAAATCCGAGTAGCTCCTCGGGGAAAACATCAGTAAACTCCTGTACCACTGGAACATCCTCAAGTCTCGGTCCTAAGTAGTAGTGTTTATGATATGAGCCAAATATGTTGCACACCCACTGCGAATCATGCGTTTGTCCTCCAAAACTGAAATGACACAGCGGGGTAAAACCTGTCTTTCGCCCTCAAAAATCAACACTGGCTGATCGGGTTTTCAAAATTCCACCTGCTTTTTAAAGCAGTTAACTGAAACCGGATACATATGTAGTCAATCTATCCCCAAGATGACATCAAAATCAGTGACGGTGAGAGGGATTAGATCTGCCTTCAACACTGTATCCCCAACTTTGATCTCACATTCTCTATACACCGTGCCGCGCACAATCTGCTCACCCAGAGGAGTGATGACAATATCTCCTCATCCAAAGGTGAGGGCGGCCTGTCAGAATGATGGGAGAATTGATCGCTCACATATGAATAGTTAGACCCCGTGTCAATAAGGATACGAACATTTATTCCAAAGATAGGTAGAGTACCTATCATTGAACAAAATGCACATAAATTTAGAATAATTTCAAATTTGATATATATATATATGTCAAAATAGTTGAGCCTCTAAGGCTTTTACAACTTCAGTGTATAAGATGTCAGAGTAGTATCATGTCGACAAAAAGGTACACAATATAAAATACCTATACAACTATCATGATACAATGTTGACATCCCCAAAAAAAGTGGAAATGCGAATAAAGATTTTATTCTATAGGATCAGAAGGAAGAATACCCATGATGATGTCGGGGTTCACCTGGGCGTCCTCCTGCGTCATGGTATGAACTCGGGCCTGAGCCCTAGGCTACTGTCATGCCTGGATCTGTACTATTACTCCCGGTGGTCACCCTGGGAGTAGAAGCTGGCCGAGTAGGCTGCCCCTGCTAACCCATATGAGGAGTACTAGTGCGGCTCTATAAACTCTGTCCTCCGCGTCCTAACTCAGGGCAGGAACTCCCGATATGCCCCGGCTTCCCACAGTGGAAGCAAGTGACCGATACTAAACAAACTCCTATCAAATGAGACTTATTGCACCTGCGGCAATAAGGATGCCGCTGAGTAGTATACTGTGCAGGGTGAGTCGGAGAGGGCTGTCTGAACCCTTGGGAGTACTGTCCCTGTCCCAAATTAGAAGATCCAGATCCAAATCCGTCTTTATATGATCTAGATCCCCTGCCCCGCTTGGAGCTGTGCGCAGAATGAAACTCTTCTTTCTTTCTCTTCAGCTCTCTGTTCTCTCTCTGCCTAGTCTCGGCGTGAACCAAAGCCTCCGAGCGATGAGCAGAGTCTATCACCTCGGCCAGTATAAACTGTGGAGTAACAGTCATATACTTCTTTATACTGAGGCTAAGACTGTCTTCGAATTTGAAGCCGTCCCAGCTTTGACCTCTTCCGGTCCTGCTGGTAGAGTATGAAGAATTTGCGGTCAAACTCTTGAAGGAAATCGTCCCACCGTAGTGGCCCTGTCACCTCATCGCTGTGCCACTTTTAGGCAAACCTCCTCTCCAATCCCCAGATCGGTCAAAATCCTGCGGGTGAGGTTGGTCCAATGCTTGGTTGTCGTAGCATCACCGAGCCATGTGAAATCAGTGCACCCCAGCTGATGGACCTCCTTAACCTACTGAGTAAACTCATGTACCCATCTAAGAGTAGCCGATGTGGTCTTACTCGGCTCTGACAACATAGAAGGATCGGCCACCGATGGTGGAACCGATGCCGAAGGAACTAGCACTGCGGCAGGTGCAGGAGCCATTGTAGGAGGTCGTAGGGACGGAATCTAGACCCCATGCGAAGCGTACCACTCGTACACCTGCCGAAAGGCATCGAGTATGGGTACGGGAGTCTTAGCCTGAGTAGCTGGCTGAGTAGGTTCCGGTGGTGGCACGCGCGTCGAGAAACGGTCCTCTGACTCGTCTGATTCCTCTGGTGGGGCAAAATGGGTGCTCCGTCGGGTCATCATACTTCTGCAAGAGAAGGATCCTTGTTAGGTATCATTCAAAGAATAGGCATGGTTCAAGAAATTTGGACTAGTCACATCTTGACTACCTTCACAAAGAATGGAATCCTAAAAAAAAAAATGTTAGGTTAGATACAACCATATTTAACCCCCTAAAATGGATGAACTCATATACCTATGACTATGTACTGGGACTTCATGACTGTATGAAAGTCTCATGCATTGGAGACTTTAAACACAAACATACTCGGAAATGTTTTCAAGACTCTCTTCCTACTTAGCTCTCAACCTAGGGCTCAAATACCAAGTCAACTGTAACGCCCAGAATCGGGATCGTGAGCAGCCGTCCGTTTTCCTGAATGCCGACTGTATTTTTATAGAAAATCGAGCAGAATCTCCCTGCATATCGGAGGTCTCCCATATAGTAATTAACCTGCTACCTATACATAGGACCAACTTCGCCTCACAATACATAAATCACATCCCAACATCAGACCAACACATCCATATGGTACAATCCAAGACAATGCAAGGCTAACAAAACGAATTTTCGCAGTCCTAACCACAGACCTCTACTGCCATGCTCCCGTCAAAGACATAAACAGCCGTCAGTTGCACCTCCTGTGATTTAAATGTGGCACCAAGCGATCCTAAAAAACACTTTTAGGACATAACATATTCCCAAGTAATATACACAATGAATAGAAATTGTCTCAATGCGAGTGTTATGCAATGACATGAAAATTCCACAATTTAAATATCCATATTTGTCGTCATTTCAGAATTATACAATGGTCAACTATAGACCTCAAAATACATATATATCATTAATACAATTTTTTTTACTCACGAAATTATAGCGAAAATATATAATAACTCCTCAACTCCAGACCAAATCTACCAATGATACTAAGCGTCCTAAAAGCAACGCTCCTTGCCAAATACTATCTCTAAAACAAGAAGGGAAATGAGGGGTGAATACTCAAAGAAAGAATACTCAGTGAGTGAGTGGGTCAATGCAATTGTCTAATAAGAATTGTGAAATTAGAATGTCAAAGCGTAAGTATACAAATCATACTTCAAATCATTATGCTTTTCATTTCAACAATATATCATTTGCACACATTATTAAGTCAAATATGCATCAAAAGCACTATGCCAGCCGAAAGTGTCCTGACAGAGATCTACCTTGACCTATGATAGGAGCACCGGGGGTGTTATACGCAAATTTATTTAAAGTGCTTTCTACCCCGGCGTTGGTGACGGACCTCATCCAGGTGCTAGAGTTGGAGAGAGTATCCAAATCCTTCCCCTTTTCGGGTTCAACCTAGCTAGTACCGTGTCGTTAATAAAATCACGACAACTCATGGTATATCCCAAGCCTAGGCATATTCGGACACCACCTAAGCGCCTCTCATGGTGTCCTTCGTAGCTACGGAACAATACATACCAAAACCCTAAAGACCAAAATCAATCTCGTATCAAGAATGTACCGAAATTAGGTTCACAAACCAAATGCAATATATAACGTAAAATGTCGAATTATACATTTCAACCACATGGATATATAGCGTAAAATGGAGAATTATGCAGTTATAGGAAATAGGTTATCACTTCTAATACATGTATGCAAATCAGGTAGTTCTAATCCTTTAGAACTCTATTCTAATTCGTCATATTTTATTCATGCATTCAACAAGTCTACTAGGCTCAAGTGTTGGTACTTAACCAATCCTACACAGGGTTCACAACAATCAAAACTCTGAGTCAGTTACTTACGCAGAGACTTGCGGGCTGTCACGGGCTATCGCAGGTTGTGGACCATAGTGGGTTTCGCGGCTGCAGTGGGCTCACGGGCTGCGTGGGCTGGTGGGCTTGCGGGCTCGCACGTGCGCTCGCGAGCTGGACTGCAATCGTACGCTCGTGGGTTGCGCGCTAGTGGGCTGGAGCATGCTCGTGCGCAGGCGCGCTCATGAGGTGGTGTGCTCACGCGAGGAAGCACGCACTGTGGCGCACTCATGCTAGTGTAGGGAGGATCGCGTTGCGGCGCGCTTGCGGGAGGAGGTGCGCTCGTGGTGGTGGCGGATCGTGGTGGAGGCTCGCGGCGGAGTACGATCGAGAGTGAGGGAGATCGCAAGAGATAGAGAGAGAAACAGTGAGTGAGATTGAGAGAGAAGAAGAAGGTGGTGGTGGTGTGGTTGCTCGCGGTGGAGAGAGGTGGCGGGGCGAGCGACTGATCGCGGTGGTGGGAGAAGGCAGCCACAGGAAGTGAAGAGTCGGGGAGTGAGAGAAAGATTAAGAGAGAGAGAGAGAGAATCAAAATTAGGGTTTCCAACCCTAATTGGGAAAATGGGGGGGGAGGTGCTGCGTTTCACTCCAAAATGTAGCATCTCCTCTTTTTTTTTTGTATTTATATATATTTATATATATATGTCTTCACACCCACATTTAACTAAAATTTAATTTTTTTTTGTAAAAACGGGATTTACTTTGATTCGCAGATTCGACAAATTAAAATATACCAAAAATTTAATTTAAATACCCCAAAATCAAAAATCAATTTAAATAAATAAAATTTCTCTCTATATAATTAAATTACAGATACTGCAGTGTCGGTGTTATAGCCGCGACTCCTTAAAGCATGTGTATGCCCTACTCACATACTGAGGTGACGCAAGGCTAATATTTTGATTAATATCATGACCATACTCATCATCTTAAGTCAATCATATAACGGAAGATTTGAAAAAGAATATTTTTCAGAAATTTTTTTTAAAACATTTGCCTCCAATTTACATATAATATTTATATACGCGGTCCAATTGTAAACAAAAATGGGTATGAGTACTTACCCAATAGCGTCTTTCAATAGAACTCATGGAATAGTATCTCAATGTAAGTTAGGTTGCAACACCAATTTTCGATAACTGTGTATCATGTACCAAACCTCATGGTTCTATATATATTAACATCCTTTTGGGATATCTAAAATGAAATTTTAATTATCTATTTATTTATTTTAAACTTTCGCCTCAAATTTGCTAAAATCGAAAATTTTATTGGTAAGCCAACAACTTTCTCTGCAAGCGCCGTTAAAGCCTAAAGAAGTCAAAAATGGCTAAGAAAAAGCCTACACACTTAAATAAAGATATTTAAATGAAATTTCACATTTGTAGGGAATTTCGAACAAAATTTCATAGGAAATAAAAATGCATATTGTAAAAAGTTATGAGTCTAAATGCAATTAAGGAAAATTGAGTGATTAAGTTGCAAACCACTCAAGGGTGGATAATTGGAGCCGAAGCAAGGTTGGTTAGTGGCCACATAAGATTGTTCCATATTCAAGAAAACCCATTGAATGGAAATTTATGCATAATATTTAATAAGAATAGTTTATACTAGCTTGTGACACCTCTCCCCTTGACATGGACATCCAACAAGACACCTAATGGAGCGCATAGAGTTTGCTTGAATTAACAATTGTATGGTTTAAGTGCTAGAACAAGTGGAAGGTTGAGATGATGCATGGAGTAATCCAATGGTTAAGGATATTTTTCTAGATTTATAAAAGAACTTGCTTAGAAAAAGAATTGATTCATTTTCTTCATTTAAACCCCCTTGCATGAAATATGTAGACTCCATATCCATTTTGAATTCAACCATGGAGCCAAAGAGATAAGAACATTTTTGGGAATTCTTGAATTTGAATTGAAAGTATAAAAATGTTGTACAGAAATTTATGTTGATGGTGATTTGATTTTGCTAAGATGATAAAAAAAATTCAAGGATTCAAAGGGAGTGCTGGTGTTTATTATTAACAAGTGATCTTACAAATGAGGTAACATATCTTAACTTGTATAAAGATTTGATTACTTGATGAGTAGTTACAATGATATCCATACTAGTATGCTCGATTTTGATTTCTAGATTGAATCTTGTATAGTATTCTTATGATATCTCATTTTGTAGAAATAAAAATTGTAAGCCATTTATTTCTCTATAAACTAGACTTCCTAATTTTAAAATGGTATATTATGTGAAACATTTCATAAATGAATCGATTTTTGGTGATTTTTGGAATTTTAGCATATTTCACCAACTTTGTTTTATATTATATGCATGACCAGTACATTGTGTAAATTTTTGAGATGTCTTCTGTATGGAATTTTGAGAAATGTTAAACATGAACATTTTAGGTCTCTAACTTATCTTTAATTTGAGATAATGATCAATTGCATTGGACTTGTATGCAGAAAGTTATGGTATTTGTACTAAAACTGTGCAGGAGTAGTTTTAAAACTGAAACTGAGATGAAAATGAAATTTTATAAAATTATACATTTAAAATCTAAGGATGGTATAAACTAGAAAGTTTTAGATCTATGTCGTATCTGCAATTTGAGATAAGAATCAATGAAATTGGAGAGGTACACAAGATATGAAAATTCGCCCAAAACTGTGCAGATTTGATTTTAGGAACTTAGTCTAAAAAAGTAATAAAATTTTCTAAATTCATGTGTTCAGAATTTGAAGTTCGTCTGAACACAAAAATTGGAGATATATATCTAAGCTTTAAGAGACAATTTGAATTATTTGAATCCGATAAAAAATTTAGAAAATAACATGATTTTACTAAATTTGTGCATGATAAGTTTTGTAGAAATTTTTATCTAAGTACGGAATTTGAGATTTAACCTTATCAAAGTGAATATTTCTATATGCATCTTGTAATCTGACGATATGATATTATCAAAATATTTGAATTGATGAATGAAACATATTGTTTAACTTAGGTGTAAGATTATACTTTCGTACGATGGGTGACTCGTTTGAGAAACGATGATAGTTAGGGGGAGTGGCGTACCCTCCCCAATCGATGTGAGTGAGACGAACTATTTCTTATTTTAAATGAAAAATAGTTTGATCATGATTTTTATAAATAAATTTTTAAATATGATTTAAAAATATTTTAGTTTTTGTGGTATGTCTTGAAATGATGATATTCTGTGAAAATTTACATCATAATATTATGATTATTGATAGTGTCATATTTTTCTTTTACGAGTAAAGATTTATAAATGATGATATGTGGCATAAGTGTATGATTATGGGATGGTACATAGTGGTTATAACGCACTCTCTACCACGGTATTGAGCGTTTACCCAACGGGGTGGCGTGATGGAGTAACACGAGAGTAAGGGTTTGAGTCCCCTGACTCTGTGATGTGAACCCGTTGGGTATAAAAACCCTAGAACTCACGAACAAGTTAATTTAGTCCAAAAATCGTTCCAACGAATTATTTGAACCGGTGGAATTAAAGACCTCAACCCTTGCCCTAAAGGAGGAAGAACCTAAGGTATATGACCTTAGACTCGTTTCTCACTAGATCAAGAACTTTGGTATAAAGATGGAATGAATGACGCCACAATCTAGATGGTTCGAAACCTAGATTGATAAGTCAAAGAACTAAACAAGACTCATATCTTGAATAAGTTCAAAGTTCTCAAAAGAACAAGACTTGTGTGAAGAATCCTCACAATTTTATTAATTCTCTCAAAAGTGTTGTCTTTTACACAATGTATAATGGCCTATTTATAGCCTAAAAGTAAAATATAATTGGCAACTAAAAATTTAGTAACTCCCTAAACAATAAAAAATTAGGAAACTAAATACAAGTTACAAAAAAATTAGGAAACTAAATAATTCAAACTATTTTGACCAAGTCTTGCTGCTATTTTTCTTCATTTCGTCCTCCCTTGATCTTAGATAGTTTTGGGCCTTTTATTCTTCCAACTGGGCTTGTATAAGCATAACTAAGGCCCCTTTTGGTTCTTTATTTATTTGGGCTTCAATTTCTTGTTGTAAAGCCCTCTGAATTAAGTTATTCAGTGCTTCTTTGAATCTTTTAACTCGGGCCCTTGTCACCAGCCCAATTGGGACTTGAGTTGGATCTCGTGAATTCCTTGCAATCTTGATGATCTCATCATTCCCCTCCTCTTGAGAAGGATTTGTCCTCAAATCGTCACCTACATCAAAAGGACTCAAGTCAGTAATATTGAAAGTAGCACTAACATGATACTCACCTGGTAAATCAAGTCTGTAAGCATTGTCGTTGATCCGTTCTAGCACTTGAAAAGGACCATCTCCTCGGGGCAACAACTTGGAACGTTTCTGTGCCGGAAATCTTTCCTTCCGCATGTGTAACCAAACCCAATCACCGGGTTCAAAAATCAACTTGTGACGTCCCTTGTTAGCTTGCTTGATGTATTGTTCGGTCCTTCTCTCGATATTGAATCGTACTTTCTCGTGAAGTTGCTTCACAAATTCTGCTTTTTTCTTACCATCTAAATTCACTTGCTTAGAAATAGGTAAAGGTAAGAAATTCAAAGGAGTTAAAGGATTAAAACCATAAACAATTTCAAACGGTGAGAATTTAGTAGTAGAGTGAAAAGCACGATTATATGCAAACTCAACATGTGGCAAACATTCTTCCCAAGTTTTAATATTTTTACCAATGACAGCCCTCAACAAAGTGGATAAAGTTCTGTTGACTACTTCTGTTTGACCATCAGTTTGAGGATGACAAGTTGTTGAAAATAAAAGTTTTGTTCCTAACTTTCCCCATAATGTCTTCCAAAAGTAACTCAGGAACTTAGTGTTGAAAAGAGGAATTAATCAACCTATCATCACATTTCTAAGAAAGGGCCTTCCCAAGAGTTCAACAAGTTCTTCTCAAGGATGGAGAATTAATTAGGGCTGGCCCGCAGAATTCGGGCTGGGCCCGAAGGGCCCAGCCCGGGCCAGCAAAAGGGCCCGTTTTGGCCCAGCAAAGGGGGCCCAATTGGGCCCCAACGGCTAGGCAAACCTAGCCGTTGGAAGCTGTCCAACGGCTAGTAATTCTAGCCGTTGGAGACAGCCTCCAACGGCTAGTAGAGAGGGGTCTTAACCCCTCTCTTGTTCTCTCTTTTTTTGCTCTCTAATTCTCTCCCTCATCTTCTTCTATAAATAGGCTTCTATGTATTCAAGCAATGGAATGAACAAAAGTTCAAATCTATGAATGTTATTTGCTTTCTATTTCAATAAAATTCAGAGTTATATTTCAAGATCTCTTGAGTTCTTTCTTTGATCTTTCAACATGGTATCAGAGCAAACGATCCCATCCTCTTCAAGGTTGGGTGACCCTCCTCCTTCCATAAACTTTTCCCAAATACAAAGTATATCCTCTATCCAATTGAAAGGGGGGAATTACTATCAATGGGCAAATGTAATGAAGAGGGCACTCAACCTTCACAACTTAGAGAGTCATGTTCTTGATGATCCACTTGAAGAAACAGATCCATCCTTTCGAGAATGGAAGAAAAGGGATGATCATGTTTTTATTCTTCTCCTCAACTCTCTAGATGAAACTCACAAAGCAATGGTGTCATGCGCCCCAAATGCAAAAACTTTGTGGGATGAAATGTTCTCTCTCTATGGCTTGGAATCCAACCTTGGGAGAATCTTTGAGCTTAAGAGACAAATTGCTTCCATCAAAAAGGAAGGTAAATCTCTTCCTCAATACTTTGGGGAGTATTCAGATGCTTGGAATGAGCTGATTACTTTACGGCCAGATTCCATAGATCTCAAGGTCATTCGAAAAAGAAGAGAAGAAGATAAAATATTTGGACTTCTCATGGGTCTAGATGATTCATATTCCCATCTAAGGCAAGAAATTCTTCGAATGAAGGACTTTCCATCATTTGGGGAAGTCCAAAATATGATTCAAAGGGCTGAAGTGAGCATTAGATTGGAAGAAAGCTCTAAGCAAAAATTTGAAGCTCAAGCATTCATTGCCTCTACAAATGAAGTAGTTGCTGCCAAAGTGAATCAAACTCAAAGGAGAAATGAGATATGTTCTCATTGTAAGAAAAGAGGCCATTCAAAGGATAAATGCTGGTTCTTGCATCCCCAACTAAAGCCCAAAGTATTTAGGCAAAGGGACCAGCAAGGAGCTCCAAACGGATTTGGTTCAGGACAGCAAGCTGCTGCCCAATTCGTAAAGGTTCAAGCACCATCTTTGGCTGACTTTGCTGCACTCCAAACTCAACTAAATGAGGTTGCACAAAAGCTTCAACAAATAGCTCCTTCATCCGGTAAAAATCAAGAACCTTTCTCATATTTAAATTCTGAAAATTTTCTCATTGATTCGGGAACCGAATGTCATATGGTTAAGGATAGAGCAAAAATAAAGAGATTTGAAAACCTTCCAAACCATATGACTATTCGAGTTGCAAATGGACAAGATTTGAGAGTAAATCAAGTTGGGGAAGTTGACATTTTTGGAAAACCAACCAAGGCTTTATATGTCCCCAAACTTACCTCAAACCTACTGTCCATTAGCAAGATCACCAAGGATCAAAAGTGTAGAGTTGTTTTTGACCCCAATAATGTCTCTTTTCAGGACCTCAAGTCGAATCAATTGATTGGCAAGGGTTCTAGAAGAGGAGGACTTTATTACTTGGATCAAGAACAAAATGCACATGTAGCTCATGTTAAGGAGGATCAATCTCTTTGGCATAGACGCTTAGGACATCCTAGTGATCGAGCTTTAAAACGTCTATTTCCAACTTTAAATTTTGAGAATAGACATTGTAAAGCTTGTATTTTGGCAAAGGAAACCCGAACAATGTATCCTAGTTCAGAAACAATATATGAAAATCCTTTTGATTTAGTTCATTCCGATGTTTGGACTTCACCCATCATGTCCCACTTAGGTTACAAATACTTCATTACTTTCATTGATCACAAAACAAGGCACACATGGGTGTACCTTCTAAATACCAAAGACCAAGCTCTTGAAGCACTCAAGAGCTATGTGAAGTATGTAACCAAACTATATAATGCCAATATAAAAGTCCTAAGGTCAGATCATGGTGGTGAGTTTACAAGTCTTAATTTCGAAAATTACCTTAAGGACAATAGCATTATACACCAAATGTCATGTGTTTACACACCCCAACAAAATGGGGTAGCGGAAAGGAAGAATAGACACATACTTGAAATATCTAGAGCTATGATGTTCTATGCAAACATGCCTAAGAAATTTTGGTGTGATGCGGTTAAAACCGCGGTACATGTAATCAATCTTATGCCCACCGAAGTTTTAAAAGGGCAATCTCCCCTTGAGGTTCTCCTAGGAAGGAAACCAAATATTTCCCACCTTAGGATATTTGGTTGCACATGTTACATTCACATTCCTACGCACCTAAGGAATAAACTAGAACATAGAGGGAAAAAGTGTATATTTCTTGGATATGCAGCCTTTGAAAAAGGCTATAGTTGCTATGATCCTACCACTAACCGAACATACACATCAAAAGATGTGATATTTTTAGAAAGTGAGTTCTATTTCGCAGGAAATGAAGATATAAAGGAAGCTCCAAAGACTGAAATTCCTCCTAGCACTTGGGACTTCCTCATATCGCCTCCTCAAGAAGCTGAACAAACCGAAGGAAACTCCACCTCTGAAACAAGCCATAACTCTCAAGATGATAATTCAGAAGCTTTAGAGGCTGAACAACCAATTGTTTCAGGGGGAGAAAGTGATACAAATGAGGAGAATACAAACGAGGAGGAATCTCTTGAAATCGAGGAGGAACCGGATGAACCACCACCTCAACTAAGAAGATCAACAAGGCTTAGACTGCCTCCATCCGAATGGGTCAATCGAAGGGTATTCTATAACTCTAAGGTAACCTCCCATCCTATTTATGATTATTATACCACCTCACATGTTTCCTTGGACCACCAAGCTTTCTTGAGTAATCTAGATAAAGAAGTGGAACCAACGTCATTTGAGGAGGCATCAAAGGATCCAAGATGGAGAAAAGCAATGGAGGAGGAACTAAAAGCTCTATCAAAGAATGGGACATGGGAAATCACTTCACTACCAAAAGGGAAGAAAGCCGTAGGATGTAAATGGGTATACAAAATCAAGCACAAAAGCGATGGATCAATTGAGCGATTCAAAGCAAGACTAGTAGCCAAAGGGTATACTCAAGCATATGGGATTGATTATAAGGAGACCTATGCTCCAGTTGCAAAAATGAATACTATTAGAGTCCTTTTATCCCTTGCGGTGAATCACGGTTGGAGCCTATTTCAAATGGATGTAGCAAATGCTTTTCTCCAAGGAGATCTAGAAGAAGAAGTCTACATGCAAATACCAATGGGTCTTCGATCTCAAGGAGGAAATGCATGCAAACTTCATAAGGCAATTTATGGTCTCAAACAGTCTCCAAGAGCTTGGTATGCAAAGTTAAGTCATACTTTCCTTAGTCATGGATTTCATAAATGCAATAGTGATTCATCTCTCTTTATTAGAAAAACTAATGATTATATCACAATAGCACTAGTTTATGTAGATGACATCATCATCACAGGTAGTGATTTGCATCAAATAAACCTAGTTAGAAATTTTTTAAAGTCCAGATTTGAAATTAAAGATCTAGGAAAACTAAAGTATTTTCTAGGAATTGAGTTAGCCTATTGTCCCAATGGGCTAATTCTCTCCCAAAGAAAATATGCTCTTGACCTTTTACAGGAAACAGGAAAGCTTGGAGCAAGACCAGTTTGCAGTCCAGTTTCCTCTTCCGGTCCTTTAGCCGATGATAATGATCCTCTAGAAGACATTGAAAGATATCAAAGGTTGGTTGGGAGACTTATCTACCTCACCATCACAAGGCCAGACATAGCATATGCCGTTAGCTATGTAAGTCAATTCATGCACTCTCCAACAAAAGGCCATTGGAGAGCAGCTGAAAGGATCCTTCATTATATCAAAGGATCCCCGGGGCTAGGCATTTGGATGAAGAACAATGGAAGTTCAAACATTGAAGGGTATTGTGATGCTGATTGGGCGGGTGACTCCACCGATAGAAAGTCTACCACTGGGTATTGCATGTTTGTAGGAGGCAACTTGGTAGCTTGGAAGAGCAAAAAACAGCGGGTTGTGTCTAGATCAAGTGCAGAGGCCGAGTATAGGGCCATGGCAGCGAGTGCAAGCGAGATAGTTTGGTTGAAGGCTTTAGTAGAAGAACTAGGATTCACAGTCTCCACTCCAATCAACCTCCATTGTGACAATCAATCAGCAATTCACATTGCCACTAATCCGGTCTTCCATGAACGCACCAAGCACATAGAAGTTGATTGTCATTTTATTCGTCAAAAGGTAGAAGAAAAACTCATTGTGACTCCTCATATCAAAGGAGAAGATCAGCTAGCAGATATCTTCACAAAAGGAGGAACAGCAGCTCACCTACAAGAAATGATGGGCAAGTTGGGTACTATAAATATCTACGCACCCAACTTGAGGGGGAGTGTTGAAAAGAGGAATTAATCAACCTATCATCACATTTCTAAGAAAGGGCCTTCCCAAGAGTTCAACAAGTTCTTCTCAAGGATGGAGAATTAATTAGGGCTGGCCCGCAGAATTCGGGCTGGGCCCGAAGGGCCCAGCCCGGGCCAGCAAAAGGGCCCGTTTTGGCCCAGCAAAGGGGGCCCAATTGGGCCCCAACGGCTAGGCAAACCTAGCCGTTGGAAGCTGTCCAACGGCTAGTAATTCTAGCCGTTGGAGACAGCCTCCAACGGCTAGTAGAGAGGGGTCTTAACCCCTCTCTTGTTCTCTCTTTTTTTGCTCTCTAATTCTCTCCCTCATCTTCTTCTATAAATAGGCTTCTATGTATTCAAGCAATGGAATGAACAAAAGTTCAAATCTATGAATGTTATTTGCTTTCTATTTCAATAAAATTCAGAGTTATATTTCAAGATCTCTTGAGTTCTTTCTTTGATCTTTCAACACTTAGTATCCCGATCTGAAACGATTGTTCTAGGCATCCCATGTAATCTCACAATTTCCTTAAAGAATAATTCCGTAATATGAGAAGCATTGTCAGATTTATGACAAGGAATAAAATGAGCCATCTTAGAAAATCGATCTACAACTACAAAGATCGAATCTCGTCCATATTTATTCTTAGGTAAACCCAATATAAAATCCATTGAAATGTCAATCCAAGGTGAACTAGGAATAGGTAGGGGTGTGTAAAGACCATTAGGTTGAATCTTAGATTTAGCTTGCCTACAGGTAATACATCTACCACAAAATCTCTCAATGTCTCGTTTCATGTGTGGCCAATAAAAGTGCTCTTGTAAAATTGCCAAGGTTTTAGCAACTCCAAAATGTCCCATTAACCCTCCGCTATGAGATTCTCGAACTAACAACTCTCTCAATGAACAATTTGGCATGCACAACTTATTTTCCCTAAACAAAAAGTTCTCATGCCTATAGAATTTGCCCTCAGCAGACTTTTCACATGCACTATAAATTTCTCCAAAATCATGGTCATCATGATAAAGTTCTTTAATATACTCAAAACCAAGAAATTTAGCATCAAGAGTAGAGATTAAGGCATACCTGCGTGAAAGTGCATCCGCAACTACATTCTCCTTACCTTGTTTATATCGAATGACATAAGGGAAAGTTTCGATGAATTCCATCCATCGAGCATGTCTCTTATTCAGCTTATGTTGACTTTTCAAATGTTTCAAGGATTCATGATCCGTACGAATCACAAATTCTTTCGGCCACAAATAGTGTTGCCATGTCTCCAAAGCTCGAACCAAGGCGTACAATTCTTTGTCATAGGTAGGATAGTTAAGTGCAGCCCCGCTTAACTTCTCGCTAAAGTATGCAAGTGGTCTTTCATCCTGCATAAGAACAGCGCCTATACCTACACCAGAAGCATCACATTCAATTTCAAATGTTTTAGAAAAGTTCGGTAAAGCAAGTAAAGGTGCATGAGTAAGCTTATGTTTAATAAGTTGAAACGCCTTCTCTTGCTCTTCACTCCATTGAAATGCAACGTTTTTCTTGATGACTTGTGTAAGCGGTGCAGCGATAGTGCTAAAATCTTTCACGAACCTCCTGTAAAAACTAGCAAGACCATGAAAACTTCTAATATTACCTATATTGGAGGGGGTTGGCCATTCTTGGATGGCTTTGATCTTCTCTTCATCCACCTCGATGCCTTTTGCACTCACAACAAAACCCAGAAAAACAAGCTTGTCGGTGCAGAAGGTACACTTTTTGAGGTTAGCATATAAATTTTCTTTTCTAAGTACATCCAAAACCGAATGCAAATGTGAGACATGATCATGCAAACTTTTGCTATATATCAAAATATCATCAAAATAAACAACAACGAATTTACCAATAAAAGCACGCAAAACATGATTCATTAAGTGCATGAATGTACTAGGAGCATTGATTAATCCAAAAGGCATAACTAACCACTCATATAACCCATATTTAGTTTTAAAAGCTGTTTTCCATTCATCTCCTTCTTTCATTCGTATTTGATGATATCCACTCTTAAGATCAATTTTAGAAAACACATAAGCACCATGCAACTCATCTAACATGTCATCTAAACGAGGAATAGGGTGTCGATATCTTACCGTTATGTTGTTAATGGCTCGGCAGTCAACACACATCCTCCATGTTCCATCTTTCTTAGGTACCAAAATCACTGGAACTGCACATGGACTCATACTTTCTCTCACATGCCCCTTTTCCATCAACTCTTCGACTTGTCTTTGAAGCTCCTTCGCCTCTTCTGGATTGCTTCTATATGCTGGGCGATTTGGAATTGATGCACCGGGTATGAAATCAATTTGATGTTCAATCCCTCGGATAGGTGGCAAACCTTGGGGTAGCTCTTCAGGAAACACATCTTCGAATTCCTGCAAAAGAGACACAATAACACTCGGCAAAGAAGGGTTAAGTTGGTCAGTGTTTAAAAGCAATTCCTTGTACATAAGTACAATCATTGGCCGTCTTGAGAGTATCGCTCGCTTAACCTCACTTGTTTTGGCATAGAAATTCTTTTGTTTTCTCTCGGATTTTACCTCTTCGGCCGAACTTTCCTCTCTTTTCTCTTTCTCATCAAATTCGGCCTTTCTCTCTTCTTTTCTCTCTTTTTTTTCTTCTCTCAACCCATTTTGATCTTTTTGTTTCTGTTGCTCACTCAATTTTTGCAACCTCACTCGGTCTTCATAGACTTGCTTTGGTGTCATTGGAATTAAAGTGATTTTTCGTTGGTTGAACATGAATGAATATTTGTTGGTGAAGCCGTCATGTTGCACATGTCGATCAAATTGCCAAGGCCTTCCTAACAAAATATGCCCAGCCTGCATTGGCACCACATCACATAACACCTCATCTTCATATTTCCCAATCCGGAATGGTACAACAACTTGTTTTGTAACCCTCACTTCTCCACTATCATTCAACCATTGTAGCTTGTATGGTTGAGAATGTTTAGTGGTTGACAAATTGAGCTTTTTCACTAAAGTCTTACTCGCAACATTGGTAAAACTACCACCGTCAATGATCAAAATGCATACCTTGTCTTTCACATGGCAACGAGTGTGAAAGATATTCTCTCGTTGTACTTCTTCTTCATCTCCTCTGGCTTGTAAGCTTAAGGCTCGACATGTTACTAGCGTTAACATCTCACCATGTTCAGCCCCATACTCCTCAGCTCTGATGGGGACGTCTTCCAATGGAGGCAAACAATCAATGTCACCTTCATCTTCAGACTCAATTGCACAATTTTCCCGAATCACCATAACTCGCTTGTTTGGACATTGGCTAGCTATATGTCCTCTTCCCTGACACCTGAAACATTTAATCTCACTAGATCGAGTTAAAGTAGGGCTTGACTTACTTTGAGAAGTCGTGGTGGAGATAGCTGGTTTATGTTCAGGCTTAACTTTGGAGATGGCTGAATTTTCTTCTTTCTTCGGGTAGCTCATTCTCCAAGATGTTGCATTCGAAATCTGTGGTGTTGGTTTTGGTCGTGTGTTACCTCTTTTGAGCTGCCTTTCAACCTTGATTGCCATATGTACCAAATCCTCCAACTCCACATAATGGTGAAGCTCGATTGTGTTGGCAATCTCTCGATTTAAACCATTCAAAAATCTAGCCATCGTCGCCTCTCTATCTTCTTCCACATTAGCTCGAATCATAGTCATCTCCATCTCTTTGTAATACTCATCTACGCTTCGATTACCTTGGTGGAGACTTTGCAACTTGAGATATAAATCCCTATAGTAATGACTCGGCACAAATCGTCGTCTCATCACCCTCTTCATCTCACCCCAAGTTTCAATGGGTCTATCCCCATTCCGTCGTCTATTGATGCACAACTGATCCCACCATACAATTGCATAATCAGTAAACTCAATAACAGCAAGTTTAACCTTCTTTAATTCAGAATAGCTGTGACAATCAAAAACTAACTCAATCTTCTTTTCCCACTCAAGATATGTTTCGGGATCGCTTTTACCTTGAAACGATGGAATTTTCATCTTGATACTACCTAAATTGTTGTCGACCCGATTATTAACTTCTCTATTTCGACCAAGTCTCCTATGACTACCCACTGACAACCTATCAAACTCCTCTTCTAACCCATCTCCTTCAAACTCATCCACAACTTCAGTTTCTCTTTGATGAAACCTATTCCTCCTGGAGGGGGTTGGCACTATTGATGGTTGTCCCCTTTGCGACCCTTCTTCCACTTTATCCAACCTTTCATGTATAAGATCTAACTCCCTCTTCATCATCCGTCTCATCTCCCCCATAAATGCTTGTAGTTGTAGATTCGACCCAACCTGTGGTTGAATCTCCTCACTTATGGTATCTTTTTGATTTTGAGTCATGATTGGAATCTGCAAGACAATGTTAGAATAAAATAGGAAAGAAACTCACCACACTCCCTCACGTATTTCACTCAAAAATAATGATTCACTCAAATCCACTCGTGTTTCACTCTATGTATTTGGCTTTTATTCTTAATGAATTCTCTCTTGCCTTTTACCACTCTACTTCACTTAGTCAAGTTCTTTATTGAACTCGAGAACTCAACTCAGAAATAATTGTCCTGTGAAATTCAATGACTTATATAGAAGAAAGGATAACAAGAAAAGTAAGAAGGAAAGAGAAAAATAAGAAATAAGAAAATTAGTAAATTTAAAAAGAAATTGCTAAATTAGAAAGGAAACAGTCAAGGAATGAGATAAATAAGGAAGGTGAACAAATAAAGAAATAGTCCATAAAAGGAAAACAAATATGGAAAGTTTGAATTTGGGTAAGTGTACAAATAATGAAATATTTCAAATCCAACCAAAAGGTAATAATACTGCCAAATCACAAAATGGAGAATTATCAATTTTGCAAAATTTGAAAACTGCCTTTTTTTTTTTTTTTTTTTTCAAGGCCTCTTCTCTTTTTTTTTTGTGGGTCCTTTTCTTTTTTTTTTCTCCCCTTTTTTTTTGGCCTTTTTTTTTTCACGGCCCCTTTTTTTTGTTGTGGGTCTTTTTTTTTTTTTTGCCCTTCTCTTCTTTTTTTTTTTGGGAATATGACAGCACAAAATAAAGAATAAGTACACCCAAAATAAAAAATAAACCAACGAATGAAGAGATTTTTTTTTTCAGACACAAAAAGAAGAAGAAAAAAATTTAAATAAGAATAATTCGAAGGAAAAAAAAAACCTGGATTGGCTCTGATACCAACTGATGTGAACCCGTTGGGTATAAAAACCCTAGAACCCACGAACAAGTTAATTTAGCCCAAAAATCGTTCCAACGAATTATTTGAACCGGTGGAATTAAAGACCTCAACCCTTGCCCTAAAGGAGGAAGAACCTAAGGTATATGACCTTAGACCCGTTTCTCACTAGATCAAGAACTTTGGTATAAAGATGGAATGAATGACGCCACAATCTAGATGGTTCGAAACCTAGATTGATAAGTCAAAGAACTAAACAAGACTCATATCTTGAATAAGTTCAAAGTTCTCAAAAGAACAAAAGTTGTATGAAGAATCCTCACAATTTTATTAATTCTCTCAAAAGTGTTGTCTTTTACACAATGTATAATGACCTATTTATAGCCTAAAAGTAAAACATAATTGGCAACTAAAAATTTAGTAACTCCCTAAACAATAAAAAATTAGGAAACTAAATACAAGTTACAAAAAAATTAGGAAACTAAATAATTCAAACTACTTTGACCAAGTCTTGCTGCTATTTTTCTTCATTTTCGTCCTCCCTTGATCTTAGGTAGTTTTGGGTCTTTTATTCTTCCAACCGGGCTTGTATAAGCATAACTAAGGCCCCTTTTGGTTCTTTATTTATTTGGGCTTCAATTTCTTGTTGTAAAGCCCTCTGAATTAAGTTATTCAGTGCTTTTTTGAATCTTTTAACTCGGGCACCCGTGAGAATCGTGTCAACACCAAGGGAAGGGGGTTAAAAGAAAAGTATATGTGTTCATTTATATGATATTGTGGTGATTCCTTGATGAATTTTATCCTAATTAAGCCAAACCATAGATAAAATGTATTTTATTACCGATTGACACCCCATGATATATGATTATGATAAGAATACATATTATTTTGAATTACAGGATATGTTGCAAATGAATATAAATTTGAATATGATGATTTGACTGACCGCTCTCATAAATTTATTTATTATCATTATATGGTTATTACACCTCACTCATTGAGTATGTTGATTATACTCACCTCCTCATATTTAAAAATTTCAGCGTATATTGAAATTGACTTACTTTGAGGTATTGCTCCATGAGTGTTACTGAGAGATGCCACCGAGTAAGTATTCATACCCATCCTTAACCGTGCATATAAATATTATATGTACATTGGAGGCAAATGTTTTAAAGAAATTTTTGAAAAATATTTTTCTTCAAATCTTCTACTGTATAATTTGACTTAAAATGACAAGCAGAGTCATGATATTAGTCATAATATTAGTCTTGCATCTCCTCTGTGTGCAAGTTGGACATACCCGTGCCTCGAGGAGTTGCGGCGGTCTGTTCGCGTGCTCGATTTGCGGGTCGGGGCATGACACAAATACAGTATAAGCTGAAAATTTTAAATGTGAGGAGGTGAATATAATCCACATACTCAGTGAGTGTGGTGCGATGATTATATAAAAACAATAAACGAATTTGTGAGAGTGGCAAGTCAAATTATCATTTTCAAATTTATATTTATTTGTAACATATCATGTAATACAAAATAATATGCATCCTTCTCATAATCATATATCATGCAGTGTCAATCGGTAATAAAACACATTCTACCCATAAGTTGGCCTAATTAGGATAAAATCCACCAAGGGGTCACCACAATATCATAAAAATGGACACGTATACATTTCTTTTAACTCGATTCCCTTGGTGTTGACATGGTCTTCACGGGTGCTCGTCTATTGGATCCGTTAGCCAGAGTTAGGGGGCTCAAACCCCTGCTCTTGTGTGACCTCACCGTATCACCCTATTGAGTAAACGCTCAATACCATGGTAGGGAGTACGCTATAACCACTATACACTATCTCATAATCATACACATATGCCACATGTCATCATTCATAAATCTTTACTCGTAAAAGAAAAACATGACACTAATAATCATCATAATATCAAGATACAAATTTTGAAAGAATATCATCATTTCAAGACATGTCACAAACACTAAAACATTTTAAAATCACATTTCAAAATTTATTTATAAAAATCATAATCAAACTATCTTTCATTTAAAGTCAGAAATAATTCGTTCCACTCACCTCAATTAGGGAGGGTACGCCACTCCCCTTAACTATGATCGTTTCTCGAACGAGTCACCCATCGTACGAAAGCATAATCCTACACCTAAATTAAACAATATTTATCATTTATCAATTCAATTACTTTGACAATATCATATTATCGGATTACAAAATGCATATAGAAATGTTCTCTTTCATAAGGTTAAAATTCAAATTCCATACTGTGATAAAAATTCTTATAAAACCTATCACGCGCAGATTTAGTAAAATCATGATATCTTCTAAAATCTTGATCGGATTCAAATTATTCAAATTGTCTCTTAAATTTAAGACATATATCTCTAACGTTTGTGTTCAGACCAACTTCAAATTCTGAACACACAAATTTAACAAATTTTATAACTTTTTCAGTCTAAGTTTCTAAAATCAACTCTATACAATTTTGGGAGAATTTCATATTTCCCCATACTTCTCCAATTTAAGTGATTTATATCTCAAATTGAAGATAAGATATAGATCTAAAACTTTCTAGTTTATACCATTCTCAGAGTTTAAATGTATAATTTTATAAATTTCTAGATTTATCTCAGTTTCAGTTTTAAAACTACTTCTGCACAATTTTCATAAAGGCACTATAACTTTCTACATACAACTCCAATTCAATTGATCTTTATCTCAAATTAAAGATAAGACCTAAAACTTTCATGTTTAAAGTTTCTTCAAATTCTGTATAGAAGATACCTCAAAAAGTTGCACAATATACTGATCATACATAGAATATGAAACAAAGTTGCTAAAACATGATAAATTTCCAAAAATCATCAAAAATTGATTCACTCATGAAATGTTTCATATAATATACCATTTTAAAGGTTAGGAAGTTTAGTTTATAGAGAAATAAATGGCTTATATTTTTTAATTCTACAAAATGAGATATCATAAGAATACTATACAAGACTCAATCTAGAAATCAATATCTATGTTAGTATGGATACTATGGTAACTATTCATCAAGTAATAAAATATTTATACAAGTTAAGACATGTTACCATTTTTGTAAGATCTCTTGTTAACAATAAACACCAATACTCATTTTGAATCCTTGAATTTTTTTATCACCTTAGCAAAAATCAAATCACCATCAATATGAATTTTTATATAACATTTCTATACTTTCAATTCAAATTCAAGAATTCCCAAAAATATTCTTGCCTCTTTGACTCCATGGTTGAACTCAAAATGGATATGGAGTCGACATATTTTTTGCAATGGGGTTTGAATGAAGAAAATGAGCCAATTCTTTTTCTAAGCAAGTTCTTTTATAAATTTAGCGAAATATCTTTGACCATTGGATTATTCCATGCATTATCTCAACCTTCCACTTGTCCTAGCAGTTAAACTATGCAATTATTGATTCAAGCAAACTCTAGCATTCCATTAGGTGTCTTGTTGTATGTCCATGTCAAGGGGAGAGGTGTCACAAGATAGCACAAGCTATTCTTATTAAATTTCATACATAAATTTCCATCCAATGAGTTTTCTTGAATGTGGAACAATCTTATGTAGCCACTAACCAACCTTACTACCCTCTTGACCAATCATTTGGCTCCAATTGTCCACCTTTGAGTGGTTTGCAACTTAGTCCCTCAATTTTTTTTAATTGCATTTAGACCCCTAACTTTTAATAATTTACATTTTGGTCCCTATGAAATTTTGTTCGAAATTCCTTAAAAATATGAAATTTCATTTAAAAATTTTTATTTAAATGTGTAGGCCTTTTCTTACCCATTTTTTACTTCTTTAGGCTTTACCGGTGCTTACCGAGAAGGTTTTGGTTTACCGATAAAATTTTCAATTTTAACGATTTTGAGTTTAAAACTTAATAAATAAATAGATAATTAAAATTTTATTTTAGATGTTCCAAAAGGATGTTAATATATACAGAACCCTGAGAAGTGGTATATGATACACAGTTATCGAAATTCGGTATCACACATAGGAAAGTTAATGAGTCAGCACTTGAGCAGATGAGGTAATGACACATAGGCTCTAAGTTTTGGCATGCTATCCATCTTTTTAAATTTTAGCATGCTAATCCCACCAACCTTACTATCTATCTTTTAAAATTTTAGCATGCTAATCACATCAATTGTATTTATCACTCCTTCAAAAGATTTCATATTCTACAAACACATACACATGCTCATATGTATTTCTTACAGTCTAGGCAACTCACTAACTTAATACACATTTCATCCCATCACCTTAGCACACATATACAAATAATATATGCACACATACATTCATTACACTTCTAAACCAGAATTTTGTGTCCCTTCCTAAGCATCCTTTCTGATGAGATCATCAAGATTGCAAGGAATTCACGAGATCCAACTCAAGTCCCAATTGGGCCGGTGACAAGGGCCCGAGTTAAAAGATTCAAAGAAGCACTGAATAACTTAATTCAGAGGGCTTTACAACAAGAAATTGAAGCCCAAATAAATAAAGAACCAAAAGGGGCCTTAGTTATGCTTATACAAGCCCAGTTGGAAGAATAAAAGGCCCAAAACTACCTAAGATCAAGGGAGGACGAAAATGAAGAAAAATAGCAGCAAGACTTGGTCAAAGTAGTTTGAATTATTTAGTTTCCTAATTTTTTTGTAACTTGTATTTAGTTTCCTAATTTTTTATTGTTTAGGGAGTTACTAAATTTTTAGTTGCCAATTATGTTTTACTTTTAGGCTATAAATAGGCCATTATACATTGTGTAAAAGACAACACTTTTGAGAGAATTAATAAAATTGTGAGGATTCTTCACACAAGTCTTGTTCTTTTGAGAACTTTGAACTTATTCAAGATATGAGTTTTGTTTAGTTCTTTGACTTATCAATCTAGGTTTCGAACCATCTAGATTGTGGCGTCATTCATTCCATCTTTATACCAAAGTTCTTGATCTAGTGAAAAACGGGTCTAAGGTCATATACCTTAGGTTCTTCCTCCTTTAGGGCAAGGGTTGAGGTCTTTAATTCCACCGGTTCAAATAATTCGTTGGAACGATTTTTGGGCTAAATTAACTTGTTCGTGGGTTCTAGGGTTTTTATACCCAACGGGTTCACATCAGTTGGTATCAGAGCCAATCCAGGTTTTTTTTTTCCTTCGAATTATTCTTATTTAAATTTTTTCTTCTTCTTTTTGTGTCTGAAAAAAAAATCTCTTCATTCGTTGGTTTATTTCTTATTTTGGGTGTACTTATTCTTTATTTTGTGCTGTCATATTCCCAAAAAAAAAAGAAGAGAAGGGCAAAAAAAAAAAAAAGACCCACAACAAAAAAAAGGGGCCGTGAAAAAAAAAAAGGCCAAAAAAAAAGGGGAGAAAAAAAAAAGAAAAGGACCCACAAAAAAAAAAGAGAAGAGGCCTTGAAAAAAAAAAAAAAAAAGGCAGTTTTCAAATTTTGCAAAATTGATAATTCTCCATTTTGTGATTTGGCAGTATTATTACCTTTTGGTTGGATTTGAAATATTTCATTATTTGTACACTTACCCAAATTCAAACTTTCCATATTTGTTTTCCTTTTATGGACTATTTCTTTATTTGTTCACCTTCCTTATTTATCTCATTCCTTGACTGTTTCCTTTCTAATTTAGCAATTTCTTTTTAAATTTACTAATTTTCTTATTTCTTATTTTTCTCTTTCCTTCTTACTTTTCTTGTTATCCTTTCTTCTATATAAGTCATTGAATTTCACAGGACAATTATTTCTGAGTTGAGTTCTCGAGTTCAATAAAGAACTTGACTAAGTGAAGTAGAGTGGTAAAAGGCAAGAGAGAATTCATTAAGAATAAAAGCCAAATATATAGAGTGAAACACGAGTGGATTTGAGTGAATCATTATTTTTGAGTGAAATACGTGAGGGAGTGTGGTGAGTTTCTTTCCTATTTTATTCTAACATTGTCTTGCAGATTCCAATCATGACTCAAAATCAAAAAGATACCATAAGTGAGGAGATTCAACCACAGGTTGGGTCGAATCTACAACTACAAGCATTTATGGGGGAGATGAGACGGATGATGAAGAGGGAGTTAGATCTTATACATGAAAGGTTGGATAAAGTGGAAGAAGGGTCGCAAAGGGGACAACCATCAATAGTGCCAACCCCCTCCAGGAGGAATAGGTTTCATCAAAGAGAAACTGAAGTTGTGGATGAGTTTGAAGGAGATGGGTTAGAAGAGGAGTTTGATAGGTTGTCAGTGGGTAGTCATAGGAGACTTGGTCGAAATAGAGAAGTTAATAATCGGGTCGACAACAATTTAGGTAGTATCAAGATGAAAATTCCATCGTTTCAAGGTAAAAGCGATCCCGAAACATATCTTGAGTGGGAAAAGAAGATTGAGTTAGTTTTTGATTGTCACAGCTATTCTGAATTAAAGAAGGTTAAACTTGCTGTTATTGAGTTTACTGATTATGCAATTGTATGGTGGGATCAGTTGTGCATCAATAGACGACGGAATGGGGATAGACCCATTGAAACTTGGGGTGAGATGAAGAGGGTGATGAGACGACGATTTGTGCCGAGTCATTACTATAGGGATTTATATCTCAAGTTGCAAAGTCTCCACCAAGGTAATCGAAGCGTAGATGAGTATTACAAAGAGATGGAGATGACTATGATTCGAGCTAATGTGGAAGAAGATAGAGAGGCGACGATGGCTAGATTTTTGAATGGTTTAAATCGAGAGATTGCCAACACAATCGAGCTTCACCATTATGTGGAGTTGGAGGATTTGGTACATATGGCAATCAAGGTTGAAAGGCAGCTCAAAAGAGGTAACACACGACCAAAACCAACACCACAGATTTCGAATGCAACATCTTGGAGAATGAGCTACCCGAAGAAAGAAGAAAATTCAGCCATCTCCAAAGTTAAGCCTGAACATAAACCAGCTATCTCCACCACGACTTCTCAAAGTAAGTCAAGCCCTACTTTAACTCGATCTAGTGAGATTAAATGTTTCAGGTGTCAGGGAAGAGGACATATAGCTAGCCAATGTCCAAACAAGCGAGTTATGGTGATTCGGGAAAATGGTGCAATTGAGTCTGAAGATGAAGGTGACATTGATTGTTTGCCTCCATTGGAAGACGTCCCCATCAGAGCTGAGGAGTATGGGGCTGAACATGGTGAGATGTTAACGCTAGTAACATGTCGAGCCTTAAGCTTACAAGCCAGAGGAGATGAAGAAGAAGTACAACGGGAGAATATCTTTCACACTCGTTGCCATGTGAAAGACAAGGTATGCATTTTGATCATTGACGGTGGTAGTTTTACCAATGTTGCGAGTAAAACTTTAGTGAAAAAGCTCAATTTGTCAACCACTAAACATTCTCAACCATACAAGCTACAATGGTTGAATGATAGTGGAGAAGTGAGGGTTACAAAACAAGTTGTTGTACCATTCCGGATTGGAAAATATGAAGATGAGGTGTTATGTGATGTGGTGCCAATGCAGGCTGGGCATATTTTGTTAGGAAGGCCTTGGCAATTTGATCGACATGTGCAACATGACGGCTTCACCAACAAATATTCATTCATGTTCAACCAACGAAAAATCACTTTAATTCCAATGACACCAAAGCAAGTCTATGAAGACCGAGTGAGGTTGCAAAAATTGAGTGAGCAACAGAAACAAAAAGATCAAAATGGGTTGAGAGAAGAAAAAAAAGAGAGAAAAGAAGAGAGAAAGGCCGAATTTGATGAGAAAGAGAAAAGAGAGGAAAGTTCGGCCGAAGAGGTAAAATCCGAGAGAAAACAAAAGAATTTCTATGCCAAAACAAGTGAGGTTAAGCGAGCGATACTCTCAAGACGGCCAATGATTGTACTTATGTACAAGGAATTGCTTTTAAACACTGACCAACTTAACCCTTCTTTGCCGAGTGTTATTGTGTCTCTTTTGCAGGAATTCGAAGATGTGTTTCCTGAAGAGCTACCCCAAGGTTTGCCACCTATCCGAGGGATTGAACATCAAATTGATTTCATACCCGGTGCATCAATTCCAAATCGCCCAGCATATAGAAGCAATCCAGAAGAGGCGAAGGAGCTTCAAAGACAAGTCGAAGAGTTGATGGAAAAGGGGCATGTGAGAGAAAGTATGAGTCCATGTGCAGTTCCAGTGATTTTGGTACCTAAGAAAGATGGAACATGGAGGATGTGTGTTGACTGCCGAGCCATTAACAACATAACGGTAAGATATCGACACCCTATTCCTCGTTTAGATGACATGTTAGATGAGTTGCATGGTGCTTATGTGTTTTCTAAAATTGATCTTAAGAGTGGATATCATCAAATACGAATGAAAGAAGGAGATGAATGGAAAACAGCTTTTAAAACTAAATATGGGTTATATGAGTGGTTAGTTATGCCTTTTGGATTAATCAATGCTCCTAGTACATTCATGCACTTAATGAATCATGTTTTGCGTGCTTTTATTGGTAAATTCGTTGTTGTTTATTTTGATGATATTTTGATATATAGCAAAAGTTTGCATGATCATGTCTCACATTTGCATTCGGTTTTGGATGTACTTAGAAAAGAAAATTTATATGCTAACCTCAAAAAGTGTACCTTCTGCACCGACAAGCTTGTTTTTCTGGGTTTTGTTGTGAGTGCAAAAGGCATCGAGGTGGATGAAGAGAAGATCAAAGCTATCCAAGAATGGCCAACCCCCTCCAATATAGGTAATATTAGAAGTTTTCATGGTCTTGCTAGTTTTTACAGGAGGTTCGTGAAAGATTTTAGCACTATCGCTGCACCGCTTACACAAGTCATCAAGAAAAACGTTGCATTTCAATGGAGTGAAGAGCAAGAGAAGGCGTTTCAACTTATTAAACATAAGCTTACTCATGCACCTTTACTTGCTTTACCGAACTTTTCTAAAACATTTGAAATTGAATGTGATGCTTCTGGTGTAGGTATAGGCGCTGTTCTTATGCAGGATGAAAAACCACTTGCATACTTTAGCGAGAAGTTAAGCGGGGCTGCACTTAACTATCCTACCTATGACAAAGAATTGTACGCCTTGGTTCGAGCTTTGGAGACATGGCAACACTATTTGTGGCCGAAAGAATTTGTGATTCGTACGGATCATGAATCCTTGAAACATTTGAAAAGTCAACATAAGCTGAATAAGAGACATGCTCGATGGATGGAATTCATCGAAACTTTCCCTTATGTCATTCGATATAAACAAGGTAAGGAGAATGTAGTTGCGGATGCACTTTCACGCAGGTATGCCTTAATCTCTACTCTTGATGCTAAATTTCTTGGTTTTGAGTATATTAAAGAACTTTATCATGATGACCATGATTTTGGAGAAATTTATAGTGCATGTGAAAAGTCTGCTGAGGGCAAATTCTATAGGCATGAGAACTTTTTGTTTAGGGAAAATAAGTTGTGCATGCCAAATTGTTCATTGAGAGAGTTGTTAGTTCGAGAATCTCATAGCGGAGGGTTAATGGGACATTTTGGAGTTGCTAAAACCTTGGCAATTTTACAAGAGCACTTTTATTGGCCACACATGAAACGAGACATTGAGAGATTTTGTGGTAGATGTATTACCTGTAGGCAAGCTAAATCTAAGATTCAACCTAATGGTCTTTACACACCCCTACCTATTCCTAGTTCACCTTGGATTGACATTTCAATGGATTTTATATTGGGTTTACCTAAGAATAAATATGGACGAGATTCGATCTTTGTAGTTGTAGATCGATTTTCTAAGATGGCTCATTTTATTCCTTGTCATAAATCTGACAATGCTTCTCATATTACGGAATTATTCTTTAAGGAAATTGTGAGATTACATGGGATGCCTAGAACAATCGTTTCAGATCGGGATACTAAGTTCCTGAGTTACTTTTGGAAGACATTATGGGGAAAGTTAGGAACAAAACTTTTATTTTCAACAACTTGTCATCCTCAAACTGATGGTCAAACAGAAGTAGTCAACAGAACTTTATCCACTTTGTTGAGGGCTGTCATTGGTAAAAATATTAAAACTTGGGAAGAATGTTTGCCACATGTTGAGTTTGCATATAATCGTGCTTTTCACTCTACTACTAAATTCTCACCGTTTGAAATTGTTTATGGTTTTAATCCTTTAACTCCTTTGAATTTCTTACCTTTACCTATTTCTAAGCAAGTGAATTTAGATGGTAAGAAAAAAGCAGAATTTGTGAAGCAACTTCACGAGAAAGTACGATTCAATATCGAGAGAAGGACCGAACAATACATCAAGCAAGCTAACAAGGGACGTCACAAGTTGATTTTTGAACCCGGTGATTGGGTTTGGTTACACATGCGGAAGGAAAGATTTCCGGCACAGAAACGTTCCAAGTTGTTGCCCCGAGGAGATGGTCCTTTTCAAGTGCTAGAACGGATCAACGACAATGCTTACAGACTTGATTTACCAGGTGAGTATCATGTTAGTGCTACTTTCAATATTACTGACTTGAGTCCTTTTGATGTAGGTGACGATTTGAGGACAAATCCTTCTCAAGAGGAGGGGAATGATGAGATCATCAAGATTGCAAGGAATTCACGAGATCCAACTCAAGTCCCAATTGGGCCGGTGACAAGGGCCCGAGTTAAAAGATTCAAAGAAGCACTGAATAACTTAATTCAGAGGGCTTTACAACAAGAAATTGAAGCCCAAATAAATAAAGAACCAAAAGGGGCCTTAGTTATGCTTATACAAGCCCAGTTGGAAGAATAAAAGGCCCAAAACTATCTAAGATCAAGGGAGGACGAAATGAAGAAAAATAGCAGCAAGACTTGGTCAAAATAGTTTGAATTATTTAGTTTCCTAATTTTTTTGTAACTTGTATTTAGTTTCCTAATTTTTTATTGTTTAGGGAGTTACTAAATTTTTAGTTGCCAATTATATTTTACTTTTAGGCTATAAATAGGCCATTATACATTGTGTAAAAGACAACACTTTTGAGAGAATTAATAAAATTGTGAGGATTCTTCACACAAGTCTTGTTCTTTTGAGAACTTTGAACTTATTCAAGATATGAGTCTTGTTTAGTTCTTTGACTTATCAATCTAGGTTTCGAACCATCTAGATTGTGGCGTCATTCATTCCATCTTTATACCAAAGTTCTTGATCTAGTGAGAAACGGGTCTAAGGTCATATACCTTAGGTTCTTCCTCCTTTAGGGCAAGGGTTGAGGTCTTTAATTCCACCGGTTCAAATAATTCGTTGGAACGATTTTTGGACTAAATTAACTTGTTCGTGGGTTCTAGGGTTTTTATACCCAACGGGTTCACATCACTTTCGGCCTCCAAATGCACAAACACACATTTTCCACCTTACAAAAAATTCTGCACACAAAAATTACAACAATGTAGGACAATTTTCAACTCACTAATGCACCCTTCTCTCCTCCACATTCTTGGCCAAACATAACCAAATTTATGTACACATTTCTCACTTCAATTATACCAACAACCGCACATATATTTTCATCACTTTTGCATTAAAATTCTACACAAATAATTTGCAAAGATGCAGGAAAATTTTCAGCACACCAAAGCATAGTGTTTTCATCCCAATTCTTGGCCACACAAAGTTCAAATTTTTTGTACACATTCCTCATGGTTCACTTGGGTTCCTCCTAGGCTCTAAGTTATAAAATCATGCCAAAACATCATATTAAAACATTCTCACAAGATTCTTAAATTTTCAACAAGTGCAGAATTTTTCTTATCTCAAATTTGGATATTTCAAGCCCAACCAAGATTTCTCTTCATAATATCTCTCTCTTCTCCTTGCTCTTAGCTCTCGGCCTCCCCTTGTTCACCAAGCTAGTTGTCTCCTTTTGACTCCAAATTTAGTTATGTTGTGTTAGGGTTTGAATGGGATGAATCAACACAAAAATTACAAAGTAATGTTTGAAGAAATCAAACATTTCTTCATGGATGTAACTCATGGTTCCCTTTGATTCTTCACTATGCAAGACTCCCCCTTTTGCTTCAATTTTTGAATATGTTATAGTTGGGATTGTGAGAAATTGATCTATGTAAATATATTGGAGTGGTGTTATAGGAAAATTTGGAGTATCCTTACCTTGAAGCTCATGGCTATGAAAAAAAAAATGAAGAGCTTGCTTCTTTGGCTTTGAATCATCTCATGGTTTGGAAGAAGAAGAATTGCCTAATTGTTTAGCTTTATTGAATTGCTCCATTTAATCCTAGCCATCAAACTTTCCCAAGATTAATTATAGGCCCTAGGATTATTTGGTCACAAGTAAAGGCCCATTCTCTCTCCCACATTTTTGGCTCTCTTCTCCCTCTTCAAAACACACTTTCTCACACTACACTCAAGTCATTCATTAATTACATGTCTTCCAACTACCAAGATCCAAAGGTTCACAATTTTGATCCAATTCCAAGTTAATCCTCACCCTTGATTGGTTTCCAAGAAAACTCATTCTTCTACTCAATCAATAGTCCTCATTAATTGTATGTCTCCTATTAATGTCCACCCTTGGATTTACTTCTCAAAGACCCAAAAATCTCCTCTGTCTCTCTCTCTCTCTTATGTTTTCTCTCACCTTCCCTCTCTTTTCTTCTACTCAATTGCATTCATCACTCCTTCAAAAGATTTCATATTCTACAAACATTATACATACACATACTCATATGCATTTCTTACAGTCTAGCAACTCACCAACTTAATGCACATTTTATCCCATCACCTTAGCACACATATACAAATTATATATGCACACACACATTCATCACACTTCTAAACCAAAATTTTGTTTTCCCTCCTAAGCATCCTTTCGGCCTCCAAATGCACAAACACACATTTTCCACCTTAACAAAAATTTTGTTCACAAAAATTACAACAATGCAGGATAATTTTCAGCTCATTAATGCACCATTCTCTCCTCCAAATTCTTAGCCAAACACAACCAAATTTATGTACACATTTCTCATATCAATTATACCAATAATTATACATATATTTTCATCACTTTTGCATTAAAATTCTGCACACATAATTTGCAACAATGCAGGAAAATGTTCAGCTCACCAAAATATAGTGTTTTCATCTCAATTCTTGACCACACAAGGTTCAAATTTTTTGCACACATTCCTCATTGTTCACTTGGGTTTCTCCTAGACTCTAAATTATAAAATCATGCCAAAACATCATATTAAAACATTCTCACATGGTTCTTAAATTTTCAGCAAGTGCAAAATTTTTCTTACCTCAAATTTAGATGTTTCAAGCCCAACCACGATTCCTCTTCACAATATCTCTCTCTTCTCCTTATTCTTAGCTCTCAACCTCCCCCTGTTCACCAAGCTAGGTGTCTCCTTTTGGCTCCAAATTTAGATATGTTGTTTTAGGGTTTGAGTGGGATAAATATACATAAAAATTACAAAGTAATGTTTGAAGAAATCAAACCTTTCTTCATGGATGTAGCTCATGGTTCCCTTTGATTCTTCACTATGCAAGACTCCCGTTTCAATTTTTGAATATGTTATAGTTGGGATTGTGAAGAATTGATCTATGTAAATATATTGGGGTGGTATTATAGGAAAATTTGGAGTATCCTTACCTTGAAGCTCATGGCTATGAAAAAAAAATGAAGAGCTTGCTTCTTTGGCTTTGAATCATCTCACTGTTTGGAAGAAGAAGAATTGCCTAATTGTTTAGTTTTATGAAATTACTCCATTTAATCCTAGCCATCAAACTTTCCCAAGATTAATTCTAGGCCCTAGGATTATTTGGTCACAAGTAAAGGCTCATTTTCTCTCCCACGTTTTTGGCTTTCTTCTCCCTCTTCAAAACACACTTTTTCACACTACACTCAAGTCATTCATTAATTACATGTCTCTCAACTACCAAGATCCAAGGGCCTACAATTTTGATCAAATTCCAAATTAAATCCTCACCCTTGTTTGGTTTCTAAGAAAACTCATTCTTCTACTCAATGAATAGTCCACATTAATTGTATGTCTCCTACTAACTTAATCCAAGGGCCCATATTAATTCATTTTACTTTAACCCAATATCCACCCTTGGATTTACTTTTGAAAGACCCAAAAATCTCTTTTCTCTCTCTCTCTCTCTTATATTTTCTCTCACATTCCCTCTCTTTTCTTCTTGTTTGGTCACAGTTTGGGAGGAAAGAAAGAACATTTGTATTCATTTGCTTCAATCTCCACCATTGATCATCTCAATCTTTATTACTCACCATTGAATCATTGTTCACCAACAACAATTTATTGTCTCTCTTTTCTTCAACCCAACAGTTAAAACCTAATTGCAAACCAAATCAAAGGTCCTAATTATCCACTCTCTATACTGATTTTTTCTAAATTCTTATTAATTTCAAATAAATCTCTTGACTTATAAAAATTATATTTTGATCCTAAAAATTTTTATAATTTTAAGTTAGACTCAAAATCTCGTATTAGGCTTAATTTAATTTATCCCGTGTCAAAACGTGATTGTTTGGACTATCGGTGGTCATTTTGAAAATTTTGAATTTCTAAGGATTGGGCCGAAATTTCTTTGGGAGCGGTTTTAGAGAAAAAATTTTTAGTAAATTTTCTACATAGAATATGAGTAATAGCATATATAAAATGAAGAAGAGTACAATAGTGAATACACTGAGATGTCGGTGTTACATTTTCTAACCTCCTAATGATAAGTTTCGACCTCAAAACTAAAAGAAGACTATATAGAGAAAAACTGGATGTACTGTCCCCTCATAGCCTCCTCAGGGTCTCAGGTCTCCTCCTCAACCTGGTCACTCCTGTTCAAAAGGGGAATTAATCAACTTATCATTACATTTCTAAAAGGCCTTCCCAAGAGTCCACCAAGCTCTTCTCCTTTGAAACCAAATAAATTCTTTATGAGTTTCTTGTCTCAAAGATGAAGCCTTAAATTGGTAAAACCTTAAATAAAAGAGCCCTATTTAGGCCCACAAAGGGGGGGGCCAATCAGGCCCCAACGGCTAGACAAATCTAGCCGTTGGAGACTGTCCAACGGCTAGTAATTCTAGCTGTTGGAGACAGCCTCCAACGGCTAGTAGAGAGGGGTCTTAACCCCTCCTTGTTCTCTCATTTGCTCTCCAAATTCTCTCCGTCTTCTTCTTCTATAAATAGGCTTCTATGTATTCAAACAAAGTTATGAATAAAAATTCAAAGTTATGAATGTTATTTGCTTTCATTATCAACAAATTTCAGAATTTCATTTCAAAGTTCTCTTGTATTCTTACTTTGATCTTTCAACATGGTATCAGAGCATTCGATCCCATCCTCTTCTAGGTTGGGTGACCCTCCTCCTTCCATAAACATTTCCTAAATGCAAATTTTATCCTCCATACAATTGAAAAGGGGCAATTACTACCAACGGGCAAATGTGATGAAGAGGGTACTCAATTTGAACAATCTAGAAAGCCACGTTCTTGATGATCCTCTTGAGGAAACAGATCCATCTTTTCGAGAATGGAAGAAAAGGGATGATCACGTCTTCATTCTCCTCCTTAATTCTCTAGATGAAACTCACAATACAATGGTGACATGTGCTCCAAATGCAAAAACTGTGGGATGAAATGTTCTCTTTATATGGCTTGGAATCCAACCTTGGAAGAATCTTTGAGCTGAATAAGCAAATTGCTTCCATAAAAAAGGAAGGCAAATCTCTTCCTCAATACTTTGGTGAGTACACAAATGCTTGGAATGAGCTAATTACTCTACGGCCAGATTCTATAGACCTCAAAGTTCTTCGAAAGAGAAGAGATGAGGATAAGATATTTGGTCTTCTCATGGGCTTAGATGGTTTTTATTCTCATCTACGGCGAGAAATCCTTCGAATGAAGGACTTTCCATCATTTGGGGAAGTTCAAAATATGATACAAAGAGCTGAAGTGAGCATTAGATTGGAAGAAAGCTCCAAACAAAAATTAGAAGCTCAAGCATTCATTGCCTCAACAAATGAATTCGTTACTGCCAAAGTATCTCAAACTCAAAGGAGAAATGAGATTTGTTCTCATTGCAAGAAAAGAGGCCATTCAAAAGATAAATGCTGGCTATTGCATCCTCATTTGAAGCCTAAAACGTTCAAACAAAGAGACCAGCAAGGAGCTCCAACTGCCTTCGGTTCTGGACAGCAGCCTTCTGCCCAATTCGTGAAGGTCCAAGCTCCATCAATTGCTGATTTTGCTGCACTCCAAACTCAACTAAATGAGGTTACAAAGAGGCTTCAACAAATGGCTCCTTCATCTGGTAAAATTCAAGAACCTTTCTCATATTTAAATTCTGAAAAATTTCTTATTGATTCGGGAATTGAATATCATATGGTTAAGGATAAAGCAAAAATAAAGAGATTTGAAAAACTTCCTAACCATATGATCGTTCGTGTTGCAAATGGACAAGACTTGAGAGTAAATCAAGTTGGGGAAGTTGACATTTTTGGAAAACCAACCAAGGCTTTATATGTCCCCAAACTTACCTCAAACCTACTGTCCATTAGCAAAATCACCAAGGATCAAAAGTGTAGAGTTGTCTTTGACCCCAATAATGTCTCTTTTCAGGACCTCAAGTCGAATCAATTGATTGGCAAGGGTTCTAGGAGAGGAGGACTTTATTACTTGGATCAAGAACAAACTGCACTTGTAGCTCACGTCAAGGAGGATCAATCTCTTTGGCATGGACACTTAGGACATCCTAGTGATCGAGCTTTAAAACGTCTATTCCCAACCTTAAATTTTGAGAATAGATATTGTAAAGCTTGTATTTTGGCTAAGAAAACCCGAACAATGTATCCCATTTTAGAAACAATTTATGAAAATCCTTTTGATTTGGTTCATTCAGATATTTGGATTTCTCCTATTATGTCTCACTTGGGTTACAAATACTTCATTACTTTCATTGATCACAAAACGAGGTACACATGGGTGTATCTTCTAAATACCAAAGACCAAGCTCTTGAAGCTCTCAAGAGCTATGTGAAGTATGTGACCAAACTATACAATGCCAATATAAAAGTCCTAAGGTCAGATCATGGTGGGGAATTTACAAATTTCAATTTTGAAAACTACCTTAAGGACAATAGTATTATACATCAAATGTCATGTGTTTACACACCCCAACAAAATGGGGTAGCTGAAAGAAAGAATAGACACATACTTGAAACATCAGGGCAATGATGTTCTATGCAAACATACCTAAAAAATTCTGGTGTGATGCGGTTAAAACCGCGGTTCATGTTATCAATCTTATACCCACTGAAATTTTAAAAGGGCAATCGCCTCTAGAGGCTCTTCTGGGAAGAAAGCCTAAAATCTCTCATCTTAGGACATTTGGTTGCACATGCTATATTCATATTCCAGCACACTTAAGAAACAAATTAGAACATAGAGGAAGAAGATGTGTATTTCTCGGATATGCAGCCTTTGAAAAAGGTTATAGGTGCTATGATCCTACTACTAACTGAACAAATACATCTAAGATGTGATATTTTTGGAGGATGAGTTCTATTTTGCAAGAAATGAAGAAACAAAGGAAATGCCAAAGATTGAAATTCCTTCTAGCTCTTGGGACTTTCTCATAACTCCTCCTCAAGAAGCTGAACAAACGGAAGGATACTCCACCTCAGACGCAAGCCACAACTCTCAAAATGAAATTCAGAACCTTTAGAAGCTGAACAACGAATTGCTTCAGGGGGAGAAAGTGAGATGAATGAAGAAAATACAAATGATGAAGAATCCTTTGAGATTGAAGAGGAACCGGATCAACTTCCACCTCAGCTAAGAAGATCAATAAGGCTTAGGCTTCCACCATCCGAATGAATCAACCATCGGGTGTTCTATAACTCTAGGGTAACCTCTCATCCTATTCATAATTATTATACTACTTCACATGTTTCCTTGGACCACCAAGCCTTCTTGAGTAAACTAGATAAAGAAGTAGAACCAATATCATTTGAGGAGGCATCAAAGGATCCAAGATGGAGAAGAGCTATGGAGGAAGAACTAGAAGCTCTATCAAAAAATGGGACATGGAAAGTCATATCTCAGCCAAAGGGGAAGAAAGCCGTAGGATGTAAATGGGTTTACAAAAATCAAGCACAAAAGCGATGGATCAATTGAGCGATTCAAAGCAAGACTAGTGGCTAAAGGATACACTCAAGCATATGGGATTGATTATAAGGAGACCTTGATGAAATTTAAATATAGCAAGCTAAGAATGAAGAAAGAAACTTCAAGCATTTAATTAAGAAATCAAAGAGAGTTTACATGCAATGTAGGCATATTTTTCATTCCTTCCAAATGAACAACTAAGCCCTATTTATAGAGAACAAGAGGAGAGGGAAAGAAATGAGAAAAGAGAAGGAGGAGAGGGCAATGCCCTCTCCATTTCTAGCCGTTGGGGCTGTCCCCAATGGCTAGTGTTTACTAGCCGTTGGGGACAGCCCCAACGGCTATCTTTTGCTAGCCGTTGGGGAACCTTTTGGTCCCCCATTTGCTGGCCCGGGCTGGGCCCGTGCTGGCAAGGCCCATTTAGGGCCCAAATTGGAACCCTAAAAGGGAATTACAATTATAACAAAAGAAAGGGAAAATTCTACCTAAATTAGAGCTATACATTTAGACTTCATTCCCTTAGGATATAAACCATAATTATCCTTTATTTCAACACTCCCCCTCAAGTTGGGTGTGTATGTATCTATAACACCCAACTTGACCATATTTTTATGTATGTGATTGGCGGTTCCCGACTTGGTAAAGATATCCGCTACTTGATCCTCACTTCGTGTAAAGCTTGGAGTGATGAGTTTTTCTTCAAACTTTTGTCTCACAAAGTGACAATCCACCTCAATATGTTTTGTTCTTTCATGAAAAACGAGATTTGAGGCTATGTGAATAGCCAATTGATTGTCACAATGGAGAGGGATTGGAGTAGGAACAGAGAACCCTAGTTCTTCAATTAGAGCTTTTAACCAAACTATCTCACTTGATGCGGCTGCCATGGCTCTATATTCCGCTTCAGCACTTGATCTTGAGACCACATGTTGTTTTTTGCTTTTCCAAGAAACTAGATTTCCTCCAACAAACATACAATATCCTGTGGTTGATCGTCTATCTTCTGAATCTCTGGCCCAATCCACATCACAATATCCTACGATTTGTGAGTTGTTGTTCTTCTTCATCCAAACTCCCATGCCCGGTGTGCCTTTTAGATAATGGAGGATTCTTTCGGTGGCTCTCCAATGCTTTCTTTTTGGCTTGTGCATATGTTGGCTAACTTGACTCACGGCAAAGGAGATGTCCGGTCTCGTTATGGTGAGGTAGATCAATTTCCCTACGAGCCTTTGATATCTTGGTTTATCCTCATAATCTTCATCATCATCCTTGAGGCCACAAGAGGAGCTAATGGGACTACAAGCGGGTTTGGTACCTAACTTTCCTGTTTCCTGCAAGAGATCAAGCACATACTTCCTTTGTGATAGAACAAGCCCATTTGGACAATAGGCGAGTTCTATCCCTAAGAAGTACTTTAGTTTTCCTAAGTCTTTAATATCAAATTTTGTTTGTAAGAAACTTCTTACTTGGTTGATTAAATTTAAATCATTACCGGTTATATCATCTACATAAACTAACACTATAATGATTTTTCCATCTAGTTTCTTAATGAAGAGAGAAGTGTCACTATTGCATTTTTTGAAATCATGATCAAAAAGAGTTGAGCTAAGTTTGGCATACCAAGCTCTTGGAGATTGTTTGAGACCATAGATTGCTTTCTTAAGTTTGCAAACCTTGTTGAGTTGGTGAGAGAAGCCCGGTGGAATCTCCATGTACACTTCCTCTTCTAGATCCCCTTGAAGGAATGCATTGGCTACGTCCATTTGAAACATTGGCCAAGAGTGATTGATTGCAAGGGACATCAAGACTCGAATTGTATTCATCTTGGCCACCAGAGCATAAGTTTCCTTGTAGTCTACTCCATAAGCTTGAGTGAAACCCTTTGCAACTAATCTTGCTTTGTATCTATCAATACTTCCATCACTCTTGTGCTTGATTTTATAGACCCATTTACATCCTACCGCCCTTTTTCCTTTAGGAAGAGATGATAACTCCCAAGTTCCGTTTCTTTCTAAGGCTTCTAGCTCATCTTTCATTGCTTGGATCCATTGAGGAAGTTGTTTTGCTTCTTCAAAGTTTCTAGGCTCTTGATGATGGTCTAAGTTCTTGATGAATTTTTTATGGCTACAAGACATGTTAGCAATCGAATAATATTGGGAAATCGGGTGAGATGTTACCTTTGAGTTATAGAAAACTCTTTTGTTGATCCATTCCGAAGGAGGGAGCCTAAGCCTTGTTGATCTTCAAAGAGGAAGAGGAGGCGACTGCTCAATGCTTTGTTCTTCTTCCTCTATAACTTGCCCTTGATCTAAGTTGTCTCCCCCTTTCTCTTGGATGGATTCATGATCAGAATGAGATGAGGTTGATTCTTCTTGAGTTGGATCATTTTCGGCTTGGATTGGTTTTTCTTCTTCTTCATTTTGATGAGAAGGTTCTTTGATTGAGGGAAGGACTATATTCCAACGGTCTTGAGCTCCTCTTTCCTTTGATTGCTCTCTTTCTACAAATATCACATCCTTGGATGTGTATAATTTTTTGGTTAGGGGATCATAACATTTATATCCTTTTTCAAAGGTAGAGTATCCTAAAAATACACATTTTCTCCCTCTTTCATCTAGTTTATTTCTAAAGTTTTCTGGTACATGCACATAACAAATGCACCCAAAAACTCTTAAGTGTGAGATATTAGGTTTTCTTCCTAGGAGTAGTTCTAAAGGGGACTTTCCTTTTAGCACTTGAGAGGGCATAAGGTTTATAAGGTGGGCAGCGGTTTTAATGGCTTCACTCCAAAACTTTTTAGGTACATTGGAGTGAAACATCATAGCCTTAGCCGTTTCTAGTAAATGTCTATTTTTCCTTTCGGTAACTCCATTTTGTTGAGGAGTGTACACACAAGACTTTTGATGAATAATTCCTTTTTCTTCTAGAAAATTTTCAAGTGCATGGCTAGTATATTCTGTTGAGATTTCAAGCTATCAAGCAACTAGGATTGAATGAAAACTTAAAGATCTTTATTTGAAGAAAGAGTGCACAATGAGAGCATTGTTTTTTCATGGATAGAACATCCTATACAAGCTCCTATTTATAGAGATTATTACATGAGAAAGAGAGGGAAAAAGACCCCAAACACTCAAGGATCCGTTGGGGAACATTGGGGACAGATTTCTGTCCCCAAAATCACTGTATAACAGCCATTTTTATGGCTGTTATACAGTGCAACGGCTAGTTCAAAAGAACTAGCCGTTTTGCCCTTTTTAGGGCCCATTTTGGGCTTCTTTTAGGGGCTTAACAATGCCATTTTTGAGGACTAAAAAACTCATAAGGAACGGGCCAAATACATCTCATGGATGGGCTTAAACTTGGCTTGAAATGGGGCCTATGCTAACTACACTTAATTCTCTTTTATTTCAACACTCCCCCTCAAGTTGGGTGTGTATGTATCTAAAACACCTAACTTGACCAGGTTTTTTTGAATATGATTGGCGGTCCCAGGCTTGGTGAGGATGTCGGCAATTTGATCATCGCTTTTAGTGAATCTTGGAGTGATGAGCTTCTCCTCAACCTTTTGCCTCACAAAGTGACAATCCACCTCAATGTGCTTTGTCCTTTCATGAAAAACCGGGTTTGAGGCGATGTGAATGGCTGATTGGTTATCACAGTGTAGGGAGATTGGAGTAGGGACTATGAACCCTAATTCTTCAATCAAGGCTTTCAACCACACGACTTCACTTGTAGCGGTTGCCATGGCTCTATATTCCGCTTCCGCACTTGATCTTGATACCACATGCTGTTTTTTGCTTTTCCAAGCAACAAGATTCCCTCCAACAAACATGCAATACCCTGAGGTCGATCTCCTATCTTCTGAATCACCTGCCCAATCTGCATCACAGAACCCTATGATTTGAGAAGATTCGTTCTTCTTCATTTGAATTCCCATTCCTGGAGTTCCCTTTAGGTAGAGAAGAATTCTTTCAATGGCCCTCCAATGCTTCTTCTTGGGTTGATGCATGTGCTGGCTAACTTGCCCAACGGCATAAGAGATGTCCGGTCTAGTGATGGTTAGGTAGATCAATCTTCCAACAAGTCTTTGATATCGTTGCTTATCTTCATAAATCTCCTCATCATCTTTGTGACTTAAGGATGTGCTTACCGGACTACAAGCTGGTTTGGCACCTAGTTTTCCCGTCTCCTGCAAAAGGTCAAGAGCATACTTTCTTTGTGATAGAACAAGTCCATTGGAACAATAGGCAAGTTCTATCCCTAGGAAGTATTTTAGTTTCCCTAGATCCTTGATGTCAAACTTAGTTTGAAGAAAAGTTCTAACTTTGTTAATGTGATTCATATCATTTCCTGTTATAATTATATCATCTACATAAACAAGAATGATAATGGTATTTTCTCCTAGGTTCTTAACAAATAAGGATGAATCACTAACGCATTTCTTAAAACCATGTTCAAGGAGAGTAGAGCTAAGTTTTCCATACCATGCTCTAGGTGATTGCTTGAGGCCATATATTGCCTTCTTTAGTTTGCAAACTTTGTTGTCACGATGGGAGAAACCAGGGGGCACTTCCATGTACACCTCTTCTTCCAGATCTCCTTGTAAAAAGGCGTTTGCAACATCCATTTGAAATAATGGCCATGAGTGATTTATAGCAAGAGAGAGAAGGACACGGATGGTGTTCATCTTGGCCACGGGTGCAAACGTTTCCTTGTAGTCTATGCCATATGATTGAGTGAAGCCCTTGGCCACCAATCTTGCCTTGAATCTATCTATGCTTCCATCACTCTTGTGTTTGATCTTGAATATCCATTTGCATCCCACAGCTCTTTTTCCTTTTGGTAGAGATGTCACTTCCCAAGTGTTATTTTTAGCCAAAGCATCCAACTCATTCTTCATTGCTTGAACCCAATGAGGTTGATCCTTTGCCTCCTCAAATGTTCTAGGCTCTTGGTGAAGGTCTATGTTCTTGATGAATCTTTGGTGACTGCAAGACATGTTAGATATTGAGTAGTATTGAGAAATTGGATGAGTAGTCACCTTGGAGTTAAAATAGACCCTTCTATTGATCCATTCCGAGGGAGGAAGTCTAAGTCTTGTAGATCTTCGAAGAGGAGGAGGGGGTTCATCCATAGACTGCTCCTCATGCTCTTCGGCCATATCAAGAGCTCCCCCTGAGTCTGAGTGTCCTTCCTCTTGATCTTCTTCTATTTCATGATCTGAATGAGAGGGTGATGGGTCCCCTTGAGTTGGATCATTTTGGTGAGTTTCTTCATTGCTTTCGGCAGGAACTTCATTGATTTTTGGTAGAATCACATTCCATTGTTCTTGCTGGTAGATTTCTTTGGTTTGATCTTCTCTTCTTTGACCTGCAAAGTAAGGCTCATTTTCCACAAATATCACATCCTTGGATGTGTATAGTTTCTTGGTTAGAGGATCATAACATTTATAGCCTTTTTCAAACGAGGAATATCCTAAAAAGATGCATTTTCTTCCCTTGGCATCTAGTTTGCTCCTAAGATGACTAGGAATGTGGACATAGCAAACACAACCAAAAACTCTTAAATGATCAATGCTAGGTTTCTTTCCAAGGAGTAGCTCTAGGGGTGACTTTCCTCCTAGGATTTGGGATGGCATGAGGTTTATAAGGTGAGCAGCGGTCTTAATGGCCTCATTCCAATATTCCTTAGGTAAGTTTGAGTGAAACATCATAGATCTAGCTGTCTCCAAGAGATGCCTATTCTTTCTCTCGGCTATTCCATTTTGTTGAGGAGTGTACACACAAGACTTTTGATGAATGATCCCTTTTTCATCTAGAAATTTTTCAAACTCAAGGCTAGTGAATTCCCCTCCATGATCTGACCTAAACATCTTTAGGTTAGCATTAAATTGCTTTGTTATATATCTATAGTAGCTCTTGAATGCCTCAAATACTTCAGATTTGTTTACTAAGAGATAAACCCAAGTGTATCTAGTTTTGTGATCTATGAATGTCACAAAGTATCTAAAACCATTATGGGAGACTAAAGGAGAGGTCCAAACATCTGAATGAACTAATTCAAAAGCCTCTTTATATATTGTTTCAGAAATGGGATAATACACTTTGGTTTGTTTTCCAAGTACACAAGCTTTGCAATGCCTATCTTCTAATTCACTATTCGGAAATAGGCGTTTCAAAGCTAGGTTTCCTGGATGCCCTAGACGTTCATGCCATAGAGAGGAGGATATGTTTCGGACAGCAAAAGCTTGGTTCTCTTGATCCAAGTAATAGAGGTTGTTCCTCCTAGTTCCCTTGCCAATCAAATTGTTCGTTTTGCGATCCTGAAAAATTACTTGGTTAGGATCAAAAATAGCTTTGCAATCTTGCTCTTTGGTTATCTTGCTAATAGAAAGTAAGTTTGAATTGAACTTTGGAACATATAAAGCTTTAGTCTTTCTCCCAAATAGTTCAATTTCTCCTAAGTGCTCAACTTTTAACTTATGACCATTAGCTACTTTAACTAATTTATGATTGGTCAAGGGAATAAACTTGTTGATTTTCTTTTTATCTTTTACCATATGATCGTCACATCCGGAATCTATGAGCCAAGAATTGGAAATAGATGAAGATAAGGAATTACCAGAATGGTGACTAATCTGCCCAACAAGTCGTTTGAATTCCTTATGCATCTCCTCCATCTTGGATTCGAGTGCTGCCACTTGAGACACTTGTTGAGCATTTGAAGATGATTCCGGATTTTTCCTAGCATATTTCGGCCTCAAATGTGGGTGTAGGAACCAGCATTTTTCTTTCTTATGGCCGGACTTCTTGCAATGTGGGCAGATGTCTCTTTTTGCAAAGTTTTGAGTGTTGTTGGCCGGATGCTCTTCATGGACAGCTTGGAAGGCTTGAGAGTCGGATTTAAGCTTGGTAGATTCTTCAAGCCTTAAGCTAGTCTCGGTTCTTTGCACCATGAATTGGACTTCTTGAAATGAAGGAAAGACCTTCATTCGAAGAATCTCTTGTCGAATTGGAGCATATTCATCTCCAAGACCCATGAGTAGACCAAAGGTCATATCTTCATCGTTCCTTTGAAGAATGGTCTTGAGATTTATAGTAGGAGGCCTTAAGAGATTGAGTTCATTCCATAGATCCCTATATTCCCCAAAGTATTCGGGTAAGGATTTACCTCCTTTTTGAATTTTGAAGATCTTCTTTTTCAGCTCAAAGATTTTTCCGGTGTTGGATTCTTGACCATATAATGATTGCATTTGCTCCCATAATGCTCTTGCGTTTGGAATACATGTGACCATAGCCTTGTGAGTTTTGTCAAGAGACATTTGAAGGAGCACCACCACTTGATCGTCTTTCTTCTTCCATACTCTGAATAATGGATTGGCTTCATCAAGAGGTTCTTCAAAGATGTGATTTTCAAGGTTGTAGAAGTTTAGGGACCTCTTGATGGTATCTTGCCAAGCATTGTAGTTTGTTGAATCTAGAAGTAAGGAGGTGAACATTGAGGTGCTAATTTGTGGTGGAGGGTCATTAAGACCGGAAGAGGAAGGTATCGTTGCCTGCTCTGATACCATGTTGAGATTTCAAGCTATCAAGCAACTAGGATTGAATGAAAACTTAAAGATCTTTATTTGAAGAAAGAGTGCACAATGAGAGCATTGTTTTTTCATGGATAGAACATCCTATACAAGCTCCTATTTATAGAGATTATTACATGAGAAAGAGAGGGAAAAAGACCCCAAACACTCAAGGATCCGTTGGGGAACATTGGGGACAGATTTCTGTCCCCAAAATCACTGTATAACAGCCATTTTTATGGCTGTTATACAGTGCAACGGCTAGTTCAAAAGAACTAGCCGTTTTGCCCTTTTTAGGGCCCATTTTGGGCTTCTTTTAGGGGCTTAACAATGCCATTTTTGAGGACTAAAAAACTCATAAGGAACGGGCCAAATACATCTCATGGATGGGCTTAAACTTGGCTTGAAATGGGCCCTATGCTAACTACACTTAATTCTCTTTTATTTCAACATATTCTCCCCCATGATCCGATCTAAGGATTTTGATGTTTGCATTGAATTGCTTGGTCACATATCTATAATAGCTCTTAAATGCTTCAAATACTTCAGATTTAGTTACTAATAAATACACCCATGTGTATCTAGTTTTGTGATCAATGAAGGTAACAAAGTATTTGAAGCCATTATGAGATTCTATTGGTGAAGTCCACACATCGGTATGAATGAGTTCAAAGGCATTTTCATATATTGTGTTTGAGATTGAATAGTACACTTTAGTTTGTTTTCCAAGAATACAAGCTTTGCAATGCCTATTTTCTACTCTTTGACTTGGAAATAGGCGTTTCAAAGCTAAATCTCCCGGGTGACCTAGTCGGGCATGTCATATAGAAAACGCTTGACTTTGAACTCCAAAAGCTTGATTTTCTTGGTCCAAGAAATATAGATTATTCCTCCTAGATCCCTTGCCAATCAATTGATTCGTTTTGAGATCCTGAAAAATAACTTGGTTAGGATCAAAAGTGGCTTTCCAATTATGGTCTTTGGTAATTTTACTAATGGACATGAGGTTGGAGTTGAATTTTGGCACATATAAAGCTTTAGTTTTCTTGCCTAGGAGTTCAACTTCACCTAGATGATCAACTTTTAGTTTTTGACCATTAGCAACCTTGACAATCTTATAAGTAGATAGATGAATGAATTTCCTAACTTTGTTTTTATCCTTTACCATGTGATTGTCACAACCCGAATCAATAAGCCATTTATTTAAATGAGATGAGTTCAAGTTGTTACCGGAATGAAGGGCAACTTGGCTAAGGAGCCTTTTCATCTCTTTTGCATCTCCTCCATCTTGGATTCAAGTGCAGCCACTTGGGAGACTTGTTGAGCATGAGCTGGTTGTTCCACCTCCTTCTTGTTGTTCTTTGGGCGCAAATTTGGGTAGAGAAACTAGCACCTTTCCCTTTTGTGGCCGGGTTTCTTGCAATTTGTGCAAACATCCTTTTTAAAGAAATTTTGAGCTTTGTTGACCATATGATCATCTTGGACAGCTTTGAAAGCTTGAGCTTCGGATTTGAGCTTGGTAGACTCCTCTAGCCTCATGCTAGTCTCGGCCCTTTGAATCATAAATTGAACTTCTTGGAATGAAGGGAATATCTTCATTCTAAGGATTTCTTGACGAATTGGAGTATATTCATCTCCAAGACCCATAAGAAGACCAAAGGTCATGTCTTCATCATTTTTTTGAAGAATGGTCTTGAGATTAGAAGTTGGAGGCCTAAGAAGATTAAACTCATTCCAAAAATCCCTATATTCCCCAAAGTATTCGGATAGGGTTTTACCTCCTTTTTGAATTTTGAAGATTTTTCTTTTGAGCTCAAAGATTCGTCCGGTGTTGGTCTCTTGTCCATATAAAGCATGCAATTGATCCCACAAAGCCCTTGCATTTGGAATACAAGTAGTCATTGCTTTGTGGGTTTTGTCAAGAGACATTTGAAGTAGCACCACCACTTGATCATCTTGCTTCTTCCACGATTTGAATGTAGGGTCGGCATCATCTAAAGGATCCTCCAATATGTGATTTTCAAGATTGAAGAAGTTCAAGGATCGTTTGATGGTGTCTTGCCAAGCATTGTAATTTGATGAATCTAAGAGAATGGAAGTAAACATGGAAGTACTAATTTGTGGTGGAGGATTACCAACACCGGAAGATGAAAGTATCGAATCCTGCTCTGATACCATGATGAAATTTAAATATAGCAAGCTAAGAATGAAGAAAGAAACTTCAAGAATTTAATTAAGAAATCAAAGAGAGTTTACATGCAATGAAGACATATTTTTCATACCTTCCAAATGAACAACTAAGCCCTATTTATAGAGGACAAGAGGAGAGGGAAAGAAATGAGAAAAGAGAAGGAGGAGAGGGCAATGCCCTCTCCATTTCTAGCCGTTGGGGCTGTCCCCAACGGCTAGTGTTTGTTGAAATAAAAGAGAATTAAGTGTAGTTAGCATAGGCCCCATTTCAAGCCAAGTTTAAGCCCATCCATTGTTAAAAATAAGGGAGAAGATGAAGATAAGTCTCAAGGTATTCAACTTGAAAATATGATAATGTCATAAACATTGGGCCTTTTATTTTTTAATGTTCAGAATTTGGCAACATATTTATGACCCAAAATACATTCAAAAACAAGCCCAATGAAGCCCAAAAGTATGGAGAAAAGTCTAAGAGGTAAACCCAAATAGCTAGGGGCAGTTTGGGCAATGTATATTCCAACAGTCCAAAAACTAGCTGTTGGAATTCCTTGGGGTTTGAGCCCCAACGGGAATATTGACTTTGTTCTCTCTCTACTGGCTATTTTTCTCCCTTTGCCTATAAATAGAGCTATTGCTCTCCTTGTAAAATCAAGAGGAAGATAATCTCTCTTCCTTTGTATCATTCTACTACATCAATAAAAACCAGAAGTTTATTAGATTTCTCTCTCTTCTTAGTCAAAAATCCAACATGGTATCAGAGCAAACATCGACTCCGGGGTTGGGAAATTCTCTTCCTCAAATCTCTTCCTTTCAAATCCAACTTTTCTCCCAAATTATTCTAAGCTCAACCAATTACTTCCAATGGGCTAGTCATATCAGAAGATCTCTCAATGGAGCAAAACTTCTGTCTTTCATTACAAAAGATCCTATGGATCGGCTAGACCCACGATTTGATGAATGGAAGGAGCTGGATGATCAAGTGTTCCTATTGCTAACAAGCTCCATGGATCAAGCACACAAAAATATGGTAATGTGCTGTCCGAGTTCCAAATCCTTATGGGAGCAAATGTATGGGTTATATGGTCAGGAATCAAACTTGAGCAGAATATTTGAAATACAAAAAAGGATTGCGGCCATCCAAATGGAGGAGAAATCAATTACACAATTGTTCGGAGAACACGAGGACTTGTGGAATGAGCTTAACACATTGAGACCTCTCACAAGTGATATAAAAGTGCTGCAAAAGAGACAAGATGAAGACAAGGTGTTTTCATTGCTCTCATCACTCAATGAGTCATTTGTACAACTTCGATAGGAAATTCTTCGAATGAAAGAATTTCCATCATACCAAGAGACTCGATTTATGATTCAAAGAGCTGCAGCTTCTCAAAGGCTTGAAGAAAGCAATCAGTCCAAAAGTGAAGTTCATGGGTTCTCCACAAAGCAGAATGAGCAAGCTGCAAATAAGGCTCATCAGGGAATAAAAAAGGTGTGTTCTCATTGCAAAAAGTTGGGACATACCAAGGATGGTTGCTGGTTTCTTCATCCTAACCTTAAACCTGAGTTCATCAAGAAAAAAGAGCAAGAGAGGAGGGAGCAAAATGCTCAACCAGCTGCAAACAAAGCAAATCTGACATCTCAAAAATTAGGAAAATCCTCCTCAGGTACTTGCTCTAACTCATCTGTTACTTCTTCAAAATGGTTGATAGATTCAGGTTGTGATCACCATATGGTCAAAGATAAGCAAAATTTTCAGAATCTTGAACCTCTCCTAGAACCTAAAATGGTTAAAGTTGCGAATGGACATAATTTCAAAATTAAGCAAATTGGGGATGTTGAAATATTTGGAAGAAAATCAAAGGCCTTATATGTTCCTCAATTTACCTCTAATCTTATGTCCATTGGACAAGTCACTAAGGACTTAAATTGCAAAGCTATTTTTGACCCTCATTCTGTTGTTTTTCAGAATTTGGAGACGAATCAAGTGATTGGTAGTGGTTCTATGCAAGATAACTTGTATTTTTGGAAACAAGATAGTTTTGTATTTTCCGCAATCCGAGAGGAAAGTTACCTCCTTTGGCATGCTAGATTAGGTCATCCTTCTATGCAAGCTCTGAAATGCCTATTCCCATCAAAAAATTGTAGTGATAGACATTGTGAAGCATGCATTTTTGGAAAGGAAACCCGAATGTATTATCCTATTTCTGAAACTCAATATAAAAAGCCTTTTGATCTTGTTCACTCGGATGTATGGACTTCACCTATGATATCTAGAAGGGGATTTAAGTATTTTATCTCATTTATAGATCATAAGTCTAGGTATACATGGGTGTATATGCTAAGATCAAAAGACCAAGTTTATGAAACCTTCAAGTCCTTTTACAAGTATATTATAAAACAATATGAGGCCAACATTAAAATTCTTAGGACAGATAATGGTGGGGAATATATGAGCACCAACTTCAAAAATTTCATTGAGGAGAATGGAATTATTCATCAAACTAGTTGTCCCTACACTCCCCAACAAAATGGAGTTGCCGAACGCAAAAATAGACATCTCCTAGAAATAGCTAGAACTATCATGTTCTTTGCTAATATGCCTAAGCGTTTTTGGAGTGATGCGGTTAGTACCGCAGCTCATTTAATAAATCGTCTTCCAACTAGAGTTCTCCATGGAAAATCTCCATTAGAGTTGCTTAGAAAAGACAAACCAAACCTCTCTCACCTTAGAGTTTTTGGGTGTATTTGTTATGTTCATATTCCTAGGCAGTTTAGAGATAAGTTAGATATCAAAGGAAGGAAATGTGTTTTTATTGGGTACGCTTCATTCCAAAAAGGATATATTTGTTTTGAACCTGACTCTAACAAGGTATACACATCGAAAGATGTGATATTTGTAGAAAATGAATTCTTTTTTGCAGGAGAAAAAAATGAAGAAAATTCATCAAGCAATGACTTGCGAATCTTCTGCGATGTTCCCATAAATCCTCCTCTAGTTCCTCAAGAATCCAATGAAGAGAATTCACTTTCAGGGGGAGAAAACGAAGAGGGAGGAGTGGATGAGTCTGAAAATGAAGAGAACTCTTCCGAAGAAAGAGAAGAATGCGAGGGATTACCTACCTTAGGAGAATCCGGAGACGAAACTAGACTGCCCTCTCCGCTGGCTCCTCCACTTCGACGTTCCACCAGATTGAGGCTTCCTCCCTCAGAGTGGATCAACAGAAGAGTTTATTACAATTCTAAGGTAACTCACTATCCTATTTCAAATTACTATTGTGTATCTAATACTTCCTCAAGCCATCAAGGGTTCTTGAGTGGCATTGACTCATCACAGGAACCTAAGGATTTTGATGAGGCAAATACCAAACCCGAATGGAGACAAGCTATGCTTGAAGAACTAGATGCATTGAATAAAAATGGGACGTGGGAGATTACTACTCTCCCTAATGGAAGAAAGGCTGTCGGGTGTAAATGGGTGTTCAAAATCAAGTATAAAAGTGATGGATCCATTGAACGCTACAAGGCAAGACTTGTAGCCAAAGGATTCACACAAACTTATGGAGAAGACTACACTGAGACTTTTGCCCCTGTTGCCAAAATGAAAACGATAAGGGTTTTGATGTCAATTGCAACCAATGGAGAATGGCCAATGTATCAAATGGACGTGAAGAATGCTTTCCTTCAAGGGGACTTAGACGAAGAAATCTACATGCAAATTCCCCAAGGGCTAGATGAGGATTCAAACATCAAGGTGTGTCGTCTTAAAAAAGCAATCTATGGGTTAAAACAATCTCCTCGTGCCTGGTATGCAAAATTAAGTTCAGCACTTCTTGGTAAAAACAATCTCCATGTTTACTAAAGTTAACAATGAAGAAATCACTATTGTTCTTATTTATGTAGATGATATAGTTATTACAGGAAGTGATATGAATGGTATTGATCAAGTTAGAAATTTCCTTAAATCTACTTTTGAGATTAAAGATTTGGGAAAACTAAAGTATTTCTTAGGAATAGAGCTTGCCTATTCTCATAAGGGGCTAGTTCTATGCCAAAGGAAATATGTACTTGACCTTTTGCAGGAAACTGGAAAGGTAGGAGCTAAATCAGCAGCAACTCCTATATCCATAGCAGAACGAGCACAAGGTGATGAAGAAATGTTCCAGGATATTCCTAGATATCAAAGACTTGTGGGGAGGCTCATCTACCTCACCATTACAAGACCAGATATCACCTATGCCGTCAGCTTAATCAGTCAACGGATGCATGCTCCAAGGATTCAAGATTGGAAGGCAGCAGAAAGAATTCTCAAGTATTTAAAAAGCTCACCAGGAAGGGGAATTCTTATGAAAAACAACCACAGCATGGAGATTTATGGCTACTGTGATGCAGATTGGGCTGGGGATGTCACGGACAGGAGATCCACCACCGGCTACTGCATGTTCGTGGGAGGAAATCTTGTAACATGGAAAAGCAAGAAACAATCTGTTGTATCCAGATCAAGCGCTGAGGCTGAATACAGAGCAATGGCAGCGGCTACAAGCGAAATAGTTTGGCTAAAGGCATTACTTGAGGAGATGGGATTTCCTACTATCGCTCCTATTCTTCTACATTGCGATAATCAAGCAGCTCTTCATATCGCTGCCAATCCAGCATTTCATGAAAGAACGAAGCACATTGAGGTTGATTGTCATTTTGTTCGAGAAAAATTAGAAAACAAGACAATTTCAACCTCATATGTTAGAAGTGAAGACCAGCTAGCTGACATTTTCACTAAGGCAACAACTGAGAAACATCTTCAGCACATCCTTAGCAAGTTAGGGTCCATAGACATCTATGCACCTAACTTGAGGGGGAGTGTTAAAAATAAGGGAGAAGATGAAGATAAGTCCCAAGGTATTCAACTTGAAAATATGATAATGTCATAAACATTGGGCCTTTTATTTTTTAATGTTCAGAATTTGGCAACATATTTATGACCCAAAATACATTCAAAAACAAGCCCAATGAAGCCCAAAAGTATGGAGAAAAGTCTAAGAGGTAAACCCAAATAGCTAGGGGCAGTTTGGGCAATGTATATTCCAACAGTCCAAAAACTAGCTGTTGGAATTCCTTGGGGTTTGAGCCCCAACGGGAATATTGACTTTGTTCTCTCTCTACTGGCTATTTTTCTCCCTTTGCCTATAAATAGAGCTATTGCTCTCCTTGTAAAATCAAGAGGAAGATAATCTCTCTTCCTTTGTATCATTCTACTACATCAATAAAAACCAGAAGTTTATTAGATTTCTCTCTCTTCTTAGTCAAAAATCCAACATCCATGAGATGTATTTGGCCCGTTCCTTATGAGTTTTTTAGTCCTCAAAAATGGCTTTGTTAAGCCCCTAAAAGAAGCCCAAAATGGGCCCTAAAAAGGGCAAAACGGCTAGTTCTTTTGAACTAGCCGTTGCACTGTATAACAGCCATAAAAATGGCTGTTATACAGTGATTTTGGGGACAGAAATCTGTCCCCAATGTTCCCCAACGGATCCTTGAGTGTTTGGGGTCTTTTTCCCTCTCTTTCTCATGTAATAATCTCTATAAATAGGAGCTTGTATGGGATGTTCTATCCATGAAAAAACAATGCTCTCATTGTGCACTCTTTCTTCAAATAAAGATCTTTAAGTTTTCATTCAATCCTAGTTGTTTGATAGCTTGAAATCTCAACATGGTATCAGAGCAGGCAACGATACCTTCCTCTTCCGGTCTTAATGACCCTCCACCACAAATTAGCACCTCAATGTTCACCTCCTTACTTCTAGATTCAACAAACTACAATGCTTGGCAAGATACCATCAAGAGGTCCCTAAACTTCTACAACCTTGAAAATCATATCTTTGAAGAACCTCTTGATGAAGCCAATCCATTATTCAGAGTATGGAAGAAGAAAGACGATCAAGTGGTGGTGCTCCTTCAAATGTCTCTTGACAAAACTCACAAGGCTATGGTCACATGTATTCCAAACGCAAGAGCATTATGGGAGCAAATGCAATCATTATATGGTCAAGAATCCAACACCGGAAGAATCTTTGAGCTGAAAAAGAAGATCTTCAAAATTCAAAAAGGAGGTAAATCCTTACCCGAATACTTTGGGGAATATAGGGATCTATGGAATGAACTCAATCTCTTAAGGCCTCGTACTATAAATCTCAAGACCATTCTTCAAAGGAACGATGAAGATATGACCTTTGGTCTACTCATGGGTCTTGGAGATGAATATGCTCCAATTCGACAAGAGATTCTTCGAATGAAGGTCTTTCCTTCATTTCAAGAAGTCCAATTCATGGTGCAAAGAACCGAGACTAGCTTAAGGCTTGAAGAATCTACCAAGCTTAAATCCGACTCTCATGCCTTCCAAGCTGTCCATGAAGAGCATCCGGCCAACAACACTCAAAACTTTGCAAAAAGAGACATCTGCCCACATTGCAAGAAGTCCGGCCATAAGAAAGAAAAATGCTGGTTCCTACACCCACATTTGAGGCCGAAATATGCTAGGAAAAATCCGGAATCATCTTCAAATGCTCAACAAGTGTCTCAAGTGGCAGCACTCGAATCCAAGATGGAGGAGATGCATAAGGAATTCAAACGACTTGTTGGGCAGATTAGTCACCATTCTGGTAATTCCTTATCTTCATCTATTTCCAATTCTTGGCTCATAGATTCCGGATGTGACGATCATATGGTAAAAGATAAAAAGAAAATCAACAAGTTTATTCCCTTGACCAATCATAAATTAGTTAAAGTAGCTAATGGTCATAAGTTAAAAGTTGAGCACTTAGGAGAAATTGAACTATTTGGGAGAAAGACTAAAGCTTTATATGTTCCAAAGTTCAATTCAAACTTACTTTCTATTAGCAAGATAACCAAAGAGCAAGATTGCAAAGCTATTTTTGATCCTAACCAAGTAATTTTTCAGGATCGCAAAACGAACAATTTGATTGGCAAGGGAACTAGGAGGAACAACCTCTATTACTTGGATCAAGAGAACCAAGCTTTTGCTGTCCGAAACATATCCTCCTCTCTATGGCATGAACGTCTAGGGCATCCAGGAAACCTAGCTTTGAAACGCCTATTTCCGAATAGTGAATTAGAAGATAGGCATTGCAAAGCTTGTGTACTTGGAAAACAAACCAAAGTGTATTATCCCATTTCTGAAACAATATATAAAGAGGCTTTTGAATTAGTTCATTCAGATGTTTGGACCTCTCCTTTAGTCTCCCATAATGGTTTTAGATACTTTGTGACATTCATAGATCACAAAACTAGATACACTTGGGTTTATCTCTTAGTTAACAAATCTGAAGTATTTGAGGCATTCAAGAGCTACTATAGATATATAACAAAGCAATTTAATGCTAACCTAAAGATGTTTAGGTCAGATCATGGAGGGGAGTTCACTAGCCTTGAGTTTGAAAAATTTCTAGATGAAAAAGGGATCATTCATCAAAAGTCTTGTGTGTACACTCCTCAACAAAATGGAATAGCCGAGAGAAAGAATAGGCATCTCTTGGAGACAGCTAGATCTATGATGTTTCACTCAAACTTACCTAAGGAATATTGGAATGAGGCCATTAAGACCGCTGCTCACCTTATAAACCTCATGCCATCCCAAATCCTAGGAGGAAAGTCACCCCTAGAGCTACTCCTTGGAAAGAAACCTAGCATTGATCATTTAAGAGTTTTTGGTTGTGTTTGCTATGTCCACATTCCTAGTCATCTTAGGAGCAAACTAGATGCCAAGGGAAGAAAATGCATCTTTTTAGGATATTCCTCGTTTGAAAAAGGCTATAAATGTTATGATCCTCTAACCAAGAAACTATACACATCCAAGGATGTGATATTTGTGGAAAATGAGCCTTACTTTGCAGGTCAAAGAAGAGAAGATCAAACCAAAGAAATCTACCAGCAAGAACAATGGAATGTGATTCTACCAAAAATCAATGAAGTTCCTGCCGAAAGCAATGAAGAAACTCACCAAAATGATCCAACTCAAGGGGACCCATCACCCTCTCATTCAGATCATGAAATAGAAGAAGATCAAGAGGAAGGACACTCAGACTCAGGGGGAGCTCTTGATATGGCCGAAGAGCATGAGGAGCAGTCTATGGATGAACCCCCTCCTCCTCTTCGAAGATCTACAAGACTTAGACTTCCTCCCTCGGAATGGATCAATAGAAGGGTCTATTTTAACTCCAAGGTGACTACTCATCCAATTTCTCAATACTACTCAATATCTAACATGTCTTGCAGTCACCAAAGATTCATCAAGAACATAGACCTTCACCAAGAGCCTAGAACATTTGAGGAGGCAAAGGATCAACCTCATTGGGTTCAAGCAATGAAGAATGAGTTGGATGCTTTGGCTAAAAACAACACTTGGGAAGTGACATCTCTACCAAAAGGAAAAAGAGCTGTGGGATGCAAATGGATATTCAAGATCAAACACAAGAGTGATGGAAGCATAGATAGATTCAAGGCAAGATTGGTGGCCAAGGGCTTCACTCAATCATATGGCATAGACTACAAGGAAACGTTTGCACCCGTGGCCAAGATGAACACCATCCGTGTCCTTCTCTCTCTTGCTATAAATCACTCATGGCCATTATTTCAAATGGATGTTGCAAACGCCTTTTTACAAGGAGATCTGGAAGAAGAGGTGTACATGGAAGTGCCCCCTGGTTTCTCCCATCGTGACAACAAAGTTTGCAAACTAAAGAAGGCAATATATGGCCTCAAGCAATCACCTAGAGCATGGTATGGAAAACTTAGCTCTACTCTCCTTGAACATGGTTTTAAGAAATGCGTTAGTGATTCACCCTTATTTGTCAAGAACCTAGGAGAAAATACCATTATCATTCTTGTTTATGTAGATGATATAATTATAACAGGAAATGATATGAATCACATTAACAAAGTTAGAACTTTTCTTCAAACTAAGTTTGACATCAAGGATCTAGGGAAACTAAAATACTTCCTAGGGATAGAACTTGCCTATTGTTCCAATGGACTTGTTCTATCACAAAGAAAGTATGCTCTTGACCTTTTGCAGGAGACGGGAAAACTAGGTGCCAAACCAGCTTGTAGTCCGGTAAGCACATCCTTAAGTCACAAAGATGATGAGGAGATTTATGAAGATAAGCAACGATATCAAAGACTTGTTGGAAGATTGATCTACCTAACCATCACTAGACCGGACATCTCTTATGCCGTTGGGCAAGTTAGCCAGCACATGCATCAACCCAAGAAGAAGCATTGGAGGGCCATTGAAAGAATTCTTCTCTACCTAAAGGGAACTCCAGGAATGGGAATTCAAATGAAGAAGAACAAATCTTCTCAAATCATAGGGTTCTGTGATGCAGATTGGGCAGGTGATTCAGAAGATAGGAGATCGACCTCAGGGTATTGCATGTTTGTTGGAGGGAATCTTGTTGCTTGGAAAAGCAAAAAACAGCATGTGGTATCAAGATCAAGTGCGGAAGCGGAATATAGAGCCATGGCAACCGCTACAAGTGAAGTCGTGTGGTTGAAAGCCTTGATTGAAGAATTAGGGTTCATAGTCCCTACTCCAATCTCCCTACACTGTGATAACCAATCAGCCATTCACATCGCCTCAAACCCGGTTTTTCATGAAAGGACAAAGCACATTGAGGTGGATTGTCACTTTGTGAGGCAAAAGGTTGAGGAGAAGCTCATCACTCCAAGATTCACTAAAAGCGATGATCAAATTGCCGACATCCTCACCAAGCCTGGGACCGCCAATCATATTCAAAAAAACCTGGTCAAGTTAGGTGTTTTAGATACATACACACCCAACTTGAGGGGGAGTGTTGAAATAAAAGAGAATTAAGTGTAGTTAGCATAGGCCCCATTTCAAGCCAAGTTTAAGCCCATCCATGAGATGTATTTAGCCCGTTCCTTATGAGTTTTTTAGTCCTCAAAAATGGCATTGTTAAGCCCCTAAAGAAGCCCAAAATGGGCCCTAAAAAGGGCAAAACGGCTAGTTCTTTTGAACTAGCCGTTGCACTGTATAACAGCCATAAAAATGGCTGTTATACAGTGATTTTGGGGACAGAAATCTGTCCCCAATGTTCCCCAACGGATCCTTGAGTGTTTGGGGTCTTTTTCCCTCTCTTTCTCATGTAATAATCTCTATAAATAGGAGCTTGTATGGGATGTTCTATCCATGAAAAAACAATGCTCTCATTGTGCACTCTTTCTTCAAATAAAGATCTTTAAGTTTTCATTCAATCCTAGTTGCTTGATAGCTTGAAATCTCAACAGTGTTTACTAGCCGTTGGGGGACCTTTTGGTCCCCCATTTGCTGGCCCGGGCTGGGCCCGTGCTGGCAAGGCCCATTTAGGGCCCAAATTGGAACCCTAAAAGGGAATTACAATTATAACAAAAGAAAGGGAAAATTCTACTTAAATTAGAGCTATACATTTAGACTTCATTCCCTTAGTATATAAACCCTAATTATCCTTTATTTCAACAGACCTATGCTCCGGTTGCAAAAATGAACACTATTAGAGTCCTCTTGTCTCTTGCAGTAAATCATGGATGGAGCTTATTTCAAATGGATGTAGCCAATATTTTCCTTCAAGGAGATCTGGAAGAAGAAGTCTACATGCAAACACCGAAGGGCCTTCCATCACAAAGAGGAAATGCATGCAAACTTCATAAGGTAATTTATGGTCTCAAGCAATCTCCAAGAGCTTGGTACGCAAAGTTAAGCCATGCTTTCCTTAGCAATGGATTTCATAAATGCAATAGTGATTCATCTCTCTTTGTTAGAAGGACTAATGATCATATCACAATTGCACTAGTATATGTTGATGACATTATCATCACAGGTAGTGATTTGCATCAAATAGACCTAGTTAGGAATTTCTTAAAGTCTAGATTTGAAATTAAAGATCTAGAGAAACTAAAGTATTTTCTAGGTATTGAGTTAGCCTATTGTACCAATGGGCTAATTCTCTCCCAAAGAAAATATGCTCTTGACCTTTTGCAGGAAACGGGAAAGCTTGGAGCAAAACCGGCTTGCAGTCCAGTTTCCTTTTCTAGTCCTTTAGGCGATGACAATGATCCTCTAGAAGACATTGAGAGATTTCAGAGGCTGGTTGGGAAGCTTATCTATCTCACCATCACAAGGCCAGACATAGCATATGCTGTGAGCTATATAAGTCAGTTCATGCATTCTCCACCAAAAGGTCATTGGAGAGCTGCAGAGAGAATTCTTTATTACATCAAAGGAACACCCGGGCTAGGGATTTGGATGAAGAACAATGGAAGATCAGACATTGAATGGTATTGTGATGCTGATTGGGCAGGGGATCCCACTGATAGAAAGTCTATCACTGGATATTGTAAGTTTGTCGAAGGAAACTTGGTAGCTTGGAAGAGCAAAAAAACAGCGGGTTGTATCTAGATCAAGTGCGGAGGCCGAGTATAGGGCCATGGCAGCTAGTGCAAGTAAGATAGTATGGCTGAAGACTTTAGTAGAAGAACTAGGGTTCAGAGTCTCCACTCCAATCAAGCTCCATTGTGACAATCAATCCGCAATTCACATTGCCACCAATCCGGTCTTCCATGAACGGACCAAATACATAGAGGTTGATTGTCATTTTATTTGTCAAAAGGTAGAAGAAAAACTCATTGTGACTCCTCATATCATGGGAAAAGATCAGCTAGCAGATATTTTCACAAAGGGAGGGACAGCAACTCACTTACAATAAATGATGGACAAGTTGGGTACTATCAATATTTACGCACCCAACTTGAGGGGAAGTGTTCAAAAGGGAAATTAATCAACTTATCATCACATTTCTAAAAGGCATTCCCAAAAGTCCACCAAGCTCTTCTCCTTTGAAACCAAATAAATTATTTATAAGTTTCTTGTCTCAAAGATGAAGCCTTAAATTGGCATAACCTTAAATAAAAGGGCCCTTTTTAGGCCCACAAAGGGGGGCCCAATCGGGCCCCAACGGCTAGACAAATCTAGCTGTTGGAGACTGTCCAACGGCTAGTAGAGAGGGGTCTTAACCCCTCTCTTGTTCTCTCATTTGCTCTCTAAATTCTCTCCATCTTCTTCTTCTATAAATAGGCTTCTATGTATTCAAGCAAATGTATGAAAAAAAAGTCAAAACTATGAATGTTATTTGCTTTCATTATCAATAAATTTCAGAATTTCATTTCAAAGTTCTCTTGTATTCTTACTTTGATCTTTCAACAACTCCTCCATAAGACTCGGGCTAAAGGAAATTCATTGCTCTACAACTTCCAAGTCTGCTGATCAAGGATAGCCATGGGCTGAACTTGTAGACTCAAGTCCTCACACAACTAACTAGTGGAGGTTCTAAGATATGTGATGGATCAGGCAGGTACTTTCTAAGTATCGAGACGTAAAAAACATCGTGATTGCATGAAAGTTCATCCAGCAGCTCTAGTCTGTATGCCACATTTTCGACCTCTCATGGATTCAGAAAGGCCCAATATATTTGGGGTTCAGCTTACCCCACTGCTTGAATCGAATCACCCATTTCCAGGGTGATATCCATAGGAAAACCATATCCCCTTCCTCAAACTCAAGTGGTCGCCGCCTCCTATCGGCATAAACCTTCTGTCGGTCTTGGGTGGCCTTTATCCACTCACAAATGATTTTTACTTTTTCTTTAGTCACCTCAACAATCTCAATACTGTACCTCATCCCATCACAACGGAGTACGAAATTTCCTCCCATACAATGCCTCATACGGAGGCATTCCAATACTGGTGTGATAGCTATTATTATATGCAAACTCCACCAATAGGAGATGCCAATCCTACTACCCAAAAATCCATAACACATGCTCTCAGCATATCCTCTAGAGTTTGGATGGTCCTCTCTGACTGACCATTGATTTGGGGGTGGTATGTTGTGTTAAAATTCAGTCTAGTATCCAATGCCTCCTATTATCTAGGTCAAAATTTAGACATAAATCTGGGGTCTTTGTCTAACACTATTGACACAGGTACCCCGTGAAGTCTGATAATGGTGTCAATGTAGAGGCGTACCAATACCTCCAAGGAATAATCATCACAAATAGGAATGAAGTGTGCGGACTTTGTGAGTCTATTGATGATCACCTATATAGCATCATGCCGTATCGAAATCCACGATAGCCCCATCACAAAATCTATAGTGATATGATTCCACTTCTACTTGAGAATGGGAAGAGGCTGTAAAATGCTAGTGGGTCATTGATGCTCGGTCTTCACCTACTGACATATCAGGCATCGACCAACAAACTCTGCGATTTCCCTCTTCATACCGGGCCACCAATAACTATCTAAAATAGTCCGATACATCTTTGTACCACCCGGATGCATAGTATAGGCGGAGGAATGAGCCTCCTCAAGAATAGCTCTCTGAAGATCACTGTTAGCGAGAATGCAATCCTGCTCTCCGTACACCTCTAGTTCGTCATCATGGACTTGGAAATCTCCGCTATCACCCCTGCGGATCCTATCAAGAATACCTCGAAGCTCCTCATTTGATCCCTGGAGCTCCCTAATGCAGTCAAGCAAGGTTGGCCTCATTTTAAATTGGGCTAGTAGTGCTCCTCGATCATCACTAGCTAAGCTGACTCCTAATGTACGGAGTCCCACCAAACAAGAGACATAAACATTCTTTGTCGTTTGAGGAGAAGACAATGACTTTCGGCTGATAGCATCTGCCACAATATTAGCCTTTCCCGGATGATAATAGATGATAAAGTCGTAGTCCTCCAATAACTCCAACCATCTCTTCTGTCGGAGGTTCAATTCCTCTTGGGTGAACAAATACTTTAGAGATTAATGATCCGTGAGTACCCTGCAGGTCGCTCCATATAAATAATGTCGCCATTTATTCAAAGCAAAGACTATGACGATCAACTCAAGATCATGTGTCAGGTAGTTCAACTCGTGCTTCTTTAACTGTCGAGAAACATATGCAAAACCCTATCATCCTGTATCAGCACACAACCCGATCCCTATCGGTTGGCATCACTATATACTACATACTCCTGACTACTAGTGGGAAAGGTCAATATCGGTGCGTGTGTCAATTGTTGTTTGAGCTCTTGAAAGCTCGCCTCACAACGATCATTCCAATGGAATTTGATATCCTTTCTCGTCAACTTAGATAGTGGAGCAGCGATTCAAAAGAATCCCTCTACAAACCACCGATAATAACCTACAAGACCAAGGAAATTATGGTTCTTAATCACTATTTGTGGCTACTACCATCTCAATATAACTTCAACTTTCAGCGGATCAACGAAAATACTTTCTGTAGAGACTATGTGCCTCAGAAAACCAATTTGTCGCAGTCAAAATTCACATTTGGTGAATTTGGTATATAACTGTCTCTCACGAAGGATCTATAAAACATCCCGATGGTGTTGAGCATGCTCCTTATCACTCCATGAGTATACTAGGATATCATCTATAAATATGATGACGAACCAATCTAGGTAATCATGGAAGACCTGATTCATCAGGTTCATAAATGCGGTTGGTGCATTGGTCAGCCCAAATGGCATGACCAAGAACTCAAAATGTTCGTATCGGGTGTGAAATGCGGTCTTGGATACATTCTCGGCCCTAATCCGCAACTGGTGATAACCTAATTGGAGTTCTATCTTCGAGAAAACCCTAGCACCCTGAAGCTGATCAAATAGATCATCAATGCGGGCAACGGATATCGGTTCTTGATCATAACTTTGTTCAATTGCCAATAATCCACACAAAGTCGAAGGGTATCGTCCTTCTTTTTCACAAATAACACCAGAGCATTCCAAGGTAAAGTGCTCGGAAGGATAAATCCCATGTCCAGCAATTCCTGCAGCTAAACCTTGAGCTCTCTCAACTCGACTGGTGCCATCCTATATGGCGGATGGAGATTGGAGTAGTCCCTGGGGTCAAATCAATCTCAAAATAAATTCCTAAACTGGCGGTAATCCGGGTAACTTGTCGGGGATTACGTCGGGAAACTCTTGTACTACCGGGACCTTGTCATGCCTCGGACCCTCTATAGCGGTTTCTATCACGTAGGTTAGATATGTCGTGCATCCCCGATGTATCATCCATCTGGCCTCTATCATTGACATTACACAATGAGGTAACACTCGTCTCTCACCCGCAAATGTCAGCTTCAGATCTCCGGAACTCTACTTCCTTAGTAAAATAGTTTTATGAAAGCCTTATGAGTACTCAGCCAATCCATCCCTAAGATGGCATCGAAGTCTGTAATATCAAGTGAATCAAATCTACTTTTAGTACTGTCTCCCCAATCATTACGTCCTCCCTCTACATATAGAATCCTTGATCAACTGTTCGCCAAGAGGGGTGAAAACCATCAGTTCCTCATCTAGTGGCGATAATGTCCTATCTGACTGTTGAGCGAAAGAAGTTCTCATATAAGAATAATTCGATTTGGTGTTTGTGTCATGCCCCGACCCGCAGGTCGAGCACGTGAACAGACCGTCGCGACTCCTCGAGGCACGAGTTTGCCCTACTCACACACCAATGTGTCGCAAAGCTAATGTTATAACTAATATCATAATCTTACTCGACATCCTAAGTCAAATCAAACACGAAAGATTTGAAGAAAAATATTTTTAAGAAATTTCTTTAAAACATTTGTTTCTGATTTACATAAAATATTTATATACGTAGTCCCATCGTAAATAAGGATGTGTATGAATACTTACCCAGTGTTGAAAGATCAAAGAAAGAACTCAAGAGAACTTGAAATATAACTCTGAATTTTATTGAAATAGAAATCAAATAACATTCATAGCTTTGAACTTTTGTTCATGCCTTTACTTGAATACATAGAAGCCTATTTATAGAAGAAGATGAGGGAGAGAATTAGAGAGCAAAAAGAGAGAACAAGAGAGGGGTTAAGACCCCTTTCTACTAGCCGTTGGAGGCTGTCTCCAACGGCTAGAATTACTAGCCGTTGGACAGCCTCCAACGGCTAGATTTGCCAAGCTGTTGGGGCCCAATTGGGTTGATTAATTCCTCTTTTCAACACCCAGTAGCATCTCTCAATAAAACTCGTGGAACAGTAACTTAAAGTAAGTCAAGTGCAGTATACGTTGAAAATTTTTAAATTTGAGGGAGTGAGTATAATCACATACTCATTGAGTGAGGTGCAATGACTATATAATGACAATAAATGAATTTATGAGAGTGGCAAGTTAAATCATCATTTTCAAATTTATATTTATTTGTAAAATATCATGTAATTCAAAATAATATGCATTATTATCATAACATACATCATGGAGTGTTAATTGTTGAAAAGAGGAATTAATCAACCTATCATCACATTTCTAAGAAAGGGCCTTCCCAAGAGTTCAACAAGTTCTTCTCAAGGATGGAGAATTAATTAGGGCTGGCCCGCAGAATTCGGGCTGGGCCCGAAGGGCCCAGCCCGGGCCAGCAAAAGGGCCCGTTTTGGCCCAGCAAAGGGGGCCCAATTGGGCCCCAACGGCTAGGCAAACCTAGCCGTTGGAAGCTGTCCAACGGCTAGTAATTCTAGCCGTTGGAGACAGCCTCCAACGGCTAGTAGAGAGGGGTCTTAACCCCTCTCTTGTTCTCTCTTTTTTTGCTCCCTAATTCTCTCCCTCATCTTCTTCTATAAATAGGCTTCTATGTATTCAAGCAATGGAATGAACAAAAGTTCAAATCTATGAATGTTATTTGCTTTCTATTTCAATAAAATTCAGAGTTATATTTCAAGATCTCTTGAGTTCTTTCTTTGATCTTTCAACATGGTATCAGAGCAAACGATCCCATCCTCTTCAAGGTTGGGTGACCCTCCTCCTTCCATAAACTTTTCCCAAATACAAAGTATATCCTCTATCCAATTGAAAGGGGGGAATTACTATCAATGAGCAAATGTAATGAAGAGGGCACTCAACCTTCACAACTTAGAGAGTCATGTTCTTGATGATCCACTTGAAGAAACAGATCCATCCTTTCGAGAATGGAAGAAAAGGGATGATCATGTTTTTATTCTTCTCCTCAACTCTCTAGATGAAACTCACAAAGCAATGGTGTCATGCGCCCCAAATGCAAAAACTTTGTGGGATGAAATGTTCTCTCTCTATGGCTTGGAATCCAACCTTGGGAGAATCTTTGAGCTTAAGAGACAAATTGCTTCCATCAAAAAGGAAGGTAAATCTCTTCCTCAATACTTTGGGGAGTATTCAGATGCTTGGAATGAGCTGATTACTTTACGGCCAGATTCCATAGATCTCAAGGTCATTCGAAAAAGAAGAGAAGAAGATAAAATATTTGGACTTCTCATGGGTCTAGATGATTCATATTCCCATCTAAGGCAAGAAATTCTTCGAATGAAGGACTTTCCATCATTTGGGGAAGTCCAAAATATGATTCAAAGGGCTGAAGTGAGCATTAGATTGGAAGAAAGCTCTAAGCAAAAATTTGAAGCTCAAGCATTCATTGCCTCTACAAATGAAGTAGTTGCTGCCAAAGTGAATCAAACTCAAAGGAGAAATGAGATATGTTCTCATTGTAAGAAAAGAGGCCATTCAAAGGATAAATGCTGGTTCTTGCATCCCCAACTAAAGCCCAAAGTATTTAGGCAAAGGGACCAGCAAGGAGCTCCAAACGGATTTGGTTCAGGACAGCAAGCTGCTGCCCAATTCGTAAAGGTTCAAGCACCATCTTTGGCTGACTTTGCTGCACTCCAAACTCAACTAAATGAGGTTGCACAAAAGCTTCAACAAATAGCTCCTTCATCCGGTAAAAATCAAGAACCTTTCTCATATTTAAATTCTGAAAATTTTCTCATTGATTCGGGAACCGAATGTCATATGGTTAAGGATAGAGCAAAAATAAAGAGATTTGAAAACCTTCCAAACCATATGACTATTCGAGTTGCAAATGGACAAGATTTGAGAGTAAATCAAGTTGGGGAAGTTGACATTTTTGGAAAACCAACCAAGGCTTTATATGTCCCCAAACTTACCTCAAACCTACTGTCCATTAGCAAGATCACCAAGGATCAAAAGTGTAGAGTTGTTTTTGACCCCAATAATGTCTCTTTTCAGGACCTCAAGTCGAATCAATTGATTGGCAAGGGTTCTAGAAGAGGAGGACTTTATTACTTGGATCAAGAACAAAATGCACATGTAGCTCATGTTAAGGAGGATCAATCTCTTTGGCATAGACGCTTAGGACATCCTAGTGATCGAGCTTTAAAACGTCTATTTCCAACTTTAAATTTTGAGAATAGACATTGTAAAGCTTGTATTTTGGCAAAGGAAACCCGAACAATGTATCCTAGTTCAGAAACAATATATGAAAATCCTTTTGATTTAGTTCATTCCGATGTTTGGACTTCACCCATCATGTCCCACTTAGGTTACAAATACTTCATTACTTTCATTGATCACAAAACAAGGCACACATGGGTGTACCTTCTAAATACCAAAGACCAAGCTCTTGAAGCACTCAAGAGCTATGTGAAGTATGTAACCAAACTATATAATGCCAATATAAAAGTCCTAAGGTCAGATCATGGTGGTGAGTTTACAAGTCTTAATTTCGAAAATTACCTTAAGGACAATAGCATTATACACCAAATGTCATGTGTTTACACACCCCAACAAAATGGGGTAGCGGAAAGGAAGAATAGACACATACTTGAAATATCTAGAGCTATGATGTTCTATGCAAACATGCCTAAGAAATTTTGGTGTGATGCGGTTAAAACCGCGGTACATGTAATCAATCTTATGCCCACCGAAGTTTTAAAAGGGCAATCTCCCCTTGAGGTTCTCCTAGGAAGGAAACCAAATATTTCCCACCTTAGGATATTTGGTTGCACATGTTACATTCACATTCCTACGCACCTAAGGAATAAACTAGAACATAGAGGGAAAAAGTGTATATTTCTTGGATATGCAGCCTTTGAAAAAGGCTATAGTTGCTATGATCCTACCACTAACCGAACATACACATCAAAAGATGTGATATTTTTAGAAAGTGAGTTCTATTTCGCAGGAAATGAAGATATAAAGGAAGCTCCAAAGACTGAAATTCCTCCTAGCACTTGGGACTTCCTCATATCGCCTCCTCAAGAAGCTGAACAAACCGAAGGAAACTCCACCTCTGAAACAAGCCATAACTCTCAAGATGATAATTCAGAAGCTTTAGAGGCTGAACAACCAATTGTTTCAGGGGGAGAAAGTGATACAAATGAGGAGAATACAAACGAGGAGGAATCTCTTGAAATCGAGGAGGAACCGGATGAACCACCACCTCAACTAAGAAGATCAACAAGGCTTAGACTGCCTCCATCCGAATGGGTCAATCGAAGGGTATTCTATAACTCTAAGGTAACCTCCCATCCTATTTATGATTATTATACCACCTCACATGTTTCCTTGGACCACCAAGCTTTCTTGAGTAATCTAGATAAAGAAGTGGAACCAACGTCATTTGAGGAGGCATCAAAGGATCCAAGATGGAGAAAAGCAATGGAGGAGGAACTAAAAGCTCTATCAAAGAATGGGACATGGGAAATCACTTCACTACCAAAAGGGAAGAAAGCCGTAGGATGTAAATGGGTATACAAAATCAAGCACAAAAGCGATGGATCAATTGAGCGATTCAAAGCAAGACTAGTAGCCAAAGGGTATACTCAAGCATATGGGATTGATTATAAGGAGACCTATGCTCCAGTTGCAAAAATGAATACTATTAGAGTCCTTTTATCCCTTGCGGTGAATCACGGTTGGAGCCTATTTCAAATGGATGTAGCAAATGCTTTTCTCCAAGGAGATCTAGAAGAAGAAGTCTACATGCAAATACCAATGGGTCTTCGATCTCAAGGAGGAAATGCATGCAAACTTCATAAGGCAATTTATGGTCTCAAACAGTCTCCAAGAGCTTGGTATGCAAAGTTAAGTCATACTTTCCTTAGTCATGGATTTCATAAATGCAATAGTGATTCATCTCTCTTTATTAGAAAAACTAATGATTATATCACAATAGCACTAGTTTATGTAGATGACATCATCATCACAGGTAGTGATTTGCATCAAATAAACCTAGTTAGAAATTTTTTAAAGTCCAGATTTGAAATTAAAGATCTAGGAAAACTAAAGTATTTTCTAGGAATTGAGTTAGCCTATTGTCCCAATGGGCTAATTCTCTCCCAAAGAAAATATGCTCTTGACCTTTTACAGGAAACAGGAAAGCTTGGAGCAAGACCAGTTTGCAGTCCAGTTTCCTCTTCCGGTCCTTTAGCCGATGATAATGATCCTCTAGAAGACATTGAAAGATATCAAAGGTTGGTTGGGAGACTTATCTACCTCACCATCACAAGGCCAGACATAGCATATGCCGTTAGCTATGTAAGTCAATTCATGCACTCTCCAACAAAAGGCCATTGGAGAGCAGCTGAAAGGATCCTTCATTATATCAAAGGATCCCCGGGGCTAGGCATTTGGATGAAGAACAATGGAAGTTCAAACATTGAAGGGTATTGTGATGCTGATTGGGCGGGTGACTCCACCGATAGAAAGTCTACCACTGGGTATTGCATGTTTGTAGGAGGCAACTTGGTAGCTTGGAAGAGCAAAAAACAGCGGGTTGTGTCTAGATCAAGTGCAGAGGCCGAGTATAGGGCCATGGCAGCGAGTGCAAGCGAGATAGTTTGGTTGAAGGCTTTAGTAGAAGAACTAGGATTCACAGTCTCCACTCCAATCAACCTCCATTGTGACAATCAATCAGCAATTCACATTGCCACTAATCCGGTCTTCCATGAACGCACCAAGCACATAGAAGTTGATTGTCATTTTATTCGTCAAAAGGTAGAAGAAAAACTCATTGTGACTCCTCATATCAAAGGAGAAGATCAGCTAGCAGATATCTTCACAAAAGGAGGAACAGCAGCTCACCTACAAGAAATGATGGGCAAGTTGGGTACTATAAATATCTACGCACCCAACTTGAGGGGGAGTGTTGAAAAGAGGAATTAATCAACCTATCATCACATTTCTAAGAAAGGGCCTTCCCAAGAGTTCAACAAGTTCTTCTCAAGGATGGAGAATTAATTAGGGCTGGCCCGCAGAATTCGGGCTGGGCCCGAAGGGCCCAGCCCGGGCCAGCAAAAGGGCCCGTTTTGGCCCAGCAAAGGGGGCCCAATTGGGCCCCAACGGCTAGGCAAACCTAGCCATTGGAAGCTGTCCAACGGCTAGTAATTCTAGCCGTTGGAGACAGCCTCCAACGGCTAGTAGAGAGGGGTCTTAACCCCTCTCTTGTTCTCTCTTTTTTTGCTCTCTAATTCTCTCCCTCATCTTCTTCTATAAATAGGCTTCTATGTATTCAAGCAATGGAATGAACAAAAGTTCAAATCTATGAATGTTATTTGCTTTCTATTTCAATAAAATTCAGAGTTATATTTCAAGATCTCTTGAGTTCTTTCTTTGATCTTTCAACATTAATGGGTAATAGAACACATTCTACCCATAGTTTGGCCTAACTAAGGTAAAATCCACCAACCGGTCACCACAATATCATAAAAATGAACACATACTTTTCTTTTAACCCCCTTCCCTTGGTGTTGACACGATCCTAACGGGTGCTCGTCTATTGGATCCGTTAGCCAGAGTCATGGAGCTTAAACCCTTGCTTTTGTGTTATCTCATCACATCACTCCGTCGGGTAAATGCTCAATACCATGGTAGTGAGTCCGTTATAGCCACTATGCACCATCTCATCATTTCAAGACGTGTCACAAATACCATATCTCCCTGTGTACTTCTCCAATTTAAGTGATTCGTATCTCATATTGAGCTAAGACATATATCTAAAACTTTTTAGTTTATACCATCCTCAGATTTTAAATGCATAATTTTATAAAATTTCATTTTCATCTCAGTTTCAGTTTTAAAGCTACTTGTGCACAGTTTTAGTAAAAATACCATAACTTTCTATATACATCTCCAATTCAATTGATCTTTATCTCAAATTAAAGTTAAGACAGAGACCTAAAACTTCCATGTTTAAAGTGTCTCCAAAGTCCGTCAGAGGATACCTAAAAAATTTACACAATGTACTGGTCATATACAAAAATATGAAACAAAGTTGGTAAAATATGCTAAACTTCCAAAAATTGCAAAAAATCATTTCCTTAATGAAATACTTCACATAATATACCATTTTAAAGATTAGGAAATCTAGTTTATAGAGAAATAAATGGATTATATTTTTGACTCCTACAAAATGAGATATTATAAGAATACTATACAAGACTCAATCAAGAAATCAATATCCAGCATGCTAGTATGGATACCATTGTTACTACTCATCAAGGAATCAAATTTTTATACAAGTTAAGACATGGTACCTCCTTTATAAGATCTCTTATTAATAATAAATACTAGCACTCCCTTTGAATCCTTGAATTTTTTTTATCACCTTAGCAAAATCAAATCACCATCAACATGAATTTCTATAAAACACTTTTATGCTTTCAATTCAAATTCAAAAATTCCAAAAAATGTACTTACTTCTTTGACTCCATGGTTGAACTCAAAATGGATATGGAGTTTACATATTTCAATCAAAGGGGTTTGATGAAGAAAATGAGCCAATTCTTTTCCTAAGCAAGTTCTTCTATAAATCTTACAAAATATCCTTGACCATTGGATTATTCTATGCATCATCTCCAACCTTCTACTTATCCTAACACTTAAACCATGTAATTGTTGATTCAAGCAAGCTTCATGCACTCTATTTGGTGTCTTGTTAGATGTCCATGTCAAGGGGAGAGATGTCACAAGGTAGCACAAGCTATTTTTATTAAATTTCATACATAAATTTACATCCAATGAGTTTTTTTGAATGTGGAACAATCTTGTGTAGCCATTGACCAACCTTGCTACCCTTTTAACCAATCATTTGGCTCCAATTGTCCACCCTTGAGTCGTTTGCAACTTGATCCCTCATTTTTCCTTAATTGAATTTAGACTTATAACTTCTAACAATTTGCATTTTGGTCCCTATGAAATTTTGTTCGAAATTCCTTAAAAATATGAAATTTCATTTAAATATCTTTATTTAAGTGTGTAGAGCTTTTCTTAACCATTTTGACTTCTTTAGACATTACCAGCACTTGCCGACAAGATTTTCGGTTTATTGATAAAATTTTCGGTTTTAGTGATTTTTAGGCAAAAGCTCAAAATCACTAAATAGATAATTAAAATTTTATTTTAGATATCTCAAAAAGATGTTAATATATATATAACCATGAGGAGTGGTACATAATACACGTTCACCGAAAATCGGTATTACAGTCTACAAGAACACGAGCGTCGACTCTAAATATTTTCATGGTACCTAGGTGCAAGAAATTGAAAGGGAAATTAATTTAGGGTGCGCAAAAGATATATATATATATATATACATATATATATATATATATATACATATATATATATATATATATATCAAAATAGTTAAGCGTTTAGGGCTTTGACTAGTCCTGACTGTACATAATCTTCGTAATATACATGATTTTAAAAAGAAGAATAATAAAAACTCCTAAACAGGGGGATCTGTAAGAGCATTACCCATAATTACATTTGGGTTTACCTGAGCGTCCTCCTGTGTCATAGTATACACGTGGGCCTGAGCCCTCAATTGCTGTTGTAAAGGACTGAGTACAGTGTTGCTCCCAACTGTCGTCCGTAGGGCAGTATGACTCGTATGCGTAGGTACTCCCTGATTCCTACCCGTAGACCACTCAGATGACTTGAAGTCACCTAACCACCAAGTCCTAAATCAGGGCACGAACTCTTGCTATATCCCAGCTTCCCACACTAGAACCACGTGATAGGTACCCCATAAGCTCCTCGATGATGGTGCCTGCTACATTTGCAGCAAGGAGGGTGCCGCTGAATTATGGTCTAACTCGTGGAACTAGGGATTGGTATTCCAAACCCTTGGGGATGTGGTTCTTGCCCAAAGTGTACCGGTCTAAAGTGGGAGGGGCCTCCATGAAAACCAGAAGTCCTACCCTTCTTTGAGCTCTGACTCGCATGGGTCCTAGCCTTCTTCTTCCTCTGATCTTTACTCTCTCTCTCTGCCTACTCTCGGCACGGACAATCTCCTCCGCATGGTAGGCTGAATCGACTATCTCCGCAAAGGAGAAGCTGGTTGTAACCGTTATATACCTCTTAATGTTCAAGTTAAGGCCATCCACACACTTGAACCTCAATTGTTTCGATACTAAACTCCTCAATTCTATCTCGTACTCCGTAACTGATCTAGTCCTCTACCACAAGTGGAGAAACTCTGCCGTCTTGCGGTCTTATTTAAACTCTGAGAAGTATCTGTGGTCGAACTCCCTCAAGAAGTCCTCCCACCGTAGTGGCTCATTAGCAACATCAAAGATAGCCTCCCACCAAGTGAGGGCATCCCCATCTAACAATCTCTCCACTACCTGCAACCTATACTCTTTACTCAACTCTAAGTCTGTCAAGATCAGACGGGTCCGATTGATCCAGTGTTTAGCCACAGTAGCATCATTGAGTCCCGCAAAGTTTGTGCATCCCAACTGTCGAGCTTCCTTGACTAGCTGAGTCAGCTCATGGATACGCCTAAGTGTGGATGATGTGGTGTCACTCAGACCAGATACTGAAAAATGATCGGCCACCGATGGAGAATCCAATGCCGTAGGAGCAAGCGCTGCCATAGGTGTCGGCGTGGCCATCGATGGTGGTGGGGGTGGCATCTGGCCCTGTGGTGATGTACCACTCATACCTTAATGCATCGAGTGGTGGTGGTGGAACCGTGGCTATAGTAGCCGGCTGAGAAGGCTCTGGAAGGGGCGCACATGATGAGGAGGTATCATCGGACACTCTAAGTGGCTCAGGGGGCACAAATCTAGTGCCCCGCCTAGTTGCCATAGTTTTGTAAAGGAAAATTTTTCATTAGCCATGATTCAAGAATTAGGGTTAGTTATAAAGTACTAACCCCCTAATATGAATGAAGGTATCTGTTCAGGAACCGATGGAAATGGTATGCTAGGATAAATATGAACCGTATCTAACCTCCTAAAAATAAAGGAACTCATTTGCCTAAGACCATGTATCGAGATTTCATGATTCTAAAGAAACTCTCATATGCATTCAGGACTTTTGAAATGTACTTGGGAATATTTTCAAAACTATTTTCATAAAATATAGCTCTCAACCTAGAGCTCTGATACAAACCCAACTATCACCCCCCGATCCTTAATCGAAAGCCGTGAACAACCGCCCGTTATCCCGTATCTTGCCCATTACACGTCACACATACCGAGACAATACAAGACTAATATTTTTACTTATTTAAAATCTGTTTTTCCTCAAAATATAGTTTCCCAACTAAAAGAATTTTAAAATACAACACTGTGCTTCAATGCATGAATATACAACGAGTTCGAGAGTTTCAATTTACATTTTTATAATAACATAATTATAGTCATCCCATAAAACAAACATGATCATTCTATGGACCTCAAGTATGTACATTATCCAACTTCATCACGGAAGAATGTGTTGAAATATCAAAAAATAGAGCACAAGAAATGAAGAATACTTCTGAATTTTATTGAAGAAGAATGAGAGCATACATGGACAGATTTGAGAGCATTTTTCTCATAGTTTTTGGAGATACAATGAGGCTCTATTTATAGAGAAAAGGGAAAAATAGCCAGTAGAAAGTGATATTCCCGTTGGAGCTCAAACCCCAAGGAATTCCAACAGCTAGTTTTTTGACTGTTGAAATATATGCTGCCCAAACTGCCCCTAGCTATTTGGGTTTGCTTCCTAGACTTTTCTCCAAACTTTTGGGCTTCCTTGGGCCTATTTTTGAATGTATTTTGGGTTGGTTTAGGCTGCCCAAATGGGCCATGCTTGCTGGACAATGCATGCTGATTTTTGGACTTCTAAGTAGATGCACTTGGTTGGTGATGAAGATGGGTTAAGTTATCCTTCTTTTCAACACTCCCCCTCAAGTTGGGTGCGTAGATATCGATAGTGCCCAACTTGTTCATGATTTCTTGAAGATGCATTGCAGTTCCCCCTTTTGTGAAGATATCAGCTAGTTGCTCTTTTCCTTTGATGTAGGGAGTGGCTATAAGCTTTTCTTCCACCTTTTGTCGAATGAAGTGACAATCAACTTCTATGTGTTTAGTCCTTTCATGGAAGACCGGATTGGATGCAATATGAATTGCCGATTGATTGTCACAATGCAAGTTGATTGGTGTAGAAACATTGAACCCTAATTCCTCTACTAGAGCCTTCAACCATACAATCTCACTGGCTGCTGACGCCATTGCTCTATACTTAGCCTCTGCACTCGATCTTGACACCACATGTTGTTTTTTGCTCTTCCATGCTACCAAATTGCCTCCTACGAACATGCAGTACCCGGTGGTAGATCTTCTATCCTTTGAATCGCTTGCCCAATCTGCATCGCAAAAGCCTTCAATTTGGGAGCTTCCATTGTTCTTCATCCAAATACCTAGTCCTGGTGATTTCTTGATGTAGTGAAGGATGCGCTCAACTGCTCTCCAATGACCCATCTTTGGAGAATGCATATGTTGACTAATTTGGCTCACGGCAAAGGCTATGTCTGGCCTAGTGATGGTGAGGTAGATCAGTCGTCCTACAAGTCTTTGATATCTCTCTATATCCTCAAGTGGCTCCTCATCATCTACTAGAGGTCCAGTGGTGACAATAGGGCTACAAGCTGGCTTTCCTCCTAGCTTTCCTGTTTCCTGCAAAAGATCAAGTGCATATTTCCTTTGGGATAGAATTAACCCATTATTACAATAGGCTAACTCAATTCCTAGGAAATACTTTAGTCTCCCTAAATCTTTAATTTCAAACCTAGAACTCAAGAAATTTCTAACTATATCTATTAAATGCATGTCATTTCCAGTAATGATGATATCATCTACGTAAACTAAGGCTATCACTATTTTATCAATGTTTTTTCTAATGAAAACAGAAGAGTCGCTATGGCATTTAACAAATCCACTACTAAGGAAAGCATGGCTTAATTTTGCATACCATGCCCTTGGGGATTGCTTCAGCCCGTAGATAGCCTTGCGTAGTTTGCACACGTTTCCTCCTTGTTGTTGGAACCCTTGAGGAAGTTGCATATACACTTCTTCTTCGAGATCTCCTTGAAGGAACGCGTTTGCTACATCCATTTGAAACATGCTCCATCCATGGTTCACCGCAAGAGACATCAAGACCCTAATTGTATTCATTTTGGCAACGGGTGCGTATGTCTCTTTGTAATCTATCCCATATGCTTGAGTGAATCCTTTAGCCACAAGTCTTGTCTTAAACCTTTCAATTGATCCATCACTTTTATATTTGATTTTGTATACCCATTTGCATCCGACGGCTCGCTTGCTCTTTGGAAGAGAGGTGACTTCCCATGTACCGTTCTTGGTCAATGCATCTAGCTCTTCCTTCATTGCCTTTCTCCTCCTTGGGTCCTTGGATGCTTCATCATATGTCATAGGCTCCTGTTCTTTATCTATGCCACTCAAAAAATTTTGTTGGCTCAAAGAAACATGTGAGATGGTATAATAATTAGAAATCGGATGTGATATTACCTTGGAGTTATAGTAAACTCTACGGTTAATCCATTCCGAACGGGGAACCCTAAGCCTCGTGGATCGCCTAAGGTGAGGAGGTGGTGCATCCAAATCTCCCTCTACGTGCTCGGATTCTTCCTCTTCGGTTTCTTGATCTCCCCCTGAAGTGTGGGCTGCCTCCTCTTCTATGGAGTTTGATCCTTCTTCTTCATTATTTTGAGATTGCTCATTAGTCTCTTGGGAGATTCCTTCAGCAATTGGTGGAGATGATTGATTCGGGAGAAGTAAGAAATTCCACGTGCTTGGAGTGCTCTCTTCTTCTGATGATTGATGTTCTTCATTATCTACAAAAAAGGACTCATTCTCCACAAATATCACATCCTTAGATGTGTATGTTTGGTTAGTTTTAGGGTCATAACATCTATACCCCTTTTCAAAGGAAGCATACCCCAAAAATATGCACTTTCTACCCTTATGATCTAACTTATCCCTCATGTGTGCTGGAATATGAATGTAACATACACAACCGAATATTCTAAGATGAGATATTTTAGGTTTTCTATCTAGTAGGGCTTCTAAGGGTGACTTGCCATCCAGGACTTGAGATGGGATAAGGTTTATTAGGTGGACAGCGGTTTTTATTCCATCACACCAAAATTTCTTAGGCACATTTGCATGAAACATCATAGCTCTACTTATTTCAAATATGTGCCTATTTTTCCTTTCAGCCACCCTATTTTGTTGAGGTGTGTACACACAAGACATTTGATGTATAATGCCATTCTCTCTAAGGTAGTTTTCAAATGTCAAACTAGTGAATTCTCCACCATGGTCCGTCCTTAGAATTTTAATGTTAGCATTGTAAAGTTTGGTCACATATCTCTCATAGCTTTTAAAAGCTTCAAAAGCTTGATCTTTGGTATTCAAAAGGTAGACCCAAGTGTACCTAGTTTTTTGGTCTACAAAAGTAATGAAATACTTGTACCCTAAATGAGATTTGATAGGTGAAGTCCACAAATCCGAATGAACTAAATCAAAAGCATCTTTATAAATTGTTTTTGAATTGGGATACATTGATCGGGTTTCCTTTCCCAGAATACAAGCTTCACAATGTCTATCTTCAATATTAATACTTGGAAATAGACGCTTTAAAGCTTGGTCACTAGGATGCCCAAAACGTTTATGCCAAAAAGATGCATCTTCTTTGATATGAGCTACGAGTGCATGATGCTTTTGATCCAAAAAATATAGATCCCCTCTTCTAGAACCCTTGCCAATCAATTGATTCGACTTGAGGTCCTGAAAAGTAACAGTGTTTGGGTCAAAAACAACTCTACACCCTTGATCCTTAGTGACTTTGCTAATGGACAAAAGATTTGAAGTGAGTTGGGGAACAAATAAAGCATTTGATGTTTTTCCAAAAAGTTCAATTTCCCCAATTTGCTCAACTTTCAAATCTTGCCCATTGGCAACACGGACTATCTTATGGTTAGGGAGTTTTTTAAAATGCTTGATTTTTCTTCTATCCCTTACCATATGATGGTCCGTTCCCGAATCAATGAGAAAATCTTCGAAATTGAAAGAGGATAAAGTGTTTTGATTTTTACCATTGGAGGGAGCAAGTTGTTGAAACTTCTTGGAGATGTCATTGAGTTGACTTTGAAGAGCAGCGAAATCAGCCATGGTAGGTCCTTGAAGCTTGGTGTGAAGTACATTATGCTGCTCGGAAAGTTGCTCCCTTGGTTTGAAGGTCTTGGGCTTTAAATGAGGATGAAGGTTCCAACACTTCTCCTTCGTATGTCCTCTTTTCTTGCAATGGGTGCATACATCAATTTTCTTTGGAACTTGATGTGCTTTGGCAGCCATGTGCTCTTCAACGGTAGCCATGTGACCTTGAGCTTCAAGTCTAAGTTTGGAATTTTCTTCCAAACGCATGCTAACTTCCGTTCGTTGGATCATATTTTGCACTTCTCCAAATGAAGGAAATTCCTTCATTCGGAGAATTTCTTGTCTAAGAAGAGAGTAGGAATCATCTAGACCCATGAGAAGACCAAAGATTTTATCTTCTTCTTTCCTCTTTTGGAGGACTTTGAGATCTATGGAATCCGGACGGAGAGTGGAGAGCTCATTCCAAGTATCCGTATATTCCCCAAAATATTGAGGAAGTGATTTCCCTTCCTTTTTGATGTTTGAAATTTGTCGTTTGAGCTCAAAAATTCTGCCAAGGTTAGATTTTTGGCCATAAAGAGAAAACATTGTGTCCCATATTAGTTTTGCATTGGGAGCACAAGTCACCATAGCTTTGTGTGTTTCATCCATGGAATTGAGTAGAAGAAAAAACACATGATTGTCCCTCTTCTTCCATTCTCTGTAGGAAGAATCCACCTCTTCAAGTGGTTGATCAAGTATGTGACCCTCCAAGTTGTGAAGTTCCAGCACCCTTCTCATCAAGGCTGCCCATTGATAATAATTTCCTCCTCTTAATTGAATGGAGGATATATTTTGAAATTGGGTAAGGTTGATGGAAGGTGGAAGGTCACCCAACCTTGAAGAGGAAGGGATCGAAGTTTGCTCTGATACCATGTTGAAATATCAAAAAATAGAGCACAAGAAATGAAGAATACTTCTGAATTTTATTGAAGAAGAATGAGAGCATACATGGACAGATTTGAGAGCATTTTTCTCATAGTTTTTGGAGATACAATGAGGCTCTATTTATAGAGAAAAGGGAAAAATAGCCAGTAGAAAGTGATATTCCCGTTGGAGCTCAAACCCCAAGGAATTCCAACAGCTAGTTTTTTGACTGTTGAAATATATGCTGCCCAAACTGCCCCTAGCTATTTGGGTTTGCTTCCTAGACTTTTCTCCAAACTTTTGGGCTTCCTTGGGCCTATTTTTGAATGTATTTTGGGTTGGTTTAGGCTGCCCAAATGGGCCATGCTTGCTGGACAATGCATGCTGATTTTTGGACTTCTAAGTAGATGCACTTGGTTGGTGATGAAGATGGGTTAAGTTATCCTTCTTTTCAACAGAATGGTTGGTAGCATGCCTAATACCCGTCGTCTCCAAAGGTATGACAAGTATGTCAAAAGTCTCTCGACATGTCTCCCTACCAAATCTATATCTGTCATCATGGAAAAGTGAGGGGTGAGTATTAAGGAAAATACTCTGTAAGTGAGGGGATTGATATTATGTTATCAATAGTAGGTGTGAGCATGGGGTGCCAAAACACATTCTTAAAATATGATGATATTATCAATCGAGCATGGTATTTCTATAAATCATGAAATCATGTATCATACATCATAATATTAACATATGCATCTCTTTTCATTTCGAAAATCATTTAGAGTTCGCCAATAAAATATTCCCGACAATGGTCTACCACGATCAAGGACGAGTGTATTGAGGGTTTATATGCAAGTATAAAAATATTTAGCTTTATACCCCAATATTGGCCACGAGTCTCACCAAGGGTTAGCCCGTGTCTTCGCACACATACATAATCAACCGTGTATAGAATCCCGTCTATTGCTAAATAGTGGCATCACACATGTCCTTCACAATTTGGATCAACCGACCGTAACTATATATATGACATTTCAAGATACCTCCTATAGAAGCGTATCCGGACACAATGGGTGTCTCTACAAACGCTCTACGTAGCTACGGTAGTCCATCAAGGACATTGTCACATCAAGTCCACCAAGGATATCATGACATCATTATTAGGCATCCAGTCCACACATTTCCATTAAACCATTTCAAATCAATGGAAGCATATAATTCATATCAAGTTTTCAAAGAATGGCACGATATCATTTCAAAACAATTCATGGATGCATATATACATAAATGTCTCCAAATTATATGCCAAACTCATTCCCAGTCTTTATTACATTCTATCTCCTTGTATGCTCAAAACAGTTTGCTAAATTTCTGAAATTTGTAAGCTCAATATTTCACCACCTTTATGTACAAATAGTCCACATTCACCTTACACATGGTATAATCCATCTTTTAAAATTTTAGCATGCTAATCACATCAATTGCATTCATCACTCCTTCAAAAGATTTCACATTCTACAAACATTACACATACACATGCTCATATGTATTTCTTACAGTGTAGGCAACTCACTAACTTAATACACATTTCATCCTATCACCTTAGCACACATATACAAATTATATATGCACACACACATTCATTACACTTCTAAACCAGAATTTTGTGTTCTTTCCTAAGCATCCTTTCGGCCTCCAAATGCACAAACACACATTTTCCACCTTTCCAAAAATTCTGCACACAAAAATTACAACAATGTAGGACAATTTTGAGCTCACTAATGAACCCTTCTCTCCTCCAAATTCTTGGCCAAACATAACCAAATTTATGTACACATTTCTCACATCAATTATACTAACAACCGCACATATTTTCATCACTTTTGCATTAAAATTTTACACAAATAATTTGCAAAGATGCAGGAAAATTTTCAGCTCACCAAAACATAGTGTTTTCATTCCAATTCTTGGCCACACAAAGTTCAAATTTTCTGTACACATTCCTCATGGTTCACTTGGGTTCCTCCTAGGCTCTAAGTTATAAAATCATGCCAAAACATCATACTAAAACATTCTCACAAGATTCTTAAATTTTCAACAAGTGCAGAATTTTTTTTATCTCAAATTTGGATATTTCAAACCCAACCAAGATTTCTCTTCACAATATCTCTCTCTTCTCCTTGCTCTTAGCTCTCGGCCTCCCCTTGTTCACCAAGCTAGCTATCTCCTTTTGGCTCCAAATTTAGCTATGTTGTGTTAGGGTTTGAATGGGATCAATCAACACAAAAATTACAAAGTAATGTTTGAAGAAATCAAACCTTTCTTCATGGATGTAGCTCATGGTTCCCTTTGATTCTTCACTATGCAAGACTCCCCCTTTTGCTTCAATTTTTGAATATCTTACAGTTGGGATTGTGAGGAATTGATCTATGTAAATACATTGGGGTGGTGTTATAGGAAAATTTGGAGTATCCCTACCTTGAAGCTCATGGCTATGAAAAATAAATGAAGAGCTTGCTTCTTTGGCTTTGAATCATCTCATGGTTTGGAAGAAGAAGAATTGCCTAATTGTTTAGCTTTATTAAATTGCTCCATTTAATCCTAGCCATCAAACTTTCCCAAGATTAGGCCCTAGGATTATTTGGTCACAAGTAAAGGCTCATTCTCTCTCCCACATTTTTGGCTCTCTTCTCCCTCTTCAAAACACACTTTCTCACACTTCACTCAAGTCATTCATTAATTACATGTCTCCCAACTACCAAGATCCAAAGGCTCACAATTTTGATCCGATTCCAAGTTAATCTTCACCCTTAATTGGTTTCCAAGAAAACTCATTCTTCTACTCAATGAATAGTCCTCATTAATTGTATGTCTCCCACTAATGTCCACCGTTGGATTTACTTCTCAAAGACCCAAAAATCTCCTCTGTCTCTCTCTCTTATGTTTTCTCTCACCTTCCCTCTCTTTTCTTCTTGTTTGGTCACGGTTTTGGGGGAAAGAACGAACATTCATGCTCATTTGCCTCATTCTCCACCACTGATCATCTCAATGTTTGTATCTTACCATTGGATCATTTTTCAACAACAACAATTTTTTTCTCTAATTTTTTTAACCCAATAGTTAAAACCTAATTACAAACCAAATCAAAGGTCCAAATTATCCACTCTCTATTCTCATTTCTTCTAAATTCTTATTTATTTCAAATAAATCTCTTGACTTATAAAAATTACATTTTGACCCTAAAAATTTTTATAATTTTAAATTAGACCCAAAATCTCATATTAGGCATAATTTAATTTATCTGATGTCAAAACGTAGTTGTTTAGTCTTTACGAGACACATTCAATCCGGTTAGGGTTTTACCGGTGATTTTTTAAAAAATTTACTATTCAACTCTACGATGTAAGATCTATCAAAATTTGAGATTCCTATACACTCTAGAGTCATCCTCATTATTACTAGACCATCGGTGGTCATTTTGGAAATTTTGAATTTCCGGTGATTTGGATAAAATTTTTTCGGGAGCGGTTTTAGCGAAAAATTTTTTTAGTAAATTTTCTACATAGAATATGTGTAATAGCATATATAAAATGAATAAAAGTACAAAATTGAGTACACCGAGATGTCGGTGTTACATGGTGAACCTATCCATGATTACCCGTGTTGTAACATGTCTATCCTTACTCTTTGGTAATTCACGAACAAAGTCCCCAGTTATTTCATCCCACTTCCATTCTAGAACTTGTAAGGGTTGTAGCAAGTCAAATGGTTTTTGATATTCTATTTTAACTTGTTGACAAGTCAAACATGTAGAAATATATTCTGCAATATCCCTTTTCATATTATGCCATCAATAATGTTACTTTAGATCTGATGTGATCCCGTTGGGTCTAAAAACCCTAGAACCCACGAACAAATTAATTTAGCCCAAAAAATTATTTCAACGAATTATTTGAACCGATGGAATTAAAGACCTTAACCCTTGCCCTAAAGGAGGAAGAACCTAAGGTATATGACCTTAGACCCGTTTCTCACTAGATCAAGAACTTTGGTATAAAGATGGAATGAATGACGCCACAATCTAGATGGTTCGAAACCTAGATTGATAAGTCAAAGAACTAAACAAAACTCATATCTTGAATAAGTTCAAAGTTCTCAAAAGAACAAGACCTGTGTGAAGAATCCTCACAATTTATTAATTCTCTTAAAAGTGTTGTTTTACACAATGTATAATGACCTATTTATAGCCTAAAGGTAAAACATAATTGGCAACTAAAAATTTAGTAACTCTCTGTTGGATTTTTTACTAAGAAGAGAGAGAAATCTAATAAACTTCTGGTTTTTATTGATGTAGTAGAATGATACAAAGGAAGAGAGATTATCTTCCTCTTAATTTTACAAGGAGAGCAATAGCTCTATTTATAGTCAAAGGGAGAAAAATAACCAGTAGAGAGAGAACAAAGTCAATATTCCCGTTGGGGTTCAAACCCCAAGGAATTCCAACAGCTAGTTTTTGGACTGTTGGAATATACATTGCCCAAACTGCCCCTAGCTATTTGGGTTTACCTCTTAGACTTTTCTCCATACTTTTGGGCTTCATTGGGCTTGTTTTTGAATGTATTTTGGGTTATAAATATGTTGCCAAATTCTGAACATTAAAAAATAAAAGGCCCAATGTTTATGACATTATCATATTTTCAAGTTGAATACCTTGAGACTTATCTTCATCTTCTCCCTTATTTTTAACACTCCCCCTCAAGTTAGGTGCATAGATGTCTATGGACCCTAACTTGCTAAGGATGTGCTGAAGATGTTTCTCAGTTGTTGCCTTAGTGAAAATGTCAGCTAGCTGGTCTTCACTTCTAACATATGAGGTTGAAATTGTCTTGTTTTCTAATTTTTCTCGAACAAAATGACAATCAACCTCAATATGCTTCGTTCTTTCATGAAAAACTGGATTGGCAGCGATATGAAGAGCTGCTTGATTATCGCAATGTAGAAGAATAGGAGCGATAGTAGGAAATCCCATCTCCTCAAGTAATGCCTTTAGCCAAACTATTTCGCTTGTAGCCGCTGCCATTGCTCTGTATTCAGCCTCAGCATTTGATCTGGATACAACAGATTGTTTCTTGCTTTTCCATGTTACAAGATTTCCACCCACGAACATGCAGTAGCCGGTGGTGGATCTCCTGTCCGTGACATCCCCAGCCCAATCTGCATCACAGTAGCCATAAATCTCCATGCTATGGTTGTTTTTCATAAGAATTCCCCTTCCTGGTGAGCTTTTTAAATACTTGAGAATTCTTTCTGCTGCCTTCCAATCTTGAATCCTTGGAGCATGCATCCGTTGACTGATTAAGCTGACGGCATAGGTGATATCTGGTCTTGTAATGGTGAGGTAGATGAGCCTCCCCACAAGTCTTTGATATCTAGGAATATCCTGGAACATTTCTTCATCACCTTGTGCTCGTTCTGCTATGGATATAGGAGTTGCTGCTGGTTTAGCTCCTACCTTTCCAGTTTCCTGCAAAAGGTCAAGTACATATTTCCTTTGGCATAGAACTAGCCCCTTATGAGAATAGGCAAGCTCTATTCCTAAGAAATACTTTAGTTTTCCCAAATCTTTAATCTCAAAAGTAGATTTAAGGAAATTTCTAACTTGATCAATACCATTCATATCACTTCCTGTAATAACTATATCATCTACATAAATAAGAACAATAGTGATTTCTTCATTGTTAACTTTAGTAAACATGGAGGAATCACTAATGGATTTCTTAAAGTTATTACCAAGAAGTGCTGAACTTAATTTTGCATACCAGGCACGAGGAGATTGTTTTAACCCATAGATTGCTTTTTTAAGACGACACTCCTTGATATTTGAATCCTCATCTAGCCCTTGGGGAATTTGCATGTAGATTTCTTCGTCTAAGTCCCCTTGAAGGAAAGCATTCTTCACGTCCATTTGATACATTGGCCATTCTCCATTGGTTACAATTGACATCAAAACCCTTATCGTTTTCATTTTGGCAATAGGGGCAAAAGTCTCAGTGTAGTCTTCTCCATAAGTTTGTGTGAATCCTTTGGCTACAAGTCTTGCCTTGTAGCGTTCAATGGATCCATCACTTTTATACTTGATTTTGAACACCCATTTACACCCGACAGCCTTTCTTCCCTTAGGGAGAGTAGTAATCTCCCCCGTCCCATTTTTATTCAATGCATCTAGTTCTTCAAGCATAGCTTGTCTCCATTCGGGTTTGGTATTTGCCTCATCAAAATCCTTAGGTTCCTGTGATGAGTCAATGCTACTCAAGAACCCTTGATGGCTTGAGGAAGTGTTAGATACACAATAGTAATTTGAAATAGGATAGTGAGTTACCTTAGAATTGTAATAAACTCTTCTGTTGATCCACTCTGAGGGAGGAAGCCTCAATCTGGTGGAACGTCGAAGTGGAGGAGCCAGCGGAGAGGGCAGTCTAGTTTCGTCTCCGGATTCTCCTAAGGTAGGTAATCCCTCGCCTTCTTCTCTTTCTTTGGAAGAGTTCTCTTCATTTTCAGACTCATCCACTCCTCCCTCTTTGTTTTCTCCCCCTGAAAGTGAATTCTCTTCATTGGATTCTTGAGGAACCAGAGGAGGATTTATGGGAACATCGCAGAAGATTCGCAAGTCATTGCTTGATGAATTTTCTTCATTTTTTTCTCCTGCAAAAAAGAATTCATTTTCTACAAATATCACATCTTTCGATGTGTATACCTTGTTAGAGTCAGGTTCAAAACAAATATATCCTTTTTGGAATGAAGCGTACCCAATAAAAACACATTTCCTTCCTTTGATATCTAACTTATCTCTAAACTGCCTAGGAATATGAACATAACAAATACACCCAAAAACTCTAAGGTGAGAGAGGTTTGGTTTGTCTTTTCTAAGCAACTCTAATGGGGATTTTCCATGGAGAACTCTAGTTGGAAGACGATTTATTAAATGAGCTGCGGTACTAACCGCATCACTCCAAAAACGCTTAGGCATATTAGCAAAGAACATGATAGTTCTAGCTATTTCTAGGAGATGTCTATTTTTGCGTTCGGCAACTCCATTTTGTTGGGGAGTGTAGGGACAACTAGTTTGATGAATAATTCCATTCTCCTCAATGAAATTTTTGAAATTGGTGCTCATATATTCCCCACCATTATCTGTCCTAAGAATTTTAATGTTGGCCTCATATTGTTTTATAATATACTTGTAAAAGGACTTGAAGGCTTCATAAACTTGGTCTTTTGATCTTAGCATATACACCCATGTATACCTAGACTTATGATCTATAAATGAGATAAAATACTTAAATCCCCTTCTAGATATCATAGGTGAAGTCCATACATCCGAGTGAACAAGATCAAAAGGCTTTTTATATTGAGTTTCAGAAATAGGATAATACATTCGGGTTTCCTTTCCAAAAATGCATGCTTCACACTGTCTATCACTACAATTTTTTGATGGGAATAGACATTTCAGAGCTTGCATAGAAGGATGACCTAATCTAGCATGCCAAAGGAGGTAACTTTCCTCTCGGATTGCGGAAAATACAAAACTATCTTGTTTCCAAAAATACAAGTTATCTTGCATAGAACCACTACCAATCACTTGATTCGTCTCCAAATTCTGAAAAACAACAGAATGAGGGTCAAAAATAGCTTTGCAATTTAAGTCCTTAGTGACTTGTCCAATGGACATAAGATTAGAGGTAAATTGAGGAACATATAAGGTCTTTGATTTTCTTCCAAATATTTCAACATCCCCAATTTGCTTAATTTTGAAATTATGTCCATTCGCAACTTTAACCATTTTAGGTTCTAGGAGAGGTTCAAGATTCTGAAAATTTTGTTTATCTTTGACCATATGGTGATCACAACCTGCATCTATCAACCATTTTGAAGAAGTAACAGATGAGTTAGAGCAAGTACCTGGGGAGGATTTTCCTAATTTTTGAGATGTCAGATTTGCTTTGTTTGCAGCTGGTTGAGCATTTTGCTTCCTCCTCTCTTGCTCTTTTTTCTTGATGAACTCAGGTTTAAGGTTAGGATGAAGAAACCAGCAACCATCCTTGGTATGCCCCAACTTTTTGCAATGAGAACACACCTTTTTTATTCCCTGATGAGCCTTATTTGCAGCTTGCTCATTCTGCTTTGTGGAGAACCCATGAACTTCACTTTTGGATTGATTGCTTTCCTCAAGCCTTTGAGAAGCTGCAGCTCTTTGAATCATAAATCGAGTCTCTTGGTATGATGGAAATTCTTTCATTCGAAGAATTTCCTGTCGAAGTTGTACAAATGACTCATTGAGTGATGAGAGTAATGAAAACACCTTGTCTTCATCTTGTCTCTTTTGCAGCACTTTTATATCACTTGTGAGAGGTCTCAATGTGTTGAGCTCATTCCACAAGTCCTCATGTTCTCCGAACAATTGTGTAATTGATTTCTCCTCCATTTGGATGGTCGCAATCCTTTTTTGTATTTCAAATATTCTGCTCAAGTTTGATTCCTGACCATATAACCCATACATTTGCTCCCATAAAGATTTGGAACTCGGACAGCACATGACCATATTTTTGTGTGCTTGATCCATGGAGCTTGTTAGCAATAGGAAAACTTGATCATCCAGCTCCTTCCATTCATCAAATCGTGGGTCTAGCCGATCCATAGGATCTTTTGTAATGAAAGACAGAAGTTTTGCTCCATTGAGAGATCTTCTGATATGACTAGCCCATTGGAAGTAATTGGTTGAGCTTAGAATAATTTGGGAGAAAAGTTGGATTTGAAAGGAAGAGATTTGAGGAAGAGAATTTCCCAACCCCGGAGTCGATGTTTGCTCTAATACCATGTTGAAGAGAATAATGGCAGCGGCTACAAGCGAAATAGTTTGGCTAAAGGCATTACTTGAGGAGATGGGATTTCCTACTATCGCTCCTATTCTTCTACATTGCGATAATCAAGCGGCTCTTCATATCGCTACCAATCCAGTATTTCATGAAAGAACGAAGCACATTGAGGTTGATTGTCATTTTGTTCGAGAAAAATTAGAAAACAAGACAATTTCAACCTCATATGTTAGAAGTGAAGACCAGCTAGCTGACATTTTTACTAAGGCAACAACTGAGAAACATCTTCAGCACATCCTTAGCAACTTAGGGTCCATAGACATCTATGCACCTAACTTGAGGGGGAGTGTTAAAAATAAGGGAGAAGATGAAGATAAGTCTCAAGGTATTCAACTTGAAAATATGATAATGTCATAAACATTGGGCCTTTTATTTTTTAATGTTCAGAATTTGGCAACATATTTATGATCCAAAATACATTCAAAAACAAGTCTAATGAAGCCCAAAAATATGGAGAAAAGTCTAAGAGGTAAACCCAAATAGCTAGGGGCAGTTTGGGCAATGTATATTCCAACAGTCCAAACTCTAGCTGTTGGAATTTCTTGGGGTTTGAGCCCCAACGGGAATATTGACTTTGTTCTCTCTCTACTAGCTATTTTTCTCCCTTTGCCTATAAATAGAGCTATTGCTCTCCTTGTAAAATTAAGAGGAAGATAATCTCTCTTCCTTTGTATCATTCTACTACATCAATAAAAATCAGAAGTTTATTAGATTTCTCTCTCTTCTTAGTCCAAAATCCAACACCAGTAACAAAAGTTCGAGTTAAAAGGTCCAAAGAAGTACTGAATAAATTAATTCAGAGAGTTTTACAATAAGAAATTGGAGCCCAAATGAATGAAGAACCAAAAGGGGCCTCAATTATGCTCATACAAGCCCAGTTAGAAGAATAAAAAGCCCAAAACTATCCAAGACCAAGGGAGGACGAAAATAAAGAAAAATAGCAGCAAGACTTGGTCAAAATAATTTGATTTATTTAGTTTCCTAATTCTTATTTTTTTGTAACTTTTAGTTTCCTAATTCTTTATTGTTTAGAGAGTTACTAAATTTTTAGTTGCCAATTATGTTTTACCTTTAGGCTATAAATAGGTCATTATACATTGTGTAAAACAACACTTTGGAGAGAATTAATAAAATTGTGAGAATTCTTCACACAGGTCTTGTTCTTTTGAGAACTTTGAACTTATTCAAGATATGAGTCTTATTTAGTTCTTGACTTATCAATCTAGGTTTTGAACCATCTAGATTGTGGCGTCATTCATTCCATCTTTATTCCAAGGTTCTTGATCTAGTGAGAAACGGGTCTAAGGTCATATACCTTAGGTTCTTCCTCCTTTAGGGCAAGGGTTGAGGTTTTTAATTCCATCAGTTCAAATAATTCGTTGGGACGATTTTTGAGCTAAATTAACTTGTTCGTGGGTTCTAGGGTTTTTATACCCAACGGGTTCACATCAAAAGGCTTGTAGGGAGACTAATGTATCTCACTATAACAAGACCCGATATCTCTTTTGCTGTTGGACAAGTTAGCCAACATATGCACAAGCCAAAAAGAAAGCATTGGAGAGCTACCAAAAGAATTCTTCACTACTTAAAGGGCGCACACGGCATGGGAATTTGGATGAAGAAAAATTGCAGCTCTCAAATCATAGGGTATTGTGATGCGGATTGGGCTAGAAATTCAGAAGACAGAAGATCAACCACGGGGTATTGCATGTTCATAGGAGGAAATTTAGTAGCTTGGAAAAGCAAAAAACAACATGCGGTATCTAGATCAAGTGCTGAAACTGAATATAGAGCTATGGCAGCCGCAACAAGTGAGATAGTTTGGTTGAAAGCTCTAATTGAAGAGATAGGGTTCATGGTTCCAACTCCGATCCAACTCCATTGTGACAATCAATCGGCAATTCACATAGCCTCAAATCCGATCTTTCATGAAAGAACAAAGCATATCGAGGTGGATTGTCACTTTATAAGACAAAAGATTGAAGACAAACTCATTATTCCTAGCTTTACAAGGAGTGAGCATCAAATTGCCGACATCTTTACAAAACCAGGAACCGCCAATCACATACTTAAGAATATGGGCAAGTTGGGTGTCATAATATACACACCCAACTTGAGGGAGAGTGTTGAAATGAAACATAATTTGGGTGTCATAGTATACACACTCAAGAATATGGGCAAGTTTTTATACCCATTGGCTTGATAAACTAGCCGTTGGGACTGTCCCAACGGCTAGTAAGGAGAGGGCTAAGGCCCTCTCCTCCCTCTCATTTTGTCTAAGTTCTTTTTCTCTCTTCTTTCTCTATAAATAGAAGATGTCCTCCCTTTTGTAAAGTATGAAAAAATGTTTCAACTACTTGTATACTTTCTTTAAGATATCAATTAAATCTTTGAAGTATTCATTCATAGTTTGTTGTTTGCTTCTTTAAAATTTCAACATATTTTACATGGGCCGAGAGCCCTAGCATGTGATGATGATAACTTTGTGATGGGTAAATCCCATTCGATACTTACGAAGGATGCATGTGTAGGGTGATCCATATTTGCACCCGATACATTTCTGCGAAAGGTATCCCACATGATATCAGAAAATAGTAAATGTATTATGATTCGATAAGATATTAGTCAGGTTGAACCCATAAGGGGGAGGGTTATGGTGTGCTTAATCTAGCACCTGATGAGATCTGTTGCCAACATCGAGGTAGAGAGCTTTTCTAACCTATTGCATACAAAACTCCCGATACGTCTGTCATTGGTCGCGATTGACCCTTGCCAGGATTGATTTTGGCACGCTCTATTCTAGCATGATTTGATGACATTTATGCATATATGTTTGAAATATATGTGAAAAGAATGTTTTATGATAAATTGAGCATTTTACATAATTTCTTACAATATGTGAAATTATTGAGAATTTTGTACTATATCTTTCACCGACACATTGAACACATGTATATACTCTCTCACTCACTGTGTATCTTCCTTGATACTCACCCCTCATTTCCTGTAGTGTATAGAGACAACTATAATGGGACGCGTTGAGTCTTATCAGTGCACGAGACTTTTGTTAGAGTTCCATGCGGTTGACTAGGTACTCAATATGTGATGTGAACCCGTTGGGTATAAAAAACCCTAAAACCCACGAACAAGTTAATTTAACCTAAAAATCGTCTCAACGAATTATTTGAACCGGTGGAATTAAAAACCTCAACCCTTGTCCTAAAGGAAGAAGAACCTAAGGTACATGACCTTAGACCCGTTTCTCACTAGATCAAGAACTTTGGTATAAAGATGGAATGAATGACGCCACAATTTAGATGGTTCGAAACCTAAATTGATAAGTCAAAGAACTAAACAAGACTCCTATCTTGAATAAGTTCAAAGTTCTCAAAAGAACAAGACCCAAGAATCCTCACAATTTTATTAATTCTCTCCAAAGTGTTTTTTTTTACACAATGTATAATGGCTTATTTATAGTCTAAAGGTAAAAACATAATTGACAACTAAAAATTTAGAAACTCCCTAAATAATAAAAAATTAGGAAACTAAAACATAAGTTACAAAAAATAAAAATAAAAATTAGGAAACTGAATGAACCAAACTATTTTGACCAAGTTTTGCTGCTATTTTCCTTTATTTTCGTGCTCCGGGGTCTTAAATAGTTTTGGACCTTTTATTCTTCCAACTGGACTTTGCATGAGCATAAGTGAGGCCCCTTTTGGTTCTTCATTCATTTAGGCTCCAATTTCTTATTGTAAAACCCTTTGAATTAAGTTATTCAATACTTTTTTGAATCTTTTAACTCGAACTTTTGTTACTGACCCAACTGGAACTTGAGTTGAATTTTGTAAATTTCTTGCAGTCTTGATGATCACATCAATATGATATTGGGAAAAATTTGCCAAGAAATTGTATATTTGTTTATTGGGATTGTAGATAGACCATTGTGTATAAAAAGGGATGGCTGTATATAAATTTATGTATATATTATTGAAACTCTCTATTCTATTCTATTGCATTGAGGCATGATTTGTATTATTGTATACATTTACTTTGGGAAACGTGTCTTGTTCTAGAAGTATGCTCTAAGATTGCTCGGTGTCACCTCTAATCACAGGAGGGGTAACTGACGACTGTTCATACCTTTGATAGGGGCATGGCAGTAGAGGCCTAGTGTAGGACTGTTGTTAGTCTTATGTTATCCTGCATGGTTGACAAGCATTGGATGACCCAAGAGATTGTTGATTTTGGCCAAGCTGGCCTCTATATATAGATATGTGACAGGTCGATATATGGTATTTGATAGACTTCTGACTTATGGGGAGATTCTAGTTGTTTGGTTATAGAAAGTCAACATCCGGGATAACGGGCTGCTATTCGTGATGCAGTTCGGGGCATGACAGTTCAGTAGGTATCAGAGTACTAGGTTGAGAGCTATATATCTATGTAAAGCATTTCCCATGTATGAATGTATTTAAACTCCTCAATGCATGAGAGTTTCATATAGTCATATATATCCCTACATATGGTCTTAGGAATTGAGTTCATTCATTTTAAGGGGTTAGTTACCATAATTCTTGAAGCATATCTCATGGGGAGTTCTTTTTATAGAATTATACCGCCTAAACGCGGTAGATCAGTGGGACGTGGGACTAGACTCGCGCCACCTAAGACTGCTCCAGCACCTGATACTTTGAGGGAGCCTAAAACCCTTAGGGTACTGAGGATGCTTCCTCATCATGGGTGCCTATACCAACACCACCCCATTTGACGACTATGGCAAGGATTTCACCACCACCACTAGAAACTTTGAGGCAGTGGTAGGAGTAGTATAGTTAGTATGGTGTGCAGACGTCACCACCACCTCCACCTATAACTGCACCTACACCCGCAGCAACACCTATCCCAGAGGCATCGGAGCCCCACCAGTGGCTGAGCCCTCAACAGTTTCAAGTCCGAGTGAGAGCACTTCTATAACTCTAAGGCGAGTTCACGAGTTGATACAATTAGTGAAGGAGGCACGTTAGCTCGGTTGTGTAGATTTTTCAGAATCCAGTGATTCTACCATAGCAAAACATTTGATCAATCAGATTCACAGGATTCTTATAGATCTGAGGTTGAGTGAGGACCTTAGACTCGGTGTTGCCGAGAGGTTATTGGATGGAGATGCTCTTACTTGGTGGGAGACTTATATGAGATGAGGCTATAAGGCCTTTATAATGGAGGGATTTTCTACAAGAGTTTGACCGTAGATACTTCCCGGATTTCCAGCAAGACCGTTTGAGAGCTGAGTTCCTACATTTGAGATAGGGGACTAGATCTGTTGCTGAGTATGAGGCAGAACTTAGGAGGATAGCTGCCTTAGTCCCCATAACTATACCGCAGTAGTTGAGGTTCAAGTTTGAGGATGGCCTTAGTTTGAGTATTTGACGCTGCATGACTGTAACCCCCAGTTTCACCCTCACAGAGGTGATTAGTTCAACCTATCACACGGAAGAGATAGTCTGCGCTAAGCCCAGGCATAGAGAGGGTAGGGGGCAGAAAAGGAGGAGGACTGGATCACATTCTGGGCAGACCTCTAGTAGAGGTAGAGGTTTTGACTCGTATAAAGGCACTTTTGGTTTTAGATCGTAGAGTTTGGGCAGGGACCTCATCACCAGGGGTTTAGACCACCCACCCCTAGCACCTCCATGCAGTATACGGCACAGCGGCTGACTCCTTGCACTAGATTAGCTTTTTCCATTCCGGACTTTTGGAGGCCCAATCACTTGCTTCTAGTATGGGAAGCCGTGTAACACCGACAATGCGGTGTCCGTACTATTGTACTCCTGTTTCGGAATTAAATAAAAATATTTCTCAGTTATATATGTAGAGAAATTTTTATTTATTTTGATTTTTTATTTTGAGGGCTTTAAATCGAAATTATATAGATATATATATATAAAGTATCTGTATTCCTGATTTGAGTTATACCCTATTTTGTTAAAATTTGGAACATTAAAAAAAACAAGAAGAAGAAGAAAACAAAATGTTTTGCCCAAAACACTGTGTTTTCCCCCCAAATTGGATTAGGACTTTGAGCCCTAATCTCTCTCTCTCTCTCTCTCTCCCCGCCTCTTTCCCTTCCCACGACCCACCGCCCTCCCTCGCTCGAATCCACTGCACTCCTCTGCAACGCACTACCACCACCATCCTCTTCTTCTTCTCTCCGTCTCTACTTCTCTCTTTCCCTTCCTGCCAAAAGCCTCTTTCTCACTCCCCCTTTCTCCCTCTCGCTATCGCTCTCTCCCTCTCTTTGGCTTCGCCACCCTCCGCCGCTCTCTCCACCGCTGCTCCTCCTTCCCGCGAGTGTGCCATAGCGCGATCTTCCTTGCGCGAGCGCGCCGCAGAGCAAGCTTCCCCACATGAGCGTGCCACAGCATGTGACCTTTCGTGAGTACGCGACTGTAGTCCAGCTCACGAGCACTTGCCTCAGCCCATGAAAGTGCCAGACCGCAAGCCCGCAAGCCCGCAAGCCCGCAAGCCCATGAGCGTGCCAGCCCGCAAGCCTGCAAGCCCATGAGCCCACGACAGCCCACGAGCCCGCGTCATCCCATGAGCTTGCGACAGCCCGTGAGGCCACGATCTGTTCTCTCCTTCGAGAGCTCTCCTACGCGTGGGCCCCCTTGCTGCAACCCTAGCTGAAGCCCAAACCGCAATCATCAACCGACCCCCGAACCCTAGGTTGCGGCATCTTCACTGCAGGTAACGGCTGTGTTGGTTGTAGTTCTAGGGTTTGGTGCTTAAAATTTGAGTTAGTTACTTGAATAGTTTTAAATGTAGAAATATTATAGGTTTTAGACCAATTCGAAGGGCGAACGAAAGCTAGATCTGAGATTTGAGGAATCCTAGGTGAGAGAAATGAATCATTTCAATATTTGAATTGATTTTATCGAATTTAGGTTAAATTTAGAATCGGAATCTATATTCATATATGTTGTGAAATAAGTTTAATTCGAGAAAAATTAGGAAAAATGAGAATATTAGAAATTCGATCATTTGTGAGATAAATGATTCGAAATTGATGAAATGAGAATCTAGAAAGGAGATTATGTAAATTTAAGGTTGTATTAAATTGAAAAGAAAAATTGGAAATGCCTTATTAAACTTTTGTTTTATATTAAATTGTGATGATTTGATTAGAGAAATCCTTTTAAAGACTCGAGGAGTCAGATTGGATTTATTTTGAAAATAGGGAGTGATCACCCTTCCTAGAAAAGTGAGTGGGACTCTAATCTCTTACATGAAATAGTAAAATTTGTTTCTGCTATGTTTTCCATAAAACATGTTTTCGATATGTATAGACTCGACGCATGATATTAAATTTCAAAACTTTTTTTGTGACATTTGAAGTGTCGTAAATTTATATTTCTGATAACTATGCATCCATGGTTTGAAATGAAATGATATTGTGTCATTATTTAAGAACCAGATATGCTTTCTATCTATCATCCATTGACATGGATTTGAAATGATTTGATGATTGTATTGACACACGGATTTAAAATGTTTTGATGATCTGTATGGGTCAAGTGCCCATTTGTGATGAGATGATATTCTTTGATAAATTCCATAGTTATGAAGGGTATTTGTAGAGGTATCAGGTTGTCCAGATATGCTTTTGCAGGAGGTATCCACAAACGTCATATGTCTAATGGCTATAGGCGCAACCGGTTGAACCCACGTACGGGGGAGGACATGTGTAATGCCACCGTCTAGCACCGGGCAGGGTCCTATACACGATAATAAGCTAATCCCAGCGAACTCATAGCCATTGTCGAGGTAGGGAGTGACTTTTAAACTTTATGCATAATAAAATCCCCGATACGCCTATCGTTGGTTATGGTTGACCTCTGCCAGGATCATTTTTGTCTTGCTTTAATAATACTTAATTTTGAATGGATGCATATATACCTGATATCGTGTGATTGGTTAAATGATTTCAAATTGTTAAACATGTTATGTTTTACTGTGAAATGTAAATTATTGTTACGAATAATATTGTTTGATACTCCAATGGTTTACCCATATTATAGCATATTGATGGATTCGGTATTCATGACTATGAGATTTAATTCAAATAAAAATTTGAAATCCTTATTTTATTTCGACCTTGCGATGTCATGATATTGAGATCCATAGTTGGCTGTGTCCATTTATATAAGATGATTGTATAAATTATGAATATTGTATAGGAAACTCTCACATTTTACTTGCGTTGATATACTTGTAAGCATTTAAAAATTTTTATTTCGGAAATTGTTGTACATTGTATAAACTTTAGGTCTGCTCGGAGTGGCGGCTACTTATGCTTTAGTTGGGTATGACAGTAGAGGTCTGTGGCTAAAACTGCTAGTAATTAAAAAGCCTTGTGTTATCCTAGTTGTCTACTGTGGTTTGGTTCATTGTCTTGAAACCGGGATAACCCTTTTATTTGATTAACAGGATGGTTGTAAATTATGCAAGTCAAATTGTATTTGGGAGACCTCTGAAATATAGAGAGATTCTGCCCGATTTTTTATAAAAATATAGTCGGCATCCAAGGTAACGGGCGGTTGCTCATGACTCCGGTTCGGGGCATGACAAGTCGGGTCATATTAGGAATGCATGCCCCGACCTGGGTTTCAAAGGTCAGGCATTACAGAGCCATACTAGTGCACCACGCACGAGATAGCAGGGAGTACTTGCTCATTCAGCATATTCAGCTCCACGGATGATCACTCGGAGCAACACCGTACAAACTCAGTCACATTAGCAGCCTAGAGCTCAAGCTCGCATGTATGCAATGACTCACGAGGACGCTCAGGCGAACCCTGATATAGTTACGGGTATCCCTCCAACAAATCCAGCAGTATAGGATCTATATTGTATTGTATTTTCTTTTGATATTATGTATGTCATGATACTCGTGTACAATCATAACATGTTAAAGCCTTAGAGAATTGACTACTTTGATATACATATGTGTTTTGATATATATATATATATTCAGTTTTCTTGGATTCTAAATTCCGTTTAACTCTTTTTGTCATTAGGTATCGTACATGTATTTGGTACCGACACTTGTGTTCTCATAGACACAGGGTTGAACTACTCATATGTGAGCGATTCCTCCGCTAGACACTCTGATAAGCCTATCTCACTACTTGATGAGGATATCTTGGTTATCACTCCTCTTGGTGAGCAGATTGTTCGGGATTCAGTATATCATGGCTACGAGGTCAGGATAGAGGATACCGTGTTAGAGGCAAACTTGATTCCTCTTAGTTGTTGAAATATCAAAAAATAGAGCACAAGAAATGAAGAATACTTCTGAATTTTATTGAAGAAGAATGAGAGCATACATGGACAGATTTGAGAGCATTTTTCTCATAGTTTTTGGAGATACAATGAGGCTCTATTTATAGAGAAAATGGAAAAATAGCCAGTAGAAAGTGATATTCCCGTTGGAGCTCAAACCCCAAGGAATTCCAACAGCTAGTTTTTTGACTGTTGAAATATATGCTGCCCAAACTGCCCCTAGCTATTTGGGTTTGCTTCCTAGACTTTTCTTCAAACTTTTGGGCTTCCTTGGGCCTATTTTTGAATGTATTTTGGGTTGGTTTAGGCTGCCCAAATGGGCCATGCTTGCTGGACAATGCATGCTGATTTTTGGACTTCTAAGTAGATGCACTTGGTTGGTGATGAAGATGGGTTAAATTATCCTTCTTTTCAACACTCCCCCTCAAGTTGGGTGCGTAGATATCGATAGTGCCCAACTTGTTCATGATTTCTTGAAGATGCATTGCAGTTCCCCCTTTTGTGAAGATATCAGCTAGTTGCTCTTTTCCTTTGATGTAGGGAGTGGCTATAAGCTTTTCTTCCACCTTTTGTCGAATGAAGTGACAATCAACTTCTATGTGTTTAGTCCTTTCATGGAAGACCGGATTGGATGTAATATAAATTGCCGATTGATTGTCATAATGCAAGTTGATTGGTGTAGAAACATTGAACCCTAATTCCTCTACTAGAGCCTTCAACCATACAATCTCACTGGCTGCTGACGCCATTGCTCTATACTCAGCCTCTGCACTCGATCTTGACACCACATGTTGTTTTTTGCTCTTCCATGCTACCAAGTTGCCTCCTACGAACATGCAGTACCCGGTGGTAGATCTTCTATCCTTTGAATCGCTCGCCCAATCTGCATCGCAAAAGCCTTCAATTTGGGAGCTTCCATTGTTCTTCATCCAAATACCTAGTCCTGGTGATTTCTTGATGTAGTGAAGGATGCGCTCAACTGCTCTCCAATGACCCATCTTTGGAGAATGCATATGTTGACTAATTTGGCTCACGGCAAAGGCTATGTCTGGCCTAGTGATGGTGAGGTAGATCAGTCGTCCTACAAGTCTTTGATATCTCTCTATGTCCTCAAGTGGCTCCTCATCATCTACTAGAGGTCCAGTGGTGACAATAGGGCTACAAGCTGGCTTTCCTCCTAGCTTTCATGTTTCCTGCAAAAGATCAAGTGCATATTTCCTTTGGGATAGAATTAACCCATTATTACAATAGGCTAACTCAATTCCTAGGAAATACTTTAGTCTCCCTAAATCTTTAATTTCAAACCTAGAACTCAAGAAATTTCTAACTATATCTATTAAATGCAGGCATTTCCAGTAATGATGATATCATCTACGTAAACTAAGGCTATCACTATTTTATCATTGTTTTTTCTAATGAAAACAGAAGAGTCGCTATGGCATTTAACAAATCCACTACTAAGGAAAGCATGGCTTAATTTTGCATACCATGCCCTTGGGGATTGCTTCAGCCCATAGATAGCCTTGCGTAGTTTGCACACGTTTCCTCCTTGTTGTTGGAACCCTTGAGGAAGTTGCATGTACACTTCTTCTTCGAGATCTCCTTGAAGGAACGCGTTTGCTACATCCATTTGAAACATGCTCCATCCATGGTTCACCGCAAGAGACATCAAGACCCTAATTGTATTCATTTTGGCAACGGGTGCGTATGTCTCTTTGTAATCTATACCATATGCTTGAGTGAATCCTTTAGCCACAAGTCTTGCCTTAAACCTTTCAATTGATCCATCACTTTTATATTTGATTTTGTATACCCATTTGCATCCGACGGCTCGCTTGCTCTTTGGAAGAGAGGTGACTTCCCATGTACCGTTCTTGGTCAATGCATCTAGCTCTTCCTTCGTTGCCTTTCTCCACCTTGGGTCCTTGGATGCTTCATCATATGTCCTAGGCTCCTGTTCTTTATCTATGCCACTCAAAAAATTTTGGTGGCTCAAAGAAACATGTGAGATGGTATAATAATTAGAAATCGGATGTGATGTTACCTTGGAGTTATAGTAAACTCTACGGTTAATCCATTCCGAACGGGGAACCCTAAGCCTCGTGGATCGCCTAAGGTGAGGAGGTGGTGCATCCAAATCTCCCTCTACATGCTCGGATTCTTCCTCTTCGGTTTCTTGATCTCCCCCTGAAGTGTGGGCTGCCTCCTCTTCTATGGAGTTTGATCCTTCTTCTTCATTATTTTGAGATTGCTCATTAGTCTCTTGGGAGATTCCTTCAGCAATTGGTGGAGATGATTGATTCGGGAGAAGTAAGAAATTCCACGTGCTTTGAGTGCTCTCTTCTTCTGATGATTGATGTTCTTCATTATCTACAAAAAAGGACTCATTCTCCACAAATATCACATCCTTAGATGTGTATGTTTGGTTAGTTTTAGGGTCATAACATCTATACCCCTTTTCAAAGGAAGCATACCCCAAAAATATGCACTTTCTGTTGAAATAAAAGAGAATTAAGTGTAGTTAGCATAGGCCCCATTTCAAGCCAAGTTTAAGCCCATCCATGAGATGTATTTGGCCCGTTCCTTATGAGTTTTTTAGTCCTCAAAAATGGCATTGTTAAGCCCCTAAAAGAAGCCCAAAATGGGCCCTAAAAAGGGCAAAACGGCTAGTTCTTTTGAACTAGCCGTTGCACTGTATAACAGCCATAAAAATGGCTGTTATACAGTGATTTTGGGGACAGAAATCTGTCCCCAATGTTCCCCAACGGATCCTTGAGTGTTTGGGGTCTTTTTCCCTCTCTTTCTCATGTAATAATCTCTATAAATAGGAGCTTGTATGGGATGTTCTATCCATGAAAAAACAATGCTCTCATTGTGCACTCTTTCTTCAAATAAAGATCTTTAAGTTTTCATTCAATCCTAGTTGCTTGATAGCTTGAAATCTCAACATGGTATCAGAGCAGGCAACGATACCTTCCTCTTCCGGTCTTAATGACCCTCCACCACAAATTAGCACCTCAATGTTCACCTCCTTACTTCTAGATTCAACAAACTACAATGCTTGGCAAGATACCATCAAGAGGTCCCTAAACTTCTACAACCTTGAAAATCACATCTTTGAAGAACCTCTTGATGAAGCCAATCCATTATTCAGAGTATGGAAGAAGAAAGACGATCAAGTGGTGGTGCTCCTTCAAATGTCTCTTGACAAAACTCACAAGGCTATGGTCACATGTATTCCAAACGCAAGAGCATTATGGGAGCAAATGCAATCATTATATGGTCAAGAATCCAACACCGGAAGAATCTTTGAGCTGAAAAAGAAGATCTTCAAAATTCAAAAAGGAGGTAAATCCTTACCCGAATACTTTGGGGAATATAGGGATCTATGGAATGAACTCAATCTCTTAAGGCCTCCTACTATAAATCTCAAGACCATTCTTCAAAGGAACGATGAAGATATGACCTTTGGTCTACTCATGGGTCTTGGAGATGAATATGCTCCAATTCGACAAGAGATTCTTCGAATGAAGGTCTTTCCTTCATTTCAAGAAGTCCAATTCATGGTGCAAAGAACCGAGACTAGCTTAAGGCTTGAAGAATCTACCAAGCTTAAATCCGACTCTCAAGCCTTCCAAGCTGTCCATGAAGAGCATCCGGCCAACAACACTCAAAACTTTGCAAAAAGAGACATCTGCCCACATTGCAAGAAGTCCGGCCATAAGAAAGAAAAATGCTGGTTCCTACACCCACATTTGAGGCCGAAATATGCTAGGAAAAATCCGGAATCATCTTCAAATGCTCAACAAGTGTCTCAAGTGGCAGCACTCGAATCCAAGATGGAGGAGATGCATAAGGAATTCAAACGACTTGTTGGGCAGATTAGTCACCATTCTGGTAATTCCTTATCTTCATCTATTTCCAATTCTTGGCTCATAGATTCCGGATGTGACGATCATATGGTAAAAGATAAAAAGAAAATCAACAAGTTTATTCCCTTGACCAATCATAAATTAGTTAAAGTAGCTAATGGTCATAAGTTAAAAGTTGAGCACTTAGGAGAAATTGAACTATTTGGGAGAAAGACTAAAGCTTTATATGTTCCAAAGTTCAATTCAAACTTACTTTCTATTAGCAAGATAACCAAAGAGCAAGATTGCAAAGCTATTTTTGATCCTAACCAAGTAATTTTTCAGGATCGCAAAACGAACAATTTGATTGGCAAGGGAACTAGGAGGAACAACCTCTATTACTTGGATCAAGAGAACCAAGCTTTTGCTGTCCGAAACATATCCTCCTCTCTATGGCATGAACGTCTAGGGCATCCAGGAAACCTAGCTTTGAAACGCCTATTTCCGAATAGTGAATTAGAAGATAGGCATTGCAAAGCTTGTGTACTTGGAAAAAAAACCAAAGTGTATTATCCCATTTCTGAAACAATATATAAAGAGGCTTTTGAATTAGTTCATTCAGATGTTTGGACCTCTCCTTTAGTCTCCCATAATGGTTTTAGATACTTTGTGACATTCATAGATCACAAAACTAGATACACTTGGGTTTATCTCTTAGTAAACAAATCTGAAGTATTTGAGGCATTCAAGAGCTACTATAGATATATAACAAAGCAATTTAATGCTAACCTAAAGATGTTTAGGTCAGATCATGGAGGGGAGTTCACTAGCCTTGAGTTTGAAAAATTTCTAGATGAAAAAGGGATCATTCATCAAAAGTCTTGTGTGTACACTCCTCAACAAAATGGAATAGCCGAGAGAAAGAATAGGCATCTCTTGGAGACAGCTAGATCTATGATGTTTCACTCAAACTTACCTAAGGAATATTGGAATGAGGCCATTAAGACCGCTGCTCACCTTATAAACCTCATGCCATCCCAAATCCTAGGAGGAAAGTCACCCCTAGAGCTACTCCTTGGAAAGAAACCTAGCATTGATCATTTAAGAGTTTTTGGTTGTGTTTGCTATGTCCACATTCCTAGTCATCTTAGGAGCAAACTAGATGCCAAGGGAAGAAAATGCATCTTTTTAGGATATTCCTCGTTTGAAAAAGGCTATAAATGTTATGATCCTCTAACCAAGAAACTATACACATCCAAGGATGTGATATTTGTGGAAAATGAGCCTTACTTTGCAGGTCAAAGAAGAGAAGATCAAACCAAAGAAATCTACCAGCAAGAACAATGGAATGTAATTCTACCAAAAATCAATGAAGTTCCTGCCGAAAGCAATGAAGAAACTCACCAAAATGATCCAACTCAAGGGGACCCATCACCCTCTCATTCAGATCATGAAATAGAAGAAGATCAAGAGGAAGGACACTCAGACTCAGGGGGAGCTCTTGATATGGCCGAAGAGCATGAGGAGCAGTCTATGGATGAACCCCCTCCTCCTCTTCGAAGATCTACAAGACTTAGACTTCCTCCCTCGGAATGGATCAATAGAAGGGTCTATTTTAACTCCAAGGTGACTACTCATCCAATTTCTCAATACTACTCAATATCTAACATGTCTTGCAGTCACCAAAGATTCATCAAGAACATAGACCTTCACCAAGAGCCTAGAACATTTGAGGAGGCAAAGGATCAACCTCATTGGGTTCAAGCAATGAAGAATGAGTTCGATGCTTTGGCTAAAAATAACACTTGGGAAGTGACATCTCTACCAAAAGGAAAAAGAGCTGTGGGATGCAAATGGATATTCAAGATCAAACACAAGAGTGATGGAAGCATAGATAGATTCAAGGCAAGATTGGTGGCCAAGGGCTTCACTCAATCATATGGCATAGACTACAAGGAAACGTTTGCACCCGTGGCCAAGATGAACACCATCCGTGTCCTTCTCTCTCTTGCTATAAATCACTCATGGCCATTATTTCAAATGGATGTTGCAAACGCCTTTTTACAAGGAGATCTGGAAGAAGAGGTGTACATGGAAGTGCCCCCTGGTTTCTCCCATCGTGACAACAAAGTTTGCAAACTAAAGAAGGCAATATATGGCCTCAAGCAATCACCTAGAGCATGGTATGGAAAACTTAGCTCTACTCTCCTTGAACATGGTTTTAAGAAATGCGTTAGTGATTCATCCTTATTTGTCAAGAACCTAGGAGAAAATACCATTATCATTCTTGTTTATGTAGATGATATAATTATAACAGGAAATGATATGAATCACATTAACAAAGTTAGAACTTTTCTTCAAACTAAGTTTGACATCAAGGATCTAGGGAAACTAAAATACTTCCTAGGGATAGAACTTGCCTATTGTTCCAATGGACTTGTTCTATCACAAAGAAAGTATGCTCTTGACCTTTTGCAGGAGACGGGAAAACTAGGTGCCAAACCAGCTTGTAGTCCGGTAAGCACATCCTTAAGTCACAAAGATGATGAGGAGATTTATGAAGATAAGCAACGATATCAAAGACTTGTTGGAAGATTGATCTACCTAACCATCACTAGACCGGACATCTCTTATGCCGTTGGGCAAGTTAGCCAGCACATGCATCAACCCAAGAAGAAGCATTGGAGGGCCATTGAAAGAATTCTTCTCTACCTAAAGGGAACTCCAGGAATGGGAATTCAAATGAAGAAGAACGAATCTTCTCAAATCATAGGGTTCTGTGATGCAGATTGGGCAGGTGATTCAGAAGATAGGAGATCGACCTCAGGGTATTGCATGTTTGTTGGAGGGAATCTTGTTGCTTGGAAAAGCAAAAAACAGCATGTGGTATCAAGATCAAGTGCGGAAGCGGAATATAGAGCCATGGCAACCGCTACAAGTGAAGTCGTGTGGTTGAAAGCCTTGATTGAAGAATTAGGGTTCATAGTCCCTACTCCAATCTCCCTACACTGTGATAACCAATCAGCCATTCACATCGCCTCAAACCCGGTTTTTCATGAAAGGACAAAGCACATTGAGGTGGATTGTCACTTTGTGAGGCAAAAGGTTGAGGAGAAGCTCATCACTCCAAGATTCACTAAAAGCGATGATCAAATTGCCGACATCCTCACCAAGCCTGGGACCGCCAATCATATTCAAAAAAACCTGGTCAAGTTAGGTGTTTTAGATACATACACACCCAACTTGAGGGGGAGTGTTGAAATAAAAGAGAATTAAGTGTAGTTAGCATAGGCCCCATTTCAAGCCAAGTTTAAGCCCATCCATGAGATGTATTTGGCCCGTTCCTTATGAGTTTTTTAGTCCTCAAAAATGGCATTGTTAAGCCCCTAAAAGAAGCCCAAAATGGGCCCTAAAAAGGGCAAAACGGCTAGTTCTTTTGAACTAGCCATTGCACTGTATAACAGCCATAAAAATGGCTGTTATACAGTGATTTTGGGGACAGAAATCTGTCCCCAATGTTCCCCAACGGATCCTTGAGTGTTTGGGGTCTTTTTCCCTCTCTTTCTCATGTAATAATCTCTATAAATAGGAGCTTGTATGGGATGTTCTATCCATGAAAAAACAATGCTCTCATTGTGCACTCTTTCTTCAAATAAAGATCTTTAAGTTTTCATTCAATCCTAGTTGCTTGATAGCTTGAAATCTCAACACTTTCTACCCTTATAATCTAACTTATCCCTCATGTGTGCTGGAATATGAATGTAACATACACAACCGAATGTTCTAAGATGAGATATCTTAGGTTTTCTATCTAGTAGGGCTTCTAAGGGTGACTTGCCATCCAGGACTTGAGATGGGATAAGGTTTATTAGGTGGACAGCGGTTTTTATTCCATCACACCAAAATTTCTTAGGCACATTTGCATGAAACATCATAGCTCTAGTTATTTCTAATATGTGCCTATTTTTCCTTTCAGCCACCCCATTTTGTTAAGGTGTGTACACACAAGACATTTGATGTATAATGCCATTCTCTCTAAGGTAGTTTTCAAATGTCAAACTAGTGAATTCTCCACCATGGTCCGTCCTTAGAATTTTAATGTTAGCATTGTAAAGTTTGGTCACATATCTCTCATAGCTTTTAAAGGCTTCAAAAGCTTGATCTTTGGTATTCAAAAGGTAGACCCAAGTGTACCTAGTTTTTTGGTCTACAAAAGTAATGAAATACTTGTAGCCTAAATGAGATTTGATAGGTGAAGTCCACAAATCCGAATGAACTAAATCAAAAGCATCTTTATAAATTGTTTTTGAATTGGGATACATTGATCGGGTTTCCTTTCCCAGAATACAAGCTTCACAATGTCTATCTTCAATATTAATACTTGGAAATAGACGCTTTAAAGCTTGGTCACTAGGATGCCCAAAACGTTTATGCCAAAGAGATGCATCTTCTTTGAAATGAGCTACGAGTGCATGATGCTTTTTGATCCCCTCTTCTAGAACCCTTGCCAATCAATTGATTCGACTTGAGGTCCTGAAAAGTAACAGTGTTTGGGTCAAAAACAACTCTACACCCTTGATCCTTAGTGACTTTGCTAATGGACAAAAGATTTGAAGTGAGTTGGGGAACAAATAAAGCATTTGATGTTTTTCCAAAAAGTTCAATTTCCCCAATTTGCTCAACTTTCAAATCTTGCCCATTGGCAACACGGACTATCTTATGGTTAGGGAGTTTTTTAAAATGCTTGATTTTTCTTCTCTCCCTTACCATATGATGGTCCGTTCCCAAATCAATGAGAAAATCTTCGAAATTGAAAGAGGATAAAGTGTTTTGATTTTTACCATTGGAGGGAGCAAGTTGTTGAAACTTCTTGGAGATGTCATTGAGTTGACTTTGAAGAGCAGCAAAATCAGCCATGGTAGGTCCTTGGAGCTTGGTGTGAAGTACATTATGCTGCTCGGAAAGTTGCTCCCTTGGTTTGAAGGTCTTGGGCTTTAAATGAGGATGAAGGTTCCAACACTTCTCCTTCGTATGTCCTCTTTTCTTGCAATGGGTGCATACATCAATTTTCTTTGGAACTTGATGTGCTTTGGCAGCCATGTGCTCTTCAACGGTAGCCATGTGACCTTGAGCTTCAAGTCTAAGTTTGGAATTTTCTTCCAAACGCATGCTAACTTCCGTTCGTTGGATCATATTTTGCACTTCTCCAAATGAAGGAAATTCCTTCATTCGGAGAATTTCTTGTCTAAGAAGAGAGTAGGAATCATCTAGACCCATGAGAAGACCAAAGATTTTATCTTCTTCTTTCCTCTTTTGGAGGACTTTGAGATCTATGGAATCCGGACGGAGAGTGGAGAGCTCATTCCAAGTATCCGTATATTCCCCAAAATATTGAGGAAGTGATTTCCCTTCCTTTTTGATGTTTGAAATTTGTCGTTTGAGCTCAAAAATTCTGCCAAGGTTAGATTCTTGGCCATAAAGAGAAAACATTGTGTCCCATATTAGTTTTGCATTGGGAGCACAAGTCACCATAGCTTTGTGTGTTTCATCCATGGAATTGAGTAGAAGAAAAAACACATGATTGTCCCTCTTCTTCCATTCTCTGTAGGAAGAATCCACCTCTTCAAGTGGTTGATCAAGTATGTGACCCTCCAAGTTGTGAAGTTCCAGCACCCTTCTCATCAAGGCTGCCCATTGATAATAATTTCCTCCTCTTAATTGAATGGAGGATATATTTTGAAATTGGGTAAGGTTGATGGAAGGTGGAAGGTCACCCAACCTTGAAAAGGAAGGGATCGAAATTTGCTCTGATACCATGTTGAAATATCAAAAAATAGAGCACAAGAAATGAAGAATACTTCTGAATTTTATTGAAGAAGAATGAGAGCATACATGGACAGATTTGAGAGCATTTTTCTCATAGTTTTTGGAGATACAATGAGGCTCTATTTATAGAGAAAAGGGAAAAATAGCCAGTAGAAAGTGATATTCCCGTTGGAGCTCAAACCTCAAGGAATTCCAACAGCTAGTTTTTTGACTGTTGAAATATATGCTGCCCAAACTGCCCCTAGCTATTTGGGTTTGCTTCCTAGACTTTTCTTCAAACTTTTGGGCTTCCTTGGGCCTATTTTTGAATGTATTTTGGGTTGGTTTAGGCTGCCCAAATGGGCCATGCTTGCTGGACTATGCATGCTGATTTTTGGACTTCTAAGTAGATGCACTTGGTTGGTGATGAAGATGGGTTAAGTTATCCTTCTTTTCAACATTAGTATGACAGACTTTGATGCCATCCTAAGGATAGACCGGTTGAGTACAAACAAGGCTTCAGTTGATTGCTTTATCAAGGAAGCTGAGTTCAAGAAACCCGGGCAGCCACCATTGGTTTTTACGGGAGATAGACGGGTATTACCCCGCTATGTTATTTTTGTTATAGAGGCCAGACGTTTGGTGTGCCGTGGAGGTACGACATATCTGGCCCACATTATTGATATCACTATATAGGGCCCGCAGCTTGAGGAGTTCCTAGTGGTATAGGAGTTTTTGGATGTATTTCTCGAGGAACTACTTGGATTACCATCAATCCGAGAGTTTGATTTTAAGATTAATGTAGTTCCAGGGACTGCTCCAATTTCTATGGCACCAGATAAGATGGCACCAGCCGAGTTTAAGGAGCTAAAGGTTCAGCTGTAAGAACTATTGGACCGAGAATTTATCCATCCTAGCACGTCACCGTGGGGTGCACCGGTGTTGTTTGTGAAAAAGAAGGACGACACATTCGGTTGTGTGTGGATTATAAACAACTGAACAAAGTTACCATTAAGAATCAATACCTACTACCATGTATTGATGATCTCTTTGATCAGTTACAGGGTGTCAGGGTATTCTCGAAGATAGATCTCTGGTCGGGTTACCATCAACTGCGGATTAGGGCCGAAGATGTGCCTAAGACGACTTTCTACACTCAATACGGACATTATGAGTTTTTAGTCATGCCGTTTGACTTGACTAACACCGCTGCTGCATTTATGGACCTTATGAACCAAGTTTTTCAAGATTATTTGGATCGGTTCGTTATTGTTTTTATTGATGATATCTTAGTCTACTCGCGGAGTGATGATGAGCATGCTTAGCACCTTAGGGTGATTCTGTAGACTTTTGTGAGAGACAACTTTATGCCAAGTTCACCAAGTGTGAATTTTGGGTGCGGTAGATTGGTTTTCTTTGCCACATAGTTTTTGTAGAGGGTATCTTTATTGATCTGTAGAAAGTTGAGGCTATATTGAAATGAGAGTAGCCACAGGTAGTGACAGAGATCAGAAGTTTTCTTAGTCTAGTGGGGTATTACCATAGACTTGTAGAGGGATTTTCCCGAATTGCTGCTCCGTTATCTAGATTGATGCAGAAGGATGTCAGATTTATATGGGATGACTGTTGTAAGGCAAGCTTTCAGGAGCTCAAACAGCGGTTGACGTCCGCTCCGATTCTAACCCTTCCCACGAATAGTTGGGAGTATGTGGTATACGATGACGCCTACAGGCAAGGATTGGCATGTGTATTGATGGAGGATGGTAGAGTTATCGCCTATGCTTCTCGACAGCTAAAGAAGCATGAGGTAAACTATCCTGCGCATGATTTGGAGTTAGCGGCCATAGTCTTTGCACTAAAGATATGGCGCCACTATCTATATGGGGTCATATGCATGATGTTTACAGATCACAAGAGCCTGAAGTATCTATTCACTCAATGGGAACTGAATTTGAGGTAGTAGAGATAGTTAGAGCTATTAAAAGCTTATGAACTCATTATTGACTATCATCCGGGCAAGGCTAATGTAGTGGCTAATGACTTAAACCGAAAGTCATCTTCTTTTTCTCATACTACCGAGAGTACTTATGTCTCGTGTTTTTTGGGACTCTAAGCATTGGGAGTCAGGTTAGCTAATGATGATCACGAAGTTATACTAACCAGATTTGAGGTTCGGCCAAGTTTGCTCGACCGTATCAGGGAGCTTCAATAGAGTCATGAGGAGCTCTGAGGTATTTATGAGAAAACCAGGAGAGGTGATAGCGATAACTTTAGAGTTCGCAGTGATGGATTGCTGGTTTTTCGAGATCGAGTATGCGTACCAGGAGATAGTGATCTCCATAGAGCTATTCTTGGGGAGGCCCATTCATTTGCCTATACTTTACATCCTAGTAATACTAAAATGTACCGCACCATCAGAGATAGTTATTGGTGGTCGGGTATGAAACGGGAGATTACGGAGTTTATTGCTCGTTGCCTTGTTTGTCAGTGAGTGAGAGGGTATATATAAGTGTGTTCAATGTGTTGGGGAAAAAAAGAGTGCCAAAATGATTCAATAAATCCACAAGTCCACATAATGTATGAAAACAATGCATAATGAACAATTTATCATAAATAATTATTTTTCATACATTTCAAATACATATGTATTCATATCAATCGAATCACACAAGTATAGAACATGCCAAAATCAGTTCCTGGCAAAAGTTGACCACGACCAATGGCAACTGTATCGGGGGTTTTTATATGCAAAGTTAGAAAATGCTCTCTACCCCGACCTTGGTGATGGAGCTCATCAGGTGCTAGATCAGGGCGTTACCTAGTCCTCCCCGTTTTGGGTTCAACCCAACTAGTACCGTCTCGAGTCCCGATATCATATACGATGTTTGGGGATACCTCCTGCAGAAGCATATCCGAGTATAATGGGTGCCTCTGCAAACGCCCTTCGTAGCTATGGCATACCTAACTTATGGGCGTATCTCATAAGTCATATCATCATGGCATGTATAAAGACTCTCGGCCGATAATATAATATCATCATAATGTACGTGCCATGCCAACATTTATCAAATCATATCAAACACTTCTCATAATTGATTTCATAAAATCATATGCATATCGATGCCATGGCATGTTTTTCATTTCGCAAATTATTTAGATGCAACGGGGTCGTATTGAGATGATCCTTACCTCATTGGAAAGCTAAGACATGGATCAACAATTCTTTCAACTAACACAAGATTTGAATCTATCAAGAAGGGGCTTGAAAACTTAGGTTACTGTTGCTGCCCAAATCAGGGCAAAAAATGCGGGACTGAATAGGGAATTAGTATATAATACTTAACTTTGAAAAATCATATAAAATCCATCTCTACTCATAATGCAACGGTTCTTTATCTCATGTTAAGGCTCTGAATGTCTAGTTTCATGTGTAAAAATGTCACTCAAATTGCCTATGCACAGAAAATGCTATAACCTAAACATTACAACCTGTTTAGATTTCCAAAAACCCAGAAATTCTGTCATGACTTCAAATTCGTCTACCCTAATTTTTTGAGCATACTTTCTCCTTTTTACTTAAATTTTGAATATGTTATACTAGAGGGTGGTGGGTGTTTAGCTTATGATGTGTAGGTTGTTTTGAGCCTTAGAAGTGCAGATCTCCTTCTCCCTTGAAGCTCTCGGCCACTTACCTCTAGCCTAGAAGTTCACGACCATGGAGTTTTTTCTTTTTTCTTTTTTTTCCTTTTGAAAGAGATGAAGAGTCTCTTCTTCTCTCAAGCTTCCTCACATTTTTGGGTGTTGAATAAAGACCAAATTTACTTATTTAAATTTAATTTAACACATCATGTAATCTTGGCCCTTGATTTGGTTTAATCTTGGTCATTTATCCCACTTTTAATCCAAGCCATTGATCACTTTTCCAAGGCCAAATCTCAACCATAGGTTTTAGGGTTGATGACATCATCAATGCCCCAAAAGTCAACAATGGAGGCATGGTTTCACACATTCCAAGGATATTAGTTGTTTTTCCATTGTATTTATCTATTCTTCAACTCGTGGCCAAGGTAGGCCTAGGTAGGTCAAACGTCGTTCGGAGTGGGAGTGAACAAAATCCGCGATTGGTCAAAATTTGATCTCGACCTTAAAATGCACGGAATCTTACTACGGACTCTATTTTATGTGTAGATTCCAAAAATATAGGTTTCGAGTTGAAACGAGACAGTTTGCTCAGTAAAATTTTGATTTATCCTACAAATTTAGGGTTTATCGAGTGAAAATCTAAATACTGAGCACTTTTTTGCCACGGCATAAATTTTGATTTTTTGTCATAGGCATTGACTTTTAAAGTAAATTTAGCATGTATAAACCAGACGGCGTCAATTTTGCACGCATGGATTTCATTTTGGCTCGATAGGGTAAAATCCCATCCTACCGGGCGAGTTTTGGTAAATTTCTCAAAATCTTGTTTTGACTTATGAAAATCATTAGGTAGCCTAATTTTGGTTTCTTGGAAAATTTTTAGCAATTTCGCATGAGTAGATTTTGATTTAGCTCAGTAAGAGCTCATTTCTTGGCCCTAACGCGTAGTTATCGAGCACTCCCAAGCAAACGATGTGGCTTTTCTCAAATTCAAGTTTTATTAATTTTTTAGAGTAATTTTGCATTTATAATTTCATTGGACTTGAAATCACATGCGTAGTTTTAAGATGGTCCGGTAGAGTCCATTTTTAGGCTCGGGGCCATGCCCAAAATTCTTCTATGGCTCAGAAAAATTTCTGAGTGATTTTCTATATGAATAAGAAATTGTATCTTATATGGAGTAATGAGAAGTACAATATACAGTACACCGCGTGTCGGTGTTATATTTCCTAACCCCCTAAAAATAAGTTTCGTCCTCAAGACTAAAGTAGACTATACATTAAACAAATAGGGGAACGTCTCCTTATAGCCTTCTCAGGCTCCCAGGTCTCCTCTTCAATCTGATCACTCCTCCACAAAATGTGGACTAAAGGAACCTCCTTGCACCGTAGCTTTCTGGTCTGCCAATCAAGGATGGTTACTAGCTATACAGGCAGACTCAGGTCCTCTCGCAACTCAACTGGCGAAGGCTCTAGAACATATGAACAATCAGGCTTGTACTTCCTATTGCGTGAAATTTCATTCGGCAGCGCCAATCTATATGCCACACTTCCGACCCTCTTAAGGAAACGAAAGGGCCCAATATACCTCAGGCTCAGCTGGCCCCGCTGCCTGAATTGAATCACCCTTTTCCAGGGCGAGATCCATAGGAAGACCATATCTCCCTCCTCAAACTCAAGTGGTCACCGTCTTCTATCAGCATAAGCTTTCTGACGACCCTGGGCGGCCTTCATCCGGTCATGGATGACCTATACTTTCTCTTTGGTTTCTTCCACTATCTCAACGGTGCTAAGTCGCCTCTCACTTACCTCATCCCAACACAGTGGAGTACAGCATTTCTTCCCATACAAGGCCTTATACGGAGGCATTCCAATGCTAGCTTGATAGCTGTTATTATATACAAACTCTACCAACGGGAGATACCGATTCCAACTATCCCAAAAGTCCATTACACATTCTCTCAGCATGTCCTCTAGTGTCTAAATAGTCCTCTCTAACTTACTATCGGTTTGGGGGTGGTATGCAGTATTGAAACTTAGTCTAGTGTCCAATGCTTCCTGTAGTCTGGGCCAAAACCTAGATGTGAATCTAGGATCTCTATCTGACACTATCGACATAGGTACTCCATGAAGTCTAACAATAGTGTCGATGTAGAGACGTGCCAACAATTCCAAAGAGAAATCGGCACGAATAGCAATGAAGTACGCAGACTTATTAAGTCTATCTACAATCACCCATACGGCGTCATGCCATGCTGAAGTCCAAGACAGTCCCATCACAAAATCTATCGTGATATGTTCTCACTTCCACCCATACGGGTCATTGATGCTCGGCCTTCACCTGCTGGCAAACAAAGCATCGAGCAACAAACCCTTCGGGCCCAGCCCAAATTCTGCTGGCAAGACCCATTTAGGGCCCAAATTGGAACCCTAAAAGGGAATTACAATTATAACAAAAGAAAGGGAAAATTCTGCCTAAATTAGAGCTATATATTTAGACTTCATTCCCTTAGGATATAAACCCTAATTATCCTTTATTTCAACATGAGCCTCCTCAAGAATAACCCTATGGAGATCGCTATCGGCGGGAATATAACCCGTTCTCTATATACAACTGGTCCGTCATCGCGGACTCAGAAGTCTCCACCCTCGCCTGTATTGATCTTCTCAAGAATACTTTGGAGCTCCTCATCTGACCCTTGAAGCTCTTTAATGGGATCAAGCAAAGTTAGCCTTACCACAAATCGAGCTAGTAGTGCTGCTTGATCATCACTAGTCAAACTGATTCTGAGCATATGGAGTCCCATCAAGTAAGAGAGGTAAGCACTTTCTGTCGTAGTAGAGGGAGAAGAGGAGGATGATGACTTTCGGCTCAATACATCCGTCACCACATTTGCCTTTCCCAGATGATAATCAATGATAAGATCATAGTTTTTCAATAACTCCAATCATCTCCTCTGTCTGAGATTCAACTCCCGCTAGGTGAACAAGTACTTTAGACTTTTGTGATCCGAGAATACCCTACAAGCCACCCCATATAAGTAATGTCGCCATATTTTCAAGGCAAAGACTATGGTGGCCAACTTACGATCATGCGTCGAGTAGTTCAACTCATGTTTCTTCAACTGCCGAGAAGCATATGCAATGGCCTGACCATCTTGTATTAGTACACAACTTAATCCCTGTCGGCTAGCATCATTGTACACTACATACTCACGACTACTAGTAGGAAGGGCTAAGATAGGTGCGGATGTCAATCGTTGTTTGAGCTCTTGAAAGCTCGCCTCACAACGTTCATCCCATAGGAATTTGGCGTCCTTCCGCATCAACCTAGATAGTGGGGCAGCAATCCGGGAGAATCCTTCTACAAACCGCTGATAATATCCTACAAGACCAAGGAAATTCTGGATTTCAGTCATCGTCTGCGGCTGCTCCCACCTTAGTATGGCTTCAACCTTCTGCGGATCTACAAAGAAACCTTTCGCAGAAACTATGTGCCTTAGAAAACTAATCTGCCGTAACAAAAATTCATACTTGGTGAATTTGGCATACAACTGTCTATCGAAAAGGATAAGCAAAATAACCCAAAGGTGCTGAGCATGCTCCCCATCATTCCGCGAATAGACTAAAATGTCATCAATGAATACGATGACGAATCGATCTAAATAATCATGGAAAACCCGATTCATCAAATCTATAAAGGTGGCTGGTGCATTGGTCAGCCCAAACGACATAACCAAGAACTCAAACTGTCCATATCGGGTACAGAAAGCAGTCTTTGACGCATCCTTAGCTCTAATCTGCAATTGGTGGTAACCCGATCGGAGATCTATCTTTGAGAAAACCCTAGCACCTTGCAGTTCATCAAACAAATCATTGATATGAGGCAATGGATATCGGTTCTTGATATTGATTTTGTTTAACTGTCGATAATCCACACAAAGTCGGAGGGTACCATCATTCTTTTTCACAAATAGTATTGGTGCACCCCAAGGTGAAGTACTCAGATGGATAAACCTTTTATCCAACAATTCCTATAACTGAATTTTGAGCTCTTTCAGCTCAGCTGGTGTCATTCTGTATGGCGGGATAGAGATAGGAGTGGTTCCCGGAGCCAAATCAATCTCAAAATCGAACTCTCAAATTGGTGGTAATCCGGGTAGCTCTTCGGGGAATACGTCAGGAAACTCCTATACCACTAGAACCTCATCAAATCTTGGTCCTTCTATGGTGGTATCAATCACATGATCCAGGTATGCCGTGCATCCTCGACGTATCATTCGTCTGGCTTCCATCACTGATACTACACAGCAAGGTAGTACCGGTCTTTTACCCACAAATGTCAACGGTGGCCCTTCAAACCTCCGAAACTCTACTTTCTTGGTGAAACAATCCACAAAAGCCCTATGTGTACTCAACCAATCCATCCCTAGGATGGCATCAAAATCTGTCATGTCGAGAGGAATCAAATCTGCTTCTAATACTGTCCCCTCGATCATGACATCGCTCTATATATAGAATCTCTAGTCAGCTGCTCACCAAGAGGAGTGATAATCTATAGCCCCTCTTCTAAGGGCGATAATGGCCTACCCGACCATTAAGTAAGGGAGCTCTCACATAAGAAAAGTTTGACCCGGTGTCTATAAGAACACGGGATTCAGTTTCAAATATTTTCATAGTACCTAGATGTGAGAGATTTAAAATAATCAATCAAAAGTACTCAAAAGATGGATATAGATATATATATATATATATATATATATATATATCAAAATAGTTAAGCCTCTAGGGCTTTAACTAGTCGTGTCCACACATGTCACTATGAGATACATGATTTCAAAAAGGGAAATCAAAATAGCTAAGCCTCTAGAGCTTTAGCTAGAAGTGGATGTACATAACTATCATGGTACTCATGATCTCAAAAAGAAAGAAAGGGTACATAAACTCCTAAACAAAAGGATATACTAGAGGATAACCCATGATTACATCTGGATTTGCCTGAGCATCCTCCTGAGTTATAGCATACACCCAGGCCTGTGCTGTCGGCTGCTACCGTGAAGGTTCTGGCACAGTGTTGCTCCTGAGTTATAGCCTATGCCGTGAGCCAAATTAGTCAACATATGCATTCTCCAAAGATGGGTCATTGGAGAGCAGTTGAGTGCATCCTTCACTACATCAAGAAATCACCCAGACTAGGTATTTGGATGAAGAACAATGGAAGCTCCCAAATTGAAGGCTTTTGGGATGCAGATTGGGCTAGCGATTCAAAGGATAGAAGATCTACCACTGGATACTGCATGTTCGAAAGAGGCAACTTGGTAGCATGGAAGAGCAAAAAACAGCATGTGGTGTCAAGATCGAGTGCAGAGGCTGAGTATAGGGCAATGGCGTCAGCGGCCAGTGAGATTGTATGGTTGAAGGCTCTAGTAAAGGAATTAGGGTTCAATGTTTCTACACCAATCAACTTGCATTGTGACAATCAATCGGCGATTCATATTGCATCCAATCCGGTCTTCCATGAAAGGACTAAACACATAGAAGTTGATTGTCAGTTCATTCGATAAAAGGTGGAAGAAAAGCTTATGCCACTCCCTACATCAAAGGAAAAGAGCAACTAGCTGATATCTTCACAAAAGGGGGAACTGCAATGCATATTCAAGAAATCATGAACAAGTTAGGCACTATCGATATCTACATACCCAACTTAAGGGGGAGTGTTGAAAAGAAGGATAACTCAATCCATCTTCATCACCAACCAAGTGCATCTACTTAGAAGCCCAAAAATCAGTCCGCATTGTCCAGCAAGCATGGTCCATTTGGGCAGCCTAAACCAACCCAAAATACATTCAAAAATAGGCCCAAGGAAGCCCAAAAGTTTGGAGAAAAGTTTAGGAAGCAAACCCAAATAGCTAGGGGCAGTTTGGGCAGTATATATTTCAACAGTCAAAAAATTAGCTGTTGGAATTCCTTGGGGTTTGAGCTCCAACGGGAATATTACTTTTGAATCACTATCTACTGGTTATTTTTTCCTTTTTTCTATAAATAGAGCCTCATGAGAAAAATGCTCTCAAATCTGTCCATGTATACTCTCATTCTTCTTCAATAAAATTCAGAAGTATTCTTCATTTCTTGTGCTCTATTTTTTGATATTTTAACAGGTCTGATGTGTCCAACAAAACTTCGTGCACTGCTATATCGCAACTCATCCACTATAGCTATCTCCATAGAACAAAAAGTGAGGGGTGAGTATTATGGGGAATATTCAGTAAGTGAGATGGTATATATAAATGTGTTCAATGTGTTGGTAAAAAATGGAGTGTCAAAATAATTCAATAAATGTATAAGTTCGCATAATGTATGAAAACGGTGCATAATGAACAATTTATCATAAATCATTATTTTTCATACATTTCAAATACATATGCATTCATATCAACCGAATCACACAAGTATAGAGCATGCCAAAATCAGTTCCTGGCAAAGGTCGACGACGACCAATGGAAGGCGTATCGAGGATTTTATATGCAAAGTTAGAAAATGCTCTCTACCCCGACGTTAGTTACGGATCTCAACAGGTGCTAGACCAGGGCATTACCTAGTCCTCCCCCTTTCGGGTTTGACCCAACTAGTACTATGTCGAGTTCCAATATCGTATATGATATTTGGGGATACCTCCTGCAGAAACGTATCTAGGCACAATGGGTGCCTCTGCAAACGCCTTTCACAGCTATGGCATACCCAACTCATGGGCATGTAACACTGACTCTCAATGTATGCTTATATATCCTATTTTATCTTTATATATGATAATTTTTTATAAATCCGTTTATAAATTTCACTCAAAAATTTTTCCGATGAAATTCCCCCAAAAAATTTTTGCTCCAATTTTTAGGCATAAGTGAATAATTTTGAAATGGACCACAAATGGTCCTATGATGATAAGATGTGATTTTGAGGGTGAGAAAATTTTTAAATTTGATAAATAATTATTTTTAGGGTTAAAACAGCAAAAGTCCAGAAATTTGGTCCGTAAACTCTAATTCGGATCGACTTTGACAAACAGGATCAAGATAACCATATTAAATTTCAAAATTGGTCCCATTGGGCCTAATAAGAGTTATTTGATTGTGTAGGTTTGAAAATCTACGGACTGATTTTCTTCATAAAAATTATTTGATTTGAACGAGGGGAACACTTGATTTACGATTCGTGATATTATTGGGGAGTGCATTACCCTCCCCCAAACTGTAAGTGGGATTTTGACGTCTGCTACTAATTGGAAAATGCTATTTTAAATACTTTTTGTAGCACGATTTCAAATGTGATAAAAATTGAGTTTTCGGATTTTCATATATTCTTTACACTTATTTTTGTGACCATTAGAGTGTCCAAATTATTTGACTTGTTTTATATGTATCCATATACTTTCACAAATGATATTGTGCTACTTTTTCATAACATGAGATATTTATATGATTTACATATCTATTGGCACACGGTTTCATATAACATGGATTTGAACATGTGATTGGGTTGAAAGCCCTATGATGATTCCACGCTTTGGGCTTGGTTCTCCCTATTTCCGCGCTGTATAGCAATGTTCCGTACCTATGAAGGATAGCACAGACACTCGTTGTGCCCAGATACGCTTTGGCCAGAGCTATCCCCCAAATGTCGGATCATGTTGATGATTGTACTTGTGATAATTGCGGGCTTGTTGGATCAGCTTGCGGCCAACATTGGGGTAGAGAGCTATTATTTTACATACATGGATTGTGAAAACCCCCAATGCATCCGTCACTAGTCAAGGTAGACCCTTACTGGGAATATTTCATTATCCAGCTCTTCATGACATTAATGTAAATATTAGATACATATCTTGATTTCTGATATGTGCGTATAATATTTGGTTTTGAAATGATATGATCGGTTTGCATACTATGGATATTATTACCTTATGTTTTGACACTCTAAGTTCACACCGATATTAATAGTACGATATCAATCCCCTCACTTGCTGAGTACCATCCCCCTTTACGTACTCACCCCTCACTTTTCCATCTTACAGGTTTAGTCATGAACTGAGCGCTAGTAGAGCTTTGATTTCATTGGGCATTTCGGAGACACTGGGCTTAGGTACGGTTACCCACTCTTCCGCGGTAATCAATTGAGATTATTGTTATATTTGAAGCATTTAGTTGACCATTATATTTATATACGTGGGATGACTGTATTATACTTATGTTGACTTGTGAAAATGATAACTCTTATTTGATTTGATATATTGATGCATTGAGACACATTGTGAAGACTTGGGAATTGATTTGGTTTGTGATATATTAGATTGGATGTTGTTATTAGCCTTACGGTGTATCGATACGCGGGACGTGGTGCTCGTGTATTTAGGTGCCGCGGCGGTTGTCGCATGCTCAGCTTGGGGGCAGGTCGAGACGTGATAGGGCGTATCTCATAAATCATATCATCATGGCATGCATAAAGGCTCTCGGCCGATAACATAATATTATCATAATGTACGCCACACTCGGCATGAATCTCGAGCCACACACAAAAAAAATGGTCTCCTCAATATCACCAACAAAGCTCTATAAACATAATGTCGAATATGTGTCACTTAAGAGATCATATGATGCGTATATAATAATGTAAATGTGATGCAACCCTAGTTATAGACAAATCTAGGGTTTTCAAGTTCTATTCTTGCACCATTTTAGGAAATTGACCATAAGTTCCTCAACCGGGGTCAGAATTGGGAAATTTCAATTTCTATGGTTGACTCACATAAAAACTCATACTTTTCGTGTCGGACTTATCTCCAAAATAGTGGTGGAAGATTTCTTAAAGTCCACATTTTCAAACTAATCTAAATCTCACTCTCCATTCTGTCCTATTTTAGCAAATTTCTCCTATCTCACAATCTATTCATGCAAAGACTCTGATGTTTGCCTATGTTGTATTCAAGACACAAGGTTACAACCTCTTACTTGGGCACTTTCTCTGATTCCTAGTGCAAGTCCCTAAAATAGCAACATTTGGCCACATTACATTTTAGAAGTCTGTCTGACCAATTTTTAGCACAATCATCACAATAATTAACACACAATTCCAAATTACCTAAAATTGTTACAATACCTAGAAGACACATAACCTTACATTTTTCATATTTTGGGTTTCTTCCAATTATGCCTAAAAGGGGTCTGAAATTGACCCCCAAAATCTCTGTTCAGTTTTAGCCGAGAAACAGAATCTTTTCTGCACAGTTTTGGGAGATTCTGTATAACTCTTGATTTTCTCAGCCAAATTAGCTGTAATTTTCATAGTAGGTCGATACAAAAGAGATCTACAACTTTCTTATTTGTGTTTTTGTAAACAAGGGCTGGAAGGGAGTCGTGCAATGCTACTGGTTTTAGTGTTGGAAAATGGAGGACCTTCTGATGAGTTTTAAAAGAATAGCTATAACCTTTGACACAGGGATCGGATTGAGGTGATCCTTATCTCGTTGGAAAGCTAAGACATGGATCTACAATTCGTTTAGTTAGCACATGATCTGAATCTGTCAGGAAGGGGCTTTAAAACTTAGGTTAATGTTGCTACCGAAATCTAGACAAAAAACGCATGACTGAATAGGGAATTAGTGCAAAACACTTAATTTTGAAAAATCATATAAAATCCATCTCTACTTAAAATGCAACGGTTCTTATCTCATGTTAAAACTCTGAATGTCTAGTTTCTTGTGAAAAAATATCACTCAACTTTCCTATGCACAAAAAATCTATAGCCTAAACATTACAACCTGTCCAGACTTCCGAAAACCCATAAATTTTGTCATGACTTCAAATTCGTCTACCCTAGTTTTCTGAGCAAACTTTTTCCTTTTTGCCTAAATTTTGGATATGTTATATTAGAGATGGTGGGTGTTTACCTTATGATGTGCAGGTTGTTTTGAGCCTTAGAAGTGCAGATCTCCTTCTCCCTTGAAGCTCTCAGCCCTTCAAACTTCACCGAGCAATCCTTCTCCGTTTGATTTAATTTTTGGATATGTTATACCTTGGCATGAGAGATGATGATCCATGAAAAAAATTTGGGTGTTGTTTGGAAAAAAATCACTTACCTCTTGCCTAGAAGCTCACGACCATGGAGTTTTTTCTTTTTCCTTTTGAAGGAGATGAAGAGTCTTTTATTATCTCAAGCTTCCTCATGTTTTTGGGTGTTGAATAATGACCAAATTTACTTATTTATATTTAATTTAACACATCATGTAATCTTGGCCCTTGATTTGCTTTAATCTTGGCCATTTATCCCACTTTTAATCCAAGCCATTGATCACTTTTCCAAGGCCAAATCTCAGCCATAGGTTTCAGGGTTGATGACATCATCAATGTCCCAAAAGTCAATAGTGAAGGCATGGTTTCACACATTCCAAGAATATTAATTGTTTGTCCTTTGTACTTATCCATTCTTTGACTCGTGGTCCAAAATTGGTCAAAATTACTATTTATCTCGAAAATTTTTAAAATTTTACACGGCACCCATGTTTTCGTACTAAGTCCAATGCCGCTATTTTCGTGTAAATCTGAAATCGTTTGGTTACCTAAATATCTTTCGGAGTAAATGAAATCTGCGATCGATCAAATTTTAAGTGTAGATTCCAAAAATATAGGTCTTGAGTGGAAACGAGACGGTTTGCTCGGTCAAATTTTGATTTGGGTTGCAAATTTAGGGTTTATTAGGTGAAAATCTAGGGAACCGAGCACTTTTGTGTTACGGCTTAAATTTTGATTTTTCATCTTTGGCATTCACTTTTAAAGTGAATTTAGCACATATAAACCACACGGCATCAATTTTGCACATGTGGGTTTCATTTTGGCTTGATAAGGTAAATTCTCATCCTACCGGGCGAGTTTTGGAAAATTTCTCAAAATCTCGTTTTGACTTATGAAAATCTTTAGTTAGCCTAAATTTGGTTTCATGGAAAAATTTCAGCAATTTCATATGGGTAGATTTTGATTTGGCTTGGTAGGAGCTCATTTCTCGCCCCCCGGGTTAATAGTTATCGAGCACTCCCAAGCAAACGATGTGGTTTTGCCCAAATTCAAGTTTTATTAACTTTTTAGAGTGATTTGCATGACTAATTTCATTGGATCTGAAATCGCACACGTAGATTTCAAGATGGCCTGGAAGGGTCCCTTTTTAGCCTCTCAGGGCCATGCCCAAAATTCTTATAAGGCATTTTGACTCGGAAAAATTTCTAAGTGATTTTCTATATAAATAAGAAGATGTATAATATATGAAATAATGAGAAATACAATGTACAGTACACCGCGTGTCGGTGTTACACACAACGACCTGAATTCTATCACATATCGACCTGTCAACCTCAGGTGGACAAATTTATAATGTCTATCAACCAATTTTAGGAGTATGATGACCCATTTTCATAACACATTGACAAGGATAAGGCAAAATTCTAAGAGACATACAATGACATGTGTTGTTGACCTTGTCGACATGAAGAATGAATCGACCTATCTTAAGAGATATGTCCACCAATTTTAAGGTAGCACAAAAGCATGTCAATGTGAGCCTAAAACATGTCGACCTGATGCAAGTATTACTTCACGTCGACCTGAATTTAACCTTGTTGACATACCTAATACATTGATCAATTTTAGAAGATAGGTCCACCAATTTTTAATTTGTATATGTCAATGTACACACTGAATATGTTGACTTGTTGTTAATTGACCCTTTGAAATCACAAATCGACCTGTACTTAATTTTATTGACATGCATAATACATTAACTAATTTCTAAGAATAAGTACACAAATTTTATATGTACACAGGACTGTGTTGATGTGAAGATAAAGTTTGTTGACCTAGACTATTGATTTTTAAGTAATTCATGTCAATGTCTTTTAGTCAAGAACACATGCTCTTGTCGATCTAGATACTTTCTTGTCGGCCTGATTAGTCAAAAACATAACACTGAATTTTTGAATTCAAGTCGATGTATCATTTAATCCTATCAACCCAAAGTTGTCAGATAATGAATTTTTGAAACAGATTTAAACTTAACAGTCATCCTTTTTTTCTAATTCTCTGAATATTTTCATTTTGATCAAAGTTAACATTCAAATGTAGCAAAACAAGCTTTGATTGATTAACAAGAAAGTGACACCAATGAAAAAATGGAGATTCAATGCAAAAAATGGATACTGTTATAGAGCATTTATTGATGAACATTCATAAGCAACGTTCATCTTCAACAACCCTTCAATGAATCTTTTCAATACCATAATAAACCCAGAGAAGAGAAATGAAAAAGGTGAGATGCTCGATTAATTTCTGAGCAACTTTATTCCCTACATTCACTACTCTTTATACATTGTTCTCATTCTTTATCCTTTGAAAGGGTATTTAATTTGAAATTAATTTTGTCAAATCCGAGGATCTCTTATCTTTGATATTCCATTTTCGCTTGTACTAAGTATTCAAAAGACCCAAAAGTGTGTGTTACTGTTTTGAGTCTAGTATGAGAAGACCAATCTATATAGGGTTATGAAAGTGGTGTTGCGCAGGAAAACTATAAAGGTTTAACTTGAGTCTACAATCAAATTTGTATCATTAAGTTGATAGTAAAAAATCTAAGAGAAACTTGGGAGCGAACGTACATCTAGTTTTGTGGAACCACTATAAAAGGTTTTGTGTGTGTTCTTTACTTTTCTGTTTGATTTTCAAACAACTCAATTGTAAGGTTTCTAAATACATAAAATTTTTTAGAAATATCTATATTCAATTATTTACGCCCCTATAGTTTAATATCAGTTAATGGTAGTTATTAGTTATTATTAGGTATTATGAGTACTTAGAGAAGAAGAAACGTAAAGGAACTCTTGGACTTCCAGTCCTCTCCTATAAATAGGGCAGTCCTCCTCCTTTGTAAGAAAACAATATGAATAATAGAAAACTAGTTTCTTCTTCTCCATAGTAAGAATCTATCTTAGAACTTAAAGTGGCCATGTGTTGAAAAGAAGAATAACTTAACCCATCTTCATCACCAACCAAGTGCATCTACTTAGAAGTCCAAAAATCAGCATGCATTGTCCAGCAAGCATGGCCCATTTGGGCAGCCTAAACCAACCCAAAATACATTCAAAAATAGGCCCAAGGAAGCCCAAAAGTTTGGAGAAAAGTCTAGAAAGCAAACCCAAATAGCTAGGGGCAGTTTGGGCAGCATATATTTCAACAGTCAAAAAAACTAGCTGTTGGAATTCCTTGGGGTTTGAGCTCCAACGGGAATATTACTTTTGAATCACTTTCTACTGGCTATTTTTCCCTTTTCTCTATAAATAGAGCCTCATTGTATCTCCAAAAACCATGAGAAAAATGCTCTCAAACCTGTCCATGTATGCTCTCATTCTTCTTCAATAAAATTCAGAAGTATTCTTCATTTCTTGTGCTTTATTTTTTGATATTTCAACATGGTGTCAGAGCAAATTTCGATCCCTTCCTCTTCAAGGTTGGGTGACCTTCCACCTTCCATCAACCTTACTCAATTTCAAAATATATCCTCCATTCAATTAAGAGGAGGAAATTATTATCAATGGGCAGCCTTGATGAGAAGGGCGCTGGAACTTCACAATTTGGAGGGTCACATACTTGATCAACCACTTGAAGTGGTGCATTCTTCCTTCAGAGAATGGAAGAAGAGGGACAATCATGTGTTTTTTCTTCTACTCAATTCCATGGATGAAACACACAAAGCTATGGTGACTTGTGCTCCCAATGCAAAACTAATATGGGACACAATGTTTTCTCTTTATGGCCAAGAATCTAACCTTGGCAGAATTTTTGAGCTCAAACGACAAATTTCAAACATCAAAAAGGAAGGGAAATCACTTCCTCAATACTTTGGGGAATACACGGATATTTGGAATGAGCTCTCCACTCTCCGCCCGGATTCCATAGATCTCAAAGTCCTCCAAAAGAGGAAAGAAGAAGATAAAATCTTTGGTCTTCTCATGGGTCTAGATGATTCCTACTCTCTTCTTAGACAAGAAATTCTCCGAATGAAGGAATTTCCTTCATTTGGAGAAGTGCAAAATATGATCCAACGAACGGAAGTTAGCATGCGTTTGGAAGAAAATTCCAAACTTAGACTTGAAGCTCAAGGTCACATGGCTACCGTTGAAGAGCACATGGCTGCCAAAGCACATCAAGTTCCAAAGAAAATTGATGTATGCACCCATTGCAAGAAAAAAGGACATACTAAGGAGAAGTGTTGGAACCTTCATCCTCATTTAAAGCCCAAGACCTTCAAACCAAGGGAGCAACTTTCCGAGCAGCATAATGTACTTCACACCAAGCTTCAAGGACCTACCATGGCTGATTTTGCTGCTCTTCAAAGTCAACTCAATGACATCTCCAAGAAGTTTCAACAACTTGCTCCCTTCAATGGTAAAAATCAAAACACTTTATCCTCATTCAATTTCGAAGATTTTCTCATTGATTCGGGAACGGACCATCATATGGTAAGGGATAGAAGAAAAATCAAGCGTTTTAAAAAACTCCCTAACCATAAGATAGTCCGTGTTGCCAATGGGCAAGATTTGAAAGTTGAGCAAATTGGGGAAATTGAACTTTTTGGAAAAACATCGAATGCTTTATTTGTTCCCCATCTCACTTCAAATCTTTTGTCCATTAGCAAAGTCACTAAGGATCAAGGGTGTAGAGTTGTTTTTGACCCAAACACTGTTACTTTTCAGGACCTCAAGTCGAATCAATTGATTGGCAAGGGTTTTAGAAGAGGGGATCTATATTTTTTGGATCAAAAGCATCATGCACTCGTAGCTCATATCAAAGAAAATGCATCTCTTTGGCATAAACGTTTTGGGCATCCTAGTGACCAAGCTTTAAAGCGTCTATTTCCAAGTATTAATATTGAAGATAGACATTGTGAAGCTTGTATTCTGGGAAAGGAAACCCGATCAATGTATCCCAATTCAAAAACAATTTATAAAGATGCTTTTGATTTAGTTCATTCGGATTTGTGGACTTCACCTATCAAATCTCATTTAGGCTACAAGTATTTCATTACTTTTGTAGACCAAAAAACTAGGTACACTTGGGTCTACCTTTTGAATACCAAAGATCAAGCTTTTGAAGCCTTTAAAAGCTATGAGAGATATGTGACCAAACTTTACAATGGTAACATTAAAATTCTAAGGACGGACCATGGTGGAGAATTCACTAGTTTGATATTTGAAAACTACCTTAGAGAGAATGGCATTGTACATCAAATGTCTTGTGTGTACCCACCTCAACAAAATGGGGTGGCCGAAAGGAAAAATAGGCATATATTAGAAATAACTAGAGCTGTGATGTTTCATGCAAATGTGCCTAAGAAATTTTGGTGTGATGGAATAAAAACCGTTGTCCACCTAATAAACCTTATCCCATCTCAAGTCCTGGATGGCAAGTCACCCTTAGAAGCCCTACTAGATAGAAAACCTAAGATATCTCATCTTAGAACATTCGGTTGTGTATGTTATATTCATATTCCAGCACACATGAGGGATAAGTTAGATCATAAGGGTAGAAAGTGCATATTTTTGGGGTATGCTTCCTTTGAAAAGGGGTATAGATGTTATGATGTTATGACCCTAAAACTAACCAAACATACACATCTAAGGATGTGATATTTGTGGAGAATGAGTCCTTTTTTGTAGATAATGAAGAACATCAATCATCAAAAGAAGAAAGCACTCCAAGCACGTGGAATTTCTTACTTCTCCTGAATCAATCATCTCCACCAATTGCAGAAGGAATCTCCCAAGAGACTAATGAGCAATCTCAAAATAATGAAGAAGAAGGATCAAACTCCATAGAAGAGGAGGCAGCCCACACTTCAGGGGGAGATCAAGAAACCGAAGAGGAAAAATCCGAGCATGTAGAGGGAGATTTGGATGCACCACGTCCTCACCTTAGGCGATCCATGAGGATTAGGGTTCCCCGTTCGGAATGGATTAATCGTAGAGTTTACTATAACTCCAAGGTAACATCACATCCGATTTCTAATTATTATACCACCTCACATATTTCTTTGAGCCACCAAAATTTTTTGAGTGGCATAGATAAAGAACAGGAGCCTAAGACATATGATGAAGCATCCAAGGACCCAAGGTGGAGAAAGGCAATGAAGGAAGAGTTAGATGCATTGACCAAGAATGGTACATGGGAAGTCACCTCTCTTCCAAAGAGCAAGCGAGCCGTCGGATGCAAATGGGTATACAAAATCAAATATAAAAGTGATGGATCAATTGAAAGGTTTAAGGCAAGACTTGTGGCTAAAGGATTCACTCAAGTATATGGGATAGATTACAAAGAGACATACGCACCTGTTGCCAAAATGAATACAATTAGGGTCTTGATGTCTCTTGCGGTGAACCATGGATGGAGCATGTTTCAAATGGATGTAGCAAACGCATTCCTTCAAGGAGATCTCGAAGAAGAAGTGTACATGCAACTTTCTCAAGGGTTCCAACAACAAGGAGGAAACGTGTGCAAACTACGCAAGGCTATCTACGGGCTGAAGCAATCCCCAAGGGCATGGTATGCAAAATTAAGCCATGCTTTCCTTAGTAGTGGATTTGTTAAATGCCATAGCGACTCTTCTGTTTTCATTAGAAAAAACAATGATAAAATAGTGATAGTCTTAGTTTACGTAGATGATATCATCATTACAGGAAATGACATGCATTTAATAGATATAGTTAGAAATTTCTTGAGTTCTAGGTTTGAAATTAAAGATTTAGGGAGACTAAAGTATTTCCTACAAATTGAGTTAGCCTATTGTAATAATGGGTTAATTCTATCCCAAAGGAAATATGCACTTGATCTTTTGCAGGAAACAGGAAAGCTAGGAGGAAAGTCAGCTTGTAGCCCTATTGTCACCACTGGACCTCTAGTAGATGATGAGGAGCCATTTGAGGACATAGAGAGATATCAAAGACTTGTAGGACGACTGATCTACCTCACCATCACTAGGCCAGACATAGCCTTTGTCGTGAGCCAAACTAGTCAACATATGCATTCTCCAAAGATGGGTAATTGGAGAGCAGTTGATCGCATCCTTCACTACATCAAGAAATCACCAGGACTAGGTATTTGGATGAAGAACAATGGAAGCTCCCAAATTGAAGGCTTTTGCGTTGCAGATTGGGCGAGCGATTCAAAGGATAGAAGATCTACCACCGGGTACTGCATGTTCGTAGGAGGCAACTTGGTAGCATGGAAGAGCAAAAAACAGCATGTGGTGTCAAGATCGAGTGCAGAGGCTGAGTATAGAGCAATGGCGTCAGCAGCCAGTGAGATTGTATGGTTGAAGGCTCTAGTAGAGGAATTAGGGTTCAATGTATCTACACCAATCAACTTGCATTGTGACAATCAATCGGCGATTCATATTGCATCCAATCCGGTCTTCCATGAAAGGACTAAACACATAGAAGTTGATTGTCACTTCATTCGACAAAAGGTGGAAAAAAAGCTTATAGCCACTCCCTACATCAAAAGAAAAGAGCAACTAGCTAATATCTTCACAAAAGGGGGAACTGCAATGCATCTTCAAGAAATCATGAACAAGTTGGGCACTATCGATATCTACGCACCCAACTTGAGGGGGAGTGTTGAAAAGAAGAATAACTTAACCCATCTTCATCACCAACCAAGTGCGTCTACTTAGAAGTCCAAAAATCAGTATGCATTGTCCAGCAAGCATGGCCCATTTGGGCAGCCTAAACCAACCCAAAATACATTCAAAAATAGGCCTAAGGAAGCCCAAAAGTTTGGAGAAAAGTCTAGGAAGCAAACCCAAATAGCTAGGGGCAGTTTGGGCAGCATATATTTCAACAGTCAAAAAAACTAGCTGTTGGAATTTCTTGGGGTTTGAGCTCCAACGGGAATATTACTTTTGAATCACTTTCTACTGGCTATTTTTCCCTTTTCTCTATAAATAGAGTCTCATTGTATCTCCAAAAACCATGAGAAAAATGCTCTCAAATCTGTCCATGTATGCTCTCATTCTTCTTCAATAAAATTCAGAAGTATTATTCATTTCTTGTGCTTTATTTTTTGATATTTCAACACCATGAACCCCTTAGTTACAGCACCTCCAAGTGATATTAGGCTCATGTCTTTAAACAACCTGTCAAAGTCAAGTTCAAAACACTCTATCCTTCTCTATCCTTATCTTATCAACCTATTTCTCTAGAGAGCCAACTTAGTGCATTTGACATAGGTGTCATGTACTAAGGAAGAACCCCAACCTATCCACCCTAAACTCCCAACCAAACACCTCTTTCATTGAGATAACACCAAGGGGTAGCAACCAAAATTGGAGCTTGTCATAGGAAATTGAAATAGAAGGGCTAAGTGAATTAAAATACAAATGGGAATTACAATCAAGGAAATTTAACTTTAGGTTTAATTTTTTTTTTCTTTACTCGTTGTAGAAGAGAATGCGCCAGTACTCGTAGCAAAAGAGGATGCAGCAGGAGAGAAACTTCCTCTAATATTGTCATGAATGTCAAAAGGATTATCATCCCCTAGGCAGATTAATATGATCCCAGGAGGAGAACTGAATAAACCGAATGGATGTACAGCAAATGTGTAGGCAGATGAGGTTTGAATGGAGAAGGAGCTTGGATGCGAATGAGGTGGTTTATCTTCGGTGGCAGTTGTAGCAGAGGAACACGGTCCAGACTGCCTTATTACCTATAAATGGTCTCTTATACACAAAAATAAAACTGCTATTCACCTTTATATTAACCGATATATTCATTAAGTCAAATCATATCTTTCTATATTCTTCCTCATTGTGTTGATTGAATTCACCAAAACTACATCTAAATTCATCCGTTTCCCTCCAAACTTTGTCAAATTTCTCATCAACACTATCTATGAACTATGTTTTCATACTATGGATGCATTCAAAGAGTTCATTCCACCTAACATACTTATTCTCATTCCCAATATCCTCATTCCTTTTTTACTCTAGCTCTGGACTATATATATTCTACACCTCTTTTCTTTACATTAATCCAAATATCATCTTCACAAATCTAATAAACTCTATGTAAGGTTTTGTCATTTATACAATTTTTAATACTTAATTGCACATTGTTTTCCTTACATAAACTTGTTTAACTTTTTAAAATACTAGTAACCACACTGCAATATGACAAATTTGAATTTGAAGAAACTCTTATAATTATCATAAAGTAAAGAAATAGAAAAAGAAAATCTGGATTTTTTCTTTCAATAATATACACCATTAGCCAAAAATCATCTATAGTGATAGATATATAATTACCTTCTCGTGGTTTAATAGCGTGTATGATTAGAAAGTAAAGAATTCTTTCATGGAAATTTAAATCGGCTGCATGTGTACTAAATTTCTCTAAACTATTATCATCAAATACTATCTAAGCATTGTTTAGTATCTCACTTTGCAAATATGGGACACATTCTTCATAGTTGACCCAGTAAATACCACCCTCTCTGCATATCATTTTCGGATTTATTTCAATTTTTGACCATCAAAAGAAGTTTGAAAAGCACATGATGTAATTTTACCATCAATAACTATGCAATCTTGACTATCGAATTTTTTCATATTATTGTTAAAAATTCTCACTACATTCTCATAAATTTTTTTGTTTGCGTTGAGAATCCAGGAAGGAAAGATTTGTTGTATATAACTTGCATGTTTAAAACCTATACTCTCCAAAAAATCCCTGTCCATTAAATGACCATTGGTAATATTTCAATAAGAAGATACTTTCTGAAATATGTTGCTTTTTTTAAGAGAAGGAAATTCCCTATTGTTGTATTTTTCTAATTCCATCATAATTTCTTTGCTTTTCGAGAGTGGGCCATTTGTGAGTGAAAAGTGAAAAGAAGGTCTAATTCGGAGAAGGTTGATAAGAAGAAGAACAACGAGGAAGTTTAGATTAGGGAGAGAAAGAAGGCAAGGACAAAGTTTGAGGAAAGAGTTTGTGAGAGAGAGAAGATTTAAGTAAAAGTGAGAGAGTGAGAAGTGTAACACCAATTTCCGGTGATTATATATCATCTACCACTCTTCATAATTCTAAATATATATTAACATTCTTTTAAAATATCTAAAATGTAATTTTAATTATCTATTTATTTATTTTAAAATTACGCCTCAAAATCGTAAAAACCAAAAGTTTTATTGATAAATCGAAAACCTTCTCGGCAAGCGCCAGCAAGACCTAAAGAAGTCAAAAATGGCTAAGGAAGGGCCTACAAACTTAAATAAAGGTATTTAAATGAAATTTTACATTTTTAAGGAATTTCAAACAAAATTTCATATGGACAAAAAATACAAATTTGTTTAAAGTTAGGGGTTTAAATGCAATTAAGGAAAGTTGAGGGACTAGGTTGCGAGCCACTCAATGATAGAAAATTGGAGCTAAATGATTAATCAAGAGGGTAGCAAGGTTGGTTAATGGCCACATAGGATTGTTCCACATTCAAGAAAACTTATAGGATTGCAATTTATGGATGAAATGTAATTGGAATAGTTTGTGTTAGTTGTGATACTTCTTCTCTTGACATGGACATCCAACAAGACTCCTAATGGAGTACATGGAGTTTTCTTGAATCAACAATTGTATGGTTTGAGTGTTAGGATAAGTGGACGGTTGAGATAATGCATGGGATGATCCAATGGTTAATGATACTTTGCTAGATTTATAAAGGAACTTGTTTTGAGGAATTAAGTTCACCTTTTCTTCATTCCTCCTCACTTGGATGAAAATATGAAGACTCCCTCTCTAAAATTGAGTTCAACCATGAAACCAAAGATGTAATAGCATTGTTGAAAATTTTTATTTCAAGATGGAGATATAGAAGTATTGTATTAATGTGTTGTGATTTGATTTTTACTAAGATAATATAAAACATTTTCAATGATTCAAAGGGAGTACTGGTATATATTATTAGCAAGAAAGCTTACAAGGAAGATAACATGTTTTAACTGGTGCAAGAATTAAATCATTTGTTGAGTATTTACATTAGTATACATACTAGTATGCTAGATATTAAATTCTAGATTTAAGTCTTGTGTAGTTTTGCTATGATATCTCATTCTATAGGAGTCAAAAATCTAAACCGTTTATTTGTGTGTAAATTAGACTTCTTAAACTTTAAAATGGTATATTATATGAAACGTTTCATGAATGAATCGATTTTTAGCGATTTTTGGGAGTATAACATGATTCAACCATTCTGTTTTCATACTCTGTGTATGACCAATACCTTATTTCAAATTTTAAAATATCTTCTATATGCAATTTGGAGAAACTTAAAATATGAAAGCTTTAGGTTTTATCTTTAATTTAAGCTAAAGATCACTTGAATCGGAGTAGTAGGCAGAAAGTTATCGTATTTTTACTAAAACTGCGTAAAAGTAGTTTTTAAAGCTGAAACTGAAATTAAAAAGGAATTTTATAAAATTATACACATAAAATCTAAAGATGGTATAACTAGAAGATTTTATATCAATGTCTTATCTTCAATTAGAAATAAGAATCACTTAAATTGGAGGAGTACACAGGGACATGGAGTTTCTCCCAAAACTGTGCAGAGTTGAATTTCGAAAATTTAGATTTGAAATTTTTCGAAGTATGGAATTTGGGATTTTATCTTAAAGAAAAACATTTCCATATGAAATTCCTAATCCTATGATATGATATTATCGAAATAATTGACGAATTATGTATTGTTTAATCTAGGCGTATGGTTTCGTTTTCATACGAGGGGTGACTCGCTTAAGAAATGAGGATAGTTAGGGGGAGTGAGGTACCCTCCCCAGTCGATGTGAGTGGGACAAACTATTTCTGATTTTAAATAAAAAATAGTTTGATCATGACTTTTATAAATAAATTTTGAAATATGATTTAGAAATTCTTTAATGTTTGTGTTATATCCTGAAATGATATTTTGTGAAAATTGTATCCTGATATTATGATAATTGATAGTGCCATGTTATTCTTTTACAAGTAAAGATTTATAAATGATGACATATGGCATATGTATATAATTATGGGATGATATATAGTGGCTATAACGCACTCTCTACCATGATATTAAGCGTTTACCTGATAGGATGACATAATGGGATAACACGGAAGCAGTGGTTTGATTCCCTTGTCTCTGACCAACATATCCAATAGACGAGTACCACGTGAGGATCGTGCCATCACCATGGGAATAGGGTTAAAAGAAAAATATATTTGTTTATTCTTATGATATTGTGGTGACCCCTTGGTAGATTTTACCCTAATTAGGTCAAATTATGGGTAAAATTCATTTTATTACCGATTGACACCCCATAATGCATATTATGATAAGAATGCATATTATTTTGAATTACATGATATATTGCAAATGAATATAAATTTGAAAATGATGGTTTGACTTATCACTCTCATAAATTCATATATTGTCATTATATATAGTTGTTGCACTTCACTCACTGAGTATATGAATTATATTTACCCCCTCATATCTAAAATTTTCAACTTATACTGCACTTGATTTACATTAAGGTACTATTCCATGAGTTCTACTGAGAGACGCTACTGGATAAGTATTCATATCCATCTTTGTTTACGATTAGACTGTGCATATAAATATTATATGTAAATTGGAGGCAGATGTTTTAAAAATATTTCTGAAAAATATTGTTCTTCAAAACTTCCGTTATACAATTTAACTTAGAATGACGAGCAGGGTCATGATATTAGTTATAATATTAGCCTTTCATTACCTTGGTATACAAATAAGGCATGCCCATACGTCGAGGAGTCATAGCGGTCTATTCACATGCTCGACCTACGGTTAAAATGATTTTCAAGAAAATTACAATTTGCCTCATATAGTCCTATAACGTTAATCCTTATTAGGGGATTAGGTTTGTTGAATTTTTGACTAAGAAGAGTAGAGAAATCTAATAAACTTTTGGCTTTTATTAATATAGTAGAATGATACAAAGGAAGAGAGATTATCTTCCTCTCTTAATTTTACAAAGGAGAGCAATAACTCTATTTATAGGCAAAGGGAGAAAAATAGCCAGTAGAGAGAGAACAAAGACAATATTCCCGTTGGGGCTCAAACCCCAAGGAATTCCAACAGCTAGTTTTTGGACTGTTGGAATATACATTGCCCAAACTGCCCCTAGCTATTTGGGTTTACCTCTTAGACTTTCCTTCATACTTTTGGGCTTCATTGGGCTTGTTTTTGAATGTATTTTGGGTCATAAATATGTTGCAAAATTCTGAACATTAAAAACTAAAAAGCCCAATATTTATGACATTATCATATTTTCAAGTTGAATACCTTGAGACTTATCTTCATCTTCTCCCTTATTTTTAACACTCCCCCTCAAGTTGGGTGCATAGATGTCTATGGACCCTAACTTGCTAAGGATGTGTTGAAGGTGTTTCTCGGTTGTTGCCTTAGTGAAAATGTCAGCTAGCTGGTCTTCACTTCTAACATATGCGGTTGAAATTGTCTTGTTTACTAATTTTTCTCGAACATAATGACAATCAACCTTAATGTGCTTCGTTCTTTCGTGAAATACCGGATTGGCAGCAATATGAAGAGCTGCTTGATTATCACAATGTAGAAGAATATGAGCGATAGTAGGAAATCCCATCTCCTCAAATAATGCCTTTAGCCAAACTATTTCACTTGTAGCCGCTGCCATTGCTCTGTATTCAGCCTCAGCGCTTGATCTGGATACAACAGATTGTTTCTTGCTTTTCCATGTTACAAGATTTCCTCCCACGAACATGCAGTAGCCGGTAGTGGATCTCCTATCCGTGACATCCCCAGCCCAATCTGCATCACAGTAGCCATAAATCTCCATGCTATGGTTGTTTTTCATAAGAATTCCCCTTCCTGGTGAGTTCTTTAAATACTTGAGAATTCTTTCCGCTGCCTTCCAATCTTGAATCCTTGGAGCATGCATCCGTTGGCTGATTAAGCTGACGGCATAGGTGATATCTGGTCTTGTAATGGTGAGGTAGATGAGCCTCCCCACAAGTCTTTGATATCTAGGAATATCCTGGAACATTTCTTCATCACCTTTTGCTCGTTCTGCTGTGGATATAGGAGTTGCTGCTGGTTTGGCTCCTACCTTTCCAGTTTCCTGCAAAAGGTCAAGTACATATTTCCTTTGGCATAGAACTAGCCCTTTATGAGAATAGACAAGCTCTATTCCTAAGAAATACTTTAGTTTTCCTAAATCTTTAATCTCAAAAGTAGATTTAAGGAAACTTCTAGCTTGATCAATACCATTCATATCATTTCCTGTAATAACTATATCATCTACATAAATAAGAACAATAGTGATTTCTTCATTGTTAACTTTAGTAAACATGGAAGAATCACTAATGCATTTCTTAAAGTTATTACCAAAAAGTGCTGAACTTAATTTTGCATACTAGGCACGAGGAGATTGTTTTAACTCATAAATTGCTTTTTTTAGACAACACACCTTGATGTTTGAATCCTCATCTAGCCCTTGGGGAATCTGCATGTAGATTTCTTCGTCTAAGTCCCCTTGAAGGAAAGCATTCTTCACGTCCATTTGATACATTGGCCATCCTCCATTGGTTGCAATTGACATCAAAACCCTTATCGTTTTCATTTTGGCAACATGGGCAAAAGTCTCAGTGTAGTCTTCTCCATAAGTTTGTGTGAATCCTTTGGCTACAAGTCTTGCCTTGTAGCGTTCAATGGATCCATCACTTTTATACTTGATTTTGAACACCCATTTACACCCGACAGCCTTTCTTCCCTTAGGGAGAGTAGTAATCTCCCACGTCCCATTTTTATTCAATGCATCTAGTTCTTCAAGCATAGCTTGTCTCCATTCGGGTTTGGTATTTGCCTCATCAAAAGCCTTAGGTTCCTGTGATGAGTCAATGCCACTCAAGAACCCTTGATGGCTTGAGGAAGTGTTAGATACACAATAGTAATTTAAAATAGGATAATGAGTTACCTTAGAATTGCAATAAACTCTTCTGTTGATCCACTCTGAGGGAGGAAGCCTCAATCTGGTGGAACGTCGAAGTTGAGGAGCCAGCGGAGAGGGCAGTCTAGTTTCGTCTCTGGATTCTCCTAAGGTAGGCAATCCCTCGCCTTCTTCTCTTTCTTCGGAAGAGTTCTCATCATTCTCAGACTCATCCACTCCTCCCTCTTCGTTTTCTCCCCCTGAAAGTGAATTCTCTTCATTGGATTCTTGAGGAATCAGAGGAGGATTTATGGGAACATCGCAGAAGATTCGCAAATCATTGCTTGATGAATTTTCTTCATTTTTTTCTCCTGCAAAAAAGAATTCATTTTCTACAAATATCACATCTTTCGATGTGTATCTCTTGTTAGAGTCAGGTTCAAAACAAATATATCCTTTTTGGAATGAAGCGTACCCAATAAAAACACATTTCCTTCCTTTGATATCTAATTTATCTCTAAATTGCCTAGGAACATGAACATAACAAATACACCCAAAAACTCTAAGGTGAGAGGGGTTTGGTTTGTCTTTTCTAAGCAACTCTAATGGAGATTTTCCATGGAGAACTCTAGTTGGAAGACGATTTATTAAATGAACAGCGGTACTAACCGCATCACTCCAAAAACGCTTAGGCATATTAGCAAAGAACATGATAGTTCTAGCTATTTCTAGGACATGTCTATTTTTGCGTTCGGCAACTCCATTTTGTTGGGGAGTGTAGGGACAACTAGTTTGATGAATAATTCCATTCTCCTCAATGAAATTTTTGAAATTGGTGCTCATATATTCCCCACCATTATCTGTCCTAAGAATTTTAATGTTGGCCTCATATTGTTTTATAATATACTTGTAAAAGGACTTGAAGGCTTCATAACTTGATCTTTCGATCTTAGCATATACACCCATGTATACCTAGACTTATGATCTATAAATGAGATAAAATATTTAAATCCCCTTCTAGATATCATAGGTGAAGTCCATACGTCCGAGTGAACAAGATCAAAAGGCTTTTTATATTGAGTTTCAGAAATAGGATAATACATTTGGGTTTCCTTTCCAAAAATACATGCTTCACAATATCTATCACTATAATTTTTTGATGGGAATAGGCATTTCAAAGCTTGCATAGAAGGATGACCTAATCTAGCATGCCAAAGGAGGTAACTTTCCTCTTGGATTGCGGAAAATACAAAACCATCTTGTTTCCAAAAATATAAGTTATCTTGCATAGATCCACTAAAAATCACTTGATTCGTCTCCAAATTCTGAAAAACAACAGAATGAGGGTCAAAGATAGCTTTGCAATTTAAGTCCTTAGTGACTTGTCCAATAGACATAAGATTAGAGGTAAATTGAGGAACATATAAAGCCTTTGATTTTCTTCCAAAAATTTCAACATCCCCAATTTGCTTAATTTTGAAAATATGTCCATTTGCAACTTTAACCATTTTAGGTTCTAGGAGAGGTTCAAGATTCTGAAAATTTTGCTTATCTTTGACCATATGGTGATCACAACCCGAATCTATCAACCATTTTGAAGAAGAAATAGATGAGTTAGAGCAAGTACCTGAGGAGGATTTTCCTAATTTTTGAGATGTCAGATTTGCTTTGTTTGCAGCTGCTTGAGCATTTTGTTCCCTCCTCTCTTGCTCTTTTTTCTTGATGAACTCAGGTTTAAGGCTAGGATGAAGAAACCAGCAACCATCCTTGGTATGTCCCAACTTTTTGCAATGAGAACACACCTTTTTTATTCCCTGATGAGCCTTATTTGCAGCTTGTTCATTCTGCTTTGTGGAGAACCCATGAACTTCAATTTTGGACTGATTGCTTTCCTCAAGCCTTTGAGAAACTGCAGCTCTTTGAATCATAAATCGAGTTTCTTGGTATGATGGAAATTCTTTCATTCGAAGAATTTCCTGTCGAAGTTGTGCAAATGACTCATTGAGTGATGAGAGCAAGGAAAACACCTTCTCTTCATCTTGTCTCTTTTGCAGCACTTTTACATCACTTGTGAGAGGTCTCAATGTGTTGAGCTCATTCCACAAGTCCTCGTGTTCTCCGAACAATTGTGTAATTGATTTCTCCTCCATTTGGATGGTCGCAATCCTTCTTTGTATTTCAAATATTCTGCTCAAGTTTGATTCCTGACCATATAACCCATACATTTGCTCCCATAAGGATTTGGAACTCGGACAGCACATCACCATATTTTTGTGTGCTTGATCCATGGAGCTTGTTAGCAATAGGAACACTTGATCATCCAGCTCCTTCCATTCATCAAACCGTGGGTCTAGCTGATCCATAGGATCTTTTGTAATGAAAGACAGAAGTTTTGCTCCATTGAGAGATCTTCTTATATGACTAGCCCATTGGAAGTAATTGGTTGAGCTTAGAATAATTTGGGAGAAAAGTTGGATTTGAAAGGAAGAGATTTGAGGAAGAGAATTTCCCAACCCCGGAGTCGATATTTGCTCTGATACCATGTTGAATTTTTGACTAAGAAGAGTAGAGAAATCTAATAAACTTCTGGCTTTTATTGATGTAGTAGAATGATACAAAGGAAGAAAGATTATCTTCATCTCTTAATTTTACAAAGGAGAGCAATAGCTCTATTTATAGGCAAAGGGAGAAAAATAGCCAGAGAGAGAGAACAAAGACAATATTCCCGTTCGGGCTCAAACCCCAAGGAATTCCAACAGCTAGTTTTTGGACTGTTGGAATATACATTGCCCAAACTGCCCCGAGCTATTTGGGTTTACCTCTTAGACTTTCCCTCATACTTTTGGGCTTCATTGGGCTTGTTTTTGAATGTATTTTGGGTCATAAATATGTTGCAAAATTCTGAACATTAAAAAATAAAAAGCCCAATGTTTATGACATTATCATATTTTCAAGTTGAATACCTTGAGACTTATCTTCATCTTCTCCCTTATTTTTAACAAGGTTGGCATCTAACCCTTTGCTTTCCCACTCTTAAATACTAAGTGTAATCCTTTATGTAGTATTATATGCCCCCGAGAAAGATTGAGGCATCCTACTGAGGTCCCGTTCGAGGCCGCGTCATTGCCTTAAACACCTCACACCCCTTCTGTTAGAGAATCACCTCCACCGCACCCCACACTCCAAGGGATGATGAAGTGGTAGACGGCCCACCGAGACCAGTTGAAGGCACCATCTGCACCGGCGGGTGAGACTCCGCCTGTACCCGTGCGGCACTAGTTCCCTCTCCTACGCTGACCACTACGCCAACTACTCGACAGAAGATAGAGGTCTCCACCTTGCTGAGAGAGGCTAGGAGTCTAGGGTGTGAGTCCCTTTCTGGGATCCACGACCCTATTGTGGCCAGGAAGTGGCTCAAATAAATCAAAGAGGCTGTGGAGGACATAGGAGTTAAAATAGACTCAAGCTAATAATAGCAATCAGATTGCTAGAGGATGACGCCCGTGACTAGTGGGATGGCGTCAAGGATAGAGCGGATGAGCCGTTAACCTAGGATGACTTTCTGAGGAAGTTTGATTCCCAGTATTACATGATATTTGACCGTGACATGAAATGGCGAGAGTTCGTGGAGTTGAAGCAGGGGCAGAATTCTATATCGGAGTACGAGATTAAGTTCTATCGACTGGTAGTATTTTTCCCAGAGTCAATGGTGATGAGAAGACTGGGAGATTCAAGTTTGAACATGGATTAAATCTTACCATTAAAGACCGGATAACAGTCTCCGAGGAGGATAAATATGCTAGAGTTTTGCAATGGGCACTAAGGGTAGAGCAGAACATCAAAGAGCATAACAGACTTCGCAAGCAGCAAGACCAAAGGAAGAGGCCTAGATTTGGGCAGGGACAGAACACCAAAAGGAGTAGAGGCTGAGATTCATATAGCGACAGCCCTAGACAAGGGCCTGGGACTATACCTCATGGGTAATATGGGTAGTCATCAGCCCCGATGTGTACACCGAGAGGTAGCTTGGGCATTGTGTTGTAGTTAGGAGGAGATCAGAGAAGGTCCTGCCCGATTTGTAAAAAGGCACATCCAGAGCCATGCCGATTCTCTAGCAAATGTTTTTAGTGCGGAAAGGAGGGACATTTCAAGGACCGTTGTCCCGATCTGTGAGCTGAGGGGTACAGTTATGCCCTAGATTCGAGCTTTCATTATAGCCCAGGTGGCAACTCAGTGCTTTCTATGGACCTCTTCATAGCACCGTAGGAAAGTATTCCACTAGGAATAATATGCTTGCTCTACTTTCTATGGACCTCCTCATCCTGATGATGTACAAGAATTTTAGACTATGATGCATTTTGGTGAATTTTAAAAGATGATATATATATCCATTTTGAGATTTTATTCTTATGTAATTTTTAATTATTTCAATAATATTGGGCTAATAGGCTTTATAAATTCAGTGATAGGTACTATGATTATCTTTGGAAGAGATGCCCGTGTGTTGGTTGACACTGTTGTAAATAGTTCTTTTGTGAGCACGGATTTCGTTCGCTGCGCTGACAAGGTTTCAGTACCGCTGAATAAAGCATTGTTAGTCATTACTCCCTTAGGGGAGCAGATTGTCATGAAAGAGGTGTATTGAGACTATGGAGTCAAGGTGAAGAGCATGGTGTTACAAGCAGATCTGATTCAACTAAACATATGGGACTTCGATACCATCCTATGTATGGATTGGCTACACCGGTACAAAGCTTCAGTAGACTATTTTACTAAGACATTTGAATTTCAGAGACCAGGGTGTCCAGTATTGGTTTTCCACGGAATTAGACGGGTTATCCCGAATTGTGTGATATCAGATTTGGAAGCCCGTAGATTGATGGGTAAGGGCTATACAACATATCTGGTGCATGCTATGGACACCATAGTGGAGGGACCAAGAATAAAAGATATCCCAGTGGTGCAAGAATTTCCTAATATATTCCCTGAGGAGCTACCCAGATTACCTCAATTCTGAGAGTTTGATTTCGCCATTGATTTGCATCAGGCACTACGCCTATCTTCATTCCGCCATATAGGATGGCCCCAGTAGAGCTGAAAGAGCTAAAAGTCCAGTTGCAAGAACTGATGGATAAGGGCTTCATCAGACCAAACACTTCACCTTGGGGAGCTTTGGTATTATTTGTCCGAAAGAGGGATGGCACTATCAAACTTTGCATCGATTATCAACAGTTGAATCGAGTGACCATAAAAAATAGATACTCGTTATCTTGGATTGATGATTTGTTTGACCAGTTGCAGGGGGTCCGGGTTTTCTTTAAGATCAACCTGAGATCTGTATATCGTCAGCTACGGATCAAGGATGGTGATATTCCTAAAACAGCCTTCAGGACCCGGTACGGTCACTTTGATTTCTTGGTGATGCCGTTTGGGCTGACTAATGCCCCAATAGCTTTTATTAACCTAATGAATAGGGTATTCAACTCCTTTTTGGATAGATTTGTTATCATCTTCATCGACGATATTTTTGTGTATTCGATGAGTGATGAGGAGCATTCTCAGCACCTACGGGCTGTATTACAGACACTCCGTGAACAAAAACTATATGCCAAGTACTCCAAGTATGAGTTTTGGCTGAGGGAGATTGATTTTCTGGGTCATGCGGTTTCTACTGATGGGATCTTTGTGGACCCGAAGAAAGTTGAAGCTATTCTCCAAGATTGTCACTCAACTCTCAAATTTGATGCAAAAAGATGTCAAGTTTGTTTAAGATGACCACTGTGAGGTGAGATTTCAGGAGCTTAAATATCGACTAATATCAGCACCCATCCTCTCTCTCCCTACTAGCGATGGTGAGTACAAAGTATATTTCGATGCTAGCCGACAGGGACTAGATTGTATCCTGATGTAGAAAGGTTAGGTCATCGCTTATGCTACCCAACAACTAAAGAGGGATGAATTGAATTATCTTATCCATGACTTAGAGCTTGGTGCTATTGTGTTCGCCTTGAAGATTTGGCAACACTATTTATATGGAGTTACTTGATGGGTGTATATAGATCACAAAAGTTTAAAGTGTTTACTCACTCAGAGGGAGCTCAATCTCAGGCAGAGGAGATGGTTGGAGCTTCTTAAAGACTGTGATCTGATTATTGATTACCACTCAGGGAAAGCAAATGTTGTTGCGGATGCACTGAGCCATAAGTCATCATCATCAGCACCCACCGAGAGTTCTTATCTTATGTGTCTTATTGGACTCCGCTCCTTAGGAGTTAGACTAACCATAGATGATTTTGGAGCACTTTTGGCCAGATTTGAGATGAGATCGATTCTACTTGACTACATTCGGAAACTTCAATCTACTGATGAGGAGCTTCAGGGGATTGTTGAGAGGATCAACAAAGGGGAAGGCGGAGACTTCAGAATCAAGGATGACAACTTAGTAGTTTTTGGGACACGTATCTGCATTCCCAAGGATGATGACCTTAGACGTGCTATATTGGAGGAGACTCACTCTTAAGCTTACGCTACACATCCTAGTAGCACAAAGATATACCAAACAATTCAAGAAAGTTATTGGTGGGCGGACATGAAGCGTGAGATAACCAGTTTTGTTACCTAGTGTTTGGTATGCCAGCAGGTGAAGGTTGAGTATTAGCAGCCTATCGGCACACTGTAGCCTCTTCCTATTCCTGAATGGAAGTGAAAACATATCACCATGGATTTTGTAATGGGTCTTTCGTGAACTTTGGCATAACACGACGCTATCTAGGTAATAGTAGACAGACTCACCAAGTTCGCACATTTCCTTCCAATCCGCAATAGCTGTCCACTAGAGGGTTTGGCATGCCTATATATCAGTGAAATAATTCGACTGCATGGAATTCCAGTATCTATTGTATCTGACAGAAACCCACGTTTTACTTCCTAATTTTGGCCGAAGTTGCAAGAGGGCATGGGCACCCTACTGAAATTCAATACTACATTTCACCCCAGATGGATGGTCAATCTGAGAGGAGGAAGTGCCAGACGCCCTTGCGTTGGGCCGAGGTTAGAGAGAGACAACTCAGTTGTATAAATTTGATTAAGGAGACCTGAGAGAAAGTGAAGTTCATCCGTGCTCGGATGAAAGCTGCCCAAGATAGGTACAAAAGTTATGCAGACAGACAGTGGCGCCCTTTGGAGTTCGGGGAGGGAGACATGGTGTTTCTAAGGGTATTATCTCCTTGGAAGGGGATAATCCGATTCAGACAGGGGAAAAGCTTAACCCTAGGTATATCGGACCTTTCCAAGTCCTTGAGAGGATTGGGAAAGTGGCGAATAGGTTGGACCTGCCCCCTGAGCTTGTACGGATTCACGATGTATTCCATGTCTCAATGCTGAGGAAGTACCTTCTTGATCCTTCCCATATACTCGAACCTCAACCGGTAGAGTTGAGTGATGATTTGAGCTTCCCCGTCTGATGTGATTATCAAGACTGCAAGAAATTTACAACATTCAATTCAAGTTCCAGTTGGGTCAATAACAAAAGTTCGAGTTAAAAGGTTCAAAAAAGTACTGAATAAATTAAATCAAAGGGTTTTACAATAAGAAATTGGAGTCCAAATGAATGAAGAACCAAAAGGGGCCTCAATTATGCTCATACAAGCCCAGTTGGAAGAATAAAAGGCCCAAAACTATCCAAGACCAAGGGAGGACGAAAATAAAGAAAAATAGCAGCAAGACTTGGTCAAAATAGTTTGATTTATTTAGTTTCCTAATTCTTATTTTTTTGTAACTTTTAGTTTCCTAATTTTTTATTGTTTAGAGAGTTACTAAATTTTTAGTTGCCAATTATGTTTTACCTTTAGGCTATAAATAGGTCATTATACATTGTGTAAAAGAACACTTGGGAGAGAATTAATAAATTGTGAGAATTCTTCACATAGATCTTGTTCTTTTGAGAACTTTGAACTTATTCAAGATATGAGTCTTGTTTAGTTCTTTGACTTATCAATCTAGGTTTCGAACCATCTAGGTTGTGGCATCATTCATTCCATATTTATACTAAGGTTCTTGATCTAGTGAGAAACGGGTCTAAGGTCATATACCTTAGGTTCTTCCTCCTTTAGGGCAAGGGTTGAGGTTTTTAATTCCACCGGTTCAAATAATTCGTTGGAACGATTTTTGGGCTAAATTAACTTGTTCGTGGGTTTTAGGGTTTTTATACCCAACGGGTTCACATCAGTTGGTATCAGAGCCAATTTCGGGTTACCCTTCGAATTGTTCATACTTGTCTATAATTGTTCATATTTGTCTATAATTTTTCATAAAACAAAGGCAGCTTCCAATTTTTTTTCTTTTCTTTTGTTGTTCCTTCTTTATTTCTTCTTTTTTCCTTATTTGTTCACCTTCCTTATTTTCTTTCTTTATTCACCTTTCTTATTCAATTCATTCCATATTTGTTTCTTTCTTAATTTAGAATTTTTCCAAATTTGCGACTTTCTAATTTCTCACTTATTTTTTCTTCTTTATTTTTCTTGTTATTCTTTCTTTGAATTTCACAAGACAATTATTTGTAAGTTAAATTCAAAGAGTTGTTGATTCATTAAGATGGTAAGAAACATGTTCGAGGGATTGAATTCATCGAGACTTTTTCCAAGCAAAATGCGGTTGCGGATGCATATTCACACAGGTGACGATTTGGGGACAAATCGTTGTCAAGAAGGGGGGAATGATGTGATTATCAAGACTGCAAGAAATTTACAACATTCAACTCAAGTTCCAGTTGGCCCAGTAACAAAAGTTCGAGTAAAATGGTTCAAAAAAGTACTGAATAAATTAAATCAGAGGGTTTTACAATAAGAAATTGGAGCCCAAATGAATGAAGAACCAAAAGGGGCCTCAATTATGCTCATACAAGCCCAGTTTGAAGAATAAAAGGCCCAAAACTATCCAAGACTAAGGGAGGACGAAAATAAAGAAAAATAGCAGCAAGACTTGGTCAAAATAGTTTGATTTATTTAGTTTCCTAATTCTTATTTTTTTGTAACTTTTAGTTTCCAAATTTTTTATTGTTTAGAGAGTTACTAAATTTTTAGTTACCAATTATGTTTTACCTTTAGACTATTATACATTGTGTAAAAGAACACTTGGGAGAGAATTAATAAATTGTGAGGATTCTTCACATAGATCTTGTTCTTTTGAGAACTTTGAACTTATTCAAGATATAAGTCTTGTTTAGTTCTTTGACTTATCAATCTAGGTTTCGAACCATCTAGGTTGTGGCGTCATTCATTCCATCTTTATACCAAGGTTCTTGATCTAGTGAGAAACGGGTCTAAGGTCATATATCTTAGGTTCTTCCTCCTTTAGGGCAAGGGTTGAAGTTTTTAATTCCACCGGTTCAAATAATTCGTTGAGACGATTTTTGGACTAAATTAACTTGTTCGTGGGTTTTAGGGTTTTTATACCCAACGAGTTCACATCACCGTCCATCCCATAGCCATCTTAGACAAAAGATCAAGAAGCTACAGAACAAAAAGGTCTCCCTGGTCAAAGTACTTTGGAGAAATAACCAAGTCGATGAGCAAACTTGGGAGCCCGAGGATGCTATGAGTAGATAGTACCCCGAGCTATTTGATATATAGTTTTTGTTTAATTTCAAGGATGAAACTTTTTATTAGAGGGTTAGGAATTGTAACAACAATTTCCGATAACTGTATATCATGTAACACTTCTCATCATTCTAAATATATATTAATATCTTTTTGAGATATCTAAAACGTAATTTTATTTATTTATTTATTTATTTTGAAATTTCACCTCAAAATCGCTAAAATCAAAAATTTTATCGGTAAACCGAAAATCATCTCGGCAAGTGCTGGCAAGGTCTAAAGATGTCAAAAATGGCTAAGGAAGGGCCTACACACTTAAATAAAGGTATTTAAATGAAATTTCACATTTTTAAGGAATTTTGAATAAAATTTCATAGGGACCTAAAATGTAAATTTGTTAAAAGTTAGGGGTCTAAATGTAATTAAAGAAAGTTGAGGACTAGGTTGCAAACCACTCAATGATGGGCAATTGGAGCCAAATGATTGATCAAGAGGGTAGCAAGGTTCATTAATGGCCACATAGGATTGTTCCACATTCAAGAAAACTTATAGGATGACAATTTATGCATGAAATGTAATTGAAATAGTTTATGTTAATTGTGACACTTCTTCTCCTGACATGGACATTCAACAAAACTCCTAATGGAGTACATGAAGTTTGCTTGAATCAATAATTACGTGATTTGAGTGCTAAGATAAGTGGATGGTTGAAATAATGCATGAGATGATCCAATGGTCAAGGATATTTTGTTAGGTTTATAAAGAAACTTGTTTTGAGAAATTTGTCTCACTTTTTCTTCATTCCTCCTCCTTTGACGAAAATATAAAGACTCTCTCTCTAAAATTGAGTTCAACCATGAAGCCAAAGAGGTAAGAGTATTGTTGGAAATTTTGATTTCAATATGGAGGTATAGAAGTATTGTATTAATGTGTTGTGGTTTTGATTTTTGCTAAGATGATATCAAACGTTTTCAAGGATTCAAAGGGAGTGCTAGTATATATTGTTAGCAAAAGAGTTTACAAGAAAGATAACATGTTTTAATTTGTACAATGATTAAATCATTTGTTGAGTAATTACATTAGTATTTATACTAATATGCTAGATATTAAATTCTAGATTTAAGACTTGTGTAGTTTTGCTATAATATCTCACTCTATAGGAATCAAAAATCTAAACTGTTTTGTAAACTAGACTTTCTAAACTTTAAAATGCTATATTATATGAAATATTTCATGAAAGAATAGAGTTTTAGTAATTTTTGGGAGTTTTGCATGATTCAGCCATTTTGTTTTCATACTCTGTGTATGATTAATATATTGTACAAAATTTTTAAGATACCTTCTGTACGGAATTTGGAGAAACTTTAAACATAAAAGTTGTTGTTCTCTGTCTTATCTTTAATTTAAGCTAAAGATAACTTGAATTGGAGTAGTAGGCAGAAAGTCATAGTATTTTTATTGAAACTACGTAGAAATAGTTTTTAAATCCAAAATTGAAATTAAAAAGGAATTTTATAAAATTATACACATAAAATCTGAGGATGGTATAACTAGAAGATTTTAGATCAATGTCTTATCTTCAATTAGAGATAAGAATCATTTACATTGGAGGAGTACACAGGGAGATACAGAGTTTCTCCCAAAACTGCATAGAGTTGAACTTTAGAAACTTAGATTTGATAATTTTCTAATTATAAAATTTGAGATTTTATCTTAAAGAAAAACATTTTCATATGAAATTTGTAATCCTATAATATGATATTATCAAAATAATTGACAAATTATATATTATTTAGCCTTGGCGTAGGGTTTCGTTTTCGTACGAGGGGTGACTCGCTCGAAAAACGAGGACATTAGGGAGAGTAGCGTACCCTCCCTAGTGTTTGTGGTATGTCCTGAAATGATATTCTGAGAAAATTGTATCATAATATTATGAAGACTGATAGTGTCATATTTTTCTTTTATGAGTCAAAATTTATAAATGATGACATACGACACATGTGTATGATTATGGGATAGTATATAGTGGCTATAGTTTACTGCCTACCACGATATTAAGCGTTTACCCGACGGGGTAACGTGGTGGGGTAACACGGGAGCAGGGGTTTTAGTCCCCTGTCTCTGACTAATGGATCCAATAGACGAGCACCACGTGAGGACCGTTTCAACACCAAGGGAAGGGGGTTAAAAGAAAAATATATGTGTTCATTCTTATGATATTGTGGTGACCCCTTGTGTATTTTACCCAAGGTAGCCCAGAATACGGGTAAAATATATTTTATTGCCGATTGACACCCCATGATACAATGATTATGATAATGATGCATATTACTTTGAATTACACGATATATTACAAATGCATATAAATTTGAAAATGATGGTTTGACTTGTCACTCTCACAAATTTATTTATTGTCATTATATATAGTTTTTGCACCTCACTCATTAAGTATGTGGATTATATTCACCCTCTCATATTTAAAATTTTCAACTTATACTGCACTTGTGATGAGATCATCAAGATTGCAACGAATTCACGAGATCCAACTCAAATCCCAATTGGGCCGGTGACAAGGGCCCGAGTTAAAAGATTCAAAGAAGCACTGAATAACTTAATTCAGGGGGCTTTACAACAAGAAATTGAAGCCCAAATAAATAAAGAACCAAAAGGGGTCTTAATTATGCTTATACAAGCCCAATTGGAAGAATAAAAGGCCCAAAACTACCTAAGATCAAGGGAAGACGAAAATGAAGAAAAATAGTAGCAAGACTTAGTCAAAATAGTTTGAATTATTTAGTTTCCTAATTTTTTTGTAACTTATGTTTAGTTTCCTAATTTTTTATTGTTTAGGGAGTTACTAAATTTTTAGTTGCCAATTATGTTTTACTTTTAGGCTATAAATAGGTCATTATACATTGTGTAAAAAACAACACTTTTGAGAGAATTAATAAAATTGTGAGGATTCTTCACACAAGTCTTGTTCTTTTGAGAACTTTGAACTTATTCAAGATATGAGTCTTGTTTAGTTGCCAATTAATAAAATTGTGAGGATTCTTCACGGGTCTAAGGTCATATACCTTAGATTCTTCCTCCTTTAGGGCAAGAGTTGAGGTCTTTAATTCCACCGGTTCAAATAATTCGTTAAAACGGTTTTTTGGGCTAAATTAACTTGTTCGTGGGTTCTAGGGTTTTTATACCCAACGGGTTCACATCAGTTGGTATCAGAGCCAATTCAGGTTTTTTTTTTCCTTTGAATTATTCTTATTTAATTTTTTTTTTCTTCTTTTTGTGTCTGAAAAAAAAACTCTTCATTCGTTGGTTTATTTCTTATTTTGGGTGTACTTATTCTTTATTTTGTGCTGTCATATTCCCAAAAAAAAAAAAAGAAGAGAAGGGCAAAAAAAAAAAAGACCCACAACAAAAAAAAGGGGCCGTGAAAAAAAAAGGCCAAAAAAAAGGGGAGAAAAAAAAAAGAAAAAGACCCACAAAAAAAAAGAGAAGAGGCCTTGAAAAAAAAACAAAAAAAAAACAAAAAGGGGCAGTTTTCAAATTTTGCAAAATTGATAATTCTCCATTTTGTGATTTGACAGTGTTATTACCTTTTGGTTGGATTTGAAATATTTCATTATTTGTACACTTACCCAAATTCAAACTTTCCATATTTATTTTCCCTTTATGGACTATTTCTTTATTTGTTCACCTTCTTTATTTATCTCATTCTTTGACTGTTTCCTTTCTAATTTAGCAATTTCTTTTTAAATTTACTACTTTTCTTATTCCTTATTTTTCTCTTTCCTTCTTACTTTTCTTGTTATACTTTCTTCTATATAAGTCATTGAATTTCACAAGGCAATTATTTTTTAGTTGAGTTCTCGAGTTCAATAAAGAACTTGACTAAGTGAAATAGAGTGGTAAAAGGTAAGAGAGAATTCATTAAAAATAAAAGCCAAATACATAGAGTGAAACACGAGTGGATTTGAGTGAATCATTATTTTTGAGTGAAATACGTGAGGGAGTGTGGTGAGTTTCTTTCCTATTTTATTCTAACATTGTCTTGCAGATTCCAATCATGACTCAAAATCAAAAAGATAACATAAGTGAGGAGGTTCAACCTCAAGTTGGGTCGAATCTCCAACTACAAGCCTTTATGGGGGAGATGAGACGGATGATGAAGAAAGAGTTAGATCTTATACATGAAAGGTTGGATAAGGTGGAAGAAGGGTCGCAAAGGGGACAACCATCAATAGTGCCAACCCCCTCCAGGAGGAATAGGTTTCATCAAAGAGAAACTGAAGTTGTGGATGAGTTTGAAGGGGATGGGTTAGAAGAGGAGTTTGATAGGTTGTCAGTGGGTAGTCATAGGAGACTTGGTCGAAATAGAGAAGTTAATAATCGGGTAGACAACAATTTAGGTAGTATCAAGATGAAAATTTCATCGTTTCAAGGTAAAAGTGATCCCGAAACATATCTTGAGTGGGAGAAGAAGATTGAGTTGGTTTTTGATTGTCACAGCTATTCTGAATTAAAGAAGGTTAAACTTGCTATTATTGAGTTTACTGATTTTGCAATTGTATGGTGGGATCAATTGTGCATCAATAGACGACGGATGGGGATCGACCCATTGAAACTTGGGGTGAGATGAAAAGGGTGATGAGACGACGATTTGTACCGAGTCATTACTATAGGGATTTATATCTCAAGTTGCAGAGTCTCCACCAAGGTAATCGAAGCGTAGATGAGTATTACAAAGAGATGGAGATGACTATGATTCGAGCTAATGTGGAAGAAGATAGAGAGGCGACGATGGCTAGATTTTTGAATGGTTTAAATCGAGAGATTGCCAACACGATCGAGCTTCACCATTATGTGGAGTTAGAGGATTTGGTACATATGGCAATCAAGGTTGAAAGGCAGCTCAAAAGAGGTAACACACGACCAAAACCAACACCACAGATTCCAAATGCAACATCTTGGAGAATGAGCTACCCGAAGAAAGAAGAAAATTGAGCCATCTCCAGAGTTAAGCCTGAACAAAAACCTGTTAACTCCACCACGACTTCTCAAAGTAAGTCAACCCCTACTTTAACTCGATCTAGTGAGATTAAATGTTTCAGGTGTCAGGGAAGAGGACATATAGCTAGCCAATGTCCAAACAAGCGAGTTATGGTGATTCGGGAAAATGGTGCAATCGAGTCTGAAGATGAAGGAGACATTGATTGTTTGCCTCCATTGGAAGACGTCCCCATCGGAGCTGAGGAGTATGAGGCTGCATATGGTGAGATGTTAACGCTAGTAACATGTCTGTTGAGATTTCAAGCTATCAAGCAACTAGGATTGAATGAAAACTTAAAGATCTTTATTTGAAGAGAGAGTGCACAATGAGAGCATTGTTTTTTCATGGATAGAACATCCCATACAAGCTCCTATTTATAGAGATTATTACATGAGAAAGAGAGGGAAAAAGACCCCAAACACTCAAGGATCCGTTGGGGAACATTGGGGACAGATTTCTGTCCCCAAAATCACTGTATAACAGCCATTTTTATGGCTGTTATACAGTGCAACGGCTAGTTCAAAAGAACTAGCCGTTTTGCCCTTTTTAGGGCCCATTTTGGGCTTCTTTTAGGGGCTTAACAATGCCCTTTTTGAGGACTAAAAAACTCATAAGGAACGGGCCAAATACATCTCATGGATGGGCTTAAACTTGGCTTGAAATGGGGCCTATGCTAACTACACTTAATTCTCTTTTATTTCAACACTCCCCCTCAAGTTGGGTGTGTATGTATCTAAAACACCTAACTTGACCAGGTTTTTTTGAATATGATTGGCGGTCCCAGGCTTGGTGAGGATGTCGGCAATTTGATCATCGCTTTTAGTGAATCTTGGAGTGATGAGCTTCTCCTCAACCTTTTGCCTCACAAAGTGACAATCCACCTCAATGTGCTTTGTCCTTTCATGAAAAACCGGGTTTGAGGCGATGTGAATGGCTGATTGGTTATCACAGTGTAGGGAGATTCGAGTAGGGACTATGAACCCTAATTCTTCAATCAAGGCTTTCAACCACACGACTTCACTTGTAGCGGTTGCCATTGCTCTATATTCCGCTTCCGCACTTGATCTTGATACCACATGCTGTTTTTTGCTTTTCCAAGCAACAAGATTCCCTCCAACAAACATGCAATACCCTGAGGTCGATCTCCTATCTTCTGAATCACCTGCCCAATCTGCATCACAGAACCCTATGATTTGAGAAGATTCGTTCTTCTTCATTTGAATTCCCATTCCTGGAGTTCCCTTTAGGTAGAGAAGAATTCTTTCAATGGCCCTCCAATGCTTCTTCTTGGGTTGATGCATGTGCTGGCTAACTTGCCCAACGGCATAAGAGATGTCCGGTCTAGTGATGGTTAGGTAGATCAATCTTCCAACAAGTCTTTGATATCGTTGCTTATCTTCATAAATCTCCTCATCATCTTTGTGACTTAAGGATGTGCTTACCGGACTACAAGCTGGTTTGGCACCTAGTTTTCCCGTCTCCTGCAAAAGGTCAAGAGCATACTTTCTTTGTGATAGAACAAGTCCATTGGAACAATAGGCAAGTTCTATCCCTAGGAAGTATTTTAGTTTCCCTAGATCCTTGATGTCAAACTTAGTTTGAAGAAAAGTTCTAACTTTGTTAATGTGATTCATATCATTTCCTGTTATAATTATATCATCTACATAAACAAGAATGATAATGGTATTTTCTCCTAGATTCTTAACAAATAAGGATGAATCACTTACGCATTTCTTAAAACCATGTTCAAGGAGAGTAGTGCTAAGTTTTCCATACCATGCTCTAGGTGATTGCTTGAGGCCATATATTGCCTTCTTTAGTTTGCAAACTTTGTTGTCACGATGGGAGAAACCAGGGGGCACTTCCATGTACACCTCTTCTTCCAGATCTCCTTGTAAAAAGGCGTTTGCAACATCCATTTGAAATAATGGCCATGAGTGATTTATAGCAAGAGAGAGAAGGACACGGATGGTGTTCATCTTGGCCACGGGTGCAAACGTTTCCTTGTAGTCTATGCCATATGATTGGGTGAAGCCCTTGGCCACCAATCTTGCCTTGAATCTATCTATGCTTCCATCACTCTTGTGTTTGATCTTGAATATCCATTTGCATCCCACAGCTCTTTTTCCTTTTGGTAGAGATGTCACTTCCCAAGTGTTATTTTTAGCCAAAGCATCCAACTCATTCTTCATTGCTTGAACCCAATGAGGTTGATCCTTTGCCTCCTCAAATGTTCTAGGCTCTTGGTGAAGGTCTATGTTCTTGATGAATCTTTGGTGATTGCAAGACATGTTAGATATTGAGTAGTATTGAGAAATTGGATGAGTAGTCACCTTGGAGTTAAAATAGACCCTTCTATTGATCCATTCCGAGGGAGGAAGTCTAAGTCTTGTAGATCTTCGAAGAGGAGGAGGGGGTTCATCCATAGACTGCTCCTCATGCTCTTCGGCCATATCAAGAGCTCCCCCTGAGTCTGAGTGTCCTTCCTCTTGATCTTCTTCTATTTCATGATCTGAATGAGAGGGTGATGGGTCCCCTTGAGTTGGATCATTTTGGTGAGTTTCTTCATTGCTTTCGGCAGGAACTTCATTGATTTTTGGTAGAATCACATTCCATTGTTCTTGCTGGTAGATTTCTTTGGTTTGATCTTCTCTTCTTTGACCTGCAAAGTAAGGCTCATTTTCCACAAATATCACATCCTTGGATGTGTATAGTTTCTTGGTTAGAGGATCATAACATTTATAACCTTTTTCAAACGAGGAATATCCTAAAAAGATGCATTTTCTTCCCTTGGCATCTAGTTTGCTCCTAAGATGACTAGGAATGTGGACATAGCAAACACAACCAAAAACTCTTAAATGATCAATGCTAGGTTTCTTTCCAAGGAGTAGCTCTAGGGGTGACTTTCCTCCTAGGATTTGGGATGGCATGAGGTTTATAAGGTGAGCAGCGGTCTTAATGGCCTCATTCCAATATTCCTTAGGTAAGTTTGAGTGAAACATCATAGATCTAGCTGTCTCCAAGAGATGCCTATTCTTTCTCTCGGCTATTCCATTTTGTTGAGGAGTGTACACACAAGACTTTTGATGAATGATCCCTTTTTCATCTAGAAATTTTTCAAACTCAAGGCTAGTGAACTCCCCTCCATGATCTGACCTAAACATCTTTAGGTTAGCATTAAATTGCTTTGTTATATATCTATAGTAGCTCTTGAATGCCTCAAATACTTCAGATTTGTTAACTAAGAGATAAACCCAAGTGTATCTAGTTTTGTGATCTATGAATGTCACAAAGTATCTAAAACCATTATGGGAGACTAAAGGAGAGGTCCAAACATCTGAATGAACTAATTCAAAAGCCTCTTTATATATTGTTTCAGAAATGGGATAATACACTTTGGTTTGTTTTCCAAGTACACAAGCTTTGCAATGCCTATCTTCTAATTCACTATTCGGAAATAGGCGTTTCAAAGCTAGGTTTCCTGGATGCCCTAGACGTTCATGCCATAGAGAGGAGGATATGTTTCGGACAGCAAAAGCTTGGTTCTCTTGATCCAATTAATAGAGGTTGTTCCTCCTAGTTCCCTTGCCAATCAAATTGTTCGTTTTGCGATCCTGAAAAATTACTTGGTTAGGATCAAAAATAGCTTTGCAATCTTGCTCTTTGGTTATCTTGCTAATAGAAAGTAAGTTTGAATTGAACTTTGGAACATATAAAGCTTTAGTCTTTCTCCCAAATAGTTCAATTTCTCCTAAGTGCTCAACTTTTAACTTATGACCATTAGCTACTTTAACTAATTTATGATTGGTCAAGGGAATAAACTTGTTGATTTTCTTTTTATCTTTTACCATATGATCGTCACATCCGGAATCTATGAGCCAAGAATTGGAAATAGATGAAGATAAGGAATTACCAGAATGGTGACTAATCTGCCCAACAAGTCGTTTGAATTCCTTATGCATCTCCTCCATCTTGGATTCGAGTGCTGCCACTTGAGACACTTGTTGAGCATTTGAAGATGATTCCGGATTTTTCCTAGCATATTTCGGCCTCAAATGTGGGTGTAGGAACCAGCATTTTTCTTTCTTATGGCCGGACTTCTTGCAATGTGGGCAGATGTCTCTTTTTGCAAAGTTTTGAGTGTTGTTGGCCGGATGCTCTTCATGGACAGCTTGGAAGGCTTGAGAGTCGGATTTAAGCTTGGTAGATTCTTCAAGCCTTAAGCTAGTCTCGGTTCTTTGCACCATGAATTGGACTTCTTGAAATGAAGGAAAGACCTTCATTCGAAGAATCTCTTGTCGAATTGGAGCATATTCATCTCCAAGACCCATGAGTAGACCAAAGGTCATATCTTCATCGTTCCTTTGAAGAATGGTCTTGAGATTTATAGTAGGAGGCCTTAAGAGATTGAGTTCATTCCATAGATCCCTATATTCCCCAAAGTATTCGGGTAAGGATTTACCTCCTTTTTGAATTTTGAAGATCTTCTTTTTCAGCTCGAAGATTCTTCCGGTGTTGGATTCTTGACCATATAATGATTGCATTTGCTCCCATAATGCTCTTGCGTTTGGAATACATGTGACCATAGCCTTGTGAGTTTTGTCAAGAGACATTTGAAGGAGCACCACCACTTGATCGTCTTTCTTCTTCCATACTCTGAATAATGGATTGGCTTCATCAAGAGGTTCTTCAAAGATGTGATTTTCAAGGTTGTAGAAGTTTAGGGACCTCTTGATGGTATCTTGCCAAGCATTGTAGTTTGTTGAATCTAGAAGTAAGGAGGTGAACATTGAGGTGCTAATTTGTGGTGGAGGGTCATTAAGACCGGAAGAGGAAGGTATCGTTGCCTGCTCTGATACCATGTTGAGATTTCAAGCTATCAAGCAACTAGGATTGAATGAAAACTTAAAGATCTTTATTTGAAGAGAGAGTGCACAATGAGAGCATTGTTTTTTCATGGATAGAACATCCCATACAAGCTCCTATTTATAGAGATTATTACATGAGAAAGAGAGGGAAAAGGACCCCAAACACTCAAGGATCCGTTGGGGAACATTGGGGACAGATTTCTGTCCCCAAAATCACTGTATAACAGCCATTTTTATGGCTGTTATACAGTGCAACGGCTAGTTCAAAAGAACTAGCCGTTTTGCCCTTTTTAGGGCCCATTTTGGGCTTCTTTTAGGGGCTTAACAATGCCCTTTTTGAGGACTAAAAAACTCATAAGGAACGGGCCAAATACATCTCATGGATGGGCTTAAACTTGGCTTGAAATGGGGCCTATGCTAACTACACTTAATTCTCTTTTATTTCAACAATGTCGAGCCTTAAGCTTACAAGCCAAAGAAGATGAAGAAGAAGTACAACGGGAGAATATCTTTCACACTCGTTGCCATGTGAAAGACAAGGTATGCATTTTGATCATTGACGGTGGTAGTTTTACTAATGTTGCGAGTAAGACTTTAGTAGAAAAGCTGAATTTGACAACCACTAAACATTCTCAACCATACAAACTACAATGGTTGAATGATAGTGGAGAAGTGAGAGTTACAAAACAAGTTGTTGTACCATTCCGAATTGGGAAATATGAAGATGATGTGTTATGTGATGTGGTGCCAATGCAGGCTGGGCATATTTTGTTAGGAAGGCCTTGGCAATTTGATCGACATGTGCAACATGACGGCTTCACAATCAAATATTCATTCCTGTTCAACCAACAAAAAATCACTCTAATTCCGATGACACCAAAGCAAGTCTATGAAGACCGAGTGAGGTTGCAAAAATTGAGTGAGCAACAAAAACAAAAAGATCAAAATGGGTTGAGAGAAGAGAAAAAAGAGAGAAAAGAAGAGAGAAATACCGAATTTGATGAGAAAGAGAAAAGAGAGGAAAGTTCGGCCGAAGAGGTAAAATCCGAGAGAAAACAAAAGAATTTCTATGCCAAAACAAGTGAGGTTAAGCGAGCGATACTCTCAAGACGGCCAATGATTGTACTTATGTACAAGAAATTCCTTTTAAACACTGACCAACTTAACCCTTCTTTGCCGAGTGTTATTGTGTCTCTTTTGCAGGAATTCGAAGATGTGTTTCCTGAAGAGCTACCCCAAGGTTTGCCACCTATCTGGGGTATTGAACATCAAATTGATTTCATACCCGGTGCATCAATTCCAAATCGTCCAGCATATAGAAGCAATCCAGAAGAGGCGAAGGAGCTTCAAAGACAAGTCGAAGAGTTGATGGAAAAGGGGCATGTGAGAGAAAGTATGAGTCCATGTGCAGTTCCGGTGATTTTGGTACCTAAGAAAGATGGAACATTGAGGATGTGTGTTGACTGCCGAGCCATCAACAATATAACGGTAAGATATTGACATCCTATTCCTCGTTTAGATGACATGTTAGATGAGTTGCATGGTGCTTGTGTGTTTTCTAAAATTGATCTTAAGAGTAGATATCATCAAATACGAATGAAAGAAGGAGATGAATGGAAAACAGCTTTTAAAACTAAATATGGGTTGTATGAGTGGTTAGTTATGCCCTTTGGATTAACTAATGCTCCTAGTACATTCATGTGCTTAATGAATCATGTTTTGCGTGCTTTTATCGGTAAATTCGTTGTTGTTTATTTTGATGATATTTTGATATATAGCAAAAGTTTGCATGATCATGTCTCACATTTGCATTCGGTTTTGGATGTACTTAGAAAAGAATATTTATATGCTAACCTCAAAAAGTGTACCTTCTGCACCGACAAGCTTGTTTTTCTGGGTTTTGTTGTGAGTGCAAAAGGCATCGAGGTGGATGAAGAGAAGATCAAAGCCATCCAAGAATGGCCAACCCCCTCCAATATAGGTAATGTTAGAAGTTTTCATGGTCTTGCTAGTTTTTACAGGAGGTTCGTGAAAGATTTTAGCACTATCGCTGCACCGCTTACACAAGTCATCAAGAAAAACGTTGCATTTCAATGGAGTGAAGAGCAAGAGAAGGCGTTTCATGTGATGCTTCTGCTTCTTTCAATGGAGTGAAAAACTATCGCTGCACTTGCTTTACCGAACTTTTCTAAAACATTTGAAATTGAATGTGATGTTTCTGGTGTAGGTATAGGCGCTGTTGTTATGCAGGATGAAAAACCACTTGCATACTTTAGCGAGAAGTTAAGCGGGGCTGCACTTAACTATCCTACCCATGACAAAGAATTGTACACCTTGGTTCGAGTTTTGGAGACATGGCAACACTATTTGTGCCCGAAAGAATTTGTGATTCGTACGGATCATGAATCCTTGAAACATTTGAAAAGTCAACATAAGCTGAATAAGAGACATGCTCGATGGATGGAATTCATCGAAACTTTTCCTTATGTCATTCGATATAAACAAGGTAAGGAGAATGTAGTTACGGATGCACTTTCACGCAGGTATGCCTTAATCTCTACTCTTGATGCTAAATTTCTTGGTTTTGAGCATATTAAAGAACTTTATCATGATGACCATGATTTTGGAGAAATTTATAGTGCATGTGAAAAATCTGCAGAGGGTAAATTCTATAGGCATGAGAACTTTTTGTTTAGAGAAAATAAGTTGTGCATGCCAAATTGTTCATTGAGAGAGTTGTTAGTTCGAGAATCTCATAGCGGAGGGTTAATGGGACATTTTGAAGTTGCCAAAACCTTGGCAATTTTACAAGAGCACTTTTATTGGCCACACATGAAACGAGACATTGAGAGATTTTGTGGTAGATGTATTACCTGTAGGCAAGCTAAATCTAAGGTTTAACCTAATGGTCTTTATATACCCCTACCTATTCCTAGTTCACCTTGAATTGATATTTCAATGGATTTTGTTTTGGGTTTACCTAAGAATAAATATGGACGAGATTCAATCTTTGTAGTTGTAGATCGATTTTCTAAGATGGCTTATTTTATTCCTTGTCATAAATCTGACAATACTTCTCATATTGCGGAATTATTCTTTAGGGAAATTGTGAGGTTACATGGGATGCCTAGAACAATCGTTTCAAATCGGGATACTAAGTTCCTGAGTTACTTTTGGAAGACATTATGGGGAAAGTTAGGAACGAAACTTTTATTTTCAACAACTTGTCATCCTCAAACTGATGGTCAAACATAAGTAGTCAACAGAACTTTATCCACTTTGTTGAGAGCTGTCATTGGTAAAAATATTAAAATTTGGGAAGAATGTTTGCCACATGTTGAGTTTGCATATAATCGTGCTGTTCACTCTACTACTAAATTCTCACCGTTTGAAATTGTTTATGGTTTTAATCCTTTAACTCCTTTGGATTTCTTACCTTTACCTATTTCTGAGCAAGTGAATTTAGATGGTAAGAAAAAAGCAGAATTTGTGAAGCAACTTCACGAGAAAGTATGATTCAATATTGAGAGAAGGACCGAACAATACATCAAGCAAGCTACCAAGGGACGTCACAAGTTGATTTTTGAACCCGGTGATTGGGTTTGGTTACACATGCGGAAGGAAAGATTTCCGGCACAGACACATTCCAAGTTGTTGCCTCGAGGAGATGGTCCTTTTCAAGTGCTAGAACGGATCAACGACAATGCTTACAGACTTGATTTACCAGGTGAGTATTATGTTAGTGCTACTTTCAATATTACTGACTTGAGTCCTTTTGATGTAGGTGACGATTTGAGGACAAATCCTTCTCAAGAGGAGGGGAATGATGAGATTATCAAGATTGCAAGGAATTCACGAGATCCAACTCAAGTCCCAATTGGGCCAGTGACAAGGGCCCAAGTTAAAAGATTCAAAGAAGCACTGAATAACTTAATTCAGGGGGCTTTACAACAAGAAATTGAAGCCCAAATAAATAAAGAACCAAAAGGGGCCTTAATTATGCTTATACAAGCCCAGTTGGAAGAATAAAAGACCCAAAACTACCTAAGATCAAGGGAGGACGAAAATGAAGAAAAATAGCAGCAAGACTTGGTCAAAGTAGTTTGAATTATTTAGTTTCCTAATTTTTTTATTGTTTAGGGAGTTACTAAATTTTTAGTTGCCAATTATGTTTTACTTTTAGGCTATAAATAGGCCATTATACATTGTGTAAAAAACAACACTTTTGAGAGAATTAATAAAATTGTGAGGATTCTTCACACAAGTTTTGTTCTTTTGAGAACTTTGAACTTATTCAAGATATGAGTCTTGTTTAGTTCTTTGACTTATCAATCTAGGTTTTGAACCATCTAGATTGTGGCGTCATTCATTCCATCTTTATACCAAGGTTCTTGATCTAGTGAGAAACTGGTCTAAGGTCATATACCTTAGGTTCTTCCTCCTTTAGGGCAAGGGTTGAGGTCTTTAATTCCACCGGTTCAAATAATTCGTTGGAACGATTTTTTGGGTTAAATTAACTTGATCGTGGGTTTTAGGGTTTTTATACCCAACGGGTTCACATCAACTTGACTTACATTGAGGTATTGTTCTATGAGTTCTACTGAAAGACGCTTCTGGGTAAGTATTCATTTCCATCTTTGTTTATGATTGGACCACCCATATAAATATTATATGTAAATTGGAGTCAAATGTTTTAAAGAAATTTCTAAAAAATATTGTTTTTCAAATCTTCCGCTATACGATTAACTTAGGATATCGAGCAAGGTCATGATATTAGTCATAATATTAGACTTGCATCATCTCGGTGTATAGGTAGGGCATACCCGTGTCTCGAGGAGTCGCGGCGGTCTATTCGTGTGCTAGACTTGTGGGTCGGGGCATGATAGAAAGAGTTTGTATAAATTTAAGATTTGTTTGTAAAATTTTATATACTTGTGTATGTGTGAGACTATGAGAGAGTGAGAGTGTGAGAGTTGGAAGATTTGTTGTCGGGTATAAGATTTGCATGACAACAAGAACAAGAGTCAAAGTGTGAGAAGAGTGAGAGAGTGGGAATTTTGTGTAGGATTTGTTTGGATTTTGAGAATACTTTTGAACCATTTGAGTGTGTATGGATGGAAATAGATGTTATGTCGGGTTGTGTTTGTGTTTATTAGATATAGATAATTGTGCATGGCATGGAGTTGAACATATTATGAATTTAATGAATTGAATGAATGCTCTTTGTGTTTTGTTGTGTTGTGTTAGTTGTTGTAAACTTTGCTTGTGAATATATGGCTTGTCATAACACTACACATGAGATACACTTGTGAACTCTTTTGTTTTCTTTTTTTTTTGGTGTATATGGCTATTTGCTTTGCTCATAAACATTTTCTTGTGAATATTTTCTTGTATATAGCTCTGGCTTGTCAATGGCTTGTCAATGTTCACATGTTGCATAACCAATATTTTTTATATATAAACCCAAATACTTGAATTACTAATAATACATTATTTAAACTTATGCATTATTATTATTATTAATTTTATGTAATTAGATTGTACATCTAACATTATTTAAATTATTAATATTTATAATTAATTAATTTATAATGTCATATGTGAATTGTTATATATATAATTTGGTATTACATATGGTAGTAATATAATAGTAATATAATATAACAGTAATGTATAATAACATGTAGTAATGAAATATAATAATCGATATATTGTTATATTATAGATCTCAAAAGAATCCACAATGTTAGTATAATTGATCGAATGACTAGGTCATATGCAGATGGGTAATTGTTATGCGGGTGATCCAATGGCTAGGGTGGGTACATATGCAAGTGGGTAATTGATGGCTAGGTACCCAATTCATCTAATGGCTGGGGTGGGTAATTGATGGATGGTACACAATTAATATAATTGATCTAATAGCCAGGGTTGGTTGTTGAGAGCTATATCCTAAGCAGGCTAATGTCTTTTCAAGGAACATATCACACTCTAATTCAATTTTCAATATTTGATCCGATGACTGGAATTATATTGAATTATGTTAGCATCATCTAATGGCTAGGAGGTAACCATTTAATCCACATTTGATCTAGGATCCAAGAATTAACGATTGTTGTCCTTTTAACATTTGATCTAGACTCAAATTGGAATTATGTAGAGAGGGTGGATTTGAGTAGAATTACGTAAAAAGAGAGGATTTGAGTATGAGGGAAGTGAAGGAGGAGAGAGCATAGTAGAGGAAATTTCTAAAGCGAACAGAGAAGATTTCAAAGATTATGAGGGTGAATATTTTTTTTTTGAAGGTTTTGAAGATTTCGAAAACAAAACCCAGATCAAAGCGAAAATGAAAAACATAGATCAAACTAGTACTAATACTAGTAGGTTTTCCAACAATAAAACTGTAACACCGACACTGCAGTATCTATAATATTGTACCATTTTTGAAATATATATATATAAATAAGATATTCTTCAATTTAATTATATAGAAAGAAATTTTATTTATTTAAATTGATTTTTTATTTTGGGGTATTTAAATTAAATTTTTGGTATATTTTAATTTGTCGAATTCGCATTTGGGTCTTGTTCTAAGAGCACAAAGTTTACTGGATTGGGACAACCATATGCCCTAATTGTACTTTATTTCAACATGATGTTGAGATTTGATTTATGTATTGTGAGGTCGGGTTGGCCCTATTGTATAAGTAGTAGGTTGATTACTATATGGGAGACCTCCGATATGCAGAGAGGTTCTACTCAATTTTCTATAAAAGTACAGCTAACATTCAGGACAATGGGTGACTGCTCACGATCCCGGTTCGGGGCATGACAGTTGACTTAGTATCAGAGTCTAGGTTGAGAGCTACGTAGGAAGAGGGTCTTAAAAACATTCTCGAGTGTGTTTGTGTTTAAAGTCCTCAATGCATGAGAGTTACATACAGTCATGAAGTTCCAGCACATGGTCAAAGGTATAAGAGTTCATCCATTTTAGGGGGGTTAGATACGGTTGTATCTAACCTAACATGTTTTTTTTAGGATTCCATTCTTTGTGAGGGTAGTCAAGATGTGTCTAGTCCAAATTTCTTAAACCATACCAATTCTTTGAATGATACCTAATAAGGATTCTTCTCTTGCAGAAGTATAACGACCCGACGAAGCACCCGTTTTGTCCCACTAGAGGAATTAGATGAGTTTGAGGATCGTTCCTCGACTCACGTGTCACTACCGGTACCTAATCAGCCAGCTGCTCAGGCTGAGACTCCCGTACCTACACTCGATGCCTTTCGACAGGTGAACGAGTGGTACGCTTCGCATGGGGTCCAGATTTTGCCCCCACCACCTCCTATAGCGGTGCCTGGACCTGTCGCAGCGCCAGTTCCTTCGGCACCAGTTCTACCGCCGGTAGCCGATCCTTCTATATTGTGAGAGCCGAGTGAGACCACATCGGCTACTCTTAGACAGGTTCACAAGTTGACTCAGTTAGTTAAGGAGGTCTGTCAACTGGGGTGCACTGATTTCGCAGGGTTTGGTGATGCTACAGCAGCCAAGCGTTGGAACAACTGTACCCATAGGATTTTGACCGATCTAGGGATTGGAGAGGAGCTCTGCCTGAAAATGGCACAGCGATTATTAGAAGGAGAGGCTCTCTTATGGTGGGAGGCCCTCACTGATGAGGTGACAGAGCCACTACGGTGGGACGATTTCCTTTGGTAGTTTGACCGTAGATTCTTCCTACTCTACCGACAGAACCAGATGAGGTCAGAGCTGGGACGGCTTACATAAGGGTCTAGAGCTATCTCAGAGTATGAGGCAGACATGCGGAGACTTGCCACATTTGTACCGGATCTGGCCACACCTCAATATTTGCTCTTCAAATTCGAAGACGGTCTTAGCCTCAGCATAAAAAGGCATATGACTGTTACTCCACAATTTACACTGGCCGAGGTGATAGACTCTGCTCACCGCGTGGAGGCTTTGGTTCGTGCCGAGACTAGACAGAGATAGAACAGAGAGCTAAAGAGAAAGAAAGAGAAGTCTCATTCTGCGCAAAGCTCCAAGAGGGGCAGGGGATTCAGTTTGCATAAAGACGAATTTGGATCTAAATCTTCTAATCTAGGACGGGGACAATACTCCTAGGGGTTCAGACAGCCCCCTCCGACTCACCCTACACAATATACTACTCAGCGGCATCCTTATTACTGCAGGTACAATAGGTCCCATTCGATATTAGTTTGTTCAGTGTCGGTCACTTGCTTTCACTGTGGGAAGTCAGAGCATATCAGGAATTCCTGCCCTGAGTTAGGACTTGGAGGACAGAGTTCACAGAGCCACACTAGTACTCCTCATATGGGTCAGCAGGGATAGCCTACTTGGCCAGCATTTTCTACTCCCAGGGTGACCACCGAGAGTAACACCGTGCAGACCCAGGCACGACAGTAGCCTAGGTGATATGATCATCAAGAATGGAAGAAATTTACAAGATTCAACTCAAGTTCCAGTTGGACCAGTAACAAAAGTTTCAGTTAAAAGGTTCAAAGAAGTACTGAATAGAACCAAAAGATGCCTCACTTATGCTCATGCAAAGCCCAATTGGAAGAATAAAAGGCCCAAAACTATTCAAAACCAAGGGAGCACGAAAATAAAGAAAAATAGCAGTAAAACTTGGTCAAAATAGTTTGGTTTATTCAGTTTCCTAATTTTTATTTTTATTTTTTATAACTTATGTTTTAGTTTCCTAATTCTTTATTATTTAGGGAGTTTCTAAATTTTTAGTTGCCAATTATATTTTTACCTTTAAGCTATAAATAGGCCATTGTACATTGTCTAAAAAAAACACTTTTGAGAGAATTAATAAAATTGTGAGGATTCTTCACACAAGTTTTGTTCTTTTGAGAACTTTGAACTTATTCAAAATATGAGTCTTGTTTAGTTCTTTGACTTATCAATCTAGGTTTCGAACCATCTAGATTGTGGCGTCATTCATTCCATCTTTATACCAAAGTTCTTGATCTAGTGAGAAACGGGTCTAAGGTCATATACCTTAGGTTCTTCCTCCTTTAGGGCAAGGGTTGAGGTCTTTAATTCCACCGGTTCAAATAATTCGTTGAAACGATTTTTGGGCTAAATTAACTTATTCGTGGGTTTTAGGGTTTTTATACCCAACGGGTTCACATCAGTTGGTATCAGAGCAATTTCGGGTTACCCTTCGATTTGTTCATACTTGTCTATAATTGTTCATATTTGTTTATAATTTTTCATAAAACAATGGCAGCTTCCAATTTTTTTTTTCTTTTCTTTTATTGTTTCTTCTTTATTTCTTATTTTATTTCTTATTTGTTCACCTTCTTTATTTTCTTCCTTTATTCACTTTTCTTATTCAATTCATTCCATCTTTGTTTCTTTCTTAATTTGGAATTTTTCCAAATTTGCGACTTCATTATTTCTCACTTATTTTCTTTTTTTATTTTTCTTGTTATTCTTTTTGTGAATTTCACAAGACAATTATTTTTGAGTTAAATTCAAAGAGTTGTTAATTCATTAAGATGGTAAGAGACATGTTCGATGGATTGAATTCGTTGAGACTTTTTCCAAGCAAGATGCGGCTGCGGATGCATTTTCACATAGGTGACGATTTGGGGACAAGTCGTTGTCAAGAAGGGGGGAATGATATGATCATCAAGACTGGAAGAAATTTACAAGATTCAACTCAAGTTCCAGCACTCTTCTCATCAAGGCTGCCCATTGATAATAATTTCCTCCTCTTAATTGAATGGAGGATATATTTTGAAATTGGGTAAGGTTGATGGAAGGTGGAAGGTCACCCAACCTTGAAGAGGAAGGAATCGAAGTTTGCTCTGATACCATGTTGAAATATCAAAAAATAGAGCACAAGAAATGAAGAATACTTCTGAATTTTATTGAAGAAGAATGAGAGCATACATGGACAGATTTGAGAGCATTTTTCTCATAGTTTTTTGAGATACAATGAGGCTCTATTTATAGAGAAAAGGGAAAAATAGCCAGTAGAAAGTGATATTCCCGTTGGAGCTCAAACCCCAAGGAATTCCAACAGCTAGTTTTTTGACTGTTGAAATATATGCTGCCCAAACTGCCCCTAGCTATTTGGGTTTGCTTCCTAGACTTTTCTCCAAACTTTTGGGCTTCCTTGGGCCTATTTTTGAATGTATTTTGGGTTGATTTAGGCTGCCCAAATGGGCCATGCTTGCTGGACAATGCATGCTGATTTTTGGACTTCTAAGTAGATGCACTTGGTTGGTGATGAAGATGGGTTAAGTTATCCTTCTTTTCAACACTCCCCCTCAAGTTGGGTGCGTAGATATCGATAGTGCCCAACTTGTTCATGATTTCTTGAAGATGCATTGCAGTTCCCCCTTTTGTGAAGATATCAGCTAGTTGCTCTTTTCCTTTGATGTAGGGAGTGGCTATAAGCTTTTCTTCCACCTTTTGTCGAATGAAGTGACAATCAACTTCTATGTGTTTAGTCCTTTCATGGAAGACCGGATTGGATGCAATATGAATTGCCGATTGATTGTCACAATGCAAGTTGATTGGTGTAGAAACATTGAACCCTAATTCCTCTACTAGAGCCTTCAACCATACAATCTCACTGGCTGCTGACGCCATTGCTCTATACTCAGCCTCTGCACTCGATCTTGACACCACATGTTGTTTTTTGCTCTTCCATGCTACCAAGTTGCCTCCTACGAACATGCAGTACCCGGTGGTAGATCTTCTATCCTTTGAATCGCTCGCCCAATCTGCATCGCAAAAGCCTTCAATTTGGGAGCTTCCATTGTTCTTCATCCAAATACCTAGTCCTAGTGATTTCTTGATGTAGTGAAGGATGCGCTCAACTGCTCTCCAATGACCCATCTTTGGAGAATGCATATGTTGACTAATTTGGCTCACGGCAAAGGCTATGTCTGGCCTAGTGATGGTGAGGTAGATCAGTCGTCCTACAAGTCTTTGATATCTCTCTATGTCCTCAAGTGGCTCCTCATCATCTACTAGAGGTCCAGTGGTGACAATAGGGCTACAAGCTGGCTTTCCTCCTAGCTTTCCTGTTTCCTGCAAAAGATCAAGTGCATATTTCCTTTGGGATAGAATTAACCCATTATTACAATAGGCTAACTCAATTCCTAGGAAATACTTTAGTCTCCCTAAATCTTTAATTTCAAACCCAGAACTCAAGAAATTTCTAACTATATCTATTAAATGCATGTCATTTCCAGTAATGATGATATCATCTACGTAAACTAAGGCTATCACTATTTTATCATTGTTTTTTCTAATGAAAACAGAAGAGTCGCTATGGCATTTAACAAATCCACTACTAAGGAAAGCATGGCTTAATTTTGCATACCATGCCCTTGGGGATTGCTTCAGCCCGTAGATAGCCTTGCGTAGTTTGCACACGTTTCCTCCTTGTTGTTGGAACCCTTGAGGAAGTTGCATGTACACTTCTTCTTCGAGATCTCCTTGAAGGAACGCGTTTGCTACATCCATTTGAAACATGCTCCATCCATGGTTCACCGCAAGAGACATCAAGACCCTAATTGTATTCATTTTGGCAACGGGTGCGTATGTCTCTTTGTAATCTATCCCATATGCTTGAGTGAATCCTTTAGCCACAAGTCTTGCCTTAAACCTTTCAATTGATCCATCACTTTTATATTTGATTTTGTATACCCATTTGCATCCGACGGCTTGCTTGCTCTTTGGAAGAGAGGTGACTTCCCATGTACCGTTCTTGGTCAATGCATCTAGCTCTTCCTTCATTGCCTTTCTCCACCTTGGGTCCTTGGATGCTTCTGTTGAAATAAAAGAGAATTAAGTGTAGTTAGCATAGGCCCCATTTCAAGCCAAGTTTAAGCCCATCCATGAGATGTATTTGGCCCGTTCCTTATGAGTTTTTTAGTCCTCAAAAATGGCATTGTTAAGCCCCTAAAAGAAGCCCAAAATGGGCCCTAAAAAGGGCAAAACGGCTAGTTCTTTTGAACTAGCCGTTGCACTGTATAACAGCCATAAAAATGGCTGTTATACAGTGATTTTGGGGACAGAAATCTGTCCCCAATGTTCCCCAACGGATCCTTGAGTGTTTGGGGTCTTTTTCCCTCTCTTTCTCATGTAATAATCTCTATAAATAGGAGCTTGTATGGGATGTTCTATCCATGAAAAAACAATGCTCTCATTGTGCACTCTTTCTTCAAATAAAGATCTTTAAGTTTTCATTCAATCCTAGTTGCTTGATAGCTTGAAATCTCAACATGGTATCAGAGCAGGCAACGATACCTTCCTCTTCCGGTCTTAATGACCCTCCACCACAAATTAGCACCTCAATGTTCACCTCCTTACTTCTAGATTCAACAAACTACAATGCTTGGCAAGATACCATCAAGAGGTCCCTAAACTTCTACAACCTTGAAAATCACATCTTTGAAGAACCTCTTGATGAAGCCAATCCATTATTCAGAGTATGGAAGAAGAAAGACGATCAAGTGGTGGTGCTCCTTCAAATGTCTCTTGACAAAACTCACAAGGCTATGGTCACATGTATTCCAAACGCAAGAGCATTATGGGAGCAAATGCAATCATTATATGGTCAAGAATCCAACACCGGAAGAATCTTTGAGCTGAAAAAGAAGATCTTCAAAATTCAAAAAGGAGGTAAATCCTTACCCGAATACTTTGGGGAATATAGGGATCTATGGAATGAACTCAATCTCTTAAGGCCTCCTACTATAAATCTCAAGACCATTCTTCAAAGGAACGATGAAGATATGACCTTTGGTCTACTCATGGGTCTTGGAGATGAATATGCTCCAATTCGACAAGAGATTCTTCGAATGAAGGTCTTTCCTTCATTTCAAGAAGTCCAATTCATGGTGCAAAGAACCGAGACTAGCTTAAGGCTTGAAGAATCTACCAAGCTTAAATCCGACTCTCAAGCCTTCCAAGCTGTCCATGAAGAGCATCCGGCCAACAACACTCAAAACTTTGCAAAAAGAGACATCTGCCCACATTGCAAGAAGTCCGGCCATAAGAAAGAAAAATGCTGGTTCCTACACCCACATTTGAGGCCGAAATATGCTAGGAAAAATCCGGAATCATCTTCAAATGCTCAACAAGTGTCTCAAGTGGCAGAACTCGAATCCAAGATGGAGGAGATGCATAAGGAATTCAAACGACTTGTTGGGCAGATTAGTCACCATTCTGGTAATTCCTTATCTTCATCTATTTCCAATTCTTGGCTCATAGATTCCGGATGTGACGATCATATGGTAAAAGATAAAAAGAAAATCAACAAGTTTATTCCCTTGACCAATCATAAATTAGTTAAAGTAGCTAATGGTCATAAGTTAAAAGTTGAGCACTTAGGAGAAATTGAACTATTTGGGAGAAAGACTAAAGCTTTATATGTTCCAAAGTTCAATTCAAACTTACTTTCTATTAGCAAGATAACCAAAGAGCAAGATTGCAAAGCTATTTTTGATCCTAACCAAGTAATTTTTCAGGATCGCAAAACGAACAATTTGATTGGCAAGGGAACTAGGAGGAACAACCTCTATTACTTGGATCAAGAGAACCAAGCTTTTGCTGTCCGAAACATATCCTCCTCTCTATGGCATGAACGTCTAGGGCATCCAGGAAACCTAGCTTTGAAACGCCTATTTCCGAATAGTGAATTAGAAGATAGGCATTGCAAAGCTTGTGTACTTGGAAAACAAACCAAAGTGTATTATCCCATTTCTGAAACAATATATAAAGAGGCTTTTGAATTAGTTCATTCAGATGTTTGGACCTCTCCTTTAGTCTCCCATAATGGTTTTAGATACTTTGTGACATTCATAGATCACAAAACTAGATACACTTGGGTTTATCTCTTAGTAAACAAATCTGAAGTATTTGAGGCATTCAAGAGCTACTATAGATATATAACAAAGCAATTTAATGCTAACCTAAAGATGTTTAGGTCAGATCATGGAGGGGAGTTCACTAGCCTTGAGTTTGAAAAATTTCTAGATGAAAAAGGGATCATTCATCAAAAGTCTTGTGTGTACACTCCTCAACAAAATGGAATAGCCGAGAGAAAGAATAGGCATCTCTTGGAGACAGCTAGATCTATGATGTTTCACTCAAACTTACCTAAGGAATATTGGAATGAGGCCATTAAGACCGCTGCTCACCTTATAAACCTCATGCCATCCCAAATCCTAGGAGGAAAGTCCCCCTAGAGCTACTCCTTGGAAAGAAACCTAGCATTGATCATTTAAGAGTTTTTGGTTGTGTTTGCTATGTCCACATTCCTAGTCATCTTAGGAGCAAACTAGATGCCAAGGGAAGAAAATGCATCTTTTTAGGATATTCCTCGTTTGAAAAAGGCTATAAATGTTATGATCCTCTAACCAAGAAACTATACACATCCAAGGATGTGATATTTGTGGAAAATGAGCCTTACTTTGCAGGTCAAAGAAGAGAAGATCAAACCAAAGAAATCTACCAGCAAGAACAATGGAATGTGATTCTACCAAAAATCAATGAAGTTCCTGCCGAAAGCAATGAAGAAACTCACCAAAATGATCCAACTCAAGGGGACCCATCACCCTCTCATTCAGATCATGAAATAGAAGAAGATCAAGAGGAAGGACACTCAGACTCAGGGGGAGCTCTTGATATGGCCGAAGAGCATGAGGAGCAGTCTATGGATGAACCCCCTCCTCCTCTTCGAAGATCTACAAGACTTAGACTTCCTCCCTCGGAATGGATCAATAGAAGGGTCTATTTTAACTCCAAGGTGACTACTCATCCAATTTCTCAATACTACTCAATATCTAACATGTCTTGCAGTCACCAAAGATTCATCAAGAACATAGACCTTCACCAAGAGCCTAGAACATTTGAGGAGGCAAAGGATCAACCTCATTGGGTTCAAGCAATGAAGAATGAGTTGGATGCTTTGGCTAAAAATAACACTTGGGAAGTGACATCTCTACCAAAAGGAAAAAGAGCTGTGGGATGCAAATGGATATTCAAGATCAAACACAAGAGTGATGGAAGCATAGATAGATTCAAGGCAAGATTGGAGGCCAAGGGCTTCACTCAATCATATGGCATAGACTACAAGGAAACGTTTGCACCCGTGGCCAAGATGAACACCATCCGTGTCCTTCTCTCTCTTGCTATAAATCACTCATGGCCATTATTTCAAATGGATGTTGCAAACGCCTTTTTACAAGGAGATCTGGAAGAAGAGGTGTACATGGAAGTGCCCCCTGGTTTCTCCCATCGTGACAACAAAGTTTGCAAACTAAAGAAGGCAATATATGGCCTCAAGCAATCACCTAGAGCATGGTATGGAAAACTTAGCTCTACTCTCCTTGAACATGGTTTTAAGAAATGCGTTAGTGATTCATCCTTATTTGTCAAGAACCTAGGAGAAAATACCATTATCATTCTTGTTTATGTAGATGATATAATTATAACAGGAAATGATATGAATCACATTAACAAAGTTAGAACTTTTCTTCAAACTAAGTTTGACATCAAGGATCTAGGGAAACTAAAACACTTCCTAGGGATAGAACTTGCCTATTGTCACAAAGAAAGTATGCTCTTGACCTTTTGCAGGAGACGGGAAAACTAGGTGCCAAACCAGCTTGTAGTCCGGTAAGCACATCCTTAAGTCACAAAGATGATGAGGAGATTTATGAAGATAAGCAACGATATCAAAGACTTGTTGGAAGATTGATCTACCTAACCATCACTAGACCGGACATCTCTTATGCCGTTGGGCAAGTTAGCCAGCACATGCATCAACCCAAGAAGAAGCATTGGAGGGCCATTGAAAGAATTCTTCTCTACCTAAAGGGAACTCCAGGAATGGGAATTCAAATGAAGAAGAGCGAATCTTCTCAAATCATAGGGTTCTGTGATGCAGATTGGGCAGGTGATTCAGAAGATAGGAGATCGACCTCAGGGTATTGCATGTTTGTTGGAGGGAATCTTGTTGCTTGGAAAAGCAAAAAACAGCATGTGGTATCAAGATCAAGTGCGGAAGCGGAATATAGAGCCATGGCAACCGCTACAAGTGAAGTCGTGTGGTTGAAAGCCTTGATTGAAGAATTAGGGTTCATAGTCCCTACTCCAATCTCCCTACACTGTGATAACCAATCAGCCATTCACATCGCCTCAAACCCGGTTTTTCATGAAAGGACAAAGCACATTGAGGTGGATTGTCACTTTGTGAGACAAAAGGTTGAGGAGAAGCTCATCACTCCAAGATTCACTAAAAGCGATGATCAAATTGCCGACATCCTCACCAAGCCTGGGACCGCCAATCATATTCAAAAAAACCTGGTCAAGTTAGGTGTTTTAGATACATACACACCCAACTTGAGGGGGAGTGTTGAAATAAAAGAGAATTAAGTGTAGTTAGCATAGGCCCCATTTCAAGCCAAGTTTAAGCCCATCCATGAGATGTATTTGGCCCGTTCCTTATGAGTTTTTTAGTCCTCAAAAATGGCATTGTTAAGCCCCTAAAAGAAGCCCAAAATGGGCCCTAAAAAGGGCAAAACGGCTAGTTCTTTTGAACTAGCCGTTGCACTGTATAACAGCCATAAAAATGGCTGTTATACAGTGATTTTGGGGACAGAAATCTGTCCCCAATGTTCCCCAACGGATCCTTGAGTGTTTGGGGTCTTTTTCCCTCTCTTTCTCATGTAATAATCTCTATAAATAGGAGCTTGTATGGGATGTTCTATCCATGAAAAAACAATGCTCTCATTGTGCACTCTTTCTTCAAATAAAGATCTTTAAGTTTTCATTCAATCCTAGTTGCTTGATAGCTTGAAATCTCAACAAAGGTCACATGGCTACCGTTGAAGAGCACATGGCTGCCAAAGCACATCAAGTTCCAAAGAAAATTGATGTATGCACCCATTGCAAGAAAAGAGGACATACGAAGGAGAAGTGTTGGAACCTTCATCCTCATTTAAAGCCCAAGACCTTCAAACCAAGGGAGCAACTTTCCGAGCAGCATAATGTACTTCACACCAAGCTTCAAGGACCTACCATGGCTGATTTTGCTGCTCTTCAAAGTCAACTCAATGACATCTCCAAGAAGTTTCAACAACTTGCTCCCTCCAATGGTAAAAATCAAAACACTTTATCCTCTTTCAATTTCGAAGATTTTCTCATTGATTCGGGAACGGACCATCATATGGTAAGGGATAGAAGAAAAATCAAGCATTTTAAAAAACTCCCTAACCATAAGATAGTCCGTGTTGCCAATGGGCAAGATTTGAAAGTTGAGCAAATTGGGGAAATTGAACTTTTTGGAAAAACATCAAATGCTTTATTTGTTCCCCAACTCACTTCAAATCTTTTGTCCATTAGCAAAGTCACTAAGGATCAAGGGTGTAGAATTGTTTTTGACCCAAACACTGTTACTTTTCAGGACCTCAAGTCGAATCAATTGATTGGCAAGGGTTCTAGAAGAGGGGATCTATATTTTTTGGATCAAAAGCATCATGCACTCGTAGCTCATATCAAAGAAGATGCATCTCTTTGGCATAAACGTTTTGGGCATCCTAGTGACCAAGCTTTAAAACGTCTATTTCCAAGTATTAATATTGAAGATAGACATTGTGAAGCTTGTATTCTGGGAAAGGAAACCCGATCAATGTATCCCAATTCAAAAACAATTTATAAAGATGCTTTTGATTTAGTTCATTCGGATTTGTGGACTTCACCTATCAAATCTCATTTAGGCTACAAGTATTTCATTACTTTTGTAGACCAAAAAACTAGGTACACTTGGGTCTACCTTTTGAATACCAAAGATCAAGCTTTTGAAGCCTTTAAAAGCTATGAGAGATATGTGACCAAACTTTACAATGCTAACATTAAAATTCTAAGGACGGACCATGGTGGAGAATTCACTAGTTTGACATTTGAAAACTACCTTAGAGAGAATGGCATTATACATCAAATGTCTTGTGTGTACACACCTCAACAAAATGGGGTGGCTGAAAGGAAAAATAGGCACATATTAGAAATAACTAGAGCTATGATGTTTCATGCAAATGTGCCTAAGAAATTTTGGTGTGATGGAATAAAAACCGCTGTCCACCTAATAAACCTTATCCCATCTCAAGTCCTGGATGGCAAGTCACCCTTAGAAGCCCTACTAGATAGAAAACCTAAGATATCTCATCTTAGAACATTCGGTTGTGTATGTTACATTCATATTCCAGCACACATGAGGGATAAGTTAGATCATAAGGGTAGAAAGTGCATATTTTTGGGGTATGCTTCCTTTGAAAAGGGGTATAGATGTTATGACCCTAAAACTAACCAAACATACACATCTAAGGATGTGATATTTGTGGAGAATGAGTCATTTTTTGTAGATAATGAAGAACATCAATCATCAGAAGAAGAGAGCACTCCAAGCACGTGGAATTTCTTACTTCTCCCGAATCAATCATCTCCACCAATTGCTGAAGGAATCTCCCAAGAGACTAATGAGCAATCTCAAAATAATGAAGAAGAAGGATCAAACTCCATAGAAGAGGAGGCAGCCCACACTTCAGGGGGAGATCAAGAAACCGAAGAGGAAGAATCCGAGCATGTAGAGGGAGATTTGGATGCACCACCTCCTCACCTTAGGCGATCCACGAGGCTTAGGGTTCCCCGTTCGGAATGGATTAACCATAGAGTTTACTATAACTCCAAGGTAACATCACATCCGATTTCTAATTATTATACCATCTCACATGTTTCTTTGAGCCACCAAAATTTTTTGAGTGGCATAGATAAAGAACAGGAGCCTAGGACATATGATGAAGCTGTTGAGATTTCAAGCTATCAAGCAACTAGGATTGAATGAAAACTTAAAGATCTTTATTTGAAGAAAGAGTGCACAATGAGAGCATTGTTTTTTCATGGATAGAACATCCCATACAAGCTCCTATTTATAGAGATTATTACATGAGAAAGAGAGGGAAAAAGACCCCAAACACTCAAGGATCCGTTGGGGAACATTGGGGACAGATTTCTGTCCCCAAAATCACTGTATAACAGCCATTTTTATGGCTGTTATACAGTGCAACGGCTAGTTCAAAAGAACTAGCCGTTTTGCCCTTTTTAGGGCCCATTTTGGGCTTCTTTTAGGGGCTTAACAATGCCATTTTTGAGGACTAAAAAACTCATAAGGAACGGGCCAAATACATCTCATGGATGGGCTTAAACTTGGCTTGAAATGGGGCCTATGCTAACTACACTTAATTCTCTTTTATTTCAACACTCCCCCTCAAGTTGGGTGTGTATGTATCTAAAACACCTAACTTGACCAGGTTTTTTTGAATATGATTGGCGGTCCCAGGCTTGGTGAGGATGTCGGCAATTTGATCATCGCTTTTAGTGAATCTTGGAGTGATGAGCTTCTCCTCAACCTTTTGCCTCACAAAGTGACAATCCACCTCAATGTGCTTTGTCCTTTCATGAAAAACCGGGTTTGAGGCGATGTGAATGGCTGATTGGTTATCACAGTGTAGGGAGATTGGAGTAGGGACTATGAACCCTAATTCTTCAATCAAGGCTTTCAACCACACGACTTCACTTGTAGCGGTTGCCATGGCTCTATATTCCGCTTCCGCACTTGATCTTGATACCACATGCTGTTTTTTGCTTTTCCAAGCAACAAGATTCCCTCCAACAAACATGCAATACCCTGAGGTCGATCTCCTATCTTCTGAATCACCTGCCCAATCTGCATCACAGAACCCTATGATTTGAGAAGATTCGCTCTTCTTCATTTGAATTCCCATTCCTGGAGTTCCCTTTAGGTAGAGAAGAATTCTTTCAATGGCCCTCCAATGCTTCTTCTTGGGTTGATGCATGTGCTGGCTAACTTGCCCAACGGCATAAGAGATGTCCGGTCTAGTGATGGTTAGGTAGATCAATCTTCCAACAAGTCTTTGATATCGTTGCTTATCTTCATAAATCTCCTCATCATCTTTGTGACTTAAGGATGTGCTTACCGGACTACAAGCTGGTTTGGCACCTAGTTTTCCCGTCTCCTGCAAAAGGTCAAGAGCATACTTTCTTTGTGATAGAACAAGTCCATTGGAACAATAGGCAAGTTCTATCCCTAGGAAGTATTTTAGTTTCCCTAGATCCTTGATGTCAAACTTAGTTTGAAGAAAAGTTCTAACTTTGTTAATGTGATTCATATCATTTCCTGTTATAATTATATCATCTACATAAACAAGAATGATAATGGTATTTTCTCCTAGGTTCTTGACAAATAAGGATGAATCACTAACGCATTTCTTAAAACCATGTTCAAGGAGAGTAGAGCTAAGTTTTCCATACCATGCTCTAGGTGATTGCTTGAGGCCATATATTGCCTTCTTTAGTTTGCAAACTTTGTTGTCACGATGGGAGAAACCAGGGGGCACTTCCATGTACACCTCTTCTTCCAGATCTCCTTGTAAAAAGGCGTTTGCAACATCCATTTGAAATAATGGCCATGAGTGATTTATAGCAAGAGAGAGAAGGACACGGATGGTGTTCATCTTGGCCACGGGTGCAAACGTTTCCTTGTAGTCTATGCCATATGATTGAGTGAAGCCCTTGGCCTCCAATCTTGCCTTGAATCTATCTATACTTCCATCACTCTTGTGTTTGATCTTGAATATCCATTTGCATCCCACAGCTCTTTTTCCTTTTGGTAGAGATGTCACTTCCCAAGTGTTATTTTTAGCCAAAGCATCCAACTCATTCTTCATTGCTTGAACCCAATGAGGTTGATCCTTTGCCTCCTCAAATGTTCTAGGCTCTTGGTGAAGGTCTATGTTCTTGATGAATCTTTGGTGACTGCAAGACATGTTAGATATTGAGTAGTATTGAGAAATTGGATGAGTAGTCACCTTGGAGTTAAAATAGACCCTTCTATTGATCCATTCCGAGGGAGGAAGTCTAAGTCTTGTAGATCTTCGAAGAGGAGGAGGGGGTTCATCCATAGACTGCTCCTCATGCTCTTCGGCCATATCAAGAGCTCCCCCTGAGTCTGAGTGTCCTTCCTCTTGATCTTCTTCTATTTCATGATCTGAATGAGAGGGTGATGGGTCCCCTTGAGTTGGATCATTTTGGTGAGTTTCTTCATTGCTTTCGGCAGGAACTTCATTGATTTTTGGTAGAATCACATTCCATTGTTCTTGCTGGTAGATTTCTTTGGTTTGATCTTCTCTTCTTTGACCTGCAAAGTAAGGCTCATTTTCCACAAATATCACATCCTTGGATGTGTATAGTTTCTTGGTTAGAGGATCATAACATTTATAGCATTTTTCAAACGAGGAATATCCTAAAAAGATGCATTTTCTTCCCTTGGCATCTAGTTTGCTCCTAAGATGACTAGGAATGTGGACATAGCAAACACAACCAAAAACTCTTAAATGATCAATGCTAGGTTTCTTTCCAAGGAGTAGCTCTAGGGGGACTTTCCTCCTAGGATTTGGGATGGCATGAGGTTTATAAGGTGAGCAGCGGTCTTAATGGCCTCATTCCAATATTCCTTAGGTAAGTTTGAGTGAAACATCATAGATCTAGCTGTCTCCAAGAGATGCCTATTCTTTCTCTCGGCTATTCCATTTTGTTGAGGAGTGTACACACAAGACTTTTGATGAATGATCCCTTTTTCATCTAGAAATTTTTCAAACTCAAGGCTAGTGAACTCCCCTCCATGATCTGACCTAAACATCTTTAGGTTAGCATTAAATTGCTTTGTTATATATCTATAGTAGCTCTTGAATGCCTCAAATACTTCAGATTTGTTTACTAAGAGATAAACCCAAGTGTATCTAGTTTTGTGATCTATGAATGTCACAAAGTATCTAAAACCATTATGGGAGACTAAAGGAGAGGTCCAAACATCTGAATGAACTAATTCAAAAGCCTCTTTATATATTGTTTCAGAAATGGGATAATACACTTTGGTTTGTTTTCCAAGTACACAAACTTTGCAATGCCTATCTTCTAATTCACTATTCGGAAATAGGCGTTTCAAAGCTAGGTTTCCTGGATGCCCTAGACGTTCATGCCATAGAGAGGAGGATATGTTTCGGACAGCAAAAGCTTGGTTCTCTTGATCCAAGTAATAGAGGTTGTTCCTCCTAGTTCCCTTGCCAATCAAATTGTTCGTTTTGCGATCCTGAAAAATTACTTGGTTAGGATCAAAAATAGCTTTGCAATCTTGCTCTTTGGTTATCTTGCTAATAGAAAGTAAGTTTGAATTGAACTTTGGAACATATAAAGCTTTAGTCTTTCTCCCAAATAGTTCAATTTCTCCTAAGTGCTCAACTTTTAACTTATGACCATTAGCTACTTTAACTAATTTATGATTGGTCAAGGGAATAAACTTGTTGATTTTCTTTTTATCTTTTACCATATGATCGTCACATCCGGAATCTATGAGCCAAGAATTGGAAATAGATGAAGATAAGGAATTACCAGAATGGTGACTAATCTGCCCAACAAGTCGTTTGAATTCCCTATGCATCTCCTCCATCTTGGATTCGAGTTCTGCCACTTGAGACACTTGTTGAGCATTTGAAGATGATTCCGGATTTTTCCTAGCATATTTCGGCCTCAAATGTGGGTGTAGGAACCAGCATTTTTCTTTCTTATGGCCGGACTTCTTGCAATGTGGGCAGATGTCTCTTTTTGCAAAGTTTTGAGTGTTGTTGGCCGGATGCTCTTCATGGACAGCTTGGAAGGCTTGAGAGTCGGATTTAAGCTTGGTAGATTCTTCAAGCCTTAAGCTAGTCTCGGTTCTTTGCACCATGAATTGGACTTCTTGAAATGAAGGAAAGACCTTCATTCGAAGAATCTCTTGTCGAATTGGAGCATATTCATCTCCAAGACCCATGAGTAGACCAAAGGTCATATCTTCATCGTTCCTTTGAAGAATGGTCTTGAGATTTATAGTAGGAGGCCTTAAGAGATTGAGTTCATTCCATAGATCCCTATATTCCCCAAAGTATTCGGGTAAGGATTTACCTCCTTTTTGAATTTTGAAGATCTTCTTTTTCAGCTCAAAGATTCTTCCGGTGTTGGATTCTTGACCATATAATGATTGCATTTGCTCCCATAATGCTCTTGCGTTTGGAATACATGTGACCATAGCCTTGTGAGTTTTGTCAAGAGACATTTGAAGGAGCACCACCACTTGATCGTCTTTCTTCTTCCATACTCTGAATAATGGATTGGCTTCATCAAGAGGTTCTTCAAAGATGTGATTTTCAAGGTTGTAGAAGTTTAGGGACCTCTTGATGGTATCTTGCCAAGCATTGTAGTTTGTTGAATCTAGAAGTAAGGAGGTGAACATTGAGGTGCTAATTTGTGGTGGAGGGTCATTAAGACCGGAAGAGGAAGGTATCGTTGCCTGCTCTGATACCATGTTGAGATTTCAAGCTATCAAGCAACTAGGATTGAATGAAAACTTAAAGATCTTTATTTGAAGAAAGAGTGCACAATGAGAGCATTGTTTTTTCATGGATAGAACATCCCATACAAGCTCCTATTTATAGAGATTATTACATGAGAAAGAGAGGGAAAAAGACCCCAAACACTCAAGGATCCGTTGGGGAACATTGGGGACAGATTTCTGTCCCCAAAATCACTGTATAACAGCCATTTTTATGGCTGTTATACAGTGCAACGGCTAGTTCAAAAGAACTAGCCGTTTTGCCCTTTTTAGGGCCCATTTTGGGCTTCTTTTAGGGGCTTAACAATGCCATTTTTGAGGACTAAAAAACTCATAAGGAACGGGCCAAATACATCTCATGGATGGGCTTAAACTTGGCTTGAAATGGGGCCTATGCTAACTACACTTAATTCTCTTTTATTTCAACAACCTTGAGCTTCAAGTCTAAGTTTGGAATTTTCTTCCAAACGCATGCTAACTTCCGTTCGTTGGATCATATTTTGCACTTCTCCAAATGAAGGAAATTCCTTCATTCGGAGAATTTCTTGTCTAAGAAGAGAGTAGGAATCATCTAGACCCATGAGAAGACCAAAGATTTTATCTTCTTCTTTCCTCTTTTGGAGGACTTTGAGATCTATGGAATCCGGACGGAGAGTGGAGAGCTCATTCCAAGTATCCGTATATTCCCGAAAATATTGAGGAAGTGATTTCCCTTCCTTTTTTATGTTTGAAATTTGTCGTTTGAGTTCAAAAATTCTGCCAAGGTTAGATTCTTGGCCATAAAGAGAAAACATTGTGTCCCATATTAGTTTTGCATTGGGAGCACAAGTCACCATAGCTTTGTGTGTTTCATCCATGGAATTGAGTAGAAGAAAAAACACATGATTGTCCCTCTTCTTCCATTCTCTGTAGGAAGAATCCACCTCTTCAAGTGGTTGATCAAGTATGTGACCCTCCAAGTTGTGAAGTTCCAGCACCCTTCTCATCAAGGCTGCCCATTGATAATAATTTCCTCCTCTTAATTGAATGGAGGATATATTTTGAAATTGGGTAAGGTTGATGGAAGGTGGAAGGTCACCCAACCTTGAAGAGGAAGGAATCGAAGTTTGCTCTGATACCATGTTGAAATATCAAAAAATAGAGCACAAGAAATGAAGAATACTTCTGAATTTTATTGAAGAAGAATGAGAGCATACATGGACAGATTTGAGAGCATTTTTCTCATAGTTTTTTGAGATACAATGAGGCTCTATTTATAGAGAAAAGGGAAAAATAGCCAGTAGAAAGTGATATTCCCGTTGGAGCTCAAACCCCAAGGAATTCCAACAGCTAGTTTTTTGACTGTTGAAATATATGCTGCCCAAACTGCCCCTAGCTATTTGGGCTTGCTTCCTAGACTTTTCTCCAAACTTTTGGACTTCCTTGGGCCTATTTTTGAATGTATTTTGGGTTGATTTAGGCTGCCCAAATGGGCCATGCTTGCTGGACAATGCATGCTGATTTTTGGACTTCTAAGTAGATGCACTTGGTTGGTGATGAAGATGGGTTAAGTTATCCTTCTTTTCAACACTTTAGGGCAAGGGTTGAGGTCTTTAATTCCACCGGTTCAAATAATTCGTTGGAACGATTTTTTTTTTGGCTAAATTAACTTGTTCGTGGGTTCTAGGGTTTTTATACCCAACGGGTTCACATCAGTTGGTATCAGAGCCAATCCAGGTTTTTTTTTTCCTTCGAATTATTCTTATTTAATTTTTTTTTTCTTCTTTTTGTGTCTGAAAAGAAAAAACTCTTCATTCGTTAGTTTATTTCTTATTTTGGGTGTACTTATTCTTTATTTTGTGCTGTCATATTCCCAAAAAAAAAAAGAAGAGAAGGGCAAAAAAAAAAAAGACCCACAACAAAAAAAAGGGGCCGTGAAAAAAAAAGGCCAAAAAAAAAGGGGAGAAAAAAAAAAAAAGACCCACAAAAAAAAAAAAAAGAGAAGAGGCCTTGAAAAAAAAAAGGGCAGTTTTCAAATTTTGCAAAATTGATAAGTCTCCATTTTGTGATTTGGCAGTGTTATTACCTTTTGGTTGGGTTTGAAATATTTCATTATTTGTACACTTACCCAAATTCAAAGTTTCTACATTTGTTTTCCTTTTATGGACTATTTCTTTATTTGTTCACCTTACTTATTTATCTCATTCCTTGACTATTTCCTTTATAATTTAGCAATTTCTTTTTAAATTTACTACTTTTCTTATTTCTTATTTTTCTCTTTCCTTCTTATTTTTCTTGTTATCCTTTCTTCTATATAAGTCATTGAATTTCACAGGGCAATTATTTTTGAGTTGAGTTCTCGAGTTCAATAAAGAACTTGACTAAGTGAAGTAGAGTGGTAAAAGGCAAGAGAGAATTCATTAAAAATAAAAGCCAAATTCATAGAGTGAAACACGAGTGGATTTGAGTGAATCATTATTTTTGAGTGAAATACGTGAGGGAGTGTGGTGAGTTTCTTTCCTATTTTATTCTAACATTGTCTTGTAGATTTCAATCATGACTCAAAATCAAAAAGATAACATAAATGAGGAGGTTCAACCACAGGTTGGGTCGAATCTACAACTACAAGCATTTATGGGGGAGATGAGACGGATGATGAAGAGAGAGTTAGATCTTATACATGAAAGGTTGGATAAAGTGGAAGAAGGGTCACAAAGGGGACAACCATCAATAGTGCCAACCCCCTCCAGGAGGAATAGGTTTCATCAAAGAGAAACTGAAGTTGTGGATAAGTTTGAAGGAGATGGGTTAGAAGAGGAGTTTGATAGGTTGTCAGTGGGTAGTCATAGGAGACTTGGTCGAAATAGAGAAGTTAATAATCGGGTCGACAACAATTTAGGTAGTATCAAGACGAAAATTCCATCGTTTCAAGGTAAAAGCGATCCCGAAACATATCTTGAGTGGGAAAAGAAAATTGAGTTAGTTTTTGATTGTCATAGCTATTCTGAATTAAAGAAGGTTAAACTTGCTGTTATTGAGTTTACTGATTATGCAATTGTATGGTGGGATCAGTTGTGCATCAATAGACGACGGAATGGGGATCGACCCATTGAAACTTGGGGTGAGATGAAAAGGGTGATGAGACGACGATTTGTGCCGAGTCATTACTATAGGGATTTATATCTCAAGTTGCAGAGTCTCCACCAAGGTAATCGAAGCGTAGATGAGTATTACAAAGAGATGGAGATGACTATGATTCGAGCTAATGTGGAAGAAGATAGAGAGGCGACGATGGCTAGATTTTTGAATGGTTTAAATCGAGAAATTGCCAACACGATCGAGCTTCACCATTATGTGGAGTTGGAGGATTTGGTACATATGGCAATCAAGGTTGAAAGGCAGCTCAAAAGAGGTAACACACGACCAAAATCAACACCACAGATTTCGAATGCAACATCTTGGAGAATGAGCTACCCGAAGAAAGAAGAAAATTCAGCCATCTCCAGAGTTAAGCCTGAACATAAACCAGCTATCTCCACCACGACTTCTCAAAGTAAGTCAAGCCTTACTTTAACTCGATCTAGTGAGATTAAATGTTTCAGGTGTCAGGGAAGAGGACATATAGCTAGCCAATGTCCAAACAAGCGAGTTATGGTGATTCGGGAAAATGGTGCAATCGAGTTTGAAGATGAAGGTGACATTAATTGTTTGCCTCCATTGGAAGACGTCCCCATCGGAGCTGAGGAGTGTTGGATTTTTGACTAAGAAGAGAGAGAAATCTAATAAACTTCTGGTTTTTATTGATGTAGTAGAATGATACAAAGGAAGAGAGATTATCTTCCTCTTAATTTTACAAGGAGAGCAATAGCTCTATTTATAGACAAAGGGAGAAAAATAGCCAGTAGAGAGAGAACAAAGTCAATATTCCCGTTGGGGCTCAAACCCCAAGGAATTCCAACAGCTAGTTTTTGGACTGTTGGAATATACATTGCCCAAACTGCCCCTAGCTATTTGGGTTTACCTCTTAGACTTTTCTCCATACTTTTGGGCTTCATTGGGCTTGTTTTTGAATGTATTTTGGGTCATAAATATGTTGCCAAATTCTGAACATTAAAAAATAAAAGGCCCAATGTTTATGACATTATCATATTTTCAAGTTGAATACCTTTGAGACTTATCTTCATCTTCTCCCTTATTTTTAACACTCCCCCTCAAGTTAGGTGCATAGATGTCTATGGACCCTAACTTGCTAAGGATGTGCTGAAGATGTTTCTCAGTTGTTGCCTTAGTGAAAATGTCAGCTAGCTGGTCTTCACTTCTAACATATGAGGTTGAAATTGTCTTGTTTTCTAATTTTTCTCGAACAAAATGACAATCAACCTCAATGTGCTTCGTTCTTTCATGAAATACTGGATTGGCAGCGATATGAAGAGCTGCTTGATTATCGCAATGTGAAGAATAGGAGCGATAGTAGGAAATCCCATCTCCTCAAGTAATGCCTTTAGCCAAACTATTTCGCTTGTAGCCGCTGCCATTGCTCTGTATTCAGCCTCAGCGCTTGATCTGGATACAACAGATTGTTTCTTGCTTTTCCATGTTACAAGATTTCCTCCCACGAATATACAGTAGCCGGTGGTGGATCTCCTGTCCGTGACATCCCCAGCCCAATCTGCATCACAGTAGCCATAAATCTCCATGCTGTGGTTGTTTTTCATAAGAATTCCCCTTCCTGGTGAGCTTTTTAAATACTTGAGAATTCTTTCTGCTGCCTTCCAATCTTGAATCCTTGGAGCATGCATCCGTTGACTGATTAAGCTGACGGCATAGGTGATATCTGGTCTTGTAATGGTGAGGTAGATGAGCCTCCCCACAAGTCTTTGATATCTAGGAATATCCTGGAACATTTCTTCATCACCTTGTGCTCGTTCTGCTATGGATATAGGAGTTGCTGCTGGTTTAGCTCCTACCTTTCCAGTTTCCTGCAAAAGGTCAAGTACATATTTCCTTTGGCATAGAACTAGCCCCTTATGAGAATAGGCAAGCTCTATTCCTAAGAAATACTTTAGTTTTCCCAAATCTTTAATCTCAAAAGTAGATTTAAGGAAATTTCTAACTTGATCAATACCATTCATATCACTTCCTGTAATAACTATATCATCTACATAAATAAGAACAATAGTGATTTCTTCATTGTTAACTTTAGTAAACATGGAGGAATCACTAATGGATTTCTTAAAGTTATTACCAAGAAGTGCTGAACTTAATTTTGCATACCAGGCACGAGGAGATTGTTTTAACCCATAGATTGCTTTTTTAAGACGACACACCTTGATGTTTGAATCCTCATCTAGCCCTTGGGGAATTTGCATGTAGATTTCTTCGTCTAAGTCCCCTTGAAGGAAAGCATTCTTCACGTCCATTTGATACATTGGCCATTCTCCATTGGTTGCAATTGACATCAAAACCCTTATCGTTTTCATTTTGGCAACAGGGGCAAAAGTCTCAGTGTAGTCTTCTCCATAAGTTTGTGTGAATCCTTTGGCTACAAGTCTTGCCTTGTAGCGTTCAATGGATCCATCACTTTTATACTTGATTTTGAACACCCATTTACACCCGACAGCCTTTCTTCCCTTAGGGAGAGTAGTAATCTCCCACGTCCCATTTTTATTCAATGCATCTAGTTCTTCAAGCATAGCTTGTCTCCATTCGGGTTTGGTATTTGCCTCATCAAAATCCTTAGGTTCCTGTGATGAGTCAATGCCACTCAAGAACCCTTGATGGCTTGAGGAAGTATTAGATACACAATAGTAATTTGAAATAGGATAGTGAGTTACCTTAGAATTGTAATAAACTCTTCTGTTGATCCACTCTGAGGGAGGAAGCCTCAATCTGGTGGAACGTCGAAGTGGAGAAGCCAGCGGAGAGGGCAGTCTAGTTTCGTCTCCGGATTCTCCTAAGGTAGGTAATCCCTCGCCTTCTTCTCTTTCTTCGGAAGAGTTCTCTTCATTTTCAGACTCATCCACTCCTCCCTCTTCGTTTTCTCCCCCTGAAAGTGAATTCTCTTCATTGGATTCTTGAGGAACCAGAGGAGGATTTATGGGAACATCGCAGAAGATTCGCAAGTCATTGCTTGATGAATTTTCTTCATTTTTTTCTCCTGCAAAAAAGAATTCATTTTCTACAAATATCACATCTTTCGATGTGTATACCTTGTTAGAGTCAGGTTCAAAACAAATATATCCTTTTTGGAATGAAGCGTACCCAATAAAAACACATTTCCTTCCTTTGATATCTAACTTATCTCTAAACTGCCTAGGAATATGAACATAACAAATACACCCAAAAACTCTAAGGTGAGAGAGGTTTGGTTTGTCTTTTCTAAGCAACTCTAATGGAGATTTTCCATGGAGAACTCTAGTTGGAAGACGATTTATTAAATGAGCTGCGGTACTAACCGCATCACTCCAAAAACGCTTAGGCATATTAGCAAAGAACATGATAGTTCTAGCTATTTCTAGGAGATGTCTATTTTTGCGTTCGGCAACTCCATTTTGTTGGGGAGTGTAGGGACAACTAGTTTGATGAATAATTCCATTCTCCTCAATGAAATTTTTGAAATTGGTGCTCATATATTCCCCACCATTATCTGTCCTAAGAATTTTAATGTTGGCCTCATATTGTTTTATAATATACTTGTAAAAGGACTTGAAGGCTTCATAAACTTGGTCTTTTGATCTTAGCATATACACCCATGTATACCTAGACTTATGATCTATAAATGAGATAAAATACTTAAATCCCCTTCTAGATATCATAGGTGAAGTCCATACATCCGAGTGAACAAGATCAAAAGGCTTTTTATATTGAGTTTCAGAAATAGGATAATACATTCGGGTTTCCTTTCCAAAAATGCATGCTTCACAATGTCTATCACTACAATTTTTTGATGGGAATAGGCATTTCAGAGCTTGCATAGAAGGATGACCTAATCTAGCATGCCAAAGGAGGTAACTTTCCTCTCGGATTGCGGAAAATACAAAACTATCTTGTTTCCAAAAATACAAATTATCTTGCATAGAACCACTACCAATCACTTGATTCGTCTCCAAATTCTGAAAAACAACAGAATGAGGGTCAAAAATAGCTTTGCAATTTAAGTCCTTAGTGACTTGTCCAATGGACATAAGATTAGAGGTAAATTGAGGAACATATAAGGCCTTTGATTTTCTTCCAAATATTTCAACATCCCCAATTTGCTTAATTTTGAAATTATGTCCATTCGCAACTTTAACCATTTTAGGTTCTAGGAGAGGTTCAAGATTCTGAAAATTTTGCTTATCTTTGACCATATGGTGATCACAACCTGAATCTATCAACCATTTTGAAGAAGTAACAGATGAGTTAGAGCAAGTACCTGAGGAGGATTTTCCTAATTTTTGAGATGTCAGATTTGCTTTGTTTGCAGCTGGTTGAGCATTTTGCTCCCTCCTCTCTTGCTCTTTTTTCTTGATGAACTCAGGTTTAAGGTTAGGATGAAGAAACCAGCAACCATCCTTGGTATGTCCCAACTTTTTGCAATGAGAACACACCTTTTTTATTCCCTGATGAGCCTTATTTGCAGCTTGCTCATTCTGCTTTGTGGAGAACCCATGAACTTCACTTTTGGACTGATTGCTTTCTTCAAGCCTTTGAGAAGCTGCAGCTCTTTGAATCATAAATCGAGTCTCTTGGTATGATGGAAATTCTTTCATTCGAAGAATTTCCTGTCGAAGTTGTACAAATGACTCATTGAGTGATGAGAGCAATGAAAACACCTTGTCTTCATCTTGTCTCTTTTGCAGCACTTTTATATCACTTGTGAGAGGTCTCAATGTGTTAAGCTCATTCCACAAGTCCTCGTGTTCTCCGAACAATTGTGTAATTGATTTCTCCTCCATTTGGATGGCCGCAATCCTTTTTTGTATTTCAAATATTCTGCTCAAGTTTGATTCCTGACCATATAACCCATACATTTGCTCCCATAAGGATTTGGAACTCGGACAGCACATTACCATATTTTTGTGTGCTTGATCCATGGAGCTTGTTAGCAATAGGAACACTTGATCATCCAGCTCCTTCCATTCATCAAATCGTGGGTCTAGCCGATCCATAGGATCTTTTGTAATGAAAGACAGAAGTTTTGCTCCATTGAGAGATCTTCTTATATGACTAGCCCATTGGAAGTAATTGGTTGAGCTTAGAATAATTTGGGAGAAAAGTTGGATTTGAAAGGAAGAGATTTGAGGAAGAGAATTTCCCAACCCCGGAGTCGATGTTTGCTCTGATACCATGTTGGATTTTTGACTAACAAGAGAGAGAAATCTAATAAACTTCTGGTTTTTATTGATGTAGTAGAATGATACAAAGGAAGAGAGATTATCTTCCTCTTAATTTTACAAGGAGAGCAATAGCTCTATTTATAGGCAAAGGGAGAAAAATAGCCAGTAGAGAGAGAACAAAGTCAATATTCCCGTTGGGGCTCAAACCCCAAGGAATTCCAACAGCTAGTTTTTGGACTGTTGGAATATACATTGCCCAAACTGCCCCTAGCTATTTGGGTTTACCTCTTAGACTTTTCTCCATACTTTTGGGCTTCATTGGGCTTGTTTTTGAATGTATTTTGGGTCATAAATATGTTGCCAAATTCTGAACATTAAAAAATAAAAGGCCCAATGTTTATGACATTATCATATTTTCAAGTTGAATACCTTTGAGACTTATCTTCATCTTCTCCCTTATTTTTAACAAGGAGTATGGGGCTGAACATGGTGAGATATTAACGCTAGTAACATGTCGAGCCTTAAGCTTACAAGCCAGAGGAAACGAAGAAGAAGTACAACGGGAGAATATCTTTCACACTCGTTGCCATGTGAAAGACAAGGTATGCATTTTGATCATTGACGGTGGTAGTTTTACTAATGTTGCGAGTAAGACTTTAGTGGAAAAGCTCAATTTGTCAACCACTAAACATTCTCAACCATACAAGCTACAATGGTTGAATGATAGTGGAGAAGTGAGAGTTACAAAACAAGTTGTTGTACCATTCCGGATTGGGAAATATGAAGATGAGGTGCTATGTGATGTGGTGCCAATGCAGGCTGGACATATTTTGTTAGGAAGGCCTTGGCAATTTGATCGACATGTGCAACATGACGGCTTCACCAACAAATATTCATTCATGTTCAACCAACGAAAAATCACTTTAATTCCAATGACACCAAAGCAAGTCTATGAAGACCGAGTGAGGTTGTAAAAATTGAGTGAGCAACAGAAACAAAAAGATCAAAATGGGTTGAGAGAAGAAAAAAAAGAGAAAAAAGAAGAGAGAAAGGCCGAATTTGATGAGAAAGAGAAAAGAGAGGAAAGTTCGGCCGAAGAGGTAAAATCCGAGAGAAAACAAAAGAATTTCTATGCTAAAACAAGTGAGGTTAAGCGAGCGATACTCTCAAGACGGCCAATGATTGTACTTATGTACAAGAAATTCCTTTTAAACACTGACCAACTTAACCCCTCTTTGCTGAGTGTTATTGTGTCTCTTTTGCAAGAATTCGAAAATGTGTTTCCTGAAGAGCTACCCCAAGGTTTGCCACTTATCCGAGGGATTGAATATCAAATTGATTTCATACCCGGTGCATTAATTCCAAATCGCCCAGCATATAGAAGCAATCCAGAAGAGGCGAAGAAGCTTCAAAGACAAGTCGAAGAGTTGATGGAAAAGGGGCATGTGAGAGAAAGTATGAGTCCATGTGCAGTTCCAGTGATTTTGGTACCTAAGAAAGATGGAACATGGAAGATGTGTGTTGACTGCCGAGCCATTAACAACATAACGGTAAGATATCGACACCCTATTCCTCGTTTAGATGACATGTTAGATGAGTTGCATGGTGCTTGTGTGTTTTCTAAAATTGATCTTAAGAGTGGATATCATCAAATACGAATGAAAGAAGGAGATGAATGGAAAACAGCTTTTAAAACTAAATATGGGTTATATGAGTGGTTAGTTATGCCTTTTGGATTAACCAATGCTCCTAATACATTCATGCGCATAATGAATCATGTTTTGCGTGCTTTTTTTGGTAAATTCGTTGTTGTTTATTTTGATGATATTTTGATATATAGCAAAAGTTTGCATGATCATGTCTCACATTTGCATTCGGTTTTGGATGTACTTAGAAAAGAAAATTTATATGCTAACCTCAAAAAGTATACCTTCTGCACTGACAAGCTTGTTTTTCTGGGTTTTGTTGTGAGTGCAAAAGGCATCGAGGTGGATGAAGAGAAGATCAAAGCCATCCAAGAATGGCCAACCCCCTCCAATATAGGTAATGTTAGAAGTTTTCATGGTCTTGCTAGTTTTTACAGGAGGTTCGTAAAAGATTTTAGCACTATCGCTGCACTGCTTACACAAGTCATCAAGAAAAACGTTACATTTCAATGGAGTGAAGAGCAAGAGAAGGCGTTTTAACTTATTAAACATAAGCTTACTCATGCACCTTTACTTGCTTTACCGAACTTTTCTAAAACATTTGAAATTGAATGTGATGTTTCTGGTATAGGTATAAGCGCTGTTCTTATACAAGATGAAAGACCACTTGCATACTTTAGCGAGAAGTTAAGCGGGGCTGCACTTAACTATCCTACCTATGATAAAGAATTGTACGCCTTGGTTCGATCTTTGGAGACATGGCAACACTATTTGTGGCCGAAAGAATTTGTGATTCGTACGGATCATGAATCCTTGAAACATTTGAAAAGTCAACATAAGCTGAATAAGAGACATGCTCGATGGATGGAATTCATCGAAACTTTCCCTTATGTTATTCGATATAAACAAGGTAAGGAGAATGTAGTTGCGGATGCACTTTCACGCAGGTATGCCTTAATCTCTACTCTTGATGCCAAATTTCTTGGTTTTGAGCATATTAAAGAACTTTATCATGATGACCATGATTTTGGAGAAATTTATAGTGCATGTGAAAAGTCTGCTGAGGGCAGGTCTATAGGCATGAGAACTTTTTGATTAGGGAAAATAAGTTGTGCATGCCAAATTGTTCATTGAGAGAGTTGTTAGTTCGAGAATCTCATAGCGGAGGGTTAATGGGACATTTTGGAGTTGCTAAAACCTTGGCAATTTTACAAGAGCACTTTTATTGACCACACATGAAACGAGACATTGAGAGATTTTGTGGTAGATGTATTACCTGTAGGCAAGCTAAATCTAAGGTTCAACCTAATGGTCTTTACACACCCCTACCTATTCCTAGTTCACCTTGGATTGACATTTCAATGGATTTTGTATTGGGTTTACCTAAGAATAAATATGGACGAGATTCGATCTTTGTAGTTGTAGATCGATTTTCTAAGATGGCTCATTTTATTCCTTGTCATAAATCTGACAATGCTTCTCATATTGCGAAATTATTCTTTAAGGAAATTGTGAGATTACATGGGATGCCTAGAATAATCGTTTCAGATCGGGATACTAAGTTCCTGAGTTACTTTTGGAAGACATTATGGGGAAAGTTAGGAACGAAACTTTTATTTTCAACAACTTGTCATCCTCAAACTGATGGTCAAACAGAATAGTCAACAGAACTTTATCCACTTTGTTGAGGGCTGTCATTGGTAAAAATATTAAAACTTGGGAAGAATGTTTGCCACATGTTGAGTTTGCATATAATCATGTTGTTCACTCTACTACTAAATTCTCACCGTTTGAAATTGTTTATGGTTTTAATCCTTTAACTCCTTTGGATTTCTTACCTTTACCTATTTCTGAGCAAGTGAATTTAGATGGTAAGAGAAAAACAGAATTTGTAAAACAACTTCACAAGAAAGTACGGTTCAATATAGAGAGGAGGACCGAACAATATATCAAACAAGCTAACAAGGGATGTCACAAGTTGATTTTTGAACCCGGTGATTGGGTTTGGTTACACATGCGAAAGGAAAGATTTCCGGCACAGAGACGTTCCAAGTTGTTGCCCCGAGGAGATGGTCCTTTTCAAGTGTTAGAACGGATCAACGACAATGCTTACAAACTTGATTTACCAGGTGAGTATCATGTTAGTGCTACTTTCAATATTACTGACTTGAGTCCTTTTGATGTAGGTGACGATTTGAGGACAAATCCTTCTCAAGAGGAGGGGAATGATGAGATCATCAAGATTGTAAGGAATTCACGAGACCCAACTCAAGTCCCACTTGGGCCGGTGACAAAGGCCCGAGTTAAAAGATTTAAAGAATCACTGAATAACTTAATTCAGGGAGCTTTACAACAAGAAATTGGAGCCCAAATAAATATAGAACCCAAAGGGGCCTTAATTATGCTTATACAAGCCCAGTTGGAAGAATAAAAGGTCCAAAACTACCCAAGACCAAGAGAGGACGAAAATGAAGAAAATAGCAGCAAGATTTGGTCAAAGTAGTTTGATTTATTTAGTTTCCTAATTCTTATTTTTTTGTAACTTTTAGTTTCCTAATTCTTTATTGTTTAGAGAGTAACTAAATTTTTAGTTGCTAATTATGTTTTTACCTTTAGGCTATAAATAGGTCATTATACATTGTGTAAAACAACACTTTTGAGAAAATTAATAAAATTGTGAGGATTCTTCACACAAGTCTTGTTCTTTTGAGAACTTTGAACTTATTCAAGATATGAGTCTTGTTTAGTTCTTTGACTTATCAATCTAGGTTTCGAACCATCTAGATTGTGGCGTCATTCATTCCATCTTTATACCAAAGTTCTTGATCTAGTGAGAAACGGGTCTAAGGTCATATACCTTAGGTTCTTCCTCCTTTAGGGCAAGGGTTGAGGTCTTTAATTCTACCGGTTTAAATAATTCGTTGGAACGATTTTTTTTGGGCTAAATTAACTTGTTCGTGGGTTCTAGGGTTTTTATACCCAACGGGTTCACATCACATTCGGACGAAACTCTGCGCTCCGAGAGAACCCTAGGTGAAAAATATTTCTTATCCATTCGATTTATTTGAATGAATGTTAGGGTTAAGTTTAGAAATGAGGAGAAATGATTGACGTGCAGGTACTGCACGCCCTGCACATGGGCACTGGGCGTCCTGCACATGGACCTTACACATGGGTACTACGCGTCCTGTACATGGGCGCTACGTGCTGCACAGAGGAGCATTGGGCTGTGGCCCTACTGGCCCTTGGGTGCGAGCGAGAGATTGGATTGGTGTGAGCCCTGTGCGGGATTGGTTGAGTAGCAACACTTGAATCGTGTAGACATATTGTATGTATAAACAAAATATGAGGAATTAGGGTAGGGTTCTAAAGGATTTGAACTACCTGATTTGCATACGTGTATTAGAAGTGATAGCATATTTCCTATAACTGCATAGGTTTGAAACTTGTTGATTATATATATATATATATATATATATATACACTCATAGGTGTTGGGTACCTTGATTTCAGAGAACACTTTTCTTCGCTTCATGGTATTATTGGGGAGTGTGCTACCCTCCCTCATACTATGAGTGAGATTTATTTCATTGCCTTTGTTTAATATGTAAACCTTGTTTTACAATATTTTGATAAATGAGTATGATTTGTCGTGTGTTTGAAATGTTTTGACTACTTTTGAAACTGACTTTTTGTGAACCAATGGAGTGTCCGAAAATTAGGTTGAATTATGAAATTATACATCCATGTGGTTGAAATGTATAATGTTCCATTTTACGCTATATATTGCATTTGGTTTGTGAACTTGATTACGGCACATTATTGATACGATATTGATTTTGGCTTTGAAAGATTTGATATGTATTGTTCCGTAGCTACGAAGGACACCATGAGAGGCGCTTAGGTGGTGTCCGGATATGCCTAGGCCTGGGGTATCCCACGAGTTGTCTTGATTTTATTAACGTACGGTACTAGTTAGGTTGAACCCGAAAAGTGGTTGGATTTGGATACTCTCTCCAAATCTAGTACGTAGACGAGGTCCGTCGCCAATACCGGGGTAGAGAGCACTTTAAATAAATTTGTATATAACACCCCTGATATGCTTGTCATAGGTTGAGGTAGACCTCTACCAGGACACTTTTGGTTGGCAGCTCTATAGTTTTTAATGACAGTACTTTGGATGCAAATTTGACTTGATAATGCGTGCAAATGATATATTGTTGAAATGAAAAATATGATGATTTGAAGTATGATTTGTATATTTACGCTTTGACACTTTAGTTTTATAATTCTTATTAGATGATTGCATTGACCCACTCACTCACTGAGTATTCTTTCCCTAAGTACTCACCCCTCATTTTTCTTTTTGTTTCAAAGATAGTATTTGGCAAAGAGCGTTGCTTTTAGGACGTTTAGTATCATTGGGAGATTTAGTCTGGATTTGAGGAGTCATTGTATATTTTCACTATAATTTCGTGAGTTAAAAATTGTATTGATGATGTATATGTATTTTGAGGTCTATAGATGACCATTGTATAATTCTTGGATAACTGTACAAATATGAATATTTAAATTGTGGAACTTTCATGTCATTGCATAACACTTGCATTGAGACAATTTATATTCATTGTGTATGTTACTTGGGAATGTATCATGTCCTAGAAGTATACTAGGACCGCTTGGTGCCACCTCTAAATCACAGGAGGGGCGACTGGCGGCTGTTCATGCCTTTGACGGGGACATGGCAGTAGAGGTCTGTGGTTAGAACTATGGAAATTCGTTTTGTTAGCATTGCATTGTCCTAGATTGTGTGGTATGGATGTGTTGGTCTGATGTTGAGATTTGATTTATGTATTGTGAGGTCAGGTTAGCCCAATTGTATAGGTAGCAGGTTGATTGCTATATGGGAGACCTCCGATATGCGGGAAGGTTCAACCCAATTTTCTATAAAAATACAGACGGCATTCAGGACAACGGACAGCTGCTCACGATCCCGGTTCGGGGCGTGACAAAGACTGTGTGAGAGTAAAATATTATAGAGTATGAAATTTTCAGGTGAATTTCTATATCTAGAATGAACGAAAGATTTAGTGTTTTAGTTTTAGTGATTAGTTTGAAGGGTTTAGTATTTTATTATTAGTTTTGAGTTTAACTACAAATTAAAATTAAATTTAGTTTCTTGGTTTTTAATATAAACAATTTTGTACTTTTTAGTATTTTATTTATCTTAGTGTTCTGCTTTTTAATATAAACAAATTTTTTTATTTAAATAAATTTTTAATACAAAAAATTGTGCATTCTCGTCCTCACGAAAAAGAATTTTTTTCCTAGAATATAGTCAGATTCACGAGTGGTTTGCGTGCGATGATGGTTAGTTTGTTTTTGTGTTATGCATTATTTGTTATTAATAACATGTATCTTACTCATTATGTACATTTTGATTTGAATAGACTGAATGTAATTTTTTTAATAAACTGAATGTGTTGAAAAATAGAGGTAAATAAATGAACATGAAAAGGAGGAGTACATTTGAAACTTACTTGCGACACACTGAGCTAAAAATTGTGTGAAGAACTGGTAATGAGGTTTGAACCAATAGAAAAATGTCTTTGCATCAATCCAAATCAGAATTTTAAGATGACAACTGAAGACGTGGGGTGAATCTTAGAAATCCTCTACATTGGATGCAATGTTTTGGGTTTTTGGTTGAATCACCAAAGATAAGTAAATACGTCTTGAAACTAAAATATAGTCAATTAAAATAAGAGATGCAGATACAAACTGAAGATGCCTCCTCTCCCAAGTTTAAATGATACTTCTGTTGTTTCTCCTTGGATGCATTCTATGTCCGACCACCAATGTCTTTCCTACATCAAGACACCTAACTGCTATCATTGATGTCGAGAATGTTGGCCAATACAACAAGGCCAATTTTGTATTGCAATGATTAGCTAATGAGGTATGCAAATTTAAAGGTCTTCTAAAGAGAGGAAGAGAGGAGGAAAACATGAGGAAAACATGAATTGGTGGTTGTCTATTTTTACTCATGGTAATTTCAATATAATTAAGTATTTATAAATATTGCAATTTAACATTTATAAATATATTTATTGCCATTTAACCATTAACAGTGTTGGTTCCTGTGTATAGATCTTTTACTTTGGGGAGGTGAGAGTTGGTGATTTGAATTGTCAAATAAAGAAATTACCCATTAGGTATTGGACTACTGAGCGAATAAATCGGAGACTTGAATTCAAGCATGTAAACATAAGTTAAGTTAAATTGATATTGCATTGTGTGGAATCTAAACTCTGAATAATGAGTTATTTATTGATAATTCATAATATATTGTACTATCTACATAGTTTGTTGTCAAACAAAATTGTAAAAAATTTAAGGTAAACTTATAAACACTAATTATAGATGGAGTACATACCATGTCTCAATCTTATGATAGATATAGAGTACTTATCACATCTCAATGTACTTACTATGGAGCACTTACTGTGATCTCAATCTTACCAACTGTTTTATAGAGAATGGGTATCAAACAGGAACTTATATTTTTAGAGGAGTTAATTTGAATCCAGTCTAATCTGTTGTGAATATAACCTAATTAGTTGTTCAGATTGTGCAACTATGATGATATAAAGCACTCTGATGTAGATGAAGAAGAGAAGGAAGAAGAGAAGAAGTAAGAGAAGCAACAAAAGAAGTGGAAGGGTAGTGATTTTATTGAGCAACAAGAGGTATCGGACTAGTAAGAGGAGAAAGGACAGAAAAGGCAAGAGGATTTGGAGGACAAAGGGCGGGAGGAGAAATTAGAAGAAGATAAGGAGCGATCAGATGAAGATGAAGATGTTGAATTGTATGAAGTGGTGAATACCTTAATTGAAATGAAGGAGACAAAGACAAACACAATTTCTGCCTTTGCCTTTACTAACCTTAGGGCTTTTTCTAATGAAGAGGAAAGTATTTGCCTTTTTTATAGACAAAAAACCATAAAAAATAATACGAGGCAAATGTGTTACAACCTGTCATTTGTCATTGTGATACATGTTACTAATCAAAATTTTATGATAATTGTTAGAACAATTTTGTGTAATATTACTAGAAGTTACATGTGTTGGAGCGATGCTAACAAACTAGTGTCTCCTTATTGGATTGGCACATTGCTATGAATCTATGAATTTTTTCTATTTTTTTTTTTGATATTATGACTACATGATTATATAATGATTATGTTTGATTATATTTGCACACCATAGAATGCTACAGACATTTACTTAATACCATCTACTGGCCAAAGTCATCCTTCTCTAGATGACTTCATAGATGCCCAAAGTCATACGTTTACTCAACATATGCTTTCATTTTTTATCAACACCTACTTTTTCTTCCATTTTTCTAGAAAAAAATAACTACAAAACAAAGGGTCCACCAATGGGGTGCAAGTTGCCATGGGCACACAAGCTTGTGCAAACCGTATAAGTTTGTTTTACTAGACCTTATTAATGCTATCTGTAGTTTTCAAACATGTCCTTATCATTTCCATATACACATCTCACATTCTTCTCACCTAATGCAATGTTTTAGTAATGATATGAAGTTTTCTTACCTTACTTATTTTCATCCTTATTTTACTAGATGTTTGTGGTTTTCGCGTCTTGTAATTGTTGAAATGAAGAACACTTAGGGTACTCAATTAACCCTAAATTGATTGTATTTTTCCTTACCTATTTGAGGCCTAAAGGAAACCTAAGCATAGAGGCAAATTAATGCCTCTCTTATCTAGATTTCTTGGCCCAATTTAGGGTCCCTTTATGGGTCAGACCCGCGGGCTTCGGGCTGGGCCCTTCGGGTTGAAAATTGTGAAAAGAATGATTTACTTTGTATGATATACCATACAAAGTAATGCAGTTTCACTTTCGCTCTAGAGGATTTGGTAACTCGTTGGCGGATTTGAGTATTTTTCGATGGTGAGAGTTAAATTAAGTTGAGATATGAGTTTCACACTTTATTTTCGACCTGTGAGGTCTTGACCTTGAGATCCGTAGTTAATCGTGTATTTATTTTGGATTGATTGTATAATTTATGTACATTAAATTACGAAACTTTTATATTTCATTTGTATTGAGGTAAATTGTAGTGTTTAAATATTAACTTAAGAAAATTGATTGTAAATTGTATAAAATTTATATCCGCTCAGTGTGGCGGCTGCTCATACTCTAGTTGGGCATGACAGTAGAGGTATGTAGCTAGGATTGTTGGTAATTTATATAGTCTGGCATTGTTTTGGATGTCTGATATAATTGATGGGTTGTTGTGAGGCCGGAAAGACCATTTTATTTTATTTACAGGACCATTTTATTTTATTTACAGGATGATTTTAAATTATACAGGTTTATTTGTATATGAGAGATCTCCGATTTATAACGAGATTCTACCCGATTTTCTGTAAAAATATAGCCGGCATTTAGAGTAACGGGCGGCTGCTCATGACCCCGGTTCGGTCAAATAATATAATTCATAACCAATAATTCAAATTTTACAGTAAATCATAATATATTCGCTAAAATGAACTCATTTAATCATTCACACGTTAACATACATATATGCATCCATTTAAAATCAAATAGATCATAGAGTAAGCCGAAAATATCCTGACAAAGGTCAACATAACCAACGACAGGCATATCGGGGGTTTTATTATGCATAAAGTTCAAAAGTCGCTCTCTACCCCGACATTTGCCATGAGTTCACTGAGGCTAACTTATCATCGTGTATAGGACCCCGCCTGGTGCTAGATGGTGGTGTCACACTCGTCTTCCCCCTTACATGGGTTCAACCGGCCGTGCCTATAACCATTAGACATATAAAATTTGCGGATACCTCCTGTAAAAGCGTATTCGGGCAATCCGATGCCTCTACAAACGCCTTTCGTAGCTACAAAATTTATCAAATAATGCCATATCATCATATCATCTCAAGCTAGTAGGCATCCAACCCACATATCCCAATCATCTCATCATATCCTAAAAACAATTCAAATCCGTGTATCAATATATTTCCATTTAAATTCAACAAATCAATACAATGGTAGAATAGAAAACATTCCATTTCTCAAATTATGATACAATTTCATTTCATTTCAAATATGGATGCATAATCATAGAAACATAAATACGACACTCCAATAATCACAAAACAGATTTGAATTTTAATTCCATATATCGAGACAATGCATAGCAAAAGCATGTTTTATTAAAAACACGATAAAATCAGATTTCATACAAGAGATTAGGGTCCCACTCATATCTCTAGGGAGGGTGGTCACTCCCTATTTTCAAAATTATCAACTCTGACTCCTCAGGTCTCCAAAAAGATCAACCTAATTAGATTATCATAATTTAATATCAGATAGTAGCCTATTAACGGATTTTCCATTTCCTTCCCAATTAATACAACCTTAATTTACACATCTCCTTTCTATATTCCCGTTTCATAAATTTCAAAAATATTTGGCTCATAAATGATCAAATTTTCAATATTTCTCATTTTTCTTATTTTTTTCGAATTTAACATATTTCAGAACATATATATAGCTTCCGATTCTAATTTCAAACTAAATTCGATAAAATTTATTTCAAATATTTAAGTGATTGCATTTCTCTCTCACCTAGGGTTTCGCAAATCTTAGGCCTAGCTTTCATTCGTCCGTCAAATTTGTTTAAAACTTGTAATATTTTTAAATTTGAACAATATTAGCAACTAACTCAAATTCTAAATACCAAACTCTAGGACTACAACCAATATAGCCGTTACCTGCAGTGAAGAAGCCGTGACCTAGGGTTTCTGCGGGGACTGCAGGTGAGCTCTCGAAGGAGATGGCTGGTCACGTGCTTCCGGGCAGTCGCAGGCTCGCGGGCCGTCCCGGGCTCGTGGGCCGTCGCGGGCTGGTGGGTTCGCAGGCTGGTCTGCAGTTGTACACCCGTGGGAGGTAGCGTGCTGTGGCACTCTCCCACTCACATGGGGAGGGTCACGCAGGGGCATGCTCATGCCAGGGAGATCGTGTAAGGGCGCGTTCATGGGTTGCGCAAGCTAGTAAGCTGGAGCGCGCTCATGTGCGGGCGCGCTCCCGAGCAAGCACGCGCTTGCGCTTGCGCTGTGGAGAATTGGCAGAAGATCGCATGTAGAGGTGTACCCATGCAAGGAGGATCGTGCTCGCATAAGGAGGATCGCGCTACAGGCTGGCAAGCTCGCGAGCTGAGGCGCGCACTCGCGGGAGGAGGATCGCTCTCGCAGGGAAGCTGCGCTCGCGGGAAGGCTGTACTCGCGGGAGGGAGGAGCAGCAGTGGAGAGAGAGCGGCGGCAGAGGGAGAGGAAAGTGAGGTGGCCCCGGGAAGGAGAATAGGCGGAGAGAGAGAGATAGAGAAAGAGAGAGAGAGAGAGAGAGAGAGAGAGAAAAGAGAAAGAGATTAGGGCTAAAAGCCCTAATCCTATTTTTGGAGGGGTACTACGTTTTGGCCAAAACACAGCACTTCCCTCATTTTTTCTTTTTTTCTTTTTTTTTTAACAAAATAGTATATGTCTCAAATCAGAAATATGGATACTTTATATATACCAAAAATTTCAATTTAAATCCCCAAAAAATCAAAAATCCAAATAAATAAAAATTTCTCTATATATATAACTGAAAAATATTTTATTTAATTTCTGAATAGAAGTACAATAGTATAGATACCGCAGTGTCGGTGTTACATTTTCTTACCCCCTAAAAATAAGTTTCGTTCTCGAAACTAAAAGATGACTAAACAGCAAATCAATAGGGGTATTGTCTCCTCATAGTCTCCTCGGGTGCCCAGGTCTCTTCCTTGACCTGATCACTCTTCTACAAGACTCTAACCAAGGAGACTTCCTTGCTCCACAACTTCCTGACCTGCAGATCTAGAATAGCCACAAGCTGAACCGGAAGACTAAGGTTCTCTCGTAACTCAACAGGTGGACTCAAGTATAGGAGAATGATTGGCTAAATACTTCATAAGTACTGAAACATAGAAAACGTTGTGAATACAAAATAGTTCATCTGGCAGTCCAATCTGTATGCCACACTTTCGACCCTCTCAAGGATACGGAAGCACCCAATATATTTGGGGCTCAATTTACCCTACTGCCTGAACCGTATTTCTCCCTTCTAAGGAGATATGTTCAAGAAAACCATATCTCTAGTCGCAAACTCAAGAGGTCGCCCCCTACGATCGGCATATGCATTCTATCTGTCCTGGGCGACTTCATCCGCTCACGGATGACCTTTACTTTATCCTTCGTTTCCTCAATTAACTCAATACTGCTAAGACGTTGCTCTCCGACCTCATCCCAATATATCGGGGTACTGCACTTCCTGCCATACAGTGCCTCATACAGGAGTATCCCTATACTGGCCTGATAGCTGTTATTATATGCGAATTCGACAGTGGAAGGTGTCGATGCCAACAACCCCGGAAATCCATCACACATGCCCTCAGCATGTCCTCAAAGGTCTGAATGGTCCTCTCTGATTGACCATCTGTTTGCGGATGATAGGCTATACTAAACTTCAGTCTTGTGCCCATTGCCTCCTACAACTTGGGCCAAAATCTGGAAGTAAATCTCGGGTCCCTGTCTGATACTATCGACACAAGACCTCCATATAGTCGGACTATCATATCAATGTAAAGACGTGCCAAGGTCACCAAAGGATAGTCGTTGGGAATAGGAAGACAATGCGCGGACTTGGTGAGTCAATGTACAATCACCCAAATGACATCATGCTGTGATAAAGTCCACAGTAGCCCTGTCACAAAATCCATAGTAATGTGATCCCACTTCCACTCAGGGATGGGTAGGGGCTGTAATGTACCAGCCGGGAGCTAATATTCAGCCTTCACCTACTGGCAAACTAAACATCTAGCCACAAAATCTGCTATTTCCCATTTCTTGCCAGGCTACCAATAACTATCCTGATTGGTTTAATACATCTTGGTACCACCCCAATACAATGCATAAGCAGAAGAGTGCGCCTCCTCAAGTATGGCCTTGCGGAAAACTGAATCAGTGGGAACACAAACCCACTCCTTGAACACTATCAAACCATCCCCTCGGATCTCGAGGTCTCCGCCCTCATCTCTGCAGACTCTATCCGTAATACTCTGAAGCTCCTCATCTGTACTCTGGACTCTCGGATACGGTCGAACAAAGTCAGTCTGACATCAAACCTGGCTAGTAAGCCTCCCTGATCATCACTAGTCAAACTGACTCCCAAGACTCGGAGTTCCACTAAGCAAGAAAGGTAAACTATCTCTGTTGACTGTGAGGATGATGCTAACTTCCGACTCAAGGCATCTGCTATAACATTCGCCTTGTCCGGATGATAGTCAATAATGAGGTCATAATTTTTTAGAAACTCTAACCATCTCCCCTGTCTCAAATTCAGCTCTTTTTGGGTAAATAGATATTTCAAACTCCTATGATCTGTAAATACTTTGCAAGTCACCCCATAAAGATAATGCTGTCGTATCTTCAATGCGAAAACTATAGCTGTCAACTCTAAATCATGTGTCGGGTAGTTAACCTCATGTTTCTTCAACTGTCACAAGACATATGCAATAACCCGACCATCCTGCATCAAAACATGACCCAATCCCTGTCGGCTAGTATCACTGTACACTGTATACTCCCGACTGCTAATGGGAATAGCTAAAATAAGAGCGGATGTCAATCATTGTTTGAGCTCCTGAAAGCTCGCCTCACAACGGTCATCCCAAACAAACATGACCCCCTTCTAGGTCAATCTAGACAATGGAGTAACTATCCAGGAGAATGCCTTTACAAATCTGCGATAATATCTGGCCAAATCAAGAAAACTACGAATCTCGGTAATTGTTTATAGCTGCTCCCACTTCGCTATAGCCTCAACCTTCCACGAATCAATATAAATACCCTCCGCAGAGACAATGTGCTCCAAGAATCCAATTTGTCTCAGCCAAAAATCACATTTCGAGAATTTGGCATATAATTGCTTCTCACGGAGTATCTGCAATACCACCCGAAGGTGCTGAACATGATTTTCATCACTCTGTGAATATATCAAGATGTCATCGATGAATACGATGACGAACCGATCCAAATAGTTGTGAAAAACTCGGTTCATCAGATTCATAGAAGCAGTTGGGGCATTAGTCAGCCCAAACGGCATGACTAGAAACTCATAATGGTCGTATCACGTTCAAAAAGCTGTCTTGGGCACATTTTCAGCCTGAATTCTCAATTAATGATAACTCAAGCGGAGATCAATCTTAAAGAAAACCGTAGCTCCCTACAACTGATCAAACAAATCGTTTATACGTGGCAGGGAATATCTGTTTTTGATGGTGACTTTGTTCAACTGCCTGTAATCCATAAAAATTCTAAGTGTACTATCTTTTTTCTTTACAAATAACACCAGAGCATCCTAAGGTGAAGTGTTTGGTCGAATAAACCCTTTATCCAGAAGTTTCTGCAACTGGATCTTGAGCTCTCTCAGTTCCGCAGACGCCATTCTATACGGCAGAATAGAAATAGGATTGGTCCCCGATACTAGATCAATCTCGAAATCGAACTTCCGAACTGATAGTAATCCGGGAAGCTCCTCAGCGAATACCTTTGGAAACTCCTGCACCACAGGGACATCTTTAAGTCTCGGTCCCTCAACGGTGGTGTCGATAACATAAGCCAGATAAGCCGCACTACCATGGCGTACCAAGCGTCTGGCCTTCATAACAGATATAATATAGCTGGGCAATACTCGTCTCTCGCCCCAGAATACTAATGGTGGCTACCCGAACCTCCGAAACACAACATCTTTCGTGAAATAATCCATAAAAACCCGATGTATAAACTCAGCTAATCCATCCCTAGGATGGCATTAAAATCCGTGATAGGGAGCGGAATCAGATCTGCCTCTAATATTGCCTCCCCAATACCGACCTCACAGCCCTATAGACTGTATTTTAAATGATATGCTTGTCAAGAGGAGTAACTACCATATCTCCTCATCAAGTAGTGAGAGAGGTCTATCAGAATGGCGAGCGAACGTGTCTCTCACGTATGAAAAATTCGACCCGGTATCTATAAGAATACGGGCGTCGATACCAAATATCCGCATAGTACCTAAAGATAGGAAAAGGATTAAAAATATTCAAAATACGAAGAAAAGTAGACAAATTCATGTATATATCAAACTAGTTAAGTTTCTAAAACTTTAACTAGTCAAAACTATACATCAATATCATGATATACAAAAAACTCATATAGAAAGTACAACAAAAGTACTACACTGAGAGATCTACAGGAGGATTACCCATAATAATATTAGGATTTGCCTGTGCGTCCTCCTGCGTCATTGCAAACACACGAGTCTAAGCGATAGGCTGTTGTCACGACGGTCCTAGCACTGTATTACTCCCGACTACGATCCGAGGAGCTGTGAGAACTGAGTGTGCAGGTGCCCTCTGCTGGCCTATGCCAGAAGTACCAATACGACTCTGCAACGTCGATCATCCTCTACCTAAATCTGGGCAGACACTCCTAACGTGACCTTGCTTCCTACACTGGAAGCAAGTAACTGGTACTCTACATGCTCTAAAGGTATGGTAGCTACCGCATCTACGGTAGAAAAGCTGTCTCTGTATACTAGACTGTGTAGAGACACTAAGGACTAGTGCCCCAAAACCCTGTGGTTGAGGCCCTTGTCCTGGTCCTGCTAGTCTGAAGCAGAAGAACCTCAGGGACATCCAAAACCTCTACCCCTCTTCGAACACTGTCCACCCTATGACCCAGTCTTCCTTTTCTGGTGACTCTCCCTCTATCGAGTCTCAGATCGGACGATCTTCTCTATCTGATATGCTGAATCAATCACCTCTGATAGTGTAAAAGAGGGAGTTACTATCATATACTTTCTAATGCTTAATTGGAGGCCATCTTCAAACTTGAATCTCAACTGAGCTGGTGTGGCCATGTTAGGGACAAAGGCCACTAGTCGTCTAAACTCAGCCTCGTACTCTGAAACTGACCTCGTACCCCTAGCACAAATGCAAGAACTCCGTCCTCATCCGGTCTTACTAAAACGGTGTGAAGTACCTGCGGTCGAACTCTCGTAGAAAGTCCTCCCACCGCAGGGTATGTGTAGCATTGTCACGGATAGCCTCCCACCAGGAGAGGGCATCTCCGTCGAGGAGTCTCTCTACAACTCTCAATCTGAGCTCCTCTGACAACCCCAAATCCGTAAGGATCCTACGAGTCCTGTTGATCCAGTGCTTCGCCGCTACGGCATCACTGGATGCTGAAAAGTCTATCCGAGCTGGTGAGACTCTTTCACCAACTGAGTGAACCCGTGGATGCGCCTCAAAGTAGCTGACGTCTCATCGATCAAAGTAGAAACAAAGGGATCGACCACCGAAGGAGGAATCGGTATCGTAGGTGCAGGTATGGCCACAGGTGCGATCGCTGGAGTCTGTAGTGGAGGCGGTGGCATTTGCGCCACATATCTACTGTACCACTTCTGCCATTGCCTCAAGGCATCAAGTGGTGGTAGAGGAATCTCGACTGTACCAGCCGGTGGAGGTGCTGGGGGTGGCACCGGAGAAGGTGCGTGAGTAGAAGAAGCACCCTCCGGTGCTCATGGAGCCTCAAGTACCCTAGAAGCTCAAGCACTAGAGGACTCTCCGGTGGTGCACTGCGCCTACCATGTCTAGGTGGCATAATTTTGCAAAGAAAGCACCGTTTCATTAGATATAAGCAAGGATTAGGGTTAGTTACCAGGTAACTAACCCGTTAAAATAGAATTCGAGTTATGAATGAAGGCATTCAAATGCGAAATCATGGAATGTATGACTCGTATATCGTATCCTTTACAATAAATGATCTTATATGTCTATGACCGTATACAAGACTTTAAATGACTGTATAAAACTCTCTAATACATTGAGAACTTTTAAACGTACTTGGAAAGACTTTTACTACTATCTTTTCTTTAACCTAGACGCTCTGATACCAATAGAACTGTCACGCCCCGAACCGGGGTCATGAGTAGCCTCCCGTTACCCTGAATACTGACTGTATTTTTACAGAAAATCGGACAGAACCTTCCCATAAATCGGAGATCTCCCATGTACAAATAAACCTGTATCATTTAAAATCATCCTGTAAATAAAATAAAATGGCCTTCCTGGCCTCACAGCAACCCACCAACCATAGCAAACATCCAGATCAACGCCAGACTATGTAAATTACCAACAATTCTAGCCACAAACTTCTACTGTTATGCCTAACTAGAGCATGAACAGCCGCCACACTGAGCGGATCTAAGTTTTATACAATTTATAATCAATTTTCCCAAATTAACATTTAAATACTACAATTTGTCTCATTGCAAATGAAATACAAGAGTTTCGCAATTTAATGTACATAAATTATACAGTCAATCCCAAATAAATACACGATCAACTATGGATCTCAAGGTCAAGACCTCACAGGGTCGAAAATAAAGTACGGAACTTATATCTCAACTTAATTTAACTCTCACCGTCGAAAAACACTCAAATCTGCCAACAAGCTACCAAATCCTCTAGAGCCGAAACGTCACTCTAGCACAATAATCCTGTCTAAGGAGGAAAAGAAGAGGAGTGAGTATCAAGAAAGATATCCAATGAGTGAGGGGATTAATCTCAAGTACTAATAGTGTAGGTGAACATTCGAATGTCAAATAATATCATTTATAACCAATAATTCAAATTTTACCGTAAATCATGATATGTTCGCTAAAATGAACACATTTAATCATTCACACGTTAACATACATATATGCATCCATTTAAAATCAAGTAGATCATAGAGCAAGCCGAAAGGATCCTGACAAATGTCAATCATGATCAATGACAGGCACATCGGGGGTTTTATTATGCATAAAGTTCAAAAGTCGCTCTTGGCCATGAGTTCGCTAGGGCTAGCTCATCATCGTGTATAGGACCCCGCCCGGTGTTAGACGGTGGCGTCACACTCGTCTTTCCCCTTACATGGGTTCAACCGGCCGCGCCTATAGCGATTAGATAAATGACATTTGTGGATACCTCTGGCAGAAGTGTATCCGGGTAACCCGGTGCCTTTACAAACGCCCTTCATAGTTACGAAATTTATCAAATAATGTCATATCATCATATCATCTCAAGGTAGTAGGCATCCAACCCACTTAACCAAATCATCTCATCATATCCTTAAAACAATTCAAATCCGTATGCCAATATATTTTATCGTAATCATTTAAATTCAACAAATCAATACAATGGTAGAATAGAAAATATTACATTTCTCAAATCATGACACAATTTCATTTTATTTCAAACATGGATGCATAATCATAGAAATATAAGTACGACACTCCAATAATCACAAAACAGATTTGAATTTCAATTCCATACGTCGAGACAATGCATATCAAAAGCATGTTTTATTAAAAACACGATAAAATCTGGTTTCACTATTTCATGCGAGAGATTAGGGTTTCACTCACATTTATAGGGAGGGTGGTCGCTCCCTATTTTCAAAAATTTTCAACTCTGACTACTCGACTCTCCAAAAAGATCAACCTAATTAGATCATCACAATTTAACATCAGATAGTAGCCTATTAATGGATTTTCCATTTTGCTTCCCAATTAATACAAACTTAATTTATACTATCTCCTTTCTATATTCCCGTTTCATAAATTTCGAATCATTTGGCCCACAAATGATCAAATTTTCAATATTTCTCATTTTTCTTATTTTCTTCGAATTTAACTTGTTTTAGAACATATATATAACTTTCGATTCTAATTCCAACCTAAATTCGATAAAATTTATTTCAAACATTTAAGTGATTGCATTTCTCTCTCACCTAGGGTTTCGCAAATTTCAGGCCTAACTTTCATTCACCCGTCGAATTTGTTTAAAATCTGTAATATTTTCAAATTTGAACAATATTAACAATTAACTCAAATTCTAAATATCAAACCCTAGGACTACAACCAACATAGCCGTTACCTACAGCGAAGAAGCCGTGATCTAGGGGTTTTTGTGGGGACTGTAGGTGAGCTCTCAAAGGAGACGGTTGCTCGTGGGCTCGCGGGCCGTCACGAGCTCACGGGCTCGCGGGCTGGTCTGCAATTATGCGCCCGAGGGAGGTAGCGTGTTGTGGCATGCTCGGGGGTCGCGCAGGGGGCGCGCTCATGTTGGGGAGATCACGCAAGGGCGCGCTCGCTGGTTACGCGCTAGTGGGCTGGAGCGCGCTCGTGCGCAGGTGCGCTCCCGAGCAGGAGCGCCCTTGCGCTCGTGCTGTGGTGCTCTGGCAAAAGATCTCACATAGAGGCGCATTCATGCAAGGAGGATGGCGCTTGCGTAAGGAGGATTTGTTGCAGGCTGGCGAGCTCACAAGCTGAGGCGCCCGCTCGTACGAGGAGGATCACGCTCACGGGGAGGTTGCGCTCGCGGGAGGGAGGAACAGCAGTAAAGAGAGAGCGGCGGCAGAAGGGGAGGAAGGTGAGGCGGCCGTGGGAAGGAGAAGAGGCTAACAGAGAGAGAGAGAGAAAGAGAGAGAGAGAGAGAGAGAGAGAGAGAGAGAAGAGTAAGAGAGTAGGGCTAAAAGCCCTAATCCCATTTTTTGGGGGGGTGTTGCGTTTTTGCCAAAACGCAGCACTTCCTTCTTTTTTTCTTTTTTTTTTTATTTTTTTTAACAAAATAGGATATGCCTCAAATCGGAAATACAGATACTTTATATATACCAAAAATTTCGATTTAAATCCCCAACAATCAAAAATCAAAATAAATAAAAATTTCTCTCTATATATAATTGAGAAATATTTTATTTAATTACTGAATAGGAGTACAATAGTACCGACACCGCAGTGTCGGTGTTACAGAAGAAGTCTGGAAGGGGATATATATCAAATTTGGTGGAACCACTATAAAACTTTTGTGTGTTCCTTATCTCTCTATTTAAACAACCGAACACTACTTCTGTTGTCTTCTTTTTAAAATAGCTAAATACCCAAAAATCCTTCAAGATACCTCTATTCAACTATTCACCCCCTCTAATTGAATAACAATTGGTATCAGAGCAGATATGTTGGTAAAAAACCTAACAACTTTAATATTAAAGATCCAAATGGTCATAAACAGAGACAATGTACCGGTTGAAAACATGCTGCAACTTCAATTATTAAAAAACAAAAAATGTCTAATTTCATCATTGCACAAGATCTAAATGATTGGGAAATAATTAAAGAATGTGTTGAATTTCCAACAAAAGAGATTGATGGTATGCATGTACTAGTTAAGTTGAAAAACATGACAACTGAGTAGAAGAAAGCCTATCAAGCAAATTGTAAGGTTATAAATCTCTTTCATCTTGCCTTGAAGGCACTGATTAAGTTCGCAGGAGCAAGATTAGATTACAGAAACAAGAATATGAAGCCTCCAAGATGAAGGCTGGAGAATCCATCAATGAAAGGACGACAAAATTTAACAAAGTAACAAATGAATTAAGAATGTTTGGAAAAAGAATTCCACAAGAAGACTGTTGAAAAGAGGAATTAATCAACCTATCATCACATTTCTCAAAAGGGCCTTCCCAAGAGTCCAACAAGTTCTTCTCAAGGATGGAGCCTTAAATTGGGCTGGCCCGCAGCGGGCCAGCAAAAGGGCCCTTTTGGCCAAGCAAAGGGGGCCCAATTGGGCCCCAACGGCTAGGCAAATCTAGCCGTTGGAGGCTGTCCAATGCTAGTAATTCTAGCCGTTGGAGACAGCCTCCAACGGCTAGTAGAAAGGGATCTTAACCCTCTCTTGTTCTCTCTTTTTGCTCTCTAATTCTCTCCCTCATCTTCTTCTATAAATAGGCTTCTATGTATTCAAGCAAATGCACGAACAAAAGTTCAAAACTATGAATGTTATTTGCTTTCTATTTCAATAAAATTTAGAGTTATATTTCAAGATCTCTTGAGTTCTTTCTTTGATCTTTCAACAAAGACGGTAGATAAAATTTTCAAAAATCTGCTATAGTCTTAGGAACTGAAAGTTATTGCAATTGAAGAATCAAAAAATCTCAAAACCTTAATCATGGACGAACTCGTAGGCTCTCTAGTGACTCATGAAATCAAGTTAAACGTGAAAGAACCAAGAAAAGAAGAAAAAAGAAAAAGAGTAGCTCTCAAAGCTAACAGTGATGAGAGTTCTTCAAACTCTGTAGACAAAGATGACGAAGAAGATGAAGCATTGCTAGCCAGAAGACTCAAAAGATTTAAGAAAAATAAGAGCAAATCAAATTTTAGAAGACCAGAAAAGAAAGAGAAAATCAGATGTTACGAATGCAAAAAAATTGAGACCCATAAAAGCTGATTGTTCTCAACTGAAGAAGACATATAAGAAAGACAAGAAAGAAAGAAAGAAAGGAGAAGAAAAAGAAGAAGACTCTTATTGCCTAGAGTGATGAAGACTCTAGTTCAAGTGAAGGTGAACCCACAGAGGTACAAGCTAATCTGTATTTCATGGCCATTGAAGAGTCCTCCGACAATGAAGTATTATTCTGATGAAAGTAATTTTTCTACTGCTGAACTACATGAAGTATTATTAGAATCACTTAAGGAAACAAAGAGGTTAAAATTGAAAAATAATCTATTGAAAAACAATATGACTGAAATTGTGAAAGAATTAGAATACTCCAAAATAAAAGCTGATGAACTAAGAAAGAAAAATACTAAGTTAGATCAAGAATCACTTAACTTAAAAAGGAGTTAGAGAATGAAAAACAAATGTCTATATCTACAAAATGAAATAGAATATGTTAAAATTGAAAACAATCATAGCGATAAAAATAAAATTATGAAAAAAGAGCTAACTGAATAAAAGGAAAAAAATATTAGGCAAAACAATGTTCTAATGAAATTCAAATAAGGTTAAGAAAAACTAAATGTCATCCTAGAAGTTCAAAGGGCAGTTTTTGATAAAGTTATATTAGGATTTAATCTTACTCAAACCTAGAAAAAGCTATATAAGTTTTTCATACCTAGTGCAAAAGTTGTTAAACAACAAAGATGCATGCATGAAATTTGGGTACATGTCAGACAACTATAAACTAAAGAAAAATATTTCAGTGACTGCAAAGAGTATAAGGTTTAATGACCTTAAATGTACCTACTACCAAAAAATTAGACACCAGTTGATGTTTGCTGGCCAAAAAATTCCTCGGCAATGATTATGAAATGGATACCTAAAAATCAAATTAGAACTAATTCAACCGGATCCAAGAAAATATGGGTACCAAAGACAAAAATGTGTTTAAATTTTGTTTTAGGTGTGTCTGAAATCAAGAGAATCTGCTGAAGAGTCGTTTGGTGTATCAATAGTAGTTGCTCAAGACATATGACTAGAGATGCTATCAAATTCTCATCGCTGAAAAAGAATTAAGGAGGCAAGGTAACCTTTGGAGATAACTCAAAATGAAAATCATCAGAATAGGTAACATTGGAGGTAAGTCCACTGGTATTCAAATTCAAAATGTTTTTATTATTTCTGGATTTAAATTTTGTTTGTTAAGTGTCAATCAGTTATGTGATAAAGGTTTTAGAATTTTATTTGACTCATATGTTTGTTCTATCATTGATAAAGTTTATGGTTACATTAAATTCACTAGTCTTAAAAGAGAAAATATCTATGTGATTGATATAGAATAGTTGGAAACTCAAAATAAATCATGCCTAGTTGCAATGAGCAAGAACAATTCATGACTATGGCACAGAAGGTTAGGACACATAAGTATAAACACTATATCAAAATTAGTTAGGAAAGATATTGTGAAAGATTTTTCAAAATTAAAATTCGAAAGAGATAGATTGTGTGACACATGTATGAAATGAAAACAAACCAAGATTTCTTTTAAACCCAAAAACTGTATATCTACAAGCAATCCTCTAAAACTTTTGCATATAGATTTTTTCAGACCAATTAGAACTCAAAGTTTAGGAGGAAAATATTATGAGTTTGTAATCATTGATGACTTCTCTAAATACAATTGGATGTTATTTTGGCAAAAAAAGAGAAAGCTAGTGAGACCTTTATTAAACTATGCAAAAAAATACAAAATAAAAAGGAGATTTCAGTTAAAAGTATTAAAAATGATCATGGTAAAGAGTTTAAAAATAAAACTATGGAACAATTTTGTGGCAATCAAGGTATTGAGCACAATTTCTCAACCTTTACGACACCTCAACAAAATGGGATGGTAGAAAGAAAAATTAGAATGTTACAAGAAATGGCTAGAATTATACTATGTGAGTATAATTTATCAAAATTATTTTAGGTAGAAATAGTGAATACTGTTTATTACATCTTAAATAGGGCTCAAATTATACCTATATTAAAGAAAACTCCCTATGAATTTTATAAAAGAAACAAACCTAATATAACCTATTTTAGAGTATTCGAGTGCAAATGCTATATTTTGAACAATGGAATAAAAGTTTTAGGAAAATTTGACACTAAAAGTGACGAGAGAATATTTTTAGGATATTCAATAGTAAGTAAAGCAGATAGAATCTGTGATAAAAGAACCATGATAGTCAAAGAATCAATACATATAGAATTTGATGAAAACAATGACATTGATAAAAGAAGATATGATGATGAAAAATTAACAAAAAATCTTAATGAATTGAAACTTATAGAGAATTTAAATTCTCAAAAAGAAGAAACCAATGAAGTGACTGAACAAAAAGAAAAAGATGAAATTTAATGAGAGCAAGAAATCAAATATCCTCAAATTAGAAAGGATTTCAATGTAAAAAATATAATAGGTGATGTAATTTCTGAAGTTAAAACTAGTTCATCTTGTAAAATTAATGTGAATATGTGGCGCTCATTTCTCTGACAGAACCTAAAAATCTAGAGGAAATATTAGGAAATAAGAATTGGATAATGGTTATGTAAAATGAACTTAACCAATTTGAAAGAAATAAAGTGTAGAATCTTGTTCTATACTAAAAGATCAATCTGTAATTGAAATTAAGTGGATCTTTAAAAATAAACTTGATGAATATGGAGCAATCTTAAGAAATAAAGCAAGATTAGTAGTTAAAGGATATACCAGGAGGAGAGAATTGACTATGATAAAATATATGCTCCAGTGGCTAGATAAGAAACTATTAGAATATTTTTTGTCTTCTCCTGTTATATGAATTTCAAACTGTATCAAATAAATGTTAAAAGTGACTTTTTAAATTATTATTTAAATGAAACGGTGTATATAGAACAACCCCTGATTTTGAAGATCCAAAATATTCAGACTAACCAAAGTCATGTATGGACTAAAACAAACTCCTAGAGCTTGATATGAAAGACTAAGCAACTTTTTAATTGAAAACAAATTCGAGAGAAAAAGTTGATACAACTCTTTTTATCAAAAGAAAAGAAAATAATTTTTTAATAATCTAAATAAATGTAGATGATATAATTTTTAGAGGAGTAAGCGTAAAAATGTGTGAAGATTTTGCAAAAAGAAAAAAGGAGAATTTGAAATAATTATGATGGGAGAGTTGAATTATTCTTTAAAATTTTAAATTAAATAATCTAAAAATAGAATATTTATCGATCAATCAAAATATACCAAAAATCTTATTAAAGATTTAGATTCAGTGAGCATAAAGAAAATGTTACTCCTATGAGCACAAGTCTAAAATTAGATAAATATGAAAATGGCAAACCAGTATGTCAAAAATTATATAGAAATATGATTGAATTACTTCTATATCTCAATATCTCATGACAAGAATATAATTCAGTGTATGTTTTGTGCTAGATTTCAATCAGATCCAAAGAAATCTCATTTTGTACCAATTAAAAGAATTTTTAGATATTTTAAGGATACCACACATCTAGATCTTTTGGTATGATAAAAACTCAACTTTTCAATTACATGGCTTCTCTGATATAGACTTTGCGGGATGTAAATTGGATAGAAAAAATGCCAGTACTACTTGTTAATTCTTTGAAAGTATGTTAGTATTATAGTTTTCCACCAAGAAACAAAACAATGTAACATTGTCAACAACTGAAGCTACGTAGTCTCTGTTGGACAGTGTTTGTACAAATTTTGTGAATTAAGTATCAAATAAAGGATTTTGACATAAATTTTGATTGTATTCTTATAAAATATGACAACATAAGTACTATAAATCTAACTAAAAATTAAGTGCATCATTTTTTAACCAAAAACATTGAAATACGATATCATTTCATCAGATACTATGCATTGAAAAACGAAATTATTCTTGAGTACATAAAAGCTAAAAAAAGAGTTTGCTGATATTTTTATCAAGCCATTAGATAAGAATAGATTTTTTGAACTAAGGAGAGAACTAGGAATGACAGAAATTGAGAAATAAGAAAGAAGTCTGAAAAACAAAGCATGCGAAAACCTAGTAACAGTAATTTCAGATCAACCTATTTCACAAGAATGTCGACAAATTGAAAAGTATAAATCGTGTCGACCTACTAACCATTGTCTTAGAAATCATGTCAACCTACAATTGAAAACCAAAAACATACATGGCCTTGTTGACCAGTATGTTAATATGTCGACATGTATTGCAGTCGAAAAAAGGTTGATATCTTTAAAAATCCGCCGACCTCCTAACCTTTGGACACCTTAAAAACAAGTCGACATGCACAAAAATATTTTGACCTATGACATGCAAAATGAAATATGAACGGTTAACACATTGACCAGTCTATCTCTATTCTCAAATTTGAATTCCCCTCTTTCTCTCTCCAGGCAAATTTCATTTCTCTGAAACCCTAAGCGATTGGATCTGTAAGGGGGATTTATTAATTAGGGGTTCCTATAAAGAGTTAACTTCAAGTACGAAGAGCATTTGAATGAAATATATCCTAAATGGCTTATGATTCCTAACAATTTAATTCATGAAAAAGCAATCAAACTATTCTATAATAATATTGAAGTAATCTCCGATGGGGTTGAGAATGAAACATACATCATTCTAGATGATCATTCTACATCTTGTGCTTTTATAAACTATGTGAATGGAAAGGTGATTGAAGTTACTTTTAGGATTATTTATAGAGAAAATAGTCTAAAATGGGTAACATATGACAAATGTGAACCCTACATGAAATCCAATTACTTGGAGAACGCTAGGAGAGTGTTCAATGATAATAACTTGACTGTTGTGAACACAAATGCTATGGACTTAGGGTTTTATGAAAAAATTCTCCATTTGATTGTTGATCATATACTTATGTCACGCCCTGACTTGCCCTCGGGCCGAGCAGCGACAACCGCCGTGGCACCTCAATACACGAGCACAACGTCCCGTGTATCGAGACACCGTAAGGCTAATAACAACATCCAATCGAATGTATCACATACCAATTCAATTCCCAAGTCATCACAATGTGCCTCAATGCATCAATATATCAAATCAATGAGAGTTATCATTTTTACAAGTCAACATAAGTATAATACAGTCATCCCAGGTATATAAATACAATGGTCAACTAAATACTCCAAATATAACAATAACCTCAAATGATTTTCGCAGAAGAGTGGGTAACTGTAGCCAAGTCTGGTGTCTCTGAAATGCCCAACGAAATCAAAGACCTACTAGCCCTTAGTCTAAGGCTAAACCTATAAGATAGGAATGCAAGGGGTGATATCTAAAGGGGGATGGTACTTAGCAAGTGAGGGGATTGACATCGTACTATTAATATCGGTGTGAACTTGGAGTGTCGAAGTATAAGGTTAAAAAATATCCATAATGTGCAAATCGATCATGTCATTTCAAAACCATATATCATACGTACACATCAAAAAGCAAGATATGCATATAATATTTACATCAATGTCATGAAGAGCCGGCCAATGAAATATTCCCGGCAAAGATCTACCTCGACTAGTGACAGGCGCATTGGGGGTTTTCGCAATGCATGTATGTAAAATAATAGTTCTCTACCCCAATGTTGGCCGCAAACTGATCCAATAAGCCCGCAATTATCACAAGTACAATCATCAACATGATCCGATATTTGGGGGATAACTCTGGCCAAAGCGTATTCAGACACAATAGGTGCCTCTGCCAAATGTCCTTCGTAGCTACAGAACATTGCTATATAGCGGGGAAATGGGGGGCACCAAGCCCATATCGTGGTAAATGCTATACAGCAGGGGAATGGGGGCACCAAGCCCAAAGCGTGGAATCATCACAAGGCATCCAACCCAAATCACATGTTCAAATTCAGATTATATGAAACTGTGTGTCAATAGATATGAAAATCATATAAATACCATATGTTATGAAAAAGTGGTACAATATCATTTGTGAAAGTGTATGGATGCATATCAAACAAGTCAAGTAATTGGAACACTTCAATGGTCACAAAAACATGTGTAAAGCATATATGAAAATCCGAAAGCTCTGTTTATCACCTAGTTGAAATCATGCTATGAAAAGTATTAAAAACAGAATTTTCCAATCAATAGCAGACGTCAAAGTCCCACTCACAGTTTGGGGGAGGATAACGCACTTCCAAATATTACCACGAAGCATAAATCAAGTGTTCCCCTCATTCAAATCAAATAACTTTTATGTGGAAAAATAAGTCCGCAGATTTTCAAACCTGTGCTGTCATGGAAAATAAACTATAACTTTTCGTACAAAACTCCATTCAGAGTGACATTTTGACATGTTGTAGGTAGCTTCATGACCTACAACTTTCATTTTATACACTTTCTCAAATTCACATCACAGAATTCCCAAAAATCCTCATTTTGTTTCAGTCATATTCCAATTTCAACTTCTGTCCAATTTTTGTGCAGAAACTATACCTTTTATTCTACTTATCAAAACTTGATGAAATTTTAACATGTCATTCTCAAGACATAGATCTACAATTTTTGTGTTTTGAGTTTCACTCAATTATGCCGATAAAGGGGTTGAAATAAATCATGATCAGAACAGACAGTTTTCTATTGGAAATAAAATTTTCTGTCCACACATCTTTAGAAAAAAAAAGTATAACTTTTGATTCACTCGTTCGTTTTAGCTGAAAGTTTTATATGTGGTGGACAAGAACAATAACTACAATTTTTATGTTTTGAGTTTCTCCAAAATAGAGCTGGAAATGGTTCGTTTATGCACACTGATGTTATAGTCTGAAACAGAACAACTTTCTGTCAAGCTTAAGGAAAAATGCCATAACTTTTGGCACAAATATCTGATTAAGGTGGTTCTTATCTCGTTGGAACGATAAGATTTGGATTTACAATTTACTTAACTAGAGCATTTTTAAATTCTGACTGTAAGATATCTTAAAACAAACATGAATTCACGGACAGAAATGAAGTCTAAAGCAAGACAGAACAGAAATTTGTTTACCTCAATTTCTTTATCTTCCAACACTTAAACAAGCTTTCCACTTAGTTCCAACCTTTGGTCACCCTATGTACACCAAGTTAAGAGTCTCCCTTTGGGTTCAAAACAAAATATAGTATTCTAAGATGTAAAAGAAGGCCTTACCTTTCAAATGTGTCTAGAGATTTGAAGACATTTTCCACCAAAATCCTTTCCTCCTAGATTAGGATCACCATTTTCATTCTTGACTCTTGAAGAAATGAAGAACGCACTACATTTTCCTCTCATTCCTTTCACTTACGTATTCTTCATGGTTCACAAATGAATGGGTTTGAATTTTGTTTTTTATTTTTACATGCACACTTCATTCCCAAAAGTCAATGGTTGGTACATCACCAGTATACCTCCATTTAATGTTTGTTTTTTCATCCCATACCACACCCATGCTAGTTGGTCTCAAAAGTCAAGAATTGCCTTTCCCAACATGCTCTCCACGTCCAACAACCTTCCTCCCATGTTTTGGCATTAATTACTTGTCAAATTTGTCTTTTATTAATTACAATTTGATCCCCGAACTTATAAAAATTATAAATTGACCTCAAAAATTTTTATAATTTCTAATTGGATACAAAATCTCATGTTGGGCATAATTTAATTCATCCCATGTTAAAACGTGGTCATTTAGTTTTTTCGAATGGTTTTCGACCCAAATTAGGGTTTGTTAGTGATTTCTCCGAAAATCGTCGATCGATTTTTGTATCTGCCCTTATTTGATACTTGTGAGTATTAGAATTGATATTTCATGGTTTCGAGTCGTCCGTAGTTAATTTCGAACAATTTAGGTTTCGGTATTTGCTTATATGCCCTTTAACTTTTGATAATATGAAAACGACCTCAAAAGTTCTCAAAATTACACGCTAGGCCCAAAATCACAAATTATACCCAATGAGACCGATTTCAAAATTTAATATGGTCGTCTCGACGCTGTTTGTCAAAATCGGTCCAAATTCTTAACTTTTGCCTTTTTAACCTTGAAAACAATTATTTATCAAATTTAAAAATTTTCTCACTCTCAAAATCACATCTTATCATTATAGAAACCATTTGTGGCCCATTTCAAAATTATTCACTTTTGTCAAAAATTTGGAGCAAAAATTTTCTGGAAAAATTTATTGGAAAAATTTATAAGTGAAATTTATAAATGGATTTATGAAAATTATCATATATAAAGGAAAAATAGGATACATGAGCATACACCGAGGGTCGGTGTTACAACTTAAACCTAGAAGAGGGAATTATATAACCATTTCTAGGGAAGATTTCTCGTTGATGGCATGCATTATGAGTGGGAAAAATTCTATGTTGCATTTCATTGTTTCATATTTCATGATTGCTGCACATAGGTTAAAAAATTCTCTCCTACCATATGCAAGCATAATTTCTGAGATTTTATCATCTAATTGTGTGGAATTGGACTAATATATGGTGATAGAACTTAATAAGAAAAATAGAATTAATGCATCTTCCATATATAGAGTAAGATTGATGTGCAATAGTAAAAGTGAATGGGTTAGAAAACATGCAGAGATAGGGAAAAGATAGATAGAGGATGTGGAAGAAGAAGCAACTGAAATTAAGTAAGGTAGATAGTCATCTAGCTCTCAGCCTATTATTTTTGAATTGATTTGGGACAAATTGAAAAACACTGAACAAAGCATAGCACTCTCAAATGAATGATTGAATAGACAAACACAAGCTAATCTCATGTCTAGCATGGAGCTATATAGATTGAAAAAGAAAATTGATTTATCCAACAAAGGAAAAACATTTTGCAACCCTAAACCATCCCGATCCTACTGATTTTATCTCCTTGTTATAATTAAACCCCTATTATGGTTAATTACTTTATTTAATCCTAGTTGATTCTTATCTGATGTCCTTAGTTTCTCTTCCTTCTGTAATAATTTTTTTTGTCATTTTGTAACTACAATATACTCTACTTATTTAATTATTATCTTTGAACTCATAATGCTTTGCAATGATCACTTGTCTGACTTAATTTTAAACTTAAAATGTGTGTAGACAATGTATGAAAGCCTTATGTTAAAATGTTACCTGATGCTACCATTTATCAAGTCTATAGCACTTGATGTTTGCAATATTTCACTCTCATATAGTATTGAATATTCAATTTCTTTTGTGATGCCTTTTCTACTGAAAAAAAAAATATATTTTGAGTATTTTTTGTTGAAATAATCATGTTGGTATTTTCACTCATGCAAAACTATTATGAATTGAAATTAATAAGTTTAGTTTTTTCAATATTTATTTTGAAATTGCTATGTTCAAATTAAAATGATTATTACTTTGTGACCTTTTTGATAATCTAGTTCCATACTCTGACATTCATATGGGCAGTTGAAAAATGTTACTTATTGCAGCTGTTGTTATGCCAAATTGATTGAACTCCAATATTTTTGTGATTGAAAGAGAGTAATAGACAACTACTACTAAGTGATGCTCACAAATAAATAACTGTTGCTAAATAGATAATTGCTGGAAAAATGTTTACTGATTGAGGGGAAGTATACAAAATGTTACCTATGGTTTTATATTGTTGTTGCTGTTTCTTGTAGTTTGCTCATGTTTGTTGTGTCATTGTTTGTCATGGGTTTGGAATGTTTGCTGGTTTAAATCAGAAAATGGAGTCTTGTTGATAAGATTGGCTTATTGTAGAGGAGCAATCAGAAAAGAATGTTGGGAGTATTGTTGATGAAGTTGGGAGTAGTGTTGTAAATTGTAGAGCAGTGGGATGGTTATTGATAACAGAGTAGTTATAAATGAGAAAATGGCTGGGCTATTGTTCTTGACCTTTTTATTGATGACAAAAAGGATGACAAGAATAGGCAATTACTAATGGGCCTCTATATAAGGAATGGTTTGTAGGAGTGATTTTTTAGACGGTAAGAAAATGGTTCTGCTAAAAATAAGAAAATGGTTATATTAAAAATAAGAAAATGTATTAGGACTGGTTACTAGGAGTGATTTTCTAGACAGTGAAAAAATAGTTCTATTAAAAATAGCTTTGTTGATGACATGAAATTTAGAAAATAGGCAGTGGCTTTGTGGTGATGACACTAGTGTAAATTAGTATTAGAAATGGCTCTACTAGAATGGCTCTATAATTGACAAGTCAAGAAATCAATTAAGTTTTCAGAAATAAGAGTCAATAGGCTCACAAGACTTAAATAAATGTGTCGAAGTTTTATCATCATTAAAAAGAGGGAGATTGTTGAGACTGTTAGATTTTGATGATCATAAAAAGAATAAATTGGAGAAAAATAAATTTAAGTGTATCAGAATGCAAAACTAAAAATTACTAAGTTTACAGACCTTATCGACTTGTTCTTACCATATGTCGACCTGTTCTTCTAGGTCCACCAATTTTTAGAGGCATGTCGACTAATTTTATCAATACCTTAAACATGTCGACCCGTCAATAATCTTTGTCAACTTGGATAAATTAAATAACATTATTGTCTAAGTGAGATTTTGTCGACAACCCTGAAAATATATTGATTTGACTTATTCACTCACACATCTTGTTAATTTGAGTGAAATCTTGTCAACTTGCTTTATATGTCGACCTGAAAAGAATTACACATCAACCTGTTGACCTCAGGTGGATAAATTTAAATTGTCAAGTCTATCAATTTTAGTGTTGAGTCGATCCATTATTACACATGTCGACAAGTATCAAGAAAAAAATTATTAAAAAGGGTCGACATATCCGATAACTTGTTAACCTGCTTTATCTTTTCCTTAGGAGCCACACAACGACCTGTATTTCAATTATGTTGACCCCTCAAGCTCATTGACCTATTTAAATATCAGGTCGACTAATTGAATGTACGAATAGAACTATATTGATGTGGATATTGAATATGTCGACAAATTAAAATATGTCTTGTCCAATAATTTATTCCAAAATAGATTCAAGTCGACCTAAAATCTCTGATATGTCGATAAAGGCTATTGGTTCCTAACTTAGGAATGTTGATGTCTAATTAAAATCATGTTGACATATCAAACCATATCGACCAATTTAAACTCACTTGTCCACCAATTTATTTTAGAACATAATATGGTCGATCCAAGTTTTCACTATATTGACTTAACCAAGAAAATTCACAATACAAAATTTTGAATTCAGGTCGATATGCCAATTAAAATTATTGACTTGAAGTTGTCAGAAACCAAAACTTCGAAAATGGTTTGAGCATAACGGTTATCTCTTTTCTAATTTATTTGTTTATTTCCATTTCTATCAAAATCTAATATTTAAATGCAGTAAAATCATATCTCAATTGATCAAAAGGAAAGTCGTAATAATAAGAAAATGAAATTTCAGTGCGAAACAAGTAACAGTTGCAGAATATTAATTGGCGAACATTTATGAATAACGTTCGAGTTCAACACCACACGATAGATATCGTCAACACTACAATAAATATCAGAGAGATGAGATATGAAGTAGCTAATGCTCTATTCAAGATCTGAACCACTACAAGCTCATTACATTACTCCTCTGTTATAATTCATATACTCTGCTTTTACCTTAATTTCATCTCTCTTGAGTGTAACTACTTGTAAAAGCCAAGTCTGTCTAACCCAAGGATTTAAGCCACACATCTTACACCTCTACTTCTTATTTGTACTGAGATTTCAAAAAATCAATGAGTGTGTCACTATCTCGGGTTTAAATAGAGAACCAATCTATGTATGGTTGGAAAATTAGTATTTGTGAGAAACGCTAGAAATGTCCAATTTAAACTTGCAATGAAGTTTGTATCAATGAATTGATAGTGAAAAATTTAGGGGAAGTCTAGGAGGACAAACATCAAATTTGGTAAAATCACTATAAAAACTTTTATGTATTCATTATCTCTCTATTTAAACAACTTAACACTATTTCAGTTGTCGTCATTTTAAAATACCCAAATAGCAAAATATCTTTCAAAATATTCTTATTCAATTATTCACTTCATCTAATTGAATAACACTTACTAAGCACAAAAATAAAAAAAAGAATTGGTTAGACTTTTGGTGTGTCATAATATTATTATGGTTCATTAAAAGTATATTTTAAAGTCAATTAAAATATTTTCTATATTTTATAAATTTTTGACAAAATTACTTTAATTTACAAAATAATTTGATTGATTTTGATGGACTTTTAGCAAGTAGGATTGTTCTCAAATTTTATAACATATTTAGTAAAGAAAAGTGAAAGATATGAATGAAAAATTATTCAAAATTTTTTTTCCTATTTCTAGAGTCATTTAAACTACTAAGAACCTTTTTCTTTATTTCCAAAGTTCAAATGATTTCGAGAGAAGATGTCCAATGGAAATTTTAAAAATTGTCTTTTTATGGCACCTTTTAATGTAGCATAAATCAATCGCTGAGAAATCGATTTTCAAAATTCGACTTCATTAAAAATTTTTTTTTTCATTTTTCGAACAACTTTGGGATAGCTTTTTGGGGTTGTTTTGGGGTGAAGTTAAAGTCGATTTTTTAAAAATTAACTTAACTATTTTCTGAATTTGAATAAAAATTATAATATTTTAATAATTTTAACTCATTTTATTAATATTTAAGAAAATAACCTACGAAATATTATTATTCTATTATTTTTATAAAATAATATAAAAATTTTTATATATTTTTATATTGAGGTATCCCTCACTTTTCCGTTGTTACTTTTTCGCCTCTTCCAAACTGGTTTCTTAATTTGATAAACCCTGAACCCAGCCTCTTCAACGATCCGTCTCCCTCTACTCAGTTTCCCTCTACTCAGTTTCCCTCCTCACAGAACACCGAACGCCACCAACACCACTGATCCGGTACCTTCTCTCTCTTTCTCTCAGGAATGTGAATGTGACTGTGAACTGCGGTTGTTTGTTTGTCTGTGTCGCAATTGGTTGTGTAGATGTGTGTATTCGTGGCCATTTGCGTTGCTCCTATTGGAGTCTTCGTGCGCGTGTGCGCGTGTGTGCGTGTGTGCGTGTGCTTGTTTGTGTGTGAGTGGACGCTGTTTTGTGCGTTACAAAGCTCTGCAATTGATGTATGGATTGCTGAGATTTCTCAAATCCAAATGTTACTTGTCTGATATTGAACTTTTTTCACTTGGAATTCGAAGTCGTGTTACATTGAATATGGAATAGTCAGCTGATCAAGATAGATTAGAGGAGGTTTATGTCTAATCATTTGGAGGTGATTCCTTTATGTTGTGCTTGGAACAAATAAAAAATGAGATCAAATTCTTTCCTTTTTCTTTTCAATTTTTCCTGGGAATTTAATTGAATTTCTTTGATTGAAGCAATCAAAATTGCCTTGGAGTTCAATTCTAAAATTTTTAAATATTAGGGATTATAAAGAAATTATATGGTACCCATAAACTCATGTGAGGTTCGGGCTTGAAATTCCATCTTTTTCTATTGATTTACAAATTCTCACATTTTATGGAGTTAGAACTGAACTCAGATAGTTTTTACTTGCATCCAAGTAACAAAATTTGAATTAGAATTGAATAACTTAATTTTTTTTGCAGTTAATATGTTTCTAGCATAACCTAAAATCTTCTTAATAACTGGAATTCATTGCCCTCTTGAGTTAACTAAAAGCACTGTAGTCTCTGAATTTTGATTGGTTTAGGCAATGTAGGCTTTTGAATTCATTAAAGCAAATGTAGTCTCTTGAGTTATGCACACAGGATCAATAATCTAGAGTGTGAAGAAATATGGCGGATGAGGACCCATAGCCCCTCAATTAAATGCCAGAGATCATTTTGAAGAAAAGAAAACGCGAAGAGTATGCAATCAAAAGGAAAACCCAGCTTGAGGAGAGGATATGTCGAAACAAGGAAAACCAGCAGACCATTTTCAAGAGGGCCTGAGAAATATGTTGAGGAATTCGGAAATAAGGTGAAGCTTATGCTATGATACTTTAGCAACATTGTCTGCAAAACAGAGCGTATGACCTATGTTCTTTGCATATACAACTTTGTAACAAGTAATTTTTGTTCTTTTTTGTTTTTATCCTGCTTCCTGGTCATCTACTATATTATCTGGGTTTTATGACTACCAAATCATGTAACCTTCATGGCACTTATTTAACATTAGTGAGGAAAAAATCATGGAAGGAATTGTATAAGAGGTTTTGCCCATTTTTTCAGTTAACGCGGCTTTATCTTATTTTGTACTTAATTGTTGTTCTTTTAGACAACAATGCCTGTTTCATTGGCTTATGAAAGATGGGTAAGCAGCCCTCCTATTAGATAAATGAAGCATATTGTGGGTGGTTAGTGGTTTTCCTATGTAATGTTATATTTTCTTCAAAGGAATCAGAAATAATATTTTCTTCAAAGGAATCAGCTTTATCTTATTTAGCTTTTTGATCTGGTTATTATATCAACTAAAGCTGAATATAGAATGTTCGGAAAGCTATAACAGCAGGACATAGTTAAACTTTCAAAGTTCCTGGTCCCTTGTATTCCATATAACTATCCTGAGCAAGTTATTTTGAAAAATCTTAAATAGGGGAAAACTGGCTAGGAACCATTCTATTTGCTTCCTAGTACAAGGCGCTATCCTTCCATTTCCCTTTTGTTGTCCATTATGTGAAAAACCAGGCACTATAATAGTAGCTACTGAACCTAGTATTATCCTGTGCAGTATTTGGAGATGTGCTTGTTTAGACTAGTGCATCATGCACTGGTATCTCTGATTAACTGTATCAAAGTCTCTGAAATAGCACTTGTAGTATCATAGTTCGTTGGTTTGGTAGAATGGCTGGAAAGACAAGTTCCCTGGGATGTAAATTCTTCTACTATCTCAAGAGAACTTTCTTAAATACTTCCACTCCCCTCCCCGGCCTTAAATTTTCGTGATTGTGTTTTGATTACTTTTAGTGGAGAGAGAAACTAAAAGCTCTGTTGTTAGGCTATTTTACCTTAAACATTTGTTTTCTTGTTTATTTTGACATGTTTTATTCCTAATTAAAATGGAAATGCCTTTTGAAGATATCTGAATCTAAAGAATAATGAGTTGGTATACAAGAAGGGCCATGTGAAAGTAGATGAGCAGAAAGTTCCACTTGAGAATAACACAGTTGAGCAGGTGCCTGATTTTATTTCCAAACTTAAATCAGAATTGGGCTAATGTTTAGGACTCAAGTGAATAAGATTATTTTGGTTTCACATACTAGGAAGAACCAATGTCTTTGCTCTCTTGTTTCACAGATTCGGGGAAGTATGGTGTCATATGCATTGAAGATGTAGTTCATGAAATTGCAAATGTAGGTCCGCATTTTAAGGTGTGACTAGTATTCTATGGCCCTTTACACTGAACAAGCCTGAAGCAGGATTATCATGAAAGAAGAAACTTTACGAAGACGGAGGAGATGCAGGAAATCTGGAACAGCATATAAAGGAGTTAATTAGTGAGATGAATTAGCATCTGGAAACTTGAGCATATACAGCAAGCAGCATTCTCACTTGCTCGATGATGGGATTCCAAATCATCATATAGCATATCTGCTTATGCATTCTAGTCAAATTCAAAGCAAAGCCCAGTCTTGTAGTCCGTATGATAGGGCATTTGAATGCTTGAAAGAGTAAAAGTTTATATACAGAATGATAACAGCAACAGCTGAAGCAGAAGCTTTCATTTCTTGTGTACAAGTATGATCAGCTTATTGCTGGTATCCAAACCAAATTGCTTGAAATGTATATAGTTTTAGTTTATAAGCACTCTTGTACTGATGAAACACTTGACAAGTAGAGTTTATAGGCAAGTTTATCATTAGTTCAAGAGTTTAAAATACTCTTGAACCTTTTCCTGTTTTGGCAGCAGCGGAGTTTATAAGCAGCCTCATACTGAGGAGCTGAAACACTTTTGGGTTGTGCATCTCAATCCATCTATAACTATTGCAAGCACTTCCCAAGTGAATAAATATCAAAAACCAAAATTTGCAAAAAGTTTTTAATATTTAGTCAAGCTTTTACTTTGGATTTAAGTTACAATTATTTGACTTGTTTCAGATTTTAACATTAAATCCTAATCGTTTTCCCTTTTCATTTTTATGATCGTAAATGCATTCCCTGTGCTATCGAGTTTTGACTGAAAAATATGAGTCTGCACTCTGATCTCAGTGATGCTGATGGACGACAGAGACTCGTGGCTCGCATATAACAAGCTCTACCACGTTATCTTCTGCTGAACCGTCTCCCTCACCGTCTCCACTCTCTCATCGGCACCTCTTCCAAAGATGCGGTTGCTGATCTCCTTGGCCTTCTCTTCGCCTTCGGCTTTCTCTCTTTTGGCAACAAATCACGTGATCGCCCCTCTCATCTGCCTGAGGTCTCCATGGTGTGATCCGACCAGAATGCGCCAGTAAAGTCAATGGGTGCATATGGAGATCAAAACCTCACTTGGGATTCCAGTGAGTTTCTCCAATCCAATCCAATTCAATTGGTGGAATATTGAACCTGAATTCTGCATTTCTTTTTAAGTTTTTTCTGGTTTCTAAGATTTTGATAGATTCGGATGTTAGCAATGGTTTTGTTTTGAGAAGAGCCTCTTATGGTGGATATTTCATCCCAAATCAAATAATGTTTGGGGATGATGGAAATCTCAAACCCCATAAATTAAGGATTAGAAATCAAATCATTAGTTTGTTTCTGAAGCTTGACGTGTGTAACTTGCATATGTTTAATGTTCAATAACCAGAAGTATATTATATCTGCTTACGATTTAAAATTATTTGACAAAATTCTAAAAATATTAAGAAATTATCTGTTAAGATATACAAGAAATTGTATAGCATGAAATATATACATATCATGTTGTTGTGAGATATACTTTGGTGTTTTTTTCTTGCAACCTTTTGTTTTCCTTTTTAGTTCTGTGGAAGGGGTATATGTATTAGGCACTTTGAGGATTCTAACTGATTGTCTATTTCATTTTATTAAATTTCCTGAACCTCTTATGCACCAATTACCAAATTTTGAATTCCTTGACCTGGAATGAAACACTGCTGCACTGGATGGCTAGATCCAAATGGTTGTTTGATTCTTAGGCTCAACTAACCAATGACTGGTCTTTGTTAGTTATGGCTGTTTGTTTCAGGTTCTGTAGTTTGGGACCTGCACTCCAGGCAACTATACTTACAGCTGCAGTTAAGCAGTTTTTCTTTCCCCTCAATTTCCCTACTTTATGTTAATTGCTTGAGGATATAACATCTTTGTTGAAACACAACTACAGAGATCTTGGACAACCCTGTCTGAACTTAAACTCTTGATTCTTGGTATCCAAGGTTTGAGCCCTTAATTTACAATGTTATAAAATAAAATTATTGCTGGTTTAGGAACTCTGTTCATCTAGATTCCATGATACCTTTTTACCTCTGATTGATGGCTTTGATGTGCTTCAAGGAGGTTATCAGTTGCCATTAAAAACCTTCCTATGTGGCATATATGGGAGTGGATTTGTATTCAGCAAATGTGAATTTATGTGAAACAAGTGAAAGGATTAACATACGGTTTTTTAATATTGATTAGCTCACACACGCTACAACTCTTTTGTGACACCATTCTATTCTCTTGCTAGGTGCTACCTATGATAAGTACTTTTATTTTGTGCCTGTGGCTGTGGGAGATGTAATGGATGTTTTTGCATATGAAAAAGTGCTGGAGTTGTCAAATAGGAAGGGCTGAAAGCTAGTATAGATTTTAATGTCTCCTTGTTCTTCAGTAATCAATTTGCAACTCAAGCTAAGGCTTGTTGATTCTCTATCTTTTCTGAGCTACATATATGTAATTTCTAGAATTATTACTTAAACAACAAGTGGAGTTGGTTGCTAAGAGTTCCTTAGAGATGTGTGGCAGTGGAGAGGAAATCATAAGATTTTGTCATTGAAGAAGGTTAGAGTGATCTGCTTCAGCGTAAGGATGTTAGTATTGGAGAAATCATCATAACCGCATTCAGATGAACTGGAAAGAAAGCTCGATGTATGAACAAATCTTGGTATATATAGGTGGCTACGTTAGGGAATTTTTTTTATGGTGGGGAAGGCTGAATTGTCCTATGATGCCTTGGATGATAGATGTTTTGAAGCTGGGAAAGAGACACATTGTGATCAATAGAATCTGAAAGCTTGTAGCTTTGACTGGTCGGTGAATTATTGGAGGTATGATAACTTGTGTGTCCTTGGAAGGTTGTAGGCAGAACCTAGATTTCTTGTGTTACTTGATGTTGATATTGAACAATCTCTTGGGTATTTGGAGGTTGGATGACATATTGGAAAGGATGGTAAGAATAATTTTCTGAGGTTCTAAAAAAGCAGAAATTGCTTGTGTGGGAGAGATTCAGGCTATGCTTGTTATGAAGGATGGATTAATTGAAGGAAAAGGAAGAAAGGGAAGGGTTGCACAGAATTGGAAGCTTATGTTTTTTGGCCGAATGGAAAAGCACTCATGGAAGGAAAGAAGGCCATTGTCCTCCTTTGGAATTCAGTGTTCACCAATCTATCTGTAGGGTAATGGAGTGGACTAGACCTGCGGTGATTTACATATTATTCATTGAATTGACACAGATGGTTTGAACAATAAAATATATAATAGTTGATATAGTCAACACAAACATTTGTTGTAAACTGTACACATGAATTAAAGGTATTCTTTCCCTTCCTTTCAACCCTTTCCACTTTGTACTTTTTGTTGCTTCCAACCCAGATGGCAAAAAATGAAAACTTACAATGAAATTATAGGGAGAAATTTGTGGAGCTTTCACCATTATAGGTAAACCTTTCTTGTGGCAACAGGTGGTTGTGATGAGAGTGGTTTGTTGTGGATCAAAGATGTGAAATTAGAGAGTTGAATTGGGAAGCTCACAGTTAAATACCCTATAGGGAATCTGAATGACGGTTCTTTGTGGGACTCCTTGGGGTATCTGTGGGCCGGTGCATGAAAGGCATGTGGTTTTAGTTGATCTTGTGGTTGTTAAGGGGCCTGTAAATTTCCATTGGATAGTGGATGGAGTGTAGTGTTGTTTGCTGTGAAAGAAGATTTGGAAAGGGGAATGCCACGAATGGGGGAATACAGCCTTGGTGGTATTCTTGGCTTGTTGCACCTTCCTCTTCGGGTGTATTTGGATTATGAAGAGCATTTTTGGCGCTGTGGAAGCTTTTGTTCAGACATTTTTTTTAATAGGAAAAGAGGACTACATTAGATGGAGGATAGAATATATAAAACTTCTAAAGGATAAAGATCCTCAGCATTAATAAAAAAAAAAAAAACCAAAAATAACTAGTGCACAATTGCTTTCCATTCCCTCCTCAAATCTTCTATTGATGAGGTCATCAAGATTGCAAGAAATTCACGAGATCCAACTTAAATCCCAGTTGGGCCGGTGATAAAGGCCCGAGTTAAAAAATTCAAAAAAATATTGAATAACTTAATTCAGGGGGCTTTACAATAAAAAATTGAAATCCAAATAAATAAAGAACCAAAAGGGGTTTTAATTATACTTATACAAGTCTAGTTGGAAGATAGAATGCCCAAAACTACCCAAAACCAAGGGAGGACGAAAATAAAGAAAAATAACAGTAAGACTTAGTCAAAATAGTTTGATTTATTTAATTTCCTAATTTTTATTTTTTTGTAACTTATATTTTAGTTTCTTAATTCTTTATTATTTAGAAAGTTACTAAATTTTTAGTTGTCAATTAAGTTTTGACCTTTAGGCTATAAATAAGTCATTATACATTGTGTAAAAAAACAACACTTTAGAGAGAATTAATAAAATTGTGAGAATTCATCACACAGGTTTTGTTCTTTTGAGAACTTTGAACTTATTCAATATAGGAATTTTGTTTAGCTTTTTGACTTATCAATCTAGGTTTTGAATCATCTAGATTGTGACGTCATTCATTCCATCTTTATACCAAGATTCTTGATCTAGTGAGAAACGGGTCTAAAATCATATATCTTAGGTTCTTCCTCCTTTAGGGCAAAGGTTGAGGTCTTTAATTCCACCGGTTCAAATAATTCGCTGGGACGATTTTTGGGCTAAATTAACTTGTTCGTGGATTCTAGGGTTTTTATACCCAACGGATTCACATCAGTTGGTATCAGAGCCAATGCAGGTTTTTTTTTCTACCTTCGAATTATTCTTATTTATTTTTTTTTCTTTTTTGTTTTAAAACTCTTCATTCGTTGGTTTATTTCTTATTTTTGGTGTACTTATTCTTTATTTTTGTACTGTCATATTCCAAAAAAAAAGAAGGGCAAAAAAAAAAAGGAAAAAAAAAGACCCACAAAAAAAAAAGAGAAGAGGCCATGAAAAAAAAGGGGGGTTAGATTTGAAATATTCCTTATTTGTACACTTATCCAAATTCAAACCTTCCATATTTGTTATCCTTTCATGAACTACTTCATTATTTGTTCACCTTCCTTATTTATCTTATTTTTTGGTTGTTTCCTTTCTAATTTAGAAATTTCTTTTTAAATTTACTACTTTTCTTATTTTTTCTTACTTTTCTTGTTATATTTTCTTCTATATAAGTCACTGAATTTCACAAGACAATTATTTTTGAGTTGAGTTCTCGAGTTCAATAAAGAACTTGACTAAGTAAAGTAGAGTGGTAAAAGGCAAAAGAGAATTTATTAAAAATAAAAACCAAATATATAGAGTGAAACACGAGTGGATTTGAGTGAATCATTATTTTTGAGTGAAATACGTGAAGGAGTATGGTGAGTTTCTTTCCTATTTTATTCTAACATTGTCTTGCAGATTCCAATCATGACTCAAAATAAAAAAGATAACATAAGTGAGGAGTTTCAACCACAAGTTGGGTCGAATCTACAATTACAAGCATTTATGGGGGAGATGAGACGGATGATGAAGAGAGAGTTAAATCTTATACATGAAAGGTTGGATAAGGTGGAAGAGGGGTCACAAAGAGGGCAACCATTAATAGTGCCAATCCCCTCCAGGAGGAATATGTTTCATCAAAGAGAAACTGAAATTGTCGATGAGTTTGAAGGGGATAGGTTAAAAGAGGAGTTTGATAGGTTGTCAGTGGATAGTCATAGGAGACTTGGTTGAAATAAAGAAGTTAATAATTGAGTAGACAACAACTTAGGTAGTATCAAGATGAAAATTCAGTCATTTTAAGGTAAAAGTGATCCCGAAGCATATCTTGGGTGGGAAAAGAAGATTGGGTTAGTTTTTGATTGTCACATCTATTCTGAATTAAAGAAAGTTAAACTTGCTGCTATTGAATTTACTGATTATGCAATTGTATGGTGGGATCAGTTGTGCATCAATGACGACGGAATGGGGATCGACCCATTGAAACTTGGGGTGAGATGAAGAGGGTGATGAGACGACGATTTGTGCCGAGTCATTACTATAGGGATTTATATCTTAAGTTGCAAAGTTTCCACCAAGGTAATCGAAGTGTAGATGAGTATTACAAAGAGATGGAGATGATTATGATTCGAGCTAATGTGGAAGAAGATAGAGAGGCGACGATGGCTAGATTTTTGAATGGTTTAAATCGAGAGATTGCCAACACGATCAAGATTCACCATTATGTGGAGTTGGAGGATTTAGTACATATAGCAATCAAGGTTGAAAGGTAGCTCAAAAGAGGTAACACACGACCAAAACCAACACCACAGATTCTGAATGCAACATCTTGGAGAATGAGCTACCCGAAAAAAGAAGAAAATTCAGCCATCTTCAGAGTTAAGCCTGAACATAAACCAGCTATCTCCACCACGACTTCTCAAAGTAAGTCAACCCCTACTTTAACTCGATTTAGTGAGATTAAATGTTTCAGGTGTCAGGAAAGATGACATATAGCTAGCCAACGTCCAAACAAGCGAGTTATGGTGATTCAGGAAAATGGTGTAATCGAATCTGAAGATGAAGGTGACATTGATTGTTTGCCTCCATTGGAAGACGTCCCTATCAGAGCTGAGGAGTATGGGGCTGAACATGGTGAGATGTTAACGCTAGTAACATGTCGAGTCTTAAGCTTACAAGCCAGAGGAGTGAAGAAGAAGTATAACGGGAGAATATCTTTCACACTCATTGTCATGTGAAAAACAAGGTATGCATTTTGATCATTGATGGTGGTAGTTTTACTAATGTTGCGAGTAAGACTTTAGTGGAAAAGCTGAATTTGACAACCACTAAACATTCTCAACCATACAAGCTACAATAGTTGAATGATAGTGGAGAAGTGAGGGTTACAAAACAAGTTATTGTACCATTCCGGATTGGGAAATATGAAGATGAGGTGTTATGTAATGTGGTGCCAATGCAGGCTGGGCATATTTTGTTAGGAAGGCCTTGGCAATTTGATCGACATGTGCAACATGACGGCTTCACCAACAAATATTCATTCATGTTCAACCAATGAAAAATCACTCTAATTCCAATGACACCAAAGCAAGTATATGAAGACCGAGTGAGGTTACAAAAATTGAGTGAGCAACAGAAACAAAAAGATCAAAATGGGTTGAGAGAAGAGAAAAAATAGAGAAAAGAAGAGAGAAAGACCGAATTTGATGAGAAAGAGAAAAGAGAGAAAAGTTCAGCTAATGAGGTAAAATCCGAGAGAAAATAACAGAATTTTTATGCCAAAACAAGTGAGGTTAAGCGAGCGATGCTCTCAAGATGGCCAATATTGTACTTATGTACAAGGAATTCCTTTTAAACACTGACCAACTTAACCCTTTTTTGTCGAGTGTTATTGTTTTTCTTTTACAGGAATTCGAAGATGTGTTTCCTGAAAATCTACCCCAAGGTTTGCCACCTATCTGAGAGATTGAACATCAAATTGATTTCATACCTGGTACATCAATTCCAAATCGTCCAGCATATAGAAGCAATCTAGAAGAGGCGAAAGAGTTTCAAAGACAAGTCGAACAGTTGATGGAAAAGGGGCATGTGAGAGAAAGTATGAGTCCATGTGCAGTTCAGGTGATTTTGGTACCTAAGAAAGATGGAACATGGAGGATGTGTGTTGACTGCCGAGCCATCAATAACATAACGGTAAGATATCGACACCCTATTTCTCGTTTAGATGACATGTTAGATGAGTTGCATGGTATTTGTGTGTTTTCTAAAATTGATTTTAAGAGTGGATATTATCAAATACGAATGAAAGAATGAGATGAATGGAAAACAGCTTTTAAAACTAAATATGGGTTGTATGAGTGGTTAGTTATACTCTTTGGATTAACCAATACTCCTAGTACATTCATGCGCTTAATGAATCATGTTTTGCGTGCTTTTATTGGTAAATTCGTGGTTGTTTATTTTGATAATATTTTGATATATAGCAAAAGTTTGCATAATCATATCTCATATTTGCATTTGGTTTTAGATGTACTTAGAAAAGAAAATTTATATGCTAACCTCAAAAAGTGTATTTTCTGTACCGACAAGTTTGTTTTTCTAGATTTTGTTGTGAGTGCTAAAGGTATCGAGGTGGATGAAGAGAAGATCAAAACTATCCAAGAATGGCCAACCCCCTCCAATATAGGTATAGGCGCTGTTCTTATGCAAGATGAAAGACCACTAGCATACTTTAACGAGAAGTTAAGCGGGACTGCACTTAACTATCCTACCTATGACAAAGAATTGTACACCTTGGTTCGAGATTTGGAGACATGGCAACACTATTTGTGGTCGAAAGAATTTGTGATTCGTACGGATCATGAATCCTTGAAACATTTGAAAAGTCAACATAAGCTGAATAAGAGACATGCTCGATGGATGGAATTTATCGAAACTTTTCCTTATATCATTCGATATAAATAATGTAAGGAAAATATAGTTGCAGATGCACTTTCACGCAGATATGCCTTAATCTCTACTCTTGATGCTAAATTTCTTGGTTTTGAGCATATTAAAGAACTTTATCATGATGACCATGATTTTGGAGAAATTTATAGTGCATGTGAAAAATCTGCAGAGGGCAAATTTTATAGGCATGAGAACTTTTTGTTTAGAGAAAATAAGTTGTGCATGCCAAATTGTTCATTGAGAGAGTTGTTAGTTCGAGAATTTCATAGCGGAGGGTTAATGAGACATTTTGGAATTGCTAAAACCTTGACAATTTTACAAGAGCACTTTTATTGGCCACACATGAAGCGAGACATTGAGAGATTTTGTGGTAGATGTATTACTTATAGGCAAACTAAATCTAAGGTTCAACATAATGGTCTTTACACACCCCTACCTATTTCTAGTTCACATTGGATTGACATTTCAATGGATTTTGTTTTGGATTTACCTAAAAATAAATATGGACGAGATTCGATATTTGTAGTTGTAGATCGATTTTCTAAGATGACTCATTTTATTCATTGTCATAAATCTGACAATACTTCTCATATTGCGGAATTATTCTTTAGAGAGATTGTGAGGTTACATGGGATGCCTAGAACAATCGTTTCAAATCGGGATGCTAAGTTCCTGAGTTACTTTTGGAAGACATTATGGGAAAAGTTAGGAACGAAACTTTTATTTTCAACAACTTGTCATCCTCAAGCTGATGGTCAAACAGAAGTAGTCAACAAAATTTTATCCACTTTGTTGAGGACTGTTATTAGTAAAAATATTAAAATTTGGGAAGAATGTTTGCCACATGTTGAGTTTGCATATAATCGTGTTGTTGACTCTACTACTAAATTCTCACCGTTTGAAATTGTTTATGGTTTTAATCCTTTAACTCTTTTGGATTTCTTACCTTTACCTATTTCTGAGCAAGTGAATTTAGATGGTAAGAAAAAAGCAGAATTTGTGAAGTAATTTCACGAGAAAGTACGGTTCAATATAGAGAGGAGGACCGAACAATACATCAAGTAAACTAACAAGAGACGTCACAAGTTGATTTTTGAACCCGATGATTGGGTTTGTGTCACGCCCCGACTCTCTTGTCGAGCACGTAACAACCGCCGCGTTATCTCGGCATACGGGCATGACCTCCCCATATACCGGGATAGCGCAAGGCATTTCAGTTTTTTTTTTCCCATAAATCTTCCAAAATAATAAGTTCATCAAAATAGAAAAATTTATAACAACTTGCATGCAAAGGACCCATCCGGTCCATCCCTGTACACACGAGCATACATCGGCACACAATCGGGAAAGGGGTTCCTGTTTATGCATACATGCAGTGTGGCCATCCCAGCCAATCCAGAGTTCTCAAACATTTCATAGAGTTTACCAAATAAGCTATAAATACAGAAATCCAAGATAAATATTCCAAATGTCCCATTTCAAAAACAAATATCTTTTAAACATGATTTTACACAAAATAATGAAGTCCCAAATCATAGCCATTGGATTTTACCGATATTTGCCCGAAACTCAAACCAGTATCAATAAAATCCACACGGTATGAGATGTACAGAACTTCCTTTCCATGGACTAACGATCTACAACTTCCCAAAAAGATTTACATAATCCATACCTACCCAAAATCAACAAAATAAGCCTCCAATCCGCAATATTGGACGTCGTCTCCCTACGCGTCCTCTGAAAAAGGATTTAAGAGGGGGGTGAGTATTTTAAATACCCAGTGAATGGAGTGCAATGGCATGCAACATATAAATGAGGTGTGCAAATGGATGTGCCAAACAATCACATTTAAATATATTTGTAGAAACCGAGAACATTTACATGAAACAATGTCGTTTCCAAACAACCATGGCTCGTATAAGTAATTTCAAACAATTTGCATTCATTTTTCACAAATTTTGGGATATGCCGAAAACTTTATTCTACCAATGGCCGTTGGTAGATTTCCACCAAGAGATTTTTCACAGTTTTCTCAAAATCTCATCCCTTGGTGTTGGCCTGGAACTCCGTGGGGTGCATCCACGTTATCACGGCAGTCTGGGGAGGCTCTTCAACTCACCTACCACCAAACTAAATTAAACAGCCTTAGCCACGCCGCCCCGATGGCCCGGTCCGTGGCAAAACTTAGACTATAGTCATTTTTCAGCACCTAGTTATCAAATATCCATTTAATAAATCAGATCATGCTTAAATTTCAAGATGAAGCAAGCATCTTACAAATTTTTCATGGTATCCAAGCATGGTACAGTGTAAATGATTCAATGATCATATTCGAGTCATGGAATTATCAAATCAAATTTCAGGGCACACCAATTTCACAAAACATTGCAAATAATATTTCAAATTCAATTTAAAATCAATTTACAAGTCATGCTTTAAAACAATTTATTCATTTACATGAAGTATAGCCATCCACTCACCTCTTTGGGAGGGTTTTCACTCCCAATTTCTAACTCAACAAAATCCAACTTCTTCTTTAATTCGGAAGGCCTTAACCTAAAATATTGATCACATATAAATCGTTAAATGAGGTCTCATTAAAGAATTTTCAATTTTCTCCTTAATTTTGTATAAACTTTAATTCCTCCGATTGATAAATACAATCTAATGCCATATGTCATTTAACACCTCAAAAATAACCTAAGAAGGATATGAAATGCAACTGTATCCTCCATTCAGCAGATTATCCCATTCTAACTCCAAAATCCAAATATGTTCATACACGTTTCCAATCAAACTCTCAGGAAAATGTGTTTCCTTCGAATCTAACAATTTCAGAATAAATATACACGTATTCTCAACCTAAATTCAATAAAAATAGTTCGAATATTGAAGAAATTGAAATTTCCTCACCTAGGGTTTTTCGCAGTTCACAACCCCCGTCCGAATATCTTTCCAGTTCAATCCTAGACCTACAGTGCATTCCAAACCGACGCAAAGCTTAGTAATTAGGCTTAAATTACCAAGAGAGACAAAACCCTAAAACTATAGTCAGAGCCGAACCAGCCCTTACCTGCACAGAGAAGAAATCGCAGGATATCGCAACCTAGGGTTTTTTTTTTTGACAGTGCTGCTACCGCCAGCTTGGAGCTTCTACGATGGTCGCAGAAGGCTCTCAACAGAGAGAGCAGCGCGCGGTTGAGCGGACAGGGGAGGAAGGCAACATGGGCTGTCGTGCGGTGGTGACTGTCGCAGGAAGGTGTCGGCCGCGGGAGGTAGAGAAAATCAGTAAGTGACAGAGAGTGAGAGAATTCTAGAGAGAGAGAGAAAGAGAGAAACAGAGAGTGAAAATGAGAGGGGATGGGTTTCGGGAGAAGAGAATTGGGAAAGTGGGAGAGAGAGAGAGAGAGAGAGAGAGAAAAGAGTGTTTGTTTTTTCTTTTGTCTTTTTTTTTTTTTTGTTGACTTTTCTTCCCTCGGTATTACAGTTTGGTTACACATGCGGAAGGAAAGATTTCCGGCACAGAGACGTTCCAAGTTGTTGCCCCGAGGAGATGGTCCTTTTCAAGTGCTAGAACGGATCAACGACAATGCTTACAGACTTGATTTACCAGGTGAGTATCATATTAGTGCTACTTTCAATATTACTGACTTGAGTCCTTTTGATGTAGGTGACGATTTGAGAACAAATCCTTCTCAAGAGGAGGGGAATGATGAGGTCATCAAGATTGCAAGAAATTCACGAGATTCAACTCAAGTTCTAGTTGGGCCGGTGACAAAGGCCCAAGTTAAAAGATTCAAAAAAACACTGAATAACTTAATTTAGGGGGCTTTACAACAAAAAATTGAAGTCCAAATAAATAAAAAACCAAAAGGGGCTTTAATTATACTTATACAAGTCCAGTTGGAAGAATAAAAGGTCCAAAACTACCCAAAACTAAGGGAGGACGAAAATAAAGAAAAATAGCAGCAAGACTTGGTCAAAATAGTTTGATTTATTTAGTTTCCTAATTTTTATTTTTTTGTAACTTATGTTTTAGTTTCCTAATTCTTTATTATTTAGGGAGTTACTAAATTTTTAGTTGTCAATTAAGTTTTGACCTTTAAGCTATAAATATGTCATTATACATTGTGTAAAAACAACACTTTGGAGAGAATTAATAAAATTGTGAGAATTCTTCACACAGATCTTGTTTTTTTGAAAATTTTGAATTTATTCAAAATAGGAGTCTTGTTTAGTTCTTTAACTTATCAATTTAGGTTTCGAACCATCTAGATTGTAGCGTCATTCATTCCATCTTTATACCAAGATTCTTGATCTAGTGAGAAACGGGTCTAAAATCATATACCTTAGGTTCTTCCTCATTTAGGGTAAGGGTTGAGATTTTTAATTCCACCGGTTCAAATAATTCGTTGGGACGATTTTTGGGCTAAATTAATTTATTCGTGGATTTTAAAGTTTTTATACCCAACGGATTCACATCATCTATATTGTAATTGTTATGCGATAATCATTAACTAATGCTTTTGTTTAGACATTTTGATTGGCAATTATCATCATTTAGGTGCTCAATTCTATCACGATTTATCTCCTTTCGGTTTCAAGTTTATGGTTGGAGGATGATTTCTAGGACTAAACTAGAGGTTATTAGGATGTTTTATATATTAACTGCTATACCAGTTTGACATTTCTGTTTAAGGAGTTTGAAAGGAACAACTGAAAGGTGGAATTTCGAGGTCTTTGGTCATATAAACCGTAATGAAGGTTGTAGTGCTTGGGTTTCAGTTGTATATGCTTTCAAACCATGCTAGAAGACACGATGGCATGTTCAGGTGCACCAAATGAGTTTGATTTGTTCTGTTCCTTCTTTGGAAACTGCAATCCTAACATGCCCTTAGTCTTCTCTCATTTTCTTTTTCTTTATAGATAGGGTAACATTTCATCTGAATCGAGAGAAAAAAATACAAAAATAGAATGAGGATGAAGCTTGAAATAGAAGCATATAAAAGAAGTTGAAGTGATAGAAAAGAAATAAGCCTAATTTATAGGCATATAGGCTAATGCTATGTTCCTCAAATGACTTTAATCCAACTCCCGTGAAGCTTCATAAATACTTTGGGGGGAATCAGTGCCACATTAGCAAGATAAAAGTTCTCCACTGGCCCCCCATCCTCCGCCACTGGAGAGCGGTGCCAATATTGGACATTGTAAAAGCTTATGCCTACTATATCTTCTGCTTTGTGGTCCCTTGGAGGTAGGGTTGGATACAGCCTTATCTCCAGACACCGCTATGGGTATAGTCAAAAAACTTTTGACCCAGCTTTCACTTCCAGAAATGATTTGATAGGATCCCAATGTCCAGACTACTTTTGGCCGTGCATGTAGGCTCTCGTGTAATACTTGTCCTTCTATGTAGGCACTTTGGAGTGGTAATGTGGATACAGTATTTACCCTTGGATTTTATTATCCATGTGGGATTGGGAAACCAAATGCTGGCTTTATTGTCACAGTCTCATCAGTTATTAGTTACATGCATTTAAATGTGCTGGCTTCTTAATTTGCATATGTTTGTCCTTTTAGGTCATCCTACCTAAATTAGAAATTCAAGAACCTCGATATTTTGCAATTTTAGGTCTTTGGGTTTCTCTACGATGTCACTAGAAAAATTGGAAATTAAAAAGAGAAAAACGAGTGGACTTTTCCACACTTCCTAGGAGCTATTCTTGCCATCATTTGTAACGGGGTTAGTTTAACATTTTTCTTTTTACTTCTCAATATTGTCTATTAGATATTGAAGTCTCGCAATGGTTACAAAATATGTATTGTCATGTTTTGTTTCTTAAACTAGATGCAAGCTATCTGGACACAAATTGACTTAGTTTTTACAACTTAGCGATTGGATATGAATTCTGTCTTCAGGAATTTTGTCCTGATCTGATCTGAGGACATAACATGCTTCCTCCTCATACAACTACATTTATTGATGCTCCTTATACGACTACATTTATTGATGAGTTCATTGTTGAAACAAATCTGGCTAGTGAAAGCTTCGCAAACTTCAGAGACGTTAGGGCTACATGCATTCAATAACAAAGTGGGTTACCTTTTACTGAAAATGATGAACAAGGACGCAAAATGAATGGGCCAGACAGAGAGAGCATGCCAAGGTCCAGATTTGCTTAGTAGATGAAAGTTGAAGCATAAGGCTGATAGAATGCAACAATAATCACCATGCTAGGGAAATAAACTGATCTTTGGTGATGTGGTTTTGGAAGCCTTTATTCTACCATCAACTTATAAGAGAGAAAAACAAGAAAAGTTGGAATTTCAAGGTTTGACGAAACCACTTGGATCTGCAAAATCCTATGCTATCTTGCAGAGATGGGATGGTGTGTGGTGATGTATTTAAAACCATCTGATATTGTATCAGATCGGGTATCACACTTGTGTATACACAATGGAATTATCATAAACAAATAAAAAATGAGAATTAAATGACTTACTGTATAGTTCATCGTAAAAATTTTTCAACAATGCTAACCGCTTCCCAGACATGGAGCATGTGCAAAATCCCATAGGTGTGGAGTGAAACAGGTAAACAAGCACACAGACACAGCCTGCATATGTACTTTGCACAACTTTTGGTTCCATGTAAACTTTTTTGACACCAAAGCATTACAACTAGATATTTGCTTGATCCTATTGCTTCAAATGTGTCACATGCTTTTCTAGATCTTCACAACATGTAGTTTACATTTCTACACCTTGTGATGATGTGTAAGTTCTAACTTTAATCTCGCGGGGCAATTAACCTCGAAGCCCCTATATTATTGGGGGCTTTTCATGGGCGTGGCCATCTTCCTCGGGCAATTTAACGGCAGAGTAGACACCTGCACCAAATAATGCCCCAAGAATTGGAGCAGTGAGATAGACCCATATGGCTTTGAAGTTGTTTGCGGCTATGGCTGGTCCCAGTGTTCTAACGGGGTTCATTGACCCTCCAGTTGTTTCCCTGCGACAAAGAGATGTTAGGACTTGGAGGAGATAGACTCTTATATTTGATTTCTATGGTTGACTTATTTTATGTAGAGCTGGAGTACGGTTTTAAGTGTGGCTGTGGAATACCCAGCAATTAGTATGTTAAGCATGACAGTAGCTCCAACCGCTATTGCCGCTAGCTCTCCCACCTGCAATTTATTAGGACACCCTTTTAGTCATGTCATCTCGTGCAATCTACATGAATTCAATGAAATTATATCCATCCTATCGGAGAAAGTGGTAGAATAAAAGCTGAAATTATACACCTCATGTTCCAAATTTCGGAATTTTACACATGGAAGGGCGGCGGTTCTTTTTGTTCTTAACCTGATGTTTCTTTTTCTCTAGTGGTTCGGATCTCTCTCTCTCTCTCTCTCTCTCCCCCCCGGGGGGCACACGCATGCAAACAAATGGGCAAGTTTCTTTCTTTTCTAGATGATTAAAGCACTCGTTTCTTATTGTCTCATGTGGTATTTGTTGTAATCCTTATATGATTATCGAATTGTCATTCAACAGTAAGTATTTCTGGGTAGGATAATCAATCAAGTCACTATTTTTCATAAGACGGGATGATCCAATAATCAGTGGTATCAGTACCCATAGAAATTGGAGAAATTCCATATCTCATATAGTCTTGTATGCCTGTTATTGAGGTAGGTTTTTAATTTTCCATATATCATATACTGAGCCATGATGATCCGTTGGATGGTCTCTTAGACAGATAAATAATATGTCAAGGATACGAGGGAGACAAAGGATGTGATATATTTATATCAATTCATAAGTCTAGAGGTTCCAAGCATCCTCCAGCAAGCAAAAGATGAGTACAATTGTTAATTATTATTATTCCCTCACAAGCATGGAAATAACGTAATCTGCGTTGCATTTGGACAAGAAATGAGATAAATGGTCAACTTGCATCAACTACCACATGTATCTTCATCTTACCAGTTATATTGAGACTGGACTCTCTCTTTTTCAGTCTCAAGCCAACAATTAAAAGCTTATGAGATTTGATGCTTCTGTCTTTGACAGTACCCTGATTTACCCTGTTATTTTTTTAACACGACACTACTAAAGAAACTTCCTAGTACACTGTCCGCCAAGTGTCTCTGTGTGTGTGTGTTATGCATATTTAGTTACAAAATTACTGTCGATTAGCAAATTCAGGTTAGCCAAGGAAGGCAGACTTACAGCTCTTGTGTCGGTGGCAACAGCAGTGACAACAAACATGAGGTTGAAGCTGATGATAAACTCCAAAGCAAAAGCTTGGCCATATCCTCCAGAAGGCACTGTAACACCACCACTCATCATGGGATGGAAAACCCCTTTGAGTGCAAATGCTGCACACAAAGATGCCATCACTTGTGCAGACACATACATCGGCACCTGCCAATTTAACCAGACATTAGAAATACCTTCTAGTAAAAGCTACAAAGTTTGGTTTTTTATGTTTGTTTACTTACGTGCTTCCATGGGAAGTACTTCAATGAGGCAAATGCAATAGTGATAGATGGATTCAGATGCGCTCCAGAGATGTGGCCAGTTGCCAATATGACAACCATGACAGCGAGGCCTGTGGAGGCTGCACAACCCAGAAGTGTTTCAGCTCCTTGTGTCTTTTGATTTACTATGGCTGTAGCTGTCCCCGCAAAGATCAGTATCAGGGTGCCTACGAACTCTGCTCCCACCTAAAAGAAAGGGTTCACTGTGAAAAGGGTATAATCTTGACTAGCATGTTAGTACTCTAGTCTTTGTGTTTGTGTGTGTGTGTATAATATACCTTTCTGGCAAGGGAAACAGGAGGAGGTATGGAGCAAGTTGCAGTAGGCAAGGTTCCTTCTTCCAAGTCCCAAGGTTCAATACTGAAGCATTTGCAGCTATTAAGAAGTGATCTTGTACCATTTGTTCGTCTTGTTTCTGGCTTGTACCGGCCACCAAAGAGAGGTGCAACAGGAGTGCCTGGAGTGGCAGGAGCTGATGGCACTGATGCAACATCCTCAGTTTCCATCTTTCAAAGATGTAAGCCTTGGGAGCAGTATTTGAGTTCTAATGTTTTTTATGCTTCAGACTGACCGTTGAGCTTTTCAATGCATTTATACTAATAAATAACTAGGAAGGCCTTTGACTTGGGGAATCCCAAGACTGAAGAAAAAAAAAAGAAAAAAAAAAAGAGCGAGAAATGTGAGGATGGGAGAAAAAGAAGGGTGTCTTTGGAAGTGGATGGTGGGACATAAAAGAGAAGAAGAAGAATTGGGTTTGCTTTCATTTGAACTCAAAGGGGGTATACGTGTGTTTCTGTCTGTTCTTCATCTTTTTATTTATTTATTTATTTATATACTTTCTTTAGGATTTCGAGAAATGAATTGGTATGATATCTCTAATACTTTTTTAGTGGTGGGAGGTGTTCAGTTCCCTCTAATAATTGGGGAGAACTCTTTTGAGACCACCTAGAGTTGTCTGTCAACTGCAACCAACTTAATATATTGTCAATTTGATGAGACTTAGAACTGCAAAGATACCATCTTCTTATGCATAATTTTCATTTCTTAATTGTTCTCTCCTAATGTTCCCTGTGAAATTCACATACTTAGGATTCGGTATAGGGTGGGGGCTTTCACCTGTTTTCCTACGTTTTCATGCCTAACCTTTGATACTTTTTATGTTTACATGTATATGTATAGAATTGATCACATTTATTTGAACATATCTATCCCAACCAAATTCAACTGTTCTCTTACGCACGTTTTTGAACTCATACACACGAATACTGTGATTACACCATGTCATGTTAGTTCCAATTTTTCTTTTTGCGCCTACTCACATTGTCCATGGAGACAAAAGTTGTTTGCAATATTAAAAAGCAGACACTTTCTATTTTTTTTTCTTTTTTTAAAATTAAATTAGTCTACTTGTTTACGATGAAACCCATTTGTTTTTTTTCTTTTTTTAAAATTAAATTAGTCTACTTGTTTACGATGAAACCCATTTGTTTAATGATAAGATATATGAGTAGAAGATGGCTTTATTTAGCTAACGATATGATCAATATGTTGCTTATTAGAAAAGAACGGTTTATAGAGTCAGAATCACTTACAGTGATTTGATAAATTTTGGGGTGTTTGCAAATGAAAAGCAAAAAATGAATCACTTGGTTTAAGTGATTTAAAATATTATACGTACACAAATGTCCCTATAAACCACCCATGCTGAAAAGCTAAGACTTAAAAATTTAGAGGGGAGGGGTAAAAATATTGTTGGCACTTTTTAGATTTTTTCTAAATTTGAGACTCAAAGTACTCATTATAGAGAAGTGGAGAGGAATATTTGACAATCAAATTTATAGCGGTTCCACTTTTTTGGTATACATTCACTCCAAAACTATACCTGGACTTTGCAATACACTATTTGATCCATAAATAGTAAAACCAACTAGATTTCCAAAATTCTAGTTAAACCCTACACGTGTTACTCCTAGAGCACTCACACTAGATTTCACGACTTTAGCGAACCTAACTTATCTCTGAGAGACAATCTAATTCCAAAACAAGAAAACTCTTTTCTTGATCTCTTACAAGATTACGAGAGAAAAACTCAAGTACAATCCCGAACCTTGATACTCAGATAAAGGCTTTACAGTCTAGATATTTAAATATAACACTAAAAAATAAAAATAGAGAAGATCAAAGATGTTTATGTACAATAAATGTGTTAAATACTTCTAAATGTTTGTTTGATCTTCAATAATAGTTGTACTTATAGCCTTTCAAGATATTCTGACTGTTGGAGGTTATTTAATGTCGACACTAGTCGTTCAGAGGTCGTTGAGAGTTATTAAATACTCGAATAGCTTTTTTGAAAACTAGCCATTTCTCATGCCATAGTCGACTTCTCTTCTTTGCTAGTCAACTATATTTTGAATTTTGAGTATGTTCTTTCATGAGTGAGTTGGCTGTTTCCTCTTTTTTAATAGCTTCTTCCCAACATAACTCCGTGAATAGTTCCAAGTTCTAGTACTCCAACCTTCAAGGATTGGTACTCGTCACTATATTCAACTATTTTCCTTTTTAGCTCCTTGGTGAGTCGACTGTCTCTATCCATGCTAGTCGAATACAATTGTTGCCCAGGTCAAATCTTGAACTTCAATAGTGCTGAGGATTTATAGTCACAAGCCAAGAATCAGTACTCAGCTTTCGAGACTTGACATAGTCGGCTTCCTCATTCTGATGAGTCAACTGGCACTTGAATCTGTTTTAATATATGTCAATTGTGCATATAGGATGACCCAGTACATGTGACATAATGTTATGGACATATGGCATGTGTCACATGGCATTATGCTCCAGGTTTACTTAGCTCTTGGACATGTGAAGTGTTCGGTTCTGGGAGCAACATGAGTCGAGTTTAGCCTCAATGGCAGTTGGCTTCCCCATGTTCAATACATCGGAGGATCAATCCTTTGATCAAACAATCGGTACTTCACCTCCATATTTAGAATTTTTTTAAGTCATGATGAAATGAGCCGATTAGGTTAAAACCACAAGTAGACTAGGCAAATTACGTAGTGGTAGTGACTTGTGTTATGGCTTTATGGCATGTGACTTGCGGTATGCTAGTGCTCGTGGCATGCTTGTACGATGCTAGTGCCATGCCAATGTAGTGCTCGTGCCATTCTTTAGCTATGCTAATGTCATGACAGTGCATTAATTGTGTCATGCTTATGTCATGCTAATGCCACACCTATGTAGTGTATGTGCATTGTGCTCATAGCTCAGACTTTTCTAGATATATGAGTCAACTGCCACTTATATGCAAGTTGACTAGTCTTAAAGTCTTATGGATTGATCTATGTCTTAGCACTTCTCATATACAGGCATGTATGTCCAAGCATGCGTTTCTTCGTCACTTTATGTCCTAAGTAGGTGAGTTGACTTGGTGTCCCAAGTAAGTCGACTGGTGCCAATATGGTTAAGCAATATAGTGGAGTGGCATATGTCCTGCATCTATTGTGGTATGCATCTTGACAAGTGTATGCTACAGCCTATGTCTTTCAAGCAATGTGATGTACTTAGTGAGCTAATGTATATATATGGCCTAACTTGTACATACAAGTCGACTTGATCTTTAGGAGGTCGACAATAATGCATTCTATTTTCATTTTGACCGTTATTATTAAACCATTAGCATTTTAAAATTTGATCATTATGGTAAGGCTAATTGTGTGAGTCGACTAGGTAGTTGGGTATGTCGACTAGTGCACTGTATCAAGTTTTACCTATGTTTCTATGTACTAAGCAAGTCGATTGCTACACCGACGTAGTCGACCATACTTTTGTTGTAAATTGTCTATATATTTTGTATTAAGTTTAAACCAATCCTAATTTCACTTAATTCAATATTTCATTGGTCCAACATATTCTTTTCATCATAATACACATTAGGTTCATCATTTGCTCATCATCAAAAATCATTTTGCTAATAATCTCTTCCTTTTTTATGATAACAAAACTTAGACTAATGAAAGGTAATTCTAAGTGGTTCTAAGAATACATGAGGTACCATAGGGATCATTACTCCCCTTAATGTATGCTTTTATGATCTCTCAAAATCTATGCACTTAGACTTTCACTTTGCTCCCTTTTATTCCTATGTTTCTCCCATTTTTTCTCCTTTACATTCCTATACTTTCATTCCTATATTTCTGCCCCTTTTTATCAACAACAAAAGGGTTAAACTAGAAGGGGAAAAAAGGCCAAAGTTTAAGGTGATTGACCTATTAATAGAGTAATCCAACCTTAAACTACCCTAAGTCAATGTCTAGGAGTGAAGTATATTTAATGCATGACATGTAAATGCATTGCCAATGTGTTTGTGGGAGTGCGAAATGTGCAATGAGAGTTTGAACATGTTTAATATAAGCAAAGACTTAAAAGCATAACTCTACACCTAAGTAAACATCACATAATTAGCAAAAATAAGTTTGCATAAAACATCCAGAAAATTTAGTACGATCATAGTCACCACAAAGTATCCATTACAACTTAAAAGTTCAAGACAAGTAACAAAGAAACCAGAGACAACAAACAAAAGTAGTAAGCAAAGATAGTAGCACACACACATGAATGTAGGATCTCCGGTCAAGGCTCTTGTGATGGCTCAGATGGTATACCCCTAGCAAGCAATAGATCCACCTTCTCTTCTACCCTATTGATCTGTCCTTGTATCTATGATATGTGACTTTGCATTTTAGAGAGTTGGTGTTGCATTCCATTATTCACTTGATTCATATAATGTTAAAGCATATCTATTGTGATTTATTGAGAGTGGGGAGCTTAAGTGTTGGAATTTTCTGTTGAAAAGAAGGATAACTCAACCCATCTTCATTACCAACCAAGTGCATCTACTTAGAAGCCCAAAAATCAGCCTGCATTGTCCAGCAAGCATGGCCCATTTGGGCAGCCTAAACCAACCCAAAATACATTCAAAAATAGGCCCAAGGAAGCCCAAAAGTTTGGAGAAAAGTTTAGGAAGCAAACCCAAATAGCTAGGGGTAGTTTGGGCAGTATATATTTCAACAATAAAAAAACTAGTTGTTGGAATTCCTTGGGGTTTGAGCTCCAACGGGATTATTACTTTTGAATCTCTATCTACTGGCTATTTTTTCCTTTTCTCTATAAATAGAGCCTCATTGTATCTCAAAAAACCATGAGAAAAATGCTCTCAAATCTGTCCATGTATGCTCTCATTCTTCTTTAATAAAATTCAAAAGTATTCTTCATTTCTTGTACTCTATTTTTTTATTTCAACATGGTATCAGAGCAAATTTCGATCCCTTCCTCTTCAAGGTTGGGTGACCTTTCACCTTCCATCAACATTACCCAATTTCAAAATATATCCTCCATTCAATTAAGAGGAGGAAATTATTATCAATGGGCAGCCTTGATGAGAAGAGCGCTGGAACTTCACAACTTGGAGGGTCACATACTTGATCAACCACTTGAAGAGGTGGATTCTTCCTTCAGAGAATGGAAGAAGAGGGACAATCATGTGTTTTTTCTTCTACTCAATTCCATGGATGAAACACACAAAGTCATGGTGACTTGTGCTCTCAATGCAAAACTAATATGGGATACAATGTTTTCTCTTTATGGCCAAGAATCTAACATTGGCAGAATTTTTGAGCTCAAACGACAAATTTCAAACATCAAAAAGGAAGGGAAATCACTTCCACAATACTTTGGGGAATATACGATACTTGGAATGAGCTCTCCACTCTCCGTCCGGATTCCATAGATCTCAAAGTCCTCCAAAAGAGGAAAGAAGAAGATAAATTTTTTTGTCTTCTCATGGGTCTAGATGATTCCTATTCTCTTCTTAGACAAGAAATTCTCCGAATGAAGGAATTTCCTTCATTTGGAGAAGTGCAAAATATGATCCAACGAATGGAAGTTAGCATGCATTTGGAAGAAAATTCCAAACTTAGACTTGAAGCTCAAGGTCACATGGCTACCGTTGAAGAGCACATGGCTGCCAAAGCACATCAAGTTCCAAAGAAAATTGATGTATGCACCCATTGCAAGAAAAGAGGACATACAAAAGAGAAGTGTTGGAACCTTCAGCCTCATTTAAAGCCCAAGACCTCCAAACCAAGGAAGCAACTTTCCGAGCAGCATAATACACTTCATGCCAAGCTTCAAGGACCTACCATGGCTGATTTTGCTGCTCTTCAAAGTCAACTCAATGACATCTCCAAGAAGTTTCACAACTTGCTCCCTCCAATGGTAAAAATCAAAGTACTTTATCCACTTTCAATTTCAAAGATTTTCTCATTGATTCGAGAACGGACCATCATATGGTAAGGATAGAAGAAAAATCAAGCGTTTTAAAAAACTCCCGAACCATAAGATAGTCCGTGTTACCAATGGGCAAGATTTGAAAGTTGAGCAAATTGGGGAAATTGAACTTTTTGGAAAAATATCAAATGCTTTATTTGTTCCCCAACTCACTTCAAATTTTTTGTCCATTAGCAAAGTCACTAAGGATCAAGGGTGTAGAGTTGTTTTTGACCCGAACACTGTTACTTTTCAGGACCTCAAGTCAAATCAATTGATTGGCAGGGGTTCTAGAAGAGGGGATCTATATTTTTTGGATCAAAAGTATCATGCACTCGTTGCTCATGTCAAAGAAGATGCATCTCTTTGGCATAAATGTTTTGGGCATCCTAGTGACCAAGCTTTAAAGCGTCTATTTCTGAGTATTAATATTGAAGATAGACATTGTAAAGCTTGTATTCTGGGAAAAGAAACCCGATCAATGTTTCCCAATTCAAAAACAATTTATAAAGATGCTTTTGATTTAGTTCATTCAGATTTGTGGACTTCACCCATCAAATCTCATTTAGGCTACACGTATTTCATTACTTTTGTAGACCAAAAAACTTGGTACACTTAGGTCTACCTTTTGAATACAAAAGATCAAGCTTTTGAAGCCTTTAAAAGCTATGAGAGATATGCGACCAAACTTTACAATGCTAACATTAAAATTCTATGGACGGACCATGATGGGGAATTCACTAGTTTGAAATTTGAAAACTACCTTAGAGAGAATGGCATTGTACATCAAATGTCTTGTGTGTACACACCTCAACAAAATGGGGTGGTCGAAAGGAAAAATAGGCACATATTAGAAATAACTAGAGGTATGATGTTTCATGCAAATGTACCTAAGAAATTTTGGTATGATGGAATAAAAACCGCTGTCCACCTAATAAACCTTATTCCATCTCAAGTCCTAGATGGCAAGTCACCCTTAGAAGTCCTACTAGATAAAAAACCTAAGATATCTCATCTTAGAACATTCGGTTGTGTATATTACATTCATATTCCAGCACACATGAGGGATAAGTTAGATCACAAGGGTAGAAAGTGCAAATTTTTGGGGTATGTTTCCTTTGAAAAGGGGTATAGATGTTATGACCCTAAGACTGACCAAACATACACATCTAAGGATGTGATATTTGTGGAGAATGAAACCTTTTTTTGTAGATAATGAAGAACATCAATCATCCAAAGAAGAGAGCACTCCAAGCACGTGGAACTTCTCCCGAATCAATCATCTCTACCAATTGCAGAAGGAACCTCCCAAGAGATTAATGAGCAATTTCAAAATATTGAAGAAGAAGGATCAAACTCCATAGAAGAGGAGGCAGCCCACACTTCAGGGGGAGATCAAGAAACCGAAGAGGAAGAATCTGAGCATGTAGAGGGAGATTTTGATGCACCACCTCCTAATCTTAGGCGATCCACGAGGCTTAGGGTTCCCCGTTCGGAATGGATTAACCGTAGAGTTTACTATAACTCGAAAGTAACATCACATCCGATTTCTGATTATTATACCATCTCACATGTTTCTTTGAGCCACCAAAATTTTTTGAGTGGCATAGATAAAGAACAGGAGCCTAGGACATATGATGAAGCATCCAAGGACCCAAGGTGGAGAAAGGCAATGAAGGAAGAGCTAGATGCATTGACTAAGAACGGTACATGGGAAGTCACCTCTCTTCCAAGGGCAAGCGGGCCTTCGGATGCAAATGGGTATACAAAATCAAATATAAAAGTGATGGATCAATTGAAAGGTTTAAGGCAAGACTTGTGGCTAAAGGATTCACTCAAGCACATGGGATAGATTACAAAGAGACATACACACCCGTTGCCAAAATGAACACAATTAGGGTCTTGATGTCTCTTGCGGTGAACCATCGATGGAGCATGTTTCAAATGGATGTAGCAAACGCGTTCCTTCAAGGAGATCTCGAAGAAGAAGTGTACATGCAACTTCTTCAAGGGTTCCAATAACAAAGAGGAAACGTGTGCAAACTACGCAAGACTATCTATGGGCTGAAGCAATCCCCAAGGGCATGGTATGCAAAATTAAGCCATGCTTTCCTTAGTAGTGGATTTGTTAAATGCCATAGCGACTCATCTATTTTCATTAGAAAAAACAATGATAAAATAGTGATAGCCTTAGTTTATGTTGATGATATCATCATTACAGGAAATGACATGCATTTAATAGATACAGTTAGAAATTTCTTGAGTTCTAGGTTTAAAATTAAAGATTTAGGGAGACTGAAGTATTTCTTAAGAATTGAGTTAGCCTATTGTAATAATGGATTAATTCTATCCCAAAAGAAATATGCTCTTAATCTTTTGCAGGAAATAGGAAAGCTAGGAGGAAAGCCAGCTTGTAGCCCTATTGTCACCACTGGACCTCTAGTAGATGAGGAGCCATTTGAGGACATAGAGAGATATTAGAGACTTGTAGGACGACTGATCTACCTCACCATCACTAGGCCAGATATAGCCTTTGCCGTGAGCCAAATTAGTTAACATATGCATTCTCCAAAGATGGGTCATTGGAGAGCAGTTGAGCGCATCCTTCACTACATCAAGAAATCACCCGGACTAGGTATTTTGATGAAGAACAATGGAAGCTCCCAAATTGAAGGCTTTTGCGATACAGATTGGGCGAGCGATTCAAAGGATAGAAGATCTTGTTGAAAAGAAGGATAACTTAACCCATCTTCATCACCAACCAAGTGCATCTACTTAGAAGTCCAAAAATCAGCATGCATTGTCCAGCAAGCATGGCCCATTTGGGCAGCCTAAACCAACCCAAAATACATTCAAAAATAGGCCCAAGGAAGCCCAAAAGTTTGGAGAAAAGTCTAGGAAGCAAACCCAAATAGCTAGGGGTAGTTTGGGCAGCATATATTTCAACAGTCAAAAAACTAGCTGTTGGAATTCCTTGGGGTTTGAGCTCCAACGGGAATATCACTTTCTACTGGCTATTTTTCCCTTTTCTCTATAAATAGAGCCTCATTGTATCTCCAAAAACTATGAGAAAAATGCTCTCAAATCTGTCCATGTATGCTTTCATTCTTCTTCAATAAAATTCAGAAGTATTCTTCATTTCTTGTGCTCTATTTTTTGATAATTCAACAGATCTACCACCGGGTACTGCATGTTCGTAGGCAACTTGGTAGTATGGAAGAGCAAAAAACAGCATGTGGTGTCAAGATCGAGTGCAAAGGCTGAGTATAGGGCAATGGCGTCAACGGCCAGTGAGATTGTATGGTTGAAGGCTCTAGTAGAGGAATTAGGGTTCAATGTTTCTACACTAATCAACTTGCATTGTGACAATCAATCGGCGATTCATATTGCATCCAATCCGGTATTCCATGAAAGGACTAAACACATAGAAGTTGATTGTCACTTCATTCGACAAAAGGTGGAAGAAAAGCTTATAGCCACTCCCTATATCAAAGGAAAAGAGCAACTAGCTGATATCTTCACAAAAGGGGGAACTGCAATGCATTTTCAAGAAATCATGAACAAGTTGGGCATATCGATATCTACGCACCCAACTTGAGGGAGAGTGTTGAAAAGAAGAATAACTCAATCTATCTTTATCACCAACCAAGTGTATCTACTTAGAAGCCCAAAAATCAGCCTGCATTGTCCAGCAAGTATGGCCCATTTGGGCAGCCTAAACCAACCCAAAATACATTCAAAAATAGGCCCAAGGAAGCCCAAAAGTTTGGAGAAAAGTCTAGGAAGCAAACCCAAATAGCTAGGGGTAGTTTGGGCAGTATATATTTCAACAGTAAAAAAACTAGCTGTTGGAATTCCTTGGGGTTTGAGTTCAAACGGGATTATTACTTTTGAATCTCTATCTACTGCCTATTTTTTCATTTTCTCTATAAATAGAGTCTCATTGTATCTCCAAAAACCATGAGAAAAATGCTCTCAAATCTGTCCATGTATGCTCACATTCTTCTTCAATAAAATTCAGAAGTATTCTTCATTTCTTGTGCTCTATTTTTTTATTTCAACATTTTCTTCATAAGGAACAATTGTGAGTGATGAATGAGATTCATTAGTACAAGGTTGAGTTGAATGATTTGGTTCATCAACATTGTTTTCATAAGCTTTTCTATCTTGGTCATTTTCTTTTCCTTTTCTTCATTCCCTATTGATTTCTACCCATTTGGCCTTAAGAAGAGAAGAGGCTTTGATGCTTTTTCTAGAGTTAGCTCAACCCCTATTTCTTAAGGCATGACTATTGCAAACCTATGTAAAATGTCCACGATCATTGAGGAGTAGGGAATGTTTCCTCTATTAGACTTTCCTATGGCTAACTTATGAAGAGGAATTAAGAAGTGAAGACCAAAATTCAATCCTATCATCAAATAGACCATATCTAGAAGTTATCGCTTGTAATTATAGCATGTTTTGCTCCTCTGGATCTCAAGCAATCAGATTCTATCAGATGTAATATCCTTTCACAAAGGTTTAAAGATGAAACTCTATTATCCACTTCTTGTAGAGAGGATTTTTGAATACAATTCCTTTCTATCTTGTTTGTTTCCCTTAAAATCTCCTATATTATTGTACAATAATCTCATAAGTCCATCATATGATGAAGAAAATAGCAGGGTAAGACTAGGAGGACATACTTGTTCAATGTGTTTTCTATAGGGAAAATTTATACTTTTCAAAAATCTTCAATCAATTATCCCAGAGTGAATAATACTTCTAGAAGAAAACCTTTCTTCAAAGGACTTACATTGATCTCCAAATAGAAAATCCATGTGATTGAATCTTGATAAGCTTCCAGCCACAGGGATGGATAGAGTTTCTTTGTGGGAGAAGTTGTTTGTGCTTCAGAAGTGACTTTGGTTGATTGGAGTTATTGTTTCAGAATGAAAAGTTAGCCCAGTGAGAGAAAGAGTATTTCGTGGGATGTAGTGTTTTGACCTAAATTTTTTTATTTATATTCGTTACTGCTCAGTGAGGTAGTCAATTAGTGTCCACTAATGGTCGACTATTCTAACTTTTTGTCTAAAATTTTGATATCTGGTAGTCGATTCATTTTAAGGAGGTAGTCGACTAGTCAAGTTCAGAATTGCTTGTACAATGGTGAGTACTGATACTTCAGCTTTGAAGGATTAGTACTTGATACTATTCATGCCTCATTTTTACCTAGCGTTTAGGGGTAGTCGATTTTGGGTATTCATGTAGTCGACTTGCAGTGTCTTGAACTTATGTCTACAATAGAGAATAGCAATACTTCAACAATGAAGGATAAATACTTAGCACTATTTCACCTACTCGTGAATGACTTAGTTGACTTGCCATTTATAGCTTGTCTACTACTAGTGCTTGGGTGAGTGCTCTACCTTAGTGCTACAATGGTAAGGATCGGTACTTGACCTTTCGAGTATCGATACTTAGTACTGTTCATGCTATATACCTAGGTGTTAGTTGACTGCCTATCTCATAGGTAGTTAACTCAATTATATTTCTGAGTCTAAGATCCTTTCATTTTCTGTTACCTCCTTGAGATCTAGACGATTAGCATTGTGAGTAAGCTAGCTCATTTGTTGAGATGTTCAACAGCATGCATAGACATGCAAAAATTTAGCACAAAATAAAACCAAGACATATAAGTGATTATTAATCCTCAAAGTTCACCATACATAGTTCTCTCCTTAGGCTATAGAACCTATTTTTATCTAGAGGTTAGGTAAATATGTCAACTGTTCGGTTGTCCATTTCTATGTACTCAAGAATCATATCTCCTTTCAACACATAGTCTCTTATGAAGTGATATCTTATTTCAATGTGTTTAGTTCTTGAGTAATTGATAGAATTCTTAGTTAAATTAATTGCACTAGTGTTATCACACCTAATTGGTACGCAATCTAAGTCCAATCCATATTCCTTCATCTGATACTTAATTTATAAAACTTGAGCACAACACTGTCCAGCAACAATGTACTCTGCCTCAATGGTTGATGTTGCAATATTATATTGTTTTCTAGAAGACCAAGACATAACATTCTTCCAAAGAATTGGCATATGCTACTAGTACTCTTCCTATCCACTTTGTATCTTGAAAAGTCTGAATTAGAATAACCTTGAAGATCAAAGGATGATCTTCTGTCATATCGGATACCTAAGCTATGTATGTTCTTAACGTATCTAAGAATTCTCTTCATTGCAAACATATGTGATTGTTTAGGAACTGACAGAAATCTTACACATAAATATGCATTAAAAAAAATGTCAAGTCTAAATGCAGCGAAGTAGAGCAAAGAACTTATCATGCTTCTATAAAACTTAGAGCACATAGGCTTTCCTCCTTCATCTCTTTTTATCTTCACAAATGTACTTATAGGTGTTGCACTTCCCAAGCTCTCCCATCACACCTATCTCAAATTTAGCATGCATAGTTTAGGCAAATTCTTGGCAAAAGTTTTCATGGATAGCTCCAAAAACTATGTCATCAATATAAATATGTATAATGAATATTTCTTTGCATTTTCTCTTAATGAATAATTTTGTATCCTCCTTGACTCTTACAAACTTATTCTATATGAGAAAGCTGCTCAATCTTTCATACCAAACTCTAAAAGTTTGTTTCAGACTATACAATACGTTTGGCAATTTATATACATGGTTTGAATGCTTAAGATGTTCAAAGTCTTGTGGACTTTGAACATGCATTGTCTCCGCAATGATTCCATTTAGAAATGCACTCTTCACTTCTATCTGGTAGAGTCTAAAGTCCATAAAACATGTAAAGGCAAGAAGCAACCTAATTGTTTATAATCTAGCCATAGGAGTATACGTTTCATCATAGTCTATCCCTTCTTATTGATTATATCACTATGCTACTACTCTTGCCTTGTTTCTAATGATGGTGTCATGCTCATCTAGTTTGTTTCTGAACACTCATTTTGTGCCTATAACATATTAGTTCTTTGGGCATAACTTTCTACTCTTGATATGTGATTGAGATGATTCTTGTTGCATTAGAAAGAAGACTTCAAGGCCTACAAATCTTGTGAAGACTCCAGAGGTTAATTTAGGCAAGAACTTATTCAAAATTTAGGAAAAATTTTGCAGCACAGTGCTCAAGGTCAAATCCATACTGAAAAAGGAAACTAAGTGCACCATGTTAATGAAGTGATTTTTGGAAACAAACTACTGTTATTTCAAAAAAGTATTTCAAAATCAAGAAAGTCTGCTAATTCATTGTAGTGCAAAAGATCTCTTCCATTACAATAAGAGGAAGTTTCCAAAACCAAAGAAAAAAGAAACTTTCTAAAAAATTACGTGCAATTGACATTTTGACTAAGGTTTTGGTCCTATAAATAAATCTTTTCTTCGAGGACCCAGAAAGAGAGAAAGAGACGAAACTCTTGCAGCCACCATTGGAAAACGAAATTTTCACATTCTTTTTATGCAAAAAGGGTTAACATATTTTCTTTACCTTTCTTGTTTGTCTTTAATATGTCTAACTAATTTCTTTTATTTCTAGAACTTGATGGATTCTATTTTTAATTAATTATATGGTTTGATTTATTTCTTTCTCTTAAGATTTATTGATATGATTATTATTGATCGGATTTTATTGTTGATCTTAATATTTCAAAACGTTTAGACCTACATTTTGCACGATTTGATATTAAATGCATGTGTAACCAATATAATTGCACAAGATTCGTCCGAAAATAAAATTTTTATGAGATTATAAGCATAACCATAGGTTAATTTCATGTGTGGGATTTAGGGTAAACTCTAAAATACAAAATTTTCACAAAACTTAATGCAATGGTTTTAGTAAGTCACAGGGATTCATTGCATGACCATTTGGTGAATATAAATTTGGAAAATCTGTTTTCATCATCAATAACTCATTAGTCAATAAACTTAGGAATTTGTGTTGAAATTTAAATATAGCAAGCTAAGAATGAATAAAGAAACTTCAAGAATTTAATTGAGAATTCAAAGAGAGTTTACATGCAATGAAGGCATGTTTTTCATACCTTCCAAAGAAACATATAAGCCCTATTTATAGAGAACAAGAAGAGGGGAAAGGAGATAAGAAAAGAGAGAGAGGAGAGGGCATTGTGCCCTCTCCAATTATGGCCGTTGGGGCTGTCCCCAACGGCTAGTTTGGCTGCAATGAGAATGATTTCTGTCCCCAAAATCACTGTATAACAGCCATTTTTTCATGGATAGAACATCCCATACAATCTGTATAACAGATTTCTGTCCCCAAAATCACTGTATAACAGCCAAAATCACTGTATAACAGCCATTTAGGGCCCAACTTAGAAACCTTAAAGGGATTACAATGAGAATGAAAAATCTACACAAATTAAAACTATACATTTAGACTTCATTCCCTTAGGACATAAACCCTAATTGTCCTTTATTTCAACACTCCCCCTCAAGTTGGGTGTGTATGTATCTATGACACCCAACTTGACCATATTTTTATGTATGTGATTGGCGGTTCCTGACTTGGTGAAGATATCCGCTACTTGATCATCACTTCGTGTAAAGCTTGGAGTGATGAGTTTTTCTTCAAACTTTTGTCTCACAAAGTGGCAATCCACCTCGATGTGCTTTGTTCTTTCATGAAAAACCGGATTTGAGGCTATGTGAATAGCCGATTGATTGTCACAATGGAGTCGGATTGGAGTAGGAACAGAGAACCCTAGTTCTTCAATTAGAGCCTTTAACCAAACCATCTCACTTGATGCGGCTGCCATTGCTCTATATTCAGATTCGGCACTTGATCTTGACACCACATGTTGTTTTTTGCTTTTCCAAGATACTAGATTTCCTCCAACAAACATGCAATATCCTGTGGTTGATCGTCTATCTTCTGAGTCTCCAGCCTAATCTGCATCACAATATCCTACAATTTGTGAGTTGTTGTTCTTCTTCATCCAAACTCCCATGCCTGGTGTACCCTTTAGATAATGGAGGATTCTTTCGGTGGCTCTCCAATGCTTTCTTTTTGGCTTGTGCATATGTTGGCTAACTTGACTCACGGCAAAGGAGATGTCCGGTCTCGTTATGGTGAGGTAGATCAATTTCCCTACGAGCCTTTGATATCTTGGTTCATCCTCATAATCTTCATCATCATCCTTGAGGCCACAAGAGGAGCTAATGGGACTACAAGCGGGCTTGGCACCTAACTTCCCGGTTTCCTGTAAGAGATCAAGCACATACTTCCTTTGTGATAGAACAAACCCATTTGGACAATAGGCGAGTTTTATCCCTAAGAAGTACTTTAGTTTCCCTAAGTCCTTAATATCAAATTTTGTTTGTAAGAAACCTCTTACTTGGTTGATTAAATCTAAATCATTACCGGTTATGATTATATCATCTACATAAACTAACACTATAATGATTTTTCCATCTAGTTTCTTAACGAAGAGAGAAGTGTCGCTATTGCATTTTTTGAAATCATGATCAAAAAGAGTTGAGCTAAGTTTGGCATACCAAGCTCTTGGAGATTGTTTGAGACCATAGATTGCTTTCCTAAGTTTGCAAACTTTGTTGAGTTGCTGAGAAAAGCCAGGTGGAATCTCCATGTACACTTCCTCTTCCAGATCACCTTGAAGGAAAGCATTGGCTACGTCCATTTGAAACATTGGCCAAGAGTGATTGATTGCAAGGGACATCAAGACTCGAATTGTGTTCATCTTGGGCACCGGAGCATACGTTTCCTTGTAATCTACTCCATAAGCTTGAGTGAAGCCCTTTGCCACTAATCTTGCTTTGTATCTATCAATGCTTCCATCACTTTTGTGCTTGATCTTATAGATCCATTTACATCCTACTGCCCTTTTTCCTTTAGGAAGAGATGATAACTCCCAAGTTCCGTTTCTTTCTAAGACTTCTAGCTCATCTTTCATTGCTTGGATCCATTGAGGAAGTTGTTTGGCTTCTTCAAAGTTTCTAGGCTCTTGATGAAGGTCTAAGTTCTTGATGAATTTTTGATGGCTACAAGACATGTTAGCAACCGAATAATATTGGGAAATGGGGTGAGATGTTACCTTTGAGTTATAGAAAACTCTTTTGTTGATCCATTCTGAAGGAGGGAGCCTAAGCCTTGTTGATCTTCGAAGAGGAGGAGGAGGCGGCTGCTCAATGCTTTGTTCTACTTCCTCTATAACTTGCCCTTGATCTAAGTTGTCTCCCCCTTCCTCTTGGATGGATTCATGATCAGAATGAGATGAGGTTGATTGTTCTTGAGTTGGATCATTTTCAGCTTGGATTGGTTGTTCTTCTTCTTCATTTTGATGAGAGGCTTCTTTGATTGAGGGAAGGACTACATTCCAATGGTCTTGTGCTCCTCTTTCCTTTGGTTGCTCTTGATCATCTTTTCCTGCAAAATAAGGTTCTTTTTCTACAAATATCACATCCTTGGATGTGTATAGCTTTTTGGTTAGAGGATCATAACATTTATATCCTTTTTCAAAGGTAGAGTATCCTAAAATTACACATTTTCTCCCTCTTTCATCTAGTTTATTTCTAAAGTTTTCTGGTACATGCACATAACAAATGCACCCAAAAACTCTTAAGTGTGAGATACTAGGTTTTCTTCCTAGGAGTAGTTCTAAAGGGGATTTTCCTTCTAGCACTTGAGAGGGCATAAGGTTTATAAGGTGGGCAGCGGTTTTAATGGCTTCACTCCAAAACTTTTTAGGTATATAGGAGTGAAACATCATAGCCCTAGCCGTTTCTAGTAAGTGTCTATTTTTTCTTTCGGCAACTCCATTTTGTTGAGGAGTGTAAACACAAGACTTTTGATGAATAATTTCCTTTTCTTCTAGAAAATCTTCAAGTGCATGGCTAGTGTATTCCCCCCATGGTCCGATCTAAGGATTTTGATATTTGCATTGAATTGCTTGGTCACATATCTATAATAGCTCTTAAGTGCTTCAAATACTTCTGATTTGGCAGTTAATAAGTACACCCAAGTGTATCTAGTTTTGTGATCAATGAAGGTTACAAAATATTTAAAGCCATTATGAGATTCCATGGGTGAAGTCCACACATCGGTATGAATGAGTTCAAAGGCATTTTCATATATTGTATTTGAGATTGGATAGTACACTTTAGTTTGTTTTCCAAGAATACAAGCTTTGCAATGCCTATTTTCTACTTTTTGACTTGGAAATAGGCGTTTCAAAGCTGAATCTCCCGGGTGACCTAGACGGGCATGCCATATAGAAAACGCTTGACTTTGAACTCCAAAAGCTTGATTTTCTTGCTCCAAAAAATATAAGTTGTTCCTCCTAGACCCCTTGCCAATCAAGTGATTCGTTTTGAGATCCTGAAAGATAACTTGGTTAGGATCAAAAGTGGCTTTGCAATTATGGTCTTTGGTAATTTTGCTAATGGACATGAGGTTAGAGTTGAATTTTGGTACATATAACGCTTTAGTTTTCTTTCCTAGGAGTTCAACTTCACCTAGATGATCAACTTTTAGTTTTTGACCATTAGCAACCTTGACAATCTTATAACTAGATAGAGGAATGAATTTCCTAACTTTGTCTTTATCTTTTACCATGTGATTGTCACAGCCCGAATCAATCAACCATTTATTTAAATGAGATGAGTTCAAGTTGTTACCGGAGTGAAGGGCAACTTGGCTAAGGAGCTTTTGTTAAAAATAAGGGAGAAGATGAAGATAAGTCTCAAGGTATTCAACTTGAAAATATGATAATGTCATAAACATTGGGCCTTTTATTTTTTAATGTTCAGAATTTGGCAACATATTTATGACCCAAAATACATTCAAAAACAAGCCCAATGAAGCCCAAAAGTATGGAGAAAAGTCTAAGAGGTAAACCCAAATAGCTAGGAGCAGTTTGGGCAATGTATATTCCAACAGTCCAAAAACTAGCTGTTGGAATTCCTTGGGGTTTGAGCCCCAACGGGAATATTGACTTTGTTCTCTCTCTACTGGCTATTTTTCTCCCTTTGCCTATAAATAGAGCTATTGCTCTCCTTGTAAAATTAAGAGGAAGATAATCTCTCTTCCTTTGTATCATTCTACTACATCAATAAAAACCAGAAGTTTATTAGATTTCTCTCTCTTCTTAGTCAAAAATCCAACATGGTATCAGAGCAAACATCGACTCCGGGGTTGGGAAATTCTCTTCCTCAAATCTCTTCCTTTCAAATCCAACTTTTCTCCCAAATTATTCTAAGCTCAACCAATTACTTCCAATGGGCTAGTCATATCAGAAGATCTCTCAATGGAGCAAAACTTCTGTCTTTCATTACAAAAGATCCTATGGATCGGCTAGACCCACGATTTGATGAATGGAAGGAGCTGGATGATCAAGTGTTCCTATTGCTAACAAGCTCCATGGATCAAGCACACAAAAATATGGTAATGTGCTGTCCGAGTTCCAAATCCTTATGGGAGCAAATGTATGGGTTATATGGTCAGGAATCAAACTTGAGCAGAATATTTGAAATACAAAAAAGGATTGCGGCCATCCAAATGGAGGAGAAATCAATTACACAATTGTTCGGAGAACACGAGGACTTGTGGAATGAGCTTAACACATTGAGACCTCTCACAAGTGATATAAAAGTGCTGCAAAAGAGACAAGATGAAGACAAGGTGTTTTCATTGCTCTCATCACTCAATGAGTCATTTGTACAACTTCGACAGGAAATTCTTCGAATGAAAGAATTTCCATCATACCAAGAGACTCGATTTATGATTCAAAGAGCTGCAGCTTCTCAAAGGCTTGAAGAAAGCAATCAGTCCAAAAGTGAAGTTCATGGGTTCTCCACAAAGCAGAATGAGCAAGCTGCAAATAAGGCTCATCAAGGAATAAAAAAGGTGTGTTCTCATTGCAAAAAGTTGGGACATACCAAGGATGGTTGCTGGTTTCTTCATCCTAACCTTAAACCTGAGTTCATCAAGAAAAAAGAGCAAGAGAGGAGGGAGCAAAATGCTCAACCAGCTGCAAACAAAGCAAATCTGACATCTCAAAAATTAGGAAAATCCTCCTCAGGTACTTGCTCTAACTCATCTGTTACTTCTTCAAAATGGTTGATAGATTCAGGTTGTGATCACCATATGGTCAAAGATAAGCAAAATTTTCAGAATCTTGAACCTCTCCTAGAACCTAAAATGGTTAAAGTTGCGAATGGACATAATTTCAAAATTAAGCAAATTGGGGATGTTGAAATATTTGGAAGAAAATCAAAGGCCTTATATGTTCCTCAATTTACCTCTAATCTTATGTCCATTGGACAAGTCACTAAGGACTTAAATTGCAAAGCTATTTTTGACCCTCATTCTGTTGTTTTTCAGAATTTGGAGACAAATCAAGTGATTGGTAGTGGTTCTATGCAAGATAACTTGTATTTTTGGAAACAAGATAGTTTTGTATTTTCCGCAATCCGAGAGGAAAGTTACCTCCTTTGGCATGCTAGATTAGGTCATCCTTCTATGCAAGCTCTGAAATGCCTATTCCCATCAAAAAATTGTAGTGATAGACATTGTGAAGCATGCATTTTTGGAAAGGAAACCCGAATGTATTATCCTATTTCTGAAACTCAATATAAAAAGCCTTTTGATCTTGTTCACTCGGATGTATGGACTTCACCTATGATATCTAGAAGGGGATTTAAGTATTTTATCTCATTTATAGATCATAAGTCTAGGTATACATGGGTGTATATGCTAAGATCAAAAGACCAAGTTTATGAAGCCTTCAAGTCCTTTTACAAGTATATTATAAAACAATATGAGGCCAACATTAAAATTCTTAGGACAGATAATGGTGGGGAATATATGAGCACCAATTTCAAAAATTTCATTGAGGAGAATGGAATTATTCATCAAACTAGTTGTCCCTACACTCCCCAACAAAATGGAGTTGCCGAACGCAAAAATAGACATCTCCTAGAAATAGCTAGAACTATCATGTTCTTTGCTAATATGCCTAAGCGTTTTTTGGAGTGATGCGGTTAGTACCGCAGCTCATTTAATAAATCGTCTTCCAACTAGAGTTCTCCATTGAAAATCTCCATTAGAGTTGCTTAGAAAAGACAAACCAAACCTCTCTCACCTTAGAGTTTTTGGGTGTATTTGTTATGTTCATATTCCTAGGCAGTTTAGAGATAAGTTAGATATCAAAGGAAGGAAATGTGTTTTTATTGGGTACGCTTCATTCCAAAAAGGATATATTTGTTTTGAACCTGACTCTAACAAGGTATACACATCGAAAGATGTGATATTTGTAGAAAATGAATTCTTTTTTGCAGGAGAAAAAAATGAAGAAAATTCATCAAGCAATGACTTGCGAATCTTCTGCGATGTTCCCATAAATCCTCCTCTGGTTCCTCAAGAATCCAATGAAGAGAATTCACTTTCAGGGGGAGAAAACGAAGAGGGAGGAGTGGATGAGTCTGAAAATGAAGAGAACTCTTCCGAAGAAAGAGAAGAAGGCGAGGGATTACCTACCTTAGGAGAATCCGGAGACGAAACTAGACTGCCCTCTCCGCTGGCTCCTCCACTTCGACGTTCCACCAGATTGAGGCTTCCTCCCTCAGAGTGGATCAACAGAAGAGTTTATTACAATTCTAAGGTAACTCACTATCCTATTTCAAATTACTATTGTGTATCTAATACTTCCTCAAGCCATCAAGGGTTCTTGAGTGGCATTGACTCATCACAGGAACCTAAGGATTTTGATGAGGCAAATACCAAACCCGAATGGAGACAAGCTATGCTTGAAGAACTAGATGCATTGAATAAAAATGGGACGTGGGAGATTACTACTCTCCCTAAGGGAAGAAAGGCTGTCGGGTGTAAATGGGTGTTCAAAATCAAGTATAAAAGTGATGGATCCATTGAACGCTACAAGGCAAGACTTGTAGCCAAAGGATTCACACAAACTTATGGAGAAGACTACACTGAGACTTTTGCCCCTGTTGCCAAAATGAAAACGATAAGGGTTTTGATGTCAATTGCAACCAATGGAGAATGGCCAATGTATCAAATGGACGTGAAGAATGCTTTCCTTCAAGGGGACTTAGACGAAGAAATCTACATGCAAATTCCCCAAGGGCTAGATGAGGATTCAAACATCAAGGTGTGTCGTCTTAAAAAAGCAATCTATGGGTTAAAACAATCTCCTCGTGCCTGGTATGCAAAATTAAGTTCAGCACTTCTTGGTAATAATTTTAAGAAATCCATTAGTGATTCCTCCATGTTTACTAAAGTTAACAATGAAGAAATCACTATTGTTCTTATTTATGTAGATGATATAGTTATTACAGGAAGTGATATGAATGGTATTGATCAAGTTAGAAATTTCCTTAAATCTACTTTTGAGATTAAAGATTTGGGAAAACTAAAGTATTTCTTAGGAATAGAGCTTGCCTATTCTCATAAGGGGCTAGTTCTATGCCAAAGGAAATATGTACTTGACCTTTTGCAGGAAACTGGAAAGGTAGGAGCTAAACCAGCAGCAACTCCTATATCCATAGCAGAACGAGCACAAGGTGATGAAGAAATGTTCCAGGATATTCCTAGATATCAAAGACTTGTGGGGAGGCTCATCTACCTCACCATTACAAGACCAGATATCACCTATGCCGTCAGCTTAATCAGTCAACGGATGCATGCTCCAAGGATTCAAGATTGGAAGGCAGCAGAAAGAATTCTCAAGTATTTAAAAAGCTCACCAGGAAGGGGAATTCTTATGAAAAACAACCACAGCATGGAGATTTATGGCTACTGTGATGCAGATTGGGCTGGGGATGTCACGGACAGGAGATCCACCACCGGCTACTGCATGTTCGTGGGAGGAAATCTTGTAACATGGAAAAGCAAGAAACAATCTGTTGTATCCAGATCAAGCGCTGAGGCTGAATACAGAGCAATGGCAGCGGCTACAAGCGAAATAGTTTGGCTAAAGGCATTACTTGAGGAGATGGGATTTCCTACTATCGCTCCTATTCTTCTACATTGCGATAATCAAGCAGCTCTTCATATCGCTGCCAATCCAGTATTTCATGAAAGAACGAAGCACATTGAGGTTGATTGTCATTTTGTTCGAGAAAAATTAGAAAACAAGACAATTTCAACCTCATATGTTAGAAGTGAAGACCAGCTAGCTGACATTTTCACTAAGGCAACAACTGAGAAACATCTTCAGCACATCCTTAGCAAGTTAGGGTCCATAGACATCTATGCACCTAACTTGAGGGGGAGTGTTAAAAATAAGGGAGAAGATGAAGATAAGTCTCAAGGTATTCAACTTGAAAATATGATAATGTCATAAACATTGGGCCTTTTATTTTTTAATGTTCAGAATTTGGCAACATATTTATGACCCAAAATACATTCAAAAACAAGCCCAATGAAGCCCAAAAGTATGGAGAAAAGTCTAAGAGGTAAACCCAAATAGCTAGGGGCAGTTTGGGCAATGTATATTCCAACAGTCCAAAAACTAGCTGTTGGAATTCCTTGGGGTTTGAGCCCCAACGGGAATATTGACTTTGTTCTCTCTCTACTGGCTATTTTTCTCCCTTTGCCTATAAATAGAGCTATTGCTCTCCTTGTAAAATTAAGAGGAAGATAATCTCTCTTCCTTTGTATCATTCTACTACATCAATAAAAACCAGAAGTTTATTAGATTTCTCTCTCTTCTTAGTCAAAAATCCAACAGCTTTTTCATCTCTTTTTGCATCTCCTCCATCTTGGATTCGAGTGCAGCCACTTGGGAGACTTGTTGAGCATGAGCTGGTTGTTCCACCTCCTTCTTGTTGTTCTTTGGGCGCAAATTAGGGTGGAGAAACCAGCACCTTTCCCTTTTGTGGCCGGGCTTCTTGCAATTTGTGCAAACATCCTTTTTAAAGAAATTTTGAGCTTTGTTGACCATGTGATCATCTTGAACAGCCTTGAAGGCTTGGGCTTCGGATTTGAGCTTGGTAGACTCCTCTAGCCTCATGCTAGTCTCGGCCCTTTGAATCATAAATTGAACTTCTTGGAATGAAGGAAAAATCTTCATTCTAAGGATTTCTTGACGAATTGGAGCATATTCATCTCCAAGACCCATAAGAAGACCAAAGGTCATGTCTTCATCATTTCTTTGAAGAATGGTCTTGAGATTAGAAGTTGGAGGCCTAAGAATATTAAGCTCATTCCAAAGATCGCTATATTCCCCAAAGTATTCGGGAAGAGTTTTACCTCCTTTTTGAATCTTGAAGATTTTTCTTTTGAGCTCAAAGATTCGTCCGGTGTTGGTCTCTTGCCCATATAGAGTATGCATTTGATCCCACAAAGCCCTTGCATTTGGAATACAAGTAGCCATTGCTTTGTGGGTTTTGTCAAGAGACATTTGAAGTAGCACCACCACTTGATCATCTTGCTTCTTCCATGATTTGAATGTAGGGTTGGCATCATCTAAGGGATCCTCCAATATGTGATTTTCAAGATTGAAGAAGTTCAAGGATCTCTTGATGGTGTCTTGCCAAGCATTGTAATTTGATGAATCTAAGAGAATGGAAGTAAACATGGAAGTACTAATTTGTGGTGGAGGATTACCAACACCGGAAGATGAAGGTATCGAAGATGGCTCTGATACCATGTTGAAATTTAAATATAGCAAGCTAAGAATGAATAAAGAAACTTCAAGAATTTAATTGAGAATTCAAAGAGAGTTTACATGCAATGAAGGCATGTTTTTCATACCTTCCAAAGAAACATATAAGCCCTATTTATAGAGAACAAGAAGAGGGGCAAGGAGATAAGAAAAGAGAGAGAGGAGAGGGCATTGTGCCCTCTCCAATTATGGCCGTTGGGGCTGTCCCCAACGGCTAGTTTTACTAGCCGTTGGGGACAGCCCCAACGGCTGTTTTTTGCTAGCCGTTGGGGGACCTGATGGTCCCCCATTTGCTGGCCCGGGCTGGTCCCGAAGGGCCCAGCCCGAACAATCCGGGCAAGGCCCATTTAGGGCCCAACTTAGAAACCTTAAAGGGATTACAATGAGAATGAAAAATCTACACAAATTAAAACTATACATTTAGACTTCATTCCCTTAGGACATAAACCCTAATTGTCCTTTATTTCAACAATTTGAAAAGATTCGATCATGTAAAATATTAAAATAGATAAAATTGATATTTTAAGGTTTTCATAAAATTAAAGTTTCGTTTCGATTAGGGCTTTTTTATTCATAGATTTTATTTTTAATAATTTCTAATATTTTCACAACTTTGATTTGATTTGTTCAAATTAGACAGGTTTATTCATATTTGGTAATATAAAATATTCTCATAGGAATGATATTTGATCTCATTTCTATACACAATATTTGACTAGAATATATTTGTCCAAAATTGTGATTTCAAAACCACACATCAAGCAGCAAAGCCACACCTTTTCCTCATCTCCAAAAGTACTTTCTTCACTTCTACCTTTAGTGCCATACCTTTTCCTTTGTCCTCCTTTACTAGACCTTTTATTATGAGAAATCTTATTAATTGGTCCATGTACTCTTCTATGGTAGTGACTTTAGGCTCCAATGACTTAAGTAGACATCTCAGCACCTTATCAACCATGTCCTCTTTGGATATGCCCCTTTACTAGCAATCTAAGCTCATTGGTTACAGTGTTGTACCATGTAACCATTTCTTGAACTGACTCCCAATCTTTCATCTTGAAGGTCTCAAACTCATGCTTTAACATTCTCACCATGTTCTTCCATACTTGGTTTGTGCCTTTATATGTAGTCTCGAGTCTTTTCTAGATTTCTTTGGTTGTTATGCATGATGATACTCTATTATATTCGTTCAAGCTCAGTACAAAATGTAGCAAGTTAATAGTCTTGCAGTTTGCTCTGTGAGCTTTGTTCTCTTTTAGTGTCATATTCTTCATTTTGACTAGTACCCAGACACCATCAACATCTTCTGTTGGGAATTCAATATCTTCTTCAATAATTTCCCACATGGTTTCATCTCGGGCAATGATGAAATTTTGCATCCTTTGTTTCCATTGAAGAAAGGAGCTCTATGAGTTGAGCATGCCTCAAATGATACACTCTCTCCATTTACTACCATGTCGGACCCTTGGTGTTGAAACTGTTAAACTCTTCCCAACATACCAATTGAAGAACTAAGACTTAAGAGTCTAGAGAGAGGGGTAAATAGTTTATTGGCACTTTTTGGATTTTTTTATAAATTTGAGGCTCAGAGTATAGATTACAGAAAAGGGGAGAGAAGATTGTATGACACCTAGATTTATAGTGGTTTCACCTTCCCTGATGTATATCTACTCCCAGACTACACTTGGAGTTTGTAATCACTGTCTGATCCACAAATAGTAAAACCAACTAGGTTTCCAAAGTCCCTCTCTTCTTGATCTCTTACAAAACTATGAGAAAAAAACTTAAGCACAATCTTGAGCCTTGATGCTTAGATAAAGTCTTTATATCCTAGAGATTTCAATATAACACTAAGAAATAACAACAGAGAAAATCGAAGATATTAATGTACAATAAATGTATTCAATGCTTCCTAAAAATTGTTTGGTCTTCAATAGTGGTTGTATTTATAGCTTCTCAACTTGTTTTGACCGTTGGAGGTCATTTAATATTGAAACTAGTCATTCAAAAGTTGTTGAGAGTCATTAAATACTTGAACAACTTTGCTAAAAATTAGCCATTACTCATGCGATAATCAGCTTCTCTTCTTTGCTAGTCGACTATATCCAAAAGGATCGGTACTGTGCATATGTAGGATGGCTCAATACATGTGGCATAATGCTATCAGCATATGGCATGTGTCACGTAGGATTATGATCTAGGTTTGCTTGGCTCTTGGATATGAAAAGTGTTCTATTCTTGAAGCGGTTTGAGTCAAATTTTGCCTTAACGGTAGTCGACTTCCCCATGTTCAATACATGGGGGGATCGATCCTTTGATATCAAAGAATCGGTTATTCACCTCCATACTTACAATTTTTTTGAGTCATGATGAGGTGAGTTGACTATAGTAAAACCACAAGTCGACTAGGCCAATTACTGAATGTAAATATATGTGTTGTGGCCTAACGTAATGGCTTTGTGGCTTGTGGCTTATGCCATGCTAGTGCTCGTGTGATGCTAGTGTTATACTAGTGCAGTACTCATGCCATGCGCATGTCGTACTAATATCATGAGAATGTAGTGCTTGTGTGATGCTTATGTTGTGCTAATACCATGCCTATGTAGTGCATATGCATTATGCTCGTAGCTCAAACTTCACTAGGTAATTGAGTCAACTGCCACCCATATGCAAGTTTATAGCCTTAAAGTCTAATGGGCTGATCTATATTTTAGCACTTATCATTATGTAGACATGTATATCCAAGCATGTGTTTGCTTAGTCACTCTTTGTCCTAAGCAGGTGAGTCAACTTGGTGTCCCAAACAAGTCCACTGTGTTAATATGGTTGAGCAATATAGTGTAATTTTATATGCCCTACATGTGTTGTGGTATGCATCTTGGCATGTTGTGTGTTTCACAGCCTATGTCTTCCAAGCAATTTCATGTACTTAGTAAGGTAACATATGTGTATGGCCCAACTTGTAAGTACAAGTCAACTTGATTTTTAGGAGGTTGACTATAATGTGCCCTATTCTCATTTTGACCATTATTATTGAAACATTAGCATTTTAAAATTTGATCATTATGGTAAGGCTAACTATGTGAGTTAAATAGGTGGTTGTGTAAGTGACTAGTGCATTGTGTCAGATTTTACTTGGGTTTATGTGTACTAAGCAAGTCAAGTGCCACAGTGATGTAGTTGACTATATTTCTGTTGTGAATTTTCTATATATTTTGTATCAATCATAACTTCACTTAACTTAATTTTTCATTAGTCCAACACAATCTTTTCATCATAATACATATTAGGCTCATCATTTGCTTCATCAAAACTCATTTTGTCATTTACTACAACACTTCTAAAACTCAATCACACCCTCACTCAAATTTATCTCAAATTACGATAAGTTTTAATCAATGTCTAATCTCTCATTCTAATACATGATATCGAATTCCTTTTTAAACCATCTATTCCTTTGATAATATCTCTTGAATCACGCATGTTCACCTTAGTGAACTCCCAAAAGACATTCCAAATCCCAACAAAATATTCTTTTATAAACAAGAATAATTTGCCTAACAAATAAACCTAATCTTAATCAATATAAAATTCTTACAATTTTCTTTTGATTAAAAGGCTAATATTTATGTATTTGTGTTTGATCAAAATATAACAATTTCAACCAAAATACATCTTCATCATAAAACCCAACCATTTCATGATATCTTTATAACCTCCCAAGCTATAAAAATATTCAACCAATTTGTAAAATTCCCCTTAGTCTATCCTTAGCAAAGGTGGACCTAAGAAGAGATCAGGTTGAGTAATTGCATCCTCTCAATTTTCTAAAATTCAATTAGTGTTTATGACCCATATCTATTTAGCACCTACTTTATTTAATAATTTTGCCTCCTCTTGTCTTTTTTAAAACTTATCCATTGATTAAATTTGACATAAATTTTTATTTTTCAAAAACTCACTACATAATAAAAGCAAAATATGATATCACTATCATACATTTTAAATCAATAAAAAATTAGTTTAGAAAGAAAATGGTAAATAAGATTATTACCCTGAGAAAAATTAATTTGATATTGACAACTCTACTTTGACACTTTTCGTTTTCCCTCCCCTCCTTCCCTAAATTTTCTATCTCCTCTCCCTCTCCCTCTCCCTCTCCCAGTCGGACTCTTTCCCCATCCACTTTGTTTTTCCCTCTCCTTTCCCTTTTGTCTTTTTCCCCTCTCCTTTCCATTTCTTCTATGACTCGCTACCTCTCTGTTTTCCACATCCATGGTTCCCCCTTTATATTTTCTTCACTATTGAATACTGAAATCTCTATTCTCCAATTTTCTGTGCTTAACCACTGAAATTGTCTTCAAATTTGAAGAAAAATCCATTTTTTGCCCCATGAAAAATATACGAGTCTTCAATTAAATATTTTGATTTTGAAATTTCATTGTTGAATTATTTTCTTATTCATATTTTAGATTTTCTGATATAGTTTTATAATTCATATTTGTTGTTTGAATAAATATTTTATAAATTTTTTACACCCCCTATTTTTGGGTTTTAAATTCACTACTGTTCCTTAGCAAACAGAAAGTTCACTATAAAAGAAATTTTCCATATTGCAGGCAAAACTTAGGGAGCTCTGTTTCCAATTTGTTACGGAAAATTACTTCTACAAAAATAATATGCATGTAAAGCATAAGCCAACTACATTCACAATATGGAAAATTTATTTAATTCTGTTAATATGTTTAGATCATTAACCATAACTACTCATTCAACAGATACCATCAATCTTTACAGCCAATCACTATCAATCATTTTCATAATTATTCATAATTATATGCATAATTCAATTATACTATTACTCAAATCTATGTAAACCTGCTCAAATTAACATAAAACTACAATCGTTCGACACAAACATACCAACACTACTTAGTAAGACTCAAACACTGCATTTTATTACTGATAGCCAACATCCATCTACTGAGAAATTAATATGTTTGGAGTTAATGAAAAATGATCTAAAAATTAGGCTAAGTATAATTATCCGAATGGCCAACCCAAAGAAGCCCAATTACTGACCAACTGAACTTCAGTGGTTGAACGTAAGCATATGTGGTCAACCCGCACAACTCATGCAGCCCACCGCATGAGCAACATGGTAGACTGCGTGCACCCAGTGTGCATAGGTGGGCGATCATGTACACCTAATACACATCGATGACTAACCACATGTGCCTAGAGCGCACCGGTAGTTAGCCATGTATGCTTAATATGCATGATCGATCGATCATGAGCACACAAGTGCACTCAAGCGAGTGACCGTGAGCACAAGCGGCCAACTGCTGAGTAAGAGGCCTACTTGCCATGCTTGAACGGTCAATCATGAGCATGGCCAACCTTCTCTACTCATTTAGCCGACCAATGATGTGAGGGGTCAACTACTAAGCCATATAAGGAACCAAGTTCTTCTCTGGCCTGGCCTATCGAACCAAATCAAAGGCTGTCCAAAACTCTTCATCAACTAACCACATTCTAGAATCTAGTTAAAATCGGTTGACCATTTATTCATAGAGTCAATTTAGGAAAGAAATAATGTGGACACTAAAAATATTCATTGACTATTCGAGAATCGATGACATATACTAAATAAATCCGTTAACTAATAGGTTGTCTAACAATTTTTGAATTTAAAGTCAACCACCCTATAATCTTTTGAAAATTTCTTTTTGTCAAGCTAATATTCCTGTTGTAGCAAAAAGACGCTTCAAATTTTCTTGAGATATGATTTGCTTAGTGAAAAGAAGTAAAGAGCTACTTTAAAGATGATAACGGGTAAAAACATTAATCGAGAAGCAACTAAAGGCATTGATTGAGGAAGGTAAAAGGCATTTAATTCTCAACGTTCAAATTCATCTATCACTCAATGAAATTCTTCGAGAGAGCTATAAATATCATAGTAATGAAGAATACAGTATGAAGAAATTAAGAAAAAAAATGATTATTGCAAACTAAATACGATCTCATTGAATACTCTAAATATTCTGAAAACACATTGTACATTAAACTTTCTATATTCTCTCTGTTTGTATCTTTCATTAAGCTTCAATTTCTTTTCATCTAAGGAATAGCCACATTCTCTATAATATTCTTTGAGCTTAACTTCATTACATCCGAGGATTGGTCTCATACTCTGTAACACCCTTGTATTCAAAAGAAGTCTAAAGATCATGAGGGCTTCACGATATGGGTTTTAAGGGAGAAAATATTTTGGGAAAAAATACTTGTAAGGTTTTAACCGGGAGGAATGAGCTGTACAAACCAAACCCTTGATGAATTTAAGTGGCATTTACCAAATTTAGTTGATTGTTGTTGTAATAAGAATTAGAATACGTTAGCCAACATCTTGCTTAAGTGTGATTCATAGAGGATGAACTTAAGTGATATGTCATGGCTAAACTAAAATTTTGCGGAGGCCATCTAGCAAAATGTTTTATTTTGATTCTTATGAGCTTCAAAGAATCATTAGTCCTTGTTCTCTAAGCAAAATGGTAATTACATATGTTATCACGAATTTTCTATAATTCCTATAGGTATTTATACCGGTCATTAGAATGTTATCCAAAAGTCAAGAGTGAAGGGGTTTTGCACTCCTTAAAATTTTAGAAAAAAAAATATATAAGTTGAAAATACCCATAAATATCACTAAAAAATTCATAAAAATATTGATGCATTTAACAAAATAGTCTTAAAAATGATGCTAAAAATTTATAGTTGGCTTTAGTTTATGTCTATTGCGTAATGGGATAAGTTGCGCTCGTAGCAATGAGTCATGTTTGTCGAGAAACTAAGTAACCTGGGAACTGGAGTAGTGAGAATTGAGGTGGCCAAGAGGGTCTTTGACCGAGAGACTGTGGGATTTAAAGATAGTGTGGCCCAAATCCAATGGACACGAGTGGTGTCAGTCCTACTGTAATGTGCTGTTGGCCTATGTACCATGTACCATAATTTGCCTTCCACTCCTAAGACTAGTTCGAAGGGGTAGCTTTAGGAGTAGTGTTTAGTATTGGGTAAATTGAAAAGTCATGGCGAGGGTAAGTGGACACGACTTTTGGGTAGTGGAAAGTTATGAAGATGGAACTATCATGGTAGTGGTGCATTAAATATAGTTAGCATTGATATTTCAGAGCGGTAAAGTTGGATTTTGAAGTTGGATAGTTATGTTAGTATCATTCAATGTAGGGCAGATTACTTCAATTCCAACGCATGTTGTTTCATCTTCTGAAACTGGCAATAAATAATAGATCATAGTAGTTGGCTCTCTTGAATCCATTAGATGGCTAATAAGAGAATATTTTTTAGATTTATGGTTGATGGCAAGATATGTGAAAATTTGGGGCAGCAAGAGAGTATTCTTCTTAGTAAAGCCTTAGTATCATTTTAAGCCTTAGTTGGCTCTCTTCTTAGTAAATTTGGGGTGACATAAATATGAAGGGTTTTGTATGGTGGTTTTTTGTACCCCACCATTCGGGTGTTTAGATGAATGTACAGGTGCTATCGATATGAGATTCCATCAATTATCGAGACTACCAACATGAGGTTCTATCATGTTATCTAAGGATCCAAAACCGTGGTGCCCTGTGGTGGTGGTCTCAAGGGACCTTGCAGTGGGTGTGGGTGCTTTCTCCTTTTTGTATTCCAAATTAGGAGGAGGGAGTGTTTATCCCATGTGAGGTCTGATAGAGATGGCCGAGCCTTGGGTGTAATAGGCAACAGGTAGTTCTTTTTTGATTACTGTCTATGCCTCTATGCCCGAGCATGAAGAGAATGAGGGAGCTATATAATGGGTCGGTTGTCTTTTGGTAGCATAAAAAGGATAGGAGAATTAAAGTACATAGGAGAGCTCACTGAGTTCTTCCTCTTTCTTGCTCTACCCATGTTCCTAATTCGTGTATTCTCGGTACTTATATTCTCAATACTTGCAAATATCTGATATCTGTATTCTTGAGTGAATTTTGAGTCACTATGTAAAAATGCTATTGATATATAAATGAAAGAGTTTTTCATTGTACCTTGTGATTGTGTTGCTTGTGAACTTCACCATGTTGTTATTGTTTATCAAAACGGCTCACAGCATCAAGTACATCTTGGTACTTGTGGCCTCCACCGCAAGATGTTGGACGGAATGCGGATATCCCCTCACCATATTTTGTTCAAATTTCCTGTGGGCATAGGGTCGCCAACAAGCTAAGAGAAAATTTAAGGGCATTGTGCCTTAGGATGTAGTGTATCAGGCATTGCACCAACGATACTTAGAGGCATTGCGCCTTAGGATGTAGTGTATCGAATGTTGCACCGATAATACTTAGAAACATTGTGCCTTAGGATGTAATGTATAAGGCATTGTGCTTTAGGATGCAGTTACTTTGTGGTGGACAGTGTCAATTTTTCTACCAGGAAAGTGATAAGCTTCAGATGAAGAGTGGGCACATGAAAATCTATTATGCAATTTGGTATATCACAATTTTAGACAAGTATACTCTAGTCTATTGTTGTGTATAGTGCGAGTAGGAGTCGTTCTGAAAAGGATATTTTATATTATCAATTTTAAATTATACAAGATAAAGCAAGATAGCAAAAGGTATTAAAATTATGAAAATATTAAAGACAGAAATTAATAGATGAAAATCCTAATTTTATAAAACTCTAGGACATCTGTCTGTTTTTAATTTTTTACACGTTTGAATTCTTTGAAATCCCTTAAAGTTTATTGGCTATAGAAATATTGTTGATGATAGAAAATTTTCTCTAAATAAGATTCATCCAATGGTCACGCAGTTAAACCTTAATTTGATTAATTAAAACACAATTTTATGCTATTTTGATTAAACCTAATTGCATTAAGATTTATGAAAAATTTGTAATTTAGAGTTTTCCCTAAAACCTGACACTATAATTAATCATTCGTCAATCTTATAACCCTATGTGGGTTTTATTATGTTAGACTAATCTCTTACAATCATATTGGTGTTGCATACATTCAATCTCAAATTATCAAAATGCAAATACCTATATATTCAAAATATTAAAATCAACAATAAAATCTCATTAAACAATAATCATGCCAATAAATATTTAATGAAAAAAATAAATCAAAGCATACTATTAATTTAAGTACAGAATCCATCAAGTTTAAGGAGCAAAAAATCTAGCTAGACATACTAAACAAGAAAAATAAAGAAAACATTACGACCTTTTTGCACCCGAAAAAGATGGAAATCACGTGGTATGGAGGCTACTAGGGTTCTCATGTTCTCCCCCCATCATGGCCATGGTGGGGCTTTTATTTATAGATTAAAACCTTAAGAGTTGTGACTTCTTTGGAAACTTCGTTTTTTCTCTTTAACTTGGAAACTTATGTTGTGATGGTTGAGTTTATCTTTTAACTTTCCCAAAATTTTGAAATTCCATCTTTATCCTTGATTTTGAATACTTTTGAAATTATCAGCAACTTTATTCTAAAGATCTCACATTAGATAAGTTCAAGTGGTTTCCCTCTTCAACAAGAACTTGTCTTTTTTGAATTTCAGTATTACAATAAATTGTTTTCAATTTTTGGATACCTTCTAGTCTGAATTAATTTCTGCACTTTTCGTAAGATTTGTAAGTCTTGAAGTTTTCTTTCCAATCCAACAAGAATCAGATCAATCGGATATTAAAACAGAAAGTTATACTTAAAATACTAACAGCTCTTTGTCTAATCTGAATTTCTTTAAATAAGCCAAAATTTTTTCAAAAAAAAAACTCACGAAATTAATCAGTATAATATCATAGATTTAAAATAGTCTTAAAATAAATAAATAAAGTTTAAAATATTATAATTCAAATATATAAAATTATTGCTTTCAAATACTACCATACTTAAATATTTACTTGTCCTTAAGTAAGAGCAAATTTTCTCTAAAACCAATTTAACCTCCCAAGTCCCTAACTATGAATATGACAAGTTCAAATTGGAATTGCAATCAAAACAACCAATATTTTGTAATATTCAATACTAGAACAACTATTGTATTTTCTATAATCTCATTAAAATAAAAAACAATACACGATTCATCCACCCTCATAATTGGTTCATTCATAGAATAAAAGGAAACTAATATTTAACTACTCAATGCACTCAACTATATGTAAGAGATATGTATGTCATTCAAATCAATACAATGAGATGGTATTAACATAGGTTTACTAATATATCAAATCTCTATTACTCAAATATAGAAGTCCATATACCAATCAAAATATATTTTATTTGATTGTAATTGTGTTAAGGTTAAGGGTAGGATAAATAGATAAAAATATTGGATTAAAATAATTCACTAAAAATGTTCAAATATCAAAATCTAACATTGTTTATATCAAAGCAAAGACAATACTAATTTTTGAAACTTCAAATCCCAAAATATATTGCAGTCAACTACAGATATGGAATATGATATATCACTTATTCGAAACAAAGAATAATATAATGAGACTCCAACTAAAGAATGAACAAACTCGAGAATGAAAAATACTTTTTCTCATTTTTTTTTCAACAACCACTTCTTTTCTTTTTTTTTTCTTTTTTTTTTCATTTTGTTTGTTTTTTTTCATTTTCACCTTTTTTTTTTCTATAACTCAACATGATAATTCTTTTCTTTTTTCTTTTTTTTTTTGGCTATACTAAGTAACAATTTGTCATACTACTAGAGAGATAAGTATAAAAAACTCTAAAACAAAACATAATGTCTAAAATATAATGTCATGCTACCAACTATAAATATATCAGTGAATTTGGATTTAAAATCTTAAACTAGAAACAAAATAGGTCATGGGGTGCATTGTGTGGGTAATTCAAGAAAGAAAATATTTATACTCAAATGGGTTAATTAAGGGATATAAAATGTTATGAATGATATTTTTCGAAAGTAAAAAATGTGTAAAACTAAGTGTTTTAATCATTTTGAAATATGAAAATAAAAAATGTGGTTTCAAAATACATAACAAATCAAGTTCTAGAATCACCAACCCACGTGTTATATATGCTAAACAAGAAAAATGATGAGAGTATAATGAATTACTCTTTAAGACTCAATTCATCACTTAGGTAACTTCAGTGTTAAATCTTATTTATTTATCTTTCAAATTAATCATAAAAAAATAATTAATTAATCATGTACCAAATAACCACTAATGCCAATCATCTCTCATACAATTCAAATAAGTAACACACAAAAACTAGAAAATTTGAGAAAATTTTATTGATATGGAAAAAATACATCAAAATTCAAAAAATTCAGCAAAACTCAAGAAATCTTTTTTTTTTTCAAACATTTCTAAAAACTTCCTTAAAAAAATAAAAAAATAAAAAAATAGGCATGCATCCCCTCATACTTAAACTAAATATTGCTGATAATGTGTACAATGAAATACTAAAATAAATTAAAGCGAACAAAAAACTCTCCTGAATAAGCCGATAAACCTCCTCTTCAACAACTTCTTCTCTTCCTCTCATACAAAGAGTTTGTTATACTTATCTATAAAATACCACCAAAACTTAAAATTAAATTAAAACAACAAAAACAAATATTAAAAATAATAATAAAAACATTGGGTTGCCTCCCAATAAGCATATTTCTTTAGTCTTTAACCAGACATAATCTCCTTACTTCAACCTGACTCATAAATCGGTCTTGTCCATTTAGATTTCAATTTGTTTAGTACAAACTTCAATTTTGAATCGAATTGACAGACTTTTTTGCCTACCATGGATTGCTATGATTTGTCACTTTTCCGTGACACCCAAAGATTCTTGACTCTCATATTGTGTTTGAATTTGATAAAAATTTGTATCCAAAGCAGCACATGCATCAATATGTTCATTATCTAGAAACTCATGATTCACATGCAAAGAGTTGGCAATGCAATTTTGAGTAGAATCACTAGACCAAGAGATATCTCTCAATGCATTCAAACTCAAAATCAGCTCTAAACACTTCTTGAGTATCAAAATATTTCATTGACCTAAGGCCATCAAACTCAATTTTTTCACAATTAACTCTAAAAATTAATTTTCTATCAGAATGATCAATCAAAGCACATCCGGTGGCAATGAAAGGGCAGCGTAGAATCAAAGCAGTGCTCTCATTATCATCATCTATATCCAAAGCAATAAAGTCAACAAGAAAAATGAATTTATCAATTTTAACCAAAATATTCTTAATAATGCCTCTCAAATACTTACACTCCTATTAGCTAATTGTAAAAAAATATTAGCAGGTTGACATTCCTTTAACCCTAACTTCAAGAATGCAGAATATGAAATAAGATTGACACCAACAACCAGATCACATAAAATATTAAAAAAAATCAAGTTTCTAGATAACATCCAAATTGGTTAAAATTGCAGAACACTCCTCTATAAATTTAACCATTGAAACTTCATACTTTCTATTGTTTGTGATCACATCCTTCAAAAATTTCCAATAATTCGGTATTTGCTTGATAACATCCAAAAGAGAAATATTAATATACAGTTTCTTAAAATTTTCTAAAAACTTTCCAAATTGGTTTTTTGCATTATCACACAATAGATGTCCAGGAAATGGAACACGAGCCTTATGCTCCCTCAAAGGTAAAGAAGTTCCCCATTTTAGATCCGGTGCCATAGACTTCTTACTTGTAGGCTTTTCGATCTCTTTTTTAGCCTTTTCTTTATTCTCTTCCTTGGTCTTTTACCCATCCTCTCCATCCTTTGACCGAATCGGCTCTTCATGTATTTGCTTCCCACTCCTCAATAAAACTGCCTTGGCTTGCTCCCTAGTGTTCTTCTCAACATCACTCAGCAATCTACCTGGCATACAAGAATGAATGGCATTAATCAATTGATCAATCTTATTTTCAAGTTTTTCAATCCTTTCATTAGTTGTAGTTGCCAAACTCTCAATCCTTTAACTTCTTACTGTTGCCAAGTATTCAATTGCAATTTTCCATGATGCGTTGCTCTCCCTTGGCTATTGATTTCCTGAAATAAAGCTTGGTGGATTGCTTGATCTTGGTGGTTCTTCTTGACTCCATGAAAAGTTAGGGTTGTTTCTCTACCCAGGATTATATGTGTTGGAGTAAACGTTGTTCTGAGACTAGCCAAAATTAGAGATATCGTTTGCATGTTGTGCCTGTAGACACTTAGATGAAATGTGAGTAGAATCACCATACGAATTACAATATAAAAGTTCATTAGTCACAACATTGATTTGATTAACTTTCATGACATTAATTATGGAGTCCATTTTTGCATTAAGTATGGTAAGACTACCAACCTTATGCCAGCTTTTTGGTTAAGAATCTCGCGTTCATTAGACCAATCATATTGATTGGAGACCATATCATCAAGCAATACACATGTTTTATGATAAGACTTACTCATAAATACACCCCCAGCTATAGTATCAATGATAATTTTTACAGAATATAAGAAGCAACCATAAAAAGTTTGTAAAATTAACCAATCAAGTATACCATGATGTGGGTATCGTCTAATCAAATCTTTAAAATGCTCTCAATAAGTATACAAAAAGTCACCCTCAAACTGTCTAAAACTAGTAATATCATTAGCTAGTTTAGCTGTCTTACATAGTAGAAAGTTCTTAGCAAGGAATGCTTTAAGACAAATTTTCCCAATTTGTGAAATACTTGTTAAGGAATGAGTTAAGTCATACATTTGCCTTTTCCATGAAAGAGAAAGAAAAAAACCATAACCTTATCGCATCAGGGCTAACTCCATTCAATTTGATCGTATCATTGATCTCTAGGAAGTTTTTCAAATAGCTGTTTAGATCTTCAAAAGATTCTCCACCAAACTGATTTGCTTGCATATCCCAATGAGACTCAGTTTGAGCTTGAAATGTTTGCTTTCACAATAGGTTATACAATACTAGTTTGAATATCTTCAAGTCTAAGCATCTAATACTCTCTTATAGCTCTGTTGTCTTGAGTCATTGCTTTTTCCTTTGCTTCTCTAGCTTGTTTACGAATGGATCTCAAATTTCTCTCTCTCTCAGGATCAAACTCAACTAGGTCAAGACTTTTCGATTGTAGCATGCACTGGATTGACACGAAAAAGAGCCCAAAATTTTATTTTCAAAATAGTCTGCAAGAACTACTCAAAAAAATCCATATTACCTATTTAAAAGTATAAATTACAAGAAAACAGCAAAATAATATAGAAAGACACCCAAGAAGACAGTCAAAAATCCAAAAAAATGAAGATAAAAAAATGGAAAAACCTATGAAAATGATGGAATTTGGCCTTGGTAGGGTGGTGTCCACGGCATAGTCATGGGTTTTGTTTAACAGACCAAAATCCTTTGGAACAAATGGTCACAGAACCCTAGATCTAAGAATGTTTTTTGAACCCTGAAAATTCCTAAATTTGGACCAAATCAAAACCCTAAACAGCAACTGTGTAATCCTAAAAGACTATATATTAAGAAATATGATCAAGATAGTAGTAAAAAATATAAAAGATAGTATCCAATCTCAAACAAGATTATTCAAATTGATATACAACGATATCCCTGACAATAGCGCCAAAAACTTGTTACACAATTTTGGTGTATCATGATTTCGGATAAATATACCCTAATCAAGTATTATGTGTAGTGTAAGTAAAAGTCGTTCCTATAAAAATAATTTATATTATTAATTTTAAATTATCCTATCTAAATTAGACAAAAAAAACAAGATTGCGAAAATATTAAAATTTATGAAAATATTAAAGATAGAAATTAATAGATAAAAACTCTAATTTTATAAAATTCTAAACTACCGATTTCATTTATTTTTAATTTTTTACATGGTTAAATTCTTTCAAATTTCTTAAAGTTTATTGTCTACATAATTATTGTTAATGATGGCAAATTTTTCCTAAATTAGATTCACTCAATAATCATGTAATGAAACCCTAATTCAATTAATTAAAACCTAATGACAATACAATTTTGATTAAACTGAATTGTATTAAGATCTATGAAAAATTTTGTAATTTAGAGTTTTCCTTAAAACCCTTCACACAAAATTGATCATCCGTCGATTACATAATCCTATGCGGATTTTATTGTATTGAATTAATCTCTTGCAATTATATTAGTCATGCATGTATTCAATGTCAAATCATCAAAATGTAGTAACCTATATGTTCAAAGTATTAAGATAAAAAATAAAATCTCATCAAATAATAATCATACCAATAAATATTTTAGGGAAGAAAATAAATCAAACTATACTATTAATTAAAGAATAGAATCCATCGAATCCCAGGAGTAAGAAATCTAGCTTGACATATACTAAACAAAAAAAAGTAAAGAAAATATTATGACCCTTCTCCACCCAAAGGAGATGGAAATCACGTGGTATGGAGGCTGCTAGGGTTTTCGCGATCTCCCCCCTCATGGACATGGTAGGGCTTTTATTTATAGACTAAAACACTAAGAAGTTGTGACTTTTTTGGAAATTTGGCTCTTTCTCTTTGATTTGGAAACATTTGTTGTGATGATAGATTTTATCTTTTTACTCTCCCAAATTTTGAAAATTTTATCTTTATCCATGATTTTGAAGACACTTGAAGTTATCATCAATTTTATCCTAAAGATCTCTCATTAGATAAGTTTAAGTGGTTTCCTTTTTCAACGAGGACTTGCCCTTCTTGAATTTCAGCACTATAGCAAATTGTTTCCAATTTTCGAATCCCTTCTTATCTGAATTAGATTCTGAATTCATACAATATTTATAAGCCTTGAAGTCTTCTTTCCAACGCAACAAGAATTAAGCCAATCGGATATCAAAACAGAAAATTATACTCAAAATACTAACCATTATCTGTCTAATCATAATTTCTTTAAATAAGCCCAAAATTTCCTAAAACAAAATCCATGAAATTAATCAGTGTAATAATATAAAATAAGGTTTAAAATAATTCTAAAATAAATAAATAAATCCTAAAATATTATAACTGAAGTGTATAAAATTATTGTTATCAAAATCAAAACATTAGTATTATAAGCCGAACAATTGAGCGTATTCAGCATGGGTCTTCCCAGTTAGGTACAAGTTTGTCTCCTTGTTGAGGTTGTCCAATAGCCTTCACCAGTTATAGCACCTAGTCTCCTAGCCTAAAGACTTTGGCCTTGACTTTCCTGTTATAGTACCAGGTCATTTATTGCTTATAAGTTGCCATTCATGTGCATGCGTTGTCTCTTGGCTTTGTCAGAAGGTCCAATTGTTCTCGAAAGTTGAGCTCATTAGCTCTGGTTGGTCTGCTCTACCTATATAGAGTAAACTCCTATCTCAACTGGTAACATTACTTCCAAACCATAGGTTAAGCTAAATGGTGTCTCACCCATGGCCTTCCTTGGCATAGTACAGTAAGCTTAAAGGATTCTATAAAGTTTATTTGCCCATCGATCTTATGGCCCATCCAGAATGGTTTTTAGCCCTTGAAGGATTGTCTTCTTCATTACTTCAGTGAGTCCATTGGACTGTGGGTAGGAAACTAATGTCAAGCAATGCTAGATTTTTATTTTGTCACAGAACTCCTTGAATTGTCTATTGTCAAATTGCCAGCCGTTGTATGTGATCAATGCTCAAGGTAATCAAAACCTGGTGATTATGGATGACCATATGAACTTTTGTATCTTATTAGTTGTAATTTAAGTACGGTTCTACTTTTATCCACTTTGTAAAGTAGTCGATTGCAACAATAAGGAACTTTCATTGCCTCGTCATGCGAGAAAATAGACCCAATATATCTATTCCCTATTACACGAATGACCATAGGCTTGTTATCGAAGAGAGTTTGATAGAAGACTGGTGAGGCACTGAAGAGAAGCGTTGACACTTATCACACCTCTTACCGAATGTGCTTGCATCGGCTTTCATAGTAGGCCGGTAGATCCTTGCCTCAAAGCTTTGTTGGCTAGGTTGCATGCACCAAAGTGATTGCCATATATTCCTTCACGAATTTCCCTGAGGACTAATTGCATTTCTCGGGGGTTAGACATTTGAGGTATGGGTTAGTGAAGGATTTCTTATAGAGGGCCCCATTGATGATAGTGTATTGTGCAACCTTTTGTTTAATTTTCATTGCTTTAATGTGTGATTCTGGTAGTTAGCTGCTATTCAAATAAGCCTGTATAGGATCTCTCCAACTCCATGAATCGAGTGTACCTAGAATTTGGTCCGACTCATCAATACTTGCATATGGAAGGCTCTCAATGTATCCTATTCAACTTGTAGTATTTGAGTCCGAATTGGCCAATTTAGAGAGGGTGTCTACTTTGGCATTCTCTGATTAGGGATCTACTATATATCCACCTTGCCGAACTTACTCATCACCTCTTGAAGTTTTGCCAAATATTTTACCATCATCAGTTCCTTTGTTTCATAGATTCCCTCTATTTGTTTGGTTGCAAGTTGGTTGTCAGTGAATACCCTGATGTCTTTGGCTCCTAATGATGCCGCAATTTGTAGCCCCATAGGAGAGCCTCATACTTGATCTGGTTATTTGTTGCCTAAAAGTCAAAACGAATGGCGTACTTAGCTTTAAAGTTATCAAGGCCCATGAGGATAAGTCCCGCATTACTTCCTGAAGAGTTGGAAAACCCATCTACATGTCATGTAGAGTCCAAGATGGTAATGCACATTATTCCCTTGGGCTGGTGGTGTTTGCTTGATGTTATTTGGAAGTGTACATTCAAGAACAAAATCGGTGAGTACTTGACCTTTGCTGGCAGGTTTTGGTTGGTAATCAATGTCGAACTCACCGAATTCGATACTCCACTTTATAAGTCGACCGGAAGAGTCTCTCTTTTGTAGGATTTGCTTTTTTGGCTAGTCGGTTAATACCACTATTGTATGTGCTTGGAAGTATGGGTGAAGACATCGGGCAGTTATAACAAGAGCAAAGGCTATCCTTTTGATAGGTCTATAATTGATTTCTGCTTCTTGAAGGACTCGACTAACATAGTATACTGGCCTTTGTGTGTCTGCCTCCTGTTGTATTAATACAGAGCAAGGGGCATGGTTAGAAATAGACAGGTAAAGATAGAGTTTGTCACTCGGGGCAAGTTAAGAGAGTAGCAGAGGTGACAAAATGTATTCTTTAAGTTTGTCAAAAGCAGCCTAACATTTTGCTGTACATGTGAATTTTTTATACCTCTTCAAAACATTGAAGAAAGGCTTCTACCTTTCCCCGATTTTAGACATGGACCGACTCAAGGTGGCAATTTTCCCTGCAAGGCGTTGCATCTCCTTTAGCATTCCAGGCAGTGCCATGTCTATGATAGCTTGGATTTTCTATGGATTGGTTTCAATCCCCTTGTTTGTAATTAAAAAAATTGAGGAATTTGCCCAATGTTATCCCAAAGATGCACTTTGTCGGATTCAACTTCATGTTGTAATGTTCCAGTATTTGGAATGTTACTTCCCGGTCCTTCTAGACTAGTGTTCTTGACAAGCATATCATCTACATAAGTTTCCACATTCCTACCGAACTATCCGCTGAAGACTTTACTAACTAGTCTCTGAAAAGTTGCTCTTGTATTTTTTTAAATCGAATGGCATAATCCTATAACAATAAGTGCCAAATCCATAATGAAGCTCGTTTTTTCTTCATCCTCTGGGGCCATGCGAATTTGATTATACCCGGAATATGCATCCATAAAGCTTAAGAGCTTATGACCTAATGAGTTGTCCAAGTTTATCGATAATAAAGAGTGGATAATTATCTTTCGATAAAGTTTCCACATTCCTACCGAGCTATCCACTGAAGACTTTACTAACTAGTCTCTGAAAAGTTATTCTTGTATTTTTTTAAATCGAATGGCATAATCCTATAACAATAAGTGCCAAATCCATAATGAAGCTCGTTTTTTCTTCATCCTCTGGGGCCATGCGAATTTGATTATACCCGGAATATGCATCCATAAAGCTTAAGAGCTTATGACCTAATGAGTTGTCCAAAAGTTTATCGATAATAAAGAGTGGATAATTATCTTTCGATCACAACTTATTGATATCGGTGAAGTCTACACATATTCTCTATTTAATGTTTCCCTTTTTCAATATGACCACATTGGCCAACCACTTGGGATACATCACTTCCCTGATGAAACCTGCTATTAAAAACTTTTGTACTTCCTCCTGAATCGCTCGCTGACACTCCAATGCAAATACTCTTTTCTTTTGCTTCATGGGCTTGCAACTCAGGTCTACGGTCAACTTATAAACGATTACCAATGGGTGGATCCCCAATATGTCTTCTGGTGATCATGGAAAGACTTTGGAATGGTGGCGAAGGCATCCAATAATAGCCACTTGTAATGGTGAGGGCAATTGTGTCCCCAACTTGGACGGTCTATCCAAGCGTATCAATAATGGGGATCTCAACTACCTCTTCGGTGACAGTGGCTTGTCTCCTTGTGCAGCATCATCTCTGAATTCCACAGCTTTTATTAAGAAGTTCTCTCTACCCCCTTTAGATGGAGGTAAAGTTTAGGGAAGAGGGTCAGTTGAAAGTTGCGATACCTTTTGCAGTTCTAAATTTAACTTTCATATGTTTGGTGCTCTGTAAGGCTTTTAGGCCATTTAAGTTAGGGCAACCAAGAATGGCATTGTAAAGGGATGTGGACTTGATCACACTAAATGTGTTTACTATGGTGACATAATTAAGGGGTGTCCTGAGGGTTACGGGAGCTAAATAGTGCCTTCCACATCTAACGATTCATTGAAGAGTCCCTTTAAGGGTTCACCTGGGGTTGTAGGCTTGTGAGGACGAAAGTCATCTTATAGAAGGCATACCAGTATAGGAGGTCACAATCTACTCTTTGATCGATAAGAACTCTCTTTACCATATATGACCCTATCTTAGCAATGATGATTAATGGATCATGGTGATCTGAGGTAACTTTGACTAGGTCATAGTCATCAAACGACATGGTAAGAGCAATGATGAAAGAGCAGGTGTGGAATGGATCTCTTCTTATCTTGTTCCCATAGACAGCGCTAATCTGTTGGAGGTGGGTTGAAGCTCCACAGATTGACTCCCGAGACTTGAAGGCGGGAGCAAAAATTGGTGTAGTTCCTCCCTTGCTTCACAAGAATGTACTTGCAAAAGACCGCCAGGGTTTGATTCGGTACAGGAAACTTCGACACTCAAGTTAGGGAGAAATGTTGGTAGTAAGAGAAACAAGCTGGAGAGTCATGTATCCACCCTCTGCTGTATTTTTGTGCGCCTTTTTATATAGTGGTAGGGTTTTCTAACCATACCTAGTTTGTTCTTGATGATGGACATATATAGCATGCATGTAGGGTAAGTTCCGTGCTAGTTTAAGAGTGGGAACCCTAGTTTCCTTATGAAGGGCACGTGAATCTTCTAAAATTATAGGAGGAGATTTTAGTACCCTATTGATTAGGGAAATTCTAATTGTCTCGGATGCTTCCTATCTTATTAGAAGAAGTCATCAAGATATGTTTCCTTATCAAAAGAGATTTTACCCATAGCAAAGATGCATATCCAGCTAAGGAATGTTTGAATTTATATTCCTTTTATTAGTTGGCTTCAGTTTATGTCTATTGCATAATGGGATAAGTTGCGCTTGTAGAAATGAGTTGTGTACGCCAAGAAACTAAGTAATCAGGGAACTTGAGTACCAAGAATTGAGGGGGCTGATTGGGTCTTTGATTGAGAGACTGGGATTTAAAGACGGTATGGCCCAAATCCAATGGGCACGAGTGGTTTAAGTCTTATGGTAATGGGCTGTTTGGCCGTGTACCTATGTATCATCATTTTCTCTTACTAGAAGGTTACCTTTTGTTCAATAAAAGTGCCTTCATATAATCATATTAATGTCTCATTCTCAACATTAAATTAAAACCCCACTTAGTTTTTAAATGCGAAGAATCGCCATTAGTTTACAGGTGACCATGCTTGAGCAGAAAATAATAAGGGGTGGTAAAGATGGGGGAGCCCAAAAATCCCAGTATGAACCGAAGTCGTGAAAAGCACTTCTGCAACGGCTCTGTTCTGCCAATGCAGTTTCACTTTCCACGATTACATTAGCACCATCGACAAAGATGGTCTTGACCTTGAGATCCGTAGTATTGCAAATTATCTTATGGGCAACCATGTTTGTATGCTGTTCATGATTTCTGAATGAAAGTATTGTGACAAAATTTAATTGATTAGTGCTACACTTCATTGCTTTCTTTATGGTTAGAACACGAGTGAATTTTACAGACCTTGGTTTTTGCTGCATATTGAGTTCTCGGGAGGGCAATGATTGTGGGTCATTTATCATTCATTCCTTATGCATGGTTATCTTTTAAGAACAAACATTGAGTTCACCTTGCTGTTATGGTGATTCAATCATCTATCAATGTCAATAATTGAGTCTTCTTCTTGAGGAATAAATACTTTCTTTGTTTTTGTTTGTTTGAGCCAAACTTGACGCATCTTCTCCTCAAATTCAAAATGGAGTCCCTTCTCTAAACTGAGTAATTGATGTTCAAAATGAATTGTGACTAATTGATGTAGGTCTGGGAGTTATAGAAGGTATTTATTTGTACCAAACACTTATAGGTGTTGCAGTAACACGATGCACTGAGGGTTATTTATTTGGAGAGTATTGTGGGTGAAGAAGCTATTATAATAGAAGTTTGTTGTAGATGACTTCTTCATTTGTGTATATGTTATGTCAAGATTTTGTATTCGTATAAGTCTTTTGGCTCTACTTATAAAGTTTTTGTTTCTTGAATTTGTAGATACAGAAAATGCAAAGTGATAGACAATGGATGTATAATAAGAACTTACCTGAACGTCGAGGATTGACCGATGAGTTTCGTATTGGATTGGAACAATTTTTGGGTTTCGCTAGTAGTCAAGTTGAGTTCATGGATGGGAATAAGTTAAGGTGTCCATGCAAAAAGTGTGGTAATGGTAAGTTTCATGAGTCTGATAAAGTTAGGGAACATCTTTGTAGATTTGGTTTTACTCCGAATTACTTTAATTGGACTTCTCACGGTGAACCGTTTATAGCTGAGGAAGAGAATCGAGGAAGTAGACAATTTTCAAATAGAGGAGATTTTAATTACGACCAATTAAACCCATATCAAAGAATGGTGATTGATGCAACTGGTGAACCGTTTTTTAATTCCCAATCTAACCATGCAAGTACCAGTCTTGATCCAATATTTCAACAAGAGTATACCAGTTATGCATTACCATTGGAGGAGGTATATGGAACAGGTGTTGATGGAAATGCAAATAATGACACATTTATGTCCAATCGGTTTCGGGAAGTTTTGGAAGTTGCGGATGAACCTTTGTGGGCAGGTTGTGATAGTCATACAAAGTTATCAGTGACGGCAAGACTGTTAAATATCAAGACAGAGTATAATGTGTCTGAGAATTGTTTTAATGATTTTATTCAAGTCATTCGAGAAATATTACCTCGTGATCACATCATGCCAACTGATTTATATGATATGAAAAAGTTAGTCAAAGACTTGGGTCTTCCAGTGGTAAGGATTGATGTATGTAGTCGTGGTTGCATGTTATTTTGGAGGGATGATGAAAATGCAAAATTTTGTAAATTTTGTAACGAATGTAGGTACAAGAGTAGTAGGAGGACAGGTCGTATCAAGTGTAAACGAAAGAAGCAAATGTTTTACTTGCCCTTAACCCCTCGATTGCAAAGGCTTTATGCATCTAAGGCCACGGCTGAACACATGACTTGGCATGCAAACCATGAAACAAATGAGGGTCTAATGTGTCATCCTTCAGATGCTGAGGGATGGAAACATTTTGACAGAATATTTCCTGAGTTTGCAAAAGAGACTCGAAACATAAGATTGGGTCTTTGTGCTGATGGATTTGCTCCTTTTGGCAAATCAGGAAAAGCTTATTCATGTTGGCCAGTTATCTTAACTCCATACAATCTTCCCCCCGGTATGTGTATGAAGACACCATATATGTTTCTTACATTGATCGTGCCTGGACCGCAAAATCCAAAGAAGTTAATAGATATTTATATGCAGCCATTGATTGCGGAGTTAAAACAACTATGGGATGAAGGTGTTCCTACATATGATGTCCATACTGATGAGAGGTTTCTAATGAAGGCTACTCTTCTTTGGACGATAAATGACTTTCCAGCTTATGGAATGCTATCTGGATGGAGTACAGCTGGGATCTTAGGATGTCCAATATGTATGGAGAGATCAAAATCATTCAGATTAAAATACGGTAAGAAGGCCAGCTATTTTGATTGTCACAGACAATTTTTACCGCTAAATCATTCATTTAGAAGGAATAAGGTTGAGTTCATTAAAAATAGGATTGAAAAAACACATCCACCCTTGAGATTGACCGGTGATCAAATTTGGGAGCGAGTGCATAACTTTCCATCTATTGTGGAAGACCCTCATGGTACGACTGTTGGATATGGAAGTACGCATAAATGGACGAAACGGAGTATATTTTGGGAATTACCATATTGGAAGACCCATCTTGTTCGTCATAATCTCGATGTAATACATGTTGAAAAAAATGTTTTTGATAATGTCATAAATACTGTAATGGATGTTCCTGCAAAAACAAAAGACAACTTGAGTGCAAGAAAAGATATGAGACTTATTTGTGATCGGCCTGCACTAGATGTGGATGCTAGCAGTAAGGGACCAAAGCCAAAGGCAATTTATACATTAAACAAGGATCAGAAACGGATTGTTTGTGAATGGTTAAAGTTGGTGCGGCTTCCTGATGGATATGCTTCAAATCTTGGGAGATGCGTTGATTTGAAAGAATGCAAGTTTACAGGTTTCAAAAGTCATGATTGTCACATCTTTATGGAAAGACTAATTCCTATTGCGTTAAAGGAACTTCTACCAAATTTTGTATGGGGTGTCATTACAGAGTTGAGCATTTTTTAATCACAACACATTGTGAATAAGAGACTTTCACAGTCCACACATGGGTTTAATTTTCTGCATTCTGAAAAGAGACAAATACTAGCTTGCTCTATTTTATTAGGCCTAACCTTATGTTAATACTTCACCTGAAATTCTTATTTAGTTGCAATACTATAATGGGTAGCTTGGATATTCAGGTTGAGGCTGAGAGGCTTTATCTAGAGAGGAGTAGCATATTTCAACCTGAAACTCTGTCAGCTACAAAAGTTTAAACATGGTAAGCTTCGTGACGCACATTCTTATGAATTCCTAAAACATGTAATTGTTGAATTTCTTATTTATCTAACATTTCTAATTTTCAGTATAAACGTGGAGGACACACTCGACATTCACAAGGACGACCTACCACTTCCCATTCCCCTTCCCCTTCCCCTTCCCCTTTGCTGTCCCCATCCCCCTGTACTTCTGAATATGCTGCAGCCCCATCTTCTTCAATTGCACCTTCAGTGCAACATTCAAATAATGCGCAAGATTGATGAAATTCCAAAGAAGCAAGCAATGAGAAATGAATAAGAACTTCAAGTACTTTATTGATGTTTCAAAGAGAGCATACAAGAGGTTGAAGGCATTTTTTCATGCTTTGAGAGGGCAACATGCTGCCCTATTTATAGAGGATGGAGAGGGGAGAGATTTGAGAGAAAAGAGAGAGTGGAGAGGGCATAAAGCCCCCTCCTTCTCTACTAGCCGTTGGACCCCCAATGGCTAGAATGGGAACTAGCCGTTGGGACCTCCAACGGCTAGTTCCTCAGCCTGCTGGGGGCCCATTTGGGGCCCCATTTGCTAGCTCGGGCTGGTCCCGCGGGCCAGACCTATTGAAATACCCATTGAATTAGGTTTGTACACTTGATCCTAGCATCAACTAGCTATGAAGCCTAATTATGCTTCATTTCAACACTCCCCCTCAAGTTGGGTGTGTATATGTCTATGACACCCAACTTGCCCATATTCTTGAGGATGTGCTTTGTGGTTCCCGGCTTGGTGAAGATGTCAGCTACTTGATGATCACTCCTTGTGAAACTTGGTGAGATGAGCTTATCTTCAATCTTTTGCCTCACAAAGTGGCAATCTACCTCAATATGTTTTGTTCTTTCATGAAAAATCGGATTTGAGGCTATGTGAATTGCTGATTGATTGTCACAATGGAGTTGGATCGGAGTTGAAACTATGAACCCTATCTCCTCAATTAGAGCTTTCAACCAAACTATCTCACTTGTTGCGGCTGCCATAGCTCTATATTCCGCTTCAGCACTTGATCTTGATACAACATGTTGTTTTTTACTTTTCCAAGCTACTAAATTTCCTCCAACGAACATACAATATCCCGTGGTTGATCTTCTATCTTCTGAATTTCCAGCCCAGTCTGCATCACAATACCCCATGATTTGAGAGCTGTAATTTTTCTTCATCCAAATTCCCATGCCGGGTGTGCCCTTCAAGTAGTGAAGAATTCTTTCAGAGGCTCTCCAATGCTTTCTTTTTGGCTTGTGCATATGCTGGCTAACTTGACCCACAGCAAAGGAGATATCGGGTCTTGTTATGGTGAGATAGATTAATCTCCCTACAAGCCTTTGATATCTTTGTTCATCCTCAAACTCTTCATCATCATCTTGAAGACCACCAGAAGTGCTGATTGGACTACATGCTGGCTTTGCACCTAACTTCCCGGTTTCCTGCAAAAGATCAAGCACATACTTTCTTTGTGATAGAACAAGCCCATTTGGACAATAGGCAAGTTCTATTCCTAGAAAGTACTTTAGTTTCCCTAAGTCTTTGATATCAAACTTAGTTTGGAGAAATTTTCTAACTTGATTGATTAGATTTAAGTCATTTCCGGTTATGATTATATCATCTACATAAACTAAAACTATAATGATTTTTCCATTTTGTTTCTTAACAAAGAGGGATGAATCACTATTGCATTTCTTAAAATCATGATCAAGAAGAGTAGAGCTAAGTTTGGCATACCAAGCTCGAGGGGATTGTTTGAGGCCATAGATGGCTTTCTTTAACTTGCAAACTTTGTTGTCTTGATGAGAGAAGGCCGGAGGAACCTCCATATATACCTCTTCTTCTAAGTCTCCTTGAAGAAAAGCATTTGCAACATCCATTTGGAATAAGGGCAAAGAATGATTGACAGCAAGTGATAGAAGTACTCGAATGGTGTTCATCTTTGCTACTGGTGCAAATGTCTCCTTGTAGTCTATCCCATAAGCTTGAGTGAAACCTTTGGCAACTAATCTTGCTTTATATTTATCAAGACTTCCATCACTCTTGTGCTTGATTTTGTAGATCCATTTGCACCCTATGGCTTTCTTTCCAATTGGTAGAGATGTTATTTCCCATGTTCCATTCTTGGCTAATGCTTCTAATTCATCCTTCATGGCTTGCTCCCATTGAGGATGGTTTTTTGCTTCTTCAAAGGTTCTTGGTTCTTCATGTAGATCTATGTTTCGAATAAATCTTTGATGGCTGCAAGAGGTGTTAGCAATTGAATAATATTTAGAAATGGGATAAGAAGTTACTTTGGAGTTATAAAAAACTCTTTTGTTGATCCAATTGGAGGGAGGAAGTCTAAGTCTTGTTGATCTACGAAGAGGAGGAGGTGGTTCATCTATGATTTGTTCCTCTTGTTCTATGGCCAGCTCTTGCTCCGAATCATCTCCCCCTTGTTCTTGAATGGTTTCTTGATCAGAATGAGATGGTGAGGGATCTTCTTGAGCCGGATCTTCATGAACATTCGGAGCTGGTTCTTGTTCAATATTTGGATGAGAGGGATGATTGATACTTGGGAGAATAATGTTCCATAGATCTTGAGTTTCTCCATTTCCATCTTGATCTTGATCTTCTTTTCCTGAAAAATAAGATTCTCTTTCTACAAATATCACATCCTTGGATGTGTATAGTTTTTTGGTTAGTGGATCATAACATTTATATCCTTTTTCAAATGTTGAGTATCCTAAGAACACACATTTTCTCCCCCTTTCCTCTAACTTGTTTCTGAAATTTTCAGGTACATGGACATAGCATAAGCATCCAAAGACTCTAAGATGAGAGATATTAGGTTTTCTTCCTAAGAGTAGCTCTAATGGGGATTTACCTCCTAGAACTTGAGTGGGCATAAGATTAATGAGATGGGCAGTGGTTTTTATTGCCTCACTCCAAAATTTTTTAGGCACATTAGAATGAAACATCATGGCCCTAGCTGTTTCTAACAAGTGCCTATTTTTCCTTTCAGCAACTCCATTTTGTTGTGGAGTGTAGACACATGATTTTTGGTGCATGATCCCCTTTTCATCTAAGAAGTTTTCGAATGCATGACTAGTATACTCCCCCCCATGGTCAGACCTAATGATTTTGATGTTGGCATTGAATTGTTTGGTGACATATCTATAATAGCTCTTAAGGGCTTCAAAAACCTCAGATTTGGTTACCAATAGGTATACCCAAGTATATCTAGTTTTGTGATCAATAAATGTCACAAAGTATTTAAAACCATTATGAGATGCTATGGGTGAGGTCCAAACATCAGAATGAACAAGTTCAAATGCATTCTCATATATAGTATTTGAAATGGGATAATACACTCTAGTTTGTTTTCCAAGAACACAAGCTTTGCAATGCCTATTTTCTACTACTAGATTTGAAAATAGACGTTTCAAAGCTAAGTCCCCAAGATGACCTAGACGAGCATGCCATAATGAATGCATTTGACTTTGGGCAGCAAAAGCTCGGTTTTCTTGATCCAAGTAGTATAGGTTGTGCCTCCTAGACCCCTTGCCAATCAAATGATTCGTTTTGAGGTCCTGAAAAACAACTTCATTAGGATCAAATGTAACTTTGCAATTTTGTTCTTTGGTTATCTTTCCAATGGATAAAAGATTAGAATTAAATTTAGGCACATATAGAGCTTTAGTTTTCTTGCCAAATAACTCAATTTCACCTAGATGGTCAACTCTTAGTTTCTCACCATTAGCTACCTTAACAATCCTAGAATCAGTGAGAGGAATGAGTCTTTTAATTTTGCTCTTATCTTTTACCATATGATTATCACAACCAGAATCAATAAGCCATGAATGAGATGTATTTAAGAGATTACCAGAATGCAAAGTAATCTGGCCAACGAGCTTTTTCATCTCCTTTTGCATTTCCTCCATTTTGCTTTCTAGGGCAGCAACTTGAGAAACATGTTGGACATTTGCCATTTGGTCACCTTCCCTTTTGTTGTATTTTGGCCACAAATGGGGATGGAGATGCCAACATTTCTCCTTTCTATGACCAGGTTTCTTACAATGGGAGCAAAAATCTCTTTTGGTGAAATTTTGAGCTTTGTTGGCTGGATGCTCTTCTTGGACAGATTTGAATGCTTGAGCTTCGGTTTTGGGCTTGGATGATTCTTCAAGCTTCATGCTTGTTTCAGCTCTTTGCACCATGAATTGAACTTCTTGGAATGAAGGAAAAATCTTCATTCTAAGAATTTCTTGACGAATAGGTGCATACTCTTCTCCAAGACCCATTAGGAGACCAAAGGTCATGTCTTCATCATTCCTTTGAAGGATGGTTTTGAGATTTGAGGTTGGAGGTCTCAAAACATTAAGCTCATTTCAAAGATCCCTATATTCCCCAAAATATTCGGGTAGGGTCTTTCCTCCTTTTTGAATGTAGAAGATTTTCTTTTTCAATTCGAATACTCTACCGGTGTTGGTTTCTTGAGCATAAAGAGCATGCATTTGATCCCACAAAGATTTGGCATTGGGAATACAAGTGACCATTGCTTTGTGGGTTTTGTCTAAAGACATTTGTAAGAGCACCACCACTTGATCATCTCTCTTTTTCCATGCTTTGTAAGACGGATCAGCATCATCAAGAGGGTCTTCAAATATGTGGTTTTCGAGATTGAAGAAGTTTAGAGACCTCTTGATGGTGTCTTGCCATGCGTTGTAATTTGAAGCATCTAAAAGAGTGGAAGTGAACATTGATGTGCTAATTTGTGGTGGTGGATTACCAAGATTAGATGAGGAAGGAATGAATGCCTGCTCTGATACCATGATGAAATTCCAAAGAAGCAAGCAATGAGAAATGAATAAGAACTTCAAGTACTTTATTGATGTTTCAAAGAGAGCATACAAGAGGTTGAAGGCATTTTTTCATGCTTTGAGAGGGCAACATGCTGCCCTATTTATAGAGGATGGAGAGGGGAGAGATTTGAGAGAAAAGAGAGAGTGGAGAGGGCATAAAGCCCTCTCCTTCTCTACTAGCCGTTGGACCCCCAATGGCTAGAATGGGAACTAGCCGTTGGGACCTCCAACGACTAGTTCCTCAGCCTGCTGGGGGCCCATTTGGGGCCCCATTTGCTAGCTCGGGTTGGTCCCGCGGGCCAGACCTATTGAAATACCCATTGAATTAGGTTTGTACACTTGATCCTAGCATCAACTAGCTATGAAGCCTAATTATGCTTCATTTAAACAAAGATATGTGCATAGAAGATACACGACATAGACATATCATAACCGCATGTGGAGATTCGTTAGTAATTTATTTTATAATTTTATTTAATGTTTGTTATTTAATATATATATATATATATATATATATATGGTTCTTTTAATTATATTTGTTATTTACCATTGCTGTTTCTTCTTATCTAGGTTCTCAAATTCAGTATATGTGATTCGTATTCTCAATAAAATTGTAAATAATCATTGGGGAGGGACATCGATCACTTACACAAGCACTCCGAATGAAACAAAGGAGTTATGGTGGGGAGAGTTTAAGGTAAGTTTAGAACACCAAATTGATACATAAATTAAAGTTTACGTCTTAATAACGTTAAATAGACATTCTTTTTTATTGTAGCGGAGGTTTACTTGGAGTGAATCGGAGGACAATGAAATGAGACGAATTTTCAACAAGAAAGTTGGTGATCACATTCGCAATGTGATTAATAAAGCGAAAACAAGTCGGACAAAGCCACATTGTATCACGGACGAAAATTGGATGAGAATGCTGGCTATTTGGGAGTCTGAGGATAGTGTAAAGAAAAGTGAGCAGAACAAGAGAAATAGATCATGTAATTCTGGCCATGAGTCTGCCACTTATGCGGGGGGGTCGATCAATATCGATGAGCATCGAAAACGACTGGTAAGTCAATGAAAAAACCTACATTTCTTTAAATCATTTAAATTATATTCTTACTTTTTCATTAATGGAAACAAGGAGTAATTTTTATTTTTATAAAATTTCTTTAAATAGGCTAAAGAAAGGGGTTCTGAGCCTTCATATATGGATACTTTTGAGCGCACATTTCAGAAGAAGGACAAGACCTGGAGTGGGGAGAGAGAAAAAGCTATATCTGTATGTAATTGACCAATTTCGTAGTTTAGTGTTTTATATATATTGAATTAGAATTTTGACAACTCCTGATTCACAGATTCATAACTTGCATTGTGCTCATTAGATAATTTGATGGCTCTTATTTTTTCGATACACTTATCAAATCTCCCTAATGATAATGCTATTTTGCTCCCTCTAGGCTGACCTAGACTTCAAGAAAAAAGTTATCTATGTTGGAAAAAAAATATTGCGGAATAATCTATGTTTATAAGCCAAAAAAAAAGGTTGAAAAATATAATTAACAAGAAGGATTGAAGCAATAACATAGTTTACTGGAATTTGGTGATCCACACACTGTGTTTCTAGGGTAAAAACTCTGTGAACTGTTATACAAATACAATAATTTTGGTTAATAAAATTTCATTTTTTTACTATACATTTACGTGTTTTATTTATTTGCAATTATCCATGATGAGAAATGCATTATTAAACTACCTTTTTGGAGAAAAATGCCCATGACTGGCATTTGACTGTTTGGAGAAATGCATTATTAACTATCTCTGACTTTTTGTCATTGATAACCTTGTATTTTGTTGATATTTTTGTTTCCTGGTATAAGGTTCTCTTTGATATTTACATTTGTGCACTTATGCTTCAATTGTGCTTTGGCTTATAGGGATTGCCATAACTTAAATGATCAGTTAACTTTTCCAATTGCATTACATTTTATCTTGGTAGTAGTTTACTGTTTACATATTTGTTCTTCCAGCAGGAGGATTGATTGTTTTCTTTTGCATAGCATTTTGTAGTATGAGTTTATTTTGAATCACTACATGCTAAATTCTTATGAATCTTTTGTCGTTTGATGGTTTGACTAGGAGGTTGTACATCTATACATTAAAACTTAAGAAAAGCCTCCATATCTTACACTTCACATAATGTCAGATGCTTCAATTAGTGTTGTCTTGTTTTTTTTATTCTTCTGAACACTATATACCTTTAGGACATTCCTTAGACCATTCAGAGATACTTCCCATGATTATTAAAATAAATTTGCAAATTGTGTTATTTTGGACACATATAATGGTCTTCTGTTAAGGAGCAATCTTATACTGCCTGACTAATATTCTGGCCATGAAAATGAAAATTGCCATTTTTTATATCTTATTATTGGTACATAATTTTGTCTTATTTATACTTTGATCAACTTGTCATTCTTTATTCTTATTAGTTTATTTGACATTGCTTTTGATTTCCGTCATAAAAATGCAGGAAAAATATAATGAACTACTATTGGCTCATTCGAGTGGTGAAAATGATGGTGCGTCATCTGAGCAATCTGTTGATAATATGGCAGCGTGGTTAGAGGCATCTGGTGGGGTAAAGAAAGGAAGAATATTTGGGATGGGATCCTTGAGTAGAGCGTACACACCTAGCCCTTCATGCTCCACTGCGGCCATTTCAATGAAACAAGTCCAACTAGATGAACAAGTGCATGGTCTCCAAGAGAAACTTGCAAAGAAAGATGAACAAATGAGTGCAATGCAACAATCGCTTGAGCATACGCAACAAACGCTTGAGGTAATGCAACGACTAATGTTACAGCACTTCAAGTTGGATGTAAGTCAATTTATCCCCTCGCAGAGTCAGGTTCCACCTTCTATGCCTCCTACTGATGACCCCGATACTGACGAACAACATGATGATTGATGGGTCATTTATTTCAAATTTCAACCAAGTTGGTCATATAGTGGTAGGTCTCATCCTCCTACCAAAATCGAACCACATCATCAACAATGAAATGCTCGAATCTCAGCCGTTGGTTCTCATTCAACTCGGCTTCGGCTCAGGTCAACCTCAGCCCCATGAACAAACTGCCTTTGTCTATAAATTCAGGCAGCCCACCCCAACGAAAAATAAAAAGACTCAGTCCAACTGCAGACTCGAGTCGGAAGGGAAAGACTTCCACCATCAGCAGTAAACCGACGGTACGCCTCACCTCTTCTCTTGCCTTCTGTGTACGCGTTGTACTATACAAGATGGTCTCTTATTTCTATGATTTAAATTCTTCGAATTTAATGTCTTATGCTATCTGTTTAGAACTGGAATGTTTTCCTAGGAGGTTTGAGGGTATAAACCTCTTCCTCTGTTTTTGTCTTTCAAGGGTTCATTAGATTAGCTTTAAATACCATACCTGGTAAGTCTCTATCTCGGCTCTGGATTTTGCTACTGAACATACATAATCTGTTAACATAATTATTAATATTGGAAATGGCACCCCCTTTTGACAATACTTATGCCTATGCTTTGATCAAATTGAAGTCGCCGTTGATGAAATTGTTTATTGGGAACAAGTGCAAGTATTTGGTTATTGCTTCAGGAGTAAAATGTTGAAGAATGAAGATTTATAACTTAATCATGAAATGAAATCTGAATAGTCCCAATCCCAAACCCATCCTCTTTGTAAATGTATTCAAGGTTAAGATTTCAAATTCTAGTGTTTGAAGGATTATGGGAGGGTGTTGAAAAGAAGGATAACTTAACCCATCTTCATCACCAACCAAGTGCATCTACTTAGAAGTCCAAAAATCAGCATGCATTGTCCAGCAAGCATGGCCCATTTGGGCAGCCTAAATCAACCCAAAATACATTCAAAAATAGGCCCAAGGAAGCCCAAAAGTTTGGAGAAAAGTCTAGGAAGCAAACCCAAATAGCTAGGGGCAGTTTGGGCAGCATATATTTCAACAGTCAAAAAACTAGCTGTTGGAATTCCTTGGGGTTTGAGCTCCAACGGGAATATCACTTTCTACTGGCTATTTTTCCCTTTTCTCTATAAATAGAGCCTCATTGTATCTCAAAAAACTATGAGAAAAATGCTCTCAAATCTGTCCATGTATGCTCTCATTCTTCTTCAATAAAATTCAGAAGTATTCTTCATTTCTTGTACTCTATTTTTTGATATTTCAACATGGTATCAGAGCAAACTTCGATCCCTTCCTCTTCAAGGTTGGGTGACCTTCCACCTTCCATCAACCTTACCCAATTTCAAAATATATCCTCCATTCAATTAAGAGGAGGAAATTATTATCAATGGGCAGCCTTGATGAGAAGGGTGCTGGAACTTCACAACTTAGAGGGTCACATACTTGATCAACCACTTGAAGAGGTGGATTCTTCCTACAGAGAATGGAAGAAGAGGGACAATCATGTGTTTTTTCTTCTACTCAATTCCATGGATGAAACACACAAAGCTATGGTGACTTGTGCTCCCAATGCAAAACTAATATGGGACACAATGTTTTCTCTTTATGGCCAAGAATCTAACCTTGGCAGAATTTTTTAGCTCAAACGACAAATTTCAAACATAAAAAAGGAAGGGAAATCACTTCCTCAATATTTTGGGGAATATACGGATACTTGGAATGAGCTCTCCACTCTCCGTCCGGATTCCATAGATCTCAAAGTCCTCCAAAAGAGGAAAGAAGAAGATAAAATCTTTGGTCTTCTCATGGGTCTAGATGATTCCTACTCTCTTCTTAGACAAGAAATTCTCCGAATGAAGGAATTTCCTTCATTTGGAGAAGTGCAAAATATGATCCAACGAACGGAAGTTAGCATGCGTTTGGAAGAAAATTCCAAACTTAGACTTGAAGCTCAAGGTCACATGGCTACCGTTGAAGAGCACATGGCTGCCAAAGCACATCAAGTTCCAAAGAAAATTGATGTATGCACCCATTGCAAGAAAAGAGGACATACGAAGGAGAAGTGTTGGAACCTTCATCCTCATTTAAAGCCCAAGACCTTCAAACCAAGGGAGCAACTTTCCGAGCAGCATAATGTACTTCACACCAAGCTTCAAGGACCTACCATGGCTGATTTTGCTGCTCTTCAAAGTCAACTCAATGACATCTCCAAGAAGTTTCAACAACTTGCTCCCTCCAATGGTAAAAATCAAAACACTTTATCCTCTTTCAATTTCGAAGATTTTCTCATTGATTCGGGAACGGACCATCATATGGTAAGGGATAGAAGAAAAATCAAGCATTTTAAAAAACTCCCTAACCATAAGATAGTCCGTGTTGCCAATGGGCAAGATTTGAAAGTTGAGCAAATTGGGGAAATTGAACTTTTTGGAAAAACATCAAATGCTTTATTTGTTCCCCAACTCACTTCAAATCTTTTGTCCATTAGCAAAGTCACTAAGGATCAAGGGTGTAGAGTTGTTTTTGACCCAAACACTGTTACTTTTCAGGACCTCAAGTCGAATCAATTGATTGGCAAGGGTTCTAGAAGAGGGGATCTATATTTTTTGGATCAAAAGCATCATGCACTCGTAGCTCATATCAAAGAAGATGCATCTCTTTGGCATAAACGTTTTGGGCATCCTAGTGACCAAGCTTTAAAACGTCTATTTCCAAGTATTAATATTGAAGATAGACATTGTGAAGCTTGTATTCTGGGAAAGGAAACCCGATCAATGTATCCCAATTCAAAAACAATTTATAAAGATGCTTTTGATTTAGTTCATTCGGATTTGTGGACTTCACCTATCAAATCTCATTTAGGCTACAAGTATTTCATTACTTTTGTAGACCAAAAAACTAGGTACACTTGGGTCTACCTTTTGAATACCAAAGATCAAGCTTTTGAAGCCTTTAAAAGCTATGAGAGATATGTGATCAAACTTTACAATGCTAACATTAAAATTCTAAGGACGGACCATGGTGGAGAATTCACTAGTTTGACATTTGAAAACTACCTTAGAGAGAATGGCATTATACATCAAATGTCTTGTGTGTACACACCTCAACAAAATGGGGTGGCTGAAAGGAAAAATAGGCACATATTAGAAATAACTAGAGCTATGATGTTTCATGCAAATGTGCCTAAGAAATTTTGGTGTGATGGAATAAAAACCGCTGTCCACCTAATAAACCTTATCCCATCTCAAGTCCTGGATGGCAAGTCACCCTTAGAAGCCCTACTAGATAGAAAACCTAAGATATCTCATCTTAGAACATTCGGTTGTGTATGTTACATTCATATTCCAGCACACATGAGGGATAAGTTAGATCATAAGGGTAGAAAGTGCATATTTTTGGGGTATGCTTCCTTTGAAAAGGGGTATAGATGTTATGACCCTAAAACTAACCAAACATACACATCCAAGGATGTGATATTTGTGGAGAATGAGTCATTTTTTGTAGATAATGAAGAACATCAATCATCAGAAGAAGAGAGCACTCCAAGCACGTGGAATTTCTAACTTCTCCCGAATCAATCATCTCCACCAATTGCTGAAGGAATCTCCCAAGAGACTAATGAGCAATCTCAAAATAATGAAGAAGAAGGATCAAACTCCATAGAAGAGGAGGCAGCCCACACTTCAGGGGGAGATCAAGAAACCGAAGAGGAAGAATCCGAGCATGTAGAGGGAGATTTGGATGCACCACCTCCTCACCTTAGGCGATCCACGAGGCTTAGGGTTCCCCGTTCGGAATGGATTAACCGTAGAGTTTACTATAACTCCAAGGTAACATCACATCCGATTTCTAATTATTATACCATCTCACATGTTTCTTTGAGCCACCAAAATTTTTTGAGTGGCATAGATAAAGAACAGGAGCCTAGGACATATGATGAAGCATCCAAGGACCCAAGGTGGAGAAAGGCAATGAAGGAAGAGCTAGATGCATTGACCAAGAACGGTACATGGGAAGTCACCTCTCTTCCAAAGAGCAAGCGAGCCGTCGGATGCAAATGGGTATACAAAATCAAATATAAAAGTGATGGATCAATTGAAAGGTTTAAGGCAAGACTTGTGGCTAAAGGATTCACTCAAGCATATGGGATAGATTACAAAGAGACATACGCACCCGTTGCCAAAATGAATACAATTAGGGTCTTGATGTCTCTTGCGGTGAACCATGGATGGAGCATGTTTCAAATGGATGTAGCAAACGCGTTCCTTCAAGGAGATCTCGAAGAAGAAGTGTACATGCAACTTCCTCAAGGGTTCCAACAACAAGGAGGAAACGTGTGCAAACTACGCAAGGCTATCTACGGGCTGAAGCAATCCCCAAGGGCATGGTATGCAAAATTAAGCCATGCTTTCCTTAGTAGTGGATTTGTTAAATGCCATAGCGACTCTTCTGTTTTCATTAGAAAAAACAATGATAAAATAGTGATAGCCTTAGTTTACGTAGATGATATCATCATTACTGGAAATGACATGCATTTAATAGATATAGTTAGAAATTTCTTGAGTTCTAGGTTTGAAATTAAAGATTTAGGGAGACTAAAGTATTTCCTAGGAATTGAGTTAGCCTATTGTAATAATGGGTTAATTCTATCCCAAAGGAAATATGCACTTGATCTTTTGCTGGAAACAGGAAAGCTAGGAGGAAAGCCAGCTTGTAGCCCTATTGTCACCACTGGACCTCTAGTAGATGATGAGGAGCCACTTGAGGACATAGAGAGATATCAAAGACTTGTAGTACGACTGATCTACCTCACCATCACTAGGCCAGACATAGCCTTTGCCGTGAGCCAAATTAGTCAACATATGCATTCTCCAAAGATGGGTCATTGGAGAGCAGTTGAGCGCAACCTTCACTACATCAAGAAATCACCAGGACTAGGTATTTGGATGAAGAACAATGGAAGCTCCCAAATTGAAGGCTTTTGCGATGCAGATTGGGCGAGCGATTCAAAGGATAGAAGATCTACCACCGGGTACTGCATGTTCGTAGGAGGCAACTTGGTAGCATGGAAGAGCAAAAAACAACATGTGGTGTCAAGATCGAGTGCAGAGGCTGAGTATAGAGCAATGGCGTCAGCAACCAGTGAGATTGTATGGTTGAAGGCTCTAGTAGAGGAATTAGGGTTCAATGTTTCTACACCAATCAACTTGCATTGTGACAATCAATCGGCAATTCATATTGCATCCAATCCGGTCTTCCATGAAAGGACTAAACACATAGAAGTTGATTGTCACTTCATTCGACAAAAGGTGGAAGAAAAGCTTATAGCCACTCCCTACATCAAAGGAAAAGAGCAACTAGCTGATATCTTCACAAAAGGGGGAACTGCAATGCATCTTCAAGAAATCATGAACAAGTTGGGCACTATCGATATCTACGCACCCAACTTGAGGGGGAGTGTTGAAAAGAAGGATAACTTAACCCATCTTCATCACCAACCAAGTGCATCTACTTAGAAGTCCAAAAATCAGCATGCATTGTCCAGCAAGCATGGCCCATTTGGGCAGCCTAAATCAACCCAAAATACATTCAAAAATAGGCCCAAGGAAGCCCAAAAGTTTGGAGAAAAGTCTAGGAAGCAAACCCAAATAGCTAGGGGCAGTTTGGGCAGCATATATTTCAACAGTCAAAAAACTAGCTGTTGGAATTCCTTGGGGTTTGAGCTCCAACGGGAATATCACTTTCTACTGGCTATTTTTCCCTTTTCTCTATAAATAGAGCCTCATTGTATCTCAAAAAACTATGAGAAAAATGCTCTCAAATCTGTCCATATATGCTCTCATTCTTCTTCAATAAAATTGAGAAGTATTCTTCTTTTTTTGTGCTCTATTTTTTGATATTTCAACAGAGGGTTCATTTCCTTGTAAGAACGGAATGCAAGAAGAAAACTTTAAAGCTTCTCTATGTGCATTTATGAGGATTTTTCTTTGTGTGCCCATGCTTAATTACACATGCATTAGATCCCCATGGTAGAAATTTTTCCTTGCAAGTTGCTTTGGGATCAATATTTTAGATTCTCCAAACTACAATTTCTTTCAACAATTTTCAGCAGTTAACTATCCCAGTTTTGATTTATAGAGTTAATCAAGTTGATGCAGCAAGATTGGATATTGAGGTGTTGGCAATGCTGAAAGAATAGTTGGTAAAAGTGTTCAATTTAATGAAGGTATCTATCATGACTATTTTTTCCTTCTCTGATTAACTTTGTTCTTTTCCTTTTCTAATTGGAGAAGAAGGGGGATTATTTGAACCACTGATGTATTGTTTTGTCACCACAAACCCCCAAAGGGTTGGGTTCAAAATCTCTACTTTGACTTGTTTGTTATTTTTCACTTATTGGGCGGGCTTATTTCATTTATCTTGTTACTCTCCTTTTATGAGTAATCTGGCTCCTTTTTTCTGGCATTTTACTTTTCTTCATCTTTTTTTATTGGGATTGGCCTGGATTATTATTTCAATGTGAAGCTGAACTGGATGCTTTTCTTGTGTTTCTCATTTGGCGCTTCTCTATTTGCGTTGATAAGCCTACTCCAGGAAATGCTATGATGAACTTAAGGTATAGAGATGAGTAACTGAAGTATGGGGAAAAGGTAAAATACTCCTGTTACAATGTTCTTGTTCTTCTACTCAATAATGTTGATCCATTCAACATTATAAGACCACCTTGAAATCTGATTCTCCGGAGTTGCCCACGATAGGAATTCATTACAAGGCATCTTCATCGCTATTGAGGAATAAGCATGTTCTTTTAAGATGTTCTTTATTCTAGAGGATCCGATGAGGTTCGTCTGACTTTTCACAACAAGAGATTCATTCGCCACTAAATGCTTGTATAATAAAGTGTTTACCTTTGCTTGTGCTGTGCAGCTCTGCAGCAATGGATACCTTCCTCTGCAGCAATGGATACCTTCCTCTTCACCTCTGAGTCTGTTAACGAGGGTCACCCGGACAAGCTATGCGACCAGATTTCAGATGTTTGTTTGTTCGATATTATTCACATATTGTTCTTGGATAGATATTGGACGATATTTATTTTGTTATTATTATCTTTGATGTTGGACATTAGACTATTTACATTTGTTTCACTTTCATTTTATTCACAATTTGTTCGATGCACAAACTCTTATTCGATGGATGTTTGTTGGATTGAAATATTTGTAAATTTATTATATAGAAGTTCGTTGGCCAAACATTGATGGATTTTTGGTTCCATTGCATATGAATAATATTGGATTGGATAGTGATTGATGGATTTTTTTGTTCAATTGGATATTTGAATGTTGGTTGCACAGGTTTTTTTTTCCTAAACAGGGATATTTCAATGTTGGATATTTAAATTTTATTGCACAGATTCAATTGGATTGAATATCTGAATGTTGGTTGCACATGGTTTGTTCAATTGGACATTAAAACAAACGGAATTTTTTTAAAAAAATTTTAAAGATTCGTCGCAAAGTCCATCGCCAAAGGATTTTCAAATTCGTCATCAAGTTAGCCACGAATAAGTATTTCCATCGCCAAATATTGACCGAGATTAGCGACGGAGACGACTATTCGTCGCTGAGTTTCGCGACGGATACGACTCTCCGTCGCTAACTTTTGAGACGGATCAAGGCATTCGTCGCTGAGCTTTGCGACGGATACCGATGTCCGTCGCCAAAATTTAGCGACGGATATATCTGTCCCTCGCAAAATTCAGCGACGGATGTAAATGTCCGTCGCTAAATTCAGCGACGGATAACCCTGTCCGTCGCAGAGTTTAGCGATGGACTCCGTTGTCTGTCGGCGTTAGCGAGGCAATTATAGTCCGTCACAAAATCCGTAGCTAATTTAGCCACGAAAACTTGGGACGAAGTATTTTTCGTTGCTAATTTGGCGACGAATATCATATTTCCATCGCTAAACTTTTGCGACGTCGTATTAGAGACGAAAAAATATCGTCGCCAAATCCGTCACTAAAATATTTAGCGACGAATTTTTCTAAGATTTCTGTCGCTAAATCTGTCCCCGATGCCGTGTTTTTTTGTAATGATAATATACATTCTAATAAAAATAATTCAAACCCTCCCCACTTCTCTATTTTACCGAAGAAAACCATACAGTGAAATTAAGTTGCTTGACACGTTTGATGTCTTTTCATGGGAAGAAAGACAAAATCTGAATAATATAAAGAAATGCAAGAAGACCCCAATGTAGATTTTCACCTGGTGAGCACATAAGTGGTATAAGAGAACATTTTAAAGTTGATTGAAGCACCAATTGTCTTGTCAATATGTCTACCAAAGTGGTTGGCTCTCATCAATCTCCCTCTCTTCTCTTTTACATCTTTCATTTTCTTTGGCTAGAATTGTCACTTTGTGATTCATTCTCTTCAACAGTAATATTAAAAAGAATAAAGCGATTGAACCAATGCATCCACATAGAGAAGATAAAAAGGAGATAGAGGATCAAAATTTTCATTTAGAATGGACATTAATGAATATATGCGTCACTGTGCCTTCAAATTTTACAAAAAGTTCAACAACAAATGAGGCATCTTTGATAGATGAAAATTTTAAGATGGGTAGGCAACACTTGCATTTAGAAAACCATAAATTTGTTCTCGCAAGAACACTGGAGCTGTAAAAACTCTTATTCAAATACTTTTTTTGAGATTAATCTTTGTGTACGAATGTATTTCGTGATTTTTACTATCTCTGTAGAACAAAAACTCACAAATTTAATTTTATTTGTGATGATAATTTATTAGTTTATATATTTTGAATATATATTATTAAATTAAGAATACTTTGGTTGAGTCATAACGAGAAATGCGGATCAATAAATACTACTAAAAGATATCAATTTGTCCTATACCTAGTATTTAGAAGGGATACACAAAAAGAAAATACTATAGTAATTATGTAGCCGTTAATTCTCTTCAGAGCATTAGTTTCAAGTTTTAATAATTGAAGTTTATTTGGTGGTTATAAAAGAAAAAAAAAAAAACCATACGACCATGAACATATAGTTATTACCCAGAATAAAAAAAAACATTAATATTTTAAGAAAACCATAAGGAAATGGAAGGAGTATTACCCAGAAGGCTTTTCACAAGTTTTTTTAAGAAAGTTTTGATTTCATTAATATTTTAAATAATTTAAAATTGAAAGTCAAGATTGCTCATTTTTTTAATAAAGATAAAAACATTGAAAGGTATTTCAGCATGAGTTATTCTGCTATTTTTATAAATATTAATATAGAATTATTGTTCTTTATAAGAGAGTAATAGAATGGTCGATAACTGGATAGTTATTCAACAAGTGTGAACTTTGTGAGTAACAATTGCAATAGAAATATAAAAAATTTAATTTTGACAAAACCAAATTTTTATGAAAGAGGGAATGAATTAGGTGGTCAAATATATAGATCACCATGATGAGCAAGAAATTAAAAGGGTTGAAAAGGAGATGAGGTAATGAATGAATAGTTGGTATAGTGGGATAAACTGTTAAATTATTTAATCAAATCCTATGTTCGAAAGTTGAGAATGAAAAAGACTGTATTGAGAAAATCGTCCTTAAATGAAACCGTAAGTGTTCAAATTGAATTAGTTGGAATATGAGTTTTAAAATTATAACAGGGAGAAAAGAGAGAGAGAGAGATATATAATGACGGGTGGATCCTTTTGGTTATTTGCATTAGAATGAAGAGGGTCACCCAGTTAAAGTGAAAAGTTCATGCCTCTCCATACTCTCAACTTTAAGGTTCTCCATAAGTCACAATGGGTGAAAAGAAGTTCGTGCTTCTCATTTCTCTCAACTTTATGCTTCTCCATAAGTCAAAATCTTACTTGCACTTGCACTTGCACATGCTTGAGCGGAATTTACTTTCTTGCAATAGATTTGACTCTCTTGTTTATGTTATCATGTTGTCTACTTCATGTTTGGCAAATTCCTAGCAAGTCATTGTGCTGCCCTTTCGTTGTGAAGGCCACATCTTCTGGTTGTGGTGAGATGCATTTGCTTTACTTTCAAGTGCAATCATTGTTCTTGTTGATTATCAAAATTTCACAATCACTCCTTTGGTACTTTGAACTTAGTGCCTGAATGAAAAATAATTGAGACAGCCGAAAACACAAAAAGCCATTTTCTTTTTTTTTTCCACATATTTTAGATCAAATATTTATTAAAGATTCTAGCTTTTTCCATTAATCAATCTGTCTCAATCCTTATTTCAGACCACTTGTGCTTGATTACTTTATTAATAGATTATTTCACACTCCGACTGCTTTTTTCATTCTAAACAAAAAATTGTTTCTAAAAAAACTTATGTACTCAAAGAAGAAATCAATTAAACGTAAAATATATAATATTTATATAATTTCGCTAACATGTTTATGTGATTATCAGTTATAACTATTCATTCAAATCATACCATCAAAAATTACAATCAGTTGCTATCGATCATTCTCCATCTGTCATTCACCATAACCATACGACCGTTGCTTCAGCCTACCTAAACCAACAATTACACCACACATCATACTTGCACTGCTTAGTTAACATTCTAATTCTGGGGTGATTACTGATTACCAATGTCCATCTTTCATCTTAATACATTATGTAGAATCTCGCTTAGACTACTCATCTCGTTGGTAATCTCTGTTGTACCACACATTCTCACCTTTGTGAACTCCTAGAAGACACACTAAACCCTAATACGATGTTAGTTCTTTTATAGAGGTGAATAATTTGCCTACATTGTAATCCTAATCTTAATTAACAAAGAATTCTAACAATTTTCTTTCTACTATAAAGACTACTCTCTATTTTTATGTATTTTTGTTGTAAAGGTTTTAAAAACAAATCAACAAACATTTTTTTATGCAAAAATTTCAGAATCTTAAAATGAGTTACAATTATTTATCTACCCTCATGGGCAGAGTCACACCCATTTCCAACATATTGGATCAATTATAACAATTTTTATATCTAACTCAAATGCTTCTTCACCACAAAAGTTAACTAGTTAATCAACTTCGAAATCTTGCATATCACAAATACTCCACTAATTCGCAAATTTCCCTTAAGATCCATACGCAATAACCACAAACTCAACTATGAAAGCAACTGTGCATATTCCAAGCAAAAACCATGGATTGTTAGGAAAAAAATTACTTTTACAAAAATAAAATACGTGCCGAATCATAAATTAATTAATTACAAAATGTAGAATATTTATGTGTTTCGTTCAATAAGCCTATATTTACCATCATTAACAATAACTGTTTGGTTCAAGTGATACCATCAAACATTACAAACTATTTGGTTCAAGTGATACCATCAAACATTACACTAAATCACCGGCAATCATCCTTAGAGTTACCTACCCATACCCGTAGCTCAATTACACTGTCACTTAGACCTATGTGCCACAATCGCCACACACAAAGACGCCGACACTCCTTGGTAGCATTCTAACCCCCGAGTGATTATGCCGACTCTCGTACTCATCCATAATATAGAATTTCCTTTAAATAACCCAGCCTTTCGGTGATCTCTCTTGCCCTATGCATCCTCACCTAACATAATATTATCCCTTTTATAAACGAGAATTACTTGCCTTAAAAGCAATCATAATTGATATTAAATTTTAACAATTTTTATCTATTAAAAATTAGTGTTTGCTTTTTATAGTTTTGTTTTAAGCCAAGACATAACAGTAATGACTTTTCATCTGAATAATCTTTTTAATATACTTATTTGTAAAACATTTTTCTCACGAGTAAGTGTTGCGAAACACGACTCACTTCTGCGGACATTCGTAACTTCATTTATTTATTGAAACTACTTGTTTTTGCCAATTATAATGGTAAAGATGCCTCTCCCCAAACTCCTTTTTTTTCCCCCTTTTTGTTCAATAATGGCAGGATGTTTAGGGAGAAGGGAAATTAGGAGTGTCCAAACAGGGTCTTCAAAGTCTAAAACTGGTGGAAAATAATTATCCTAACTCTTTTCCTAATTTAGCATGGCTTCATCATGTGGCTCAAGACAAAGGAATTGTATTACAAAGTGTGTATATATGATCCTAATGTTTAATAGATTTAGTAATCAGTTAATAATATCTTTTAAATAAAATTTTGATTTCGAATCTTATATATAAAAAAATAAGTATCGCGAGAATTTTACCCCTTAGGGGTTTAATCTGATTTAAGCTAAATTTAATGAAATTTAACGTGATTATCGGATACGGTGATTTATATATATATATATATAAATTGCATACATGATAGCATTGCTCTTTTCTTACTCTGTCTACTCATTTGAAACCCTCTCTATCACTGTCAAATTTGCAGATGAAGTGATCCTTTGAATCGTTATGGACTTGATGTTGAATGATGAAATTTTTATCATGGGCAAAATCATTTTTTTTTTCTATTTTACTTTTATGGTGAGATCCACATTCACTTGAGTAAAGGGTCCACAATGGATAGCATCCTCGCGCACAAATTCTGCAGTTTATTTTATTCTTTTTTTTTTTTTGGTAGTTTATTAAGCAGAACTAGGTTCGCTATTCGCATAAAGATCCTAGGCTAAAGTCTGTACATTAAAGAATTTTAAAATAACAAATTATTTAATCCAATGGTGGTAGGTAATCACTTTTAGCAGTTGAATCCCTTTCTGTCCTTTGCCAAGAGGGGAGGTGAGGAGTTAAACTGGTGGTCACTAACCAATAGGTTGTCATAAATCGGTCTATAAATTTATTCCTAGTCATTGAGATAACATATGATTACTTTTGTGCTTTATCTAGAATATTATGCCATTTGAAGTAGGATCCTCTTATTTTATTTATTATTTTTTTTTAAATGTTTAGAAAGGAGGAAGGAGCGAACGAGTAGGAATGAGCTATACAATCCCTTTGTTAAGTTTAGGTGGCATCTGCCAATCAGTTTGATTGTTGTGGTTGTAAGAATTAGTACAAGTTAGCTAACATCTTGTTTAAAGTGTGATTTATGAGGGAGGAACTTAAGCCGTATGTCATGGTCAATCTAATGTTTTGCAAAGGCCATCTGAGTTCTTGTCGGGACAATCAAGTAATAAAAAATTCTTATACAAATATTTTTCTTAAAATCTAGTATTCAAACATTTATGATTACGTGTATTTTCACTCCCTATATAACAAAAAAAAAAAAAAAAAAAAAAAAAGATCGTCTAGCAAATTGGTCCCTTTTTGGTTCTTTTGAGCTTCAAAGAATTAGTGGAACTTGTTCTCTGGGCATAATGGTCTTTTACATGTGATCAAGAATTTTCTATTGTTTCTATGGGGATTCATATTTATATTGTTTATGGCCCTTGGATTGTTATTCCACGGTAAGGAGTAGAATCAAGAGGGGGGAGTTTTGCGATCCTTAAATTTTAAGAAAAAAAATTAATATATAACTGAAATTTCATATAAATTCCACTAAAAAATCATAGAAAATACCAATAAAAGTTCAATAATAGCATTTTAAAAAATAGTTTTAAAAATTACAATTTTTAGAAAGTGTCAATAAAAGTCTTTAAAATATCATTAAAATTATTGAAAATATGATTTGTTCTCTAAAAATTTTAAACTTTGTACACTTTGTCTCCTGCCTCTCCATTTAAAACTTTGGCTCTCTAATATAAATTTCTAATTTTAACCATGCTAATTGAAGAACTAGTTGTGAACTATCTAGAAGGGGTGAATATGTTATTTTTGATACTTTTGGAATTTTGTAACTTATAAGGAAAGATTGAGGATGGATAAGGAGAAGAGTTGAAGACTTAGATTTGTAGTGATTTCACCTTATCTGATATACGTCCAATTCCAAACTTTACCTTCACCTATATTTTCAATTAACTATCTTTCCAAAATAGTACACGACTAGTTTGCCTATGTCCTAGTCAAACTTTACAAGTATTTCTCTCAAACATTCTTGCTAGTTTTGTATAGAAATTAGCAAATCTAAGTTTCTCATATTTTACTCAACACACTTTGAATGTACAGACCAAATGAACTCTTCCTTCTAATCTTTTACAAGACTAGAAAGTGAAATGAGAATACAAGATAAAATTTTAACTTTTGATGAGTCATTAATGCCTAGAAACAAAATACAAGACAAGAAATAAATTTCTAAGAAGATTGTTGTTCGATTATGTTTTCTAATACTCCATCAAGATGTATAATCTTCATCTCAAGTGTTTTATTTATAAGTTTCTTGAAGAGATAGTAGTTGAGTTTCATTTAATGCAAAACATAGCTGTTTAGAGTGGTTGAAGCTCATTTAATATCAAAGTAGCTTTTCTAAATCACTGGTCGTTATTCACATCAAGTCAGTTTCTTCTTTTTTCAAGATGTCTTGTACTTTGTATTCTGTAGAATTTGAGCTAGTGCAAGTCGATTTCATATCCATGTCAAGTCAACTTGTGTTGCATTCTGTTTAAATGATTTATCATTTCTTCTCATGTAGGTTAGCTTGTGCTTTTCTGGATCGACTTATGTTTGATAATTTTTACACAGAGACTCGTGTAACTTGACTTGTGCTTTCTTCAAGTCAACTTAGGCTTTAGTCTGCTTAAGGGTTCTATAGTGTGTTGCTATATAAGTTGACTCATACTCACTGCAGGTCGACTTGCATATGATGATACTTAAACATATTTTTACCTTATAGTTCATATAAGTCCACTTTCACTTGCATTGGGTCAACTTATGCTTTATTCTGCTTAAGTATATTCTCGTTGCAACTCATGCAAGTCGATGTATACTAAGTGTAGGTGGACTTGAGATTGATGATATGTAGGTCGGCTTCCAATTGTTGCCTAGTCAACTTATGTCTTCTCAAAATGTGAATGTTGAAGTCTCCGGTTCAAGTAGGTTGACTTGTACTCTTTTGACTTAAATAATTTTCCTTTCTCCACTCATGTAGGTCAACTCATATATTCTTCAGGTCAACTCCTCTCTACTTTATGTTGACTTACTCTTTATTAGCTTCATTGTTCCTTAGGTCTTTCACCTTTGGATTGACTGATGATATGATCTGGTTGACATGTGCCCTCTTCAAGTCGACTGCAACTTGGTTCAAGTCGACTCCCTTTGCCTCAGGTTAGCTTGTATTCTGATTATCTTTAGTATTCCTTAAGTCTTTTGATTTGAGCAATCTGAGCAATGAGCAATCCTGAGTAAGTCTGATTTTAATGACTCTAAGTAATATAGATCTTGAGTAATTCTAAGTTCTAATTCTGAGCAAGTCTAAGCATGTCCTACATAACTTTGATTTGAGCATATCAAGCACGTCTGAGCAAGTTAGTTTAGCTTAGCATATCAAGTGTGCCTAAGAAGGTCAACTTTTCTCTGCTACTAGTCGACTCATTTCTTGTTTAGGTTTACTCTAAATTAGAACGGGTAATCTTTCACTTCTTATATCCATATTAAAATGAAGACTAAGACAGGAGTTTTGTGGAAAATAAAAAAGCCCTTTATCGCCGATGACTTAAATTTCTTTTGGAAATTACAACTTTGAGTTTTGGTTCAAGAAGTCGATTTCTCATGTTGTGTTAAGCTGACCATACTAACTCATGTTCTTATCTGTTCTCATTATTGTTCTCATCTATTTTGAGCTTCAGAATTCTCTTAACTTATTATTTATCATGTATTCTGCTACTCTTAGAATTGTTTATGTCTTTCTTGTTGCTTTTGTATTGTTTCAGATGTTTTCAACCATTTTGAATTTAGACAAGTTGACTAATGTTTGTATTAGGTTAACCGTTGTTCTTGTTAGGTTATCTGCATTTGTTTCTTACTTAGTTTTTTGCTAGTTTCTTAGGTTACTTGAAAACATTTTAATCAAGCATTTTAGATCATTGTTTCATACATTATCCTATTATGTACTTTGTTCTTTTTTGTTTTCAAGTGTCTTGAACTTAGGCAATTGACATTTTGTGTTTAGGTCGATTAGTGCACATGTTCTCTGAAGAGTGTCTTTGAATAGGTCAACACATATGTATAAGAGGTCGATTTGTGCACTTAAGTATTTTCAAGTAAATTGACTTAATTTCTCCCTAGGTCAACTTGTGCTCAAGTAGTGCAGGCTCATTATCTTTTAAAGCATTGTGCCTGAGCTTACTTGATATTTTTCTGGTTAAGCATTATGCAAATTGGATTGTACATTGGTCAAGTTGACTTGTGAATGTGCAATTTGTGCAGATCGACAAGTTTTAATTATAGGTCAACAATATATCATGCCTAGGTTGACATGTCATTAATCTTAAAATTTTTCTATATCTTGAATATACAACTTGACTTGTGCTATGTGTAAGTTGACTTAGCCTAATGTATAACTTAGGCTCTAAGGTCTACCTTGTGTCTTGGCATGTGTTGTAGCTCATGACAAGACTTATGTCTGAGCGTGAGCTAAGTCAACTTGTTTTTCATAAATCTTTCTAAGTGGAAAAGTGTAGGTTGACTCGTCACTTATACTACGTCAACTTGACCTTAATATACATTGACCTAATTTTGTTTTAAACAATTATATATATTTAAATTTTCAACCATTAGGACTTTAAATTTGTGATTTCTTTAATACTCCCATAGGACAGATCGACTTGTACTTTGACCATGACAATTTGTTCTTAGACTCACACTTAGAATTAAGTTAATTTTCAGTGTGTTCATTAAGTCGACTTGACTCTTTGAATGAGTTGACTTGTCTAACCTACTAGATATGTTTAGAAGATTTATGACACTTGCAAGTTGACTTGGATTTTACTCAAGTTAACTTAGTTAACTTACTATTTAAGTTTAAAGTTTGATCCACACCAAGTGAATAACTTGGTTGACATATATCTATTCCTCTTGGTAAGTCGACTTATCTCATGCGTGAGTTGGTTTGTTCAGACTTGTTACTTAAATACCTAACTTTAATTATTCTCAAACTTGTTTCAATTTTTTCCAAACTAATGTTTCATTAATCTAACCTACTTTTGCTTATCATTTAAGCTAAATTTACACAATTTGCTCATTATCAAAATACATTTTACCAACATTAATTGTCACTGTTTCTTATAGGTAGAAAATGGTAAATCACATGTGGTCACAGGATCATAATCCAACGGTCATTAATTCTCATGATATCACTGTCGGAGATTATAGAAAATTTGCAATTTTACATTGTCTTCATCCAATACAACTAATTATTATTCATTTTGTTGTATTTGGGAGGAGACCGTGTTCTCTCCCCCTTCCTCTCCCTCTTTTCATCTCCATTTTATTCTATACAAAATATTTTTTGACTAATAAGAACAATTATGCAAACATAGTATTTTTCTAAAATTCTAATAGATTAAAAACTATTTATAAAATAATTATTGTATCAATAAATTTTAATATTGGATGAGATGAGTAAAAATTGCGTTTGATTCGGCCATATGTCTTAAAGTTGTAATCACATTTATATTTTCTTTGAAAGAAAAGTCTCTTCTGCTAAATAAACATGACCTACAATAATCATAGCAATGTATCATTCTCATAGAAACACAATAAATTAAAAGCTCGTTTATTTTTATATGTGAGGAATTACCTTTAGTTTAGAGGTGGCAAAGCTTTTACGAAATTTTGTCCTTTTTTATACTATACCTATTGGCATCCGAACTCATATTGTTACTATTAGAAAATAAGGTGGAGAGAGAGTCCATTTGAATTTGAATAAAGAGAAAAATGGAGAGAGAGTCGTTTTTTATAACCATGCCTCTCAACTCCCTCAACTCCCCTCCTCTCTCTCTTTAACTCTCTCTAGGAAAAATGAACTTCTAAGCGTGACTTTTGTTCTCTCCAACGAGATGGAACAAAAAAAATGAAAAAAAAAAACATGAGAGAGCATTTTTTGAAAGTGAGAAATTCAAAAAGATTTTCATATATTTTGAAAAATCAAGAAAGGGTTTGAAGGTTGGTTATTACCACTAAAAGATATTTGAATTGTGAACAATAGAACGTGATCTGATTTTGTGATATTTTCTATACCTAAAATACCTAACCGGCGAAAAAAGTAAGTGATTATAACCCAACTTGGAGCATGAAAATTTTGCATGTGAAAAATATGTTTGTTGGTTTAAACCTTCATTGGTATCAGAGCAATTTTGGGTTGTTTCCTGCTTCTTTAGGGTATTGAAATAAAAATGCCATGAATGATATTTTAGGTTTTTAATGGCATCTTGCAATAGGATTCATGAAATTCTCTCAATTTCACATAGTAGTATGCTTAATGCATGAGCATTAAATCTATAAAATTTGGCATGTATCCGATAAATATAATATGAGATATTTTAAACCATATCCGAAACTTTATATACTCGTATCTTTTAAAATACTGTATTTCGTGATTTAAAATTTATATGATTAGAATTCTCTCGAAAAATCAACGATATAAAGAATGCCAAAAAAAGGTTAAAAATTGAGAGGGGTATGGCCATTCGAAATTTAGGTTGAATTGTAGAAAATTAGAGAAGATAAACAGTAAAAAATACCTTCCCCAATCTCGGCATAGAAGTGTGTAGTCCACCCCTTAGGCTAGAAATATTTGATCTGAAATCCAAGATCACCATTAAATTCAAAGATATCGAAAATGAAGGGTAGTCAAAATTTGGTGACCGACAATCTTCGGGAAGGCAGCACGTGGTATAAACGCACTGCTCAGGGAGATTGGGCACGTGTCCATTTTGGACAGACCATCCTTGCGGTGCATGGGAGTGTGTACAATGCCCATTTTGACCCAAATTTTCACTAAAATAATTTTCTATTCTCTCCAAATTTTTCTATAATTTTTTATTTATTTTTTGGAAATCGAAAAAATTTTTATTGATTTTTAAATTTAGAAATTGTTTAAAATTAAAAAAAGATTATTTTCAACGCTGAAAAATTCTGAAAATTTTTATATGAGTATAGAATATTATTTTCTTAATTTTGACTATCTTGATGGAAATTTATTTTCCGCACCATTATTTGTTTATATTTTTGTTCATTATTTATATTTGAAAATTAGTTTTTTCTAACATAAAATTGTTTTAAATTTGACCAAATATTTTTAATATAAATACTTTGAGATTTATTATAATATTATGGTTGGCTTTATACCCGACCTAATATTGTTCCTATTTTCTAGGTTAATGGTGATATTCGGATACAATGTTGGAGCTCTTTGGGAGAGTTAAAACATTGAGAAGTCCAGAGTATTTGGTAAAGTTGGGTCGAATGTTGACTTATAAGATAGATCTATCTCACACTTCATCAAATTATTTGGAAACCATGGAAGAAAAACTTCTGGAACTTCTTGAATTTGGTTATTCTTGTTGAGAATGTGATGTATACATTTTGAGAAATTCTCTGATAACTTGTTAGGCTAGCGTTGTTGATGAGATGATTGCCGAGAGAGAGAGTATGATTCTTGATAATGTGATGTCCACATTAATAGAAATGTAGAGAATCAAGAATCTAGAGATTCAAATATAGAAAAGGCTATCTCACATGCTATAACGATATTTCTTCTAGGGATCGGCTATCTAAGGAAATGATAAACACGATATCTCGATTAGATATATCTTGAATTGAGATATTGTATTTGTATGTTTTATTTTGCGTGTTATGGCTATTTGCTAGGACCATAATCATGTACTAGGAAAACTTTTAAAATTTTTAATGTAAACTTTCTATTAAATATATGTTAGTTATATTTGTTATTTTGTAAGATCATATATGCAAAAAAAAAAAAAACAAGTGTACCTTGAATGAAATTTTGGATCGGTAGAATTAAAGTAATTTTCATTTAAAATTGAAATATTATTTAAATACTTTGCCTATTTAACTGAAAATTTTGAATCGATAGAATTTGAGTAATTTTTATCCAAAATTACAATATTATTTAAATATTTTGTATATTTATGTGAAAGGTTTTAGCTTGGAAGGATTTGAGTATTTCTTACTTAAAACTTATTAAATTTTTTAATTTTAAATTAAATTTTTATAATTCTTATAAAAAACTTATTGAATTTTGTAATTTTAAATTAAATTTTGATTGTGATAGATTAGAACCATAAATGATGATTAGGAATTTAATGAAATTTCGATTCTAAACCTAATATTGAACTGTCATAAAAGTTAATTTCGAAATACAAACTTGTGTGTAATATATGAACATGAATACTTGTGTCCACCCTCTTAGAATATAACATTGATGTCATTACTGCGGATTTAAACAGAGGTGACAAATTGAATGATGACGATCATGAGATATGACGGCATAAAATGTGGTATGTGATGAAAGAATAAGATGTTTTGGAAGGCATCAAGCATGTCATGCATGACCTTAGTATGGACATTATTGCCATATTTACTAGGCGTGGAACAAGACAGAATCCACTGCACAAGCAATCCTGGTTAGTTTTGTGATTGATAGCATGATTTTCGAGTGTAAACAATATTCGATTGCTCATATCATTTTGGTGTACCTCGAAGAGAAATATGGAGGTACTAGTGACTTATCTTAGACAAATGACTATAAAGTTTGATACTAAATAAAAGTTAGTTAATCACAGTATCAAATAGCATTTTAAAGTCATGTCTAACATAATTAGAGAGTGGTAGTCAGTTGGTCATATACTCTCTGATAAATAGAAAGTTCAAACCTTGATCTGATCCTTTCCTGGCAAGTGGGAGCACTTGAAAGCCAGTTTGACTCACAATGATAGTGTGAAAACTTTCTCGGACTTTGCTCAACATGTCGAGTTTAAGGTTGAGCGGTTTGGTACTACAAGATCTACACATGATGCTTTTTGTTGCAGAGACCAGCTCCAAGAAAGTTTTGGGCTCTAAGTAAGCGAGGAACCGGAACAAAAGCAAGAAAGGAAAGGAAACTAAAGATGGATCACAAATAAACAATCCCAAATATAAGAACAGACCGAGAGGTATTTATAGATTTTTGTCAAGTAGCTTTTAGTAGGAGATGGATCTATACGGGGAGCAATGTAAGAGTGGAGGTTAGAGAAGTTGGCACTTGTAAGTTAGAGTTACAAAGTGACTAGTGTTAGAAATTCGACAAAATTTAATATTTGTTTTTATTCTTTTGAAGTATGACTATGTTTTAAAATTTTAGAGAGATATGGTTAGTTTGTATTTGAATGACATGCATATTTATTCTGGACAACTTGTAAAATTTTTTAATGGTTTTACAATATGATGGATGAATATTAACTATTAAGTTGAACATTATCTTGCTTGTAAAATGACGAGTAAACCATTTGGAAAAGTCATATGGGCTGAATTTTCATTGCATTTAGTCCATTCTGTTGAAATAAAGGACAATTAGGGTTTATGTCCTAAGGGAATGAAGTCTAAATATATAGTTTTAATTTGTGTAGATTTTTCATTCTCATTGTAATCCCTTTAAGGTTTCTAAGTTGGGCCCTAAATGGGCCTTGCCCGGATTGTTCGGGCTGGGCCCGAAGGGCCCAACCCGGGCCAGCAAATGGGGGACCATCAGGTCCCCCAACGGCTAGCAAAAAACAGCCGTTGGGGACAGCCCCAACGGCCATAATTGGAGAGGGCACAATGCCCTCTCCTCTCTCTCTTTTCTTATCTCCTTGCCCCTCTTCTTGTTCTCTATAAATAGGGCTTATATGTTTCTTTGGAAGGTATGAAAAACATGCCTTCATTGCATGTAAACTCTCTTTGAATTCTCAATTAAATTCTTGAAGTTTCTTTATTCATTCTTAGCTTGCTATATTTAAATTTCAACATGGTATCAGAGCCATCTTCGATACCTTCATCTTCCGGTGTTGGTAATCCTCCACCACAAATTAGTACTTCCATGTTTACTTCCATTCTCTTAGATTCATCAAATTACAATGCTTGGCAAGACACCATCAAGAGATCCTTGAACTTTTTCAATCTTGAAAATCACATATTGGAGGATCCCTTAGATGATGCCAACCCTACATTCAAATCATGGAAGAAGCAAGATGATCAAGTGGTGGTGCTACTTCAAATGTCTCTTGACAAAACCCACAAAGCAATGACTACTTGTATTCCAAATGCAAGGGCTTTGTGGGATCAAATGCATGCTCTATATGGGCAAGAGACCAACACCGGACGAATCTTTGAGCTCAAAAGAAAAATCTTCAAGATTCAAAAAGGAGGTAAAACTCTTCCCGAATACTTTGGGGAATATAGGGATCTTTGGAATGAGCTTAATATTCTTAGGCCTCCAACTTCTAATCTCAAGACCATTCTTCAAAGAAATGATGAAGACATGACCTTTGGTCTTCTTATGGGTCTTGGAGATGAATATGCTCCAATTCGTCAAGAAATCCTTAGAATGAAGATTTTCCCTTCATTCCAAGAAGTTCAATTTATGATTCAAAGGGCCGAGACTAGCATGAGGCTAGAGGAGTCTACCAAGCTCAAATCCGAAGCCCAAGCCTTCAAGGCTGTTCAAGATGATCACATGGTCAACAAAGCTCAAAATTTCTTTAAAAAGGATGTTTGCACAAATTGCAAGAAGCCCGGCCACAAAAGGGAAAGGTGCTGGTTTCTCCACCCTAATTTGCGCCCAAAGAACAACAAGAAGGAGGTGGAACAACCAGCTCATGCTCAACAAGTCTCCCAAGTGGCTGCACTCGAATCCAAGATGGAGGAGATGCAAAAAGAGATGAAAAAGCTCCTTAGCCAAGTTGCCCTTCACTCCGGTAACAACTTGAACTCATCTCATTTAAATAAATGGTTGATTGATTCGGGCTGTGACAATCACATGGTAAAAGATAAAGACAAAGTTAGGAAATTCATTCCTCTATCTAGTTATAAGATTGTCAAGGTTGCTAATGGTCAAAAACTAAAAGTTGATCATCTAGGTGAAGTTGAACTCCTAGGAAAGAAAACTAAAGCGTTATATGTACCAAAATTCAACTCTAACCTCATGTCCATTAGCAAAATTACCAAAGACCATAATTGCAAAGCCACTTTTGATCCTAACCAAGTTATCTTTCAGGATCTCAAAACGAATCACTTGATTGGCAAGGGGTCTAGGAGGAACAACTTATATTTTTTGGACCAAGAAAATCAAGCTTTTGGAGTTCAAAGTCAAGCGTTTTCTATATGGCATGCCCGTCTAGGTCACCCGGGAGATTTAGCTTTGAAACGCCTATTTCCAAGTCAAAAAGTAGAAAATAGGCATTGCAAAGCTTGTATTCTTGGAAAACAAACTAAAGTGTACTATCCAATCTCAAATACAATATATGAAAAGGCCTTTGAACTCATTCATACCGATGTGTGGACTTCACCCATGGAATCTCATAATGGCTTTAAATATTTTGTAACCTTCATTGATCACAAAACTAGATACACTTGGGTGTACTTATTAACTGCCAAATCAGAAGTATTTGAAGCACTTAAGAGCTATTATAGATATGTGACCAAGCAATTCAATGCAAATATCAAAATCCTTAGATCGGACCATGGGGGGGAATACACTAGCCATGCACTTGAAGATTTTCTAGAAGAAAAGGAAATTATTCATCAAAAGTCTTGTGTTTACACTCCTCAACAAAATGGAGTTGCCGAAAGAAAAAATAGACACTTACTAGAAACGGCTAGGGCTATGATGTTTCACTCCTATATACCTAAAAAGTTTTGGAGTGAAGCCATTAAAACCGCTGCCCACCTTATAAACCTTATGCCCTCTCAAGTGCTAGAAGGAAAATCCCCTTTAGAACTACTCCTAGGAAGAAAACCTAGTATCTCACACTTAAGAGTTTTTGGGTGCATTTGTTATGTGCATGTACCAGAAAACTTTAGAAATAAACTAGATGAAAGAGGGAGAAAATGTGTATTTTTAGGATACTCTACCTTTGAAAAAGGATATAAATGTTATGATCCTCTAACTAAAAAGCTATACACATCCAAGGATGTGATATTTGTAGAAAAAGAACCTTATTTTGCAGGAAAAGAGGATCAAGAGCAACCAAAGGAAAGAGGAGCACAAGACCATTGGAATGTAGTCCTTCCCTCAATCAAAGAAGCCTCTCATCAAAATGAAGAAGAAGAACAACCAATCCAAGCTGAAAATGATCCAACTCAAGAACAATCAACCTCATCTCATTCTGATCATGAATCCATCCAAGAGGAAGGGGGAGACAACTTAGATCAAGGGCAAGTTATAGAGGAAGTAGAACAAAGCATTGAGCAGCCGCCTCCTCCTCCTCTTCGAAGATCAACAAGGCTTAGGCTCCCTCCTTCAGAATGGATCAACAAAAGAGTTTTCTATAACTCAAAGGTAACATCTCACCCCATTTCCCAATATTATTCGGTTGCTAACATGTCTTGTAGCCATCAAAAATTCATCAAGAACTTAGACCTTCATCAAGAGCCTAGAAACTTTGAAGAAGCCAAACAACTTCCTCAATGGATCCAAGCAATGAAAGATGAGCTAGAAGCCTTAGAAAGAAACGGAACTTGGGAGTTATCATCTCTTCCTAAAGGAAAAAGGGCAGTAGGATGTAAATGGATCTATAAGATCAAGCACAAAAGTGATGGAAGCATTGATAGATACAAAGCAAGATTAGTGGCAAAGGGCTTTACTCAAGCTTATGGAGTAGATTACAAGGAAACGTATGCTCCGGTGGCCAAGATGAACACAATTCGAGTCTTGATGTCCCTTGCAATCAATCACTCTTGGCCAATGTTTCAAATGGACGTAGCCAATGCTTTCCTTCAAGGTGATCTGGAAGAGGAAGTGTACATGGAGATTCCACCTGGCTTTTCTCAGCAACTCAACAAAGTTTGCAAACTTAGGAAAGCAATCTATGGTCTCAAACAATCTCCAAGAGCTTGGTATGCCAAACTTAGCTCAACTCTTTTTGATCATGATTTCAAAAAATGCAATAGCGACACTTCTCTCTTCGTTAAGAAACTAGATGGAAAAATCATTATAGTGTTAGTTTATGTAGATGATATAATCATAACCGGTAATGATTTAGATTTAATCAACCAAGTAAGAGGTTTCTTACAAACAAAATTTGATATTAAGGACTTAGGGAAACTAAAGTACTTCTTAGGGATAGAACTCGCCTATTGTCCAAATGGGTTTGTTCTATCACAAAGGAAGTATGTGCTTGATCTCTTGCAGGAAACCGGGAAGTTAGGTGCCAAGCCCGCTTGTAGTCCCATTAGCTCCTCTTGTGGCCTCAAGGATGATGATGAAGATTATGAGGATGAACCAAGATATCAAAGGCTCGTAGGGAAATTGATCTACCTCACCATAACGAGACCGGACATCTCCTTTGCCGTGAGTCAAGTTAGCCAACATATGCACAAGCCAAAAAGAAAGCATTGGAGAGCCACCGAAAGAATCCTCCATTATCTAAAGGGTACACCAGGCATGGGAGTTTGGATGAAGAAGAACAACAACTCACAAATTGTAGGATATTGTGATGCAGATTGGGCTGGAGACTCAGAAGATAGACGATCAACCACAGGATATTGCATGTTTGTTGGAGGAAATCTAGTATCTTGGAAAAGCAAAAAACAACATGTGGTGTCAAGATCAAGTGCCGAATCTGAATATAGAGCAATGGCAGCCGCATCAAGTGAGATGGTTTGGTTAAAGGCTCTAATTGAAGAACTAGGGTTCTCTGTTCCTACTCCAATCCGACTCCATTGTGACAATCAATCGGCTATTCACATAGCCTCAAATCCGGTTTTTCATGAAAGAACAAAGCACATCGAGGTGGATTGCCACTTTGTGAGACAAAAGTTTGAAGAAAAACTCATCACTCCAAGCTTTACACGAGTGATGATCAAGTAGCGGATATCTTCACCAAATCAGGAACCGCCAATCACATTCATAAAAATATGGTCAAGTTGGGTGTCATAGATACATACACACCCAACTTGAGGGGGAGTGTTGAAATAAAGGACAATTAGGGTTTATGTCCTAAGGGAATGAAGTCTAAATATATAGTTTTAATTTGTGTAGATTTTTCATTCTCATTGTAATCCCTTTAAGGTTTCTAAATTGGGCCCTAAATGGGCCTTGACCGGACATTCTCATTGAAATCACAATTTTGGACAAATATATTCTAGTCAAATATTGTGTATAGAAATGAGATCAAATATCATTCCTATGAGAATATTTTATATTACCAAATATGAATAAACCTGTCTAATTTGAACAAATCAAATCAAAGTTGTGAAAATATTAGAAATTATTAAAAATAAAATCTATGAATAAAAAAGCCTTAATCGAAACGAAACTTTAATTTTATGAAAACCTTAAAATATCAATTTTATCTATTTTAATATTTTACATGATCGAATCTTTTCAAATTGTTGAAATAAAGGACAATTAGGGTTTATGTCCTAAGGGAATGAAGTCTAAATGTATAGTTTTAATTTGTGTAGATTTTTCATTCTCATTGTAATCCCTTTAAGGTTTCTAAGTTGGGCCCTAAATGGGCCTTGCCCGGATTGTTCGGGCTGGGCCCTTCGGGACCAGCCCGGGCCAGCAAATGGGGGACCATCAGGTCCCCCAACGGCTAGCAAAAAACAGCCGTTGGGGCTGTCCCCAACGGCTAGTAAAACTAGCCGTTGGGGACAGCCCCAACGGCCATAATTGGAGAGGGCACAATGCCCTCTCCTCTCTCTCTTTTCTTATCTCCTTGCCCCTCTTCTTGTTCTCTATAAATAGGGCTTATATGTTTCTTTGGAAGGTATGAAAAACATGCCTTCATTGCATGTAAACTCTCTTTGAATTCTCAATTAAATTCTTGAAGTTTCTTTATTCATTCTTAGCTTGCTATATTTAAATTTCAACACATTCGAACATTTGTGGTCCAATGAATGTGAAGGCTAGACATAAACCTTTGTATTTCATTACGTTTATAGATATTTTCACTTAATTTATCCATATCTATTTGATTTCTCACAAGTTTAAAGCACATGAGTGCTTTAGACATTATGTGAATGAGATTAAGAATTAAATGAATAGAACAATCAATAGACTAGAGTATACTTGTCTAAAATTGTGATATACCAAATTGCATAATAGATTTTCATGTGCCCACTCTTCATCTGAAGCTTATCACTTTCCTGGTAGAAAAATTGACACTGTCCACCACAAAGTAACTGCATCCTAAAGCACAATGCCTTATACATTACATCCTAAGGCACAATGTTTCTAAGTATTATCGGTGCAACATTCGATACACTACATCCTAAGGCGCAATGCCTCTAAGTATCGTTGGTGCAATGCCTAATACACTACATCCTAAGGCACAATGCCCTTAAATTTTCTCTTAGCTTGTTGGCGACCCTATGCCCACAGGAAATTTGAACAAAATATGGTGAGGGGATATCCGCATTCCGTCCAACATCTTGCGGTGGAGGCCACAAGTACCAAGATGTACTTGATGCTGTGAGCCGTTTTGATAAACAATAACAACATGGTGAAGTTCACAAGCAACACAATCACAAGGTACAATGAAAAACTCTTTCATTTATATATCAATAGCATTTTTACATAGTGACTCAAAATTCACTCAAGAATACAGATATCAGATATTTGCAAGTATTGAGAATATAAGTACCGAGAATACACGAATTAGGAACATGGGTAGAGCAAGAAAGAGGAAGAACTCAGTGAGCTCTCCTATGTACTTTAATTCTCCTATCCTTTTTATGCTACCAAAAGACAACCGACCCATTATATAGCTCCCTCATTCTCTTCATGCTCGGGCATAGAGGCATAGACAGTAATCAAAAAAGAACTACCTGTTGCCTATTACACCCAAGGCTCGGCCATCTCTATCAGACCTCACATGGGATAAACACTCCCTCCTCCTAATTTGGAATACAAAAAGGAGAAAGCACCCACACCCACTGCAAGGTCCCTTGAGACCACCACCACAGGGCACCACGGTTTTGGATCCTTAGATAACATGATAGAACCTCATGTTGGTAGTCTCGATAATTGATGGAATCTCATATCGATAGCACCTGTACATTCATCTAAACACCCGAATGGTGGGGTGCAAAAAACCACCATACAAAACCCTTCATATTTATGTCACCCCAAATTTACTAAGAAGAGAGCCAACTAAGGCTTAAAATGATACTAAGGCTTTACTAAGAAGAATACTCTCTTGCTGCCCCAAATTTTCACATATCTTGCCATCAACCATAAATCTAAAAAATATTCTCTTATTAGCCATCTAATGGATTCAAGAGAGCCAACTACTATGATCTATTATTTATTGCCAGTTTCAGAAGATGAAACAACATGCGTTGGAATTGAAGTAATCTGCCCTACATTGAATGATACTAACATAACTATCCAACTTCAAAATCCAACTTTACCGCTCTGAAATATCAATGCTAACTATATTTAATGCACCACTACCATGATAGTTCCATCTTCATAACTTTCCACTACCCAAAAGTCGTGTCCACTTACCCTCGCCATGACTTTTCAATTTACCCAATACTAAACACTACTCCTAAAGCTACCCCTTCGAACTAGTCTTAGGAGTGGAAGGCAAATTATGGTACATGGTACATAGGCCAACAGCACATTACAGTAGGACTGACACCACTCGTGTCCATTGGATTTGGGCCACACTATCTTTAAATCCCACAGTCTCTCGGTCAAAGACCCTCTTGGCCACCTCAATTCTCACTACTCCAGTTCCCAGGTTACTTAGTTTCTCGACAAACATGACTCATTGCTACGAGCGCAACTTATCCCATTACGCAATAGACATAAACTAAAGCCAACTATAAATTTTTAGCATCATTTTTAAGACTATTTTGTTAAATGCATCAATATTTTTATGAATTTTTTAGTGATATTTATGGGTATTTTCAACTTATATATTTTTTTTTCTAAAATTTTAAGGAGTGCAAAACCCCTTCACTCTTGACTTTTGGATAACATTCTAATGACCGGTATAAATACCTATAGGAATTATAGAAAATTCGTGATAACATATGTAATTACCATTTTGCTTAGAGAACAAGGACTAATGATTCTTTGAAGCTCATAAGAATCAAAATAAAACATTTTGCTAGATGGCCTCCGCAAAATTTTAGTTTAGCCATGACATATCACTTAAGTTCATCCTCTATGAATCACACTTAAGCAAGATGTTGGCTAACGTATTCTAATTCTTATTACAACAACAATCAACTAAATTTGGTAAATGCCACTTAAATTCATCAAGGGTTTGGTTTGTACAGCTCATTCCTCCCGGTTAAAACCTTACAAGTATTTTTTCCCAAAATATTTTCTCCCTTAAAACCCATATCGTGAAGCCCTCATGATCTTTAGACTTCTTTTGAATACAAGGGTGTTACAGAGTATGAGACCAATCCTCGGATGTAATGAAGTTAAGCTCAAAGAATATTATAGAGAATGTGGCTATTCCTTAGATGAAAAGAAATTGAAGCTTAATGAAAGATACAAACAGAGAGAATATAGAAAGTTTAATGTACAATGTGTTTTCAGAATATTTAGAGTATTCAATGAGATCGTATTTAGTTTGCAATAATCATTTTTTTTCTTAATTTCTTCATACTGTATTCTTCATTACTATGATATTTATAGCTCTCTCGAAGAATTTCATTGAGTGATAGATGAATTTGAACGTTGAGAATTAAATGCCTTTTACCTTCCTCAATCAATGCCTTTAGTTGCTTCTCGATTAATGTTTTTACCCGTTATCATCTTTAAAGTAGCTCTTTACTTCTTTTCACTAAGCAAATCATATCTCAAGAAAATTTGAAGCGTCTTTTTGCTACAACAGGAATATTAGCTTGACAAAAAGAAATTTTCAAAAGATTATAGGGTGGTTGACTTTAAATTCAAAAATTGTTAGACAACCTATTAGTTAACGGATTTATTTAGTATATGTCATCGATTCTCGAATAGTCAATGAATATTTTTAGTGTCCACATTATTTCTTTCCTAAATTGACTCTATGAATAAATGGTCAACCGATTTTAACTAGATTCTAGAATGTGGTTAGTTGATGAAGAGTTTTGGACAGCCTTTGATTTGGTTCGATAGGCCAGGCCAGAGAAGAACTTGGTTCCTTATATGGCTTAGTAGTTGACCCCTCACATCATTGGTCGGCTAAATGAGTAGAGAAGGTTGGCCATGCTCATGATTGACCGTTCAAGCATGGCAAGTAGGCCTCTTACTCAGCAGTTGGCCGCTTGTGCTCACGGTCACTCGCTTGAGTGCACTTGTGTGCTCATGATCGATCGATCATGCATATTAAGCATACATGGCTAACTACCGGTGCGCTCTAGGCACATGTGGTTAGTCATCGATGTGTATTAGGTGTACATGATCGCCCACCTATGCACACTGGGTGCACGCAGTCTACCATGTTGCTCATGCGGTGGGCTGCATGAGTTGTGCGGGTTGACCACATATGCTTACGTTCAACCACTGAAGTTCAGTTGGTCAGTAATTGGGCTTCTTTGGGTTGGCCATTCGGATAATTATACTTAGCCTAATTTTTAGATCATTTTTCATTAACTCCAAACATATTAATTTCTCAGTAGATGGATGTTGGCTATCAGTAATAAAATGCAGTGTTTGAGTCTTACTAAGTAGTGTTGGTATGTTTGTGTCGAACGATTGTAGTTTTATGTTAATTTGAGCAGGTTTACATAGATTTGAGTAATAGTATAATTGAATTATGCATATAATTATGAATAATTATGAAAATGATTGATAGTGATTGGCTGTAAAGATTGATGGTATCTGTTGAATGAGTAGTTATGGTTAATGATCTAAACATATTAACAGAATTAAATAAATTTTCCATATTGTGAATGTAGTTGGCTTATGCTTTACATGCATATTATTTTTGTAGAAGTAATTTTCCGTAACAAATTGGAAACAGAGCTCCCTAAGTTTTGCCTGCAATATGGAAAATTTCTTTTATAGTGAACTTTCTGTTTGCTAAGGAACAGTAGTGAATTTAAAACCCAAAAATAGGGGGTGTAAAAAATTTATAAAATATTTATTCAAACAACAAATATGAATTATAAAACTATATCAGAAAATCTAAAATATGAATAAGAAAATAATTCAACAATGAAATTTCAAAATCAAAATATTTAATTGAAGACTCGTATATTTTTCATGGGGCAAAAAATGGATTTTTCTTCAAATTTGAAGACAATTTCAGTGGTTAAGCACAGAAAATTGGAGAATAGAGATTTCGGTATTCAATAGTGAAGAAAATATAAAGGGGGAACCATGGATGTGGAAAACAGAGAGGTAGCGAGTCATAGAAGAAATGGAAAGGAGAGGGGAAAAAGACAAAAGGGAAAGGAGAGGGAAAAACAAAGTGGATGGGGAAAGAGTCCGACTGGGAGAGGGAGAGGGAGAGGAGATAGAAAATTTAGGGAAGGAGGGGAGGGAAAACGAAAAGTGTCAAAGTAGAGTTGTCAATATCAAATTAATTTTTCTCAGGGTAATAATCTTATTTACCATTTTCTTTCTAAACTAATTTTTTATTGATTTAAAATGTATGATAGTGATATCATATTTTGCTTTTATTATGTAGTGAGTTTTTGAAAAATAAAAATTTATGTCAAATTTAATCAATGGATAAGTTTTAAAAAAGACAAGAGGAGGCAAAATTATTAAATAAAGTAGGTGCTAAATAGATATGGGTCATAAACACTAATTGAATTTTAGAAAATTGAGAGGATGCAATTACTCAACCTGATCTCTTCTTAGGTCCACCTTTGCTAAGGATAGACTAAGGGGAATTTTACAAATTGGTTGAATATTTTTATAGCTTGGGAGGTTATAAAGATATCATGAAATGGTTGGGTTTTATGATGAAGATGTATTTTGGTTGAAATTGTTATATTTTGATCAAACACAAATACATAAATATTAGCCTTTTAATCAAAAGAAAATTGTAAGAATTTTATATTGATTAAGATTAGGTTTATTTGTTAGGCAAATTATTCTTGTTTATAAAAGAATATTTTGTTGGGATTTGGAATGTCTTTTGGGAGTTCACTAAGGTGAACATGCGTGATTCAAGAGATATTATCAAAGGAATAGATGGTTTAAAAAGGAATTCGATATCATGTATTAGAATGAGAGATTAGACATTGATTAAAACTTATCGTAATTTGAGATAAATTTGAGTGAGGGTGTGATTGAGTTTTAGAAGTGTTGTAGTAAATGACAAAATGAGTTTTGATGAAGCAAATGATGAGCCTAATATGTATTATGATGAAAAGATTGTGTTGGACTAATGAAAAATTAAGTTAAGTGAAGTTATGATTGATACAAAATATATAGAAAATTCACAACAGAAATATAGTCAACTACATCACTGTGGCACTTGACTTGCTTAGTACACATAAACCCAAGTAAAATCTGACACAATGCACTAGTCACTTACACAACCACCTATTTAACTCACATAGTTAGCCTTACCATAATGATCAAATTTTAAAATGCTAATGTTTCAATAATAATGGTCAAAATGAGAATAGGGCACATTATAGTCAACCTCCTAAAAATCAAGTTGACTTGTACTTACAAGTTGGGCCATACACATATGTTACCTTACTAAGTACATGAAATTGCTTGGAAGACATAGGCTGTGAAACACACAACATGCCAAGATGCATACCACAACACATGTAGGGCATATAAAATTACACTATATTGCTCAACCATATTAACACAGTGGACTTGTTTGGGACACCAAGTTGACTCACCTGCTTAGGACAAAGAGTGACTAAGCAAACACATGCTTGGATATACATGTCTACATAATGATAAGTGCTAAAATATAGATCAGCCCATTAGACTTTAAGGCTATAAACTTGCATATGGGTGGCAGTTGACTCAATTACCTAGTGAAGTTTGAGCTACGAGCATAATGCATATGCACTACATAGGCATGGTATTAGCACAACATAAGCATCACACAAGCACTACATTCTCATGATATTAGTACGACATGCGCATGGCATGAGTACTGCACTAGTATAACACTAGCATCACACGAGCACTAGCATGGCATAAGCCACAAGCCACAAAGCCATTACGTTAGGCCACAACACATATATTTACATTCAGTAATTGGCCTAGTCGACTTGTGGTTTTACTATAGTCAACTCACCTCATCATGACTCAAAAAAATTGTAAGTATGGAGGTGAATAACCGATTCTTTGATATCAAAGGATCGATCCCCCCATGTATTGAACATGGGGAAGTCGACTACCGTTAAGGCAAAATTTGACTCAAACCGCTTCAAGAATAGAACACTTTTCATATCCAAGAGCCAAGCAAACCTAGATCATAATCCTACGTGACACATGCCATATGCTGATAGCATTATGCCACATGTATTGAGCCATCCTACATATGCACAGTACCGATCCTTTTGGATATAGTCGACTAGCAAAGAAGAGAAGCTGATTATCGCATGAGTAATGGCTAATTTTTAGCAAAGTTGTTCAAGTATTTAATGACTCTCAACAACTTTTGAATGACTAGTTTCAATATTAAATGACCTCCAACGGTCAAAACAAGTTGAGAAGCTATAAATACAACCACTATTGAAGACCAAACAATTTTTAGGAAGCATTGAATACATTTATTGTACATTAATATCTTCGATTTTCTCTGTTGTTATTTCTTAGTGTTATATTGAAATCTCTAGGATATAAAGACTTTATCTAAGCATCAAGGCTCAAGATTGTGCTTAAGTTTTTTTCTCATAGTTTTGTAAGAGATCAAGAAGAGAGGGACTTTGGAAACCTAGTTGGTTTTACTATTTGTGGATCAGACAGTGATTACAAACTCCAAGTGTAGTCTGGGAGTAGATATACATCAGGGAAGGTGAAACCACTATAAATCTAGGTGTCATACAATCTTCTCTCCCCTTTTCTGTAATCTATACTCTGAGCCTCAAATTTATAAAAAAATCCAAAAAGTGCCAATAAACTATTTACCCCTCTCTCTAGACTCTTAAGTCTTAGTTCTTCAATTGGTATGTTGGGAAGAGTTTAACAGTTTCAACACCAAGGGTCCGACATGGTAGTAAATGGAGAGAGTGTATCATTTGAGGCATGCTCAACTCATAGAGCTCCTTTCTTCAATGGAAACAAAGGATGCAAAATTTCATCATTGCCCGAGATGAAACCATGTGGGAAATTATTGAAGAAGATATTGAATTCCCAACAGAAGATGTTGATGGTGTCTGGGTACTAGTCAAAATGAAGAATATGACACTAAAAGAGAACAAAGCTCACAGAGCAAACTGCAAGACTATTAACTTGCTACATTTTGTACTGAGCTTGAACGAATATAATAGAGTATCATCATGCATAACAACCAAAGAAATCTAGAAAAGACTCGAGACTACATATAAAGGCACAAACCAAGTATGGAAGAACAAGGTGAGAATGTTAAAGCATGAGTTTGAGACCTTCAAGATGAAAGATTGGGAGTCAGTTCAAGAAATGGTTACATGGTACAACACTGTAACCAATGAGCTTAGATTGCTAGTAAAGGGGCATATCCAAAGAGGACATGGTTGATAAGGTGCTGAGATGTCTACTTAAGTCATTGGAGCCTAAAGTCACTACCATAGAAGAGTACATGGACCAATTAATAAGATTTCTCATAATAAAAGGTCTAGTAAAGGAGGACAAAGGAAAAGGTATGGCACTAAAGGTAGAAGTGAAGAAAGTACTTTTGGAGATGAGGAAAAGGTGTGGCTTTGCTGCTTGATGTGTGGTTTTGAAATCACAATTTTGGACAAATATATTCTAGTCAAATATTGTGTATAGAAATGAGATCAAATATCATTCCTATGAGAATATTTTATATTACCAAATATGAATAAACCTGTCTAATTTGAACAAATCAAATCAAAGTTGTGAAAATATTAGAAATTATTAAAAATAAAATCTATGAATAAAAAAGCCCTAATCGAAACGAAACTTTAATTTTATGAAAACCTTAAAATATCAATTTTATCTATTTTAATATTTTACATGATCGAATCTTTTCAAATTGTTGAAATAAAGGACAATTAGGGTTTATGTCCTAAGGGAATGAAGTCTAAATGTATAGTTTTAATTTGTGTAGATTTTTCATTCTCATTGTAATCCCTTTAAGGTTTCTAAGTTGGGCCCTAAATGGGCCTTGCCCGGATTGTTCGGGCTGGGCCCTTCGGGACCAGCCCGGGCCAGCAAATGGGGGACCATCAGGTCCCCCAACGGCTAGCAAAAAATAGCCGTTGGGGCTGTCCCCAACGGCTAGTAAAACTAGCCGTTGGGGACAGCCCCAACGGCCATAATTGGAGAGGGCACAATGCCCTCTCCTCTCTCTCTTTTCTTATCTCCTTGCCCCTCTTCTTGTTCTCTATAAATAGGGCTTATATGTTTCTTTGGAAGGTATGAAAAACATGCCTTCATTGCATGTAAACTCTCTTTGAATTCTCAATTAAATTCTTGAAGTTTCTTTATTCATTCTTAGCTTGCTATATTTAAATTTCAACACATTCGAACATTTGTGGTCCAATGAATGTGAAGGCTAGACATAAACCTTTGTATTTCATTACGTTTATAGATATTTTCACTTAATTTATCCATATCTATTTGATTTCTCACAAGTTTAAAGCACATGAGTGCTTTAGACATTATGTGAATGAGATTAAGAATTAAATGAATAGAACAATCAAGGGTCTGAGAATAAATAGATGGCATGAATATCAATCAAATCAATTTAAGGATTTGAGTAATGAAAGAGATATAATCGAATATTTGACCATTTCTGATACTTCTCAGTAGAGTAGTGTTGTAGTGAGAATGAATAAAATATTGTTTGATATGACAAGATTGATGATGGTGTAGGTTAACTTGCAGATTTCCTTTTTTAGGAGATGTCTTGTTGACTTCAACCTATGATTTTGAATAAAATGTTTTCAAAGTCAGTACCAATGATATTATATGAACTTTGAACCGATAGAAAGCCATGTCTAAATGATCTCAGACTTTGGAAATCAGTCGTTTATGTTCAAGATTTTTCCAATAAATTTAAAAAATCAGATCCCTGTGAAAGTAAGAGTAACTTTTAAAATACTCCGACCATTGTAAAAGTTAAGTGTTCATTGATGAACGAGAAGATGATACTGTAACAATGATTGAATCACGGATATCACATTTCTGAATAATGAATTTTCTAGTAGAGGTGACGTGAAAGACAGAGTTTTTATTTGAATTAATTAATTCAAAGGGTGGCTCCATCTAGGCTAGATCATTGGAGTCACGAGAAAATGAAGTTGTTCCTAGTGAGAGGGATTCAAACTCTAACGTCCAACCAAATTACAAACTCAGAAAAATGTTAGGAAAATGGTGCCCAAATATTATTTTGAGATTAGACGGCACGCATTTATTGTTTCTCTAAAAGATAAAAAAGAGCTAAAGAATGTAAATGAGACTCTATTTAGTCTTATAAAAAATGAATGGAAAAGACAATGGAAGAATAATGGAGTAAACGTGATCCAACCATACTTTAGAATTACGTCAAATGGATATGAAAACTATCTTTTTCAATAGAGAGCTTCAGAAAAAAGTTTATATAACATAACCAGAGGGTTTTGTCATTAAATGCCAAAAAGATAGAATATATAAATTGAGAAGATCAATTTATAGGTTTAAATAGTTTTCGAGACAATGGTATTTGAAATTTCGTAAAAGTATGATCTCTTATGATTTCATCACGATAGACGAAAAACTATTGTATATATGTGAAGAAATACGATAACAAGTTTGTAATTATATCCCTATATGTCAAGAACAAATTGTTAACTGCGAATGATAAGGAATATGTCATTCAGATCTTGAAATGGTTGTCTTTCAATTTTGAGATGAAGAATATGGGTGAGGCAGATTGGAAATTAAAAATCATATAAATCATTTCAAAAGATTATTGAGATTATCTCAAAAGTCTTATATTATAAAGGATTTGGAATGATGCAAAATTAAAAACTATAAATCTATTGATATTGCTGTAGCTAAAAACAATAGTTCAAGTGATGAAATGTGCCTGAATACTCCTAGAGAAATAGATAAAATGTCCAAAGTACCATATTCTAACACGATTGGGAGGTTAATATACACTATGATGTGTACCCATCCCAACATTTGTCAAATTGTGAGTTTAGTCGGTAAATATCAACCCAATTTAGGAAAGAATGATTGGATTGTTATGAAAAGATTATTGGGATACATGAATGGAATTACAGACTATTTTCTTTGTTGTCAAGAAAATGATCTAGTATTAAAAAGATACATGGATGCTGATTGAGAATGTTATTTAAATGAGAGAAAATATACATCTGGTTATATTTTCTTACTCAATGACAGTGTTATCTCATGGAAAAGTTCAAAAAAAATCTGTATCTCTTTTTTTACAATGGAAGAAGAATTTGTAGCCCGTGTTCCTGTAGTTCAAGAACAAGTTTGGTTGTGTAGATTTTTTATAATATTTGGGAGTAATAAGTAATTCAGTAGATGCTGTGATGATTTATTGTGACAATTAGTTATCTATTGTTTAAGCTAGAAACTCTAAATATCATGACAAAATCAAATATAAACACAAACATTAATCTTGTCAAAGACATGATTGAAAAGATGGAAACAAAACTGAAATATATGCCTATGTATTAGATGGCGATTGATCATTTTTCAAAACAAATACCTAAAAACATGTTAATGAGACATGTTAGATTACTTTGATTGCATAGATCATGATAGTATTTGTGATTGTGATTATGATTATAATCATATACAAAATATATATATGATGTAATGTTCATATTTATTAATATTTGAATTTTATTTTTTGTATTTAAAATTCATGTGTCTACGCTTGAAGGTATATCAGACAAGTTTTGGGGATTGGCTTTCTCATACTAGCAATCATCTCTAACATCTTTGTATATGTAAAGATGAGACAATGTTAATTTGTGATAGATTAACATACATGCAGTTTTAATGGAGTACTAAGAGGAGATTACCAGTTGCATAAATATATGTGGTAATCAAAATGAATTCTCCACAATCCATTGAACTTATCCAATGAACAGTATGAGTTTTCCTTGATGTTATGAGATTTTTGAGAATTTGTAAGGTCTCAGGTCAAGTATTGTATACACTTGGATTAAAGGTTGTACGATACATTAATTTTAGAAAAGAAGACATATACTTCCAGATGAGAAGAAATGAGCTTTGTACGGATTTAACCTAAAAAATAAAAATAAAATTTAAAATAACCTGAACAGAAAAATATTTCCGTTTGTAACCCACATTTACTGGGTATTGAAAAGGCGAGACAGTGTGTCGCGTCTTCAACACGCGACACAGTCGCCAGAGAGAGAGAGAGAGAGGAGTCTGCGGGGGAGGGAGAGAGAGAGAGAGGAGAAGAGCGGCGGGAGGCGGAGGGGGGAGGGAGAAAGAGAAAGAGGAGAGAGAGAGGGGAGTCCGCGGGGATGGAGAGAGAGAGGAGGAGTGCGGCGGGGGGCGGAGGGGGGAGGGAGAGAGAGAAAGAGGAGAGAGAGAGAGAGAGAGGAGTCCGCGGGGGAGGGGAGAAGCGCGGCTAGGGGGCGGAGGGGGAGGGAGAGAGAAAGAGGAGAGAGAGAGAGAGAGAGGAGTCCACAGGGGAGGGGAGAAGCGCGGCCGGGGGGATGGAGGGGGGAGGGAGAGAAAGAAAGAGGAGAGAGAGAGAGAGGAGTCCACGAGGGAGGGGAGAAGCGCGGCCGGGGGGCGGAGGGGGGAGGGAGAGAGAGAGGGGAGGAGCGCGGCGGGGGGGGCGGAGGGGGGGAGGGAGAGAGAGACAGAGGAGGAGCGCGGCGTAGCGGCACAGCGCTCCTCCCCTCTTTCTCTCTCTCTCTCCCCCCCTCCGCATCCACGGCCCTCCCCTCTCTCTCCCTCCCCCCTCCGCGCAGCGCTCCTCCCCTCTTTCTCTCTCTCCCTCCCCCTCCGCCCCCACGGCTTTCCCCTCTCTCTCCCTCCCCCGGCGGACCCCCTGCCGCCTCCCCTCTTTCTCTCTCTCCCTCCCCCCTCCACCCCCCATGGCCCTCCCCTCTCTCTCTCTCCCTCGCCCCTCTGCACCAAGCCACGCTCCTCCCCTCTCTCTCTCCTTCCCCCTCTGCCCCCCGCGGCCCTCCCCTCTCTCTCTCTCTCCCTCGCTCCTCTACACCCAGCTGCGCTCCTCCCATCTCTCTCCTTCCCCTCTGCCCCCCCACGGCCCTCCCCTCTCTCTTTCTCCCTTACCTCTCCGCACCCAGCCGTGTTCCTCCCCTCTCTCTCTCCTTCCCCCTCCACCCCCTCGCCATGCTCCTCCCCTCTTTCTCTCTCTCCCTCCCCCCTCCGCCCCCCCACGCCGCGCTCCTCCCCTCTCTCTCTCCCTCCCTTGCGGATTCCTTTCTCTCTCCCTCTCTCTTTCTCTAGTGACCGTGTCGCGGGTTGAAGACGTGACATATTGTGTCGCGTTTTCAACACCCGATAAACACAGGTTAGAAACAGAAATATTTTTTTGTTCGGGTTATTTTAAAATTTTTTTATTTTTTAGGTTAAATCCGTACAAAGCTCGAGAAGAAAGCGTATCATAGCACATGTTTCATATCACGTATCACGTATGCTTATATGACCACATAGATAATGAAATGGTGCATCTCTCTTCATTTCATTGTGTGAGATCTGAAAGTTCATACTATACTTTTAGGATTTTTGTCTGTCTTTTGAAATTTTATTTTAGTATTGCTATTTTAGCATGTCACCGAAAAACCATAATTAATTCGGTTTAGTGGTACATGTCTAGAAAAACAATTAAGATAAACTTGAAAATTAATAATATGAAAAAAAGACTGTTTTTGATCGACACATTGCTCTGTATTCATAAACAGGTCAATTATATCTATGACTTAGTATTTTCAAACATAATTGTAGATACATAACTGATTTTAAGTCAAGTATACTCTTACATTGTTCTGAATGATGAGAGATATGTTGATCGTGTCTAGTAATAGAAGTTTGGGATATAGCGAGAAACAATGTCCTCATCACCACATTGAAACTGACCTGCTATATATTCTTAAATAGTGTATAGTTTTAGAACTCTTGGTAATATTGCAAGTCACATGATCAACTTATCTGTATAAAATTGGTGATATCCGATTGTAATGATTATGTTATGTGCGAGTTTAGCCCCATGTGCGATTAAGAGATATTGGAAGATGAGGTGGGTCTGCCCACATGGGTAGATCCAGATCCTTTCATTTGAATTTGAATAGAGAGAAAAATGGGGAGAGAGTGGTTTTTGATAACCACCCCTCTCAACTCCCTCAACTCCCTCACTCTCTCTCTAACTCTCTCTAGGAGAAATGAACTTATAAGCATGAGTTTTGTTCTTTCCAATGTGATGGAACAAAAAAAATGAAGAAAAATATAAGAGACCATTTTTTGAGACTGAGAAATTAAGAGAGATTTTCTCATATTTTGAAAGATCAAGAAAGGGTTTGAACATTGATCATTACCACCGAAAGATATTTGGATTGTGAACAATAGAAAGTGATATGATTTTGTGACATCTTCTACACCTAAAATACCCAACCAACGAAAGAGATAAATGATTTTAATCCAATTTAGATTCTGAAATTTTTGCATGCAAAAAATATGTTTGTTGGTTTGTTTAAATCTTTACTCACTAATCCGATTCAAATATTTGTCGGACCCATTTTAGCGGAGCAGACTCCTAATGTAATTTTTTTATTTCTAAATTTTAAATCTGAGATTTTGTTAATAAATCTAATATTTTCATCTATTAAACTGACTTTCTATCGATTACTTTTGCATGAAATACTAGAGTGAGAATCCAAGATTGCACCAAAGTCATAAAAAGCTCTTAAGCACCAATTGTGTTCTACCATCGCACTTTAAACCGTCTATTATCACTAGCACCATCCAGAGATGGTCATTGTTTTATAACCGATAGTTGTAGTTCTTGAACCATCGGTTCACGTTTTTAGATTTAAAGGAATCGAAGAGCAGCTTTGGTTCTAGTTTTAGTTCATATTCAAATGGTTCTCATTCCGATTTCAATTTCTATTCTAAATGGTTCTTATTCTAGTTATAGAACTTGAACAATTCAAAATAAAACTAAATAAATAATAAATTAGCAAAACTATTAATAGATATAGTGTTAACAGTGACATTGTTAAAAAAGAGAAAATACTTTTCTCGACAAATTAAATTCCTTTGAAGTTATTATAATTAATTGACAAATATTCTTTACATTGCGTGATTCATCAAACATTTTTAAATGTAAGTATTATTTTAGGATATTTCAATGGCTATCTATCTAATAATACCTAAATATAAATATATTTGTCGATGATCACTCCAAATATCATTTTCTGAGAAAACATTGCCATCTAATTTAACACATAAATCATGTAAAACTTTTATATCTTTTGCATATAATTTTTTCATCAGACATGCTGTTTTGGATAGTGAAATGTACAGTGTAACAAGATTCAATGCAATTTGAGTATATTTAACGAAACCTAATTTTTTTACCAATATTAATAAGAAAACTCTCAACACAAACTAATTTAGCTATTTCACAACTAATTTTACTAATATTATAAGTCTTTGTGGGAAAATTTATTCCCATTAATTTGCAATTAACTTTGATCAATGTCATACTCTATTCAATGTTCCATTTTCGTATGTTTTATTAGCAATCTATAGCTACCTCCCGTCTCCCATTTATATAAATATTTGTAGTATTTGCAAATAGCATTATACTTGCCCTATGGAAAATGTTAGATTTTTTGGTACTCAACCCATAAGAGTTTAGTCATTGGATTGCGTCATTGTGATTGTGTTAGGTTGGAAATTTAGATTGAATTGAAATTCAATCAATTTGTTCTTGTCATTGGTTGTATTGCTTGTCATGTATTAATTTTTAATATAAGGAGAGTATGGATGTATAAAAGATATAATCATAGTGATATATATAATATGTATAATACCAAGAATTTTACTAATTTGGTAAGAAACTAAAAATTAGAATTAGAGACAATGTTAGAAGGATTGAGAGAATCCACAAAAAAAAATTGAAAGTTTGATTTTAGTGAGAAAACAAGAGAATAAAATATATAAGTATTTTAATTTATATTTGATATTTGAAATACATTACTTCAAATTTGAAATCTGAATTCTTAAAAAAAATAAATAAGTAAATGGCAGCGATTGTGAATTCTGCTACCATTTGATTTAAAACAATTCACTACAAAAAAATAGTCTTTTAGCCACAAATTTAGTGACGAAAATTTTAAAAAAATTCGTCACTAAAAACATTAGCGACGGATTTAGCAACGAAAAATTTTTTGTCGCTAATAACGCGTCGCAAAAATTTAGCGACTAAAATTAGAAATCCGTCGCTAAATTTAGTGACGAAAATCTGAAATCTATCGCTAAATTTAGCGACAAATAATTTTTCGTCGCTAAAGTTCGTCATAAAATTTAGCGACAAAAAATTATCCGTCGCTAAATTAGCGACATAAAAAAATCTATAGCTAAATTTAGCGACGAAAATCTAAAATTCGTCGCTAAATTTAGCGACAGATAATTTTTGTCGCTAAAATCCGTCGCTAATTTAGGAAAAAGAAAGTCCGTCGAAAAATTTTCTGTCCCTAATTTAGCAACAAATAAAAAAATTTATCCCTGAATTAGCGACGGATTTGGAATCCGTCACTGATTCCAAATTCATCGAAATGCCCGGAGAGCGCACATGCCTGAATGGGCCCTTGCCCACCCAAGCTAGCACGTGCTTGGATGGCCCTAACCACGAGCCAGCACTAGCCTGGAAGCCACGTGCCTGGACAGGCCCCACACCCCCACCCACCCGAGCCAGCACCAACCTGCCAACTGCCCGCCCGAGCCAGCACCCCCGCTCTAGCCGCTCTCCTTACTTAATTGCTGGAAAATGTCACTTTACTTTCTGTCTCCACCATGGTTCGAACTCCTACACACCCGCACACACACGCATAGCATAAACCTGTAAACTACCAAGCCAAATGATATTATGTGATATAAATTTTTTTTTTTTTTTACTTATTATCTTTCCTTCACATTTTTCTAATAATAATAAAATAATATATAATAACAATTTAAAATAATAAATATAATAACTTTTTTTATTTAAACCACCAACCTAAAATAATATTAATTAACAATAATAAATATGATAATTTTTAATAAAATAATAAATAATAAAATACTAATTTAAAATAAAAATAAATAATTAATTAAAAATATATTAATATTATATTTTGTTTTCTTCTGTTTTTCTTTTATTTTATTATTTTATTATTATTTTTCATTTTTTTTTATTTTTTTACTCCATAGTTTAAAAATGGATTACGACATCTCAATAATATAAAATTATAATTATCAATAAATTATAATATATTAATAATTTAAAAATCTATATATTTAATAACAAAATATTTTTATTCGTTTGAATATATAAGAAATTTCAATATAATTATTATATATAAAAAATTTCAATAATGAGAATAGAAAGAAAAAAAACAAAAAATAGAGATGAGAGTAAGAGGAAGGAAAAAAAGTGAGAATAGAAAACAAATGAGAAGAAAGAAAGAAAAAAAATATTATCACACAATACCAAATGGTGGTGCAGTGGTGACATGTTTTCCGTTCAAATGCGAAGTCCAAGATTCCAATCCATTCAATAACATTTAGCATTTTTTTTAGCATTAAAACAATGAAGGGCGAGCACCTAGGCAGCCGGGCAGGCGGGCAGGCGGGCAGACGCAGGGCGCGGGCGCCCAAGCAGGAGTGCGCGCGAGCCCAGGCAGGTGGGCACGCGCGCCCAGGCAAGCGGGCGCCCAGGCAGGCGTGCACGCACAGGGCACGGGCGCCCAGGCAGGCGGGCGTGTGCAAGGCGTGGGCATGTGCTAGCGCCCAGTCAGGCGGGCGCGCGCAGGGCGTGGGCACCCGCCCCTGCTTGCGTCTGGCGCCCGAGCGGTCATGCGCGGGCGCCCAGGCAAGAGCGCGCCCGCACAAGGTCACGCCAGCGTAGGCGCGCGCCCCTGCCTACGCCCGGTGCCGATGCGGGCATGCACGAGCACCCAGGCTTGCGCACGCACCTGCCTGCACCTGCCTGGGCATGGCACCCGTGCAGGCGTGCGCCCCTCGCCTGTGCAAGCGTGCGCCCCTGCCTGCGCCCGACGCCCGTGCATGCATGCGCCCGGCGCCCGTGCGTGCATGCGCCGGCACCCGTGCAGGCTCGCGCCCAGCATGTCCGGATTAATATTTAATTAAAAATTTTGTATTATTGAATAAAATAATACAAATAAAATAAAAGTTACCAATACAATAATAAAAAATATTAAATCAAACAAAAAAAGAGAAAAAATAATAAATTAATTTAAATGTATATATAATTTAAATTAAATAAAATATATGGTTTTTTTTAAGAATTAAATAATATTATTCTTTTAAAAAATGAAATATAATATAATAAAATAAAATGTAAATTAAAATATTATAAATAATAATATGATTTGTTAATATAAATTAATAAAATAAAATAAAAATAAAATAAAATTCTAATTAAAAAAATAAATAAATTCAGCGACGGATTTGGAATCCGTCACTGCAAATCCGTCGCTGTTTTAGCGACGGATTCCAAATCCCTCGCTAAATTACTACCGGATAATTTTGTCGTTGCTAAATTAATTTTTTAATTTAAATATTATATTTTATTTCATTATATATAAAAAATTTAGCGACGGATTGGGATTTTCGTCGCTAAATTTAGCGACGGAAAACAAATTTGTCTCTAAATTAATTTTTAACTTAAATATAATATATTAATAAAATAAAAAGAAAAATAAAAAAATTAAATTCTATTTTTAAAAAATTAAATTTTGCGACGGATTTTAAATCCGTGGCAAAATTTAGTCACGAAATATTATTCGTCGCTAATTAGTGACGAAATTTATAACGAAAAATTTTTTGTCGCCAATTAGCGACAAATTTAGTCACCAAAATTTTTTCGTCATTAATTAGTAACAAATTTAGCTACGAATGATGTGTCCGTTGCTAATTTTGCCACGATTTCATTTTCGTCACAAATTTTGTGGTAAATTAGCGATGAAAAAGTTTTTATCGCTAAATTCATCGCAAAATAATGACGAATTTTTTCCGTCGCGAAAATCCGTAATTAAAACCGTGTTTTTTTATAGTGATTTTCTTTTAAAAAAACCATTAGTTTGAACCAATAGTTTTGATTAAAAATTCTCAATTCAAATAACCTCGGTTCTAAAATAATGAACCGATCATTGATTTTTCACCATTTTCTAATCCAGTTTCGTAGCCCGATCACAATTACGTCACTCACAAATTTTTGTTTCCTTTCCTTTTTGTGTCTAATTGTTGTTTAAAAAAATTACCCGAAACACATAAAAAAATTAAATCAAACTTAAAGTTTGGTATGTATCAATTACTTGGTGAAATCAATAATATGATCATCAAACACACTCATCCATATATAAAAATGACAAAATTTCAAAAAGAAAATTAATAAAAGTTAAAAATTTTGGCTCCATACAAATTTTGCTAACTAATTCTAATTCTACCATAAAATTTTTCAAACATTAAGGTTCAAATCATTTTGACTTTTTAGTCATTAGTTTATGTCACGCCCCGAACCAGGATCATGAACAGCAGCCCGTTGCCCTGGATGCCGGCTACATTTTTACAGAACATCAGACAGAATCTCCCCATATTTCGGAGGTCTCCAATGTACAATTTAACTTGCATAATTCACAACCATTTTATCAATTTAAATAAATGATCATCCCGACCTCACAACGCTTAACTAAACCACAGCAGACAACCAGAACAACGCAAAACTATAAAATTTTTTAACAATTCTATCCACAGACCTCTACTATCATGCCCAACTAGGGTATGAGCAGCCGCCATACCGAGCGGATCTAAATTTTTATTCACACGTACAATAGATTCTCAAGTTAACATTTTAAATACATACAAGTGTCTCAATGTAGGTGAACTGAGTCACTATGAAAGTTTCATGAATAAATGTCCATAATTTATATAGTCATCCCATAAAATAAATAGATAAATATATTGATCAAACTAAAATCTCCAACATTCGTAGCAAAAGATATGGTAACATCCATACCCAAACCCGGTGCTATCAAGTCCACATCGCCAATACACAATCACAATAATTCTTCCTCAATCCATGACTAATCCTGTGGAAAAGAAAGTGAGAGGTGAGTATCTATGGGAGGATACTCATCAACTGAGGGGATTGACATCGTGTTATCAATATCGAGCGTGACTTGGAGTATCAAAACATGTAATACAATATCAAGTGTGCAAAAATAGCGTGAAATTTTACATAACTCAAGGCACACATCGGAAAATAATATATGCATCCATCCATGTATCAAGTCACATATGTAGAGCCGGCCGAACAAAAAAACCCGCCAATAGTCTTCCTCGACCAAGGACGGGCGCATTGGGGGTTTTCACTATACAAATATCAAATAATGACTCTATACCCCAATGTTGGCCACAGGTTACTCCAACTAGTTTGTAAATAATATTAATAATATATATATATAGTCGATCGTTTATGGTGTCCCGCCCAATGCTAGACAGAGGTAAACTCACGTCCTCCCCGATGAGAGTCAACATGGGACACCCATACACATGACAATTTGACGGATACTTTCGGTCGAAGTGTATCCGGGCACAAAGGGTGCCTCTACCAAATGTCCTTCGTAGCTACGAAAAACTATAGCAAGTATATCACAATATCACCAAGTCGGCCGAGCAGGTAGCCTCATGCATCACATCATCACGTCGGCCGAGCATACAGCCCCATGCATCATATCATAACATCGGTCGGGCGTACAACCCAAATAGTACCTGTAAATTCGTTCAAAACCATGTGCCAATACAGTGGGAGCATTTAAAACATGTCAATATATCGAAAAGGTGGCACAATATCTAGTTATCAAACTCATGAATGCATATCAAATAAATCAGTAGTTGGGGCACTCCAATGGTCACAAAAATATTTCATAAAATATTCAAAACTCTAATGATCATACATTTGTAGAAACATGTCATTGAAAAGTATTTTTTTAAAACATGGTTTGCAATTAATAACAGACATCAAACTCCCACTCACCGTATGGGGGAGGGTAACGCACTCCCCAATAATACCACGAAGTGAAGAAAAGTGCTCCCCTAAATCAAGGAAGCCAACACCTATGAATGTATATATTTATAAAAAAATCAGCAAGTTTCAAACCTATGCAATTATAGGAAATAGGCTATCACTTCCAATACACGTATGCAAATCAGGTAGTTTGAATCCTTTAGAACCCTACCCTAATTCCTCATATTTTGTTCATGCATACAACATGTTTACAAGACTCAAGTGTGGTACTCACCAATCTAATCTTTCGCTCGCACCCAAGGGCCAGCAGGGCCACAGCCCAGCGCTCCTCTGTGCAGGGCGCAGTGCCCAAGTGCAGGGCGCACAGTGCCCATGTGTAGGGTCCATGTGTAGGGCGCGCAGTGCCCTAACGCAGCACCCAGGGCGCGCAGTGTCTGCACGCCAACCATTTCTCATCATTTCTAAACTTAACCTTAACATTTATTCAAATAAATCGAATGGGTAAGAAATTTTTCACCTAAGGTTTTCTCGGAGCGCAGTCCTTCATCCGAATGTCTCCTCGATTACTCAAAAATCTACAACGCTCCATATCAAGACAAGATTTATTAGTTATGTCATAAACACTTAGATCAGGATCAAAACCCTAAGTCAGTTACCTGCACAGAGCTTCGTAGGCTTGCGGGCTCACGGGCCGTCGTGGGCTCACGGGTCAGTAGGCTAGCGGGCCGCAGTAGGCTGACGGGACTGCAGGCTTGCGGGCCTGCGGCTGGGACAGCAGTCACGTGCTCGGGAGAAGGCCGCGTGCTCTGGAGAAGGCCGCGTGCTCGCGAGCAATCGCACTCGCGGGCTGGTACGCTGTTGCGGAGCTGGCGCGCGCTGGAGGGTGAGGGAACCACTGCAGTCGCACGCTATGGCTTCTGCGGGCAGTCGGGCGCTGGTACGCTCACGAGAGGTCACGCGTTGTAGCGTGATTGCGCGAGAGAGATCGCGCTTGAGCGGGGGAGATCACGCTGTGGCGTGCTTGCGCAAAAGAGGATCGCGCTATGGCACGCTCGCACAGGGGAGGATCGCACTCGCGGAGAGAGAGCAGCAGAGGGTGGCGGCTCGTGGTGGAGAGCGAGCAGCAGCGAGAGTGGTAGAGATGGGCAAAGCCAAAGAGAGGGAGAGCGAGCGAGAGTGAGAGGGAGACCGTGAGTGAGGTAAATAGAGAAGACAAAGGGAGAGTGGCGACGGTCGTTGGGTGGTGGTGGGTCGCGATGGAGAGGCGTGAGACAGTAGCGGAGGAGAGCCGTGGCCGCGGGAAGATGAAGAGTCGAGGAGACAGAGACAGAGGAAGAGAGAGAGAGAGAGGAATTAGGGTTTTAAACCCTAATTCCTAAATTTAGGTTCTTTTTCTTTTTTTTTTTTTAGGTTTGTATTTATATATATATTTTTATATATATATATATATATCTTCACACTCATACTTCACTAAAATTTAAATTTTTTTTTGTACAAACGAGATTTACTTCGATTCGCAGATTCGGCAAATTAAAATATATCAAAAATTTAATTTAAATACCCCAAAAATCAAAAATCAATTTTAATAAATAAAATTCTCTCTATATAAATAAATTGAAGAATATCTTATTTATATATATATATTTTTTGAAAATGGTACAATATTACAGACACCGTAGTGTCGGTGTTACAGTTTAGGGTTCCAGTTATCTGTTGTCACCTCTAATGTGTTCATGCTTCACACTCGTCTTCACAAGGTTCTTTTTTTTTGTTTTTTGACATAAAATTTTCATTTCAAAAGGTTAAATATACATAGCAACTCAAAATTTTCACTTACCTTTGGTTGATATATAATTGCATACTTAAGCAACTATGTTTATTGAATAGTGCAAACTCTGTAAACTTAGTAAAGATTCCGCAATTCGTTCTTCAAATAATAAAAATCGTTAATCATAATTTACATTCTAATAAGTATAATTCAAACCCTCCCCACTTCATTTTTGTTGTGATGAATAACTTTTGATGATAATAAATAAGAAGAAAATAAGTTTAAGAAAATCAGAAAGCCATTAAAAGATAGAAATCTACACAACTTGTCGACCTGCTCTTCACACACATCAAACTATCTCTCAGATCCACCAATTTTAAGATCTATATCGATCAATTTTTGCCTGACCATAAACATGTTGACCTGATACACAACCCTTGTCGACCTAAACAAAAGAAATATAATGCATTTTTCTAAGTAAATGTATGTCGACATTCCCGTAAATACTTCTAGAGCTCAACATACTCGATAATTTGTCAACCTAATTCCTTTGTTTCTTAAAAGACACACAACAACTTGTTTATTAACTTTGTCAACATGAAGAACAAATCGACCTATTTTAAAAAACATGCCTACCAATTTTAAATTAGCACAAAAACATATCGATGTGAGCCCGGATCATGTCTACTTGATGTAAGGTATCACTTAGATATCACACATCAACCTGCACTTTAATCGTATCAACTTACACAACACATCGACCAATTTCTGAGAATAGGTCCACAAATTTTGTGTATACACAGTGGGTATGTCGATGCCTTCCAAAGCATGTTGACCAGATATTAGTTAACTTTCAAATATCACACAATGACCTGAACTTTAACCCTGTCGTCATACCTATCACATCGACAAATTTTAAGAGACAAGTCCACTAATTTTTAGCTAACACAAGAATGTGTCGATATGGAGATGAAATTTGTCGACCTAGAATATTGATTTTCAAGTAAGCCATATTGATGTCCATTATAATCATGTCGACATATCAGAATACATTGACTAATTGAAAACTATGTGTCCACCTCTTTAATTTAGTACATACTCTTGTTGAACTAGATACTCTCATGTCGACCTAGATACTCTCTTGTCGACCTGATTAGTTAAGAACACAATACTGAATTTTTGAATTCAGGTCAATGTGTCATTTAATCCCATCTACCCAAAATTATCAGACAAAAAATTTTCGAAACAGATTTAAACTCAACGGTCATCCTATTTTTTTTGATTTTCTGAATACTTCTATTTCGATCAAAGTTAACATTCAAATGTAGCAAAACAAACTTTGATTGGTTAATAAGAAAGTGGCGCCAATGAGACAATGAAGAATCAACACAAAAAATTGGTACTATTACAGAGTATTTATTGATGAACATTTATAAGCAACATTCGTCTTCAACAACCTTTCGATGGATCTTTTCAATACCACAATAAATACCAGAGAAGAGAAATGAAGAATAAGAGATGCTCAATTAATTTTTGAACAACTTCATTCCCTGCATTGATAACTCTTTATACTCTTTATACTCTATTCTTAATTCCTTATCCTTTTTAGTGTATTTAATTTAAAGTTTATTCTATCAAAACTGAGGATTAAATCCTCTCATCTTTGACATTCCATTCTCACTTGTACTAAGTGTGCAAAAGACCAAAGAGTATGTGTCACTACTTTGAAGCTGATATGAGAAAACCAATCTATCTAGAGTTAGGAAAGTGGTATTGTGTAGAAACACTGTAAAAGTTTAATTTGAGCCTACAATCAAATTTGTATCATTGAATTGATAATGAAAATCAAGGGGGAGGTTAGAAGTGGACACACACCTAATTAGGTGAAACCATTATAAAAAGTTTTTGTATTCTTTACTTTTTTATTTGATTTTCAATCAACTCAGTTGTAAGCTTTTTAAATACCGAAAAATTAAAAAAATATATCTATATTTAACTATTCACCCCCTCTAATTGAATAATAATTGGTATCAGAGTAGATATGTTGATAAAAAGTCTAACAGCTTAACACCAAATATCTAAATGGCCATTAATGGAGATAATGTTCCAATAGAAGCATGCTCAACAAATCATACACCCTTCTTCAATAGAAGTAATTTCAGCTATTGGAAGTAAAGAATGCGCAATTTCATAATTGCACAGGATCTTAATACCTGGGAAATAATTGGAAAAAGTATTGAATTTCCTACAGAAGAGGTTGATAGTGTACATGGAGCAAAAAAAGTCTATCAAGCTAACTGTAAGGCTATAAATCTCTTTCACCTTGCCCTAAACGTCAACGAATGCAATCGTGTCATCACAGCAAAAGAAATTTGAGAAAGACACTAAACTATTTACAAAGATATTGATCAAATTTGCAAGAGTAAAATCAGACTGTTGAAACAAAAGTACGAAATCTTCAAAATGAAATAAGAAGAAACCATCAGCAAAATAATAACAAGCATTAATAAGATAACAAATGAATTAACGTTACTAGGAAAAGGAATTCCTCAAGAAGATATGGAGGACAAGATTCTAAGGAGCCTGCCAAATTCTTGGGAACCTAAACTTACAATAATAGAAGAGTCCAAGAATCTTGAGACCTTGACCATGGATGAACTCATAGGGTCTTTAATAACCCATGAGATGAAGTTGAATGTAAAGGAGCCAGGAAAAGTTAAAAGAAGCAAATGAGTGGCTCTTAAATCTTATTATAGTGATGAAAGTAGACCAAACTCGTAAGAAGAAGAAGAGAATGAAGAAAATGAAATACTACTAGCCAGAAGATTCAAAAAGTTTATAATAAGAAGAAGAAACAAGAATAAATCATTCTTCAAAAGGCTAGAAAATAAAGAAAAAATCCTGTGCTTTGAGTACAAGAAACTAGGACACATAAAAGCTTATTGCGCCTAACTAAAAAGGAGAAGAAAAAGAAGAAAACACTTACAGCTTGGAATGATGAAAACTCTAGCTCAAGTGGAGAAAAAACAAGCAGAGGAATAAGCTAACGTATGCTTCATAGCCAATGAAGAATTTTCTGACAGTGAGATAAATTATACTTCATATATCTCTTATTTTAATTCTGATGAAAGTAACTTCATCATCACTAAACTGCATGAAACATTACCAGAATCACTCAAAGAATTAAAAATATTAAAAATAAAAAATAATTTGTTAAAGAAGGACGTTACTGAAACTGTTAAAATATTAGAAAAATAAAAAAAAAATACAAACAAATGAATTAAGAGAGAAATTTGTTAAATTAGAATTGAAAATTGCTGAGATCGAAAAGGAATTAGAGAATAAACAACTGGATCAGCAAAATGAAAAGATAGTGAAAATCAGATGAATGAAAATATAACCCTAAGAAAGGAACCCACTGAACAGAAGGAGAAGAATATTATGTAAAGTACCATACTTCTGAAATTCACATAAGGTCAAGAAAAATTAGATGTCATTCCAAGAGCATAGAAAGCAGTGTTTGATAAGTTTGGACTAGGATATAATCCCACTCAAACCTAGAAAAAACTATATAATTTCTTCACACCTAGTTCAAAGATCATTAAGTTACAAAGATGTCATACTTGTATGAAATTAGGACATAAAATGAATAACTATAACTAAGGAATAAATCTTTCATCACTGGAAAGAACACGAGTAAATAATCACAAATGCACATTCTGTAAAAAATTTGGACACTTAGTTTATAGTTGCTAGTTCAAGAACTCATCAATAGTAAACTTAAAATGGATTCCCAAGAATCAAATCAAAGCTAACTCAGTTAAACTCAAGAAGATATGGGTACCAAAGGCAAAAATATGATTAAATCTTGTTGTAGGTCTGTCAGAAGTCAAGAGAATCTCTCAAAAAGTCAATCTAGTACATTAACAGTGGATGTTCAAAGCATATGAATAGAATATCTCAAAATTCTCATATCTCAAAAAGAAGAAAGGAGGAAATGTGGAATTTGATGATAACTCAAAAGGAAAAGTTATCAGAATAAGTAATATTAGAGGTAAATCCACTAACTCTCAAATACAGAATGTTCTTCTCATTTTGAGTCTTAAGCTTAGTTTATTGAGCGTAAGTCAACTGTGTAAAAAAGGTTATACAGTAATAGTTGAATCTAATGTTTGCTCTATTATCGACAAAATATCTGGTAATGTTAAATTAATGGCCTTCGAAAAGGAAATATCTATGTAATTAATTTAAAATAATTAGAAATTCAAAATGAATATTGTCTAGTTGCATTAAGTAAGAACAATTCATGACTATGCCACAAGAGATTAGGACATGCAAGCATGGACACCATTTCAAAGCTAGTTAGGAAAGATATTATGAAAAGTTTACCTAAATTAAAATATGAAAAGGATAGATTGTGTAATATCTGTATAAAAGGAAAACAAACCAAAACTTCCTTTAAACCCAAAAATTGTGTGTCTACTAGTAGCCCTCTAAAACTCCTTCACATCGACTTATTTGGACCAACTAGAACTCAAAATTTATGAGAAAAATATTATAGTTTTGTAATTATTGATTATTACTCCTAATATACTTGGCTTCTATTCCTTGTCAAGAAGGAGGAAGCCAATGCACCTTTCATCAAACTGTATAAGAATATTCAAAATGAAAAATTAATATCAATAAAAAGTTTAGAAGTGATCACCGTAAATAATTTGAAATTGACACTTCCTTACCATCATGAAACCCGAAAGTTCATATTCAATCTCAATTTATACCGTTAAAACTTTCGTCTGTCTATTAAAATTGTATTTTAATGTTGCTACTTTAACATGCCACCAAGAAACTATAATTGATTCAGTTTAACAGTACATGTATAAAAAAACAATTAAGATAAAGTTGAAAGTTAGCAATATAAAAAAAAGACTTTTTTGATCGACACATTGCTCTATATTCATACACCGGCCAATTATGTCTTTGATTTAGTATTTAGAGACATAATTATAGATACATGATTAAATTTGAGTCAAGGATACTCTTACATTGTTTTAACTGATCAGAGATATATTGATCATATCTAGTAATAGAAGTTTAGGGTATAACAAAAAACAACGTCCTCATCATCATATTGAAATTGACCTGCTATATATTCTTAAACAGTATATAGTCTTAAAACTCATGGTATTCTCGCAGGTCACACGATCCACTTGTCTGTATAAAATTAGTGACATCTGATTGTAATGATCATATTATGTGCGAGTCTAGCCCCCATCTACGACTGATAGATGTTAGAAAATAAGGCGGATCCACCCCTATGGCGGATCCACCCCTATGGTAGATCCAGACCCTTCCGTTTGAATTTGAATAGAGAGAAAAATGGGGAGAAGGTGGTTTTGATGACCGCCCTTCTCAACTCCCTCAACTCTCCCCCTCTCTCTCTCTCTAACTCTTCTAAGAGAAATGAACTTCTAAGCATGAGTTTTGTTCTTTCCAACGTGATGGAACAAAAAAAAAGAAGAAAAATATAAGAGAACATTTTTTGAGAGTGTGAAATTAAGAGATATTTTCTCATATTTTGAAAAATCAAGAAAGGGTTTGAAGGTTGATCATTACCATCAAAAGACATTTGAATTGTGAACAAAAGAAAATGATATGATTTTGTGACATTTTCTATACCTAAAATACCCAACCAACAAAAAAGATAAATGATTTTAACCCAATTTGGATTCTAAAATTTTTGCTTGCGAAAAATATGTTTGTCAGTTTGTTTAAACTTTTACTCACAACCAAAGAGCAGCTTTGGTTCTAGTTTTAGTTCATATTCAAATGGTTCTCATTATGATTTCAATTTCTATTCTAAATGATTCTTATTCTAGTTATAGAACTTGAACAATTCAAAATAAAAATAAATAAAAAATAAATTAGCAAAATTATTAGTAGATATAGTGTTAACAGTGACATTGTCAAAAAGAGAAAATACTTTTCTCGACAAATTAAATTCCTTTGAAGTTATTATAATTAATTGACAAATATTTTTTACATTTCGTGATTCATCAAACATTTTTAAATGTATGTATTCTTTTAGAATATTCCAACGGCTATCTATCTGCCGATAATCACTCCAAATATCATTATCTGAGGAAACATTGCCATCTAATTTAACAAATAAATCATGTAAATCTTTTATATCTTTTGCATATAATTTTTTCATCATACATGCTCTTGTGGATAGTGAAATATACTATGTAACAAGATTCAAAGCAATTTGAGAATATTTAACGAAACCTAATTTTTTTACCAATATTAATAAGAAAACTCTCAACACAAACTAATTTAACTATTTCACATCTAATTTTACTAATATTATAAGTCTTCGTGGGAAAATTTATACCCATTAATTTGCAATTAACTTCGATCAATATCATATTTTATTCAATGTTCCATTTTCACGTGTTTTATTAGCAATCTATAGCTACCTCCCTTCTCCCATTTATATAAATGTTTGTAGTATTTGCAAGCATTATACTTGCCCTATGGAAATTGAATTTTAATGATGTTTTTTTAAAATATTAGATTTTAATTCTCTTTTTTTTTTCACCATTTTCAACTCTATTCGATACAGTTTCGAGGTAGCATTGACTTTCTTCAATAGAATATGGAGAAAATTTTGAATTTAACCCATCATTATCACTATTTCACTCGAAACGGCCAAGAAGTTCAAATGGCTCGCTGGATTGAGTCATTGTGATTGTGTTAGGTTGGAAATTTAGATTGAATTGAAATTCAATCATTTTGTTCTAGTCATTGGTCGTATTGATTTTTAATATAAAAGATATCATCATAGTGATATATATATAATATGTATAATACCAAGAATGTTACTAATTTGGTAAGAAACTGAAAATTAAAATTTGAGACAATGTTAGAAGGATTGAGAGAATCCACACAAAAAAAATAATTGAAAGTTTGATTTTAGTGAGAAAACAAGAGAATAAAAGATATTTATATTGTAATTTATATTTGAAATTTGAAATACATTACGACCTATGCAAATTCATGCCTTCAAATTTTGAAATCTGAATTCTTTAAAATAAATAAATAAATAAATGGCAGCGATTGTGAATTCTTCTACCATTTGATTTAAAACAATTTTCTTTTCAAAAAAAAAAAAACCATTAGTTTGAACCAATAGTTTTGATTAAAAATTCTCAATTCAAACAACATCGGTTCAAATAGGCGGTTAACTATTCTTCAAAATTTGGATAAGAATCAGAATCATGTTTTCGGTTTCTATTTTAAAATCATGAACCGATCATTGATTTTTCACTATTTTCTAATCCATTTTCGTAGCCCGATCATAATTACGCCGCTCACAAATTTTTGTTCCCTTTCCTTTTTGTGTCTAATTGTTGTTTAAAAAAATTACCCAAAACACATAAACAAATTAAATCAAACTTAAAGTTGGGTATGCATCAATTATTTGGTGAAATCAATAATATGATCATCAAACACACTCATCCATATATAAAAATAACAAAATTTCAAAAAGAAAATTAATAAAAGTTAAAAATTTTGGCTCCATACAAATTTTGGGAACTAATTCTGATTCTACCATAAAATTTTTCAGTCATTAAAGTTCAGATCATTTTGACTTTTGAATCATTAGTTGAGGGTTCCAGTTATCTGTTGTCACCTCTAATGTGTTCATGCTTCACACTCGTCTTCACAAGGTTCTTTTTTTTTTTGTTTTTTGACATAAAATTTTCATTTCAAAAGGGTAAACTAATGATTGATACTTATTTATCTATGAATATACATAGCAACTCAAAATTTTCACTTACCTTTGGTTGATATACAATTGCATACTTAAGCAACTATGTTTATTGAATGGTGCAAACTCCGTAAACGTAGTAAAGATTCCACAATTCATTCTTCAAATAATAAAAATCGTTAATCATAATTTACATTCTAATAAGTATAATTCAAACCCTCCCCACTTCATTTTTGTTGAGATGAATAATTTTTTATGATAATAAATTAAAAGAAAATACGTTTAAGAAAATCAGAAAGCCGTTAGAAGATAGAAGTCTACACAACTTGTTGACATACTCTTCACACACATCGAACTGTCTCTCAGATTCACCAATTCTAAGATCTATGTCGATCAATTTTAATTTGAACATAAACATGTCGACCTAAAGTACAGCTCTGGTCGACTTAAACAAAAGAAATATAATACATTTTTCTAAGTAAATGTATATCGACATTCCCATAAACACATCTATTTGTCTCATGCAACAACCTGAATTTTAGCACATATCAACCTGTTAGTCTCAGGTAGACAAATTTAGAATATCATGTTGATCAATTTTAGGAGTATGACGACTCACTTTCATAACACATCGACAAATACATGACAAAAGTCTAAAGAGCTCAACATACTCGATAATTTGTCAACATGATTCCTTTGTTTCTTAAAAAACACACAACGACTTGTTTATTGACCTTGTCAACATGAATAACAAATCGACCTATTTTAAAAAACATGTCTACCAATTTTAAATTAGCACAGAAGCATGTCGATGTAAGTCTGGATCATGTCTACCTGATGTAAGGTATCACTTAGATATCATACATCAACCTGCACTATAATCGTATCAACTTACACAACACATCGACCAATTTTTGAGAATAGGTCCACAAATTTGTGCATACACAGTGGTATGTCGATGCCTTCCAAAGCATGTTGACCAGATATTAACTTTCAGATATCACACAATGACCTGAACTTTAACCCTATCATCATACCTATCACATCGACCAATTTTAAGAAACAGGTCCAATTTTTAGCTAACATAGGAATATGTCGATATGGAGATAAAGTTTGTCGACCTAGACTATTGATTTTCAAGTAAGCCATGTTGATGTTCATTATAATCATGTCAACACATCAAAATACATTGACTAATTTAAGACTACGTGTCCACCTCTTTAATTTAGAACATACTCTTGTTGATCTAGATACTCTCTTGTCGACCTGATTAGTCAAGAACAAAATATTGAATTTTTGAATTCAGGTCGATGTATCATTTAATCCCATCTACCTGAAATTATCATACAATAAATTTTCGAAACAGATTTAAACTCAACGGTCATCCCCTTTTTCATATTTTCTGAATATTTTTATTTCGATCAAAGTTAACATTCAAATGTAGCAAAACAAACTTTGATTGGTTAATAAAAAAATGGCATCAGTGAGAGAATGGAGAATCAGTATGAAAAATTGGTACTATTACAGAGTATTTATTGACAAACATTTATGAGCAACGTTCGTCTTCAACAACCTTTCAACGAATCTCTTCAAGACCATAATAAATATCAGAAAAGAGAAATGAAGAATAAGAGATGCTCAATTAATTTCTGAACAATTCATTCCCTGCATTGATAACTCTTTATACTCTATTCTTATTTCCTCATCCTTTTTGAGTATATTTAATTTAAAGTTAATTCTATCAAAACTGAGGATTAAATCCTCTCATCTTTGACATTCCATTCTCACTTGTACTAAGTGTTCAAAAGACCAAAGAATGTGTGTCATTGCTTTGAATCTAATATGAGAAAACTAATCTATGTAGGGTTGGGAAAGTGGTATTGTGTAGGAACACTGTAAAAGTTTAATTTGAGCCTACAATCAAATTTATATCATTGAATTGATAATGAGAAATCTAGGGGGAGGCTAGAAGTGGACACACACCTAATTTCGTGGAATCATTATAAAAAGTTTTGTGTGTTCTTTAATTTTCTATTTTGATTTTCAATCAACTCAGTTGTAAGCTTTTTAAATACAGAAAAATTTTTTAAAAAATATCTATATTCAACTATTCACCCCCTCTAGTTGAATAACAATTGGTATCAGAGTAGGTGTATTGATAGAAAGTCTAACAACCTAACACCAAAGATTTAAATGACCATTAACGGAGACAATGTTCCAGTAGAAGCATGCTCAACAAATCATGCACCCTTCTTCAATGGAAGTAATTTCAACTATTAGAAGTAAAGAATGTACAATTTCATAATTGCACATGATCTCAATGCCTGGGAAATAATCGAAAACAAGTATTGAATTTCTTCCAGAAAAGGTTGATGGTGTACATGGAGCAAAAGAAAGTCTATAAAGCTAACTGTAAGGCTATAAACCTCCTTCACCTTACCCTAAACGTCAACGAATACAATCGTATTTCATCATGCATCACAGCAAAAGAAATTTGAGAAAGACATGAAACTATTTACAAAGATATTGATCAAGTTCGCAAGAGCAAAATCAGACTACTGAAACAAGAGTACAAAGTCTTCAAAATGAAAAAAGGAGAAACTATCAGCGAAATGATAACAAGGTTTAATAAGATAACAAATGAATTAAGATTACTAGGAATTCCTCAAGAAGATATGGTGGATAAGATTCTAAGAAGCCTGCCAAAGTCTTGGGAACCTAAACTTACAATAATAGAAGAGTCCAAAATTCTTGAGACCTTGACCATGGATGAACTCATAGGGTCTTTAATAACCTAAGAGATGAAATTGAATGTAAAGGAGCCAGGAAAAGTTAAAAGAAGCAAATAAGTGGCTCTTAAATGTTATAGTGATGAAAGTAGATCAAACTCGGAAGAAGAAGAAAAGAATGAAGAAAATGAAACACTGCTGGCCAGAAGATTCAAAAAGTTTATAATGAGAAGAAGAAACAAGAACAAATCCTTCTTCAAAAGACCAGAAAATAAAGAAAAAATCATGTGCTTTTAGTACAAGAAATTGGGACACAAAATCTTATTGTCCCCAACTAAAAAGGAGAAGAAAAAGAAGAAAACACTTGCAACTTGGAGTGATGAATACTCTAGCTCAAGTAGAGAAAAACAAGCAGAGGAACAAGTTAACGTATGCTTCATGGCCAATGAAGAATTTTCTGATAGTAAAATAAATTCTACTTCATATTTCTCTTGTTCTAATTCTGATGAAATTAACTTCACCATCAATGAACTGCATAAAACATTACTTGAATCACTCAAAGAATTAAAAAAAATTAAAAATGAAAAATAATTTGTTAAAGAAAGATGTGACTGAAACTGTTAAAACATTAGAAAAATACAACAAATACAACAAATGAATTAAAAGAGAAAAATGTTAAATTAGAATTGAAAATTGCTGAGATTGAAAAGGAATTAGAGAATAAACAACTGGATCAGCAAAATTAGATGAATGAAAATATAACTCTAAGAAAGGAACCCACTGAACAAAAGAAGAAGAATATTATGTAAAGTATCACACTTCTAAAATTCACACAGGGTCAAGAAAAATTAGATGTCATTCTAGGAGCATAGAAAAAGTGTTTGATAAGTTTGGGCTAGGATATAATCCTACTCAAATCCAAAAAAAACAATATAATTTCTTCACACCTAGTTCAGAGATCATTAACTTACAAAGATATCATACATGTATGAAATTGGGGCACAAAACGAATAACTGTAAACTAAGGAATAAATATTTCATCACTGTAAAGAACACAAGAGTAAATAATCACAAATGCACCTTCTGTAAAAAATTTAGATACTCAGTTTACACTTGCTGATTCAAGAACTCATCAATAGTAAACTTAAAATGGATTTCCAAGAATCAAATCAAAGCTAACTCAGCCAAACCCAAGAAGATATGGATACCAAAGGCAAAAATGTGATTGAATCTTGTTGCAGGTCTATCTGAAGTCAAGAAAATCTCTCAAAAAGTCAATCTAGTGCTTTGACAGTGGATATTCAAGACATATGAATGGAAATATCTCAAAATTTTCATCTCTCAAAAAGAAGAAATGAGGAAATGTGGTATTTGGTGACAACTCAAAAAGAAAAATCATCGGAACAAACAATATTGGAGGTAAATCCACTGACTCTCAAATTCAGAATATTTTTCTCGTTTTAGGCCTTAAGTTTAGTTTATTGAGCATAAGTCAATTGTGTGATAAAGGTTATACAGTAATAGTTGAATCTAATATATTCTTTATTAACGATAAAACCTCTAGTAATGTTAAATTTAATGGTCTTAGAAAATGAAATATCTATATAATTGATTTAGGACAATTAGAAATTCAAATTGAATCTTGTATAGTTGCAATAATTAAGAGCAATCCATGACTATAACACAGGAGATTAGAACACGCAAGCATGGACACCATTTCAAAGCTAGTTAGGATAGACATTGTGAAAATTTTGCCTAAATTAAAATACGAAAATGATAGATTGTGTAATGTCTGCATGAAAGGAAAACAAACCAAAACTTCCTTCAAATCCAAAAACTGTGTCTACTAGTAGCCCTCTAAATCTCCTTCACATCCACTTATTAAAACCAATTAGAATTCAAAATTTATGAGGAAAATATTATAGTTTTGTAATCAGTGATAATTACTCTAAATATATTTGGCTTCTATTCCTTGTCAAGAAGGAGGAAGCTAGTAAACCTTTCATCAAATTGTGCAAGAAAATTCTAAATAAAAAATTAATATTAATTAAAAGTATCAAAAGTGATCATGGTAAATAATTTGAGAATAAAATAATGGAAAATTTTTGTAATAATCATGGCATTAATCATAACTTTTTAACTCCTAGAACACCTCAATAGAATGAAATAATAGAAAGAAAGAATAGAACACTACAAGAAATGGCTAAAACCATATTCTGTGAGCATAATCTGTCAAAATTCTTTTGGGTAGAAGCAGTGAATATTGCTTGCTATATCTTAAATAGGAGTTTAATCAGACCAATTTTAAAGAAAACTCCTTATGAGCTTTACAAAGGAAGGAAACCCAATATAGCCTATTTTAGAATTTTCGAATGTAAATATTTTGTTCTGAACAATGGAAAAAAAACCTTAGGAAAATTTAATAACAAAAGTAATGAAGGAATTTTCTTAGGTTATTCGATAGTGAGTAAGGCATATAAAGTTTATAACAAAAGAATTATGACAGTAAAGAAATCAATATATTTAGAATTTGACGAATAAAATGACACTGATCAAAGAAAATCAGATGATGAAGATTTATCTAAAAAGTTTAGTGATTTGAATCTTATAGAACATAAAAATTCACAGAAAGTAGAAGTAAATGAACTTACTGAACAAGAAGAAAAAAATGAAACTCAACAAGAATAAGAATTCACATATTCTCAAATCAGATAAGATGTAAACATAGAAAACATAATAGGAGATGTAGGTTTAGGCATTAGAACCAGATCAGCCCTAAGAATATGGATGAAGTATATAGAATTCATCTCTCAAAATGAACCTAAGAATGTGGATGAAGTATTAGGAGATTAAAATTAGATAATGGCCATATAGGATGAATTAAATCAGTTCGAAAGAAACAATATATGGAATCTTGTCACTAGTCCATCAAATCAATCTAGGATTAGAACTAAATGGATATTTAGAAATAAACTTGATGAATATAGAACAATCACAAGAAACAAAGTAAGATTAGTGGCCAAAGGATATAGCCAAGAGGAAGAAAATGATTATAATGAAACATATGCTTCAATGTAGATTAGAAGCAATTAGAATGCTTCTAGCCTTTTCCTATTATATGAATTTCAAATTATATCAAATGGATATTAAAAGTGTCTTTCTAAATGGCTATTTAAATGAAACTGTATATGTAGAATAACCACCTAGCCTTGAAGATCGAAAATTTCCAGAACATGTCTTCAAACTGACCAAAGTCTTGTATGGTTTGAAACAATCTCTTAGAGTTTGGTATGAAAGGTTCAGTAATTTTCTAATTGAAAACAATTTCGAAAGAGGAAAGATATATACAACTCTCTTCATCAAAAGAAAAGAAAACAATATTCTGATAATGCAAAGATATGTGGATAATATAATTTTACAAGGAAATAGTGTGAAAATGTGTAAAGAATTTGTAAAAAAAATGTAAGGAGAATTTGAAATGAACATATCGGGAGAATTAAACTATTTCCTAGAACTTTAGATCAAGCAATTTGAAAATGGAATTTTCATTAATCAATCAAAATATATGAATAATTTAATTAAAAGATTTGGATTTAGTGAATGTAAAGAAAATACTACACCCATGAGCACAAGTATAAACCTAGATAAAGATAAAATGACAAGTTAGTATGTCAAAAATTATACAGAAGTATGATTTGATCATTTATGTATCTCACTACTTCGAGACCAGACATATAATTCAGTATTGTCTTTGTGCAAGATTCCAATTAGATCCACTTCATTAGAGATCATATTCTAAAAAATGAAATTGTTCTTGAGTATATAGAAACCCAAAAACAAATTGTTGACAGTTTTACCAAACCATTGGATAATAATAGATTCTATGAACTAAGAAGAGAATTAGAAATGATTCAAATGGAAAAATAGGAAAGAAATATAAAAAACAGAGCATAAGTTATATTTCTGAAAATGAACTCCAGGTCGACCTATTTCCCAAAGGTGTCACCAAATTAAAAATTATAAAAGTCTTGTGACCTACCAATCATTGAATTAGAAAGCCTTGTCAACCCATAGTTTAAAATGAAAAACAGACTAGAACTTGTCGACCTAAGTATAAGTATGTCGACCTGCATAACAATAGAAGTCAAGTCAATGTCCCTAAAAGTATGTCGATCTAATTACTTTGATCACCCTCAAAACATGTTGATGTGCATGAAAAGGTGTTGTCCCGTGACATGTAGAATGGAATATGAATGGTTGACAAATGGACCCATCTCACTATTCATTCCCTGTCACGCCCCAAATACAATTTGAGATGTATAATTCACAACTATCCTGTCAATCAAATAAAATGGTCATCTCAGCCTCAAGACAATGAACCACACCATAGCAGACAACTAGGATAATGCAAGACTTTTTAATTACTGCAGTTTTAGCCACAGACCTCTACTGTCGTGTCCAACTAGAGCATGAGCAGTCGCCATACCAAGTGGGCCTAAAGTTTATACAATGTACAACAATTTCTCAAGTAAAAATTTTTAAATGCCTACATGTGCCTAAATGCAAGTAAAATATAGGAGTTTCCCAAAAAATATCCATAATTTATACAGTCATCCTATATAAATGTACACGGCCAACTACGGATCCCAATATCATGACCTCGCAGGGACTAAATAAAATAAGGATTTCAAATTTTTATTTGAATCAAATCTCATCGTCGTGAATACCAAATCCATCAATATGCTACGAAAGCCTCTAGAAGCTGTAACGTCGCTCTATCACAGTAATCCTATTTGAAAAAGGTAAAGAGATGGGTGAGTATCAGGGAAGATACCCAATGAGTGAGGGGATTAATATCAAGTATAAATAGTGTGGGTAAACTATTAGAGTGTCAATAACATTATTCGTAACAATAATTTACATTTTACAGTAAAATATAATATATTTAACAATTTGAAATCATTTAACCAATCATACGATATCAAGCATATATGCATCAATTCAAAATCAAGTATTATTAGAGTAAGCCAAAAATGATCTTGGCAGAGGTCAACCATGACCAATGACAAGCGTATCGGGGGTTTTATTATACATAAAGTTCAAAAGTCGCTCTCTACCCCGACGTTGGCCATGAGTTCGCTAGAGTTAGTTCATCATCGTGTATAGGACCCCGCCCAGTGCTAGACGGTGGCGTCACACACGTCCTCCCCCTTACGTGGGTTCAACCGGCCGCATCTATAGCCATTAGACATATGACGTTTGCGGATACCACCTACAGAAGCGTATTCAGACAACCCGGTGCCTCTACAAATGCCCTTCATAGCTATGGAATTTATCAAAAAATATCATCTTGTCACAAGTGGGCACCCAGCCCATACAAATCATCCATCACAAGTGGGCACCTGGCCCATACAGATCATCTCATCACAAATGGGCACCCGGCCCATATAGATCATCACAAGATTTTAAATCCGTGTGCCAATACAATCATCAAATCATTTCAAATCCATGCAATGCGAACGGTAGAATAGAAAACATATCTGGTTCTCAAATAATGGTAAAATATCATTTCATTTCAAACCATAGATGCATAGTCATCGGAAATAAAATTTTACAACATTCCAAATATCATAAAACAGGTTTTGAAATTTAATATCATACGTTAAGTCCATATATATCGAAAACATGTTTTATGAAAAACATGGTAGAAACAAGTTTTACTATTTCATGCAAGAGATTAGAGTCTCACTCACCTTTCTAGAGAGGATGGTCACTCCCTATTATCAAATAAATCCAATCTGACTCCTCGAGTTTTCAAAAATATTTCTCTAATCAAATTATCACAATTTAATATCAAACAAAAGCCTAATAAGGGATTTTCAATTTGTCTTTCCAATTTAATACAACTCTAAATTTACACAATTTCCTTTCTAGATTCCCGTTTCATCAATTTCGAATCATTAGGCTCACAAATGATCAAATTTATAATATTTTTCATTTTTCCTAATTTTTCTCGAATTAAAAATATTTCAGAATATATATGAATATAGCTTCCGATTCTAAATTCAAGCTAAATTCGACAAAATCAATTCAAATGTTGAAGTGATTGCATTTCTCTCGCCTATGGTTCCTCAGATCTCAGACCTAGCTTTCGTTCGCCTGTCGAATTGGTCTAAAACCTGTAATATTTTTATATTTGAAACTATATTAGCAACTAACTCAAATTCTAAGTACTAAACCCTGGAACTACAACCAACGCAGTCATTACATTTAGTGAAGAAGCCGCGACCTAGGGTTCGGGGATCGGTTGATGACTGCAGTTTGGGCTTCAGCTGGGGTTGTAGCAAGGGGGCCCGCGTACAAGAGAGCTCTCGAAGGAGAGAACAGATCGTGGGCTCGTATGCTGTCACGAGCTTGTGGGCTGTCGCGGGCTTGCGGGCCGTCGCGAGCTCTTGGGCTAGTAGGCTCGCGGGCTAGCATGCTCACGGGCTGAGGTGCGTACTCGCGAGCTGGACTGCAGTCGCACGCTCGCAGAAGGTCACGCGTTGTGGCACGCTCGGGCGAGTGAGCTTGCGCTGCGACTCGCTCGGGCGAGGAAGCTCACGCTGTGGCGCCCTCGCACGGGGAAGATCACGTTGCGGAGAGCTCGCGGGAAGGTTGTGCTTGCGGGAGGGAAGAGCAGTGGTGGAGAGAGCGACGGAGGGTGGCGAAGCCGAAGAGAGGGAGAGAGTGACAACGAGCGGGAGAAAGGGAGAGTGAGAGAGAGGCTTTCGGCTGAAAGGGAAAGAGAGAGGTAGAGAGGGAGAGAGGAAGAAGAGGATGGTGGTAGTGGTGCACTGTGGAGGAGAGTGGCAGATTCGGGTGAGGGAGGGCAGCGGGTCGCAGGAAGGGGAAGAGGTGGAGAGAGAGAGATTAGGGCTTAAAGCCCGAATCCAATTTAGGGGAAAACGCAGCGTTTTGGGCAAAACGTTGTGTTTTCCTCCTCTTTTTTTTTAAAGGTTCCAAATTTTAACAAAATAGGGTATATATCAAATTGGTAATACGGATTCTTATATATATATATCAAAATTTTCGATTTAAACCCCTAAAAATCACAAATCAAAATAAATAAAAATTTCTCTATATATATAATTGAGAAATATTTTTATTTAATTTCGAAACAGAAGTACAATAGTACAGATACCGCAGTGTCGGTGTTACATTCTCAAATTTTTCAAATTTTTCTCTCTCTCTCTAAAACCCTAATTTTCTCTCTAAAACTCTAGACGATCCTCTTCTGCAAAATCCTAATCTCATATGGCTCCCAAGATGAAATTACCTATTCCAAGCAATCTATATCCTCCAATACCCCTTCGAAACCTGCAACCAAAGCATCCTTTTCAAAACCCTCGACTACAAAATCTTAATCTGCGAAACCTCCTACGCCTCCTCCACAACCAGTGCCAATCCCATAATTCAACACTCATAAATTCGAATCGATTGAACAAAGCGAGTTATGTGAGAAGGTATTTTTGAGAAGAAAGGTCAATTACGAGAGGTTAATCGATTAGGTTTTTCAAAAAAGGGCCAATTTCAAGTATGAAAAACATCTAAATGAGGTATACTCTAATTGGTTGATGATTCTGAACAAATTCATTCATGAGAAGTCAATTAAATTGTTTTATAACAATATTGAAGTGATTTGTGATGGAGATGAGAATAAATACTGATCATCCTAGATGATCACTCTGTCACATGTGCATTTAGGACTTATGTGAATAAAAAACTCACTAAGGTTACACCTAGGATTGTATGCAGATAAAATGGACTTGCATGAGTGCCTTATGATAAATGTGAGCCATATATGAAGTTTAATTATTTTGAGAATGTTAGAATTATTTTTGCTGATAAAAACTTGATTGTTATGAATACTAGTGCCATATAATTAGGTTTCCATGAACAAATTCTATATTTGATTATTGTACATGTCTTGAGACCAAGAGCAAACCATTTCTAGAGAGGATTTCTGGTTGATGGCTTCCATCATGAAGGCCAGAATCCCAAATTGCATTTCATAGTTTCCTACTTCATGCACATAGGTCTGAGAACTCACTTCTACCATATGCCAGTATGATCTCTGAAATCCAATCTTGTAATCGAGTAGAGTTGGACAAGGACAAGGTGATTGAGTTAAATGAAAAGAATGAAATCAATGCATCATCTATGCTCTGAGCCAAATGGATATGTAACAGGGAAGCAGAGTGGGTTAGAAAAGAAGGAGAAGTCAACAAGAGACAAATAGAGGAGATAGAAGAAAACACTAAAGAAGCAATAGAAAATGAGCCAAGGAAAAGAAAAAGAGAAGATGAAGGGCAACCATCAAACTTATAACCTATCACTCTTAACATGATCCGGGAAAAGTTGAAGAAATATGAGAAGAGACAACTTCTACAAGGTCAAATGGGTTGTGTATTGATGATGGAATTTCAAGGCATCAAGAAAAAACTAGAATCCTTTGAGAAAGACAAAAGAAAACTATCTCATCCTCCCAAGCCCTCTCATTCATGCCGATATGCTTTGTATTGTTTTTCTAATTTCTAACTGATGTTAGTTTATTATTGCTTACTATGTGCAAATTCTAAAATTGGCTATGTCTTTCTTGTGCTATCTATTAAACTCTATGAATCTTGTGAATGCATTGCTATATAAGGTTTGTATATGCATGCTGAAAATGAAATTGGTCTATGATCTGTGTTACTATAAATGAAATTAGTTATTAGAGTATCCATTTGAGAGAGAACATTTTATTGATATAGTTAATACAAAATAAGAGAAGTCAATATTGCAAAAGTTAGTCTAGAGTTACTTATGGGGTTTGTGGATTCAATTGATCTATGATCTATGGAAGGTTATTTTAGGATTTTAATAACCCTTTTTATTGAAGACAACAAGGGGGAGAACGTTTGTTTGATGGGCTACTGTTGAAGTTTGATGGGTCTATTGTCTACTATTTGTTGTCTAATATATGTCTAATGTCTATTGAATGAGGTGGTTTGTGAATGGAGTCTAGGTATGGAGTTTGGTCTAATGCTGCTATATGATAATTATTAAAATGGTGAAAGTATGGCGATGATGTATGGTGTGCTGTTGATTCTGTAGTAACTGCAATATATTGTTAGGTGAAGTGCTGAACTGCTGAGCAATGCAGAATGGTGCTTATACTAGGTGAAGTGCTAGGCAATGCATAGTGTGTGTGCAATACTAAAAAGTCAAAAACAGTGCAGCATGTGTGTGCAGTAGTTGTAGTGTGTGTACATTGCAATACAAGCTAATAGTGCTAAGTAAAACTTAAGGAGATACAAGTTGGTTAAACGAAGTGTGCAGTACAGGTGCATCAAAATGATAGACTTAAACTAATGATGCTAGGAGCAATGCAGTGTGTAGTTCATGTAAATGTTGATTCAAGATGGTATAGTTTGAATAATGAGTAATTAAAGTCTTGAATAGAACAAGAAGTATAGTTTGAATCAATAGGCTCAGATACATTAGATAAAGTTTTAGAAGTTTTTTCATCATAAAAAAGGGGAAGATTATTGAGATGAATAAGTTTTGATGATGATAAATTGGATGAAAATAAGTTTAAGAAAACCAAAAAAGCCATTAGAAGACAGGAATCTACACAACTTGTCTACCTGCTTTTCACACACATCGACCTGCCCCTCAGATCCACTAATTTTAAAATCTATGTTGATCAATTTTAGCCTGACCATAAACATGTCGACTTGATGTGCAACACTTGTCGACCTGAACAAAAAAAACATAATACATTTTTGCTAAGTAAATGTATGTCGACATTCTCGTAAACATATCATCTTGTCTCACACAACGACCTAAATTCTAGCATACATTAACCTGTTAGTCTTAGGCGGATAAATTTAGAATATCATGTCGATCAAATTTAGGAGTATGATGACCTACTTTCATAACACATCGACAAACACAAGGAACAAGTTTAAAGAGGTCAACATGCTCGATAACTTGTCGACCTAACTCCTTTGCTTTTTAAAAGACACACAACAACCTATTTTTTGACCTTGTTGACATGAAAAACACATTAACCTATTTTCAAAGACATGTCCACCAATTTTAAATTAGTACAGAAGTATGTCGATGTGAGTTTAGATCGACCTGCAATTTAATCGTGTTAACATACACAACACATCGACCAATTTCTGAGAATAGGTCCACAAATTTTGTGTACACAATGGTATGTCGATGCCTTCCAAAACGTATCAACCTAATATTAGTTAACTTTCAGATGTCACACAATAACCTGAACTTTAACCCTGTAGACATACCTATCATATCGACCAATTTTAAGAGATAGGTCTACCAATTTTTAGCAGACACAAGAATGTGTCGATGTAGAGATAAACCTTGGCGACCTAGACTATTGATTTTCAAGTAAATTATGTCGATATCCATTAGAATCATGTCGACACAATAGAACACATCGACTAATTTAAGACTCCATGTCCACCTATTTAATTTGGTACATGCTCTTGTCGATCTAGATACTCTCTTATCGACCTGATTAGTCAAAAACACAACATTGAATTTTTGAATTCAGGTCGATGTGTTATTTAATCTTGTCGACCTGAAGTTGTCAGAGAATAAATTTTTGAAATAGATATGAACTCAATGACTATTGATTGGTTAACACATCGATCTGATTTTCTGAATATTTCCACTTCTATCAAAGCTAACGTTTAAATGTAGCAAAAACAAATTTTGATTGGTTAACAAGAAAGTGGCACAAATGAGAGAATGAAGAATCCACCCGAAAAATGGGTACTGTTGCAAAGTATTTATTGATGAACATTTATGAATAGTATTTATTTCAACAACTCTTCAACGGATCTCTTCAATGCCACAATAAATACCAGAAAAGAGAAATGAAGAATAAGAGATGCTCGATTAATTTCTAAACAATTTCATTCCGTACATTGATAGCTCTTTATACTCTATTCTTATTTCCTTATCATTTTTGAGTGTATTTAATTTAAAGTTAATTCTGTCAAAATTGAGAATTAAAGCATTTCATCTTTGACATTCCATTCTCATTTGTACTGAATGTTCAAAAGACCAAAGAGTGTTTGTCACTACTTTGAGTCTAATGTGAGAAAACCAATCTATATAAGGTTGGAAAAGTGGTGTTGCATAGAAACATTGTAAAGATTTAACTTGAGTCTATAATCAAATTTGTATTATTGAGTTGATAATAAAAAATTCAGGGAGAGTCTGGAAGTGGATGTACACCTAGTTTGGTGGAACCACTATAAAAAGTTCAGTATATTCTTTACTTTTTTGTTTTCATTTTCAAACAACTCAGTTGTAAACTTTTTAAATACATAAAAATTTTAAAATATATATATATATCTATATTTAATTATTCACCTCCTATAATTGGTTATAATTTTTTTTTCTTTCCCCAAAAGAAAACCTAATAGAATATTAACCCTTAAATCTAGTCTGTTGTTTTACCTAATATTCCGTCTTATATTTAACCTAATGATCATTCATGTATCTAGTCATATTGACCGTTACATCTAGCCTATTATTTAACACCATCTTATATTTAATAAAATGATCAATCATGTATATAATCATATGTACATTTTTATAATTCTCTATATATAATTGAATGCAATTATCCAAAGATAAGGAATAATTTATTCTCTCAATAAGCTTTCCTCTGAGATGGTATCAGAGCCTAATTAAAAAAATCTAGCCTTCCTCTCCTTGCCACTCTCTGTTTCCTAGCACCACATCGCCAAGGAATCTTTCTAACTCTTTTATGCTCTGCACTTGTCTCTTGTGAGGATTCTATGCATCATAACAAAATTTATTGATTTCTTTTGATTCTACTTCTCTTTATATTCAATTTTTAGAAGAAAAAAAAAATTCAATTTCATCACCACCATCGCAACCTCTCTCAACCTTTTCATTTATGTAAGCCTTCTACCTCTTTAATTTCATGGTACCAAATAATAATGTTCCTCCCCCTATCGTTCCTCTTCTATCATCACTTATCAAGCTTATGGGGCTTGTAATATTATGGTGCATGTTCCCACTATTCTTAACTTCAATAACCCCAAATACACTAATTGGGCCACATTGCACACATCAAATGCTAAAAATGTTGGTGTCATGGGTTATCTTAATGACGCAATAAAACCTAAAGATGCCTATGATGATCAATGGAATCATCTTGATGCAATTGTCCCATCCTGGATCTATTAAACTATTTTCGATGTCCTTAGCATGATTTTAAAGCCAAATAGCACTAGTATTGCTCATGAATTGTGGAACTCCGTCAAATCATTTTTTAAGGATTATCTAAGGGTTAGAGCTTTGCAATTGACTAAGCAATTTAGAACTATTCATATGGGAACATATTCCATCATAGAATATGGCCATTGAATCAAATCTCTTGCCAATTTGTTGGTAGACATTGATAGCCCAGTATCAAAAACCACCCTTGTCCTTTAACTTCTACATGGCCTCGATAAAAAATATGGAACACTTGTTAACATCATTAAATACCAAGAGCCATTACCATCTTTTCATAAAACTCATTCCATGCTTCTCATTGAATAAGCCCTCCACTTCACCATCGATTCTTCTCCTCATAATTCTTTCACAGTTCTCCATGCCTTTACACTACCACATCACCCTTCCTTGTCTCATGCTTATAGTGGTCGACAGCAACATTACCACCAAAATCATAGTAGAAATCACAATCATGATAATAGGAGTGGATGAGGTTATAGTCGTGGCTAAGGATGTCAAAATGTGCAACATTGGTATAGTCCAACAATTGCAAATTCTGGATTATGGTTTGGCCCGCCTACAACAACCTTTTGGAGTACTCAAACCACTATTTGGCTTCCTGGAGGTTAGTCCATCAACACAACTGAGCTTAGTCTACCAGGCAGTGCACTACAGGCTTTGGTTCATAGGACAACCCAATTTAAACAACCTAGTTTGCAGCATCCACAAGACCTAACTTTTTTGGACCAGTTCACATACTTTCGAGCCTTCCTGTCAACCCACAGACATAGACCAGCAACTCAACTCTTTGTCTTTTCAGTAACCGCCTAATAATCAGTAATATCTTGACACTGACGCTTCCTCCTACTTGATATACAACCCAGGTAATCTTCATACTATTTTTAATAAGAGCAATATTTTGTATATCTTGTCGGTAATAGAAACCCCTCCTATTTGTTATGCTAGAAACATTTATCTAAACACATATTCCTCTCGTCTCCACCTTAAAAATGTGTTAGTTGCACCTCATATTGTTAAAACTCTCAGTTTTATGCGTTAATTTACAAAAGATAGTACTTGCTCTATAGAATTTGACCCATTTGGTTTCTCTGTGAAAGACCTTTAGATGAAATAGATCACTCTCAAATGCAATAGTTTAGAAAATCTCTATCTAGTAACTCCATTCTTGGTCATCTGGATGCACCTACCTTTCGTTACATATAATCACAAAATTCAATTTCATGTAATAAAAACACTTCCCATACTTTTTGCAATGCTTGTCAATTAGGGAAGCACACAAGACTTCTATTTTTCACTTCACAATTTATGAGGTTGCTCCATTTGATATTATCCATTTTGACCTCTGGACATCACATGTACGTACTATGAGTGGTTTTTGGTATTATTTGATTTTTCTAGATGATTTCTCTCATTTTGTCTGGATATATCCTTTGCGTACTAAATCTCATGTCTTTGAAAAATCCCTCAACTTTCATGCTTTTGTTCGCATGCAATTCAACACTAAAAATCAAGATGTTTCAATATGACAATGGCATAGTGTTTAATAACAAATCTTTTGTCACTTTCTTTGCTAATCACGCCACCTAGTGCTTCTCTTGCCTAGACACTTCATAACAAAATCACAAATCTGAGCAAATGTTATTCACCATCAATATTATTGTTTGTACTGTTCTTTTTCAAAGCTCTATGCTTCCATCATAGTGGGTGGAAGCATTGCTCATGGTTGTACATCTACTTAATATCCCTATTTTTGTGCTACTCCTACTCCGAGGGCTAGAAGAAGATAAGAAAACATGAAGCGTTCTCTTAGTTTCCCAACTTGTTGCTTCTAAAGATTGCCCTCTCTCGGTTGGATGTTGATCCAGCCTACTACGAGGATCTCGTATCTAGCAACCCAACCTATACAAAGGGCATCAAAGCCCCTTGACTAGGTTAGAGCTATGAAGCTTACCTTTTATATAAAATGGGGAAAGGGCTTTTTCAACTAGTGCGTAGGAGCGCACTTCCGTTTTCCCTCTACTATATGCCCCACAAAAATACTTTCTAATCAAACACCGTTTTGAACTCTTTTTTACAAACCATTATTTTATACTCACCTTTCGTATTTTTGAATGTCTATGTTATCCAAACATATCTCATACTACCCATCACAAATTAACTCCTTGCTCCACACCATGTGTATTTCTCAACTATCCACCATGTCATTGTGGCTATAGATATCTTGACCTCACTGCCAAAAAGATAATTATCTCTCACCATGTTACATTTGATGAGCAAAAATTTTCTTTTGCATCACAATATACACACAAAACCACTTCCTATAATTTCCTTGATCCCATCGGCCTTCTCCTTTTCTTTGCAATATCCTTAGCTCGTCATCATCTCCTATCCCCACAAATCCCTACCATCCTCTCTCGTCTCAACAATCTCTCCAACTCCTCTCCTTTACTACACTCCACACCTACACCATCTCCCTTACCTAGTCCCCTACTCCCCTTCCTCCTCCTACCCCTTATCATTATATGGTCACACATAGTCAACATGGCATATTCAAACCAAATCAATCACATACTCACACTTGCTCTTCCCTTCCTCGTAGTTACCAACAAGTTCTTAAGGATCCAAACAAGCAAAGAGCCATACTTGAGAAATATTCTGCTCTTATTAACAATGATACCTAGAATCTTGTTCCCTAACCTTCCAAGGTTAACATTATCAATTCTTAATGATCCTTAGGGAACAAGTTCGATTCAGAAGGCAATCTCATATGCCATAAGCCTCATCTGGATGTTGTTGGTAGTTTTCAATAGGTTGGTTGTCACACCCCGACCCACAAGTCCAGCATGTGAACAGACCGCCGTGACTCCTTGAGGCACGAGTATGCCCTATACACATTCTAAGTTGATGCAAGGTTAATATTATGACTAATATCGTAATGCTACTCGACATTCTAAGTCAAATCATATAGTGGAAAATTTGAAAAAAAATATTTTTTAGAAAATTTTTTAAAACATTTGCTTTCAATTTACATATAATATTTATATGCGCGGTCCAATCATAAATAAGGATGGGTATAAATACTTACCCGATAGCATATCTTAGTAAAACTCGTGAAATAGTATTTCAAAATAAGTCAAGTGCAGTATAAGTTGAAAATTTTTAAATATGAGGGGGTGAGTATAATCCACATACTCAGTGAGTGGGGTGCAACAACTATATAATAATAATAAATGAATTTGTGAGAGAGGCAAGTCAAATTAGCGTTTTCAAATTTATATTCATTTACAACATATCGTATAATTCAAAATAATATACATGTTTATCATAATCATACATCATGGGATATCAGTCGGTAATAAATCATATTCTACCCATATTTTGGTCTAATTATGATAAAATCCACAAAAAGTTCACCACAATGTCATAAAAATGAAATATATATATATATATATGTTTATTATTTATTTATTTTAACCCCCTACCCTTGGTGTTGACACGGTTCTCACGGATACTCATCTATTGGATCTGTTAATTAGAGTCAGGAGGCTCAAACGTTACCCCACCATGTCACCCCGTTGGGTAAACACTTAATATCATGGTAGAGAGTGCGTTATAGCCACTATGCACCATCTCATAATCATACACATGAGCTATACGTTACCATTCATAAATTTTTACTCGTAAAGAAAATTATGGCACTATCAGGTTGTAATATCAGAATACAAATTTTCTCAAAATCATCATTTCAAGACTTACCACAAACACTAAAGTATTTCTAAATCACATTTCAAAATTTATTTTTAAAAAAAATAATGATCAAACTATTTTTCATTTAAAGTCAAAAATAGTTCACCGCACTCACCTCGATTGGGGAGGGTATGCCACTCCCCCTAATTGTCCTAATTTCTAGAATGAGTCACCCCTCATACGAAAACGTAACCCTATGTCTAGGTTAAACAATATATAATTTATCAATTATTTTGATAATATCATATCATAGGACTACAAATTACATATGAAAATGTTTTTCTTTAAAGTAAAGTCTCAAATATCATATTTAAAAAATTTTCAAATCTAAATTTCCAAAATTTAACTTTATGAGTTTTAGAAGAAACTCTCTATCTTCATGTGTACTCCTCCAATTTAAGTGATTCTTATCTCTAATCGAAAACAATACAACAATCTCAAATCTGCTATCGTATACTATCATCAGCTTTTATGTGTATAATTTTATAAAATTCTTTTTTAATTTCAGTTTCAGATTTAAAAACTACTTCTGCGCAGTTTCAGTAAAAATACTATAATTTTCTAGCAACTATTCAGATTTAAGTGATCTTTAGCTTAAATTAAAGATAAGACAGAGACCAACAACTTTCATGTTTTACGTTTCTTCAAATTCCGTACAGAACATATCCTAAAAATTTGTACAATGTACTAATCATACATAAAGTACGAAAACAGAATGGTTGAATCATGCCAAACTCCCAAAAATCATTAAAAATCGATTGTTTCATAAAATGTTTCATATAATATACCATTTTAAAGTTTAGAGAGTCTAGTTTACACAAGAATAAACGGTTTAGATTTTCGATTCCTATAGAATGAGAAATCATAGCAAAACTACACAAAACCCAAATCTGAAATTTAATACCTAACATGTTAGAATGGATACAAATGTAACTACTCAACAAATGATTTAATCAATGCTCCCTTTGAATCCTTGAATTTTTTTCTCACTTTAAGACCAAAATTAAATCACAATACCTCAATACAACACTTCTATACCTCCATCTTGAAATTAAATTTTCTAACAATTCTCTTACCTCTTTGACTTCATGGTTGAACTCAATTTTAGAGATGGAGTCTTCATATTTTCAGTCAAGGGAGGAGAAATGAAGAAAAAGTGAACCAAAATTTTCAAAATAAATTCCTTTATAAACCTAGCAAGATATACTTAATCATTGGATCATCTCATACATTATCTCAACCATCCACTTCTCCTAACACTCAAACTATGCAATTATTGATTCAAGCAAGCTTCATGCACTCCATTACATATCTTGTTGGCCAGCCATGTCAAAGGAAAGAAGTACAAATTAATCTAATTAGTTTTCATGCATAAACTTCTATCCAATGAGTTTCCTTGAATGTGGAACTGTCCTATGTGGCCACTAACCAACTTTGTTGCTCTCTTGACCAATCATTTGACTCCAATTGTCCATCCTTGAGTAGTTTGTAACTTAGTCCCTCAACTTTCCTTAATTGCATTTAAACCCCAAACTTTTAACAATTTGTATTTTTTGGTTCCTATGAAATTTTGTTCGAAATTTCTTAAAAATGTAAAATTTCATTTAAATATCTTTATATAAGTGTGTATGCCTTTTCGTAGCCATTTTTGATTTCTTTAAGTCTTGCCGACGCTTGCCGAGAAAGTTTTCGACTTACCGATAAAATTTTCAATTTTAACGATTTTGAAACGAAATCTCAAAATAAATAAGTAGAAAATTAAAATTTTATTTTAGATATCTCAAAAGGATGTTATATATATATATATATATATATATATATATAACCATGAGAAGTGATATATGATACACAGTTACCGGAAATCGATGTTACGTTGATCTAGATTATGATGAAACTTTCAGTTCCATGGTTAAAGCGACCACTATTCGCACGGTTTTGAGCCTGATAGTTTCCAGATCTTGGCCCATCCACCAATTGAATGTACATAATGCTTTTCTACTTGGACATCTCTGGGAAACAGTTTACATGTGACAACCACCTATTTTTGTCAGTAACAATCACCCAGATTATGTTTTTCATCTTAAAAAGTCTCTATAGAATCAAATAGGTTTCACGAGCATGGTACTAGTGGTTCGCTACCTTTATAACCTCCATCAGCTTTATAAGTTATTGATCTGATACATCTCTTTTTGTATGTCATCGAGATATAGATATTTCCATTCTCCTTCTATATGTTGACAACATCAAACCGATGATATCATCTACTACTCTTCTGCACTCTATTGCTACCTCTTTAGGTAAATAGTTTGTTATGACTAATATAGGCCCGTTACACTACTTTTTGGGTATCTCAATATCCCATGCCAAGAATGGATTATTCCTTTCACAATGAAAATATGCTCTAGAGATTCTGGAACAAGCTAAAATAGGCTTGAGCAACATTTTCTATCACTCATGTGCATACATAAGCCAAGTTATCTGCCATAATGGGGGGCCCCAATCTCCAATCCATCTCTCTATTAGTGTCTTGCTAGAACTCTTCAGTATCTCACATTTAGTAAACTTGATATTACTTAAGTTGATCAACAAGTGTGCTTCTTTATGTATGATCCCCAAGTGTCTCATTTTCCGGCCCTCAAGCATATTTTACAATTCATTCATGACACATTTGATTATGGTTGGTAGTGTCTACCAATGGATTGATTATTTATTCAGATGCAGGTTGGGGTAGTTGTCCCGAAACTAAGCATTCCACCTCGGGTCACTATGTTTTTTTTTTGTAGTAACTTAATTTTATGGTCCTCCAAATATCAGGCCACTGTTTTCTACTCTAGTGCTGAAACAGAGTATCATGGTATTACCAATGCAATATCTAAGACTTGCTGGCTATGCAACTTTTTTTTTGAGTTTCACCGTCTTTTATCTAAAGTTAATTTAGTCTACTGTGATAATGTTAGTGTTGTTTACTTGTTTAATAATTCAATCAAAATTAGCATACTACGCCTGTCTTTGGTCATAGTTGACCTCTGCCAGAATCATTTTTTGCTTACTCTAATAATACTTGACTTTTAATGGATGCATATATGTTTGATATCGTGTCATTGGTTAGATGATTTCAAATTGCCAAACATATCATGTTTTACTGTGAAATGTAAATTATTGTTACGAATAATGTTGTTTAATACTCCAATAGTTCACCCACACTATTTATGCTTGATATTAATCCCCTCACTCACGGGGTATCTTCCCTTATACTCACCCCTCTCCTTACCTTCCTCAGACAGGATTATTGTGATAGAGCGACGTTACAGGCTCTAGAGGTTTTCGTAGTATATTTATGGATTCAGTATTCACGATGGTGAGATTTAATTCAAATAAAAAAATTTAAAATCCTTATTTTATTTCGACCCTGCGAGATCATGATATTGAGATCCGTAGTTGGCCGTGTACATTTATATGGGATGACTGTATAAATTATGGACATTGTTCGGGAAACTCCCACATTTTACTTGCGTTGAGGCACCTGTAAGTATTTAAAAATTTTTACTTGGGAAATTATTGTACATTGTATAAACTTTAGGCCCATTCGGTGTGGCGACTGTTCATGCTCTAGTTGGGAATGACAGTTAAAGTCTGTAGCTAGGTCTGCTAGTAATTAAAAAGTTTTGCGTTATCCTGATTGTCTGCTGTAGTTTGGTTCATTATCTTGAAACCGGGATGACCCTTTTATTTGATTGATAGGATGGTTGTGAATTATACAGGTCAAATTGTACTTGGGAGACTTTTGAAATATGGAGAGATTCTGCTCGATTTTCTGCAAAAATACAGTCAGCATCCAGGGTAACGGGTGGCTGCTCACGACCTTGGTTCAGGGCGTGACATGTATGCCATGAAAACAATTTCAAATTGGTTTCTTTTCTATCATGTTGTGAATCCAAAATTGGATAAGTCACATTTCATCCAATAGTTAGGGCAATCTCTTAAATGGATATATTACACTACAATTGATCCAATGGTTTGAGGTAATTGGTTGGATGTTCTCTCAACTTAAAGAAAATTGGGAGAAGTTATTTGATAAGACATCTGATCCAAAGACTGACATTATAATTTCTCATTACTCCTCACAACCAAACATCGTCTCTTCCTCTCTTTCTCTCTCTCTCTCCCCTCCCTCTTCACATGAACGTATAAATTCAAAAAACATTCCACGTGTACAATCCATTCTCTCTCATTCAACACATTTTAAACCCAATTCTCTCTCTCTCTCTACTCCATGTCCTACATGATTTGTCTCTTAAAATTCAACCATTTAATAATTAACATCACACTCCCTTGTCCACTTTTTGTGGCACACACCTCAACAAATAACCACATCAATTTAGTTTGCATCTAAGTCTTTGCACAACTACAACCCCATTTCACTTCTTTTCTCCATAAAATCTTTACAAAATTTATACAACACACAAGATATAAATTTTTTTCCATCACTTTCTCTCTCTCACACATGATATTGTGTTGTTGATTTTTAAGTAAGTTCAATCACGCTTTTTCTTTCTATCATGAACTCTTCCTTAGAAAACTTCATCTAAAAACTTCCTCTACTCTCAAGCTTTCAGCAAAGCTCAAGTTTTTTCCTCTCAACAACCACAAAACTTCTCGCTCAAAGCTTTTTCCATCTAAACTCTCTTCCTCAAAAAGTACCTGACTCGTCTATTTCTCAACCTTGAGCTCTTGCACCTAATCCATTTTCAGCATGAGTTTCCTCTCAAAACCCATTTAGTGTCCGTACTGCCACAGGTACTTCCTCTACATCTCGGGGCTTATCCATGCCTACCATGGTCTTTGAACCCCCTTTCACTCCTTCTGACACTGGTCCTTCAGCCTCTGTGACCTGTAGCAAAGAATAGCAAAGAAAAAAGAAAAGCTAAATTTAGGCCAAAAGTTAGAAAAACATGATCCTACATGTACTTAGACCTTCTCTTCTTTCTTGCTTTATTTATGATAACGGATGCCTCTTTGTTGCTGACAAAAAGGAGGAGAACAATAATATTCACAGAACTTCTCAAGAAATAAATTAAAATATTTAAAGAGGGAGAGAAAATTTTACACAGTTCAACTATGAATTTTTGGTTAAGGTTTTGTCATTATCAAAAAAAGAAAAAAATTATTAACAAAATTAGGTTTTGATAATGAAAATTTAAGTGAAAACTAAATTTAAAAATAATTTAGGAATAATCTAATAAATTAAGTTTAAACATCAATCACGAGCGGCTAATTTGAAAAGCTCAGTGGTTAACCTGCAAAGCACAAAGCAGTCAACCATAAGTGCTTACATGATCAATTGCGAGTGCCTTGTGCGCTTGCGCGGTCAACCGTGAGCACTTGCGCAGTCAACTGCAAGCGCCGACCACACACACTTGCATAGTCTACTGCGAGCGCACAGTGCACTTAAGTTCTCATAATTTTACCACATTTTATTACAAACTTATTATATATTATCGCAATTTTATCATTAGATATCGCAACTCCAATATATAATAATACTACTGTACTTTTCAATCTATTACCGCACTTTACCACTTGTTGATGGCAATTTAGTATCTGTTACCGTAAAATCACTATACAATATTTCAATACAATGTATAATAATATTACCATTAATTATCGTAAATTTATCACAAGTTATCGTAAAATTATTATCTGTTATCGCGAACTTACCACCTATTACCAATTGCACACACTTGCATGGTTAACCTCGAGCACACAGTGCACTCAAGTAATTGTTGACTTACCACCAGTTATCGTAATCTTATTACATTTTATTGCAGACTTCTTATCTACTATCGCAATTTTATTACTAGGTATCGCATAGCACCCATTACCGCACTTTACCACTTGTAGGTGGCAATTTAGTAGTAGTTTATCACAAAATCACTACACATTATTTCACTCTAATATATAATAATATTACCACACTATCTTATCATTAGTTATCACAAATTTATCACAAGTTATCGTAACTCCAATGTATAACAATATTATCGCAATTTACCATTTATAGGTGGCAATTTAGTTTCTGTTGCTATAAAATTACTACACAATATTTCATTCTAATATATAATAATATTATTATACTATATTGCTATTAGTTATCGCAAACTTATTATAAGTTTTCACAAAATTACCAACTATTGTCGTGAGCTTACCACTATTATAGTAATGTATCACCTGTTATCCCAAATTATCCCCTATTATTGAAATTTACTATTAGGCATTACAAATGGTTTGATAGTTTAACCCTTAAATTTTTAAATCTTTCTTAAAAACTATGCAAACAGTAGGGCATAGTAGTCATATAGATGGCACATATAGAGACTATTTTTAAATAGTCTCTAAAGACTACCATATTTACTAACGAAAACAAATAGCGATTAGAATAATATATAGTATTTATAAATGGCACAATATATATGCTAGTATAGTTGTAGAGTTATGTAGACGTATGGTTTAGCAGATAGTATAAATTACTCATATAAAATTTGTTTTTAAACCATCCCTAAAAGTTGACACATTTATTAACAAAAAGAAATAATAGTCAGAATTGTAGATAGCACTTTACATACGATACAATCTATGGGTTAGCATATCTATAGCACTTGTGCAGACAGTACAGTTCAGCAGTTAGTAAAGAAAACTCATATAGAGACTGTTTTCAATCAATTCCTAAAAGAGTGTCACATTTATTGATGACAACAAATAACCGTTCTAATTAAATATCATTGTTATAGACGGTGCAATATAGAGGTTAGTATAGGTATAGAATTTATGCAGACGACATTGTTTAGCAGTCACTAAAGATGGTGAAATATATCGGTTAGTATAAATATAGAAGTTATGTAGATGGTATAATTAAGTAGACAGTAAACAAGAGTCATATAGAAATTGTTTTCAAGTCGTCTCTAAAAATTATAATATTTACTGACCAAAAGTTATCAGAATTGAACATAACCTTTAAAAATAGTGCAATATATGGGTTAACATAAATGTAAAATTTATGTAAACTATATTATTAAATAGATAGTAAAGAAAAATTATATATATACTATTTTCAAAGCACCCTAAAAACTATTATATTTACTGACTATAAATGATAACTGTTATAATTGAATATCATTTTTAGAGATAGTTGTGCTATATTTACTTACAGTCAATAAACTTTTCCCTAAAAGCATCTCTATAGAATATAAAAACCCGTCATTAAAAATTATCAACAGCAAAAGTTATTGTTAGTATATGATTTTAATTTTGTAGTGTGTTACTGTAGGTCATCTAAAACTCCAAAGGAAGGGCCATTTTTATATTTTAAAATTAAAAAGCAAAGTGGTATATTTAAATTACTTCGACAAATCTCAAAGAGGTGTAAATCACCGGGTGAAAACATGGTAAGTAAAGCGGGGCCAACATATTTACCTTTGGTGATACATAAGAATTTTGATAAAAGTTTTCGTTTCGGTGATTTAAAATTTTATTTATATTAAAGGTTGAAATTTCGAGTTTGCTCTATTTTTTTCTTAATGAAGGTAAAAGTATTGAAAAGTATTCCAATAAAAGTTATTTTATTATTTTTATAAATATTAATATAAAACTGATCGTTGAATAGCTAACAATTAATTTTGTGATTATTAATTTTAATAGGAATATAGAAATTTTCTTTTAACTAAACCAAATTTTTGTGAGAGAGAAAGAATTAAATGGTCAAATATATAGGGCACCATGATGAGCAAGAAACTAGAAGAGTTGTAAAGGAGATAAGATATTCGGGGCTGGGTCCTTGTTTTAGAACGAAGAGGGTTCCCCATTTAAAGTGAAAAGAAGTTCATGCATCTCTATAAGCCACAATCACACTTGCGCTTGCACATGCTTGAGCGGAATTTGCTTTCTTTTATTAGATTTGACTCTCTTCTTTATGTTATTGTGTTGTCTACTTCATGTTTGGTAAATTCTAGCAATTGGTTGCTGCCCTTCCATGGTAAAGGCTAATGGTAAAGGCCACATCTTTTGGTTGTAGTGAGATGCATTTGCTTTACTCGCAAGTGCATGGATTCAGAATTGGAAATCATATGCTCGTGGGACTACTTTCACTTTCAACCAACAAAAGTTATGGACTAAGAATATTTAGTTGTTGCTTTAACTTCAATTTTCTTTATGCTTTCCTTATCAGTTGGGCTACCCGGATGTGTATACCATAGTAGAAAGTGAATATAAAATAAGAGTTTGAAAGTGAAAATAAAAAAAATAAAATATTAGAGTAAGTAGTCTCGCAAATGCCAAATTACGAGTTGATAATAAGCAAATATGTGATCATTTTGTCGATGCATAAATAAGCACTATAAAATATTTAAAAGTTCTGCATGGCGGATGAATTGGTCTCCATATATCACCATGAATATTTTTCAAAAATCTAGCGGATTCAATTGCCATTTTAACCGGTGAAAATTTCATAATAAATTTTACTTGAAAATATACAGCACATGAAAATTCATTTGGTTTTTAGCACTTTTTTATTTTTTTAATAAATGGCTATATAAATTTTCAATTATTTTTCTCATCATTTTCGATCCAGAATGTCCACGTTGATCAAGTCAAGTGAGAAAATCATTGGGATCAATAAATTTCTAATTTACTAAGTAGCGTATTTCAGTCATACTAATTTTAATGTAGTATAAGTCAGAAGAAAGAGAATGTAAGTTTTCCACGATATATCTCTTTCCAAAAATTATAGTCACAATGCACAAATATTAAAATTTTATATTATTTATTGTTTTAATATGATACCCATTTTGACGGATATCTTTAAAATTTAGAAAATTTCTTCAAGAGTTTGTAAAATATAGTGCATTATTTATGGCTAATTTTATTCCTTTAGGGAAACATATATGTGCTTTATTGGAGCATACAATTAATTTCGCATTACCACTTTGAATATTTCTCTCGTCTTTTCCCCTTATCAGTTGTCCCACTTCTTGTGGTGATATTTGTTTTTCCCCTTTTTTGTATTCAGTAGAATTTATACAAATGATATATTTTAATTGTGAAAATTGAATATAGTTTTAAAAAATGATAGAATTTATGTGTTATCATACATCTAAAATCTATGGATCTATAGAGACAGTATCATTAAATAGACGATAAAAAAGATTTATTTTAAAACTGTTTTTAAACCGTATTAAAAAAATTATTACATTTTCTAACCATAATTTTTAATCATCATAATTGAATATTGCTTTACAGACGGTTGTGATAACTTTACCGACAGTTACTAAATTTTTTTTCACTGATATTTTAGTCGGCTAGGAAAAGCCTATATTTTTTTACGGTTTTGTCATAATGTCTCTATAAACCATAAAATGCATGACTAAAAGTTATGGACCCAAAAAATTACCGTCGACACAATATTTTAATTTTGTAATGTATATAAATTTTATGGGTAACATAATTTGATATATATATATATATATAAATATTGATAATAGTAATAATGATATCATAAGATGTCATATGTATTTTTTAAAAATATTTATTTTACATATGTTAATACACATGTTCTATTAAATATTTTATAGACAAATATCTAAATTTCTAAACTTTATAGCCCGGCTCTATTTTTTTTATATATTTTTTCCATTATTCAATTTTTAAAATTTCCAAAGAGGGATTCAGTGGGAATTTAACCTGCTTCAAACCCCCTCAGCAGCCAAAGGCGTGCTCTCCCTCTCTCTCTGGCTGTGTCTGTGCGTGCGTGCAGTGCTTAAATTTGCTGCAGAGAACGCCGATTCGCTCAGGTACACCTGCTCACTTGTTCTTAGAGAGAGCCGCGTATGTGTTTCTCGTTGTACATTTGAGGTTTTTAGTTCGGAAAATGGTTCTGCATAAGGATCTTCTAGGTTTTAGATTTTGATCTGACAAACTTACCGATTCCAACTATTCTCATTAATAGGGGGTTGATTCTTTGACTTTTCTGCTTGATTTTTTCTCTCGTTTCATCTTCATCATGAGTTTGTTGTGATGAACGAGGCATTGTCATAGCATTTGATTCTGAATCTGTTTGATTTAGGGTGAATCATAGAACCGTAAAATGCTTGAGATGACATTGTATTCGAAGATCAGGTCATGCATGTTATATTTGTGATTTGTTCTTCACCTTCATTCTCTTAATTACTTGTTTATGATATTTGTTGTTGCTTGGATTTATGTTTGTCTGATAGATGTACGTCTGCGTGGTAAAAAATCCTTTTACTGAAAGCCAAGATAAGGATAATCCTATATACATCAGTATAAGTAGTGAAATACTCGATCAAGTCAAATAGTTAACGAAGACCCCTATTATAGAGAACATGGAAGGATTTTTGTCAAAAGATTCAAAGATTTAATAATAAGTTAAATCTATAACTAAAATATTGACATTTTGCAAATTGCTCGGTAGTTAATAGATTGATTCAGTTGCCCAAAGCTATAATTGCATGTTGGATTTACTTGGGCTTGCGAAGGTAAAGAAAAGAAAAAAGATGGTTTTGTAATTAGCTTACTCTTTTGGGTTACTGCCTGACATAGGCTTTAATTAATGACTAATGTACTGTTTAAGTATGTTCGTGGCACAATCTTATCATAAATAAGGTACCAAAAACTGGTGTCTATGATGCACAAGCATAAATCTAGTTAATAAGTTGATTCAGTTGCCCAAATGTAGAGGAGCATGACGCAGGCAAGGTCCTACTAATATTTTATTGGTGCCCTTCTTAGTTTTCTTCCATGCCTTTTGCTCTCTACTTCAGTTCCTCTTTTCTGATGTCATCTCATCTCTCTCTCTCAACTTTACGATCAAGAAGCCGTTGCCTCTGTCTCTAGACCTCACAATAATCCATCTGGTCATTTAGGTCTCTCTCTCTCCCGCCCTCTCTCTATATATAAATATCTGCATGGATGGTTAGATGTATGCCTATATCTGTATTTTTGAGAGCTTTTATCAAGTCTTGAATGATCATGGATTCATCTTTATTCAGTTATTCTTTATGAGGTTTCTTGGTCTCAGTTAATGCAATTCATTGAGTTTCTTGATTATGCAATTACAATTTTTGTAATCAACTTTAATAAGTTTTTATGATTGTGCAAGTATTCATTGTAATCAATTTTAATGCTTTTGGACTGTCTATTTTGCTTGAGTAGTTTTGTTTTCTTATTATGTGGGATATGATTTTTTTCACTATTTTTTTAAATTTTTTTTTAACTATCCCAGTATTAAGAAAAGACCTAACTGCTGGCGGGTCTCTTTCTTTTTATTTTCTTTCTTTCCCCTACCCCTTCCTATCTCTTCTATTTTCCCCTAAAATCAAAATCAAAAGAAAAATCTACAAATGTCTTGAATCTTGCTTTTGAAACTTCAAGTTTTCAAGTTTGTTCTTTAATCTTCACAATGTGTAAGTATTTTTTTAGTTGAATGTTGATTTTTTTTTTTATTTTTTTTATTAATATTGAGAAAGACCAATAACATGTTAATTAGTTTATAATTGATAAGAAGCTGCTGTTGCTGCCTCTCGAGGCATGGATGATAGCTCTATGACATACAGATTGTTCAACATCCAAAATATACAAGTCTTGAACATGCAGTTCTGTTTAATTTTTCAATTATTTTTCTCACCATTTTCCAATTTGTGTTCATGACTTTGATATCCAAGTTTTAGTTCCATTTGTTTTTTTTTTTCTTTTTTTTCTTTTTTTTCTTTTTTGGTAATAGATGGAGTGCAGCTCAGATGAAGAATCAGACATTAGTGAATCTGAGATTGAAGAGTACAAAGATAAACCTTATAAGGAATTGAAATGTGGAAAATACAAAGTAAAGGGTTTGAATGGCACCTTGAGATGCCCGTTCTGTGCAGGGAAGAAGAAGCAGGATTATCGTTTCAAAGATCTTCTTCAACATGCTATGGGAGTGTCCAAAGGTTCTGCCAATAGAAGTGCAAAACAAAAGGCAAATCACCTTGCCTTGGCGCATTACTTGGAGACCGATTTGGCAGACATGTCAGATCAAGACTGTCGGACAGTTGAACCACGACCTGTTACTCAGGCTCCTGAGCAAGACATTCTATATGTCTGGCCCTGGACAGGAGTTGTGGTTAACATAGCTGGTGATCCAGATAATGGAGAAGCTGTCTTTGATGAAGGGTATTGGATGACAAAGTTCTCAAAATATAAACCTGTGGAAATTCACATTTTGAAGAGTAATGGTGAAGATACTGCTGTGGCAGTAGTGAAGTTCAACAATGATTGGAGTGGTTTCAATAATGCAATTCAATTTCAAAATTCATTTGATATCGGTCACCGTGGAAAAAAGGAATGGAATGAACAGAAGCAAAACCCTAGCAGAAATATTTACGGATGGTTTGCATGTGCAGAAGATTATCATTCAAACAGTCAGATTGGGGAATATCTTCGAGAGAAAGGAGAGTTGAGAACCATCTCTAGCATTGTTGAAGAAGCAAAACAGAGTAGAGATCACATTGTTGCAAACCTGGCCCATAAAATTGCTATGAGAAATGAGGATCTAGATGAGTTACATATCAAGTACAATGAGAAGAACTTGTCTCTCACTAGGATGTTAGAAGAGAAAGATAGGCTGCATCAAGCATTCTATGAAGGTATTTTTTCCTTATCTACTCACACATTCATACATTTATGTGGCTGTTCATCTGCATTTAATCAGCTTCCTTAAGTGGAAGATACATCACATCTTTTATGATTCAGGAATTGCTCACCAGCATAGCTGATCATGGATTTGTATGATTGAAATCCATGATTAAGGAATGTTGATGTGGTTGCTGCGAACTTGGTCATTACCGGATTGAAATCATTGGTGCCCACAATGTGCTTTCTTGCATTTCATGCCTTACAACTTAGCTGATCGTGTAGTTTGTCTACATGCTGCATATTACCATGAATGCTTGGTTTTTTATTGTGCATACATGCATGTGTATGATTTATTTTCTTTGTTTCTATCTTAGAGAGAAGGAAGATGCAGCGTCTCTCACATGAGCATGTGGAAAGGATATTGCATGAAAAGGAGAAGCTGAATTTTGAATTGGAGACAAAGAGAAAAGAACTTGACAGATGGAGTAAAGAACTGAACAAGCGGGAGGCATCGACTGAGCTTGAGAAGCAAAAGCTTGATGAGGAGAGGAAAAAGGTAATTCAGTTTAAAGTATTTTTAGACAGACATTCGAGTAAGAGATATTGCTTGTTATTCTACCAGTTGAAAGAGAATGCCTGTCATTCAAGGGAAAGAGATTGTTTTTCACACAAATCATGCAAGATTTTGTTTATGTAGATGAGAGATTGCCTGTTATTCTACTTGCTTTTGGAAAGTATCTGAAGGGAAAGAGATTATGACAGTAACTTTAACTATTGCTTTGCTGTGGGATGCAAGTTATTTTCTCCTTTAGTTCATTAAAAAGGGTCAAACCTTATATGAAAGATATCAAGAACCTTTTATTTTGATTTTGAATCTTAACATTAATTAAATTTCTTCTGATGCAATTGGTAATGAAAGTGTTATATTAGGTTCATGCCTTAGAAGATTTGGTATATATGCTCATGCTCCCCCCCCAAAAAAAAAAGGCATCTCTTTTAACTAAACTCAATTTTCTTTGTTAAATTTTCTCAACATTTTATATAGTATTTTACCAAACATCTCTTATTTAACATTATTTGAAAGTTTTGTTGTATATAGCTTTATCATTTTAAATGAGTGGAAAAGGAATCCTTCCTTCGTTGTATAGACAGTGCATTTATCCCTCTTCTTTTACATTTGTTTTGGATAATTTATTTTAGTGTCTTTTCCCTTTCCTTTTTCACGTTTCATGGATTTAATTTACCTTATCACTTGTATTGAATTATCATTATTTATTGTTTTTGACATTTATTAGTTGTTCATATAGTACCTATTCACATTATTTATATATTCTTTAATGGTAATTTTGCTCTGTTTGACATTTTAGCATGACTGTGTTAAATTTCATTTTTACACATTACACAGCAGTGTAATACACGAATAATTTTTTCTTTTGGTATATACATAGATATATTGTGTAGTTTAATTCATTATAATCTTTATTTGCTCCTCGTACCTGCATTAGAAGTTATATTACATTGTCATTTTCATAATTAGACAAAATAGTATAATATATAGATTTGAAATGTAATCAACATACAATGCAAAGCGTGTCATATACAATCCGAAAAAGGATCTTTTTTCCTCCCCCCCTCTCACCCCGGCATAAAACTACAATTGCCATCTTTAACAACCATCAAGTGTTGCTGTTGAGATCTAAGTAAGTTTGAGAAACATGGTTAGAGCTATATTTGCAATCATCAGTGATTTTCCTAGGAAATCTAACTTATTGATTTCAAGTCAATTGTAGGGACTTATTATTGAAGTGACTGAAGTAGTTGTGCAATAAATTGGTAGAGAGAGCAGAGAAGGGTGGTGTGTGAGTTATCAAGAATTAATGTGTCCTTCACTTGAAATAAAAGAGTCTAGAAGGTAGGTGAGAGTTGAAGAGCTAAGTTTGCCATACCTCCAATTAGAGAACAACACTAAAACCGTTGTTAAAATTAATTAAACAGTAACATGGGAAGTATGATGATAAACAGGAAACATGATGGTTAGGAAGGAAAATCTGATCACTGAGACGAGAGATTGTTCATGAAGCCCTAAGGAGGAGTCTGGAGAGATGAGGATGCACTTTACTCTCCCTTTTTGAATTCTCAAGATGCCTAAAATTACGCTAATGCAATGAAGTGTCACTCTTTCAGTTTACTTGTTTTTGATTTAATGGGTCAGTATAGATGTTTATGGCCCATGCCTATGATTTACAATTTTATTTTCACATTACTAAAAACAGTTGATGTGGTAGACATAATTCCACATATTGGAGCAGAGTGTGAAAATATCAGGTGACCTGTCATACTCATAGGCCTTATCCCAAGATTAAAATCTTCTAAATTGGAGAGTTGTGGAACTTGTACTATTAATATGTATCCATCTGCCTTTGGTTTTCTTCAAATTACAGTATAGCACTAACTGCATTCGATTTGCCTTTTTATGGAACACATATAAGAAATTTTGGACCAGTTAAAGTGAGTACTATAAAATTGGAATTTGCACGGGAAAGAGATACATAAAAACAGCGAACATGGTACTTTCTCTCTTTGAATTTGCAAACTGTATATATATATATATTTTTTACGAATATTAAGTAGAATGCTATTTATTATGTTTCATTTTAATTTTTAACAACTTTATTGCTGGAGCTAATCTTATCTTTTATCCATTAGAATGATGTGAGAAACAATTCACTGCAAATGGCCTCGATGGAGCAGAAAAAGGCTGATGAGAATGTTTTGAGACTGGTTGAAGAACAAAAGGTTTGAAACTTGGTTTCCATCTTTGGTTGGTCTCTGTAACTTGTGTTGTACTGATTCAAATGCAGCATGTTCTTCGTATAATTGTTCTCATTTGACCACATCTTGAAATTGCAGAGGGAGAAAGAGGAGGCACTCAGTAAGATATTAAAACTAGAAAAACAACTTGATGCTAAACAGAAGTTGGAAATGGAAATTGAAGAGTTAAAAGGAAAATTACAGGTAATAAAGCATCTTGGCAATGAGGATGATGCAGCTGTTAAGACAAAAATGGAAGAAATGAACAAAGAATTAGAAGAGAAAAAAAATGAAATGGATGATGTAGAGTCGTTGAATCAAACGCTAATAATAAAAGAACGACAAAGTAATGATGAGCTGCAGGATGCTCGCAAGGAGTTAATCACGGTATGCTGTATATCTTCTTCTCTTCTTCTTTGGGTTCTTTTCCAAGGCAATTCATTAATTTTTAAGAATCATGTTTGAACATGATCATATGAGCATTCTAGCTTGTATTTAATGTATTCGAAGATGATAATTTCTGTATGTCATGCAAAAGGAGCTTTTTAGAATATGTGTCGTGTCTAATTTTTGAGGGGCTATGATATATGACGCAAGGTAGTCCTTTTATTAAGGAAAAAAGCCTCTCTCTCTCTCTCTCTCTCTCTCTCACAATCGCATTTGCAGACACCCAAGTGCAACCTCTCCCTCTTTGGCGAGAAGATTAATATTCTCAGTGGTAATGGTAAAGTCTGCTGTTGATTTGCTTGCCATAAAATGCATATTGTGGTTTCCCTTCAACCCTGCAGCAGATTGAACTTTTTCTTATCATTTATTTTCTTTAAAGATCACAAAGATTAGTGTCAGCAATAGTGGAGCTAGATTTATGTTTTTCTTCTTTTCCTTCTCTCTCTCTTTTGGGGGGGGGGGATGAATGACAAAGCCTCTCCCTCCTATTCCCCCAAATGATGGTGTCATAAAATTTTCTTATAGAAGGCAATGATATCATGTTTTATGTGTTTTCTTACATTCGTATGCAACTGAGTTCCTAAATTTTAGTCATGATTTAAAAACAAAGAAACTATAATATTCGATGGCATCTAAGATACAATGCTTTTTTTTTTCTTTTTCTTTCTTTCTTTCTTTCTTTGTTTTTTTGTTTGGTTCATAATAAAATTGAAGTGAAATACATTACTGTGTCATAGTCAGGTATATCACAAACAAAGACATAAATTAAGAATAATAATTTATGATGTTTTGAAATTAGAATTCTATTCAAAGCATTGTATGTGGCTCTTTATAGTAAAATATCCAAATGCAAATTTTAGTAATTTGACTATGGTTTTTGAATTAGTTAGTCATAGCCCAAAAATGAAAAATTGCCTAGCGTGAAGCACATCTACACATGAACGATTTTTTTTTCTTGGGTTCTTTTTGAACTTCTACTGGATTTGATTTGGGTTTTGAAAGAATATATATATATATTTTTTTTGGGGGGGGGATCACAAATCATTTCCTCTGTAATATTTTAGACAATGTTCAAGGACAACTTTTGGAGCTAGGTGTGAGCCATGGCCACCCTCGCTCCGCCATTGAATGCCGGTGTTTGGTAACAATGGATATCTTTTTTTGTTGTATAGGGTTTGGCAGATATGTTAGGTGCTCGAACCAACATTGGCGTAAAGAGAATGGGAGAAATTGATCAAAAACCTTTTGTGAACACATGCAAAATGAGATTTTCTGCTGATGAAGCTCATTTAAAGGCCTCAACACTCTGCTCTTTGTGGGAGGAGAATCTGAAGCATCCAGGATGGCATCCATTTAGAATTGTCACTATCAATGGAATTAGTGAGGTTTGTTTCTTTGAATATTTTTCTTCTTCCCTGGGGATGTGGTCAACTGTTCATGTTTGCACTTGTTGGATGGCTATCCATGTCTTTTTATTGCATATAGATGTATAGCTTGCAAGCATAAATGCCGCCAGTCTATGAAGCATGATACATGGACATGACCGTACAATAATCGAACAAACTCTTGAAAGGACAAGACATGGCACCAAAATTATATTATTTTTATGTTCATATTATATCAAATTCATATAGGTTATTGCAGAATTAGCAAATAAGCAAGATTTGTTTTGAATAAAGAGAATATCTGATCTAATAGTGTTGGATTCTGACAACTTCATTTTGAAGTGCTCATGCTTCAAAGGTTCCAGTATATTCCTTAAAGGGAGGGTTGATACACGAATACTGGCATCATTTTGTGCCTAGTTATTGTAATTGCTGATTTTTGTTGAAGGTTTCCTATCTGCTCGGTACATATACGAATAATTGCTTCCATTCGAGTACTAGCAAATTATTCTCATTTGCATGATACTGCATTTTCACCTTATCTAATTGAAGATCTATTTTCCTTTTCACCCTGAACCAAGTCAAGACAAGTATCTTCCAGAAGAGAGTGAAATTTACCCCTTGATGCTTGATGCAGGAAATAATAGATGATGCAGATGAGAAGCTTAAAAATCTTAAAGATGAGTGGGGAGAGGAAATATATGAAGCAGTTATAACTGCCTTGAAGGAGTTGAACGAGTATAATCCAAGTGGAAGATATACAATTCCTGAGCTTTGGAACTTCAAAGAAAACAGGAAAGCAACATTGAAGGAGGTTATTAGCTACATCATGAAGAATCTGAAGTCGCTCAAGCGCAAGAGATGAGGAGACCAATGTTGACTCATGTGGGACATTGTGAGTTTCTAGGTCCTTTTAATTTTCTGTTGAACTAGTCCAGAAGCTATAAATTTTGGCAAAATAGAGCTTTGTAATATAAGCAATTTTGCAAATCTCCCTGGTTTGTTTGCTGGCAACTCACCTAGTATAAATATATCAGTGGAGAATGTACATACATATAGAAGAAACAATGAATAGATGAAAAATTTATATGATGTGTCTTTAAGAAACTAAATGGGTCGGAGAGAAAATTAGAGTAGTAGAGCCTTATGGTCATAAACTTTGGTACACAGGAAGGGATAGAAGTAAAAATAAGGTATAAATAATTATATATAAAAATCTATTAGATGATGTGATAGAGATAAGAAGGAAAAGAAATATAATTATACTTGTTAAGTTAGTAGATGGGGAAACGTAGTTAATATAGTTAGTGTGTATGCGTCTCAAATAGATATAGATGCAATTAGTAAAAAATAATTTTGGGAGGAGTTAGATGAATTTATACAAAGCATACCTAATAGAGAGAAGTTATTTATTGGAGAAGCTTAAATGGATATGTAGGAGAGAGAAACGAAGGATTTGAAACCGTACATGGAAACTTTGGATTCGGTAGTAGGAATGAGGCATAAGGTACCGTTTTAAAGTTCTTCACAACATTCGCTTTGGCAGTTGTAAACACTATTAAGAAAAGAAAAACGCACTTAGTTATATATAGAAGTGGGTTTAATACTAATAAAAAAGATTTCTCACTATGAGAGATGATGGAATGATTTGAAGGATTGCAAGGTTATACCGGGGGAGAGTGTGACAACTCAATATAAACCCCTAGTTTTAGATATACGTGTCTAAAAGGCGAAAGAAAGACTGTCCGTTTGTAGAGTCAAGAATTAAGTGGTAGAATTTGAAAGGTGAAAAGATAACGTCTTTTAAAGATAAATTAATTCAAGTGACAAATTGGTCTACTAATATGATTCGGAAATAATGTGGAAAGATATATCGACTAATATTAAAAATATAGGTAAGGAAGTTCTTGATGTATCTAAGGATCAGGTCTCAATAGGAAAAGAGCCATGGTGGTGGAACGAAAAAATTCAAATGGTTATCCGTACCAAACGAGAGTGTTATAGGAACCTTAAAGGAAATATTAGTAGCGATGCATATGACAAATACAAAAATGCAAAAAAAGAGATGAAAAAGATTATCCAAGAGTCAAAGAGCAAGATGTATAATGAGGTAGACAAGAGATTGGAAACTAAAGATAGAGAGAGAAATATACAGAATTGTCAAGCTAAAGGAAAGAAAGGGTAAAGATCTAAATGGTGTTATGTGCATTAAGAGTAGAACCAATAATATACTTGTAAAGGATGATGATATAAGAAAGCGTTGGCATGATTATTTTAACGATTTCTTTAATGTTAAGATTACAATAGATATAAGAAATATCGAGATATCTGTAGAAGAGATTAATCGAGATTTTAAACATAAGATTTGCCCTGATGAAGTGAAGGAGGCTTTAAAGAGAATGAAGAATAATAAAGTCATAGGACCTAATGGTATTCCTATAGAATTGTGGTAATTGTACCACTATATAAAAATAAAGAAAACATACATGATTATTCTAACTATAGAGCAATTAAACTTATAAGTCATACCATGAAGTTATGAAAAATAGTAATACGGCATATAGATTAAGATTAGAGATAAATGTATCTCAAAATCAATTTGGATTTATGCTGGAAAGATCTACCGCGGAAGCAATCCACTTGTTAAGATATTTGATAAAGACATATAAAGTACAAAAGACAGATCTACATATGGTATTCATTGACCTAAAAAAAGCACATGATAGGGTTCCCAGAGACATTGTGTTGGGCACCGATGAAAAAAGGGATATTTTTAAGATACATTAATCTTATTAGAGATATGTACGAGAGAGTTGTAACCGACGTAAAAACTTGTGGTGGTTTGAGTGATAGTTTCTCCATTAATATTGGACTCCATCAAGGTTAGGCATTAAGTCCCTGCCTCTTTGCAATAGTGATAGACGAAATCACAAAAATTATCCAAAATGAAATAGCATGGTGTATGCTTTTCGCAGATAATATTATTGTAGTTAATGAAACTAGGGAGAATGTTAGTGCTAAACTAGAATTACAGATACATTGGAATCCAGAGGGCTCAGATTGAATTGATCGAAGACTGAATATATGAGATATAGGTTTTGCGATAGTTATTGGAATGATGAAGAAACGATTAGATTATATGGACAAAATGTATCCAAAAGTAAACGATTTAGATATTTAGGTTCTATTGTTCAAAATGATGGCAATATAGATGGAAATGTGAACCATAGAATTCAAGCGATTCGGAAGAAATGGAGAAAGACATCCGGAGTTCTTTGTGATCGCATGATACTATTGTATTTGAAGGGAAAGTTTTATAGAACTGTGGTTAGATTTACACTGTTGTATGATGTTAAGTGTTGGGTTATTAAACAACAATAAGAACAAAAGATGGTTGTAGCAGAAATGAGAATGTTTAGGTGGATGTGTGAAAAAATTAGAAAAGATAGAATTAGAAATGAAGAGATTCATAACAAATTGGGAGTTAATTCAATTGTGAAAAAAATGTGATAGTGTTGTCTGAGGTGGTTCGGGCATGTGCAAAGAAGATCTAAAGATGCACCGGTTAGGAGAACCGAGAACTTAAATATGGGAGATCTAATAAAATGTAGAGATAAACCGTAAAAAACAGGGATGCAATTTATCCGTAAAGATAGGAAACTTAAGGGTTTAGAAGAGAAAATTGTTTTGAATAGGAATGGATGGCACAGAAGAATCCGCACAAATTAAATCAATATATTTTAGATATTTATCTATTGATTTATTTATTTATTTTTATTTTTATTTTTCTTTTTAGTTTTATTGTAGTTTATTTTATTTTATTTATATATATATTTTTATTCTTTATTCTTTATTTATTTTTTATTTCATTTTTCATTTTTCTATTTTTTTCAAATTTGTTTTTCAAATGACAGATCTAAATATTGAGATTAAAATTCAGTTTGTTATTATTGTTATTTGTGAAGAATGTACATACATTCACGTATAAGCACCCAAGTCAGGCTTGGCCTTGTCTATACAATGTGATAGATTTTTGAAAAGGAGTAGAGAGGCAATCTCTAGCTCTGAATCAGAGATACAAGTCATGGCACTGTATTACATAGATGTAAGGATGTAATCTCACAAGAAAACCTTGAAAAAGGAGGAAGCTATTTTTTCTCACTTCATATAAGCATTCTACTCTGCCTGGGGTAGGACCGTCCTAGCTAACTAACATGAGAAGATTGCAATCTTCACAGCTATCTGCATTTCTAGGACATTTTTATGATGATGTTTATGGTCAGCAGTTTCTATTTAGTGCTGATAGTCTTAATTGACTTCATTTTATTACAAAGGCTTGGCTGTTCTTTGCAAATGACATGAACAATAGAGGTGGTTGCTTTTGCAAAAGTGCATAAGTCTTCTCATTCTCTTGCTCTCTCTTGCTCTCTCTCATGATTGAAACATTCAACACCGATGCCCCAAAAGTGCATTGAAATTCTGCATGTCATTTATGAAAGCTTTTGGATTCTTATTCTGACCCTTAATGAATATAACGTGATGATATATTGTTGCAGTATGCAGGGACTAGCAGGTGGAATGCGATTGGAGGGCAGAGTCACATTAAATCATGCTAATGGATCACAACAATAAACATTATTTAGAATGCTAAATCATACGCCCTTCTAGGGCATTGAACCTGTTATAAAAGTTTATGTATCCTATATGTTAAGACATAATTGCTTCCTTCTTAGTGGACCTTCTGAAAATCTACATGGAGGCTGTATCATTAATATGGGACACCTTTTATGGAACTTTTTTCAATTGTAGGAGGTTGCTTTATTTCAGACTGTCACCTATAGCGGTGAACATGGCCCTTGTTTTTTGAGAAATCGAATTTTTATTTGAATATTCTAGGGGTAAGGGTAAGTCATGTGCAAGCACTGTTCTATGAATAAAGCACAAGACACTGTTTTGAGGTATCATTCATTTAATTCTTGAATTTTGCAAGTTTGCTTGTCCCGTGGGAAAGACTACAAAGCTGCACGACGGGCACAATTGATGTTGTTCTGCCATGTAATCTATTGTCTTTCCCCATTCAAAAGTACCTTATATGCAAAGAACAGGTCCATCTAGTCACATTCATAGGACTAAACGGCCCGTTCAAAATTGGATACCTCATACAAAGATAAATTTTTTTTTTTGAATCCGGGATCACCGGGTTGGGGGAGAGGATTGTGACCATTAGGCTATTCCTTTGGGACCCTATTACAAAGATAATATAGTTAGCTAAGATGGGGCAAAAGGAGCAGGCCGGCACTAACGAAGCTGTTTCTCCTCCTGCAGAGGTGGAGGATACGCTTCTGCTCGATGCCTATGGTGCTGTTAGGGAAAGGTCTATGAGAGAGGTTGATCCTTGTGGAGTTGTGTTTGCTCCGTTATTGTCCTGTTTCCTTCCTTCTGTTTCTCGGTTTTCTGTGTTCTTTTTCACCAAAAAGAAACACGAAGATGATAGTTAAAATTGCCACTCTTGTATCATCAATATGCATGACAAGTTAAAAAATAGACACTATTAATATGTCAAGGATAGTGATTAGCAAAGAGCATTTAATCACCTTGGAGTTCAGATAGGGTTTAATTTCAAAAGACAGCTCACATATTGCCAAGCCATTTCGAATTGGCTGGTTCAAAGCTGTTTGTAATTAGACATATCTCTATCCGGAATACTCATTTTAAATTGGTTCCATTTCGAACATTGATAGAGTTCAAACTCGAACACTCATTTCAAATAATTATTTCAAAGATAGATAAAATTCAAACTCAAATATTCTCTTGTGAGACCCTAGTTCCAAAAAACCATAAAATCTCTTTTTTTTTTTCATGCATTTTGTCTCGTTTCCATATTTTAAATTTGTAGTTTGCATGACTTTATCCATGTATTGCATGCGCACAACGGTGTAATGTGTATGTTTAGTTTAACTACAGTCTTACTGTTTGTCAAAAATCTAGTTCTTTTTATGGAACCTAACAAAATTTTAAGTAACTACTAAAATCTGAGATAAAAAAGAAAGGTTAGTCTAAGTATAGAAAAATAAGTCGAGATCGATAAAAGTCACAAGAATTAAAATGACTAGAGTTGTTGTCAAAAAGTTAAAAAAATCTCATAAAAATATCATTTATAAAATTTTCTTCTCAAAATACTAAAAAAGTACCCTTTTGGGTAGTTGTTTCAAAAAAAATTTTTTATGAGAAAAATATCGATATTTGGCTCCATGCACTTTTGGCATTTTCTTTGTTCTCTTAAATATTCAAGTGAAAATTGTATAAAAAAATATTCAAGTGAAAACATAGTGATAAGTCCTATTCGCCTAAATTACAAACCACTCAAGGTTTATATCTTAAAAAATATTGAAAATTAGGATTTTGAAGATAGAAGGCCGCCGCTTCCTCTTTTCTCCACCCCCCCTCTCTCTCTCTCTCGCCTACCACCTCCACGACAACCACCACTACACTGGGTTGTCATCACTCGTTAGTGGACTCTTTACTATTAGTGAATGCTTCACATCCCTCAGCCTCTCTCTTTTCTCCTCCCATTCCTTTCTCTTTCAGCTCTCTCTATCTTTTCTCTTCTCATGTACCATCGGCATTGTAATTCATCATTGGTAGTCAAAGTCACTGACAGTCATGATCTCTCACAGTCGCGCTCTTCCTCTCAGTCTCTCACTCGCACTTTCTTGTCTTTTCTTCATCTTTGCCTCAAGCTATTGCTAACAAGTTTGGCAATCTCCGACACTGCTGTCAAGGTCCCTCTTTCTCTCTTTCGCTTGTAGACTTAATCGCTCTCTCTTTGATTCTCGATTGATCTCTCCCTCTCTCTCAACCCTTATCTCAATTGCATTCCCTCTTCTCTCACCTATAATCGAAGGTCTATCTCGCTCTGTCAGAGTCTCAGACATCTCTCCCAATTAGTTTCACCCTCCAGCTCTCTCTCTTAACCTTGATTTTGATCGAATAGTCCCGATTGAACATCTCTCTCTTAGCTAAAAGCCCTATTTCTCTCTCTGTATCAATTTGGAAGCTCTCTCTGGTCTACCAACCGAATTCTGAATCCAGGTTTGAAGCATCTCTGCCTTTCATCTTCTTGTAAAACAAGCCTTCCCCATGGTTTTGAAGCACAATAAAGGAATTCGAGAGCTAAAATCTCATACGAATTTGATATTGTATTTGAGAGAGCATTCTCTGAGCATCGTTATCTGATTTCAAATTTCAATGTGCTTTAACGTTTCCTTCATCTTTAGAAATCATTTCTAAAATAATAGAACATCAATTGACATCAAAATTCACATTATTGAAAAACATTTAAGTGATTTTATGTGTTGAAAATAATACCCTACTTTGGCCAAGTTTAAAAGATGCTAATTCTGATTTTCAGACATTCTAAACCTTTTCTAATGTTCATTTTCCATCCATAATATTTAATGATGTTCTAGTAATGTTTCCATGGATTAAATTCAAAACTGTGTTTTGAATTGGAATATTTGTCCCCTTTTGACATTCATGTTCATTATACATGTATAAATTCCACATTTTAGTTTTCTATATGTTTGGAATGTTCCAATATACTAGAAATGATGTGAAATCTTAATTGTGCTTTGAGTTATGATTTTACAAAGTTTGATAAGTTAAAATATAGATTATATAAGTTTTATGGAATATATTAAGCTTTAGGATGAAATATCAAACCAATCATAATTAAAGAAACAAATATTTCACATGGTCATGTGTTTTCTTTTAAATATCATATTTTACTAAATTGATGTATAGTATTCGTAAAATTTAAATGACCAAAACATATAAATAGTCGTCGGACTTTTAGAGTTCTAGTAAAAATAGTCTTATATGTATAACATGTGCCTAAATGCTAATGAAGTTAAGTTATGATATGAAACTGATGATGTCTTATCCTAAGGCCTATATGGTTTTAAATAGTTTTGTCCTAGGGAGAGTTAATTCAAACATAGATTTGATATTGATGAACTCAGTATGAATCTTACAATATTCTCCTCAAATTTGATGTTATTACATGTCCAATTAGCTTCCCTTAGAGATTTTCATACTCCTAGATTTCTAAACATTTGATGATTTCCTTAAATTCTAGAATTTGGATCCTACGGCATATGTTAAAATGGTTTGAAAAAACATGTTGGGTTTATATGAAAACACAAGATAAGTTATTAAATTGAGTTATTTTCTTTTAATATTGTACACTTTTCATAAGTGGTGATACAAGGATGTTAAAATCTAAAAAAGATGGTTATAATGAATGTTAGACATAGTAAAAAATTGAATTTATTAAAGAGAGCATTGGACTCACCAAGGCTCCGATACTATGAAAGCTATTCTATTAGACTATTTTGCAAAGGAGAAAGAAATGAAAAAATATTTAGAACTTTGTATTCAATTGTGTGATTTTGAGTTTACATAATTGGATATGTATATATGAGAGATCCCAGTACGTATGGTATATTTAAATAATTAAGAGAAAAATTGGTACAATTAAGTTTGATGATCTTACGATTTGTGCTCAATCACCCAATTTAGGTTTAATAATTCTTTCAACTTGTGATTGACTTAATTATGCTGTCACATTTGTCACTTTTTGGGCTAGATTGGTATGGTGTCAAGTTTGTTAAGGTCAATTGTAACCCACTCAGGTCAAAGCAAACTTGAGAAAGGAGCACCAATCTTGGGAGGTTCTTTAGGGAAGTTGAAGAATTCTACAAATAGTGGTGGCAGCATTGGATAAAGAGGAAGGAAATATGTGGAAACTATACGTAGGTGGAGAAAGTAGGAATTCCATAATCATCTCTTTTTCGGAGTTCGTAATAGCCCTAGGTAGTAGGTAGCCTATTCTCTCCGATTTCTTTTCATTTTCTTACTATTTTAGAGTATGAAATCATGTGGACAATGACCCACATTGTTGGTTTTGAGTTTTGTAGGCTCTTCATAAGGTTATGATGTTCTTTATGCTGGCTTCCTAGGTTGTCTGCATGCAAATGTTGGAGTTTTGGCTTGAGGAGTTAGTTTTTCTGCTAAGTACAGTCAAGTACTCCTAGGTGCGTGCTAGAATTGTATTTAATTGATGATCTATGGCTAGAATATATGAACATACTATATATGACGTTCCATGTTTCCTTTCTATGGTTCTAGTCTTGATTAGGATACCTTAATGATGTTTTGGTATGTTCTAGTGATGGAGATGTTGTTGATTGAGATTATAGCATGAATATGATGTCTGTGACTAGAATATGACTTTAGGCTTGATTATGTCCATGTATAGTGGCCGAGTGGTGCGAAAACTCTGTTTTCAGCATGCTGAGTTTTGGAAATATGTTGTTATGCCATAGGGTTAGTAGTTGAATCTGGATAGATCTTGTTTAGGAACCAGTTGTTGGTCTAAGCCTTTGTTTCAGGCCTAGTGTAAACCTTTAAACTCCTAGGTAGTGTAATACAAGTCAAGGAAGTGTCAAGTTCTGGTTTAGGGTAATTAACCCTTGGGTTCCTAATAAATGAATTATGAATATACAAAAACATGCTTCCCAAGTGTTAAATGCGCGTTTCGCATGTTGTTTTGCTAGGGGTTAAGTTTATAGTCTTGAAATGTTCATATACACACACACACACATAAATATGTTTCAATGAGAATGTGACCCCTTAACAAAGCAAATGGCCAAGAAATATGCTTAACATGCTTACAATGAGTGGTAATCATACTCATATTTCTCGATAACTAAGACTAAATACATGTCTTTAATCCTGAATTGCTATTGAATTACTTGTCATGCCTAGTTGACATGAGAAATGTGATCTAAATACTTATGATTTTGCTGTTGTTGTGATTAAATGACATACTATGTTCTCGGTTGATACATAGATAGGGACAATAAGTTTTAACAAGTGGCCTACACTGAAATCCATGTTTTCCTAAGTTAATACTTCCTGCATTTTGATGCCCCATGAGTTAGATTTGCATGCCAATTATTATGCTATATTATTGGCATTTGAGACTAACTTAGGATTGTTAAGGCAAGTATTTTGGTAAGATCTTGAGTCCTAATAGTAACTCTAAAGTTTAAGAAGAGGATGCTTCCATATCATATATAGTTTGACAGTATCTTAAAGCATGTAAGACATTTTATGATTCAAAGTTATAACGTGTGGCATATATGAGCATTTTTATGTGACTCTATGAAACATTGAATGTGATGGCATCTCCATGGCCCATGACATTGCATATTAAGAAAGTGGGTAACTTTATAGGCTTAACAATGTGGGCATCTCTATGGTCTTAAGATATTAAGGCATAAAAGAATGACATCCATATAGTCCTATGACATATTGCATATTCATGTTATAGGTATCACCATGGTACTATATTATATCTTGCATATCACGTTATTGGCATACATTATATTGAATGTTATTAATTTTGCACTGTCGGTGGTGTGCTAGAGAATGGGTAATACAACTTCAGACAACGAGTCAATGGTACGAGCCAATTGCATATTGTCATTTTTCACTTTTAGACCCAAGAACATTTGGGAGGAGTTAACACTTGCTCCCAGGGACTGATCCACTACCTTTTCCCCCAAGAATAGTAGGTTAGGAAAGTTAATCACCATCCTGTGTTAAACTATGCAGTGATTGTCAAATGTAGTAAGGTGTACAAGAAAAGAATTAAAGAAAAAGGAAAGATACGATCAAGAAAAGAAAAGTATCTAGAACATTAAAATGAAAGAAAAGACTATAATCAAAATCAGGTAATACATACTCTCTTCTTGCATAGGATATAATTAGGGGATAAAGACGTGATGGATGTGTCTAACCCTTCTTCAAAACAACCCTAGAATCTAGGAACAAATTTCTAAGCCTTGATGTCGAGTCAGAACCTCCACCACTAACTTATTTGCCATCTATGTTCTATTTTTGAAACAAAGAAAATCAAGTGAAAGAAAAGCAAAAGACTAGAGAGAATGATTTGTTGATGATACTGGGCAAGGTAAAGTTTTTAACTCAGTGAGTATGCTTCTAATACTAGATACCTAAGTGAGTGAAACCTTCATAAACCTTTGTTTCCTCTTCCTTATTGCATCCATCCATTATGCTTGTCATGTTTACATTCTCTTTCACTGAATGTGTCAGATCATTCTTTTTATCAGCATGTGTGGTTTTCATGCTTCTTATTTCATAAGAAATGCAATGCTATATGTTCAGCATGTTAAGGAATACAAGACTAGTCATATGAATTGATCATCATGACAAAGAATGAAAAAATTGGCATAAACAATGTTTTGCATCACCAAGTGTGAGAGATATGTCATGAAATGTTACCCTAGGATGGTTAAGGTTGAAAGCTTTTTCTTTGGAGATATGTTACTTGCCTAATGAAGAAGTTGAATGGTTATACTTGAATAACCTTAGGCAATGTTGCTATTTATGGAATGTTGCATGCTATGGTTGCTAAAGCATGTCTCCCGTTTTGCTATGTGGTATAATATATTGTTTATAAGAGATGCATATGTGGTTGTCTAATGTAAAGCATAAGTTTTATGTTTTCCTTATGCTTATGATCATGACATGCTTATGATGATATTATATCTATTCATGTTATATATCCATATTATCTTTGAAAGCATGCTTGTATGTTTTGTTGTTATAGAAGTATTAACAAATTTTCTCGATATTGTTGTAAACCCTAAGTTGGTGGATAGCTATTTCTCAGGGAGATTATCCTTGATTTTGTCAAAAATTGTAGATTTAGTAAAAGTTTACCAAATTTTCACATTTTTCCTTCTGTGTTTTCATGCACATGGATGGAGATCCAGTTGAATAGTGTGTCATCACAATGGAGGAGAGAGATTTTGATTTCCGATGACGATTGACAGTGACAATATATGATAATGGTTGTGGCACCGTGAGGATTAAAGGAGAGATGAGAGAGAGCACTAAGAGAAAGAGAGAGAGTAGGAGGATAAGAGAGAGTGCTCTCTTTTGACCATATATTTAATAAATAAATAAATAAAAGGGATAGTGCTTGAATGGTGAATGTTGTCGTTCATGTGTTAAGTGTCGAGTTGAGAGTGCTCTCCAGTTTCAGGGGGATTTGACGATTCAATTTCTACATTTGGGCTATATATATAGATCACAATGAGAGGATGGGTTCAATACAGTCGTTTGTGAAGAAAGAGTGAAAAAGAATTGTGCTTTCTAGGAGGGTTCAAAGTATGGGTTTGGTTACCAAAATAAGTGATGGCGGCAAAAGCCATAGGTATAGGGTTCCATCAGTGAAGGAACCATGGGTACAAGGTTCCATCATGATAGTAGGAGAATCATCTCCCACCTATTGTGACGGGCTTTGTACCGGCATGTTCCATTTGATTTGTTGCAGCTCATCATTGCTCTTACGCTATTTAATTACCAGAGCGTAGGTGTAATTTGATGGGCTACAAAGTCCTTTCTAGTTTTTATTTAGCATCTAGTTGTTTTTCTAATTTTACTATCAAACTAGGTGCTAAATAGGGGTTGTGAAATTCTTAGAGTTCATCTATAAATTTGTTTGGTAAGGCATCGAACATTTTGTCAAAAGGAAAATGTATAGATGTGAAGAACTAATCTATTTGGGAAGGCAAGGATATATACTAGTGTACTTTTTCGAGTTATACCTTTTGGTTTTACCCTTTTTTCAGTAATTTTTCTTTGGTGTAATCTTGTCAGGGTGTGTGCTAGCTCATAAATGTATGACCCTTCTACTTTGTTGTATTCAACTATGTACTTTGGTATATGTTTACTACTTCAAAATAACAAAAAGAAAATTTTATTACTTATTTGTCAATCTTGTTGTATGTCGAGAGAGGGCCAGCGAGAGCCAAAAAAGTAGAGGGTCAGTTGAGTTGTCAGATGACTCGCCTAATGGATGTAATATCTTATTCATCTCGACAACCAAGTGAGTGGACCATGTTTGCTCGAATAGAGGTACTTCCCTTATTGACATAACGTTTTGATATGTTCAATTGAGTGAGAGGGCCGTGTTTACTTGAACAGGGGTACTTCCCTTATTGACAATATATTTTGATATGTTCATCCAAGTAGATAGGCTATCTCTACCCAAATAGCAGTGTTTCCCTTATTGATGACTTGTTTTGATATGTTCATCTAATTGAGTGGACCATATCTACCCGAACATGGGTGTTTCCCTTATTGACAATGCATTTTGATATGTTCAACCGAGTGAGAGGGCTGTAACCAAGGTACTTTCTTTATTGACGACAGGTTTTGCTCTACAAAAGAAAGAATGGTAGGCTGGGATCTCTTGGGCACATGGGCCCGATCTGTTCGTTAGTTTAGTGATTTTTTGGTTGCTTGCAAAAGAGATAGTATTCTTATTGATAAACAAATGCTAAACCCAATAAGTGTAAAATTACTGATGCTAGATACGTAAGCTTTCTGAGTTCCACATTCTCAGTATAGTCGAGCCGTCTAGGTGATTGAGTTGATATGTCTCTGGGTGAACTACCGAGAGTATTTGATAGGGACTTTCCTAATTAGGCATTAGCTCGCCCCACGTTAAGGTTGATTGGTGGCTCTTACTCTCTGGAGAACCAAGTCTTCGGTTTAAATGTTTTAGTTTTGACCCGCGTGTTATAATACCGTGCTATCTGTTACTGATAAGTAGCCATTTGAGCAAATGTAGTCTCTCATAATTTTGGGAGCAGGTCTAGCCATTCATGTAATACATTCTCGTTCTGTTCATGCTTGTATTGATTTACTCGAATTGGGTGAATTCCGATCTCCATTGGTATTATTGCTTCATAACTATAGGTTAAACTGAATGGTGTTTTTCCTATTGTACTTCAGATTGTTGTTCGGTAGGTCTAGAGGATACCATAGAGCTCATCTACTTAGCGGCTTTGACCTCATCTAATGCAGCTTTGTGTCCCTATAGTATTGTTCGGTTTGTTATTTCGGTGAGGTCATTAACTTGTGGATACGCGATGGAGGTGAAACGATGTTGGATTCCAATTTATTGCAAAAGTCCTAAAAACTCCTATCATCCAACTTTTTGCCATTGTCTGTAATTAGAACATGAGGTACATCAAATCTGGTGATGATGGTCGTTCATACGAAAGTTTGTATGTTGTAGGTGGTGATCTCGGCCAATGATTTAGCATCTACCTACTTAGTAAAGTAGTTAATCATCACGACTAGAAATTTTTGTTGTCCAGTAAACCATGGGAATGGCCTAAGAATGTCTAATCCCTACTGCATGAGTGACCATAGGTTTGCTACTAGGCAGAGCTTAGTGGAGGGCTAGTGTGATACCGATGAGAAGCGCTAGCATTTGTCACACTTTCTAACATAATCATCCGTATCGAACTTCAAGGTCAGCCAAAAGTATCCTTGCCGTAAGGCTTTATTGACTAAATTTTGAGCACCTAAGTGGTTGTTACATATTTCTTCATGGATTTCTCTGAGTACGTAATTTCCTTCCTAAGGTGTAAGGTAATTTAGGTATGGATGGATGAAAAAGTTCTTATAAAGGTTCCCATTAATAATAGCATAGTGAGTGTCTTTATACCTTAGCTTAGTTGCCTCTAAAAGTGGGCCTAGTAGTTGCCTGTATCTGAAGTAAGCCTTTATGAGGTCCTTCTAGGTTGGTGAATCTTTTGTCAATAGGATCGTTAGGGTTCGTCAATGCTTGGATACGTCGACCTCTCGATATACATCGTTCGGCTAGTTTCGACTGTCCAACTTGGAGAGCATTTCGGCCCGCACGTTCTCTAACCGAGGAATTTGTTGTATGTCCATTTTGTCGAATTTGTTCATCTTTTCTTGTAACTTTTATAAGTGTTTCACCATTCTCGACTCCTTAGTTTCATAGACTCTTTTAACTTGCTTGATGACCAATTGGTTATCAGTGAAGACCTTGATATTTTGTGCTCCTAGTGACGTTGCTACTCGTACTTCGATCAAGAGGGCCTCATATTTGGTTTGGTTGTTAGTTGTTCAAAAGTCAAAATGAAGTTCGTATTTAGCTTTAAAATCATCCGGACCCACAAGTATGAACCCAATACCACTTCTTGAGGAGTTCGAGACCCGTCCACATGGAGTGTCCATTCTAGTAATGAGCATTATTCTTCGTTATCAACAGGACCTTACTAGGGGCAGGTTGGAAATGTATATTCGATGATGAAATTAGCGAGAGTTTATGTCAAATTCACCTAATTAGAGCTGACCCAAGGTGTCCCTTTTCTACAAGATCTGTTTTAGAGACTTGTTGGTCAAGACTATAATAATGTGGGTTTAAAAGTAAGGCCAAAGACATCTGATAGTAATAATTAGGGCGAATGTCATATTCTCAATAAGTCTGTAGTTTACTTCTGACTCTTAAAGTATATAGCTGACATAGTACACCACCTTTTGTGTGGCGGATTTCAATCTCACAAGTACAGAACAGAGTGCTCGGTAGGAAACTGAGAGATAAAGATAGAGTTTTGCATATACTTGGGGTTGATTAGAGGATCCTTTCAATTGGCTAGAATCCGATACTTGAACGAAACTAGATCTTGTAGAATCATATTGAATATTTGACGATACATTCCGTACCTTGCTAAAAACACGATCCTTGTTTACCAACCGCACATTGTCTAACCAAATCCAATTCTCTCTCGATACCTTCCTCAAAAAATCCGATTCATGCGGATTCTTCCCCCAACTAATGAAAGGGTTTTGGCAGAATTGCCACATATGTTCCAAATGTTCCATACTCGACGAGTGGGTCTTGCAATCAAGCTCCCTTCTGCCTTTGCACTCGAGGGCCAATCTCCATGCGACTTGAGGAAACCTTTGCACGCCTCCGTTGCCTTTTGGAAGGCCTACGCCCCATAAAAACTGTTTACCTGAGACTATCCCTTGGGCCATAGGTCCTGACACAAGGTTAGAATTCTAACTCTTCTAAAGTGGTATCTCACTGATAGCTCGGGCCCCCTGGAAGGAGGCCTTCTTCGCCCTCCACCTAAGTTATGTAGGAAAGGCCCAAAGCCAATCCCAGGGAATAGTGAAGTTTCATACGGTCTTTCTGTCTAGGTGCAGGTAGTCCACATCTTCACAGACATGTTTATTTCACTGAGCCTCTCTGAGAGACAATGCCCAGATCGTTATGCCTTTCATGTGAGTCGGAACTTACCCGACAAGAAATTTCGCTACCTTAGGACTGTTATAGTTACGGCCGTCGTTCACCGAGGCTTCGGTCACCTGCTTCCCTGTCATCAAGTCACCAAGTAATAGGCCGAGAGAGTAACAAGGGTGATGCAAGGTTTTCTTTGAGCTGTTTGAATGCCGTTTAGCACTCCGACATCCATACAATTCTTTGGGATTTTTTGAGAGTATCATAGAAAAGTTTGTATTTCTCCCCTACTTTTGACATAAATCGATTTAAAGTTGCGATCTTCCCCATGAGGTGTTACATTTCCTTTAGTGTCTTGGGTGGTGCCATGTCTAGTATGACTTGTATCTTCTCTTGATTTGTCTTTATCTCCCAATTGGTAATTAGAAAACCTAAAAAATTTTCTGATCTGATCCCAAAGGTGCACTTTGTCGGATTCAACCTCATGTTATAATGTTCTAGTATTTGAAATGTTTTTTCCAAATCTGCTATGTGATCTTCAGTTATAGTACTCTTGACAAGCATGTCGTCGACGTAGGGTTCTACGTTTCTACTGAGTTGATCGCTAAAAACTTTGTTGACTAATCGCTACAAAGTCACTAGTGTATTTTTTAGGTCAAATGACATGACCCTGTAACAACAAATGTCCAATTTAGTGATGAAACTGGTCTTCTCTTTATCTTCGGGGCCATGCATAGTTGATTATAATCGAAGTAAGCATCCATGAAAGTCAAGAGTTGGTGACCTGACAAATTGTCAACTAATTTGTAGATATTAGGGAGTAGACAACTATCTTTCGAGTATATCTTATTGAGATTGATAAAGTCTACATATATTCTTCACTTATCGTTAGCCTTTTTTACCATAATCACATTGGCCAACCACTTAGCATATTTTACTTTTCGAATAAACCCTGTCATTAGGAGCTTCCAAACCTTCTCTTGTATTGCATGTTGGTGTTCCAATGTGAACACCCTCTTCTTCTGCTTTATGGGCTTACGACTTACATCTATAGTCAGCTTGTGGACTATGACTAAGGGGTGGATACCAGGCATGTCTTCTAGGGACCAAACAAAAACCTTAAAGTGCCAGCAAAGACAGTCTATGATTGCTTCCTAGACAGATGGAAGTAGGTGGGTTCCAACTTGGACTATCTATATGAGTATACTTGTGATGGGAACTTCTATTATTTCTTCTCTAGGCTAAGATTTGGATAGTTGTTCGACATCATCCCTTAATCCCAAGGTTTCAATTGAAAGAATTTCTCTCTTTTTTTCGCCACAAGGGTGATTAGTGGGTCAGCATCACCGTGGAGTATCAAGACCCCGAGAGGAGTTCTAAACTTGATTTAATGTACTTAGTGCTCGGTAATCTTCTAAACCGTTGAAACTTAGACGGCCTAGGATGGCGCTCTAAGGAGATTGGATTTTAACCACATGAAATATGGTTCTGATAATGACGTGATGAGGAGGTATTCCTAAAGTTACAGCAAGCGAAGTAGTACCTTCTGGGAGTATGCACTTGTCGGAGAGTCCTCTTAGGGGTCCGTCAAAGGACTGGAGATAAGACTGAGTGCAGTGTATTCATTGAAAGGCATCCCAAAAGAAGAGACCTCGATCTGCTCTTTGTTCAACAAAGGTTCTTTTAACAAGGTACGATCTTATTTCGACAGTAATGACTAGTGGGTCATTTTGGTTGGTGTCGACTCCTATCAAATTATCATCATCAAAACCGATCTCGATCTTTTCCTTTTGGTTAGTGTCATGACTGTGGAAAAAGGAAGTAGGGATGAGAAGTTCATTCGGCTGAGAAATCAGTCTATTCCCACAGACAGCGCCAGTCTATAGGAAATGGGTCTCGCTCCACATATAATAGCTCCGCTGACCCGAACATGATGTGTGGTTGTTGTGTCTTTTGGATGATGAAACCTACAAAACACCGCCGAAGGGTGGTTCGACGGGAAAGACTCCGACGCTCAAGTCAAAAAGCGGTTTTGATAAGGAAAACTAGACTAAGAGAGAGAAAGAACTCTGTGTTGCTGTTCATCTGCTAAGTGTCAAGTTAAGAGAACATATCTGGCCGATGACTTTATAATGTGTATTTATAGTTTGTATGCGCGGTGAGTTCCGTATGCTGTTAGGGTGTAGGAACCCTAATTTTCTTATGTAAGTGTTATGAAATTATGAGATTTTTAATTAAAAATTTTCAAGAGATTTAGAATCTTACTAGTTAGGGAAAGTCTAAATTGTCAAAAAATTTCTTTCTTTATCTATAATAGTTAAAACTCCCTTTTCCAATTACGGAATGTTGTTTCCACGATTTAAGAAAAAGTAAATATCTCCTTAGTTGATTGAGTAACAATACCAAACACTGAGAAGGTGTTGGGACCGATTAGTCGACTTCCCGAGAAGGATATGGTTTATAGGTACCAAGAGAGTGGATCGTGCCTATTAATCTAGGAGTTACATCCCATATCAATAATACGTTTCGGTGTATTCTGTCTGTTGGATCATGGGCTCTAAGGATCTCAAATCTTATAATAATAGACTTTTGGATCATGTTCCATCAATTCACAAATTGGGTTGTTGGGACCCGTCACTAAGGTTTCATTTAGATATTTTAAAGGTACAAGAAAAGACGGAAAAAAAAAACATGAGAATAAAAATATATTATCTCTCTCATAAAAAGGTATTTTTTGAAATATGATCGAGTGGAATTTTTTATAAACTATATTTTAAAAGTTCTTAATCCTTTTGGTCATAAACCCTAACTATTTTAACTCTCAGGAATTTTCTTGAACCTTCACTTACTTTTGTCGCTTAAAATAATCTCTCTTAGAAACTTGTTAGATCAAACCAGGAGTCAATCTAAGCTTCTAACTAAACTCAGTATGTGCAGCATGTCATAGCACAAATATAATCATGAATAACAAAAAAACTATGAGTTTAGATATGAAAGTGAGATTAAATGAATAAGAAATGGATTTTCTAGAGTTTTCTAAATATGTGGCATCGCATTCTCCTTTAATTCTTTTTCGAGAGCTGATTTCTGTGTTCTTTTGATTCTTGAATGTAAAGGGGTACGTTTACATGTTTTCTCCATAAATCGTCACTTTTTGGTACTTGAACCGGGATATTGGTTCTCTACTGGTTGCGATATCCATTGGGGGACAATTTTTAAAAAAATTGGGGGAGTCGAGTTCTTATTTCAAAATAAATTTTTTCATTTAAGAAACTCTAAGTCTCCTGTATATTTTGGAAAACTATGCCCACATTATGTTAGAAGTTCAGATTTTCTCGGTTTTTGGAAAAGTGGCAAATCACTCGGAGAGTAAGTATTAAGCAACCTGTTTTTTTTTTTCTTTTTCTATTTAAATAAATATCGAGCAACTATCTTTTCTTATTGTTTTTATTGGTGTACTGTTAAGCAACATTATTTTGTTTGTCTTTTGAGTGTGAATGTTACTCTTCACCTCTTTGTTTGGTATTGTCTGTCCTTATAGTATTAAGCCATGCCTTTTTGTTGCATATGAATAGCTTTGTCTTGGAATATTATTCGACCCTATTATATGCTTACTTTATCTCAAGATTAGCAATTGATAATCTTTACTTAACCCTTGGGGTTAGTTGGTGTATTGAATACCTAACTTCCATGTTAGTTATAGATGGTTGTTACTTAACCTTGAGGTTTGGTTTATCGGTTTCAATAACTTCGATAGCTTTAATACTTCAAATCAAATGTTATTTGTTTTTGGTCAAGTTTAAGATATTATGATTTGATATTTGATATGATATTTTATCTACATGATTATTTTATAATAAAGTCAATATATTTAAATTTGTGAGTCATGTTCGTTAATCTTTTTTTTTCTTTTGTCTTAATACTCGACGAGTTCCTGCAGTTCACCAATTTTTATCCTCATCTTTCTTTCAAAAAACTAAGATGAACCCGAACATAGCTTTAGGTCGCAAATTTCGAACAGGTCTTTTTCTCCGATTTTAGCTGCTTCACGATGACTCGTGGTAACCAGAAAAAACTAAGATGATGTATTACAGAATAGGTTTTTTTTTTAAAAAAAAAAATATATATTACAGCGTAGGGACGTAAGATGCTTGTTGGTGGGCCCAAAATTTAAAAAGAAATGTTTAGCTAGCCTGTCTTTCTCAACCCAAAGAGGCACTGTAGCTGTACGGCTCTTTTGTGATTGGACCCTTTTATTTAGGTAAAAAAGTTTTGTCGATTTGATAATTGGGATGGATCTTTACATTAGTGATGTTTGGACATTACGATTGGCTCAAGGGTTTGGGAATGAAAGATGATTAGTCATAAGGTGAGCTAAGCTGGAAAATTTGAGTGGTAATATGTATCCTGAATCAACAATTGAGATCAAAAGACAAATGGATGGTAAAGATTGATAATAAAAATGAAAAGATGAGATTAAAATCGAATCATTTTTTAAAAATAATTCAAATAGTCCAAAATTTTAATTATATAATATTTTTGAACTTTAATTCTTTTAAAACAAGAAATTTATCCTGAAATAATTTTGAAATTTCAAATAATTTTAAAATAGTTCTTCTACTACAAATAATCTTTTCATGACTTAAATGAAGTTTCTAAAGCCCTAACAATTTCAAAATTCTCTTGTAATTTTAAAAAATCATAATAAAATAAATTTTAAATTTTTTAAAACACTTTTTCCAAATTTAAAAAAAATTAGAGATATTACCACCGTGACCCCCCCCCCGGCCCTTGTTGGCAAGTAATTTGCTCAAAATTAATGAAAGGGTTGTTTTAATTACAAGATAAATTATGTAACTTAACACTAATAAAATCAACCATAACATTTTGTTGTACTTTGATTTAATTAATGTGTGAGTTGTATAAATATATTGTACTAACGTCAAGTTATTCAGGTGGTTGGAAATTGTACACATTAAATAAAAATTTAGATTTAAGTTTTGTATATAACAAAAACAGGTATCGGAAAAGTTTTGTCCCTTAGAAGGTAACTGGATTAAATCGAATTTAATTAAATTTATCGTGATTATCTGATATTGATAATTTATATATATATATATATATATATATATATATAATAAGTATTGGAGATAGATTAGAATAGCATTATAATATTACTGTAAGAATTTTATAAATTTTTTTTATAATAATAATAATTATTCATAATATTAATATTGGATTTTTTTTTCTTTTGATTTGAAATTTGGCATGTCAAAATAAATAGTGTTCAACAAAACGGTTTTTGAAAGCCAGTATTTGGAAATATAATCATTAGTAAATATTACCCGAATCATGTTCTGTGTGATGTAATCTTTGGTTCTGTCGAAAGGAAAAGGAGAACATAATCGAAAGGACATGTTTCATAAGTGAACCTCCCAAATGTAGTAAGATACTATTGCCCGCAAATCTCATGAAAATTAATCACAAAATAAATAATGAAGCATAATATCGACATCAAGCAAGTAGAGTTTGTTGCATTTTTTGAAAGAGAAAAAATGGGAAAGGTGGGATCCATTCAATTTGTTATCAGGATTTTTGTTATTCTGTGCAAATTAGCTTTTAATCAAAAAAGTTTCTCCTTTTTTTTCTTTTATTATTATTGCTCCATCAATTTTTGCTTTTTATTAAATTTTAATATCAAAACATTTTTTTTTTGGTGTAAATCAACCGGTTTCAGAACTATAGTCTAACTAATCTATCCCAAATATTGTCGGATCGGATTTAAAAAATAAATTATCTTAATGTAATTTTTCTCGGTCCTAACTTTTGTACCGCCCATCGATAATACCAAAACATTTTGCTGAAGCCTGGTATTGAAGTCAGAAGTGCAGTTAAATGTTGTGACACTGCACTTGCACAATGGCACATTCTTATCTCTATGAAAGCTGTAGTCCAACTTGTAAATAAGGCTGCAATTTATAAGGACTGGACCATGAAAATACGTCACTGCCACTCTGTTGGTGGGATTTGTCTCCTATGATCCCACATAATTGAGAGAGACAACCCGGTCTTTCAAGTTTCCTTTTTTGTTGCCCCCTCATAGTTAAGCTTCTTCTTTTCTACTAGTTGAAGGGTGGGGGATGAAATTTGGACTATGATTTATTATGAGCTATAGATCACGCTTCAACATACATTTCCCTATTTTACCATCAGACTTTTGAGATAATAATGTACGTGTCATTAATAGGTCAAATTATATCTGGTTAATTTTTTTTTTTATAATCAGTCGGTATTCAAAAGTATATCTGACTAATTCAGTATGAGTGTTATCGGATCCAATTTAAGAATGAGATCTCTCAACGTGATCTTTTTTATTCATAAAATTTGAATCCATAATAATTAAGATCTAATACCTTGATCCACTAAACCAATTATCGGTTAATATATATCGTTAATTCTTAAATTAGGCTTGTTTTTGCCGTATTAATTCCCGATCTTCCAAAATTGTACAAAGCGGCCCCAAACTTCTGAAAAACATATCGAACCAATTCTAAGTAGAAGGACATTGTTTAGTAAATTGATGTGCAAGTTGACTTAGCAATATAAGTTTGTCTAACACTATTAGAATTGGTTGGTATACTTTATGAAATTAATAACTATTCTAAACATTTTGAAAATTAGAGATTAATTTAATTTGGAAAACGAGCATCGTGGATTTTTATTTGTAAAATCATATACTTTTATAACCTTTTAATTTTTACTAAATATATTATTATTATTATTATTATTATTAACATATTGATATTTATAATTTTGAGGTAACTTTTTCCGAGTTCAGGTTATAACACATTGAAAAAGATTAAAAGAGCACAATTCAATTGGTATGCATGTAGACCTTATAAAGTACAGATTGTGAGGCTTGAGGGAAGACATTTGCGCGTAACAAGCTTATCCTTTACTCTGTGCAACTGAAATTTACATTGTATCCGTATCATTAAATGTGCTAAAATACTAAAATTATTCAGAAGATAAATAGCATTGTTTTTCTTTTCCTTTTATCTATAGGAGAAAAATTCAAAGAAGAAAAGAGAGTGAAAAGTTAGATTCCATGAAAAAGAAAACAAACACAAAACGACATAGAGAAACAACACTTTGTAAAAATAAAAAAATGGAAACGTAATAAAATAAGTAAATATAAAAAATATAAGAATTTTTATGTAAATATTAATTATTTTATTAAAATAATAGAATAATCATATTTTATAATAAAAAATATTAAAATGATCAAATATGTAATATTAATTATAAGAAAAATAACATAAAAAATAAAAATTATAATTAAATAAGTAAAATAATTCATTAAATATGGAAATGTGTAAATATAAAAAATTATAAAATTTTTGGTATTAATATTAATTAATTTAATATGTTAAAATATTTTAGAAAAGAAAAAATATTAATATTGAGAAATTTTTGTGTATCAGAAATGAAAAGTCTTTACTATATTTACAAATAAATTCACTTTTTTAAATAGACTCAACCTGTCTCAATCTTTTTTTTTTTTTAACTTATTAAATTAAAACAGACATAAGTTATATTTGAAATGGGCGAGAAGGATAAAAATCTCCCCAAACTTTGTGCATACATGCAGATATTCCTCAAAGTAGACCTTTAAATTCTGAAAATCAGAGCATCTAACCTCCTCAACGTAAAACGGTTCGTTTTCGGTCAATTTTTGCATCACATATGCGCGTGCCTTTCCCCATTTCTTTTTCCAAAATTGCCTTTTTAAAAAATGTTAAATATGCCATGTACACATTTAAGGAATAATTTATTTTTCTTCTTGTTTTAACATCTTTTAACTTTTTTTTGTTAACATTATTAGGGAAACTTTATAGCCACTTTAAAACCATAATAAGAATATAATTTATGGTCAAATAATTTTTTTATTGGAAATTAATCAGTATTCGGAATGATATTTTAATTAATTCAATTTAAATCTTGTCAGATCCAATTTAAGAAGAGATTTTCATTATAAATTTTTTCATTTTCAAAATTTAAATTCGAGTTTTGATTAAAAGATTTAACACATTTATTTACTAAATTAACTATCTATTGATATTCGATACCCCATTGGTATGGTCAAATAATTTATCAATGAAAAGGTAAAATTTGTAATTGATGTTATATAGTCTAAGAATCCATTAACATGTGACATGGATCCAAGGCCTAACGAGCATAATATGCTAAAAACTTGTCAAAACACGTTATTTGCATGGGATGTGCTCCTTATTCTGAGCACCTGATGACTAGGTTCTTCTCGATAGTTACGTGGTCGACTCTCGTATCTTCTCGATATTTAACATTCAATCAACATTAGAGTAATATTCAGCTTTCCATAAAATACGAGAATGACATCTTATGATAAGAAAGGAAATCTATGAATTCTCATGGATGAGAAAAGTAATCCTTTCACAAATTGAAACTTTCTCCGATTGATAAGACTTCAGATCTTTTAAAATTTCATTTGATACCCCATAAATCTTGGGACACCTCCATAAGAAAACTAGGGTTTTTGTGTCCCGGATGCATCATGAGACTCACACAGATAAGCTATATATATATATATATATATATATATATATATAATTAATTCAACCACCTGAGTATGTCCTTTGACTTTCTAAACTTACACAAAGCACACAAGGGTACATAGAACTTTCTTTCGATCTGTTTTCTATTTTTTTGAAAACTACTTTCTAGTTTGAATGTCAGAATCTCTCTCATTGGAACACTCTCTAGTAGTCTTTTGTAGGCCCTATTGATTAAGATTGACAAACTACAATCGTCTTGCTTAAATCAACAAACCTATCATTTGTGGTGCTGAAACCCGCCTCTAACAGATTGTCACCGTCCGTGGGAAACAGACTAATTTCCCAAGTTCTGACCGCCATCTCCTTTATTTTACAACCATGGCATCAACCAAGAAAAAGAGGCTAACCATCAGTTTTGATGACGATGATTTCATAGGAGTCAATACTAGTCAAAATGACCGGCTGATCATCATTTAGGGATAGGGTCCTACCTTGTAAAAAGAGTGTTCATTGATTAAGGAGCAGATTAAGACCTCCTCTTCTGGGATGCCTTCCAGCAAATGGGTTTCACCCCATCTCATCTTCACCCCCCTAACAGGACCTTAAAGGGATTCATCGATGAGTGTTTGCATCCAAAAGGTACCATCCTGTTTGTCATGACTTAAGAACGTCTACTTACCATGATATTACCAAGACCACTTTTCATGTAGTAAAATTACAGTCCTCCTATAATGCAATTCTGGGTCATCCTAGTTTGGATGGTCTCGAGGCACTATTGAGTACGAGGCGCACATGAAAATTAAATTCAAAACACCCTTAAGGGTAGCAATACTTCACAGTGACATCAACCCCTGACTACTCCTAATGTCAAAAAATGAAAAGAAGCCTTTTCGATGGATATGTTTGAGCTTATAGACGCCACTCAACACTAGTCCAAATTCCAACCTGGGGAGGAAGTACTCGAAGTTTCTATTACAGATGTACCAGGTCAAATGTTCCAAGTTGGCACCCACCTATCGACGCCCCTCCAAATTGCAATCGTAGATTATTTTTGATGACATTTTAAAATTTTTGCATGGTCCCCAGAAGATATACCATATATTCACCTATTGGTCATAATCCACAAATTAATGGTGGATGCTAGTCATAAACCTGTTAAGCAAAGGAAGAGGGCATTTGTGCTAGAGCAATAGCGTACAATATAAGAGAAAGTCTAGAAACTCCTAATGGCAGGGTTTATTCATGAGGTAAGCTATCTGGAATGGTTAATGAATGTTGTTATAGTAAAAAGGGCCAACGACAAGTGAAAGATGTGTATAGACTTCACCGACCTCAACAAGGCATGTCCCAAGGACTGCAATCTGCTCTCCAACATCAACAAATTGGCAAATAACTCATTAGGTCATTAGCTCTTAAATTTCATGGATGCATACTCCGATTACAATCAGATACGCATGGCCTCCAAGGATGAAGAAAAAACTAGTTTCATCCTCAAATTTAGTACCTATTGTCATAAAGTTATATTGTTCAGCTTCAAGAATGCTAGAGCAACATTTCAACGATTGGTCAATAAGGTCCTTAGCAAACAGCTCGTCAGCATTCAAACGACTCAAAGAATATCTCATATCCCTCCAACCTCTCTCGACATGTCCCCGATGACAAGCTCTATCTTTACATCTTTATCTCTAACCAAACACTCTACTTTGTTCTTGTGAAGTAGGAGTCCACTGTGCACAGGCTGGTATATTACGTCAACCACATATTTCAAGAGTCTAAGATTAATTATTGACCTATCGAGAATATGACATTCACCCTAGTCATAACCGCCCAACACCTTCGGCCTTATTTTCAAGCTCATACCACTATGGTGTTGATCAATCAGCCTTTGAAGTTGATCCTATAGAAGAAAGATAACTCAGGCCGACTGATTAAATGGAGCATCAAGCTAAATGAATTCGATATCAAGCACTAACCAAGGCCAATCCCTTATCGATTTTGTCCTCGAATGTATGCTCCCACCGCTCACCGAGCCAACTCTAACCAATGACCAAGAAGGATGCTCATTGCCCAAATGGACCCTTCATGTAGATGGATCATTGAACTCCTCAAAAAGCGGAGTCAGAATCATCCTTGTGGGATTAAATAATTTCAAAATCGAGGACGCTCTCCATTTTGATTTTCGGGAAACAAACAATCAAACCGAATATGAAACCCTTCTAACCAGATTGTGGATAATAGCATCACTGGAAGCTCGAAACACATGGATCTTCGCTGACAATTAGTTTGTCATGAAACAGATTAAAGAGATATATGAAACTAAAGATTCGATAATGGCAAAATACCTAATCAAGCTACAAGAGGCGGTCGACAAATTCAACAAAATATACATATAGTAGATTCCCCGATCATGCAAGAGTTGATACCCTCTCAAAGTTGGCTATCTCTAACTTGATAGCCACAAAACAAATGGTCTATATTGAGAGCTTACTATACCTGAGCATCAATGAGATGAACAGATCCTATCAATGGATAGTTCCCTAAGTTAGAAATATCCCATAGAGGCCTATCCAAAGCATGGATAGCTACCAAGCTAGCCTGTCGAAGCCTTAAACTAAAGTGTAATGCTGCGTACTATGCCATTATCAATGGAGATCTCTATAAAAAATTCTTCACTCATCCGTACCTAAAATGTCTGATGCCTGAGAAAGGGAACTACATGCTTAGAAAAATCCACAAGACGTCCTTCCCTCATCCATACTTGAAATATCTGATATCTAAAGAAGGGAACTATGTACTTAGAGAAATCCACGAGAGAATATGTAGTAGCCACTTAGGCATTTGAAACCTAGGAAACAAGGCCTTTCGACAAGGGTATTATTGGTGCACCATGAAAACTAATGTAGATGGCTACACCAAAAGGTATGACAAGTGTCAATGCTTTTTATCGGTATCTCACCGGCCCTCAACCGAACTCAAGTTGATGCAAGGCCATGGCCGTTTACACAATGAGGGATTGACATTCTTGAGCTATTCCCACCATCTACTAGATTACGAAAGTTTTTGGTTGTGGTCATTGACTACTTTGCCAAGTGGATAGACGTTGAACCACTGGTGTAGATCACTATTGGCAAAACGTAAAATTTCATGTGGATATCCATTATCACCAGATTTGGTGTGCCCCATGTCCTCATCATTGACAACAACGAGCAATTCGATAACAAAGGTTTTCAAGACTTTCGTGACAAGTTGAAGATTCAACACTGCTTCTCTACAAGGACCGAAGGCTATACTAAATGAAGTCAAAAGCTGCTGGGTAAAGGAGCTCTATAACATCCTCTGGACTTATGAGACAACACCCCAAAGGGTGACAGGAGAAACAACGTTTAATCTGACTTACGACTGTGAAGCAATAATACCGGTGGAAATTAGCATCCACTCAGTCCGAATAGATCAATACGAGCCCAAGCAGAATAAGCCAACATTGCATAAATGACTAGACTTACTCCTTGAGTTATAAGAAACTGTATTTGTTCGAATGGCAGCTTATTAACAACAAATTGTACAATTCTACAATAGACGGGTCCAGGGTAGAATATAAGTCTAGCGATCTGGTGTTAAGTAAAGTAGAGGTCATCGGACAGTCTCAACCAGGTGGAAAGTTAGCGCTCAATTTGGAAAACGCTTATCAGGTATGTTCAAAAGTTTGACTAAGAACATATCGTCTCAATTGCCTGAACGGCTCGTTCATCCCTAGGACTTGGAACTCTAATAACATACACATCTACTATCAGTAACAACTGCTATTTTCTTATGAAAAATCACTTAGTTCTAACCGAACAGTCAAGTAAAAGCATGCAGTACTTTAATCTATCTACAAACTGATATATTATTAACTCTGTACTGAATGTAACATGTCATCAATAAGGGATGTATCTCTTAAATAGGTAAACATGAGTTATTCTCTCGTTGAATTTCTCTCTCTATCGCATGTCCTACCAAATATAGCGTGTCATCAGTAAGGGATGTAACTCCTAGATGGATAGATACGGCCCCTCCTCTTATTAAGAGTCTTTCTCTATCGAATGTCCTACCAAACGTAGTATGTGTCACACCTCGAACCGGGGTCATGAGTAGCCATCCGTTGCCCTGGATGCCGGCTCAGTTTTCTAGAAAATCAGATAGAACCTCCCTATATTTCAGAAATCTCCCATATACAAATCAATCTGTATATTGAATGATCATTTTGCCACCTAAATAAACAGGCCAACCCGGCCTCACAACATATCAACCACATTAGTATAATACCAATCAATCTACAACATAACACCCGGGACAGCACAAGGCTATCATGAATATTAGCAGTTCTAGCCATAGACCTCTACTGTCATGCCTAACTAGAGTATGAGCAGCCGCCACACCGGACGGGCCTAAAATTTTATGCATGAGTATAACAAATTCCCAAGCTAAGAAGTTAAATGCTTTCAAATACCTCAATGCAAGTGAAATGAGCCAATATGAGAATTTTATAAATAAATGTCAATAATTTATACAGTCGTCCCATAAAATATACATATTCATCAACGGATCTCAATATCAAGATCTCGCAGGATCAATATACAAACGGATCTCATATTTCAAATGAAATTTAGATCTCATCGTAGTAAATATGTAATTCTATAATTACGCGACAATGACGTCTAGAGCCCGACGTGTCCTCTATCACAATAACCCTACTGAGAAAGAAAAGGAGAGAGGTGACTATCAAGGGAGATACCCAGTGAGTGAGAGGATCAATATCAAGCATAAATAGTGTGTGTGAACCATTGGAGTATCAAACATGATTATTCGTAAACAATAATTCACATTTGGAAGTAAAATATGGTATGATCAGTAAAATGAAATAATCTAGTCCATCACACGGTACCATACATATTTGCATCCATTCAAAATCAAGTATTTTAAGAGAGCAAGCCGAATATGATCCTGCCAAAGGTCAACCATGACCAATGACAGACGTATCGGGGTTTATTATGCATAAATGTTTACCCCGATGTTGGCCATGAGATTCACTCAGGCTATCTCATACACAGATTGAATCACGTATAGGACTCCATCCGGTGCTAGACAGTGGCGTTACACATGTCCTCCCCCTTGCGGGTTCAACCGGCCGCGCCTATACCCATATACCGGATGTTTGCTGGTACCTCCGCTCGAAATGTACCCAGACACATACTTAGCGCCATAACAAACATCCCCTGTAGCTACGGTCATCCTCTCGAGACTCAATCATATCATAATAGTCATCCCACGGCCACACGACCCCAACTCAGTGATATAGAAATCATAGTGCTCAATAAATGTGCCATATTGGGTCATATGAAATTTAACATGTGAAAATCATAAAACATGACACCAATTTAGTTGAATCAAATTTATGGATGCATATTCATAGAAACCATGAGTTCACGACACTCCAATAGTCACAAAACAAATTCGAAATCTAGTAGCACACGATGAATCATATATATCAAAAGCATGTTTTGTTAAAAATACGACATAAATCAAGTTTTACTTTTCATGCATCAGATTTGAGTCTTACTCACTGTAATAGGGAGGGTATAGCACTCCCAAATGAACCACAATTACGAAGTATTGAGCTCTCTTTAACGGCTTGGGCAAAAGTCACCTATCGAGTTACTCATATAGTTCTCCACTTGGTGCCACTTTATGCAGTTCTACGAAAATTTGCATAACTTTTTATAAATAAGTCCAAATCAGGCAACATTTTGATATGTTGTAGGTAACTTCATGACCTACAACTTTTATGTTATACACATTCTCAAAATCACATCACAAAATTTCCGAAAATCCCCATTTTGATTCAGTTACATTCTAAATTCAGATTCTGTTCCATTTTAATACAAAAGCTATAACTTTCACTATACTTATCCAAACGTAATGAAAGTTTAACATGTTATACCCAAGACACAAACCTATCATTTTCATGTTCTGAGTTTCTATCAATTGTGCTTAGAAGGTGATTGAAATGGATCATGATCAGAACAGGCAGGTTTCAGTTGGAAAAACAGAATTTCTGTCAACACCCCTTTAGTAAAATGGGCATAACGTTTGATTCCCTCGTGTGAATTGGCTGAAATTTTAACTTATACAAATTTTATGCTTTGAGGGGGCCCAAACTAGGACTAGAAGAGGGTAGTTTTATACACTGTTGAAATAGGATAACCTTCTATTGAGTTTAAGGACAATTTCCTTAACTTTTGACACAGGATTTGGATTAAGGTGATTCTTATCTCGTTGGAAAGATAAGACTAGATCTACAAATTACTTAACTGGGGCAATTGCTAATTCAGACCATAAGATACCTTAAAACAGAGGCTAAGTTACTGACAGAAACAGAGCTAAAGCAGGACAGAAAAAAAATTTCTATGTAGAACACTTAAATTTGAAAAATAATAATAAATCTAATTCTCATCAGAATACGATGAATCATATGAATGTAATGAATCATATCTCATTTTAAAGCTCTGTGAGTCTAGTTTCACCTGAAATTAACCTAGCTCAGTTTGCTTTTGTACATAAAATGTTATGACCAAAACATCATAGCATGGTCAGAATGTCCTACTTGCAGAAATTTCAAAGAAATGTTTGAAGAAAATCCTACCTTTCTTCAATGGTAAAGCTCACGGCTCCTCTTGTTCTTCACCAAGCAAAACTTCTCCTTTTGCTCCAATTTTTGAATATGTTGTAGTTGGGTTTGAGAGGAAGTGATCTATGTAAAAATATTTGGGTGTTGTTGTAGAAAAATTTTTGGATCCCTCACCTTGAAGCTCACGGTTCTTGGGAGAAAATGAGAGAGCTTGCTTTCCTTTGGCTTGAACACACTCAAAGTTTTTGGGAAGGAATGAATAAATGTTTATTTTATAGTACTTGCCACATTTAATCCAAACCATCCATATTTTCCCAAGACAAATTCCTAACCATTGGATTTTTGTGTCACACAAGAGTTTATTCTCTCTCCACAACCACTTTCTCTCTCTCACTCTTACGGTTTTGACTCTTCTTCTCACACAACAAGTCACTTTCTTTCACTATACTCTCTTTCTCAAGTCCCACAAGTCAAGCCTAATTAAATGCTTCATAAATGCCTTGTCTCTCAACCACCTAATCCAATGGCCCACATTGATTTCTCAAATTTCAAACAAATCGTAACATTCCACCTCATTGGCACACTTCCCTTGGTCATTAATTGTCTCCAACCCCCTTTTTTTTTTAATTGCATAAAAGGTCCTTTTTAGATTTGCATGAAAATTTCTACATTGATTTTCGCGTAACGCGCGGCGGGGTCAATTTCGACCTGAAATCTGAAAAATTCAAATTTACCCATTTGGTTCAGTTTTTTTGTACTGAATCCAATAAAGTTGGTCTCGCACGTAGATGAAGTCATTTGACCTTCCAAATTGCCCTTAAACGAATGAGGGTTTTTAGAGCGATTTTATTTTCCGTTTTGCGATTTTGCCAAAATTTTCTGAAATTGCGTTTTAACTTGATAAAACATTAATTTAGCCTAATTTAGGCTTTCTTGCAAAATTTCAGCGGTTTTGCATGGATAGAATTAAATTTGGCTCAGTGAAGACAAATTTTAGCTTTCGGCAATCTCGCCCAAAATTTTTAAGAGTATTTTAAATCAGAAAAAGTTCTGAGTGAATTTTCTCTATATGAAAATGAAAATATATTATATACAAAATAATGAGAAGTACAATATACAGTGCACTGAGTGTCGGTGTTACAGCGTGTGTCAATAAAAGAAATATTTCCCAGACGGGTAGACACGACCCATTCTCTCATTAAATTTCTCTCTCTCTATCGAATGTCCTACAGAATGTAGTATGTCATCAGTAAGGGATGTAACTCCTAGACGGGTAAACACGGCCCCTCCTCTCGTTGAGATTCTCTCTCTATTGAATGTCCTACCAAATGTAGAGCATCGTCAGTAGGGAATGTAACTCCCATATGGGTAAATATGCCCACTCTTCTTGTTGAGATTCTTTCTCTATCAAATGTCCTACTGAACGTGCCATGTTGTTAGTAAAAAATGTAACTTTCAGACAGGCAGACATGACCCCTCCTCTCATTGAGAGTCGCCCTCTTGATCAAATATTTTACCAAACATAATATGTCGTCAATAGGGGATATAGTTTCCCAACAGGCAAGCACGACCTACGCTTTTGATTGAAACTTTGTAACAAGTTAGTGAACAACAGATACATGAACAAAAAGGCTAGTTGAACGATTCAAATATGTCGAGAAATATTATTATGTTTAATATCGTAGGTACAAGACAAACATATAGTGTAATTTTCATGAAGGAAAGAAATTCATTTATGGATATTATTACAAGATAGAACAAATACAAATGAAATGAGAACTTCAAGATCTCGTGTAGTACAAAAAAGGCATTATACAATTGGAAGAACAATTAATGAAAATTTACATGAGAAATCGGGAAGAACTTTCATAAAACATAGAAATTGGCCAAAAAGAGACAAAAAAGATGCACCAAGATCCACACATTCTCCATCGTTCAACCTCCTCCAAACTCCCAACTCCTCTTGTTGCGCAACCCGAAAAGGGCTGAGAGAGGACCCACAGCCACCTATTGCACCAAGGGGTCGGACGATGATTCTGATCTTGAGAAGAGAGCTTCTACTATAAATAAAAATATCTCCTATCCGAGCTATGATCTCTCTGTATCCAAAGCCAATATCCTCAAGGAGCCTCAACAAATCGCACCATAATACTAGAATCCCGAACATCATGATGGCACCTTATATCTGTAGCCCCATTCTTAATGGCACACTAGAGCTTATCCAGTGCACAAAATACTTCCTGATTTAGTACAAGATTAGGGGGAGGTTGGGCGTATATGTATAGCCTTCCCCTTGCATTTTGCAAAGAGTTTGTTTCCACGCCTCAATCCCATAATCTCGAGATCACCAAAGAATCAACTCTACTGTTGTATCAAGCCTCACCCTCAACATTAATCTACTTCTAAGGAAAAAAAATTAAAAAATTTTGAGGGTGCGAGACTACACTATTTCAAGGGGAGCTAAATGAATGCTAACTCATTGAGTTTTGAAGTTTAAAGCCCATTTTCAGACTGTCTCTAAGGTGTACTAACTATCAACAATAGAGTCTCGAGAAGTCAATTCCAAATCTCTCGAAATCATTTTGTGATGACACTGAAGGCTCCTCTTATATTTATAGCCACAAAGGTGTGACCTTTACGACTGTTGACAATTGAAACGTTCCAATAGAAGATGTGCATAATGAATGACAAATCCAAACTTTCCAACTTCAAATGAAACATTTATTCCAAAAGCATTTATTTAGTAGTTATCTCCATTAACACCTCGCAGCCTTTTAGGTAACAACTCCTAAGCTTACTCCTTATGCTCTTTTTTTTTTTCAAAACAACATAAGAAGTAGGAGGCAATTGATGTTACATGGTCTAAGAGCCTATTAACGTGCAACATGGGACTAAGACCCAACGAACAAAATATGCTAAAAGCTTGTCAAAACGCATCATTTGTACGGGATGCGTCCCTCCTTCTTGGCACCTAACAACTGGGTCCTTATTGGTAATTATGCGATCGGCTCTTGCACCTCCTCGATCTTCAACAATCGGTCAACATTAGAGTAATATTCACATTTTCATAGAATACGGGAATGACATTGCATGATGAAGAAGGAAATCTATAAATCCTCATTGATGAGGATTGTAATCTTTTCACGAATTAAAATTTTCTCCAATTGATAAATCTCGAGATCTCTTAAGATTTCTTTTGATACCCATAAATCTTGGAATAAGAAAACTAGAGTTTTAATGCCCCAAATACACACGAGACTCATACAGGTAAGCTATATATACATCATTAATTTAATCGTCCAAGTAATTCCTCTGCCTCTCTAAACTTATACAAAGCACACAAGGGTAAGTTTATTGTTTCTCTTTTTAAAAATCGCTCTCTGACTTGAATATTAGAGTCTTCCCTACCAGAGCACTCTCCGACGGTCTTTTGTAAGTCCTATCAATTAAGTTGGACAGACAGCAGTGGTCCTGCTTGAGTCAGCAGAGCCATCATTTATAGAATCGAAACCTACCTCTAACAGTAATGTAACTTAATTTACTCTTTTTTTATGTGTATATATATAGTTTAGTCCTTGATACAACATTTTGCTGTTATAAACAAATATATATATCATGTGCCACACTACAAAAAAAGCGGAATTTAGCGACGAAAAATATTCGTCGCCAATCTGCAACAAATTTATCAACAAAAAATGTTATCGTCGCCAATTAGCCATAATTTTAGCAACAAAAATATTTTCGTCGCAAATTTAGCAACTAAAAACTTTTTCGTTACAAAATTGGTCGCAAATTTGTGACGAAAATTATTTGAAGAAAAATTCGTTGCAAATTTGCGACGAAAAAATATTTCGTTGCTAAATTTGCGACGAATTTCAAAATTCGTTGGAAATTTTGCCACGAATTTCAAAATTCGTCCCTAAATTTGTGACGAAGACGAAATTCATCCCAAAAATAGGGACGAAAAAGAAATTCGTCCCTAATTAGGGACGAAAACGCAATTCGTCCCTAAATTAGGGACGAAAACGAAATTCGTCCCTAAATTCGGGACGAATTAAAAATTTGTCCAAAATTATTGGGACGAACTTCTCAATTCGTCGCTAAATTTGGGACGAAAATGATTTTGTCCCTAAATTTGCGACGAATTTCTAAATTCGTTGCAAAATTAGCAACGAATATTTATATTCGTCGCAAGAAATTTGATTATTTGTTGCTAATTTTGTTGCAAATGAGTGGGAAATACAACATTTATGACAAAATTTGTCATTAAAATTTATTTTTCAGTAATTAGATACATTTTCTAGTATGATAAACATTTTCTAATATAAAAAATGATTTGAAAACGGTGTTATACATTTAGAGCATATAACAATCTTAAAATGTTCAAAAAATATTAAATAAAATCTTTCATTCATTGTCTATTTATATAAAAGAGTCATAATATAGTATCTTTTAATTTGTTACAAAAAATTATTATTAGTATATTCATTTTTTATTCATTATCTGTTAAATTTTCCATTTATAACACTGATAACTTTATTTTATATATTTGTTTAAATATTCGATTAAGTAAATGAAGAGTTAAAGTAGAAATACTTATTAAATAATAATCAATACATTGAATATTTTTTTATAATTATATCATAATACGCCAATATTATTAATAATTTATCGATTTAGTTTCTATTTTAGTGTATTCAAAGAGTTTAATTATCAGAAACCATAAGTATTGTTGCAAAAATCATAAAGAAAAAAATTATTTTTCGTTAAATTTACTACAAATTGCTACGAAAACATATATTTATCGAAAATTTAGCGATGAAATCATTCTTTCGTCGTAGATTGTAGCGAAAAAAAATATTTCGTCCCAGAATCCGAGACGAATTTTGGGACAAAATGGTGTTTGAAGCAAAATTCAAAATATAAGGGAATGGTTTCCGGGAAAATTAGTGGACTACTAAAGTCTATCTTCGGGAGGAACATTATAGTGTATCATTAATTTCCTCTACTAAACTTAAATTCAATTTTAAATTTGTTTATTTAGTAAAATTTTTAAAAATACTATTACAATTTGAAATTTATATTTTCGTAACATAATTGAAGGTTTAGCGAGTAAGAAAATAACTTGTCGAAAAAATTAAAAATCTATAAGCAAGTTCGATATTTTCGTTCCGTTTTGAATTTGTTATTAGTATAATTTTTCTTTAAACTAAATTAAACAAATAAAATATATTTAAAATGATTCCGTCGATAAATGATCGTTGATAAAATCAAACATAAAATTGAGTTGTGATATCAAGCGAGATAATTTTTGTTGTACCTTGTTCCATCATCCTCAAAAAACAATTTTGTCACTAAATTACAGTCGAAAAAAAATTTCAGAAAAAGAAATTTGGTCCCTGAATCAGGGACGAAAAAGATATTCGTCCCTGAATCAGGGACGAAAAAATTAAAAAAAAAATTTCGTCCCTGAATCAGGGACGAATTTTGTGACAAATTTGTTTTTGAAGCAAAAGTGAAGATATTTCATATGAAAAAAATAAAAAATAAAAACCATCTCTCCCATGACAAATTCTTGGCCATGTTGAAAAACAGAATATGCGTAGAAATCTATTAGAACAAAGATCCATTTTTCATTTATCGGGTCTTTTTCAAGCCCCTTTTTGATCTGAATTTATTCCAATCTACACTCTATAAACTCTCTAATCTTCCCACTGCAAAAGGCATATAATTCACTCTCATTCCCTTCTTTACAATGTACATTTTGTGATATGTTATCAGATTAGCTCTACTAGAACTGATAGTTAAGGTCTTATGCTTTTGAACAAGAAAGCGTAAGCAAAAATCATATCTTTCAGTTAATCAAAAATAGTAGACTCGATATTGTTTGATTGCTTTCAATATTTTTCCTTCAACTTTGACTTGAAAAACCATGTTAATATAGTTGAGATGGCACGAAAAAGATATTCGTCCCTGAATCAGGGACGAAAAAGATATTCGTCCCTGAATCAGGGACGAAAAAGATATTCGTCCCTGAATCAGGGACGAAAAAGATATTCGTCCCTGAATCAGGGACGAAAAAGATATTCGTCCCTGAATCAGGGACGAAAAAGATATTCGTCCTGGCTTCATGGACGAAAAAAAATTTCGTCCTTGAATCAGGGACGAAAAAGAAATTCGTCCCTGATTCAGGGACGAAAAAGAAATTCGTCCCTGATTCAGGGACGAAAAAAACATTCGTTCCTGATTCCCTGAATCAGGGACGAAAAAAAATTTCATCCCTGAATAGGGACGAAGAAAAAAAAAATTCGTCCCTGAATCAGAGACGAATTTTGGGACAAATTTGATTTTGAAGCAAAAGTGAAGATATTTTATACCTTTCTTTGATGCTCTCTCTCTCTCTGTCTCTCTCTCTCTCTCTCTCGGGTTCATCTCGTTTGTGAAGAGCAGCCGCGAAGGGGTACTGCGAAGGGATGGCGGAAGGGATGCCGGATCTATGATAGTGTTAGGTAATCTCTCTCTCTCATTCTCTCTCTTGGCCGTAGACGGCAGATCCGGCGGCCAGCCGCCGGATCTAAGTTTTTGATGGCAGATCCATGAAGGGCGAGGTGCGCGAAGGCGCTGCCTCCCCTGCGCTGCCCAGGTGCGCGAAGGGGCCTTCGCCCCTTCGCTGCCCAGATGCCGAATGGGGCCGTCGCCCCTTCGCTGCCCAGAGGCGCAAAGGGGCCGCTGTCCCCTTTGCGCCTCCGCCGCGATAATGGGCAGCAGGGGCTGCGTGGCCGTGCTGTGCGGCCTTGATGCGCGGCTGGGCTGCGCGGCCCTGCTGCGCTGCGGGGCTGCACGGCCGTGCTGCCCGGCCCTGCTGCTCGGCCGGGCTGCGCGGCCCTGCTGCGCGAAGGGCCTGCAGCCCCTTCGAGGCCCAGACGCGCGAAGGGGCCGCTGGTCCCTTAAATTTATATATTGGTATAGGTATAGTTTGCAAATTTCTTTAAAAAATTTCTTGTTTATTTACATTCTTATTCTTAAATTTATATATTGAATTTGTTAATATACTATCTTTTTTTTTGTATACTAGGCCAATTGAAATTCTTTTGCTTCTTAAGTTTAGATGTTATTTATGTGTTAGTGAAGGTACTTATATCATTTTCTTATAGTGTTCTTTTTGCTAGAATCTGAAATTCTTCAGTACCATATTCTTGTTGTCTGAAAATCTTTTAACTGGTATGGAGTGAATTGATTTTATTTTGCAATTGCCTTGTTACATTTTTCTGATTAGAAAATCTGGACAAGTGTATGCATGTCCATGCCGTTTTTTTAGTGTGCAGATTCCTGTATGGTTGCATATTTAAAAGTTCTGACGTATCATATTTTGATCCATTTTTTCTTAAAGAGTTATTTAGACTTTTGGGTGGTTATTGAAGAAAAGGAAAATGGTAAACCTTTAAGTTGCTTTTTTTACCTTCCATCATCACATTACATTGGCCTTGGATGACCATTAATGGTCATTGCACCAATGTCACTCATGCACATCTCACCATGCCATCCACTCTCATATGTGCATTCATGCATGTGTTTGTACAAAAGCAAGCATGAGTTGTGACTTTCCAAGCACACATATAAACAATACAAGATATAAAAAATGTTTTCTTGGACAGATCTAGGCGTTTTATGGTGGTTTTGAATGGACATGAGGTTTAGGACACAAAATGCGAAAAAAGAAAAGTAAAACTACATTACTGCCACTACTTTGGTTTTGCTCATGGTGCCCCTTCTGCTCTGCCATTTTAATGTAGTTATGTGGGGACTATATGACAAGCCCCATTTCAGAGCGTTACTGCTGTGGATCCCACCATTCATACTTAATTACCACTATAGGTATAAATCTTATCAATGTGCATGAATCACCTCCTATATAGCCTTATAATCCAGCTTGTTAATAGTCTTGATGGAGCACTGCTTAGCTATTTGACATATGAGTAGTTTAAAATACACTTCAAAGCTCTCTATTATCTTGCTTGGTCACTAATCATTAATTTGGAAGTAATGGAAGTTGGAATGACATGTTACTATCAATGTTGACAGGCGCATTGTAGTCAAACTACTGGTGACCTACTTTCAGAGAAATCACAGCAAAGAGGTAAGCTTTTCTGACTCGAGTATTTTTAGTTTACTAATTCAAGGAGTGTCTTATGTGCCTGTGAGTGACATGGAAAGGGATTAAGGTAATGGTATTCTGTTGATGTAAATGTTCAGGCCTCATTCTGAGCAAGCATTTGCTGACATTCACCAACATAAATCTATCAATGTTGACATTGACCAAGCAAGATACCTCAATATGACTGACATTCACCAACATAAATCTATTCGTATAATTTGCAAATTTCTTTAAAAAAATTCTTGTTTATTTACATCCTTATTCTTAAATTTATATATTGAATTTGTTAATATACTATCTTTTTTTTTGTATAGGTCATTCAAGAAAAATTCTTCACATATTGGTACCTTGTTTCGTCGAAAATAATTTATCAAATTAAATATGGTAAGTTTATTCATGTTCTTAATTATGTATATGATGAATATGCAATTTACTTTTTTTTCTTTAAAATGTATTATGGTTGACAGTTTCGACGTGGCGGCCATAGACGCAATTCGGATGAAAATTCACGGTCTTCACCATTGCAGTCCGCTTCGGCAGCTTCGCAGTCCGCACGCAAAATGTTAATCATGCAGCATCTTCAGTTATTCTCCGCTCCAAATCAGATTCCCCCTTCTATTTCTCCTCCTGATAATGCTTGCGATGGTGATGAGGGTGATGATTTCTTTGATGATGATGATGATGATGGTGATGGTGGAGGTCATACTTGAAATTGTGAACTGCTATGTTATTGTTATATTGATTTTTTTTAGTGTATGGTTATTGATAATTCGATATTTAGTTTTGATGTTGCTTTTTGGTTTGATATTATAAATATGATTGCTTGTTACATTTTTTATTTTTTGATCTTATTGAATAGGTAGTTATAATTATGAGTATAGATTGTTTAAATTTTATATTAAAAATGATTTGGATGATAATATTGTTGATGAGGTTGGGTGAGCACGCAAATTTTGTCCAAATATTATAATAAAATTTGTATTCGTTGTAAAACATATATTATTCGTGACAAATTTTGTTTCATGATGTTGTAAATTTAAATTTTCGATGAATTTTGCAACGAAAACATTCGTCACCAATTTGCGACCAATTATTTTTCGTTGGTAATTTTCGACAAAAACTAAATCGTTGCAAATTTAGCAACAAATATTGTTTCGTCGCAAAAATTTGGGACGAAATAAGATTCGTCGTAATTTTGCAACAAAATAGTATTCGTCGCAAATTTTGCGACGAAAATAGTTTTCGTCCGAAAAGTTGTGACGAAATAATATTCGTCGCTAAATTTTGCGACGAATGTATTTCGTCACAACTTTTGCGACGAATTTTGCAACGAATAATTATTCGTCGCAAAGTTTGCAATAAATTTTTTTTGTTGGAAATTTGCGATGAATACTATATTTGTGGCAAATGTGCGACGAAATATTTTTCGTCGCAAATGTCGTTGCAAATTTGCGACGAATTTCTCAACATATAAATATTTGTTGCAAATTTTTGCGACGAATAATTAATTTTTCGTCCCAAAATTTTGCGACAACTTATTAGCGACGAAAAAATATTTGTTGCAAAAGTCGTCGCAAATGTGTTTTGTGACGAATTTTTCTTCCAATTTCGTCCCAAATTTTGTTACAAATTTTGTCTTTTTTTGTTGTGCCATTCGTTAGCATTTTGAGGCAAAACTGAACCGGTTAGCATTTGCCATTGCTTCCGGCCGCAATTGCTCTCCTGTCTTCACAAGAATAACCATTACAAGGCCAAAATCTCCACCCTCCACCACCACCACCACCTTTGATGTCATCTCCATCGCCACAGATGTGCTTTGTTTCTCTCTCACGCTTGGCGATGAATCAAGAAGTCCAAATAATTAAGGGGCTTTTTATCAAACAATTCGTAATTGATTTGGAGAATTGGGATCACGTCCATCCACTCCAAACTTATTTTTTATGCTTTTTGAAAGTTTGAAAATGTTTTGGAACATATTTCAAAAATTAAGGATTGAAATGAGAAAATAAGCACAATTTAGGAACTGAATCGATAATTTGACCCACCTGATATGCATCTGGAAAGAAGAGAAGTACATAATCGAAAGGTAAGGTTTTGAAATAATTTTGGATTTTATTTTTAATTTTTAGATTTGACATTTGTAACAAAGTTATTAGACTACAGTGTTCTTTGTTTGATAGTCAACACAATTTAGGGACGCCATAGAGAGTTCTTTCTTAGAAAATAAAAAAGTTAGGAGCCATAAAACTTATCATTAAATGGATCCACAGTATTTAAATCAGATTAATTAAATAATTAATATACTAGTCGATTAAATGGATCCACAGTATTTAAATCAGATTAATTAATAATTAATATACCAGTCGATCAAGTATAAAAAAAAAAAGAAAAAAAACAGAGTTGTTTCATAAGTAAACCTCCCGAGTTGAAACATTTAATTAATGAGATACAATAAACTTATTATGTTTCTCGCAAGTTAGCTTTTAATAAAAACGTTTCATTTATTTTTCATTTATTATTGCTCCATCATTTTTCGCTTTTTCTTAAATTATTCTAATACTATGAGGTGTATATCGCATGCTGCGTGGTGTAGAGTTTTAATTTTGGGTACAAATTGAGGGGAGTTGTCCGGTGTGGTTTAGTGAAATTCGTATTAGTTTCAGTTTTGATTTTGCTTATAAATTGAGGGACTAAATTTTGTAAAACTTCTGAATGGTAACCCACTAAGATCATATAATAAAACTTTTTAAATTTTGCTAATTGTAAAACCTTTTAAAATATAAATTTTAGTATTAATATTTTAATATATTAAATATTAATACTTCAGCTTTTAAAATAAAATATTACATATCGTAAATATTTAATTCTTACAATATTAATATTTTTTTAGTATTAATACGAATTTGTAATATTAAAAATTAGTATTTAATAATTTATATATTAAATATTAAATATAATTTATATATATTCAAATTGTTGATTACTTGTAATATTAAATCAAAATAAAAAATTTTATAAAATATTAAATTATCTTGATAATTTTGCACCTGGCAGAACAACCTTAATAGTTGTGTAGAACCATCAGGTGGTTCTACACTTTGCAGAACTACATGGGTAGCTCTGCACTTCGCAGAACTACATGGGTAGCTCTGCACTTCGCAGAACTACCCTGGTGGTTTTGCATAGTTCTGTCAATTTTAGTATCTGTATTTTTTATTCTAAAAATATCTGTAAAATAATTTTTTTAGTATTTTTAAAATTATAATTTTTCTAATATCGTAATATTAACTCAAAATATTTTTAAATATGCACTAAAAATTTTGCATAACATTAAAATAAAAATACCAATCACCACCATACTTGAAATCTTTTGAAAATTTAAAAAAATTCAAGATTAATATTTTTATATTATCATTTTGAAGTTAAATTTGTATTTTTTCATAATAATGTGGTTTAGTTAAAAAAAAAAAAAAGAAAATCTATTTTCTTTCTCATGTAATCCAGATGTGAAGAAAAATAATGAGTGTGAATGTTTCGTCAACCAAAGTATACATTTTCATCAACGCAAGAGTGACTTCATACTTGATGGTGAGCTCTTTTTTTTTTTAAGTTTTTCTTTAATGATTTCATACATTATGATTTTGATAAAATAATATTTATTTAAGATTATAGAAATATCAAGTAAAAAAATTTGAAAATATTTTTGATTAAAAAAATTAAAAGCATCATATTATAATACTATACAAGTTAAATAATAATCTGATTAAAAAATTTAATGATTACATTAAAAATATTAAAAATATTAAAAATATTTGTAATGTCTTCGTCGACGAATGAAGTTCTGTTTGTATAGAATGAACTTCTGTGTTGCAGAACTTAGTTCTGCATGACTGCAGAACCGCAAAACTTTGTGGTTCTGTAGTGCACAATGCAGAAATTAATTTTACAGTGCACTATGTCCATTTTTTTTCTTTTTCATTCTTATTTGTTTAAATTTGATCTAAATATCCTAAATTAAATAAAAAAATATCTGTATAATATTAATATATGTGTAAAATCTAAAATATATAAAAAATGAATGTTCTGAGGGGATAAATTATAAAAAAAAATATCTAAAATATTTATAATATCTTCGTCGACGAATTATTTTTTTTAGAGGGGTTAAATTATAATATTTTACAGTTTTGCACTGCAAAACATGTAGAACTTAGTTCTGCAGTGCAGAACTTTTCACCACTTTCAATTTTTGTTTTTTTACTTTTCAATTCAACACAATCTAACATGTAAAGTAAGTTAATAAATTAATAGTTAAGATATATGTTGATAATGTTTTTAATATGCCGCTGTTATAATAATATTTTTTTATCTTTATAGATCACTTTGAGTAGAAAAAATAAAAGTCTTGCACTATGCCTATGACACACATATTAATATTTGATAACACAAAAAAAATATAAAAACATTAAACACTGTTCCATTTGATGGAATCTTTTTTTTTTAATAAAAATAGCTTTATCAAATCATAAAAGACAAAATATTCCAAATATATTTTTATACATGTTATAGTAAAAGGAAAAAAAAAACAGAAAAGCTCACTATGCAGAACTATGGAATCATGCTAGTTATACGAATCACAGTTAATTTTGTGTTACTAACTATGGAATTATCAAAGCGTATCATATTAGTTCTATGCGCATAATTTTTTTCTTAAATTTAATGAATGATAATTTCGAAAAATGACATACATTAAATCTTTTTTTTTTTATTTTAGAAGCAACTGTATTTCTATCCCATAAAGGTTTTGATATCTTAGAGATGTAATTCTTCCAATAAATTTTTAATTATCAATTTGAATTTTTTCAGTATTTTGTTATTATATTCGACAGTTTTGTGTACCAAACAAAGTTACAACTTTAAAAATTTGACAAAATTCTCTTAATTTCCATTCAATATTTCCATTCAATATGCAATTAATAATAACCTTTTTATTACTTATAACACATTTTTACTATATTTTTCTAGTAATTGATGGAGGTTATGACGCACAACAACGTGCTTGCAATTGAAACCAAGTAAATGGCACTTCGCAAGTTGGATTACTAGGCACATGCCATATAGCAAACAATAGACTTTGATGGCTTTGCATTAGCTCCATATATCTTTGATAGATCTACACAAGATCCCTACTAACAGCTTTGAGTACGTCTGTATTATTTCTAGAAGCGATCTACGGCTTAGGGACAGACCCTATCCTGTTAGATCAAAAAGCAATTACATAAAAGAGAAAATCAGAAACGGATCTTGAGACAAGGTTGGAGAAAAAGGCCAACTACAGATTGAAAAGAAAAATATAAAAAAAATATTAGTTGCACAAATTAAATATTCTCAAGAGCTAAAAATAGAAAGATTTGAGATTGAACATCATGAGATTGAACCTGGAACGCAAGCATTTAAGGATCATTCAATGCTCAAGAAAATATAAAAATTTTTTAGTTAGGCAAATTTGAAATTTGCCAGCACATATGCATACTGCGTAATTTTTTTTTCCCAAAAAGTGTAATATTTTTTTTGTTGTAAGAAGTGAAATATTTTGTTATTGCAAAAAGTGATTGTACTCAGTTTTGAATATGAGACATACTTTACAAAACTGTATAATTCTGCACTATGTGCGCAGAACTATGTAGTTCTGCATGTGTAGAACATCAATGCAGAAATATTTTTTTAATCTAAAAGGTTTGTAAATTATTTTTTAGTTAGTATTTTTAAAATTATAGTTTTTCTAATATCATAATATTAAATTAAAGTACTTTTATATATGCAAAAAAAATTCGCATATTTTTAGTATAATCGTAAAATTATTTCGATTATGAATATTTTAATATAAAAATATTTCCAAAGATTTCTTACTTAATACTTTTATTATTATAATTTTTATAATATTATAATATTGTAATATTTTCTCTAAACATCATTTATTTCAAATATTTTTGATATTTTTAATATAATCATTAAATTTTTAATCCAAAAATAAAAAATTGAAAAAAATGATGTAAGTTCTACACAGCGCAAAACCACATAGTTCTGCACTGCGCAGAACTATGTGGTTCTGTACTTTGTGGTTTTGCACAGTACAAAACCATATCATTCTGCACTTTCGGATTCTGTGCAGCGCAAAACCACTTCATTCTGCACTTTGTGGTTCTACACAATACAAAACCATGTCGTTCTACCCTGCGCAGAACTATATGGTTCTATGTAGTGCAGAACTACTTTTTTTTAACAGAACAAATTTCTTTTAAAACTTAGCCAACAACGTACCTAACTACAAAACCACATAAGTATTTTTTTTTAACATACCAAACTACAAAACTATTCTTTTTTAACAGAACTATTTTTTTAATGGTAATACAAAACTACTTTTTTTGAACTTAACTAATCACATAACTTATTTTTTTCTTCTAGAACTACTTTTGAACTATTTTTTTAGTAGAACTTATTTTTTTCAATGGCAATATAGAACTACTTTTTTTGTAGCAAAACTACTTTTTTTTTAACATACCTAACTACAAAATCTTTTTTTTAGCAGACTACTTTTTTTTTTAAACGGCATAACAAAATTAATTTTTTTTAGCAAAACTACTTTATTTTTTTTAATACACCTAACTACGGAACTATTTTTTTTTAGCAAAACCACTTTTTTTTAGAAGAACAATGTAGTTCTGCACGGTACAGATCCACATGGTTCTTTTAGCAGAACTATTCAGAACTATTTTTTAGTGGAACTGCCTTTTTTTAGCAGAACAATGCAGTTTTGCGCGACGTAGAACCATATTGTTCTGCATTGGGCAGAACCACATGGTTTTGCGTGGTGCAAAACCATGTCGTTCTGTGCTATGTAGAACCACATGGTTCTTTTAGTAAAAGTACTTTTGAATAATTTTTTTAGTAGAACTATTTTCTTGTTTTAAATGGCATTATATAACTACATTTTTTTTATTGCAGAACTATCTTTTTTTTTTAATGTACTTAATTACATAATAACTTTTTTTGAGTAGACTACTTTTTTATTTAATGGTATCACAGAACCCCTTTTTTTTCGTATCAATCCTACTTTTTTTTTAACATATATAACCACAAAACCACATAACTACACTTTTTTTAACATATCTAACTACAGAACTATACTAGGGTTCGAACATGAGATGCATTTTGGTAGTTATGCACTATGCGTGTAAAACAATAAAATTTTGCCCGTGCAGAACTTGATTCTACACTGCAGAACTACAGAACTATGAGTTTTTAATATAAAAAAATTATAATTTTTTATAGCATTACAATGTTGAAATATTTTTTGTAAAAATTATGTATTTCAAATATTTTTTATATAATCATAAAATTTTTTATTCTAAAAATATAAAAAAAAATCCGAAACAAACGAAATACACTAAAAACGTTATGATATTATATAATATTATAATACTATAAATTTTATAATTATAAAGAAAAAATTTTGCACTGCGGAGCGCAAAACCACAACTAGTTAAACATCATACAAAAAACCACAGTAAAAAGTAAAAGTAAGGGGTACACCATAATACATCTACCGAAAAAGTAAAACACTTCGGATTTTTTTTGTTTATTTTTTCACCTAACACTTTCAAATTTTTTTGTTATACTTTTCAATTTAATATTAATAAATGTATTTATAACAAAATGATGCCATATCACCGGCACAATTTGAAGAGGAAAAAAAAAATCATGCGGGCATATATGCCAATATTCGATAACCCCAAAAATATAAAAATACAAAATTTTATTAGATGGAATTTTTTTCATAAAAATAGTTTTGTCATAATATCACAAAAAGTAAACAAAATCCAAAATATATTTCTATACGCATTGTACCATGCTATACTATAGCGAAAAAAAAAAGCTCAGTGTGACCAAGCGGTCTTGCGTTGATGAAACATGCTATTCTCGTCGACTAAAGTTGAGACTTTCGTCGACAAGACATTCACCCTTCCTCGACGAAGAAGGGGTCAAGCATGCCAACCAAACCCAAAATAAACCCAACCGTTAAAAAAAACACAGAACCATGTCATTTTGTGCAGTGCGGAACCATGTCATTCTTCGACACGCAGAACCATATCATTCTATGCAGTACAGAATCTCGTATCATGCAGAACATACCTAACGACTTCCTATCATGCAACTTTTTTTTTTTTATAATTCCATTCTTATAGCAAAACTACTTATTTCCTATCATAAAGAACTATTTTTTTTTATATAATTGTATTCTTGTAATAACCCAATCATGTAAAACAGAACTACTTTTTTTCTTATAATGGCATTCTTGTAATAATACAATCATGCGGAACTAATTTGGAATATACATAACTATAGAACTACTTTTCTTTTAAGCAAAACCACTTCCTTTCCTATCATAACTATTTTTTTTAATGGCACTACAGAACTTTTTTTTTTTTTTTGCAGTAGAACTACTTTTTTTGTTTGAACATATCTAACTACAAAAAGACAGAACTACTTTTTTGTTCTGTGCAGCGTAGAATCATATGGTTCTTTTAGCATAACTATTCTTGAATAATTAGTTTTTGGCAGAACTATTTTCTTTTTTTTTAATGGCATTACAGAACTATTATTTTTTGCAGTAGAACTACCTTTTTTTTTTCCTGAATATACCTAACCACAGAACCACTTTTTTTTAGTAGAATACTTTTTTTTAACGGCATTACAGAACTACTTTGTTTTTTTGATATCGGACCTACTTTTTTCTTTAGCATATCTAACCACAAAACCACAGAACTATTCTTTTTTTTTTAACATATCTAACTACAGAACTAAAGAACTACTTTTTTTTAACAGAACTAATTTTTTTTAAAATATAGCCGACAACATATCTAACTACAGAACCATATAAGTACTTTTTTTTTTAACATAACAAACTATATAGCTATTCTTTTTTAACATAACCAATTTTTTTAATGACGGTACAAAACTACTTTTTTTTAACAAAGCTAATCACAGAATTTATTTTTTCTTACAAAACTACTTTTGAACTATTTTTTTAGCAGAACTTCTTTTTTTTTCAATTGCAATACAAAATTACTTTTTTTGTAGCAAAACAACTTTTTTTTTTAACATATCTAACCACAGAACTTTTTTTTAGCAGACTACTTTTTTTTTTAAATGGCATAACAGAATTATTTTTTTAGCAGAATTACTTTATTTTTTTTTAACACACCTAACTACAGAACTATTTTGTTTTTTAGCAAAACTACATTTTTTTAGAAGAACAATATAGTTCTGCACGGTGCAGATGCAGAACTACATTGTTCTTTTAGCAAAACTATTCTGAACTATTTTTTTAGCAGAACTACTTTTTTTTTAATAGATAATTTTTTTAACGGTATCACAAGCCCCTTTTTTTTTTCGTATCAAGCCCTACTTTTTTTTTAACATATTTAACCACAAAACCATAGAACTACACTTTTTTTTTAACATACCTAACTACAGAACTATAGAATTACTTTTTTTTAACAGAATTATTTTTTTTTGAAAACATAGCCGACAGCACATCCAACAACAGAACTACAAAAGTATTTTTTTTAACATACCAAACTATATAACTATTCTTTTTTAACAGAACAACTTTTTTTTAAGGGCGGTACAAAACTCCTTTTTTTGAACATACCTAACTACAAAACTTATTTTTTCTTGCAGAACTACTTTTCAACTATTTTTTTAGTAGAACTATTCTTGTTACTGGGATTACAGAACTATTTTTTTTTTGTAGCATAACTCCTTTTTTTTCGAACATACTTAACTACAGAACTATTTTTTTTTAGCAGACTACTTTTTTTTAATGGCATAACAGAACCATTTTTTTTTGCAGAACAACTTTAATTTTTTTTAACATACCAAACCACAGAACTTTTTCTTTTGAACATACCTAATGGAAGAACTATTTTTTTTAACAAAACTACTTTTTTTTAGCAGAACAATGTAGTTCTGTACGGTGCAAAACCATGTCGTTTTGTACACTGCAGAACCACATGGTTCTTTTAGTAGAACTATTTTGAACTTTTTTTTTAGCAGAAAAAAAATTTTTTTTTAGCAGCATTACAGAACTACTTTCTTTTGTTATAGAATTACCCTTTTTTTTAAACATACCAAACTACAAACCTACTTTTTTTTAACGGCATTACAGAACTACTTTTTTTTTTTCATATCAGACCTACTTTTTTTTTCAACATATCTAACTACAAAATTACTCTTTTTTTTTAACATACAAAACTACAGAACCACATAACTACATTTTTTTCAGAGAACTATTTTTTTTTGAAAACATAGCCGACAATATATCTAACTACAGAACTACAGAAGCATATTATTTTTAACGTACCAAACTACATAACTATTCTTTTTTAACAGAACCACTTTTTTTTAATAGTATTACAAAACTACTTTTCTTGAACATACCTAACTACAGAACTACATTTTTTTTGTAGCAGAACTACTTTTTTTTTTTAACATTCCTAACTAAAGATATTTTTTTTTTTAGCAAAACTACTTTTTTTTAGCAAAATCATGTCGTTCTACGCTGGGCAGAACCAAATCCATCAATCAAAAATTCCAAACTTTAGACGCGCAACTCCTTATAGTTGTTCTGCAAAATCAATAGTTTTGAAGCATCAATTGTAAATCCACCTTATATATTATAATACACAAAGATCCACGACATATGTAGAAACCAAACGATAATGGTGGCCTGTATAGAAAACAATATAAAGAAAAACAATACAAAGAGCAACCAAACAAGTTTTTAACAAAACAACCAAACAAACTATGGAGTTCTGCAGACCCAAGGGTCACGATTGCAAAACCCGTGAAAACCAGTAGGCCGTGAGCAATTCATCTATTCAGGAAACAAGATGAGTTCGCATGTAGAAGCCATTGGAGATCGCAAGCTCATTTTGACTAATGGACATGTCTTGCAGTTGGAAAGAATTTTTTATGTACCAAGTTTTTCTAGAAATCTAATTTCTGTATCAAAACTTGTACAATTCGGATATTCTTTCCAATTCAATAATACAATGACATTACTTTTGCATTCAAATGTCGTTGGTACAGGTCTGTTGATTGACAGACTATACGGAATTAATTTGCAAGATAATACATGTTGCAACACAATACATATTGGTGTGAAAAGGTGTGCCATAAATGAAAATTCCTCTATGTTGTGGCATCGGAGATTAGGACATATCTCCATCGAAAGGGTTAAAAAGTTTGTAAAGGATAGAGTACTTAGTACTCTTGATTTTAGTGACTTTGAAACCTGTGTGAACTGTATTAAGGGTAAACAGTCCAATAAGTCAAAAAAGGGTGCCAAGAGGAGCTCAGATCTATTAGAGATCATTCATACAGACATATGTTGTCCGGATATGGACTCATATGACCAAAAGTATTTCATCACTTTTATTGATGATTACTCACTTTATATGTATCTCTATCTTCTTCGCCATAAGGATGAGGCATTGGATGCCTTTAAGGTTTTCAAAGCAGAAGTAGAGAAACAATGCGATAAGCAAATAAAGATAGTGAGATCAGATAGAGGTGGAGAATACTATGGGAGGTATACTGAAAATGGACAAACACCTAGTCCATTTGCTCGATTTCTTCAAGAAACTGGGATTGTCGCCCAATATACCATGTCTGGTTCTCCAGACCAAAATGGTGTGGCTGAAAGAAGAAATCGGGCATTGTTGGACATGGTAAAGAGCATGATGTCTAGCTCTAAATTGCCTAAATTCTTGTGGATTGAAGCTCTTAAAACGGCTGTGTACATATTAAATAGGGTTCCAACTAAGGCGGTTTCCAAAACCCCATTTGAAATGTTCAAAGGTTGGAAACCCAGTTTGCGACATGTATGCATTTGGGGCTGCCCGTCAGAAGTAAGAGTTTATAATCCACAAGAAAAGAAACTGGATCCAAGAACCATTAGTGGGTATTTTGTTGGATATGTTGAGAGGTCTAAGGGATACAAATTCTATTGTCCATCTTATCATACTAGGTTTGTGGAATCGAGAAACGTAAAATTTCTTGAGAATCACTTGATTAGTGGGAGAGATTCCTTTCAAGACTTAGTCCCTGAAAAGAATCTATCAAGTATGCCTTCCACTTCAAGTGAAAGGATGATTGTCATTCAAAGCGTCCCTCCAGTACCCATGGACGTTGACCCAATTACAGATGACAATCAAAATATTCCACAATCTGCTGACACCAGAACAGGTCAAGTTGGACAGCCCTTTCCTAGAGAGACTGTTGAGCCAACATTAAGGAGATCTGTTAGGATTAAGAGGTCAGCAATATCTAGTGATTATGTAGTATACCTCCAGGAGTCTGATTACAATGTTGGTGCCATAGATGATCCTGAGTCGTTTTCACAAGCCATAAACTCTAACAATTCGAGTTTGTGGCTGGAAGCCATGAAAGATGAGATGGACTCCATGACGAATAATGGAGTTTGGGATCTTGTAAAGTTGCCTGATGGGATAAAACCTATTGGATGTAAATGGGTTTTTAAGACAAAAACTGACTCATTTGGCAACATTGAGAAATACAAGGCCAGACTTGTTGCTAAAGGGTTCACTCAATGGGAAGGAATCGATTATTCGGAGACCTTTTCTCCAATATCTAAGAAAGATTCCCTCCGTATTATTTTGGCGATTGTTGCACATTTTAACTTAGAGTTGCAACAAATGGATGTGAAAACGGCATTTTTGAATGGAGAATTAGAGGAAGAGGTTTACATGAATCAACCTGAAGGATTTTCCTCTAGTAATGGTGAGAATTTGGTTTGCAAACTTAATAAATTTATATATGGATTGAAGCAAACCTCCCGCCAATGGTATTTGAAATTCCATGAGACAGTCTCTTCATTCGGTTTTGAAGAAAATGTTGTGGATCAGTGTATATACCAGAAGGTAAGTGGGAGTAAAATTTGCTTCCTAGTGCTGTATGTGGATAATATTCTACTTGCAACCAATGATAAAGGGATGTTGCATGAGGTGAAACAATTCTTTTCTAAGAACTTTGCTATGAAAGATTTAGGTGATGCGTCTTATGTCATTGGCATTAAGATACATCAAGATAGATTTCATAAGATTCTCAGACTATCTCAAGAAACCTATATTAAGAAAGTTCTTAAGAAATACAGAATGCAGGACTGCTCACCGAGTGTATCTCCTATCGTCAAAGGTGACCGGTTTAGTTTGGACCAGTGTCCCAAGACGGAATTGGAAAGGGAACAGATGACCAATATTCCGTATGCTTCCGTAGTTGGAAGCCTTATGTATGCACAGGTCTGTACTCGACCTGATATAGCATATGCAGTTGGAATGTTAGAACGATATCAAAGTAATCCTGGTTTGGAGCATTAGAAAGCTGCAAAGAAGGTGTTACGGTACTTGCAAGGCACCAAGAACTACATGCTCACATATAGGAGGACCGACAATTTTAAGGTGGTCGGATACTTGGACTCGAACTTCGCTGGCTGTGTTGATTCTCGAAAGTCAACATCTGGATATATTTTTGTTCTGGCCGGTGGAGCTATATCGTGGAGGAGTGCTAAGCAGACATTGACTGCGACTTCTACTATGGAAGCTGAATTTGTGGCGTGTTTTGAGGCTACATCACAGGCAGTGAGGTTACGAAGTTTCATAGCTGGGTTAAGGATTTTTGACTCTGTATCTAAGCCATTAAGCATATTTTGTGATAATTTGACTGCGGTGTTTCTGGCTAAAAATAATAAGAGTGGTAGTCCAAGTAAACACATCGACATTAAGTATTTAGCCATAAGGGAACGTATATTAGAAAATAAGGTTGTAATCCAACATCTAAGTACCGAATGTATGCTTGCTGATCCCCTGACTAAAGGCATGCCTCCAGTTAAATTCAGGGATCATATTGTAAATATGGGTTTAAATCTCAATTTTAATGGAATTTCGAATTGAATTTTCTCGTATAAAAAATTTGTGCAAATTCCAGTTTTGAGAAAATTTTATGAAAATGGATCCCGAATAAACATAGGGTTTATTCATAAAGATGGTTACCATAAGGATAGGGAGTAGCATGCATTGTGATACACAGGAGACAATACTCGCTGAATTAGAGGACTTGTCACTGTGATTCATGTGTGCTTTTTCCATTAAGTATCGGCTTGGATAAAGTCACCAAGTCGGGTGAGTGGACCAAGTGGGAGAATGTAAGAACAGGAGGGTGGCCCATCACCCTCCATGCCCTACAAAACCATCCCTGAAAATAAGGGATTTCACTCACCAAAGGGGTAACCAAGTATGGGTCTCAATAATGGTTGTTGATGGCACAACCACTATAAATAGGGGCAACCATAGCAAGGGTCCCTAAACTCAATTCATTAGTCTCACACACCATCTAGAGAGAGAATTGAGAGCTTGGAAGGCTTCTTGCACGTCCAGAGGTGCTGCCAAAAGGAGTTCAGACTCGCCGGAATCCATGGTTGGAGGTACACTTGCTTCCGCTTGTTCTTTGGTTCAATTTTGCTTTGTAATTCATGTATTAGACTTGCATGAATGTTTTTCCACTAGCCACTTATTCATGTCCTTAATCCTAGACTTGATAAGACTAGAGGCTCTTACTCGAATAGTGGTTATGAAAAGAGTGGATATTTCAAAGAGCACTAACTCCTTGTCATGTACAGTGTTTGACAACCCACTATACAAGAGTCGCAACCCCTAATAGAAGACAGAAAACATATATGAAGGTAAAAAATAAATCATTACAAAATACATAATACGTGAGATACCAATATCTTGATTGCTATCCATGTGTGTAAAAGCACGGAAGAAAAAAGATAGAAAAATTTAAAACTTTTATTTTACTAATATTTTTTTAGAAAATCAAGTTGATTCTCTCATATAAATTGTCTAAAATTAACCATTTCAGAATATTATAAACAACCTAAAACGTGAAACACTCGAATGTTTCAATATCATATCAACAGCAGCCCTCAATGGCCTTCTTGACCCGCCCAGCAACACATCACAAACAAACATGACGTTGAATTAAAACTATTTTTTTCATTAATCATATTTGCATCTGCTATGGCCGAACATGTGACAAACTTTGCCAAGCCGAAATCCTTCGACCTATAAGTTAACTCATGCTATATACTCTGCCAAGGGCATCTAGCTCTGGCACAATTTTAAAAGAAAGAGTCGATTTGAGCCTCGTGAAAGCTACTTAGACTATATCTTCATCAGTTTGCACATCAGCTTTCTCATCATGAAAAACAGAGCTCGGATAACGTCCATCCACTGAAAACTGATTTGTATGTTTTTTGAAAGTTGAAAAATATTTTATACATGTTTTAAAATTATGAACTAATTTGAGAAGATAAACATACTTTATGGAGTAAATCTGTAATTTTTCCCATTTAATATGCATTTGAAATGACAAGGAGAACATTATCGAAACGGAATGTTTTGAAATAATAAATTATTTATTTTTTGATTTGAGATTTGGGGACATTTGTGATAAAGTGATTAGTGTACACGATTGTTTGTTTGATGGCCAAGACAATTTAGTGTCCGTCATAGGAAGTTTCTTTTATGTATTACTTCAGATCTTCCTTCAATGGCTTTCTTGTCTCGCCCTGCAACAGGTCACACACAAACATGACATTGAATTAAAATTATTTTATTCACTAATTACATTTGTCACTGCTGAAGAACTTGAATCTAACATCATAGAGGAAATAGGTAAATAAATTGTTTGACATTTTTTGAGTTTTTCAAAAACTTTGACAGAAATTACAGAAAAGGGGAGAGAAGAATGCTCAACACAGTGTTTATAGTGGTTCAATCAATTTAGTGTACATTTACTCCCAAACTTCACCTAGAACTTTTAATCCACTATTTGACTCCTAAGTAGTACAAACAACTAGATTCGACAGATTTTAGTCACACTTTACAAGTGTTTCCGACAGATTTTAGTCACACTTTACAAGTATTCTCATAAAACACTTGCACTAACTTTTCCAGTACTAGCAAACCCTAACCTTTTCTCACACAAGCAACTATACCTAGACCAAGAAAATCCTTTCCTCTTGGTCTGTTAAAAGATTTAGAGTGAAAAGAAGATTAGAAACTTAAGCCTTAAAGTTTTGATATAATCTTTGCGGTACACAATAAATACAACTTGAAAAATAGAAAACAGAGTGAAGATCGTTTAACACTTAGAGCAATAAATGTCCAAATGAACTGTTTAATCTTTAATTGTTGTTATATCACTACAAAAAATACGGATTTAGCGACGAATTTTAACGACGGAAAAAATTCGAAACTAGTTTAAAATTTTTTCGTCGCTATTTTGCAACGAATTGTGGCAAAAACTTATTCATGGCTAAATTAGCAATAGATAGATTATTCGTAACTAAAGTCGTCACTGATAAAAAAATTTTCGTAACTAAATTCATTGCTAATTGACGACGACAAATTTTTCGTTACAAAATTCGTTACTAATTAGCGATAAATAAAAATTTCGTGGCTATTTTTTGCCATAGATACTATTATCTGTCGCTAAATTTAGTAACAAAAAATTTTCGTTGCAAATTTCGTCGCTAATTAGTTATAAAAGTTATCCGTCATTAATTAATCACAAAAAAATATTTGTCACAAAATTTAGCAGCGAACTTGAAAATTTGTAGCTAAATTAGTCACTAATTAGCCACACAAAAAAATCATAACAAAATTCTTCGCTAATTAGTTAAAAATATTCACAATTAAATTCGTCGCTAATTTATTACTGGTATTTCAAAATTCATGACTAATTTCATAGCGAAATTTCTTTTATACTCTTTAGGAAATATTTTCAACCGTATCTCTCTTTTTAATATATTATGAATAACGAAATCAAATTGAATATATAGTGAATATTACAATTTTTATCAAATTGACAATTTTGAACAATAAATAATTCAACCAATCTGTAATAAACAATTTTCAATTAGTCACGGTTGTCGAGTTCACCCTTCATATTTTTCGTCTTCTACGTCCATTCGCTTCTCTCATATAGTTCAAACTTTTTTGAAAGTTTAGTTATTCATTTTCATTCATTATCGTCATCAATAAAAAAGACAGTAAATTATACATCCATATTTGGAGATCTATCTCGTCTAATAAGTAAATCAAACAATAGTTTTCGAATGACGACGGCAGTGAGACGGATAGCTACTGATAGGCAGCTATCCATTTATAAACTCTTCTATCATTTCAAAAAAATAAAACGAAAAAGAATAATAAGAGAATAAAAAAAAAATAAGAGAATAAAATACAAAATGCCTATAAAAAAAAAAGATTAACTTAGCGACGGATTTACCATGTTATATTTTATTTTATTTTATTATTTTATATTAAAAAATCATATTTATTATTTCATCATATTTTAAATAATATTTGAAAATAACATTTTATTTTTTTAAAGATAATATCTTTTAATTTTTTATTATTTTATTTTAAATTAGTATTTTATTATTTTATAACAAATTATCATTTTATATTATTTTATAATTATTAATAAAATGTGAGCGTAAGTTAACAAATTAAAAAAAATCATATTAAGAAATCATATTTTAATTTACTTTATTTTTCTATTATTTTATTTTTTATATTAACAAATCATATTTTAATTTATTTTATTATTTTATATTAACAAATCATATTTATTGTTTTATAAAATTTTAAATAATATTTTAAAGTAGCAATTTATTTTATTTTTATATTTTATTTTTCTAAGAATAATATTGATTTATTTTTTAATTCATTTATTATTTTATTTTAAGTTAACATTTTATTATTTTATTATTTTATAAATAATTATCATTTTTTTAATTAATATGATATTATTTATTTTTAATTTATTTTTTTAATTATATTATTTAAAATATTTTATTATTTTATTTTAATCTAACATAAGTAAAAAATAACAAATAAAAAAATAACTCATCGTGGTTTGGTGGTTGTGGTGACTCAAATCTTTTTCCCATGCGCAGGTTTGAGCCATGCTAGAAGTGGGCGCAGAGGCATTTTTTGCATAATTAAAGGAGTCAGTAGGCGGGTGTGAGCGTGTGGGGGTGGGGGTGGGTTCGGGCGGGGTGCCGGAGTGGGCGGGTGCATGAGGCACATGCGCTGCCATGAGAGGGATCCAGCTGGCATTGGAATGTGCAGGCACAGGAGCCGAAGCAAGGCGCATCACCTATGTGCAATCAAGGTTAGCGACAGATCTAGGATTCGTCGCTAATTATATAAAATAAAATATTAATATAATAATTAAATAAAATATATATAATAAATAAATAATATAATTATATATAATATAATTTAGTAACGAAAATCCTAAATCTATCGCTATTTAAATATAATAAAATAAAATAAAATATTAATATAATGATTAAATAAAATATATATAATAAATAAATAATATAATTTAGCAACGAAAATCCTAAATCCGTCACTAATTATATAGAATTAAATAAAATAAAATATTAATATAATAATTAAATAAAATATATATAATAAATAAATAATATAATTATATATAATATAATTTAGTGAAGGATTCCTCGGATCCGGCACTAAATTTAGTGTCGGATTTTGAATTTTCGTCGCTAAAATTAGAGATGGATTTCTTGGATCTGTCGCTAAATTTAGCGACAAAAAATTTTTCGTCACTATTTTAGCGACGGATATCTATTTTTCGTCGCTAAATTTTTGCGACGCGTCATTAGCGACAAAAAATTTTTCGTCGCTAAATCTATTGCTAATGTTTTTAGCGACGAATTTTTTTAAAATTTTTGTCGCTAAAATCGCTTTTTTTGTAGTATATTTATAGTCTTTCTTAATGTTCTAACCATTGAAACTCATTTAATGTGCAGAAGTAGCCATTGAAGGTTGTTAAGGACTCATCTCAAACTACTCTTCTGAATACAAGTCGTTACTTATAAGCAAGTCGACTTTTCTTCTTTCTCAGTCGACTACTATTTGAATTTTGCTTATGTTGCTTCTTACATGAGTCGACTACCTATATCCCTTAAGTTGATTGCTAATTGCTTAGTTTAGTTGTTTGACCTTGAACAGAACCTAGTATCGACACCTTTAAGATCAAGTGTCAACACTCCACTCCATACTTAGCCACTTTTCCTTTAACCCTTTGGAGTAAGTTAACTGCCTCTATGTTCCAAGTCAATTGCTTCTTAGCCCTTGGTCAGGATTTGTGCTTTGAACAGTACTTAGTGTCGACACTCATAAGGTCTGGTGTCGACACCCACATTTTCATGCCTAGTGGTAGTCGACTTATTTATTTTGATGAGTTGAATTGGTACTTGAATATGCTTGAGTGTATGTGCATTATGCATATGTAAGATGGCTTAGTGCATGTGACATGATGGCATAATGCTTAGAGTATGTGTCGTATGGCATTGTATACTTGGGTTTATCCATGTCCTCAGGTCAGGGAGCCATTTTGTGTAAAGCAATCATTGTTCAAGTCGAGTACTGCTCATTCGTAGTCAACTTCCCATGTTTTACAAATGGGAGGGTCAACACCCAAACATCATGGTGTCGACACCATACTTCCATGCTTAGACTTTTTCTAAGTTATGGTGTGATGAGTCGACTGAGGTGAAATCGTGAGTCGACTTGTTCATTTGCATTGTGTGATCATGTGTCATGTGCTTTGGCCTAATGCTATGGCTAATGGCTCGTGGCATGCTTATACTTGTGTCATGCTCATGTGATGCCAATGCCATACTCATGTCATGCTACCCATAAGCTCATGTCATGCTTGTACTTTACTCCTGCCAAGTTCATGTATTTCACGAAGTGTTCAATGCTTGAGTCGACTACTGGTATAGTGCAAGTCGACTAGGCTATTCGTCTTATGAGCTATTCTATGTCCTTAGCCAAGTAGTGTCAACACTTAACATCTTCGTGTTGACACCCATGCATGTGCTCACTTAGATGCTCTATGTCCTAAGCAAATGAGTCGATTTGGTGTCGTAAGCAAGTTAACTAGTGCCAGCTTGTGAGTGGAATGCGGTGCAATGACATGTATCCTACTCATGTTGTGACAAGCATTATGACTCATTTCTTGACATGTGCCTTGACATGTGACATGGCATGCATTGCAACACATGACATACCATTCATAAAACATGTGTTGAACTAAGTGTCATGTTAGTGTTAAAGCTTGTGACGTATCACAACTCATGCCTTGTATGCAATGCCTTGTGCTTTGTTATGCTTAGTGAGTTAGCATATAAGTTGTCCTTACTTGCACGAATTTGTCTAAGTGTCAAGAGTGTAAGTCAACCTGAGACTTATTGTAAGTCAACTTGACCTAACTATAATGTGTCCTATATTCATTTTGACCGTTATTTTTCGACCATTAGGATTTCAAAGATTAGTTTATTTTGTTAAGCTAACTGTGTGAGTCGACTAGTACTAATAAGGGTGTTGACTTGTGCAATGTGCCTAGCTTAACTTTGTTTGCGCATAATAAGCAAGTCAACTAGTACTAAAGGATGAGTCAACTTGACTTGAGCTCTAAGTTGTCTAAGTGATTTGAGTTGATCTTAGGATGGCCCTAACTTCCTTTAAACCAATCTTTCATTACTCTAACATGTCTTTCTTACTTTAAATTATCATTTGCTCATCAACAAAACTCATTTTGCCGATAACTCTCCTTTTTTTATGATGACAAAACCTTAACTAGTGAAAGATTTTTCTAAGTGTTTCTCAGGGTCATAGGTTTTGGTACCCCCTTTGTCAATGCTTCTATGCTGCCCCTTTGTCTATGTACCCATGTTCTACCTTGCTTAGTTATGCTTATTTTTCTCCTTTTTTTTGTCATCAACAAACAAGGATTATAACGTGGAAATAAACTCAAGCACAAAAAAGGGCCGAGTTTTAAAGTCATTAACTTATGTTCAGAGAATATAATCATTGTCAATATAATTCCCCCTAAATCTATGCCTAGGTTTGCCAATAATAGGATACTAAGGTGTCATGAGTATGCATTTGTGAAGTGTGTTTAAATGCAAAGAAAAGTGAGCATGTTCAGAGAATATAAGGCACTGAACCATAATTTCATATAACTAAATAAAGTCTTACATAGCTTAAACAAAGTTCATTACAAACAAGGCATCCGCAAGCATAACTAGAACAACAAATTAAATAGCAAAGAAAACATGAAACCCAGATAGAAGAAGACATCAAACACATATGTACGATCTCTCATTATAGCTTGGCAGGTGCATCCCTAGCTCCAAATAGTGTGTCTACTTTCCTTTCCACTTTGTCAATCTGCCCTTGCATTCAAGATAGTTCATTTTGTAATTCAGAGAGTTGGTGTTGAACTCCATCATTCATATTGTGCATGAAATTCCAAAGCATGTCCAATGTCATTGATTGTGAATGGGAAGTGTTGGCAAAATATGATTGATGATAAGTAAAACTAAGTTTGATAACGAGCAAAAGTGAGCAAATGATGAGTAAAAATTAGCAAACTAAAACTAGATAATTGTGCGACTCAATCAAGTAATATGGATAGGAAATAAAGCACTTAGAATGTTGAAAACTCATGTTTGACAAACTTACCAGAGACTAAATATTTGAAAATACTGGTGTTTGAAATACCAAGAAAATGAAAATTAAAAATAGTGATATTTGTTCCTCATAGATCAATTAGGTTAAAAACCTTTTTTTTTTATTTTCCTAAGCCATTAACCCTCTAAACATAACTCATTCAAAGTGAAACCGAAAATCAAAACTACAACTTTGTTTTTTGAAGAGATAATTGACTTTTTATTCTTAAAAATTGGGTTTGAAACAATTTTTATTGAATCTAAATTGGGATATTTCTTTATTTACAAGTAATATCTTAAGTAAAAACCTAGACATTTACTTAAATAATCATTATCGAATAAATAAGGTCAGACCAGTTACAGAGTTACAAAAGTAGGTTCTCAAAACATTGGGTGAATATGTTGATATCATTTTATGCATCTTAGAAACATATCGACACATGGCTAGTTATATATCACATAAACATGTTGACACCATCTTAGAAACATGTCGACACATGATTAGTTATACATTACATAAACATATAGACACATGGTTAATTATACATCACATATATATGTCAATACCATCTTAGAAACATGTCAACACATGGCTAGTTATACACCACATAAACATGTCGACACCATCTCATATGTCACCACTTAGACATGTTGACACATAGTTTAGAAGACTACACACTACTAGATGTCGACACGAAATATTAAGATATCAATATGTTCCTTAGAAAGTAGTATCTAACACATAACTTAGAGCATTTAACACTATCTAATGTCGACACAAACATATTATGACATCGACACATGATTCATAACAAACACCGAACATTTAAAGGACCATGTTGACACAAGCATACCGTGATGTCGATATACGCCTTACAATGAACATAGAATATAAAATATTGGATGTTGACATTTGACTTTATGATGTCGACGTACACTTTAGAAAAGACATAAAAAACATAGAGGATCATGTCGACACAAGCCAATCCAAACGTCGACACAAGCCAATCCAAACGTCGATATTCATGCTATTAGATGTTGACAAAAAAATATTAAGATATCAACACAAGTAATAGAAATTCTTTAAGGTTAACGTATCAAATAGCAAATTGAATTTATTGAATATTCAAGTATTTATTTTTGCTAATTATATCAACATATGAAAATGGCAATCTTGACATAAGAACTTCAACGGCTATTTCTGAATAAAACTGTGAGTATCAATTCAAAGGCTGATTGGTTGGTGAAGACATTTAATGATGATTAACGTTCAAAAATTCATGTCACCACCTACCACAATGGTTGGATTTTATCATCTTATAAATACAAGCATTGAAGAAGAAGAATGGTAAACACTGTGAAAAATAATGAAGTGCTGAATATTCTAAACTTTCATAACACTTTGAGCGTCACATGATATACTCTTATATATATTTCTAACATGTATAACAAAATTAAAGATATGGATAGTGCAAAATAAAAAAAATAAAACTTATCTAAATTCCTAATCTAGGGAATAAACACTGAATTTAGGAATTAGAATTCCTAAGTGGTTAGACTATATTTAGATTTGTCCATCAACTTAAAGCTCCTGGAAGATTAAATAAAGAAACAATTATAAGATATTCAATCAACAGATCTAAAGCACATAAAAGCCGCAACAAAGAAATAAGATTGAAATATAAATCAAACATTATGAGGGTAATAATGGGAAAGTGGAGCAAACAATACATTGAAGTTAAACCAAGAAGGAAAGACTTCTGAAAGAACAGATGCAAGATTTCCAGGCATAATATAGAACAAGAATGAAAAGTATGAGAATCTAATTCCAAAAGTCATATTTACACCAATGTGTTTTTATAGAGTTTAAGACTTAGCCAATAATCTTCCAATCCTTATGAGTCCTTAATAAATTAATATTATACATAATATTAGACGAGATGGATAGGATTATACCTTGAGAGAACATTTAGCTAATTATTTTTGTGGTACAACTGGATTCATATTAAACAGAGCTTTTAATCGAGATAATCTTAGATAAAAACACTTTCAAGATTTATATAGGGAGAAAACCTAATATGGGTTACTTTCTGGGTATAAATGTTAGAAAACAAAGAGAGCTGTCTAGGAAAATTTGATACTAAAAGTAACAAAGTTATTAAAATTCTAACAAACCATACAAAATTTACAATAAGAGGATTAGAATTGTAAAGAAATCAATTCTTATCAAAATTAAAAAATCTAATGATTTCAGCTTAAAACACATATGTTTTGATGATCCTATAAGTCAGAAACTCGAAGATGTCTCAGAAAAACAAGAATCGGATAAGAATCCAAAGGATCAAAAATCAAATTAGACAGAAAAAGTGAAAATTATCATCCTAAACTAATTAAGATCCGGAGAAACCAATGTAAGCAAGTAGTTTCAAAATAGAGCCAAAAATTTATATACGGCCTTAGAGAATGAAAGAAAATCAATTTAAAATATAACATAAGACTTAGTTCCTATGCCAAAAGATCTCTGAGTAGTAGGAACTAAGTGGGTGAATAAAAGCAAATGAGTGTAAAAATGCATAGCCAACTCAATGAACAATATAAGGATAAAAACCTAGATGGTGAATTGATTGTCTTCCTGGACATGTCAACTAATAAGCACTTCTTTGAAAAATAGTCGACCATCTAGAAAAGAGAGTTGACTGCTAGGTGTTTTAAGTCAATTTTTTAAGGAGAAAATCAACTGAACCTTGTCTAGGAGCTTTAGTTAAGAAAATCAAGTCGATCGATTCAGGTGTCAATCAACAGATCTCAACTAACAGTTGACCGTAGCAAAGCCTCAGTCGACTGACTTCCCAATCCAATTGGCCAACCTCTTATCCAATTGACTGACTTAATGGTTTCTAGGTTTCCCTAGTTGACCATGCTAGAAAATCAATTGACTACTCAAATATTCACATTAGTAATCAACTAAGGCTCACAAAGCTGCTCCACAAACTCCACAAGCTAATCAAATTACTTTCCTCTCTTAGATCTCACTAGCTACTAACTATCTTTTCAAATTAATAATGCTTGCTTCAATTAGTTCATATCAATCACATTCATAAATGAATCAAACGAAGCTTTTATAAGCACATCCAATCAACTCTGACTTTCTTTTGAGCATCAAAGCTCCATCTCTTTTGAAACACTTCTACAAACAACCATCAAACTCTCTGCAGTCCTAAACTCTATCTCTTACAAATTTCTTTCAACAAGATCCTTCTAAGATAGCATCCAAAGCTAAGCTTTCATCAAAATATGATCAATATCCTATCCATCTATTGTAAAGAGTAAGTTTTTTGATAAACCTTTGGTTAATGGCATGTATAATGTAGAACAAAAATCTCAATCTTCTATTTTTCATTCCCCATTTATGTTATGCATTACTAATTCCATGGTTGCAAGCCTACCATATGGGTCCATGATCAATAGCATTTTGGTAACAATATGATTTATATAGGAAAGGAATTAGCTATTGAATTAATAGTGAAGAATGCAATTGATACTTCTTCATTAACCAAGGGTAGTTGGATGTAGAAAGATAGGAAATAAGTAAGAGAAGTGGAGAAAGTAGAAAAAGGTAAGTCTAGTTGGGAATAGAAAACTACTCTTATCGCTGAGGACATTGAGAAATTACTTAAGACAGTAAAACATATTTTTCACCTCTCTGTCGAAGAAAAGTTAACCATACCTATGTTAGGGAAAGTAGTGATTAGACTTATAGCTCACAATATGGTTCTTAAAGAGAGAGTTGAGAGTATTGAGAAACAGAATACAAAAATCTTGAAGGAATTGGCAAAAATAAGATAGCAAGTGATAAACTCTCCAAGGCCAAGGCTAAAATTGGACATAACAGACATAGATAGAGTGACAACTCTAGTAATGAGAATGATGAGCCCTGTATACAATTACCTCATGTCCCTCTTTTCTTCCCTCATGTCTCATTCTTTATTCCATCTTATGTCCTCATTGCCACTATCTCTGAGCATTCTATTGTAGCTGAACCTTCTACAAAATCCATGGAAATAGAGTGCTTAGCAAATACAAAAATACAGTATCCATACCAATCCTTAAATATTTGGAGGAAATCTAAGATTTCTGGGTGACAACATAATAACTACACCAATTGATTCTCCACTTTATGGTCTCTGCCTCAAAGTCTCACTCCTAAATTCCTTTTTACTCCTTGATCTCTGAACTCTGCCAATCGAACTAATATAAAGAAAGAGAAAGCAATGAAGATAAAAATGAAAAATAATATTAGAACTTCCTCCATAATCAAAACAAAAATAGATATATATATATATATATATATATATATATGAAGTTTGGAAAAGGAGCTCAAAAGGAATAAAGAGTTGAACAGAAGTTGGAGTGATATGTAACCTTGTTTTAATTTTAACATATTTTGTTAAAAATGATACAAGGGTAGTCTGACTTAGCCAAAAGCTCTCACATCCATAGGACTGAAAGTTTTATTAATTCCTTGACTAGCGGTTGAGAAAGTAAATAATTGGATAATCTTTCGTAGCCAGACTAAGTATATCTTTCTAAACCCCTAACGATTATGACTGATTACTGCTTGCCCCCTAGACATTTATGAATACTCAAAAATGATGAAGAGAAGTAGGAAGAGAATGATTTATGACAAAAAGGGGGAGAATTGTATATGAAAGGGAGAAATGCAAAAATATGAAAGGATTTAGAAAAAGAAGCACAAGGTGCATAGATTAAGGGGGAGCATAGGAACATACATTAAAGGAAAGAGATAATGTCATAAGATGAATATAATCATTGAGAAAATATAAGCATAGTTTGAAGGGGGAGCATATTTCCAACATAACTCCTAAAGTATCAAATGAACTATGTAATCCGTCTTCTACTACTCCTATTTTCTTATCCTAACCGATGCTGACCTTCTACTAAACCCTCCTCTTATACTCCTCCTATATTTGAACCATTTGCTAAAACTTTGCTCACTTTAAAAAACACCTAGTCACAATTTATGGGGGAGTGTTTAACACTTGAAAATAGGTCAATGACCTCATCTCAGGTTATTTATTTGCCCTTATAGTTTCACCAATACCTCACCCTTTCTGTTGATGAAAAAAAAGGTAGAGAATATAGATTAAAACATAGGCTAGAGAGAATGTTCACGAGAGCACTTAGGAAGCTTAGCATAGTCAACATATTTGTAGATTTGAGGAAGTTTTATCATCATCAAAAAGGAGGGAAGATTGTTGACCAAATATGATATTATGTCGACACATAGTTTAGAATACTACACATTACTAGATGTCAACACGAAATATTAGGATATCGATACGTTCCTTAGAAAGAAGTGTCTGACATATAACTTAGATTATTCAACACACCTAATGTCGACACAAACATATTATGTGTCGACACATGATTTAGAACAAACATTGAACACTCAAAGAACCATATTGACACAAGCATGTCGTGATGTCAACACATGCCTTAGAACAAATATAGAATATAGAAGATTGGATGTTGACATATACCTTTTTAATGTCAACATACACTTTAGAAAAGCTATAGAAAACATAGAGGATCATGTCGATACAAGACAATCAAGATATCAACATTTGACCTAGGATATTCACATTATAAAATGTCATACGGAAATATTAAAATGTCGACATGAACAATAAAAATTCTTTAAGTTTAGCATGTCGAAAAGCAAATTGAATTTATTGAACATACAAGTATTTATTTTTGCTAATCATGTCAACATAAGGAAATGGCGGTGTTAACACAATAACTTCAACAATTATTTCTGAACAAAACTACAAGCATTAATTCAAAAGCTGATCAGTTGGTGAAGATATTTAATACAAATTAATGTTCAAAAATTCAAGTCACCACCTACCACGATGGCTGGATTTTATCAGGGTTCTCTCGGTCTGAGATTTAAAGGGAGAAACAACTTGCGAGGTTGGATTAGTTAGTGTTTTGGAAGAAAACACTGTAAAGGTTTGATTTACACCTAGAAACATGTTGGTTGTACTATTTCAGAGCAAATAAGAGAAATCCAAGTAAAGTTTAGGAGTGGACATATACTGGATTTGGTGGAACCACTATCAAAATTGGGTGTGTTCTGTTTTTCTTTCATTTTTCAACTCCTTCATCTCACCTCCATTATCAGCAAACTGAAAAACCTCCAAACCATAAAAAAAGTGTCATACAACATATTCTCCCCCTCTAGATTGTATTTTAGGAAGTGTGAGTGCCATCATTTCCTTTGTGACAAGTGGCTATGTTTAGGGGTTGAGATGTTCTAAAATCATTATATGAAGCTTGAGTAGAAAGGGTTGGTTCTTTGTCTGCATTTAGTTCACATGCTTCTTCATCATGTCCCTTTTTTTCTCCTCTTTTCCAAACTCTATCAATTTCTATCCATTTGGCCTTAAGGAGAACAGAAGCTCCAATGCTAATTCTAGGAATGAATTTAACCCCTACTTCTCAAGACATATCTACTTCATATCTCTACAAAATGTATGTGATCATTGTGGTCTAAGAAAGCTTTCCTCTACTAGATTTTCTTGCAGCTATCATGTGAAGAGGGAATAAAAAGTGAAGACCAGGATTCCTTCCCTTCATAATGCAAGTCATTAACCAAAAGTCTTTTCTTGTAATTATGGTGTATTTTCCTGCTCTAGGTTCAAGCTATATGTGACTATCAAATGCAATAATCTTTCATGAAGATCTAAAGATAAAGCTCTATTATCGACTTCCTGCAATAAGGATTTTTAAATACAACTCTTGTATTATCTATGAGTTTGGTTTTCACGTATTCTTCACATTTATTCTAGGTTATCCATTCTTGCTGACTTATACTGCATATGAGTTTAGGTATCACCACTATTTCTATTCCTCTAAGATATGTTTTGAACATATATCTTTGCTCACAATCTTGTATAATTATATCACTTTCCTTCCTATCTTGCTTGTTTTCCTTGAATTCTACTATATTATTTTAGAATAATCTCACTAATTTACCTTGTGATCAAGAAAATGGAAATATGAGGCTAGTAAGACATGTTTGTTTAATGTGCTTCCATGAGGGAAATTAATACTCTGCAAAAATTCTAAGTCAATCATCCTAGAATAAATAACATCTCTAGAAGAAAACATTTCTTCAAAAGACTTATATTGGTTTTCTGATAGGAATTCTTCATGATTGAATCTTGAAGAGTTTCCTGACATGGTGATGATGGGCTTGATTCTTTTGTGAAGAGAATGTGATTTTCTTGAGAGAGAAAAGAATGGAGTGTGATTTTTAGAACTTAGGAATGATTCTAGTTGGCTAAGGTTTTCATTTCAACAAGATTTTGTTCATAGGAGTGTTGGTCTAGAGGGAGAAAGAGAATGTTTCATGAAAGAGAAGATATATGTGGGTTGTGTTGAGTTTATCCTCATGTAATTTATTTATACCCACGACTGCTCATATCATGAGTCGACTCATGTCCATTAGGTAATTAACTTACTCAGCCCACTGTTTATTGCTTAAACATTTGTTTTCTTATACTAGCAACTTATCACTTTGGTTCAATCAACTTGTCTTGTCTGAAGGTCGGTGAACAATGAAGTGTGTTAACACTCCATCCTTGAGGTGTCGACACCAAGTCCTATTCATACAATACATTCACTATGTGTTCAGGGGCTAGTCGATGTGTACCTATCCAGTAGACTCATGGTATCCAAAGGCATCTATGCACAATAGCTAGTGCTCACACTTAAATGCTAAGGTGTCAACACCCGATCCTATCTATCCTAGGTGGATAAGGGCTAGTCGACTTGCAATTCAATGCTAGTCGGCTACCAGTGTCATGGTGTGTGATTTGTCTTGGATCTATAATGATTTGTGTCGATACTTGAAGTTGTTGATGTTTACACCAACTCATGTTCATCCTATGTATCTAGATGCCAGTCGACTATCGGCTGATAGAGAGTCAAGTCATCCAATTTTCTTAGGAGTTTTGAGCCACGAGATCCATTCATTTTTTGTTATCTCCTAAGACTAGGTCGACTAGCATTGGGAGCAGGTTGACTTGTCATATGAGATTTTCAAGAACATGAATTGACAAGTAAAAAACCACTACACAGTCATATCAAAACAATCAAGCAATCATCAATTCTCAAAATTCATCATTCCAAACTCTCTCCTTAAGATATAGAACCTATTTTTATCAGGAATTTGGTGAATATATCGACTGTTTGCTTATCAATTTCAATGTACTCAAGAATTATGTTTCATTTCAACATATGGTCTCTTATAAAATGATAACTCACTTCAATATGTTTTGTTTTTGAGTGATGGACTGAATTTTGATTAAATTTATGGTACTAGTGTTGTCATACCTAATTGGAATTCCTTCTATCTAAACCATAATCTTTCTTTTAATATTTTATCTACAACACTTTAGCACAACAATGTCCAATAGCAATATATTCTGCCTCAGTAGTTGATATGACCATACTGTTATATTTTCTAAAGGATCAAGAAACTAACATACTTCCAAAATATTGACAGGTGCCACTAGTGCTCTTCCTATCTACTTTGCATCCTGCAAATTCTACATCAAAATAACCATGTAGATCAAAAGATGGCCTCCTATCATACCATTTGTCTAAGCGATATGTGCCCTTTATGTATCTAAGTATTCTCTTCACTATAGACATGTATTATTCCTTAGGTCCTGATTGAAATATTGTACATATACACACACTAAATAGGATATCAAGTACAACAAGGAATATATTATGCTTCTATATAGCTAATGACATGCATTATGACTCATTTCTTGACATGTGCCTTGACATGTGGCATGGCATGCATTGCAGCATGTGACACGCTATGTGCTAAGACATGTGTTGAGCTAAGTGTCATGCTAGTGTCAAAGCTTATGACATGTGTCACAACTCATGCCTTATGTACATCGCCTTGTGTTTTGTCATTCAATTTTAAACAAAGCTCCCTCATTCTCTTCTCTCTCCATCAGCCTCTCTCTCCTACTCTCATTCTGTATCTTGTGTTTGATCAAACAGACTTAACCAAATATCTCTGTCCTCCTTTGTCCCAGCCAAAACTCAATTTACGTTAGAAGCCTCTCACTTTCATCGTGTGCAACGTATAGTCCTCCTCCATGATTTTTAGAGCATAGTAGAGGGATTCAAAGTGCAAAATTGCCTCAAAATTTGGTGATGAGTTCTGGGTAATGTAGTTTTGCCTTTTCTCTTTTTTCAATCTTTAACATGCTTTAACCAGTCTTGTTTCACTTAAAATCATTTCCAAAATCATAGAACATCATTGTGAGAGCAAAGATCATATTTTTTTAAAAGGAATTTGAATAATTTTCATGTGCTAAAATCAATTCTTTATTGTAGCCAAGTTTTTGAATATATTAATATGATTTTAAAACATTATAAAATATTTCCAATATTGGTTTTCATCTCACTGATTGTTTAATGATATTCTAATATCTTTTTGGTGGATTATATTCATAAAATTATGATGGTTAATTTAGGATAAAATATGCTAACTCTTGTCCACAATATCCTTGTGCATGTATAAGTGATTAATACTCTTGCCAATTGTTCAATATTTTTTAGGGTGTGCTAGCATGCTATTAGTGACGTAAAGTATTGGTTTGACAATGGAAAATTCTTAAAGTTTCATGTCCAAAAGTGTATGTTACATAGGTTTATGCAAGCTTTTAAAGGCCAGGATAGTACTCCAATCAATCTAAACTTGTAAAGGCAAATACTTCACATGCTTATATGCTTTTCTTTTTAGATTTCATACTTTTCTAGATTAATGCACATTATTAGTTAGGGTTTAATAGATTAAGGCATGAAATCACCCCTTGAACTATTAGAATTCTTAATGAATTTGACTTATATGTTTTGAAATACATCCAAACCCTAATATAATTGAGTTAGAGCATGTGAATGATGATGTATCTGCCCTTAAACCTCTAAGGTTTTAGATGGTTTTGCCCTAGAAAGGATAACTCAAAGGCAAACTTGATTTTCAATAAACCAAGCATGATTTCTACCATATTTCCCTAGTTTTGATGTTTTTACATGTTAATGAGATTTCTTAGATATTTACATGCTCCTAAGGTCCTAAGTATTTGACATTCACCTTAAAACCTAAAAGTTGGATCCTTTGGCATGAATTAATATGAGACAACCTAAAGGTTAGGTGTATTCAAAATCCCCATAAATGTTTAGGAATTAAATTAATTTCCCTTTAGTATTGTATGATTTCTTTTAATGGTGAGGAAATGCAAAAATTTAGAAGAAAAGGGTTATGGTGAACATTAGAAGTGGTATAACTAAGTTAAAGTTATCATGTCTTTTTCCTTGCTTAATTGTATGAATGTTCTAATGCTTACATGATTATATGCCTCATCCTTCATGTACTATGATGTTATGTTTATGAGTAACCTTTCAAGATTCTGAGCATAACATATATAAAATTCTAACCCATTGAAACTTTTAATGTTATGTTTATTGTCGATACTCCGTGTAATTTAAGAAAAGTAATTAAAAGACCAAAAAGATTTAAAATGCTAATAAATCTTGTCCACAACGGACAAAGAAATGAGTTTTGTTTCTTATAGGATCGACAAAAGAAGATGACAATAACACTCTTTGGATGAGATTCCATTTGATCACCAAAGGATCATATTTTTGCTTAACTCGGGACATTGCGATCTATTCGCCACTCAAGTTAACTTCCATATAGAGTCAAAGACAACTACTAATTAATCTCCACCTAATGTTGTAGACAGGTAAACTCCACCTAAAACAAAAAAGCTACAAGTTAAATTCTACTCATTGTCGAAGGCATATGATCTCTATCCAAAGTCAGAGACAATGCTATTACGAAAGTTAATGCAAAGAATATTATTAAAAAATAAATAAAAAAGTAAAGTTTTGAGGATGGATGAGGAAAGCAACAGTTACCCTTCCATCAGAGGTCGGAGGTCTTATGTGATTAGTTAGGATACAAATTCAATCATCTTCTTAAATGAAAGATAAGCAAAATAGATATATGTAAGAAATAATAGCTCAAACAAAGAAAATGTAAAGGAAATGGCAGCTCAAGAAGTGATTGTAGTTTCCTTTTTTTTGGAATAGATTAGGTTGAATACTTTAACTTAGTGAAATTGCTTGTTGTGCAAGATATCTGAGTGAGCAAAATTTTCAAACTAATTGATCCCTTTCTTTTCTTACACTTTTATCTATTAGTTATGTTTCCATGTGATCAAAATTGATTGTGCATATTGATGTATGTCGTGTCATTCACAGTTCATGTTCCATGCATTATTAACTAATTTATGTATTATGGTATGCCTCGTAAGCCTCAAAAGGGGTACTTGCTCAACCAGTGGCTGATTGACTCTTCCTTTAAACATTTCAAGTGCACCAGGAACCAAGCAAGGAGTTATGGGTAACACTAGTGGCTTATAGGCTTGGTGATTCTAAACCCCTAAAACTATTTTATGTTAGGCTAGATAGTGACATCAACTTAGCGGATTGTCTAGATAAGTGACTCTTGTCAAATAGTAATTAATATGATTCATTTCTCCCTATCCCTTAAATTGAAAAAAAAAAAGTGTTTTACGTTAAGCAAGATAGTTGAGAGAGGTAGTCTTGAATTGGACCACTAGTAGTTTGAGAGAATAGGTCACTAACATTAGATGACGATGGATCAGCAGCACGAAACCCTAAATAAGTACGAGATACATCATCACATGGTTGTCAACACTCGGTTGCAGTTGAGTTTCTAGTAGGCTGAGAGCATGGTGCGATGCTCACTTTAAGGGGTTTCAATAATTGAGGTGACAGGACTGACTAACATGGAATTTAGACTGATCTAATCACTTAGGTTTTAGCCTTACACTCAAGACCAAAGGTTTAAAGCTTCAGATAATTTTCACGAGAAAAGTTTAGAGGTTCCGATGCATAATCACATGGAATTGTAGATCTAAGAGCTTCCAGTAACTATCGAAGTTCTCTTTCTCTATATATATATATATATTATAGTGTTATGTATCTCTCATTCTCTCTCTTTCTCTCTTTCTTTCTCTCTACCTCTCTCTCTCTCTCTCTCTATTTTAGGGTATCTATCTCTTGTTCTCTCTCTTTCGTTCTCTCTATTAGCAGAATTAAGAAAATAATATCAATTGAAAACTTGATTATAGGAACAAGATTTGACATCCATTATTCCCTTCTCTTTAGTTTTCTAATTGACTTTTCCTTTTCAGTTGATTCTCTTTCCATTTCATTGCTTAATTGATTCATTTGTATTTTATAATTGCGTATGTCAATTTTGTATATATACATATGTATCAAAACAAAGTCGATCAATGGAAAATCATTTTCTTTCACAATCAATTCTTATCATGGTATCAGAGCAGGTTTTCAACCTGTAAACCCTAGTCGCTTCATTCTTCCTTGGTAATGTCAAATCCAATGGCTCTTGAAGCAGATCTAACCTCACCATACTTCTTACACCATTCAGACAATCCAAGTACCATGTTAGTTTCTCAACCATTAATTGGAGATAACTACCCAACTTGGTGTCGTGCCATTACCATGGCTTTTAAGGTAAAAAACAAATTAGGATTCTTAGATGGGTCGATTGTGAAGCCAGAACCAGGTTTACCCACCTTCACCCTTTGGAGTCATTGCAATAGCATGGTATTATCTTGGTTTCTCAATGCAGTCAATAAAGAAATTGCAAACAGCGTCATCTTCATGGAGACAGTCCATGATATATGGCATGATCTTTGAGATCGTTTTTCCCAACAAAATGCTCAACGGATATTTGAAATCCAACGAGCCATCATTAACTATCTTTAGCAAAATAACTCCATTGCCATTTACTATACTGGTTTGAAAACACTATGGGATGAACTTAATATTTACAACTCACCCACTACATGTACTTGTGGTTCTACTCAAGAACTCGTAACTTTCTAGCAGCGTGACCGTCTTATCCAATTTTTGATTGGTTTGAATGATATATATGTATCGGGAAGAAGTCAAATCTTACTCATGAACCCTCTTCCATATGTTACTCAAGCTTATGCGCTTGTGCAACAAGAAGACCGACAAAGGTCAGTACTTACATCCAATCCCATATCAGATCAATCTGCATTCGTGGCTCACCATGAAAGACAAAATTCTCCTTCTCCATGGCAAGATAAATCAAAACATCACAAACACTGTAATTATTGTGGAAGAGATGGACATATTGAGAAGTGGTGTCGCAAGAAACAAGCTAATATGCGTTCTGTTACATCCAACCAACAGAGAACAAATCAATCTCGGCATGAGCAGAACTATGCACCAAATCATAATCGACCAGTTGTAGCTACTGCGGATAGTGCATCATTTTCTTCTCATAGCTTACTCTTCACTGAGGAACAAGTACAGCAACTCCTCTCCTTAATCCAATCCAACAACACTACACATTCTCATTCTTTAGCTAACCTGGCAGGTATGGTTTCTTGTTTTTCTTCCCATTACAATGACACTTGGATAATCAATTCTAGATGCAGTGATCATATGACTCACGATCTAAAATCCTTACATGATGCCTCTTGCCATAACAACCAACCCGTCAAACTTCCAAATGGTAGCGTTGTTCCAGTAACTCACTTAGTTTCTATTAAATTTTCATCAGATTTCTCATTAGATAAAGTTTTGTATGTCCCATCTTTTAAGTTTAACCTCCTATCCATTAGCAAAATCACAAAGCTCTTAATAGTTCTGTCACTTTTTTCTCAAATTGTTGTGTTTTTCAGGACCTGAAAACGAAGAAAATGATTGGATTGGGAAGAGAACGTGATGGTCTTTACTACCTTGATATAAAATTCAACCATGGTACCTCTTTGACATCGATTCCTACAAAAGACAAAGAAGACTAATGGCATTGTCGTCTTGGCCACCCCAGTTCAAGTATCTCACATTTGTTCTCTCGTTTAGATTCTAGTACCAGTTTTTTATCTAAATGCACTTGTATGATTTGCTCTTTAGCAAAACAATCACGACTTCCCTTTCCACATAGCTCTATTTCTTCTAAATCTTGTTTTGATTTAATTTATATCGATATTGGGGACCATATTCCACTCCTATTATTACTGGTGCATGTTATTTTCTCACAATAGTAGATGATTTTTCATGTTCTACTTGGATATATTTAATGCGTTTTAAATCCCAAGCCTTTACCCATATACGCCATTTTTTTTCTATGGTTAAAACACAATTTGATACCTCCATTCACCAAGTGCATAGTGACAATGCACTAGAATTTTTTAATAATGACATTAACAAGTTTCTTAATTTCTGTGGTGTTATCCATCAACATAGTTGTGCTTACACACCCCAACAAAATGGGATCATCGAACGTAAACACTGTCATTTACTAAATGTTGCATGAGCTTTACGATTTTAATCTCACCTACCTTTAACATTTTGGAGTGAATGTACTCTTACTACAGCTTATCTTATCAATCGTACTCCTATAGCCGTCCTTCATAGTAAAACCCCTTTTGAATTTTTATTCCACAAAATACCTACATATCACAATTTACGTGTTTTTGGCTGTTTGGCTTTTGGTCGAAACAATCATTCCAAACATAAATTTGATTCACATGCTTTACCAGGTATATTTCTTAGTTACCCATATGGCCAAAAGAGATTTAAAATTTTTTATATTAAATCTCAAACAATTTATGTGAGTAAGGATGTCGTGTTTCATGAAAATATTTTTCCATGCAAATTGCAAGTGCCAATTAATATTGATACTATCCATATTCTTCCCCTCCCATTAACCGACACCGGTAACTCCACTTATCCACCTCCAACTTCCAATGTTGAACCCACCTCTACACATTCCATAACAGCCCTTCGTCACTCGCAACGAGTGACTCGCCCTCTAACAAAATACCAAGACTATCATTGCTCTCAAGTCTAACATTAATCATCTTCAACTTTTTTAGGTACTTAATATCCTTTGTAAAACTATCTTCCTTTCCATCGTTTCTCTTCTAGATATTGTGCTTTTCTTGGTGCCCTAACCTCTCTTGCATAACCCAAAACATTTACCCAAGCTGTACACATACCTGAGTGGCGAGAAGCTATGAAAACAGAATTGAATGCCCTTGAAACAACAGATACATGGTCTATTATGCCTCTTCCACCAGATAAGAAACCCATTGGATGCAAATGGATCTATAAAATCAAACGGCACTCCGATGGTAGCATTGAACACTACAATGCGCGCTTGGTTGCCAAAGGATATACCCAAATTGAAGGGGTGGACTATCATGATACATTTGCTCCGGTAGCAAAATTGGTGACTGTCCGAGTCCTTTTAGCTGTTGCTGCTACTCAATGATGGCCTCTTTATCAGTTTGATGTGCAAAATGTTTTCTTACATAGTCCACTGCAAGAGGAAATATACATGTGCTTACCTCCCGGCCATCCACAGCAGGGGGAGAAACATCTAGTTTGCAACCTTAATAAATTCTTATATGGATTGAAACAAGCAGGAAAAAATTGGTTTGCCACATTTTTTGCTACTTTATTAGAAGCCGGTTTCACAAAATCACATGCTGATAATTCTCTATTTTGTCTCCATCATGGGTCGTCTTCACTTTTCCTCTTGGTTTATGTGGATGACATCGTCATGACCGGAAATGATCTAAAGTTTCTATCACAAATCAAGTTCTTCTTATTATAACGCTTTCGCATTAAGAACCTTGGCCTTCTCAAGTATTTTCTTGGTATTGAGATAGCTAGATCTTCTCATGGCATTTATCTCTCACAACATAAATATGTCATGGACCTCCTTGCAGATTCTGGCCTCACAAGAGCTCGCATTGCTCATACACCCATGGAACAACATCTCAAACTTACCGACTCTATTGGCGATTTGCTAAAAGATCCCTCCTCTTATCGACACTTAGTTGGTCGTCTCATCTATTTGACTATTACTCGGCATGATATTACATTCGTCGTTAATGTTCTTAGCCAGTTTATGCATCAACCTCGTCAACCATACTTAGATGCTGCTTATCAGCTACTCCGCTATTTAAAGAAAACTCTAGGTCAGGGTATTCTATTGTCTTCTTCTAGCCCAATAGAGTTTATTACTTTTTCAGATTCCGATTGGGCAAGCTGTTCTCAAACCTATCGATCAACTACAGGATACTGCATCTTCCTTGGTCATAGTTTGGTATATTGGAAGAGTAAAAAGCAACAAACTGTATCACATTCATCGGCTGAGGCCAAATATCGTGTCATGGCCACCACTACACGAGAAATCATTTAGCTTCGATCTTTACTTCGTGACCTTGGCATCTCTTTATCATCTACCACTCCTCTATATTGTGACAATCAAGCAGCACATCATATCGCTGCCAATACAGTTTTCCATGAGCGTACCAAGCATCTTGAAATTGATTGTCACATTGTACATAAAAAGTCTGAAACTAGGATCATTCAACCACGTGTCGTCTCTACTACAAACCAACCGGCTGACATTTTCACTAAAACTATAAGTAAGGACCAATTTTTGTTTCTTCAAAGCAAGCTGGGCATTACTGACCTTCATTCACCAGCTTAAAGGGGAGTATTAGCAGAATTAAGAAAATAACATCAATTGAAGATTTGATTATAGCAACAAGATTTGACATCCATTATTCCCTTCCCTTTAGTTGTCTAATTGACTTTTCCTTTTTAGTTGATTCTCTTTCTCTTTCATTACTTAATTAATTCATTTGTATTCTATAATTTCGTATATTAATTTTGTGTGTATATATATATATATATATATATATATATATATATATATATGTATGTATGTATCAAAACAAAGTCGATCAATAGAAAATCATTTTCTTTCACAATCAATTCTTATCACTCTCTCACTTCAATAAATTAGAGTTTGCAATTTCCAAACTTTTGTGTTCTTCTGTAACCATAATTGTTCTGCTTCTCTCTTCTTTTGAAAATGAATTATGTGCTGCTTCCGTGTTCTCTTGAAGATTAATTGTTCTTTTTTATTCACTAGAAATCTCCTGTCAAGACTTTCATGGGTTTTTTTTGGGGGGGATTTTTTAGTCATGTATATTTGAAGGTTTTCATATAAACCAACAAACAATTTTTCTCATGCTGAAATTATCGGATCTAAATTGGGTTAGAATCACTTACCTCTTTCCGACGGTTGGGTATTCTCGGTCTAGAAGATATCACGAATTGGATCACCTTCTCTTGTTCACAATCCAAATGCCTTTGATGATAATGATCAATTCCTCAAACCCTTCTTCAAAGTTTTTCCTTTTTGTTTCTCAAATGTGAATACTCTCTCTCTCTCTCTACCATAACAAAATGGCTTCTTCATGCTTTTTCCCATTTTCTTTTGTTTTTGGTTCTTCCTATTCACGTCTCCCCAAGGAAGAAGGTAGAATGTGCATCATAAAGATCCAGAGAGAGAGGAGGGGTTTTTTTTCTTTTTTTTTTATTTTGGCACACATGAGGGAGTTGAGGGGTGGTTTTCTCAATAACCACTCCCTCCCTCACATTTAAACATTCAAAATTTTGGGGCGGGTCTACCCTCATGGGCGGACCCGCCTCTACTTTCCAACATCTCCCATTCGCACATGAGGGTTAGACTCGTACACAATATGATCATTACTATCAAACACCAATTTCATACAAACAAATGGATTGTGTGACCTACGAGAATACCAAAAGCTATAGAACTATATACCAATTAAGGATATATAGCAGTTCATCGTCAATGTGGTGATGAGGTGATGAGGACATCTTATCTCGCTATACCCCAGACATCTTTTTACTCGACACAGTCAATGTATCTCTCATCCCTCAAAATAATGTAAGAGCATACTTTACTCAAGTCTCTTCATGTATTCACAATTACATCTTTAAATATTAAGTTATAGACATAATTGATCGGTCCGTGAATACAGAGCAATGTGTCGATCAAAGACAACCTTCCTTTCATACTACTAACTTTTAACTTTATCTTAGCTGTTTTCCTAGACATGTACCGCAAAACCGAATCAACCATAATTTCTTGGTGACATGCTAAAGTAGCAACACTAAAATAAATTTTCAAGAGACAGACAAAAGTCCTAAGAGTATAAATTAGGGTTAAATATAAACCCCCGAGTCTCACACAATAAGATGAAGAGGGATGCACCATCTCATTACCCATATAGTCATATAAGCACACATGGTATGAAACACGTGCTACGATGCCCTATCTTTCTATCTGGAAGCGTATGTCTTATTTCTAAAAAAAAGCATCTACAGGTCTTAATCCAAGTGTGCACAACACCTGACTTGAGTTTTCCTTCTTACATGTCCTCAAGAAAATCTCACAATATCAAGGAAAAACTCACACCTAGCTATTCGATAAGTCCAATGGATTGTGGGAAATCTATTTCGATTACTATATATGTATACTCAACTGATAATCTCATCTTAGTACTTAACTAAGGCGGCATATATGTGTGTTAATCCACCACAAATTAACAAAGCCTCATCTCTACATATCACACAGACATTAGAGGCGATTGTTCGTGTGAGAGAGCCAATCTCCAAACTTGTCCGACATACTTTTAACGTAGACATCAGAATTTTGGACACAAAAGCAAAATTCAAATGTCATCGAATATGAACATTATATCATATATACTCTGTATATGATTACAATCACAATCACAGTACTGTCATAATAATCTACGCAACTCAAGAAATCAATATGTCACGCAAACATGTCTTTAGGTGTTGGCTTTGTAAACGGATCAGTCACCATCAAATGCATAGACAGGTACTTTAGTGTCATTTTCCTCTTTTCAATCATGTCTTTAACAATATTGATCTTTGTGTCTATATGTTTGGTTTTGTCATCGTATTTGGAGTCTCAAGCGTAAACAATAGCTGACTTATTGTCACTAAGTCATAACTTCCACTGAATTGCTTACTACTCCCAAATATTATAAAAATCTATTCAACCAAACTTCTCCCTGAACTGCAAAAGTACAAACCCAAAAGACTACTTTTATTGTAGAAAGAGATACACGGTTTTGTTTCTTACTACTCCATGAGACAGCGCTATCATTGAGCAAGCTAACATAACCAGAGGTAGATTTTCTTTCATATAAAACACCTCGCTAATCACTATCGTGTATCATTTCAATACTAGATCGTTTCCTTAATTACAAAGGAAATAATCTACAGTTCCATTCAGGTATTTCAATATCATATTCTCATTAATCCAATCATTATTTTCTGGATTGGACGGATACCTGCTAACCAAATCCATAGCATGACAAATATCGAGATGAGTACACATCATAGTGTACTTCAAGCTCCCAACTGTGCTAATATGTTACATTCTGAACATTTTATTTATTGATTAGGAGTGTTAGGGCATTACATCACTTAAACGATCGCCTTTAGTCACAGGAGTATTTAATGAGTTTGCAATTTTGTATCGTTCTAGAGTCTTCATGATATGAGACTCCTGAGATGATCCAAATAATCTCCTGGAACGATCTTTATGGGTTTTAATTCCCAATCTGTCTTAACCCATATCCTTCATCTCAAATTAGAACACAACCATTTTAAAATCTGAAGGACATACTCCTTATTATTCGCGACTACTAATATGTCCTCGACATATAGAGATAGAATTACAAATTTGTTATTGAATATCTCAACATGAGTATAATGGTTTTTGTTCATCATGACAAAATCAAAAGATGCCATATCTTTGTGAAATCTTAAATACCATTATCTTAAAGACTGCTTAAAACCATAAATTGAACTACTCAATTTACATACTTTGTTTTTCTGACCTTTAATGACAAAACCCACTGGTTGTGCCATATAGATTTATTCCTCAAGTTCTCAATTGAGAAACATAGTCTTCACGTCCATCTGACATAATTCTAAATCTAAATTGGCCACTATTGCCAACAATAGGCGAACTATCAGTTAAGTCTTTTACCTCCCAATAGTTCCATATACCCTACATTTGGTTTTGAGAACCTACTTGCTCCCAATGACCTTGCGCCCAATAGAAATTCAACTAATTCCAATATATGGTTAGAACTCAATCACTCTAATTCTTCTTCTTCTTCTATTGCTTTTATCCTCTCATCCTTGGCAGGACCAGATGTAGCCTAATCTATGTTTTAGGCTTTTCTTCATCTTCTGGAGTAACAATAAATACGTGCCATTTATTCTCAAAATAACAATTGGGCATAGCTTTCCTAACACTTTTCTGAGTTTGTAACTCAGTTAGAACGTTAGAATTTAAATCTCTCCCACTGGAATTAACATTATTCCAATGATCCACTATGGACAGAGCCATCCTTTGAATTAACTAATTCAAATAAAGGTTCTATGTCTTTCATGTCACCTTTGTTATGAAATTTATTCTCCAGTGTGACATCCAGGATCCAATCTTTGCATAGTACCATCTTCTCATTTATCAATGAACATTTAATTTTCAGACTGGTTGGAGTATCTTATAAGGATACTCTTACTTTTATGGAGACCCATTTTTCCGAACTTATTGGAAATGTTAAATATAGACGATCGATCCCCAAGATCTGAGATTACTCAGAATCGGCTTTCTACAGTTCAAAGTTCATATAATGTCAATGGTACTGATTTTGAAGGCAATTTGTTCAAAATATAAGCAGCAGTTAACAAGATATCTCTCCAAAAGGAAATCGACAAATCAACCTACACTATCATGGATTTTGTCATATCCAACAATGTCCTATTTCTTGTTACTACAACACGACTTTACTAAGGTGTTTAAGAAATAGTCAAATGTCGGATTATCTTGCTTTCTTTACATAGATCCTTAACTCGATCCGATAGATATTCACACCATCTGTCCATTTGATTCTCTAATCTGCTCATATAATGTCTAAAATACTTAAGTATTTCAGACTTGCGAGAAATCAAATAGACACAACCAAATGACGTGAAGTCATCTATGAATGTAAAGAAACACAAAATTTCATGTCTTCTTGCCTTCATACTCATTGAACCACAAATGTTTGAATGGACAAATAGCAATGAAATTCAACCCAAATAGCTTTTCCAAATGGTTTTCTCATTATTTTGCAAGCATGACAAAGTCTAACTTAGTAGTTAAACATTCATCCATTATATTGCAAAATTATAAAACTAGTTACAAATTGTCCAAAATCAACACATGTCATTCAGTTGCAAATTCACCTTATCTTTCTGAAAGTTCAAAAACATAGTCAAGTTCCAAAAGAATAAGAATAGATAATATTCCATCGTATTTCGGGTATGTAAAGAACATCACGCAAAATGAGAGTTCGGCAACTTTGTAACTTCAAGTTAGAAGTGCCTATTTCTCTAACCTCCATTTTTTGCATTATTCTCCACACCGATCTATCTCCGACTAGAAGACATTCAACGAAAATCTTCAAGTATCTCTCAGTCTATTCTTATCTCCAGAGTTATTCTTTTGTGATCTTTTTCCATTCTCCATTCCTTTCTTGTTTTCATTCTAGTCCCTTTCATACTTAGAGTCCGAAACTCTCTTGAAACTAGACTCTATAACAAAAGCATCAGTTGGGGATCTTACAGCATCAAGCCGCTCATCCTCAAGCTCAATGTGGCAAGAAACATCCAAGAAAGTCTTCACACTATCATTGTGAGTCAAATTGACTTTCAGGTGCTCCCACTTGGTAAGAAGGGATCAGATCAAGATTTGAACTTTCTGTTTATCGGAGAAAACATGACCAGCTGACTACTACTCTCTAATTAGACATGACTTTTAAATACTGTTTGATATTGTGACAATATCACTTTCATAGGTATCAAATATTATCGTCATTTGTCTAAGATGAGTTACTGGTACCTCCATGTTTTACCATAAGGTATACTCAAATATCATGAGCAGTTACATATTGCTCACGTTTGGGTATCATGTCATTAATCACAAAGCTAACCAGGATTGCACGAATAGTGGAATCTATCATTTTCCATACCTGGTAAACCTCTTGTTCTCTCCTCTACGGAGCAACATTGCCCACACTAAGGTCCTAAAGGACATGTTTGATACCTTCCAAGATATCTTGTTCTTTCAGCACATTTCAAATTTTATAACGTCATATCTCATGATTGTCGCCATTCAATTTGTCATATTCAAAATCCTTAATTAATGGATTTTGATACTATGGTTTGAGTTCTAAAAGGATGGACATTTATTTTAATGCTCATATCATACATATAATTTTGTGTTTCAAAATTAACATTCATAAAGGTCAACATCAGGTATAGAATCGAAAGTTCACTAGATTCTCAATCATCATCTATGGTTCTAATGCATTACTATCATAAATTTAATTTGAAACTACAAAATTCAATAGGTTTATGTGATAATTACTCAAATTCTGACAGCCAAAAAACATTCCACTTAAATACACAAAGTATTTAAATAACATATTAATTTCGGATGAGAATTACTCAAATTCTACCAATCCAAAATTTTCAGTTAAGGGATTCTAGTTTTCTTTTGCCTACATGATCATACACTTTAATAAATAAAGCCAACAATTGCTAAAAAAAAAAACTTTGCATTAAATAAAATAAAAATTCATCTTTTACATGATCATACTCTTAACCAACAGTCATAACACACAAAAGAAAATATATAAATAAACTATCTCGTTTAGGATAAATTCATTCGGAATATCGTATTTATAATTCCCTTAGATAGTCTGTCCCTTGGTGCAAATCTCTTGATGACTCGTGGAGAACTATTTATATTTTGGGATAACTTTTTCTTTATTAAGCTCAATATATTTTTGATTTCCCACTTTTCTATTAATAACGATCTCACATCATTCAGAATCATATGCTCATTCTCGACAATCAACTTATCAACTACGCTAGCCCAATAAGGAGACAAAGACTTTCTCAGTATGTACACGTCATCCCCCAAGAGGCATGACCTAACTGAATAAATTCCAAACGTTTCACTTTCATGATCTCCAAATGATCTGGCAAAGTATGAGATGAGTCCATTCTGTAAGTCAACATTTGACCCAACTTCATCAAACGCTCTGAACTTCTCAAATCTCTTTCCCTCCCCCAGAGGCTCGGAAGACTTTCAAATAGGTGTCCGATTATTACCATTTTTCCTAAAATTGAGAATAATATTAGGTTAGGCACGCAGCTAACCATAATATTAAAATAAATCTCAGAGTATTTATTTTACAAATATTTACTCAAATTTAAAATAATTTTATGTTAGAAAAAATTAATTTTCGAACATAAATTATTGAGTCAAAATTCAAACAAATGGTGAGTGAAAAATAAATCTTCACCCAAATAGCCAAAATTAAAAAAATAAATTTCTAGCCACATATAGAAATTTTCAGAATTTTTCGTGTACTAAAAATAATTTTTCTGTAATTTTATACAATTTCTAAGTCAAAAAATTAATAAAAAATTATTATTTTTTAATCTAAAAAAATAAATTAAAATTAACAAAAAAATTCAGAGGGAGTAAAAAACTTGTTCCGGTGAAAATTCCCTCCGAAACAGAGGTTTCACGCTCCCCCACGCGCCGCTAGAGTGGCTTGTCAAAATAGACACGCGCCCACTCTCTTTGGGCGGCGCGTGACCTACACGCGCCACATTCCTGGCACCGGATGGCTCCGAAATTTTGGCTACCCCCCATTTTCAATATCTCTGAGTTCAATGGTACTTTCAGATGTTCAATTGGAGTTCTCTAGCCTAGGGGTGGATCTCACTTGCCGTTGCCGAGAGTGAGATTGGTCTGTTACTGTTCATCTTCTTCACCAAATTTCGAACAGTCATATCTCTCTCAATTTTTAATCATTTTTTGCATTCTTTATATGGTTAAAAAGTATTTTTCAAGGGGAATCTAACCATATAAATTGCATGTTATGAAACACAATATTTATGCAGATCCGAGTACATTAAGTTTCAACTAGGGTTTGCTATATCTCATAATATACTCATCAGATGCATGCCAAATTTTGTAGATCTTATCCTCATGTAACAAGAATCCTACTATGTAAAATTGAGAATATTCCATTAAGCCATTTTTAAGTTGCCATTGATGAACTTTGTAAATTAATTTAGGTATTTTCATTTTTAATACCTAACTAAAGAGGCAAAAAACACCCTAAATGACTCTTATACCGATGAAGGTTTTCATATAAACCAACAAATAATTTTTTTCATGCGGAAATTATCGGATCTAAATTAGGTTAGAATCACTTACCTCTTTCCGACGGTTAGGATTCTCGGTCTAGAAGATGTCACGAATTGGATCACCTTCTCTTGTTCAAAATCCAAATGTCTTTGATGATAATGATCAATTCCTCAAACCCTTCTTCAAAGTTTCTCCTTTTTGTTTCTCAAATGTGAATACTCTCTCTCTCTACCATAACAAAATGGCTTCTTCATGCTTTTTCCCATTTTCTTTTGTTTTTGGTTCTTCCTATTCACGTCCCCCCAAGGAAGAAGGTAGAATGTGCATCATAAAGATCGAGAGAGAGAGAGGGGTTTTTTTTTCTTTTTTTTTTATTTTGGCACACATGAGGGAGTTGAGGGGTGATTTTTTCAATAGCTACTCCCTCCCTCACATTTAAACATTCAAAATTTTGGGGCGGGTCTACCTTCATGGGCGAACCCGCCTCTATTTTCCAACAATATTAGAAGAGGCATGATGGGCACACTTTATTTTTTTTTTAGGTTACACAAGGTTCGAATTTGAATTACGGGATAAGAAAATTGGGGTTCTGACCATTAGATTAGGTTATTCTTTTAGGGACCACGATGAGCGCCTCACTTCTGGGCCTGGGGCCAAAATGTGTTGGGGGCGAGAGTCCCATATTGACAGCCTACTATTGGAGCCGAGTATTGTTGCATGAAGTGCTAATGATTTTAGGATATTTTGTTAAGCTCTTAATGGTTATTTTAGCTAATTTACATAGGAAACTCTACTCAGTTTTCCAAAAGAATTAGAAAAATAAAATTTTCAAATTTTTTCGATCTATTTCCTTATATATTTTCATATACTTGGATAACAATCAAGAAACCACTGTATCTAGTGTTGGATATTTTGTAATGATTTAGTCTTCACTTCCGTGAATTTTTTCCTCTTTTGTCAAGGTGCAACTCTCGAATAACGGATGTCACACGTATGCTATTGTGTGAACCGATGTGCAAGCTGACATCCCAATTTATTTAAGTTCATATAATACTATTGTAACCGATTTGATGTACTTTTTGAGACTTCGTTACTATTTAGTATACATTTCAAAAAAATTTTTATTTTTATGGATTTTTTATTTTTATAGATTTTTATTTTTAACTAAAAATATTATATTTTTTAACATGTTAATATTTATCAAATTTAACGTAATTTTTTCTCGACAAAGAACATAATAAACTAAAAAAGAAAAAAGAGCACTACTCATTTGGTATCAGTGTGGACCTTGCAAAGTATTGATTGTTAGGGGTCAAGGGAAGACACGGACCCCTTCGCACATAAAAAAATTTTCTTTTACATTTTAACACTGAAACATATCTAAAATTATTTTCTTTTTTTCTGTTTACTAATTGGAGAAAAAATTCAAAGAAGAGACAGAGAGAAGCCTTCACTATTGTTAACAAATTAAAACAAACAATTTGTTGTATTTGAAATTTTTAAGTTCCTTTTCATTATCTTTATTGGGTTTTAATTTATTTATAATATTTTTAATTAAAAATAAAAATATAAGACTTACAAATAAAAATTGACCATGCTTGCTTTCCTGCCTTGGTCTAATCTTCCATAAATTTACAAAAATAATCCTAAACTTTCAAAAATTCTACCAAATCTAATGCTAAATGAACCTAAGAAAATAAAGTTGGGATAACATCCATTTGCTCAGTACTAATTTTATACGTCTTATGTAAGTTTGGGACTATTTCGTAAACATTTTGAAAATTGGGGGCTAACATAAGAAAATAAAGATAATTTACGAACCAAATATGTACATTTGAGTATGCCATAAATGCATCAAAAGTGCAGGTTGGCGGTAAGATATATGATGGCATCATTAGAATCAGGTTAATAAACTTGAAATAAACAAAATGTCAAGACACCATATTTTTTTTTTTTGGTATAATATCTTGGGCCTGTCCGATATATAGGATTTCGTCTCGATTAATTCAGACCGATCGCTACAGTGATTCCTTTCGGAGGACGAGTTTCCCAACGGGGAACACTCCATACATATGAGGGTGCGATACTCTCAACAGAAGACGAAACTCAATCATGTTTAATGATATTTAACCCCACATCCAATTGAGTCAACCTATTTCTTCACATTATTGTTACCATGAGAAAGTATTTACAATGGCGTTGGATATTCTCATTTAAACAACTTCAGCTATTGCCATTCATAATCCTTACCTACTCTTTTACTACAAAAAAGATTTAAAAAAGTCAATTCCAAAAATAAGTCTCGTAATACAAATTGAATTAATTAGACAAAATCTAGATATCGATAGTAAAAATAAAAGAAAAAAAAAACAAAATTGAGTTAAGAGTAAGCTCTAGGTGTTCCCTGAAATTTTTGAGGTAGAAATTTTAAATAGAACATTTTATTATTTTCGACATTTTGTTAAAAGGCAAGGATAATCAAAGGATTACATTAGAAAGGGATACAACAATCTCATTTAATTTGTAATGGCAAGAGAAACGAGGCGACCAACTTTTCAAACTGAAAAGTTTAGGAGAAAAAAAACAGAGAGAGATTTATTTTCAAAATTAAAATTTTAGAGGGATTCTCCATAAATGGTTTCAATAGTTTTTTGGCCCGTAAAATTGATAAAAGGATCAATTTTGCAAACGTTAAAAGTTTTTAAGAGAATATTGTAAACTTTTAAAAGTTTTGGGTCTTGCACAGTATCATATGTGCATTTGTTTATTGATCAACCATCCAACGTATCCAACTAATTAAATTCAAATACCGTAAAACTCAATATAGAATCTAACTCTTCCGACACTTATTTTTTTAATATCAAAACTCAGAATTCAAGTTTTTAATTAAAATAAAAATCATTTATCATTAAACTCACAGAATGTGTACTCATATTTTTACACTAAATTTTATTAGCGGTTATAATGTGACCTAATTCTTAAACTCAATAGATCTACCCCAAGCTAGTTTTACTTTTCCCTATTTTCAAATCGGAGCAACGGCTAGTTGTATTGCTCCTTAAATAATTGACAATCCCTAATTTGAATTTGAGGGAATTGTGAGACTTTATCGTAAGGAAAGTGAAGGCAAGGGAAAAGGCATAATTTTAGAACGTATTAATGGAATAAGACATTAATGAAGCTAAGTTCGACATTTCATGCCAAATAGCGGAACAAGTTTTGATTTGCCGGTCAAAATGGATTATGCTGTGTACTTTGGAACAGGATTATTATGGTATTATATATTTCAATTTATCAACAATATATAACATAACAACCAACAGGCAATCGATCTAGTGAGAAAAATATTAAATTTCTTAATTAATACTTAAATTTGAATTTTGAGAATGAAAAAAACTATATTAAGAAAATTCCCCTAAAAGAGAGTTTAACAATAACTCAAATCAAATTAATTAAAATATAATTTCAGATATTGATTGATTAAAAAAAATAACAAACAAATGAACAAACAAACAACCGATCAACCAACCGACCGACAACATATAGCATAACAAACCATACAGATAAGGCAAGAAAAGACATTGTACACTAGCACACTTCAAAATATAATTTTTTTTTTTTTTACAAGAAAATACAACCGGATGGAATCAAATCAGAAAAGGAAAAATGAAAGTAGGAAGGTTCAACCACTTGAACTCTCCCTGAGAGACACTTCAAAGTATTTGCAAAGTTTATAGGTTCTGCTAGAAGGGTCATTCCCTCTACATGCATGAAGAAAGCCTCTTCTAGCATGTTCCAAACCAAAAAGAACAACCCACTTGCCAAACTACACGCGATGCATGCAATCTATCAATACATAAACATGGATTTAAGCTTACTTGCACACACAGGTCCCTATGAACACAAAGGAAAGCTTTGTAACTTCGACAGCTCTTTCCTGGGATTGAGATGAGATCATCAAGTACAACTTAGAAAAGGTAAACTAAAACATCAAAAAAAATAAGTAGCCAACGCTCATGGTCTGTTGCAGACTGAAAGAGAGTGAAGCATATCAAGTCCCAATCAACTCATGATTTCTGAGCAGTGCATGCTTTGACACTTGAAAAACGCAAGGTTCTATAAAACTGCAGAATGCAATACAAATGCCATGTGATTAATCCAAGCCTACAATAGCAAAAGAACAAGCCCAAACAGCAAAGTGACTCCGAAGTGGAGGACCGACATTTTTTTTTTATATAATCAACCGATATCCAAAATCATATTCCGACAATCTATTTCAAGAGTTATCAGACCAATTTAAGAGAGAAATCTCCTAATGTAGTTTTTCTCATTCCAAAAATTCAAACCCAAAATTTGATTAAAAGATATAAAACTCTTACCTATTAGGTTTAACTGTTTGTTGCTAGTGTAAACAATTAGCATTAAGCAAAATATGCATGACTAAGCAGTTCTCAAACTCAAACTCAACAAATGTTTCAGGGTATTCTTACCATAAGAAGTTAAGCTAGTATAAACAGCAAAACCAACATCAATCATGACACCACAGAAGCTCATGAGCAACATTAGCTGCCCATCGAACTCACTTTGGATTGCGTGCACCCATCTCACCCATCTCCTGGGATATTCTAATATGATCTTAATTGTCATTTTGATCCTATCTAGGTTGTAAAACAGCCATTATCTAACAACCTTTCTGCCTCGAATGTAGTCTATAACCACAGAAACTGCTTTACTATTACAAGAGCACTTAAAGACTTCATAATAACTCCTTTGGCCCTTCCATCAAAACCAATAAAACCATTCCCAAAATTTTATAAACACTTCATGCCAAGCTAACAGGATAAAAAACTGCTAACGCTAGAAGCACCTCAGTCTTAAGAGGGTGAAGCGCTTTCAATACTCAATTCCACGAATCCTACATGATACCCCACTCCGCAATTGCCAATGTTAAAGAAAAATGGCAAACACAAAGCCATAGAACTAGGAGCCTTGCCCCCAGACATCACATACCTTCAATTTTCCGTCTTGCAAAACGTCATACAGACTTTAAATCAATCTCAAACGGTCACTTCACATACACCTGCAGTTGATCTAATTGTCACCTCTCCATTGGCCACCCATGTTCCCCGAACCATCAATTTCCCAAAGTTATTTCCTCCTCTCTGTACACACTTTAAATCAATCTCAAATGGTCACTTCACAAATTACTGCAGTTAATCTACTTTTTCACCTATCCATTGGCCACCCATGTTCCCCAAACCAATTTCCTTACGTTATTTCATCTCATCTTCTCTGTGGATTAACTTTCAGAAAAAGAAAACATCATGCTGCTATTAATACCTCCCTCAACCAGAAATCCTCAGATATTATGGAAATCTCCCCCCACGATGCTTACTCTCCACCCCAGGTTTCACTCCCTCCTAATCTCTATCTCACTAGAAAAAACCCCTCCCCTCTCAACGACTCCCAAATACTCTTAAAAGACAATTTCTTCCTCTCCAAACTTTCCCTAAAACCTCCTTATTGCATTTCTTATGTTCTTTCCAGATCTACTCGAAACAAGCAGGACAATTCTCCAGCTCAAAGCTGGCACGCTTCCCCCCCCCCCCCTCCCCCTAAATCCCAAAACCAAAATGCCATCTCAAAATTGGGAGTTCCTCCAGCTCGCACTGGTCTTATCACACTACAGCAACTCTAAAGATTTTGGTCCATTAACAATTTCTAACCTTCTGTCCAGCATCAACAACAAACCCCTATTCAACCGCATCAAGATTATATGGCCACAGTGGGCCTTTTACTTTTTCCGCCAACTTGAGCAACCAAAGGCCACATTCTAGCCACATCAACAGCACATGGAGGCATATTAATCATGTCAAGACATCAAAGCTATTTGTGAACATTTACTCAGTTGCGGTCACAAATTTTTGGGCAAAATAATAGGTTTCGCACTAAGGGATATTGCATGCAAATTTCTCAAACAAGAAAAGATTCATGCCAATAGGCAGGCCCCAATAGGGAAATAAGCAAATTAGGATATGGGAAATTTATTTGCCAAAAAAAAAGGGCAAAGAAAGATAGATCAAGGAGTCAAATTGGGGGGAGTTGCAACAAAGAGATGAGAGTCATGTAGGAACCAAATGGAGCAGATGTGATGAGGAAGACCAAAGACACATCTGCAACGATGGAACCAATTTACCAGACTATAACCGTATCAACCACAACCACAACCACATTACCATTGTGAGAAATGTTGACACCTGACTATTGCCTGGTCCGGAAATTTGAATGACTGATTATAGGCTTCTTATCTAAATCAAGTGCAATACACCTAGAAATCATAAATAGGGGAGGTCAATTAGGCAGTCCACGATATGAACAAAAAGAATTAAAAAAATAAAAAATGAAAAATGAAAAACAAAAGAGAAAGAAAGAAAGAAAAAGAATCTGCAAGCACAAGATCTTAATGGAGGAATAGATTAACCATAATAGGGGATAAGAAGTAGACCACAGTGCCCAACATCTGAGGAGAAAGTGGAGCCTAGCTGCTCAGGTGAAATGGAAATAAACCACTAAATAAATTCTCAACATCTCATACCAGAAACTTCTAAATCACATGATAATAACTTGATTAGTACTGCAAAAGAATCAATCACAATGATCTAGAAAAGACTTTTAAAAAAAGATTAAAGAAAGAATCTATCCGGCAAGACAAAAGCGAGATTGATGCAATAATAGAGACATCCCACTTGGTCGGGTAATCAACCAAAATTCTTTTATGTTGCTGGTCTCAGGAAACATCTCATCATTGTCTTCTCAAGACGCTGCTAAACCAGCTCTACTTGATTCAATTTCACAATTAGTTAAAACATAAGAAAGGGTTTCTTCAGCACAAAACAAAAGACTAATAATGTTGCTTCAGCACAAAACAAAAGAATTAAGTGCAATCAAACAAATGAATGTGACTGCTAGGTCCAAACACCTAACAAAGTAACTCCCAACCACTACTTAATATATTTCAGTGCAATCAAACAGATTAAAGAAAGAATATATTGGAGTAAGACAAAAGCGAGATTGATGCAATAATAGAGACATCCCACTTGGTTGGACGATCAACCAAAATTCTTTAATGTTGCTGGTCTCAGGAAGCATCTTATTGCTGTCTTCTCAAGACGCCGCTAAACCAGCTCTACTTGATTTCAATATCTCAATCAGTTAAACCATAAGATAAGGTTTCTTCAGCACAAAACAAAAGACTAACAATGTTTCTTCAGCACAAAACAAAAGAATAGCTGCAATTAAACACATGAATGTGACAGCTAGGTCCAAACACCTAACAAAGTAACTCCCAACTACTACTTAATATATTTCAGTGCAATCAAACAGAGTAAAGAAAGAATATCTCCGAGCAAGACAAAAGCGAGATTGATGCAATAATAGAGACATCCCCACTTGGTCGGACGATCAACCGAAACTCTTATGTTGCTGGTCTCAGGAAGCATCTCAACATTGTTTTCTCAAGACGCTGCTAAAATAGCTCTATTTGATTCAATTTCTCTATCAGTTAAACCATAAGATAAGGTTTTCTCAGCACAAAACAAAAGACTAATAACGTTTCCTCAGCACAAAACAAAAGACTAAGTGCGATCAAACACATGAATGTGACTACTAGGTCCAAACACCTAACAAAGTAACTCCCAACAACTACTTAATATATTTCGGTGCAATCAAACAGATTAAAGAAAGAATATATAAGAGCAAGACAAAAGCGAGATTGATGCAATAATAGAGACATCCCACTTGGTCGGATGATCAACCGAAATTCTTTTATGTTGCTGGTCTCAGGAAGCATATTTCTCAATCAGTTAAACCATAAGATAAGGTTTCTTCAGCACAAAACAGAAGACTAATAACGTTTCTTCAGCACAAAAAAAAGAATAAGTGCAATCAAACACGTGAATGTGACAGCTAGGTCCAAACACCTAACAAAGTAACTCCCAACCACAACTTAATATATTTCAGTGCAATCAAACGGATTAAAGAAAGAATATATCGGAGCAAGACAAAAGCAAGATTGATGCAATAATAGAGACATCCCCTTGGTCGGATGATCAACCAAAATTCTTTTATGTTGCTGGTCTCAGGAAGCATCTCATTGTCTTCTCAAGACGCCGCTAAACCAGCTCTACTTGATTCAATCAAACCATAAGATAAGGTTTTTTCGGCACAAAACAGAAGACTAATAACGTTTCTTCAGCACAAAACAAAAGAATAAGTGCAATCAAACACATGAATGTGATTGCTAGGTCCAAACACCTAACAAAGTAACTCCCAACCACTACCTAATATAGTTCGGTGCAATCAAACAGATTAAAGAAAGAATATATCGGAGCAAGGCAAAAGCGAGATTGATGCAATAATAGAGACATCCCACTTGGCCAGACAATCAACTGAAATTCTTTTATGTTGCTGGTCTCAGGAAGCATCTCATCATCGTCTTCTCAAGATGCCGCTGAACCAGCTCTACTTGATTCAATTCTCAATCAGTTAAACCATAAGATAAGGTTTCTTCAGCACTAAACAAAAGACTCATAACATTTCTTCAGCACAAGACAAAAGAATAAGTGCAATCAAACACATGAATGTGACTGCTAGGTCCAAACACCTAACAAAGTAACTCCCAACCACTAAATATATTTCAGTGCAATCAAACAGATTAAAGAAAGAATACATCGGAGCAAGGCAAAAGCGAGATTGATGCAATAATAGAGACATCCAACTTGGTTGGACGATCAACGAAATTCTTTTATGTTGCTGGTCTCAGGAAGCATCTCATCATTGTCTTCTCAAGACACCGCAAAACCAGCTCTACTTGATTCATTTTCTCAATCAGTTAAACCATAAGATAAGGTTTCTTCAGCACAAAACAAAAGACTAATAATGTTTCTTCAGCACAAAGCAAAACACTAACTGCAATCGAACACATGAATGTGACTTCTAGGTCCAAACACCTAACAAATTAACTCCAACCACTACTTAATATATTTCAGTGGCCAACATCTGAGGAGAAAGTAGGGCCACAGCAATCCAAAAAAAGTTAAATCCATCTGCTCCGGTGAGCTGTGAAGAAACCACTATTAATATATTCTCGACATCTCATACCCACAAGCTTCTTAATCAAATGATGATAACATGCACTTCCAGTGGGAACCAAGATCAATATCCAGTCACAATATAGAAAAGACATTTAAAAACAGGTAAGAGATAGCATGTATCAGATCAGGACAAAGCAACATTGATGCAATGATAAAGACTCTCCCTCAGATTAGAGGATCGACAGTGTAATTCTTTTATGTTCCTGGGCTGGCATCTCATCATTGTCCTCTCAAGACACTGCTAAACCAGCTCTATATGATTCAATTTCTCAATATGTTAAACCATAAGATGAGGTTTGTTTTGCAGAAAACCAAAGATTTAGTGCAATCAAACACATGAATGTGACCTCTAGGTTCCAAACACTAAACAAAGCAACTCCCTACTGCGAAGGTAGGTACAAACTGCTTTAGATTAAAGGCTAACTTACAGCACTCTTTAGCAGCAGTCCAACCTTTTCTGACCATCAGGTGGCTTCTCCATTATTGCTCCCATATTTCACACAAGATCTCTCTAAGCAGCCTAAGAGACAAACCAAAAGGTTCATAACCATGAAACCTTGTCATAAGAGAATGTTAGATACCCATTAGTTGCATAACTAAATTAATTATTGTGGCAAAAAATCTTTAACCGGTCAAATATGTTTAATATACACGTCCACCACAATTTGCCAACATGTCAAGCTTTGGCAAGCTAGATATCCTAAGGAATACCCATAAGTTTCAAGCTGAAGGTGATTTATGGAAAATCAATCAACTAATCCTTGATATTACAGGAAACACAAACAAATCCATACTCTTCTGTATTGCCATAATATAAGGCAATTACCATTCACCATGATATCATTAGATTCTCTTGATCATTCAAAGAATCTCATACTCCATCCCCCATGCTTCGGTCTAATAAATGCAATAGAAACTTGCAAACTTTACAACATTCATCTAAGTTTATAAATTTAGTATAAAGAAAAACATTAAACCTTTGCACATACAAGTGCCCGCAATAACTCAAAATGTAGAAATAGAGAAAATAACATCCGAGAGAACATAATACCAAATGCATATAAAACAGAACATAGAACCACGAAAATAGCAAAAATAGCAACTGACATGTTAAGGACATAAATTAATCGAAGGTCTTCCTCTTCTACTGCAATATGCAGATAAATCATAGTAAACATCACAAAATCATCCTACCAAAGATGATTCACCGCTTGAGGGAAGAACAAAGGAACAATATTAGAGATGGTGGATAGATGGATGATGACAAAGGACTCTGACACAAATATCATATAAGACACCATCAAAAATTAATGAACTCAATCAAAAAAAATGCCGGTAAAATGAGCACACAGATTTCATTTCACAACATATAATTCTTTTTCTCATTTTTCTAATTTTTTATTTATTTCATATATTCTCAATGGGTGGTCTGTCCATTATCAACACCTAGACCATACAAAACACCAGCATACTTCTCCAAAGAGCCACTAAAGAAATTCTCTTTCAACTTCCTGAATGTACAAGACGTAAGCAAACTATCCGAACCCGCTTGGTGAGAAACCCCAACCCTCTCCACTTCCAAAAGCTCTGCAAGCTTATTTAAGCCTCCATGTAGACTATTGCAAAACTTCATCAAATGCTTAATGTCATACAATGTTGGGAAATACATGTCGATCAAACTGAAGAACCCAACCTGCGTATCCGGCAAATTCTGACAAGTCAAAAGCTTTAGCAAATATCCAAAATCATACCCACTATGAAACGTCACCCAATACACATTTTCATTCAACACAATCCCAGATGACATTAGAAGCTCCCCAAATCGCAGGGCATCAACACCCTTTTCGTTGTTTTTCTTAAAATCAATCCCACTTTGGCGCAAAAGCTCAATTGATTCATTCGCAAACACATCCTCATTCACATTAAACTCCCTAAAATTGAATTGCCAGATATAATGCTTATCAGTCCCACATGTAGGAAAGTTTCCTTGTTCATCGGAACATGTAAGCCCTAACTGAATCAATTTCAACACGTCAACGTTGTCTTTCAATGTCTGATAATGATAATCATTGGTGTTCTTGAAATTACCCACGGGACGAAGAACGACTCCAGGAAATTCGGTGTCCATGGCGATGTAAGGATAGTCGTCGACGATTTCGCGAATCAGAGCGAATTCTTGCTCGAGATTATCGTTCCAGACCTCACGGATTTGAATCGAATCGCCTTTCGGCAGAAGAGACATTCTTTACCCGTCAAATGAACAGATCAACTCCTCGTATTTTCACAAATCCAGATCCGAAACCAAAGCAGAAATATATGCGCGTAAATAATCAAGAACGTTGAAGATCGAACAGATCTAGATTAGTTTCTACCAGATCTGCAAAACCCCCAAATCGAACGCAAAATTAATCACAAGAAATTGAAAACGAAATGAAGAGATTGGAAGAGAATTTTAATACATTTTCTCACCTGAGATCTAACCTCGTCTCTCTCGTCTAGAATTGTAAAGAGCGAGAGAGAGAGAGAGAGAGAGAGAGCTAGAGAGAAGATGTCATAGAGCCATATCACAAGAGGCGGCTAAGGAGGAAAGCAAGGGAGGAATCCAGGTCAAAATTGAGAGACTCCTTTTGTTTTACCTGCAGAGAGATGGGGCGCGGGTTGGGCCCCTGCCTGCTTTTGCCTCCTTTCCTATCAAGCTCGAGAGAGAGAGAGAGAGAGAGAGAATTTTTTTTTTTAATAGAAAGACATTGAATAATATTGAAGGTACGACATGGCCGGGGAGAGGGTGGGAACAATGATTTTTCCTTTTTTCTTTTTTTTTCCTCCTAACTACAATATTTATTCACATTTTAATATTTTTAGAAATTTAAAATATTTAAAAACAATGAACCAAAATCCATTATGTTTCTAATTTTGGCATAATGGAGACGTAGACACTTGTTCCTAAATAAATGACTTATTTTTAAGAATAAGACACTAACATATCAAAAAAACACAAAAAAGTACGAGAGAGTTGATTTGATTTTACAAAAATTTAATATTATTTATCAAAATATTTCTTATAGTTTTTCTTGTTTTTAATACACTCTAAATTAATACATTATAAAAGAATTTAAATCAATCGTATTATGTTTTTTGGGAAAAAAAAAGATGAATCATTTGAATAATTGTTTGTGTTGAGCTTTTTTTTATTTATTATCATGTTATAAATTGATATTTTACTATGTAGATAAAGTTCTTGATCTTCTACCTTAAAAAAGAAGAAATTAAAATAACCTGGAAATGTTCTCAATATTAGAAATGTTGGATTTTTAATTCAATGATGGGTCGATATGTAAATAATTATATATTTAAACTATCATTTAAAATATAACTATAATAAAAATGATCTACTATGGTATATTTGGTATAGGGCTTTAATGTATCAAATAGGGTGTAGTTTTGGATAAATATGCATAGAAATCTATAAAAAATTACTTTCTTTTTCTATGACGGGTTGAAAAGAAAGTGATAGTAAAATAAATGTGGAATATTAAAGGTCTTTTTGACATTTCAAATTTATTATAGGCGTTGTGATTTCCAAATCCGATAAACCTTCGCTTTTCTAATATCTTATCAATTAAAGAAATCTTTTGTGAACAACACAATAGATCTAAAAACTACTTCCGATTTAGAAATCTCAAAGGACAATCAAATCAGGACGCCCATCGGAAATCATCAAAAGGAGTCCAAAAAGTTTGGATTCAAGTTTACTTTCCCCCTAAACTCTTTTTTTTTTTTTGTTATTTGCTTTTCTTAATGATTTGCATGTAGATGCTGGGGTTATTAGTTTGTATTGGTTATGGATTTCATCAAATAAGTTCACATACTTAAATCACTAAGAAAATTGTGATAAAAATTAGGGTGTTAGATTTCTAAAATTAAAAAAAAAAAAGTTTTTTAATCGCTTGCACATCAAAGTGCAAAGCAAAAAAAAAAGGTGATTAGATCCTTTGCAAATCGTCATCTTTGTATAAGTTTTAGATCTTCCGTTGTCAATATCTCTTTGTAGTGGATCAGCAAAGATTGTCAATGATAGTATCAACTCTAATTAAAAGAGAGAGAGATGTTGGTGATAAAGATGAAGGATTTTAATAAACAAATCGTCAAAGATGATGACAAAGAAAAAATAGTAGAGTTAGAAGGTATCATCATCGATGTCAATCGGCCTCTACAGTCGATGGAGATGGTTGGTTGGGAAACAATAGAGACTATTCCTCTCTCTCTCTAATCAACGAACAGGATATCTCCAACAGTCTTCATCATTGAAGGTGGTGTCCAACAAAGTAAGAAGTTGACAATAGTGAAAGGTTGACGATGATGAGTAGCAGTATTTAATTAAAAAAAAACTTAGATAATTAATGAATTAATTACTTAATGGGCCAGTTCAGGCCAAATTAATTCTTTAAACATGGTTTAGGATGGTATTTTGTTTGATTTAATGAGCCATTGGGTCCATTATGAACAAGTGAATAAAAATGGTCTATTATCATTTGAGATATCAAGAAATTCTAATGGGCCATTGGACCCGGTGACTAAATAAATTAATTGAGCCAAATTGTGAACCTTTTGATATGGGCCTTAACTTAAGCAATTTGCACAACCCATTAAGTAAAATGAATTATGGGCCATTAAATTCAAAGAGGGTCCAACACAGATTTTTTTTTTTTTTTTGTACCGAGTCCAAACAGATTATATGGTGCAACCAGAGGATTTTTGATCAGAAAACTCAAAGGAAATGGTTTGCAAACTTAAGATGCTTGGTATTTCAAATTTCACTAAATTTTCGTTTGATTTTAAAATGAATTTGGTTGATAATTTTATACACCATAAATTTTGTTAGAGCAACTATATTTTCCTGGTTTTTTGTGTCGATAACATATTATTTGCTAGCGATAATAGCCCTTGTACACAAAACCAAAAGATTTCTAGTAAAGTAATTTAAGATAAAAGATCTTGATAATATCTTTTATGTATAGCGATCCAGATTCACTAAGATCTGTCCCAAAAATTCTCGGATTATCATAAAAGAGTTATATCAAAATGGTTTTAATAAAATATGGTATGTAGATTATAAATCAAGGGATACTCCTATAACAAAGGAAGACAAGTTTAGTCTCAATTAGTGCCTCAATAATGACCTTGAACAAAGGGAAATACAGAGATTCCCTATGCATCAATAATAGAAAGTCTAATATATGTCACCTTTGCACGCGTTCGAATATTACAGACATTACATGAATGTTGGGCAATTACTTAAGTAATCTAGGAGTAGATCATTGAATAGCAATCAGACGGGTATTCAGATATTTACAGAGAACAAAAAAGTACATGTTCACATACCGGAGATCGAACAGCTTGAGATCATTAGGCATACTAACTCTGATATTGTCAGATACTAAAACAACATGAAGTCAACTTCAGGTTATATCTATCTATTTATCGAGGGTGTCATTTCTTAGAAAAGTGCTAAATAGTCACTTATAGTCTCTTCCACCATGGCAGCAGAGTTTATAATATACTACGAGACATCTAACCATAGAGTATGGTTATAGAATTTTGTCACGGGACTGTGCATAGTGAATCACATTGAGCGACCACTCAAATTATTTTATGATAATAAATCGACTGTTTTTTACTCTAATAACAATAGGAGCTCGACAAATTCGAAACATATAAACATCATGTTTTTGGTAGTTAAGGAAATGATTCAAAGTGAACAATTGTCTGTAAAGTATGTTGGCACAAATTCCATGATTGCAAACTCGCTCACTAAGGGAGTGTCACCCAAAATGTTCCATGAGCATACTGCTTGTATGGGTGTTATATCTCTTGAGGATATACAATTTTAATGAAAGTTTGTACTTTTATACTCATTTTGTATAACCATTTTTTAGTTGTATATAATGATCATTTTTGTAAAAATAAAGATTCATTTTTTTTACCATACTCTGATATTAAGTATGATTGATCTTATTTCAACAGAAAGTAAATCAGTTGGAAATAGACATGTCAACGATCATATTGCATATAATTTCCATGCTACACATACACTTTATAATCCATGTCATTCGGTTGTATTGACATACATGACTATTGACGGGTCGAGTTACGATAAATGTAACAATATTTAGAGATACGTTTTAGTATTGACAGCAAAATTGAATTCATTCGGTTATACATGTTTATAAAGATATTATTGAGTAAAATATGTTTTGATAATAATTAAATATAGATAAGAGTGATTAGAGTTAATTAAATATGAATTTAGAAGTTTAGAAAAATTGTAGTCAAAACTAATGCAAGCAAGTGACCTGCATAAAATAGAAGTCAACCTGTACAATAGAATTAACTTAGACCTAAGTAAAGAAATCGACATGTCTATAGCATGAGTCGACTTAATTAGTCATTAATCGACCCATTGTTACCATGTCGACCTAGGATTGAAAATTTTGAAAATAGCCTAAATATGAAATATCACAAATCAACCACGGAAAAAAAATAAGTTGATCCAGGGATTTAGGTTTTAGAAAAAAACTTTTGTAACTTTATAAGTCGACTTGCGTAGAGTAACAAGTCGACCTGAGTAATCAAGCTTAAAAAATTATACTCTATATAGATATAAGCTGCCTATTGGAAGATCAAGTCAACCTGACCATAGTTAGAAATGTATTCGAGTTGACCCAGTTTAAGAACATGTCAACCTACAAATAGAAAAATGCCTAAGTTAAGTTGACCCATCGTTGTTGTGTTGAAGAAGTCGACTTGACTTTGGAATAAATCGACCAGCTAGATTTGGTCTCAGAAACACCACGTATGAAATACATTAATTTGACTTCAATAGAATATAAGTTAACCTGATAAAATTTATAAGTTGACATAAAAAAAGGGTAAGTCGACCTACCAAATCTATTCTCATAAATATTAATTCTGAAACTTATTACATTGAACTAGAAGAAGACTAAGCTGACTTAACAGCATCAATAAGTCAACCTGAGAACATAGATAAGTTGACATGACAATTCATGTCTCAGAAAATCTAAATTTGTAACATATTGAGTCGATCTAGGATATGAACAAATCGACTAACACTTGTAAGGTGACCTAGTATTGGTCTATTGATAGATAAGTTGACTTGAGAGAAAGACAAGTCGACTTACCAAAATGACTCTTAGAAATCTAAATTCTAAAATAAACTATGTCGATCTAGGATAATAACAAGTTAACTTATTAACATTCCTAAGTCGGCCCACTGTAGAATTAAGCCAACCCATACAGGTTTTTCAATAATATGACGTTGACTAAGTAAAAATTCAAAGGTAACCCATGAAAGTATAAGTCGACCCAAGAGAGAACAAGCTAACCCAACATATTAGTAGAATGAAAACAAGTCGATCTGAAGCATGAAGAAGTCGAACTATTATGAGTAATGGCTAAGTGTTCAGAAAAACTGTGCAAAACTTAAATGAAAATCCAATAACCTACAACAACTACTGCAATGAATTCAATGGCCATAAATGATGCTCAATGGCTATTTTACTTTCTACAACTATAAATACAATTGAAGGATGAAGATCTTTGCACCGTTGAATGATCAAAAAAGCTTGAAAAATATTCATTATCTATACTTAATTTTTTCACTGTTGTATTTAGTGTTTTGGGCTTTCAATGAGTATATCTAAAGTTTAAAACTTCAATTTTTGTTTCACTTTGTAATCCTTGTAAAATGATTAGTGGAGAGACTTTATTTGATCTGGGTTTAGAGTGTTGAGTGAAACATAAAAGATTTGAGTTTGTTTGCTCCTAGAAAGACAAGTGTTGAGTATATATGTAAAATAATTATAGGATATTACTAGCATCTAGGAAGCTAGTTATATCCACTATTTGATAAAATAGTGAATTATAAATCTATATAGAGTTTGAGAGTAGATTTACATTGAGAAGATGGAACCACTATAATTTTGTATCTTCAATTATTCTCTCTGTATGTGCTAATTTCCTCTAAATTTTCCTTTGTAATCCCAAAAAAATCAGAAGTGTCAAATAAGCTATTCACCGGCGTCTAGATTATTACAAATAGTTTCTTCAAATATACATATAGCCCAAGTGAAAAACTATTGGATTTTTAGTCTAATATTGGGCCAATATGTAAATAACTATATATTTGAATAGACATTTAAAATATAGTCATAATAAAAGTAATCGAGTATAGTATCTTTGGAATAGGGTTTTGATGCATCACATAGGGGGTGGTTTTTGGTGAATGCAGAAACGTAAAGGAATAATTTTATTTTCGTGATAAGTTGAAAAGGAAGTAATAGTAAAATAAATATGATCACCCTTGACATTCCTAATTTATTATAGGGGTTGTGGTATCCGGATTCAGTGAACTTTTGATTTTCTAACATCCCATCAATTAGAGAAATTTTTTTAGGAAGAACACAACAGATCCATAAGGCTTCTCCTGATTCAGGAATCTCGAAGACATTCAAATCAGGACACCTCCTGGAAATCATCAAAAGGAGATCCAAAAAGCATGGATTCAGGTATGCTTTCGCCTAAACTCGTTCCTTTGGTTATTTGCTTCTCTTAATTATTTGGCGTATAGATATTAGGTTATTAATTTATACTAATGATAGATTTTATCAAATAAATTCCAACTAGAAATAGCTAAGTAAATGTATAAATCACAATGTGGTTGACATGAATGTTGTATTGTTTACTTATTTAGTTGTCACATTTTTTTCTATTATTGTCCTTTAACTTGTTCAAGTTTACCTTTTATTTAACAATCTATAGTATTAGGTATTAATAAAAAATGAAATATATTAGAATTTGAGCAATTTTAATTATTACAAATATATTTTATGTCAATCTCTATATTAGGCGCAAGCAATCCAATAGTTTGAACCTATTTTAAACTTCACAAAGCAAAAAAAGTTGGAGGGTTTAATAATAAACTAACCTCTACACAATTTCTATTTATTAGTCTTGTATGCCTAATTAGATAACCAACTTTGTCCAACCTCAAATTCGCTAACCTCAAAGGAGTGATTCTAATCCAATAGAACTAAATCGGAACCAAAATCATTCTTATAGTTTGGTTTCAATTTCAACTTTGGAACCATAAAAGAGAGAGAGCAAGGAATAGTGGTGAAAATTTTGAATGAGAATAAGAAGTCAATAAAGAGAGGAAATTGATTAGAGAAATAGAATGAAGGTTAGAGAAATCAATTGAAGCATGATTGCAAGTGATGACCCATTAGACAGACATCATGCTACCTAGCAAATAAACTTAAAAATGCAAAACCCAATGAACAGATAAAATAAAAAAAAATCACTTGCATGCAAGCTAATATGCTAAAAAAGGGAATGGAAAAAAGGGAGAAACTCAAAACTGAATTGTGGTCATAATCTTAGTTCCAAAATTCACATCTTAGCTTATTGCACAAAAAATCTCAAAACACAACCACACATCTTAGCTTAATGCACAAAAAATCTCAAAACACAACCACATGCATAAAACCCAACATGGCTCACTTACCATAAGCATGTAAGAGCTCAACATAGCTCAAATTCTCGTACTTGCATATAGCCTTACAAGGCTTCACACTCTGCAAGCATGCATAACATAATATAACCAAACACAGCATGGATTAGGTGATACGGACCTGAGACAAGCCATAAGAGAAATTGGTGTAAGAGTAAGATAAGCAACAACAAGACAATAACCCATAGGAACCATCGAGCTCACTGCGCATCACGTCGGGCTAAAATCCTCCATAAATTTTTTATCTAAGTGATCCTATCCCATCGTCCCGTGCAGTGAACTCAGCAACTAACTTACTTGGCCCCTCTCCCTAGGACTCCCTCAGTGATAAAGGAAAGTAAGCAAAAACACTCAAGTAAGCTACGAAATAACTTATTCCCAACCTTTATACATTCCAAACTCAATATACAAGGATAGATCCCGAAGGGTTTTACAAGTTTTCCCCGAAACAACTCCCACACCCAAGAGTTCACCCACTTGACACACCCTATTCTAGCTCTCCCACGTAAGAGCTTTGTGTAACCAACCCATGTTGCTTACATGTTCACAATAGTAAAACCATTGCTATTTCGAAGAGAGCTCCCACAGCCACTTGCTATTTCTATCTTCACTTTCTTGTGTCCCCCTGAGATCACTTGATGACTTGATAGTTTTGTATCCCTATGAGCTCTCATTTTTATAGTTGGAGGTGGTGCTTGACTTTCCCAACTCAGTACCACGTACCAAGGTCATTTGTCTTGAAACCTTCTATATCAAGGAGAGATACCCCTTTCTTTATCGGATAAAGTCAAGAGATGCGGCTATCATATTTGAATTAAAACCCATTTGAATTCAAATACTTGCCTGAATTGTGGCTTGGACTAGGAGACTTTCCTCCTTTGGTCCTCCAAAGCTTTCCTTTCCTATAAGGCATTGCTTCCATCATGATTTGGTCAAAGAGAACCTTCCTTTATTGCTTACATCCGTAATTTCCTTTCCTGGATTTACCTTGCTGAAGCTTGGACCAAGGATCCCTCTCTTGTTGCATACGACCACCTTCCTTAGTTGTTGAGCCACCCTTGCCATGCTTGGACACCTTCTAGAAATGCCTCCCAATCAATTAGCCACACTTCTCCTAATTAAAATTTAACTTTACTCTATTCAAATTCAAATTTGCACAGATTACTACTGGTTCACCTTTGGTATGTGCCTGGTGCATGTCCTCTCGAGCCACTGCAAGATTTCTATGGGTGTTTCAAGCCATTTTTGGTTTCCATAAGCAATTTAGTAATTTTCTTTGTTTGCTCTGGTCACTTTTCCAAAATTACCATGAACGCTCGATATTTCTTCATACACACCCATGCATAGGCATGAATGCTAGCCATTTTACTATCCCTGGCAAACCTCCAACTAATTGTTCATCATTCTCCTAACCACCATAGGCTATTGAATGCTCAAAATAGTTTTCCCAAATTACACCTTAGGACCCAAGTCGCTGTTGCTCCTTGGTGTGGTGTGTGTTGGCCTCGTACCCAATATGTGCCCCGGCCGCTACCAGGTGATGCGTTCTCTTAGTGAAAGATACGCACTCAAGAAAGGGGGAGAGATATGCAGTGATCCTTGACTTGGCGCAAAAATAACCGAATTACCTAAGGATCTTGCATGGTTGAAGGGTTGTGGGGGAGGTTGAGTGAAAGGGATGGATATCTTCCACATGCACAGTACCAAAATATCTTATGCACAAGGTTGGCTCTCAAGAGAAATGGATGGAAAAGAAAAGAAAAGAAATGGAGAATGATGGAAAGGATTTGAACTTACCTTTGATGGGTGCTGTCAAATGCAATAACCTCTATCACGCGATAGTGATGTAACCTAATTGGTACCCTTAAATCTTAAGATAACTTTCTCACGTTGGAGAAGAACAAAACTCTATTTTTATATTATGATAATTCGCTTATTACAAATGGGGGAGGCCTGCCCTATTTATAGATAAAGATGGGGTATTGAAAGATTCTCATTACATAAAACTTTTTAATCAAAAAACTCATATTACATGATAACTAGTTGACAGTTGTAATTGCCCGTATTCAATCAATGAAAGCCTTACAAAAATAAAAGGAATTTATTTAGAAAAATAGTTATTTCATGGGGGAACTAGTGGCCTTTTGGCTAGCATGGTTGTTGCCTACGCACGTTGGCGCGCGCTGCTCATGCGGTAGTGCACGATGGCCCACGCCTGGTGCATTCTCCTTTGGCCATGGCTTTATTTCTTCAAGCATTCTCTCTATTCCTGAACCATGTGTTTTCTATTGATGTCTCTTCATTTGCTAGCTCGACTACATGTATTTCCTTGGCCTTGTCTTCATGCTTGTGGTACATTAATGCATGATGATGCATTGCCTTGTCTTCCTCAGTCTTTTGCTCATACGGGTGCATTATGGATTGCACATTTTCATGCAATGATGTCTCTTGGCATGAACTATTGAGTGACTTCTCGTGCAATGGCACTTCTTTGCTTATATTGGGTGCATACTCATGCGCAGTCTGCTCATGCAATGGTGTCTCTTCGCTTGGTGTCCTTTCAGGTAGGGGCCTTCTTGCTCGCTCCTTTGGATGTGCAATAGCCTTCTTTGCTTTCTTAGAGACAATTGCTTGTGGGTTGCTTGATGTTGCACAAAAGGTTGTGACCTTTCGATGAAGAGTCATGTCCATTGACATGTAAGCGCTCGCTTGTCTTATGTCGTGCCTTGTGCACTACTTGTCCTTGCTTGGGCGGCTATTAGCAGCGTCATACAATGCCTTAGGCAATTATATTGTCTTGTTCAATGCTGATGTTGTATTATTGGTGACCTTTAGCTTGATATGTGCAACTGTGTTCGTGCGAACCTCCTTTGGAATTGTGTTTGTGCAAACCTCTATGATTTTTTCATGCGCTCGCATTGCGGCACTTCATCATGCGTGGCCTCGGGCATTGCGCATGGACTTGTGGAAGGTTGTAACACCAGGCCATGGAGGTGTAACACTACGCACCAGCTATACTCAAACAATGTGTACAACCCATACCCATGCATGGATTTGCCTCATGCCATCATCGAACCACGATCAAGCAGAGGAGTTCAGAAGGATTTATTCCTCCCAAGAAGCCTAAAAGACATGAGCATGCTCGAGGAAAAGGAGGCAAGTCAAGTAGAGCCACGTTCCAAGGAGTCCTACCCAAACATGGCTTCTTCAAGACCCCTGAGTGAACATAATGCAAATGATGTTCCAACTCAAGCAATCAAGATGATTAGGGAAAATTCTTGATGAAACTAAAGATCATGTGAATTGGAGAAGATCTGCTCAGTGAAGTCGAGAGTCCTAGATCTAGATTCTTCAAGAGTTTCAAGCCATCAACATGCGATTGGAGAAACGGTTTGAGCATTTGAAAGGAATTAGAAAATAGCTCAAATAAACAAAGTTTCATAGGGAAAGGATAATAAACGCTTAGTGAATCAAGAAGAACTTGAGACTAGATCTAACTGAGCACCCTAGAGAATCCTAAAGCAATCAGAACTCTTAAGAGTCCCATCTCTGCCAAGACTCCTAATTGAACAAGAAGTCATACTTCAACAAGGAGATCTAATTCAACAAGGAGACCTAATTCAGCTAGGAAACCTAATTCAATAAGGAGGCCTAATTCAACAAGGAGTCTTACCTGAGTAAGAAGTCCTAAATTACAAGGAGTCCTATATAACAAAAAGTCCTAAAACAATGAGGAGTTCTATCCAAGATAGGAGTCCAAGAGCAATGAAAGACCTAACCGTGTGGAAGATCTCTTCAACTAGGAAACTTATCTTATCTTATCTAGAATAGTGTTTGGTCATTAGTAGGAGATTAATTTGAATTAGAATGATTGTTAGATCTAGTCATTAGATCCCTAGATAAAGTAGTGCTCTTGAGATATGATTGAAGTCTATAAATACCTCATGGAGGTTGAATTGTCCAGCATAATTGTCAATTATTGTGTCATGATTTTTATTAATAAAGTTCAGCTCTTTCCTTTAAGTAAGAGCTAAACTTAAGAGTATAAAAAAGAGAGAAACCCATTTTTTTGTTATACTATCTTTTGAGAGATCCCTTATGGTATAGAGTGTTAAGAATTACATACAATCCTTAAGAGAGTAAATGAGTCATAAACTATCCTATTCTAACCCCTCCAAACTTTAACCGTCAATCCATCAAAAGTCACCCCCACACGTGATGTAGATGCTATGTGGGGGCATTTGCACTCCAACCCATTAGTCCTAAAAACTCATGCCTAGGTCATTATTGTCATAATCTCTTAAGAATTCAATCTAAAGGGATCCAAATCATAGCATGCAAATCTAAGGTCGCATCCCACACAAACCATGACATACAAATCCAAGTCTCATGTCTTGTACCCTAACGTGACACAACATCTAATAGATAATGCTAGTTTTTCTGTGTAATCATAGGATATATGTAATCTTATTAGTTTTTCTGTGTAACTCACTTATTCCAATTACTATACTACCTTATATGATGTTTTTCTTTTGTGTCCATATATATAAATGCAAAACTTTAGTTATTTAAAATCTCGCATTTGCATAAGATGATAAACCAAGGAACTATACTTTATAATAAATTATTCAATATGTATAGCTATGAGTTTTCAAATTCTTATATCTAATTGGTTTCTATATTACATGCCATATAATTTTAATAGATGAAACACTCGGTAATTTGTCCAGATTCATATATAACTGCTCGATCATTGTGGCAAAGTTATAGAAAGATACATTAAAATATCTAGTGATATTTCTTGCAATAATTCAGAGGTTGATCTCAAAATCTACATATTGCATGATGCAAGAACCTAAGCCTCAACCTCATGTTGGTACGAAATTTAATTTATTGAATGGAATTCCAAATTTCTATAAGGATTTTGCTAGAGAAAAAGGATTTGGCTTTTGAATTTATGAAAAAAGAAAAGTTATTTTGCTTATTTGGATGAGGATCGACATACAGTGTGAAAACTAGTGGAAATGGAGAAGGTGAAAATGAGGAAAGAAAAACAAAGAAGAAGTATTCAACTGTATGTGTAGAGAAAGAGTGATAATGTATTGGTAGCAAATGATTTTGATAATGACCATAATATCCTTATGATTAATCGTTTATCATACTTTGCACGAGATAAGAAAATGACCCCGCTTAAGAGTTTTGTTGAAAAGTTTAACAAAGAGAGATTATGAACTTGAAAAATTGCTATAATGTTAAATACTAATAAAATCTCATTTTCTTACAGAAATTGTTAGAGTTGTCTTAAAATGTTTTGTAAACATAGTTTAGATGTTAAAGATGTCTAAGTAGTTTTTGACTTCCATATAAGGAAGTAGACTAAAAATCCTAACACTACAAAAAAAAGATGATTTTAATAACGGAAAACATTTGTTGTTATCTTGTAACAAATATGGATTTTGTCACAATTTTACAACAAAATTTGCGACGAAATCATACTCGTAACAAAATTAGTAACGAACATTTTATTCATTACTAGATTCGTTATTAATTAGTAACAAAAATATTTTTGTCACAAAATTCATAGTCAATTAGCGATTAATAAGAATTTTGTGGTTAAATTTTGTCACAAATCATTTATTCATCACTAAATTTAGCAACGAAAATAAATTCATAGCAAAATTCGTCGCTAATTAGTCATAAAAAAGTTCGTGATTAAAATCGTTGTTAATTAGTTATGAAAATATATTCGTGGCAAAATTTAGCAACGAATTTCTATATTCGTGACTAAAGTCGTCGATAATTAGTTACAAAAAATATTTATACCTAAATTCGTCACTAATTTGTACCAATATTTCAAAATTTATGACTAATTTCGTGGCTAATTACGTGAATAAATTCCTTTTCCACTCTATTGTGAAATATTTTTAATCTTGTTTTTTTTTTTGACATTTTCTGAATAACGGAATCAAGTTGAATATATAGTGAATGTTACAATTTTCACAAAATTGATAATTTTCAATATAATTTAAACAATTTTTCATCGACCGCTACTGTCGAATTCACCTCTCTCATCAATAGTTTAATTGTTTTCGAAAGTTTAACCGTTCATTTTCCATCGTTATCATTATTGATAAGTAAAAAAAAGTAAATCAAAACTTTACACAAGATTTCTAAGCAATTAGATAATAGATCGAACATCCATGTCCAGTGATCCATCTTCTCTGACAAGCAGAAAGACAGTAATTTTTTAGAGCGACAATAATGAAACGGATGACTACTGAGAGGTCGTCGTTCGTTTACGGTCTAAGATTTAAAAAAAATAAAATAAAAAAGTAAAAAATAATAAAATTGAAAAATAAAATAAAATAATAAAATAAAATATAAAATACTAATTTCAAAAAAAAAAGGAAAAGTTATAGTGATGGATTCTAGAATCCATTACTAATTTAATTATAGAAGTATAAATTTATCGTTAAATTTAATATTAGATTTTTAATTCGTTAATAAATTCGTCGTTAAATTTAATTTAAAACGGATTTAGATTTCATCGTTGAAGTCAGCGACTGGTGCTCCATCTGAGTTAGACGGATTTCACCGTTCGTCATTATGTGTTTTTAGATAACAATCCCTGACCCTAGTCTCTTATCGACTCCTCTCCCCTTCGGCCGGCAGGTGCATCAATCGCCTTGCCGCTGCCTTCGACCTTAAGCCTACATCAATCGACGTAAATCTAAGTTCTGATGGTTGTTGTTACAGGCACTCTGTCTCTCTCTCTCTCTTCTTCTTCTTCTTCTTCTTCTTCTTCTTCTTCTCCTCTGAAAACCCCCTCGTCAGTTTCAAACAGTGTGATTATGGTGACAACACGGACGAAGCTATGTATGAATTATCACTGCAAAGAAGTGAAATCGGAGCCAGAGGATAAGAAAAGTTCACATTCTGTGTCATATGTACTTACAGAAGACAAGAAACAGTTACTTTCGGACTCAGAGGCGCAATCGCCCTTGCCATCTCAACTTAATTCTTCTGGTATTAGGGATTTTGCTGTGACGAATCATGAAAATTTTGCTATAGCTGGTCAGCTGCAGACCACCTCTTCTGTAATGGGCATTGACAAGCAGATGAAGCCTGAATTAACTAGCTGGACTGGCATTGGGAATAATGTTGATGCCTCTAAGGGCACACATGCTTTTTTTGCTGTTCCACGTGATTGTGTACTGGAAAGAGGAAATAATACTGTATTTCAGTCCCTCTGATTGGTTGAACATTGTTAATTACCCTCGCCAATATAATACCCTCAACATCTGAGATCGTCAAGAAGCAGCTTTGCTACTCATCACAACTTGAAATAGATGGTTGGTTGCATCTCAATCACCTTAGTTTGTGTGGGTGACTCATATTACTTGAGCACACATGATTGCTTATGTTCTTCCACAGGAGATATGGACGATCTAGTAGAAAGGAGGACCACAGAAGTATTAACTTTTCTTGACATGTTGAGTAGTGCTGGGAATGGCAATGACGTTTCAAGAAACCATGAAGAAACAGATGCTGACCGGAAAGTAGGATATCACTCCCATTTCAGAGGATATCCCAGACCATTTCCTCTCTTTGATCCTGTTCATTGAGGACTCGGTTTCTTGTCATTCCCCATGTCCTCTCATCTTATCTATTTGATCTTTGGCAGTTAACACAAGATAATGAAGAGTTCCGGGTGATGTATCGAGCAGGACATGTGGGGTCCCCTTCCATACTCTACTAGCTGAAGGCTATGTAAATGGCCTAGTTGATGTTTGTTAGTGAAATTGTAATTCTAAGTATTTATGGAAATCTATTACCTTGCAACCCCTTGTTAGATCTATCATATATGTGGCAGATGGTCGTGTCCTGTCCTCGAGTTTTTCTGGTATTCCAGGTTTATGCATCTCATGGGAATCAGCCCTATATAGAAAATGGTCTATGGGTTTGGCAATGTTTAGGGCAATTGCAACGGCATTTGTTCTAAATAAAATGAGTAGCCAATACAATCTAGTCAGCTGATCCAACTTACAACAAGCTTCACCTAGAAATATTATTTATTTCCAGGCGTTTAAAAGACAAGCATCTTTCTTTGTCCAGACCATATTACAGTATAAATATATTCTTAAATTTTTATTTTAAGATCATGTTGCGAACATTTTAAAATTTGTTGTGGTTTCTGGATATGCTTATTGACTCTGTGACCGTAGAACTGTTGAGTGATTTGGTTTTATCCTTTGAAGGTCACTCTCTTTTCCATTTTTGCTAAACAACTGACAGAAAATATGTAAACTTCATCTAACTTTAGATTCACCAACAATGCATTTCAAAATGCTAGGGACCTTGATGCCTTGCAATAAGCAGTGGCTGACTGACACTATGAAAAAGCTACATGTTGATCATATTAATTACAAAATCATTGCATAGATTTAGATTGCTTACTATGACTTGGACAAGAAGCCTTGCCTTTTGCATTTTCCAGGTGGCCACAGTTTATCATTCCAACCTTCAAAGTTGTCTTCTCTGAGCTCCGAATCGGTGAACATATATATATATCTTTAGTGAGGTTCTGTTTAGCTTTTGAAGCAACCCTCCTGTAATTTCCTGCATCCTTCTTGAACTTTGTTTGTTGATACTGATTAAAATTATCTCTTTGGAAGAAAGGAAGAAGCTTCCATGGCCCCTATCTGCTAGAGAGGCACTTGTACACTATTTTGAAATTGAGTATTTCAGAGACGATCTGATCATGGTGCTTCTGAACTCGGTGAGTTTCATTGAAGTTTTGTTTGCATCTTTATTGTCTAAGTTGAAGGTGATATCATTTGATGTTTCTAATAGCATAGCAATTAGTTAATGAGAAGCAGTTAAGTAGTTATCATTTTCTTCAGATTTTTGATTTGGAGAATGTTGATAGAAGAACTCATGGTTTTACAAAAGATGGAATACTGAAGCAAAGGATCTGGTGAGGATTGATGTGGTTGGTGGTTTGGCTTTGCAAAAGGCGACCCAAGATCGATGCTACTTTAGGTGAGTTTATCAACTTTTTATCATGTTCGGTCACTTTCAGGTAATTGGAGAGCATTCCTTGGGACAAAGATGATGTAATGTAATATGAGGACATCAAAAGGGACATGTTCGGACTTAGTAGACCTTAATAAAAAGGAAAGAGCTGATCAATGAATAATCTGTCTTTCAACTAAACATTCCATAATTGATGAGCTCAATTTTTCATGAAAATGACTAATGTTTTAATCTTGAAATAAGACGCCATGCTACCTTTACCAAAAAGAGAAAGAGAAAACTTCAAAATTGTTTATATCATGAACATTCAATAAATAAATAAAATATATATTATCATAAAGGACCTGAATTTCTCAGCTTTAACATTCTAGAAGAAAGTATCGCAAAAGAATGGTACACGTGTAATCACAAGTTGGACACAAGTAAATATAGCCTGCTGCACAGAGGGATAATTGGAAGAATTTGGAGTTTTTAATTGAGTACACTCTTTCCTTTCTTCATCACTTCTATTGAAGTGTTGAAAGCATGGAAACATATGCCTTGAAAGTAAATTATGTAAGAGATGTATGTGCATCATAATAAAAAATCGGAAAATGTGAAATTTACTTGGCATATGCTTTTTGGAGTGTTGGCATCGGCAGGATATAGGAAAATCTCTTATTATGTGTCCCAACACTTAGCTTTCTCTAGATGTCATCAATGAGCATCACACTTTGAACAGCTGAATCCCTCTAGAGTGAATGGTACAGGCAATATCTCCAGAAAACAATGACGCATATCAGATGCCTCTTATTTATGGGACATTCACACGTGTTGAATCCTGACAAATGAAAAATGATGTATTCTGCTTTATGTTGTGGCTTGCTGACTAAGTTGAATTCCTTTAGTTGAATCAAACGGAAAATGGGATTGATCCAAAACAAATTTTACGTTGTGATATCCCCATTTAGTTTGACCTCATTCCAGGGCTATAGGCTTGTCCAAAACCCATACTCTATAAAATGAACATACACGGGAGTAATTAAAACTATGCGATCTTTGTAAGACAAGAGTGTGTATGCTAATATGTGTCATGTCATTGCTTCACCGGTTTTCCTCTGCTTTAGTTTGTTTGAAGGTAATGAGGTGTCCGATTAATTTGTTGCTTTTCAGAAATCCTATGAACCTGCATGCGATGCTTGGGCAGATGCCTGATAGATGTTTTGGCTAAAACTAGCAGAAGACTTTCAACTACATTACATTGTGTTTGATTCCATTTGTCAAGATATAAAATTGTAAATACACTTTGTTGCATTAGCTTAACTTTTTGGAGCAATTAATTATTTCATATGGTTTTAGAGCCGGAGGCCCTAAGATCTGTTGGATTTAATCGCGCATGCGGAAGCGTGAATTAAATAGTATCGGAATTTTTGGGATAAATACCTCGATAGGGCAGTCTCCAAAATCCACCGTGTCGCGATGTCCCTCGAACGGATCGCACGGTCGGATGGTGATCACGAGGTTAGTCGAATCACCACCACAGCATTACAACGCCGCAATCCTCATGTCCGGTGAATCGTCTGACGATGGGAGATTTTCCTACGCGAAAATCTCCATCCCTCTAACTATTTTCTCTCTCTAGAGAATATGTGCGAAACCCTAGCCTCCATAATTGCCTCCCATGGCTGCTCTCTACACACAAGGTAGGAATGATTCTTTCTCAATTGAATCAAGAGAATAATTTCCATTAGGGTTAAGATTTGGGAGTTACCAAATAATATTGGTTAATATTGGTAAGTAATAATGGGAGTTACCCCATTATCTCATTCTTACCAAATTGCCCCACAATGGGCATAAATAACCTACATCTCCCACTTGCACATTAGGGTATTTCATTTCCGTCAATCACAAGATCGCAACTCATGCAATCTATCGCATCACCCTACTGGACTTTCATACTGGATTGGGCGTCGTGTGACCGGCGAGTACACCTGCAAGCAAAAACTCTCGATACACCTGTTAGGATGATCGAAGAGTCACTGTTAGTATAAAAATAACTCGCTATACCCCAGACTCAATGCATTTACATCCATCGAGCCACTTTCCTCATCGAAAGTGATCCCCAATCAATTTGCTCGACTATGTATTCATTATTATGTTTGAATCCCAACATGGATTAACACAATAGGTCGACCTATGAATACATGACAATGATGTAATGTCTATTGGCCTTCCTTTTCCCAAACTCGAATCTATCGGTCTCAATTCAGCTGCTTTCCTAGACCTGCCCCTTAGACCTCAATTTATCTTCCGGGCCATAGGTAAACAGACTAAAGTAGCAACACTGAACCAAAACTTCTAGAGACAGCCGAAAGTAATAAGGGCATAAGAGATCCCACCCAATGGATCTCAGGTCTCACACAGTGGGAATGAGGATCAAGATCAAACTTTCGTCTCAAATAATAGCTCCCACTGTCCCATGGTCGTCTTATCACACGTGGTATGAAACACGTGCCACAGTGTTATTCCCCCATCTCTCAAAGGGCATATGTCAGATTTCTCTAACACTGTACAGGTACGGAACTCAGTCTACACATAAGACTTTACCCAGAGATCTCAGAGAGAGCAACTCAGAGACAATATCACAAATTGCAGGTGATATCTGAGATCTCAAACTGGCTACTTACAGGCAACATGGATGTGGGTATTTCCATGTCGGTCATATCGCATATGACCTCATCCTGAACACATATCAGGGCGACTTATGTTCTAATAGGGCTACTCTCAAAGCCTCTTACGACTAGAATCCGTCTCATCTCCGCTCACTCAAAGTCGGAGGTGGTCACTCGTGTGAGAGAGTCGACCACGCCTGCCTGACATATCTTTTATCACAAGATCATACTATATGACAACAAATGATGCATAAAATAAATATGTGACTCATTAATGCATACATGTCATATATTAAAATAAGCATCTAAAACAGTATATAAGGAGAAATGTTAAAGTACACTAAACCCAATGATTCCTTATCTCACAAAGGAATCTCTCACAACGGGTTTTCTGAAGAGATCAGCTCTCATGCTGAGGTGTACTTAGATGTCACAATACCCTTCTCGGTAATTTCTCTCACAAAGTGGTCTTCGGTATCAATGTGTTTGGCTTTGCTATTACACTTAGGGTCTCAATTGTTGACAGTGTCGGTCTGATTATCACAATAATCATCACTGACCTCCCACTATCCGTCACAATCCCTAAGTCTTCCAAAAGATTTCTGAAGCCAACCATTCTCATGAACTGCAATTGAGCACACTACAAGCTCAGTCTCTATCGTAAATAGAGATATACAAGTTCTCTTCTTACTGCTCTAAGAAGATAAAACCTTTCGCGTTTATTCAGATCACTACTCCCAGTCAGTATCTGAATCTCAACCACAAAACGCAAATCACCTCATCCGTAACACATGGAGAGCTCTGCAGTTCAAATGAGATATTTCGGAATCCTTTTTCACTGCTCTACAGTGATCCCTTCCAGGATTCTATTAATACCTACTCACCAGATTAACCATAAAATAAATGTCTGGTCATGTATGCCTCATCGCATACATCAAATTGTATATCACACGTGTATACCTCATCGCATACACTAAAAATGTATTTTGCACTGGAATAAGGGATTCTACTCATTTCCCTTATTTCTTTATAAATTCTAGGGCATGTGTCAAGATTCAAGTCTTTTTATCTTTAGCGATTAGAGTATCTTTTAGGTTGTCGCTCTTCTCGAAATGCTCAAGAATCTACCTGATGTAAAACTCTTGTTAAAGAGTCAACACCATTCTTAAGCGATCTCTATGGATCCAAAATCTGAGAATGAACTAAAACCTCATAACCATGTTACAATGGTCATTAGATACTCTCTGTTGTTCCCAGCCAACAGTATGTCACCTACATATGAGAACATGCTCATAAAGGAGTCATCAGGACGTATCAGATATATGCAATGATCCTACTCGATCATTACAAAACCATAAGACATCACCTTCTCGTGAAATCTCAAGCGCCGTTGTCTAGATGATGGCTTAAGGTCGTATTATGATTTCTAAAATCAATAGATCTTATCCACCTGATCTACTAGAATGAACCCAAAGGGATGCTCCATGTAGATCGCCTCATCTAGACTTCCACTACGAAAGCGGTCTTTATGTCCTTGTGATGTGACTCTTGATCTATGTTCGTGACAATCGCTGAAAGATAAACGGATTGAGATAAATTGGACTATGACTCCTCGATAGTCCACCCATCAGTCCAAGTGTAACCCTTGGTTACTTGACGGGTTCTTTATCTCTTCATCAATCCGTTAACCTTTATCTTGACTTTGAGAACCTACTTGTTCCCAATAGTCCTTCCGCCCTTAGGCTAATCAACTAGATCCCAGACCCCGTTGATTCTCATCAATTCCTTCTCTTTATTTATGGCCTTCAATAAACGGTATTTTGCATCTTTTGCAAAACTCTCGAGAGCCTCTTGAACCGTTTTAGATTTTTTTTATCATCCTCTAGAGTCGCAATGAGGGTCTCACCCTCAATCGAGAAAACAACGTTTAAATACGCATTCTCGACACTCTTAAGAGGAGAGAAAAAATCTTTACCTCTTGATGGATCGCTCTCACTGAGATCAAGATCCGTAGTGGATTCTTGTATCCCGCCGCTGGGCTCCTCGAGCCACTAGGCTCATCTATCGCATAAAGAGTAGGGTCCAAATTGATTTCACCTCTCTTAGGGAAATCATTCTCAAGAAATATAGTATTAAGAGACTCAATCTCGATTATAGTGCCGTTCGTGTTCACCTAGGAACACATATTTTCTCGCGGGCCTAACTCACTGTGCGAATGCGAGAAATCGTGGCACAACCCCATAACATCAAGTGGCTAAGGTCAGGCTGCCTCCCTGTCCAAAGCTCAAATGGGGAACTGACTACTAGTCAGTAGTCTCGTAATACTCTTATTGAAACAGAGTCCCATGTGTAGTTTAGACGAATACTTGCGTCCTCACTCTGTTCTTGAAAGTCTGTACTCTCAAATCTAACTGATTCTCAATCTTGCTTATGAACCTCCTGAAGCAGTCTAATGCCTCAGACTTGTGCGAGATTAGATAGATGAACCGAAACGCACGTAAGCATCTATAATTATCTACACAACTTCATTTCCGGCTCTCATGCTCATGAGACCACAATAAAAAGAAGGAAAACACAATAGTTAATTGCAATGGAGTTCCAGCTCTCATTGCATCGCCAAATGGTTTTCTCGTCATTTTGCCGACTAGGCAAAACTCACATACGGGTAACTCGAATTTGGTCAGCGGGTCCAATAAATCTCTTGCTACTAACCGATTCATCATCTCTTACCCCATGTGTCTAAGTTTATTAACGACAAGAAACCATTAGAAGGAGTAGCACCCAGTGCATACATTCCATCATGGATTAAAACCAGAATAATTCAAAAAATTGTCGTATTAAAAACAATGGAATAATTTCACGCATATCGTAGTCAATTTTAGACAAGGTACAAATTTGTAGATCCGTCAAATACCTACAATATTGAGAACGTCATAGCAAGTGTCGTTCCCTCTGACAACGACGAATGCTCTGTCCTTAACGTAAATCCTCCAAGCTTAAGGATTCATTTGACGGATTACGCACACCTATCTCGAGTTACATGGTCGGTTGCTCCTGATTTCAAAGGAGAGAAATCAGCGAGTATTATAGTGAATGAGAAAAATCTCACACCACGTAAACAAGAAGAAGATTTATTTCTGCTCGTCACACTCACGAGCGAAATGACCAAATCTACCTCAAACGTAGTAATTTACTTTGGTCTAATCAAATTCCTTCTTCTTGCGTTCTTGTACCTCGTTGTCGGTTTTCTTGGATGATTTTTATTACCTAGATCTCGAGTCTCGTTCGAATGCTTATGCTATTGGCTTAGCGCCGGGGAAGGCCTTACTCGACTCCTCTGAATAAGCATGACTCGAGTGTGGCCTACTCGCCTCTAGGTGCTCCTCATCGAGCTCACATTACGTATTTATATCAACGAAAGCACAAATACTTTCGTCAAATGTGAGATAGGATTTCACGGTTTCCTATGAATCAGGTAAAAAACTAGATCACATCCAGTACCTAAATTTCATCCGAAATTTACTCGTCCATATATATTAACTCGGTGATCATACTCGACATTTGCTTCATTGTATGATTAACCCTTTTCTTCTGCGTCCTCACATAGGAGCCGAAGAGAGCAACACTATGCTCTTATGGGACGAGTCGAACCGACATGTTCATAGAATATGACTCGAAAAACGAGATTAAGTTATCGTGTATGCCACTGTAAGCATTGCCCTAACTTGACAAATCTTTTATACCATACACGATAAATCTCTTTATCTCGTATATTCTGAGGCGCGGTGCCCACCCTGGGGCCCATCATCTCGTGCCTCAGATTCCCGTTAGATTTTGCCTCTCGAGAATAAACTGAATCTACTGATAAAATCACGCAAATCATATCATTCAGTTTACTATTCTTACAAAAATTTACAAAAATTTAATACAACAGTTCTCAACGTATTAAAAGAAATATTTGTGACTTGGAGATGCTTATTATCTCATTTTTGTACGCCCTACGAATCATCAAGACTAAAATGACTTGAGTACGACCCCAAAGCGAGCGTATGAGTCAACGGACACCATACACCACAACTTGGAATCGCATCTTACCATTTGGATTGTGATTCGGCACACAAAAACTCACAAAAAGTCACATTTATGGATTTAGGACCCCCAAAAATTGAAAAAATTCAATTTTAAGCGTTCTCACGCGCCACCCGGGGCCCACATGCGGCGCCGCTTGCCGGCGGTGCGATCGACGCGCCGCCGCACCCCTCCACGCGCCTTCACGCGCTGGCAGCAGTCTGGCTCACTCGCCAGACGCGCGGCGCGGCTCAGACGCGCTGCCACGCTCTTGGGGCGGCGGGCTCACGCGCGCCCAGTCGCGGCGCGTGGCTCACGCGCCTTCACGCGCTGAGCCGCGTTGAGCCGGGTTTTGACCGGGTTGGTCAACGGGTCAAGGTTGACCCGACTGACCCGGTCAACGGGTTCGGTCCGACCCGGTCAACGGTCCGGTCCGACCGGGTCGGGTCGGTTTGCGGGTCGGTCCGACCCGACCGCTACCTTCCCCGCTCCACGCGCCTGTGTGGCGCGTGAACTACACGCGCTAGCAGACGCACTTCCCTGGCGCGTGCGTGTCACGCGCCCGCGGGTCTGGGTCGGGTCTTCTTCGCCCGACGGGTCTTGCAACGGGTTTTTCGACCCGTTTTCTGGAAAACTCGATTCCGACTGTTGATTCTTGCATTTTTCGACTGGAAAAAATTTGTGGGCATCCTCCAAACATCCTACACTCGATTTTAGGAGGATTCAAGCCCAAAAAATGGTGGGATTCAACCACCCCAGTCGCGGCCCTCCGCGGCCATTCGGAAATCCCAGTTTCTGGTACCCAAATCACACAATAAAATATATAAAACCATAGATCTAGATGCAAGGAACTCATTTATATCATTTTCATGCATCGATCCGCCCTCTAAAGCCATAGATCTAGGGTTTTTATGTCCGTACGGTCGCATACTTCGACCGGATATTTCATGGCCCAAACATGCTCCGAAAATTAAATAAAAAATATGTTTGTAATCCCTGGGCCATGGGTATTCTTGCAGTGTTCTCGGATTCACGAAACTCATCCGTGAACCGGACCCCAAAATTTTAAAAACCCCAAAAATAATTCCGAAAATTATTAAATTAAATCCAACGACTGCTCTGATACCAATGTTGGATTTAATCACGCATGCGGAAGCGTGAATTAAATAGTATCGGAATTTTTGGGATAAATATCTCGATAGGGCAGTCTCCAAAATCCACCGTGTCGCGATGTCCCTCGAACGGATCGCACGGTCGGATGGTGATCACGAGGTTAGTCAAATCACCACCACAGCATCACAACGCCGCAATCCTCATGTCCGGTGAATCGTCTGACGATGGGAGATTTTCCTACGCGAAAATCTCCATCCCTCTAACTATTTTCTCTCTCTAGAGAATATGTGCGAAACCCTAGCTTCCATAGTTGCCTCCCATGGCTGCTCTCCACACACAAGGTAGGAATGATTCTTTCTCAATTGAATCAAGAGAATAATTTCCATTAGGGTTAAGATTTGGGAGTTACCAAATAATATTGGTTAATATTAGTAAGTAATAATGAGAGTTACCCCATTATCTCATTTTTACCAAATTGCCCCACAATGGGCATAAATAACCTACAAGATCAAAACTCACTGTGCCCCTTTAGCCCCTTTACCATTGCACTTATTTGGAACTTTAGTCATCACGAGTTCAAACGTGTGGGGAAGGGTTAAGATATAAATTTTAAATATACCTTTCTCCACCGGTTTAACTTTTTGGAGCAGTTTGTTTTTCCATACCTTTGCTATTTTGCATTAAATTTTGACCTCTTAACACAGAGCTGAGGATAGTCTTTTTAGTGTTATTTATGTTTTCAAGAAGTGAACCTGAAGCCCGCCCTTTCTCTATCTCCGTCCAACGGAAGGAAGGTGCTGTGTTAGACCCTAAGCCATACTTAGGTTGCGCCTCAGAATAGATGAAATATCTAGGTTCTACATGTTTCACTGATATTTACCTTTTGCCATCACCAAATTTGCAGGACAATGATAAACATGGATATGAAACTGAACTTTGTTCCACCGCCTCCTATTAACTTCATCTCAAGGCTGCTTATTGGAAATGGCTTCAGGCTTTATCAAAAGGTTTAATTCCTTACTGTATTTGTGCTTTAATGAGCAGCCTCTGTTCGTTTGCCAAACCATATTTCTTATGCATTGAACATAGAGATCAAATAGGTCTCTGCAAGATGCTTGAACTTGCATGGTACTAATAGCATAACAATGTTGAGATTTTATTTAGCATATTGATGTGAACACTTAATTTTATTTTTAAGCTTCCAATAAATAGTTGGATAGCACATAATTAGGGGCACGAATTTGTAGGACATAGAGATAAATGTTACATTGGAGTTATTCTATCAAACTCTTACTGTTAAAAATCTTTGGGATTATTGCAGATGATTGCTTTTGTATCTAAAGGCAATGACGATTTCAGCCTGGCCTTGGGGGATCCGTTGTACATTCGAATACGTGAAGCTCTTTATTTTAACAGTAAACCAAATGGAGCTTTGGAAGCAGAAGATCCCGACAGTCATGCATACATTCATCCTGAAGGGAGATCAAATCCTCAAGAGAGTTTGATCAAAGTAACGGAGGATGATTTGGAAGAAAGAGATGAAACAATTCTTGCCAATGACACTGCAACTAAAACTTTGCAACAGGCTACACCAATTGTAGGGCAAAGAGCTTTTGGCGTGATTGTGGAAGTGGAATATTATAGAGAGTAAATCTGTTGAGAAGGATATCAAAGACAAAAATGAACCTTCCACAAATAGAAATATATTCTGCATTAAAGATAAGATCACTGTCAGTCTTGAGGTGGAGGAAGCTTTAAGCACCTTAGAGAAAGCCATTTCTATTGTTCGGGGAGTGAGACGGCATGTGCAAATCAGGCCTGCCTCTTCTGGAAGTGAAAAATCCCTAAATTTGGATGATGGCATGATAAAGCAATCTTCAAAGGCTGTTGTAGTTCATTTGGATGACCATATGAAAGAATCAAGAGAAGAGACCATGAGAATTTCCCCGGAACATATAGGTGTGAGCTCCAGCATTCGTGGCTCCAGGTGAGCAAAATCAATTTTAGTGTTTTCTTTACATCCTCTTATTTATCTCTTATATGATTGTCAATGCTGTTCATTCATGTCTTGTCACCAATTTGAACTCCACTTCCCCCTCCCGTGACCTCTATCAATCCCGGGGAAAGCCCCTAAAAATAGGAATGACCTAACATGTAGGATGACCCATTGTTTGGATTATAACTTGCAAACGAGAGCAAAAGTTACATAGAGATCCATTTTGTTTTACATTCAAACGCAAACTTCTTAGAATATGAAATTTCTAATTGATTGAAAACTTTTTGAAAATTTTCCTCCCTCTTAGGTGTTGCTCCCGATGGGCATGAATTTACACGTATTTATTTATTTTTTAGTTGTATAAAAATTTGAATATAGGATCACATTTATTTATTTTAAAATTTTATTATATTTTCATTTATTTGTCGTTAAAAAGTAACCGGAGAGGATAAATTATGAATTGAAAGTCTTAACAAAGAAGAAACCCGCGGACAAGTCACGCTTCCCAAATTGTGGCAAAGTCCACCTGCGTTGAAAAATAACTCCCAAGATCAAGGCAAACTACACTGTACTCAATTGATGCAACTACACCAACATGGAATATACTTTCTTATTGTCTTACGATGAGTATTTTGAATTTTTATCTTCTAATTTATAATGTAATGCTTTAAATGAAGGATTTTTTTTTTTTTTTTAGTAATTTTGAGAATTATTTTGTATCCTTAGTTGTCTATTGTTAAGAGCAGGCAAGGAGAGAGAAGGCAAGGAGAGGAAAATATTTTTAGCACAAAGAAGTTTTTCTATTTTTCTTCACTTTATTTTTTTTTTCCTGATTTTAGTTGTTGATTTTAATCAATTAGTGACTCATTTTCTTAATCACTACAACTCTATTATAAGAATTATGTTAATTTGAGTATTAAACGCAATAGTATTTATTTTTATTATCAAGAGTTTTTTTATTATAATGTGTTTAATGCTTTTTAATTGATTGATCATCTCTTATATTGTGTTGAATATTTATAATAAACCAAAGGAAATTATGAATAGACTTAGAAATAATAAATACACATTAAATGCATAAAATATGAATTCTATTTTTATATATTACTTATAATTAAAATTTTGTTATAGATAACGGCTTATTATATAATAATAAAATTAATATGACTTAATAGAGTGACTAAGATAAATTAGTATTTTTAATTGTCATGCTTAATTTTTGGGAAACAACTTATATAGCGAATACAATTGAATGTTCTAGTGATGCTTTATTTCATTGAATTTATTTTTATTAATTTTTAAGTTATAATTAGGTTAGTAGATTTTAGTTAAATAGATGTATCATCATAAGTTTTATTTTTTAAAATACTACAAATAGTTAGCTAAATTTTTAAATTTTCATATCTAAGAACATACTTAGGCATAAGAAACTAATTTTCAAAATTTTAATAGAATTTTTAGATAATATAACTTTTAATCTAATTTTTCTTTTGAAAAGAATTACAAAATCAAAATCAATCGAGAAATTTCCATGTAAAATATCCACGTACCAACTCGCAAATTTTCTTATTTTGCAAATTTTTCCTTGCTCATGGAATTATTGAAATTTGATTTTTTTCCTCTTAATTTTTTTTTTCTTTACAAAAGTTAGAAGTTGAAAATATCAAGTTCAATTTAATAGACTTGAAATTTATTTATTTTTTTATATTACGTATTGTTATATAAAAATTCATGTATAAATATATAAGTGACAATCTTAATTAACTATAACTTTTGAAGTGTATATAAATAAATTCATGAAATAAAGTCACATGTATGAACAATTGTAGTAAACCTATCTGGTATGTGGGTTTATTTTTTTTTAAAGAAATTTATCTCTGAATTTTTGTGAAAAAAATTTATTAATATTAAGTTAAAATTTTAATTTTAATTTCAATATCTTATTGCCAGCGGCTTTTCTTACGTAGCTTTTGGGCAGCGGGCGACACCAACACTGGTAAACTGTGGACCAGTGGACAAAACATTTACGGAGTGAGCTGATTGACAATGGCCGAATTTATCAGCGTTGGACCCAATTTGTTTTCAATTTTCATCAAATCGTAGGAACATTCTTCAATCGACACGAAATCCAATTTTGTTCTTCTAAGCCTCTCCAACCTCCAAAAGCCCTAATCTCTTTCTCCATCATTTTTGTCTTAACACTCCGAACAATTTATAAGGGTTTTTATTTGGAAGAGGAGAAAAAAGATGGAGTCCGAAAAAGAGCTAGAAGAGGAGCTGAAGGACCTTGGGTCTAAGCTGCTTAAGCCTCAACCTTCCATTGATGTGCTTCTCAATCTTCTTGATGTAATGTCACTCTCTGTCATCTCTGTTTTCGTTTTAATGGGCTCATTTCATGCTTTATTGGTTCTTATTTGTGTTTTACAAGTGGGTTTTCTTTAGAATTGCAATTTAGTTGCTTTGAGACCATTGTGGGTGTGGCCCTGCAATTTTTACTGCTTGGGGTTTAATACTCTCTCTCTCTCTCTCTATATATATATATATATATATTTGGGAGGTTAATTTGTTATGTCTTAGTTCTGGTAGAGTGCATATTAGAAGGTCTGGAATTCATCACTTTAACGGTCACTTGCAATTACAAATTTTCGTCCATATGATGAAAGTGGTTCTTCCAAAGGTCGACTCTTTTGACTAAGTAGAATAAAAAATGAGCTACTGCCTTTTCTGCTCAATTAAATTGTGCTTCTGGGTTTACTTATTTTTGATTGCTGTTATGTTGATATGCTAAATATTTGTTCGGAAGTTCTTGTTTGCATGATCTATAGAGGTGTAAACAATATCATTCTGTTGCGCTTCAGGAAGCTTTCTTGGGATGATTTTAAGTCCCTATTGAGCTGCACTATTGTAGTTGGGGTGAGAACCTTTTGTTGTTGCAGCAAAAAGCTATCTGTCCATCCTTACAGCAGTTCAATGTATTATTCATTCCCCTTTCACTTTTGGGTATCAAACATGTTTTCTGTGCATGGAGATCGGCATTGAGAATCCTAATTTTGATGGAATTGTATGGATAAAACTTGATAAAAAGGATAGGAGTTAAGCAACAGTGTCCTCATGATAGTCTGCAAGTAGACACCTTACAAGCTTTTTCAAAATTTCTATATGATAGACTTCCCTTAGGCGGCAGAATACTATGTCCACTATGAATAGTCATCACATGTAATACAGGTATGGCAAAGAAAGCAGCGAAGTCTTGGAAATGAATTACAGTAGAATCCTGTGATGTAGAAGTAGAAGAGTTCGTCTGTTCTTGTTTAGAAAACTTTCATGCAAATGGAAGAAGAAAAGCTGCAAATGGTTATCTAGGAAGCAATAATATACTGCAAAATGGAAGACATTTCCATATCAGATGCAATATTCAATGAATACTCAGAGGATATGTGTCAAATACTCGGTGGCATATCCATTTTTTTAATTAATTTTTTAGATACCAGATCCTTCTCTAATACTTGTCCAATGCTTGAGGGATACTTCACATGGACTTATTAGTAACAGTTACATTAATTAATATCGCATGTTATATTTATCCATATCTCATTAGCACTCATATTTAAATATGTAACTTTTTAATTTGTTGAATTGATCTCATTTATACATGAAAATTATCTAAGAAAAATACCAAAATTTGTATCATGATTATGTATGTATGTATGTATGTATGTATTCCTACTTTTATACAACACCCTAGCCTTCTCCTTGCACCTTGGAGGATAATGGAAAGCTGTCAATATCGCAGACAGGCTTCATGCAAAAAGATTTTTTTTAATAAAATACAGGTTCGATATATCATTAACAAATAGTAACTGCAAGAGCTTTACAGCATAACCCATGAATTCATGATATCTACCGGTAGTGACAGAACATATGAAAAGTATGTGTAAGGTGGAAACATGTTGATCACCTTTGTCTCTATTCTAGGACTTCGTAAGGAAACTGGGGCCTATATATAAGCATCCTGTTTTGCTCAGTCCATTTTTTCTCCTCTTTTACGTCATACACCTGTTTCTTGATACATTTTTAACTCTAATTACCTTTGGTTTCACTGGTGGACCCAATGCCAGGTATTCATTAGCTAGTTGGAGTTGGAATTGATGAATTTCTTATAATTGCTATACTAGTATTATTTCAACTTGTCCTTGATAAGTTTTTCTTATTCTGCAGCATTTACCATTAAAAATTAATAACCATCGAACTGCTGTTTCATTCTAATTTCTTATCTTCTCATCTCATTGCATCTGTAGAAAGTTGAAAGTAGCTTAGCAAAGGTGGAGCAAGTACCATCAAGATCAATGGAAGACGCACTTCTACCTGTGATGACTGCTCTTATTTCTGATGAACTCTTAAGACATACAGATATGGATGTCAAAGTATCTGTTGCATCTTGCATCACTGAGATTACAAGAATTACAGCACCGGATGCTCCTTACAATGATGAGCAAATGAAGGTACCCTTAATATCTAAAAGATCACCTGAATAAATACTCCGCAGGTTTGGTTTTTCGTTTACATTTGTGCCTGCGACCTATGTTGTTTAATACCATGCTCAGTAGCTAGAACTGGATACATTTATGAGGTTTTATGCTGAAACAAAAATAATTTTGGGCAGGAAATTTTTCAGTTAACTATAACAGCATTGGGAAATTTGTCTCATGTGTCCACTCGCTGTTATTATAAGGCAGTGACAATACTGGATACTGTTGCAAAGGTTAGGTCGTGCTTGATGATGTTGGACCTTGAATGTGATGCCTTGGTTATCGAGATGTTCCAACATTTTCTACGAAACATCAAGTAAGAATGTTTATGATATACCCCTTTCTCATTTTCTTCTTACATAATGATATTTAGATATGGGTCCAATTCTGGAGCTGATAACTTCGAATTCTTGGACTGAAAGTTATGCAGGTTCGTTTAGTCAGTAAGGTCCTAGTAGCTTTAAGTCAAACCTTAGAGGTGGTAAGCAATGCATAATTGAGTCTACATTTTGATGCATTTGGCCTGTAGCCAAAGGTTTAAGCTATTACGGTGCTTGTGTCAGGTTGCTTCCTTGATTGAAATCTGTTGTGTGAAATGTAACAAGCATCTTATGCTAAATTTAAAGGCGCTTTGTTGTTTTTCCATTGCTCTTAGAACTTCAACAATTTATTGCATATATTGGCAATTTGATAATTTCATCTCCTGTCAAAGGTCCAACCACCCATGTGCTGTATTTTCGGCAATGGAGGCAATTATGACCCTAGTCCTAGAAGAAAGTGAAGATGTATCCCTGGAGCTTCTGACTCCGATTTTAGATTGTGTGAGAAAGGGTAACGAGGTGTGTATCTTCTTCATGACCTGTACTCATACTGCTTTTCGTTTTTATTTCTTGATTTTAATACCAAGTTAATTCTTGATCTTCAAAGTATGCGTCGCCAATTTCTTGGAAGTTGGGGGAGAAAGTTTTGAGAAATTGTGCCACCAAACTCAAAAACTCCTTAGCAGAAGCAGTGCAAACAATGAGGACCTCTTTGGATGATTATGCTCCAATTGTCGCTTCTATATGCCAAAGTGCATCTGGTGTCCCCAGTGTTGATAATATGAAGAGCCCTGGCGAGTACTTGGTTTGTTACTTGCTTTTACTTGGCATGATTCTGCGCTAGAAGAATTCCAGTGCATTATAAATGCATTTAACATTAGGAGTCCTAGATGCATATAATACTAAGAATCTGTTTTCTTAATTGTCTTTCTACTTAATTTTGTGTGTGAAGTTATAGATGCAGCTTGATGAATCACTTAGCATTACATGCTGATCGAAAACAAAAATCATGCAAATGGTTCTGCCATTACTACATAAGTTATTGTTGCTGATATATTGTTGAGGATGCACATGTATTCCAAATTAAAGTTTACTTTGACACATTTCAATAACATTGCTAGGGGGTGAAGATCTCGGAAGAAGCACATCTAGATGCACCATCCAAGGTATGTAGTTTTGCATGAAATTTAATTAATTAATTTATTTTTTCTTGCTAGTTCTTCATCAGTGAAGTGCTGATTGTGGCTTAAGGTGCAATTGATGCCTTCGCTTTCTTTTCCTTGTCAATTATTTGGATAAGTAGATGATTATACTTGGTTTTCTTGTTCAGGTGGCTGATGATGCTGTCTTAGATGCCAGTGACCGTGCAGTAGACCTGCCTACAGATGGATTATCCAACGATGATACATTAGCAAAAAATCCATTCCAAATCTTACTAGATCATTTATGCTCCATTAAGGACTTGAAGAGGGATGATTTGACAGGCATTGCATATAGAGATTTTGATTTGGGGTTTTTGAGGGCTGTGAGATCAGAACTGGAGATAGAAATGGGTGGGAAGAAAAGGGGACGCAGACCTAATTCTTTAATGAATCCGGAGGAAGGATACGATCATTCTTGGTTTAAAAAGGAGAGAAAAGCTAGTGAACTAGCATCTTCTAAAAAGCATATGAGCAAGAAAAGTGCTAGCAAACACTCTGAAGATCAAATTCCTGACATTGAGGCTTTGTCTTTGAAGCAGGGTAATGAGACAGAAGCTACTAAGTCACCAAAAGATACCAGAAATGTCTGTTCTCCTTCAGATATTGATATCCAAAACAGAAGGCAAAACAAAAGTGGTCAATGTGGCCAGAATAAATCAGGAGGGAGGAAAAGGAATCTTTCTGATGTAGACTCCTTGGTGGTTCTGAAGGAAAAAGAATTGGTGTCAGTAGTTGAGAAAAAAGCTCCCCATTCTTCAATAATGCAAGTGAAATATGAAGTGGAAAGTGATTTAAAACCAAAACCAATGAGGCGTCCTGGAAGATGCACATCTGTCACAAAGACTGACATTAATACAGCTTCATCTAGTAGGGATTCTGACATAGAAGCTGGGCCCTGTAGTGACATTGAGGGAAGACCTTCATTTCAAGGAAATTGTGGTGTCAAGGAGTTGCCACCAGCGGATTACAAGGATGGTGACAAAAAGAGGCAGAGGGGTAAAAAATCTGCTACAGTAGAATCTTCTAATAAAGTATGGAAAATAAAATGCATGGCTTTTACTTTCTTTGTCATTTTAGCCTTCTACGAGGATAAATGGTTGATAAATTGAGTTCTTCTCTCTATTTTATGTTTGGTTGTAGAAAGGTATCGTTAGTTCTAAGTCCAAGGCATCAAGTAAAGGTCAATGCGACTTGGGTGAAGCTCGGATGATAAAGGGGCAGAAGAAGAGGAAACTTGCAAAGAAAGAGGTAAGTATCTACTCCTTGAGTAGGACTTGGGTTTTGTAATATACTTGAAATTTTCTGGCATAAATTGTTCACTTGGAAAATCTTCGGGTCTAACTATATGTGAAATTGTTAAAATGGAATGTAGGAGAGTAAATTATGCTTGATTGTTAATTCATTGAGTACTGTCATTTTAGTATTGGGTGATGCCAGATGATTTAGGGTTCAAGGAAGATATCTAGTTGAATTTACTTAAAGGAACTTTTTGGGTTCATTTATTTGTTCTCTTGAATCTTATTTAGTTAAATTTAGTAAAGACTCGGTTGTATTTATTTAGGGATATTGAATATTAAGGATCTATTTCTGGATATTAATCATATTAGTCGATACTACTTTATTTTTGGTTTCTACTTATTCTCGTTAGAAGGTACCTGTTTATTTCTGTTGGGAAGAATCACTAAAGCTGGGGCTTTGCGTAAATGGAGTGTTCATGGTAGCTCTGGCCCTAGATCATGTATGTACCAAACAAAAAGAATTCTGTTTGACCCTGATATTTTATTCTTATAGAACCTGAGTTTCAATCTGTTTAGGGTCAGTGTTATTAAATCCAGACCAGCCAGTCCTATGAGTCGATCATTGAACTGCTCTTGGTTGTGGTTTGTAAGCGTATGAGACTTGGTCAAAACTGGTCAAATCGGCTGGTTCCAGGAAAAATTGAATGATCTGGCTGGGTTTGCTCATACTGGGCACTTCATGCATTTGACTAAAAGATCCCTCACTTTCTCAATTTACCATTCTCTCTCCTCAGTCATGGGTCTCCTCAATCTTTGGATTGACAAAACAAAATTGCTATTATTGAATCATCATCTTGCTTTCCATGTAAGTAAGCTATAATAAGTGCGCAACTTTCATACTTAATTTTTGGATTGTTCTGGTTTTGAATCCTCTTTACTTTGGCATGTGTGTACATTTTTAATTGCTCTATTTTGTTTGTTTGTTTGTTTGTTTATCCTTCTACTTTTATGGATTTTCATTGCTTGTTTTGAGTTGAACTCGATTAGAGCTCAAAATAGCATAAAGAGGGTGAACATCGAACTGCCCAAATTATACCTTAATAGAGTTTGACAAATATGCATCTCATGTTGGTTTGAAGGTTTGAGACGAGATTGTGATGATTACTTTAAAGCTAATGATTTTCAATTATTTTAAAGTTAGCTGATAAGGAGACCTGCATTAATGGGTCATCTCTAATTTGTTGTTGTTGTTGGCTGCATTTTTTTTTTTCCGTGGCTTTACACAATGCAATTGCATAAGTTTGAAGATTGTATGCTGGCATAGAATCAGATTCGTGTAGCAGCATACCAGGGAAATAGTTTTGAAAATAACAGTGTTGCCTTCACACTCATAGTCGTATTATAACATAAGTAAGCATTTCATAATCTTTGTGTAGGTTCTTGGAATCCAAGGAAGAGAGATGAAAGATCCAAAGGTAGATAAGAAGTTGAAGAAGAAAATAAGCAATTTATATGAGAACTAATCTTCTCTGGATCCACGTTAAGGACACCTAATAACTCCTAGAGCTTAGTACATGAGCAGCCTAAGCAAATGAGAGGACAAAACACATGTAAAATATGTAAATCCCATGGGCTGTGAAATGAAATTGCCAGATTGCACACCTTCCACTATTACATTATAACTTTCTGTGTAGTGCTTGGAATTTGATGAGATTTGTTGCATTGGAAACTAGACTTAAAAGAATTTTCTAATAATGCCTCATTTGCACAATTTCATTGAGGGTTCTCTCTTCAAATGCCCAACAAAAATGACCCCATCTGAAGAGTCACTTGGCAGACGGAAGATCTAGTTTATTTTCCAACATTCAAGGAATAATAGCAAAATAATTTCACATTTGTTGCTAATTAGGCATTTGTTTTTGGTTGATCATTTTGCCATATTTGATACAAAATTTTATTTATGTGTATTAATGCACATAAATTCATCATTTGTAATTTGTGTTATCCTAACTCCTACAAATTGCTGTAATCTAATTACTGAAATTTACTTTCTCCAGCACTGGAAAGCTGTTGCTACCACAAATCCTCTACAAAATGATGACAAATAAATCTGCTTATGGTTCAGCTTGGTCCATGTTAATTGTGGTTTTACCATATTTCTAGCATCCTGTCCTGTTATATTATATGCAAACCACTCATGCAAAAGGTTTCTTTTGAAGCCTATTCTGGGTGCCAGTCGTAATGAAGTTGTTGTGTTGTTTAATCATATCTACACATACATATATATAATATTTATATATATTGTATGCAAAATTATGTGTTGGTGTGGATTAATGCAATTCTATAGCATGTTCCAAGAACTCCCGAGCCTATTTGTATGATCAATATGTTGCTCTTTGTCTCTGTGTGTGTATCTCTCTCTCTCTCCCCCCCTGCCCCCAAAAAAAAAAACTCATTGTCACATCTTCAACTTCAAGTAATATTACTGGACATCCTTACAAATGCATTATATCTACATGGTTTATTCTTTGGTTCCAGGCTTCAGAAACTCCTAATGGAGTTAAAGCTATTGGTGAAAACTTGGTCAATTGTCAGATTAAGGTTTGGTGGCCAGAAGATCAGAAGTGAGTATATTATTGGCACCGATAATATGCCGCCACTGGTTATTTGTAATTTTCTTTTGGTTTTTTAATAAAATTTTTATCTATTTTTGGTGCTTTGTGGTCATATGCATTAGAAGGCTTGGTCAATTTACCCATTCAAGCCTCAAAATCTCATTATTTGACTCACATACATGCGTTGCCATCGTCTAATGAACTGGAACTATTTTGAGAAGAAATCAAATTGGCTATGTTCCATCTGATCCAATCAGAGTTGATCATGTTTGTTATGCCATGTGGATACCTTTTGTGGTTGAGTGCATTGGTACCAGGGGGCTCTTCTCCTGACCTGAGGCAAGGGGTTAAAAATCTATCAGGTTAATGTGTTCTGTCTTTTATACAATTTAAAGAACATATAAGACTTTGATGCGGCACCATAATTGCTAGCATAACTGAGGCTAGCCCCAGTGGCACTCCTCTTCAAATTGAACCCAGCCTTTGCATGAAACCCCTGCATATTTCACTTCTGATATCACTGGCTATCATGATTGTCACTTTCTCTCAAATGGTTTGTGATGAGCAAACCTGGGCGGAAGAAATGCTGTCAGAAAATATAGCTCTGTATGGCATGCGGAGTGGACTTGGGAAAAATTTAAATTCATGTGGCCAAATGTGTGGGATAAATGGCTTCAGTAATTACATTAGTGTTGTAGTGAAATTTTGGGTTTTATAGTGCAAACTTGGAAGTATATTTGACTTGTACAAAGTGGCTATCAGATTTTGTGTTTGACAGTGTGTTAGTGTTGATTTTTTCATGTATGAGGTGTTGGACATTCGAATCAGTAGGCACATGAATGGGTCTTGAATACCCAGGATGCATCGCAATAGTTGTGAGGAAGTGTCTAGGTGGTCCTTAAGTTGATTCCTTGATTTTGAGGAACCTACATATGTGGACCCATATGCCAGACATATCTAATGTATGCAGAAGTGCTCCATAGGTTATAATGCATGATATGGAGATAGATCTCTATCTAAATGTTTGTAGTACATTGGCTGCATACATTGGCATAACTACATGTATATACACTATTGGACAGATCTATGTCAGTTTGGATGTATCCTAAGACAATGACCATTAGTATCTCACTAGCATACTTTCACATATTAAATTGTTTCCGTTGAAAATATAATAACTTAAATTGATAATAAATATACACTTAACTATATTATTTGCAATATAGAATTTTCCATGATTAGTTTTTATAGCTGAGAGAGTTATATGGTGTCCATTCTTGTTCTATTCATATTTCTATATGTAAAAGATGTTAGTTTTGCACTTGATGTTTGACTCCTTATTTATGATATTATGTACAAAATTGGCTTCATTCCCCTTTTTAACTTTATCCGTCATCCCAGTGAATTGACTTGGATGAAAGCTTCAAAATCTTTACATCATAATTCCTAAATAATTTATCAAATTTTATGCTGATCATGGCTAAGTTGAACCTATTTGTGCAAATATGGCTAAGCCAATGTTGCATATTGTGTTTTGGAAAATACCATTCCATTGTCAAAAGACCAGCTAAATCAGCAGTGTCACATAGCGTTGTTTAAATAAATCATTATAAATTTCTTCAAAGCCATTGCCCAAGTTTAATGTAACGGAATGGTACCTTCTGATAATTTGTTTTACTATTAGATTCAATATTTAAAGCCACTTTGCCTCTTTAGCATTTCAGTCTGTATGATGTTATTTTTCTTTGGGCTAATGGTGGAATCTTGGCGGCAACCTTTAGGTGTTAGACCCATTGGGTATGTGGAATTCTTCAAAAACTATGCACAAGCAAGGGCTCAAATCTTCCCCAAAGCAAGTTTCAAGATTTGGACCTTGACCTTGGTGGGAAGAGGTCCTTCCGTATCAGTTGAACTAGAGCTCACTTATGGCTTTCACTTTGATCTTGTCTAGCACGCAGATTTGACATGTTATTTCATATAATGAGTCCTGGTACCTTGGTTAATTATAGCCTCAAAGCTTCTAAGTAATTGTTTCCATGCTAAAACCCCAAATAACTTCCAAACTTAGACTCTATTTTCAGATCTCCCATTAAGCTTTTATTATGGTGAATTACTCCAAAACTTTCAACTAATGTTAGCTTCCTAGCAAGCGGTTCACGAAATTTTCCACAAGCATACCTTTAGGTTTTGATTTCTCTCTTTTCCAGTGATTCCTTTTCACCGAATTTGAACCAGGCCCGAATCTCCAAACTTGCTAGCAAAGGTTCACTCATTGAGATTCCTTGATTTACATTAGTTGAATGGGTGTAACCTTGAAATAACTCCATGAAGGAAAAGTTAATGCCGTCCAGTTATGGGGGACACTAACACTAAATTTTACATTGAATTTTTTCCCTTATTTTAGGGGGGTGGTTTATGTGCAATAAAAGTTCTGGGGTGACTTGAAAGAAGGCATAATGTCTGGGAAATATTTCTGGTTTTGGTTTAATTTAATTTCATGGTTTCATGAACCTAATGAACAGACTTAACTAAAGAAAAAAAAATAAAAGTAAGATGCCATGCCGAGTACTTGTTCATTCCTCGTGGTGTTTAGTGCTTTGGTTTCCAAAATAACAACTTTCAATTCTTAATACTCTACAATTTTACTTTAGTTCCCTTTCAATGGAAACTTTATCAAAGTATTTATGGAAACAGTGTAGTTGGTTTTTTGAACTAAAGCTCGCTGCTGAGTTCATTCAGATACCTTTTTCTGTTTGCTTCCAGAATAAGTTGGATACATGCTCCCATAGACCCTGAAATTGGAGTACTTTTGACTAAGATGCTTAAAAGTGAAGGCTGCAGTTGTTTCACTACTATTTTATACTTTTGACATCTATAAATTGCTCTAAAGCATCTCTGACAAAATTTACCGTGCAGGTATTATGCAGGTGTTGTTTCTGATTTTGACGCCAGATCAAAGAAGCACAAGGTAAAATGTATTTCAGAATAGATTAAGTTTTATTAGCCAACAATGTGATTATTTATGTGCACTTCTAAGCGGCTAGTAAAACATCATCTCACAAACTTGGTGATGCTATATGTCTCCTTTTTCTCTCATGCTCAGCAGGTGCTTTTCTTCTACTTGTTGGCCACTGTTGTGTCTTTTCTCACTAATTTTATTTTTTGGTTTTCTTTATAAGTCTTCTCATTGATCAGATTGCTGTCTGGTGGTTCTCTGTGTTATTTGTAGAACTAAGCACTACTAACTGAAACACGTTCACTCTGCTTGAAGGCACTCATTTTTGGTTTTGCTTAGTGCTGATTCTCAAACTTCAGGATTGCTTTTGTTCTTACTTCTCTCAGCATTTCTCTGATGCTCATTTAGGTTTTATACGCTGATGGTGATGATGAATTATTAAATCTTAAAGAGGAAATTTGGGAGCTGGTTGGTAACAAATTTTTGTCAGATGAGGTAAATTTACCAAATTTGCCTGCTTGGTTTGTTTGGTTAATTTCTTCAATTATAAAGGAAAATGTGATAGTAATAATTTAAATAATTTGCTGGCATTCAGCATTTGATTAATTGTTGCTGATCCAATATTACCGATACATTTACATGCAGGAGCAAAAGGGCAGTTTTCCAAGTCTTGAACCTTCTTCTGGCATGTGAGTACTTCTAGATATTGATCTTGTGATTATTCCTATTGAAGTTGGTTCACAGGCATTCAAAGTGAGATATTTTTTAACCTATAACATCTAGAGGCTGATATTGACCATTTCGATTCATTGTTCGTTCATCTCTGTGGGTAGTATTGATTTTGAATTTCAATGGGATTTTTGCCTGAAGGAAATTGGAATATCATCCTATGTGTTGGTTTGAATTAGGGCTGAAGTGATATTTGTTTACTAACCTTGTGATCATATGGGCAGAGTTGTCATTGTGGTTTGAATTGATGATTTGCATGTCATAATGAACAAGATCAACCACTAAACAGAAATGTAACTCTATCAGACAACCTTTTTTCTTCTACTTGCAAAACCTGCAAGTTTGCAAGTAGTGCTTGACAAATCTATGGCTGATAAGAATTTCATTAAACTTGTGTTGGTGGGGGTATGTTCGATGTGTGTTGGTGTACATCTTGTGTATCATCTGCATTGCTGTTGTTTTTTTGGTCTTTGTTTTTGTTTTGATCATGTCTATTGGTATCAGAGCCTAGGTCTCATCTTTAGTTTTAGATTCCATATTAAAACATCTACTTTCTAAATTCATCCATCAGGTAGTCACATATTAAGAGAAATATTGTAGTCTGGGGGACATGGTAAGACCTTTAAGAGAAGGCTGTAAGTCATACATAGACACCATGTGGTATTTTCTTGGCATTATGTCGCTACCTAGATCATCTTTCTTTTCATCCACTTCCACTAGTAGGTGTTCTAATGTTAATTTGTCATATCAATATGAGTACTATGCAGATGATACTGTTCCACAAGAGTCTTATTTATTAAACCTATATAATACATATCAAAACTCAAAAAAAATTGGTTTATAAAAGATTATAAAAATCTTTTCTAAACCACCAAAAATAGTTAGGGAATTAGTATTTGCTACGTCTTTATCCTAATTGTATATCCCAGCTACTGAGGGGGAGCAACTCCTTTCCCTTTATCTTCCCTTATTGCATCTCTAAGCCTGGAAAAGAAATGGATACACCCACGTTCACTTTGGTGCTGTGAGACTTGCCCTGAGTTTACACGGTAGGAGAGATCTTTCTGTAGTCTAGAGAATAGTCCTCCTAAACACCTGTTTCAAACTCTACCAGTATGGGTGTATTGCCACTCTCGAGACCACACTTAATGCTGGCGGCATCTTGTGCACATTCTACCCAAACTTCGATCTCTCTCTTATTGATACTCACCTTACTAGCTGTCTAAAACTCCAGATTCAGATTACAGGAGACCATCTTGTCCAAACCACATAGGCAGCAACTCTCCATTATCAATTTGCTTACAGAATTCAAAGTCATGCTTTTGATCTGACGATTCCGGCATTACATGATGAAACTCTTCTTGTAATAGTTGACTCTAAACATACCTCTATTCATACCCAAATCCCCAGACAGATCGAACGGGAAGAATTGCTCAAACTCCTTCCCACCTTTTGGATCACACGTTATGAGTAAAACCAACAACCTCAACCCATCTAGCAGTCAACGGCACAATTTACAGGCCAACTAGATGGATCTGTTCGTATATCTTTTGAGTTAGAAAGGTCAGTCCAAAACAATTCTTTCCCGATGATAAACATGATACAATAGAATGATCCTCCTGATGATGAGTCAGGTTGCTTTCAAAGTTCAATCCCAATCTTACATTTTTGCAGACAAATGGACTCTACTTTATCCATTTCAAGATGTCAAGGGACACGAGTATTTTGATATATGCTCGTGCAAGTCATGCCTTGGTCATGAAAATGATGATGAAGATGCAAGCCCAAAAAAATTGGAGACCAAAGAAACACCATTCTACATATACTCGATGGAAGTTAGAAAGACTATTAAAAAGGTGACCCTCGTGTTGGCCTCTTGGGAGAATCTAGTCCCAGGTGCTTCCAGTTTTATGTCATCTATTCAGGAGATCCTTTGGCTGATCCAGATATAGTTGAGGAAAATAATGAGGATGATGATGCGAACCCCAACAAATTTAGCAACAATGATGCAGTGCTGCAATTTCAAAGTTGAAGGATGGTGACTCAATCCAAATCTATTAAAGTCAAGATGATTTCGCAACCTAAGTCAACAAAACTTCCTTGTCTCATGATCCATCCTGCTACAGCAGTGATAGAATTTCCTCCCCTTCAGTTTGAAAACTCCCATTCCCATTCATGAAAGATTTCAACACCATCAGTTGTACAAGCAGATGGCTCCAGACCAACTATCTCTCCTGCAGAAAGGACTTTGAATTGGGAGAGTGAGAATGCCTTGGCTTAGAACCACATGTTACAAGAGATTCATCTCTCAGAGAAAATCCACAATCAGAATGTTGATCTCCACCATCGGACGATGACTAATCAACTTCGAGATTATCATGCAAAAGTAGCCGCTCTCATGGATTACTTAAAGGAAGATATGCAAGTTAGACATAATGAACTGATCTACTTGATTAGAACATGGGGATTCAATGCAGATTGTGCAAGGAAAGAGAGTGACATCAGGAATGTTCAGGAACAGTTGAGAGACTTACAAAGGCCTTATGGACAGTCACAAAGCATGCCATCCATGCTGTCCCGATCATATCAGGCACCATTTTCCAACAACTTGGAGCAACCAAAAGGTTCTTGGTTAACCAATTATACCCCAATTCCGCTTCTTCAAGCACAAATGACCACATTCACCCAGACTTCTCAAAAATCGCACATACAAACCCCTCAACTACACCAATAATCATCACCAAATACTCCATTATTTGTTGTCCTAGAAACCCTTCAGTCTTCGACTATAGTCGCACACAAAGGTCTCAGACCCATAAACCATCCACCTCCCAAAACATGCGGCTTATGATAAACTCGTGTCATGAGAAAACCAATTTCGTCACGAAAGCCCTTTAGATTTTGGTTCAAAGTGAACCATACAACAAGATCCACCAGAAACTCCTTCGCCTGCTTATACACCACCAGAGTCCTACATTGCTCTCAATAACTTATTCATGGTTCCATCAAAACCAAGATGGACAAGATTCTTTTCAGCTTGAAATATAGAATGAAACCCAAGATCCAAATCCTTTGCCATTGTCTTTTCCTTTCTTACATGATGCCTCCCCATCTCCAACATTTTTGATTGGTTATCTTCATGTGGATAAATGACATGATAAGCTCCTTGAGATTCTTAACTTCGGAGAAGCTGAACTATTAAGAGGCCAACCGATTCAAGCAATCATGGCTTCAATACTTGTCAAACTTGGTGGACAATTAAAACATTGGTGGATTAACTTGGGAGCATACATACAATAGACCATTCTAACACTTCCTGATCTCAACCACTTTATGAAAATCCTGTATAAAGAATTCTTGGGAGACCTAGGATCAAAAGATACACAGTTGAGGACAGAATATCTTCAAATGAAGTGTGTTTCATTCAAACCGAAACACTTGGAAGAACATTACAAACAGATTAGTGAGAGATTTTATGCTATTGGAGGAATGCAAGACCCTAATTTTGAGCAGATTTATCTCAATTCTCTTTCATCTTCTCTTGGAAGTGAATGCTCCAACTGGCTAGCAAGCAACAAGAAGTTTTTGACAGAATGTTCGCTAGGCCATTTGTACCAGCTAGCTCTTCGAATCCTTCAATAGCTTTGCAATGTTAGAAAGTTCAATGAAGAAATCTCTCATAACGGAAAGGCCCTGGACCTTGCCTGCTCCAAATACAATCCCATATGTTTCCCATGATGCTCATGCCACAAAAAGAAACTTAACAACTTACCAAAATTTTGAAAGCCTGAACATTTATCAAGAAGATCGAAATTTTGAAACAAAAAGTTCAAATTTCTCAGATTTAGAAGAAAAAGAGGAGCAAACAAAGCAAATAAATGTTTTGTCTGTAACAAGTCTGGTTATTCTGCAAAAAACTGCCCCAAGAAATCCAAGAAAAAGAAGCTCATTGCTCAGATCAATTCCCTTGGACTAGCAGTCAAGGAAGAGGAAGACCTTGAGTTTGTATTTTCCATAGACGATGAGTACAGGCCGGGTGCTGTTCTGGCAATACAAATAGACTCTGAAGAAGACATTTATAGCTCTCATGACTCAGACTTTTCAGAAGAAACTCCTGAGGATGCAGTCATGATAATGAGACCTTTTGCTCTATCACCACAAGTTCAACTTTTTCTGATACAGGTGACAATCCTGTTAAAAGGAGATGAAATCCCAGTGATTGCATTTTATGATACTGGATCAATCACATCAATCATGCACCCAGACATACTCTTGAGGCAGCACTGGCAGCCGTGCTCTCAAATGGCAGCAAATGGTGAACCATTCATGATTGATCTTATCAGTAAACCAATCGCAATGATCAAACTTCTGGCAGGACTTACAATCACCCACAAGTTTTATGGCTCAGATTTTCCTCGGAAATAATTACTTGTAAGATTTGGCATATTGAGAAATTACTCCACAAATTGGACTCTGAAAGGACTTCGAGACTTGGAAGGAAACATTACTCCGTGGATGCCATCTTCAACACTCTTCCACAATGTCACGGATTAGGATCCATTCTCCAAAATACGAACATCCATAATCTCTCAATCGTGTGCGGTCACATGAAGATTTTACAAAGAAGTGCACCAGACCTCTCTGGATGAGATCCGAATTCTTTGTCAACCTACCATTCAAACTACTCATGGATACCACTCCGACAAAAGCTACACATCCAGGGATGAACCCAGATCATTACATTGATGATAATCTTCTATTTTCGGACATCAATGAGAACCACATCTATCTTATTCAAAAATTCCATCAACTCACAATTGATTATGAGATAATGCTCTCAAAGAAGAAGATTATTAGAGAAAAGGAGACTGATTTTCTTGGAATGAAAATTAAGAACGGATAGATGCCACTTCAGCCGCATGTTGCTGTTGTTCTACAAGATTTTCTAGATGAGTTAACCATAAAAACACAAGTCTAGCAATTCCTTGAAATATTTAGCTACATGGCTCCATTCGTTGAAAAGATCAGCAAATACATAGCAGTTCTCTGTTTTCAACTCAAGAAATCTGCTTCCCTATGGTCCAACATATGCACAGAGGCAGTGAAGAAGCTCAAGATATTTGCTACTAGACTCTCGTCTCTTAAAATTTCGGGATCGGATTTAAGAATTTTATAAACGGACGTAAGTGATCATTTTTTGAGTGCAATCTTAATTGAAAAAATCCCTGATAAAGTTAGGCACATTTGCATATACAAAAATGGTTCTTTCACAACTGTTGAACTCAACTATCACTCGATCATTAAAGAAATTTTAGCGGTAAAGTGAGAAATTCAAAAATTTAAATTTCATCTTTAATCTTATGATTTTACTATAGAAATGGACATGTTAGCATTCCTTTTGGCGTTAAAATTCAAGCACAAAGTCTTCCTCACTTCTATCTGTTACGGTTAGCGCAATAGTTGTTACAGTATTAATTTATAATGAATCATGTTAAAAATACAGATAATACTGTTGCGAACTTTTTTAGTAGAATTCCACCTTTGAAAGTATCTTGTAATTGTCTCATCCCTTTTGTATCAGTGATTTATCCATTTTTTTAATATTTGAATGAGGAATTAATGTCTCATATTTATGAGAAATATTATTAGAATAGTTAGATTTTGGAGTTTACACGATTTCTCACGGTATACATCTCAAAACATAGATTAGACGGTGGTTCTATTTTAGGTCTACCATTTCATCCATTATGGCTATACTCAAAGGTGTTGGAGTTAAATGAAATATTTATCAGGTCATCAAAAAAGCAAAGGTTCTCATCAAAAGGTTTGTTTAGACAGAATATATTAGAATAGTAGTAAAAGTTGATTTTTTTTCAATATACTTATCACAATGGATCTTCAATACAAGTATTAATTCGGGATTTTATGGACTTTATTAGTTATTGAAAACATTTACAGATTCGGAAGACCTCCTGTCCCAACTTCTTTTAATCAACCAAGGTCCATCTATAACAACTCTTTTGATTATAAGCATGTAAGGTCCAAATCGCAATGGTATTGGGGTTGTTGATGGCTCTACGTGTTTTGCCATTTCACAAAATAGTCATTATTTGAGAACGGTGCATATGTTTTCTCTTAATGGGATTACTTTGGAGTGTATTTCACGTCATGTCAGAGACAATGAGATATATTCGTGAGAACCCGATCATATTTATCAAACTTATTTCAAGAATAAAGTTGAGTATACAATGACTCTTTTCTACTATCAACAATCTAAAAATTGGATTGATTATCCGTGGATAGTTCAGGATTAGATAACTTAGCCCAATCTAGTTTGTCATTAAGTCTTAGGATTCCTCATTGGATAGAAGTAGACCCACTATTCTTACCATCACCTTCATGATGAAGATTCCCCATCATTAGCATTATTGATTACTTTTCTTAAAGAGTTTGTTTTTGTTTTTGCTTTTTCCTTTATTTTGTCCACTCGTATTTGTCTTCCTACGATTTCATGTTTGGAATTCAAGTAAAACTGTTTTAGATAGCAAAATAAAGTATTGTTGTAAGTGTGGAGTGAATTATATTTCGTATCTTTTATTGTGTGTTGCATCATTCATGACGTATATAATTTGTTCTTTCTATCTATAAAAACGAAATACAAGAAAGGGTTTGGAGAGCCCATTCCTCCTTTCAAAAATTCTCTCTAAGACTTCTCTCTCTCTCTCTCACTCTTTCTATTCTTCAATCACCTATAATTCTTAGCAGTATGTAGTAGCCTGATTATCTAGAATATGTTCTGTGGTTGCAACTTAGTCCGATCTTCCACATCAGAAAAAAATTACCATAGGTGTGCATTATTTATGTTTTTGCGGTAATCTTGTTTAGGCCTTTAATTAAATATATAGGCCGGAAATCAGAACTTGCAGACTATTGATCCAAAGGTCTTTTACAAGACAGATTTGGTCTAATGTCACGTATTTAATCATTGTTCTTGTTTAGATCTTTGTTTTTGACATTGATCCTGTAGATTGGTATCAAAACCTAGCTCTCATCTTTGGTTTCAGGTTCCACATTAAAACATCTACTTTCTAAATTCATCCATTAGGTAATCACATATTAAGAGAAAAATATTGTATTCCATAAGTCATGGTAAGACCTTTAGGAGAAGGCTGTAAGTCGTTCATGGACACCATTTGGTATTTTCTTGCCACTATGTCACTACCAAGATCATCTTCCTTTTCATCCACTTCCACTAGTATGTGTTCTAATGTCGATTCTGCGTATTAATTTGAATACTATGCAGGTGATACTATTCCACAAGAGTCTTATCTATTAAACCTATATAATATGTATCAAAACCCACTAAAAAAGGGTTTATAAAAGATTACAAAAATCTTTTCTAACCCACAAAAAATAGTTAGAGAATTAGCTAGAGAATGAGATTACAAAAAACATGTTAGACTAGATCCATGTCTTGTAAAATTCCTTAAGACCAGTAGCCTACAAGTTTTGATTTTCAGTCTATATATTTAATCAAAGACATAAACAAGACACTGCTAAGACGTGAATAATGCATATTTATGATAATTCTTTTATGATATAAAAGATCAGACTAAATTGTAAGCAAAGAGCGTATTCTAGATAACAAGACCATTATATACTGTTAAGAACTACAAGTGATTAGAGAATAAAAAGACAAAGAGAACTTTTAGAGAGAATTTTTGAAGAGAAGAATATGTCCTCCGAACCCTTCCTTGCACTTCATTTTTATAAATAGAAAAAACAAATTACATATATCAGGAATGATGCAACACAACACACAATGACAAAAGTTGTGAAATACAACTAATTCCACATTTACAACAATAATTTACTTGCACTCTAAGACAACTTTACTTAGATTTCAAATATGGAATTATAGAAAGACAAACACTAATAGACAAAGCAAAAGAAAAGTAAAAACAAACTCTTTTAGTAGAGTAGTCAATTATGCTATGATGGGGAATTTTTATCATGTTAGTAATGGTGGCAATCGAAGGTCCACTTCTGTCCAATGAGGAATCCTAGGGTTTGGTGGCAAACTAAATTGGGTTGAGTCATTTGGTCTTGGACTATCTACGGGGTAATCAGTTCAATGTTTGGATTGTTGATAGTAGAAAAGTCATTACGTACTTAATTATATTGTTGAAATGAGTTGGATAAATATCATCAGGTTCCTACGAGTATGTCTCCTTATCTTTGATTTGATATGAAATGCACTCTAAATCAATATAATTGAGCGAAAACATAGGCACTGTCATTAAATAATGACTATCTTGTGGAATCACAAAAAATATAGGGTCATTAACAACCCTAATATCATTTCGATTTGGACCTTTTATATTTATAATCAAAAGAGTTGTAGATAGACATTAGTTGATTAAGAGAAATTGGGTTAGGAGATTTTTCGGATTTGTAAATGTCTTCAATAACTGATAAAGTTTATAAGATTGTGGATTAGCACTTGTGCTGAGCATCCATTGTGATAAATATATTAAGAGAGGATCAACTTTTACTAGTATCCCAATACATCCGGTCTGAACCAATCTCTTGATAAGAACTTTTGCTTCTTTTGGGAATGATCTGATAAACATTTTATTTAACTCAAATATTTTCAAGTATGTCCATAATGGACGAAATGCTAGGCCTAAAATGGGACCATTATCTGATCCATGTTTTGAGATATATGCTGTGAGAAAACTTGTGAATTCCAAGATCTGACTGTTTTGGTGATATCTTTCATGAATCTGAGGCATTAATTCCTTATTTAAATATGAAAAAATGGATAAATCATCGATACGAAGGGGATGAAATAGTTGAGAGATATTTTCAATGATTGAATTCTATTGAAAAAGTTCGCAATAATGTTGTCCGTACCTTTAGCATATTTCACTGTAAATTAACACTGTGAAAACCATTGCGCTAACCGTAATAGTTGCGGTTGAAGAAGACTTTTTTGTTTGAATTTTAATATCAAAAGGAACGCTCGCATGCTCATTTCTACAGTAAAATCACAAGGTAAATTTTGAATTCATCACTTTACCGCCAAGATTTCTTTCATGGTCAAGTGGTAGTTGAGTATAGCAGTCGTGAAAGAATCATTTTTGTATCCGCAAATGTCTTGACTTTATCAGGAGTTTTTTCAATTAGGATTGTACTCAAAAAATGATTAATTGTGTTTGTTTTCAAAATTCTTAGAGCTGATCCTGAAATTTTAAGAGATGAGAGTTTAGTAGAAAATGTTTTGAATTGCTTCACTCCCTCTGTGCATTTGTTGGGTCATGGGGGAGTAGATTTCTGGCATTGAGCGGAGAGAACTTTTGTGTTTTTGCTGATTTTTTTTAATGAAAGGAGCCATGTAGTTGACTCTTCCAAAGAATTGCTGGACTTGTGTCCTTGTGGTCAACTCATCTGAAAAATTTTGTAGAAGAACAATAATATGTGGCTGAAGTTGCATTTGTCTATCCTTAATTTTCATTTCAGGCTGAAGTTGCATGTCTGTCCTTAATTTTCATTTCAAAAAAATAAATCTCCTTTTCTCCAATAATCATCTTCTAATAGATTATTATTCCGTGATCAATCATGAGCTGATGGAATTTCTAAAGAAGTGAGATGTGATTCTTAATGGTGTCCGAAAATAAAAGAATGTCATCTGTAGATGGAAGGTCCAAATCGCAATGGTATTCTTAATCATTGTTTTTTTGATGATTAAGAGTACCATTGCAATTGGTATCGTTGATAGGACCAAATAATTTCTGTTCTGTACACGTAGAAGCATGTGTGTATCTTGAAGTGTTAGTGAAGTAATTAATTGAACAATAGGGAGTGCATAAACTCTTTAGTATCTGGAACTATGCAATTGAAATATTAGTGGCTGCTAAAATTTGGATGACCCAACTTCTTATTCAAGAGATTGAGAAATTTAGAAGTCTTCCCAAATGCTGAGAGACCTAATTCTGTTTGATTTGCTGGTTCGAAATTATAAGTTGGCCTGTTATAGCGCTCGAACATGGGGCAATATTTGAGGTCCATAAAGCGTGGTATCAAATCCATGGAGGTCTTGCTCCTTCCTTAGTCTAGACAACTTTATCCTTTACTGCTGGCAATCTTCATTCAAGTGACCTGCTCTAAATCGCGAGACCGTAATGGTGCATCATTCGGCAGAAAGACTGTCATCTTTGCACAGGAGAGAAGGGCCTGTATGCCTAAATTTCCGCATGACAATCACTATGATTTTTTGATGAAAGTTCTTAACATTAAAATTCGGTCAGCATAAGACAATTATTATCTGATTTTCAAGGCAAGACAAGGGAGTATCACGAAAGTGTACATGATGTTCCAAATTTATGCTGGTCATAATTCTAAATCCTTGCCGTCTTGAGTAACTTTTTGACTGATCATTTGCAGTGGAAGAAAGGAAAAGAAGACTGTGTCTGTCATGAAAGCCAGATCTGCTTCTTCCTCTAGGAGGTATACCAACCTGCTTCTTATATATTTTGTTTCTAAATTATGATGAATCATATGTACTGCATGTTGGTGTGCGTGTATTGCACTTTTGACATAAAAGAAACTCTTTGGAATACCATCAGGAGTTCAAGAACTTCAGGCAACAATCCCAAATTGGATGCTACTGTGTCTCCAACTGATGTTGATGAGCAACTGAAGTGTAACTTAACCGAAGCAAGTCGTACCAGGGAAGCTGACAAGCAAACACATATAAGTCTGTTGGAGACTACATTGAAAACCATGTCGAAATCGGGAAAGTGGAGGTTGAAAACCAGGTCCCAATCATGAACAGCAGCTCCGGTGCTGTGGAAGATGGGAAGGTTTTTATGTTGAAGATGAAAAATACAATGTTAAATAAGCCAACAGGGGATGAAAAGTTGATAAATTGTGATGTCAGTTTTCTCGGAGTTATCTGAAAGGATTGGTTGCATTGTATGTAAATGTGTTGTACATTTTTTGCACAGAAACAAGCTCAGTCACCTGTTCCAGTGCAGATTGTTATGTGTCTTGGATTGTATCCTTTTGTCTAAAATCATGGACTATAATATACTCGGGTCTGTTCTGAGAATTGATAAAAATGCCAATGTTATGAAAGCTTACAAAGCATATGGTAGGTTGATAAAAGCACTTGGTCTCCTGTTATGTTGTGGAATCATTATAAATATGCCACTGTTAATATTTACAGATTTTTCTAGAATTTACAAATTTTGATAATCTCTCTCTCTCTCTCTCTCTCTCTCTCTCTCTCTGGATTTCTGAGTTTGAGAGTGAACCCTTATGGGTCAATTACTTCAATTTCCTAAGGTTAACATCAAGTGAATCGATTCTTTGGTTTGGTTTGGTTTGTGTATTCTAGTGTACACAAAAAGAACGTACCACCAACTTCAATTTCCATTTCTTACAAGTTTTTGCAATGCAATAAATCATTTTGAAAAACCTCAATTATCATTATTGCCATGCCATGCATGCAGACGGTGATTGATGAACAATTTAAATATAGTGGGGGTTGGCATATTAAGCTTAGGATACGCAATATACTTTGTACGTAGAATTGTAGATGGGTTGATTTAAAACTTCAAGGTATGATCAACTTTAAGACTTATATGTCCCTTTCATTCCTTTCCCTATTTTTGCCCATTAATTAAGGATTTGACTAAATTATTAGAAGACAATGGCTCTCATCTACTCATCAAACCTGTGAAGCAAATTTAACCAAAATGTCAACTCCAGGACATATCCTGCACCGCTCGTTAGTTTTGAGATGAATGGGAGGTCACCAGTTTTGCCTTTACCCTTATTGGAGCCTTATGTGTGGGACTTGACCAGAAGTGGAACCTCCGAGCAAAGAAAAATTTTGTGGCACAAGTCCAGATCTATATGCTATTTGAAAATAATATGAGTTATTAAAATCAAATCGATTATTAAGAAAATATTTTTGTATTTTCATATTTATTTTTTTATTCTCAAAATTTGAATTCGAGATTTTAAGTAGTTTAATATTCTATCACTAGATCTATAGGTCATTGTTAAAGTCACCACAGCTGTTTTAACAAATTAATTAGGTTTTTTAATATCGATGATTAAATTAAAAAAAATTTAGATACAAAAGGAAGTGAAAATTTTCAGTTGGGCCCGACCCAAGAGAAAACTCCATCTCACCGGTAAAGGCTAAATATTTGTACCGGCGATTTAAGAAACCCTTATGACCGTTAAACTCCAATGAGTTGTTAGAGCTGTGAACCCAAAGAAAAACCGGTCAGAATTGGAGGCAACTTATGGAGTTCCCTCGAAACTTAAGACACAAAATTTTGACAAAAATTTAGAAACAGATTAGGTACAACTACAACAACAAAAGCCTGTTAAAATTTGAAGTTAATTCAACTTTGGTAAAAAATTATTAAGATAATAATAATTTAATTTTTTTCCACCAAAATTTGTCTTTTCCACTACATTTTTACAAAACAAAAAATATTACATAATTAAAAAAATATTACATTTAAAATAAAATAAAATAAGTAGAGTTTTCCTGATCCGAGCTAAAGCAAATACAAGAAAATTGTGGGTCTCCTCTCTCTCTCTCTCTCTCTCTAAGAGGTAGTACTCTAGTCTTTGGTTTTGAATAGTATTCTGACAAAGAGAAAAGAAGTATCCGTCAGGGTAGAAAACATGGGTTTAAGCAAGTACATACATGCATTGGATTATTCCTCGTATGGGTTGTTGAGTAAAACTTGGGTCAAAATTGTGGTTGTTGAGTAAGGATATTAGGTCAAATTTGTATGAATTTGAACTAGTCAAAAAATTCTTGGCACAAAAAAAGAAAAAAAAAAACGTGCTAAAAAAATGATTTTGGAGGGTGGGTGATGGGTAGCCTATGTATTATTATTATTATTATTATTATTATTATTATTATTATTATTATTATTATTATTATTATTATTATTATATATTTCTTTTCACATACGAATTGCACTCAAATCCTCAATAGCTATTTTGTGTCATTTCCCAGAAGGCTTCTCCATTTTTTTATTTTCATATCTCATCTATGAATAGCTGATATATATTTACTCGAGAATTGGAATCTGAGTTGAAATAAAAAAAATTGAGAATAAATTTTAGAAATCTATTTCTTCACTTGAATTTAAAAAAATTTCATAATTTGGGTTTTCATTTTTAAACCATATTTTTATTCTATTAATTCAAACAAATCATATGATTTTAATTCGAATCTTAATTCAGATTTATCTTAACTAAATACACCCTAACTATGAATAAACTATGTGTATTTATACTCACATAGCTACATATATGTTTTATCTGTATGTCTTAAGAATTTATTTAAGGCAATTTCTATTTACCAACACGGTGATATTTAACTTTAAACACTAGCTAATTGAATTAATGCTACTAAAATCAATTTTTAACCTCCAAAATGAATTCATAATGCACATTAAGCATCCGTGATACCCATCATTTGTTTTTTTTTTTTTATTGCGGTTTGCAGATAAATATGCTGATAGTGACCCACATGAGAGATGGTCCATATTTTACCAATTCTTGGCAAGTATTATATACACTTTATGCGGATCATATTCATAAAATTTCAAATTGCATTGGGAAACATGTCCCAGGAAAGTTAAAACAAACTCCTAAAATACTTGCACCTTTAAGAAGTTTTAAGAAAGCTATGAGACCTAGCTCATAAATAATAACCTAGTTTAAGAGTCTTCAAGAAAACAGTTTAGTGTATAAATTTCTCTCCTAATCTGATGATTTCAGGTTAAAATTTTTATACAATAAAAAAAAAAAGAAGTTTTAAGATCTCACAACACTGACTTAGTTTTATTGGCATTAGTCTTGTCGAGATAATGGTTAGAGTGAGATATGTGTCCTCTGAGACACTGGTTGGTTTTACCCGCTGCTTTAATAACTATATTGATCGGATGGAGACACAATATTTTTTTTATTTTAAGATTCGCAAATTTACGGTTATATTACACGGATACTTTTATTCATACAATTACAAAATAAACCATATGCTACGTAATATTGCGCATCAAATATAATAAAATTAAACATAAAATAACAATGATCTAAAATAGGGGATCGGATCTACCTCTGGCTATTTGTGATTCCGACGAACTCCGATAACTATAATGCCTCCCATTGATTCCTTGGGACGTGACAAGCCTTCTAAATTCTCAATTTAACTCAATAAATGGTGTGAAATTATAAAATTTGGACTTAGAGGTACAACATACAAGGTGAAGATTCATATAGATTCTCAACTATAAAAAAGTTATTAAAACCTTATAATTATTATTTTAAATTATTACTAAATGTTATGAGAAGACAATTAAATATTCAATATGAAAAAACAAAATTAATTGTGTAGAGATTTGAATGAACTATCAAAATCCGGTCAAATGCAACTCAATTTAGATTCATTCCATTTTTTATCACATTTAATATCTTTCGGTTATATTTTTCTCATTAATTTGATTTTTGAATGTATTAACTCAATGAAATTGAAATTTCTAATATTCTACCACTTGGTCTAGTAAATCGACTAGAAGTTAAAAGTAAGTCAATGTCTTTTTAAAATAAAATACATAGTTATGGCGATAAGTTTTTTAAAAGCGAGTATTATTTTTCATGTTCCACAATACACTTTATTTTCTAATTTTATGGTGAAATTTACTTTATAAATAAACTCTATATTTATTTGGGATTCAACTTTGATAAATTTATCTTAAAACAAAAATGTATTCATAAATTTATTAAGAAAATTGAATTTTAAATTTCATTTAAATAAGACAATAAATCTATATTTACAACATGATCCACAAATTTACTTGGTGACATACCTTTGGTTAAGAGATCAGATAACATACAATCAGTGTTAATATGATGGATAACAATTTCATTTTTCAATATTTTTTCCCAATGGTTAAATACTTTATATTAATATATTTATTTCGACTACTGCTCTTATTATTCTTAGCTAAAAATAAAGGTGGTCATGGGCAGGTTCTGACCCAAAATCGGCTTAGTCACCCCGTTGTAGCTTGGACTAGAAACTAGCCCTAGTTACCGGATTGGACTGGACCGGATTGGCCCGGTTATAGGAGCCGAGCTGGTTCGGTTCCTCCATTTTGGAGCCCAAACCAGGCCCCAACACGGGCCCAGACTCGGCCCCAACACGAAATCGGGTAGCCGGTTCCAACGGCTAGCTCAAATTTTCTTTTATTTTGGTTGAATCTTTCCAACTTAGATTTGATTGGGGTAAAGTTAAATTCTGAGTGAGGAAGGTATGGATGATTGATTGGGAGAATTTCCTTGAAGCAAAGTGGACTTGGCACTTTGAGAAACTGGTTGGGAACATTAGAAAAGGAATTTTTGGTCCAAATTTCAGCAAGGCAAGTATTCAAATTCAAAGGGAGTTTGAATTCAAGGAATATTGTGGCTCAAGTAAAGAAGGAAGGATAACTTTGACAAATCCTTGATGGAAGAAGATGCTTTGCAGAGAAGGAAATTGTAGCACATCGAAGGGGGAAAGATATCTAGTACAACCTATAGTTTGGAAAGGTTTTTGAATTCAAAGAGGTTTGAATTCAAATATGGTGGCTGTGTACTTAAAGAAGGCATTGTTTTGACTTCATTTGACAAAGAAAGTTGCATCTTTCCAATGGAATCCAATATCCAAGGATGAAAAATTTGGGACAAATTTCCTTGATTCTAGCATGTGATCTTTAGGAAGGTCAAACCTTTCTTGATATAGTATAAGGTAAAAAAAAAAAACAAAGAGTTAATTTAAACCCAAAAAAAGGAGTTAGTTCAAACCCCCTCCAAAAAAAGGAGAGTTAATTCAAACCCAAAAAAAAGAGCTATTTCAAACCCCCCAAAAAAGAGAGTGAATAATAATAAAAAAATCGTTGAATTGGCCCGGCGAGGCTAGGCTCAATGGGCCTGGTTCACTGGGCTGAGCTGGTTGCAAACAAATTTTTTTTGGAACCGACTTGATATGGCCTGGAAAGGTCTCGAAACCGTGGCCGAACTGACTCGTGGTACCTTGGGCCCATGTGGAACTAGCTCGGAACTCGTCCAAACCGGACTAATCCCAACTCTAGCAAAAAATACAACAACTGAATTGTCACAAAATATACATAATAACTTAGATACAGAATCTAAAACCCTAAACTTGGATATGAAACCCTTGGGCCACATCATGTCTAATGTAACCTCAAAATATGCCAAGAACTTAGTTTTCATAGTGCAGGTCACAGTCAGTGTTTATTTAGCACTCCTCCACAATATAACTCCGTTGGCCATCATGAAGATGTAAACCGATGTTAATTTTTGGGAATCAACACAGCTGGTAAAGTCCGAATCCAAGTACCTGACTGCTTCTAGACTATCAGTTCTTCTATATGTAAGCATATGTTTCTTGGTGTCTTGTTTATATCTTAACACATTTTGTAGCCTTTCAATGTTCCAAATCGGATTATTTTGATACCTTCATAATATCCCCACAGCATGCGTTATATTAGGTCTTATATAGACCTGTGCATACATGAGACTTTTAACGACGGAAGCATATGGGATATTAACCATCTATTTCCTTTCTGAATCTATCTTAGCACATTGGTCTAAATTGAACAAATCCCCTTTGATAATCAGAGCTATACTTGATGAACAGTTCTCCATCCTATATCTCTTAAGCATTTTGTTGATGTAAATCTCTTGAGATAATTTTAGAACCTTATAAGATCTATCTTGATGTATCTGTATTCCGATAACATAAAATGTATCACCTAAATCTTTCATCTTAAAGTTCTTAAAGAGACTGTTTCATCTCCTTTAACATCCATTTCTCATTGGTGGCAAATAATATATCATCTACGTACAAGACAAGGAAACAAAAGCTACTCCCATTGATCTTGAGGCATATGCATTAATTCACAATATTTTCTTCAAAATTGAATGAAGTGACTATAATGTGGAATTTCAAATACAATTGACGGGAGCCTTGTTTTAGCCCTTATATGGATTTCATGAGTTTGCATATCAAATGCCCACTACTACTAGAGGTGAATTCATAAAGTTGACACATATAAGTTTCTTCCTTTTGTTCCCCAATAAGAAAAGTTGTTTTCCCGTCCAGTGTTGCAACTTTAGGTCAAAATGTGTAACAAATACCAGAATGATGTGGATGAAAATTTTCTTAGATACTAGAGAAAATGACTCTGAGTAATTGATTCTTTTCTTTTCGATGAATCCTTTAGCAATGACTTTGGTCTTATATATTTCTCAATGTTGTCTAATGATTATGTCTTACTTTTAAGAACCCATTTATATCCGATAGATTTTACCTCATTTGACAACTCCACAAGATCCCAAGCTTCATTGTTCTTCATGGAGTCCATCTCATTTTTCATGGTGTTCAATCATAAGTTCGAGTTCTTAGAACTCATGACTTGTGAAAATGTTTTTGAATTCTCTATGGCTCTGACGTTATAGTCATACTTCTAAATGTATACCACAAAATCATCAGCTATAGTTGACATTTTTTAACGAGTAGATTTTCTTAATGTTGGTTCAATATTTTCTATAGGAGAAGGTTGATCAACTTGACCTTGGTCAGCTGTTTGTGGAATTTCTTATGTCATCCGTATCATGATTTATGTCTATAGAGACTTGATGGTTATTTTAGATGACAACTAACTTGGTATTTAAACTTGATGGGATACTTGATAGGTCCTTTTCAGGAGTTAAGTCCTGAAAGTAATTCCTCCCACTGACCAAGTTATTCTCTAGAAATCTAGCATTTCTAGATTCCACAAACTTAGTATGGCATGATAGACAATAAAATTGGTATCGCTTGGACTTGTCAGCATGACCGTCAAAGTATCCACTCACGATTTTTGAGTCCAATTTTTTTTCTCGTAATTGTAAATTCCTATCTTTGTAGTATAGCCCCCAAATGCATACATATTCTAAACTAGATTTCTAACCTTTAAATAACTCGAAAGGAGTTTTGGTTACTATTTTGGTCGGAACCCTATTTAGGATGTACACTGTCATTTTTAGAGTTTCAGTCCACAAGAATTTAGACAGTTTGAAACTAACTATCATACTCTTAACCATATCAAGCAAGATCCTATTTTTTCTTTCAGTTATCTCATTATGATTAGGTGAACCAGACATAGTACATTGGGTAATAATTTCATTTTCTTAAAGGAACTTTACAAATAGATCTGGTACTTGTCTATTCTCTATATACCTTCCATAATATTTCCACCTCTATCTTATCTCATGACTTTTATTTGTTTACTGCATTGTTTCTCTATTTCTGTATTGAAAATTTTAACGGCATCCAAACCTTGTCATTATGATGAAAGATATAGAGATATATATATCATGAATAGTCATCTATACATGAGATTAAATAATTATAACCATATGATTTTGTACTTGAAATACAAATATTTGCATGTATGTTCTCAAGCAATTTTGAGCTCTTTCCGTCACCTTTTTGAGTTTTGTTGGTCTACTTTCCCTGAATACAGTTTACACAAGTTTCAATGTCACTAAAGTTTAGGGTATCAAGTACCCCATTCTTTACTAATTTTTCTATCCTCTTTATGGAGATATATCCTAATATCCGGTACCATAACATGAAAAAGTTTTCTTTAATGACACTTCTTTTAATCCTTATTTTTGTTATATTCATGCAACCATTATCTTGTAAAGTAATACTATATAATCCATTCTATAATAGAGCATAACTAATGATCTTTGAATCAAAAAATAATATCATTTTATTACTAAATTGGAAAGAGTAATCGAATTGTATAACTTTTGTAATGGAAATTAATTCCTTAAAAAATTTCAATACATAAATTGATTTCAAGACATGCTTGTTGGCTAGAATGAGCTCGTAATCGCCAATGCCTTTTACTCGTGAGTTCATCTTGTTATCTGAATATATGAGTTGTTCACGATCTATTGACTTCCTTAGGTTTTGCAGCCCTATAACACATACTAATATGGATGGTATAACTAGAATCAATCCATCATGTGTCATAAAAAATCTCAGCCATGTAAGATTCATAACAAATTAATAAGATTTTCATACTTTTATTCTCAAGTCATCGCTTGTACTTGGCATAATTCCGCTTCATGTATCATTTCTTTTTACAAACAAACACTTGGACTCTTTTTTTATATCTGCTTTTGATTTTGTACTCTTTTGATCGGTTTGGACTTACCCTTCTTCTTTCCTTGCATTGCTATATGTGTACTTGTAGAACCCTACTTCATCTCTATCACTAGCCTTCCTTCCTCCTACATACATGGCCATCAACTCATTGATGGACCAATTCTACTCATGTGTGTTGTCAGAGATCTTAAAAAAACTGTAGGGTTGAGGGAGAGAGTTCAGAATAAAATACATGAGGAAGAATTCAGATATCTCAACTTTCAGGGTTTTTAATTGAGTTGCTAAGTCTTGCATCTGTACATGATGTGCTTGTGCATACCGTGAACAGCGATAAGTCTCGTAGAGGAGAATTGCATAATGAGAGTATTGGTCAAAAACTTCTTTGATATCTAAAATTGCTCATCTATAGCGTTAAGAAGAGTTCGAACATTAGTATATTTGTTGAATGAGTCACGGATATTAATTTAAATTTTACTCTTTATAAACATGACATTTAGTCAATTAGATCGTTCCCACTTCTCATAAAGAGACTTTTTGTCTACAAAATTGGTATCGTTCGGTGGAAGTGGCTCGTCTTTCCGTATAGTATAGTCAATGTCTAGACATCCTAGATGGAGAAGAACTATTTCTCTCTAATCTTTATAGTTTCCACTAGTTAATTCAGGAAAATTAAATTTCAAATTTATGATTTGAAATATTGTAAAATAATTAAATATTCTTACTAACTATATAAGGATATTTAATAAATATCTACCATTACAAACAAATGAAAATAAATCTATGATATTGAAATTTCCTATGGGATAAATTTCTAATTTTATTAAATTTATTTAACTTTATGATAAGATTTACAAAAAATAACTCATTTTCCAATACCTGTAGGATAATTAGGAAACTACCAATAGTTAATTTTTTTTGATCACTTTATCATTTTCTACTTAATCCTATAAGACGATTTCTCTAGTGTACCAAGTAGGCTCTCTGGTAGGTGGTACGTCATATGTGATCACTTAAAAATCAGTCAGTTTTAGACTTATCACCGTATTTTTAACAGAACTATCCTAAACATGTACTAGATCAACTGTACTTATAGTATTATATAAAAAAACGATTTCAATCAAGTAAACTACTATTGAAAATAACTATTTTGATATTTTATCTCCAATTTTATTATTTTATGCAATAAAAATTCTTGTGGGATAAGATTCATTACACAAATAATTTCATGACAAATTTATTTTTTTTCCTAATGTGATCATGGGTTTACACATAATTTCCCACTTAATTATGGCTGATGTGGTTAAACTCTAGTTAATTTTAAAAATTATATTGATCAACAGAAAAATAATGCTATTTAATTTTTCCATGCCAAAATGCATAAAATTCTAATATAAAAATACAACCAAATTATCTAATATATTTTATTAATTTTGCACCTCTCCATATTTATAAAATTATACTAAAAATTAATTTTATACAGATTTTCTAAAATTTGGATTTAGAAGATATTTTGAAAATATTTAAAAAATGTTTTGGCCCAAAAAAATATTTTAATAATTTGGTACGCCCCCTCATGTACAAAATTATTCCAAAATTTTCAAAAAAAAATATCAATTTTATCTTGTTGCAGAGACCGAATTGCAACAAATTAAAAATTTGAGAAACTATGACATTATTTAAAGTTTCAAACCACAACCTCCTTTTTTTTTAAAAAAAAAAAAAATACCAAAAGTGTTGAATTCCTTAAGAAAAAAAAATTCATGCCAAAACTTGTTGACACATGGTGTGGGTTTGTCTATGTGGAAATACAAGACCTTCAATTTGTTTAGAATAAAAATTGGAATACATGTGGTGGTGATTGCTTGAGTGGTGGGGGCCATTAATTGGCAATTTAAATATTAAAAATCTTTTAAACTACGTGTCACGTGCCTCCTAGACCCAATTTTGTAATTTTATACACAGTGCACTAAAATCCTCAAATTCGGGTCTTCTTCACCTGGAAGATCCCCGACTGTCCAAACCCCGATCCCTCGGATCTTCGATGATCGGAGCTTTGCTTGAAAATGCAAAAATACACTAAAACAATTTCTGAAAATATGGTTTTGATCGTATGATGCAAGAATTTCAATTTTGGGCTTAATTTTTCAAAAAAAATTAAGATTTTTGTATCAAATATTCAAAAATTTGAAAACCTTAATTTTTGAAAAATCTTGAAATTCATCGGAATTTTGAAAGTAAATGACAAATATACTATGATATCAAATGTTATATAATATTGCGCACTAAATGCAATAAAATTAAACATAAATAACAATAATCCGAAACAGGGTATCGGATGTACTTCCAGTCATTCTCGATTCCGACAAGCTCTGACTACTGTAATGCCTCAAACTGATTCCTTGGGATGTGTATAAACTTTCTAAATTCTCAATTTTACTCAATAGATGATGTGGAATTATGAAATTTAGATTAGAGACTCAATGCACAAGGTGTGGGGTTTATATAGCCTCTCAATCATCAAAGAGTTATTAAAACCTTATAATCGTTCCTTCAAATTAATGTTGGATGCTATGAGAGGACAATTAAGTATTCAAAATGGAAAAACAAGATTAATTGTGTAGAGATTTGAATGGACTACCAAAAACTTAATTCAAATTGCTTCTATTCTTTATCACATTTAATTTTGTTTGGATATATTTTTCCTATTAATTTGATTTTTGAATGCATTAACTCATATAATTTGAATTTTTAACACTATAGTCACTAGAATTTGAATATATTTTTTTAAAAAGAAACTAACTAATATATATCCGTCAAATTATATTTGTTTAGTAGATTAAGATACAACTAAAATATAATTAAACTCGAATTAAAATCATTATAATTAATTACAAAAATCCTCTTGTCCACCCCAATGCACTAAAACATTTTTTGGTGCTTTGTCTTAAAATCATTGGCAATCTCTTTGTATTCTATGCAAACCATACGGCTCTTTCAATCTAGCTGTAGTGAGATATAATGTACTATTTGAGGATTCATTTGAATGAGCAAACGTGATTAGAGAGGTATTCAACTTGTGAACTAAAACACAATATTGAGGAATACGAAAGTTGGAGGATTGGGTGATAGAAGAGCAAGAGAACATAGCATTGCATTATTAGGGAACTTGATGTGTCTCTTGGTGTTGGATTTAGACTTTTTTTGGGTGTTTTTTTCCAAGGCAAAGTATTGAGGTGATTTGTTTTACCAAACACCTACATTTGGTTCTTTAATGTGGAAATCTATTTGTCGCCTTCATTTGGGTATGTAATGTCTCTAACATTTCTTTATAGTTTGATGATGTGGTGGAAGTATGGTATTGAGTTTGATAAACTTAAACTCCAAAATTCTACAAGCAAATCCACCCAAAGTAAATAAAGAAACATTAAAAACAAAATTCAAAAAATTTTGAAAAATAATAAGAGAATGTGTGATTATATAACTTAAGACTACAAAACACAATAGGAAACAAATACTAAAATTCTATAACTTTTATTCTGGAGTTCTAATAATTCTAGACAACAAAATAAAGAGGAAATAACAATTAAACTAAAAAGGAAACAAAATAAAAAAAGACTTATTATTTCTCAAGTGCTGTGATGCTTTGAAGGAATCTCCAAGGTGTTTTCTTTTCTAAGAGATTTGCCGTGGTGGAGCCTCAAAGGTGTCATGGCATTTTCTCCCCCCTTGCAAATTATAACTGCTTTTGGACCACAAATTTGATCCCTAGAACCTTCTTGATGCCGTTGACTAAATCTTTTATTTAAGGACCCCCTATTCTACAGTAGTCTTCCCCACTTGAGAAGAATGCAACCTCAAGTTTAGATGTCCAATTGGCCGCCATATTTACTTCATCTTGAATGCTGTTATGAATTAGAACATATTCATGTGTTTTATATGTATAAGGGTATTTTAGTCATTTTGTATATTATATAAACTCTATACACATGTATATAATTAAACACTACACAATATGATATACGGCTTTTTCAAAATCTATTTCTCTCTCAATATGGCATCAATGCTGGGTTAAACTAAAAAGACAAACATTTTGATTTTTCTTATTTTTTCTTCAACTCTTCTCTCCTTTAGTCTTGTAAGTTGAAGGCTTAAATCAATTACCTTTCCTCCCTTCTTCTTTATTTATTTATTTATTTATTTTTAGTGCAACTTAAATGGTGGTTGTAGATTTATATAAGGATATGACCCACATGTGGTTGTTTGTGGGGTGCAAACCTATGGTGATTCATACTAAAAGGAGGGTTGATTGTGTAGTTTATCATTCGTAGCATTATTCTTGCAGAACTATGCATGAAGTACTGTTCATGTGATATTGTTTGTAGGTGTTATTCATAGATGTTATGGTGTCGATATATCAAACCAGGTAAAGAATAAGTCAATATTATGGTATTATGTGAGATGACAGATAGTAGGGTTAAGAATAAGATAATTATAGAAGTTATTGCAGTTTTCTATTACAAATCGATTATTATTAATTTGTAGGGAGAATTATTTTTGATATATTTGATAGGCCAAGATTTGTTGGATCATGTAACTAAAGTGAGGTAGGGTTATGGAAAAATGGCTAATATAAGATTATAAGCTCATCAAATTGAAAAGGTTTTAGATAATTCAATAGCCATGATATTTAATCATTATAATACAATTATGGGAGTGTGCTGGGTTTTTGTATCGAAGTAAGTAGAATTTATTTCTTATGCATAACTTGATACAAAGGGTCTATAGGCTGATCAAAGGGAAAGTTCTCTAGTTAAATATTATACAGATGTGAAATAGATTTTTGAAGAGAAAGGAACAATGTTTCCTATTGCCAGTGATGTTCAGAAGATGCACGAACATGATGAGCTACAACTAGTGTAGTGTTTCTTATGAGATCAAATATGTTCATACTTAATTGCCTATCGAGCAGAAGATTCCAACCATGTTGATCGAAATGTATGCTCGTCTTCTTCTTATGAACAAGGATTCTATTGTTGACTATTCAAAAAGAGCTATATTGAGTTATGTTTTAGCATTGATAGGTACAACCTCGATACCTAAGAGTACAAAGGAGGTAGAGGTGGTAGAGGAGGTGAGTGAGACAATGGTTCTTGTGTTTGCTTTGGTTGTGAGGAATTGGAACAAATAAAGAAAAATTATTGGAATTTGAATTAGAAATCTTCATAGACATCTAGTTGGAGATATACTAATATTGTGAGGTTTTCTACCTACTCCCACTATATTACTACCTAAACCATGTATTTATTATTATTATTATTATTATTTCGTTACAAAGGAATGGGGTAACTAACTTCCAAAACAATCTAGCTCACGATACATAAAGCAATGCATGATTGACCTCACTACGAGGGAGCATAACTCATGCATTCCTGTAGGAACTGAAAGACCAATCCATGTAAGGATCTCCACACAATTATTATCCTCTCATGGAGGGAATAAAACTGATAGAACCATAGCTTTTTTCATAAGGAGTTGGCATTCCTGAATCAGGGGACAGGTAGGGTGGTGTGGGACTACTCCATATGATAATGTTGAAACCAGCTCTATGGATTCGAGCTCAAAGACTACCGATGAGAGTCTAACTCAGATGAGGAGAAGTAAACCGTCTCGAACGCCCCACAGTTCTATTGAGAAATGATAAGAAATCTCCAAATTTTCTATAAAACCTAAGATCCATAATCCACATTCATCTTTAACTAGCCCTCTACATCCTACAAGTCTCGTGTTTTGGTGTATTGATATATATATATATATATATATATATATATATATATATAAATAATTTAAACTAGCCAAAAGGGGAGAGGACCTTGAGATCTATCTACCCATACGATGGGGGTGAGTAAGTTTTTTCAGAGCAAGCAAACCAACCATCTTGTGAACATTTATGAACCAACCTCACCATGCCTTTAGGGAAGAAATCGCTACTTTCAAACACTGCTCTATAGCATTCCTTCCAAATAGCCCAAAGAATGTATAAGCATATCGTTGCCTTGGGTTTACCCCTATGCATGGCATAGGATTTACAGTTGCTAGTGAGTCAGTCTTTGTCCTGGAGTTGAGCAAAAACTAGTTTGTGCAAGAACGAGGAGTTTAATACCCGAACACATACTTGATATACTACCGAGCAGTCCTGAAATAAATGCACGGTAATTTTTGTGTATTCCTTAATAGATAGGACATAAAGGGTCATTTATGAGCCTTCCCCCGAAGGGGGTACTATTAGTCATCAAGCTATCATGTATTATTAACCAAACCATGAACTTAACCCATTCTTGACACTTTAGTTTCCAAATCCATTCCTAGTGGCATGTGAAAGAGTTAGATATCTCTTCTCGATAGATGAATGTGTAGGTTGACCTAATAGAAAGCTTATCCGAGGAGTTACATGCCCAAATAATAAAATCTAGTGATTTATTATCATAAGGATTCAACACCACTCTAATCGCCTCCATAATATTCCTTAGGAGTAGGTTAGCAAGACCATTCATATGCCAACCCCTCCGGTGAACTGTTGCACTTTTAACCCATTTTGGTTGGCTGATCCTCCCTCAAGGATTCTTTTAATTAAAGGGATCTCTCTTACCCAGTTATCGTCTTAGAAATCAATCTCTGACTCATTACTAATTTTCTAGTGCAAGCCACTTTTAATAAACTCTCTTGTTTGAAGAAGCCGTCTCCATAAGGGGGAGCAAATCGAAGACTTATGGCAATGTAGAAAATTTTTACCTCATAGGTATTTACCCCTAAGAATCTCATACTATAGGCCTGAATCCCCTGGTAAAATCTCCGAGCTAGCTTGGTTGGAAGAGATTTATTTACATCTCGAGCTATTGAGATTCCCAAGCCATCAATTCCTTTGGTTGACACAACATCCCCCAATTAATAGCATGTGGCCATCAAGTCTCCTCAAAGTCTTATCATAAAAAGTTATGTTATAGCATACACTAACATAATAGAAGTAACTGCCTGAATAAGAGTGCATCATCCTACTATACTTAAAGTTTGAGCCTTCTAACCATTTATTTTATGTTGAACCCTCTCAATCAAATATTGATAATGGCTCTGATGAACTTGGCCTTCCCTGCATTTATTTTAGTTGATGAGTATGCTCGTCTTGCTGGAATTGCTATTTTTGCGCAGCCTATAACATCCTCTACTGCTACAATGGTTCAAATAGGTAATCTTATAACTTGTCTTTCTACTATTTTACAAATGTAGTCATTCATTTAGGTACAATTGATGATATGACCCCAAATAGAGGTATTGTTTCCTGCCTTACCTATTCCCCTAGCTTATCCCATCTCACCTTAATAGACATTTCAAGTACTCGAGTTATTGGAAGTGGTGGAGCTCACCCAACAAATCGTGTTTTTAAATTCAATTTTATTCTTTCCCAAGTTTTTCCTCAATTTATTGTTAGCAAAAATATTAATACACTCAATTGTGGTGGTTATTTCTTTTCCACCATATCTTTTAGGATCTTGAGATGAAGTAGAATATTTGTAGACATCATAAAAGTGGATTATATGTGCTCGACATGTCATTAGTTTTGTTAGGGTCAGTTGCATGCATCCATATTCATGATTCATTATCTTCCAACCTCTGTTGTTCTTTTGGTTATCCATCTCTTCCAACATTGTAGAAGTTGTGCTCTAGTTTGAATTTTATGTCCAAATTAGAATGTTAGTCATGGTAGTTGAAAAATATCACACAATAAATGGGTTATGAATATTTTTTGAATCAGTACATTCAAATCTTTGAGGTCCATATTCTATTACTTCTAAAGTTGATTTTCATTATTTTGTTATGCTTGTGAATGATTTATTTCATGTTACTTGATTATACTTTATGAAAAGCTGTTCTGAATTGTTTTCTATATTTATTATCTTTAGTTCCAAGTAAAAACACAATTCAAGTTTACAATTCATATTTTGGAAGTGACAATGCCAAATAGTATTGTACTATTTTCTCAACTTTCCTTTCACAACAATATCTTATTCATTAATTCTCATTTATTATTCATCTATCTTATACTTATCCTATCTCTTCGTTTATGTTTTACCATAACTTTTTATTCTCGTTCAAGTCATCTATTGTCTTTTTTATATTTTATCACAGTTTTGAAATCATTTGCAAAAGTATTGTCGAATCAAGAATGGTGAGATTCCATGGAAGAAGATATGAAAGCAATTTAGCATAATAATACATGGGAGTTTGGATCTTTACCCTCTAAGAAATGAACTATTGATTGCAAATGGGTTTTTGTTATGAAAATGAATCCTAATGGTTCTATAGCGTGATTGAAAAGCTCATCTAGTCATTAAGAGATATGTTCAAATTTATGGTATTGATTATTATGAAACTTTTTCTCTTGTGGTCAAATGGATCTAAATTCGTTTGTTTATTTTTGTTGCTGGCATATGTCATTGGCCTTTACATCTTCTTGATGTAAAGAATGTTTTTTTTGAAGGGTGATCTTCAAGAGGAAATCTATTTGGACCAACCATTAGTTTTGTTACTCAAAGGTTGTGAGGGTTGGTGTATAAAGTCTTTGTATAGATCGAAGTCTATTTGGCCTTAAGACTTTTCTTCACACTCATTTTCAAATAAAGGATTTGGGTATGTTAATTTTTTTTTTTGGAAATTGAGATATCTGGAGGCCAAAAAGAAGCTTTTATTTTCCAAAGGAAGTAAACATTAGATTTATTGATTGAAGCAGATCTCGTTGAAATTAATTGATTTGTTTTTTCTATGACAACTAACACTAAATTGAGAAATAATAATGGAATTATCTTGGATGATCAAGAAAAGTATAGAAGGATAGTTTGGGTGGCCAAACTACCTTACAGTGACTTGTCCATATATAACATTTCTAGTAAGTGTAGTAAATTGATTCATGTCATCACCCAAGAGTTCTCATACGATGTTGCTACTCATATCTTGAAATATCTCAAAGGCGCTCCTAGGCATGGAATTCTTTGCAAGGATTATCATCAATATTGAATTGAGGGGTTTCCTTAGGGTCTCTAACTGTTAAAGATTTATAGTTAGTTATTATGTTTGCAATGGAAATATAATAAGTAGTGTTGTAGTTCGATCAAGTGCAAAATTTGAGAATAAGTTTGTGATATAGATTACATGGGAACTTATTTGAATATATCATCTTTTTGGTGAGATTGTCGTTGACAGTCTACATATTATGCAGATATAGTGTAACAACCAAACAACTATTTATATTGTCAATTATTTAGTATTTCATGAAAGCACCAACACATAAAGGTATACTGCCATTTTGTTGGGAAAGGCTAGAAAAGGGCTACTTTCCAGTAAACATGCTTGGATAGGGGATCAATTAGCTAATTTGTTTACTAAAGCTCTCATTAGGAACTATGTCACTCATAGTTGTAACAAACTAGGCATGATAGATATATATACTTCAGCTTAAGAGGAATCATTATGAATTATAACATACTTATGTGTGTAAGGATATTTTAATTATTTTTTCTACTATGTAAACACTATACACATAACATAATAAGACATGTCATACATATTATTGTGTATGATTTTTCCAAAATTTGTTTCTTTCTTGACAAATACTTTGTATTTAGGCTGCCTCCTTTTTCCATCTTTCAAATCACTTCCAGATCACTCAAATACCTAACAATAGAAAATATTGTTTCTTTCTTACTTCTCGAAGTCTTTGCTTATAGACTGACCTTTAAAGGAGTAAAAAATAAATTTGACCCCTCCACTTCAAAGTGATAGGTGTTTGATTGTCCTTGATGGCTAACATCTGCATCAAATTGTCATAGCCTCCCAAATATCAATTTGTTGGCCTTCATATTAACTATGTCGCAAAACTTATCATCCACATACTTCTTGTAGAAAAAGGAACCAAACATCTATCAATTAGCTTGATCTCTAGCACAACTCTAATCTATCATATGGAGTATGGCTTTCGATACTTCTCGATTTTAAAATCTAACTAAAGTACCATATTTTGACCAATAAGGTTTTTGCAACCACTACTATCAATGGTAAGATCAAAGATTTTCCTTTTTATTATGCACTTAGTATAAAACAAGTTACTCCGTTGAGTTTTCTCTTTTTTTGTGCAAACAACATCTTTCTCACTATATTATATTATTGAACTTTATAATTTTCCTCTTCATTTTTGTTAGCCCATAAAACACTTATGAATGAACATCCTCATCATGCCCTTATGATCAACCATGTTCATGGACCTTCATTAAGAACACTCATTGATTTATGCCATTTTTACCATGCCTGTAACACTTCAAAACACTTGATTTCACATATAGATTTTCTAGCCTATTAGGATGCTCTTCTCAACCACCACTATTGCCTTACCTTTATTCTTAGTTGGCCCAAAAATAAAAGTTTTTTGCTAAAAATTCAATGGAATTATATTCCTTCTTCAAGAGAAGTTGAACTTCAACTTCTTTTTGAATGTCTAACCCTTAAGCAACTACTTTCCTACATTGTCATCTCAGCGATCAATATATTTCCTAGTTTGTTAATGTTGTTCTATATTAATAACTTAATCTATTGGCAAAATGAGTTTTGATGATGAGTAAAAGAGAGCAAAATTAGCCTAAATGATGGTAACATAGATTGGATCAATGAAAGATGAATTTTAGAAAAAGTTAGAACTAATTTGAGAATGTTTAAAGGTTGACGCTTAATCACAAACCTAGACAAGTTGACTCATTCATGAACTAAGACAAGTCAACTCATCCATGAACTAAGTCGACTTACTAAATGTAGAACAACCTTTAAGCATAGATAGAATGTTAGACAAGTTGACTTAATAAGAAATCAAGTCGACTCGCCATATGTTATGAGCAGACTGAACTTAAATAGTAGGTTAGTCTAGTTGACTCACATAAGAAATCAAGTTGACTCCAAGAACACTCTATGAAATAGAACTAAGCTAAATCTAATGATCAAGTCGATCTACTTAAAGCATAAGTCGACTCATTCACTTAATATAATAATAGAGTCAAAAGTTTCAAAATCCTAATGGTAAAACATTTAAGAAACCAATGGTCAAAATGAAAACAGGGCAAATTATATTTAGGTCAAGTCAACTTGCTATAGTCATAAGTCGACTTACCAATTCAACACTTAGAAAAATCATTGAAAATCAAGTTGCTTCATGAAACTAGGACACAAGGCAGTAGGACACGGGCCACAAGAGCATGACATGTACCAAGCCAAGTTGATTTACACAATTACACAAGTCTGACCTGCACATTTAGAATTTAGAAAAATTTGTGAAAGTCACAAGTATGACATAGGTCAGAACATAGAGCTTAAGTTACATGCTAGGTCATACCTTAGTCCAAGTCGACTTGCAAAGACCAAAACTTCATAGAATGCTCCACTAGTCGACTAAATATATTAGCAAGCCAAGTTGTACTGAGCCAAAATGAGAAATACACTAAATCAAATTGCGCCAATTTGACTTGTCACAACAACAAGTTGACTAGCATGAGCCATAATATAGACATGCTTAAGTAGTGTCTAACACAAGTTAGTTGGAAGCAATGCCATGTCAACAAATATGAAACTTGCTTAAGTATTATCAAGCCTAAGTCGACCTAAAGTAAAAGAGAAGTCAACCTACACAGGCATTATAGTAAATACACTTAAGCAAAATGAAGTCTAAGTTGACTTAAAAAAGAGCACAAGTCAACCTATGTAAGTCATAGTAAGAAAATACTTAAGTACTGATGAGCAAGAGTCAACTTGAAGAAGAGTTTAAGTCAACTTGCATGAACAATAAAGCAAAAACATCTGAGTAGATTGCATCACAAGTCAACTTAGCACTTATAGGTAGTCAACTTGTACTAACCTTGAATAATGTAAAATTCAAATCTCAGTTGACTCAAACAAAGAAGAAGTTGACTTAATGTGAGTACTAGTTAATTGTTCAGAAAAGCTGGTTGAGCATTTAATGGATCCTCAACTACCTCAATAGCTATATTTTTGCATTCAATGACTCTCAATGACTATTTCTTCTTCATTAGGCTTACAAATACAACACTCAAAGAGAAGATAATAACTTTTTTGATCATTATTGAACTCGATTGCATAGAAATCTTCTGTAAGCTTTAATTTTTTTGTGTCATATTTCTCGATCATATCTAAAGTTAAAACTTCAAGTTGTATCTTTGTTTTCACTTCCATATCTTTGTAATGACCAAAAGAAAGGGTTCTTTATGGTCTGGGTTTAGATTATGTTTAAATGAAACACTTAAGGGGTTTGGTAGTACCTGTTGTAAGTTAGTGGTGAGTATTAACTGAAACACTTGTAAGATCTAACTAACACCTATGCAGACCAGTTGTGTATACTATTTTGGTTGAAAACAATATATTGGAAAATCCAGATGAAGATTGGGAGTAGATGTATACCAAGGAATGTAAAACTATTATAAATCTCCTGTGTCGATTTTTCTTATTCTCTCCTCAACCTTCCACCAAAACTCAGAAAACTTGAAAAGTGCCAAAACAATGTATTCATCCCTTTTATGTTGTCACAACTGGTTCTTCACAATCCTGCTTCGAAATTTTGGCCTCAACCCTCAATATATTTAAATTGTTCTCGTGGTTAAATGCAAAAATTCTACCATGTAGTCTGTAATAGATTTGCTACCTTGACAACACCTTTGATATATGTTAAATAGATATTTTCATAATTTATGGATAAAAGCCATTCTTTCAACATGCCACAAATCTTTACGGCTTCTTATCATGTCTCCTTCTCGATGCAAGTTCATTATTGCACCAAATTTGAACCCCATTATTACTAACATTTTATCTAGTTTATAATCATAAATTTTAGAATAAAAAAGGTCACTTGTAACGATACAATCCAAAAATTCCTTTATATCTAAATCTCTCCCAAAAGTAGAAATTTAACTTTTAATTGATAAATGTTTTCATACCTGCATTTTTCTCGATTTCTACCTCTATCTTCTTTATCTTCAAATGCATAACCATGTTCTCCTGTAGATTCTCATGAATCATTTCTTGTTTTGGATAATGACAACCATCATCTCTAGAACATTCCTCATCTTGATTCTAATTCATGTTGGCCAAGAATTCTTACAACTCCAAAGCAATGATGATTATATCGATCTTAGCTTGAAGGTTGTTAATGGCCACTGAATGAGAATCTAGGTTTCTCAAACAGTTGGCAATACCTAATCTCTGTCAGGAGATTGATTATTTCCCTTTGCTTCCATCAATTCATTGCAATATTCTATCTTAGAATGTGTTTGTTTTAACACTAATTGATGAAATAGTAGTATGGTGTCCAAACCTTAGAGCCCTACAAGGAAATCTACCCCAAAAGTAAAGGAACAAACATTCTTTATTAATAAGAATACCAAATTGTAAAGTTTTGAAAATTAATAAGTGAATTAAAAATTATATAACCTAGTTTGGAAACAAATACTAAAACCTTGAATCCTAATAACTATAGACAACAAAATAAGGAGAAAATCACAATTAAACTGAAAAAGTAAACAAAATTTCAAAAGGAAAAATAAACTTCTCATTTCATGGGTGCCATGACGTTTTGGAATAACTATTGTGATGCTTTCGTGTATGAGAGATTTGCTGTTCTAGAACCTCAAAAGTGCCATGGCATTTTTTTCCCTTGCCTTACTTGCTCATACCCCCTTTTGGACCATGAATTTGATCCTTTTCTTGTGCCATTGATTCTTGGATGTAAGGACCTATTGTTTTGCATCATTTGACAATTTGTACTCGAACTCTAACTTGGGTCATTTGAGGGATACTGGGCCATCTTAAGCCAATCTAATTTTGAAAAATAGTTCTTGAAAATTGAAAAGGTTTCACTGTGACAACCAAATAGAGATTAATTATATAATTTAATGTTGTTTCTATTTCAATTTTCTTATAGGGATAGAGGACTTTGTGACTGTTGTTAAATGATTTATACTTAACATAGTTAGGATATGATTGGTTGATTAATGGTTCTACAAGTTCTTCACTTAAGCATAGAAGTATTGGTTTTGAAATTGAAGGTCCCAAAAACTTATGCTATTTCTTGTAGCTCATTGTTAAACGAAGGATTCTTTTTGAATCCTTGAGAGAGCAGTGGGGTTTATCAAATTCTTCTCTTTGTAAAAGGTGTTCCCAAAAATTATAATCAATTTATCCTTTGCTTAGACAATGTCACAAAGCTAGAAAGTAATGATATTTTTCTTTCTCAATAGAGATGATTTATTTCATTCATTGCTTACGTTTGAATGATTGAAAGTCCATTGTATTGATATAGTATTTGAAAAACTTTTATTTTTGTCTGTTGGGAGATTTGGAGAGTAAAAAATATTGAAGTAATTCGTGAGAAGCTTGTTGGATCGTATCATGAAGGCTTATATCAAGAAATTCCGTTCATCAAGAAGCTTTCTATGTTTTGCAAGCCACATTCTTCACCTCTTTATTGTGGAAAAACAAATACCCTGACATGTTTTGTGGAACCCCCAATTCATTGTGCATTGAAGCTAAATACTGGCGGTAGTCATTTGCACTGAGGTTGGTTTGGAGGGTTGTTGTGTGACTCTTTAAGCATATGAAAGGGAGGCTTCTTCTTCTTTTTTTTTGGGTGGCATCTAACATATTGATGGAGTTTATGGCCATTTGTTATGGCCTCCTTTTTGCTTGGGATAGAGGAACTTGATTCATTGCCCTAGAATCTGCCCCTTAGAGGCTATTAACAGTATTTGAGATTCAAGAATCAACTGGTATTTGTTATAGCCTCTTGTTAATAACATTTGTTAGATCGTTGTTGGCATGTAGCAGTGCATTATGTGCTGCATAAAGGGAATTAATGTGTAGATTTTATTGCTAAACTTAGGGTAGAACAGAGTAATGAAGTGATAATAAGGGAAAACACTTCTAGTGGCTTAGGAAATGGGAAATTATATGCAAAGTTTCTAAATTTTGACTTATTTTAATTAAATTCTTGAATTTGATTTTGTTACAACTGAATTCTTAAATTTTAAAATACATAACAAATAAATCCTTTATAATGACATCTTTAAAGACGTGGATGTTATATACTGACGTGACATGTTTGGTTGTGACATGAAAATGAGATACTGAGGTGTCATATGATGCAACAGCAAAAACTCTTCCTTGTTAGCATATAATATCCACATTATCAAATTTGTCTAACAAAGTATTTAATTATTATGTATTTCAAAGTTTAAGAACTCAATCATAACAATTAAAGTTTAAAAATTTAATTAAAAATTTCATCAAACTTTATTTTTATCACCTCCCTTTTTAAGGTCGTCATCATATTCGGGAGTCTAACCCTAGACATGTGCGAAAACAACCAATGGCAGGTATAGGTTCATTGTAAACAACTAATCATTGATCTCTAGAAATTAAATAGGTTTAATTTATATTTATTGAGACTTTAAAAATAACATTTTATTCTAATAAAAAAAATCAAATAACATAAATTAAAGAAAAAATTAGCTTTCTAAACAAGCTATAAGTCTGACCACTACTATACTACTTATAAAACTTTTTCCCTATAATTATGCATGGAATATGCAAATATATTTACTTTCTAATTGTTTGTGACTTCCTATTATATGTCAAATTACTTCTAGTTTTATGTAATTTAGTGAACCTTCTTTTCCACTAAAAGTAAAATCATGCAAAATTTTTATGTGAAATCAATTTCTTGGAATTAATTACTTAAAACTATCTTTATCGATTTACTTGAAAATTCACACCCATGATGTCCAATCACTTCCGAGGAGAAGAAGATACAAGCAACTAACAAGTAAATGCATCATATATTTTCATAGCACAACTATAAAGAAAATATTTATAGGCAGAAAAATAGTGATAGTACTTATCATTTATTTGGAAAGTTTATTTTTAACTTATGTTAATTATTAATTGTTTATTAACTACTTCTACCTACTGTTAATTATTTCTTTGCATATGTAGGGTTGAATTTTGAGATTAATGATGGGGTAGAAAAATAAAATTTGACTAAAATTTTAATTAAATTATTAAACTTTATTTGTTACCATTTAATTCTTAGTTTAACATGATTGATGATATGGATATTATATGCTAATATAAAAATTTTTTGTTAATGTGTCATGTGACTCGATAATGTCCATGTCAGTACTTATCTCAATGACCAAGTGTACCACATGAGTACATAATGCAACCTAATTAACGTTATCAATTCAAAAATTTATTTGTTATTTTAAAATTCAAAAATCAACCATAGCAAATTTAAGCAATTAATTAAAATTTTAGATCAAAATTTATGAACTTTAAATGTAATTTCCAATTAAGAAGTGATTTACTAGCAAATTGAATGTGTCATGTGTCTTTTTTTTGTAGGGCTTGAGTCTAACTCCTCCATTGCATATAAAAAAAGTGTGGTAAAAAGAATTCAACAGATTCAGTTTTAAATGCACTTAATTTAGGGCCCATACTAATGTTTATCAACAAAATAGAATTTCATGAGTATGTTTAGTTTGCGTGTTGCTATTTGCACCTCTCTCTTTAATTTGATATAAATGACCCTCTTTATTTTGTTTAATTAAAGTTGCATATAATTTTATTATTTTTCAGAGGTTATATTTGAAAATGAGGTAGTCCTACCATAAAGTTTAACATTTACACCACCCATGTTGAACCTTTTAATGCCACAATTAAATTGCATGAAAAAAAAAGAAATAAAAAAATTAGAAAAAAAAGTAATTCAGAATGTATATTTACAGTAATTTATTTTAAATATAGGTAATAATAATAATAATAGTAACTTAAGAGAATTAAACTCTTAAAATATTCTACTATTTTATTTCAATTTATGTATATTTTTTTACCAGATGAGATCATTTATGTTTAGATTTTAAATAGAATGTAGGATTCATATAATTTAAATTTTGTTAAATTTTCTAATTTTTACAAATTATAATTTAATGAAATGATTTTTTTTTTCAGTATCAAATTTATAAATTTTTTTGTCATCTATATAATAGGAGTAATACTACAAATTTTGTACTATAATTTTTTTAAGGCACACTACTAGAAAATAAGGTATCAGCGAAGAAAATTTCCATCACTGAAAGTAAAAAATCCGTTGTTAAAGGGTATTAGTGATGGATTTTTTCTATCACTAAATTCGTCGTTAAAAACTACCCCACTAATTTTTACCGACGGTATATATCCGTTACTAATATCAACGACGGATTAGTTACGAAAATTTTCTATCCCTAATCATTCTGTAGTTGATAATTCACTATTAGCGACGGATTATTTCGGTCGCTAATTCTGAAACCTTCATGTATGCGTACACGCTCGAATGTGCTCCTCGCCCGCGCCTCACTCGCCCATGCGCTTCCTTTAATATGTGAAAAATGCCTCGTCTTCAAAGAGCCTCGAACCTTGGCACAAGTAAAATAATCAAAACAACACAACCACCACACCATATTAGTCATCTAATCATATTTTTATTTATTTATTATATTTATCTCATAATTTTTAATAATAATAAGATAATATAAAATGATAATTTATTATAAAATAACAAAATAATAAAATTTGAGCTTAAAATAAAATAATAAAAAATTTATAAAAATAAAATAATATAATTCTTCTAGAAAATAAAATAAAAGTAAAAATAAAAAAAAATATTAAATAAAAAATAAAAAATAAAAAATAATAAAATAATAAAATTTTAGCTTAACATAAAATAAAAAAATTTTAAAAAATAAAATAATATTATTCTTCTACAAAATAAAATAAAAATAAAAATAAAAATAATTATTAAATAAAAAAAATAAAAAATAAAAAATCCGTTGCTAAATTTTTCATTCTAATATTTCCGTCATAAATCTATTGTTAAAATTTCCGTCGCTAATACGTTACTAAATTTTTTGTTGCTAATACATCACTGATGACTGTACATATATATTTTTTTATTTTTTTCCTTTCACCAATACACCGACAGATTAGTGATGGAAAATTTCTATCACTAAAAAGTCCGTCGGTAATCTGTCGCTGATGGGTTTACAATTTTTTTTTCTTTTCTTTTTTTACAATTCACCGCAATAGCAAGAGAAATATTTCTGTCGCTAATTTTTATCACTAATCCATCACAAATCTCTTGGTATTTTGTCCGACGATAATCCATCGCTATTAGTAATGAATTTTTTTCTGTCGATAATTTTCCGTCACTGAAAGTGTGTTTTCTTATAGTGGCATAATATGACGGTACCAAACATAACAAATATACGTTACGACATATCTGAGGTTTTTTTTTGTGTATGTGCTTATTCAAACTGCAACAAAACTTACCGATTCATTTAATATAACAAAATCATATGATATTGACATACTTAAGATTTTTGTTAATTTTAATTTCTATATCTAGCATTTAAGTTATCCTGCAATGCGATAAATTGAATTGTCATTGTAACGACAAGAACCAAAAAAAGAGGGGAAGAAAAGTCAAATCCAAACCGACCCCTACATATTTTCTCTTTTCTCCCCCATTCATATATTCTCTCATTCTCAATTCACCTGAGACCCTCTCCCTTCCTCCCTCCCTCTCGGCTCACTCTTCTCTCGTCTACTCTTTTTGCTTCCCTCAAGATCAAACAAGATCAAACAATAACCCACACATCTAGACTCTCAAACCTTTAAACAGACTTTAAGTGTTGTGGTTCTAGTAAGATATTAAAGACTCTAAAGAGAGAAATTTAGAGTTTGGAGACTCAACTTGAAGGAGTTGGTGCAACCAGAAAATGAAGATAATATTTTTACTATTTTTTTGGGTTTAGTTTCATTGATCATGAATTCAATTTTAATTTGGGATTTTTGTAGAGAGAGAAAGAAAAGGTTTTGCTGTGGCTCAACTTTGTGACAAAAGTGGTGATCCCATTTGAGATAAATCATCTTTCTCAACTTGGATTGGTGTTATTATGCAAGTATTTAGCCTATTGAGTGTGTGTAATGTTAGAATAAGGAGGAAAATTTGAATTTCTGCAACTGGCTAGCTTGACCCAATGATGATGTTTTGAGTATAACTTCTCTACATAATAATAAACTGAATAAGGTTTATTCCTACTGAAACTAGGCTTCTAGGGCTTTAAAATGACATATTGCAGTAAACATTTCATTAAAAATTGGATTTTTGGTGATTTTTCAAAGAGACATGTCCTGCAGAAATTTGCAATGTGCTATTCTCTTCTGTTCTATCAGCAAATTTATTTCAAATTTGAATAGCCTTTTGGGTAAAACTAGGTTAAACTCTAAACATAAAGTTGTATATCTATATCTTATCTTTAATTTGAGACTTGAATCACTTAAATTTGATTTGTGTAGTGAAAGTTATGATGATTTTTCAGTGATTGCAAATGTAGGTCATGAATTTAGGATTAACACATTCATAGACTAGGGTATTTTTATGTGATTGGAATTGAGTCGAGCTATAAGCATAAACGTTCTTTAAGTAGTAATTGGAATCATATCAATCCAAGATTTGCAAGTTAAGATATGATAGTTTTTCTAAGATATGGTTGTGTAAGAAAATTTGGGTTATGAGACAATTGAGGGAAAATTTGGTTAACCCAACTATTGACCTACATTTAAGTAATGAAATTATGTTTATTATTTTAAGTTGAGACAATTGAAGGTTAGGAGGGACTTACCTTGGATTGGATTGTGAAATGGGAGTGTCAACCCTTACAAAAGTGAGTGGATGCATGATTATGAATTTAAATAAGAAAATATTTTATTTGATTTTAAAAATTCATTCAACTATTCACCCCTCTCCTCTAGTTGAATAACAATTAGTTATTGAGATATTGAATAAATCGTTGAGAATTGGTGGTGGTTGTTGCATTTGAATTTTGGGCATTTAAGTTCCGCCATTAAAGCTCTGCAACTGTTCCTTCATTCGCACTGAATCTCCATTCCTTTTGCTGGCGCCTCTTTTAAATAAGCCAATCAGAACATGGTTGTGCTGCATTTGAACGTTAGCTTTGATAGAAAAGACAACATTACAGAAATCGAAGAAACGAGATGTCTGTTAGGTTCAAATTTGTTTCCCAGATTTGGTTTCTAACACATATAGGTCGATAGCTCTAATATGGACATCGACCTGAATTCAACTAATTCATAGTATATTTTTGTTCAAACAGGTCGACAATGTGCTATAATAGGTCGACAAAAGCTGTGCAAAATACAATAGGTAGACACACGTTTTTGAATTGCTCGATGTATACATGTATGTTGACAAGTTTTCAGCCAGGTCGACATGTGATGTTTAAGATTTAATGAAGGTTTGGTCAACAAGTCATTTTAATACATCAACATGTTCCTATTTAGGGGATAAATTGGTCGACGTGTGAAATTAAATTGGTCGATGTGTATGTACTTTGTCGATAGGAAGAGAGCAGGTTATTATATATTTCAATGAGCAAACAAATATTAGGTCCACACGTCTGATAGCATACATCGACATATTACTGTGTACATACAAAATTGGTAGATCTAGACAAATCAATTGGTCGATGTGTTTCTACAGATCGACAAGTGTTTTGATGGGTTAATGTGTGTATTTCAGAAAGAATAATAGACATGTGACATGTGCATTCTCATGGGTTGATGTGTCACTATTCATTTATGAAATTGGTAGACCTGATGTGATGAATTGGTTGATATGTTTAGGTTAGGTCGACAAGTATAGTGACAAGTTGGTGTGTATGTTTCAGAGTCAAGGACTAACATGTTGATGTGCCAACCACTTAGGTTGATGCATTCCTATTCAGAAATTTAATTGGTCGACATGGTGTTTGAAATCGGTCCGCATAACATTCATTGCTCAGGTTGATGTGTTGCAAATCAGGTTGTGTTTTTAGAAAACAGGTTGATGTATATATCATGCAGGATGATATGTTACTATTCATAGGTGAAATTGGTTGATGTGTTGGAATGAATTGATCGATATGTCACTGTTCCTATAGTTTCATATTGACAAGATTAGTGCTCAGGTTGATGTGTTAGAATGTCTGATCTATAAGACATTCATTATTCAGGTCGATGTGTGCTTGTGTGGGTCGAAGTGTTCAAACACTTGTTTCTATAGAAATTATTTATCTCAGATCGACAAAAACAATAAACGGGTTTATGGGTATGTGTGAATATCATGAATTGGTTGACACAGTACTTGCAATTGGTAGACCTGCTATGCAGGTCGATGTGTTTACTAACTAGGTTGCCATGAGTATCAGACTTTTGAATTTTCTTACTATTTTTCTAATTTTCTTGAACTTTCTTACTTTCACTTGATCATCATCAAAACTCTACTAGGTAAACAAAACGTCTTTAAAATTTGTTAATAAATTAGTTTGTGACTGTGAAGTATCCCGAAATGAGAGTTTGAAATATGTATGCATTTAACATATTTATGAATGAATTCATACCATATTTCATTGGAAACTGTATTCATGATTGTTATGATGTATTCATATTCATCACCTATTTGTTGAAGTCATGGCATATTTGATGAGATTGAAATATTTGTAAAACGATAGTACATGATCATTACCTTCAACGGGGTGGCTTGATGGGGCAACGTTGTTGGGGGGATTATACGACTAGGAGATAGCTGCGCTCGAGAGGTGCTTCCTAGGTCATTCTACTCGGACTATCTTGATAGCACTCCAAGGGAGGTCTGAGCCAACACCAAGGTTGGAGATATTTATGAGTTGGACAAATTTGGATCGACTATCGATAGAGTGAATAGATCTGCATTTCTTGAAATCTCTTTTCTGATTCAAAATCGTGGTGTTCGGGAATAATAGCGAGAAATTTTTGTAGAATATTGGGACGATAAAAAAGACAGAATATGGAGAGATATTGTTATAAAAAATCCTATCATTTTTCTTTTGTTCTAATTGAAATTGATTTTTATTTATTTTTAATTTGAAAAGTCATTTTAAATTATTTGATTTATTAGAGTTTAAATTTTAATGAACATTAACCCGGTTATTCTACTGACCATTGTCGGAAACTATCTTTTTGCCAACTCCATGGATTTGAAAAAAAAAAGATATGAATTTAAGTTGGATGTATAAATTTTATTTTTCTTGATTTATTTAAATTCATTTGAACTTGATGTTTATGAATTTAATGGCAATGATTTGGAATTATATTTGATATATCCACAATCACTCTTCATTTATTGTCATAACTTGTCACTCCATTCACTGACTATTTTTTATACTCACGCCTCCTATTTTTATTTTTACAAAGGAAGTCTAGTTAAAACTTATGGTCACCTATTACCAGATTCATCGAAGTTGATTTTGTTGGAATCTTTCGGGTATTAGTCATCCTTTGGTTTGGGGTATTAGTGGACCCAAACGGAGACAAACTTTGCAACTATTTTGGAAACTTATTTTATATTATGTTTATTTGGTTTGAGATTTGACTATAGTTTGTATATATAAAATGATGACCTCCCTTTTATTTTTTTGAAAATTTTTGGGAATTGTGATTTGTGAAATTTGATATGAATCCATTGAATAAGGATTTATTTTATATTCTGTGCATTTGATTAGAATGATCAGGTTGACCCTATACATGCATATTTTGAATAGGGACGGATTGGACTGATCCTTTGTTTGTGCGATGAATGCATGCTGATATGGAGTAATGCATTAGGTGTATGGTATTTTGGTGTATGGATTAGGCTTACCCATATTTTGGAGTAACGCGATGGTTGTTGGGTGCTAGATCCTAGCATGACAATTTTATTGGTATCATAATTTAGGTTTTTGATTTGGGAATGTGTTAAAATATTTGAAAAGTTTTTCCAAAATTTTTTAAAGGTACTCATTTGTTTTCAAACTATTTTGAAAAATTTGATGTTCACAATGTTTGAATGATTTTAAATACCTCCTATGGGTCCTAAAAAGTTAGGAATGCTCTTTTTAGGTGGTTAAACACCTAGTTTAATTTGTATTCCATTTGTTAAGTTTAGATTCTTTTGTAGAACTATGTCTTCTAGACAAAAAATGAGAAATCTGAATGAAATTTCTCTCACTACACTTTCACAACCCGAGTGATGTATCGCTCGGTAAATAGTTACTCGATTGTAATCAATGACCTCATTTGATTACGACTTGTTTGGCCAAATGGTAGGGGACTTTAGTAGTAATTTTGGCTCCTGAGCCTATATCTTGATGTTAGGAGTTTGACATTTAAGTTTAATTGGTATAACAATGTGAAATTGCTTATGATTTAAATATAGGATGAAATACTCTTGAATGTCATATTTGAGAGAATGTGTTATGGTTTGATAAATATTTGTGATTTATTTTATTAGGTTTGATGAATGTTTTTAAGTTGATGCACGGGTGTTGATTGACATGAGATCTCATTCCTCATTTGTGAGTATGGGATTTTTCAAGCATTCCAACCGACCCTTGACCCCCTCTTAATGAAGAGTTATTGGTAGTGATTTCATTGGGAGAATGTGAGGGGTAGGACTTCTACTCTTCCTATTTGGGGAAAATTTCTTAAGACTTTCGAAAAGAAGCACTATACTCAGTCCTAAAGGGACCAAGGAGGGAAGAATTCTTTAAGTTAGTGTAAAGGAATAGGACGGTAGTGAAGTATGAGATGGAACTAAGAGAGCTAGTTACACATGTTTTGGAGTTTGTGAATTCTGAGAAATTCTTGTGTGCAAGGTTTGAATCGAGGTTAAAGTTAAGTATAAGGGAAAAGATGTCAATAACAAACGAGTTAGAGATGGTTGGTATATATTTTAAAATGTTATGGACATATAAAAAACATAAATAAAACTAAGTGAATATGGAGATCAATACCCTTCTATTTATGCAATATTGGTATAAGAATATTGATGAGTATTATCAATTCAAGCATCAACTATTTACATTCAAGATTTGATTACTTTTATTTAAACTGAATCTTATGGATGTGAATTTAGTACATTAAGTAGAATGAATGAAAGGTTGGTAAGGGTAGGTGGAAATGATATTGTAGGAATTGTCAGAAAGTTTCTTTTAATTGTGTATAACTGACGATTACGATAATTTGAGTGGATATTTGTATTGTGAGGATAATGTTATTGTAAATGATTGGTGTAAAAGGAAACGCTTAGTTGTGTTTTGTTCGTAAATGCAGTTTTTCATAAAGCTAAATGGGGAAAATGACATGTATTTGATATTATTTGATTGAGAAGTAAGGAATTTTTGAGAATGTTGAGTATATTGAGTATGTGAAAATTTCTTACCATGTTCATATTTGTCTACTTGGATGGATTCTAAACCTTTTTGGTGATTTTTCAAAACTAGCTTCAGACAAGCTTAGAGGTTAGAATGAGAAGTGGGTTTTGTAGCAATCAAGGTGTGGTGTTACACAAAAGGATGAATTTTTGTTTTTTTATTTCTGGCAGTTAAGGTCTTTACACATTCCTGAATTTAGCTAAGTCATATTCTCCATCACAAATAGACCTAATTGAGAAATATACAAGATCAAGCTCTATCTTGTGTAAGAGAAGCCAACAAATTATAACATGAATCTCATTAGCAAATCCCTTAAAAAAAATTCTGCTCGTATTGTTTAAAAGTGTCTAAGAACATTGTTGTCCCTCAGTAATTTGAGTTTAGTTTTTTAGTATGGATCAGAGAGTAAGGAAAGTTTGTAATGCTGACAATGTGATAGGTTAGACTTCAAAACTACTTCTTTGGCCAATAGACCCAAGCTAAGGTCTGCGAGGAGTACAACTATAGCGATGCATAGTTTTGTTTTGGTAGTTACATAAACGTACCATTTGATGCTAAAGATGTAGGTTGGAGGTGAGTGGTTTGGGTTAATGCTAAGTAGATTCTTGATAATCAAGTGGAATTTCTGTTTCTAAAGTTGCATTCTGGAACAGCTCTTTGCTATAATTCAAGTAGGAGAAAATAGTCTCTAGAGAGCAGACATGTTGTGAAAGATAGTTTTAATCTCATGTGGAATAGGTTCTCTATAATTTGCATCTTCCTTAGCCAACTCTAAATTGCCAAGGATTTGATGAGTTTGAATTGTTTTAAGTCCCTTCATGACATACAAAAATTGAACTGAATTTCCTTGAATCCTTTATTTGAATTCTTCCCTTTTGACCTAGTGTGTCTACTTGAAGAGCTCTAGTCCACTCTAGATTCTCATTAAGTTGGCTTCTATGATTTTGAATAATTCTATTTTTTTTCTAGCATCTACTATTTATGTTTTAGTTAATTGGTACTTAATGTTTGTGCAACCATAGCAGGAATATGAAGTATTATATCTAGAGTAACTTTTTATATTTTGCTAATTCAGTACATAGGTGTAATAGTCTACTACTTGCGTAATTGATAAGGTATGGTATTTGTTGAGAATATTTAGAAATATTAGTTTTGTGAACTTATGTGTGAATAAGACTTTGGAGTAGAGGGGTATGAACTACCAAATGTTGTTTTCTTAGAGGATCTAACCATTAGGTATGAGGGAAGCACCTAAATTTTGTAGTAGTTTGTTAGTATGATACCTACTAGAAGAATGCAATTGTTAAAGAGAGAATGAGAATATTGTACAACATGGGGGGTGCTAAGTATAAATAAAATTTTAGATTAAATTGACTTAATAATGAAATTAGAAAAGAGTTAAATGTAAGTTTGCCGTGAACACTACTTTTCCTTTTGTAAGCTCTTCATTAGTATTAGGAAATTTAGTTTTTGTCAAGATTTTCTTACAAATGTGCTGATGGTTGTACATGGAAATCATTTCAATTTGTAGAACTATGTTACACTTAATGAAATAGTTTCTGATGCCATGGTCCAACACCTTATCTTGAACTTGTGGATGGGACATATGCAAATTTCATTGTTATGGTATTCCTTTGATGATGAGAAGTATGATTTGGTGAGATCGATGAGTACTTGTTATAGGTAATACGTTGTATTATGTCTGCTATTACAAATAAGAAACGTAGTAATATTTTCCATACCTTTGTTGTATGTGGGGCAAGAATAAGCCGGGTTGTGGTAAATGTAGTTAGTACCATGAATGCAGTATCCAATTCTGTTGTTAAGAAGTTGAAATGGAAAGTGAAACCTTACTAGATGCTTTGCATGTTGGTTGGGTAGACAATACCACTATGCTTAGGAGATATAGAATTCTCATATACTTTGGTGTATATTCTCAGAATATCTATTGTTACGTTTTTCATTTAGATGCCTTTCTATTGTGAATTATAGGGTTTTGAGAGAGAGATTTTGGACATGGGCTCATGTTAACCTTAATCCCTTTCGATTTCATCCTTTTCATCAATACTCTTAGCATTGATTTGCCCTAAAGATTCTCACTTGTGTGAGTTTGCTAATATTACGCTTCAACTTCTTTGAGTTCCTACCTTTAAGAATTATTCAACACTGTGGATTTATTTCTGTAATCTCAATTCTCACAATTAGGTGAAACTAAAAGTTCATGAAGAGTTGAATATGCAAGTGAGAGAAGAAATATGGGAGGTCAATGTGAAAACAATATCCCTACTTTTTGATGTATATTTTTCTTTTAAATTTCGAAGATAAAATTTTTTCTTAGGGGGTTAAGTGTTGTAACAACGAGAATCAAAAAAAGGGGAGAAAAGTCAAACCCAAATGCACCCCCACTTATTCTCTCTCTTCTTCTCCATCTTACATATTCTCTCATTCTCAACTCACTTGAGACCCTCGCCCTTCCTCCCTTCCTTTGAGCTCACTCCTCTCTCGTCTACTCTCTTTGCTTCCCTCAAGGTTAACAAAGACCTATACATCTAGGCTCTCAAACCTTCAAACAAACTTGTAGTATTGTCATTCTAGTAAGAGTTTAAGGGCTCTAAAGAGAGAAATCTAGGGTTTGGAGACTCAACTTGAAGGAGTTGGTGCAACCACGAAATGAATATAATATTCTCACCATTTTCTTGGGTTTAGCCCCATTGATCATGAATTTGATTTTAATGATTTTAATTTGGGATTTTTGTAGAGAGAGAAAAATTAGGTTTTGTTGTAACTCAACTTTAGGATGAAATTAGTGATCCCATTTAAGGTAAATCATCTTCCTCAACTTGGATTGGTGTTATTATGCAAGTATTTAGCCTATTGAGTGTGGATAATGTTAGAATAAGGAGGAAAACTTGAATTTCTGTAACTGGCTAGCTTGACCCAATGATGATGTTTTGGTTATAACTTTCTTTGCATAATAGTAAATTGAATAAGGTTTGTTCCTACTGAAACTAGGCTCTTACCGCCTTAAAATGACATATTGCAGTAGATATTTGTTGAGAATTTGATTTTTGGTGATTTTTCAAAGAGACATGTCATGTAGAAATTTGCTCTATTCTATTTTGTTCTACCTGCAAACTTTGCTTCGAATTTAAACAGCCTTTTGGGCGAAATTAAGGCAAATCCTAAACATATGGAAGTTATGGCGATTCTTCAATGACTGCAAATGTGGATCATGAATTTAGGACTAACACATTCATAGATTTGGTATTTTTGTGTGATTGGAATTGAGTCTAGCTATAAGCATAAATATTATAACCCTATGTCTTAACTTTAAGTAGCAATTGGAATTTCCTCAATTCAAGTTTTTTAGGCAAAAATATGATAGTTTTTCTAAAATATAGTTGTGCAGGAAATTTGGGTTATGAGACAATTGAGCAAAAATTTGGTTAACCCTTTTATTAATCTATATTTAAGTGATGGAATTGTATTTATTATCTTAGAATGAGACAATTGAAGGGTTAAGAGGGATTTACCTCAGATTGGATTGTAAATTGAGAGAATCAACCCTTTCAAGAGGTAAGTGGTTACATGATTATGAATTTAAATGAGTAAATGTTTTATTTGATTTAAAAAATATTTTTAAAATTTGTTTATAAATTAGTTTGTGATTGTGGAATGTATTGAAATGAGATTTTGAAATATGTATGTATCTAACATATTTATGAATGAATCCGTGACATATTTCATTGGAAATTCTATTCATGAATGTATTGATATGATTTGATCACCTATTTGTTGAAGTCATGATACATTTGATGAGATTGGAATATTTGTAAAATGATAGTGTATGTTATAGTAAATGACTATAGTCATTCTCTTCCATGGGACAACTCAACGGGCTGATGTAGTTGGGGTGGTTATACGACTAGGAGATAGATGCGCTCGAGAGGTGCCTCCTAGGTCTTTCTACTCGGACTAGCTTGATAGCACTACAAAGGAGGTCTGAGTTAATGCCAAGGTTTGAGGTATTTGTGAGTTAGAAAAATGTGAAAATCCCTTGATAGTTTGTTCCTTGGACGTGGTAGACCATTGTTAGAAATTATCTTTTTGACAGTCCCATGTATTTGAAAAGAAAAAAAAAAAAGATATGAATTTAAGTTGGATGGATAAATTTTAGTTCATAATTTATTTAAATTCATTTGAATTTGATATTTGTTATATAACTATGGAATTTATGAATATAATGACAATGATTTGAAAATATATTTGACATGTCCACAATCATCCCTTATTTATAGTTATAACTTGTTACTCCACTTACTGAGTATTATTTATACTCACTCCTTATATTTTCATTTTTATAGAGAAAGCTTAGTTAAGACTTGTGGTCGCTTAGTATCGATATGTAGAAGCCTATTTCGTTGGATTTTTTGGGGTACTAGTTATCTTTTGGTTTGAGGTATTATAGATCTAAATAGAGAAAAATTTTACAACTATATTGGAAACTTATTTTATACAATGACTATTTGGTTTAAGATTTGACTATAGCTTGTATATATAAAATGAGGATCTACGTTTTATTTCTTTGAAAATTTTTGGGAATTGTGGTTTGTGGAATTTGATATCGATTTCTTGAAGGATTTGTTTTATATTTCGTGGATTTTATTAGAATGATTAGATTTACTCTATACATACATGCTTTAAACAGGGATGGATCTTTTGTTTGTGCGATAAATGCATGCTGGTTTATTTTTATATATTGAATTTTTTAAAAAAATTAATAGATATCGATAAATATCTCATTATATTTTGGTGTACAAATTAGATTAACTCATACTCCAAAATAATGCTACGATTATTATGTACTGAGAGTTGGACCGTAACATCCACTTTTTATTAAAATCATTGATCTTCTTCCTTTTTTATTTGGGCCGGTGGATGTAGAGCGGTCAACCCCTTTTTTGTGTCGGAGGAAAGCAAATTAAAATAAAATCAAATTGTATACAAAATCCACAAATCAGGGGGATTCCTTTTCGTAAGAAAGAACTTAGAGCTCCCATTGTGTGAAAAAATGGGAAATTCACCAAAGGGATACGAAGAAACAACAAGAGTGTTTGGGAAATAGGAGGTTGATTTAAAGTTATTTTATGGTTTATATGTATTTGTCTTATTTTATATGAAATATTTTTTAATTAAATTAAAAAATATATGGTAATATAAGATTTTGCAAGTAAAGTTATAATTTATTAGTAAATATATATAAGTTATTATTATATTATAACTTTGTGCATTCAAAAATCAAATTTAATTTTACCAAATGGAGGGTAACCCATAAACGGGCGAGACACATTCTTCTCCATTTTTACACCAGCGATGGCATTGATCAGTCACTATCACCCAACAATCCTCCCGGACTCTACTTTATTTGTGTTGCATGGATTTCAATAACCCACCTTAAATTAGTGGAAATTTGAAAGTTGACAAGAAGTCTTCAAAAAATTGTAGGGTAAACCATTAAAATTAATCTTACCAACCTAATCCGCTCCACTGATAATGAACAACTTGACATTTCCATGTTACATGGGAAATTGGTAAGTCTGGTCAGTTGAACTCCAATATAGAATAAATGACCAAATTAGAGTTTCCCACCTCATAAAGTTTCACCTTCTGGTGCTCTGGACATAGTGCTTTAGTTCTCTCTGCTCCTCTATGCCTCTCATTTCACGTAACTTCTGGTAAGTTATACTCGTTCCCACGACCCGTCCACCTAAACCTACCCCTCTCTCTCTCTCTCTCTCTCTCTGTCTCTCTCTGTCTCTCTCTCTCTGTTTTTAACCGGGGGTTGGTGAGCCGGGTTAACACTTATTTTTTTAATTTAAATTTTGCCAAGCACACTTTGTCTTCATTATAAATAGAGAAGACATCCGCTCTACTTTCTCAGCTACACGCAATTCCACCAGCCCAATTCCGAAATTGAAAGTAGAGCCAAAAAAGCAAAAACAGAGCACCAAAAGAAGAAAAAAAAAAAAAAAAACAGCGGACTTGCAATCTTAAGCCAAAATGCCAGTGGACGAGGCTTCATGTTCAGGCCAAACAGTGTGCGTAACCGGCGCAGGAGGTTTCATTGCTTCTTGGATTGTCAAATTGCTCCTTGAAAAGGGTTATACTGTCAAGGGCACTGCCAGAAACCCAGGTTTGTTTCGAATAATTTCGTCCGGTCTTTTGTTATTTCTGTGTTTTTCAAGTGGAATGATTAAATGAGTCTTTGGTTGTGATGAAGATGATCCGAAGAATTCTCATTTGAAAGAATTAGAAGGAGCAAAGGAGAGGCTGCAGTTGTGTAAAGCTGACCTTTTGGACTATGAAGGATTGAAAGAAGCAATTAGTGGGTGTCAAGGTGTTTTCCACACTGCTTCTCCTGTCACCGATGATCCTGTAATATCTCTCTCTCTCTCTCTCTCTCGCAAATTCCCTTTCTTTACCTTCATGAATAATGTTCATAGCAATTTTGATCCTGCGTTACTTAAAAAAAGAAAAAAAAGGGAAAAGACGTGAAAATTATTTTTTAGCTTTTTTTTTTGGAAGGGCCTTCGTGGTCTTATTTGAATAATAAAATATAATAATTTCATGTGGATCTCTCATTTGCAAGTTTCTCCTAAAATGAATAATTATAATTTCCCTAAAGCATGCGGGTAGGGTTCTCATAAGTTTTGGACTCAGATTCATGAACCAAGAAATAGGATTTGTGAAAACCAACTCAATATGAACCTCACAGCATTCGGATCGAATTAATCAAATGAAGTCTAGATAAAAACCAAAAAAAAAAAAAAATTCCCTAAAGCATTTCTGGGTATTTTATACTTTCAATTTTCTAGGTACCGAAGAAATAGTCAATGTGTAAATGTTAGATACACCAACAAGCAAACTTGTATGAGAAGCGGAGGATGTGGTGGTTGTTGCCGAAAATGTTAAATACTAAAATTTGATTATTTTGAAGATTATTCATTATTTTTTATGGCATTTAATGGATTAAATATAGATGCTTAATTTGTGATGATAATCTGTAGGAGGAAATGGTGGAGCCAGCGTTGAGAGGAACCAAGAATGTGATAATTGCTGCAGCTGAAGCAGGCGTGAGGCGCGTGGTCTTCACTTCCTCAATAGGGGCTGTCTACATGGACCCTAATCGAAGTCCTGATGTCGTCGTGGATGAGAGTTGCTGGAGTGATCTTGAGTTCTGCAAGAACACCAAGGTATTTCAATTTTCACTAACAATTTGTTCTTTCATATGTGTATACTTTAGTGAGAAGAGTTTTTGTGTGTTTGTTTGTCGGCCATGATGGTTAGCTGTTCTTATTTAAGTTTTGAAAGACTTGAACCAAGGGAAAATGAGAGGAAATAGCATGTGGGAGAAGTGTTGCTAATCTTAGGATTGAAGACGCGGTGTTGTACATTCCTTGCAAAGGATGATAACTTATTATGAGAACTGGGTAGGCTGTTTTATTGTACCTGTTCATCCTAAACATATTTATTCAAAAATTCATTGCCAAAATTGGTTGTCTCGGCTGCACACATCGCCTAAATCAAGAGTAGAATTGGCTCACCTACCATTTTCATTTAGTTTTTTAAGTGGAGAGAGAGAGAGAGAGAGAGAGAGAGAGAGAGAGAGAGAGAGAGAGAGTTGTCCTTTTAGTGGGATAACCTATTGAATACTCATTCTGCCTAGATGGATGGAACAAAATGAGAGAACTGAAGAGAAGATACCCTGACTAGACACCCTTACCCACCCGACAAACACCAACCCCACACCTTATCAGCAATTATATTGTTGGACAGACTATTCGTCAAAATTCCTTATAGCAGAATAAGATGACACAATTTTTTATGACTCCTTTTAGACACAAAGCAGGGGTAATCTCCCTCTAGTAATCCAAATCCTGACTTGGTCCACATGACTGTTCCCTCTTTTTCCAGAATTGGTATTGCTATGGGAAGGCAGTGGCAGAGCAAGCAGCGTGGGATGTGGCTAAGGAAAAGGGTGTGGACTTGGTGGTGGTGAACCCAGTTCTTGTCCTCGGTCCATTGCTGCAGCCCACCATTAATGCAAGCATTATTCACATCCTCAAATATCTAAATGGTTCAGCAAAGACCTATGCTAATTCAGTTCAAGCTTACGTGCATGTTAGGGATGTAGCATTGGCTCACATTCTTGTGTACGAGACTCCTTCAGCCTCTGGCCGCTATCTCTGCGCTGAGAGCGTGCTTCATCGTGGTGAGGTTGTTGAGATTCTGGCCAAGTTCTTCCCAGAATATCCTATTCCAACCAAGTAAGTTCACCACCAATACTTATAATTTGAGTTTAGCTTCTGCAAAGATATTATTAGTTATGCGTTAGTTACCAATGCCCCCAAATCCCATTTCCCAAATTGCCAAAATGACTCCACAAATGTGGGTTAAAGTAATATGGAGCTGATGATGCTAGGGCACTAGGTTTGAACTAAATATAATTGATGTTAGTGGGGATTGATGTTAGTGGGGGTAAGTGGAGTGTTTGTTGGGACCTCACATAACTTTACCAAATTTCATGACATGGCACACCTTAATAATGCACTAACTTTTTGGGTCTCAGTCTCTCTTGCTTGTATGTATATATTATACATACACACGAAATGTATGTGGACATGGACAATGTGTATCTTCTTTTGCCACCAAGTACTGCCCTAACAATCTTATTCATTAATTACCAAAATGAAGATTTTACCGTAAGGATAAAATGTTGCAAGTAACATTGATTCCGCCATTACCCTCTTGATTAAATATAATTCGTGTTGTGATACAGGAAGACACATTATGGTTCTGTTTCTTTTGCAATATACTACAATGTTAATTATAACTTTTCTACCTTGTATTTTGATATCCGGGATTAACCGGAAAGTTCTCGTGTTGCACCCCTTATTTTACCAATAGACAGTTGGCGTAGAGGGTAATTTGCTGCGTCCCTTAACCAAGGTCATAAGTTTGACTCGTAATTTGGGTATGGAGTTGACTACGTTGGGAAACCCCTATCCTCTAAGAGGGATCTCAGTTAGGTCGACCCGAATTAGTCGGGACGAAATTCCGACTATCGAGTGCTGGACCAATTCCAAGGCACAAAAAAAAATAATAGAAATGGTAAAATGATAGGTATTCGTTAGATAACTATCCAATAGCTATCATCTTACAGGTATCAATATTCATAAATATTGTAAAAAGATTCTTAATAAGGATTCAATCTGCCCTTTCTTGCTATTTTCAAGTTCTTGGATACTCATAAAAATATTAAACGGTTCCTAATCAATATTATGCATTGAGTTTTTCCTTATGCCAACATAATGAAGAGTGATTACAGGTGTTTGTCACTCTCTTATTGTCATATTTTAATGTGACTAGTAGTTGGCAATGATGGTGAATCCTTTATACGATAGATTTGGAAAATGTTTTTTCTTTTCCTATCATGGACTATGGTGCATGCACACCGGCTTCTTATGATTTGAATATAACAGTAAAATTTCAAGCCATAACTTGAACAAGCATTTTTCTTTTTTCAGTTTGAAAATATCATTACACAACTTCGAACTAATTTGAAAATCTCTTGATTCAGACCTCCAGAACGGACAAGGTGAAAACAAACAAAAGAAACTCTAAGAAGTGTAAAAATGAGCTAACTTTCTCTCTCTCCCTCTTTTTATTTTATTTTTTATTTTTTATTTTTAAATCAATTGATATTCAGAACCACATATTGACTAATATTATTCGAGTGTTATTGGAATCAATTTAAGAAAAAATGCTTTGAATTTATTATTTATTTATTTTTAAATTTTTAATTTAAAATTTGATTAACAGATTTCATATTTTTATTAATTAAACCACTATGTACTGTCAATGAGAACTTGCTGAGGTATCGTGACATCATAACTGAAGTAATATATATATATATATATATATATATAAATATATATACATACATATGTACATATGTTTATATATATACATATAGATATATATGTACATATGTACATATGTATGTATATATATATATATATATATATATATATATATATATATATATTATGAGATAAAAGACGATTTGGGACCATCATGATGTGTCGCTTTGTTGTAGGATGTGGTAGGTGTACCAAATTTGTGACTCATAAAGAAAACTTGTTTTTCAAAATTAGGATTGGACATAATTGACCGTCTTCAATTAGGATTGGAAATGCTGGGCGGTGAGAAGTCCTCCATCCCACCGACCCCCATGTCTCTTTCTGACATCGACGTTTCAATTTCCACTTTTTACATAAGCCACAAGCCAATCCACCAAAAACCCCCACCAATTCTTGCGTCCACCACTAGTCTTTTGCTGCATCCCTCTCAACATATCTTAAACAATTTGTACCTTTTCTCTATTCATGTTTAACAAATTAAACATGTAGTATGTGGTTTTTCTTTTTTACAATTTTATAAAAGTTTGGGATAAATATAAGTTTGTGATCATCCCGCGCTATTTAATGATAACCATTTCTAATCGATTAGAATAGTAAAATAATTGATAAATATTAGATGACAATTCAATAATTATAAATATCATAGGCATCGATATTTATGAAAATCATAAAAAAGACCCTAGTATGGATATGGATACAAGATGATATAGATATTATGATATGTTAATATTATAAAATATAATACATAAGTATTGGATATTATTGTGTTATTTGTTATACTAATATATTGCTTTATACTGAGACAAGCATATGCATCTTTAATACAAGAGATGCTTCATAATGATTCTTGGTCCGGTAGACAAGTCTGAAGTTTGTCTTGAGGCTTCTTTTCCCTTGCATATAATTCCAGGCGGTGGAAAACTATATGTATGCTCAGAGAAAGACTTTGAGTTCAAGTCAGATTTCGAATTAATAACTTCAGTATAGCTTGGACTTTTGTTCACACTCATTACCAAGAAATGCATATTAATATAAAGTTAAGTACAGAATTAAGCATGTGGTATCACATGAATACTTGGTAAAAGTGACAACTATCGACTGGTACAACATATTGGCATCCAACCATACAAATATATGCACCCAAACATACCCTCGGCCGTGGCCTACTAGCTAGAGTACATGTCTTGTCTGCATATCTTGTGTTTTTGGATATATGAACCCATTGCGTTGTTAAACGGGTGGAAGAAAATACCCACATAATTATATCTTTTATAAGCATTGTCATGAGAGTTTTCATCCAGATAAGTCATAATACTGTCGTTATATATTTATACAGATAAAACCTAATCCCACTTGCCCAAAAGGGGGGGGGGGAGTTCAAGCCATATACTCATGGTTCATTTGAAAGTCGTGATTCAAATTTACAAATTTCAACTGATTCAAATAATTTATGAATTGCAGGTGCTCAGATGAGGTAAGGCCAAGAGCAAAACCCTACAAGTTCTCAAATCAAAAGTTGAGGGAGTTGGGTCTAGAGTTTACACCAGTGAAGCAATGCCTATATGATACCGTCAAGAGTCTGCAGGAGAAGGGTCATCTTCCTGCCCCAAACCATAATGATGATCCTGTCCGTATTCAGTCTTGATGCTCATTTTTATGTGTTTTCCACTTTGCAGTATTAAGCCATAATATATATGTTCTCTAGAGACGTTTCTGGTGATTTGTAGTATTAAAAAAAATGAAAAAGAAAACTTACTGCTACCTATGTGGTGAACTGGTTGTTATCCTCTATAATCTTGCCCCACAATTTGTAATTTGAACAAGTAATTTTAATTTTATGAAGTTTCCCCACAATTTGTAATTTGAACAAGTAATTTTAATTTTATGAAGTTTTTCCTTGTGCTTTTTGGTTATATCTTTTTTGGTAATTTTGGATAGATCCATGCATTTGATTTTGATGGAATTATAAAATTGGTCATTACTAGTTATTGAAAATTGAAGAACTATGCGGAATGAATTACAACTGAGTAATGGCTCCTAATTAATAAGATTGTTGTGTATTGTTGATCAAAAGAGGAATAGAACAATTATAAACAATTATTGCTAGTTAAACTAGAAGCAAATTTCTTGTAGCATTTTTTCTTTTTGTTATTTAATTCTTTTTTTTTTTTAAAAGTCCAAAAAAGAAAAAGTTGGAGAGAAGCAAAACAAATTGTCTGGTCAGTACACAATCATGATAACAACTAGACTCAGTGTGGAAACTATCATTACAAAGCGAAAATGGACATAAAAGTGATGCCTGCAACTTTGGAATGGTAGTCTCATTGCATCAAACTCCTTCCATTGGTATCCATCCAGAGGAAGATTCTGGGGATCAATTCTACGGGCAGTTTGGGAAGGTGAGATGGCATGTAATACAGACAGTGGTCTGGGAGACTACAAAAGGATACCCGTTTTAACTTTTCCTACAATTTTTATAGGTAAACCCACATTTAAAATGATATCATTTATCAAAAGGATATCGCTTTGATATCACATTTTCTACAAAAGGATGTCCCTTTAACTTTTTCCACAGTTGAAGATGCTGGCTGCCTTTTCTCGATAGGTGTTTCCAATCCTTCTGCCGCTTTAACCTTATTGCCAATTTAGGGTCGAAGGCTCGCTTATATTTTCATTCTGAATTTAAAATTTTAATTAAAATAATCTAATATTATATTATTAGAATCACATGAGGTTGATAGAAGTAGTCTTGCCATGATTTATATTTCCTTCTCCCTTTTTACCTCAGCGGTTTGTAAAAACACAAGGTTGATGGGAGGTTTGAGACCAATGCAACAAAGGGACAGCCCATTTCTTCAGGCACATAATCATCAAAGGGACAGACAAAATGTCGAAGAATGATTTGGAAAATGGGAATGGAAGTATTAGCAGCGATGATGCAGAAACAAAGAGATTGCTGATCTAGGGTTTCATTTGTGTTTGGAAACTATTGAATTGATTGTTGCTGGGGACATTGAAGAGCAGAGAAGAGAGGAGAGGAAGGAAGTTGGAGACAAGAAGAAGAAATATTATTATTATTTTTAATAGTGTATTTTTATATGTAAATTTTCATGTATATTTTTTAAATTTTATATTCTTAAATCGGGCAACTTCAAAGTGACAACCATATGGAGTTCTTTGCCAATTTTTAAATCCCAAGGGCTAGTTCAGAAAAGTGGAAACCACAACAGGTATTTTGTGGTTTTCCCTTTATTAAATTTAAGCCCTGTGACTGCACTAAATCTTATAAAAATCTAGCCTCAAGAAATGCTTTGAAATGCTACAAATCATAGATTAATCGGCACTAGAGTATTTCTGCCAAAACCCACAACATAATGCTCCACAGGATAGGACTAACCAAAAGGTTGATCATTCAATATCTCCTGTACCTCTTCTTTAAGTTAACTGCATGCTCACCATGTCTGCTCTGGGGAATGCAGCATTATCTGACCCGTTCGCCATTTGTTGCACATGATAAGGGATCTATTGGTTAAAATGCCCACGTAGAGGCGTTATTACCAAGGGTTTAAAACTTAATTTAAATTGAACTCCAAAAATGTGGGATAATGGGGGTTACCATTATCCCCATTTGCCCCAAAACATCTCATCCTCTTTTTGTTTTACTTTGTACGTGAGATTGAAGCAATTTCTTTTGGAGTTCTGAGACACAAAACTCTCTTTGCACATTGCTAAAAGAGAAGTAGAGAGTGAGATATATTTTTTAGAGTAAGAAAATTATCTCGAGAGTTTAAGAAATTTTTGAGTAGGAAAATTTCTCCCGTCATTGGGTTCACTAGATTTTAGATTAAGGCGTTGTGGATTTATGATGGTGGTTTAATTTTGTGATTACCATCTCGATCGAGCATCTATACGAGAGAGTTTGCAATTCGTTTGATTTTTTGAACTCTACACATCGAGATATTTACAAAAAAATTCTGATTATTTAATTTTTGTGATTTACTATACTTTCAATGTATGTGAATAAATCTAATATTTGTATCAGAGCGACGTTAGATTTATTGAAAAAAGTTTTTGAAATTTTTTAGGTATAAAATGTGTAGGGTAAAATTTGTGGTTCGGAATACGGATGAATTTCGTAAATTCGAAAATACCACGAGAATACCTAAGACTCAAGGATTATGAAAATATCTTTTTGTTAAAATTTTTGAACATATTAAGATCATATCGGTTGAAAGTTTCGACTGTATCGATTTCAAAACCTTAGATCTATCACGTTAGAGGACGAATTTATCTATGAAATTGTGATATATGTGTTTTCCATGATCTGATCTCTATTTTGATGTATAAACCGTGTTTTATTGCCACTGGAAACTGGGTTTTCTGGCATGACTGAGGAGTGGTTAAATCCATCATTTTTAGGTTTTAAATCATCCTAAACTCGAGTCAAGAATATTTGGACGATACCCAATTATAATTTCCAATCGAAAACTGTGTGAAAAATAGCTCGAAAATAAGTTTTTCGACAGCTAGGTTGTGTAGACCCTGTTGCAGACTCGTTGGGCGACGAAGAATCGGCCCAACCTGCGGGTGCGTGCACTACATGCGCACATAGGAGTATGACTCGAGCAGGAGCTGGCACGTGCAATTCACGTGCGAGGAGCGTGAATTGGATTAGGCGGTATGAGTCGGTTACGAATCGGATCCATATCTCGACCTACATCCCAACTCAGAACGCAACTTGGGACACGACTTGGGATGCAGGTCGCAGCGTGTAGGTGCATGGAGGTGTGTGGGACATTCAGTGGCACATCAGGTCGTTCCGGATTTGATTTTTCCGCTTTTCTAAGTGTCTCACGTCCATGTTTGTGACTTTTTATGAGTTTTTGTATACTGAATCCAAGTTTGAATGGTAAGATAAGATTTTTTGTTATGGTGTGTGGTATTCGTTGATTCATATGCTCACTTTGGGGTCTATACTCGAGTTATTTATGATTTGTTAATTCAAAAGGTATACAAAATATGAGAATAAGTATCAATAAATCATTAAAATCTCTCTTACTGTAATAAAAATCGTCGTATTAGATTTTTGCAAGGAGTATAAATTGAATGTTGAAAATTGTGAGATTTTACATCCGAAAATTCAATTTATTCTCGAAGAGCAAGATTTATATATGATTTTAAGGTATAAGATGGTGGGCTGCAGGGAGGGTACCGCACTTCAGGCTAAAGGGGATAAAAAGGTCTCTCGTGCGTAAAAGAAAAATGATAGCCAAGTTAGAATAATTCTTATCAATGACATTCACGATGACATGATCTTAGTCTATGAGCAGTATACTATGGTTGTATCAGTTTGGCTTGCTCTAAAAGAGTATTATGATGCACTTTTCAGCTTCTAAGGTGAGGGTGTTGAAGAACAAGAACTGATCATACAATGATGCAACATTTGATACAAATATCGAGTATAATCACTGAATTAAAGAATGCGGATGAGTCCATTTCGGATAAGGTTCATATATTGGGTGTGATCCAGTTTTTACTTCATTCACGGGAGACCATGAAAACCTATGTTACGCATGACGAGAGTATTCATACTTTCGCTGATTTGAGCAGGCACTATGAGCTCGATGAGGAGCACCTGGAGGCGAGTAGGCCGTACTCGGGTCATACTTAGGTAGCGGAATCGAATAAGGGCTCCTGTGGTACCAAACAAATAGCATAAGCATGAGAAGAAGACTTGAGATTCAGGCAAGAAGAAACCATCCAAGAAATCTGATAACAAGGTACAAAAGCATAGGAAGAAGAGGCTGATAAGACCAATGCAAAGTGTCATGTCTGTGATAGATTTTGTCATTTCGCTCGTAAGTGTGATGAGCGGAAAGAATGTTCTTCTTCTTTATGCGGTTTGAGTTTTGTCTCATCTATATGATACTCATTGATTTATCTCCTTTATAGATTGTAAACTCAGGAGCCATAGATCACGTAACTCGAGACACGAGCTTGTACATGGAGTTTCGCTGAGTGAATCCTGAGGTTAAAAGGATATACATAAGGAGCAGAACACTTATCATCGTTAGAGGGATTGACACTTGTAAGTTGGAGTTGCAAAACAATCAGACTTTGTATATATATGACGTTTTTTACGCTTCGAGCATTCGACAGAACTTGATTTCAGTTTAAGATCGCCTAGAATAAGTTTTGTCATATGAAAAATCATCTGTTTTTATGAGATACGACAGTTCTTTGATTTGTTTTGCTTTTATCTATGATGAACTGTATGCACTGAATACTGTTTCTTTTAATAGTATTTTTGTTATTTTTCTATTGCTTTTATATCTGATTGCGTAGATGATAATGTAAATGTATGGTATAGTAGATTTGGATACATTAGATAAGAGAAATGAATCGGTTAGTAATGAGTGGTCTATTGGGCCTGTTAACCAAGTTCAAGTTGCCCGTATATAAATTTCGCCTAACCAACAAAATTATAAAAAAACCATTTAGTAACGCAATGAGAGCTGAGAATCCATTGCAGTTGGTCTACTCTGATATCTGTGGCCTTATGAGCATAAGAGCCCGAAATAGAGTTGTGTATTTTATTACGTTCATAGATGATTACACACGTTTTAATTATGTCTATTTGATTTCATACATGTTTGAGGCATTGGAATGCTTCAGAAAGTTTATTAGCGAGGTTGAAAATTAGTTAGACTCGAGAGTAAAGACTTTCAGAATCGATCGAGAGCGTAAGTATTTATCAGAATAATTTAGAGAGCTCTGTTTCGAGAAGAATATTATGAGACAACTAACTATTTATGTACTTCTAGCAGAATAGAGTAGTCGAGAGGAGGAATAGGATTTTGTTGGAGATGATGACGTCTATGATGGTGCAAACCAATTTGTTTATCTCCATTGGGGAGATATTTTATTAACTGCAGCCTACGTCCTCACCCGTGTCTTATTAAAGTCCGTAGTCAGTATCCTATTTGAGTTTTGGATAAGGAGGCAGTTTGACCTTAGCCACTTGAGGTCATGGGAGTGTGCCGTGTAAGATCACGATTTTTCACATTCACATGGTAAGTTAGGACTGCGAGAAAAGAAATATATCTTTATAAGATACTTAGAACACTCCAGGGGGTATGTGCTTTTAGGTGAGCATACGAACGACACTATCATTGAGATTGAGTCTCGTGATATCACATTTCTTAAGAATGATTTTTCTAAGAGAGGTGAAATTGATTTGTATTTTATATTCTATGAGATGCATGAACCTAGTGACTCAGGTGAGCTTAGCGACGGGATACAAGAATCCATTACAGATTTTAATGTTAGTGGGAGTGTTTTATTTAGAGGTGAAGAGATTCTCTTTCCTCGTAGGAGTATTTAGGTCATGCACTTAAATGTCGATTTTTGATTGAGGGTGAGACCCTCATTGTGACCCTTGAGAATGATGAGAAATCTAAAGTAGTCCAATAGACTTCGAGAGTCCTGCGAAAGACCATTGGTTGAAGGCTATGGATGAAGAGATGGAGTTGATGAGAATCAACTAGGTATGAGACCTAGTTGATTTGCCTAAGGGTAGAAAGGCCATTAGGAACAGTGGGTTCTCGAGATCAAAAGGTAGAGAGGTATAAGGGCTGTCTGGTAGCTACAGTTATAGTCAGACTCAAGGTGTGGACTATTGGGGAGAAAAGTATAATTTATCTCAATCCGTTTACTTTTAGTGATTGTCACGAGTATAGATATAGAGTTACACCAGATGGATGTAAAGACCACATTCCATAATAGAAGTTTGGATGGGGAGATTTACATGGAACAACCATTTTGTTCACTTTAGTAGTTAGAAGGATAAGATCTGTCGACTTCAGAAGTCGATATATGGTCTTAAACTATCATCCAGTTAGTGGTACCTGAGATTTCATGAGGAGATGATATCTTATGGGTTTGTGATGATCGAGGAGGATCATTGCATATACCTAATGCATTCTAATAACTCTTTTGCGATCATATTCTTATATATAGGTGACATTTTATTGGCCGAAAATAACAAAAAGTATCTGATAACCATTAAAATATGATTATTGAATAGTTTTGATATAAAAGATATGGATACGATTTAGTTCATTCTCGGAGTTAGGATCCAGAGGATCTCTCGAGATGGGTGTTGGCTCTTTCACAAAAGTTCTATATCAGGAAAATTCTTGAGTATTTCGAGATGAGTGATTGCAACATAATAGATATTTCTATCATTAAAGGTAAAGACCTAAATCTTGACATGCACCCTAAAATTTAGAAAGAAATAAGGGAGATGAGTAAAATCTCTTATACTAGTGCAATGGGCAGTCTTGTGTATGTGATGAGACGTACACGACCAGATGTTTGTTTTGCAGCCAATCTGGTGAGCAGATATCAATCAAATCCTGGAAGGGGTCACTAGAGAGCAGTAAAAAGAATTCTAAGATATTTCAAGGGAATTGTGAATCTCTTTTTGTGTTATGGAGGAGGTGATTTGCATCTTATTAGGTATTCAGATGCCAATTGGGGTGATGATCTGGATAGACACAAATCGATATTAGTTTTTGCTGTCTTACTTAATAATGGTGCCATATCTTGGAGGAATAAAAAGGAGATTTGTATATCTCTATCTATGATAGAGGCTGAGCATGTGGCATGCTCGATGGCAATTCAGGAGAGTGTTTGGTTTCGGAGACTTTTGGATGACTTAGGGGTTTGGCAAATAGTGGGAGGCCAATGATAATTTATTGTGATAAGCATGAAACCATTGCCTACAACTGAGATCCTAAGTATTACAATTAGACCAAATACATTGATATCGGATATCACTTTTTGAGGGATATCACCGAAAAGGGTATAGTGACGATTAACAACACTTTTACACATAGTATGGTGGCTAATCCTTTTACCAAACCTATTGTAAGAGATTTTTTTGTGAGACATATGAAATCATTGGGTTTTTGTGTATTTTGACATTTCTTATTATATACTGATTATGATAGTTATCATTTTATATATATGTTATGCGTGTATTATTTAGTCATAAGTTTATTTCTTACATGTGTTTATTGTCATATATTTTGTAGTGAGTTATGATAAAGATATGTTAGGCAGGCGTGGTTGACTCTCTCACATGAGTGACCACCTCCAGCTCTGAGTGAGTAGGGATGAGATGATTTGTAGTCGTAAGAGGTCTTGAGAGTGGCCCTACTAGAACATAAGTCATTTTAATATGTGTTTAGGATGAAATCATTTGCGATATGACCTACATGGATATACCTACATCTATGTTACCTATAAATAGCCAGATTTGAGATCTCTGATATCACATGTATCCAGTGATATTGTCTCTGAGATACTCTTTCTAAGATTTTTGAGTAAAGTTTTATGTGTAGACTGAGTTCCATATCTGTATAGTATTAGAGAAATCTAATATATGCCCTTTTAAGATATGAGAGAATAATATTGTGCCATATGTTTCACACTGTGTGTGATAAGACAACCACGAGATAGTAGGAACTATTATTTGTGATGATAGTATGATCATATCTCTGTTTCCACTGTGTGAGACTCGAGATCCATTGGATGAGATCTCTTGTATCCTTATTACTTTTGGCTATTTCTGAAAGTTTTGGTTCTGTGTTTGCTACTTTAGTCTATTTACCTATGGTCTGGTAGATAAATTAAGATCCAAGAGATAGGTCTAGAAAAACAACTGAATTGAAACTAGTAAATTTGAGATTGAAAAAATAGAAAATCAATCAATATTATATCATCATGTTGTATTCATAGGTCGACCTATTATTTTAAATCACGTTGGGATTCAAACATAATTGTGAATAAACTATTAAGTAAATGATTGAGATCACTTTCGATGAGAAAAGTGGCTCAATGGATGAGAAAAGTGGCTCGATGGATGTAATTGTGTTGAGTTTGGAGTACAACGAGTTCTTTGTGGTACTAATGGTGGCTTCTCAGTCATCTTAACATATGTATCGAGAAGTTTTTGCTTTCATGTGTACTTGTTAGTCGCACGGCGCCCAAACCTATATGAAGGTCCAGTAGAGTGATGTGATAGATCGCATAAGTTGTGATCTTATGACGGACGTAAAATGCTCTTATGTGTAAGTGAGCGATATTAGTTAAAATGCCTATGTAGGGGCATTTTTACAAAGGGTTTAAAACTTAATTTAAATTTAAATCCAAAAATATGGGATAATGGGGGGTTACCATTATCCCCATTTTCCCCAAAACATCTTATCTTCTTTTTGTTTAACTTTGTACGTGAGATTGAAGCAATTCCTTTGAGTGAGTTCTAAGACAGAGAACTCTCTGCACATTGCCAAAAGAGAAGTAGAGAGTAAGATACATTTTCTAGAGTGAGCAAATTATTTTGAAGGTTTCAGAAATTTTCGAGTAGGGAAATTTCTCCTGTCATTGAGTTCACCAGACTTTGCATTGAGGCTCCGTAGATCTGTGGTGGTGTTTCAATTTTGTAATCACCATACCGACTGAGTGATCTGTATGAGAGAGTTTACAATTCGGTTGATTTTTGGAATTCTACACATCGAGATATTTATCTGAAAATTCTGATTATTTAATTTTTGTGATTTACCATGCTTTCGATATATGTGAATAAATCTAACAGGATCTAATCATCCAAGTGATAACTGCAATCTGCATTCAAATATAGATGTCTTATGGAGCTTACAAATGAGTGGATTAGGTCTTTACTAGTTCATCATCAACGATTAAATCCATAGGGGCACAACTTAAATAAACCGCCACTTCTTCCTTTACTAAGAAAAGAATTTGACTATAATGAGAGAGAGAGAGAGAGAGAGAGAGAGAGAGATACAATGCGTACATGTAGTCCAACAATACAAATGTCTACACAAAAAGAAGAGTTTGAAATGTTTCTTCTTTTGGTGCAAGAAACCATTGCTTTTTACTTGCTAATGATTCAGATTACTGTGAATCAGTACTATTACAAATATTAAAAATCTTCAGTCCATTATATGCTCTAAGTAATTGTCACTTAACTAAAAGTATTTAACATAAACTACCACTTTCTAAATAGCTTCAGCTTGACAAACTACTGCATAGGAGATCATGCCTGTTTGACTTGGGTAGGCATTTGTCCTTTTAAAAACTGTCTCTCTAGTTTCTGGGTATGGGTAGAGTTTCCAAGAGAAAGTTGTACCCAAATTTGTAAAGCATGTGCATATTGTGTGGAAAGTTAATTGCGACAAGATACATTTCTGTGTACACATTCTTTAATCCTTATTTAGTGTTACAAGCACTTCCCTAGTCATCTAGGGCCATTATTGGATTCTAGCTTTTGACTTGTGTAAATTGTTGGAAAATCTTAATCTCAATATTAAACTTCTCGTGTGTTTCTAGATATGCAATCTAAAATCATTTTTATGTAGGAAAATTATATTAAATTAAAATTACGAATATAATATCAAGAACACAAAAAAGAAGAAGAAAATGAAAAAAAAGAATTTTCCTTTTATTGATTGTTGAAGAGCATTACAAGAGAGAAGATAGAAAACTAATTGTAAAAGAGAAAATTGTCTCTACTTGCTTGATTACAAAATGTGGAGAGGGATTCTATTTATACAAAAAGCTAACCATTAGAGAAAGGGAAAAGAATCAAAATAAAATTGGCTAAATCAATTATTATGGTAGACTAAATCAAACTTAATAATTGATTAAATCAACAAAATATATATAATTATCCAAATCAATTGTAATGATTAAGTCAACCATAATAATTGATTAAATCAATTATTATGGCTGAATGGTTGATAGTTAATTAGGTCAATTATAATGCTGATTAAATCGATCATAATGGTTGACAAAATTAATCAATGAGTCTCATTTGGATCTATTTTTACACTTCTCCTCAAGTTTGGTAAGTAGATATCTATGGAGTCTAACTTGCCAAGAATGTTTGCATGTGACTTGCCACAGTTCCTTTGATAAAAATATCAGCAAATTGCTCATTACTCTTCATGTGAGAAGTGATTATGGTCTTGTCTTCAACCTTTTAGCACACGAAATCACAATCAACTTCAATATGTTTTGTTCTCTCATGGAAGATAGGATTAGAAACAATATAAATAGCAAACTGATTATCGTAGAAGAGTATGATCAGGGAAATGACTAGAAATCTCAAATTTTCAACTAGAGCTTTTAGCCAAACGATTTCGCTGGTTGCTACTGTCATGGCTCTATACTCAGTTTCTACACTTGATCTTGAAACTATAGATTGTTTTTTACTCTTCCAAGATACGAGATTCTCACAAACAAATATCCAATAACCTGTGGTGTATTTTTTGTCCATTGAATCTCTAGCCCACTTCGCATCACAATAGCCCACAATTTCTGAACTTTGATTATTCTTCATGTAGATTTTTCTCCAAGGAGACCATTTAAGATACCTAAGAATCATTTTAGTCGCCTTCCAATGGCACACCTTAGGAGCGTTCATATACCAACTGATTTACATCATATGCAATGTCGGGTCTAGTAATAGTTAGGTAAATAAGTTTTCCAACGAGTCTCTAGTACCTTTGTATATCTGTGAAAAGTTGATCAATATCTTTTCCTTCATGATAGGTTGAGCTAGGGCTAATGGCTGATTTTGCTCCCAATTTACTAGTTTCTTGCAAAAAATCAAGAGTGTACTTTCTTTGGGATAGGACAAGCCCCTTAAGAGAGTAAGCAAGTTCTATTTGTAGAAAATACTTTAATAGCTCTAAATCTTTAACTTCAAAACTAGATTTAAAATTTTTTTTGACTTGATTAATGTGACTCATATCACTTCCAATGATATTGATATCGTCAACGTATATGAGCATGATAGTGATTTTTGCATTATCAAGTTTAGTAAATAAAGATGAATCACTATTGTATTTTTTAAAGTTGTTACTGAGAAATGCAGAGCTTAGTAGTGCATACCAGACCCGAGGAGATTGTTTAGATTGTAGATAGCTTTGTTCAATCTGCACACTTGTAATTCGTGACTTTGGTTGAGGTCTTGGGGTAGATGCATGTCAAACTCCTCTTCTAGCTCTTCTTGCAAGAAAGCATTCTTTACATCTATTAGGTACATTGGTGAGCTCTTATTAGTAGCAAGAGACAAGAGAACCTTTATGGTGTTCATCTTTGTTACAGGTGTAAAGGTCTCTATATAGTCCACTCCGTAGGTTTGGGTAAACCCTTTAGCACAAGTCTAGTCTTGTAGCGATCAATTGAATCGTTAATTTTATGCTTAATCTTGTAAACCCATTTGCATCCGACTGCTTTTTTTCCTCTTCGAAAAGTTATTATTTCCCAAGTCTCGTTCTTTATGGGAGCATGTAGCTCTTCTTTCATTACTTTTCTCCATTATGGGTGATCATTGGCCTCATTGAAGCTTTTAGGCTCCTGTATTTGATCAATATCATTCAAGAATATTTGATGACTTGAGAAAATATTAGTGGTAGTATAATAGTCAGCAATGGGATAAGATGTGAGCTTAGAGATGTAGTGTTCCTATCTTGATGGAGGAAATATCAGCTTTGTTGACCTTCTAAGTAGTGGTAGAGATAATGGCGAGTTATTAGACTTCTCATTTACTTTTGAAGGAAATAAGTCTTCTTGGATTTAGTCTCTCCCTTACTCCCTACTTCCTTCAGTTTTGAAGGAGCTTCTATATTCCCTTTGCTCAGAATTTTCTGGTAATCCTCTCTCTTGCTCTTGTTCTGGATTTTCCTCTTCATTAGATTAGAGAGAAGGATTGCTAATTTTTTTTTGGCGTGAATAAGAACACTTATAGATCTTGTTCTCTCTTCAATTGTATTTGCAAAATAAAACTCATTTTCTATAAATATCACATTTTCTGATATATATATTTTGTTAGTTATAGGATAATAGCATATATAACCCTTTTGAAACAACCTATATTCTATGAAAACACACCGTCTTTCTTTTCTATCCAATTTATATATAAATTATTTTGGTGTATGTATATAGCATATGCATCCAAATATTTTTAAGTAAGTAATATTTGGTTTGGCCTTAGTGAGAACTTCCAAGAGAGATTTTTCTTGGGGTATCCTAGTGGGTAAGTTGTTTATTAGGTGAGTGGCAATACTAACTGCATCGCTCCAAAAAAGTTTAGGCATGTTACTATAGAATATGATTGTTCTTGCTATTTCAAGTAACTGTTGATTTTTTCTTTCGGCTATTCCATTTTGTTGGGGGTATATGGATATGAGGTTTGGTAGATTGTTCCATTTTCTTCTAGAAAAATTGTGAATGCATGTTTCATATATTACCCCCAATGTCTGTTCTAAGTGTTTTTATGTTTGCCTTGTATTGCTTAGTAATGTAATAGTAAAAGTTTTTAAATGTTTCGAATACTTGAACTTTTGAAGAGAGCATATATACCCAAGTGTATTTAATCTTGCGATTAATAAAAGATATGAAATATTTAAAACCTCATTTAGATACTACATGAGATGTCCAAATGTCAAAATGTACAAGATTAAAAGTATTTTTTAAGTTGTTTTCAAAATTGGATAATACATTCGAGTTTTTTTTTCCAAAAATACAAGTTTCACAATGTCGATCTTCATAATTTTTTGTTGAAAATAGACATTTCAAAGCTTATTTACTAGGATGACCTAACCTAACATGACATAAAATATAACTTTCTTCTTGGTATGTAGTGTATGCATGATTATTTTGATTTAAAAAATATAGATTGTTTCTCCTAAATCCCCTACCTATCACTTAGTTTGTTTTGAGATCCTAAAAAAAAACAGTGTCAGGATCAAATGAAACTTTACAATTTTGGTCTCTAGTAATTTGACTAATATACATAAGATTAGAGGAAAATTCTGGAATATATAAAGTATTAGAGTCTTTTCAAAAAAAAAAATAAATAATTTCTCTGAATTCTCTTACATTCAAATTTTTTCCATTAACAACCTTGACTGTTTTATGATTTGGGAAAGGTTTTAGTTTTTTAAATTTCTTTTTATCCCTAACCATGTGATACAATGTTTAAGCAAATACTTGGATTGGTCATTACTTGCTTGAGCAGTACGTGTTGCATTCTGGGCCACATTTGAGGAGATTTGGCCATTTCTTTTCAAGTGCTTAGATCTCATATGAGGATAGAGAAACCAACATTTTTCTTACGAATGATTAGACTTTTTGTAGTAAGCACATACCTTTTTGGCCATGTACTGCACATTATTGGTCGCTTTCTCTTCTATAGTGGAATTGAAACCATGTCCTTCTACTTTGGATTAAGAAGCATCCTTAAGCTTACTAATTGCTTTTGCTTATTGGATCATGAATCTCATTCTTGGTAGGAAGGAAAATCCTTTATTTGAAGGATTTCTTGATGAACATGTATGAATTGCTCTCCAAGAGAAAAGAGAAGCCCAAAGGACTTGTCATGATCTTCTCTTCTTTGTAAAATTTTGACGTCGGCTGTGATCGGACTCAAAGTTTTGAACTCATTTCAAAGGTCTTCATATTCGCCAAATAGTTGGGAGAAAGTCTTTTCATTCTTCTTGATATTGGCAATTTGCCTCTTTATCTTGAAAACTTTTTCTAAATTTGACTCTTTCCCATAAAGATTATACATTTAATCCCAAAGGGGTTTAGAGTTTGGAGAGCAAGTGATCATAGTTCTATAAATTTCATCCATAGATCTTGTGAGTAGGATAAACACTTGATTATCCTTTATTTTCTATTTTTCGGATACTGGATCTAACTCATCAAGAGGTTCCTTTGTATTGTGACCCAAGAGATTTCTTAAATTTAAGGATTTCTTAATATGGCAGCTCATTGGAAATAATATGAAGAAGTAAGAAGAATGGAAAAGAATGGTTAGGAAAAATAATTCATTTGAGAAAGAGGATCACCTAATCTCGAAAAGGAAGGACTCGAAATTTGCTCTGATAATATGTTGAAAAATTTGTCAAACCAATACTCCTACTCATTCAACAAATACTACTTCACGGACAGGGATCGAGAGCAACACGATGATTGTTCCTCCCCAACATTCTCGGCCAAGAACTCAGACAAGGATTTATGCCATGACAAATAAGGAAGCTCAGGCTAACTCGAATGTGGTCACACGTACCTCCCCCTAATCTTTTCCTTGGTTATTAGAAAGTGATGATATAAGTAACCTATGATTAATGACAACTGAGTTAGAGATATACCATGGAGTAGCTAGACCATAGAATTCTGTATGTGATTGTTACTCAATGAGTGATTACTTGATGGCAACTGAGAATCCCTTTCTAGTCGTGGTTAGTTTGGGTCCAAAGGGTTTTGAACTCTATAGATCCATTACACACTTTAAGTCTAGAATCGTAAATTCTAAAGTCTTATGTATATACAAACATTTGATTAGTATGGTGGTAAAAATCATGTTTAAATGTAGGGATCCTCAGTGTAGGAATACATATGGTATGCTTATGATTGTGTGGTGTAATGCCATGATATGGGGGGTCATCTGTAGAGTATGTATTTTAAAGATTTACTAATAATTACATGATGGTTTACATTAAATAGGTATGATAAAATTTTTTGATGTTGGTACTCATGTATTTATTGATATGGATTCTAATAATTCTTTCGTGAGTATGGTGTTTGCTAAGCACGTCAATAGACCCTTTAGCCCCTTGATGAAGAATTATTAGTGATCACTCCAATGGGTGAGTAGTTGATTAGGAACATGGTGTAGAAGGGTTGTGATGTAATGATTAGGGAAGCTACTCTTGAGGCAGACTTGATGTCATTATAAATGGTAGATTTTGACACCATCCTTGGTATGGCTTGGCTACATCTCCACTGAGTTTAAGTTGATTGTTTCATGAAAGATGTGAAATTCTGAAGACTAAGCTGTTTGGTAGTGGACTTTTCTGGTGAGTAACGGGTTTTGCCGAGCTATGTGATCTTGACTATGGAGGCAAAGAAGTTAGTACATAAGGGAAGTAAAGCCTACCTTGCATATATCATTGACACTATAGTTGAGGGTCCCAACTTGAAGGATGTTCTGGGCCACATGGTAAACCACTACCTCTCAAGCCCCCGACTGATTCTATCATAGAGGCTAACGATAGACAATAACTCCCCGTAAATACAACTTACAACTTTCATCGTACTGTGCTCTCCAAAGAGCAACTCTTCTCAAAATCTCAAAAGGTACTGTGTTGGAATCCCATTCTAAGGTCTTATGTCTTTTGAAAATATTAAATGAAATTATATAATTATATATTATTATTATGATCATGCTTGAGATCGCCTCTATGTTAGCCTTGCAAGGTGGTCCTTGCTAATTTACATGGGATTTTGCGTGCTCCATACTTCTCGGGTCAGAGCGTAAGCTAGTGATACTTTTTTTTTTCATCGACAGGTACCTTATCCCGATTGTAAAGTGGAAGAAGAGGAAGAATAGGCACAGCCCCACTAGCAGCTTGTGTTTCAGACCCAAAAAGAATTGAAAATGAAACAAGAATATATGTTCACTATCTATGGAGTGGAGTGACTATCCTTAATCTCCACTTCCCTATCTCCCCCTTTATTTCCTTTTTTCCTTTCTCGCCGGCAAGAGAATTCATTTCATTTCTTGTATTGTTTATTATAATTGATCTGTAGTTCAAAGGCACTCTTCTTAATCTGAGTTTAAGATGGGATAAGACTCGGGTTAGACTTTGAGAAAGAGTCCACTGCTGTCCAATCATAGTCAGTAGGGGTAGCTCTAGCACCTCTTATTGTATTTTAACTACGGTTTCACTAGTTACCTCAGACCTAAACTTGATATCCAAGTGGCTAACCACTTTCTTTGATGGAGATTTGTAGCATCATTCAAGGAAATACAGATTAAGATCATAAAAACATAAGCTTGTAATATAGCTATACATAATTCCAGACCGGTTAAAACAAGAAACGCATTATTTGTCCGCTCTCAGGTTGGGTAGTAAAGGTCAGAGAAAAGCAATTACTCATTCTTCAGACCAAAGATGGGGTAGAAAAGGGGGGAAGTTCTCCGTTCTTGATTCTCCTATTGTTCAGTCCCTCTCTTAAGCAAGTAACATTCAATCTTCTGGCATTCGTTGGAAAGCATTCTGTCCGGTAAGGTAGTTAGAAGTTTCCTTTTCAGCTTTCTTTCCCCTTTCTTTGAGAAGAAAAACAATCCTTCTTTCCCACCAATCAAGCTTTAGTGAATGTAGTGAGAAGGGGTACATAGTGGTTTTAGTATGCCCCATTAAAATGGCTTCGAAACAAACAAAAAGGTGCTACTACACTCATAAAGGACTACCAGTGATACACTGGAGGAAGGTGGGGATGACTTCAAGTCTGCATGGCCCTTATGGGCTGGTCCCTGGAAATGAATAGCTGACTTTAGCGAGCAAAGATACCATAGGCTTTCTATCCATTACTCTTTCCATTGATCGATAAAGCACATCAATGGAAGTGTATAGGCTAGCACTCTCTCAAGCAGGCACGTGCTCGCGCTCGCGCTATGGAGCGCGGGCAGGAGATCACATGCAGTGGCGCACTCCCACGAGGAGGATTGCGCTCGCACGAGGAGGATTGCGCTGCAGGTTGGCGAGCTCAAGAGTTGAGGCGGGCGCTCGCGTGAGGAGGTTCGCACTCGCGGGGAGGCTGCGCTCCCGGGGACGGTGCGCTCGCTGGAGGGAGGAGCAACGGTGGAGAGAGAGCAGCGGCGGAGGGGGAGGAAGGTGAGGCGGCCGCGGGAAGGAGAAGAGGTGGAGAGAGAGAGAAAGAGAGCAAGAGAGGGAAAAGAGAAAGAGATTAGGGCTAAAAGTCTGATTTTTGGGGGGGGTGCTACGTTTAGGACAAAACGTAGCACTTCCCTCTTTTATTTATTTATTTATTTATTTATTTTTTAATAAAATAGGATATGCCTCAAATAGGAAATACGGATACTTTATATATACCGAAAATTTCGATTTAAATCCCCCAAAAATCAAAAATTAAAAATCAATAGGAAATACGGATATTTTATTTAATTCCTGAATAGTAGTATAATAGTACGGACACCGCAGTGTCGGTGTTACATTTTCTAACCTCCTAAAAATAAGTTTCGTTCTCGAAACTAAAAGAGGACTAAACAGCAAATAAATAGGGATACAGTCTCTTCATAGCCTCCTCGGGCTCCCAGGTCTCTTCCTCGACATGGTCACTCCTCCACAAAACTCTGACCAATGAAACTTCCTTGTTCCACAACTTCTTGACCTGTCGATCTAGAATAGTCATGGGCTGAACTGGAAGACTAAGGTACTCTTGTAACTCAACAGGTGGAGGCTCAAGTACATGAGAAGGATTGGCCATATACTTTCTGAGTATTGAGACATGGAAAACGTCATGAATATGGGATAGTTCATCTGACAGCTTCAATCTATATGCCACATGTAATGCCGACTCTGTGATACCGTATTTTTGTACGAGAAATTTTATTTATTTATATTGAATTTTGATTTTGGGGTATTTAAATTGAATTTTTAGTACATTTAAATTTATGCCGTATCCGTGAAAATTTGTGTAAAATGAATATATATATATATATATGGAAATAATAATAATAATAATGATAAAAGTAAAAAAAGAAAAAGAAAAAGAAAAAGAAAAGAAAAGAAAAGGAAAAAGAAAAAGAAAAAGAAAAAGCAAAGGAAAAAGAAAAAAAGAAAAAAAAATCGAATTAGAGCTTAAAGCCCTAATTCTTCCTCTTTCTCTCTTTTTCTCTCTCTCTCTAGTCGTCTCTTCCTCTCCCGCAGCTGCGCCTGACCAGCGCCCACCGCTATCATCGCCGCACTCTCTCTGCCTCCCCTTTCTCCTGTGAGCACTACCCCTTGGCGAGCTCGACTGCAGCTCCTCCACCACAGCGTGATCCTCCCCGCACGAGCCCAGCGTGCGATCTCCCGCAAGCAGCGCCTTCCTCCTCTGCACAAGCGCAAGCGCCCTTACACGAACCCTGCACGAGCGCGAGCGTGCTCTAGTGCGACCCTCTCTGCGAGCACAGTGCGCACAGTGCGCGATCCACTGCGCGAGCGCGCGTGCCTCACAGTGCGCTCCAGCCCACGAGCACTCCAACTCGCACCCGATACGGCCATTACGAGTTTCTAGTCATGCCGTTTGGGCTGACTAATGCCTAAGCTGCTTTCATGGATCTGATGAACCGAGTTTTTCATGACTATTTGGATCGGTTCGTCATCGTATTCATCGATGACATCTTGATATATTCATGGAGTGATGAAGATCATGTTGAGCACCTTCGGGTGGTATTGCAGATATTACGTGAGGAACAGCTATACGCCAAATTCTCGAAATGTGAGTTTTGGCTGAGACAAATTGGATTCTTGGGGCACATTGTTTCCGCGGAGGGTATTTATGTTGATCCGTGGAAGGTAGAGGCTATAGTGAAGTAGGAGCAGCCACAAACAGTTACCGAAATTCGTAGTTTTCTCGCTTTGGCCGGGTATTACCGCAAATTTGTAGAGGGATTCTCCCGGATAGCTGTTCTGTTGTCTAGATTGACCAAGAAGAGGGTCAAGTTTGTTTGGGATGACCATTGTGAGGCGAGCTTCCAGGAGCTCAAACAACGATTGACATCCGCTCCTATTTTAGCTCTTCCCATTAGTAGTCAGGAGTATACAGTGTACAGTGATGCTAGCCGATAATGATTGGGTTGTGTTCTGATGCAGGATGGTCGGGTTATTACATATGCCTCGCGACAGCTGAAGAAACACGAGATTAACTACCCGACACATGATTTAGAGTTGGTAGCCATAGTCTTCGCGTTGAAGATAAGACAACATTATCTTTAGGGGTTACTTGTATGGTATTCACGGATCACCAAAGTCTAAAGTACGTGTTCACCTAGCGGGAGTTTAACCTCAGACAGAGGAGATGGTTGGAGTTATTAAAAGACTACGACCTTATCATTGATTTCCATCCGGGAGAAGCAAATGTGGTGGCAGATACATTGAGCCGAAAGTCATCATCCTCCTCTTCTCCCTCCACTAGGACAAAGAGTGCTAACCTCTCTTGCTTGATGGGACTCCGCACACTCGGAGTCAGTTTGACTAGTGATGATCAAGGAGCATTACTAGTTCGATTTGAGGTGAGGCCGACTTTGCTTGATCGTATTAAAGAGCTTCAGGGGTCAGATAATGAGCTCCAGAATATTCTTGAGATGATCGGCAGAGGCGAGAGTGAAGACTTCCGAGTCCGCGATGACGGACTAGTTGTACACAGAGAGCGGGTTTACATTCCCGCTGATTCAAATCTCCGCAAGGCCATACTCGAGGAGGCTCACTCCTCCACTTATGCATTGCATCTGGGTGGTACCAAGATGTATCGAACCATTCGAGATAGTTATTGATAGCCTGGCATGAAATTGGAAATCGTAGATTTTGTGACAAGGTGTTTAGTTTGCCAGCAGTTGAAGGCTGAGTATCAGCAACCGGCTGGTACATTACAGCCGTTACCCATCCCTGAGTGGAAGTGGGAACACATTACTATGAATTTTGTGACAGGGCTACCGCGGACTTCATCACGGCATGATGCCATTTGGGTGATTGTAGATCGACTCACTAAGTCCGCGCATTTTCTTCCTATTCGCAACGACTATCCTTTGGAGACCTTGGCACGTCTTTACATTGATACGATAGTCCAGCTACATGGTGTTCCTGTGTCGATAGTATCAGACAGGGACCTGAGATTCACATCTAGATTTTGGCCCAAGTTACAGGAGGCAATGGACACAAGGCTGAATTTTGGTACAGCCTATCATCCGCAAACAGATGTTCAGAGCCTTAAGGACAGATTGAGGGCATGTGTGATGGATTTCCGGGATAGTTGGGATCGACACCTTTCACTAGTCGAGTTCGCATATAATAATAGTTATCAAGCCAGTATAGGGATGCCCCGTATGAGGCACTGTATGGCAGGAAGTGCCGCACTCCGATATGCTAGGATGAGGTCGGAGAGCGACGTCTCAGCAGCGTTGAGTTGATTGAGCAAACAAAAGATAAAGTTAAGGTCATCGGTGAGTGGATTAAAGCCACCCAAGACAGATAGAAGACGTATGCTGATCATAGGTGGTGACCTCTTGAGTTTGCTATGGGAGATATGGTTTTCTTGAAGATATCTCATTGGAATGGAGTTATACGGTTCAGGCAGCGGGGCAAGTTGAGCCCCAGATATATTAGGCCCTTCCATATCCTTGAGAGGGTTGGGAGTGTGGCGTACAGGTAAGAGCTGCTAGATGAACTTTCCCGTATTCATGATGTTTTCCATATCTCAGTACTGAAGAAGTACTTGGCCGATCCTTCTCATGTACTTGAGCCTCCACCTGTTGAATTACGAGAGGACCTTAGTCTTCCAATTCAGCCCGTGGCTATTTTAGATCGGCAGGTCAGAAAGCTACGGAGCAAGGAAGTCACATTGGTCAGAGTTTTGTGGAGGAGTGATCAGGTCGAGGAGGAGACCTGGGAGCCCGAGAAGACTATGATGAGATAGTACCCCCATTTATTTGCTGTTTAGTCATCTTTTAGTTTCGAGAACGAAACTTGATTTTAGGGAGTTAGAAAATATAACGCCGACTCTGTGATGTCGTATTTTTGTACAAGAAATTTTATTTATTTATATTGAATTCTGATTTTGGGGTATTTAAATTGAATTTTTGGTACATTTAAATTTATGTCATATTCGTGAAAATTTATGTAAAATGAATATATATATATATATATATATATGTAAATAATAATAATAATAATAATGATAAAAGTAAAAAAAAAAGAAAAAGAAAATGAAAAAGAAAAAGAGAAAGAAAAGAAAAGAAAAGGAAAAAGAAAAGGAAAAAGAAAAAGAAAAAGGAAAAGAAAAAAAGAAAAGAAAAAATCGAATTAGGGCTTAAAGTCCTAATTCTTCCTCTTTCTCTCTCTCTCTCTCTCTCTCTAGCCGTCTCTTCCTCTCCTGCAGCCGCGCCCGACCACCGCCCACCGCCATAGCCGTCACCCTCTCTCCGCCTCTCCTTTCTCCAGCGAGCACTACCCCTTGGAGAGCGCGATTGCAGCTCCTCCGCCGCAGCGCGATCCTCCCCGTGCGAGCCCGGCGTGTGATCTCCCGTGGGCAGCGCCTTCCTCCTCTACACAAGCGCAAGCGCCCCTGCGCGATCCCTACACGAGTGCGAGCGCGAGCGCGCCCCAGCACGAGCTCGAGCGCGAGCGCGCCCCAGCACGAGCACGAGCGCGCTCCGGCGCGACCCTCTACGCGAGCACAGTGCGCACAGCGCGTGACCCATTGCGCGAGCACGCGTACCTCACAGCGCGCTCCACCCCACGAGTGCTCCAGCTCGTGAGCGCGAGCCCTAGCCCGTAAGTGCTCCAACCCACGAGCCCACCAGCGGGCCAGCCCTAGCCCATAAGCGCCCGAGCCCGCGAGCCCACTAGTGGGCCAGCCCGCGAGCCCGTGAGCCCGCGAGCTCGCGAGCCCACTAGCCCTCCAGACCGCGAGCCCGCAACCGGCTTTCTTCTTCGAGAGCTCACCTGTATCTTCACTGGAGTAACGACTACGATTTAGTTGAAGTTCTAAGGTTTGGTGTTAGAAATCTGAGTTAGTTGCTAATATCGTTCAAATTTGAAAATTTTACAGGTTTTAGACCAATCTGACGAGCAAACGGAATCCAAAAAGGAGATTGGGTAAATTAAGAATCTATTAAATTGGGAAGAAAAATAAAAAAAAACCCTTATTAGGCCTTTATTTGATATTAAATTGGGATGATTTGATTAGGTTGATCTTTTTGGAGACTCGAGGAGTCAGGTTGGATTATTTTGAAAATAGGGAGTGACTACCCTCCCTAGAAAATTGAGTGAGACTCTAATCTCTTGCATGAAATAGTAAAATTTGTTTCTGTCGTATTTTCAATAAAACATGCTTTCGATATGCATTGACTCGATGTGTGATATTAAATTTCAAAACTTGTTTTGTGATATTTGTAGTGTCGTAAATTTATGTTTCTGATGACTATGCATCGATATTTGAAATGAAATGATATTGTGCCATTATTTGAGAACTAGATATATTTTCTATTTTGCCGTCGCATTGGCTTAGATTTGAAATGATTTTATGAATGTATTGGCACATGGATTTGAAATGTTTTCGATGAACTATGTGGGTTGGATGCCCACTAGTTATGCAATGATATGATTCTTACCTGTAGGACGTTGTGCCCTTGTGATACTATGATGATGATGATATTGATGATTCCATAGCTACGAAGGGCGTTTATAGAGACACGGGTTGCCCGGATACGCTTCTGCAGGAGGTATCCGCAAACGTCATTGATTCTAATGGCTATAGGTACGGCTGGTTGAAGCCACGATGGGGGAGGACGTGTGTCACATCACCGTCTAGCACCGGGCAGGATCTTATACATGATGATGAGCTAGCCTCAGCGAACTCATAGTCAACGTCGGGGTAGAGAGCTACTTTGAAAACTCTTTGTGTAATAAAACCCCCGATGCATCTGTCCTTGGTTATGGTCGACCTTTGCCAGGATCATTTTTGGCTTGCTCTGATATTACTTGATTTCAAATGAATGCATATATGTATGATACCGTGTGATTGAATAAATGAGTTCACTTTATTGAACATACCATGATTTACTGCAAAAACTTGAATTATTGTTTATGAGTGATACTATTTGACACTCCAATGTTTACCTACACTATTTGTACTTGAGATTAATCCCCTCTCTTTTCCTTCCTCAGATAGGATTTTTGTGATAGAGTGACATTTCAGACTCTAGAGGGTTTGACAACATACCCTGAGATTTAGTATATACGACGGTGAGGTTTAAGTTAAATTTGAAATATGAATTTCGTATTTTGTTTCGACCCTGCGTGGTCTTGATATTGAGGTTTGTAGTTGGCCATGTATATTATGGGATGACTGTATAACTTATGGGTAGTTATGTACATAACTCTCGATTTGGTTCATTTTCTTGCATTGAGGCATCTGTAAGCGTTTTAGACTTTGTACTTGGGAAATTTGTTATACATTTGTATAAACTTAGTTTCGCTCGGTGTGGCGGCTGCTCATGTTCTAGTTGAGCATGACAGTAGAGGTCTGTGGCTAGAACTGTTAGAAATTTTATAGCCTTGCGTTGTCTTGGATGTTTGCGGTGGGATTTATTGATTTTGGAGAGGTCAGGATGGTTATTTGTTTAATTGACAGGTTGATTTTAAATTATACAAGTTTATTTGTATATGGGAAATCTCCGATTTATTGGGAGATTCTGCTCAATTTGTTGTAAAAATATAGCTGGCATTCAGGGCAATGGGCCTCACGACTCCGGTTTGGGGCGTGACACCACACTTCCGACTCTCTCAAGGATGCGGAAGGGCCCAATATATCTGGGGTTCAACTTGCCCCGCTGCCTGAACCGTATAACTCCTTTCCAAGGAGATATACTAAAGAAAATCATATCTCCAGTGGCAAACTCAAGAGGTCGCCGCCTACGATTGGCATATACCTTCTGTCTATCCTGAGCGGCTTTCATTCGCGCACGGATGACCTTTATTTTATCATTTGTTTCCTCAATCAGCTCAACACTGCTAAGACGTCGTTCTCCGACCTCATCCCAGTATATCAGGGTACGGCACTTCCTGCCATACAGTGCCTCATACGGGGGCATCCCTATACTGGCCTGATAGTTGTTATTATATGCGAATTTGACCAGTAGAAGGTGTTGATCCCAACTACCCCGAAAATCCATCACACATACCCTCAGCACGTCCTCAATGGTCTGAATGGTCCTCTCTGACTGACCATCTGTCTGCGGATGATATGCTGTACTAAAATTCAGCCTTGTGCCCATTGCTCCTACAACTTGGGCCAAAATCTAGAACTAAATCTCGGGTCCTTATCTAATATTATCGACACAGGAACACCATGCAGCCGGACTATCATATCAATGTAAAGACATGCCAAGATCTCCAAAGGATAGTCGCTGCGAATAGGAAGAAAATATGTAGGCTTGGTGAGTCGATCTACAATCACCCAAATGGCATAATGCCATGATGAAGTCCGCGGTAGCTCTATCACAAAATCCATAGTAATGTGATCCTACTTTCACTCAGGGATAGGTAAGGGCTGTAATGTACAATCGGCCGCTAATGTTCTGCCTTTACCTACTGGCAAACTAAACATCTAGCCACAAAATCCGCGATTTTACGTTTCATTCCAGGCCACCAATAACTATCCCGAATGGTTCAATACATCTTGGTGCAATGCATAAGCGGAGGAGTGTACCTCCTCAAGTATGGCCTTGCGGAGATCTGAATCAGCGGGAATACAAACTCGCTCCCTGAACACTATCACACCATTTCCTCGGATCCTGAAGTCTCCGCCCTCAGCTCTATGGACTCTATCCGTAATACTCTGAAACTCCCTCATCTGTACTCTAGAGCTTTCAGATATAGTCGAACAAAGTTGGTCTGACCTCAAATTTGACTAGTAAGCCTCCCTGATCATCACTATTCAAATTGACTCCCAAGGCTTGGAGTCATTCTAAATAAAAAAGGTAGGCTTTCTATGTCGACTGTGAGGATGATGCTGACTTTCGACTCAAGACATCTGCTACAACATTCGCCTTGCCCGGATGATAGTCAATAATGAGGTCATAATTTTTGAAAAGCTCTAACCATCTCCTCTGTCTCAAATTTAGCTCTTTTTGGTTAAATAGATATTTCAAACTCCTGTAATCTGTAAATACTCAGCAGGTCACCCCATAGAGATAATGCCATCATATATTTAACACGAAGACTATGGCTACCAACTCTAAATCATGCGTCGGATAGTTAACCTTGTGTTTCTTCAGCTGTCGCGAGACATATGCAATAACCTGACCATCCTACATCAGAACACAACCCAATCCCTATCGGTTAGCATTACTATATACTGTATACTCCCAACTATTAGTGGGAAAGGCTAAAATAGAAGTGGGTGTCAACCGTTGTTTGAGCTCCTGAAAGCTCGCTTCACAATAGTCATCCTAAACAAACTTGACCTCCTTCTGGGTCAATCTAGACAACGGAGCAGCTATCCGGGAGAATCCCTCTACAAATCTGCAATAATACCCAATCAAACCGAGGAAACTACGAATCTCGGTAACTGTTCGTGGCTACTCCCACTTCACTATAGCCTCAACCTTCCGCGGATTAACATAAATACCCTCCGCGGAGACAATGTGCCCCAAGAATCCAATTTGTTTCAGGCAAAGCTCACATTTCGAGAATTTAGCATATAACTACTTCTCACGGAGTATCGGCAATACCACCCGAACATGCTGAACATGATCTTCATCACTTCGTGAATATATCAAGATGTTATCGATGAATATGATAATAAACCGATCCAAGTAGTCGTGAAAAACTCGGTTCATAGGATCCATAAAAGCAGCTGGGGCATTAGTTAGCTCAAACGACATGACTAAAAACTTGTAATGGCTGTATCGCATGCAAAAAGCTGTCTTGGACACATCTTTGGCCTGAATTCTCAATTGATGATAACCCGAACGGAGATCAATCTTAGAGAAAACAGTAGCTCCCTGCAGCTGATCAAAAAAATCATCTATACGTGGTAGGGGATATCTGTGTTTGATGGTGGCTTTGTTCAATTGCCTGTAATCCACACAAAGACTAAGTGTACCATTTTTCTTCTTTACAAATAATATCGGAGCGCCTCAAGGTGAAGTGCTCGGGCGAATAAACCCCTTATCCAGAAGTTCCTGCAACTGGATCTTAAACTCTCTCAGTTCCGTAGGTGCCATTCTATATGGCGGAATAGAAATATGATTGGTCCCCGGTACTAGATCAATCTCGAAATCGAACTCCCAAACTGGTGGTAATCCGGGAAGCTCTTGGGGGAATACCTCTAGAAACGCCTGCACCACAGGGACATCTTCAAGTCTCGGTCCCTCAACGGTGGTGTCGATAATATAAGCTAGATAAGCCGCACTACCATGGCGTACCAAGCGTCTGGCCTTCATAACAGATATAATACAGTAGGGCAATACTCATCTCTCACCCCGGAATACTAATAGTGGCTGCTCAGACCTCGAAACTCAACCTTCTTTGTGAAACAATCCACGGAAACCCGGTGTAAACTCAGCCAATCCATCCCTAGAATGGCATCAAAATCCGTGATAGGGAGCGGAATCGGATCTACCTCTAATACCGCCTCCCCAATATCGACATCACAGTCCCTATAGACTGTATCTCGAATGATATGCTTGTCAAGAGGAGTGACTACCATAATCTCCTCATCAAGTGGCGAGAGAGGTCTATCAGAATGGTGAGCGAACGTATCGCTTACATATAAAAAATTTGACCCGGTATCTATAAGAATACGGACGTCCATACCAAATATTCGTATGGTACCTAAATGTGAGGAAGGGAAAGAGATTAAAGATATTTAAAATGCGAAGAAAAATAGACAAATTCATATATATATCAAACTAGTTAAGTTTCTAAAACTTTAACTAGTCAAGACTGTACATCGACATCATGATACACAAAAAGCTCATATAGAAATACAATAAAAGTACTACACTGAGGGATCTGCGGGAGGATTACCCATAATAATATTAGGGTTCGCCTGTGCGTCCTCTTACGTCATCGCAAACACACGAGCCTGGACCCTAGGTTGCTGTCGCGATGGTCCTGGCACTGTATTACTCCCGACTACAGTCCGAGGAGCGGTAAGAGCTAAGTGCGTTGGTGCCCCTTGCTGGCCTATGCCAGAAGTACCAGTACAACTCTATAAAGTCGATCCTCCTGAAGCTAAATTTAGACAGACACTCCTAACGTGACCTTACTTCCCATACTAGAAGCAAGTAATTGGTACTCTACATGCCTCAAAGGTATGGTGGCAACCGCATCTACGGCAAAATGGCTGTCTTTGTGTAGTAGACTGTGTGCCCCAAAACCCTATGGTCGAGGCCCTTGTCCCGGTCTTGCTGGTCTGAAACTAGAGGAACCTCCGGGACATCCAAAACCTCTACCCCTCTTCGAAGACTGTCTACCCTGTGACCCAGTCTTCCTCTTCTGGTGACTCTCATCTTCTGTCGATCCTCAGCTCGGACGATCTCCTCTCTGCTCGATATGTTGAATCAATCAACTCTGATAGTGTAAAAGAGGGAGTCACTGTCATATACTTTCTGATACTCAATTGGAGACCATCTTCAAACTTGAAGCTCAACTGAGCTGGTGTAGCCATGTCGGGGACAAAGGTCGCTAGTTGTCCAAGCTCAGTCTCGTACTCTGAAACTGACCTCGTCCCCTAGCGTAAGTGTAGGAACTCCATCCTTATCCAGTCCTGCTGGAACGGGGTGAAGTACATACGGTCAAACTTTCGTAGAAAGTCCTCCTACCGCAGGGTCCTTGTAGCACTGTCATGGATAGCCTCCTACTAGGAGAGTGCATCTCCATCGAAGAGTCTCTCCATAACTCTTAATCTGAGCTCCTCTAACAACCCCAAATCCATAAGGATTCTACAAGTCCTGTTGATTTAGTACTTCGTCACTACGGCATCACTGGATCCTGAAAAGTCTATGTATCTGAATTGCCGAGACTCTTTCACCAATTGAGTGAGCTCGTGGATGCGCCTCAAAGTAGCCGACGTCTCATCGGTCAGAGTAGAAATAGAAGGACCGACCACCGAAGGAGGAATCGGTACCGTAGGTGCAGGTACGGCCGTAGGTGCGGTCGCTGGAGTCTGTAGTGGAGGTGGTGGCATCTGTACCCCATATCTACTGTACCACTCATGCCACTGCCTCAAGGCATCAAGTGGTGGTGGAGGAATCTCCGCTGTACCAACCGGTAGAGGTACTGGGGGTGGCACTGGAGAAGGTGCGTGAGTAAAAGAAGCACCATCCGGTACTCGTGGAGCCTCAAGTGCTCTAGAAGCCTCAGGCACTGAGGGACTCTCCGGTGGTGCACTGTGCCTATCACGTCTAGGCGGCATAATTCTACAAAGAGAATATCATTTTATTAGATATAAGCAAGGATTAGGGTTAGTTACTGGATAACTAACCCCCTAAAATAGAATTCGACTTATGAATGAAGGCATTCGAATGTGGACTCATGGAATGATGCCTCGTACATCGTACCCTTTACAATAAATGATTTTATATGCTCATGACCATATACAAGACTTTAAATGACTGTATGAAATTCTCTAATGCATTGAGGACTTTTAAACGTACTTGGGAAGACTTTTACTTAACCTAGACGCTTTGATACCAATAGAACTATCACACCCCGAACTGGGGTCGTGAGCAGCCGCCCGTTACCCTAAATGCCGGCCGTATTTATACAGAAAATTGGACAGAACCTCCCCATAAATCGGAGGTCTCCCATGTACAAATAAACCTGTATAATTTAAAATCTTCCTTTAAATAAAATAAAATGGCTATCCCGACCTCACAACCACCCGCCAACCACAACAGACATCCAGAACAACGCCAGACTATGTAAATTACCAACAATCCTATCCACAGACCTCTACTGTCATGTCCAACTAGAGCATGAACAGCCGCCACACTGAACGGACCTAAATTTTATGCAATTTATAATCAATTTTCCCAAGTTAATATGAGAGTTTCACAATTTAATGTACATAAATTATACAGTCAATCCCAAATAAATACACGGTCAACTACGGATCTCAAGATCAAGACCTCACAGGGTCGAAAATAAAGTGCGGAGCTCATATTTCAACTTAATTTAAATCTCACAATCGAAAAACACTCAAATCTGCCAACAAGCTACAATTTCCTCAAGAACCAAAGCATCACTCTAGCACAATAATTCTGTCTGAGGAGGGAAAGAAGAGGGGTGAGTATCAAGGAAGATACCCAGTGAGTGAGGGGAGATTAATCTCAAGTACTAATAGTGTAGGTGAATATTGGAGTGTCAAATAATATCATTCATAATCAATAATTCAAATTTTGTAGTAAATCATGATATGTTCATTAAAATGAACTCATTTAATCATTCACATATTAACATACATATATGCATCCATTTAAAATCAAATAGATCATAGAGCAAGCCGGAAAAATCCTGGCAAAGGTCAACCATGACCATGGACAGGCATATCGGGAGTTTTATTATGCACAAAGTTCAAAAGTCACTCTCTACCCTGATGTCGGCCATGAGTTCGTTGGAGCTAGCTCATCATCGTGTATAGGACTCTGCCCGATGCTAGACGGTGGCATTACACACGTTCTCCCCTTACTTGGGTTCAACCGGACGTGCCTATAGCCATTAGACATATAACGTTTGTGGATACCTCCTGCAGAAGCGTATCCGGGCAACCTATTTCTCTACAAACACCCTTCGTAACTACGGAATCAATCAAATAATGCCATATCATCATATCATCTCAAACTAGTAGGCATCCAGCCCACATAGCCATCTCATCATATCCTCAAAACAATTTAAATCCATGTGCTAATATATGTCATCGAAATCATTTAAATTTAACAAACCAATGGAGTGGTAGAATAGAAAACATTCCATTTCTCAAATCATGACACAATTTCATTTCATTTCAAACATCGATGCATAATCGTAGAAAATATAAGTATAACACTCCAATAATCACAAAATAGATTTGAATTTCAATTCCATACGTTGAGACAATGAATATCAAAAGTATGTTTTATTAAAAATATGATAAAATCAGATTTCACTATTTCATGCAAGAGATTAGGGTCCACTCACCTTCCTAGGGAGGTGGTCACTCCCTATTTTAAAAAATTATCAACTTTGATTTCTCGAGTCTTTAAAAAGATCAACCTAATTAGATTATTACAATTTAACATCAGATAGTAGCCTATTAACGGATTTTCCATTTTCTTTCCCAATTAATACAATCTTAATTTACACTATCTCTTTTCTATATTCCCGTTTCATCAATTTCGAATCATTTGGCTCACAAATGATCAAATTTCCAATATTTCTCATTTTTCGAATTTTTTTCGAATTTAACATATTTCAGAACATATATATAGTTTCCGATTCTAATTTCAATCTAAATTCGATAAAATTTATTTCAAACGTTTAAGTGATTGCATTTCTCTCTCACCTAGGGTTTCGCAAATCTCAGATCTAGCTTTCGTTCGCCCGTCGAATTTGTTTAAAACCTATAATATTTTCAAATTTGAACAATATTAGCAACTAATTCAAATTCTAAATACCAAACCCTAGGACTACAACCAATATAGCCGTTACCTACAGTGAAGAAGCCGCGACCTAGGGTTTCTGCAGGGACTATAGGTGAGCTCTCGAAGGAGAAGGTTGGTCGTGGGCTGGTAGGCCGTCGTGGGCTGGCTGGCTCGAGGGCTGGCGGGCTCGTAGGCTGGTCTGTAGTTGTGCACCCGTGGGAGGTAGCGTGCTGTGGCACGCTCGTGCTCGTGCGGGGAGGGTCGCGCAAGGGCGCGCTTACACTGGGGAGATCGCGCAAGGTCGCGCTCGCGGGTTGCGCGCGCTAGTGGGCTGGAGTGCGCTTGTGCGCAAGCACGCTCTCCTGAGCAGGCATGTGCTAGAGCTGTGGAGCGCTGGCAGAAGATCGCGCGCAGTGGTGCACTCGCACGAGGACGATTACGATGTAGGCTGGTGAGCTCGCGATCTCGCGAGCTGAGGTGACGCTCGCGTGGGGAGGCTACGCTCGCGGGGAGGTTGCGTTTGCGGGAGGGAAGAGCAACGGTAAAGAGAGAGCGGCGGCGGAGGGGGAAGAAGGTGAAGCGGCCATAGGAAGGAGAAGAGGCGGAGAGAGAGAGAGGGAAAATAGAAAGAGATTAGGGCTAAAAACCTTAATCCCATTTTGGGGGGGTGCTGCGTTTTGGCCAAAACGCAGCACTTCCCTCTTTTTTTTTTTTTTTTTTTTTTTTTTAACAAAATAGGATATGTCTTAAATCGGAAATACGGATATTTTATATATACAAAAAGTTTTGATTTAAATCCCCCAAAAATCAAAAATCAAAATAAATAAAAATTTCTCTATATATATAACTGAGAAATATTTTATTTAATTTCTGAATAGGGGTACAATAGTACGGACACCGCAGTGTCGGTATTGCACAAATCCCATAGCCCTGGTGTGGCAAGATCATACTAGTGTTATTCTTTGGAATATCATATGATCATTAGATCATTCATGAAAGAAGGACCAATGATGATCTTATCCTAAAGGAGAAGGAGGAGTAGGAGGATTTAGTTTTCTTTGAAGATCGAGGAATGAATTGGACAATTATGCGATTTGAAAGAATTCTTCAATAGAGGGAAAGTCTGTTACGAATAAGTGGAGAGGAAAGATCTGTAGAGATTCTTATCTTATTCCATTCTAGTAGCTCGACCAGCAACCAATGGTGAAAACTCAAAAATCTATGGTTTCTCGGTAGAACCTCATTTCGCCCTAGTTATTGGGGAACCAGATAAAAGAAGTGGTTGTTCGTGCAGCTTGTTCATAGTGTAGGTCCCACTTGTTTGTTGTATTTGGCCAAAGAAGCATCAAACAGGTTGGAGTTCCTACCTCTGGGGACTCTATGGACCAAGATCTACTTTCATTATATGGCAATACCGATCTACTTTAGTAGATCATATGGATGTAGAAAAAGCTTCTGATTTTGATGAATTGGAAACATCTCTTTTCCATTTCTATTTGCTTAGTTCATATCTTTGTTTCGTGTGTTCCCGGTGGGAATTTGAACTCTTCAATCCTAGGATACCACCTAAATAACTACGGCCAAAGAGTCCAATAGGTTGGGAAGAAAGAGTCTGAGGTCAGATTGGATGACATACATCTAGGTTGGTCCCATCACCACTTGAGATTGGATATATATAATCTTTATTCTAAATAAAAAAAGAGATTTTTTTTCATTATATAATATTTTATCTATAATGATATATATTCATATTATTATTTTTCTAAAAATAGCTGCACAAAACAAAGTACAAAGAATCGAAAGCCTTTCTTTTAAATTCCTCCCCAGATACATGGCTTGCCTTACATACTCGGCTCAACATTCTTGGAAAACAATCGAATCAAGGGTTCGAAAGGGAATTGGCCATTCAATCTTGTAAACTAATCGAGATCGAAATTGGAGAAATAGATACGAATGGAGAGAAATAACCAATCGACAAAGGAACATGAAACCATTCTATTTCAATAGAGGTACAAGAAAGAGTTGGAGGCAATGAAGCAGGTGAAGTGGTTGGATTTTGAGAGCTATTTCAACTACTAATGGATGTGATTCCAAGAGCCAAAATGAGAATGAATACTATAAAGAAAAGTCAAGTCCAAGCTCCCTAATGGAATGTTTAACCGATCCGTTCTGGATTGACCTAATTGGTATAGGAGTTGTAACATAGGAAAACTACAGAAAACACAACTTATTTAAATAACCCAGTGACCTGCCAATTGTAGAAGTTGGATCTTTGGCAAGCAATAAAGCACTTAAATAATACAATTCGAGCGTATGATCTTCTTTCTCATTTTGAGGAAAAGGTGCAGGAGGAAAAGGAAATAACGAAGAGATCTAAATTAAACCTAAATGGGAATGACATGAAAAGTCTTTTTCAAAACCTAGCATTAAGGGCGTTACAATGATATACGAGGGAATGAAGAAAAACTTGTGATTAGTATGGAGGGGAAGATCTGTTTATGATATAGTTCAAGAAAGAGTCGTATCTTTTCCTTTACTTCTTCATTCTTTTTAATTCATTCACTTTAAGGCTGGTTTTAAATGCCGCGTAACATTATCTTCAACCAACCTCCACCGTACGTACCTCTCGGTGCAACTACTAAAGAATTGCTTATACACTAAACAACTACTTATATACGCTTACTAAAAGACTGGATTTCATTCATTAGGCCAGTGTGAAGCTAAGAAAGAGAGATATGCCTATGGTAGCATGCAAGCAAACTGTGCTCGCTAAGAGAACAGGAAAGATGTGAGCAATTACCACCACAAGAAAGCCGCCCCTATATATAAAAGGGCCTGTTACTTCTTCGTACTTTCTTGGCTTAGGCTCCAACTGAACTTACTTTATGGCTTTGTTGTTCCCTGTAGCTAGCAGAAGCTAAGTGCTTGAAAAGTACGCTAAGAAACGTTGCTTCTGTCGGCCTTCTATGCAACAGTCCACCAGTAGCATAAGAGAGGGTTATTGTAATACAAGAGTTTTTCAGTTCTTATGGAAGCTCTTTCTTACCCATACTAGTTAAGTAATACAACAACTCTATCTTACAGGCCAGCGTGGTGGGTCACCTTTTGAATTCAGTAGATAGAAGAAACTATTAGATAGATAAGGAGTAGGTGAGTGAGTCAGTCCTCATTGAACTGAGTGATTTCGATCACCTAGCAAGCTTTTTATTTTGTAGGTAACATCACCAAAGCGTATCATCAGATTTGACTATGACGGAAAGAACTTGAAGTGAGATGGCACCATCTTGTGGAACGCAACGATAGTTGACCCTCTATCATCTTCTTTCTAGTAGACTTGACAAAAGGCGTTGACTTCCTTCCAAAATTCAAGTTCGACTGTAGCTGCCATTTTTTGGGGAGATCAAGTTCCTTGGCAACTATCAACCCCAATCTCTTTTCATTTGTTTTGGGTATTACCGAACCTACCCTAGCCTTCTCAATCACACTAAAGTAGAGCACTCTACTATGGCAAAGCCTCCTTAACTTAAGGGTTAGGTTAGTCAAATTGGCCCAAGATGCATTCATTGACAAAACTGTTGTAGGAATGGAGACCATTTCAATAGAACGGAGGTGAACTGATCAATGAGAAAGAGGCCCTACTCACTACAAACGAATACACCATAAGATCGAATTGCACTCATGCCTCTCCCGCATCAAGTTTACCGCCCCCTTATGTAGTGATTCTAAAAATCATATACATTCTGATTGGTATATCATGAAAAAAGAAAGTTATTGGCACCAGGTGTACTGTGCTTTCCCTTGCCTAGATGTTCGCCTTTCTAAGTCAAGTAATGGTGACCCATCCAAGACCGGAGCCTCGTAAAATGTTGATGAAGACCTCCAAATTGAGGGTTCAATCAGTAAAAGGGATGACTTTGCCCTCATGGAAGAAGAATAGCTCCACTCTCTAGCCGACTAATCCTGTTAATCATATAATTGGGGGATAAGGTATCACATTAGAGGTAAACGATTAGAGGTGTCCTCTAATCACCATGATGATGCTGGTCACTCTTTTAGTAGACTCAACTATGAATATGAATGAAGAAATGACTGCTGGGTTCTTTCTTTCATTGTTAACCCCAAGAAGTCTCTTAATGCTGATACTTTCTATTTTGTCAAGCCTCGAACTTGTGGTCCTCCTTTGAGTGTGGGTTCGATATGCATTCATCACATAATAAAATGACCAATCCAGTCCATTCCTGTTCAAAACATTCATCTATAAGGCCAACCTGACCATTTAAATCTAAATACATGAACAAAACTAACCCGACTATTCCAATCAAATTACAAAATATAAAATAAATCCTTACTCAATGGATCCATATCAAATACCACAAAAAACAATTCCCAAGTAAATTTCAAGAAAGAAAAGTGGAGATTTTTAAGATAAGTTGTACAATTCCAATAAAAAAACTAAATAAAAATACAAAATTTAAATAATTTTTCAAAGGAGTTTATACAAAAATACCTCAAAGGGGTCCATAAAAAATCTTCAAAAATGAAATTGGAATAACTAGTACCTGCAATGAGTCTTTCGAAATGATCTTACCTCATAGTACTAATACCGCCAATACCTTGGTTTAAGCTTCCTCTGTGAAAAGTTAAAATAAAAGGGATGAGTATATAATAATACTCAGTGAATGAATAATATATTATGAAAGTAAACGAGGGATGATTGTAAATATGTCAAACAATTATCTCAAAATCATATTGCCGCATCTATAAAAATTCAAGATTCATGATCAAATATAAAATTTTTTAAATAAAATTCAATATCCATAATGAACAAATCATATGCATCCAATCATATCCATAACTTTTCTAAAATCATGGAGTTGCCAAAATCATAAGTCCCGACAATGGTCTACTGCTACCAAGGGCAAAATCGTCAAGGGTTTTCATACTTTTTTAACTCACAAATACCCCCAACCTTGGCATCGGTTCGGACCTCCCTTGGGGTACTACCAAACTAATTCGAGAAATAATAACGAGCTTAGAGATACCTCTCGAGTATGGCTATCCCCTAAGGCAAACGCCCCTAACCACGTTACCCCATCGGACCACACTTTGAGAGGAATGACTATAGCCATTAGATTATGCATTCAACCACCATTTTACAAATTTCATAGCATATGATCATTCAAACGTTTCTCAAATCATGAGTTCAATACCAATATATTCAATATGAATTAATAAATATGGACCATTATTTCAATAAAATATTTGGATGCATTTTTTATTCTAAATTCCCTTTGGGAACATTTTACAATCACAAACTAATTTATAAATCAATTTTAAAAATATTTACAAAATCAAGTAAATCATTTTCTTATTCAAAATCATAATCATGCATCAATTCACATCTTGGGAGGGTAATCACTCTCAATTCAAGTCCAAATAAATGGTTTTCTCCTCCTTAAATTACAATTCCCTTAAACTTAAGACAATATTCTTCTCATAACCCAAACTCCAATTTTCCCAAATTCACCAATCCATCATTTAATTTCATCAAATCATATCTCCAATCTAAGGAAATAATTCCCCTTTCAAATTTAAGATAAAGAAAGGAAAATTATCTTATTTGATCCACTAATTTTGTCTCTTAGTCATGTCACCTTCAAACTCTAGATTTTTCTCTCTCTACAAAATCTAAAATTTATGCAAGAATAACTAAAACATAAGTCTAGAAAAGAGTTTACTTCTATTGGAATCACCAATTTTCATCCATTGTTTAGCTACTCCAAACCCTAGATTTTTCTCTCTAGAAAAACTTGAATCTTCCCTAGATTCAACCTTTAAGGGATTTATTGTTGGGTTTGGAGTTTAGATCTATATGTATTTGGGGATAATTGATTAAGTTGGAGGGAGAGAAGAGAGGGAGAGAGAGAGAGTTGAGAGGGGGTGTGAGGGAGAGAATGAGAGAGGGGTAGGTTTCGGGGAGAAAAGAGAGGGTGAGAAAGTAGGGGAGTAGGAGAGAGAAGGAATGGGTTTTTTCGTTGACTTTTCTTTCTTTTTTCTCGGTATCACAATTTCTAACCCTCTAAAAATAAATTTTGTCATCAAAATTTAAAAACAAAAATCACATCTCAAAAAGATGGGGGTATTACTTTTTCATAGTATTTCTGGTTCCCAAGTCTCTTTTTTGACCTGATTGCTTTTCTACTTGATCTTCACAATAGGAACTTATTTCCCTTAGTTCGATTGGTGGAGTTTCTAAAACATGTGAAGAAATTGGCAAATATTTCTTTAACATTGAGAGATGGAATATATCATGGATCTTTATCAAATCCGGGGTAACTCCAATCGGTAGACCACATTTCTTATCCTTTTAATGATCTTGAAAGGGCAAACATAACAAGAATTCAATTTTCCTCTTTTTTGGAATCGGATTACTCCCTTCCAAGATGAGATTTTCAAATATACCATATCCCCTATTTCGAATTTCAAAGGTTATTTCCTCTTATCGGTATAACTCTTTTATCGGTTTTGGGCTGCCTTCATTTTTTCTTTGATTATTTTTACTTTCTCTGCAGTGGTCTCAATCAATTCCACATTTTCTATCTTTCTCTCACCGGCCTCATTCCAATACAATGGAGTTCAACATTTTTCTTCCGTATAGAGCCTTATATGGTTACATTCCAATGCTAGCCTGATAGTTATTGTTGTATGCGGATTCAATTAGTGGGAGGTATCTATCCCAACTCCTTTGGAAGTCCATCACACATACCCTAAGCATGTCTTCTAAGGTTTGAATCGTGTGCTCCGATTGCCCGTCGGTTTGAGAATGGAAAGTTGTACTAAACTTCAACTTAATCACTAAGAACTCTTGCAGTTTTGGCCAAAATCGGGAGGTGAATCTAGGATTACGGTCTGAGAAAATAGATACTGGAACTCTGTGAAGTCTCATGATTACATCAATATATAATTTGGCCAATCTCTTTAAAGAGTAGGTGTTCTGAAACGGAAGGAAATAGGTTGACTTGGTAAGCCAGTCTACTATCACCCAAATGGCATCATAAGGCTCGGAGTACATGGCAATCCCACCATAAAGTCTATGGTAATGTGTTCCCACTTCCACTCGGGAATTGGTAAAGGTTAAAGGATACCGGTGGGTTTCTGATGCTCGGCTTTGACTTGTTGGCACACAAGACACTTAACTACAAACTCGGCCATCTCCCTTTTCAACCCCGACTACCAATAAGTTTTCTTGATGGTTCAGTACATCTTAATACTCCTAAGATGCATCACATAAGCCAAGGAGTGTGCCTCTTCAAGTATGGCAGTCTGAAGATCATCATTCTTGGGAACACAAATTCTTTTCCTATATACCACCATGTTGTCCTCCCGGATATGCAACTCACCACCTTCACCCTTGTAAACCTTCTCCCCTATGCCCTTTAGCTCCTCATTAGCTATTTGGAGTTCTCTAATACGGTCCACTAATTTTGGTCGCACGGCCAAAAGTACACCATCATCATCATTGGCGGTCCAACTCCAAGTGCATAAAGTCCAACTAAGCATGAGAGATAAGAACTCCATGAAGTGCCAAAGAAGAAGATTTGTGACTTAGTGTATCCGTGACTATATTTGCTTTACCCGGGTGATAATCTATAACTAAGTCATATTCCTTGATTAATTCTAACTACCTTCGTTGTCTCAAATTTATCTCCTTTTGAGTGAACAAGTATTGAAAATTCTGCACGTAGCCCCATATAAATAGTGTTGCCATATCTTCAATGCGAATACAATGACGGCTAGCTCCAAATCATGTGTGAGATAATTCGACTCGTGCTTCTTCAACTGTCGAGAGGCATAAGCAATCACCCGCTCATTTTACATCAACACACATCCTAAACCTTGTTGGCTAGTATCACTAAACACTACATAATCATTACTATTAGTAGGGAGGGCAAGAATTGGAGTGGATGTGAGCCTCTTCTTGAGTTCTTGAAAGCTCTCTTCACATTTGTCACTCTACACAAATTTGACTCCCTTTCGAGTCAAATTGGATAATGGACCTACAATCTTGGTGAATCCTTCGACAAATCTCCAGTAGTACCTTGCTAATCTGAGGAAACTCCTCATCTCTGTAACATTCTTAGGTTGCTCCCACTTCAATATTGCATCCACTTTCCTTGGATCAACAAATATCCCATCCTCGGATACCATATGTCCTAGAAAGCCAATCTCCCTTAACCAAAATTTATACTTAGAGATCTTGGCGTACGACTCCTTCTTTTGAAGAGTTTGCAACAATATTTGGAGATACTCAGAATGCTCTTCATTATTCTTGGAATACACCAAGATATTATCTATGAACATAATAATAAATTTATCAAAATAGGAGTGGAACACTCTATTCATTAAGTTCATGAAAGTAACGGGAGCATTTATCAAACCAAAGGACATTACCATAAACTCGTAGTGGCCATACTGTGTTCTAAAGCGGTCTTGTAGATATCATCCTCCTTGATTTTCAACTAATGGTATCCCGACTTTAAATCAATTTTTGAGAATACTCCAACCCCTTGAAGTTGATCGAAGAGATCATCAATCCTTGGTTATGGGTACTTGTTCCTGATGGTTACTGTATTGAGTTGCTGGTAGTCTATATACAATTAGAGAGTACCATCATTCTTTTTCACAAATAAGACTGAGTACCCTAAGGTGAGATACTCGGTTGATGAACCCTTTTTCTAATAACTCTTGGAGTTGTACCTTTAGTTCCTTCAACTCTGCAGGTGCCATCTTATATGGAGGGATTGAGATCGGTGTGGTGTTGGGAACTAATCAATGACAAATTCTAACTCCTAGATTGGAAGCAAACCTGGTTACTCGTCTGGGAAGACATCTGGAAACTTATTCACCACTGGAACATCTCTCAAGTTGGGACCCTTAACTGTGGTGTCAATGATGTGTGCAAGGTAGGCCTTACATCTCTTATGTACTCGCCTTCTTGCTTCTATTGCTGAAATCACACAATTTGGCACAATCCGTCGTACACTGGCAAATACAAGCTGGGGATACCCTAGTCTACGAAACTCCACTTCTTTGGTGAAACAATCCACGGACGCTCAGTGGCTGTGTACCCAATCCATACCCAAAATGGTATCAAAGTCCACCATATCTAGCAGAATCAGATCCGCTTCAAGAACTACTTCACCTACCTTCACTTCACAACCCTTATAGATCATATCCCTAACGAACTGCTCCCCCAAGGGAGGGATAACCAACAACTCTTCCTCAAGTAGAGTCAAAGTCCTATTGGAATGCTAAGCAAATAATATTGTGCTCATAAATGAATTATTAGAACCCGTATCAATAATCACACATGCATCATCACCAAATATTTTCATTGTACTTAATAGTATAAATCATCAAATGATTATTAGTTAATCTCCAAAAGACATACTTATACATGACTCCTGATAACATCTTATTATACCACATAAATATGGACATATTATATAATTTTTTTACGATCGGGATTTATACTTCTACGTATGATTTTACCATTATTCACTAATATAATCATCCCTACGCCTCACTACATAGAATTTAAGTTCAAATTGATCCATAAATTCACTTCTAACATGCCAAAGCATCAACATAAAAATTATATAAAACATATATTGCATTCTAAGTCACCAAGTCTAAATTTTAGAGGATGTACCGGTGATTATGTCCAGATTATTCTGGACTTCCTCATTAGTCATTGCATAGATTATTGTTTGAGTTCTTGGTTGGGAAATTGAGGAGGGGCCACCATTTTGCTCCTGATCCCAGTCCATGGAGTGGTATTAGCCGATGGTGTAAGGGCGTTTGATTGACCACTTCTTGAGCCCCTCAGGTGATCTCTAATCAAATGACCTCCATTTCCACCTAGCCTAGTTTGGGACAAACATTACAAAAATGTCCTATCTTCCCACATTGGTAACACTTTGGAGGCTCGGTATATGGTTCGGGGTGGAACCTCTTGCATTTTCGACAAGACTCTTTCATTGACCTCATTGACTTGCTCCCGAATGCAATACTAGAAGTGGGAGCACCAAACTTTGATGGTTGTTGGCCTTTTGGAGAGACAACAGAGTCAATAATTAGGACACCACCGTAGGCATCTGTGCTCTTATTCTTCTTGGAGCTTTGGCCGATGTGAACCTAGGTCTTATCTTCTTACTATGATCATCTCTAACCCTTCTCTGCTCAATTACCATTTTTTTGGCCCTCAAAGCTAATTCTAGAACATCTTGAAATGTGTGCACCTATGTTATCAACATCTCCTCCCTAATGTTCAAGTTCAACCCTGACTCAAATTTTGCACACAAAGACTCATCAGAGTTCACAAACTCTAGAACATAGATTGTAAGGTCTCGTTCTTAAAAAATTTTAAGGCATTGTTACGCGATTTAGGTATATCACGATTTCGGACAAGTATACCCTAATCGAATGTTGTGATATTGCAGAATAAGTGTCGATCCCACGAGAATATTATGTATTACCAATTATAAAATACTCTATCTAAGTTAGACAGATAGTAAAAATATTAAAACTACGAAAATATTAAAAATAGAAATATTGATAGACAAAAACCTGAGTTTTATAAAACTCTAGAACATCGATTTCATCTGTCTTCAATTTTTTCACACGGTTGAATTCTTTCAAATCTCTTAAAGTTTCTTGACTAAAGATTCATTCTTGATAATGGCAAATTTCCTTAAATTAGATTTATTCGATGGCCATGCAATGAAATCCTAATTTGACTAACCAAAATCCAATGGTCATGAAATCTTGATTAGACTGAACTGCATTAAAATCTATGGAATATTTGTAATTTAGGTTTCCCCTAAAATCCCCATACACAGAGTTAATCATCCATCGATCTCATAACTCAATATGGATTTTATTGTATTAGTCAGATTTCATACAATCTACTCTCGATCTCATGCATGTAATCGCAAATCATCAAATCGTAGGGCCCTTTACGAATGAAGCATTAAGTTCAACAATGAAATCTCATCAAAGAAAGAACATACCTGTCACGCCCCGACTTGCTCCCAGGTCGAGTACGCGACAACCGCTGCGGCACCTCGATACACGAGCACAACATCCCGCGTATCGAGACACCACAAGGCTAATAACAACATCCAATCGAATGTATCACATACCAATTCAATTCCCAAGTCATCACAATGTGCCTCAATGCATCAATATATCAAATCAATGAGAGTTATCATTTTTACAAGTCAACATAAGTATAATATAGTCATCCCAGGTATATAAATACAATGGTAAACTAAATGCTCCAAATATAACAATAACCTCAAATGATTATCGCGGAAGAGTGGGTAACCGTAGCCAAGTTCGGTGTCTCCGAAATGCCCAACGAAATCAAAGACCTACTAGCGCTTAGTCCAAGACTAAACCTGTAAGATGGGAATGCGAGGGGTGCGTACCTAAAGGGGGATGGTATTCAGCAAGTGAGGGGATTGACATCGTACTATTAATATCGTGTGAACTTGAAGTGTCAAAGCATAAAGTAAAAAAATATCCACAGTGTACAAACCGATCATATCATTTCAAAACCATATATCATACGCACACATCAGAAAGCAAGATATGCATCCAACATTTACATCAATGTCATAAAGAGCCGACCAATGAAATATTCCCGGCAAGGGTCTACCTCGACCAGTGACAGGCGCATTGGGGGTTTTCACAATACATATTTGTAAAACAATAGCTCTCTACCCCAATGTTGGCTGCAGGCTGATCCAACAAGCCCACAATTATCACAAGTACAATCATCAACATAGATTCGACATTTGGGGGATAGCTCTGGCCAAAGTGTATTTGGGCACAAAGGGTGTCTCTACCAAATATCCTTCGTAGCTAGGGAATATTGTTATACAGCTGGGAAATGGGGGCACCAAGCCCATATCATGGTAAATGCTATACAATGGGGGGATGGGGGGCACCAAGCCCAAAGCGTGGAATCATCACAGGGCATCCAACCCAAATCACATGTTCAAATCCAGGTTATATGAAACTGTGTGCCAATAGATATGAAAATCATATAAATACCATATGTTATGAAAAAGTGGCACAATATCATTTGTGAAAGTGTATGGATGCATATCAAACAAGTCAAGTAATTGGGACACTCCAATGGTCACAAAAATATGTGTAAAGCATATATGAAAATCCGAAAGCTCTGTTTATCACCCAGTTGAAATCGTGTTATGAAAAGTATTAAAAACATAATTTTCCAATCAATAGCAGATGTCAAAGTCCCACTCATAGTTTGAGGGAGGGTAACGCACTCCCCAATATTACCACAAAGCGTAAATCAAGTGCTCCCCTCGTTCAAATCAAATAACTCTAATGCTGAAAAATCAGTCCGCAGATTTTCAAATCTGCACAGTCATGGAAAATAAGCTAAAACGTTTCGCACAAACCTCCGTTCTAAGTGAAAGTTTGACATGTTGTACGTAACTTAATGACCTACAACTTTCATTTTATACACCTTCTCAAATTCACATCACAGAATTCCCAGAAAGCCTCACTTTTTTTCAATCATATTCCGATTTCAGCTTCTGTCCAATTTTTGTGCAGAAACTTTAACTTTTATTCTACTTATCAAAACTTAATGACATTTTAACAAGTCATTCCCAAGACCTAGCTCTACAATTTTTGTGTTTGAGTTTCACTCAATTATGCCGATAAAGGGGTTGCAATAAATCATGATCAGAACAGACAGTTTTCTGTTGGAAATAAAATTTTCTGTCAACACATCTTTAGAAAAAAAAGTATAACTTTTGATTTCCTCGTGCGTTTTTGCTGAAATGTTTATTTATGGTGGACAAGAATAATAGCTACAACTTTTATGTTTTGCGTTTCTCCAAAATAGAGCTGGAAATGGTTCGTTTATGCACACTGATGTTATAGTCCGAAACATAACAACTTTCTGTCAGGTTTCTGAAAAAATGCCATAATGTTTGGCACAAATATCTGATTAAGGTGGTTATTATCTCGTTGGAAAGTTAAGAGTTGGATCTACAATTTACTTTACTAGAGCATTTTCAAATTCTGACTGTAAGATATCTTAAAATAACCATAAATTCATGGACAGAAATGAAGTGTAAAGCAAGACAGAACAGAAATTTGTTTACCTCAATTTCTTTGCCTTCCAAAACTTAAACAAGCTTTCCACTTAGTCCCAACCTTTGGTCACCCTATGTACACCAAGTTAAGAGTCTCCCTTTGGGTTCAAAACAAAATATAGTATTATAAGATGTAAAAGATGGCCTTACCTTTCAAATGTGTCTAGAGATTTGAAGCATTTTCTACCAAAATCCTTTTCTCCTAGATTAGGATCACTCATTTTCATTCTTGACTCCTGAAAAAATGAAGAATGCACTACATTTTCCTCTCATTCCTCTCACTTACGTATTCTTCATGGTTCACAAATGAATGGGTTTGAATTTTGTTTTTTATTTTTACAAGCACAGTTCATTCCCAAAAGTCAATGGTTGGTACATCACCAACATACCTCCATTTAATGTTTGCTTTTTCATCCCATACCACACCCATGGTAGTTGGTCTCAACAGTCAAGAATTGCCTTTCCCAACATGCTCTCCACATCCAACAACCTTCCTCCCATGTTTTGGCATTAATTACTTGTCAAATTTGTCTCTTATTAATTACAATTTGGTCCCCGGACTTATAAAAATTATAAATTGACCCCAAAAATTTTTATAATTTCTAATTGGACACAAAATCTCATGTTGGGCATAATTTAATTCATCCCATGTTAAAACATGGTCATTTAGTCTTTTCGAATGGTCTTCGACCCAAATTAGGGTTTGTCGGTGATTTCTCTGAAAATCGTCGGTAGATTTTTGTATCTGCCCTTATTTTATGCTTGTGAGAATTAGAATTGATATTTCATGGTTTCGAGTCGTCCGTAGTTAATTTCGAACAATTTAGGTTTCGGTATTTGCTTATATGCCCTCCAACTTTTGATAATTTGAAAACGACCTCAAAAGTTCTCAAAATTACGCGCTTGGCCCAAAATCACATATTATGCCCAATGAGACCGATTTCAAAATTTAATATGGTCGTCTCGACGCTGTTTGTCAAAATCGGTCCAAATTAGGGTTTACGGACCAAATTCTTAACTTTTGCCGTTTTAACCCTAAAAATAATTATTTATCAAATTTAAAAATTTTTTCACTCTCAAAATCACATCTTATCAACATAGGACCATTTGTGGCCCATTTCGAAATTATTCACTTTTGCCTAAAATTTAGAGCAAAAATTTTCTGGAAAAATTTATCGAAAAAATTTATGAGTGAAATTTATAAATGAATTTATGAAAATCATCATATATAAAGAAAAAATAGGATACATGAGCATACACCGAGGGTTGATGTTACATTTTCTAACCCCCTAAAATAAGTTTCGTTCTCGAAACTAAAAGAAAGCCATACAGGAGAATGTAAACTAATCAGTGAATAGATGGGGATATTGTGCCCTCATCGTTTGCTCAGGCTCCCAAGTCTCCTACTCGACTTTCGCTATGCCACAAAACACAAACTAACGGGACTTCCTTGCTCCGCAGTCTCCTGATCTATCTGTCAAGGATGGCCACGGGCTATACAGGTAAGCTCAAATCCTCCCGTAGCTTAACTTTTGAAGGCTCCAATACATGTGAGGGATCTGGCATATACTTCCTAAGTACAGAGATATGGAATACATTGTGAATACGCGACAACTCCTTTGGCAGCCCCAATCTATATGTCATACTTCCGATCCTCTCAAGAATACGGAAGGGCCTAACATACCTGGGCCTCAGCTTGCCCCGTTGCCTAAAACGGATCACCCCTTTCCAGGGTGAGATCCTCAAGAATACCATGTCTCCAACCTAAAACTCCAGTGGTCTCTGCCTACAGTTTGCATATATCTTTTGCCGATCCTGGGCGGCCTTTATCCTCTCACGGATGGTCCTCGTATGGAGGCATTCCGATACTCATCTGGTAGCTATTATTATATGCAAACTCCATAAGTGGCAAGTACCGATCCCAGCTACCATGAAAGTCAATCACGCATGCCCTAAGCAAGTCCTTTAACGTTTGTATCATCCTCTCTGACTGTCCATCCGTCTGAGGATGATATGCCATGCTGAAGTTAAGTCTAGTACCCAATGCCTCCTGCAATCTGGGCCAAAACCTAGACATGAATCTGGGGTCCCTGTCTGAAACAATCGATACAGGCACCTCGTGCAGCCTAACTATGGTATCGATATAAAGGCGTGCCAACGCCTCCAGAGGGTAATCATCACGTATGGGGATAAAATGTGCAGATTTGGTAAGTCGATCGACAATCACCCAAATCCCATCGTGCCGTACAGAAGTCCTCGGCAACCTCATCACAAAATCCATAGTAATATGTTCCCATTTCCACTCAGGAATGAGAAGAGACTGCAATGTACTAGCTGGTCGCTGATGCTCGGCCTTCACTTACTGACACACCAAGCATCGCGCCACAAACTCAGCTATCTCCTACTTCATGCCCAACCACCAATAACTATCTCTGATGGTCCGGTACATCTTCGTACCTCTGGGATGTATAACATATGCTGATGAATGCACCTCCTCGAAGATAGCATGCTTAAGATCATCATCAACTGGGATACAAATCCACTCTCTGAATACCACGAGTCCATCATCACGGACTCGAAAATCTCTGCTCTCTCCTTGGCGGATCCTATCGTGAATGCCCTGGATCTCCTGTCTAAACCCTGAAGCTCCCTGATGCAGTTGAATAGAGTCGATCATACCTCAAATCTGGCTAGCAGTGTACCCTGACTGTCACTAGCCAAACTGACTCCCAAAGTATGGTATCCCACCAAACAAGAGACATACGCTCTCACTACTGCCTGTGACGCAGAGGAAGAGGATGACTTCCGGCTCAAGGCGTCTACCACAACGTTTGCCTTGCCCGGGTGATAGTTAATAATCAAATCATAGTCTTTTAACAGTTCTAACTATCGCCTCTATCTGAGGTTCAGCTCTCTCTAAGTAAATAGGTACTTCAAGCTCTTGTGGTCCGTGAAAACTCTACAGGTCACTTCATAAAGATAATGCCGCCATATCTTCAATGCGAAAACTATGGCTGTTAGCTCTAAATCATGAGTCGAGTAGTTCAACACATGCTTCTTCAACTACCTCGAAACATAAACGATTACCCGTTCATCTTGCATCAATACACAGCCTAGCCCCTGTCGGCTAGCATCACTGTAAACCACATACTCTCTACTGCTAGTAGGAAGAGCTAAGATTGGTGCCGTCGTCAGTCGCTGTTTGAGCTCCTAGAAACTCGCCTCACAGTGATTATCCCAAATGAACTTGACATCCTTCCACGTCAGTCTTGAGAGTGGAGCAGCGATCCATAAAAAACCCTCCACGAACCGTCGATAATACCCAGCCAGACCAAGGAAGCTCCGAATCTCGATCACTGTCTGCGGCTGCTCCCTTTTTAGTATGGCCTCAAGTACGGTGTCTCCAATCATGACCTCGGTCCCTCTATAGAATGAGTCTTCAAGTAGCTACTCATCGAAAGGAGTGAAAACCAATATCTCCTCATCAAATGGCGACAAGGACTTACCCAACTGGCAGGCAAAAGTCGTTGTCACGTATGAATAATTCGACCCGGTGTCAATGAGAACACGAGTTTCAATTCCCCAAATTTTCATAACTTCTGATGTGAGAAAAGTAAAAGAGATTAATAGTAATATAGAAGAAAATGGATATCTGCTCATAGATATATCAAGATGTATATACAACCAACATAGTGAGCTTCTAAAGCTTTAACTATTGATGGTCTCAAAAGAAAAGATACATAAGAAATCTCTAAACAGGTGGATTAGTAGGAGGGGTACCAATAACCACATCAGGATATGCCTGCATGTTCTCCTGAGTCATCGCGTACACTTAGGCCTGAGCCCTCGGCTGCGGCCGCGATGATCCTAGTGCTATGCTACTCCCAGCTGCTGTACGCGGAGCTGTGTGGCTAGAATGAATAGGTGCTCCCTGTTGTCCTCCTCGTGGAATGTTCGACTAAACCGAGTCTGTTTGACCACCCATTCCCAGATCAGGGCACTGACTTCGTATGTGCCCCTGCTTCCCACACTGGAAACAAGTAACTGGGATTCGGCACGCTCTGAATGGGTGGTGCCCACTGCATCGGTGATAAAAAGGATGTCGCGGAACTATTGTCTGAGTACTAGCGCTAGGCGCTGGTGCTCTGAATCCCTGTGTCTGTCTCTACTGAGAAGGAACTCCATGAAATCCTGAGGTCCTACCTTTCTTCGAGCTCTGGCCCATATAAGACCAGGCCTCTTCTTCCTCTGCTCCTTGCTCTCTTGCTGCCAACTCTCAACACGGACGATCCCCTCTGCCCGGTGCTGAGTCAATTATCTCTGCAAAGGACAAATCAGGAGTAACTGTCATATACTTTCTGATAGTCAAGTTGAGGCCATCCTCAAACTTGAACCTTAGCTGCTTTAGCGTTGCCAAGTCTAGGACAAACGCAGCTAGTCTCCTCAACTCGGTCTCGTACTCCGTGACCGATCGTGTGCCCTACCGCAAGTGCAAGAATTCCGTCCTCTTGCAGTCTTACTGAAACTCCGAAAAATATCTGCAGTGAAACTCCCGTAGGAAATCCTCCCAACTCAGGGGCTCAGTGGCATCATCACTAACTGCCTCCCACCAAGTGAGGGCGTCGCGTCTAACAACCTCCCCGCCACTCTTAATCTAAACTCCTTACTCAAGCCCAGATCAGTTAACACTCTACAAGTACGGTTGATCCAATACTTCGCTGTTGTAAGATCATCTGTCCCAAAAAACTCCGTGCAGCCTAACTGCCTTGCCTCCATCACCAGCTAGGTCAGCTCGTGAATGCGTCTCAAGGTGGAGTAGGTAGTGTCAGTGGATCCTGAAACAGTGGAAGGACCAGCTGCTAGTGGTGGATCTGATACAACTAAAGGTGGTACAGCCGTAGGAGTCGGTGCGGCCATCGATACTAGTGGTGGAGGTGGCATATGAATGCCATGTGCTGTATACCACTCAAATACCTGTCTATAAGCATCCAGTGGTGGTGGTGGACCTGTGGCTGTAGTAGCCGGTGGAGTAGGTACTGTAGGAAGAGCGTGCGAAGAAGACGCGTCCTCCGGTGTGTTTGTGGGCTCAGTAGGACCAAAACGAGTACCTCGCCTAGTCGTCATACTTCTGCAAAGAAAGAGGTACTGATCAGGGAGAAATGTAAGGATTAGGGTTAGTTATGGCATAACTAACCCCCTAAAATGAATGAACAACTGGTTTAGAAATCAATAAAAATGATGTGTTAGGTTGGATACGGCTCATATCTAACCTATTAATGTAACACCGACCTCGGTGTATGCACATGTATTCTATTTTTCCTTTATATATGATGATTTTCATAAATTTATTTATAAATTCCACTCATAAATTTTTTCGATAAATTTTCTCAGAAAATTTTTGCTCCAAATTTTAGACAAAAGTGAATAATTTCAAAATGGGCCACAAATGGTCCTATAATGATAAGATATGATTTTGAGAGTGAGAAAATTTTTAAATTTGATAAATAATTGTTTCTAGGGTTGAAACGGCAAAACTTAAGAATTTGGTCCGTAAACCCTAATTTGGACCGATTTTGACAAACAGTGTCGAAACGACCATATTAAATTTTGAAATCGGTCTCATTGGGCATAATATGTGATTTTGGGCCTAGCGCGTAATTTTGAGAACTTTTGAGGTCGTTTTCAAATTATCAAAAGTTGGAGGGCATATAAGCAAATATCGAAACCTAAATTGTCCGAAATTAACTACGGACTACTCAAAACCATGAAATATCAATTCTAATGCTCACAAGCAGAAAATAAGGGTAGATACAAAAATCGATCGACGATTTTTGGAGAAATCACCGACAAACCCTAATTTGGGTCAAAGACCATTCGGAAAGACTAAATGAACACGTTTTAACATGAGATGAATTAAATTATGCCCAACATGAGATTTTGTGTCCAATTAGAAATTATAAAAAATTTTTAGGTCAATTTATAATTTTTATAAGTCCGGGGACCAAATTGTAATTAATAAGAGACAAAATTGACAAGTAATTAATGCCAAAACATGGAAGGAAGGTTGTTGGACGTGGAGAGCATGTTGGGAAAGGCAATTCTTGACTTTTGAGACCAACTAGCATGGGTATGGTATGGGATGAAAAAGCAAACATTAAATGGAGGTATGTTGGTGATGTACCAACCATTGACTTTTGGGAATGAAGTGTGCTTGTAAAAATAAAAAGCAAAATTCAAACCCATTCATTTGTGAACCATGAAGAATACGTAAGTGAGAGGAATGAGAGGAAAATGTAGTGCATTCTTCATTTCTTCAAGAGTCAAGAATGAAAATGAGTGATCCTAATCTAGGAGGAAAGGATTTTGGTAAAAAATGTTTTCAAATCTCTAGACGCATTTGAAAGGTAAGGCCTTCTTTTACATCTTATAATGTCATATTTTGTTTGAACCCAAAGGGAGACTCTTAACTTGGTGTACATAGGGTGACCAAAGGTTGGGACTAAGTGGAAAGCTTGTTTAAGTTTTGGAAGGCAAAGAAATTGAGGTAAACAAATTTCTATTCTGTCTTGCTTTAGACTTCATTTCTGTCTGTGAATTCATGTTTGTTTTAAGATATGTTACAGTCAGAATTTGAAAATACTCTAGTTAAGTAAATTGTAGATCCAAGTCTTATCTTTCCAATGAAATAAGAACCACCTTAATCAGATGTGCCAAAAGTTATGGCATTTTTCCTGAAGCCTGACAGAAAGTTGTTCTGTTTCGGACTATAACATCAGTGTGCATAAATGAACCATTTCCAGCTCTATTTTGGAGAAACTCAAAACATGAAAGTTGTAGCTATTGTTCATGTCCACCACATAAATATTGCAGCTAAAATGCACAAGGAAATCAAAAGTTATACTTTTTTTTCTAAAGATGTGTTGATAGAAAATTTTATTTCCAACAGAAAACTGTCTATTCAGATCATGATTTATTTCAACCCCTTTATCGGCATAATTGAGTGAAACTTAAAACACAAAAATTGTAGATCTATGTCTTCGGAATGATATGTTAAAAGTTCATTACGTTTTGATAAGTAGAATAAAAGTTATAGTTTCTGCACAAAAATTGGACAGAAGCTGAAATTGGAATATGACTGAAACAAAGTGAGGATTTCTGGGAATTCTGTGATGTGAATTTGAGAAAGTGTATAAAATGAAGTTGTAGATCATGAAGTTAACTACAACATGTCAAAATTTCACTTAGAACGAAGTTTTTTACAAAACGTTATAGCTTATTTTCCATGGCTGCGTAGGTTTGAAAATCTGCGGACTGATTTTTTCGCATAAGAATTATTTGATTTGAACGAGGGAAGCACTTGATTTACGTTTCGTGGTAATATTGGGGAGTGCGTTACCCACCCCCAAACAGTGAGTGAGACTTTTATGTCTGCTATTGATTGGAAAATTTTGTTTTTAATGCTTTTCATAGCACGATTTCAACTGGGTGATAAACAGAGCTTTCGGATTTTATATGTTTACACATATTTTTGTGACCATTGGAGTGTCCCAATTACTTGACTTATTTGATATGCATCCATACACGTTCACAAATGATATTGTGCACTTTTTTATAACATATGGTATTTATATGATTTTCATATCTATTGGCACACAGTTTCATATAACCTGGATTTGAACAAGTGATTTAGGTTGGATGCCCTGTGATGATTCCACACTTTGGGCTTGGTGCCCCCCATTCCCCCGTTGTATAGCATTTACCATGATATGGGCTTGGTGCCCCCCATTTCCCCGCTATATAGCAATGTTCCGTAGCTATGAAGGTTATTTGGCAGAGGCACCTATTATACTTGTGATAATTGCGGGCTTGTTAGATCAGCCTGTGGCTAATATTGGGGTAGAAAACTATTGTTTTACATACATGCATTGTGAAAACCCCCCAATGCGCCTATCACTAGTCGAGGTAGACCCTTGTCAAGAATATTTCATTGGCCGGTTCTTCATGACATTGATGTAAATATTGGATGCATATCTTGCTTTTTGATGTGTGCGTATGACATATGGTTTTGAATAACATGATTGGTTTGCACATTGTGGATATTTTTTACCTTATGCTTTGACACTCTAAGTTCACACAGATATTAATAGTACGATATCAATCCCCTCACTTGTTGAGTACCATCCCCCTTTTGGTACTCATCCCTCGCATTCCCATCTTACAGGTTTAGCCTTAGACTAAGGGCTAGTAGGTCTTTGATTTCGTTGGGCATTTCGGAAACACCGGACTTGGCTACGATTACCCACTCTTCCGTGAAAATCATTTGAGGTTATTGTTATATTTGGAGCACTTAGTTGACCATTGTATTTATATACCTGGGATAAATGTATTATACTTATGTTGACTTATAAAAATGATAACTCTCAATGATTTGATATATTGATGCATGAGGCACATTGTGATGACTTGGGAATTGAATTGGTATGTGATATATTCGATTGGATGTTGTTATTAGCCTTACGGTGTCTCGATACGTGGGACGTTGTGCTCGTGTATCGAGGTGCCGTGGCGGTTGTCGCGTGCTAGGTCTGGGGGCAAGTCGGGGTGTGACAATTAATATTGCATGAACTTATCTGCCTATGACCATATATTGGGATTTCATGACTGTAATGTAACTCTTCTCATGCATTGAGGACTTTAATACCAAATATTTGGGAATATCCAAATATTTGGGAATATTTTCAAAATCGTTTCATAAAATATTGCTCTAACCAAGGCCTCTGATACCAACCGAGTTATCACGCCTTGACTTGCCCCCGGGCCGAGCACGCGACAATCGCCACGGCACCTCGATACACGAGCACAACGTCCCGTGTATCGAGACACCGTAAGGCTAATAACAACATCCAATCGAATGTATCACATATCAATTCAATTCCCAAGTCATCACAATGTGCCTCAATACATCAATATATCAAATCAATGAGAGTTATCATTTTTACAAGTCAACATAAGTATAATATAGTCATCCCAGATATATAAATACAATGGTCAACTAAATGCTCCAAATATAACAATAACCTCAAATGATTGTCGTGGAAGAGTGGGTAACCATAGCCAAGTCCGGTGTCTCCGGAATGCCGAACGAAATCAAAGACCTATTAGCCCTTAGTCCATGGCTAAACCTGTAAGATGGGAATACGAGGGGTGAGTACCTAAAGGGGGATGATACTCAGCAAGTGAGGGGATTGACATCGTACTATTAATATCGGTGTGAACTTGAAGTGTCAAAGCATAAGGTAAAAAAATATCCATAGTGTGCAAACCGATCATATCATTTCAAAATCATATATCATACGCACACATCAGAAAGCAAGATATGCATCCAATATTTACATCAATGTCATGAAGAGCCGGCCAATGAAATATTCTCGGCAAGGGTCTACCTCGATCAGTGACAGGCGCATTGGGAGTTTTCACAATGCATGTATGTAAAACAAAAGTTCTCTACCCCAATGTTGGCCGCAGGCTGATCCAACAAGCCCGCAATTATCACAAGTACAATCATCAACATAGATCCGACATTTGGGGGATAGCTCTGGCCAAAGCATATCCAAGCACAATGGGTATCTCTACCAAATGTCCTTCGAGTTACGGAACATTGCTATACAACGGGGAAATGGGGGGCACCAAGCCCATATCGTGGTAAATGCTATACAACGGAGGAATGGGGGGCACTAAGCCCAAAGCGTGTAATCATCACAGGGCATCCAACCCAAATCACATGTTCAAATCCAGGTTATATGAAACTGTGTGCCAATAGATATGAAAATCATATAAATACCATATGTTATGAAAAAGTGGCACAATATCATTTGTGAAAGTGTATGTATGAATATCAAACAAGTCAAGTAATTGGGACACTCCAATAGTCACAAAAATATGTGTAAAGCATATATGAAAATTCGAAAACTCTGTTTATCACCCAGTTGAAATCGTGCTATGAAAAGCATTAAAAATAGAATTTTCCAATCAATAGCAGATGTCAAAATCCCACTCATAGTTTGGGAAGGGTAACACACTCCCTAATATTACCACAAAGCGTAAATCAAGTGCTCCCCTCGTTCAAATCAAATAACTCTTATGCGGAAAAATCAGTCCGCAGATTTTCAAACCTGCGCAGTTATGGAAAATAAGCTATAACATTACGCACAAAACTCCGTTCTGAGTGAACGTTTGACATGTTGTAGGTGACTGCATGACCTACAACTTTCATTTTATTCACTTTCTCAAATTCACATCACAGAATTCCCAAAAATCCTTACTTTGTTTCAGTCATATTCCAATTTCAGCTTCTGTCCAATTTTTGTGCACAAACTATAACTTTTATTCTACTTATCAAAACTTTATGAACTTTTAACATGTCATTCCCAAGACATAGATCTACAATTTTTGTGAGTTTCACTCAATTATGCGGATAAAAGGGTTGAAATGAATCATGATCAGAACAGACAGTTTTCTGTTGGAAATAAAATTTTCTGTCAACACATCTTCAGACAAAAAAGTATAACTTTTGATTCCCTTGTGCGTTTTAGCTGACATTTTTATTCGTGGTGGACAAGAACAATAGCTACAACTTTTATGTTTTGAGTTTCTCCAAAATAGAGCTGGAAATGGTTCGTTTATGCACATTGATGTTATAGTCTGAAACAAAACAACTTTCTGGCAGGCTTCAGGAAAAATGCCATAACTTTTGGCACATATATCTGATTAAGGTGGTTCTTATCTCTTTGGAAAGATAAGACTTGGATCTACAATTTACATAACAAGAGCATTTTCAAATTCTGACTGTAAGATATCTTTAAACAACCATGAATTCATGGACAGAAATGAAGTCTAAAGCAAGACAGAACAGAAATTTGTTTACCTCAATTTCTTTGCCTTCCAAAACTTAAACAAGCTTTCCACTTAGTCCCAACCTTTGATCACCCTATGTACACCAAGTTAAGAGTCTTCCTTTGGGTTCAAAACAAAATATAGTATTCTAAGATGTAAAAGAAGGCCTTACCTTTCAAATGTGTCTAGAGATTTGAAGACATTTTCCACCAAAATCCTTTCCTCCTAGATTAGGATCACTCATTTTCATTCTTGACTCTTGAAGAAATGAAGAATGCACTACATTTTCCTCTCATTCCTCTCATTTACGTAATCTTCATGGTTCACAAATGAATGGGTTTGAATTTTGTTTTTTATTTTTACAAGCACACTTCATTCCCAAAAGTGAATGGTTGGTACATCACCAACATACCTCCATTTAATGTTTGCTTTTTCATTCCATACCACACCCATACTAGTTGGTCTCAAAAGTAAAGAATTGCCTTTCACAACATGCTCTCCACGTCCAACAACCTTCCTCCCATGTTTTGGCATTAATTGCTTGTCAAATTTGTCTCTTATTAATTACAATTTGGTCCCCGAACTTATAAAAATTATAAATTGATCCCAAAAATTTTATAATTTCTAATTGGACACAAAATCTCATGTTGGGCATAATTTAATTCATCCTGTGTTAAAACGTGGTCATTTAGTCTTTCCGAATGATTTTCAACCCAAATTAGGGTTTGTCGGTGATTTCTCCGAAAATCGTCGATCGATTTTTGTATCTGCCATTATTTGATGCTTGTGAGCATTAGAATTGATATTTCATGGTTTCGAGTCGTCTGTAGTTGATTTCGGACAATTTAGGTTTCGGTGTTTGCTTATATGCCCTCCAACTTTTGATAATTTGAAAACGACCTTAAAAATTACACGCTAGGCCCAAAATCACATATTATGCCCAATGAGACCGATTTCAAAATTAATATGGTCGTCTCGACGCTGTTTGTCAAAATCGGTCCAAATTAGAGTTTACGGACCAAATTCTTAACTTTTGTCGTTTTAACCCTACAAACAATTATTTATCAAATTTAAAAATTTTCTCGCTCTCAAAATCACATCTTATAATTATAGGACCATTTGTGACCCATTTCGAAATTATTCACTTTTGCCTAAAATTTGGAGCAAAAATTTTCTGAGAAAATTTATCGAAAAAATTTATGAATGAAATTTATAAATGGATTATGAAAATCATCATATATAAAAGAAAAATAGGATACATGAGCATACACCGAGGGTCGGTGTTACAATATCAATAAAAATTTAAGGGAAAAAAATGAATCAAACCTTGCTATTAATCAAATAACAGAATTTATCGAGTACTAAGAATAAGAAATCTAAGTAGACATGATAAAAAAACGTAAGAAAAATATTGAAAACATCCCTTTGCACCCGAAGGAATCCTCCTCCAAATGAGGTAGTTGCTAGGGTTTCTCCTTCAAGTGTAAAGGATGTCTCCTTCTTATAATCTAATTCCTAAGAGTCCTAAATGACTAAAAATTCATGGATCTTCATAACAGCTTGATATTTCACTTGGACTTGGGCTTTTAGAACTCTTGGGCCTTGATTTCTAGCACTATAGTAATTTCAACTCAAATTTCGGATATCTTCTGGTATGACCTGGCCTTTGAGGTCTTCATACAATTTGTAGGCCTTCAAGTCTTCTTTCTAACCCAACAAGAATCAGGTCAATTAGATATCGGAGCAGAATGTTATGCTCAAAATACTAACAATTATCTGTGCAGTCCAATATCTTTAAATAAGTCCAATAATCCTAAAATAAAACCCACGAAAATAGTCAGTGTAAAATCATGAAATAAAACCTAAAAATAGTTCTAAAAGTTATAAATAAAGCCTGAAATAAAATAAAATAAAATAAATTTAAATGTATAAAAATATCGCTATCAGACATGCATTTTTGTTTGCATTTCTATTTATCACGCTTAATTTTTTTCGTATCTCATTGTGATAAATTAGATGCACTGTGATTTTAGATACATTTGCAATGCATGTTTCGAATTTTGTGTTTATGATTTTGAGAAGAGATTAAGCATATTAAAATTAGGAACATATTGGCTTGTGGAACGATAGAAAAGAATGCAACAAGAGAACCGAATTAGGGTTTTGTATGAGACTCATAAAAGAAAAAGAAAAAGAAAAAGAAAAAGAAAAAAAAATGGAAAAGAAAAAGAAAATAAATGAAAATAAATTGGAGACACCATGACACATTATCACCCGCCACATAGTACCCTTACCTTTAACACCTCACCATGCTTCGGCCCCACATTCCACTTTAGTAGAGAGATAGGTATGGAAAAAGAGATTTAAACATAATAAGACCCTTTTCAAGACTCATTTTCGGCCACCATCTTCCTCTAAAAACTCACCCTAAACTCCATTAAAACAACTCTTTAAGCTTGAAATAACACACCTTCATCCATATATATGTTAACCCTAGCCTTTGGGAAGTGAAAGCAAGTGTAAAATACTTAGAGAACAAGCAAGAAATCTAAAGAAAGCTTGGAGAGGAAATAAAGGAAATCTCAAGGGAAGAATTGCAAGTTTGAGGAAAATACCTTATATGTGTTTGTTAAATTGATGCTTAATAATGTTATAGAACATATTTTTATGTAATCATGTTATTGGAATTTGGAGGAAATAAATTAGGGAAAAGAGAATCTCGTCCTTGAATGAAACCCTAGAAATTTTGTATGCTGGACAGTCTGACCATACCCTATTATTTATTCAATATCTTTTTTTGCACAATTGCAAATTGAGTAGGATTTTCTTTTGAAAAAACTAGACTTCCATAACTTTAAAATGACATAAACTGACTTCTAAATCTATTTTTGTGTTGAACTTTGCCTCAATTGTTGGCTTCCCTCTAGACTGAATTAAACTAACATCTAAATATAAATATTGTAGTCCTATATCTTATCTTATGATCACTAGAATCACCTCAATTCGATATTTGTAGAACAAGTTATGTTAGTTTTTCTATAACTGCGCTAGTTATATTATGAATTTTGGGCTTAACATTGTTTTATATGGTATTTTTCGTGCGAATGGGTATTGAATCTTGCTATGAATTCTATACAATACTTGTGATGAATTGGAATCTTTGTGATTATTATTCATGTAAATATGAAGTAATATGATGAGAAAGTGATACCACGGCGATTTCTTAGATAGCTTTGCGAAGCCTACGGGCGAAACTTAAGGAGTACATGGGTATATGGAGTTTCGAAAGTTTTGTGCAGCCTATGGGCGAAGCTTAAGGACTATGCATATATCTCTTCTTCTTACGAGGGTAGAATTATAAGCAGGTGAAGTGTTTGAGGTGTTTAACATAAAAAGACCTAAATTTTATTTAGAAATACCGAATTTTGGCTTGCTCTTCCAGACCCTCAATGTCATGCTATTGCATGCTATTGCATTAGGATTGATTGAGATAACATATATCTCTTGTGTACTCTTCAATGTCATGCTATTGCATATTGATACTGATATTTCTATACTTGCTTACTCGACATGCATGCTATTGGTTCCTTGTGTACTTGCTCAGGTTATGCTGACCCTAATAGGTGATCTGGGAGATGAGAGGGAAGCTCAGCGTAGAGGTATTTGAGTTGAGGGATTTAAATCCCAACCTATCATGGACCCCCATTTATTTTGTTCGAGGCATATAAGTATTTGTTTTCTTGTTAATAGTTTGAGATGTATTTCTATATAAATGTATAGTTTTGACACATGAAACCTGTTATATATAGTTTTGGGGATATGATATTCATATACTATAGTATGTTATGTTGGGCGGCTAGGAGGGTCATTGGTGCCAGCTTGTTTAATGATAGAAGTGTCATATTAATCTAGACGAGGTTTTCCATTAACCCCAGGTGGTTAAATATTCACTGAATAGGGGAGATTGCCAATAATTTTATTTGGAAGGAACAAATAATTTACTTTCTTTTAATATAAATCTCCTTCTATGTTATCATACACAGAGAGTGCGACTGTCATAAGTCCAGATGTCGCATTTTAATTGGGTTGATTGCTTTCACGTTTGTATATTTTTCTCCTTTTACTATGGGGTGTGCGGGTTGTCATAATTGGTATCAGAGCCCAAGGTTTTGGGTAATCTGCACCTAAGATTTGTGACTATAGGTATTGGTTATTAGATAGAGGGTGGTTTATATCATAAATGATGTTGTTTGTCATTTGTATGCATCAGATCACTAGGATACAAAATGGTTACGACAAGGAGACAAAATGAATTATCTCCTGAGGGAGAGCATAGGGATGATAAGCAGAGGTAGGAGCCTCAATTTCAGGTGCCAGTTGACCAGAGGACAGAATGGACAGGTTTGCAGCAGGCTTTAACCGCCCTGATGGCTATAGAAGGCACTATATCTGGAGATATTTGTAGACTGACGGAGAGACTATCACAACCAGTGATAAAGAGTGAGACAACAGATGTCTCTCCAGTTACTCATACCACACCTACCTTATCAACTATGTTAGTTTCAGTAACTCCAATGGTATCCGTTGGTTCTGAGTCAGATCGGTTAGATCATGTAGAGATCAGAGAGCCATTGAATATGGAGAGGGATGTGAAGACCGGGGGAATATATACATGCCATAAGAGGATCAACGATTCCAAAAACTGATGACTGAGTTTAGAAAGATTGAGCCAATGTTATTTTCGGGAGGTGATGATCCTTAGGTTGCAGAGACTTGGATTGTAGAGATACAGAGACTCTTTTTCAAGTTTATGGTTACAGAGGAATATAAGGTCAGATTGATCACCCATTATTTGAAAGAAGCTACGTATGACTGGTGGAGTTTGGAATGGAGACTCCGATATGGTAGTAATTTTTAGTGTATCACTTAGGGTGATTTCACTTAAATTTTTCATAAGAGATATGTGCCCACTTTTGTTAGAGATCAGAAGATATCTAAATTTCTAAATTTGAGATAGGGTTGTCAGACTATTAGTTAGTATGAAGACCGCTTTGCTAGACTATTGGTGTATGCTCCAGGATTAGTTGATACAGAAGAAAAGAGAGTAAAGAGGTTTAGAAAAGGATTGCGATCCTTCTTTCAGAGGTATCTGGTAGCTTTGCCTTTTACCACTTATCAGGATTTAGTGAATAATGCTAAGACTTTGGAGTTGGTCACTGAGGATAGATAGGAAAGGTTATGGGGGAAGAGGCCAATGGAAATCCAAACTTCAAGTTTGAAGAAGAAAAAGGAGAAGAAGAGGCAGCTTAAGCATGGCGAAAGCTCCCGCAAGAGGCCATCGTATCCAATTTGTGGAAATCTGCAAGCAGGGCCATGTGAGAGAGGAACGAGACTTTGTTTTACATGTTTCTAGCTAGGTTATTATGCTTCTTGTTGTGCTCTTAAGCCCAGGCAGTTACAGCCTACTCCTTTACCGTATGTTCTATTCCACCACCCAGACCTCTACCGACTTAGTGTGCAGTAGCCCCTCAAGTTCTATTGAACCTGGGACTGTCACGCCCCGACTTGCCCCTGGGCCGAGTATGCGACAACCGTCGCGGCACCTCGATACACGAGCACAACGTCTTATGTATCGAGACACCGTAAGGCTAATAACAACATCCAATCTAAGGTATTACAGACCAAATCAATTCTCAAGTCATCACAATATGTCTCAATGCATCAATATATCAAATTAAATTAGAGTTATCATTTTCACAAGCCAATATAAGTATAATACAATCATCCTAGATATATAAATACAATAGTCAACTAAATACTCCAAATATAACAATAACCTCAAATTATTACCGCAGAAGAGTGAGTAACCGTACCCAAGCTCAGTGTCTCTGAAATGCCCAACGAAATCAAAGCTCTACTAGCTCTCAGCTCAAGACTAAACCTGTAATATGGGAAAGTGAGGGGTAAGTACCTAAAGAGGGATGGTACTCAGCAAGTGAAGGGATTGACATCGTACTATTAATATACATAAGGTCATAATATCTACAATGTGCAAACCGATCATATCATTTCAAAACCATATATCATACGCACACATCAGAAATCAAGATATGCATATAATATTTACATCAATGTCATGAAGAGCTGGCCAATGAAATATTCCTGGCAAGGGTCTACCTTGACTAGTGACGGGTGTATTGGGGGTTTTCACAATGCATGTATGTAAAAAGAATAGCTCTCTACCCTAATGTTGGCTGTAGGTTGATCCAACAAGCCCGTAAATATCACAAGCACAATCATCAACATAAATCCGATATTTGGGGGATAGCTCTAGCCAATGCGTATCCAGGCACAACGAGTACCCCTGCCAAATGTCCTTTGTAGCTACAAAACATTGCTATACAGCGGGAAAATGGGGGCACCAAGCCCAAAGCATGGAATCATCACAGGGCATCCAACCCAATCACATGTTCAAATCCAGTTTATATGAAACCGTGTGCCACTAGATATGAAAATCATATAAATACCACATGTTATGAAAAAATGGCACAATACCATTTGTGAAAGCGCATGGATGCATATCAAACAAGTAAAGTAATTGAGACACTCCAATGGTCACAAAATATGTGTAAAGCATATATGAAAATCCAAAAACTTAGTTTATTACACATTTGAAATCGTGCTATAAAAAGCATTTAAAACAGGATTTTCCAATCAGTAGCAAACGTCAAATTCTTACTCACTATTTGGGGGAGGGTAGCGCACTCCCCAATATTACCACGAATCGTAAATCAAGTGCTCCCCTCGTTCAAATCAAATAACTCTTATGAAGAAAATCAGTCCGCAGATTTTCAAACCTGCACAGTAATGGGAAATTAGCTATAACGTTTTACATAAAATTCCATTCCAAGCGAAATTGTGACATGTTATAGGTAACTTCATGACCTATAACTTTTATTTTATACACTTTCTCAAATTAACATCACAGAATTCTCAGAAATCCTCACTTTGTTTCAGTCGCATTCCAATTTCAGCTTTTGTCCAATTTTTGTGCAGACTCTATAACGGTTTTTTTACTTATCAAAACGTAATGAAATTTTAACATGTCATTCCCAAGACATAGATCTATAATTTTTGTGTTTTGAGTTTCACTCAATTATGCCGATAAAGGGGTTAAAATAAATCATGATCAGAACAGGCAGTTTTCAGTTGGAAACAAAATATTTGCCAAGACAACTTTAGGAAAAAAATTAAAACTTTTGATTCCCTTGTGCATTTTGGTTGAAATTTTAATATATGGTAGACACGAAAGATATCTACAACGTTTATGTTTTGAGTTTCTCCAAAATTGTAATATCGATTTTTAGTGACTGTATATTATATACTACTCCTCATGATTCTAAATATATAAGCATCCTTTTGAGACATCTATTTAATTATCTAATTATTTATTTTGAGATTTCGTCTCAAAATCGCTAAAACTGAAAATTTTATCGGTAAGTCGAAAAACTTATCGGAAAGTGTCAGCAAGGCCTAAAGAAGTTAAAAATAGCTAAGAGAAGGCCTACACACTTAAATAAAGATATTTAAATGAAATTTCACATATTTAAGAAATTTCAAACAAAATTTCATAGGGGCAAAAAATGCAATTGTCAAAAGTTAGGGGTTTAAATGTAATTGAGGAAAGTTAAGAGACTAGATTACAAACCACTCAAGGATGGACAATTAGAGTCAAATGATTGGTCAAGAGGGAAATAAGGTTGGTAGTGGCCACATAGGATTTTCCACATTCAAGAAAGCTTATTGGATAAAAATTTATGCATGAAATCTTATTGGATAAAAATTTTTGCACGAAAACCTACTAGAATAGCTTGTTCTAGATTGTGACACTTCTCCCCCTTGACATGGACGTCTAAAGACACTTGGTGGAGTGCATGGAGGTTGCTTGAATCAATAATTGTATGGGTTAAGTGCTAGGACAAGTGGAAGGTCAAGATAATGCATGAAACGATCCAATGGTTAAGGATATTTGACTAGATTTATAAAAGAATTTGTTTAAGAAGTGTTTGGCCTATTTTCTTCATTCAAATTCACCTTGGACAAAATTGTGAGGGTTCTATATCCATTTTGAGTTCAATTATGGAGCCAAAAGGGTAAGAACATTTTTAAGAATTCTTGAATTTCAATTGGAAGTATAGAGGTATTGTATAGGAATTTATATTTATTGTGATTTGAATTTTTCTAAAGAGATAAAAATTAAAAGATTCAAAGGGGGTGGTGATACATATTGTTAACAAGAGATCTTACAAATGAGGTAACATATTCTAACTTATGTTAAGATTAAATTATTTGATGAGTAGTTACTTTGGTATCCATACTAGCATGCTAAATGTTGATTTCTAGATTGAGTCTTGTATAGCTTTCTTAGAATATCTCATTCTGTAGAATTCAAGAATCTAAGATATTTATTTCTCTATAAACTAGACTTCCTAAGTTTTAAAAATGGTATATCATGTAAGACATTTCATGAAGAAATCAATTTTTAGTGATTTTTGGAAGTCTAGTATGTTTCACAAATTTTGATTCATGTCCTATGTATGGCCAGTAAATTTTATGAATTTTTGAGGTATCTTCTGTCTGAATTTGGAGAAATATTAAACATGAAAGTTTTAGGTCTCTGACCTATCGTTAATTGGAGATAAAGATCACTTGAATCGGAGTTGTATACAAAAAGTTATGATGATATTACTAAAATTGTGCAGAAGTAGTTCTAAAACTGAAACCGAGATGAAAACCGAATTTTATAAAATTATATATTTAGAATCCAAGAATGGTCAAAACTAAAACGTTTTAGACTATGTCTTACCTTCAATTTGAGATAAGAAGCACTTAAATTGGAGATGTATACTGGGAGATATGGAATTTCTCCCAAAACTGTGCGGAATTGGTTTTCAGAACTTAGCACGAAAAGTGATAATTTTTTTTTTTTATAAATTCGTGTATTCCAAATTTGAAGATGGTCTGAACATAAAAGTTGGAGATATATGTCTTAGTGTTAAGAGAAAATTTAAATCAATTGAATCCGATCAAGATTTTTTAAGATATCATGATTTTACTAAACCTGCGTGTTATATGTTTGTATAAATTCCTCTAAATATGAAAATTGAAATTTAACCTTATGAAAGAGGCCATTTTAATATGCATGTTGTAATCCAACTATATAATATTGAATTAATAAATGATATTGTTTTACTTAGGATTAGGATTTGAGAGATGACTTGTTCGAGAAACGAGAATAGTTAGGGGGAGTGACGTACCCTCCCCAGCCGAGGTAAATGGAACAAACTATTTTTGATTTTAAATGAAAAATAGTTTTGATCATAATTTTATAAATAAAATTTGAAATGTGATTTAAAAATGTTTTAGTGTTTGTGGCATGTCTTGAAATGTTGTTCGGTAAAAATTTACATCCTAATATTATAGTTATTTGATAGTGTCTTGTTTTTACGAGTAAGAATTTATGAATGATGACATATGACACATGTGTATGATTATGGGATGGTGTATAATGGTTATAATGCACTCCCTACCACGGTATTGAGCATTTACCCGACGGGGTGACGGGGTGACGTGGTGGGGTAACACGGGAGCAGGGGTTTGAGTCCCTTGTCTCTGTCCAACGGATCCAATAGACGAGCACCACGTGAGGACCGTGTCAATACCAAGGGAAGGGGGAAAATATATGTGTTTTATTCTTATGATATTTTGGTGGCTGTTTGGCCCTAATTAGGTCAAACTATGGGTAGAATGTGTTTTTGACACCCCATTGATACATGATTGATGATAAGGATACCTATTATTTTGAATTACATGATATATTTGCAAAGAAATGAAATATAAATTTGAAAATGATGTTTTGACTTGCCACTCTCACAAATTCATTTATTATCATTATATAGTCAATGCACCTCACTCACTGAGTATGTGGATTATACTCACCCCTCATATTAGTATTTTTAGTTTATACTATATTTGACATATATTGAGGTACTATCCCATGAGTTTTACTGAGAGACGCTATCGGGTAAGTGATCATATCCATTCTTGTTTACGATTGGACCATACATATAAATATTATATGTTAATTGGAAGCAGATGTTTTAAAGAAAAATTTTTATTGAAAACTTTTTTTTTCTTCCGCTATATGATTTTGACTTAATGATATCGAGTAGGGTCATAATATTAGCCTTGCGTCACCTCGATGTGCGAGTAGGGCATACTCGTGCCTCAAGATGTCGCGGCGGTCTGTTCGCGTTCCCGACCTGCGGGTCGGGGCATGACAGATTTAGGTGGTATCAGAGACTTAGGTTCTGTATCTACTCTATTTCGATTCAGGTATTTGTAAAATGTTTTCAAAGAGTTTATAATTTTCCTCCTATGGTTTTATAACATCAATCCTTATTAGGGGGTTAGGTTGGCACCTAACCCTTTGCTTTCTACTCTTAAGTACTAAGCGTGATCCCACCTTGTGATTTTTACTATTTACTTACTTACGAAGTATTTACTATCTATTTACTAACTAGTTTCTACATTTCACAATTTTTTGACACTTTTTTCTCTCTTTTATTCTTAGTCAGCATATTATTATACTCATTGCCTCCGTTTCTCAATGATTCTCATGCAATGTAATTTTTAGAATTAATTTTTAGAACTTATTAACTTTTTCATATCTATACTCTTATAATTCCTTATAAGTAGTAGAGTATTCGCGATTTGTCTTGCCAGATTAATCTAATTAAATAAATGATTAAATCTAGTTTTCACTTAAATTTTCATATCAAAATACCAATTATACTGTTTTCATTTGTTAGTATCATTATACCCATTTATTACATGATGACTAAACCACATAGTAAAGTCTTTACTATATATGATTTACTATAAAGTTTCAATATTTAACTTCTTCCATGATTTATTTGTTATTCGAACGTGTTGCATTCACTTCATATGAAACAGTACATATGATATTAGAATTTAATATTAATATATATATATATATATAACAATATATACTTACACTCGCAATTGAGTCACTATTGAGTAGTATGTATTGAATAGTATATATATAGTATTTATCATCTCTTTTAAGAATAATATTTTAAAAAATAATATCAAGTTATGTAACAATAAATTTAAAGTTGTACTATTCATTAACAACTAACAATATCGTGTTTATTTGTTTTACTACCCACTAACAATATCCATCTCACCCACTAACAAGTGATATGATATGCTAGAACAAACATTTGCTCAATTACTCAATTACCATTATTGACATTTAGGCACCAAGACAAAGTTAATGTTGTTAAGGTGAAGATAAAATTTATGTTGCACTAGTAACATTATTCTTGAATAGATATTAAGGCCAGATTTAATCTAGTTCAATAATTAAAGTAACTAATCTTAGAAAAACACAATTGATATTTAGGTAATATCTCTTGATTCATCCCGTTAATCCTACAAGTAGTTTAACAAAATTTGACAATAAAGCAATCCAAACTTTTTACCCTAATTTTGTCAAAGGCAGAACATCATATACAATGAATTTTATTTTTCAAGTGGTTTGATTAATTTTGTTAAAGTCATCATATCATCTTCCAACCATCTTGTAATGAGACAATGAATTTTATTTGAATTTGATGGTAAAGTGGTTTGATTTTCCTAACACAAAGTCAATTTAATTTAATGATTGTTTTATTTTGTTTTTATTTAAATAAAAGTAAGCAAAGAGAGTAAAAAAGAAAAAAAAAAAGAAAAGAGAAATAGACATATAACAAGTAAGTAACATGATAATTTGGTGTCAAAACTAAACTTTTCACGGTTGAAACCAAAAATAAATAAAAAATTTTTGCGGTTAATTGATATCAAAATGTAAAATATTTTTGGGACTTTAACAAAATTTACCGCTCAATTTTTATGAGAATTGCTTGATTGATTAAATATTATTATAATTTTTAAATAATATTATTAATAATTTAAAATAATAATATATAAATTACTAATTTATGCAAGCGTTTCCATGCGTGCATGCCCCATGCCAACGCGGTCGCCTGCGTTGGCATGGTCGGGCGCCCGCACAGGCACTTGCATGCGTTGTTGCCCTGTGCGCGAACATATGCCACCCATGCCATGCGGGCGCCCACGCACACATTCGCATGGGCTACCATACATGCCATGCAGGCGCCCGTATAGGCATGCATCATAGGGCGAGCACCATCCTTTCACTCAATAATGTTATAATTAATATATAAAAAATTTTAAATATGAATTATGTAGAATAATGGTATAATTAATATTATTAATTTAAATAATGTAATAATATGAAATTAAAGGTTTTTAATGTAATTTAGTAATAATATTGTAACATAACATAGTAACAATGTTATAATATTGTAGTAATAGTTGATAATAGAAATAAAAATGCAAATGAAGATACAAAATCTTTGATGAAATAATAAAAAAAGAGCGGTAGACTAAGATGAAATTAAACTCTAAGGTGGTAAAAACTTGATAATCTAAAGGCGGTAAAAAGGTTAAAAAAAAGCAGAAAAATTGACGGGCTTTTGAAAATTTTAAAAATTTATTTGGGCGGTGAAATAAACCAAATATTCTATAAATCATTGAACCCTCTTTCCCTTCCTCCCCTCAAAACCTCTCCTCTCCACTCAAAGCTCTCGCTTATGAATTGACCAAAAGCTTCGTGAAGCAGGTAATCACATATTTTTTTTAAATAAAATTTGGATTATACTATATTTTGAAATATTTTAAATTTTCATAGATTATGCTCATTTTGAATGAATTAAATGAAGGATGAGTATTTTTACTGACCATGAAGAATCACAACCATTCCAAAGCAACTTGACTTTGAAGAAACCCAATCATCTGATTTAGTACAGATTTAGGTACGAAAGTTATTTTTTTGTTTTCACACAATATTACTAATTTCAATTTCATTTTTGTTTTTGAATAATAATCCAAATTATTTGTATTCTTAGCTCCCAACCAACAACCATTATCTCTACGTGACTGCATCCAAAAGGTAATAGTTGTATTTATAATAATTTTTATTTTTATGAATGGATTGACAAACTCCATCCAGAAAAGATAATATTTTTTTATAACAATTTTTATGAATAGATTGAGATGAAAGTTGATACTACGACTGAAATATTTTTGGAGTAGAAAATATGCTAAAGAGAAGAGAAGATATATAGTTATTTGATTTACAACTTTTTTTTCTTATTCTATTAATGTATCAATCATTCTCAATAATACAAGATGTTATATTATTTTAATAATTTCTTTATTTTATTGTTTATAACATTTCCTAAAATGTCAGCATGTGTGGTAATCATACAATATGTGATAACTGACGAAATAATAACATTTGCTAATGGATAAATAACTATAGTAACGATGCAACATATGAACATATATACTAACCGACCATAAATGACTAACCGACGATAAAAGGTAACAATTATGGTAACCAAGTGGTAATCGAGTGGTAACCGACAATAAAAGTTATAACATTTCCTAACACATGAATAACCGTCTCTAAATAGCAGTTACATTTCTTAACAATTATGTGGTAACCGATGATAAAAGATAATACTTATGCAAACCGAGTAATAATAACTGAGTCGTAACCGAGTAGTAATCAAAATCAAATAGTAACTGAGTCGTAACCAAATAGTAACCGATTAGTAACTGACGATAAAATATAGTAATTTTTACCCATACTTAGCGTAATTTTACCAATACTTTCTAACCGTCATTATAAATATATGATATGCTCCAATGGTGATTAAGATTGTCGATATAAAGCTATCCATACTGGTATATAACCAACTAAAATCCTATCCATTGGAGAAGGATCTACTAACGGTTTTAGTTGATTTATCATATGGTTTTTATCCATCTGAATAAATAATTTATTTTGTAGTGATTGTATTCAATTAAGAAAATTGCTAGACAATTGTCCTTTTTTGCCATTAACCGTATCATCATCATCATCATTTCTTATGAATTTTGATTCATAGAAGTAATTTGGCTCTTGTTAAAGTTTGTGTTTCTTGCATATGTAGATAGAGAAAATGCAAAGCGATAGACTTTGGATGTATAATAAGAACTTATCTGAAGGTCGAGAATTGACCAATGAGTTTCGTATTGGATTGGAACAATTTTTGGGTTTGGCTAGTAGTCAATTTGAATTCATGGATGGGAATAAGTTAAGGTATCCGTACAGAAAGTGTAGTAATGGTACATTTCATGATTTTGATAAAGTGAGGGAATATCTTTGTAGATTTGGTTTTATTTCGAATTATTATAATTGGACCTGTCACGGTGAATCGTTTATAACTAAGGAAGAGAATTGAGGAAGTAGACAATTTTCAAATAGAGGAAATTATAATTACGACCAATTAAGCCCATATCAAAGAATGGTGATAGATGCAACTCGTGAGAATTTTGTTTCCCGATCTAACTATGCAAGTACCAGTTTTGGTCCATTATTTCAACAAAACTATACTAGCTATGCATTACCATTGAAGGAGGTATATGGAACAGGTGTTGATGGAAATGCAAATAATGAGACATTTATCTCCAATTAGTTTGGGGAAATTTTGGAAGCTGCAGATGAACCTTTGTGAGCAGGTTGTGACAGTTATACAAAGTTATCAGTGACGGCAAGATTATTAAATATCAAGATAGAGTATAATGTGTCTGAGGATTGCTTCAATAATTTTATTCAAGTCATTCAAGAAATATCACCTCGTGATCACATCATGACAACCGATTTATATGTAATGAAAAAGTTAGTCAAAGTCTTGGGTCTTCCAGTAGTAAGGATTGATGTATGTAGTCGAGGTTGTATGTTATTTTGGAGGGATGACAAAAATGCATAATTTTGTAAATTTTGTAACGAATGTAGGTACAAGAGTGGTAGGAGGACGGGTCGTAACAAGCGTAAACCAAAGAAGCAAATGTTTTACTTGCCCTAAACCCCTCGATTGCAAAGCCTTTATGCATCTAAGGCCACGGTTGAACACATTACTTGGCATGCAAACCATGAAACAAATGAGGGTCTAATGTGTCATCCTTCAGATGCAGAGGGATGGAAACATTTTGACAAAATATATCCTGAGTTTGCAAAAGAGACTCAAAACATAAGATTGGGTCTTTGTGCTAATGGATTTGCTCCTTTTGGCAAATCAGGAAAAACTTATTCATATTGGCCAGTTATCTTAACTCCATACAATCTTCCCCCTAGTATGTTTATGAAGACTTCATATATGTTTCTCACATTGATAGTGCCTGAACCGCAAAATCCGAAGAAGTTAATAGATATTTATATGCAGCCACTGATTGCGGAGTTAAAACAACTATCGGATGAAAGTGTTCCTACATATGATGACCATGCTAATGAGAGGTTTCTAATGAAAGCTACTCTTTTTTTGACAATAAATGACTTTCCAGCTTATGGAATATTATCTAGATGGAGTACAGCTAAGATCTTAGGATGTTCGATATGTATGGAGAAATCAAAATCATTCAGATTAAAATATAGAAAGAAGGCCTGCTATTTTGATTGTCATAGACAATTTTTGCTGCTAAATCATTCATTTAGAAGGAATAAGGTTGAGTTCATTAAAAATAGGGTTAAAAAACACCTCCACCCTTGAGATTGACCGGTGATCAAATTTGGGAGCAACTGCAAACTTTTCATCTACTATGGAAGACCCTCATGGTATGACTATTGGATATGGAAGTATGCATAAATGGAGAAACGGAATATATTTTGAGAATTACCATATTGGAAGACCCATTTTCTTTGTCATAATCTCGATGTGATGCATGTTGAAAAAAATGTTTTTGATAATGTCATAAATACTGTAATAGATGTTCTTGTAAAAACAAAAAACAATTTGAATGTAAGAAAAGATATGAGACTTGTTTGTAATCGGACTGCACTAGATGTGGATGCAAGCAGTAAGGGACCAAAGTCTAAGGTAGTTTATTCATTAAACAAGGATCAGAAACAGATTGTTTGTGAATGGTTGAAGTCAGTGCGGTTTCCTGATGGATATGCTTCAAATCTTGGGAGATGTGTTGATTTGAAAAAATGCAAGTTTACAGGTTTAAAGAGTCATGATTGTCACATCTTTATGAAAAGACTAATTCCTATTACATTAAGGGAACTTCTACCAAATTTTGTACGGGGTGTCATTACAAGGTTGAGCATTTTTTTCCGTGAAATTTGTTCAGCAGTGTTGAACGTATCACACATAGAGAAATTAGAGAGAGATATTCTAGTCATTCTTTGCAACTTAGAAAGAATATTTCCTTCATCGTTTTTTTATTCTACGGAACAACTCTTAATTCACTTGCCATATGAGGCCAAAGTTGTAGGTTCTGTCCAATTTTGATAGATGTCTCCTTTTGAGAGGTGAAATATTTATATTATTTGTTTGAAAATGTAACTCCTTAATAGCTTTTTTTTAAATAATCTCTTTGTTCTTGTTATTATTAGATTTTTATATCATTTGAAGAAAGAAGTGAAAAATAAGGTTGGGTCGAAATATCTATTGTTAATGCATATATTGTGAAGGAAGTCACAACGTTTGTATCGTACTATTTTGAGACTGACATACAATATTAGAGGCGAAAAGCAGGAAGAAATGATGAGGGCCCTATCGATCCAAATTCGAAACCATTTTCTATTTTCAACTATCTTGATAGACCTAAGGGACATGTAAAGGAAGATATTTAACTGGTCATGAATTGCGAGCAGCCCATACCTATGTTTTATTGAATTGTCTAGAAGTCAGACCACACTTCGAGTAAGTATACATTTATGAACATATGTATTTTGTGTGGTTCTGATGTTTATGCAAATTATATGTGGTATTTGATTATAGGATTTTTCAAAATTCATTCTTCGAATTGCCTGACAATGAGTTTGACTATTTGTGCGATGAGGAATTTGTAACATGGTTCAAAACATATGTAAGTTACGTATGTATGTACCAAGTTCCCATCGTATTTTGTTTTATAATCATTAGTTAAGTAACATATCCTAATTTGGTCACTTTTCTTTAAATTCATAGCAATGATGATCAAATGGAGCAAGGATTACTATATCATTTGTCATAGGTCCAAATTCATTTGTACGAACTTGGCCGGTGTATTTTATAAATGGATTTAATTTTCACACCCAAGAGTATGGAATCAGAAAAGTCACAATGAATAGTGGGGTTTGTGTTCGATCATCCAATGATCAAAGTGAAGTTGGTGATTTTTATGGTTTGTTGAATGAAATCATAGAGATAGAGTATCCTGGAGTAGAATTGCAAGTTGTATTATTTAAGTGCAGTTGGTTTGACCCCGTCAAAGGCATGAAGGTGCATCCGAAATTTAATTTTGTTGAAATAAATCATAAAAAAATATAACAAATATGAACCTTTCATATTGGCACAACAAACAATTCAAGTATATTATGCATTGATCTTAATTTGAAACGTGTTAAAATTGATTGGTGGGCTGTATACAAAACAAAAGCATAGAAAAAAATTGAGGAGCATTGGGTTGATATAGCATATCAACAAGAAAAAGTTACAAACACGATTCAATCTGTGGAATATAATATTCCAACTTTACTGATTCATCTGGAGCAATAATAGATGTGGATCCAAATGATATCTATGAGGATGATGATGAAAAATCAGATTTTGAAACGGATAATGAGGAAGAGGATGAGGATGACGAAGACGATGAGAATGATGATGGAGTTGGAAATGATTATAACAGTGGAGATGACAATGAAGATTTTGGATTTTAATGCTACGTAAGTTTACTTTTTCATACAGATATAGATGTTTGAATATTCCAATGATTTGGAAGTTTAAGAAACAGAATTTTGCAAACTATTCATGTATCTAATCCAGTTTCTTAGACTTTCACTGCAAGATCATGGACTTGATGCACCGCATAAAATTATATTAGAGGAAATTGAAATTATATTAATTTTTAGAGATTGTGGAGCCTATAGTCCTTTAAAGTTTGTTCTATGTTGGAGAGTTATCTGCTTTAGTTTCATGAAGTTCTAGGAGCCATAATGACAATCATATTATTGATGAAACTAAGGGTTGGGATTCCTGTAAATCCTTGATAGATTGAATGTAAGGGTTTTTGTATTTTGAAATGTCCCAACAACCTTTATTTTTTATCTTTAATTTCTTTCTTTTAATCAAGAGAAATGTCATAATATTTCTCAACAATTTATTGAAATTGTCTTCATCTACCAGACTAGTTGGAAAGGAGTCTGTTAGAAATCCTGTTCCCAAGCTTGTCGCTGTTCTCAATCCTGGCAACCTTCTCTGACCTACATACCAGAGTAACTTCTTAGGGCATCTCTCTCTCTCACTCCCTCCCTCCTTGTGTTTGCGTTCAATCAATTACATACATATAAATAGTTCTCTAACTTCTTCAGCTGCTGGTTTTAAGTTGAGAATTTCAGCTCCCTAGAAATTTGCTGGATCCTGGCTTGTGGTGGATGCTACATCAATATGTAGAAGTTACCTCTATTTTCAGCACATTCAATAATCTAGCCATTTGTGCTTTCAACTAGTTTGCTTTTTTTCCTTCCTTCTTTTATGATATGTTTTGGGATATTTCTTAGCGTGATTGCTAGATTCTTAAGCTTTTCTTTGACTAGAAGGTACTCTAATTGTGTCTTTCTCGTCAATCCATTCTTGAGAATGGATTCCCAATGTGGGTTTGTGTACATTGTCTCTATTTATGACATCTTAAATGGTTTCACTTGAAATTCTTATTTAATTTGAAGCATGTCGAGTTTAGTGTGAAAGAGTTTCCTTTAATTTGATAGAATAGTACCATAGCCCTAGCTAGTTCCTGCTCCATTGCCATATGCCAGGCTAGCTAGTTCTGTACTAGTGTCCTCCTCTTCTGATGATGTCAATATTGTAGCTTGGTACCCAAGCATAAGTTGAATTTTTGTTGCTATAACTGATTGTGATGGTGAACCTCTCTCTCTGCCACATGACATTACTTTTGTGGACATTTTGAGCACCAGATGGTTTTCATTAAGGTTCCATTCTTCTTTTGAGTTAGAGAAATGAGTGCTTCTTACACTACAAAAAAACACGGTTTTAGTCACGAATTTTTCGCGACAGAAAAAATTCGTCGCTATTTTGCGACTAATTTAACGACAAAAACTTTTTCGTTGCTAATTTGTTACAAAATTTGTGATGAAAATGAAGTCGTGACTAAATTAGCGACGGACACATTATTCGTAGCTAAATTCGTCGCTAATTAATGACGAAAAAATATTTATGGGTAAATTCGTCGCTAATTGGCAACAAAAATTTTTCGTTGCAAATTTCGTCGCTAATTAGCGACGAATAATATTTCGTGACTAAATTTTTCTACCAATTTAAAATCCGTCGTAAAATTTAATTTTTTTTAAATAGAATTTTATTTTTTTTATTTTTCTTTTTATTTTATTAATATGTTATATTTAAGTTAAAAATTATTTAGCGACAGATTTGTTTTCCGTCGCTAAATTTTTTATATTCAAAGTCCCGCTCCCCCTTTCCTTCTATTCTCTCTTTGTCTCACCCTCTCCCCTCTCTCCACTGCACTGTTCTCTCTTCATCTCACCCTCTTTGTCTCTAAGTTCATCTCTATACAAATCGACAAGGACAACTCATCTTCATACAAATCAACGAAGGACGACTCATCTCAAGTTCTCTCTTTGGCTCATCTCTCAGGTTCGTCTTCTCTCTCTCTCTTCTCTTCTCCACCTCATCACTTTCTTCACCTCCGTTCAATTCTTCTCCTTCTCTCATTAGTGATGATCTCTGTCTTTTCGTGTCTAGACAATGACAGCGAGTAGTGACGATTGAAGAAGATCCTCACATCCTTGAAGACGATCGAACCTCTAGGCTAATGATTCGTATCTCTCTCCTTGACTACGATCGAATCTCCAGGATTTTGCGTCTCTCATCTGGTAAGCTCTCTCTCTCTCTCTCTCTCTAACTATAACCTAGGGTTTCTGATCTTTGTCTCCTGTATTTGCTACTCAGTTTCTATTCTCTATCTCCCCTTCTCTCTAGGCTAGGGCTTTTGTTCTCTATCAAATTTATTTTTTAAAATATTTATATGCAGAGCGAAAACATAATTAATTTTCCACACCAAGTGATACTGCATATCGTTCTAGGACTGGTATTGGGGCTGGTGATGAGCCTGCAGTTGGAACTGACAAGAGATTGATCTATCAAGTAGCATTACAGGTACCTAAGGTTTTTTTGGTCTGTCTGACTATCGGGATCTATAGCTGGATATTTGTGCACTCTTTGATAATGAATTGAATTTTTTTTTTTATAATAATTTTAATTGATTTTACATATTTTCACTTGCAAGATATTTTGTGTTGTTGGTTGAATGATTGGACTTCCTTGTTATCTTGGCTGTGATCGACAGAATGTGATCATGCTGTTTCAAAGCTATTATTTTTTTTACAGTCAAGTAATCATGTCATTACATGTAGAATTTGTTTTTTATTTTATTTTATTTCTTATAAATGTTGTGTTGTTCCTATTCTATTAAACCTTGGACAGAGCATGAAGCATGAATATGATATGACATGCTGGCTCAAGTTAGATCACTTAATACTTTTAAGCATGGTAACACCTGAAAGCCAGAAGAGGCTGCATATGTATTTGTGAGACATGCAATTTAGAAATTTATGAATGTGTAGGTATGGTTTTGTATGTGAGTTATATATAGATCACTTAGAAAATATAGACATGCACGTTTGCTTCTTTTGTTAATCCAACACATTCCCTATAATTTGTTAGCTAATTGTTGTCTATCTCTGATGACGAAAATCAATTTCAATTAACTAGATGTTTTCATTGCATGCAACAATAACCTAGTCAAACTATCCACACGTGTCTAAATTGAAAGAATTTTGACATTAACTAGCACTTGAGATTCTGTATGGCCTACTACTGATGAAGCCACTATTACTGTTGTTATATTACCATGGGGTTCTAAAAGAGAGTACATCTTCTAAATTTTCTTTAAAAGATCTTCAGTTGCTTCTTCAACAACTTTAACCAGATTCTAGTTGCTCTTTCCCTGCCTTATCCGTCACACAAGGTTCCTTCTTTTCATGGTACTTTGATTATGCTGCTATAACAACATGATTTCTGACTGATCTGTATTTAACTCACCTATTGTTTCCTCTACTTTTGTTAATCCAACACATTCCCTATAATTTGTTAGCTGATTGTTTTCTAATTCTGAGCTTGTTGACTACATGTATTGGTGTCTTCCTTGCCCTCTGTAGCTTGAGAATTACTCTAATTTGTTAGCTTCTTTTCTGTGCCTGTGCCACGATTCAACATTGAAAATAACATGCTCATACAAAGTAGAGCATTGAAATTAGATCTATTGACAAAAGGATTCAGTGTTGCCCTTCCTACAAGATGCTTTTTGTAGTGTTTTGCAAATAATATTGTCTGGGGAATGATATATTTTGGTAAGAGAATGCCATTTGTTACCGTTAAAATTTGTTATTTATCACCTCTTATTAATTATAGACAGAATTTCATTATTAATTTTTTTAAATTATTTTTTTCTGAATAAAAAGTATAAGAAAAATACATAATTGCCATGCCAATTATTCCATTTTCCCTTTTGGTCATCCCGCATTTAGGGGTGCAACAAACAAATGACAACCTGCACCAAAAATGGCCTTTGGAAGAGGCATCTGCATCTCACCACATAATTATTAACATAAACTGTGTGATCTTCTCTTCGTCTCTCTTACCCACACAATACAGTGGTTGGTATTTCTTCCATCTATTTATTTTACTTTCCTTTTTTCTATGGACCATAATCAAATACTTGAGATGAGTTTTGAATGGCCTGCAACCATACAACATAGTCTCTTCAAAAATTTTTATTCAGGTGAAGCTGATGTTTTTATTTTGTTGTGGATTTGTAGATATATATAGCTGAAAATGCAAGTCCATGGTAGGGACTTTGTCACTTCGGATTGTAAATAATTAATAATACTTAAATCCTTTAATGTTGTTCGAACTAATTCTAGAGTGAATTTTTCTCAAAACCAATATGCTTTTACTTCTGTCAAAATTTGCTTTCCACCCCCCCCCCTCATTGCGCAGGTGTGGCCGATAAAAATTAAAGCACTTGTACTTTTTTTTTCCGATAAAAATTAAAGCACTTGAACTTTTTCCCCCCATGAGGTCCTCTCTGTTGGTGCTGAAGTTGGGAATGTAGAGGCCGGAAAGAAGGTAAGCTATTATGGGTGCTGAAGAATTCATAGTGGCTGTTTTCTGTGGACTCAAATGATAGCACCTTTTGAACTCTAGTTAGGATACTAGCCGAGACATATTTGCCAATTATAATATATCAATTTCTTCTTCAGTAAAAGATTTGTAAATGCTTCTCTTGCAGGTCCTTTCCTTGGACATAAGTGTTTACGAGGTAAATTCTCTTTTTAGCTTTTCAGCAAAGCATGCCCATCTGTTAATTAATATAAAATTGAATAATTTTAACTTTCCCAATGCTTGCAATGTGAGGACACAATCCATGTTTGTCCTACTTCTGATAGCATTAAGTCATAACTAATACACATTTAAAGCATGAAATATGTAAAGAGGATTTTTTTTTTTGGGCCAGAGTATAGAAGCTTACAGAAAATTTCTAATGATATGTTTCTTTTCATTTTCCTGTTATTATTAATAGAGTGCTATTGGTAATGAGAAAAAGGCACAGGAGTTTCATGTCTGGGTTATTGTATTTCTCATCGATATTGTATTTCTGGTTTATGCAGAAAGGATTGGTGGTTCTTCAGTGGTTTTTCTCAAACATTCTGTGATGGTGACTCTATATTAGTTTGAAACATCTATTAATTGAGGATTACACAAATCTATTATCGTTCGGTTGATATAGTTGATGTTTGTATAATTAGAGTGACAGTGGAAGCACTTTTAGATTCGGCTCCTTTGTGTGTTCATGTTGGCACTTTTTTTGGGGGGTACTATGCTGGCACTTTTCAATTTTCACCAAGTTTGGAATTTGTATGAACGGGCAGAACTCTAGGATTAGTTTTACAATGTTGTAAGAGCTTGTAATGAATTTGTATTTAAAATTATAAAAATGTTTAGAAGTACTTTATAAGGTATTTTCATTTTGGAGTGGAACTCTTTTCTATTATTTTATTGTTTTGCTTTTTGGGCCACCAACGTTACTCTATTTTTATGTGGCCATCGAAGAATATGAATAAAACATGTGTTTGTATTTTTATAAATGTTAGATTATTTCATAACTCTATCATTAAGCGGAAGTATTAAACAATTTCGGAGTTAAAAATGTAGGGTTTTGATAATACCTTAATGAGCGATGCAGTAATCTTTGGGGAACCACGAAATCCACGTCTCGATCTACTTCGTAGTCGGGATGATAATCACAGATCGGATTATCAACACAGTTCAACGACGTCTCAACTCTAGATCCGGTGATGGAAACGCCATGCAACAAAATCCCTTAATTTTTCTCTTGTGCAAAATGTCAAAATTTTCTCTCAAGTTTTTGAATTCCCAGATCCAAATCAGTTTATTGTCTTCTTAACTTCCAATATAGGTTTTGCTATTTTTTGTGGACAAATCAATTACCCAGAATTGATTTGGAAGATCACCATAAATGTGGGAGTTACAACCAAGCCCTTCCATATTTGGAAGATGCCCCATGTGGGTATATTTGACCTTCATCTCCCATTTGGACATGAGGGCATTTTACGGTTATCTCAAAATCACAACTGATATGATCTCTTCACATCACCCTACTAGATTTTCATACTTAGTTGGACGTCGTGCCACTAGCGAGCACACCTATAAGTAAAATACTTATCGATACACCTATTAGGATGATCGAGTAGTTAACGTTAATATAATAATAAGCTCGCAGCACCCCAAATCCAAGACTAATTCATCCATCGAGCTACTTTTCTCATCGAAAGTAATCCCCTGATATCGCTCGACTATGTATCTACTATTATATTCAAATCCCTACATGGACAAACATAAAAGACCGGTCGGTGAATACAACACAATGATGCAATGTAAATTGATCTTCCTTTTTACAAACTCGAATCTATCGATCTTAATTCAGCTGCTTTCCTAAATCTATCTCTTAGACCTCAATTTATCTTCTGGACCATTGGTAAACAGACTAAAATAGTAAATACTGAATCATGACCTCAAGAGACAGCCGAAAGTAATAAGGGTACCAGAGATCCCACCCTTGGATCTCGGGTCTCACACAGTGAGGCTCAAGGATAAAATTTGTAATCAGTGCCTCAAACTTAATGACTCCCACTATCCCTAGTCGTCATTGTCACACGCGGTATGAAACGCGTATCACATTGTTATCCCCCATCTCTCAAATGGCGTATGTCAGATATTTCTAATACTGTGTAGGTATAGGACTCAGTCTACATATAAAATTTTACCCAGAGATCTCAAAGAGTGTACTTCAGAGGCAATCTTACGATCACAAGTGCTTTCTGAGATCTCAAACCTGGTTTCTAGCAGGTAACATGGATGTGAGTACTTTCATATTAGTCATTTCACATATGATTTCATCCTGAACACATATCAGGGCGATTTATGTTCTAGCAAGGCTACTCTCAAAAGTTTTTACAGCTAGAAACTGTCTTATCTCAGCTCGCTCAGAGCTGGAGGCGGTCACTCGTGTGAGAGAGTCGATCTCATCTGCCTGACATCTATATCACATCGCAGAACATATATATGATAATAAAAAGTGAGTGCATTAAATGCTATTTCATGGTATGATCATTCCTATTCTTATATGTAATGAACTTATACATCAGCATTCTCAACTTAGGAGCTGACGCGGAGCCAAAGTGCTCTTTTAGAACAAGCCAAAGCGATTTTGCAGTGGAATATTGTTCATAAACTAGGATTAGCTCATCGTGCATACAGGTAAGAAAGATTACCCTAACTTGGCTATCTTTCTTCTTCCAAGCACGATACACCTCCTGATTCTGTTTTCTTTGTTTTGTTGGAATCTCCCCTGAATCCACCATCTCATGTCGAAGAACCTCCCCGAGTTCTTGTTCCTCGAAAACAAACTGAATTTTTCGGTGTCAGATGTCATAATTATCACCATTCAATTTCTCTCCCTTAACGAAATCCAGAGCTATAGTTTTTGTAGCAGTTATGTCTCTGTTACACAGAAAATAAAGACATTAGTGACAAATGATACTCATATTCATAATTTTATGTACCCTACAATTCATCAAAACCAAAATGACTCGAATACATACCCCAAAATGAACATATGAGTCAACAGACGCCATATACCACAATTCAGGATTGCATCTCACCATTCGGACCAGAATTCGGTACATAAAACCCACATTTGGTCACTTTTTATCATAAAACTCTTAAAAAATTGGTAAAATCCAATTTTAGGCGAACCTACGCACCGCCGGAAGGGTTCACGCGCCTCCACGGGCCCCCCACGAGCCTCTACGTGCCGGAGACGGCTCTAGAGCGTACCTAGACGCGCTGCGCATTTGGGATGCGCCTACATGCGCCTGGGAGTCTATCTCATATGCGCCCGACGCGCAGGCACGTATGTCACGCTCTCACATGCACGGACCGGTCGAACCGGGGTCAGGTCAGACAAGGTTCGGGTCGGACCGGGGTCCAACTTGCCCGACCGCCTCACGCGCCCTCGAGCGCATGAGACGCACGCGCCCGCAACTGCGGTTGCCACGCGCCTCAGCGCGCATGTGCTTCACGCGCCCGCGGGTTGGGTCCTTTCTTCTTCGCCTGACGGGTCTGAAATCGGGTTTTCCGATCCAATTTCTGAAAAACGCATTTCCGGCATGTTTTTCAAAGCGATTCTTGCCGGAAAATTAGTTTGGACATCCCAAAAATATCTTAGACTTGATTTTTTGGGTTATTTACACCCTAAACTCGGCGAAATATATATTCAAAGTTTTGGCCCTCCGCGGCCTCGTCAGAAAACACAGTTTTTGACAACGACAACATGCAATATGCATATCAAAATGTAGATCTAGATGCCAGGAACTCAAATCTATAATTTTTTTGTGAAGATTCCTCATAAATCTTGATAAATCTGGGGTTTATTTGTCACAGTCACTATTTATGACCTAAAAGTTCAACCGAAATTTTCATGACCTAATCGTGTTTAGAAATTGTGAAAAAAATCATATTAGTGACCTACGTGATATGGGTAATATGATGGTATTTTCAAATTCTAGAAATACATCCCACTACAAAAAATAACGGAATTTGCGACGGACCTTTGCGACAAACATTTTTTGTTGCTGTTTTGCAACGAATTTGGCGGCAAAAAAAAATTTCATAAGCATTTTCCAACAAAATTCGCAACGAAAAAAACTTCGTAGCTAATTTAGTGACGAAACCATTCCTCGTCGCGGTTCAGCGACGAATAGGATGTTCGTCGCTGATTTCAACGACAAACAAGCAGTTCGTCGCTGATTTCAGCGACAAACAAGCAGTTCGTCGCTGTATTCAGCGACGAACCCGCCGTTCGTCGCTGTATTCAGCGACGAACCCGCCGTTCGTCGCTGTATTCAGCGACGAACCCGCCGTTCGTCGCTGTATTCAGCGACGAACCCGCCGTTCGTCGCTGTTTTCAGCGACGAACCCGCAGTTCGTCGCTTATTTCAGCGACGAAACCGCAGTTCGTCGCTATTTTCAGCGACGAACCCGCAGTTCGTCGCTGATTTCAGCGACGAAACCGCAGTTCGTCGCTGATTTCAGCGACGAAACCGCAGTTCGTCGCTATTTTCAGCGACGAACACGCCGTTCGTCGCTGATTTCAGCGACGAAACCGCAGTTCGTCGCTATTTTCAGCGACGAACCCTCAGTTCGTCGCTGATTTCAGCGACGAAACCCAGTTCGTCGCTATTTTCAGCGACGAACCAGCAGTTCGTCGCTGATTTCAGCGACGAAACCGCAGTTCGTCGCTATTTTCAGCGACGAACCCTCAGTTCGTCGCTGATTTCAGCGACGAAACCCAGTTCGTCGCTATTTTCAGTGACGAACCCGCAGTTCGTCGCTGATTTCAGCGACGAAACCGCAGTTCGTCGCTATTTTCAGCGACGAACGGCGTGTTCGTCGCTGATTTCAGCAACGAAACCGCAGTTCGTCGCTATTTTCAGCGACGAACCCTCAGTTCGTCGCTAATTTCAGCGACGAAACCCAGTTCGTCGCTGTATTCAGCGACGAACCCGCCGTTCGTCGCTGTATTCAGCGACGAACCCGCCGTTCGTCGCTGTTTTCAGCGACGAACACGCCGTTCTTCGCTGATTTCAGCGACGAAACCCAGTTCGTCGCTGTTTTCAGCGACGAACGCGCAGTTCGTCGCTGGTTTCTGCGACGAACGCGCAGTTCGTCGCTGTTTTCGTTGCAAAATTTTTTTAATGCATCAAACCCATTTTTCCTCTCCCTCTCTTCCCCCCCACTTTCCTCTCCCTCTCTTCCTCCTCTCCCCCTCTCTTCCCCGCGGTCGTCCCCCTCCAACGAGGTACTCTCTCTCTCTTTCTCTCTCTCTCTCTCTCTCTCTCTCTCTCTCTCTCTCTCTCTCTCTCTCTCTCTCTCTCTAGATCCGGCGGCCCGCCGGATCATGGCGGGGGAAGGGCAGCGCCCCTCCCCCGGGCTGCTTTCAACGGCGGGGGAGGCGCCGACGCCTCCCCCCGCGGAGATCCGGCCACAGAGGCCGGATCTCCTACGGGATGGCCCCGCCCGCATCTTCGCAGGCGGGGACGACAGAGGGAGGGGCAGCGCCCCTCCCCCGCTGAGATTCGGCCACAGAGGCCGGATCTTGGACGGGAAGGCCCTGCCCGCTTCTTCGCAGGCGGGGCCGACCGGGGGAGGGGCGCGGGCAGCGCCCCTCCCCCGGGTTTCTTTGAACATCTTCATTGTGTGTGAGAGGGCAAGAATGTGCAGCTCGTATGCTTAATTTAGATCACTAGGTTTGACAGCTTGATGCTAGTTAACATCATTAGACAAACTATGTGCATTTGGGTTTTAATTTCCGCATGCTGTGGGAGGAAATAATAGTCAATATAATTGAAGATTTGAAATTTTAATATGAAATTTATATTTGAATGGAGATAATTTAGAAAATGTAATTATTATTGATTCACCAAAATATCAAAGTAACAATTTATAAAGCATATTCAACTCTTAAGTTGTGCAAGTGCACATTCATTCCGATTGTTTTTAATAGTTTTTCCCTCTTTTAAAACCTATTTTGTAACATGATGGGCTAGGTTTCAAATATTATGAAATTTAATGTTTATAAAGAATATGTTTGCACTTACTATTATTAGAGGATTTTTTAGGGGATGGAAAAGTCCTTTTCTAGTTTTATACATATTTGAGTTAAGATGTACTATTTTTGGTTTAACTCTAGTTTTTGTGTTGCCGATTTTGATGCAGTTAATGTGTTGGTTGCATTTGTATCTTGTAATTTGTCTATTTGCACCTATTTGCACCATCTTGATGCTTTTAATGAAAGTGCTTTCTTTCCGATAAATTCCAACTAACCTTAACATGTAGGCCAAAATTAGATTATTTACATCAAATTATGACACTTCTTTTTAGCTTTATGCCCAGGCTTATGTGTTATATTTCTTCTTGAATTTCTTTGCGATTGATTCTATAATTTTTATTGTTGTTCTTGTTAATTTTGTCTCAATGACTTACATTTTAGTTATTTAATTTTTTCCCATAATTTTTGCCCCCACCAGAGTCCAATTTGATATGATTTACTTACCCCATAAATTTTAACCTATTGTCATTGATGAATTTTGCACTTTGATAGATTTGGTTCTTTCGCTTGACTTATATGTCATGTGACATACTTTTCATTTCACTACTCTAAAATAAATTTGAAATAAAAAGAATAGTATTTTGTATTTCTAATAGCCAACCACAACATAGTGACCTTGACGTCTCTTGTTGTTCATTGTAAAACTTTTTCTCTCCTCTGAGTGACACCTTTAACCCCAATGATTAAGTTGTAGAATTTAAAAATGAGAAACGATAAATCGCAATGACAGAGAAAATTTCGTACCCTAAATTTTATCAAAATAACATTAATGGTTTTGCATTGCAGATGTGTTTGCGTTGATTGGACGTGTTGTTCAATTAAAGGGGAGAAATTCTTGTCTTCAAGCGGTCGAGGTATATATTTTTTGTCGTATATTTTATTTTTTGTTCTTTGTTTTATATCCCTTATTCTTAGTTTCAATATATGTATGTTGTGAATTCGCGAAATGCAATAGTTATAAATTATTTTGTTATTTTTTTCGACTCAACGTTTTTATATTTGTTAAATTTTCTGAAAATATGTTAAATAATTTTAAAATGTTTTGTTTTTAGATGTTCTTTATTTCTTATTAATGTTATTTTGTCAGTTTAATATATAGTTTGTTAATAATTAATTTATTAATATTTTATAATATTTATTTTTTTTAACAGCGACAATGCAAAACGAAAGAAATTGAATGTATAATAAGAACTTACCTGATCGTCGTGGTTTAACTGATGAGTTTATTTGTGGGGTGGAACAATTCTTGAATTTCGCTACTAGTAATGTTCAGTTTATGGATGGAAATAAGTTAAGGTGTCCGTGTACAAAGTGTGGTAATGGCAAATTTCATGTATGTGATAAAGTTAGGGAACATCTTTGTAGATTTGGTTTTACTTTAAATTACTACAATTGGACTTGTCATGGTGAACCATTTATATCTGATGAAGAGTATGTGCAAAATTTGGAATATTCAAGTACAGGGGATAACAATTGTTATGATCAGTTAAATCCATATCAGCAGATGGTATTTGATGCAGCGGGTCATAATTTTTTTCCCCAAACAAACAATGCAAGTTCTAGTTCTATACCAACAAATCAAGATGTACCTACATGTTATGCATCACCATTGGAGGGGGTAGAAGCAACATGTGTCGATGAGAATGTGCAACATGAGAATTATTTGTCTAACCAATTTCAAGAAATGTTGAGAGCTGCAGATGAACCGTTATGGGTTGGTTGTGACACCCACACTAAATTGTCATTAACGGCTAGAATGTTAAATGTTAAGGCAGAGCATAATATGTCTGAGAATTGCTTCAATGATATTGTTCAAGTAATGGGAGAAGTATTACCTCGTGATCATATAATGCCGAATGACTTTTATAGTATGAAAAAGTTGGTGAATGACTTGGGCCTTCCGGTGGAAAGAATTGATGTATGCATAAATGGTTGTATGTTGTTTTGGGGAAATGATGAAAATGTACAATTTTGTAAATTCTGTAACCAAAGTAGGTACAAGAGTACTAAGACAGCAGGTCATAATGAGCGACGTAAACCATTCAAACAAATGTTTTATTTGCCCTTGACTCCTAGATTGCAAAGACTTTATGCATCGAAAACTACTGCTGAATATATGACTTGGCATGCAAATCATCAAACAGAGGAAGAGTTAATGTGTCATCCTTCGGATACAGAAGTGTGGAAAAATTTTGATATGACATATCCTGAATTTGCAAGAGAGACTCGAAACATTAGGTTAGGTCTTTGTGCTGATGGCTTTGCTCCATTTGGAAAATTGGGAAAAAGTTATTCATGTTGGCCAGTGATATTAACTCCTTATAATTTTCCTCCGGGTATGTGTATGAAAACACCCTATATGTTTTTGACATTGGTTATACCGGGTCCGCAAAATCCGAAGAAGTTGATTGATGTTTATATGCAACCATTGATTGCGGAGTTAAAACAGTTATGGGATAACGGTGTTCTTACGTATGATGTTAACACTGAGCAAATGTTTGTAATGAAGGCAATTCTTCTTTGGACGATAAATGACTTCCCAGCTTATGGCATGCTATCGGGATGGAGTACTGCTAGGGTTTTAGGATGTCCAATATGTATGAGAGATCTAAGTCATTCCAATTGAAATATGGTTAGAAGGCGAGTTATTTTGATTGTCATAGACAATTTTTGCCACGCAATCATAAATTTAGAAGAAATAAAGAAGAATTTACGAAAAATAAATTTGAAAAAACACCTCCTCCGTTGAGATTAACTGGTGAACAAATTTGGGAGCAAGTGTCTCAATTTCCATCTGCAATTGAAGACCCACATGGTACAACGTACGGATATGGAAATGTACATAAATGGACCAAACGGAGTATATTTTGGGATTTACCATATTGGAAGACCCATCTGATTCATCATAATCTCGATTTGATACATATCGAGAAAAATGTTTTCGATAATCTGATTAATATATTGATGGATGTCTCTGGAAAAACGAAAGATAACTTGAATGCGAGAAAAGATATGCGGCTTCTTTGTAATCGGCCTACACTTGATGCGGATGGAAGTAGTAAGGGACCAAAACCAAAGGCAATTTATACAATAAATAAGGATCAGAGACGGAAAGTTTGTGAATGGTTGAAATCCCTTAGATTTCCTGATGGTTATGCCTCAAATCTTGGGAGATGTGTAGATATGAAAGAATGCAAGTTGATTGGTTTGAAAAGTCATGATTGTCACATATTTATGGAAAGATTGATTCCAATTGCTTTTAAGGAAATATTACCAGATTTTGTATGGTCCGTCATTACGGAGTTAAGTATTTTCCTGCATGATATTTGCTCGACAGTATTAAAGGAATCACATATGGCGAAATTGGAGAAAGATATCCCTATCATTTTATGTAATTTAGAAAGGATTTTTCCTCCTTCATTTTTTGATTCCATGGAACACCTTTTGGTTCACTTGCCTTATGAGGCCAGAGTTGCAGGTCCCGTCCAATATCGATGGATGTATCCATTTAAAAGGTAACTTTTGCACATTCTCATCATAATAATATTTATAGTGCATGTCAATGTACTAAATTTATTATATATCATTTTCTGATACACTTTTTATTCCATTTGTAATTAGATTTTTATATCATTTGAAGAGAAAAGTGAAAAATAAGGCACGGGTTGAAGCATCTATTGTTAATGCATACATTGCGGAGGAAGTGACAACTTTTGCTTCATATTATTTCGAGCCTCATGTCCAGTGTAAGAGACGGCGCGCGGGTAGAAATGATGAGGGTCCTGTTGATCCTAAATTAAAATCATTCTCTATTTTCAACTATCTCGGTCGACCAAGTGGGTCATGTAAGGTTAGATATTTAACTGCGAAAGAATGGCGGGCAGCCCATACATATATTTTACTGAACTGTCCAGAAGTTACGCCATACTTCGAGTAAGTCCTTTTTTCTCAAGTATAAAAAATGTGTTTTTTTTTTTTAAAAATTGTTGACATAAATCGTTTTCTTTAATCGTAGGATTTTTCAACATTCACGGTCTGAACTATCGATGCATGAGTTCAATCGTGTGTGCGATGAAGATTTTGCAGCATGGTTCAAAACATATGTTAGTTTTACGAATTTTAAATTTTATATCTATTTGATTATTAAAAATATAACACATTTATTTTACTTCAGGTTCAATGTAATCAAGATCAAGTTGAACAAGAATTGTTAGTTAATCTGTCATGGGGTCCAAATTCGACGGTGCGAACATGGCCATCGTATTTTATAAACGGGTATAATTTTCACACTCAAGAATATGGAACCGGAAAAGCTACTATGAATAGTGGTGTTTGTGTTCAGTCATCCAACGATGGAGGTGTAAAAGATGAGTTTTATGGTTTGTTGGATGAAATTATAGAGATTGAGTACACTGGAGCTGAGTTGCGAGTCGTTTTATTTATGTGCCAATGGTTTGACCCCGTAAAAGGGATGAATGTGCATCCAAAGTTTAAATTGGTTGATATAAATCATAAAAAATTTTATAAAAGATATGAACCATTCGTATTGGCACAACAAGCGATTCAAGTATATTATACTTCATATCCTAGTTTGAAACGTGACAAAGTTGATTGGTGGGCTGTTTGTAAAACAAAAGCACGAAAGAAAATTGAGGAACGTTGGGAAGACATGGCATATCAACAAATGGAAGTTGGCAATACGTTTCAGACTGAGGAATATATTATTCCAACATTACGAGATCCACATGGAATAATGATAGATGTGGATCAAAATGAAATTCATGAGTCTGGCGATGAAGAACCTGATTTGGAGACAGATGATGAAGATGAGGATGAAGATGAGGAAGAATTTGATGTTGAAGACTCTGATAATGAGGATGATGATGACAATAATTACTTTGATATTTGATCGTCGGTAAGTATTGTTTTTTTAAGATTTATTAAAATTGTCTAACATAATATGAAATTTTATTTTACTGTTTTCATGTGAAAATACATTTAGAGTTCAATTTTGTATGTTATATTTAGTGCCTAATGTTTCATTTTCGAAATATTATTTGCTAATATATTTTCTTTTTTTATAGCTCATTTCTGACGACAATTTAAATATGGTATGTTTCTTCATATACTCTAATATATTTTTAAAATTCATGCAATATTCATTGCTTGCAAGAAAAAACTCTTGTTACAGTTTCAACGTGGAGGACATAGACGATCTTCTAATGCAAAACCAAACTCTTCGGCGTCACCGTCCGTTTCAGTTGCACCTTCCCATGCCCCTTCGCCTTGTACTGATATACCTTCACCGTTTCCATCAGTTGCACCTTCAATTGTACCTTCAATGCAAGCTTCACACGTTGAAGGGGAAGATACGCGAGAGGTGATATCCCCTTGCGGAGATTCGTAAGTATTAAAAATTGAAATATTATCACAATTTATTAGTTTATTTAAAAATTTTTTTTACTAACCATTTTTTTTTCTAATTTTATGATAGATTCACAAATTCTGTGTATGTTATTCATGAGCTGAATAGAATCATTAACAACCATTGGGGAGGAGCATCGATGTCATACACAAGTACTCCAGATGATATCAAAGAGCTATGGTGGAGAGAATTCAAGGTAAATGAGGCCTCTAAGTTTAAATATACAATTCAGTGTATAATTGAAATATAACAAATTGTTTTTTTTTTTAGCGAAAGTTCAATTGGGATGAGACCGAGGAGCTTGAAATAAGAAGAATATTTAAAAAAAAATGCGGTCATCACATCCGAGGTGTACTGAATCATGCAAAAAAGAGCCGAAAGAAGCCACACTGCATCACCGAAGAAAATTGGCTCAACATTTTAAATTTTTGGGATTCCGATGAGAGCCAACGGAGGAGTGAGCAAAATAAAATAAATCGAGCTTATAATTCAGGGGAATCATCTGCTACTTATGCGGGAGGCTCAATCAATATTGATGAGCATAGAATTAGAATGGTAATTTGGTTCAATTACCATTCTTTTGTATTTAATTCATTTATTTTTTCATTAATTCATCTAACGGTGTTTTGTTTTTAGACCAAGGAAATGGGATCACCGCCATCATTTAAAGAGACTTTCGCACGGACTTTTCAGAAAAAAGACAAGACTTGGAGTGGGGAGAGAGCTAGAACGGTTATGGTATGTAATTTCAAAAATTTAAATTGTTTTATAAAAACTTTTTTTTGAACATATTTTGCTCAATTTATCATCACAACATTATAATAAGAATTTAATAGATTTGTCTATTCCAATAATTTCTCAAATACTTAAATTGAACTTTTCATTTCAAATTCATATATATATATATGAATCATTATAAATTAAAATTAGAAAATACATAATATCAAATTTGTTACGTCCATTCCAAATGGTTGGTTCATTATGTCACGTATAGTATAATTTTTTCCTTTATTCGATCTGTTATACTGTCAAACTCGTAATAGTAGTCGAATTTTAATTTCAATTACAACACTCCTCATTATCTAAATATCATTTTAATGGATTAAACAACTAAATATCATTTGAATTCCATAAGTGTATTAAATTTATAATATTTGATTGACAAAGATAATTTTTGTGTCTTATTGCTTACTGTCAATCGCTTAATGAGAAATACAATTTTGTATTCTTACTTTATTTGTTAGATTTTTTTGAAATTTGTTCAACTGTTAATTGACACTTCTTTTTTTCGTTGGATATTTTATTATATTGTTATTTTATTTTTCTTCTAATTTCTTATACGATAATGCAGGAGAAATATGACCAGCTTCTACTTAGAAATTCCAGTGGTAGTGATGATGCTGCAACGTCTGAGCCATCTGTTAATGATATGGCTTTATGGCTCGAGGCAACTGGTGGAGCAAAGAAGGGAAGAGTACTTGGGATGGGCTCGTTGAGCAGAACTTGCAGACTCAGTGGTCTAAGTTCTTCCGGGCAGACACCAGTTAGAGCAGAATTAATGCAAATGAACCAAGAGCTGAGCCACATGAAGGAGCTGTTAGCACAAAAAGACAATGAACTTCAAGTCATGCGCGTAGAACAGCAGCGAAGAGACAATGAACTTCAAGCCATGCGCGTTGAACAGCAGCGAAGAGACAATGAATTTGAAGAGTTTCGCGCACAACAGAGGCTTATAATGCAGCATCTTCAGCTAGTCTCCGCTTCAAGTTCGATTCCCCCTTCTCTATCTCCTCCAAATGATGGTGATGATGATTTTGACATATTTGGTGATGGTGATGGTGATGGTGTCGATGACGGTAATGGTGATGGTAACGATGATGGTGATAATGTTTTTTGAAACAATTTTTATTTCACGTTTATATTTAATTAGACTTCTCATTAGAATTTCATTTTTACTTCTACAAATTCGATATTCTGTAACTTATTTAGTACTGTTTAATATTATTTCATGACGATGGTACTGTTTTTTTAATTATTATTTCATTCATACTATTAGATGGTCAGTTATTTGAATGAGTAGATACTGCATAAATTTCGTACTCATGTGTGTTCGATGGTACCCTGGATGATTTGTTGATGATGATGGTGGTTTAGTTCATAAATTGGTTGGTTGAGACTATCAGGGAGGAATATGATATACGTGGAAATTTGGTGCAAATATTAAACAAATTAAATCTTTTTGTCGCAAATTGTCTATATTCGTCGCTAAATTCGTCGCTGATTTTGACATTCGTTGCAAAATTTGTTGCTGAATTTTTAAGATTTTGTTGCAAAATTCGTCGCAAAAGCCGTCGCTGATTTTGTCGCAGAATTGCGACAAATTATCTCACAAATAAATTTTGTCGCAAATTGCGACGAAATTAAATTCGTCGCAGATTTTGTTGCAAATTTTAGCAACAAAAAACTATTCTTGGAAATTTGCAACGACTAAATTTGTCGTTAATTTGTTACAAAAAATATTCGTCGTTCTATTGGTCGCAAAATTGCAACAAAAAAATTTTTTATGCTAATTTATCCGACGAATTTTCCAACAAAGAAATTTGAAACATACTATTCGTCGCAAAATTGATCGGAAAATTGCAACAAAAAATAATTGGTTGCTAATTTGTGCAACAATTTTTACAACAAATATTTTTTTGTTGGAAAATTTTCCGACAAAATGTTTCGTCGCAAATGTTGTCGGAAAATTGCAACTAAAAATTTTTTGTTGCTAATATTTGCGACGAAATTTCCGACGAACTATTATCTGTCGCTAATTGGCGACAAATTTCATATTTTTTGTCGGAAAATTTTGCGACGAGTTATTAGCGACAAATTCGTTTTTGTCGAAAAATTGGTCGCTAAATAATTTAGCGACGAATATTTCTTAAATTTTCATCGCAAAATTTGTGGCTAAATACAAGTTTTTTTGTAGTGTCCGTAATCCGAACCTCAAATTGTACATGCTCAAAATTAATTCTGAAAAGTTGTTTTAAAATACATCTAACCTGGCTCTGATACCAATGTTAGATTATTTCATAACTCTATCATGCAGCGGAAGTATTAAACAATTTTAGAATTAAAAGTGTAGGGTTTTGGTAATACCTCAATAAGCGATGCAGTAATTTTTGGGGAACCATGAAATCCACGTCTCGATCTACCTTGTAGTCGAGATGATAATCACAGATCGGACTATCAACACAGTTTCACGACGTCTCAATTCTAGATCCGGTGATAGAAACGCCGTACGACAAAATCCCTTAATTTTTCTCTTGTGCAAAATGTCAAAATTCTCTCTCAAGTTTTTGAATTTCCAGATCCAAATCAGTTTATTGTTTTCTTACCTTCCAATATAGGTTTTGCTATTGTTGGTGGGTAAATCAATTACTCATAATTGATTTGGAAAACCACCATAAATATAGGAGTTACAACCAAGGCCTTTCATATTTAGAAGATGTCCCGAGTAGCTGCTAGCATAGACTTTTACCAGCGCTGGTATAGCCAACGGAAAAACTGGCCGCCAGAGAAGATCTCAAGTCATTTGGCAGCAGTTTTTGGGGCCTTTACCGGTGGTTTTTGGGCACCGGTAAAGGTTTATTTTTTTGTAGTGAACTAATGTATTACAAAGTTCAATAAGCTGTACTTAGACCCTGATAGGAGGAGCAGCAATTATTGATCATTTCCAATTCCGAACCAACTGGATATGCTAAAGTATTGTATGGGTGCTCGGTTTGGAACGGTTGGCTCTGTTAACTACTCGAATGTCCGTCTGAGCCCACATCATGGAGACCTTTGTTTCACCATAATATTTTGCTTTTCCATCTGTTGTGAAACATTGTTTCGGGCTCGCATAATACACACAAGCATTCATGTAGGGCACCTACATAAATGCATTGCATGAACTTTTCAGCTAATCAATTTTATTATATTATTTGCGAAATTCGATTGCCAAATTTTGAAGTTTCATTTTAATATTAACATGGTACCAAGATAAGGTTGTCTACTAACAAACCCATAAATTACTTTTGAATATTATTGTTATTTCTAGATTGTCTTGTCAGGCTGGTGGTTGACGTAAAGAACATATGATAGCTGGAAATTTTTAAATTTAAATTTCATAATTTTATTAACTTATTCTTTATTTAAATAATAGAATTAAGCATATAAACAATTCACCGATTCAAGGGATTTAGCATTCAAGACACGTGTTCCAGGTTGTCGCGGTAGTGTGGAAGCTTTTACAAAAATCATATAATATTAAATTTTTTTAATTAAAATTTTGAATTAAAATTTTATAAATAAAAATTTGATATTAGAAGAGTCAATTCTCATTACTTTTGGTATTTAATAAAGTGAGATATGCCACGTATGAAATTTTTTGTTGGTTGATATTGCATTCGATTGCAATAATTTTTTAAATTAAAGCGTATGATGCGAAGTGGGGAGGCCCCTCAAATAAACTTGTTCTCAAAGGATTTCCATTTTCGTCCTGTGATATTGTTATTTTTTTGTGTAGTTTTATTGGGTATTAGTTTGTATATCCATTAACCTCCCATGATTTCCCTATGATCTATCTATCTCTCATACATGAGTTAACCTTTAGAGGATTAAACTTTTGAGAGTACGTGAGTTCTATGCACATTGTTAAGTAAAGAATAATTAAGATATTTTTTTGAATTGTCTTATTTAGAGAGAGATCAATTTCCGGTGAGAAATTAATTAAGAAAATATAAAAAAATTTCGAATCGTTTGTGATATTTTGAATTGTAATTGAGGTATTGTGATATAGTGATGATGGTTTGATTTTATAATCACTATTTCGATTGTGTGTTTTGTTCGAAAGTTTATAGTCACAGATTTTTAGAAAGTTACGTATTGACATATTTATTCTGAAATTTTGATCTATTTATTTTTCATAACTTTTCATGCCTGCGCACAGAGAATAAATCTAATATTGGGAGATGACACATTGTATCATTTTAAGAATTATTTTATATTTCTTCAAACACCATAATGCCTACTAGTTAGCTTTCCTCCATTCTAGGTCTAATTAATTTAGTATTATATTATATCTTCTTCTTCTTATAATTATTCATCATTCAAATATAGACCGTCTTCGATCAGCAAAAAAGGGAAAATATATATACTATGCTTAATTTTTTTGAAGCTTTTTGCTCTATTTAAACACTAAAACTAAATAAATCAAAGTAAATTAATATATATAAACACTCACACACGGACCGGTCACACCTTTGCAATTTGTGACAACCCAATTCAAGAAGAGAGAAAATAGAACCGCTTATGCTATCACAACTCAAAAGAAAGAAAAACAGAGAAAGCAGGATTCGGGTCTATAGTGGAAGGCCATGGAGATATAAGAGATGATTAGAATCAGTAGAATAGAGGTAGGAGAGATGAGAAAGAGAGTTATAGAGAGAGAAACAGATAGAAAGAGCAGGAGACAGAAAAAGAGAAACAAAAACAGAGGGAGAGAAAATGAGTCAACTATCAAATCCTTGCATTTTACTTCTTTCTTACAGCAATTTATATTGTTATTTATTAACCAATTAATTAATCTAACTATTCTTGATTAATTCATTTCAACTGCTAACAACAATAACTAACCAAAGTAACTAATTTCTAACGAACTGTTACATTCAAATTTATTTCACTGGCCATTACAATTATCCCCTCTTTGAAAATTTCTTTGTCCTCGAGGATGCAATGCTGAAAATAGTGCTCTAATGAATTCAATAAACACTAATAATGCGACATGCTGACTTGAAGCGGTTTCGAAAAAATGGAATTCAAAATAAAATATACTAATTCAAGCCATTCTTGGATATCAATATTAGCAACATTACCAATTAAAAAGAAGACGGAAAGCATCTTTCAATTCTTTGCAATGGTGTTGATCTTGAAGAAAGGAAATCAGGGAAGATTTTAGGGATGTTTTGATTAATTAAATAAATCTTAAATCTAGAATTATATTTATATTGAGAAATCAGGTGATAGAGATGAACTATGGATCTGGTTTGTGTTGCAAGGAAAGCAGTGGAAGGAAAGAGAAGACAAGAGAGTTCAAAAGAGACTTTTCTTGAATTTTTTTCATGAAGGATTTTTTTTTGTGAATATGGGAAATTCAAATTTTAGAAGATTTGACAATAAACTACTGTTAACAAGTTCTTTCTTCGATATCTTAGACCCTTCTCTACCCTAGGTAGAGTGAGAGACTTAGAAAGTCTTTCAGCATGCATTTTTTATGTTTTTGGTGTCCACTAAGGATATCCAGAATCATATTAGGGTGGTCTTTCTAATATAATTTCTTTTTATTTTCAAATTTAGAACATGAGATTTGGTAAAAAATCTAATATTTCATCTCACTAAACAGATTGTATGTTGTAGGTTATTTATGCCCATTGTGGGGCATTTTGGTAAGAATTAGATAATGGGTTAACTCCCATTATTACTTACCAACATTAACCATGCATATTTGGCAACTCCCAAAACTTAACCCTAATGGCAATTATTCTTTTGATTCAATTGAGAAAGGATGATTCCTTCCTTGTGAGTGGATAGCAGCTATGGGCAGCCATGAGAGGAGGCTAGGGCTTCATCACACATCCTCTAGAGAGAGAAAATAGTTAGAGGGATGGAGATTTTCGCGTAGGAAAATCTCTCATTGTCAGACGATTCACCGGACACGAGACTTGAGGCGTCGTGGATTTGAGGTGGTGGTTCGATTGCGTGATCACCATCCGACCGAGCGATCCGTTCGAGGGACATCGCGACACGGTGGATTTTGGAGACTGCCCTATCGAGGTATTTATCCCAAAAAATTCCGATCTATTTAATTCTCGCTTCCGCATGTACGATTAAATCCAACATTGGTATCAGAGCAGTGGTTAGATTTAATTTAATAATTTTCGGAATTATTTTTGGGGTTTTTAAAATTTTGGGGTCTGGATCACGGATGAGTTTCGTGAATCCGAGAACACTGCAAGAATACCCATGGCCCAGGGATTATAAATATATTTTTTATTTAATTTTCCGAGCATGTTTAGGCCATGAAAAGTCCGGTCGAAATTTACGACCCTACGGACATAAAACCCTTAGATCTGTGGCTTTAGAGGGCGGATCGATGCATGAAAATGATATAAATGAGTTCCTTGCATCTAGATCTACGGTTTTATATATTTTATTGTTTGATTTGGGTGCCGGAAACTGGGATTTCCGAATGGCCGCGGAGGGCCGCGACTGGGGTGGTTGAGTCCCACCATTTTTTGGCTTGAATCCTCCTAAAATTGAGTGTAGGATGTTTGGAGGATGCCCACAAATTTTTTCCAGTCGAAAAATGCAAGAAAAAACAGCCGGAATTGAGTTTTCCAGAAAACGGGTCGAAAAACCCATCGTAGGACCCGTCGGGCGAAGAAGAACCGGCGCAGACCCGCGGGCGCGTGACAAGCACGCGCCAGGGAGGCGCGTCTGCTAGGCGTGTGTAGTTCACGCGCCACACAGGCGCGTGGAGCGGGGAAGGTAGCGCTCGGGTCGGACCGACCCGCAAACCGACCCGACCGGGTCAGACCGGACCGTTGACCGGGTCGGACCGAACCCATTGACTAGGTCAGTCGGTCAACCCTGACCCGTTGACCAACCCGGTCAAACCCGGCTCAACGCGGCTCAGCGCGTGAGGGCGCGTGAGCGCGCACCGCGACTGGGCGCGCGTGAGCCGAGCCGCGCCAGGCGCGTGGCAACGCGTCTGAGCCGCGCCGCGCGTCTGGCGCGTGAGCCAGCCTGCTACCAGCGCGTGGAGGCGCGTGGCAGCTCGTAAAGCCGCACAGCCGGCGCGTGGCGGCGCGTGGACTGCACCGCCAGCGAGCGGCGGCGCGTGAGGGTCCCCGGGCGGCGCGTGAGAACGCTTAAAATTGAATTTTTTCAATTTTTGGGGGTCCTAAATCCATAAATGTGACTTTTTGTGGGTTTTTGTGTGCCGAATCACAATCCAAATGGTAAGATGCGATTCCAAGTTGTGGTGTATGGTGTCCGTTGACTCATACGCTCGCTTTGGGGTCGTACTCAAGTCATTTTGGTTTTGATGATTCGTAGGGCATACAAAAATGTGATAATAAGCATCTCCAAGTCACAAATGTCTCTCTTAATGCGTTGAGAATTGTCGTATTAAATTTTTGCAAAGAGAGTAAACTGAATGATATGATCTGCGTGATTTTATCAGTAGATTCAATTTATTCTCGAGAGGCAAAATCTAAAGGGAATCTGAGGCACGAGATGATGGGCCCCAAGGTGGGCACCGCGCCTCAGAATATGCGAGATAAAGAGATTTATCGTGTATGGTATAAAAGATTTGCCAATTTAGGACAATGTTTACAGTGGCATACACGATAACTTAATCTCATTTTTCGGGTCATATTTTATGAACATGTCGGTTCGACTCGTCCCATAAGAGCATAGTGTTGCTCTCTTCAGCTCCTATGTGAGGATGCAGAAGAAAAGGGTTAATCATACAATGAAGCAAATGTCGAGTATGATCACCGAGTTAATATATACGGACGAGTAAATTTCGGATGGAATTTAGGTACTGGATATGATCCAGTTTTTACCTGATTCATAGGAAACCGTGAAATCCTATCTCACATTTGACGAAAGTATTCGTATTTTCGTTGATATAAATACGTAATGTGAGCTCGATGAGGAGCACCTAGAGGCGAGTAGGCCATACTCGAGTTATGCTTATTCAGAGGAGTCGAGTAAGGACTTTTCCGGCGCTAAGCCAATAGCATAAGCATGCGAACGAGACTCGAGATCTATGTAATAAAAAACATCCGAAGAAACCGACAACAAGGTACAAGAACGCAAGAAGAAGAAATTTGTTTAGACCAAAGAAATTGCTACGTTTGAGGTAGATTTGGTCATTTCGCTCGTGAGTGTGACGAGTAGAAATAAATATCCTTCTTCTTTACGTGGTTTGAGATTTGTCTCATTCACTATAATACTTGCTGATTTCTCTCTTTTGAAATCAGGAGCAACCGACCACGTAACTCGAGACAGGAGTGCGTAAATATAGTTCCGTCAGGTAAACCCTTAAGCTTGGAGGATTTACGTTAAGGACAGATCATTTGTCGTTGTCAGAGGGAACGACACTTGTTATGACGTCCTCAATATTGTAGGCATTCGACGGATCTACAATTTAGTATCTTGTCTAAAATTGACTACGATATGCGTGAAATTATTCCCTTGTTTTTAATACGACAATTTTTTGAATTATTCTGGTTTTAATCCATGATGGAATGTATGCACTGGGTGTTACTCCTTCTAATGGTTTCTTGTCGTTCTACTATTATCTTTACATTTGATTGCGTAGATGATAATGTAAATGAATGACATAGTAGACTTAGACACATGGGGTAAGAGATGATGAATCGGTTAGTAGCGAGAGATTTATTAGACCCGCTGACTAAATTCGAGTTACCCGTATGTGAGTTTTGCCTAGCCGGCAAAATGACGATAAAAAAAAACCATTTGGCGATGCAATGAGAGCTGGGACTCTATTGCAGTTAACTATTATGCCTTTCTTTATTTTTGTGGTCTTATGAGCATGAGAGCCAGAAATGAAGTTGTGTAGATAATTATAGACATTTACATGCGTTTCGGTTCATCTATCTGATCTTGCATAAGTCTGAGGCATTAGACTGCTTCAGGAGGTTCATAAACGAGATTGAGAATCAGTTAGATTTGAGAGTAGAGACTCTCAGAACCGAGCGAGAACGCAAGTATTCGTCTAAACTACACATGGGGCTCTGTTTCGATAAGAGTATTACGAGTCTACTGACTATTAGTCAGTTCCCCATTTGAGCTTTGGACAGGGAGGCAGCCTGACCTTAGCCACTTGTGGTTATGGGGTTGTGCCACGATTTCTCGCATTCACACGGTAAGTTAGACCCGCGAGAAAATACGTGTTCATAGGCGAATACGAACGGCACTATAATCGAGATTGAGTCTCGTAATACTATATTTCTTGAAAATGATTTCCCTAAGAGAGGTGAAATCAATTTGGACCCTACCCTTTATGCGATGGATGAGCCTAGTGGCTCGGGGAGCCCAGCGGCGGGATATAAGAATCCACTACGGATCTTGATCTCAGTGGGAGCGATCCATCAAGAGGTAAAGATTTTTCTCTCCTCTTAAGAGTGTCGAGAATGCGTATTTAAACGTTGTTTTCTCGATTGAGGGTGAGACCCTCGTTGCGACTCTAGAGGATGATGAGAAATCTAAAATGGTCCGAGAGGCTCTCGAGAGGATGCAAAATGCCGTTTAATGAAGGCCATAAATGAAGAGAAGGAATTGATGAGAATCAACGGGGTCTGGGACCTAGTTGATTTGCCTAAGGGCGGAAGAACTATTGGGAACAAGTAGGTTCTCAAAGTCAAGATAAAGGTCAACGGATTGATGAAGAGATAAAGAACCCGTCTGGTAACCAAGGGTTACACTTAGACTGTGAGGTGGACTATCGAGGAGTCATAGTTCAATTTATCTCGATCCGTTTATCTTAAAGCGATTGTCATTAACATGGATCTAGAGTCAAATCACAAGGACGTAAAGACCACTTTCGTAGTGGAAGTCTAGATGAGGCGATTTACATGGAGCATCCCTTTGGGATCGTTCTAGTAGATCAGGTGGATAAGGTCTATTAATTTTAGAAATCAAAATACGACCTTAAGCCATCATCTAGACAACGGCGCTTGAGATTTCACGAGAATGTGATATCTTATGGTTTTGTAATGATCGAGTAGGATCATTGCATATATCTAATACGTCCCGATGACTCCTTTATGAGCATGTTCGCATATGTAGGTGACATTCTGTTGACTGGGAACAACAGAGAGTATCCAATGACCATTGAAACATGGTTATGAGGTTTTAGTTTATTCTCAGATTTTGGATCCATACGGATCGCTTGAGAATGGTATTGACTCTCTAACAAGAGTTTTACATCAGGTAGATTCTTAAGCATTTCGAGAAGAGCGATGACAACCTAAAAGATACTCTAATCGCTAAAGATAAAAAGACTTAATCTTGACACATGCTCTAGAATTTATAAAGAAATAAGGGAGATGAGCAGAATCCCTTATTCTAGTGCAAAATACATTTCTAGTGTATACGATGAGGTATACACGTGTGATATACAATTTGATGTATGCGATGAGGCATACATGACCAGACGTTTATTTTATGGTTGATCTGGTAAGTAGGTATTAATAGAATCCTAGAAGGGATCACTATAGAGCGGTGAAAAAGGATTCTGAAATATCTCATTTGAACTGCGGACCTCTCCATGTGTTACGGATGAGGTAATTTGCGTCTGGGATTCAGATACTGACTGGGAGTAGTGATCTGAATAAACGCAAAATGTTTTATTTTCTTAAACCAGTAAGAAGAGAACTTATATATCTCTATTTACGATAGAGACTGAGCTTGTAGTGTGCTCAATTGCAGTTTATGAGAATAGTTGGTTTCAGAAATTTTCTGAAAGAATTAGGGATCGTGACAGATAGTGGGAGGTCAGTGATGATTTTTGTGATAATCAGACCGACACTGTCATCAAATGAGACCCTAAGTGTAATAGCAAAGCCAAACACATTGATACCGAACACCACTTTGTGAGAGAAATTACCGAGAAGGGTATTGTGACATCTAAGTACACCTCAGCATGAGAGCTGATCTCTTCAGAAAACCCGTTGTGAGAGATTCCTTTGTGAGATAAAGAATCATTGGGTTTAGTATACTTTAACATTTTTCCTTATATACTGTTTTAGATGCTTATTTTAATATATGACATGTATGCAGAATTGAGTCACATATTTATTTTATGCATCATTTGTTGTCATATAGTATGATCTTGTGATAAAAGATATGTCAGACAGGCGTGGTCGACTCTCTCACACGAGTGACCACCTCCGACTCTGAGTGAGCGGAGATGAGACGGATTCTAGTCGTAAGAGGCTTTGAGAGTAGCCCTACTAGAACATAAGTCGTCCTGATATGTGTTCAGGATGAGGTCATATGCGATATGATCGACATGGAAATACCCACATCCATGTTGCCTGTAAGTAGCCAGGTTTGAGATCTCAGATATCACCTGCGATTTGTGATATTGTCTCTGAGTTGCTCTCTCTGAGATCTCTGGGTAAAGTCTTATGTGTAGACTGAGTCCCGTACCTGTACAGTGTTAGAGAAATCTGACATATGCCCTTTGAGAGATGGGGAATAACACTGTGGCACGTGTTTCATACCACGTGTGATGAGACGACCATGGGACAGTGGGAGCTATTATTTGAGACGATAGTTTGATCTTGATCCCCGTTCCCACTGTGTGAGACCTGAGATCCATTGGGTGGGATCTCTTATGCCCTTATTACTTTCGGCTGTCTCTAGAAGTTTTGGTTCAGTGTTGCTACTTTAGTCTGTTTACCTATGGTCCGGAAGATAAATTGAGGTCTAAGGGGCAGGTCTAAGAAAACAGCTGAATTGAGACCGATAGATTCGAGTTTGGGAAAAGGAATGCCAATAGACATTACATCATTGTCATGTATTCATAGGTCGACCTATTATGTTAATCCATATTGGGATCCAAACATAATAATGAATACATAGTCGAGCAAATTGATTGGGGATCACTTTCGATGAGGAAAGTGGCTCGATGGATGTAAATGCATTGAGTCTGGGGTATAGCGAGTTATTTTTATACTAACGGTGACTCTTCGATCATCCTAACAGGTGTATCGAGAGTCTTTACTTGCAGGTGTACTCGCCGGTCGCACGACACCCAATCCAGTATGAAAGTCCAGTAGGGTGATGTGAGAGATCGTATGAGTTACGATCTTGTGACTGACGGAAGTGAAATGCCCTAATGTGCAAGTGGGAGATATAGGTTATTTATGCCCATTGTGGGGCATTTTGGTAAGAATGAGATAATGGATTAACTCCCATTATTACTTACCAACATTAACCATGCATATTTGGTAACTCCCAAAACTTAACCCTAATGGCAATTATTCTTTTGATTCAATTGAGAAAGGATGATTCCTTCCTTGTGAGTGGATAGCAGCTATGGGCAGCCATGAGAGGAGGCTAGGGCTTCATCACACATCCTCTAGAGAGAGAAAATAGTTAGAGGGATGGAGATTTTCGCGTAGGAAAATCTCTCATCGTCAGACGATTCACCGGACACGAGACTTGAGGCGTCGTGGATTTGAGGTGGTGGTTCGATTACGTGATCACCATCCGACCGAGCGATCCGTTCGAGGGATATCTCGACACGGTGGATTTTGAAGACTGCCCTATCGAGGTATTTATCCCAAAAAATTCCGATCTATTTAATTCTCGCTTCTGCATGTGCGATTAAATCCAACATATATTGACCATACTTGTCTTTATTCATCATCTTAAAAAAAGTGACAAATTTTGCTTCTATCTTAACCATAAAAGTTTCTGATCTTTGGTTTTGATCATCCAGCTTATTGTCGGGATGAAGGCGTGTTTCTTTTAATTTGTTTGTGATTTCTCGTATTCTTTCATTTTGTTTCTTGATTTGTTTATTGTTCCAGGTTTTCTTTATCATTTTCTTACCGTCTTGTCAATGATCATGAACTATGTACCAATTTGTAATCACCTAATTCAAAACGAAAGGAAAACAGAGTATGCGAAAAAAAAGAGGAGGCTAGTTTTGAGTTTGCAGTGGAAGGCAATAGAAATATAGGAGATGATTAGAATTAGTAAAATAGAAACAGCAGAGATGAGAAAAAGAGTTATAGAGAGAGAAAGAGATAGAAAGAGAGGAGGGTTAGCGAGAGAAGAAGAGAAGCACAAAGAGAGAGAGAATTAACTATCTAATTACTTTAGGTTAATTTGTTTAAACTACATACAACACTAACTAATTTTCAATTAACTATTACATTCAAATTTTGTTCATCCGTTATACAATTTATCAATTACAACAAAAATCAAAAGTTGTTGGTACACCAATGAAAAAAGAAAAAGAAAAAAAAATTCATTGGCTTTATTTACATAATAAATGCAAGGCCATTATTATTATTATTATTATTATTATTATTATTATTATTATTATTATTAATGAAAAACACTTAAAATGAAAATGAAAAGAAAATTAATGAAAATGAAAAATTTTAATTTCATAGTTTGTTGGTTAAAAAGTTTTATCTTTTATATATATATATATATATATATATATATATATATATGTTAATCGCTTTTAGTAACTATAAAATTTATTTATCATTTTAATTAGAAACTTTTTCAATTTATGTATCAAAATTTAAATATGATTGACCCCAAGAACTTCAACACAAATGAGTTCCGCTCATTTGTTTTTTCCATTTACTATAATGGTTCAAATCTTTATTTTCCACTGTATGACTGTTCAGCTGTCAAAATAATCGAAGTTTGGAAATGACCATTGAAACTCATATGCAATTGGTCACGAGAAGAGAAAAAAAAAACGAAATATAACGATTATGTATTTTATAATTTTTTAATAAAGTAAATTAATGATTGTGATTTATCTAGTAATTATATAAAACATTATTATTATATAGTTTTAATCTCATAAATTTTTTTTAATAAATAAATAAATAAAAATGGCTGGTGGACAGGCGGCGTTATTCAATGATAACGTTCATCACTCATTGGATTTTGATTTTGACATGAGTTTTGGCCTCAGGATTTGATGGCCACAGTTTCGGTGGCTAAAGGCCACAGGATCCTTGTAGAGAGAGAGAGAGAGAGAATCTGGGACAAACAGTGATTGAGATCTCTTTCAGTTAAAGCCCAAATGACAAGTGTCTGTGAGAAACTAGATAGAAGGGTCTAATTAATACAACAGAGAAGCAAATTAGATTAGGGAGACATAATATGAGCTTTGGGTTGTTGAGATGGGTCAGTCAATCACCCTCAATTTCACTATCCCTCACGGGATATCAGTAATTGGGCAGGCCATATTTTTAAATACATTCTCAAATTAAAAAGTAAAGAACATTGTAATATAAAATATTAAAATGTTTAAGAATAATATTATCACTTTCTTTTGTTGGTAGGCAATATTTTTACTTGACTCAAATTGAAACTTTTAAAAACATTATGTTTTCCAACCACATATATTATAATATAGTGAAGCAACAGTTGAAAAGATGGACCAAGTTTGACTAGTTTAAATAAATAAGCGAAATCAAAAATTGAGTTTTATACTAAATAATATCCCATTAATTTATATTTATATAAAGAAGAAATTATATAACACCAACGATCAGTTAATCTAGTAAAATGTGACGTTAGGTCTCTTAATCAAGATTCTTGATTTAACTCATAATTTAGACATGAAAACATATAAAATTCTATGACATAGTCAAATCGTCACAAACAAAAAGAGGTGAATAAAATTCAGGTATCATTAATGTCAAATTTTTAAACTCAATTGTTATTGTTCATATACAAACGAGCCAATTGTGATAGTAACTTATAACTACTCCAATTTATTATATGATCGTATTAGAAAAATTATCTTATATTGTCTAGTTTTAGTTTTAGATGAATCAATACATATATATTATACGATAAGAGCTCCATTTTTATGATATAATTATTGTATCAAATACATATCTTGAAAGCAATATAAATAAATTTATAAAACCAATTTTCTATAATTTACGGTCCCTCCAAACCCGCCCTCCCTTTTATGAGTTTGAAATTTGAATGATAAATATCAAGACTACTTGATATTTTGATGGAAAAATAATAGTAGTTTATTATAAAAATGTTAAATTATGATTTAAATGAAAAATATTTTTGATATATCGAAATTTTCAAATAAAATGAAGAAAAAAAAAAAAATCCGAATGCATGGAAACCAATTAGCCCAACTACCTTTTGCTACACCCATTTGTCCAACCACCATTTTGTAATATCAACCGTGAAAGAAGTGTCGGAGATAATGACATTTCAATATATCGGTGGGATCCAAAATGGATTTATGGAGGGTTTTAAATATTGGGAGAAGAGATGATGGCAGCAAGTAAATTCAGTATCCTCTCTTTCTACAAGGATGAACATGTGTCACTTGTGGTCCCCACACGTATAAATGTCAATTTTTCTAAATTTTATTTATTTATTTATTTATTTATTTATTTATTTATCCAAGTATTGGACTAGAGTTGTAACTGAGCCGGGTTGGATCCGGTCCGGTTCAAGGGAGATTCCCGAAACTGCGGGTTGCGTTGGTTGCGATTCCTAGGCCAGTCTGGGCTGAGCCTGGCTGATTCCAAAAATTTTTTTAGTTGAATCGGCCCGACCCACTGAACCGAAACTGATGGGCCGGTTTGGCCTGAAAAAGTGGGATAAGAATGGTTAAAATTGAAAAAAATTAAAAAAAAAAAGAGGGACAAGGATCTATTGGAACCGACCGGGCCTGTTCGGGCTGGTTTCGGTTCCATGCCCAGGTCGGTTTCAGGTTTCAAAATCTGTTGAACCAGCTCGGACCGCTACAGTACCCCCGTTCGGGCCGGGCCGAATTATTGTAGCTTCGGTCTGGTTCACGGGCTGGGCTTTTTTCTGGGCCTACTAGGCCGGTTTTCGGACCCAAACCGACCCGGGCACATCTCTATATTAGACTTTTGATTGGTTATTAGTGTTTAGATATCGGAGGGGAACATTGCACTTGTCTTGTAAATTTTTTGGAAGAGGGACAATATTTTCGGACAGGAATAAGATCCATAGTGCTTTTCTTTTGCCTCTCAATTGATTGTGACAATAATATGGATTTTTTCTGTGCTTCCTACATCTCCCAACACTCCCTTCTAACTCTTGTCAACCTAACATAGGCGGATGAAATTGTAGACAACTTATAAGCTGATCAAGATTGCAGACAACTTGTCATTTGTTGTCTAGTGACATTAAAAAAAAAAAAAAAGATCATAAACTTCACATCCTCGCATTCAATCCAACTGATGCATCAATTTCAAGTCTAGTTCAATAATAACGGTATTTTTTGTATTTTCTTTTCCTGATTTTAAATTTGAAAGAGTTTAACTTTCATGAATGATAATGTAAGACCCAAAACAAAAAAGTAAAAAATAAAATAAAATAAAAGTAAACCTATCCACTTATTCTCTCTCCTCTCTCCTCTATCACTCACACCCCTTTCTCCCGAACTCACCACTCTCACTCTCTTCCTCTCTGGGTTCTCTCTATTTCTCTTTAATTTTCAATTTTCTTCCAAATATTATTCATTATTCGAGTTTTCCTGAACCACAACGGCACGTTGGAGGTTGGAATTAAGAACTAGAACAACCGGATTTCATCTTTTCTCTCCAAGACTTGGTTTGAGTATCCCTTGAAATCTGTTTGATTCTTTATTGGTTTTCAAAATCTCTTCCAAACCCAAATATTTTTGAAACATTTGTCATATTTTTATCACATTGATTCGATTTAGTTGCAAACACCGGGGAGTGTTGGGGTACCCTAGGTGAATGGGTAACTACTTTATTTGATTTCTTTTCATTTTTTTTTTCTGATTTTGGAGTGTTGAAATATGTAAATGATCCACATTCTTGATTTCGAGTTTTGTAATTTCTCCTCATGGGATCGGATGCTGTGTATACGAAATCCCTAGTTTGTGCACGTGCAAGTGTTGGGGTTTTGGTTTGGGAATGAGTTTTCTGCAAAGCAAAAGTAAGTGCTGCTTTCGAACAACATCCCTAGATTGCTTTTGAGTTGTTGAATTAGTTCCACATGGTGTTTGGGCTAAAAACCTTAATTTTTGCATAATGGATTGTTTGAATATGTTGTAATCTTTCTATCATAACTTCTGCGTATAGGCAAATTAAGTGAGATTTTTTTCGTATGAATCTAGACTTCCATATCTAAAAAATGACATATGATTCGAAATATTAGGATGAGAATTTGATTTTTATAATTTTTCAAAGAAATAAGTTGTGCAGAAAAATACCCTATTCTACCCAGTTTTGGCTGCCTGCTCTTCTTTGACTTTGAGAGGCCTTCTAGGTTGAATTAGATTAGACTCTCAAAATAAAAATTGTAGATCTATATCTCATCTTTAATTTGAGATTTGAATTACTCAAATCCGATATATGTAGTGAAAGTTATGACAAATTTTCTATGGCTGCGCAAATGTAAATCATGAATTTTGGATTATAATATTCATCGATTTAGATACTTTTATATGATTTGAGTTTGAGATTTAAATATAAAAATTATAATTTTATATCTATTTTTTAAGTGAAAAATGGAATGTTTACGATTCGAGAAATATAGATCAAGATACAGTCATTTTTCTATGACATATTGTGTTAAAAAATTTATTTGAAAGTTAAAAATTATGACATATTAAAAAGAACTAATTTGTTCTAATGTTGGTATATAATTTAATTATTAATTTGTGAGTTTAAGGAATTCGGAATCAAAAGAGGGATTGGATTTTGTTTGATTTAGAATTTGGGAGTGATTATCCTTCTAAAAGGTGAGTAGACAGACTATTGTACGTTTAAATGAGAAAAATGATTTAAAAATTCTTTTATAAATAGTTTTAAATGATTTTATATGATTTTGTACTATATTTGTGATTGTAGAATGCCTTGAAATGAGAATTTGAAGTATATATACATCCATTATATTTATAAATGAGTATGTATCATATATTGTTGGATATTTTATTCATAAATGTTGTGAAATTGATTGGCAACCTTTTGATAAAATTATGGCACATTGAATGAAATCATAATATTTGTGTATGTACGGAAAATGACTATAGTCATTCTGTCCATGGAGTGATCCAATGGGGCGCCATGGTTAGGGGTTATTGGCAAGGGATGGTAGATGTGACTTTTTGTACCCCCGTCATACTATCCAATTGTACCACCGGTGAGATATGAGTCAACGCCAAGGAATAAGGAAGTAGAGTTATGGAATGAGTGAATTGAAAACCTTTGGCGCGCTTCCACCTAGATTCGGCCAAATTTGGGACGAAAGAGGTTTCCTCAAGAAGACCCCATGATTTTAAAATATATATATATGAGAACTGTGGATGCATTCAATGAATTGTTTGAAACATATGATTTGATATTCCTACATTCACTCTTCATTTATTATCACGACCATATCATTGCACTTCACTCACTAAATATTTTTATACTGACTCTTCTTACTTTCATTTTTCATATGAATATTGAATTTAGAGTACTATCTGATCCTAATACTGGATTATTGATGAATCCTAGTTTTGTGGATACTTCTACTAGTAGTATTAGTTTTGTTTTGGATGAGATTTTTTTGAGGAGATTAGTTGGATTCATATGGAGGGCATTTTTTTGAATTGCAATTAAAACTCCACTTAGTCACACAATTTGAATTTTTAAAATTTAAACCGTATTGAAATCTTTTATATTTTATATTATTAGATTTTCTTTTGAAATTGTGAAATTTTATTAAATTTAGAAATGGTCGGGTTGACCATATGCATACTTTTGAGATATGGATGGACCGAGCGGATCTTTTGGATGTTGTTATGTTGTTTAGAAAAATATGATGGATATCGATGATTGCCTTCCATTATCCCGGTGTACGGGTAGGGCTTACCTTGCATGATAGGGTGACGGGACAGTCGTCGCGTAAGCGATCTGAGAGTTGGCGTATGATAAATTTATTGGTATTAGAGTATGTTTTGATTTTAAATGTTTTGAAAATTTAAATAAATTTTTTCAAACGTTTATAAAGGTTTTCAGAGATTTTCAAAAGTTTGCATGTTCAAAATATTTTCGAATGATTTTTTTTTTTTTAAAAAACCCTCTTATGGGGTCCTAGGATATTGGCATATGTCTAGACATAAGTGTCTAGTATCAACTTAGAGTAGTAAACTAAAGATACTTTTCTCTTGTAAATTATTATGCCTTTACGTAGAAAAATGAGAAATATAAATGAGATTCTTCCTCAAGAGCACGAGAATGAGTCATTCTCGCATGCTCTATCTCATTCGACATCTACTTACTCAACTACTTTAATCGGGATTTCTCCACCTCCGTTTGATACTCTCCGACAATAGACTGAGTGGTGAAATATATATGGTGTGCATCTTCAAGTACCACCTCAAATTCAAGTTCCTCCCCCTCCCAACTCAATGGTTCCACCGGTCCCTCCTATAGCACCAATAGCACCTCCTACTTCGGTAGCTACACCATCCACTTGACCATCTATTGAATTGTACAAGTTGTTGAAGGAAACTAGACAACTTGGGTGTGAAATCTTCTCGATATCCAATGATCCTGTAGTAGCCAAGAAATGGATCAAGGGCATTTGAGAAGCTGTAATAGATATGAGGATTGATGATGAAATGAAGCTTACAGTAAATGTAAGATTATTGGATGGGGACGCTAGTATTTGGTAGGATGGTGTGAAGGAGAGAGCAGTCACACCCTTTACTTGGAACGAATTCCTAGGTATTCGATGAGAAGTTCTACCCAATTTGATTGGGATTTAAAAATGAGAGAGTTCCTCCAACTCCGTCAAAGAGGTATGTCGGTGGTGGAATATAAAGCAAAATTTAGAAGTTTATTCTCATTTGTTTTGGAGATAGTAGCCTTCAAGGAGTATAGGCATTTTAAGTTTGAGGATGGCTTGAATTTAAACATCCACGAGAGGATGTCGGTTATGGAGAATCTCACTTACCAAAATGTTCTGTAGTTGGCTTTGGGGGTTGAGCAAATAGTGCTTGAGAGAGGCAAGGTTAGAGAGCACCATGGGAAGAAGAAGAGGTCCGGTGGGTTTACACCAGGCCAAAACTCCAAAAAGAGCAAGAGTACAAGTTCTTATAGTGGTGGTTCTATCTTAAGATCGGTTGGCACTCCCCAAGGCCAATCATCCTTCAAACCAAATACTTCTAGTGGAAATGTTAGATTGGGAGAAAGATTGAGAGGAAGTAAAGGAAATCCTTGCTCAAATTGCAAGAGATATCACTTGGATTCATGTAGGGGACCCAGAAGATATTATCATTGTAAGAAGGAGGGTCACTTTTGGCATTTTTGTCTTGAGTTGAATGTGGAAAGGTAAGGGAGTCAACAAGTTTGGGGTCTTTTTAATGGCTCCAAAGGTGGCCTGACTACTATTTCAGCACCTTCCACCAGTGTCACTCCGAGGACAGGGATGAAAAGCAACACCAAAGCCACCCCTACTCAATGCTCTCAACCAAGAGCCTAGGTGAGAATTTATACCATGACAAATGAAGAAACTCAAGCCAATCTAAACATGGTCACAGGTAAAATCTTCTGAAACTTGAATTAGATAATTTAGAAATGTAATGTAGGTGATATGTGGTTATGATTTGAAGTAAGTTGATGATATGATTTCCGTATAGTTATTAGCATATACATAAAGTTGGAGGTAGGGAATATGTTTAAAATTATTGACTTATAGAGTTCTATTAAGTAGGTAACAATTGATGGATGATCACTTAGTATAATCGAAAATCCCATTGACCTCGGGATTTGCCCGACTCAATATGTTGGATATTGTGTATTTGAATCATGATCTTTGGGTCCAAAACTATCAGTTTTAAGAGTATTAGTTGTGCATGAATAGTATGATATTATGGTTATATCAATAGTGTGGATTTTTAAGGTAGCTAAATATATGAAATATTCATGATTGTGTAATGTAATGAAATGTTATGGGGACTCACATATGAATTATGTAATTTGTGTATTATCTAATAATTGTTTTATTGTGTATATCAATAAGTACGATGAAAATCTTTGCTATTGATGTTTGTGTACTTATAGATACCAGATTTGATAATTTATTTGTGAACACGAATTTTGTTAGGCATTCTGATAGGCCGGTCTCTAACTCCACTTGTGCAAGAGTTGTTGGTTATCACTCCTTTAGGGGAATAACTGATTAGAGAAACCATGTATAAGGATTGCAAGAAGAAGGTCGGTGAGAAAACTCTTGAAGTGGATTTGATTCTGTTAGAGATGAGCAATGTTGACGCTATCCTAGGTATGGATTGCTCCATTTTCATCGGGTATCAGTGGATTATTTCATGAAGGGAGTAGAATTCCGGAAACTATGGTGTTCGATACTTGTCTTTGTTGGCGAGCGTTGGGTGTTATGGAGCTGTGTGATTTCGGCTCTTGAAACATGGAGACTAGTACACAAAGGGTGCGAGGCTTACTTAGCCTACATTATTGACACCACATTTGAGAGTCCTAATTTGAATGATATTCCCATAGTGAATGAGTTTCTGGATATTTTTCTGGAAGAGTTGCCCGGATTACCACTGGTTTAGGCGTTTGACTTTGTCATAGATTTGGTTTCTGATACGACACCAATTTCAATCCCTCTATATCTAATGACACCTGTGGAGTTGAAGGTTTTGCTCCAAGTGTTTTAGACAAGAGGTTCATCCTACCAAGTATCTCACTTTAGGGTGCTCCAGTTCTATTTGTGAAGAAGAAGGACGAAACTCTCTGGTTATGTATTGACTACCGACAGCTTAATAAGACAACGATATCGAATAAGTATCCTCTCCTGAGGATTGATGATCTTTTCCATTGAGTTCAAGGGGTTAGTATGATTTGAGATCGGGTTACTACTAATTGAGGATTAAGGGTGATGATATCCACAATATTGTGTTTAAAACGCATTATGGGCATTACGAGTTTTTGGTGACACCCTTTGGATTGATGAATTCTCCTGTAGCTTTCATGGACCTCATGAACTGAGTATTTCATCCCTATCTTGACAAATTTGTTATAGTTCTCATTAATGACATCTTGGTTTATTCAAAAAATGATGAAGAGTACTTCGAGTATCTCCGAATTGTATTGCAAACTCTTAGGGAGAAAAAATTGTATGCCAAGTTCTCCAAGAGCGAGTTTTGGCTAAGGGAGATAGGCTTTTTGGGGTATGTGGTTTCTGGGGATGAAATTTTTGTAGACCTGAAGAAAGTAGAGACCATTCTGAATTGGAAGCAACCCAAGAACATCACTGAGGTAAGAAGTTTTCTTGGGTTAGCATGTTACTTCCGGACATTTATAGAGGATTCTTGAAATAGCAACTCCAATATCTAATTTGATTCGGAAGGGAGTGAAGTTCGAATGGGATGAAACGTGTAAGGGTAATTTCCAAGAACTTAAGAGAATGTTGACATCCGCTCTTATTCTTGCTCTCCTTACTAGTGGTGGTGGTGATTTTATCGTATATAGTGACGCCAGAAAGCACAGGCTAGGGTGCGTGTTGATGTAAGGCGATAGGGTGATTGTTTTTGTCTTTCGCCTACTAAAGAAGTATGAAGGGAACTATCCTACTCATGATTTAGAGCTAATTGCCATTGTCTTTGCCTTAAAAATTTAACAACATTACCTATATGGGGTCACATGTAAGATTTTCACCGATAATAAAAGTTTGAAATACTTGTTTACACAGCAAGAGTTCAATTTGAGACAATAAAGATGGTTAAAGTTGATCAAGGATTATAATCTTGTGATAGACTACCATCCTGGCAAAGCTAACGTGGTCGTCAACGTCTTGAGCCAGAAGTCCTCTTCTTTTAGTGTGGAATCTCAGGGAAGTTCTTACGTCTCTTATCTAGTTAGACTCCAGGCACTTGGAGTCAAGTGGGTTAAGAATGATCATGGTGCACTCTTGATCAAGTTTATGGTTATGCCTATTTTGGTGGATCATATTCGGGAGTTTCAAGTGATCGACGAGGAATTGGAGGGCATAGTTGAGAAGATCCACAAGAGGGAAGGTGGTGAGTTTTAAATTCAGGAGGATGAGATTGTGACTTATAAAAAACGCATTTGTGTCTCGAAGGATAAGGATTTTCAGAAGGCCTTACTTGAAGAAAGACATTTCTCGGCCTATGCCATACATCCAGGGAGTACCAAGATATACCATTATCAAGGAGACATATTGGTGGTACGGGTTGAAGATAAAAATAGCTAAGTTTGTGGATAGATGTTTAGTATGTTTAGTATGCCAACAAGTCAAAGCTGAACACCAGAAGCTGGCTGGTGTCCTCCAACCACTACCAATTCCTGAATGGAAGTAGGAACACATTACCATAGATTTTGTGATGGCTTTACCATGTACTCCGAGCCGTTATAACGCCATTTGGGTAATTGTGGACTGTCTTACCAAATCGGCTCATTTCTTATCGATTCTGAACTCTTATCCCTTGGAGAGATTGGCCAAGTGGTACATCAATGAGATTGTGAGGTTTCATGGTATTCTGATGTCTATTGTATTAGACCGTGACCATCGGTTCACTTCTCGATTTTGGCCTAAGTTGCAAGCTGTTTTGGGAGCTAAATTAAAGTTCAACATAGCTTTCTACCTTCAGACTGACGGACAATATGAGCACACAATTCAGACCTTGGAAGACTTACTTAGAGCATGTGTTATGGATTTGCAAGACAGTAGGGATTAGCATCTCTCATCGATCAAATTTGGATACAACAATAGCTACAAAACTAGTATTGGGATACCACCCTACGAAGTTCTTTATCGAAGGAAGTATCAGACCCCGTTTTGTTGGATGAGGATGGTGAGAGGAAAATGGAAAGCGTAGAGTTGATTGAAGCTACCAAGGAAAAGGTAAGAATGATTTGAGAAAGAATGATTCAAGAAAGAATGAAGGTAGTTCAAGATCGACAAAAGAGTTATGCTGACAAGATGAGGAGGCTATTGGAATTCAAAGTTGGAGATATGATATTTTTGAAGGTATCTCCTAGGAAGGGTATCAATCGGATTTCAGAAGTAGGGAAAATGAATTCTCGTTATATCGGTCCCTTCAAAATCCTTGAAAGAATTGAAAAACTAGCCTACCGACTTGAATTGCCACCGGAGTTACAAAGAATCCATGATATTTTTCACGTTTCAATGTTGAAGAAATACTTGTCATGTCTCTCAAATGTGTTAGAAGCTCCTCTAATAGAGTTGAATCAAGACTTGAATTTTAAGGTACAACCAATGAAGATCCTTGATCGACAACTCAAGCAATTGAGGACTAAGCAAATCCCTATGGTCAAGGTGCTATGGAGAAGCAATCAAGTAGAAGAGGAAATTTGAGAGATCGAAAAGTTGATGCGAAAATAATACTCAGAACTTTTTAATGTATAATTTTCTTTTAAATTTTGAGAATGAAATTTCTTTTAGGGGTTAAATGTTATAAAACCCGAAACAAAAAAAAGAATAAAATAAAATAAAATAAAAGTAAACCCATCCTCTTATTCTCTCTCCCCTCTCCCTCCTCACTCACACCTCCTTCTCCTGAACTCACACTCTCACTCTCTCTCTCTCGGTTCCCTCTCTTTCTCTTCAAATTTCATTTTCCTTCCAAATATCATTCAATATTCGAGTTTTCCTAAAGCACAAGGGCACATTGGAGGTTGGAATTGAGGCCTAGAATAATATGATTTCATCTCTTCTCGAGAAGAGCTTGGTTCGGGCATCCCTTGAAATCTACTCGATTCTTTATTGGTTTTCAAAATCTCTTCCAAACCCAAACATTATTGAAACATTTGTCATGTTTTAGAAGTATCACAGTGGTTCGATTTAGTTACAAATACCGGGGAGTGTTGGGATACTCTAGGTGAGTAAGTATCTACTCTGTTTGATTTCTTTTCATTTTCTTGCTGATTTTGTAGTGTAGAAACATGTAAATGATCCACATTCTTGATTTTGAGTTTTGTAATTTCTCCTGATGTGATCGGATATTGTGTACATGAACTTCCTAGCTTGTGTTCATGTGAGTGTTAGGGTTTTGGTTTGGGAATGAGTTTTCTACAAAGCAAAGATAAGTGCTGCTTTCTAACATCGTCCCTAGGTTACTTCTAAGTTGTTGAACGAGTTCCATGTGCTGTTTCGGCTAAAATCCTTGATTTTTGCGTAATGGGCAATTTGAGCATGTTGTAATCTTTCCATCATAATTTTTTTCTACGTATAGGCAAATTAAGGGAGATTTTCTTCTCATGAAACTAAACTTTCATATCTTGAAAATGACATATGATTTGAACCATTTGGATGGAAATCGGATTTTTATGATTTTTCAAAGAAATAAGTTGTGCAGAAAAATATCCTGTTCTGCCATGTTTCAGCTGTATGCTCTCCTTCGACTTTGAGAGACCTTTTAGGTTGAATTAGGCTAAAATCTAAATATGAAAGTTATAGATCCATATCTTATCTTTAATTTAAAATTTGAATCACTTAAATCCAATATGTGTAGTGAAAGTTATGATAAATTTTCTATGGCTGCACAAATATAAATCATGAATTTTTTACTATAATATTCATCGATTTAGATACTTTTATATGATTTGAATGGTCTTGGGATGTAAACACAAAAATTATAGTTTTATATCTAATTTTTAAGTAAAAATTATAATTTTCACGATCCAAAAAGTATAGATCAAAATACGATCATTTTTCTATGACATGTTGTGCTAGAAAATTTATTTAAAAGTTAAGAGTTGTGACATATCAATAAAAACCGATTTGTTTTAGTGTTGATATATGATTTAATGATTAATTTGTGACCAATGTTTTAGGTTAAAGTATTCAAAATCAAAGGAGGGTTGAATTTTGTTTGATTTGGAATTTGAGAGTGATTACCCTCTCAAGAAATAAGTAGACAGATCGTACCTTTAAATGAGAAAAATGATTTTAAAATTCTTTTATAAATAGTTTTAAATATTTTTATATGATTTTGTACTATATTTGTGATTGTGGGATATTCCAAAATGAAAATTTGAAGTATATGTACTTCTATTGTATTTATGAATAAGTATGTATTATATATTGTTGGATATTTTATTCATAAATATTGTAAAATTGGTTGGTAATATTTTGATGAAATCATGGCCTATTGAATGAAATCGGAATGTTTGTGAAAATATTGGTGCATGTGTGGTAAATGACAAGGGATGGTAGACGCAACGTCCTATGCTTCCGTCGTACTATTTGGTTGACTATCGGTAAGATACGAGTCGATACCAAGCAAGGGGGAAGTAGAGTTGTGGAATAAGCGAATTGAAAACTCTTGGCGGGTTTTCACCTAAGTTTGGCCAAACTCAGGGTGAAAGTAGTTTTCTTAGGAATACGCCGTGATTTTAATATATATATATATACAGCATATAGATTTAATTGTTTGAAATTCTAAATTTCAGATCTATTTATATACCGAGTCCTTTAGACACCGGTGGTTCAGGCGAAGTAAGACCCAGGAGGGGCAGTAAGGCAGTTGGACATCCCAGTGTTCCGTAGGTATATATTTAGATTTGCAGTGCAGAATCAAAACAATGAACCCTATATTCTGTAGAACTACTAGCTCTTCGAGTTCTATGTCAAGTTCTTCAAGAACTAAAGATATAATAAACAGTGAAAAAATAACAATTGAAGATTTTGAAAAAGGAATAGATGAATGGGAGATACCCAAAATAAGTAAGACCAGATATACAAAACACCCAAAATCAGTTTCTTTAAAACAGATTATACTATTAAAACAAAAGAAAGAGATATTCAACTTTTAAAATCTTTTGAAACTATACAGCTATTTTCCAAAAAATCTTTAGAAAAACATATGTCCAAAGGTTATAAATACGTTCATATCGGATTAGTCCAAATCGGTCTTAGACCATTAACAAGAGAAGGATTAAACACTTCTATTCTGGTAACTCTTAGGGATGCCAGACATAATAACTTCTCAGATTCCTTGTTAGGAACTATCGAATCCAGTCTATGTAAAGGTCCAGTTTCCTTTGACTGTTTTTCGAATTTTATAATTTTCTTAAATGATAAAAATATATTAAAATTCCTGATTTTACAAGTTAAAATACGTAATTATGATATGATGGAGGGATCAATTCCGGTCGCTCTAATATATAAGATACATTATAAAGCCATGACAATAGCTTTCGGCTCAAAACATAAAATCCAACACAAAAAATGAGAAACTCTTCTTCTCCAAACCGATATCACAAAATCCAATTTGGTTATTCCAAAACCTATAAGATGGGAAGAAATAACCCTTCCAGAAGATTGGATGTTGGAATGAGCGGTTCAACCAAAATCACAAAATGACATTCCAGAACCAAGTACCAGAATAAAACAAATAACACAATATACAGATAGTAATGTAAAAATAAGTTTTAATAGACCCTTCTATAGCTCCAGATTTTCGGATACATCAACAACATCCTCTGAATATATAAATCTGGGAAGGATCTCAAAATTACCATCCGTTATAAATTTTCATGATAAAAGCCCAATAAAACCTCCAAGGTATTCGACCTCAGATATTCCGACAACCTCTCTAAAAAACATCGAATTAGGGAGAACAATCCCACAACCAGTTTATACACATTCTCAAACAGAAGAACAAAACCCAATTGATTTAGAACCAACCTCTCCAACACCTTCAGTTATAACAGAAAATATTGGTAGAGAAAATGAATTAAACGTTTTAGAAAAAGAAAATAGTTTTGGTAAAACATATGATGAAAATGAGATTTTGACAAAACTCAATATTCTCATCAAAAATGATTTTGAAATAAACAAAGAATATTTAGAAAATGATTTTTTCTCTGATAAAAACAAAGAAAAAAGAAATTGGTTTTTTAAAACTTTTGGAGAAAACATTTTTAAAATACAAGATAAACATTTTAAGTTTTGTAGAAAAAATAAAATAAATATTTTATTTTTCACATGGCTTGAAACGTATACTAAAAAACATAACATTAAATATCCATTTAAAACAGCCAACCCCATCACAAAAAGAAATAAAAAACCTTCATGGGAAACCAAAGATGGTGAAAACATCGAGTCTGATCATCTACCTCTTCGGACGATAAAAATCACTGTTGGTACAGAAAACATTGAGGCTAGTCATTATAAAAAACCCCAAGAAAATGACTCTGTAAACTTAAAAAATATCATCATTCAAAATAATTATACAAATGCACATTTACATACAATTGGAAAACAACTTTCCAAAATCGACAAATTACAAAAGGAACCTACTGAGTCTAATAAAATAGAAAAGCTTAAAAAATCAAAACACCCTATTTTCAAACCCTATCAAATTTTGAACCAAGCCAACCAAGAAATCAAATCCAATAAACAAGAATTCTTGGAAGCCATAAAACTTCAACTCAGTAAAATCGGGTCATCTTCAGGACAGTCCAATCCAATTATCCCTGACACTCCTCAATCCGTAAATCAAGATATTATAGTCCTAAATAAAACCCTTTCATCCGAGTTAGATGAGGATGAAGAAGAACCTTTTCAAGAACAGGATCCTGAGATAAACAAACTTCTTTGGAAAACTCCTAAATCCGAATATGTTAAAACCAGATTACCCGAATTAGAAATCGGTAATCAATCCGAGATACTGGTCCAACCAAAATACAACGCCAATTCTATCTATGTATGGAATATAGATGGAATGAGTGAATATCAAATCTTGAATACATTACAACAAATGACAATGGCATCTAATGCCTATAAAACCCAACAAGGAACAACCGATAAAACAGTTGCCGAACTCCTTATCGCAGGATTTTCTGGCCAATTAAAAGGATGGTGGGATTTTCATCTCAATAAAGAACAACAATTGGGCATTCTAAATGTAATTCAAATTGGTGAAGAAGGCGAACCAATTTTAAATCATTTAGGTGAACCCATTTAAGATGCTGTCGCAACCTTAATATTTACTATATCACTTCATTTCATTGACGACTCATCCCATATAAAAGACAAAAATACCGATCTATTATCTAATCTCTGATGTAAAAAACTCAGTGACTTCCAATGGTATAAAACAACCTTTTTATCCAGAGTCATGCTTCGCGAAGATTCTAACCAACCCTTTTGGAAAGAAAAATTCCTTGTCGGACTTCCAACTTTGTTGGGGGAAAAAGTCAGGAACACCATTCGTGACACCTTTGGAAAACAAATTATTCCATATGACCAGCTTACCTATGGCGAATTAGTCAGCTTCACTCAAAAAGAAGGTCTTAAAATTTGTCAAGACTTAAAACTCCAAAAACATTTAAAATGGGAAATGAAGAAAACCAAAAAGGAATTAGGATCGTTCTGTGATCAGTTTGATCTCAATAAACATAAAACCTGCAATGGAGAATGCAGTAAGAAACAATCCAAAAAATACTCTAAAAAAGAATATCCTAAGATTTTTTAAACCCTATAAAAAATATAAAGAGGACTATTATAAAAAACCTTATAAGAAATCTCGTAAAACTAAGCAATACATAAATGAAGAAAAACCTTCAATCTCAAAACCTTCAACCTCAAAATCATTAAAAGACATAACATGTTTCAAATGTGGAAGAAAAGGCCACACTTCCAAATATTGCAGGGTATCCAAAAAGATTAGAGAACTTCATTTGAACGAAGAAATTCTAAATAAAATCTCAGTTTTATTAGTAGACAGCTCTGATACGGATACAATCAGTTCAGAAACTTCTACTAGTAATCATCAAATTGATGAACTCATAACCAGTTCCAGTAAAACAGAATCTGATTCTGACTCTTCAGATTCAAAACATATAAACATGATAACCAAGGAACAAAACTTAATTCTGGAAGCCATTCAACATATAAGCAATCCAGAAATCCAGAAAAAATATTTGGATCAATTAAAACAATCTCTAGAAGGAAGTTCCGAAAATCTTTCTTGTACTCCTCATATTAATACCGGTATGTACAATCTTACTTCTATACTAAGTAAAAAGAAATACAACAAAAAATCCTATGCAACCATTCCAGAATTGCAAGAAGAAATAAAAACAATCAAAAAAGAATTAAAGGAATTAAAACACAGACAAGAGGAAGACTCTAAAACTATTTCGATCTTATTATCTCAAATAAAAGCAAAAAATGTAGTTACTGATTCCAGCAGCGATGAAGAAAATTCGGATGAGGATCCTTTAGATTCTCAAACCATCCAACATCTCAAAAAATCCAATAAAATCCTTCCTGAAGAAATCCTATTTGTTCTAAAGGAAATTACTTCCAGAAAATACCTCATCAAAATCACACTTGTATTATCTGAGAGTTTTAAAATTGATACGGTCGCTCTATTTGATACCGGAGCTGATTTAAATTGCATAAAAGCAGATCTCATTCCAAAAAGATTTCATGAGAAAACCAGTGAAAAACTGTCTGCGGCAAATAGTTCCAAAATGAACATAATTGCCAAACTGGATGCAAGAATCCAAAATGAAAGATTCATGATTCAAACAACTTTTGTCTTAGTTTCTGATATCCGACAAACAGTGATAATAGGAACTCCATTTATCAATCTTATTACCCCTTATAAGGTTGAATATAATGGAATTAAATCTAAAACCAAAGCCGAAAAACTCTTTTTCCCATTTCTAGAACCTCCTAAAACTAGAAGCTTAAATCTAATCAAAGCTGCTTCAATCCACGAAAACTCGATCAATCTTTTAATACCGACAAAACAATTTGACCTATTATATTTAAAACAGAATATTAATCTCCAAAGGATTGAACAACAATTACAAACCAAATCTATAAAACAAAAAATCTCTAAATTTCATAAAACCATCGAAACCGAAATCTGTTCTGATCTTCCTAATGCATTTTGGGATAGAAAACAACATATGGTTGACCTACCATATGAAAAAGGATTTGATGAACGTGATATTCCTACTAAAGCCAGACCAATTCAGATGAATGCCAAATTGGAACAATATTGTAAAAAGGAAATTCAAGACCTTGAATCCAAAGGATTAATTTCAAAATCCATATCTCCATGGAGTTGTGCTGGTTTCTATGTAAACAAGAATTCAGAAATAGAAAGGGGAACCCCTAGATTGGTCATAAACTACAAACCTCTAAATGAAGCCTTAAAATGGATCCGATATCCAATCCCTAACAAAAAGACTTATTACAAAAACTAAATTCTGCCAACATATTTTCAAAATTCGATATGAAATCAGGATTTTGGCAAATCCAAATTCATCCTAAAGACAGATATAAAACGGCATTTACTGTTCCATTTGGGCAATATGAATGGAATGTTATGCCATTTAGTTTGAAAAATGCACCTTCAGAATTTCAACGAATTATGAATGATATATTCAATCCATACTCGGAGTTCTGCATTGTGTACATTGATGATATGCTTATATTTTCCTCATCAATAGAACAACATTTTAAAAATCTCAAAACATTCTTCTATATTTGTAAAAAGAATGGCTTAGTTTTATCGGCAAAAAAAATATCTTTGTTTCAAACGAAAATAAGATTTTTAGGTCACCACATAACTTGTGGAACCATAAAACCGATCGAGAGATCTCTGGAATTTGCAAACAAATTTCCAGACAAAATTCTTGATAAAACTCAACTTCAAAGATTTTTAGAAAGTCTAAACTATGTCCTAGATTTTTTCCCAAATATCAATTAAATCGTACAACCTCTTCATAAAAGATTGAAGAAAAACCCTAAACCTTGGACGGATGAACACACTGAAACTGTCCGACTCATTAAAAAACAGATCTTAGAAATACCTTATCTTCATATTGCCAATCCTAGCCTCCTTAAAATTGTTGAAACCGATACTAGTGATTTAGGATATGGAGGAATCCTAAAACAGATACAGGATAATAAGGAAGTCGTAATCCAATATACCTCTGGTCACTGGAATCAAACTCAGAAAAACTATTCTACTATAAAAAAAGAAATTTTGTCAATTTTTTTATGCATTATAAAATTTCAAAGTGATTTATTAAATCAAAAATTTTTATTACGTATAGATTGTAAATCTGCAAAAGAAATTTTGCAAAAGGATGTCCAAAACATCGCTTCTAAACAGATTTTTGCAAGATGGCAAGCCATCTTATCTATATTTAACTTTGATATTGAATATATTAAAGGTAATAATAATTCTCTGCCTGATTTTCTAACCAGAGAATTTCTGCAGGATAGATAAACCTATTACAACCTCTTTTGCAGATGGCGTATTGGAAGGCCCTGTTCGAGATGAAGAATAAAATCCATCGTCTTAAGACTGAAAACAAACTCTTCAAAGAACAGCTAAAACACGAACAGCGATGGGCACATCGCAATATTCTTCATGCAAATATCGAAAATAATAAGATCAGAATTTGGCTTATTAGACTAAGAATGAAAGAATTTGCTTTTTAAATCTCTAAAATCTATCTTGTTTCTTTTGTGCAGGACAAATGCCCCGCAAAATATCAGGGAAAGGCAAAGCCAAAACCCAAGAGGAGCCATCCTCAGTAAAACCTCTCTCTGCAAAACCAATAAAATCTTGGTATGAAATTGTCAGGGAAGAAGAAGAGGCGGAAACCAAGACCCAATCCCAAAACACAAATATAGAGGCCCAATCCGGAGACAAATTGTCTTTAATTCAAAAATGGGCCGAATCCATTCCAGAAAAACCAGATCTCTGGAGCCCAGAACTGTTTACAACTTTAAAACATACACTAAGGCTCATTCCGACACATGAAGCAGGTAAAACTTCTAAACTAGTTTCTAAAACCGAGAAAGGAGAAATTTCATCCTCTAAAACTCTTTCTCAAAATAATTCTTTGGCCACCACTGGTCATACGAGATCTTTAAAACCATCAAACTTTTTGGAAAAACCATTTACACAAAATATTTTGACAATTGATGACGGGTTTTTCCATAAAAATCCTTTCTAGACACTGGAGGGATATTTTTTAAAAAATTGGTATTATCAACCAATGGATTTATCCAAAACAATTGATTATTATCAAACCATTTTGGAATTTACGGGGAGTGCTGAATTCAAGCATTTTAAGTTCACTTCAGAACAACCATCCCCCTCTTATTCAACTTGTAAAATCTTAAAAGTCCTCCATCCTTCTGATTGGGGACAGGATCTTTCCAAACCTAAAACCTTCCCAGCAAAACTCCAAACCAAGATTGAGTTTTGTCCTATTTATTCCTATTGGGGCTATATTCAAGCTTGGTATAATACATTCCTCATTCAAAATCATAAATGCACCCATACATGGTTATTTTATTTTCATGAAAAAACTCACATAGATAAATATCCAGCCTGGTTCCCACATTGGTGGAGATTCTTTGGTTCTTTGCCTAATATCCTTATTCCGGAGGTAAAAGAATCATTTGATCTCTTCAAAACCATCTATAAACCCTCAGAAATTGAAAAGAAATTTTCACCTCTATGTTTATTTTGTGCAAAATTCTTTGTACCTTGGGTTAGCCAATGATACTTAGATTATGCCAAAGATTCTAATGGAACTACTATTCTTATTTGAAAATTTAAAGTAAAATGGTGGAATTCCTTCAATGTCCTTGAAAAAATCTTAAAACCGGCCGTCTCAGAATGGCTGAAAACCAAAGGACTCGCAAAACCTAGTCCTTCTGATTCCACCTTCTTAGCCCAAAAATCTCATGCTTAAGCCCTGCTGGCTGCAGCAACAATCAAAGAATAATATCTCCAGATTATGGAACAACTACTCCTCAGTGAGCAAAGATCATCCAAAACCAACTCCACCGATTCAGAGTCAGACCAAACCGTTCTCCTCGCCCGAGCTGACATGGACAACTTTGATGATTTATAATAATAAAAAAAAAACAAAACAAAAATTTATTAGCTGGATGGATACCTTTTCCATGCAAAATTGGCTATATGCTCGATAGGACGAAAACTCGACAGGGCATCCTATGCAAAAGTTAGAGTCTTCGGTTGGATTGAAAACCCGAAAGGGCATTCCAACAAAATTGCTTATTGGCCAATCAGTTACCCTAAAACTGATAAAACTTTATTATAGGTCAATCAGTTACCTCAAAACTGATAAAAGAACCTATCTCTGTATTTGATACATTCTCTGTTTGTAAAACACTATTCATACGGTACTATTCATATGGTACTATTCATGTATACGATACTGTTCATAAAGTACTATTTGATACTATTCATATGTACGGTACTGTTCACCCGTGTTGTAACAGTAAAATTCTCTATTCATCCGTGTAGTAACAGGATCCCTCACCAATTCTATAAAAGAAACCTCATAGTTAGGCAAAAACCAATTTTTGGAGAACCCAAGAGAGACCAAAGAAGGAAGAGGAGAGAAGGTCCCCAAATTGAGTGATCTTTAAGAGTCCCCTCACTATTGTAAACCTCTCTTAGTTCTTGAAGATCAAGGACTTTATTGTGTAAGTCCTTTTATCCTTGTAATTTTATTTATCCAATAAAATTTCTTTTTCTCTATTTATCTTTATGTGCTTGGCTGGCTAAGCCGTCTGACTAACCTCTTATCTTATTTATTTAGTGTCATGTGGTGATTAGTGGTCGGCTCTGCCGCCCAAAGATCCAATATTTTATTTTCCTGTATTTGCTTAATGTGGTGATTAGTGGTCGGCTCTGCCGCCCAAGGATCCCATATTTTATTTTTCTGTATTTCCAGAGTGTGGCGATTAGCGGTCGGCTCTGCCGCCCAAGGATCCTATTACTCCTGGTCTTTATTTATTTATGTGTTTGTAATCATTTTTTAATTGTTTTTGTCTACCATTTATTTTGGTAACTCATCTATTTATTTATTTCTCTTCATAAATATTTTTTTGTTACTATTCACTGCTTATTTATATGCTCAAGTTCCTGGGGCTTCTTGGTATATATATATATATATATATATATATATATATATATATGAGAACTGTGAATGTATTCTTTTTTTTTTTTAATTCTCGTGATAGTTTGATATTATTTTACATTCAATAAATTATTTGAAATATATGATTTGATATTCGTATATTCACTACTCATTTATTATCACGGCCATATCATTGTAATCCACTCACTAAATATTTTTATACTCACTTTTCTTATTTTCATTTTTCAGAAAAATCTTGAATTTGGAGTACTAGCTGACATAGTGCCAAATTATTGTGGAATCTTAGTTTTGTGGAGATTTTTACGGTTAGTACTAGTTCTTGCTTTGGATAAGATTTTTCTAAGGGAATTAGTTGGATCCATATGGATGATATTTTTTTCAATTATAATTAAAACTCTACATAATCACCCCATTTATATTTCTAAACTTTAAATTATATTTGAATCTTTTATGTTTTAAATTGTTAGATTTTTTTTTTTAAATTATAAAATTTTATTAGATTTAGAAATGGTCGGATTGATCATATACATACTTTTGAGATAGGGATGGACTGAGTGGATCATTTGGATGTTGTATTATCTTCAAAAAATAGGATAGGATGAGTATCGATAAATATCTTGCATTATCCCGATAGGTAACATGATGGTTGTCGCGTACTCAATTCAAGAGCCGGGACGTCACAAATAAAGTCATGACTAGAACTCCTGGCTTCTTAATAGGACCCCTTAAACTATCAACTCTTCTGAAAAATTGATTGTGGTAAGAATACATCAAATAAATTTCTCCTACCATCCTCTTTGAAACTGGTACATTGATGAATCCCACCTCCAACTAGCCTGATAAGTCTTCCTTGTACAAGCTAAAAATCAAGAGAATTTTTAGTAACTCTATGAAGATTGATATACATAAAGTTAGTGGTTCTTGAATCATCGTTCAATGGTCAATATTTTTAATTGACCAAATTGATAGAATAATTAATGATCGATAGAAATCAATTCAATAACTATTGACTTGATGTGTCAATACTCATAAAACTCAAAAATTAATATATCACCTAAGGACATTGACGAGTTATGTTATTTAATTAGCTTGGTTTAAATGCTAAAAATTTCTTCAATGTTCCGAAGAGTTGGAAGGCTTGTACCAATGACACACTTGAAGGGACCACAGCTCACCTTCATTGCATGCTGCACCAACATTCGGGTGGTATACATACATACTACGTATATACGCTTGACAATTATTGAGAACCTCTCGTTGACCTCTTACTTGCCTAACTCCATTAGTATTGATAGTTATACGACAATAGAAAAACCCAATAATCAAAGTAGCCTAAGACGTTGCCAAATTGCCTCTTGTGATTGGCTTATTCTAAATGGTATAAATTGACAAATAATTTCTTCAATGTTCCATGTGTTGAAGGCCTGGAGCAATGACTCTTAGAAGGGTCCACAATTCACCTTCGCTTGTAGCATGCTACCCCACCTTTGGGATCATGTACATAGGCTCTGCAATCTTGAGCACCCCTCATTGGGCTTTCACTTCCCCCACCACCACACAAGTCAGATATTGACCAAAAGTGAGTTTAAGCCATAACTACCAAGACCTGTTAACTGTTCAAACCAGTAAAATACATCAATAATCACAAAACTCTACATTAAAAAAAAAAATTCAAAGCGCGCGTTCAACTTCTTCCCTACATAGGCCTGTTCCGTCTCCAAGTTAGGTGTATGTTACCTTACCCATCACACATCATCACATTGAATTGTACAAAAACAAGTGTTTATGTACACAAAAAAGAAAAAGGGTATTGTACAAAAACAAGTGTTAATGTACACAAAGAAGAAAAAGGGTATGGTAAAAATCCAACAAACCAAATTGGTGCATTTAGGTTCCCTACACCACCCATGGGTGTTTTTGTCTATTTACTCTCATGACTATTATGGTTAATCTGACAGTTACTACTATCTTCTCCTTGCCAACTCCATACAATGTCTTTGAGCGCAGGCCTTACATCTTCTGCACAAAACTTGTGATACTCAAATGTGTCACCGGACGACTTTGAGAACTCCACCACAGCCACCTCAGGCGCCACCTCAAACACCTCCACCGTCACCGCCAATTTCCCTTTTCGCCCCTCTGATGTCCCCTGCATCTTCAGCTTAAACTCCTTCACACTAATCACCTTAAATTTCAGCTTCTTCGCCACCGCCTCCAGCTTTGCCATGATTGCCGGCGCAGAGATTTTCGAAGTGAAAATCGACCCTGATCTCCTAGTATTCTCAAACAGGCTAGATAAATCGAATCCAGATGACATCGAAGAAATGAACTCGAAGGCATTGAAAAAGGGTGTTCTGTCTTCTTTATCAAACATGTTTACAGATGCTTGTTCTTCCACTGAAAATGCGACAGGCCGAGAAAAATCCTTTTGAAACCATGGAACTCTCATGATTGCAGGAATTGTAATCCGTCTTTGCGGATCGGCAACCAAGAGCTTGGAAATCAATCTTTTGGCCTCAGAAGAAAACCAAGGAGGGCACTCAAACTCAGCTTTGAAAACTTTACTGTACATCTTCATCATATTCTCGTCTTGAAATGGAAGATACCCAGCCAAAAGGACATAAAGAATCACTCCACAAGACCAGATATCGGCTTTAGCTCCATCATAACCCTTCTTCCTCAACACGTCCGGCGCTACATACGCTGGCGTTCCGCATCGGGTGTGCAGCAACCCGTCATTCCGGAGGTGCTCCGGCAAAGCAGAGAGCCCGAAATCGGAAATCTTCAAGTTTTCGTTCTCATCGAGAAGAAGATTTTCCGGCTTCAAATCACGGTGGGAGACGCCGCGACTGTGACAGAAATCGACGGCGGAGATGAACTGCTGGAAATACTTTCTGGCGGAGGACTCGCTGAGTCTGCCTTTGGCAACCTTGGCGAATAACTCGCCGCCTTTGACGTATTCCATGACGAAGAAGATTTTGGTCTTTGTCGCCATGACTTCTTTGAGTTCAACAACGTTTGGGTGTCTCACCAAACGCATCACAGAGATTTCTCTCTTGATTTGCTCCATCATCCCTTCTTTCTTCACTTGATCTTTGTTGATCACTTTAATGGCTACACTCTCCGAAGTGATTATGTTCCTTCCATGGTAGACCTTGGCGAATGTTCCTTGCCCCAATAGCTTTCCCATCTCATATTTCCCAAATAAAATATTTCTCACCCCATTAATGGGGTGAGGCTGATTATGCGATTCATACTCCATCTCAGTTGGAAAAAAAAAAGGAAAAAAAAAAAAACCCAGGAAATGGTTTGGAAAGAGAAATTTTCAAATGGGTCTTGTTGAAATTGACAAGTTCAGAGGAAATTCAAGAACCACATCGAAGAAAGTTTTTGGAATCCGAATGGTGATTGTAAGTGGAGGCGGAAATTAAAGTGAGAGGAGGTTGGGGATGAAAGAGAGGGACGATTGGTGGGAGATGAAATAGAGAAGAGTGGGTAAGAGAGTGGGTTGTCCTGCTGCCATTGGAGGACCTGGTTTTAGTGGGGGGGGGGGGGAATGGGACTCTGGAGAAAGCGGCAAGACAAGCACACAGAAACATCCAGGTTTTGTTGTTCAATCATTTTGGACCCTATGCAATCACGTGTTGACACGTACATCATTACTGGGTCTAAACAAAACTCCGTAAGCCAAGCACCTTCTATTTCGCTTATTCCGTTGGTTTATTTATTTATTTATTTATTATTGTATAATTCTTAAAGAATGTATTAATATCTTACATTTTTTTATAATTAAAAAATTCTAATTTGATTAGAATAATAAATAAAAATAGGAAAGAAACTAGAAAACTAGTATTTATAAATAACAAAATAAGTAATGTAGACTTAAATAAATATAAAGCATTTCAACACTTCCTGAATTAGATAAAAGAGCAGGTTAATTTCATCATGGAGTCAAATGCCTAAGCCCTAGTCAATGCGACTAGAAGTTCAACTTCCTGCCTTATCCTGAATTTTGAACTTTTTTTTTTCAAACTTTTGACCCTTTTTTATTGCTTTTGTAAAATTACTTTTAAATTATTTTGGACTGAATTTTGTTTACTTATTTTTAAATCTGATTTTTTATTCAATTAAAGAAAGTAGAAGTTCAAATAAATTTTTTTTAGAAAAAGTTAAAATTAAATATATATGTATATATATTTTATTATAATCAAGATTATCTGATTAATCCAGTTCGTATATTATAAAATTTAATTTAAAAATCGATTCTATCTATTTTTTTTATTTTAAAAATTTGAATAAAAGATTTTTAAAAGTGGGAACCGATCCTAATTTCCGGATTTGGATTTTTGCGTCATGTGTTTTGTTCGCTCTTGTAAAAGGTCAAAATCACACCAAGCTCTTGATTTTGCAAATCTCCTTCGCCTTGAGCTGGAAAACGATGTCTAAAATTATAACAATTACAACATTTCTCGCTAATTCCTCTTCAATTATTTGATTACAGTTCACCGGTAATTGGATTCAAATGATTAGAAAACTAAAGTGTTCAGACCTTAATGGAAAGGGGAGTTCAGTAAATTCTATAGAATTATATGAAAAATGACAAAAAGACACATCTTGACCTCCCAATTTGGTTGGTCCACGCAAAATTGTAATCTTTGCATGAGGAACACTATTTCAAGGATTTGAATCTAATTCATCCCACAATTTCACATCCTTACGCCTCCTCATGCCTTTTTTTTTTTTAACACTTTGATCATCGATAATCGGATTACTCGACTAAAATTATTGTGAGATCCAGTTTAGAGAATGAACTCTTCTCATTTCTGAATTTTTATTCTTATTATTTGAATTCAAAATTATTGTTAAAATAGTTTAGTGTCACATGCTGTGATATTTTTTCCCAACAACACGTATAATTCAATTGGAAGTTGACTCTGGCTCGGGTTCGTTTCTTGGGTGTGTGGCCCAATTGGCTTCTTAGCTTCTTATGGCTGAATTTGTTTAATTTCATAAATTTCCGTACCTTAGATTTATGGTTTTGTTTTTATATCATGCAGAATTGCTTATCGTAATGAAAACACTTTCATTTTTATTACCAACCATATTTTCAAGTTTCACCAAACCTTCCGATAACCCTTTTTACCGGCTCTGCATTGAAAAGAATCACCCCCCCCCCCACAAAAAAAATGGGAGTAGCACTTTCCTTGTTACCAATTGTATTTATGTATTTAATATATATTATTAGTAATTGATTTGAGAGAACTCTGTCAGTGACTTTTATAATAGTTTTATATGGAATAATTAATTTCGGCTATCATGATTTCTAACAATATTTAATGTATACCTATTCTCAAATTTCAAATTTAAACAAAGTCGCTAATAATATGTAAATTCGAATGGCATTGTGGGTGTGCATCTGTTAAGCATGATTCCATTCCTCTGCACAAAAACAAAAGCTCAAGAAATGGGCACAAGGTTATTGTTGATAAACTGCCAAAGTGGGCACAGTAACTGGGCATAACTTGTTTCCAATTTGCACGATCTGCTTGTTAGATCCTTGAGATTTTAGTGACAAGTTGATCCTTGAGTCCCTATCCAAAGAACTATATTTCCATTGTAGTAGACTATACAAAATAATCTTGTCAATTTATCTTTTCAGTAGTGATGACAGGAGTGTTTGAAAAGTAAAGGACATGTGAGGTAACTTGGGGAGATGAGGATCCTGAGGCCATAATAGAAAAATGATTTAAGCAAGGTGCAACTAGGATTCAGAGTAGTGTTGATTACTACACTTACTTTGGTTGAAAAGACGATAGAGGTAGTGTTGAATATTGCATTTACTTTGGATGAGTAGGGCAGCAGGAGGTGAAGCAAAACTCTCCCCTCACTTTTGACGGATAGGGTTTCTTTTTTTTTTTTTTTTCTTTTTTAGATAGAAGAAGCTAGGGTTTTTTCTCTGGAGATTAGAACCAAGAGAGATATCAGAGAATAGTGTTATGTGTATCTAGATATCCACACACACACATTTAGACGAATTATGTCAGTAATTATAAATAGAACCATGCGTATAATTATAACTATACTGCTGCGTATATACCTTTCACTCCTATTTAATTCTAACACTCATTGTTTCTTAACATCTACCAAGTTATGTGCTTTGCTATAATCTTAAATTGATAAAACTTCAACACTCATGGAGTCAAGAGGAGACGAAACAACGTCTTGAATAACATATTCTACTTCTTCGTGAATTGCCACAAAATTTACAGTTTTGTAACCCTGCATTATTCCTCCAAAATAGCCTATAATCTTCCTTGAATATGCCGATCCATTGAACAAAAAATCCCAACCGTTGTATTAACATTTTCACACTATAATAATTAGGGGGAAAGTGTTGGAAAAAAAAACTTAATGCAAAAATCATATGTCAAGTATCATGTTAAATCATCAGAACTAAAACTTAATAACTGAAATTGAAATCTAAATCAGATAGAAATATACCTGATTCCATAGCCGAAAAATACAATCAAATGAAATCCTAGTGTGGGTAAAATCCTAGATTTGGTCTTTCAGATCAAATGTATCCTCACAAAACTCTCTTTATGATGGGGGTATCAAAAAGTGGAGTGATGCATTAACCTATGGACCATAACTCTTTTATAGTTGTAGGGGGAAAGTGTTGGAAAAAAAAACTTAATGCAAAAATCATATGTCAAGTATCATGTTAAATTATCAGAATTAAAACTTAATAACTGAAATTGAAATCTAAATTAGATAGAAATATACCTGATTCCATAGCCGAAGAATATAATCGAATGAAATCCTAGTCTGGGTAGAATCCTAGGTTTGGTCTTTCAGATCAAATGTATCCTCACAAAACTCTTTTTATGATGGGGGTATCAAAAAGTGGAGTGATGCATTAACCTATGGACCATAACTCTTTTATAGTTGTAGGGTAACTTTTACCTTTCAAATTTGTCTATTCAGTTTATGCCAACTATTTTTAAATTACCTTTCGACATTCACTATTTAACCAATCATAAATAATAAATGTTAATTTGTATCTATATATTTATTTATTTTCACATCCTATGAGATACATTAAACCATAAAAACCAAAATTTCAGTTTTATCAGATTACTTTCATATGGCTTTACTTTAAACGATAGTATGCATTGCATAATTATTTTAACATATAATTTTAATATTGAATTAATGATCCAATAATCTTTCTCAAACTATAAGTGAAACCTTATAATCATGTAATTGCGTAAGAACTAAATGATCTCAACTTTTCTGTCAGTAGTTAAATGTTTCTCCAACCAATTGGTCTATCAATCATACCAACCTAGAATCAAGGTGGCTTTTGTTACATTTCTTTTGTAACTCAACTCCCAATGATCATGCAAATTGATATAACTGAATGTCATAAATCATAATATGGATGTGTAGTATGAAAATTTTATGCAATGTGAATTTTAACATGTTTATTTCCAACAAGTTCTCTTTAGTGAGATCATACTGTACTTAATGTCAAAGTGTGATCCAAATTAAATCTTTATTTCCGTGGAAAATGACTTTAAACTGAAATAACTAAAAATTGTCTATATTAGATGAACATTTAAATCACAAACTCGTATTGAAACTGAATATCTTGAAATTACATGACACATATTCGAATGGTGTGCTCATAAACCCTTTTGGGTGACAATCCCTTAATAAGCTCACAATCATGGAGTTTGTGTAAATATACTTTATAGACAACTATCCACTCTAAATTCTTGACAAACAAGAACTTGATATCAATATAATCTGACAACGTTGAGTTCCTGTTGTTATTGGAGTAGAGATCTACCGATTTATTGTCACAAAATAGTCACATAGTTTGTCAATACCATCAAGTATCTGTAATCCTATTACAAAGTTTCGTAAATATATTCCATGGTTGGACGTTTCTTGACATGCTATAAATTCCGTCACCATAGCGGAAGAGACTATTTAACACTTTTCCAAGAAATGGCTCCTTCTTTTAGCATGTAGATGCAGTCTGATAGAGACTTCATGCTATCTTGACATCCCCAAAATAAGAATCAGTATACTGAATGATCTCAAACTAATTTGACTTTCGATATGTGAGTATATGTCATTTTATTCTCTGTAAATACTACAAGATCCGTGTAGTACTTTTCAATAGTTTATTCTTAAGTTACTTAAATTTCTGCTCAATATTTCCGTAATGCAATATCCAAATGTGTACAGATTTGAACATACGTCAGATTCCATACTGCTGATGCATAAGGATCTTTAGCATTTAAAGTTATTTTTAGTTGAGACTAAGTTTGTCTCCTTTATTCATAGAGGTATCTCCTGATTTATAATCCTAAATGCCATATCTTTTGAAAATCCTTTTTGACATGTAAAATCAGGAATATGTATCTACTCTCACAGAACTTGTGGTATACAAAATTATCAACCGAATTCATCTTAAAACTTAACGGGATGAAAAGTTGATGAGAATTGTAATACCATTATCGGGATCTCCTTAATGGCATATATTTTGGAGGTAGTTGAGTTTGTTCTTTCAGAATAGGGGGCACTCCAACATTATCTGATTCTATTGTCTTTTGAATAAAATCAGGGATATAAACCTGATCAGATCCAATAATACCTGTGAGAAGATGTTCCTCTTGGAAGACAATATCTCTAACCATATCTCACTTTATAAACTCAACATTCCAAAAATAATCAGTCATTTCCTAACTAAAAATGACATTATTTGTGAGATTATAAAATCTGTACCCTTTAAACTTTACAGAGTACCTTACAAAATAACGACTAACTGCCTTGATATCCAGTTTTCTTTCGTTAAACCCAATAGACCTAATCTCAATTAGACAATCCCAAATGTGCATATGCTTTAGATTAGGATGTGTGCCTTTCCAAAATTCGTAGGAGGTGTTGGTAGTTGTTTTAGTGGAAACCCTATTCAGGATGTATATTGTAATATTGATGAGCCATATTGTGAATAATTGTCCATGAATTGATAAACCATCTTTGACCATTCCAAAAACCAAAAGGGATGGCAAATAGATATCTATATGTATCAATTCAAAGACATCTGAATTTCTATTGGATTCATATGCCCTTTTGTTGGTTTTTTTCCTCTTTATATAATTTACACAAATATCAAAATTTGTGAAATCAAGAGAAACAAGAACTCCTTCTGACACAAGTCTCTCTATTCTCCATTATGAAAAGGAATTTTCATTAGTTAATTTTCATTTTAACTTCAAGTACTAGTTTGTAAGGATTGACTAAATGAAATAATAATATCTATCAGATAAATATTATCATATTCTGATAAAAAACCAAAATCAACCAATTTGGATATAAGAAACAATCTAACTTTCTATTTTTGAAAGAACAAATAAAATCAAATTTGTCCAATATAAAAATTGAAATCAAGTTTGATCTAAAAGACAGTACAATAAATATTTCATATAAATTCAAATAAAATCTAGTTTTTGACAATAATCTAAATCTTTCCATTATTTTTACTGAAACTTTATTGTCAATGCCTACGTATATATGTCTTTTATCATCATTTGACGGTTGATAATTTAGACAAATCTGCATAAACACACCAATGTGAGTAATAATAACAGAACTTGACCATCAAGTGTGTTTTGGTACCAAAATCAAATTAACCTCAAAACAAATCAAGTTACAATAGCATCATTATCCTATTACTTATCTTTCCTTTCTTATCCTTAGTGGTCAAGTGTTCTTAACTTTTATATCGTTTTGAGATAAATTTGCCAAGAGTATATGAATTTTAGTCTTTTCATTTTTTACAAACTGTCTCTCAATATTTGTAAGGAAAGATTTATTCATCATAACCGACTTAGACATAGTGTCTCTAAATGTTTCTGGGATAGCTTACTTTATCATCATTAGATACATGCAATTCAACATCTCTCACATTTCTTTCTCCCTTTTTTCTAATGTACTCTTATCCGTAAATGGTGGGAAGAATCGTCTTTAACGCAAGGTTTAATCTACAACTTGAAATTCGAGCCATTCAACTTAAAATTTAATTTGAATTGGACATTAATATTAGTCGAAATAGTATTAACTCTCAAATAGAAAACAGTGATCAATATATGCTTATATGGAACTTTGAAATCAAATATATTCAAATATGAGTAATCCCTATTACAAGATACTTGACACTTCATTAATATTTTATTTTTGAATAAAATAATTAACTTGTAAGTAATATCTTGCTGTGGTAATCAAACGCTGATAATAAGAACTCGTCAACCAATTACCTTCCTTTGGGTCGATGAATTGGTCACATGTAAAACCGAATAATTGTCACGCATTTATTATCATAAGACATATATTTAATTCTGTAAAAAACGGACATTCTTTTGGGCCGATCGATATTCACATGAATTGTATATACACAATTTTTTATATCCAAAAATAAATTAATTTCCTCGACAAAGATCACTTTGATGACATATTGTTTTAATTAATTCATCTGGAGATATATATAAAACCATATGTGTAGTAATTAAATGTTGACAATAAGAACATGTCCACCAATTATCTTTGTTTGGACCGATGAATTAGTTACATGTAAAACCAAAAAATTATCACACAGTGTACATGCAATTCTGTCAAGTACGGACTTTGGATCGGTACTCACATGAATTGTACGCACAACTTTTTATATCTCAACGTAAATTAATTTCCACAATAGAGTTCACTTTGCTGATATGTTATTTTAATTAATTCATGTTGAGATATATATAAAACCATACTTATATTTGAATCATATTTGTAATTGAAAAAATTCCGATTTTATTCTGATGGACTCAATTTCTTAAAAATTAGGTTATTTAAAGTCCAATCTTATCAACCTTAATTTGAGTCTATAAAAATCCAATTTACAAATCCGCTTCCTTTATCTTTCTTTTCCGTGCCTATATTTTCGTTGTAGGCATAAAACTAAAATCTCCATCTTTTGCCGACAATTGATCCAAAACTTGTCCTATCCCCCTTTTGTAGTAGGGAGTACTAGGAAAGTTTTCAGATAGTTGGTGAATTTATTTAGAACCACTTAGGAACCATCCCATATTAGACTTATCCCTATCTTTTGATAGGATTTTTCTATACATACTATACTATCGCACACTAAAAGAATGATTAGTCTTGTGCATAAAAGGAACAGTGAAAAAAGATAATGATGAAAAATGAGTTCAATTAAATCCAATAGTTTCAAAATCTTTACACTCATTGTTGGGTCTGTTTGGGTCCAAATTGAGCCATAAAGTCTTTTTTTTTTTTTAACAAAAACCGGAAATCTCTTAATAGTAATTTATTTTCTGAAATTGCGAAGTCAAATTTTAAAAAATGGAAATTGAAATCTAGAAATTTCACTTGTTTTATTGTTTCCCAAAATTGAAAATTTTTTAATTGCAATTTCTTTTCTAAAATTAGAGAATCAAAACTTTTAAAAAGAAAATTAAAATATGGAATTTTCTTTTTTTTCTTTTGTTTCCCAAAACCAAAAAATTTCCTTAATTTCTTTTTTGTTGGAAAACTTTATTCTAAAATTGGGAAGTCAAGCCTTAAAATAAAAAGGAAAAGTTAAAATCTAGCAGTTTCCTTCTTTTTTGTTTTTTTGTTTCCCAAATTCTGAAAGTTTCCCAAATTTCAAAACATTCTTAAAACAGAAATTTCTCAAAAAAAAAAAAAATATTTGAGTTCGGAAGCTTCTTAAAAAGAAACCAACAACAACAACAATAACAATTCGAACTTTAATCTCAACAATTGTGATCGGTCATATGAGATACAAATATAGAAATAATAAAATAATATTACTAATAATAAGAAATAATAAAATAATAATAAAAAATATATATATTATGTTTGTTTAATTTATGCGAATTTTTTTACGTCACTCATTTCTATCTAAAATTATCTTATTATCTAAAATCTTAATTTTCATATCTTTACAGATAATTTGTAACTAAGTTTTCAATGATTTATCTTTACATTTTATTATATCTCATATATTTAAGTTTTCAATTCTCCTAACCGATATTTTTGGGGTCTTCCTTGCATATGCCCAAACCACCTCAGACGACACTCTCGTATTTTACCCACAATTGAATTAACTCTCAATATATTACAAATTTCTTTATTTTTAATTATATCTTTTCTAATCTTGCCACACATCCACTTAAATATTTTTATTTCTACTGCAGTCATTTTTTGTTCATGTTATTGTTTAATAACATAGCATTCAGTACCATACAATAGTACAATTCTTATCGCGATTTTATAAAACTTTCCCTTTAAATATTGTGGTATCATACGATCCTAAAGAATTCTAAATGTCTTTCTCTATTTTATTCAATCCGCTTGAATCTTATAATTCACATCCTTATCTATATTGCCATCATTTTGAATAATAGAATCAAAATATCTAAATCGTTTACTTTTTGGTACATTTTATTCATCTAGTCTAATCCTATAATTCCCAAAAGCTGATGTTTTCCCCTTCCTTCGTTTTTGTTTTTAAACACCAAATGTTGACTTTAATAAAAATTAGAGGTCGACTTTAACAAAAGCTTAATATCGATTTTGATGAAAAACCGAATGTCCATTTTGATTAAAAAACTTCCCCTTCTTTTTTGAAACACTGGATGTCAATTTTGATGAAAACTTCCCAATTTTTTTACTGAAAATTCATAAAAAAATTCTGAATATTTTTCCAAAAAACCGAAACAATCACATAAAAATAATGCCATGCATGTTCCCAAATATTCACATAATCTCAGAATTATATATTTTAACAAAATCTTAATAACAAAAGATGTTAAAAAATTCCGATGATTCAAGTATGAGTGGCTCTGATACCATTGTTGGGAAAAATAACTTAATGCAAAAAACATTTGCCAAGCATCGTGTAAAATTATTAGAATTAAAAAATTAATAAATGAAATTGAAATCTAAATCAGACAGAAATATACATGATTCCATAGCCAAAGAACACAATTGAATGAAATTTTGGTTTATGCAAAATTCTAGATTTGGCCTTCCAAATCAAATGTATCCTCACAAAACTCTCCGTATGATGGGAGTATAAAAAAATAGAGTCATGTATTGACCCGAGAACATTAAATCTTTTATAGTTGTGGAGCGATTTTTACCTTCCAAATCTGTCTGTTTAGATTATGTTAACTATTTTTAAACCACATTTGGTTGTGTTGTACCACTCCTTGAAGTAGTTGTGATTGATCTTAATGTCTAATATTTTGCTGTTATTGGTAACGTGATATAACTCTTACGACCTTCATACAAAGGTTTATGAGCAGTATTTAGCATGTTCATAACCTGATCGGTGATACGCAACTCTTAATTTGGCTACCGTCTTGAGTACAAGGTTTTGCCTCACCAGATGCTGAAACAGGATTGTTAGATGCTACGTATTTCAATGAAGTTACATGGTCCCACAGTAGGAAAACAAACTCAATGAAAGCAGCGTCAACTACTATTTTTTGGAAGAATTTTAGTTAGTCATAGGTATTGCACCATTGTTTCCTTCTTACAACAACCTGCTCACCTCTTCGTTCTTGAGGCAAAGTTAGTTCCCAAGGACAAATCAAATTATAGAAATTCGTAGTGAATTTTGACTTGTAAACGTGCCACATAATTGCTTCCTCATCCCAAAATTTATAACTACTACACTTCTACATGGAAACCAAATATCATCCTTACTCATGAATTTAGGTTGATTGCTTACAAACCATATAAAATGTTGCACTCGAGTAGCAAATTCAAATGTAACACCTCAATACCGGACTAAATTCCTGTTATACATCTAACCCTTATTTTTTTTTCATTTTTCCTGTAGTAAAATATATAAGTAATCAACGCAACACAATTACTTAAATTAATTTAAATTTAAATTGTCAAATCAATTCTAAAGCAAGAAAATAGACATTAACTCAAGTTTGGATCAATCCAACTCGACTAATCTCAAGATCAAAAATTATGAATGAACAAAATCTCCAATGATATATTCGAAGTAAAAGGCAAAAAGTGATTACAATTACTTGGTATATACATTTGTTGAGCAAACATAGCAAAAATAGGATCAATCAAACCAGCAATATTTGGATACTTTATTGGTAATAGAAAAGAAATAGAGAGAAAGAGTCTACGTGACTTGAAAGAATTATGGAGAAGGTGACATACTTGTAATATGAAATAATGATACCATAATTGAGTCACAAAAGCTTTACAATCCTTGCTTAGCAACATACCATACTGAAAAGAGAGGAGAACTGAAAATGCATGCAGCAATACATTTGGTGACACCTAGTAATGAAAATGATATTGCTTACTATGCTACAACATACAAAAAGATAGGAGGACTAAAAAGGCATATAGCAAAATAGTGTATCACAGACTACATATAAGAACCACCTAGAGGGGGGTGATAAGTGGTTAGGCACTTTTTCAGTTTTCTAGGAGTTTAAGAATTCAAAGACAGAAAGAAGAATAGAGAGAGGGAGAAGAATTGGTACAATTCCTTTATAGTAGTTCCACCCTCTCCCATATACGTTCACTCTCAAATTTCACTTGAATTTTTTAATTTACTATTTACAACTCAAATAGTATAGACAGCTAGGTTTGATAGGTCCTAATCATACCTTACAAATGTTACACTCGCAATAGCTTTTCACGGTGCTAGTAAAACCGTAACTTCTCTTCACATACTCTCTAAGTGCACACCAAGAAGATCCTTTCTTCTTGATCATTTACATGATTCAACGTGAAAAGAAAGATTACTAACTTGACCCTTTTTGGTCTGATGTGTTCTTTATGGCTTACACTAAATACAACAACAAAAACTAAATTTACAGAAAATCAATATGTTTGATTAATGTACAATGAAATTCCAGAGTGGTAAAATGATGTTTGATCTTCTTTGTTGTTGCTTTTATATCCTCGATGTTGATCTAACCGTTAAGCTTATCTAATGTCTTAATGTAGCTGTTGGAGGTTGTTGATAGATCATTTAATGCACAAACAGCCTTTCCTACAATTAGCCATTACCCACAAGCGAGTCGACTATCTTTTCTATGCAAGTCGACTTCTATTTGAATTTTGTCCTTGTTGCTTATTGTATGAGTTGACTGCCCCTTAAGTCGACTGCTGCTTGGCTTAGTTTAGTTTTTTGAGCTTGAACAGTACCCAGTTTTGATACCTCCAAGATTAAATGTCGAAACCCTTTTCCATACTTGGCTATCACTACAAAAAAACAACGTTTTAGCCACAAATTTAGCGACGAAAATTTAAAAAAAATTCGTCGCTAAAAATATTAGCGATGAAAAATTTTTCGTCACTAATAACGCGTCGCAAAAATTTAGCGACGAAAATTCAAAATCCGTCGCTAAATTTAGTGACGAAAATCTGGAATCCATCACTAAATTTAGCGACAAATAAGTTTTCGTCGCTAAAATTCGTCACAAAATTTAGCGACGAAAAATTATTCGTCGCTAAATTTAGCGACAGATAATTTTTATCGCTAAAATCCGTCGCTAATTTAACGGAAAACAAACCTGTCAAAAAATTATCCGTCGTTGAATTAGCGACGGATTTGGAATCCGTCGCTGATGCCCTGCCCTGAGCCGGCAGATCCACGTGCCCACCCACCCCAACACCAACTTGCCCAACCTGCCCGCCCAAGCCAGCACCCCCACCTGACCGCCCGCTCGCCCTGCAACCCGCCCGCCCAAGCCAGCAGCATCAACTCTTAATTGCTGGAAAATGTCGCGCCTTCTGCCTCCACCGTGGTTCGAACTCCGAACTCCGAACTCCTACACACATGCAACCTGTAAACCACCGAGTCAAAGATATTATTGTGATATAAAGTTTTTTTTTTATTATTTATTATCTTTTTTTCACATTTTTCTAATAATAATAAAATAATATATAATAACAATTTAAAATCATAAATATAAAAACTTTTTTTATTTATACCACCAACCTAAAATAATATTTAATTAAAAATAATAAATATGATAATTTTTAATAAAATAAAAAATAATAAAATACTAATTTAAAATAAAATAATAAATTAATTAAAAAATATATTAATATTATATTTTGATTTCTTCTTTTTTCTTTTATTTTATTATTTTATTATTTGTTTTCATTTTTATTTTATTTTTTTAATCCATAATTTAAAAATGCATCTCACAACTATAAAATTATAATTATCAATAAATTATAATATATTAATAATTTTAAAAATCTATATATTTAATCACAAAATATTTTTATTCAAATTTCAATAAAATTATTATATATAAGAAATGAAAATAAAAAGGAAAAAAAAACCAAAAGAAAAAAAAAAGTAAGAATAGGAAACAAAAAGGTGGAAGAAAGAAAATAAAAAGATCATCACATAACACTAACACCAAGCGATGGTGCAGTGGTGATCTGTTCAAATCCGAAATCTAAGTTCCAAGATTCAAATCCCTCTACCTGCATGTTTTTTTAGAATTAAAACAAAAGGCGCCCGGGCGCGGGCGCCCAGGTAGGCGCCCGTGCGTGCATGCGCCGGCGCCCGCGCAGGCATTAATATTTAATTAAAAAATTTATATTATTGAATAAAATAATACAAATAAAATAAAATTACCTATACAATAATAAAAAATATTAAATCAAACAAAAAAAGTAAAAAAAATAATAAATTAATTAAAATATATATATAATTTAAATAAAATAAAATATATGGTTTTTTTAAGAATTAAATAACATTATTCTTCTAAAAAATGAGATATAATATATTATAAAATAATAATATGATTTGTTAATATAAATTAATAAAATAAAATAAAAATAAAATAAAATTATAATTAAAAGAATATAAAATTCAGCGACGGATTTGGAATCCATCGCTGAAATTATTAAAATAAAATAAAAATAAAATAAATTCAACGATGGATTTTAATCCGTCGCTAAATTAATTTTTAACTTAAATATTACATATTAATAACAGAAAAAGAAAAATAAAAAAATAAAATTTTATTTAAAAAAGATTAAATTTTACGACAAATTTTAAATTTGTGGCAAAATTTTGCCATATTTAACGACGAAATTTGCAACAAAAAATTTTTTTGTCCCCAATTAGCAACGAATTTAGCGACGAAAATTTTTTCGTGACTAATTAGCAACGAATTTAGCCACAAAAATTTTTTCGTCACTATTTAGTGACGAATTTTGTTATGAATGATATGTCCGTCGCTAATTTAGCCACGACTTCCTTTTTATTGCAAATTTTGTGACAAATTAGCGACGACAAAGTTTTTCGTCGCTAAATCCGTCGCAAAATAGACACGAATTTTTTCCATCGCGAAAATCCGTAGTTAAAACCGTGTTTTTTTGTAGTGTATGTTTCTTTCAGCACTTGGATTGAATCGATTGCCTCTCTTCTACAAGTCGACAGCTTCTTTGGCCTTGGTCAGATTTTAGACTTGAATAGTGCAAAGTGTCGATATCTTAAGCTCAAGTATTGGAACCCATTCTTTTATACCTTGTGGTGGTTGACTTATGCATTCTGATAAGTCAACTTGTCACATGAACTTGCTTGATTATATGTGCATTGTGAATATGCAGGATGATTCAGTATATGTGGCATAGTGCATTGGGCTTAGGGCATGTGTCATATGACATTATGTTCTAGGGTTGCTCATGTCCTTAGCCTTGTGTAATGTTTTGTGCAGAGCAATCTTTATGCAAGTAGATTAGTGTCTTTTTGGCAGTCGACTTGCCCATGTTTTACACATGGGAGTATTGACACCCAAACATCATGGTGTCGGTATTTCATATCTGTACTTAGAATTTTTCTAAGTTATGACGAGATATTTTATTAGGGTTAAACCACAAGTCGACTTGTCTACTTGCATAATGCGATCTTGTGTTTTATGTCCTATTGCAATGCCTTGTGTGTAGAGCAATCTTTATGCAAGTCGACTAGTGTCTTTTTGGTAGTCGACTTCCCATAATTTACACATGGGAGTATGACACCCAAACATCATGGTGTAGGTATTTCACATCCGTACTTAGAATTTTTTAAGTTTTGATGAGATAAGTCGACTAGGGTGAAATAACAAGTCGACTTGTCCACTCACATAATGCGATCATGTGTTATGGCCTAATGCAATAACTTATGGCATGCTTATGCTTGTGTCATGCTAGTGCAATGCTAGTGCATACTCATGTCATGCTTATGGAATGCTCCTGTTATCCTCATGTTATGTTCATCTCACACACGTGTTATGCTCATGCATTATACTAAGTGCTTAATTCTTGAGTCGACTGTCAGTATAGTACAAGTCGACTAGGCTGACACTTTATGAGCTAATCTATATCCTTAGCCAAATTATGTCAACTCCTCAACATCCAAGTGTCGACACCCATGCATGTGCTTATTTAGACTTTCTATGTTCAAAGCAAGTGAGTCCTATACAAGTTCAGCTTGGAGGTACCTCAGAGATTTCATTTCGATGTGTTGTGGACCGATTTGGTATAGTTCCCTTGAGCGATTCCTTGATTTGCATTTATCTTGTGGCTTGTCTTCATAGAGCGGATTCAGAAAAGTGACCATCTATTTAGATTTAGATTCTCGAGTTCCATGATTTGTCACCTTTGTTCCTATCAGAGAGAGACCGTAGGTGATTTGTTCTTTAGATACCCTTTTTCGAGGGAGATTTGGAGACTAATCATGGCAAACTATGTTCCTGTGACCTTTTTTATCTCTTAGTCCTGTAATCGAGCGGCCCTTCTCTCCGTTGCTAGACATTCTCTTCAACAGAATAGAGTCTTCAAATGTCTATTCAGTGTTTGCATTTACTATATTTAGATGGAAGGAACAAGAGAAGAATTGGTGAACGTCAGCTTCATCTGTGAGTCATTACGACATTTGTTAGTATAGTTTTACGCCCAATTGAAACTAGATCTTAGTGACGTTTTGTATAGGCCTTACATAGAGATCCATTGATTTTTTCTCAAATATCCTAGGGTAAATCCTAATGCCTCTGTATTTTTTCATTTTTTTATATATTCGTTCTTTTATATATAAAAAAGAGTCCTACATAAGTTGACTTGGATATATAGTAAGTTGATTGTGTTGACACAAGTTGTGTGCCACAGGTTCTATGCCTTTTGTTATGGCCTATGCCATGTCATGTGTCATAGCTCGTGTTGTGACATGGTGTGGCTCGTGTTGTGACCTATGCTACGGCTCGTGTAATGGCTTTTCGTGGCTTGTGGTATGTGCCATAGCTCGTATGCCTATGTCTACAATAATAATTGACACTCTATCTCTGAGGTATAGACACCAACTCCTGCACCATGCCATATATCCAGTATCCGTGGCATGGTGTGGCTTGTGTCATGTTCTTAGGCTTATGAGCAATTTAGTGCATCTAAAGGAATTTCGACGTTTGGTTTCAAGCAATTTGCAACATATCTAAGGATGATTTAGAGGTTGAAGTATTATTAAGGTTGGCTCGAATTAGGAAGATGACATAAGAGTTGGCCTGACATTAGGTGCTATTTGATGGGAAACATGGGCAGCTATGGGCGGTTGTGATTATTTGGGAAAACCATCTTGAGCAATTATCAAATTATTACAAATAACTCATGGAAACTAAAAATAGTGAAGTTTTATTGAGATTGTACTGGACAACTTCGTTTATCACTACCGGTAGTAAGGGAATGACTGTTCAAGTGGACAAGTCGACTTGTGGTCCTATCAAATTGACTTTGGAGCACATCAAGTTGACTTACATATAAGTCGATTTATGGTACTACAACTGCTTTTGTAGGTGTAGCATCTGTGGTACAATGATTATAGATGTTTAGGAAGGTCACTTGGCCATTTCTCAGGAAATTACTCAATTTTGAATTTGGACACAAGTGAACATTGAAGGAATGTCTTAGAGACATTCAGATATTGTCTTAATGTATGTTATTTGACAGTTTGCTCAACGATGGCATGAGCTGTGGCTGATGATCACATCTCTTAATGTCCTGCGCTTGATTTTGTTTTATCTACCTACAGTGAGTCGAATTATCACTACAACGGAAATGGCTTATGGAGACGGATGAAAACCATGAGGAAAAGGTGTGGATAAAGTCTTCTCCGATGGATAAAGGTTCAGTTGGCTAAACACAGGTTGGGATAGACCTATCCTGACACTTGTGATGACTGTTGGAGCGTATTCAACATTCGGACGGTTAGAAAAGTATTGGTAAAAATCAACGTTATATCATCAGTTAGAAAAGTGTTGGTAAAAATTAATGTTATATCATCGATTGTAAATGGATAGTAAAAGTTACTACATTTATCGTCACTTTTGTAAAGGGGTTAGCAAAATTTCCTACCTTTATCATCACTTGTAAAGGGTTAATAAAAATTACAATTTTTATCATCACCTTGTAAAGGGTCAGTAAAAGTTATTACTTTTTTCATCAGTTTAAGGGTTAGTAAAAGTTTCTACCTTTATAATCACTCAATGATTCAATATAACCATTAGAATTGATATAACTATTTATTGTCGTCAATGAAATAATAGTATGTTAGGAAATATTATAACTTTTATTGTTGATAAATACAAACGTTAGTAAATATTACTACAATACTGTCAGATCTTAGGACATAGAAAATGTGAATTCTTTATTGTCACATGTTTACTGGGTTAGTAAATACTATTAATTTTATTGTCGGTCATTGTGTTAATAAATATTACTATCTTTATTGTCGCTTGCTTATAGAAGTGTTGTGTTAGTAAATATTACTACATTTATTATCGCTTAGAAAATTATTGGGTTAGTAAATATTACTACTTATAGAGTCATTGGTCAGTAAATGTTACTACTTTATCATTGCTTACAGAATTATGGGTCAGTAAATGTTACTAACTTTAATATCGGTTACAGATATAATTTGTTAGTAAATGTTACTACATTTATTATCATTGAATAGTAAATATTATTACTTTTTACATAATTGTTGTTGGTTACAGAAATAATTTGTTAGTAAATGTTACTAAATTTATTATCGTTGGATAGTAAATATTATTACTTTTTATAGAATTGTTGTTGGTGAGCAAATTTTTCTAGCTTAGCATATGTTATTTTGTTACTTAATATTGGTAACCAAACGTTACTACTCTTTTGGGTCGGTTATCACAAAGTTAGTAAATGTTAGGATATGTTAATACAAATATTACTACTCTTTCATTAAAATATTACTACTGGACAAGAAAATGTTACAATTGTGAGTTAGAAAATAGTTAGGAAATATTATAAATATCGTATCATAGGAAATGAAGTATTTTTTATATCATCATGAAATATACATAATAATGTTACAGACACATTATAAGAGAAAGAAAAAGATGATATGTTACAGACACATTACAAGAGAAAGAAAAAGATTGTAACTTCCAGTCAGTACATATCTTATCTTCTGAAATGAAATGTACATGCCAAAAATGTTGACTTGGAGCACCCAAAAAATTCCAGCGTTCGTGGCATCCGGTTCCAGGATCCAGCGTGATGTGTGGTATCATGCTATAAAAATGAAATTAATATAATTATAAGATATATTATAAAAACTTGTACATTTAAATATTACCTTTCAGGATGGAATGAGGAGGTAGAGATGATGATGATGGTTGGTTTAGATGTGCACTCCTAGCATCTTATATCGGAGGAAGCTAACAATACAAATGCAAATAATATAGATTATTGTTCAGAAATAAAAGTAGTTAGATTATGGTAAGAAGTAAAGAAATGATATTTGTACCTCAACACTAGCAATGAGCCTCGTTTCATTAACGAAGTTCAACAATTCATCTCGTTGTCCACTTCCGGCATGCATAGTAACATGCATAAGAATATTGCTCACCAGATTAGTAAGATTTTGATTTTGTTCCATTAATCATTCCATTAATCGTTCCATCATAACAGTCATATTTTCGTTCTGAAGTTTGCTTGAATGCTGCCGTTCTGATAGAGTTGTAACTTTAACAACACATCTGATTTTTCCCCTGAAATCAGGCCCTTTAACTTTGGATATGATATCAGTTCTCCAAGATAAATTTGAACTCTGTGCTTCACTCTCAGTATCCATTCCACTCTTCATCATTTCCTGTGTAAAATGAATTAAACCCTATGTAAAATGAATTAAATGTGAATGTTCATAAATATATCAATTGAGAATACATAAAAACAATCAATTATACCACAAGTTCTGATGCTTTTGTAGAAACTAAACTCTCATCTGATCGGGTTCTACTTGTAATATAAAGTTCAGTTCGACAAGCTTTTGTCCTAGATTGTATTGTCTGAAAAAATAATTTAGTTTGTATTATGATGTAATAAAAAATAATTTCAAATAAAATAAGATACGAATTGTTTATACCTTCTCATGAATGAGTTTGGCAAGGGACTTAGATCCTAAGCAATGCAGATCGCTTAACTTTGCACGATATTCTGAATTTCTTCTACTCATTTCCTAAACAGGGAAAAAGTATCAGAGTACAATTAAATTTCCCAAAGAAAAAAAGTAAAATAGTGAACTTCTACCTTCCCTTTATTACTCAACCAAAAAACAATAAGGTTCTTGTACTGATTCGGATCAACTCTTGCATCCTCCATTCTCTTTATATTTCCATCTATTCTGAGTAAATCATCGAACCATTTTGATTTGAGAGAATTTTTAAAACTCTTCCATTTGTCGGATAAATTTACAAGAACCCATTTCTTAGTATCATCTCTAAGTGGTTTGAAGGTAATCTTTGACTACATTATAAGAAAAAAATAGATATCTTAATTTTCATGTATGGCATGATTCGATTGAGTAGTAGAGGTAGATACCTCTACAATTTTCCACATATCCTCTTTATACTCAGTTGGCATTCATGCCAACTTGTATAGTTTATTGGAGCAATGGAATGTACTCTCACTATGGAGTTAAGGAATCTGGTGAAAATTGTACTTTCGATTCCTATTGGTTGATTCAAATCATTCATTTCAACCAGTATACGTTTCTCTTTTTCTAAATCCTAAACATCTTGACAGCGGGTTGGGTCCCTACATTTTCTCTTGAGAACTAGTGCAAATGAAAAAAAAAATAGATAATATAGTAATTACATAGAAATATATTATAAAAATGAAATGATCTATTTTTGAATATAAACATAACAAAACAAAACCTGAAATATCATTTTCGAATAATTGGGTTTCTTCAGAGTCAACTTGTTTTTCAGATGGTTCTGATTCTTTGTCTTCAGCTATAATGGTCATTTTTTGTATATTTCGTCCTATATTTTTCGTTGAAAATTTTTGATTGAAAATATTTGATGGAATGAGATTTTGTTTGAGTTAGAAATTTTGAGAGATGTGAGAGAGAAGAGTTTTTGAAGGAAATGAGAAATTTCGATATTTGTGGAGGGAAGAAAGGTTCGTTGTATATATTTTTGTTTAGCGTCAAATAAATTTTGGTTTGTAATATATATAATTTATTTAGTACGATATATATTTTTCAATACCTGCCATTTTGCCCCGTTTTTCACATTTTAGTTTTTGAATTTTTTGCTATTTACCTGTCTTTTTAGTTTGATTAATTAACAGAGAAGTTTTGACTTTGACATATTACTATGACTCCGTGTAGTAGTAAATATTACTAGATCTTGGGTGAATGCTTGGACGGCAGAGCTACCCAGGCAAGCGTGCCCTGAAATGCTTGGACGGTACAACCGCTGGGTGAGCCGCCCACGCACAAATATCATCGCAGCACAATCTGTGGCTCAACCGGCCAGCATAATTTAAAATAATAATTGTATTATTTTAAATAATAAAACATGTATATTATTATATGAAAATTTTAAATTATATTACTAAATTTGTTATACGAAATAATACTAGATTTCAGGCGAATGCCTGCGCGGCACAACCGCTGGCAGAGCCGCCTAGGCAAACTTGCTCGAAAATGCCTGGACGGCACAACTACAGGCCGAGCCGCCCAGGCAAGCGCGCACAAATTCCATGCGGAACAACCTACAGCTCAATCGGGCTGCATAATTTAAAATAATAATTGTATTATTTTAAATAATAAAACATATATATTATTATATGAAAATTTTAAATTATATTACTAAATTTGTTATATGAAATTGTGAAATTATGTTACTATTTTTGTTATATATAATCATTAAATATTTTAAATTAATAATTTATATTATATAGTATCATAATACATTTATTATATTTTTTATGAATATATAATTTTTAAAAAAATCATATATTACATAAAGTCATATATTGTTTATCTTATTATTACTACATTATTTACATAATTTTATATGATCATATTATTTAAAATAATAACATTTGATATTTAATTTATAATTTAAATTTCACGGATATTGTGGTTTGGATGGATTGCATATGATGTATGAGTATGAATTATTTAAATTAATAATATTAATTAGATATAGTAATGTCTAATTTATATTTTAGATTTTATTTATTAAAAAATTTGATAATTATATTTAATATTATTTATTTGGAAAGATAAGGAATTGAAATCAAAATATGATAGCAAACTTTACAATCCATAATATTATTGAAATTATTGAAATTATCAATAATTTAATTGAAAATAATAATAATCAAAAGCTAAATAATTAAATGAGATATGAAAAATTAAGGAAGCTACCATAAAAATATTATGAGTATATATACTAGTATCTTATATAAAATGTTACCGTACCTTAATAACAATGATTAAATTTAATAATTATTTGATATTAGTAATAGAACATGATTATTGAAATTAGTAAGTAGTATTATTATAGTAATATTAATATTGATAAGTAATTAAGTTGTATGGAATAATAATATTAAATTATAGTAATATAATGTTAATAAAAAAATTTAGATAATCATAATTATAATAAATTTATATTATGAAACAATATAATATAATTTATAGTTATATTATATTGAGCAAACAACAGATTTATGTTTCGTCCTTGTATTATACCGCCAAACAACGTATTTATATTCAAATATTAAGGTTTATGTTTCAGGCAAAGCCAGCGGGAAATGTTGAAAATCTATCCGCACATTTTTTTCCTTCCTTTACAAATTTATTGGGAGGTTTGAATTTTTAACGGGATTTTAAAAATTTTTAAGTTTGGAATGGAATTGTTATAGTGAATACTCTTGGAGTAGTTACAGTGATTACCTCTCTGATATTTATATAATTCATATATGTTATTTTATTGTTACATGTGTAATTTTTAACATTACATATTTTCATTAACATTATTTTCCCTGTTAATATAAATTTCAGTTTTAAAAAATACTTATTACCATATTTGTTACTATTTGTTACCATTTGTACGAAGAGAAAATAATAATTATTCCCTGTTATCACTGTTACGATATTATATTATACAAAATTTATATAATTATTGTCTTACCACTTTTATATTGAACCAAGATCACTTATTACCACTTATTATAATTGTTATCACAATAAAAATCATTATTATCAGAATTAAAGTAATTGTTACCTTTTGTACGAAAAGGAAATAGTAATTCTTATCACTTGTTATCATGCGACCCGCTTATTACCAATTGTTACTATTGTTACGATATTTTATTATATAAATTTTATATAATTATTGTCTTACCACTTGTTACATTGAACTAAGATCACTTGTTACCATAATAAAAATCATTGTTACCAGAATTAAAGTAATTGTTACCATTTGTACGAAGATGAAGTAGTAATTGTTACCACACAACCCGCTTGTTTCCAATTGTTACCAATAATTAAAGTAATTGTTACCATTTGTACGAAAAGAAAATAGTAATTCTTACCACTTGTTATCACGCGACCCGCTTGTTACCGATTATTATCATTGTTATGATATTCTATTATATAAATTTTATATAATTATTGTCTTACCACTTGTTACATTGAACCAAGATCACTTGTTACGATAATAAAAATCATTATTATCAGAATTAAAGTAATTGTTACCATTTATACGAAAAGGAAGTAGTAATTGTTACTACGCAACCCACTTGTTTCCAATTGTTACCATTGTTATGATGTTATATTATACAAAATTTATATAATTATTATCTTACCACTTATTACATTGGACCAAGATCACCTGTTAGCATTTATTATCATTGTTACCGAAATTAAAGCAATTGTTACCATTTGTTACTATTTGTACGAAGAGAAAGTAGTAATTCTTACCACTTGTTACTATTTATAATTTGTTAGTTATCATTTGTTACGTGAGCATACAGAATAAAAGTTACCATTTTATTTTTTATTATGCTGTAATAAAAGTACACGTGGAGTTTATATTTGTTATTTGTTATATATCACTTTTTTACCAAAGATATAGATAGAGAATAAAAATAAATCTTACCATTTATTAGCATTTGTAGGAAGAGTAAGTAGTTATTATTACTACGTTTTACCATTTGTTACCATGTGACGTCATAAAAAAGAAGAAAAATGAAAGTAGAGTGATTAAAAATAAAAAAAATTCAGAAGATAAGAAGATAAATATATATAGGAAATTACATTTCATACGTATATGTATCCTATCCTACTTTATCAACATCTTCATCATCATTCATTTTTGTTGATACATTTCCTTCATTTTCATCTACATTAGTCTGAACCCACACCTGAGTTAAGGGGTTACTTTTAGAATTCATATGTTGATTGATCAATGCATCACCCATGTTAAATTCATCTCTAACTTTCACATGCTTTACAACAAGCCATTCTTTGTGTCTTTCGTCAGCTACATAAAATACCTTCCTTGCTTTGGATGCCAAGACATAAGGATCATCCAGTAAATCAACACCCATATGATTGAGATAGGAGAAATTTACAAGTATTAAACCAAATCCGTCCTTCTTACATCCCCGTTGTAGATCAACCCAATCACACCGAAATAAAACAAAAGTATACATTCCATTATAGTTTACTTCAATGATTTGCCGTAATATTCCATAATAATTAACTTTACCTTTAATGGGTGTTTTATCGCTCGTAGTTGCATAGGTAATATCATCTACTGTTACCACAACTCCAAAATTCTGAGTTTGAAGGCATTTCCCATGATCATTTATATGGAATCAATATCCATTCATTATATAGCCATTGTAAATTCTAACGAATGGATGTGCTCCACGAGTGATCCATTTAAGTTCATCTCTAATCTTTGTTGTGTTTTTTTTGAATTTGTAACCTAAAAGAAGAAATCATAAAAAAACAATTAATAAGAAGATTAACCCAGGATGTATATTGAAAAAATTAAATATCAATATACTAACATGATGAGAAAACCAGCTATTAAATCTTTACTGTGAAGTTTGTCAATTTGAAAAATATGTAACTTTTTTCCACGATTTATTTTTAAAAGATGTTGTAATGTTCCCTGATCATGAACACATGATATTACATCACAGTTTAATATTTTTAAATAAATATATGAGAATGTAGACTTACAGTTTAAAGGAGGCAAGTGAGTTACCGTTAAATAGTATATATCTATGGCATTGCTCCAATGATTTCTCATCCAGACGAATTCGAGATATCCTCTTTTTTTTCTTTTTTAGTAGATCTATGTGTTCTTAGTCCCAAAGGTCTTCCAATAGTCATACAAGCGGACTCATCTTCTCCATATATAATTTGGTTGTCATCATTTCGCAACACATGATTAAACCTTGTCTTAACTTCGTCTAAATATCTCGAACAAAACAGCAGGCACTCATTTGCTATATACTCTTCGGCGATAGATCCTTCAGGTCGTGCTCTATTACGAACACAAGATTTGAGTTAAAGCAAGTATTTGTATGGATATATATTGCAATAAGTTTACCTAAATTAAATCAGCATCATTATTAAATAAATAAGTTATGGAAATAAATAAATTATGAGAATAATAAAAACCTTTCAACTGGATACATCAATCTATATGTGACTAGTCCACCGATCTTGGCTTCTGTTGTTAAGTACACGATTAAGTGTATTATACTAGTAAAAAATGATGGTAGAAAAATCTTTTCAAGCTCACACATAATTTGTGGAACTGATCCCCCCAAATCCTCAAGCTTTTGTGGGTCAAGGATCCTAGAGTACAAACATTTAAAAATACTACATATTTTAATGATAACAGAGCTTATATTGTCAGGCAACGATCCCCGAATTGCTATGGGAATAAACTCTTGCATTAAAATATGATAGTCGTAACTCTTTAATCCTATTAACTTCCATTGCTTCAAATGAACACATCTGGAGATGTTAGTAGAGCACTCGTTAGGAAGTTTTAAATCCCTCAAAACCTTAAGAAATACATCTTTCTCTTGCAGCATCATTTGGTAACATGCTTTAGGTACAAATATATTTGAAAAGTTTGATGTATGTAGATGTAGATCTTTTCTTATTCCCATATCTTCAAGATCAAGTCTACTCTTATAATTATCCTTAGACTTTCCTTCTTGTCCCAAAATTGTACCAACAGTTGCATCAAAATAAATTTTCTCTGTATGCATCATGTCAATATTATGCCTAATTAAAACATTTTCCCAATATGGCAAATGAAACAATATGCTCTTTTTCTCCTTCCATGCATATCATTCGGACTTGTTAAGTCAATCTTATGTAATTCTCAGAAAACATCAGCTCCTGACCGTTGTTTAGGAGCAACTCTACATTCCTCTACCCATCGAAAGAAAATTTATCATACCCGAATGGATGAGTTGAGTCCAACCATCTTCGATGTCGCATATAACAAAACTTGCAACCATAACTTAACCACCGAGAACATGTATCATATACACATACAGGACATGCAAATCTACCTTTAGTGCTCCGTCCAAATAGATTAGCATGCAGAAAAGCCATTAATAGTCCATAAGAGTGCTGCATACATTTTAAATCTTTTACCGACTAAAGAATCATATGTATCTACTTCCTTATACCATAATTCTTTTAGTTCTTCCATCAGTGGTTGCATGTACACATCGATCTTATTGCCAGGACTTCTAGAACCAGGAATAAGTAATGTGAGTATAAAGTTTGAAGATTTCATGCACAATCAAGGAGGGAGATTGTCACGTCCCGAACAGCAGCTGACCGTTGCCATGGATGCTGATTATATTCTAAAAAAAAATCGGACAAAACCTCCCAATATTTTGGAGGTCTCCCATATACCAATCAACATGTATATCAAATGATCATCCAACTGCTTAAATAAATGGGCCAACACGGCCTCACAACAAATTGATCACATTCATATAATACCCATCAATTCACCCCGTACAAACTAGGACAACGTAAGGCTATCATGAAATACTATCAGTCTTAGCCGCAGACCTCTATGGTTATGCCCCCATCAAAGGTATGAACAGTCGCCAGTTACCCCTTCTGTGATTTAGAGATGACACCGAACGAACCTAAAGACACTTCTAGAACATGACATGTTTCCCAAAGTAAATGTACACAATAGTACATTTCATGCCTCAATGTAATAGAATAGAATTTAGAGTTTCAATAAGATGTACATAAATTTTCATACAGTTAACCATTTTTATACACAATGGTCTATCTACAACACCAATAAACAATTATACAATTTTATTGGCAAATCATTCTCAATATCATATTGAGTACCAATCAACATCCTCGATCTCCAACCAAAAGTCTCATGCGCTAATAAATCTTAAAGCGTCCCATTATAGCTATCTCTATACACAATAGGAAATAAAGGGTGAGTATCAAGAAAGATACCCAATGAGTGAGAGGGTATATATCATGTGTTCAATGAGTCGGTGAAAAATGGAGTGTCAAAGTTCTCAATAATTGCATATATTGTAAGAAATCATGTATAATGTTCAATTTATCATAAATCATTCTTTTTCATACATTTCAAACATATATGCATCCATGTTATCAAATCATGCAAGAATAGAGTATGCTGAAATTAGTCCTGGCAAAGGTCAACCGCGACCAATGACAGGCGTATCGGGGGTTTTGTATGCAATAGGTTAGAAAAACTCGCTACCCCAATGTTGGCGACGGACCTCATCCGGTGCTAGACTACGGCGCACCATGGCCCTCCCCCTTATGAGTTCAACCTGACTAGTATCGTGTCGAATTACAATACATTTACCATTTTCCGATGTCATGTGGGATACCTTTCGTAGAACGCATCGGGTGCAAATACGGATCACCCTATACATGCATCCTTTGTAGCTACGGAATGAAATTTACCCATCACAAAGTTATCATTCATCACATGCTAGGGCCCTCGTCCCATACATAATATAATCATCAAATCAATCACGTACCATACCACATTTCTCTAGTAATGTCAATCATTTCCACAATGATGATTTCATAAAACATGTATAAATCAAATGTAATGGCACGGTTTCACATTTTAGAACTCATTTGGATGCATTTATATCACGTAAAACATATTTGTGGACACTCCATGAATTCACAAAAAAAACATTTCGTAATTCATTCATAATTTCACATCACATATTCATTAAATCATGCTTGCATTAGAAAATATTTTTAAAACATGATATTGTGCATTGGACACATAATATAATAAATTCCACTCACAGTATGCGGGAGGGTACGCCACTCCCAGCACGAATCTCGAGTCACATATAAAAATATGCTCCCCTCAATATCACCAACGAGACTCTATAAACATAATGTAGAATATGTGTCATTTAAGAGATCATATGATGTGTATATAATAATGTAAATGTGATGCAACCCTAGTTATAGACAAATCTAGGGTTTTCAAGTTCTATTCTTGCACCATTTTAGGGAATTGACCACAAGTTCCTCAACCGGGGTCAAAATTTCAGAAATTTCAATTTCTATGGCTGACTCACATAAAAACTCACACTTTTCGTGTTGAACTTATCTCCAAAATCTCGGTGAAAGATTCCTTAAAGTCCACATTTTCAAACCAATTTAAATCTCACTCTCAATTCTGTCCTGTTTTAGAAAATTTCCCTTATCTCATAATCTATTCATGCTAAGACTCTGATTTGTGACTATGTTGTAGATATGACATACGGCTACAACTTCTTAGTTGGGCACTATCTCAGATTCCTAGTCTAAGTTCCTGAAATAGTACCATTTTGCGCACATTACATTTCAGAAGTCTGTTCTGACCAATTTTTAACTCAATCACCACAACTTTTAACACAGAAATCCAAATTACCTGAACTTTTTACAGTACCTAGAAGACACAAAACATTACATTTTTCATGGTTTTGGTTTCTTCCAATTTTGCCTAGAAGGGATCTGAAATTGACCACCAAAATCTCTTTTCAGTTTTGGCTGAGAAACAGAATCGTTTTTGCACAGTTTTTGGAGATTTTGTATAACTCTTTATTCCCTAGTCTGAAGTGGCTGAAACTTTCACACTAGGTGGATAAGAGGGAGATATACAACTTTTCATCTTTGAGAGTTTGCAAACAAGGGCTGGAAGAGGGTCGTGCAATGTTACTGTTTTTTTGTGTTGGAAAATGGATGACCCTCTGATGAGTTTTAGTAGAATGGCTGTAATGTTTGACACATGGATCAGATTGAGGTGATCCTTACCTCGTTGGAAAGCTAAGACATGGGTCTACAATTCTTTCAACTAGCCCAAGATCTGAATCTTTCAGGATGGGGCTTGAAAACTTAGGTTAGTGTTACTGCCGAAATCAGGGCAAAATGCAAGACTGAACAGGGAATTAGTGTAGATCACCTAATTTTGAAAACTCATATAAAATCCATCTCTACTCAAAATGCAATGGTTCTTATCTCATTTTAAAGCTTTGAATGTCTAGCTTCTTGTGTATAAATTTCATGCAATGTTTCCTTGTGAAGAAAATGGTGTAGCTAAAACACTACAACCAGTTCAGAATATCCAGATTTTAGAATTTTTGGTTTCCTTCCTTGACTATAGATTTCGGCCAACCTAGTTTCCTAAGCAAACGTCCTCATTTTGACCCCAAATTAAGATATGTTATGCTGTGGAGTATGGAAGGCCTCACACCTGAAGATGGACAGCTGGGCTTGAAGCAAAACTTGGATCTCTCCTCTTGAACTCTTGGTTGTCCCTTTGTTCTTCACCAAGCAATCCTTCTCTGTTGGCCTTGATTTTTGGAGATATTGTTCTAGGGTTCAAGAGGGATGGATTTATGTAAAAATATTGAAGATTGGTTAAAGGACGGCTATGGAGGGAGGAAGAAGAGAAGAAGTCTTTCTCTCTCTTTTTTTTTTGGTTTCTCTTTGCTCTTCACGATTTTGGGAGAATGAATATAGCTTGTTTGTGATTCTCTCTCTCTCTACTGTCTCCTCCTCAGGCCCCAACAAGTCAAACTTCAATTAATGCTTCATTAATTGATTTGTCTCCCAACAACCAAAATCAATGTCTCATATTTGTTCTTTGACTTTTCAAATGAATCCTAACCTTCCACCTCATGGGCATACTTGTCATGGCTATTAATTATCCCCAACCTCTTTTTTCTAAATTTCATAAAAGGTCATTCTTAGATTTGCGTGAAGATTCCTACCTCGATTTTCGCGTCACAAACGGTGGGATCAAAATTCGACCAGAAATCTGAGAAATTTAAATTTACCCATTTGGTTTAGTTTTTTACACTGAATCAAATAGAGTTGGTCTTGTATTAATCTGAGATCGTTTGATAGCCCAAACGTCCCTCGAAGTGAACGAAATTCTCGATCGGTCAAAATTTGACCTCGACTTCGAAATGCGTAAAATCACACTACGGACTCTGTTTTACACGTATATTTTAAAAATATAGTTTTTGGTTGGAAACGGGACCGTTTGCTCGAACAAATTTCAATTTTGCCAAAAATTAAGGTTTCTCGAGTAAAAAATGTTAGAGCACCGATATTTTTGTGTTATGGATTAAATTTCAGTTTCGCTTCTTGACCCTTCACTTTTAAAGTGAATTTAGCATATATATTTCTCACGGTATCAAATTTGCACGTGTGGTTATCATTTTGGCACGGTAGGGTCAATTTCCCTTCATTTCGGGCAATTTTGGCAATTTCATGAAATTGCAGTTTAACTTGATAAAACAATAAATTTAGCCTAATTTAGGCTTCCTGGCAAAATGTTAGCATTTTTGCATGGGTAGAATTAAATTTTGCTCAGTAAGGATAAATTTTCATCTCCGACGATTAAGTATTAGGCGTTTCTTCGTAAACGATTAAGAATTGCCCAAAATCAAGTTCCATTAACTTTTTAAGTTAGTTTAGCACATGTAATTTCATCGGAGTCGAAATTGCACGCGTAGGTTTTAAAATGGCACGGAGGGGAAAATTTTTAGCTTCCGATAATCTCGCCAAAAATTTTCAAGAGTATTATAAATCGAAAAAAGTTTTGAGTGACTTTCTCTATATGAAAATGAAAATAAATCATTAATGAGATAATAAGGAGTACAATATACAGTACACCGAGTGCCGGTGTTACAGAGATTATATGGTATGATGACCGGTGGCCAAGTACTATGTGCAACATTCATTATTTTAAATGGATTAAACCCATCTGCTGCTAACTCTAAACGAATATTTCTCGGATCAGAAGAGAAATTAGGGTATAGGGTATAGGGTATGAAACTCTTTCCATGCAGGAGCATCAACTGGATATCTTAGGAGTTCATCTTTTGTTCTCTTATCATGATACCATCTCATCGAAGAAACAGTTTGAACACACAAAAATAGTCTTTTCAATCTAAGAATCAAGAGAAACCATCTCAAATTTTGACAGGTTTTTTTTTCCCTTCTCCATTTGGTTTCCATCTGGAAACACCACAGACATAACATGCATCATCTTTAACTCTATGTCTCCAGTACAACAAACAATTATTAGAACAAGCATGTATTTTCTCATATTTCAACCTTAAATCTGAAATTGTTTTTTTCACTTCAAGGTTACTATTTGACAGTTTGTTTTCATGAGAAAACAATTCTGCTAAAAATTCTAAGAGTAATGAAAAGATTTATTGGTCCACCCATATAAACACTTTAAATGATATAGTGCACGATAGATGCTAGCATGGTATATTTGGAATTTGGATATATTGGTTTTTTGGCTTTCTCAAGTAATTTAATAAACTTATCTGAAGTTAAAGGTGAAGTTGAAGTTGATTCATTCATCTTAGATGGATAAGAGGTTGGTTGGGATGGGTAAGTGGTTGGTTCGGGTGGTAAATGTGTGAATGTATCACGTAACATACCGAACATATCATGGTAAAAAAAAAGATTATCATCTAAGTTGGATGAATAAGATGTATGAGAGGTATGAGATGTAGATTTTTCCTTACTCTCCCCATGATATATCCAGTTATCATAATCCTGTTGAAAACCATAACGTAGCAAGTGATTGAAAATGGTATGTGTAGGAAATCTAAAAGTGTTGAAACATTTGACATAAAGACATAATAGCTTACCATCGATAGATTGAATATTTGTAGATGCAAATTCAAGAAATGCATTAACTCCACTAATATATTCATCACATGCCCTTGATTTACAATACATCCATCTCTTATCCATTGCAAAAACAAAGCATTGAAAATAAATGAAACATAAGATAAGAGAAGCAAATGAAATAAAGAGAGAATGGTAGAAGAAGAGAGATTAATTAATAGAGAATATTTTCTTGGTGGTGGCAAATCTTAAATATGGAACAAAACTAATACGTAATAGTAATAGTATTAGCGCGAAACTTTTGGCACCTCTTTATAAATGGCGCTAAAGATGAAAGAGGAGGAGAGGGAAGTGGGAGGATTGTGTTAATTTGATTTGATGTAAAATTAGTTACTCATAATAATATAATAATAAAAGGGATATAATTCAACAATTAATAATTAAATTTAAATACAAATTATATATAATAAAATTTGTAACATAATTATATATTTCATATCATTATATTATATAATATAATAATGATGATATTATTATTTTGTTAATTAAATTAATAATGTTATTAATTTAAATTATTGGCGGGGCAGTGCGGCAAGAGGCATGAACCGCTGGCACAAGAGCCAGGAGGCATGGGCACTGTGGTGCACGGCATGACACATAAACCGTCGGCACAAGCAAGTGAGGCATGGGCAGAGTGGTGCGGCATGAGTCATGAACCACCGGCACAAGCAGGTGATGATTGGGTAGAGTGGTTCGGCATGAGGCATGAACTGCTAGCACAACCAGGTGATGCATGGGCAAAGTGGTACGACATCAGGCATGAACCGACAGCACAGTCAGGTTAGAGCCGGGAAGATTAATTAATTAAATCATAGAATATATAATTATATTTAATTACAAATGAAAAAAGTTGGAAATTACATAAATACATTCATACATTGATACACCTTCATAAATACATATTCAAGCAAGAAACAAATTAAAAACCTAGATTTATAAATAAATACAAATGAAAAAGTGAAAATTATGTAAATTTAACTTTGGGTCTATATTTTTTCGATTGACGAGAAGGGGATGGACTTCCAACAGAGGTTCCAATTGCAGCAGCAGGAGAAGAGGATGGTGATGGTGGAGGAGCTACAGCAGGAGAAGATGGAGCAGAGGATGGTAGTCGAGCTATAGAGGATGGAGCAGCAATAGCAGGTGCAGATACAGATGCAGATGCAGGAATATGAAATGGATTATACCCAGGAGGAAATGAAGATCTCGGGGGAGAACCAAATGGTCACATCACAAATGGATAAGCTGATGAAGTGGATTGAGGATGAGGTCTAGAAGAGGAAAAGGGTGTGGCCCTAGAAGTTATGATACAATCCCTTATGAATATAATAAAATTCGAATTTATCCTTACAACATCACTCATTTCCATCATCCCCATTAAAATTTGTTTAAACTGTTCCTCACATCATTCTTGGAATTGGTCATTTTGGTCTTGCACTGACGAAAACTTTATTTCATTTTACCCATTTCCTTTCGAACTTTTGCCATTTCTCCCCAAATTTCTTCTATTTTCCTCTGAACTTCACCAAATTTGTCATCAACAACATCCGTAAACCCTATTTGCATCTCTTCTTTTAACATTAATTTAAAAACCATCTTCATTAATCCAACAAGCTCTATATAACATTCTCTCATTTATGGAATGTGTAATACTTAATTGTACATGGTCTTCTTTCCTTAAATTTATTCCTTGACTTTTTAAAATTCCCCTAACCATGCTGTAATATGTCAAATTATTTGAAGAATGGCTGGTCCTTATCATAAAGTGAGGAATCAAAAAATGCAAATCTGGATTTTTTCTTTCTATAAATCGAGCCATCAAACAGAAATCATCACAAGTAATAGAGGTAAAATTTCCTGCGTGGGCATATTCTTCATAGTCAACCTACTGAATATCACCCTCATTGCATATCTGATGGGATGGAAAGTAACAACGTGTTATTTGGTCCGCAGAGGAAGAAGAAGAAGAAGAGGAGAGCCGAGAAATAGATTTGGGCTTCTTTGTGATTTTGTCTTAGGAAGAAGAAGAAGAAGATCATAGGTTTTTCGTGTTCTGAGAGAGAGAGAGAGATAGGAGATTGTGTGTAATATTAATCCGGTAATAATAAGAGCCAAAATTAATAGTTATGATGATAAGCAATAAATGATCATAGTTGAGGGAGTATTTAATGGGATTTAATGGGTTATAGTAGAGTTGCTGTAAAGTTGTCAAAGTAACTTTGCAATAACATAACTTTCTTTGTTTTCCTTTCGTCTTATCCGTTCAATTGGTGTTTGATTTTTAAACTCTCGCACATGCCTGCTGCACATTTTATTTGTTCCTATACATCCTTTTTGTACATGGCAGCCTCCCCACATTTGCTGCCTGCACATCACATTTGCAGCCTTTAATAAAAAATTTTGAATAATGTATACTAATTTGACTTTACATAACCTAAACATAATAGTAACTGTTATATAAAATATATGGTAATATAATAGTAATCGTTATATATTAACAATATAAATTTAATATATTAAAGATAATAAAATATTATAGTAATAGAGAGTGATATAGTTGTAATATCATATAATAGAAGAATATAATCCCCATATTATTACTTATTATATATATATGTAATAGTAATGTTAATCATGTGTTACACTGATATGTAGTAACATAGTAGTAACTCTTACAATATATATAGTAACATAGTAACTATTACTCTATTATAAAATATATCAACAACATAATTATAATATACAAAGATAATATAATATTATAGTAATATATAGGTATGTAGTCGTAATATAATAGAACAATATAATAACAATATTAGTTATTACATATTACATATATATGTAATAGTACATTACCTTAATGCTAATAATAATAGATAGTAACATAATAGTAACTCTTACTCTATTATAATTAGCAACATATATATATATATAATATAATATTGTAGTGTTATACAGTGATATAGTTATAATATCATAGAACAATATAATAATAATATTGTAGTATTACGTAGTGATATAATTGTCAAGAATAATATAATAATATTACTTATTATTATATAATATATGTATATGTATTACTACGTAAATGTAATGTTAATAATTTCTCTATTACAAAAAATATATATTAGGAATATAAATATAATAAACTAACCATTATATATTATATAGTTGTAATAACATATATTATATATATGTTATTATATATTATATAATTAGTTTGTAACTGTTAACAGAAGTTAGGGTAATGCAATAAAAAATAATAATAATGATATGCGTGAGCGATTAATACCTACGATTAATGGCTAGGATGGGTAGGGTTGGGATTTCGATTAATGGCTAGGAAGGGTAGGGTTGGGATTTCAAAAATTTTTGCATGGAAATGTCTTCTCAGCACCCTCTTCCTTCTTCACTCAAGATGGATGCTTCACCTTCACCGTAGATGGATATTACATCCACAATTAAGAGTTCATTTTACAAATAATTTCAGAATCGTAAACTACCGTAAGGAGAACGAATAAACCCACAAACCCATGAAACCACGAAACCATCGCAAAACCACCGTGAAAGAAGATCAAGAACTTTTCCAAAACCAGAAGATGTTTTGCAAACCACAACACAGAAAGAAGAAGCCCAGCAGAATGAGAGAGAGGAGTTATGGTTTCGGAAGATCAAAAAGTTGAGCGGGTAGAGGGAAGACGAAAAACCAAAAAAGGAGAACTAGATCTGCTGGCAGGAAGAAAGAGGATATGAGAAACAGGGAGGAGAACACAGGAAACACGGTCCCCAGAAAATAGAGGAAACATGGATGGCACCGAAGATACAGAAGCAGAAGATCACAGGTTAATTTATTTTAATAAATTTTATGTTTTTCTTTTTTCTCTTTTTTTTTTTAAAGTATAATCAAAGCTTCATTTCAAATAAATTTTTAGCATCAAAACAATTTGCATATTTGTATGGATCTGACACATACCAACCATGTTTCCAATAATATAGTGAAATCTACCTCTGGCTTGTGCTTGGTTTCATTCACGGTTAGTTAGTTTCTTCTTTTATATTTATGTGATTATTTAATCTTATAGTTAGTTTCAATTATGTATATTGTTATTATCAATATTTTCATTTTGTCTGTTCTTTGTGAATAGACCGAGAATTGGAAAGAACATGAAGATTAAGAGAAGTTTCAAGAAATAGATAGTGTAAGGAGGAATAGGATAGAAACAATGCCCATTCTAACAAGGTGTTCTCCTAAACAACTAAAGGAATTATTTTCTACCTTCACTGATGAGATAAAAGTTATTGTACAAAATATGAGATTCGGGAAACTTTTGAAACTTAGATGTGACACACTAAGTAGAAAATTATGTGAAGAACTTGTCATGAAATTTGAACCTATGGAAAAATATCTTTGTATTGCCGGAAATCAACATTTTAAGCTAACTTCAAAAGAGGTAGGATGAATTTTAGGTATTTCTTATAAGGGACGTAATGTTTTGGGTTCTCTCAATGAATCGTCAAAGAAAATCTCAAATATGAAAAAGTTTTTCTCAAGAATAAAGCATAGTCAGTTAAAAGAGATGATGATGAATACTGAAGATGTCTCTTCCCCTGACTTCAAAAAATATTTTTTGTTATTTCTTCTCGGGTGATTTCTATATCCTACAACCAATATATTTCCTGCTTCGAGGCACGTTTCTATTCCCATTACCATTGATCTTGATATTGTTGGAGAATATAACTGGGCCAATTTTGTATTACAATGCTTGGCCGATGAGGTATGGTAATTCAATGGTCTTCTAAAGAGAGGAGGAAGAGAGGAAGAAAACAAGAATTGGTGGCTGTTTATTTTTACTTATGGTGAGTTTACTTTTAATCAATGCAATTGAATATTTATAAATATTATTGTAGAAATATATGAATTGCCATGTAACTCATCTGTGGTTTGTGGTTTCTGTATAGCTTTTTTATTTTGAAAAAGTGAGGTTGGTAATTTGGGGGAGAGAGAGCCAAACTACCCATTCACTATTGGAGTATTGATCGGGTTAGTAGAAGGTTTGGATTTGAGCGTGTGAATGTAAGTTATAGATCACTTTATATGTAGTGAAATCAATCATCAATGTTCTATATAAATAAATTATGTGTTTATATATTCATTCAACATATGTCATCAATATATTTCATCAACTTGTTGTTAGGGTTTGTTGTCTCTGAAAAAAGAAACTAGTATTGAACCAGAAGCTGGTGAAGACAAAATTCAGGGCCAAAAATTGAAGGTAAACTTCCTTAAAAGCACTCGTCTGTGTAAGTGTTTCAATGTAAACTTATTATTATCCCAATCTTACTGTCTCTTTTTTGATAGAAAGGCATTAAAGAAGAACTTAAAAGGTTTTTTGCAGAGTCTATTCAAATTCTCTCCAAGCTGCTCCAGATGCAATATGATATGTTCAATTGATTATGCTCAGAAGATGATAATAAAGATGATGAAAATGATGTAGAGGATGTAGATAAAGAAGAGACACAAAAAGAGAGTGAAGAAGGGAAGGGGACAAAGAAGCAAAAGAAGCAAGGGAAAGGAAAGGTGGTATTGGAGCCATATGAGGATAGGTTTTTTGAAGATGAGGAGATGTTAGATCAAGATGAAGATGAGGATGAAATGAGAATGCAGATCCTGAATTATATGAAACTGTCAATACATTAAGTGAAATGAAGGAAATAAAGAAATACTCAACTTCTCATTTTCCCTTTGCTAGCCTTAGGAATTTTTCAGAGGAAGAAGAAACTGTTTGGATTTTCTACGGACGAAAAGCCATAAAAAATAATGCAAGGCAAGTATGAAAATTTCCCATTTGACATTTCTGTTATTTGTTTCTTTATGTTATCTGATTTTTGATTATCATATATCTTACTTATTTCAAATTTTATGATATTTGATAAAACAATCTTGTATAATATTTCTGAAAGCTACATGTCGTGGAGTGATGCTTATGAATTGCTTCCCCCTCATTGGATTAGGACATTGGTATGAATTTATAAATTTATTGCTACTTTTTTTCTAATATTACGATGATTATATTATGATTATGAAATTATATATTTTTTTATACTGTGGAATGCTACATCCGTTTCCACAACACCAACACCTTCAACACCAACATGTCTAGATGCATACTGCTATTATGGTTTTTGGTAAGAAATATTTATGTATATATTTCATCCTTCCTATTTTTTCCTATTCCATCAACGCCTACCTTCTTCCAATATTCGAGAAAGATACTACTCCACCAAATAGGTATAAGGAGCACATCTTATTAATATATGCATATATACATAATACAATTTATTGTAATTATCAATGTTTTATTTTTTATATTGGTAACATATTTTCTTTTTTCTATTCTTTTGTACTTATTTTTAATTTTCTATATTCTCACATATTTCAAAATTTTTTTTCTTCTCTCAATTGATGTCTATGGTTTCTGCCTTTGAGACAAAATAAGAAACCAAAAGCAATGAAACCAAGTGGGAATTTTCTACGGTTGAGAGTTGCTTGTCGCAGAAAGCACTTGGATTTGATTTCCGTTTCTGTGACTAAGTGTGTTATTTACATCAAAGACATACATTTCTATTATGCATATATATTTCTAAATATACTATTCTACTTTTCTATTTTGATTATAGGTTTTTATTTTTGCGATTTTCAAACGTCATTGGTTTTGTTATGCTCTTCATTTGGTGGAGCAAATTATGTATATTTTAGATTCAAGATCTTGCTTTAGACGCGATGAAGATTATGACCTACAAACTTTCTTGCTAATTTTATTTATTATATTTAAAGATTAAAATTTTAAATTGGTTCAACGATAAATTTTTCATTTTTGTCTTACAGAAAGATTGTATTCAGAAGAGTTATGGAAATTCTTTCATTATCTCTCAGATTGTGCTTGTTCAAGTTCCACAACAGCCTAACACGTAAGATTAAGATTAAGATAAGTTTAATTCACTACAAAACAAATGCATTTTTCAGACGGACAAAAACCGTTTGCTAAACATACTAAAACCGTCAGCAAAACTTTCTCCAACGGATACGCTTTCAGTCGGCTATACACCAGTCGGGATAGATCTATCTTGACGGTTTTGATGACCGTTGGAGCATGTGATTGATTTATAATGACGGTTAGAAAAGTATTAGTAAAAATATTATTTTTTATCATCGGTTTCAAAATATCAGTAAAAATTATTAGGTTTTATTGTCGGTTATCACATGTGTTAGGAAATGTTACTATCTTTTATCGTCAGTTATCACAACTATTAAGAAATGTTACTATCATTTATCATCGGTTACCACATATGTTAGGAAATGTTACTATCTTTTATCGTCGATTACACGTTAGTATAAATTACTGTTTGTACTATCGGTTACCACAAGCGAGAAAAAATTTCTGTATTTATCGGTTGGAAAATATTAATATAAGTTACTGTAAATTACTACAAGATTACTATAGATTACTACATGTTACTGTCAATTATCATGTTACTGTCGATTACCACATGGTTACTAATCGTCATGGTTACTATTTTGTACCATCGGTTACACAAGCGTCAGAAAGTTACTCTCTCTCTTTTATCATTATATTAGGTTAGAAATGTTATTCTTTTTTTTTTCTCAGTTATTATAAATGTTAAAAAAATTTATTATTTTTGTTATTACTAAATTACTGCTCGTTACCAATATTACCATATGATTATCACATTGACGGTTTCTTTTTTTTTTTTAAGATGATAGGTAAATTAAAATACTGAAAAATAAAGAAATTATAAAAATAATATAAATATTATAAGAATTGTAATTGATACAAACTAAAATGATTGATACATATAAGACAAAAAAAATATAAAAAAGATTACATGTCTCACAATTACATGTCTTCTGAGATGGTCCAAACCAAAAATATTCGTTACAGTTTCTGAAGATATCTTCATTCACAATCACAATTTTTGAAAACGTCTTTATCCACAATCTCTCGTGACAATCTGTTCATTAAAACTCAATAGTAAAATAATGAAATCATTATAAATAATAAATAATGAATGTAAATGAAAATATTACCTGAGAAGTAAGCAGAGAGCGTTTCCTTTTTCTAAATGCAAAATATCTTGATAGCATTGATGTTTATATTTCTTCACAACTGTCCAAAATAAAAAATTAAAAATGATATTTTAATATTAAATCTCAAATTAAAATAAAAATAAGATGTTTATTTTTAAAACCTGAATAACATCTTGGATGATTGAGCTTGTTCGATCGAACTTATTCTTTCTTGGAATTGTTGTGATTCTTCATACAATACTTATCCGTCGTTTGTCAAACCTTTCAAATACCAAACATGATTAACTTTTGATAAAACTTTGCAAAGTATGAGTGAGATGTTTAAATGGGATATGAGAGAAGAACTTTCAAAGAAATGATAGAGAAATTTTGATTGTGGAACTTTCGCCTACGTATGATTTATAATATATAATTTTTACAAACAAAATTTTAAAACTCCGCCTTCGCGCTTTTTCTCCCGCCTCTTTTTTCATTACCGCATTTTTTCTCCCGCCTCTTTTTTCATTACCGCGTTTTTTAATTTTTCACATGTGTCTTTCATATGTGTTTTGAAAAAATCACTTATAATTTTTACTATTTATTAACAAATACTTACTAACTAGTTACTATATTTGATTAATATCATATCTATTTGATTAATAAAAAATAATATATATTCTATTCGATGATTATAAACTTATTAATATTATTAATTTAAATAATGCAATGATATGAAAATAATAATTTATATAATATAGTGTTATAGTTTTGAAAATTTATTGAATATAATTTGAAAATATGATAATATAATGTAATTATATGTAATGGTGTAATTAATTATATTGGTATAATTAATGAAGAACACAAAATTTTACATCTATTGTATCGGTAGAAATTGAATTTCAAATTCAATTACAATTTATAATTACAAAATATAATTTACAATAAATAAAAATTTAATCTTTTATATAGACACTCCACAATTTCCATATACACAACTTTTACATATTACACACACACACATACCACTAATTTCAACCACTAATATTTCACATGTAATATTATTTAAAATTAGTATAGTGAACTTCAATTTGGATATATTGGTTTTTTGACATTCTAAAAATAATTCATGAAATTTATTTTCATCCACATTAAATGCATGAGAAGTTGGTTTATCTGTAAATTTGTAAATGATCATGTAAATCTGTGAATGAATCATACATGCCAAACATATCATGTTCAAAAACTTATCATGTAATTAGATATATTAGATCCATATAAATTTTTATTACTCTCTTCTTCATGAATACATTTATCCCCACTGGTGTATAGTGTATCTTTACTTTTGTGAGTTTAATTTTATCTTGTTTTATCTGTGTTTATTATTATTACATCATGAATTTTATTTTATAATTTCTGTATTTGATTTTCTTTATATTTTTATTTCTGTTAACATTATTTACTACACTTATACCAATTGTATCACTTATTATAAGAATATCATTTGTTACCGGTTGTTATTATTTGTTACCACTTGTTATCATGCATTATATTATGATATATTATCATTTGTTACCGATTGTTATTATTTGTTATCGGTTGTTACTATTTGTTACCACTTATTATCATGCATTATATTATGATATATTATCATTTGTTACCGATTGTTATTATTTGTTATCACTTATTACCATGCATTAATACATTATCTTACATGTTGTTATTATTTGTTATCACGATAAAACAATATTTTCTCTTTTTTTGTAAATATATAATGTAAAATGCAAAATGCAAATCATGACACTTTTTTATCTTTATTAATATTATATATTTTGGCAAATATTTGTAATTAAATATATAAAATTTTTAAATTATTAATATATTATAATTTAAATTAATATTAATATTCATGATTTGTAAAATGAAAAAATATTCATGGAAAATGGGCAAAAAAATAAAAAGTTTTTTGCGGGTACATTGATTCCGAAATAAAATGATAAAATGTTTTTGGAATTTTCACAAAATTTGCCGCTTGATTTTGAAATAAAATGATAAAATATTTTGGAGTTTTATCAAATTTAACCGTCAATTTGTGATGTGGTGCAAAAATTATTGTTTGAATTGTTTTTGATTTTGGCATGAATTTGTGGAGTTATCACTAAAAAATTTTAAAAAACTAAATTCGTATATTAAATAAAATTTTTTAAAATTTATATAAAATTATATAACGTTGATAATTCTACTAATATATTTATTCCAAATACACTCAACCAATATGTTTCATCATTTTGGCATGCAGGACAATTGATAAATTAATATTAATAATCATGATTTTATATTATTACTAATATATATTCTCCATTTAACGATAATTTATAATTTATAGTAATATATATAGTAATATGTATATATTATGTAATAATTTACGAATGTTATTATTATATTATTAGAAAATAGTACATTTGTATCTGAAAATAATTTTAAATTTTTTATAATATTTTTATACTTTCATTATCACTAATTAATTTAACAACTATAGTAATATTTTTTAAATTAAATATACGTATCATATCTCATTTGCTTTGCCACCAGCTTTTATAAAGTTGAGTTGTTTGAATTTGAAATAAAATGATAAAATTTTTTTGCAATCAAATTTGATTGTTATTTGTGATGTGGTGCAAAAAAAAAAATTATTGTTTTGAATTATCTAAAATGAATTAATTGTTTTGGTAAAAAAAATAATTAGATTAGAATAAAAAAACAAATATTTTTTTCACAAAAAAGAGAAATTTGATTAAATTAGAAAATTGATTTTGACGAGAATATAATTTTATTGTAGAGTTATCAAATTTTCAATGTTAAAAAGTTAAATTTGTAAATTAAATATTTTTAGAATTTATATAAAATTATATAATATTGATAATTAATATTGATAATTAATGTATTATTATCAATATTTCTCTTGGCGCACTACACAAGGGCAACCTGTAATACTGAAACAGAAAAAAAAAAGAATGAAAAAAAAAAAAGAAAATTAAAGGTGAAGAAAAAACTGAAATAAAAAAAAGAAAAGAAAAAGAAGAAACAAAAAAAAGTTAAAAAAACGGAAGGGTGAAGGTAAAAAAAATAAAAATAAAAAAGAAGAAGAAAAAGAAAAAAAAAGGTTCAAAAAAAAATGAAAGGGTGAAAGGTAAAAAAAAAAAAAAGTAAAAGAAAAAAGCAAAAAATTGGTAAATATATGAAAAAAGAAGTTTAAAAAAAAAAAAAAAAAGATGAACAGTAGTGCCCACGGTTGCAGCCGCGCGGGGCACGGCCGTAAGCGCGCGCGGGGCACGGCCGTAAGCGCGCGCAGGGGCTCTGGCATGCCCCTGCACTTGCGGTTGCAGCCGCAGGGCACATGGCTGCAACTGCGCTGGCATGAGGATGCCTGCGCGGTTGCAGCCGTGCTGCTACATGGTTGCAACCGCGCAGGGAATTCAAAAAATTGAGGAAGAGAAGTAAATATATAAGACAAAGGCCACTTCAAGCCACATCTGCCAAGCGGTGTAATGGGTGAAGCTTCTGATGCCATATCCAATGCCCAGGTTCGAATCCGGTCCCTTTCTCTGGCAACATTTTTTTTTTTTTTTTTTTTCATTCTCTTCTCTTCCTCTTCTCTCTTTTTCTCATCAATTTTTTTTTCCTATCCCACTCTCACCCATAAAATAAAATTTGGTAAAATTTGTAATGAAATATTTAAAATTTTTAATTTTTTTATATATTATAATATAAATTAATATCGAGAATTATCATATTAAAATTCATTGTAATTTATAGTAATATATATAGCAATATATATATATATATATTATATAATAATATAAGATTGATATTATTATATTATTGGAAAATGGTGAATATGTATCTTAATTTTTTGTAATTTTTTTTACATTTTTATTTTATCTTCTTGGATATACCACTTTTTCAAATTAAATTAATAACAAAGAAATTTTCAAAATAAAATTTTAAAATCTCTTTTTCCGGATATTTTTTTATTACACAATTATCCTGCCCTTTTTCATTACACATTTTTCATCTTCCAATTTTTTTCTTTTTTTTTTCAAAAATACGGATGATATTTCTTTCTATTTCACTCTACTTTTTTTTTTTCTTATCTGCCACCTTTTTTTTTTCCTTATCTCACTCTCATTCAACCTTTTGTTCTCTCTTTTTTTTTTTTTTTTTTTTCAGTTTACAAATTTCAGGTATTTAAATATAATATATAATTGTTTAGATGAATATTATATTTGAAAATGATATAGATTTTTTATATTATCATTGACAAATAAATTTTAGATAAATTTCACAGACGTAATTTTTCACAAATAAATATCATTTGAAAAACAAAAAATTAGAAAAAATAAATTAAAACAAATAATAAAGAGACAATTAAATAAAAATGGAAGTAACGGAAATGATACAACTTGCCATGTGTCTCATTTTTCTTTTTTTTTCTTTTATTCTCTACCTTCCACAGATTATGATAAATTATTTAATATTTTATATTTTGGTAAATATTTATAATTAAATATATAAATTTATTAAAATAATAATATATTATAATTTAAATTAATATTAATAACCATCATTTTATATTATGCACTAATATAATAATATCATTCATTCAAAATTATCATTATTTACCACTTATTATCACATAACTTATCACAACTTATCATTACTTACCACTTATTATCACAATTACCAACATTTTTATCACAACTTATCACAACTTATCATTACTTACCACTTATTTTCACAATTACCAACGTTTTTATTTCAATTTATCATAAATTTAAAAAATTCTATAAATTATCACAACTTATTTATAAAATGGTTTATATAAATTCTATAAAAACCCAAAATAAGAAAAAAAATACAAATACAATTAAATTAAATTAAATTAAATTAATGAAAATATAAAATGATAAAATATAATAGTTGAAATATAAATTAAAATAAAACTTAAATTACTACTATTTACCATCCATATATTAACAACTTACTATTTACTATTTACCACAACTATATATCATAAACTTACCACGTGTCCCTTTTCTTTCTTTTTTTTTTTTTAGTCTCAACTTTTCTCACTTTCATATTAATAAAAATGTCCGTTGTCAAAATACTAAAAAATAACAAAAAAAAAGTTATCTCTCTTTTTTATTTTTTCTTTTTTTCTCTCAACCTTCCACACTTTTTTCTACTTTTCTTTTTTCTTTTTTTTTTTCTATACAAAAATATTAAAATTTTTTAAATTGTTAATATAAGAGAATTTAAAATAATATTAACTAACATATATTCTCCAATAATTTATAATTTATAATAATATATACAGTACTAATATTATGTATGTATTATTAGAAAATGGTATATTGCGTATTTCAAAATAATTCTAATTTTTTTATAAATTTTTTATATTTTTACAAATTTCTCGCAAATTATTACCACTACTTATCACAAGTTATAGGTTACCACTACTTAAGTTGTTACCATTACTTATCACACGTTATTAACATCACAGATTATAACGTATTATAATACACATAACACACGTTATCATAAATTATTCCCTTCTATATTAACTCTAAAATTTTAAACTGTTTCTAAAAATTATATAAATATATATAGAAATATAACATTTGCAAATAGTAGAATACAAGTTATCATAATTATAAATTTATACAAACAGTATGGTTAAGTAGATCCGGTAGACCTGATTATTTTCAAATCGTCTCTAAAAATATTATATTTACCAAACTACAAAAGATAATCATCATAAATTGAATATCATTTTTACCGACGGTCCTGTTAACTTTACTCACGGTTTATAAACTTTTCTCGACGTTATAATTTATACTGTTAAAATATGTATATATTTTTCTACGGTTTTGTAAAAAACGTCGGTATAGGTAAGAAGAAACCGTTGTTAAAGGTTACCGATAATAAAAGTTACCGTCAGTATAGAGATATAATTTTGTAGTGATTACTCATGTTACGTCTTTTTAAACTGTAACTTTAGACTTTAGACTTTATAATTTTTATTTTAGACATTATCTAAAAACATTTATATAATTTTTATATGTAGAAATGATTGTGAAATTTTTGCTATGAGATTTTTGGAAATATGGGAATCGGGCATGATTATAAGTTTACCCACTCAAGAAGTAAGTTATCTGTGATTGTTTTCTTATTTTGGTATTCTCATATATTAGATTTATCTGCCTATGATTTTATGATTGATTTATTGCAGGATCTTAATTTCTTTAGAAAAGAATATTTTCTCAAACTTCTCATGTCTGATCGTAATATTGTTCGTCCTGGAATTATGGTGAAGATAGAGCAAGCATGGCAAAAAAAATTTGACAACGATCAAAAGAAGAAAGGAAAATGCACAAAGGAAAACAAAAATTCTAAAACTCTTAAATTTCAAATTGTAATCATTTTTTTCAAAATTGTAATCATTGGTTTTTCTCAGCTCAAATTCAATTTCAATAAAAGAATTTTTTCTTCTCCAACAATCCTACCATCAAATGATAAATGAGACCCAGGATGAGTCAAAATAGGCTAAATGAAGGATGAACCAGGTTTTCAATATCAATACAAATCATTTTTTCTTCTCCACGGTGCCAACATACGATATGAATCAAACACTACACTAAGTATTCATGTTAACTAATCATCTTACATATGAATCAAACACTACATTTACTCATATGAGTTTACCACACTCACAATCCACAAAATTTAACACAATCCACTTACTATACCGACCACCTATACTAAATTTATCACATTTATCACACATCAGATGTATATGTAATATAATTCAATTTTCAAAACCATGCACGCAATAATGCCGGCGGTACAGCCGTGCAGGCGTATGCATTCATCTATTCTCACATGCACGGCACATCCGTGCTGGCCTCTGTGGTACAGCCGTCTAGGCGTACCAACGCATGCATTTTTGCACCAGCGGCACAGCCACGTTGGCCTTCGCGGCATAACTGTCCAGGCCTGAGCATGCATGCATTATTGCATGCCCGGCACAGTCACCCTTGCCCCGCGGCACTGCCGTTTAGGCGTGTGCATGCATTCTTGCATGCTATAAAATATAAACATTTACTACTACAAAATAGTAACATTTACTATAACTTATTAGCATTAACTATAAAAAAATATAATAACATTTACTATTATAATAATAGATGTGAAAATTAGTAAATTTATTTCTCTTTCATGATAAAAGATAGTAACATAACCACAATAGTCAAATTAAGAGATAATAAGATATAGTAACATTTACTATTGAATCATAATAAAATATAGTAATATTTAATATAAAATAATAATATTTACTATAAAATAGTAACATTTAATATAAAATATAGTTACATTTATTATTATAATAACAGATGTGAAAAATAGTAAATTTATTTGTCTCTAGTAACATTTGCTATTAAACTAACCACAATAGTAGAATTAACAGATAATAACATCTAATAACATTTGACATATAACCACAATAAAATATAGTAACATTTACTATAAAATAATAACATATACTATTATAATAACGGATGTGAAATGTAGTAAAATTATTTGTCTCACATGATAAAATGATATAACATGTACTATTAACCTAACCACAATAGTCATATTAACAGATAATAAGATATAGTAACATTTACTATGAAATCACAATAAAATATAATAATATTTATTATAAAATAATAATGTTTACTATTATAATAACAGATGTGAAAGTTAGTAAATTTATTTGTCTCTCTTGATGAAATGATAGTAATATTTACTATTAAACTAACAATAATAGTCGAATTAACCAATCATAATATGTAATAACATTTACCATGTAACTACAATAAAATATAGTAAGATTTACTATAAAATAGTAACATATACTATTATAATAATAGATGCGAAAGATAGTAAAATTATTTGTCTCTCATGATAAACGAATAGTAACATTTACTATTAACCTAATTACAATAGTCATATTAACAGATAATAAGATATAGTAACATTTACTATGAAACTACAATAAAATATAGTAACATTTACTATAAAATAGTAATGTTTACTATTATAATAACGGATGTAAAAGATAGTAAATTTATTTATCTCTCATGATGAAAGGATAGTAACATTTACTATTAAGTTAACCACAATAGTCGAATTAATAGATAATAAGATACAGTAATATTTACTATGTAATCACAATGAAATATAGTAATATTTACTATAAAATAGTAACATTTACTATTATAATAATGAATGTGACAAATAATAAATTTATTTGTCTCTCAAAAGAGAAGGATTGTAACATTTACTATTAAATTAATCACAATAGTCAAATTAACGGATAATAAGATAGTAATATTTACTATACAACCACAATAAAATATAATAATATTTACTATTATAATAACATATGTGAAAATTAGTAAATTTATTTGTCTGTAGTAACATTTACTATTAATCTAACTACAATAGTCGAATTAATAGATAATAACATTTAGTAACATTTATCATACAACCACAATAAAATATAGTAACATTTACTATAAAATAGTAGCATATACTATTATAATAATGGATGTGAAGGATGTGAAAGGTAGTAAAATTATTTCTCTCATGATAAAAGGATAGTAAGATTTACTATTAAGCTAACCACAATAGTCATATTAACAGATAATAAGATATAGTAACATTTATTATGAAATCACAATAAAATATAGTAACATTTACTATAAAATAGTAACGTTTACTATTATAATAATAGATGTGAAATATAGTAAATTTATTTGTCTCTAACATTTACTATTTACTATTAAACTACGAACAATAGTTAAATTAATAGATAATAACAAATAGTAATATTTACTATATAACCACAATAAAATATAGTAACATTTATTATGTAAACACAATAAATTATATAATAATATTTACTATATAAAATAGTAACATTTACTAACATATATACTCGATAAAGTGTTTCTAACACTCTTCTAAACGTCAATTTACATATCCTATACTTACCATACCTTAAATATCCTATATTTACCATATTTTACTATATCCTGCATATCCTACAATTCTTACATCTCTACCCTTTCCATACCTTACATTTTCTATACTTATAGCTATTTATCATATCTTTTTACACTTACCATTTCTTACTATATTCACCCATCATCACAACGGCTGTACATATAGCATTACCTATACAGACACTTTTCAAAGTCGTGACTACAAAAGTTATATTTTGTCATCACATCTTATAACCGTAAGGATAGGGGTATGTAAATTCAGACGTTTTTATATCCGTAAGTATAGAGTATTGTTTATACAAACGGTTTGCTACCTATATTCATGGTTCAAATTGTTTTATCGACGACCATTTTAAAATCATCGGCAAATCTATACTATTTTTGAAGGTTTTAACCATAACCGTCGGTATAGTTTCAAAAAACCGTTACTAATACTTACCGACAATAAACGTTACCGTCGGCATAATGTTTTTGTTTTGTAGTGTATGTTCTTTTATGAGTCGACTATCTTGATATTCTGTCAAACTTAAGGCATTTCTAATATAAGTAACTCGACTTATATATGAGAGTGAGTCGACTTCTTCTAAACTGTGAGTCATATGTGTCTTAAATCATTCCTAACTCAGACTATTTTCTTCAAAACTATTCTGTCATTAATCCAACCTATTTTGTTTATCACCAAACATAACCTTTTCTTGTTTGCTCATCATAATCCAATCTATCGCTCAAGAACCAAGCATAATGAAGTAAGACATTCCTTCATAAGAGATCAAAGTTAGTTTTTCTCATCATCAAAACATATTTTGCAATTGAGGAAAAAAGGTGCTTTCAAGTGTCCGCATGCTATTATTAGCAACTGACATCCTTTTAGCAATGACTTTATAGCATCGTTAATATTGCATTGCTAGTCTTGCAACATCATATTTTATCAGTAGGTGTCACTGCTAAGCTGCAAGTTATAACGCACCAATACTTGCAACTTGTTAGCCTTAGTTTTAGTGACTTATCTTTCTATAGTGATGAGTTTTGTATTGCCTTGTCTATTGATGCTACTATGTTACTTCCCACATCGCAAACAAGCAATGCAAGAGCGGATTTTTTTTTTTTTTTTTTTTTTTTGTAGTGATACCCATTTGCGACCAATTGCTTGTTTCTCTAAAGTAATAGTACTGCTGTTTATGTCTTATTATCATTTGGTTCCCATTTCATGGTATTTTTCCAATAATGATATTATATGGCGTGAGAGTAATTTTAAGGTTCTAATGTAGATGTAACTGACATAGTGAAGGGGTTTGTAGGAGGATCACAATTTTGAATACAAAAGATGGTTTTGTAAGGGATGATTAGTTGAAGATGAAAGAGGAGGAATTGATCTCTCTAAAAGTGTAGTATGATACACGAGTAGGTAAGCCATTGCTTTATTAGATCTTAGACTTCACCCTATGTGGGAATGAGATTCCACAAAATGTGATCAAATTTACAGATTCATTGTGAAACTTGTGGTTTTACTTTCATTTAAAAAAAAAAAAGCTATTTGATTCTAATCATTATGTTTCATAACCTTAAACTCAATAATATATGTTTAATCATAACTAGATGAGTATTCAGGTGTCATCTCGATGGGAAGGTGTAGTTAATCTAGATTTTAATACATTCCATATGAAAGAAATTAAAAAGGGCTTGACAAAGAATTAAAAAAACAAAGTAATGAAAGTAAAAATATTTATACACTAAAACCTAATGGGCATAGATAAGTGATGGAGGCCTAAACCTCGAATCTATAATGCCATTATAGAAATCAAACACATAATTCCAAACTTGTATGGATTACATATGTTCTATGGAGGGATTTAAGGTACAACCATCATATACAACACATAAAATATGTAAGTCACGAAGAATGATATAATCTATCTATTCCTAAAATGGGTCATAATAAAAAATCAGATATTATTTTAATATTAAGAAACACTCTTATGGTCTTAAATGCTCTCATTCTATTTGTTTGCACTTATATTTCTCCCAAAGTATTTAGAAGTAGTGTAGCAATTCCATCTTAGGAATCTATATTTTCGTATTACATTTTTTTTTCGGGGGGTGGGGGGGAGACTAAAAGTAGTTTTATTGCATATAAGAAATCAACAGAATATAAAGAGGAGTAGGTGGGGTCCAACCCACATTCAATGTTTAATAACTAACAAGGAAGCTCTTGCATGGCAATGAATTGTCTAGTTTGATAAACAACAGGCATGAACAACCTTGCAGTTGATTGCACTTCAAATATGGGAGTAGCAATCCCCATTTACTATACCAAAATAAGAATAATCAAGTCCTTATTTACAACAACAACAACAAAATGAATTATAATTCCAATTTTAAGATCGGTTAATTGAGAGACAAATATAGAAAAATTAAAAAAAATTAAAATAAAATAAAATTAAAATTTGAAAACAAAAATATAAAATGAAAAATTAAAAAAATTAAAATAAAAATAATGAAAAAAAAAGAAATAAAAGTAAACAATCTATAGAAACTACTACTAGTAATACTACTACTACTAATAATAATAACAATAACACCCCTTATCCTAGGGTGCTAGGCGTGAAGGCATCGGTCAACTTCTGAACCGGTCAACATATTTATTAGTTTAACTAGATACTTTAGAATATAAACAAGTCATATAATAAATAACGGAAAGAAAAAATACTTTATAAAACAAAAGTTTAACTAAATTAAATGAATAGGCTAAATCGAGTTTTCTCAAATTCCAACTCAATGAAACTAAATTAATAAAATAAAATGTCGAACTAAATAAATTAGTTTAAAGTATAAATTTTCCAAAATAAAGGAAATACAAAATAAAGACATGCTAAATATCAAACACTCACATGCAAATATTCTAACTTCCATGGAGATCCAAACTCCATTCTACCTAATCTCAACGACGATTGGATTAATGATTGAAAGAGAGTGTAAACCATGAGCTAATTCTCACCTGGAAAATGCAAGAAAATAACGTGAGATAAAAAGATATCAGTGAGTGGTACAAGGCTCAAAATAGGATTTATTTTCAAATGTACCAAAATCTATATAAAATTTGTAATAAAAAAATTTATGCATGATAGTTCATATAAAAAATACGGTCCATGAGATTCAATAAAAATAAACACTTTAAAATTTATGTCAGTTCACATTTAAAACACAAAACGTATCATATTATGTAACGGGCTTAGGGTTAGTCCAAGGCATACCAATGGCCATTGGCTAGCAATGATCTTGAACAAGTAATGCGTAACTTCAACCTCTAAGTGTCAAGGCATTATATGCCATACGCGCATAGGTGGACCTGCGTCTAGATTCTCCATAATATCAAAATCTAAACCATAAAATTATCTTTACAACCAAAAGAACCTTAACTTATACTTCCAGTAATACAATACCCCCTAACAAGATAAGAACATATGCAGCATGTCACCTATGAATTCAACATATATCAAAATAAATAAATTTCACAATTCCACATGATCATAAAACAATTGGATACTATCCCATATATAACTGACAATCATTATTAGAGTTGGGATCGGTCTGGCTCTAGGTCAGTTCCAGGACATGCCCAGAAACTGCGGCCTGGTTCGGTCGTAGTTCCGAAGCCTTCCCGGGCCATGCTGGACCGGTTTCAAAAAAAAATTTCTAAGAACCGGCCTAGCCTGGTGAACCATGCCCACTAAATCGGGCTGTGCCGGGCCAGTTCAATGGTTCTTTTTTCTGAAATAAAAAAAAAAAGGGAGATACAGGACATTTTTAGAATACCAAATTTGGTGTACGTCCTTTATCAAACTCTTCATTTGGATTTTCTAATTCACTAACTAAATATGATTACATTCTTTTGACTTTTACAAGGATGATTTTTCTTGATTATAAATTTATATAATTTTCCTATGTACTAAAAATTTATTCTTCTTCTTTATCTTCCGCTCTGAGCTATTTTTCATGTTTTGCCTCATTTTTTCTGCATTTTTCCAATCTTTAATACAAATCATTGCTCTCAAAGTGTTGTTTGCCAATTTTGTACGTTTTTCCATTAAAACTCGACCACCTACACTAAAAATACTTTCTGATGGCACTGTACATATCGAAGGGGTTAGTATATCTTTAGCTATTTTGTTCAAAATTGGGTAGTAAGTTACATTATTATTCCATCAACCTAATATATCAAAATCATTATCATCGTCAAAACCTTCTAATATGTGTTTATTGGTATAAAATCAAATCATTCAGTGACGAAGATGATAAAAGCTTTTTTTCTCTCCTAATACATGTAAATGATTAAATGAAAATGAAGATAAATAAATTATTAATCTACCACTATTATTACCCACATCACTACCACCTATATTATTATATTTCTTTTCATATAATGCATTTATGTTTTGTAAAGTAATACATGTTTTTTGTTTTAAATGTGATACACTAATATATATTTCTATTATAAAATTATCAACAATACAATCAATTAGAGTTTCGATATCTTCAAGTTTTATACGTGGATCTAAAGCTCTAGCTATCAAATACAAAATAGGAATTTTTTATAATATTTTAAAAATCTTATTTTCATTAGTTGAACAATTTCACTAAATTTATTTTAATTTTCAACTTGATTAAATACAAAACAAATTTAATAAAGGCTAGATAACATCAAATGAGTTATTGTATAGTAAATCTCAGAAAATAAATTTGTATATATATAAAAAAATTTTCAATAATTAAATTAGTGTATTTGCAAAATCAAAAGTGATGCTATTAATAAAAACGTATTCATAATTAAAAGCAGCAAATTCAATTAAAACATTTCTAAAAGGAATTACATATCGTAACATATTATAAGTTAAGTTCCATCTAATTTCACATTTTTTTAAATCATTTAAATTTTGTATTATATAAACTTCATAAATGTCTCATTTTTTGTGTTTTGTTAAAAAATTTCTAATTTAAAAAATTAAATCACGAATAGGTTGTAAAATTAATTCCACGACTTCCAAACCATCTTTAATACTTAAATTTAAAATTGACATACACACCTATTATTAAAATGTTCCTCCCAATATTGTTTTAAAGTATTTGTGGCACTAGTATTAATCCATGCATTATATAAAGAGAAATAAAAAATTTTATCACTAATTCCATATACAAGACAAGCATTTATAATTACTCTAATTATGTTATAATCAGAATTTGAGTGTTCCGAACGTTGAAAAACTATTTTTTTTCTAAAACCCATGAATCATTAATCCAATGACATACTACAATAATATAATATTCATTTTTATGTGCCTTCTAAGTATCCTAAGTTATTGAAAACTTACGGTTAGTGGTCATAAAATTAGCAATAAAGTATCTTTCATTATTTGAAATTGTTCTAGTGACCTCTTCCTATCGATTTTCTTACTACTTTTTTAATAACCCAATTGTAAATATTTTTATATATATTTTTCAAATATTTCGCATATTAAATGGTAACTCTTTACATACTATCCATTATATTTGTCTTATTTTTTCAGCATCTATATTTATCTAAATGTACTTGTGACATTCCCCATAGTGGCGATTTGTGTTTGTCTAGTTTGAGATAATTTATCTGATTAATCTCTTAATATGTGTCTCTTATATCACGCCCTAGACCGAGATCGTGAACAGCTGTCCGTTATCCTTAATATCGGCTATATTTTTACAGAAAATTTGGAAAAACCTCTCCATATTTCAGACATCTCCCAATTACAATTAATTCTGTATAAATCACAACCATGCTGTAAAATAAACAAATGACCATTCTGGCCTCTCCAAGATCAACCAATCCTATAGTCAACATCCAGAATAACGCAAGGCTATAAAATTTCCAGCAACCTAGCCACAAACCTTTACTGCCATGCCCCAGTCAAAAGTATGGACAGCCGTCAGTCGCCCTTCCTGTGATTTAGAGGTGGTACCGAGCGATCCTAGAGTACACTTCTAAAACATAACACATTCCCAAGTACATACACAATGAATAAGAATTGCCTCAATGCAAGTGTTATGCAATGATATGAGAGTTCCACAATTTAAATGTCCATATTATACAGTCATCCCAGAATTATACAATGGTCGTCTATAGACCTAAAAATACATTTATCTCATCAATAAAATTTTAACTCACGAAATTGAAGCGAAAATATACAATGACTCCTCAAGTCCAGATCAGATCTCCCAATGATACCGAGCGTCCTAAAGCAACGTTCCTTGTCAAATACTATCTCTGAAACAAGAAGGGAAATGAGGAGTAAGTACTCAGGGAAAGAATACTCAATGAGTGAGTGGGTCAATGCAATCATCCAATATGAAGTGTGAAACTGGAGTGTAAAGCATAAGTATATAATTCATATTTCAAATCATCATGCTTTTCCTTTTTTTATAATATATCATTAGCACGCATTATCAAGTCAAATATGCATCCAAAGCATTATCATTAAAATCATAGAGCTGTCAGCCGAAAGTGTCCTGGTAGAGGTCTACCTCGACCTATGACAGGTACTCCGAGGGTGTTATATAGAAATTTATTTAAAGTGCTCTCTACCCTGGTGTTGGCGACGGATCTCATCCAAGTGCTAGACTTGGAGAGGGTATCCAAATCCTCCCCCTTTCGGGTTCAACCTGGCTAGTACCGTATCGTTAATCAAATCACGACAACTCGTGGGATACCCTAGGCCTAGGCATATCCGGACCCCACCAAAGCGCCTCTCACGGTATCCTTCGTGGCTACGGAACAATACATACCAAGTCCCTCAAGACCAAAATCAATATCATATAAAAAATGTGTCGTACTTAGGTTCACAAACCAAATGCAATATATTGCATAAAATGACATATTATACATTTCAACCACATGGATGTATAATTTCAATATTTCAACTCAAATTTTGGATACTCCAACGGTTCACAAAAAAGTCAGTTCCAAAACCAATCAAAATATTTCAAGCGCACGACAAATCATGCTCATTTAACAAAATGTTATAAAACAGAGTTTACATATTAAACAAAGGTATTGAAATAAATCCCACTCACTGATTTGGAGAGGATAGCGCACTTCCCAATAAAACCACAACACGTAGAATCAAAGCTCCCCTCAATCGAATCACCAAACAAGTAGGAAGGCAATCGTCCACAGATTTCACACCTCTTACATTCCAAAAGTCTGCACATACATAGGTTCAATTAAGGATATATTTTTGTGCTCAAACCAAAGTTAAAACAATTCCGAACTTCCTACACATAAGACCATTTCTCTAGCTCACTCAAAATGCCTTGAAACATTCCATTTTCAAGGTATCGAAGTCTATTTTCATAATATAAACGTATTTTAATTTCCTATATACAGAAAAATTTATAATGAAAAGACTACATCAATCCTTAAACTCAAATCCCAAATTCTGACTGTTTTTAAGCATTCGTCAAATCAAACTCTAAGAGAAACTATTCGAATCAAGTCCGTATGATTCTATCATCCAGAATAGCTCAATTTGTATAAAATCCTATATTTGACCTAATTAATTTCATATAATGTCAAACAATGTATTTCAATCTATTCTAACATTCATCCTAACATATGCAATACACTCTTACTCTAATTTACCCTAAATTCATCCAAATAAATCGAGTGAGTTAGAAATCCTTACGTAGGGTCCCTCAAGTTGCAGATATAGCTTTTGTTCACCCGTCAGATTGGTTTAAAACCTGTAATATTTTCAAATTTGAACGATATTAGCAACTAACTCAAATTTCTAAACACCAAACCCTAGAACCTTAACCAATCACAGTCGTTACCTGCAGTAAAGATGCTGGTGAGCTCTCGAAGGAGAAAACCGGTCGCGGGCTGGTGGGTTGGCCCGCTGGTGGGCTCGCGGGTCAGCAGGCTAGCGGGCTTGCAGGCCGGCGCGCTCACGGCTAGGGGCTCAGGCTCACGAGATGGAGCTTTCATGGGCTGAAGTGCGCACTCGTGAGAGACTGCAGTCACACGCTGAGGCACGCTCTCACAAGGGAGGTCACACTGGTGGGCGCACTCGCTCAGGGTAGCTCGTGCAGGGGCATGCTGGCGCTCGTGCGAGGGGATGCTGGCGCTCATGCAGGGGCATGTTGGTGCTCATGCAGGGGCACGCTTGTGCTCATGCAGGGAGGGTCGCGTAGGGGCACTTGCTCGTGGGAGATCGCATAGTGCTCTCACGCTGTAGCTTCTGCGGGTAGTCGCGCGCTGGCGCGCTCGCGGTGGTAGCGTGTGATAGAAGCATGCGGTAGAGGAGATCGAGAGGGAGATTGTGAGATAGATCACGAACAGCGAAGGGAAAGAGAGAGAATGAGAGAGAATGAGAGAGAAACCGAGAGAAAGAAATAGAGAGAGAGTGGTGGCGATGGCCGTTGGGTGGTGGTGGGTCACGGCGGAGAGGAGTGAAACAGCCGTGGAGGAGGGCGGCGGCCGCGGGAGGTGAAGGGTCGGGGAGAGAGAAAGAGAAAGAGAGAGAGGGAGAGATTAGGGCTTTAGCCCTAATCTGATTGGAGGGGAGTACCGCGTTTCGGCCGAAACGCCGCACTTCCATCTCTCCCTCTCTCTTCCCCTTTGTTTTGTTTGAATAAATAATTAATTTAATTTAAGAAATGAATAATTATGTGTGTATATATATATATATATGTATATATATTTTTATACTCACTTACCCTACAATCGCAGGAACGGCATTTAGAATATTCCAAAAATAAATTTATAAACCCCAAAATCAAAAATCAATTTAAATAAATAAACTTTCTCTCTATATAAATAAATAGAGGAATATCTTATTTATATATATATATATTTAAAAAATGGTACAATATTACGGACACCGCAGTGTCGGTGTTACATCTTAAGTGTCCATACTCTTCAACTCTTCATAAATTTATATTTTTGTTAACAAATTTTATCCTTTATTCATTATAATCTCTAACAAAATAATCTCATACATTGAAATCATCATTTTTTAGCGGGTGTGGTGGTAGATTGTGTATTACTAGCTTTATTTTCTTCTAAACCAATATGAAGATCTATGTGTTTGGGAATGACCTCTTGGAAAAATGAAATTGAGGGGAGAGAAGATTGTTGGGAAAGTTGTGAAGAATGTATTCTGGCCATTTTTTAAAATTAAGTTAAAAATCTAATGAGAATAATTTAAATATGAAAAGAAAGTAAAGATGCAAAAAATAAATTGTTACCAATTTGATAGAAATCGTGATTGTTGATTGTCAAATCATGAATAATTTGAGTTTCCAATCTTGAACGATATTATAAATTGTTGGTAGAGAGTAGTAAACGATTATGAGATTGTAAGCTTTTGAGAGAGAAGAAAATGCTATAGGTAGAGAGAGTAGGAGAATGTGAGGAGTAGAAAATAAGTTGCATGTTGTGTGAGATTTGAAAATGAGTTATTGGCTATTCATAGGCAACATGTTTCACCTTATCGACTAAATTGTCTCTTAAATTAGTCGTTTAATAACTGTTGGGAGGGTAAAAATTTGAAAAAACTAAAAAAAAGAGCTAGTTGTTGGAACTAGCTAGGCCGGGCCAGTTCTACTATTCATTGGAATCGGTTAGTTGGTTATGGGCCTAGGCCAGTTTCATGTCGATTCCGAGCCAATTCCTAGTTCCAAAAACTGATGAACTGGACCGGGCCCAGCTACTATAGCTGGGCCAATCCGGTTATGATTTACTTTAACCTGAGCCGGTTTCTAGTCTTGGCTACAGTGGGGTGGCTCGGAATCGGCCCATGCCCACCTCTAATCATTATCATAGTTTCAAAAATATGTGTATAAATAAATAAATTATGGATCAAATCATGTTAAAATATGAACAGTAAATAGAATAATAATTTTTATCAATCATTTTCAAGTATCCTATGTTTTGAAAAAATTTTCACAAAAACAATTTATAAAATCAGCGTTCAAGATAAAACTCATGGACAATCGAAGATGTTTGTAAGTGGCCGGACCCTGCCTGGTCCTTCACACGATGACGTTCAGAAACCCCTAACAAAAAGAATGAAAATATACAAGAAAATATAAAGTTATTGTCTAAAGAAGCACATCTTGCCACATAGCTACCTATGCATCGTGTTAATATCTGATTGGTCTAAGTGTATGGTCTCACCATATGCATTACACATGGCTGCTCAAAATAGTGCCACATGGCACACTCTACCATGTGTCACCTTCTCAATGGCTAGTTTGGATCAAGGCACCACTCGGTGATTGGTTAGTTTTCGAGTCCCTACCACTTGGATTACAGTGGCATCGGGTCTCAGATCAAAAGGCCAATTGGTCCACGTATTACCAAGGCTATACCATGTGGTTGGGGAAGTTGGTATATAAACTTTAGTGGAAACTCTTTTCTGATGTGGTATTCAAGATTTTCAGTTTGGTTTTTTTGGCTAGTTTAACCGTCATCTTTTATAGTGGTCTGGTGCTAAAAAGAGGTAACCAACACCTAGAGCTAAAAGTAGGGAGTGGGGATATCATCCTACGGTCGATTGGAGTCACTAATGACAACTCTAGGTTACTGGAAAATCAAGTTGCAGGTCAGTTTTGAGTCTATTTTCTAATTTCACATAGCTGATAATAGGTATTTGACTTGATTTTTTACCTAGATCCGATAAGATTCTGAGTCTACTTTCTAAATATGAATTATTCTACGAAATATGATCTTTAAAATGGTTTAATAATCACAAGAAAGGGAGTTCAGAGGAGAAAATAATGAGTAGTCAAAATCGAACACTCGAAACAAAATAAAAATCTGAATTATAAATAAGGAATTCTGATTTGCGACAGAGGTTTTTTGACTTTATTTTTTCTATGATTTTGAGACTTTCAAGTCTAGCTTTCTAAAAGTCAATCAATTTAAGAATTACCAACTGATGAGATCATCAAAATTGTAAGGAATTCACGAGATCCAACTCAAGTCCCAATTGGGCCGGTGACAAGGGCCCGAGTTAAAAGATTTAAAGAAGCACTGAATAACTTAATTCAGGGGGCTTTACAACAAGAAATTGGAATCCAAATAAATATAAAACTAAAAGGGGTCTTAATTATGTTTATACAAGCCCAGTTGGAAGAGTAAAAGACCCAAAACTACCCAAGACCAAGAGAGGACGAAAATGAAGAAAAATAGCAGCAAGACTTGGTCAAAGTAGTTTGATTTATTTAGTTTCCTAATTTTTTTATTTTTTTGTAACTTATATTTAGTTTCCTAATTCTTTATTGTTTAGAGAGTTACTAAATTTTTAGTTGCCAATTATGTTTATACCTTTAGGCTATAAATAGGCCATTATACATTGTGTAAAAAAATAACATTTTGGAGAGAATTAATAAAATTGTGAGGATTCTTCACACAGGTCTTGTTCTTTTGAGAACTTTGAACTTATTCAAGATAAAGTCTTGTTTAGTTCTTTGACTTATCAATCTAAGTTTCGAACCATCTAGATTGTGGCGTCATTCATTCCATCTTTATACCAAGGTTCTTGATCTAGTGAGAAACGGGTCTAAGGTCATATACCTTAGGTTCTTCCTCCTTTAGGGCAAGTGTTGAGGTTTTTAATTCCACCGGTTCAAATAATTCGTTGGGACGATTTTTGGGCTAAATTAACTTGTTCGTGGGTTTTAGGGTTTTTATACCCAACGGGTTCACATCAGTTGGTATCAGAGCCAATCCAGGTTTTTTTTTCCTTCGAATTATTCTTATTTAATTTTTTTTTCTTTTTTTTGTATCTGAAAACTCTTCATTCGTTGGTTTATTTCTTATTTTTTGTATACTTATTCTTTGTTTTTGTGCTGTCATATTTCCAAAAAAAAAAGAAAAGAAGGGCAAAAAAAAAAAAAAGACCCACAAAAAAAAGAGGCCGTGAAAAAAAAAAGAAAAAGCCGTGAAAAAAAGGGCGAAAAAAGGGAAAAAAAAGACCCACAAAAAAAAAGAGGCCATGAAAAAAAAAAGGGCAGTTTTCAAATTTTGCAAAATTGAAAATTCTCCATTTTGTGATTTGGCAGTGTTATTACCTTTTGGTTGGGTTTGAAATATTTCATTATTTGTACATTTACCCAAATTCAAATCTTCCATATTTGTTCTCCTTTTATGAACTATTTCTTTATTTGTTCACCTTCCTTATTTATCTCATTCCTTGGCTGTTTCCTTTCTAATTTAGAAATTTCTTTTTAAATTTACTACTTTTCTTATTCCTTATTTTTCTCTTTCCTTCTTTTTTTTTTGTTATACTTTCTTCTATATAAGTCATTGAATTTCACAAGACTATTATTTTTGAGTTGAGTTCTCGAGTTCAATAAAGAACTTGACTAAGTGAAGTAGAGTGGTAAAAGGCAAAAGAGAATTCATTAAAAATAAAAGCCAATTACATAGAGTGAAACACGAGTGGATTTGAGTGAATCATTATTTTTGAGTGAAATACGTGAGGGAGTGTGGTGAGTTTCTTTCCTATTTTATTCTAACATTGTCTTGCAGATTTCAATCATGACTCAAAATCAAAAAGATAACATAAGTGAGGAGGTTCAACCTCGAGTTGGGTCGAATCTCCAACTACAAGCCTTTATGGGGGAAATGAGACGGATGATGAAGAAAGAGTTAGATCTTATACATGAAAGGTTGGATAAGGTGGAAGAAGTGTCGCAAAGGGGACAACCATCAATAGTGCCAACCCCCTCCAGGAGGAATAGGTTTTATCAAAGAGAAACTGAAGTTGTGGATGAGTTTGAAGGGGATGGATTAGAAGAGGAGTTTGATAGGTTGTCAGTGGGTTGTAATAGGAGATTTGGTCGAAATAGAGAAGTTAAGAATCGGGTAGATAACAATTTAGGTAGTATCAAGATGAAAATTCCATCGTTTCAAGGTAAAAGTGATCCCGAAACATATCTTGAGTGGGAAAAGAAGATTGAGTTAGTTTTTGATTGTCACAGCTATTCTGAATTAAAGAAGGTTAAACTTGCTGTTATTGAGTTTACTGATTATGCAATTGTATGGTGGGATCAGTTGTGCATCAATAGACGACGGAATGGGGATCGACCCATTGAAACTTGGGTTGAGATCAAGAGGGTGATGAGACGACGATTTGTGCCGAGTCATTACTATAGGGATTTATATCTCAAGTTGCAGAGTCTCCACCAAGGTAATCGAAGCGTAGATGAGTATTACAAAGAGATGGAGATGACTATGATTCGAGCTAATGTGGAAGAAGATAGAGAGGCGACGATGGCTAGATTTTTGAATGGTTTAAATCGAGAGATTGCCAACACGATCGAGCTTCACCATTATGTGGAGTTGAAGGATTTGGTACATATGGCAATCAAGGTTGAAAGGCAGCTCAAAAGAGGTAACACACGACCAAAACCAACACCACAGATTCTGAATGCAACATCTTGGAGAATGAGCTACCCAAAGAAAGAAGAAAATTCAGCCATCTCCAGAGTTAAGCCTGAACAAAAACCTGTTAACTCCACCACGACTTCTCAAAGTAAGTCAACCCCTACTTTAACTCGATCTAGTGAGATTAAATGTTTCAGGTGTCAGGGAAGAGGACATATAGCTAGCCAATGTCCAAACAAGCGAGTTATGGTGATTCGGGAAAATGGTGCAATCGAGTCTGAAGATGAAGGAGACATTGATTGTTTGCCTCTATTGGAAGATGAATATGGGGCTGAATATGGGGCTGAATATGGTGAGATGTTAACACTAGTAACATGTCGAGCCTTAAGCTTACAAGCCAAAGAAGATGAAGAAGAAGTACAACGGGAGAATATCTTTTACACTCGTTGCCATGTGAAAGACAAGGTATGCATTTTGATCATTGACGGTGGTAGTTTTACTAATGTTGCGAGTAAGACTTTAGTGGAAAAGCTGAATTTGACAACCACTAAACATTCTCAACCATACAAGCTACAATGGTTGAATGATAGTAGAGAAGTGAGAGTTACAAAACAAGTTGTTGTACCATTCCGGATTGGGAAATATGAAGATGAGGTGTTATGTGATGTGGTACCAATGCAGGCTGGGCATATTTTGTTAGGAAGGCCTTGGCAATTTGATCGACATGTGCAACATGACGGCTTCACCAACAAATATTCATTCATGTTCAACCAATGAAAAATCACTCTAATTCCGATGACACCAAAACAAGTTTATGAAGACCGAGTGAGGTTGCAAAAATTGAGTGAGCAACAGAAACAAAAAGATCAAAATGGGTTGAGAGAAGAGAAAAAAGAGAGAAAAGAAGAGAGAAATACCGAATTTGATGAGAAAGAGAAAAGAGAGAAAAGTTCGCCCAATGAGGTAAAATCCGAGAGAAAACAACAGAATTTTTATGCCAAAACAAGTGAGGTTAAGCGAGCGATGCTCTCAAGACGGCCAATGATTGTCCTTATGTACAAGGAATTCCTTTTAAACACTGACCTACTTAACCCTTTTTTGCCGAGTGTTATTGTTTCTCTTTTGCAGGAATTCGAAGATGTGTTTCCTGAAGAGCTACCCCAAGATTTGCCACCTATCCGGGGTATTGAACATCAAATTGATTTCATACCCGGTGCATCAATTCCAAATCGTCCAGTATATAGAAGCAATCCAGAAGAGGCGAAGGAGCTTCAAAGACAAGTCGAAGAGTTGATGGAAAAGGGGCATGTGAGAGAAAGTATGAGTCCATGTGCAGTTCCGGTGATTTTGGTACCTAAGAAAGATGGAACATGGAGGATGTGTGTTGACTGCTGAGCCATCAACAACATAACGGTAAGATATCGACACCCTATTCCTCGTTTAGATGACATGTTAGATGAGTTGCATGGTACTTGTGTGTTTTCTAAAATTGATCTTAAGAATGGATATCATCAAATACGAATGAAAGAAGGAGATGAATGGAAAACAGCTTTTAAAACTAAATATGGGTTGTATGAGTGGTTAGTTATGCCCTTTGGATTAACCAATGCTCCTAGTACATTCATGCGCTTAATGAATCATGTTTTGCGTGCCTTTATTGGTAAATTCGTTGTTGTTTATTTTGATGATATTTTGATATATAGCAAAATTTTGCATGATCATGTCTCACATTTGCATTCGGTTTTGGATGTACTTAGAAAAGAAAATTTATATGCTAACCTCAAAAAGTGTACCTTCTGCACCGACAAGCTTGTTTTTCTGGGTTTTGTTGTGAGTGCTAAAGGCATCGAGGTAGATGAAGAGAAGATCAAAGCCATCCAAGAATGGCCAACCCCCTCCAATATAGGTAATGTTAGAAGTTTTCATGGTCTTGCTAGTTTTTACAGGAGGTTCGTGAAAGATTTTAGCACTATCGCTGCACCGCTTACACAAGTCATCAAGAAAAATGTTGCATTTCAATGGAGTGAAGAGCAAGAGAAGGCGTTTCAACTTATGAAACATAAGCTTACTCATGCACCTTTACTTGCTTTATTGAATTTTTCTAAAACATTTGAAATTGAATGTGATGCTTCTGGTGTAGGTATAGGCGCTGTTCTTATGCAGGATGAAAGACCACTTGCATACTTTAGCGAGAAGTTAAGCGGGGCTGCACTTAACTATCCTACCTATGACAAAGAATTGTACGCCTTGGTTCGAGTTTTGGAGACATGGCAACACTATTTGTGGCCGAAAGAATTTGTGATTCGTATGGATCATGAATCCTTGAAACATTTGAAAAGTCAACATAAGCTGAATAAGAGACATGCTCGATGGATGGAATTCATCGAAACTTTTCCTTATGTCATTCGATATAAACAAGGTAAGGAGAATGTAGTTACGGATGCACTTTCATGTAGGTATGCCTTAATCTCTACTCTTGATGCTAAATTTCTTGGTTTTGAGCATATTAAAGAACTTTATCATGATGACCATGATTTTGGAGAAATTTATAGTGCATGTGAAAAATCTGCAGAGGGTAAATTCTATAGGCATGAGAACTTTTTGTTTAGAGAAAATAAGTTGTGCATGCCAAATTGTTCATTGAGAGAGTTGTTAGTTCGAGAATCTCATAGCGGAGAGTTAATGAGACATTTTGGAGTTGCCAAAACCTTGGCAATTTTACAAGAGCACTTTTATTGGCCACACATGAAGCGAGACATTGAGAGATTTTGTGGTAGATGTATTACCTGTAGGCAAGCTAAATCTAAGGTTCAACCTAATGGTCTTTACACACCCCTACCTATTCCTAGTTCACCTTGGATTGATATTTCAATGGATTTTGTTTTGGGTTTACCTAAGAATAAATATGGACGAGATTCGATCTTTGTAGTTGTAGATCGATTTTCTAAGATGGCTCATTTTATTTCTTATCATAAATCTGACAATGCTTCTCATATTGCGGAATTATTCTTTAGGGAAATTGTGAGGTTACATGGGATGCCTAGAATAATAGTTTCAGATCGGGATACTAAGTTCCTGAGTTATTTTTGGAAGACATTATGGGAAAAGTTAGGAACGAAACTTTTATTTTCAACAACTTGTCATCCTCAAACTGATGGTCAAACATAAGTAGTCAATAGAACTTTATCCACTTTGTTGAGAGCTGTCATTGGTAAAAATATTAAAACTTGGGAAGAATGTTTGTCACATGTTGAGTTTGCATATAATCGTGCTGTTCACTCTACTACTAAATTCTCACCGTTTGAAATTGTTTATGGTTTTAATCCTTTAACTCCTTTAGATTTCTTACCTTTACCTCTTTCTGAGCAAGTGAATTTAGATGGTAAGAAAAAAACAGAATTTGTGAAGCAACTTCACGAGAAAGTACGATTCAATATCAAGAGAAGGACCGAACAATACATCAAGCAAGCTAACAAGGGACGTCACAAGTTGATTTTTGAACCCGGTGATTGGGTTTGGTTACACATGCGGAAAGAAAGATTTCCGGCACAGAGACGTTCCAAGTTGTTGCCTCGAGGAGATGGTCCTTTTCAATATTACTGACTTGAGTCCTTTTGATGTAGGTGACGATTTGAGGACAAATCCTTCTCAAGAGGAGGGGAATGATGAGATCATCAAAATTGTAAGGAATTCACGAGATCCAACTCAAGTCCCAATTGGGCCGGTGACAAGTGTCCGAGTTAAAAGATTCAAAGAAGCACTGAATAACTTAATTCAGGGGGCTTTACAACAAGAAATTGGAGCCCAAATAAATATAAAACCAAAAGGGGTCTTAATTATGCTTATACAAGCCCAGTTGGAAGAGTAAAAGACCCAAAACTACCCAAGACTAAGGGAGGACGAAAATGAAAAAAAAATAGCAGCAAGACTTGGTCAAAATAGTTTGATTTATTTAGTTTCCTAAGTTTTTTATTTTTTTGTAACTTATGTTTAGTTTCCTAATTCTTTATTGTTTAGAGAGTTACTAAATTTTTAGTTGTCAATTATGTTTCTACCTTTAGGCTATAAATAGGCCATTATACATTGTGTAAAAAAACAACACTTTGGAGAGAATTAATAAAATTGTGAGGATTCTTCACACAGGTCTTATTCTTTTGAGAACTTTGAACTTATTCAAGATAGAAGTCTTGTTTAGTTCTTTGACTTATCAATCTAGGTTTCGAACCATCTAGATTGTGGTGTTATTCATTCCATCTTTATACCAAGGTTCTTGATCTAGTGAGAAACGAGTCTAAGGTCATATACCTTAGGTTCTTCCTCCTTTAGGGCAAGGGTTGAGGTTTTTAATTCCACCGGTTCAAATAATTCGTTGGGACGATTTTTGGGCTAAATTAACTTGTTCGTGGGTTCTAGGGTTTTTATACCCAACGGGTTCACATCACCAACTGTATAATGGTCAAAAAATCTTAGAAAAATATTCACTATAGAGAGAGATCTAAACCCAAATATGATACCTTGAAACTATCCAAAAACAAAAAGAGGTTGAATTTCTGGATTCCGATGACTCTTTCGTCTAGTTTCTGGTGACTCCTTTAGTTGGTCTTTGTTCTCTCAAACTTAAATCTTCTTAAAACTATTTGAGAAACAATAATTGCTCATGAATTGCTCCCAATTTCTCAAATTTCCTCCTATTAACTCCCAATCTCTTTCTTTCTCTTCTTTTTCTCTATTTCTCTCTTCTCCCTTAATTTAAAAGCATGAAAGACTCCAACAATACTCTTTGACTCAAATCTAAGAGAAATTTTTTGGATTAGGATGATTTGAAGGAGTTTTCATCACAAAGAAATTGGAAAGAAGATAATGTGCATCATAGTTTATGGTGGGACGCATCGCATAGGATTTTAGCATTTTCGTGCGCAATACCTATATGGTGAACCGCGTCACCGCGAATCATGCCCTTTTTATTAATTTAATTAAATTTTTTCAATTTTTTTGAAAATTTTTTTTTCATTAAATGGAACAACTTTTACATAACAAATGACAACAAAATATGTTTTAAAAAATACAAAATAGTTACATATAAAAATAAAAAAGGAAAAAGAGTAAGGGCCCTCACATCATAACCTCCTTAAAAAGAATTTTGTTCTCGAAATCCTATTAGGAAAAGGCAGAAGGGAAAAGATGTGGATTTTGAATACGTATCTCATCCTCACACTCCTAAGTGGCTTCCTCAACCACATAGTTTCTCCACAGAACTTTTACCAAGGGCATGACACAGTCTCTTAATACTTTCTCATGATGGTTTGGAATCTCCACCGGTTACTCCTCAGAAGTGAGATCCTCTCACAAGTGTATGGACTGTCTCTCTAGCACATGGAACAGGTACGGAATATACTTGTGGAGTAAGGAAACATGGAAAATATCATGAATACGAGATAGCTTTTGAGGCAAACACAGCCTATAAACCATTGGTCCAATGCTCTCCAAGATTGGGTATGGCCCAATATAACAAGGATTAAGCTTACACCGTTTCTCGAACCTAAAAACTCCCTTCCATGGGGATATCTCCAGAAACACCTATTCCCCAATCTCTAACTCCAAGTTTCTATGTTGCTTATCCATATAACTCTTTTGCCTATCTTGAGCGGCCTTGAGATAGTCCCAGATAGCACGTACTTTATTTGTAGTGAGCTGAACATACTCGGGCATAGTTAATTGTCTCTCCCCCTTTTCATTCCAATAGATCGGCATACTGCACTTCCGATCATATGGGGCCACATACGGTGCCATTCCAATACTAGACTAAAAACTATTGTTGTATGCAAATTCAATCAGGGATAAGTGGGATTCCCAATCACTATAAAACTCAACCACAAAGCCCTCAATAAATCCTTCAATGTCTATATGATTTTTTCTAATTGACCATCTGTCTAAGAGTGAAAAGCCGTATTAAACTTTAATTTCAAATCGATGGCTTCCTGAACTTGAGACCAAATCTGAGAAAAGAATCTCAGATCACGATTAGATATTATAGACAATGAAATTCCATGCAGTTTCATTATATTCTCAACACATAACTCTACTAAACATTTAACGGAGTAATTGAAGTTAAGTAGTAAGAAATGGGTCGATTTGCAATTACACAAATAATATTATATTGATAAATTAAGTTTTGATGATGATCAAATTAAAAGAAATTCAAGTGGAAAAATATGTTTGGAGTTAATAAAAAATGATCTGAAAATTAAGTTACGTAAAATCATTTGAATGGCCAACCAAAGAATCCCAACGACTAACTAACTAAATTTTGTGGTCGATCGTATACATGTGCGATCAACCAACAAAGCTCATGTGGTCAACCACATGAGCAACATAGTCAATCGAATGCACCTAGAGCACATATGTGGCCGACTGTGTGTGCCAAGAGTGCATAGCACAATTGATCACATGTGCCCAAGTGTACAGGAGGTTCGCCATGCATATTCAAGAGCATAAGTGGCCAACCGCCAGGCAGTGTGGACGGGTGGTCAACTGCGAGCCGCGTATGCTTAATAAGCAAGAGTGGTCAACTACAAGTATACAAGTGTGCTCAAGTGGTCAACCGCTGAACACAAGTAGTCAGCTCACTATGCTCAGGCTGTCAACTGCCATGCTTATACATCCAATCGAGAAGATGAACAATGAAGCTACTACAACTCATTCAGCCGACTGATGATTTGAATTGTTAACCACTAAACCATATATGGAACCAAGTGCTCCTCTGGCTGACCAAAAGAAATCAAAGACTGATCGAAACTCTTTATCAGCCAACCACATTCTAAAATCTAGTGAAACTCGGTCTACCATTTATTCAAAGAGATAGTTTAAGAAAGAAAAATCATGGACACTGAAAATATTTATTGACTATTTAATGATTGATGATATGGACCAAACTAATCCATTAACCAAGCGGTTGTCTAAGTAATTTTTGAATTTAAAGTTAACTATTCTACAATCTTTTGAAAATTTCTTTTTGTCAAGCCAATATTCCTACTGAAGCAAAACAGCACTTCAAATTTTCTTGAAATAGGATTTACTTAACGAAAATAAGTAAAGAACTACTTTAAGGATGATAATGGGCAAAAACATTAATTGAGAAGCAACCAAAGGTATTGATTAAGGGGAAAAGAACATTTAATTCTCAACGTTTAAGTTCACCTACCACTCAACGACATCCTTTAGGAGAGCTATAAATGTCGTAGTAAAGAAGAACAGAGGATGAAGAGATTAAGAAAAAGAACGGTTCTTGCAAACAATATATGATCTCGTTGAATACTCTAAAAATATATTCTGTATTAAACTCTTTGTATTCTCTTTGTGTGTATCATTTAGTGAACTTTAATTTCTTTTCATCTGAGGAACAGTCTCATTCTCTATAACATTCTCTGAGTTTAACATCGTTACATCTGAAGATTAACCTCGTACTCTATAACACCTCCATATTAAAAAGAAGTCTAAAAATCATGAAAGTTTTACGATCTGGTTTTTGAGAGAAAAAACATTTCGGGGAGAAATTCTTGTAAGGTGTCACTTGCACCTGTGAAACAAGTGGATTGTGAAAGTTTCACTTGCACCTAGAAGCAAGTGGTATGTATTATTTGGAGAAATAGTAAAAATCCAGGTTGCCTTGGGAGTGGGCGAATACTGAGTTGGTGGAACCACTATAAAAATTATTGTGTCTGATTTCCTCTTTACTTTCAGTTCCTTAATTTTGCCTTTTCTAATTTTACTTAGTCAAAGTTTAAAAAAAAATAAAAAACAACTATTTACCCCTATAGTTGTTTTACACATTACAACCTTTGCAAGTCTTAGGTAACCTGGCCATAAAATCTATAGTGATATGCTTCCATTTCCACATAGGAATTAGCAAAGATTGTAATAAGCCAGCAGGGCTCTAATGTTTATTCTTAACTTGTTGACACACCAAGCACTGAGAGATAAAAATCGCCACATCTTTCTTCATACTTTTTAATGAAAAGGTATCCCTAAGATCCCGATAAATCTTAATGTTGCCCAGGTGGATTGAGTAAGCTGAATTATGAGTCTCATCCATGAACTCGTACCTGAGTTCAACATCTACAAGCACACAGACCTTGGATTTGAAAACCAACATGGTATCATCTCAAAGGGAGAAACCACCGGATCAGCATTGAAAACCTTCTCTCTAATCTCAGCCAATTCTGTTTCGTTCATTTGGTCCTCTCTAATCCGATCTACCAATACAGGTTTAATTTTGAAATTACCCAATAAGGTAACGCTCTCATTTATATTCAACTTGGGCCCTAGTTTTCTCAACTCCAACAGCAAAAGGCATACGAGTAGAATGGACATCAGACAGGCCCCCCAGACTTTTTGACTCAAAGCATTTGCAACTACATTCGCTTTCCCCATATGATAGTCAAGTTCTACCGAGCGTCATTGCCTTAGGTTCAAATCCTTCTAAGTGAGAAGATATTTCAAACTCTTGTGATATGTAAACACTCTGCTCTACTCACTGTACAGATAATATCTCCACGTCTTCAATGCACAGACTACGGCCACTAACTCCAAATCATATGTTGGATAATTCATCTCATAAGGTTTCAACTTCCGAGACACATAGTCTACCACCTTCCCATTTTGCAATAATACACAACCATGATCTTGTAGGGAAGTATCACTATAAACCTCAAAACCTATTCCCTAACTTAGGAGGATAAGGATAGAGACGGAAGTTAATTTTATTTGAGCTCCTTAAAGCTCTGTTGGCACTCCTTTCTCCAAACAAATTGGACCTCTTTCTTTAATAACCTACTCATAGGAGTTGCAATTTCAGAAAATCCTTCTTTGAACCTTCAATAATAACTAGTAAGTCCTAAAAAACTATGAATCTTAGATACATTTTTGGGTGGCCCCCAATTTATAATCATCTCATTCTTCTGTGGGTCCACAAACACACCCTTAGCCAATATTATATGCCTTAAAAAGACTATCTGGTTCAACTAGAATTCATACTTGCTGAACTTAACGTAGAGCTGTCGATCCCAGAGGGCCTGTAATGCGATTCGCAAGTGCTCTTGGTGCTCTGTCTTAGATTTAGAATAGATTATGATGTCGTCAATAAAAACTACCACAAATTTATCCAAAAATCACAAAAACACCCTGTTCATCAAATCCATGAATGTCGCTGGAGTGTTTGACAACTCCAATGGCATCACTAGAACTCAAACTACCCATACTAGGTCCTAAAGGCTGTCTTTGGCATATCTTCAACCTTCATTCATAGCTGGTGATACCTTAACTTCAATTCTATATTGCAGAAGACCTTAGTGCCTTGAAGCTAGTCAAAGAGATCATCTATACGGGGCAATGGGCACAGATTCTTCACTTTCACCTTAATCAACTACCGGTAGTCTATACACAATCTCATAGAACCATTTTTCTTCTTCTTCACAAACAACACCGGTGCACCCCAAGGAGATATACCGGGTTGAATAAACCTTTTTTCTAATAATTCTTGTAACTGAGTTTGAAACTCTTTCAACTTTGTTCGAGCTATACGATAGGGAGGAATATGGATGAGATTTGTCCTTGGGGCTAGATCTATGGTAAAATTATTCTCACATTCCGAAGGTAACCCTAACAAATTTTCATGAAAAACATCGAAAATTCGTAGACAACTTGCATCTCCTCTAACTTACAAGCTATAACCTTCTTAGGAACAAGGCAGACTAAAAAACCCTGACATCCCTTTTTTAAGAAGTCGGGTAGTCGATAATGCTGAGATCACACATATCCATATGGCAATCAAAATTTCACACAAATCCATAACTTACAAGTTATACTATCTTGGACTGACTCGTCCCTTCAAGAGCCACTCCTTCCTATGGCAATCAATAAAGGCCTGGTACTCTGACAACCAATCCATCCTGTAATGGCATCAAAATCAACTAAAGATAAAGGCATAAGATCCGCACCAAAAGAAAATCCACATATCTCAACCATACAATCCTTATAAACCCGATCAATAATCACAACAGGATCTAAAGGAACAACTATGAACATCCTAGGAATGAAAGGCACTAAAGGGTGTTTGGTCTCTATCTGGTGGGCGAGAGACACAGATATAAAAGAATGGGTTATTCCATAATCTATAAGTACAAATATAGGAAAGCCACAAATAATGAGGGTACTTATCACCATATTAGGCTTGACATCTACCTCCTACTAATTCATGGCGTAAACTCGTGGCTAAACTTCAAGTCTCCCGAGGGGTTAGGAGTTTTGTTGGCTGATGCTGAACCCACTATACTATTACCAAGTTAGGGATGAGTATACCTCAGAGGCTAGGGTGTCTTCAGAATCTATCCAGATTTGGTCCCCTGAATGTCACCCTGACTGACTGGACAATCTCTTATGATGTGACCAGCCTGTCCATAATGATAATAAACTCGAGTCTCCACCTTATACTATTCAATATGCCTTTTTTTACATGCCTGGCACTGGCGAACATTCATCAGGTGTTACGGCAATTTACCAGTAAGACTCTCCATAGGTTGAGCTGGGGCCCTCTGAAAGCATGGCCTCCTCCCATCTCCTTTCCTACCATTATACCTCTGCCCCTATTGCGGCTGACCCTAGAAATCCTTCTCAAATTCCAACTCAATGTAACTAAATTAATAAAATAATATATCGAACTAAATAAATGCATTCAAATTACATATTTTTTCAAAATAAACGAAATACAAACAAAAAACATCCCAAAAACCAAATAATTGCATGAAAATATCCTAATATCCATGGAGATTAAAACTCTATCCCACCGAATCACAACATTAACCGGATGAACGATCAAAAGAGAGTATAAACCGTAAGCTAATTCTCACATGAAAAATATGAGAAAATAACGTGAGACAAAGGATCTCAATGAGTGATCCGGATGCACAATGGGAGGCATTTTTAAATGCATCAAAATCCGTATAAAATTTGTAATAAAAAAATCTATATATGACAATTCATATAAAACATATAGTCCATGAGATTCAATAAAAAAAACACTTCAAAATTCATGCCAGTTCACATTTAAAACACAAAACACATCACATTACGTAATAGGCTCGAGGTCAATTCATAGCATACTAAAGGCCATCGACCAACAATAATCTTGAAAAAGTAATGCCTACCTTTTACCTCTTGGTGTCAAGGCATTCTATGCCATATGCACGTAGGTGGACCCACATCTAGATCATCCACATGATCTAAATCTAAACCATAAAACTATCTGTACAATCAAAAGATCTCTAACTCATACTCCTAGATAATACAATACTTCCAAACAAAATCAGAGCATAAGCAGCATGTCACCCACGAGCTCAATGCATATTAAAATAAATAGATTTCAAAATTTCACATGATCATAAAAAGATCGGATACTATCTCGTATTCAACTAGCAATCATTATCATAATTTTCAAAACATATGTATAAATAAATAAACATGAACAAAATCACATTAAAACATGAACAATGAATAAAACAACAAATCAGTCACTTTCGAGCATATTGGGTTTTGAAAATATTTTCATGAAAACAATTTATAAAAACTATGTTCAAGGTAAAACTCATAGATAACTTAAAATGTCTGTGTGGCTAAACCCTGCCTGATCCTCCACACGATCAGTCTCAAAAATCTCTAACAAAAAAATAGAAAATACACAAAAAAATATAAGGTTATTGTCTAAAGAAGCCCATTTGGCCATATGGCTGCCTATGCCACATGTCAACATCTAATTTGTCCAAATGTATGGTCTCAATCACATGTACTACACATAGCTACCCAACATAGTGCCACGTGGCAATCACGTGGCACACTTTACCGTGTGTCACCTTTTCAATGGCTTGTTTGGGTCGTGTCACCACCCACGTGATCTGTCACGCCCCGAACCGGGATCGTGAACAGCCGCCCGTTGTCCCTGGATGCCGGCTGGATTTTTACAGAAAATCGGGCAGAACCTCCCCATAAATCGGAGGTTTCCCATGTACAATTTCACCTGTATATGACATTCATCCAGTACAAATAAACAATTGGCCATCCCGGCCTCTCCAAAATCAACAATATCCACAGCCAACATCCAGAACAACGCAAGGCTATAAAGTTTCTAACAGTCCTAGCAACAGACCTCTATTGTCATGCCCAACTAGAGCATGAGCAGCCGCCACACCGAGCGGACTTAAATTCTACGCATATATAAAATAAATTCCCAAGTTATTTTTAAATATTTACAAATGCCTCAATGCAATGAAATAATCAATACGAAAGTTTCAAAAATAAATATCCATCAATTATACAGTCATCCCAGAAAATTTATATAAATACATTGGTCAATCTAAAATCTCCAATATATAATAATATCACCAATCATCGTAGCGGAAGAGATGGAAAATATCCATACCCAATCCCAGTGGTATCTCCTCGATCCAACACTAATCCTGTGGGAAAGAAAGTGAGGGATGAGTATCTATGGGAGGATACTCAGTAAGTGAGGGGATTGACATCATGCTATCAATATCGAGGTGAATTTGGAGTGTCAAAGCATAAGATAAGAAAATATCCACAGTGTGCAAACCGATCATGTTATTTCCAAATCATATATAATACGCACACATCAGAAAGCAAGATATGCATCCCAAAATTTTACATCAATGTCATGAAGAACCGGCCAATGAAATATTCCCGGCAATGGTCTACCTCGACCAAGGACGGCGCATTGGGGGTTTTTCCAAATGCAAGTATTAAAGAATGGTTCTCTGCCCCAATGTTGGCCACAGACTACCCCAACTAGCCTGTAAAAAGTATATAGTGTACATATAACTAGTCGGCCGTGTATGGTGCCCCCGCCTGGTGCTAGACGGAGCCGTACTCAACGTCCTCTCCGATGAGGGTCAACCTGGGACACCCATACACACGACAATCTGGCAGATACCTCCGGCCGAAGCGTATCCGGACACAAGGGGTGCCTCTACCAGATGTCCTTCGTAGCTACGGATCACAATATCAAATCGGCCGGGCACGTAGCCCCATGCATCCCATCACCAGTCGGCCGGGCATATAGCCCCATGCATAATATCATAACGTCGGCCGGACATACAGCCCAAAATATAATATCATAAAGTCGGCCGGGCATACAGCCCAAAACATAATATCATAAAGTCGGCCGGGCATACAGCCCAAATGTGTAAGTAAATCCATTTAAAACCATGTGCCAATGCAGTGGAAGCATTAAAACATATCAATATATCGAAAATGTGGCACAATATACGTTTATCAAAACTCATGGATGCATATCAATAAAGTCAGCATTTAAGACACTCCAAAGGTCACAAAACATTTCATTAAATATTGGAAAGTCATAACAATCATACATTTTGCAGAAACATGTCATTTAAAAGATATTTTTGAAACATGGTTTTCAATCAATAGCGAATGTCAAAGTCCCACTCACAGTTCTACGGGAGGGAAGTCACTCCCTACTGACAAGCCAAATCGGATCTGACCGCTCGAGTCTCCAAAAGATCAACCTAAATCAGATTATCAAATTTCTGTAACATTCTATACTTAACCTTCAATTCATAGATAATCATTTCATAATTTGTATTCTATATGCATTCCACTTATACTCTAAACATATACAAAACCTTTCATCTTAAATTCAATCCTAGATTCGTCCAATTTTTCAATTAGAGTCGAAATCTCCTCACCTAGGGTTTTCTCGAAGCGCCGAGTCTCGTCCGAAAGTCGCTTCGGTCACTCCAAAGTCTGTAGGGTTTCCTATCAAAACAAGGTTCATTTGTTAGATCTAAACACATAGATCCGAAACAAAACCCTAAGTCATTTACCTGCGTGGAGATTCGTGGGCTGTCACGAACTCATGGGCCGTCACGGGTCGTCGCGGGCTCGTGGGCCACAGCTAGCGGGCTCGCTGGTCTGCGTGCTACGGGGTAGCGGGCCGGCGGGCTGGCGGGCCGATGGGCTGAACTGGGCCGCGGGCCGTACTGGACCTGCGGGCTTGGACGGGCTGTCGGGCCTGGTGGGCCCGTGGGCTTGCTGCTGATGGGCCTGCGGGCCGACAGTGGCTCGCGGGTTGGTGCTCGCCCGTGTGCTGCGCTGGCTCGTGCGCGCTCGCGCGCTGCTGCGCGCCCCTGCGCGCTCTGCTCGCGCGCTGCTGCGCGCCCCTGCGCGCTCTGCTCGCGCGCTCTGCTCGCGCTCGTGCGCTGGGCTGCGCGCCCGTGCACACTCGTGCGCTGGGCCGTGCGCTCGCGGCCTGGGCTCTCGCTCGCGGCCTGGGCTCGCGCTCGCGGACTCAGTCCTACTCGCGGCCTGGGCCCGCGCTGCGGCTGGGTCCTGCTCGCGCGCTAGTGCGCTGATGCGCGCTGGTGCACGCCCGTGGACTGATGCCCGCCTATGCGCTGTGCTGCTGCGCACTCGGTGGCTCGATCGCGGCTCGCGGCAGTGTGCGGCGAGGCGGAGAGAGAGCGATCGTGGAAGATCGCGAGAGGGAGAGAAGACAGAGTGAGGTAGAGAGGGAAACCGCGAGGGAAGAAGAAGGAGAAGGAGAAGGAGAAGGAGAAGGAGAAGAAGAAGAAGAAGAAGAAGAAGAAGAAGAAGAAGAATGGCGGCGGCGGCGGCGGTGGCTGTGGCGGAGGAAGCCGAACGGCCGCGGGAGAAGGCGAACAGCCGCAGGAGAGGGAACGTCGGGGAGAGAGAAAGAGAGAGAGAGAGAGAGAGAAAGGGGGTTAGGGTTAACCCTAATCCCCAATTGGGGACGCAGCGTTTTGTCCCAAAACGCTGCGTCTCCAAATATTGTTTTTTTTTTTTTTTTTTTTTTTTTTTAAGCTTGGTGTTACATGATCAACTATTGCCATGTGTCACTTTATGATTGGTTAGTCTTTGTTTCTCTCCCACATGGATTACACGTGGCATCCGGTTTTGGGTCAAAAAGCCAATTGGTCCATGCGTTACCAAGATTATGTCATAGGGTTGGAGAAGTTGGTATATAGATAGCCTCTGGTGGAAACTCCTATCCGATATGTGATTTAAGGTTTCCGAGTTGGCTTTTGACTAGTTTGATTACCATTTTTTAATGGTAGTCCGAAATTGAAAGGAGGTAATCAGCACCTAAAGCCGAAAGTAAAAAATATGGATATCATCTTAGGGTCGATTGGAATCACCGACGACAACTCTAGGTCATCAAAAAATCGAGTTGCAGGTGTACTTCAAGTCTATTTTTTTATTTTCACATGGCTGACATGGGGTTATTTGAAATAAATTTTGACCCAAATTCGGTTAGATTCTGATTCTGTTTTCTAAACATAAATTATTCTACGAAGTATGGTTTTTAAAATGGTCTAAGAGTCATAGGAAAAGGAGTTCAGATGAGAAAGTTATGAGTGGTCAAAGTTGGACACTTGAAATAGAATTAAAAATCTGCGTTATATTTCTAGAATTTTGATTTGCGATAGAGGTTTTTTGAGTGAATTTTTCTCCATGATTTCGAGGCTTCACGTCTAACTTTCTAAAATTCAATTAATCTACAAAGTACCAATTTTACAATGGTCTAAAAAGCTAAAAAAAAAAGGTTCATTATGGATTGAGAAATCGAAACCCAAAAATGATACTTTGAAACTATCCGAAAACATGGACAGGTTGGATTTTCGGATTTCGTCGACTCTTTCCTCCAGTCTTCGGTGACTTATCAAGTTGGGTTTTGTTCTCTCAATTTTAAATCTTCCTAAAACTATTTTAGGTACAAGAATCGCTCACCAATTATTTCCAATTTCTCAAATTTCCTCCTTTTGACTCCCAATCTATATCTCTCTCTTCTTCCCCTCTCTTTCTCTTTCTTCTCCCTCAATTTAAACTCCAATTGAAGCTTAAAAGACTCCAACAACTCTCTTTAACTCAAATCTAAGAGAAATTTTAGGGATTCTGATGATTTGAAGGAGTTTTTATCGTAGAGGATTTGAGAAGAAGATAATGGTACACGGTAGTTTACGGAGGGATGAATCACATGGCATTCAAGAATTTTGGTGCATTGTACCTATAATGAACTATGTCGCATCGAATCGTGCCCTATTTTTTATTAATATAATTAACTTTTTTAATTTTAAAAAACTTTTTAATTTTTTTATAGAAATTCCTTTCATTAAATGGAGCAACTTTTTACTAAAAAATGGCATCAAAATATGTTTTAAAAAATAGAACTAATTACATATAAAATAAAAAGGAAAAAGAGCGAGGCCTCTCTAAATAATAATAATAATTCAAGTAGTTTAAATTCTCTTACACCTCTTATTCCTATTTAAAGTTATTTTTTCAATTAAATCATTGACACTTAATACTTTTATAAATATTTGTATTCAGATTTTCAATAGTCTACACCTATATTTTATTAAATCTCTTATATTTAAGATATCTCTCCTCTTAAGTTGTGCGTCTTTGAGTTTTCATTACACATGCACAAACCATCTTAGGCGATACACTCTCATGTTATTCACAATTAAATTTTCTCCCAACCTAGTATGCTTTTCTTCATTTTTAATCCTGTCTTTTTTAGTTTTATCACACAACTATCTGATTATTCTCGTTTCAATTATAATTATTTTATGCTTTTGTTGTTATTTAATATTCAAACACTTGATGCCATACAATAATGTATCATGTGGTCGTAAAAAATTATGAATACATTTCTCCATTTCATCTAGTCAGTTTGGATCTTATGATTCATATTTTCATCTATATTGCTAATGTTTTGAATAATGAACCCTATATATATAAAATACTCACTCTTTAGTACATTTTGCCCTTTTAATTTAATCGTTTCTTCATCATTCTAATGTTAGCCACCAAATGTATATCCTATAGACTCAGTTTTTGCTAATTCAATCTAAATTTTCTAAATTCTAGTGTGCTTCTCCATAACTTCAATTTAGCACTAATACCATTCATAGTTCAATTGATTAGCACTATATCATCTGCAAAAAAGCATACATGATAATATTTGAATACTCTTTGTTATTTCATCTATCATTATTGTAAAAAGGAGGGGAGTTATGTTGAATCTTGATGAAACCCAATGTTAGTTAGGAAGTTATCACTTACCTCCTTGTAGATTTTTACATTGGTAACAATTCTCTCATACATATCTTTGATAAGATCAATGTATTTCAAGGAGATCCCCATCTGAATCAATATCTACCACAGTATATCTCTGAAAACCCTATCATGTGCTTTTTTTAAGTCAATAAATACTAAATGCAAGTTTCTTTTATGTGTTCTAAATGTTTCCATCAAATATCTAAACAGGTAAATGGTTTTAGTGTGGATTGTTTTAAGATCTAAGAAACATTTACTTTCAATCTCAATTTATACTTGATCACTCTCTCCTATTCATAGTGCGACTAATAAATTTAATTTTTCAATAATTTGAACAATCGTGTACATTTCCTATATTCTTATATAATAGTATAACTGTACTCTTTCTCCATATTTAGAGTATTTTCTTGATTTGTTAAATTTTTTTAAAAAGATTCATTAACATTTTTATCCCCATTTCACTTAAACACTTCCACATCTCAATCAAATTGTTATCAGATCTTATGACTTTATTATTTTTCATTTTATTTAAAATCTCCCTTATTTTATGAGAATGAATTTTGCATTTAAAATCCCTATTGATCTTATCTATAGATATTGCGATATCGCTGATATCACCGATATCTCTTGTATTTTCAATATTAATGAGATTAATATTTATTAGCGGCCACTTATTAATATCTCTTGTACTCTCAATATTAATGAGATTAATATTAATGTGAAAAAACAACAATCATGGATATTGACACAAGATTCATTGATCTTATCCATGACTATTTCTGATGATATTAATATTTATTAGCGGCCACTTATTAAAGAGTTAAATCAATTATGACAAAGAGCTAGTGCTTAAAATGTGTTTCAAAAAAAGATCTTTTATATGCGAGTTGCATTATTGTGGACTATTAACAACTTTTTTGCACATACGAACTTGTCATGCTAGAGTACAAAAGATCCTTATGCAGGTGCGACATGTGACAAAAACTTCTTCTAAATGGTTATCTAATGGTCAAAAGTTTGTTACATGGGTCATCAACGGTATTAGATAAGGATTATAGATTTCGATTTCAAATACGGTTGTTTGATAGGACTAAAAAGTTGAGAATAGCACTCACCCCACAGCCTAGTTCATAGATGAAAGCATTCTCTTATGCATTTACAGCGAAATAAATGTTGAATGTCCCAAGATCTAGGGTCGGATCACTAACCTTTTCGATGTACGGGTCCGAAGAATGTCACCAATGGATCAATCTCCTTTCTCTTCCACAATCCAAGAGTCCTTTTCGTAGAATGGTATATGATATATGTAGATCTTCTTCCTTACTTTTTCATTTTTCTCTCAACCCTCTTTGAACTCCATGGATGGAATAATGGGGATGGTTATTGTGGGGAGTTGGAGTTGGTTTTTTCCATAAAAAACCACTCCCTCCCTTCCCTCCTTTGGCAAATTCAAAATAAGGAAAATGGGTTTGGGTCAAACCCACATGGGCGACCCGACCCGGTTTTTTCCTTAACTTACATCTCCCACTCGCACATGAGGGTTAGACCTACATTTTACTCAATCACTTCCATATACCATCGATTTCATACAGACAAATGGATCGTGTGACCAGCGAGTACATCAAGAGCTCATAACTACACACCGTTTAAGGATATATAGCAGCTCAAGATCTAATATTATGAGGACATCAAGTCTCGCTATACCCCAGACCTCTTTTTACTATATATATATATAGAGTCACTGTACCTCTTATCCCTCTATTAATAAACGAGAGCATACTTGACTCATCTCAACTATGCATTCACAATTATGTTTCAGAACATCAAGTTAAAAACATAACTGGCCAGTCTGTGAATACAAAAATTATGTACAAACTTTAAGACAGTCTTCCTTTCGCACTACTATCTTTCCACTTCATTTTAGCTGCTTTCCTAGTCATGTACCGCAAAACCGAATCACGCATGATCTATTGGTTACATGCTAAAGTAGCAACACTAAAATAAACTTTCAAGAAACAGGCGAAAGTCTTAAGGGTATTAAATGAGGTTAATTACAAACCTCTGGATCTCACACAATGAGATAGAGGGATTTATCAATTCATTTCCCATAGGGTCACTGAAAGCACACGTGGTATGAACACGTGCTACGATGCCTTTTCTATTTATTTAGAAGCGTATGTCTATTTCAGAATTATAATACATCGTACAGGTTTTAGTCCAAGTATATCACGATACTGACTTGATTCTCTCTTCTTATAAATCCTCCAAAAACTTTTCCAAGAGAGAACCACACCTGGCTTCTAGACAAGTGTAATGGATTGTGGGAAATTCATTTCGATTATCCAATAAGTAAATATCAACGATAATCTCATCTTAGTTGTGTACTAAGGTGGCTAATTTATGTTAATTATCCAAAATTAACATTGCCTCATCTCTACATATCACATAGATATTAGAGGCGATTGCTCGTGTGAGAGAGCCAATCTTCCAAACTTGTCCGACATACTTTTTAATCAAGACATAAGAACTCGCAAATGCAAAGAAATTCAAATGTCATATAATAATGAGCATTACATCACGTTCATTGCTTATACATACAATTACACTCTACGCAATCCTAGAGATTTTACATGTTTCAGAAATATATCTCTAGATATCGGTTTCGTAAATGGATCAGCCACCATTAAATCGTAGATAAATACTTCAATGTCACCTCTCCTTTTTCAACAATGTCTCGAATAAAGTTGAATTTCGTATCAATGTGTTTGGTTTTCCCATGATATTTGGGATCTCTCGTATAAGCGATTGCTGCTTGACTATCACAATAAATTGTCACAGCTCCCACTGTGTCGCTTACGATCCCTAAATGCTGTAAAAAACGTTTCAACCAAACACACTCCTGAACTGCTGAAGCACAAGCTACAAACTCTGCTTCCATCGTCGACAATGATACACATGTTTGTTTCTTACTTCTCCAAGAGATGGCGCCTTTATTTAGCAAGAAAACATAACCTGAGGTGGACTTACGTTCATCTAAGTCACCACCCCAATCAGCATTTGTGTATCCGCTCAATAACAAGTCATTTCCTTGATAACAAAGGGAATAATTCGCAGTTCCTTTCAGGTATCTTAGAATCCTCTTCACAGCTGTCCAGTGACCTTTACCTGGATTGGATTGATACCTGCTGACCAAACCCACGGCATAGCAGATGTCAGGGCGAGTACACATCATAGCGTACATCAGACTCCCAACAGCGCTGGAATACGGTACTTTTGACATCTCATGTTTTTCTTCAGCGGTCTTTGGGCACATTGCTAAACTTAAACTTTCGCCTTTAGCCACAGGAGTATCAATAGGTTTACAGCTATCCATCCTAAATCGTTCCAAAATCTTTTTAATATAAGATTCTTGAGATAAAGCTAACAATCTCTTAGAACGATCTCTGTGGATCTTAACACCCAGTATGTACTCTGCTTCACCCATGTCCTTCATTTCAAAATTTGATGATAACCAACTTTTGATATTCAGGACATACTCCATATCATTTCCGGCCAACAATATGTCATCGACATACAGACTTAGAATTACAAATTTATCATTGGACTTTTTCACATAAACACAATGGTCTTCGTCTATCATTACGAAGTCGTAAGAGATTACGGATCTATGAAATCTCAAATACTATTGTCTTGAAGACTGTTTAAGGCCATAAATTGATCTATTCAATTTACAAACTTTATTTTCTTGACCTTTAACAATGAAACCTACTGGTTGTTCCATGTAGATTTCTTCTTTAAGTTCTCCGTTGAGAAACGCAGTCTTCACATCCATTTGATATAATTCTAAATCTAAATTGACTACAATAGCTAATAATAAGCGAATAGAGGCAAATCTCACTACTGGTGAAAATGTTTTTTCATAATCAATACCCTCTTGTTGGGTATAACCTTTTGCCACCAATCGAGCTTTGTACCTCTCAATTGTTCCATCAGCTTTACGTTTAACCTTAAGAACCCATTTGTTCCCAATAGGTTTGCGCCCAGGTGGAAGATCAACCAGTTCCCAAACATAGTTGGAATCCATCGACTCTATTTCTTCCTCCATTGCTTTTATCCACTCATCCTTGGCAGGACAAGATAAAGCCTCGTTCACATTTTTCGGCTCATCCTCGTCCTGTGGAGAAATGATGAAGGTGTGCCCTTCAATTTCGTAATGACGTTTGGGCACAGCTTTCCTAGTACTTTTCCGAATTGATGATTCGGTTGGATCGTTAGAATTTGAATCCCTCCCACTGGGATCATCTGGGGATTCAACTTCTCGTAATTCCCTTGATCCATCCTGCACGGAACCATCATTTGAATTATTTAATTCAAACAAAGGTTCTCCTTTTGTTATATCACCTTTACTAGGAAAATCATTTTCCAAGAATGTTACATTTCGTGATTCAATTTCGGTTACAGTACCATCTTCTCTTTCACCGATGAACACATAACCTTTTGACTGATGAGAATATCTAATAAAGATACATTTCTTCCCCCGGGGACCTAGCTTTCCAAATTTATTGGAAGGGTCATGAACATATGCTGCCGATCCCCAAGGTCTAAGATCAGTCAGACTTGGTGTCCTACCAGTCCATAGTTCATACGGTGTTGTGGGTACTGTTTTTGAAGGCACTCTATTTAAAATATAGGTCGCAGTTAATAATGCATCTCCCCAAAAGGAAATTGGCAAGTTAGCCTGCGCCATCATAGATCTCGTCATTTCTAACAACATCCTATTCCTCCTCTCAGCAACACCATTCTGTTGAGGCGTGTGGGGAATAGTCAATTGTCTAATTATTCCTTTTTCATTACACAGATCATTGAACTGATCTGATAAATATTCACGCCCTCGATCTGTCCTTAAGGCTTTAATCGTTCTATCCATTTGATTCTCCACTTCATTCATATAGCGTCGAAAACACTCAAGTGCTTCAGACTTGTGAGTAATCAAATAGACATGACCAAAACGCGTGAAATCATTAATAAAAGTAATGAAATATGACGCTCCATGCCTAGCCTTCACATTCAATGGACCACAAATGTCAGAGTGAACCAATTGTAATGGAAGTTCAGCCCTCACGGCTTTTCCAAAAGGTTTTCGAGTCATCTTCCCGGCAAGACAATATTCACAATTCGGTAAATCAACTTTAGTAAGTGAACCCAATAGTCCTGCTTTCAGAAGTCGATTCATCCTGTCCTGCCCTATGTGACCAAGTCTAGCATGCCATATTTTATCATCTATATTAGCATTACTAGAAGAGCAAACATTTAACGAAATATAACGATCAGTATAACAGTTAAACATTTGTCTGTCACAATCTAAAGTAAGAAATCCATTTAACAGATGTCCAGTACCATAAAACACACCACCATTATAAATACAAACCCTATTACGAGTAAAGTTCAAGTCATAGCCAAGTTTAAGAAGAACAATAACAGAGACTAAATTTCGTCGAATTTCTGGTGCAAAGAGAACATCATGTAAGATTAGAGTTTGGCCACTTCGTAACTCCAGTTTACAAGTGCCAATTCCTTTGACTTCTACTCTTGTATTGTTTCCTACGTATATCCATCTTGCACCAGGAGGAACTCAACGAAAGTCCACGAACGCTTCTCGATCTCTTGTCACATGGTCTGTTGCTCCTGAGTCTATAATCCACACAGGATATGATTCAGAAAGTAAAACAGTGCTAGAGACATATATAACACTTAGAGAAGCGTTACAAGGTGCTACCTTTTTCGGCTCGGGACATTCTCGAGCGAAATGACCAAGAGCTTTACAATTGTAGCACTTCAGTTTGCTCTTATCCTTCTTTTTCCAAAACCGCTTGCGCTTGTTCTTGCGGTTGGAATTGCTCTTCTTAAACCCTTCCGCAATATCCTTCCCTTTCTTGCCCTTGTTCTTGTTCCCTTTCCGTTTAAAGCCCGCAACTTTCTGGGAACTTGACTCAGCTACAAAGGCATTAGAAATCGATTTTGCAGCACCAAGCCGCTCATCTTCGAGTTCTACGTGGCGAGCAGCATCAGCGAAAGTCTTAATGCTATCATTGTGAGTCAGATTGACCTTCAAGTGCTCCCACTGGTCTGGAAGGGATCGGATTAAAGCTTGAACCTGTTGCTCATCAGATAAAACATGACCTGCTGACTTCAATTCCCTTATCATGTTTGACATGGTTCTGAGGTGTAGTTTGATATTGTGATCGGACTTCTTTTTGTACGTGTCAAACTTGATAGTCAACTGTCTCAGACGGGTCACACTGGTACCTCCATACTTCTCTCTGAGGTACACCCATATGTCATGAGCAGTAGGGAATTGCTCACATTCATGTATGAGATCATCAACTACAGAACTAACCAGAATGCCACGTGCAGTGGAATTTTTCTTCTTCCACGCCTGGTAAGCTTCTTGATCTCTTCTTTGTTGAGCAGTGTTTCCAATTCCAGGGTCTTGCATGATATGGTTGATACCCTCCAAGGCATCCTGTTCTTCCAGCACATACCATATCTTGTGGCGCCAAATGTCATAATTGTCGCCATTAAACTTATCACCTTTATTCAAATCTGCTATTATTGATTTTGATGCCATGGTCTGGGTTTTCAAAGAGAGACTATTATAAGTATTCATGCTCATTCATTCATATAATTTTGTACATGAAATCTAATAAATTTATCATAAACGAACATAAGGTGTAAACTCGAAAGATCACTAAGTTCCCAATCATCATCCATCATCCAAATGTTTGATTATCATAAATTTGATTTCAAAGTAACAAAATTCTTTTAGTCTTAGGTGAGAATTACTTAAATTCTTCCAACCTAAAAACTCCCACAAAAAATCATGTGAATTTAGAACATATCTCTTCACATGCTCGCATAAATATACAACGTATGCACATTGTTGATACAAAAAATTACATCATATGTTCATGGCATTGTTCTCATTACAGTAGATAACTATGCACAAAGAAGGAAAAAAAATATATATAATCAAATTTCTTTTTTCTTGTCTTTCTTATCTTCCATATACATGCGAGTGACCATATTGACCATCCCAACTGAAAGTCTATCTCTCGGAGTAAATCTCCTAACAGCTTGGGGTGTAGAGCCATTGATCTTTAGAGATAACGCCCTTTTCATTTTAGTCTCTATCTCCTTAGCTCTCCACATCTTAAGCAATTTTAGTCTGAAATCTTTAAGGTAGAGACGCTTATTGTCCTCTAATATTTTGTCAGCCATTCCAACCAAATGATCAGAGAGAGAGTTTCTTATAATTTTAATCTCGGCTTCATCGCCTCCAAACCAGTGACCCAAACGTCGAAGTTCATAACGTTTTCGACTCATAACCCACAAATGTTGCGGCAAAGTATGCGTTGCTTTCATCCTATAATGCAACATCATATATAGCTTTGCCAAACGTTCTGGGGTCCTCTCATCTCGGCATCTCCCCCGGAGAGGTGCAAGGGTACGTCTGATTCTCACCATATCCCTAAAATGGGGTAAATATTAGATTGGTCACGAAGCCAACCAAACAAAAATTTTTTATTTTTTTAAAACACCATCCACAATTTATACTTAAATTAATGAGTACAAATCAAATATGTGTTATAAAATTTAATTCGGGTAGGCATAATCTGGAATATATATATATATATATGTATATATATATATATATATATATTTTTTTTAAACATGTGAGAAATTTTCAGAATTTTGTCTCACTTGTTAATTGATTTTTCTGCAATTTTCAAATAAAATTTATAACTTAATGAATATTTTCAGTCATAAAAAATAATTTAAAAATACAGAAAAAGCAATCAAAAAATAATAAAAATAAATAAAAAAAAACGGGGCCTGAGAGGGTGCTTCACGCGCCCTCACGCGCCGCTTGGTTGCGGCGGCGCGTGGGTGACTCGCCCACGCGCCCAGGCGGCGCGTGAAGCCCACGCGCCGCCTTCCCGGCGGAATCCGGCCACCGGATTTTGCCTACCCCCCATTTTTGGGGTCTCTGAATCTAATGGTGCTTTCAGTTTTCTGATCTGAAGTCTGGATCATGACGTTTGGGCTTCATAACCCACGGCCCGAGAGTGGGATTTGTGCTGACGTCATCGCTGACGTCATCGCTGACGTCACTGCTGACGTCACTTCGTCTTCTTCATGCAGAAAAAAAATTTTTCTGCATTTTAACCCTAATTTCCCTAAATCATATCTCATTCATTTCTGAACCGTTTCGCATGTTCTTTATATGGTTGGAAAGGATTTTTGATGGGGAATTTAACCATACAAATATTAAATCATGAAACCTATCATACAAATAGATATGAGCATTTTTATTTTCGACTAGGGTTTCATTTTTCTCCAAAAATACATAACGGCTATGCATGAAACTTTGCAGATCAATTCATAACATCATGGGTACTCTACCTTTCAAATTTCAAAGCATTTCGTGGTCTATAATGAAAGTTACCATTTTCAATTTTTTAAGAAAAATGAAAACTCGAAAATACATCAAAAATAGGAAACACCCTAAATCATGCTCTGATACCAATGAAAGCATTCTCTTATGCATTTACAGCGAAATAAATGTTGAATGTCCCAAGATCTAGGGTCGGATCACTAACCTTTTCGATGTACGGGTCCGAAGAATGTCACCAATGGATCAATCTCCTTTCTCTTCCACAATCCAAGAGTCCTTTTCGTAGAATGGTATATGATATATGTAGATCTTCTTCCTTACTTTTTCATTTTTCTCTCAACCCTCTTTGAACTCCATGGATGGAATAATGGGGATGGTTATTGTGGGGAGTTGGAGTTGGTTTTTTCCATAAAAAACCACTCCCTCCCTTCCCTCCTTTGGCAAATTCAAAATAAGGAAAATGGGTTTGGGTCAAACCCACATGGGCGACCCGACCCGGTTTTTTCCTTAACTTACAATAGATATTGAAATTATTAAAAAGGTTGTTTTTTCACTTATGATAAAAAAGTATGACTCACCTGAATTGAGAGATGCGGTAGATAATCAAGGAAAGGAGTCAAAGTGGACCAATTTGAAAACCGTAGTGAAACTAAAATGGATGAAAGCATGGTAGATGAAGATGATTTGAATCATGTTGAACTAAGAAAAAAGAAGCATTTTTTTCTTGTTACCTTATTGAGAACCATACTTATTATGTTGTAACTTTGACGTTATACACATTGAGAAGAATATTTGTAGTAGGTCCCCACTTAACAATTCTTGTTGACAAATAATAATAATAATAAAATGAGAAATTTGTCCAAATCATATAATATAAACCAAATTCCTATGCGGAGTAACATAATACAAAAACTAGGAAATGCTAATAATTAAAATGGAATGGTCGTTTTATTTACCTGACCAATATAATACATACTTAAGAATATTCAGACAAGTTTGTTTTTCCCTCTTGCAACTCGTCCACAAATCAGAACTAAGGAGATTTTTCAGCTTCTAGGGATTCCCCGGGTGGTTTCCAACCTTCTGCTTGTTTTTTCAAGAAATTGTTTTGTAAGATCTGCATCTCTGCAATGTGGTTGTTTTCTAGGTTGTGTTAAATAACTTCTTCAGTTCCAAGTTGAACGTTTGTTGACCTCCCTGTTAACAGTTGCTGGTGCTAATTGGTTGATTGCTTCCATTTTGATCCTCTCCAAAGTACCTTTGCACTACAAGAAAACAGAATATTAGCGACGGAAAAATCCATCTCTAATAGTAAAAAATCTGTTACTAAAGGTATTACCGATAGATTTTTTCCATAGCAAAATATCAGCAACGCAAATTTTTCGTCACTAAAAAATTCGTTGTTGATAAAAAAAAAAATATGTCAATGAGAGAATTTTTCCGTTGTTACAAATTTCGTCCCTCATCCGTCCCAGATAGTTCGCAATCAGCTACAGATTTTTTCCGTCACTGATTCTTGGAGCCTGGATGCACCAACATGAGTCTTTACGTGCTCCCGTCCACGTACGCGCCCATATGCGCTCTTTGCCATGGCGCAGCCACCCTCACGTGCTCTTGCCTACACGCATAGCCGCCCTCACGCGCGGCCGCCTGCGCACCTGCCCGTGCTCCTTGTATTCTTTTTGCGGAAAATGTCTCCACTCGAAATCAAACTTGCGACTTCAAGATGAGTTGCCCAATCACTGTGCCTACTATCTGCTCTGTAGTATTTTCTTTTTTTATTTATTATCCAAATCTCACTTTTTTTTAATATTAATCACACTCTCACTTTTTTTAAAAAATTTTTTTTATCTTATTCTCATTTTTTTTATTTCACTCTCATATCTTTTTTTTCTCCTTTACCTTGGGGTAATTTTTTTCACTAAATATTCTCATTGAATTTTTCTAACTAATTAAATTTGACATTGATTAAATTTACGCTAAATAAAGAAATAAAATATTTTTTTATTAATTAAAATTGAATAATAAAATAATAGAATAAAAGAAAAAAATAAAATAAATAAAAGAAAAAATAAAAAGAATTATAAAATATAAAATAATAAAATATAAAAACATGAAAATATAAAAAATATAAAAAATATAAAAATATATAAAAATATAAAAATATATAAAAAATATATAAAAAATATATAAAAAATTAAAAAAATTAAAAAAAAATTAAAAAAAAAAAAGCAAAATTTCGGTCGCTCATCTGTCAATAATCAGTCGTTAAAATTTCTATCGGTAATCCGTCGCTAAAATTTCAGTCAGTAATTTGTCCATGATAGTAAGGCATATTCTTTTTTTTGTTTTTTTTTTTTTTTTTTTTTTTTTTTTACTTTTCACCACTATATTGACAGATTAACAACGAATATTTTCTATTACCAAAAATTTTGTCACTAATTCGTCACCGATAGGTTTACAATTTTTTTTTTTTTTTTTTTTACTCTTGACCACTATAGTGACGGATTAGAGACGGAAAAAATTCTATTGTTAAAAATCTTGTCGTTAATTTCCATTGCTAATCCATCGCTAATGTCTTGGTATTCCGTCCAACATTAATCCGTCATAATTTGTCGTTATAGTGTTGCCAATTGGCAGCTTCTAACTTTTGAAGATATGGTCAAGATCAGCATTGAGGTTCATGTCTTGACCTTTAACATCTTATTTGCTCCTCTGGCCTACCAGTAGCTTCTCACAAAGGAAGGATCTCTCACTACCTACTCTGTACCCTGTAGTAGCTGCATAGAAAGTAAAAAAGGATAAAGGAACAAATTAAATTAAATCATCAGGCATGGTCATGGTGGTTGGGCTTATGAATAAACATCAATACCGGTTCAAATTACATTGATAGAAAGAATATGGATTCCGTAAAATAATCTTTCCAGCATAAATGCATCTAAAACTAAGATGGTTATATCATTTAGAACTATTAACTTAATCCGGGGCATCTTGTTTGCCCTTCTGAATTTGATCAGATGATAATGAAGGTTTCTTCAATGAAACGAAGCAAAAGATAGTACCATCAATTCATTTCAAGGTAGCCCTCTTGACATGGAAGACAAAGATTCCATTCATATTATCAAGTTACATTTCAAGTACTAAAAAGGAAGATTGAGCAAATATAATCCTAGTAGAGACCATATAAACTAGAAAACATTACGAATAAACCCCCATGTGGTTTGCAAGATTGGCAAACTACTCCCTGTGGTTTCAAAACTCACAAAAAGCTACCTGTAGTTCACTTTTTTAGCAAGTTGCACTGGTGCTTTCAAGACCGACAAAAAGGCTCATGTGGTTCACTTTTATGGGCATGTTACCGCTAGCCCTTTATTAATGTCTCCTTGTGGTTAAAAAAAATGTTAAAAATCTACATGTTCAAATAAAAAAAATCCACTTCACCTTCTTCCTTCTTCCTCATTTTGAATTTTAATCAAGTTTCAAGCTTCATTGTGCACAGCATATCAAACATGATGCCAAGTTGCTTGAGAATGTCTGTGAAGGTAACCTGCAAAAATATATGAAAAAAAAATTATATACCTCATGTCAAAGATGATAACTGCCACAATGATTTGTAACTATGGAATAGTGGACATAAAAGATTGATTGGATTCATCAGTGATAGCACAAGCATGAATGCGAAGAATTTCACAGAACAAGGGAAAGAACATGGGGTCTAGCAGAAGTCCCAAAAGTTAGTAATCTACTTCACCTGTTCACAAATTTGCAACTCTCATCACCAACATCTCTTACATATCAACATCAACCTCCTCAGGAATTTCACAAATAGCATCTCTTAGCTCATCATCAGTTGTTCTTTAGTTTCTCTTCCTTCAGCTTATCCTTCCCTTCTGCAACTTTTTCCTTCACAAGAACAAAAGGGAATTTTAAGTATATAATCAATTAGGACTAATCACCAAACTCTTTTGTGTTGAGTGGTCGGACACTCTATTCTTTTAATCAAAGGTCTCAAGTTCGAGTCCTGAGAATGAACAAAAAAGATTTGGGGGAGCTCACCCTTAAAATAGACTTTACAGTATTCCACAAAAAAAAATACGGTTTTAGCCATAGATTTTCGCGACGAAAAAAATTCGTCGTTATTTTGCGACGAATTTAGCGACAAAAACTTTTTCGTCGCTAATTTGTCACAAAATTTGTGACAAAAAAGAAGTCGTGGCTAAATTAGCGACGGACACATTATTCGTGGCTAAATTCATCGCTAAATTTAGTAATGACAAAATTTCGTGGGAAATTCTGTCGCTAATTAGTTACAAAAAATTTTTGTCGCTAAATTCGTTGCTAATTAGCAACTTGTCTCTAAATTTAGCAACGGAATCTAAAATTTATGACTAAATTCGTCACTAATTAGCCACAAAAAAAATATTTATAGCGAAATTTGTCGCTAATTAGCAAAAAAAAAGTATTAATTGCTAAATTCGTCGCTAATTTATTATCTATATTTTAAAATTTAAAACTAATTTCATAACTAAATTTTTTTTATAAATATGTTAGGAAATATTTTTAACTGTGTACCCGTTTTAACTAATTCTGAATAACGAAATTGAATTAAATATATAATAAATATTATAATTTTCTGAGAATTTACAACAATAAATAATTAAATAAATATGTAATAGACAATTTTAAATAAGTTAAGGTTGTGGAGTTTACCATTTATAATTTTCATCTTCTATATCCATTCGTTTATCTCATATAATTAAATGGTATTTAAAAGTTCAGTTGTTCATCTTCATTTATCATCGAATGGCACAGATAGTAAGGTTAGCCGACTATCAATTTTTAAACTATTCTATGATTCAAAAAAATAAAATAAAAATGAAAAAGAATAATAAAATAATAAAATAAAAGAAAAAAGAAGAAAACAAAATATAAAATACAAATTTATATAAAAAAATATTAAATTAGCGACGGATTTTGGGACAGATTTAGAAATCCGTCACTAAGTTAGCAACGGATCGAGAAATCTGTCGGTAACTTAGCGACGAATTTATATCAGTCGCTAATTTAGCGACAAATTTTCATATTCGTCCCTAACTTAGTGACGGATTTAAAATCCGTCACTAAATTTTTTATATATAATTAAATAAAATATAATATTTAAATTAAAAAATTAATTTAATAACGATAAATTTTATCAGTAATTTAGCGACGGATTTTCAAGTTTGTCGCTGAATCAGCGACGGATTCCAAGTCCGTCGCTAAATCAGTTTTATTTCATTATTTTAATTTATATTAACAAATCATATTACTATTTTATAATATTTTAATTTAACAATTTATTTTATTATATTATATTTCATTTTTTTAAAGAATAATATTATTTAAATCTTAAAAAAACATCATATATTTTATTTTAATTATATTATTTAAGACCATATGAACTGCATTTTATTTTATTTTTCTAAGAATAATATTACTATATTTTTTTATTAATTTATTTGTTTTTCTTTTTTTGTTTTATTTAATATTTTTTATTAACCATATAGGTACCTTTTATTTTTTATTTTATTTCTATTATTTCTATTATTTTATTCAGGCACGCGCGCTCACTTGCGACACAGGCAGGCGCCCAAATAATGCTAAAAAATGTTATTTTTTTATATTTTATTTTTCTAAGAATAATATTACTATATTTTTTAATTAATTTATTTTTTTTTCTTTTTTTTTGTTTTATTTAATATTTTTTATTAACCCTATAGGTACCTTTTATTTTTTATTTTATTTCTATTATTTTATTCAGGCACGCACGCTCACCTGCTCGGGCGTAGGCAGGCGCCCAAATAATGCTAAAAATTGCTGTAAAAAATTTTGTTGTTGAAGAGGAAGAGATTTGAACCTTGAGGTTTTATTTCTATTATTTCTATTATTTTATTCAGGCACGCACGCTCACCTGCTAGGGCGTAGGCAGGCGCCCAAATAATGCTAAAAATTGCTGTAAAAAATTCTGTTGTTGAAGGAACCTTGAACCTCGAATTTGATTAAGCAACATGTCAACCACTAGACCACCCTAAGACTTGTGTGTAAGTCTTTTTTTTCTTCTTTCTTCCTCCTCATTTTTTTTCTATTCTCATTTTTTTTTTCTTCCTCTTACTTGGTTTTTTTTTTCTTTGAAATTTCTTATATATAATAATTATATATGTTCGAATAAAAATATTTTGTGATTAAATACATAGGTTTTTAAAATTATTAATATATTATAATTTATTAATAATTATAATTTTATATTATTAAGATGTCCATTTTTAAACTGATTAAAAAAATCAATTAAAAATGAAAAAGAATAATAAAATAATAAAATAAAAGAAAAAAGATGAAAACAATTATAATATTAATTAATTTATTATTTTATTTTAAATTAGTATTTTATTATTTTTTATTTTATTAAAAATTATCATATTTATTATTTTTAATTAATATTATTTTAGGTTGGTGGTTTAAGTAAAAAAATATTATATTTATTATTTTTAATTGTTATTATATATTATTTTATTATTATTATAATAATGAGAATGAAAGATAATAAGTAAAAAAAAAAATTATATCACATACTAATATTGGCTTGTGGTTAAATGCTTTACAGGTTGATGTGCGTGTGCGTGTGCTGGAGTTCGAATCACTTTGGAGGCAAAGCGGAGACATTTTCCAGCAATTAAGTGAGGACAGGGTGCTGGCTCTAGCTCGGGGGCGGCAGGGTGCGCTTGCAGGCTGGTGCTGGCTCGGATGGGGTGCTGGCTCTAGCTCGGGGGTGGGAGGGCGCGCTTGCAGGCAGGCTGGTATTGGCTCGGGTGGGCAGGCCTGTCCATGTGACTTGCGGCTAGTGCTGGCTCGGGTGGGCAGGGCGTCCAGGCTCGTGGCTTGTGGCTTGCAGTGCAGCTCAGGTATATAGGGCGCATTCCTTCGACGAATTTGGAATCAACGACGGATTTGGAATCAGTCGCTCACTCAGTGACATTTTTTTATTCATCTAACGACGGATATTTTTGTCGCTAAATTAGCGACAGATAATTTTTCTGTCGCTAAATTAGTTTTTAGTGAAAAAATTAGCGATGGATTTTAGCGATAAAAATTATTTGTCGCTAAATTTAGTGACGAATTTTAGATTTTCGTAGCTAAATTTAGCGACGGATTTTTTTATTCGTCGCTAATTTAGTGATGGATAATTTTTCATCGCTAAATTTTGTAACGAATTTTAGTGACAAAAAATTATTTGTCGCTAAATTTAGCGATGGATTTCAGATTTTCGTTGCTAAATTTTGCGATAGATTTCTAATTTTCGTCGCTAAATTTTTGCAACGTGTTATTAGCGACAAAAAATTTTTTGTCGCTAGATCCGTCGCTAATGTTTTTAGCGATGAATTTTTTTAAAATTTTCTTCACTAAATTTGTGGCTAAAAACCTGTTTTTTTGTAGTATTCGAATCGAATTAGTCGGGTAAAGCCGAATACCAGTAGTGGCGAAAAACCAAAAAATTAGGACTAATCCTCAAAAACCAAAATTTCCGTGTGAATGTTGCTTCAATGAGACTAAAACAGATAATACAAGTGAAAACTTCAGGATAAATGATATGCAATAAGAAAAAGGAAAATCATTTGAAAAATAAAAAATACTAAAACAATCTAGAGAAACACACCTATACTAATGCTAGAAAAATATAACACAGTTTGAAATATACAAGTGTGACTACTAGAGAAAGAGAGGGTTACTCATTTACCGGCTTTTTCTATTGCAGACAACCCTTTTAGATTGCATCCACTTATCAACTCAAGCTGCATGGCTTCAATTTTTTTACTAATCCCAAGTTCCATCATATAGATAAAGTCTTGTGAAACTACACCAGAAAATATGTCAATGGATTGATGCATGAAATTTTACTAGGTTTTAGTTGGTTGCCTGTGATCTATCCATTGCCCAACTTAAGATATGTAGCTTTATTGCCTTTTCATGAATTTGATGTGGAGTACCATTGTTGTGTGTGCACCTAAACGGAGTGTCCCGCTACAATACAAATGGGTATCAATAACGGAAGAAGTTACCACTTGAATGTCTAACTTCACCACTTGAAAGCCTAGTATAAGAAATTCAAAGGTGTACTGTTACAACGTTAAGGCATAACATTACTACTCGAAGGCCTCTCAAAGGCTTAACATTAAAACATGCATTGAGTGGTAATACTAGAGCTTTAACAGGTAACATGGGCCCATGGGTACAATATCTAGGAAATTATAGAATTTTCGTTGGAAGGAATATGTTAGAAAAGAAAACTATCACTACATTGGCCTAGGAAGAATGTCAGCATCAAGTTGCTTGTTTGTGATAGATTCACTTACAAACTTTGGACAAAATAGCTCCGAATTTTCATTTGCGACATATCACAGCCCGACCCTCAGATTGAGCACTCAACAACCGCTGCGTTAGCTCAAAATATGGGTGAACCTAACTCGCACACCAAAGTATCGTAAGACATTCATCAATATCCATCCATTTTCTAAAATAATCAAATATTTGCAAACAAGTCAACAGATATTCATCGCATAATCAAAGGACCAACCTAATCTGCCTCTCTTCAAAACATGTATGCATAAGAGCAGTTCAACCATTCAAATTCAAATACATGCACAAGGTCAGTCCGACCAGTTTAATCAAATCCACAGAATATAAAATAAATCTCTACTCAAGAGATCCATATCAAATGTTACAAAAAAAATTTCTCAAGTAAACTTCAAGAAAGAAAAGTTTCAAAGGAGTTTATACAAAAATTTCTTAAAAGGATCCATAAAAAATCCTCAAAAAAAAAAATCGAGACAACTAGTATCCGCAATGAATCTTTCGAGATGATCTTGTCTCGTGGTACCAACACCTTGGTCTAAGTTTTCTTTGTGGAAAATTAAAATAAGAGGGATAAGTATACAATAATACTCAGTGAATGAATAACATGTTATGAAAGTAACTGAGTGATAGATTGTGAACATGTTAAACAATTATCTAAAAATCATATTCCGTATCCATAAAAATTCAAGATTCATCATCAAATATAAAATTTTTCAAATAAAATTCAATATTCATAATGAAGAAATCATATGCATCTGATCATATCTATAACTTTTTCAAAATCATGGGGTTGCCAAAGTTATAACTCCCGACAATGGTCTACCTCAACCAAAGGTGAACAGCTAAAAGTTTCATACTTTTCTAACTCACAAATACCCCCAACCTTGGTATTGGTTCGGACCTCCCTTAGGGTGCTATCAAAGTAGTCCGAGAAATAATAATAATGGGTTTAAAGATACCTCTTGAGCGTGACTATCTCCTAAGACAAACGTCCCTAACCACATTACCCCAATGGGCTACACAGTAAGGGGAATGATTATAGTCATTAAATCATACATTCAGCACAATTTCATAAATCTCATAACATATATTAAAATGTGTCATAATAGTTCAAACGTTACTCAAATCATGAGTTCAATGCCAATATATTCAATATCAATCAATAAATATGACACATTATTTTAATAAAATATTTAAATGTATATTTCATTTCAAACTCTCTTTTAGGATACTCTCCAATTTTCCCAAATTTACCGATCTATCATCTAATTTCACCAAATTATATCACCAATTTAGAAAAATAATCCCTCTTTCAAGATTTTTCAAAATTTTAATAATATATATACTCTAGGTCTCAACTACAAAACTTAATTCTTCTAGTCTTAAGATAAAGATATAGTAGTAAAATGCACTCAAATTTAAGATAAAGGAAGTAAAATTATTTTAGTTGAACCACCAATTTTGTCTCTTAATCATGTCACCTTCAAAATCTAGATTTTTTTCTCTCTACAAAACCCCAATTCTTAACATAGAACCAAAATTTATGCAAAAATAATTCAAATCCAAGTTTAGAAAAGAATATTAGCTCTATTAGACCACCAATTTCATCTCTTGTTAATCCACTCCATACCCTAGGTTTTTCTCTCTCTAAGAAAACTTGAATTTTTTCCAAAATTCAACCTTCTAAGAATTTGTTGAATGGTTTGGAGTTCAAATCTATTAGTGTTTGGGGATATTTGATCAAATTGGAGGGAGAAGGGAGAGGGAGTGAGAGAGCCGATAGGGTAAGAGAATGAGAGAGGGGTGGGGGTATGTGGGTTCATGGGTGAGAGGATAGTTGAGGGAGGAGAAAGAGAATAAGAAAGAAAAAGTAAAATGGGGGTGGGTTAATGGCTTTTGACTTTTCTATTTCCTTTCCCCTTTTATAGGCGAAATTCATACCTCAAAACAATGGGTGTATTGTTATTTTATAGTATCATTGGATCCCAAATCTTTTATTCGACCCGATCATTTTTCCATTGGATCTTAATAATAAAGATTTGTCTATTTTGCAATCTCTTGAATTGGTGATCAAGAATAGCTTTGGGTTTAATTTTGAAATTCAAATCTTCCCTTAGTTTGATCGGTGGAGTTTCTAAAACATGTGAAAGATCTAACAAATATTTCTTTAACATTGAGACATGGAATCTATCATGGATTTTTATCAAATCCGGTGGTAACTTTAATCGGTAGGCCACATTTTCTATCTTCTCAATGATCTTGAAAAGGCCAACGTAATGAGAATTCAACTTTCCTCTTTTCTAAAATCGGATTATTCCCTTTCTAGGTGAGATTTTCAAAAATATCATATCTCATGTTTCGAATTCCAAAGGTCATCTCTTCTTATCGGCATAGCTCTTTTGTCGGTCTTGAACTGCCTTTATTTTTTCAGATTATTTTTACTTTCTCTATAGTAGCCTCAATCAATTCCACATTTTCTATCTTTCTCTCACTAATCTCATCCCAACATAATTGAGTTTGACACTTTCTTCCTTATAAAGCCTCATAGGTTGGCAGCTCAAGTGGTAGCTGCTATTGTATGCGAATTCAATTAGTGGGAAATGTCTATCCCAACTTGCTTAGAAGTTCATTACACATGCCCTAAGCATATCTTCCAAGTTCTAGATCGTGTGCTCCAATTGCCCATTGATTTGAGAATAGAAAACAGTACTAAACTTTAACTTAGTCCCTAAAGACTTATAATTTTGGCCAAAATCGGGATGTGAATCTAGGATCACAGTCTGAGACAATAGATACTGGAACTCCGTGAATTCTCACGATTACATCAATGTACAGTTTGGCCAATCTCTCTAATGATAGGTGCTCTAAATCAGAAGGAAATGGGTTAACTTGGTGAGTCTGTCTACTATCACCCAAATGACATCATAATGGCTTAGAGTACGTGGGAATCCCACCACAAAGTCCATGGTAAAGTGTTCCCACTTCCACTCAGGAATTGGTAAAGGTTGAAGGATACCAGCTGCTTTCTGATATTCGGCATTGACTTATTGGCACACAAGGCACTTAGCTACAAACTTAGCTATCTCCTATTCAACCCCAACCACTAATAAGTTTCCTTGATGGTTCGGTACATCTTAGTACTCCCGGGATGCATCGCATAAGTCGAGGAGTGTGCCTCTTCAAGTATGCCTCTTTGAAGATCATCATTCTTGGGAACACAAATTTGTTTCCCATATACAACCATGTCGTCCTCCGAGATATGGAACTCACCACCTTCACCCTTGTGAACCTTCTCCACTATGCCGTTTAGTTCCTCATCGGTTGCTTGGAGCTCTCTAATACGGTCCACTAATGTCAGTCGTACTTCGAATTTGGAAAAAAATGTACCATCATCATCATTAACCAACTTGACTCCAAGTGCACGAAGTCCTACCTAGTTTGAGAGATAAAAACTTCCATAAGGTGCCGTAAAAGAAGACTTATGGCTTAAGGTATCCGCGACTACATTTGCTTTGTCCAGGTAGTAATCTATAACTAAGTCATAGTCATTAATTAATTCTAACTACCTTTGTTGTCTCAAATTTAAGTCCTTTAAGTGAGCAAATATTTGAGACTTTTGTAGTTAGTGAAGAACTTGTATATAGCCTCATATAAGTAGTGTCGCCATACTTCAATGGGAATACAATGGTGGCTAGCTACAAATCTTATGTGAGATAATTCAATTCGTGTTTCTTCAACTGTTGAAAAGTATAAGCAATCCCCGCTTATTTTGCATCAATACTCAAGCCAACCCTTATTGACTAGCATTACTAAACACTACATAATCACCACCGATAGTAGGGAAGACAAGGAATGGAGTAGATATCAGCCTATTCTTGAGTTCTTGAAAACTCTCTTCACATTTGTCACCCATTCAAATTTGACTTTCTTTCGAGTCAAGTTGGACAATTGAGCTACAATCTTAGAGAATCTTTCGACAAACCTTCGATAGTATCCTGTCAATTCGAGGAAACTCCTTACCTCGGTGATATTCTTAGGTTACTCCCACTTCAATATGGCTTCCACTTTCCTCGCATTAACAAATATCCTATCTTCAGATACCACATGCCCCAAAACGTCAATCTCTCTTAACCAAAACTCACACTTAGAGAACTTGACATACAACTCCTCCTCCCAAAGAGTTTGTAACACTATCCAAAGATGTTCCGAATGTTCCTTATCATTCTTGGAATAAACCAAGATATTATCTATGAACATAATAATGATTTTGTCCAAATAAGAGTGGAATACTCTATTCATTAAGTTCATGAAGGTCGCGGAAGCATTTATCAATGCAAAAGGCATTACCATAAACTCATAGTGGCCATATCACGTTCTAAACATGATCTTGTGGATATCATCCTCTTTGATTCTCAACTAATGGTACCCTGACCTTAAATCGATTTTTGAGAACACTCTAGCCCCTTAAAATTTATCGAAGAAATCGTCAATCCTTGACAACGGGTATTTGTTCTTGATGGTCACTTTATTGAGTTGCCGATACTCTATGCATAAGCGGAGGGTGTCATCCTTCTTTTTCACAAATAAAATTAGAGTACCCCAAGGTAAGGTATTCGATCGGATGAACCCTTTCTCCAATAACACTTGGAGTTGTACCTTTAGTTCCTTCAACTCTGTAGGTACCATCCTATATAGAGGGATTGATATCGGTGCAGTATTAGGAATCGAATCAACGATAAATTCAAACTCCTAGATTGGAAGTAAACTGGACAATTCATCCAGAAAGACATCTGGGAACTCATTCATCACTGGAACATCTCTTAAATTGGGACCCTCAACCGTGGTGTTAATGATATGTGCAAGGTAGGCTTCACATCCCTTACGTACAAGCCTTCTTGCTTCTATTTCCAAAGTCACATAGTTTGACAAAATCCATTGCTCACCAGCAAACACAAGCTGGGAACACCCTAGTCTACGGAACTCCACTTCCTTGGTGAAATAATCCACGAATGCCTAGTGGCAGTATAACAAATCCATACCCAGAATGGCATTAAAGTCTTCTATATCTAGCGGAATTAGATCCGCTTCAAGAACTACTTTATCCACCTTTACTTCACAACCTTTATAGCTCATATCCCTAACCAACTGCTCCTTCAAGGGAGTGATAACCAACAACTCTTTCTCAAGCAGAGTCAAAGGCCTATTGGAATGCTAAGCAAATACTATGCTCACAAATGAATTATTAGAACCTGTATCAATAAACACACGGATATCATCACCAAAGATTTTCCTTGTACCTAATAATATAAATCATCAAATGATTATTAGTTAATCTTTAAAATACATACTTCATACATGACTCCCCATACTATCTTATTACATCGCACAATCATGAACATATTATATAATTTTCCTGTGATGGGGATTTACACTTTTACATGTGATTTTACTATTATATAACAACATAATCATCCTTTGCCTCTCTACATAGAATTTAAGTCCAAATTGGTCCATAAATTCAGTTTTAACATGCCAAATCATCAACATAAAAATCATAAAAAACTTATATTGCATTCTAAGTCACCAAGTTCAAGTTTAAGCGAATATACCTATGATTACATCTGGATTGTTTTGGGCCTCATTAGTTATTGCATAGATTTTCGTTTGAGTCTTGGTTGGGTACTTTGAGGAGCGGCCATTGTGTTATTCCCAGTCCCTGCCCATGGAGCAGTACTAGCTGATGGTGTAAAGGTATTTGGTTGATCACTTCTTGAGTTACTCGGGTGGCCTCGACTCAAATGACCTCCATGTCCACCTAGGCCCAGTTCAGGACAAATATTGCGGAAATGCCCCACCTTCCCACATTGGTTGCTCACTCCTTGATCCTATTGACTTGCTCTCGGATGCGATACTAGAAGTGAGAGCACCAAATTTTGATAGCTGTTGGCCTTTTGGAGAGCCAACGGACTCAATAATTGGGTTGCCACCGTAGGAGCCTATGCTCATATTCTTCTTGGAGTTTTGGCCTGATGTGAACCCGGGCCTTCTCTTCTTACTATGACCATCTCTAACCCTTCCCGACTCAATTACCATCTTCTCAGCCCTCAAAACCAATTCCAAAACATCTTGAAATGTATGCCCCTTTGTTATCAACATCTTCTCCCATATGTTCAAGTTCAATCCCGATTCAAACTTTGCACACAAATACTCCTCGGAGTTCACAAACTTCGGAACATATATAGTTAGCTCTCTTAACTCTGTCTCATATTCTGCCACGGCCCTATTCCCTTGTGCTAACTTGAAGAACTCTTCCCTCTTTTGGTCCCTCTAGATCGAGTGTAGTATTTCTCTTTAAAAGCCTTATGAAATTCTCCCCAAGTAGGAGAAGTATAAGTCCTACCCTTCACATTCTCCCACCAAGTCCTTGTACCCTTGTTCAACAGTTTCACAGCCACCCATAACTTTATCTCATCATCTAACCTCAAGCCAGTGATGGTCTCTTCGATTTGGCCAATCCAGTCCTTGGCTACTGAGGCATCACACGTGCCTGAGAATGTTTTACATCTAAGTTATCTCACCTCTTTAATCAATTTCGACAACTCAATGGTTGGGTGATCAGTTGAAGCAACAATCAGAGGAAGATATGGTGCCATCAAGGCACTCAGTGCGAAGGTAGAAGTTAGAGGAGGCGTCAATGCTTGTGGTGGAGCTTATATTTGAGCCGCATAGGCCATCCACCACTCCATTACTTGTTGGAGTACAACAAACGGTGTGGCTAGAGTCCCAGTTGGTGGAGACGGGTGAGTAAGATCCGAAGAAGGTGCATGCAAGGATGATGCGGCCTCTGGTCGATGAGGTGGAGTACGAGGAATTTCATTCAGGTTCCTCATTCTTCTTTGAGGAGGCATAGTTCTATAAAAGAGAAACTGTACTTAGTATGTAAGACTAGGTGAAAAACTAAATAAGAAACCTCCTAAAAATAAACTCAACTTCCTAAAATTTATTGGAGACATTTTAAAAATCCTTTGAAAACACCTTGAAAACCAAAAATTTTAAAATAATTGAAAACAATTAAAAACTTTTGAAAATAATTGAAAAACTCTTAAACTTTTATAAAGCAAGAGTCTAAGTTCTGATATTAATAAAATTGTCACGTCCTGACTCTCAGATCAAGCATGCAACAATCGCCGCATTATTTCAGAATACGGGCAAGGCTAACCCTTACACCAACATACCGCAAGACATTTATCGATATCTATCTATTTTCCAAAATAATCCAATAGTTCCAAATAAGTCAACATGCATTCATCACATAACCAAATAACCAATCCAGTTCGTCTTTGTTCAAAACATGCATGCATGAGACCAGCCTAACCATTCAAATCCAAATACTTGCATAAGGTCAACCTGACCATTCCAATCAAATCTACAGAATATGAAATAAATCGCTACTCAAGGGATCTATATCAAATGCCACAAAAAAAAGCAATTCTCAAATAAATTTCAATAAAGAAAATTTTCAAAATAAGTTATGCATTTCCAACTAAAAAATATTAAAAATACGAAGTTTAAATAAGTTTTCAAAGGAATTTATACAAAAATACCTCAAAGGGGTCCATCTAAAATCCTAAAAAAAAAAGAAAGAAATCAGGACAACTAGTACCCGCAATGAGTCCTTTGAGATGATCTTGTCTCGTAGTACTAATATCGTCATACCTTGATTTAAACTTCCTCTGTAGAAAATTAAAATAACAATAATGAGTATACAATAATACTTAGTGAATGAATAACATACTAAGAAAGTAAATGAGAGATGATTGTAGACATGTCAAATAATTATCTCAAAATCATATTACCGTATCCATAAAATTCATAATTCATCATCAAATATAAAATTTTTTAAATAAAATTCAATATTTATAATGAACAAATCATATGCATCCAATTATATCCATAAGTTTTCCAAAATCATGGGATTACCAAAATCATAGCTCCCAATAATGGTATACCGCGACCAAAGGTGGAACCGCCAAGAGTTTTCATACTTTTCTAACTCACAAATACCCTAATCTTAGTATTGGTTCGGGCCTCCCTTAGGGTGCTATCAAATGAGTTTGAGAAATAATAATAATGGTCTTAGAGATATCTTTCGAGCGCGGCTATCTTCTAAGACAAACGCCCTTAACCATGTTGCTTGTCGAATTAAATCATGCATTCAAACACCATTTCACAAATTTCATAACACATAGCAAAATGTGCCATTGTAGTTCAAACGTTACTCAAATCATAAGTTCAATGATAACATATTCAATATGGATCAAAAAATATGGCACATTATTTTAATAAAATGTTCGGATGCATATTTCATTTCAATGTCCCTTTTAGGACACTCCATAATGGGATACTCCACAATCACAAACCAATTTATAAACCAATTTTTAAAAACATTTTTAAAATCAAATAAATGTTTTTTTTTCATTCAAAATTATAATCATACATCCACTCACCTTTTGAGAGAGTAATGACTCTCAATCCAAGTCCAAATTAATGATTTTCTTTTCCTTAGATTCCAATTGTCTTAAATCTAAGACAATATACCATTTATCATTTAATCATAAACTAATATTAGGGAAAATCAATATTCTCCTCACAACCCAAACTCCAATTTTTTCTAATTCACCAATCTATCATCTAATTTCATCAAACCATATCACCAATCTGGGGAAATAATTCATTTTTCAAGATTTTCTCAAATTTTAATAATATATATACTCTACGTCTCAACTCCTAAAATTTATTCTTTCAATCTCAATATAAAGTTTATATATTAGTAAAATGTACACAAACTTAATATGAAAGAAAATTATCTTACTTGAACCACCAATTTTGTCTCTTAGTCACGTCACCTTCAAATCTTATATTTTTCTTTCTCTACAAACCTCAAATCTCAACATAAATATAAAGTTTATGCAAAAATAATTAAAATCTAAGTTTAGGAAAAAATATTATCTCTATTGGAACTACCAATTTCATCCCTTATTGAGTCATTCTAAACTCCTAGATTTTTCTTTCTTTAGAAAAACTTGAATTTTTTCATAAATTCAACCTTCTAAGAGTTTGCTGAAAGGCTTAGAGTTCAAATCTATGGGTGTTTGGGGATATTTGATCAAATTGGAAGGAGAGGGGAGAGGGAGAGGGAGAGCCGAAAGGGTGAAAGAATGAGAGGGGTGGGGGTGTATGGGTTCATTGGTGAGAGGCGAGGCGAGGCGAGGGAGGAGAGAGAGAGAGTAAGAAAGAAAAAGTAAAATGGGGGGTAGGTTAATGGCTTTTGACTTTTCTATTTCCCTTCCTCCTCTTTGTTTTTTTTGTTTTTGTCTTTTTTTCTTTCGGTGTCACAGGACATGTTAGAAGAGGAATGTTGTTGTAGTAACTGGAGAAGTCACAAATTCTCGATCTAAATTTATTTTTCCTCTTTCTTTGATCCTTACTCAAATTGCATGTTACCATTTTGTTTAAAAAAGAGAAAATCTTCTCCACATAAAAAAATTGGGGTTCAAATTTCCTTTCTTCCTCTATCACTATGAAAGAAAAGAAGGCTTATACATCCGAAGATAAAAATATATCTTTGCATAAATTGGCTCTCAACATAGCAAATTTTGAATGTGACAAGAAGCTTTCATTTACCTAGATATATATATAAAGCATGATGAAAATTAGTGCACAAATATAAACATATATGTTATAATTAAGACAACTATTTTAATACAAGAGTTAGTATTGTATGCCATGTATTGCATGAGTTCGTTGGGGTTACATATGATCCCGATGACTGAAATAACAATATGTTCCAAAACAACAACAACAATAATTTTAGTGTTAATCCTAAATTTTGAAATCGATTGTTTGAAAGATAAATATAGAATAAAGAAAAAAAAAAGAAAAACATAAAATTAAAATTTGAAAACAAAAATAGAGAAGATAACAATAATAAGAATAAAAATAAAAATAATGAAAAAAGCTATTCATAGAAATTTAAAATAATAAAAGAGATAATTTAGTTATTTCGAATTCTTTTACGCCACTCATTTTTATCTGAATTTATCTCCTCAATTAAACTCTCGACATTCATATATTTATAAATAATTTGTATCTAATTTTTCAATGGGCTACCATGACACTTCACTAAATCTCCTACATTTATGATCTCACATCTCTTAACTGGTGAGTTTTTGGGTTTTCATTGTAGATATCCAAACCACCTTAAATGGGACTCTTGCATTTTATCTTCAATTAAATTCACTCATAATTTAATATGTATCTTTTTATTTCTAATTCTAAATTTTCTAATTCATCTGAATATCATCATTTCAACTACAACACTTTCATTCTTTTATTGTTGTTTAATATCTAACATTCAGCGTCATATAATAATGCAACTCTTATTGTAATTTTATAAAATTTTTCTTTCAACTGTAATGATATCTTGCGATCACAAAAAACTTAAGATACATTTCTCCATTTTATCCAACTCACTTAAATTCTATGATTCACATTTCCATCTATATTGTCATTGTTTTGAATGATAGATCCAAAATATCTAAAATATTTATTTTTTGGTACGTCTCAACCTTTTTAACTTAATAGTTTTTTCATCATTCTGAATGCTGCCATTGAATGAACATCTCATGTATTTAGTTTTTGACCGACTGAATATAAATCTTCTAGATTTTAGTGTCTTTCTATAATTCTAATTTAGCACTAATATGCTCTCAAATTTCATTGACTAACAATATATCATTTGCAAAAAAACATATATCATAGTATCTCAAATTGGATATTCTTTGTGATTTCATTCATTACTATTATAAAAAGAATAGAATTTAATACCAAATTTTGGTGAAAGCCAATGTTAATTGGAAAGTTATTACTTAAACCTTCGTAGGTAATTACATTGGTAACAGTTCCCTCATATTTATTTTTTATGAGTTTAATGGATTTTAAGGAGATCCGCTTTTTCATCAACGTCTATCACAATATGTCTTTAGATATCCTATCATATACTTTTTTCTAGGTTAATAAATACCATATGAAGTCTCTCTTGTACTCTCTAAATATCTCTATCAAATGTCCTAGTAAATGAATGGTTTTGATAGTGGATCGTTCTGACATAAATCTAAATTAAATCTAAAACATATTTACCTTCAATCTTGATCTATACTCTATCAATCTCTCCCACAACTTCGTAATATGATTCATAATTTTAATTTCTTTATAATTTGAATAATTTTGTATGTCTCTTTTATTTTTATATAATGATACAAGTATACTCTCTCTCCATGTTAGAGTATTTTCTTAGTATGCTAAATTTTGTTAAAAATATCCATTAATATTTTTATCCTCACTTTACCCAAACACTTCCATACCTCAATATGAATGCCATCAGGTCCTATGATTTTATTAATTTTCATTTTTTAAGGCCTCCTTTATTTCATGAAATGAATCGTGCGTTTAAAATTTCTATTGATCTCCTTTACAGGTATCGTAATATTTGTCAAAATCTCTTATACCCTCAATGTTAAAGAGACTTTTAAAATAATTCCTCTAACATTTTCTTATATTCTCATTCCTTACAAAGATATTATTGGTTTTACTTTTAATACAACTAACACCATTTAAATCTTTTCTTTTCCTTGACAATTTTGTAAATCTTTTTTTTTCTCCATCCTTATTTTCTAGTTTCTTATGTAATTCATTTTGCATCTTACTTTTTGACTCAGGAATAACTCTTTTCACCTCTGTTTTTTGCAGTTTATACTTTTCAAATGCATCGCTACCTCTTTTACTTTTAAGATTCCTATAACACTCGTTTGGTTCGTATAGCAATTTAGATTTTCTCATTCCACTACTATAAGCCCTTACCTATTGGAACCCAATATCTAGATATGTCAAGAGCCTCCTTATCTATATTTTTAATATTATTAGACATTTCTACCCATATGATTTCTGAATTATCTTTAGTGGACTAGATTGTCATTGTATTAATTTATTTATAAAAGTCATCACTTTTTTTTCATTCAGATTGCACCACTTATTTCTTAAATCCATAGATTGGTGAGACTTCTTTTATCTTTTAGACACATGAATATCTAAAATAAACCGATATTTAATGGCTATACTCTTTTCTGGTATAACTTTACAATCCCTATAGGTTATTTTATCATCTTTTGTAACACCGATTTTCGGTGACTGTATATCATGTACCACTCATTATGATTCTAAATATATATTAACACTCTTTTGAGACATTTAAAGTGTAATTTTAATTATTTATATATTTATTTTGAAGTTTCGTTTCAAAATTGCTAAAATCAAAAATTTTATCGATAAGCCGAAATCTTCTCAACAAGCGCCGACAAGACTAAAAAAGTCAAAAATAGCTAAGGAAAAGCCTACACACTTAAATAAAGATATTTAAAAGAAATTTCATATTTTTAAGAAATTTCGAACAAAATTTCATATGGACCAAAAATGCAAATTGTTAAAAGTTAGGGGTCTAAATACAATTAAAAAAAGTTATAGGACTTGGTTGCAAACCACTCAAGGATGGACAATTAGAGCCAAATGATTGGTCAAGAGGGCAGCAGTTTGGTTAGTGGTCACATGTGATAATTTTACATTCAAGAAAAATTATTGGATGAGAATTTATTCATGAAAGCTAATTAGATGGAAATTTTTGCTTGAAAAACTATTGGGATAGCTTATACAATCCTCTTTATTGACATGGATGTACAACAAGACTGCTAATGGAGTGCATGGAGCTTGCTTGAATAAACAATTACATAGTTTAAGTACTAGAACAAGTGGATGGTTGAGATAATGCATGGGATGATCCAATGATCAATGATACTTGGCTAAGTTTATAAAGAAACTTGTTGTGAAAAATTGGTTCACTTTTTTTCTTCATTCCTCCTCCCTTAGACAAAAATATGAAAACTCTCTCTCTAAAATTAAGTTCAACTATGAAGTCAAAGAGGTAAGAGTATTGTTGAAAATTTTAATTTCTAAATGGAGGTATAGAAGTATTGTATTCATATGTTGTGATTTGATTTTGATGTTAAGGTGAGAAGAAAAAAAAAATTCAAGGATTCAAAGGGAGCACTAGCATATATTGTTAGCAAGAGAGATTATAAAAAAGGTAACATGTTTTAACTTATGCAAGGATTATATCATTTATTGAGTGGTTACATTAGTATCCATACAACATACTAGATATTAAATTCCAAATTTGATTATTGTGTAGTTTTGCTAGGATATCTCATTCTATAGGAGTAAAAAATCTAAGTCGTTTCTTCCTATGTAAACTAAACTTCCTAAACTTTAGAATAGTATATTATGTGAAATATGTCATGAAGGAATCGATTTTTAGTGATTTTTAGAAGTTCAGACGTTTCACCTACTCTATTTCTACTCTTTGTACGACCATTATTTTGTGTCAATTTTTAAAATATTTTCTATATAGAATTTGGAGAAACTTAAAACATGGAAGTTTTTTGTCTCTGTCTTATCTTTATTTTAAGCAAAAGATCACTTAAATTGGAGCAGTAAGAAGAAAATTATAGTATTTTTACTGGAACTATGCAGAATTAGTTTTTAAAGCAGAAATAGAAATTAAAAATGAATTTTATAAATTTATACACATAAAATTTGAGAATGGTATAAACAAGAAGATTTTAGATCAATGTCTTCTCTTTGATTGGAGATAAGAATCACTTAAATTAGAGGAGTACACAAGGAGATATGGAGTTTCTCCCAAAACTGCACAAAGTTGACTTTGGAAACTTAGAATTGAAAATTTTTCTAAGTATGAAATTTTAGATTGTACCTTAAAGAAAAATATTTCCATATGCAATTCGTACTCCTATGATATGATATTATCAAAATAATTGATAAATTATATATTATTTAACCTAGGTGTAGGGTTATATTTTCGTACGAAGGGTGACTCGTTCAAGAAATAAGGACAGTTAGGGGGAGTGGCGTACCCTCCCCAGTCGAGGTGAGTGGGATGAATTATTTTTTACTTTAAATGAAAAATAGTTTGATTATGATTTTTATAAATAAATTTTGAAATGTGATTTAAAAATACTTTATTATTTGTGGTATATTTTGAAATGATGATTTTAAGAAAAATTTTGCATCCTAATATTACAACTTGATAGTGCCATGATTTTCTTTACGAGTAAAGATTTATGAATTATGACATATATCATGTGTATGATTATGGGATGCTACATAGTGGCTATAGCGCACTCCCTACTACGGTATTAGGCGTTTACCTAACAAGGTGACGTGGTGGGGTAATACGAGAGCAGGGGTTTGAGCCCCTTGACTCTGGCTAACGGATCCAATAGACGAGCACCTGTGAGGACCGTGTTAACACCAAAAGAAGGGGGTTAAAATAAAAATATATGTGTTCACTTTTATGATATTGTGGTGACCCCTTGGTGGATTTTACTCTAATTAGACCAAACTATGGGTAAATTGTGTTTTATTAGCGATTGACACTCCATGATATATGATCATGATAAGGATACATATTATTTTGAATTATAGGATATGTTACAAATGAATATAAATGTGAAAATAATGATTTGACTTGTCACTCACAAATTCATTTATTGTCATTATATAGTTATTGCACATCGCTTACTAAGTATGTGGATTATATTCACTACCTCATCTTTAAAAATTTTCAGCGTATATTGTAATTGACTTATTTTGAGGTACTGTTCCAAACGTTTTACTGAGAGATGCTACCGGGTAAGTATTCATGCCCATCTTTATTTATGATTGGATCGTGCATATAAATATTATATGTAAATCAAAGGCAAATATTTTTAAAAATTTTCTTAAAAGTATTTTTCATCAAATCTTTCGCTGTTTAGAATGTCGAGCAGGGATATGATATTAGTCATAATATTATCCTTGCATCACCTCAGTGTGCGAGTAGGGCAAACCCGTGCCTCGAGGAGACATGGCAGTCTGTTCGTGTACTCGACTTGCAGGTCGAGGTGTGACATCTTTCCTGATAAGGAAGTTGTTTTTCTTATTGGTAACTTAACACTGCCTGTGGAAATAACTTGATTTTAATGCTACATGCATTAAGATTAAATCAATGCAAAAAAATTAAGCCCAAAAAAGAAAAAGGTAAATCAAGAAATAGAAAATTAAAACTAGTTATTTTAATGTTTTTGTGAATAATTTTTCAGGTCTTCCATTCATTCTAATTTTTAAGGTTCCATAAACAGCCTCTATATGGTTGAAATGACTTCTGAGTCCTTCCGGTCATCCTCCGTCAATCTCTTAGACCCAACAAAAGAGACTTATTTCTTTTGCATTCTCAGGTACTCCCACAATACTTGAGAAACCAAATGATAAGAATTACATAGATTGGTATGTTGTTATTGATGTGAGGTTTTGAGTTCAGGGTCTCTATGACCATTTAACCAAGGGGTCCAAGGAGAATGAATATGTGTATGGGGAGAATGGCTGAATGTTGGTTGTTTATGAAGTGCCCACGTGGGGCATAAAGTAAAAAATTTGAATTTTTTACTTAAGGGGATAATGGGTGGTTAAACCCCATTATCCCATTCAACCACACAACTCTTAACTTCTCTGAAAAAAAAAATAATTGGAACACTAACACAACCTACGTTGAATGAAGGAACTTCTTGATAAAAAGAGTTTTTTTTTCTTAGAGAGAAAAAAGAGAGAAAAATCACCAATTGAGGGAATTTTTCGGATCATCGGACTAAGGATTGAGACGTTGTGATTCTGCGGTGATAGTTCGTTATACGTGGCTATCATCCCGACTACGAGTTATTCTCGATCAAAGTTTGCGGTTTTCGTTCTGCATCACCGATTGAGGTATACCGTAAACTTATCTTTTACGATTCTAAAAAATTGTTTACTGTTGCTTCCATTGCGTAATTGAGCCACCATTTTCTAACATTGGTATCAGAGCATGTTAGATATATTTTTAAATAATTTTTCGGAATTAAATTTGGGTATAAAAATATAGGGTATAAAATTTGGGGTTCGGATCACGAATGAATTTCATGAATCCGATTATATCACTGTGTTACCCAACTCACGTAGACACGAAAATAATTTTTTCGTAATTTTCTGAGCACGATAGGGCTAAGAAAATTCCGGTTGAAGCATTCGGCCGTGAATAGTGACCGAACCCTTTAACCCCAAATTTGGCGAGTTTTAGGTCAAATCAGAGCGTGAAAATGGTAAATCTGTGTTTGTCTCTGCTAGATCTACATTTCGATATATATATTGCATGTTGTTTATACCGGAATGTGAGGATTTCAGAGACGGTTTGAAAAAACCCGATTGCAGACATATTTGGGCAAAGACGAAGGCCCAACAGTGCGGCACGTGCACAACACGCGCGCAGAGGCGCATCTATGCAATAGCCGCTGGAGCGTGGACCACACGCGCGCATAGGCACGTGAGATTGCGAGTCCAGACCGGGTCTGGACCAAACCGGGTCAGACCCGACCCGCGACCGGGATCCAGACCGAGTTCCAAGTTCCAACCCGCACCCGTGTCCGGATCCGACCCGGTGAAAGCGGGCTGCGCATGTAGGCATGTAGCACGTGCGCCCGCGTGTGAGGCGCGTGGGCTCACACGCATAGGGCGCTTGCAGGCGTGTGCCTCACGCACTGCGAGTCCTGTATGCGCCCAGGAGCCCCCCCCGCGCGTAAGAGCGCGTGGGACGCGCCACTGGGGGTCCGGTGGCATGTGAACCCTCATGGCGGCGCTTAGGCTTTTCAAAAATTGGATTTTTTCTAATTTTTAGGGGATTTGTGACAAAAAGTGACTATTTATGGGTCTTTTATGCACCGTATCCCAATCTGAATGGTGAGAGGCAATCCCAGATTATGGTGTATGGTGTCCGTTGACTCATACGCTCGTCTTGGGGTTTGTATTCGAGTCATTTTGATTTTGGTGATTCGTAGGGTACATAAAATTGTAAATTTAAGCATCAATTGTCACTAATGTCTTTTTTTCTGTGTGACAGAGACATGGCTGTTACGAAAACTGTCGTTCTAGATCTCGTTAAGGGAGATAAGTTGAACGGTGACAATTATGATATTTGGCACCGGAAGGTTCAGTTTGTCTTCGAGGAACAAGAACTCGGGGAAGTTCTTAAGAACAAGATGGTGGATCCCGGGAAGGGTACACGGCACAAGTACGATGGGATCAGGAGGTGTATTGTGCTTGGAAAAAGAAGGATAGCCAAACGAGGGTGATCCTTCTTAGTTGCATGCACGATGAGCTGATTCCGATTTACGAGCAGTATCCTACTGTACAGTTGATCTGGCATGCTCTGAGAGAGCAATATGGTGCCCTGTCAGCTCCTAAGGTGAGGATGCTGACCTATAAATTCATCACTTACAAGAAGAGACATGATTATACAATGAAACAGTATTTAATGCACATGTCGAGTATAATCGCCTCTCTGAAGAATATGGGGGAGCCGATGTCTAATGACCTTCAGGTACTGGGTGTTTTCCAGTCCTTGCCTGACTCCTGGGATGTGGTTAAGACCTATCTCATACACACTAAGAGTATTCATACTTTCATGGACGTGAGTAGGCATTGTGAGCTTGAGGAGGAGCATCAGGAGGTGGCTAGGTCTTCTTCTGCTCATGCTAATATTGCGGAGTCGAGTAAGGGCTCTTGGGGTTTAAAGCACAAGTGGCGCAAGCATGAGAAGAAGGCCAAGGGCCAAGGCAAGAAGAAGCAATATGCCAAGACCGATGACAAAGGACAGAAGCGCAAGAAGGAGCTTGATAAGAGCAAAGTCCAATGCTATATTTGTGGCAAGCTTGGACATTTCGCACGCGAGTGTGGTGAGCGAAAGGTATGTCATTCTTCTTTACATGGTTTGAGTTACGTGTCATCTAGTGTGATGCTCATTAACTCTTCTTTTTTGTGGATTGTAAACTCAGGAGCCACGGACCTTGTAGCTCGGGACAGGAACGCATATGTGGAGTTCCGCCGTTTAAGTCCCCAAGCGAGGAGGCTGTACGTGGGGAATGGAGCATTTGTAGAAGTGAAAGGGATTGGCACTTGCAAGCTATTACTACGAAGTGACCAAGTCTTATATCTTCATGATGTTTTGTATGCTCATGAGATTAGGTAGAATCTAGTATCTGTCCGATGTTTGGATTTGTTAGGATATTCAGTGTTGTTGGGAAACTCTAGAGTTTCCATTACTTATGACAGTTCTTTAATTTGTTCCGATTTGGTCCATGAGGGACTTTATGTACTGGATATGATTTCATGTTATGAGATTTATTCTTCTTCTACTATTGTTTTGCATCAGATAGTGTAGTGGATGATGTGAATATATGGCATAGTAGGCTTGGTCACATAGGGCAAAGAGGATGGCCCGGTTAGCTACCAGTGGCTTGTTGGGTCCGCTAACCAAGGTCCAGTTGCCTGTATGTGAGTTTTGTCTTGTGGGCAAAGCCACTAGAAAACCATTTGGAAAAGTAATGAGAGCTGGGACTCCATTGCAATTAGTCAATTCCGACATTTGTGGACCATGAATGTGAGAGCTCGAAACGGAGCCACGTATTTTATTACGTTTATAGACGATTACACACGTTTCGGTTACGTCTACCTGATCTCGCACAAATCTGAGGCATTAGAATGCTTCAGGAGGTTTATCAGTGAGGTTGAAAATCAGCTAGACTTGAGAATGAAAACTCTCAGAACCAATTGGGGCGCGAGTATCTGTCTAAGCAATTCAAAGAGCTTTGTTTTGATAAAGGTATTACGAGACAGTTAACTATTCCTACTACTCCTCAGCAGAACGGAGTAGCCGAGAGAAGGAATAGGACTCTGTTGGAGATGGTGAGGTCGATGATGGCACAGGCCAACTTACCTATCTCCCATTGGGGGGATGCGTTGTTGACTACTGCCTATGTCCTTAACCGCGTTCCGACAAAATCTGTAGTCAGCACTCCATATGAGCTTTGGATAGGGAGACAGCCTGACCTTAGCCACTTGAGACCATGGGGTTGCACTGCATATGTTCGTGATTCCTCATACCAATACGGCAAGTTAGGCCCGTGATGAAAGAAGTGTATCTTTATTAAATATTCTGAACAATCCAAAGGATATGTGTTCCTAGGAGAACATACGGACGGCACTGTCACTGAGATAGAGTCTCATGATATCACGTTTCTCGAGAGTGATTTCCTTAAAAGAGGAGAAATCGATCGAGATCTCACCTTCTATGAGATGGATGAGCCTAGTGGCTCAGCCGAACCTAGTGACGGGACTCAAGACCCGATTATGGATCTTGATCTTAGTGGGAGTAATCCATCTGAAGGTGTGGGACCTCTCTCTCCTCGAAGGAGTAGTCGGGGACAAGTACCACGTCACTGTTTTCCAATTGAGAATGAGATCGTCATTGTGACTCCTGAGGACGATGAAGAGCCAAGGACTGCATAGGAGGCTCTCGAGGGTTTAGCAAAGGACCAATGGTTACAGGCTATGCACAAGGAAATGGAATCAATGAGAGTCAACGAAGTCTGGGAGCTAGTTGACTTACCTAAGGAAAGAAAGGCCATTGGAAACAAATGGGTTTTCAAAATTAAAAGAAAGGTCGATGGATCGATTGAGAGGTACAAGGCCCGTCTGGTAGCCAAGGGTTACACACAGACTAAGGGCATTGACTACGAGAAGACTTTCTCCCCAGTAGTCAAATTTACCTCAATCCATTTACTTTTGGCAATTGTCGCTAGTCTGGATCTTGAGTTACACCAGATGGACGTTAAGACTGCTTTTCTTAACGAAAGCCTGGATGAGGAGATCTACATGGAACAGCCCCTGGGTTTGTTCTGGTAGGTCAAGAGGACAAGGTCTGTCGACTTCGGAAGTCAATATACGGTCTAAAGCAATCATCTAAGCAGTGGTACCTAAGATTTCACGAGGAGGTGATATCTTACGGTTTTACGATGGTCGAGAAGATCATTGTATCTATCTGATTCGGTTCGATAACTCTTTTGTGATCCTGTCGTTGTATGTGGATGATATAATGTTGGCTGGGAACAACATTAAGTATTTAATAACCATCAAAGCATGGTTGTCATCCAGTTTCGACATGAAAGACATGGGTGAAGCTGAGTTCATCCTTGGAGTTAAGATCCAGAGGGATCGCTCGAGAAAGATGTTGGCTCTTTCATAAGAGACCTACATTAAGAAAATTCTTGAGCATTTTGGGATGAATGATTGTAATCCCATAGATACTCCGATCACCAAAGGTGAAGGCCTGAGCCTGGACATGTGTCTGAAAACTCAGGAAGAAGTAAGGAAAATGAGTAAAGTACTTTACTCCAGTGCAGTGGGAAGTTTGATGTACACAATGTTGTGTACTAGACCAGACATTTGTTATGCAGTTGGTTTGGTGAGCAGATATCAGGCAAATCCTGGAAGGGATCACTGGAGAACAGTGAAAAGGATTTTTCGATATCTAAAATGAACTGCAAACTTCTCCTTGAGTTACGGAGGAGGCGATTTGGGCCTTGTGGGCTATTCGGACGCCGACTAGGGAGGTGATTTGGATAAGCGTAAATCGACATCAAGTTTTGCTTTCTTGCACAATGACGGAGCCATCTCTTGGAGCAGTAAGAAGCAAACCTGTATTGCTCTATTTACGGTGGAGGCTGAGTTCGTGGCATGCTCAGTTGCAGTTCAGGAGAGTGTTTGGCTCTGGAGACTACTGAATAACTTAGGGATTGTAGTGGATAGTGGGAGACCTGTAATGATTTATTGTGATAATCAGGCCGCCATCGCTTACACTCGAGACCCTAAGTTTCATAGTAAGACTAAACACATCGACACCAGATACCATTACGTTAGAGACATCATCGATAAGGGTGAAGTGACTGTCAAGTACATTTCGATACACAGCATGGTGGCTGACCCCTTCACCAAACTCATCACTAAAGACTCTTTTTTAAGGCATAGAGAGTCATTGGGTTTGAATATCTACTGATATTTCTCAGTTTGTACTTATTGATGACGTTGATGCTTATTGATTTTATATATATATGATTATAGTGCATTATTCAGTCACTTTTGTATTATACTTTTCATTTAATGCACTTACTTTTAATCATCATATATATGTTTTGTGATGTGATAATAGATATGTCGGGCAGGCGAGGTCGACTCTCTTACACGAGTGACCAACTCCAGCTTTGAGTAAGCGGGGATGAGATGGTTTCTAGCTGTAAGAGGATTTGAGAGTGGCCCTGTTAGAACATAAGTCGTCTTGTTACGTGTTCAGGATGAGGTCATATGCGATATGACCGACATGGAAGTACCCACATCCATGTTGCCTGTGAGTAGTTAGGTTTGAGATCTCGGATATCACCTGTAATTTGTGATATTGTCTCTTAGGTACTCTTTCTGAGATCTCTAGGTAAAGTCTTATGTGTAGACTACGTCCCCATACCTGCATAGTGTTAGAGAAATCTGACATATGCCCTTCTGAGAGATAGGGAAGTAACACTGTGACACGTGTTTCATACCACGTGTGAAAAGACGACTTGGGATAGTGGAAGCTATATTACTTGAGACAATAACTTAAAATTTATCCCTAAACCCCACTATGTGAGACTCGAGATCCATTGGGTGGGATCTCTTGTGCCCTTATTACTTTCGGCTGTCTCTTGAGAACATGATTCAGTGTTTGCTACTTTAGTCTGTTTACCAATGGCCCGGAAGATAAATTGAGGTCTGAGGGATAGGTCTAGAAAAGCAGTTGAGTTGAGATCAATAGAATCAAGTTTGGGAAAAGGAAGACCAATTGACATTGCATTGTTATGTTGTATTCACCAACTGGTCTTTTATGTTCATCCATGTAGGGATTTGAACATAATAGTGGATACATAGTCGAGTGATATCTGGGGATTACTTTCGGTGAGGAAAGTAGCTCGATAATGTAATTAGTCTTGGATTTGGGGTACAGCGAGCTTTCTAATGACACTAACGGTGACTACTCGATCATCCTAACAGGTGTACCGAGGAGTTTTTGTTTGCAGGTGTACTCGCTTGTCACACGACGTCCAATCTTGTACAAAAGTCCAGTAGGATGATGTAATAGATCGGATGAGTTGTGATCTCGTGATAGATGAAAAATGCCCTCGTGTGCATGTGGGAGATGTTGGTTGTTTATGAAGTGCCCACATGGGGTATAAAGTAAAAAATTTGAATTTTTTACTTAAGGGGATAATAGGTGGTTAAACCCCATTATCCCATTCAACCACACAACTCCTAACTTCTCTGAAAAAAAAAATAATAATTGGAACACTAACACAACCTACGTTGAATGAAGGAACTTCTTGATAAAAAGAGTTTTTTTTCTTAGAGAGAAAAAAGAGAGAAAAATCACCAATTGAGGGAATTTTTCGGATCATCGGACTAAGGATTGAGACGTTGTGATTCTGCGGTGATAGTTCGTTATACGTGGCTATCATCCCGACTACGAGTTATTCCCGATCAGAGTTTGCGGTTTCCGTTCTGCATCACTGATTGAGGTATACCGTAAACTTATCTTTTACGATTCTGAAAATTTGTTTACTATTGCTTCCGTTGCGTGATTGAGTCACCATTTTCTAACACTGAATGCCAATCATTATTTGGTGTCATTACTATGACGGTCTGTTGACCCGCTACTGTTGGTGAACTATTGCTCCTACAAATCATGTTATGACATATAAAAGAAGGCTCAAATTGTCTATCCTAAAGATATACCATGCCTCTATGACTCAGTCTATAACCTAGTAACCCTCCAAATAATGGATTATGACCTACCTTCCTATCTTTACAAAGCACAGACCCCCATTTAATAGATCAAGTTACTTTTGACTAGTGATGATCTTCGAAAGTTGTTAGACAAACTTGACAACATGTATATGGTTTATGTTCTCCATGGTTTTCATAAGGATTTTGAGTCTGTTTGAAACCGAGTCTTAACAATCTAAATATCCTTTCGGTGGAGGACTTATGATTGCCTCTTATGTGTTCCTCTGTCAAAGGGACCAACTAGTCTTGGTTCTCAAATAGGTTAGAATCCTCAGCTTTTGTATTTAATTCAGTTGATCGCAGGGGTTGAGACTATGGTGGTGCTGGTGATGGTGGTGGTAGAGGAGGCCGTGGAAATCATCCTCAATGTTCATATTGCAAACATCTAGGACATACACAAGATCATCTAGTATTGAAGGAAAAAAAAAAGTCAGTCGATGGGTGATTGTTGGAAATGGGTACCGGGTCGCCCATGTGGGTTTGACTTGACCCGACACAATACCATTTCAACATTCAAATTTAAACAAATAATAAAGAAATAAAGGGGGGAGTAGTTTTCTTTTTGTGTAAAAACTACTTTCAACCCCCTTTAGTTTTGAATTTTGAAATTGGAGTTATCCTTGAATTTTGAAACAAGGAAGGAACGTAAAAAAAAATGGTGTTCTTCTTCCTTCAGTGAATATAAGAAAAAAATTTCTCACTCTCTCCTCCATTGATACACAAAGAAAAACTTTCATTATTGAGGGTTTCAAAGGACCGAAATCATATATCGTACTAAAGACTCTTGGATCGTGGAAATCAAAGGCAAATCCATACGTGATTGCTTTTAGACCTACGCATAAAAAAAGGTTAGTGATTCAACTCTAAATTTTGAGATTTAATTTGTGACAATTGATTTTCAAAGCATGAAAAATCATGTTTGATTATTAAAAAAAATTATTTCATTGGTATCAGAGCATACAATGGTTGTTTCCTACTTTTTTGGTGCAAGAAAATAATATAGGTAATATTAAAATTAAATATTAGAGCCATGTAAGAATAAATTTTTTAGAGAAAATTGTTAATGGTAACATCTATAATTCTCAACAGAATGCTCTAAACTTTTAATTGATGATAACCTATAATAATAGGAATCCTTCTACAAAAAATGAAGTATGCACATTTAGTATTTTTGGAGAAAAATGACACCCTAGCCAAAATTAAAACGCTTATATCTCTTTGCATTTTGAGTTTTGTGATTTGATGTTTATATGGTTAGATTTCTTATTAAAAACCATTTCTAACCATATAAAAAATATGGAAAATGGTTTAGAAAGGAAGGAGGTATGACCTAGAGAAGTTAGGGTCCAAATGCAAAAATTTTTCTGCATGAAGAAGATGATAAACAATAACCCGAGACCTATCCCACTCTCAGCCATGCATGTGTGTGACCCAAACACCAAGTTCTAGACCTTTGATCTGAAAACTAAGACCACCATTGGAATCAGAGGTAGCAAACATGTGGGACTAGCTAGAATCTGGGATGAAGGAACCTCCGGGAAAGCAGTACGTGTAGGTCACGCAGCAACTCAGGCGAGTGGGCGCGCAACCCAGCTTGCCCAACCTTTCCGGCAGTACGTGAGGGCGCGTGAGACATGCTCTCCGATCGGAATTTTTACAGAAATTATTTTCAGAATATTTTTTATTTTTCTATAATTTTTTACTTATTTTTCTGAGATGAAAAATATTTTTTTATTGATTTTAAATTGAAAAATCCTTTAAAAATTACAGAAAAATATTTTCTAGTTTCAAAAATTTTTGAAAATTATTTAATAATTGTTGGCTACATAAATTAAATTTTTTAATACTTATTTGATTTTATATTTGTTAATTTATATGTGAAAATTTTATTTTTTCAATATAAATTTATCTAATGATTGAGTATAATTATTAGAAATGGTATTTTAAAATTTAATGATTGGTTTCATGACCAATTTGTTGCTTACCATATTTTTTAGGATATGGTGAAGATCATATGAATTCTTGTAGTTCTCCAGGGGAGACATAAAGATGAGAGAACTCCAGAGCGTTTGGCAAAGTTAACTGAAACGATGAATTATAGAATGAACCCAATGCATATTTTGCCACTACATTTGAGAGTAATAAGTCAAAAATGCTTTGACCTTCTACATTTGGATCACTGGTTTGAGGGAGATGAAACTGAGATTAATATAATAAGAAATTATTTTCTTGGTAATTTGGCTAAATGGCTGATCGAACTATAGCAGAGAATGAATGGATCATTCTCAAGAACTTTAGACTTAGATTACTTCAAATATGGAGAGCTAAACAGATAGAGATTAAGATAAAGAAATCACAATCTTTAATAATAAATGGCTTTACACCACAAGTTGTTAGAAAATTTAATCCCACTGATAGGCTTTCAGTAGGAATGATCAATAAGGTTACTCGCATGTATATGGAAGAAAAAAAAGAGGAAGAATAAAAGTAATGAATTAATGCATCTTTCTTTCTTTGTTTGTTATATAGTTGTGTACTTTGATCATGTATAGTAAAGATCTATTAACATGTGTAGTAAATCACATTTTTTTATGTATGCATTTAGAATGCCTTTGGTATTTTGATAGGGATCCATATCTATATGAGTATGCAAGTATGTGAAAATGATGTGTCTTATTTTGCATGATTCCAAATACGTGAAATATTTTAGTGGGAGGTTTCAAGTTAGAAGGATTTAAGTAATTCTCACCTAAAATCTGATGATTTTTGTTGTTTTAAAAATTAAATTTATGATAATCAAACATTTGGATCATGGATGATAATTGGAAACTTAGTAAACTTTTGAGTTTACACATTGTGTTCATTTATCATAAATATTAGTTTTAAGCACAAAATTGAAAACATTATATGAGCATGAAAACTCACGTTTACTTCTCTTTGCAAACCCAGACCATGACATCAAAATCCATAGTAGCTAACCTTAATAACAGTGATAAGTTCAATGGTGATAATTATGATATTTGGCGCCATAAGATATGGTATGTGCTGCAAAAGCAACATGCCTTAGAGTGTATCAACCCCATCATGCATGACCCTAGAGTTGAAAACACTACTCAATAGAGAAGAGATCAAGAAGCTTACTAGACGTGGAAGAAGAATGTGAACAATTTCTAACTGCTCATGACATATGGGTGTACCTCAGAAAGAAGTATAGAGGTACCAATGTGACCCATTTAAGGTAATTGACGATCAAGTTTGACACGTATAAAAAGAAGTTTGATCACAGTATCAAACAACACATAAAAACCATATCAAACATGATAAAGGAATTGAAATCAACTAGTCACATTCTCTCTAATGAACAGTAGGTTTAGGCTTTAATCCAATCCCTTCCAGATCAGTGGGAGCACCTGAAAGTTAATCTGACTTATAATGATAGCATTAATACTTTCTCTGATGCTGCTCACCACGTAAAGCTCAAAGATGAGTAGCTTGGTGCCGCAAGGTCAATTCCTAGTACCTTTGTAGTTGAGTCTAGCTCCCAAAAAGCTTTGGGCTTTAAGTGTAAAAAGAACAAGAACAAGGGCAAGAAAGGAAAGTAAGTTGCAAAAGGGTTTAAGAAGAGCAACTCCAACGACAAGAGGAAATGAAAACAGTTTTAGAAGAAGAAAAATAAGAGCAAGTTGAAGTGCTACAATTGCAAATCTCTTGGTTATTTCGCTCAAGAATATCCCGAGCCTAAAAATGTAGCACCTTGTTACGCTTCTCTAAGTGTTATAAATGTCTCAAGTACTGTTTTACTTTTTTAATCTTATCCTGTGTGGATTATAGATTCAAGAGAAATAGACCATGTGACAAGAGATAGGGAAGCATTCTTAGATTTTCGTCCAGTTCCTCCTTGTACAAGATGGATATACATAGGGAACAATACAAGAGTAGAAATCAAAAAGATTGGCGCTTGCAAACTAGAGTTACAAAGTGGCTAAACCCTATCTTACATGATATTCTCTATGCACCTAAAATTCGATGAAATTTAGTCTCTGTTGTTGCTCTTCTTAGATTTGGTTATGACTTGAACTTTTCAAATAATAGGGTTTGTATCTACTACTATGGTGTGTTTTATGGTACTGGACATCTGATGAATGACTTTTATACTTTGGATTATGACAAACAAATATTTAACTGTTATATTGATCGTTATATTTCGTTAAACGTTTGTTCTTCTAGTGATGCTTATATTGATGACAAAGTTTGGCATACTAGACTTGGTTACATTGGGCAGGACAAAATGAATCGACTTATAAAAGCAAAACTATTGGATTCACTTACTAAAGTTGATTTACCAAATTGTGAGTATTGTCTTGCCGGGAAGATGACCCAAAAACCATTTGGAAATGCCGTAAAGGCTGAATTTCCATTGCAATTGATTCACTCTGATATTTGTGATCCAATGAATGTGAAGGCTCAGCATAGAGCGTCATATTTCATTACATTCATAGATGATTTCACACATTTGGTTATATCTATTTGATTTCTCAAAAATCTAAAACACTTGAGTGTTTTAGACATTATATAACCGAAATGGAGAATCAAATGAATAGAACAATTAAAGCCTTGAGAACAGATCGAGATATGGGTATCAATCAGATCAATTCAAGGATCTATGTAGTGAAAAGGGAATTACTAAACAATTGACTATTTCTCATTCACCTCAACAGAATTGTATTGCTAAGCAGAGAAATAGAATATTGCTAGATATGATGAGATCCATGATGACACAAGCTAAGTTGCTAATTTCTGTTTAGGAAGATGTATTATTAACTACGACCTATATTTTGAATAGGATATCTTCAAAATTAGTACCAACTACGCCTTATGAACTTTAGGCTGGTAGAACACTGAGTCTGAATGGATTTATACCTTGGGGTTTAGCAGCTTATATTCATGACTCTTCCAATAAATTTGGAAAGCTTGGTCTCCGAGGAAAGAAGTGTATTTTTATTAGATACTCTAACTAATCAAAAGGTTATGTATTCATTGGTGAGAGCGATGATGGTAATATAACAGAAATTGAATCACGAAATGTAACATTTTTGGAAATAATTTTCTTTGCAAAGGTGAAATAGTAAAAGGAGAGATTTTGTTTGAATTAAATAATTCAAATGACGGATTTGTGTAGGATAAATAAAGGGAATCATGAGAAATTGAATCTCTAGATGATTCCAGTAGGAGGGATTCCAATTCTAACGATCCAACCAAATCATCGATTCAGAAAAGTATTAGGAAAGACATACCCAAACGTTATTACGAAATTAAATGGCATGCTTTTATTATTTCTCCACAGGATGAGGATGAGCCTAAGAATGTGAATGAGGTTTTGTCTTGTTCTACCAATGATGAGTGGGTAAAAGCAATGGAGAAATAAATGGAGTCGATGGAATCCAAATATATTTGGGAATTGGTTGATCTTCCACCTAGGTACAAACTTATTGGGAACAAGTGGGTTCTCAAAGTTAAACGTAAGGTAGATGGAACAATTGAGAGGTACAAACCTCAACTGGTGATAAAAGGTTATACTCAACAAGAGAGTATTGATTATGAAGAAACATTTTTATCAATAGTAAGATTTGTCTCTATTCGTCTATTGTTGGCTATTGTAGCCAATTAAGATTTAAAATTATGCCAAATAGACGTGAAGACTGCTTTTCTAAATGGTGAACTTAAATAAGAAATCTATTTGGATCAACTAGTAGATTTCATAGTTAAAGGCCAAGAAAACAAAATTTATAAATTGAATAAATCAATTTATGATCTCAAACAGTTTTCAAGACAATGATATTTGAGATTTTACAAAACTGCAATCTCTTACGATTTCGTGATTATAGATGAAGACCATTGTGCTTATATGAAAAAGTTCAATAATAAGTTTGTAATTCTATTTATGTATGTCGATGAAAGACATGGGTAAGGCATGGGTGAGGCAGAGTACATACTCGGTGCTAAGATCCCCAAAAATCGTTTCAAGAGATTGTTAGCCTTAACTTAACAATCTTACATTAAAAAGATTCTAGAATGATTTAGGATGGTCAATTGTAAACCCATTGATACTATTATGGCTAAATGCGAAAATTTATGTCTAGCGATGTGCCCAAAGATTATTGAAGAAAAATACGAGATATCTAAAGTACCGTATTCCAGCACTGTTTGGAGTTTTAAATATGCTATGATGTGTACTCGTCTTAACATTTGCTATGTCGTCAGTTTGGTTAGAAGGTATCAATCTAATCTAGGTCGGAATCACTGGACCGCTATAAAGAGCATTTTGTGATACCTAAAAGGAACTGTAGACTATTACCTTTGTTATCAAGGAAATAATTTGTCATTAATTGGATACACTGATACTAAATGGAGTGTGGATTTAAATGAATGTAAATCCACCTTAGTTACGTTTTCTTGCTGAATAATGGTGCCATCTCTTGGAGAAGCAAGAAACAAACATATATATCACAATCCACAATGGAAGTAGAGTTTGTGGCTTGTGCTTCTATAGTTCAAGAATTTGTTTGGTTAAGAAAGTTTTTACAACACTTAGGGATTGTAAACTATTTAGTAGGAGTTGTGATAATTTATTGTATTAGTTAATCAGTCATCACTTATATGAAAAATCTCAAATATCATGGGAAAACCAAACACATAGATATAAAGTACAATTTTCTTTGAGATATTGTTCAGAAAGGGGAGGTAATGTTGAAATATATGCCTACACATTTGATGGTGGCTGATCCGTTTATAAAGCTTATACCTAGGGATGTATTTTTAAAGTATGTAAAATCTCTAAGATTGTGAAAGATATAATTGTATTTGTATGTACAATGACTATGATATAATACTCATAATTTTATGACATTTGAATTTGTTTTGTACTTGCAAACTCTTATGTTTTGATTTAAAGTATGTCAGATAAGTTTTGAAGATTGGTTTTCTCACACGAGTAGTCACCTCTAATGTCTATATGATATGCAGAGATGTGGTAATGTTAATTTGTGGTTAATTAACATATATATGCCACCTTAGTAGAGAACTAAGATAAGATTACCTTTTATATATTTTCTTGGAAATTAAAATAGATTTTCCACAATCCGTTACACTTGTCTACGAGCCAAATGTGATTTTCTCTTAAAATTGTGATGATTATGGAGGATTTATAAGACGAGAAAGTCAAGTCGAGTATTGTGGTATACTTCGACTAAGACCTGTCCGATACATTATAATTTTAAAATCGACATATGCTATTAATTAAGTAAAAAGGTATCATAGCACGTGTTTCAGACCACATGTGCTTTTATGACCCAATGGGTAATGAGTTGATAAATCCCTTTATACCTCATTGTGTGAAAGCCAGTGGCTTATACTTAACCCCATTCAATACCCTTAGGACTTTCGCTTATTTTTGAAACTTTATTTTAGTATTGCTATTTTATCATGTAATCAAGAGATCATGATTGATTCGATTTTACAGTACATATCTATGAAAGCAACAAAAATGGAGGAGATAAATAGTAGTGTGAAAGGAAAACTATCTTATAACTAACACATCGTTTTGTATTCGCAGGCCGGCTAATTATGTTTTAATTTAGTATTTTAAAATATAATTGTGAATATATAATTTGTATTGAATCTAGTATACTTTTATTTGTGTTGTTTGAGAGATGAGAGATATGTTGGCTTTGTGTGGCAGAAAGAAATCTAGGGTATAACGAGACTTGATGTTCTCTTTATATTAAATAGTGAGCTGTTATATATCATTAATCGGTGCGTAGCTCTGAACTCTTGATGTACTCGCTAGTCACATGATTTATTTACCTGTATGGAATTGATGGTACATGAAATGACTGAACTAAATGCAGATCTAAGGCTCATGTACGGGTAAGAGATATTGGAAATGGGTGCCGCATCGCCCATGTGGGTTTGACCCGACCCGACCCAACACTATTTCAACATTCAAATTTAAAGAAATAATAAAGAAATAAAAGGGGGAGTAGTTTTCTTTTTGTGTGAAAACTACTTTCAACCCCCCTTGAGTTTTGAATTTTGAAATGGGAGTTATACTTGATTTTTGAAAAAAAGGAAGGAATGTAAAAAAAAAATGTGTTCTTCCGTCAGTGAACGTAAGAAAAAAGTTCTCTCTCTCTTTCCTCTATTGATACACAAAGAAAAGCTTTCATTATTGACAGTTTCAAAGGACCGAAATCATATATCGCACTAAAGGCTCTTGGATCGTGGAAATCAAAGGTAAATCCATACGTTATTGCTTTTAGACTTACATATAAAAAAGAGTTAGTGATTTAACCCTAGATTTTGGTATTTAATTTGTGATAATTGATTTTCAAAGCATGAAAAATCATGTTTGATTATTAAAAAAATTATTTCAGTGATAATCAAATCCATCAAATAATGACTATAAGGAGTATCTTCAACTCAAGGCAGCTCAACAAGCCTCATCTTCCACTACTGTAGCCTATATTGATAATTGATAGCGATATTTTTATACACTTGAACTTATTTTATTTTATTTTATTTTAGGCTTTATTTATGACTTTTAGAACTATTTTTAGGTTTGATTTCATGAATTTACATTGATTATTTCGGTGGGTTTTATTTTAAGATTATTAGATTTATTTAAAGATATTGGACTACACAGATAGTTATTAGTATTTTAGACATAACTTTCTGCTTCGATATCCGATTGACCTGATTCTTGCTGGGTTCGAAAGAAGGCTTTAAGGCCTATAAATCTTATGAAGACCTCAGAGGTTGGGTCAGACCAGAAGATATCCGAAATGTGAGTCGAAGCTACTGTAGTGCTAGAAATCAAGGCCCATGAATTCTAAAATCTCAAATCCAAGTGAAATATCAAGCTGTTATGAAGACCCACGAATTTTTAGTCATTTAGGGCTCTTAGGAATTATATTATAAGAAGGAGACATCCTTTACACTTGAAAAAAATGGGAGGAGAAACCCTAATAGCCACCTCCTTTGGAGGAGGATTCCTTTGGGTGCAAAGGGATGTTTTCTTTACTTTTCTTGCATTTCTTTTATCATGTCTACTTAGATTTGTTGTTCCTAGGACTCAATAAATTCTGTTCTTTGATTAATAGCATGGTTTGATTCGTTTTTTTTCCTTAAATTTTTATATGTTCTTTCTTTGATGAGTTTCATTGTTGAAATTAATGTTTCATTCGTAAAGGGCCCTACAATTTGATGATTTGCGATTAGATGCATGAGATCGAGAGAAGATTGCATGAAATCTAACCAACACAATAAAATCCTTATAGGATTATGAAATCGATGGATAACTAACTCTGTGTGTGGGGACTTTAGGGGAAACTCTAGATTACAAATATTCCATAGATCTTAATACAGTTTGGTCTAATCAAGATTGTATGACCATTAGATTTTGGTTAGTCAAATTAAGATTTCATTACATAACCATTGGGGGAATCTAATTTAGGAAAATTTTTCATCATCAAGAATGAATCTTTAGTCAATAAACTTTAGGAGATTTGAAAGAATCCAACCGTATGAAAAATTGAAGACAGATGAAATTGATGTTTTAGAGTTTTATAATACTCGGAATTTTGTCTATCAATATTTCTATTTTTAATATTTTCATAGTTTTAATATTTTTACTATCTTGATTCGTTATGTTTAACTTAGATAGGGTATTTTATAATTGGTAATATATAATATTATCATGGGATCGACACTTGTTCTGCACTATACACAACACTCAACTATGGTATATTTGCCTGAAATCGTGATATATCTAAATCGCATAACAAGTTTTTGTTCTCGTTGCCAGGGATATTTAAGTATATCAATAAAAATTATTTTGTTTGAGATTTCTTGTTCTTGGTAAATAGGGTAATTTCTTACTCTTTCCAAATAGAATCAATTTTTTTTTTGGTTGTCTGAAAACGAATTAAGAAAATTGGTCAAGCAACCACTTGTGTTGAAGGATTTTGGCCTGCTGAACAAAACCTGTAGCTTTAGCTACTGGCACTGACCTATTTCCATCAAATTCCATCATTTTCATAGACTTTTCTATTTTTTTTTATTTTTCGTGATTTTTTAGAATTTTTCGATTATCTTTTTTGGGTATCTTTTTGCATTATTTTGTTGTATTTTTGTAATTTCTACATTTATATAGGTATTATAGATTTTCTTGAGTGGTTTTTGCAATTGGTTTTGAAGTTTGAATTTTTTTGCTAATTTTGGTGTCTATACAACGCATGTTACGATCCAAGAGCCTTGACCTAGTTGATTTTGATCCTGGGATTGAAAAAACATTACCAACCATTCATAGACAAGTCAAGGAAATTAAGGAAGAAGAAACAATGGCCCATGAGAATAGAGCAGTGAGAGAGTACTCGATGCCCAGACTTCAGGACATTCAAATTAACATTGCACGACCAACTGTGGAGGCAAACAATTTTGAGATCAAGCCGAGTCTGATCGAGATGGTACAAGCAGATCAGTTTGGTGGTGAAGCATTCAAAGATCCAAATAACCACTTGAAAATTTTTCTAGAGATCAACGACACCATCAAGCTAAATGGAGTTAGCGTAGATGCCATCAACTTAAGGTTATTCCCTTTCTCTCTTAAGGAAAAGGCAAAGGTATGGCTAAACTCATTCTCTGTTAATCATTTTACGAGTTAGGAGATTCTTTCTCAGGCATTTTTAGCTAAATATTTTTCACCTGGTAAGACAACTAAACTACGTAATGACATTACTAGTTTTAGGCAATTTGAGGGTGAGTCTCTATATAATACATAGGAATGGTTTAAGATTTGATTAGAAGGTGCCACATCATGGTATTCCTGACTAATTGATTTTGCAAACATTTTATGGTCGTCTTTTAAATTATGTGAAAATTACCATTGATGTTGCGACTAGGGGTGCCTTTATGAGCAAGTCATATAATGAGGCATGGCCATTATTGGATGATAAGGCTTCTAATCAATATGATTGGTATAATGAGAGTAAGATTCGTAGGCAAAGGGCTGGTGTGCATGATATTGATAGTTTTAGCATGCTTAATGGGAAAATTGACTCTTTGATTAACTACATGAAAACTAATCAACTTAATGTTGTGTCTAACCAGGCCTTATATTGTAATTATTGTGGTAATTCTACTCACGTATCTTCTACATGTCCACAGGTGCAGCAAGCAAACTACATTTCTAACTTTGGCAAATCTCAGTATAACCTTTTCTCCAACACGTATAATCCTAGATGGAGGAACCATATCAATTTTTTATGCAACCAAGGAGAACCACAGAGAGTGAATCCTCTAGATTTTCATTCGGGAATCCACAATCAAGAGAGAGTAAGGCATCGTGGGAGTTGGCAATTGAATGTTTGGCAACTACAACAAATGAAAGGTTTGAGAGGCTTGAAAATAAAATTGATCAATTAACTAATATCTTTCATTCTTGTGTGCAAGATAGATTGCCAAATGACATTGAGAAGAACCCCAGAGAGAAGATTAATGCAATCTCATTGATAAGAGTGAAAGAATTGCACGAGGTACCAAATCTATCCAAAGATAAAGAGGATAAACAAGAGACAAAGGAAGAGATCCAAAAGTCTACGAATGAGGAGGCTGAGACACCAGATTCTAAACAGGGAAGTGTTTTTTGTTTTAATTATTCTAAACCCAATGTTCCTTTTCCTAGATACTTTACGTGCAAAAGTACCATTTGAAAAAATTTTTTAAATACACATTAATATTCCTCTTTTACTTGTCATCAGACAGGTGCCGAGATACAGAGAATTTCTCAAGAAAAAGATCACTAACAAGAAGAAACTTGATGACATTTCAAAAGTCAAGCTTACATATGAAAATGCGATAATTGACAAGAGAAAGACAAAGGCATGGTATGATGCAATAAATGGACATACTATGAATATTTATGAGAAGAGAATAAATTGCTAGAGAGGAATTTGCAAGTTTACCGACTTAATCAGGGGAGTCTTTCTGTTCTCTTCTCTGGATTTTAGATTGAATTGCATTGCGGACAATATTTGGATTAAGTGTGGGGGATGCATTACATTTTGATTTTTAGATGTTTTATTTATTTCATTCTGATTTTTAAGACATTTTTATTTAGAAATCTTGATTTTTGCTGAATTTCTTTAGTTTTGAAAAAATAAATTTCATGCCAACTAGATTTGCTCAGGTTTTCTAATCCTTGTATGTTACTTTTCTTGAATTGGATTGCATGACAGACGATTGATATCAGTAATTATTCGGTATATGAGTGGCTATTCATCCTTTTATGGTTGATTTGAAGGATAGACATGCAAGATTTAACACCAAATTTACCTTAATGAGGGATTTGAGTCTTAAAGAGCAATTTTTTTACTTTCATCATTTTTCTTGCTAAACGTATATCACACATGATTTAATCATTCTAGAACTTGTTTTGTTATGTATTTTGAGACCACATTCATGATTTTCATTCACCAAAATGATTAAAGCACTTAGGATTACACACGTTTGGCTTCCGAAAAATACCATCCCAATTATTTTTTGCCCTTAGTTAACTAATTTAAGCCTTAACATTTTCTTTCATATGTTACCCACATAATTTACCCTATGACCTGTCTTTCTATAACCCCAGAATTTGAATCCGATTTCACTAATATACTTATAATTGATGGTATGGCATTATGTATTTAGGTATGATTTTTTTTAGTTTTATATATACTTTTAGTCATTATCTTGTTAAGTGAGTTATGAAAGAAAAAATAAAGAATAAAGAATGAAAAAAAAAGGAAGAAAAAAAAGAAAAAAAAAAGAAGAAACAAAAGAAAGAAAAAAATTAGAAAAAAAATTCATTATTGATATTGTTCACTCTTATAGTGAAATCATTGTTCTTTGAATAAGTAATATATTACATTACATGTGCGTAGTTGGAGTGAGTATTTTCTTTGTCTTGATATAATAATGTCATGTCTTAATACTTAGGTATATTTAATGAATAATTTTAACCCTATATCTTACCTATTATCCTATCCCTTATCTTAGCCCTATTATAACCAAATAAAAGACATTTTGATTGGTATGTAAATTTCATATATAAGTGGTGGAGATTTGATATATGAGCAAGATTATGGTAATGTCATCTTATTGTATTGATTTGAGTGATACACATGCCCTTACATAAAATTAGTGCTTCGAGTAGTTGGTTAGTATCTTCGTTCATTTTATTGAGTGAATCAATTGTGATGGTGGTTAAGTTTTGCATTTTTCTTGATTTTGATGAAACTATATGAGATGCAATAGTTTTTCTAGTACTAGATACTGTGAAATATTGATTGTCATGATTGTAATTTCGATTTGAACTTGTTATATTCATGGTTAGGGACTTGGGATGTTAAATTGGTTTTGGAGAAAATTTATTCTTATTTGAGGACAAGCAAACATTCAAGTGTGGAGATATTTGATAGCGATATTTTTATATAATTGAATTTATTTTATTTTATTTTATTTCAGACTTTATTTATGACTTTTAGAACTATTTTTATATTTTATTTCATGATTTTATATTGATTATTTTCGTGGATTTTATTTTAAGATTATTGGGCTTATTTAAAGATATTGGACTACACAGACAGTTGTTAGTATTTTGGGCATAACGTTCTGTTTCGATATCCGATTAACCTGATTCTTATTGGGTTGGAAAGAAGACTTCAAAGCCTACAAATCTTATGAGGAACTCAGAGGCTGGGTCAGACTAGAAGATATCCGAAATTTGAGTCGACATTACTATAGTACTAAAAATCAAGGCCCATGAGTTCTAAAAGCCCAAGTTCAAGTGAAATATCAAACTGTTATGAACACCCACGAATTTTTAGTCATTTAGGACTCTTAAGAATAGAGACATCCTTTACATTTGAAAAATGGGAGGAAAAACACTAGCAGCCACCTCCTTTGGAGGAGGATTCCCTTTGGGTACAAAGGGATGTTTTCTTTACTTTTCTTGCGTTTTTTATCATGTTCTCGATAAATTCTGTTATTTGATTAATAGTATGGTTTGATTCGTTTCTTTCTTTTAAATTTTTATTGGTTTATTCTTTCTTTGATGAGATTTTATTGTTGAACTTAATGCTGCATTCGTAAATGGTCCTACGATTTGATAATTTGCGATTACATACATGAGATTGAGAGAAAATTGCATGAAATCTTACCAATACAATAAAATCCATATAGGGTTATGAGATTGATGGATGATTAACTTTGTGTGTGGGGATTTTAGGGAAAATCCTAGATTACAAATATTTCATAGATCTTAATACAGTTTGGTATAATCAAAATTGTATGACCATTGAGTTTTGATTAGTCGAATTACGGTTTCATTGCATAACCATTGGGTGAATCTAATTTAGGAAAATTTGCTATCATCAAGAATGAATTTTTAGTCAATAAACTTTAAAAGATTTGAAAAAATTCAACCGTGTGAAAAAATTGAAAACAGATGAAATCGATATTTTAGGGTTTTATAAAACTAGGGTTTTTGTCTATTAATATTTTTATTTTTAATATTTTCGTAATTTTAATATTTTTACTATCTTGATTCGTTCTGTCTAATTTAGATAGGGTATTTTATAATTGGTAATATATAATATTCTCGTGAGATTGACACTTGTTCTTGACTATACACAATACTCGACTAGAGTATATTTGCCCAAAAATCATGATTTACCTAAATCACGTACCAGTAATTCTATTACTTCCATCTCTCATTCTTTGTTTGTTAGCCTTGGATTTTGGATTCTAGTGCTTATGATCATATAGCTAGTAAACATTCTCTTTTCTCAAAATTGTCCTCTCTCAAAATACCACATTGCAGTACCCTCCCCGATTGTTCTAAGGCTAAGGCCACGGGCATTGCCCAAACCACACCTTACCATAACCTTGAATTTTGTTCTTTTCATACCTTGTTGTCTTTTCAATTTAATTTCTATTAGTCATCTTGCTTGCACTCTTAACTACTCTATGACCCTTATCACCTAATTCTTTATAAGTGCATAACCAAAATATGGGGCAGGATATGAATCACGTGGATTCTATTATCTCCGGCCTCGATCTTCTACCATTTATGCTATCATAGACTATACTGTTTTGGGGTCATCCGAGTCCAAATAAATTGCAAAAGAAAGTTAATCATCTCTCTCATTTTTAATCTTTCAAGTGTGTGTCATGTTAGCTTGGAAAACATGTTCGAGCTACAGATTCTCCTTCTGATATTGTTCGTTCCGACGTTTGGGATCCTAGTCATATCAGTTCTATCTTATGTTATAGGTACTTCATTACTTTCACGGATAATTTATCAAGGTATACTTGGATTTTTTTATGAAAGACCAGTCAGAGTTATTTACTATTTTAAAAATTTTAGTACCAAAATTCACACTCAATTTGGGCACACTATTCATATTTATGTGCCAAAGAGTATTTTTCTACGCACTTTAGTTCTTTTAGGACATCTGAGGGTATCATCCATCAATCCAATTTAAGATTGGAGGAATGATATTCTCACCGCTGGTTACTTAATAAATTGGATACCATCTTCTATTTTAAATAACTAAGGTCCTCATTCTCTCTTGTTTCCTAAGGAAACCCTTTACGAGGTTTCTCCCTGTGTCTTTGATTTTATTTGTGTGATGATCTTTCCCCAAGTTTCGACAAGTTATCTGCCTGCACTGTTAAATGTGTCATTCTTCGATATTTTCGAGTTTAAAAGGGTATTCTACTCCCACAAATCGTTTTTATGTTTCTGCATGTTGGTTTTGTGCCCACGTGGACAGGTAGTTATCCCATTTTCAAAAAATGTTAACCCCCAAAATAACTCCCCATTGGTGATTGAGTGTAATCCCTCTCCCTGGTGCATTCGAAATAGGCTTCATCTAAGAGTCACCAGAATTGGGAATAGGAAGTGGGGCGGTGTTGCTGCCAAACACATTGCATCCAAGATGAATATATTGCCACGGATTAAGATGGAAAATTACCAGAGAGAATAAGCGAGGGTTTGATTAATTTTCATATAGAAAAATTTCTTCCACCATTTGGGTTATCGGATTTAGGGTTGAGGCATTGTGGATCTATGATGGTGGTTCGTTTCGTGATTACCATCTTGACCGAGTGATCTGTACGAGAAATATTATGATTTCGATTATTTTATTGGATCCCTATATATCGAGATATTTATACCAAAATTCTAAAAATTTTAATTATACGCTTCTGCATGTGCATATAGTGTAATAATTCCAACATTGGTATCAGAGCGAAGTTGGATTTATTACAAAAAAAATATAGGTTAAAAAAATTTTGAGACTCGGATCACGGATGAGTATCGTAAATCCGATTATACCATGATATTGCCCATGATATGTAGATCATGAATATATTTTTTTTTATAATTTTTAGAGTATATTTAGGCGATGAAAAGTCCGATCAAAATTTTCGATGCTACGGACACAAAACCTTAGATCTGTGAAATTTAAGGATGAATTGATCTGCAATAATGGTCTATAAATGTTTGTCATATTCAGATCTACATTTTGACATATTGGTTGTGATTTTTGAGTTGCCGGAAAATGGAGTTTCGAAAATAACCACGAAGGGCCGAAACTTTAAATATAGATTTGCCATTAAATCTTCCAATAAATTATATTTAGAATAATTTTGGAAGTTATATTACTGTTTCCATGTGAAATCGGCGCTCAAAACTGGTCGGAACTGGTTTTTTCGGCATCGGGTCATGACGACCCGCTTGCAGACCCGTCGGGCAAAGAAGATCCGGCCCAACAGGCGGGTGCATGCTGTTCACGCGCTATGGGGCACGTGAACAATTTCTGTAGACATTCCGAGTCAGGTCCGACCTGGCGGATTGGTTAAAAAAAAAAAAAACTACCTAGAGTTGTAAGCGACTAGATTCGAACCCAAGCTAACACAACTTGTTTAAGCACCTTGTACCACCAGGCCACAAAATGTGGCTGTGGCAAATCCTATCTTACAATCTATATACTTCCTTGTTGTAAGCGTCCAAAACCACCACTACCATGCTACCGCATTTGTGCAGGCACATTGATAGCTCGGGCACGGACCGGGTCGGTTTGGACCCGGATCAGGGGCCCGACCTGGATATGCACCTAACCTGCGAACCCGGGTCGGTTCGCAGGTGACGCATGACAGACGCGCCGCACGTCTGGCACGTGCGCCAGGCTATTGCCGGTGCGTGGCGGCGCGTGAGACCTCCGACGGTGAGACAAGTCGTTCTAAATTGAAATTTTCCAATTTCTCAAGGCTCATGTCCATATTTGTGACTTTTTGTGAGTTTTTTTTTTGTGTACTGAATCCAAACTCCAAATGGTAAGATGCGATTCCGATTTGTGGTGCATGATGTCCGTCAACTCATATGCTCAAATTAGGGTCTACATTCGAATCATTTGGGATTTGTTGATTCGAAGAGTACATAAAATGTGAGAATAAGTATCAATGAGTCACCAAAATCTCTCAAATTTCATAGAAGACTGTCATAATAAATTTTTTTTACAAGGAGAATAAATAAATGGTGACAATTGTAAATTTTTTTTCACCAGAAAATTCAATTTATTCCCGAGAAGAAAATAAATGGTGGGTCCCGGGGAAGGTACCACACCTCATGTTAGACAGGATAAGAAAGTTTATCGTATATTTAAGAAAATGATAGCCAAATTAGGGCAATCCTCATTAATGGAAAGCACGATGACTTGATCTCGGTTTATGAGTAATATCCTATGGTTTTGTCGGTTAGACTCACTCTAAAAGAGTTTTATGGTGCCCTTTTAGCTTCTGATGTGAAGATGATATTTATAAGTTTATAACTTATAATAAAATGGTTAATCATATAATAAAATAACATTTAATGCAAATGTCGGTATAATCACCGACATTAGGGATCCAGGTGAGTCTATTTCGGATGAGTTACAGGTATTGGGTATGATCCAGTCTTTTACCTAATTCATGAGAGATCATGAAATCCTATCTCACGTATGATGAGAGTATTTGTACTTTCTGATGTGAGTAGACATTATGAGCTCAATGAGGAGCGCTTGGAGGCGAGTAGGCTACATTCGGGTCATGCTTATGCAGCGGAGTCGAGCAAGAGCTCCCGTGGCACCAAACACAAATAACATAAGTATAAGAAGAGGACCTGAAATCCAGGCAAGATGAAACTATCCGAGAAATCCGACAGCAAAGTACAAAAGCGCAAGAAGGAATTTGATAAGATCAATACAAAGTGCTATGCCTGAGGTAGCCTTGATCATTTCACTCGTTAAGTGTGACAAGTAGAAGGAACGTTCTTTTTCTTTACGTGGTTTGAGTTTTTGACTCATTTATTATGATACTCGCTAATTTCTCTCCTTTGTGGATTGTAAAGTTAGGAGTTACCAACCACGTAGTTCAAGATAGGAGCGCATAAGTAGAGTTCCGCCGAGTAAATCCTTAAGTTAAGAGGATTTACATGAGAAATAGAGCATTTGTCATCGTTAGAGGGATCGATACTTGCCATGACGTTCTTTACGCTCCAGATATTTGACGAAACTTGATTTCAGTACCTTGCTTGAATGCCTTGGATATGTTCTCTTTTTTTTTTTGGAAACTCTATTATTTCTATTAATTACGACAGTTGTTTCGTTTGTTCTAGTTTTGTCCATGATGGACTATATGCACTAGAAAATATTCATTTTAATGGCATTTCTTCACATTTTTATATTACATTTACATCTGATTGCGTTGATTAAGATGTAAATGAATGACATAGTAGACTTGGACATGTAGGGCAAAAGATGTTGAATCGGTTAGCAGCGAATGATTTATTAAATCTGTTAAGCAGATTCAAGTTGTCCATATGTGAGTTTTGCCTAGCCGGCAAAATGACAAGAAAACTATTTGGTAATGTAATGAGAGTTAAAACTCCATTGTAGTCAGTTTACTCTAATATCTATGGCCATATGAGTATGAAATCCTAAAATGGAGTTGTGTAATTTATTACATTCGTAAACGATTACATGTGTATCGGTCACGTTTATTTGATCTCGCATAAATATGACGTATTGGAATACTTCAGGAAATTTATTAGCGAAATTAAAAATTAGTTAAATTTGAGAGTTAAGACTCTCAGAACCGATGAGGGCGCAAATATTTATCTGAACTACACAAAGAGTTTTGTTTCGAGAAAGATATTACGAGACAACTAACTATTTCTTCTACTTCTCACCAGAATGAAGTAGTCGAGATAAGAAATAAGACTTTGTTTGAGATGGCATGATCTATGATGGCGTAGGTCAATTTATTCATCTCCTATTGGGGAGATATTTTATTGAATGCAGCCTACGTTCTCAACCGTATCTCATTAAAGTTTGCGGTCAGTACCCCATTTGAGTTTTGGACAGGGAGGTAACCTGTTCTTAGTCACTTGAGCTCATAGGATTGTGCCGTGTATGATCACATTTTTTTGCATTCATACGGGAAGTTAGGTCCATGAAAAAAGAAATATTTCTTTATAAGATATTCAGAACACTATAAGGGTATGTGTTCATATGTGAGCATACTAATGGTACTGTTACTAAAATTTAGACTCGTGATACCATATTCCTTGAGGATGATTTTTTTTAAAAGATGTGAAGTCAATTAGGACTCTACCTTCCATTCGATAGATGAGCTTAGTAGCTCAGCTAAATCCTGCGGTGGGACCGAAGAACCAATTAAGGATTTTCGTCTTAGTGGGAGTGATCTATTGAGAGGTGAAATCCATCAGGACTTTACATTCTATTTAGATGGATGAGCCTAGTGGCTTAGGTGAGCCCAACGATAGGACACGATAACTCTTTACGGATTTTGGTTCCGGTGGAAGCGATCCATCTAAAGGTGAAGAGATTCTCTCTTCTCGTAGAAATTGCATATTTAAACGTCGCTTCCTGATGGGGGTGAAACCCTCATTGTGATCTTGAGAAAGATGAGAAATTTAAAACAGTCCAATAGGCTCTTGTGGGTTTTTTTTTTGTTGCAAAGAACCATTAATTGAATGCCATAGATAAATAGAGGGAGTCGATGAAAATCAATAGGGTCTAGGATTTAGTTAATCTGCCTGAGGACAGAAAAACCATTGAGAACGAGTAAGTTCTCAAGAACCAAATGTAGATTTGGTTCACCTTTTTCTAACCTAAAATGTGAACGTAAGAAATATAATTTTGCAAACATGCCAACATGGCCTCTGTCCTTTGAAAATGATCTTAAATTAAAGGTCTGGAAAAACAATGTAGCTGCTCTAGGGTAAATGTTTAACTACGTTGCTGATATATGTGAATGCCTTGGTTAATGTATGTGAAAATGCATAAAAAAGGGTAAATTGAGGGCAGAGATCTGTCTCTTGAATTGTTTGTCAGCTTATTATCATATCTCAATCTTTTTCAATTGTCGTATAACAGTCTAGATTTCAGTTATCCAATCATTCAACTTGCTTAATGACTCAGGCAACAAGACCCAAAGTTTGTTTTGTATTTTTCTCTCTTGGATGTAATTTCAAAGAAGAATTATAAATTACATTGATATATTCCAGCAGTAGAGAACTTTTTAACATTGTTGATCTTCAACAATGAGAAAGTTTCTCCCTTATTTTTGTTTATTGCTATTCTTTGCTTGTAGTAAGAGAGTTGGTTTGTTGATTGTAAGTCTTACCTATACAACTATATTTATTTATGTATTTGATCATTTGTATAAAGTTAAAGACATTCTTTGACCACTGTTCATTGGATAGGCTGGAAGGAAATCATGTTTGATGCTTTGTGGCTGTGAGCAGGAATTTTGCATTCTCTCTTTGTTTACTTTTAGTTTTTGTTTTTTGTTTTTATGATGGGTTGTTGATTGCAAGTCTTACCTGTAAATTTTCTTTTGTTCATGTCTGCATGCAGCCATTGTAATGCTTTGGTTTGTTTCCTCTTGTAACCCCTCAAGGGACACTTCATCCAGTCCACATCCTTTTGAATGGGACTCGACATAAAAAGTATGAGGTTTTTGCAATTTCTTTGGGACACTTATTCCCATTGAATGTTAGCCAATGAAGTCTTCCCTCATTAGTCTCTAGCCCGTTGATCTTTGAATCCTTCATAACCTTTGCTTGTCAATTTAGCGAATGAAGTCTTCCTCACTAACTGCAGGCCCATTGCATCTCTGAATCCTTCATGATCTTTGCTTTCCTCTGGAAGAGGAAAGAGAGGGGGAGGGGGGATATTGGCTAGAACCCCTGGTGCTTCAGCATCTCATATTTCAGTGTATTTTTTTTTTCCTATATCCTCAGAAACTTTAAACTATTCCATGAGATTCTCCCATGTCTTTGACTGAGTCACTACTATATATTGTCACCTTATAATTGAGGTGTCAAATTTAGTAATATTTCCACAATGGATGTTGGGTTTTAGTTGGTAGGGTCCAAAAAATAAGGCCAAATTATTGATCCTTCCTTTTGTGGAATTAAATAAAAAATTATAGACTTGGAGATATTAATAATGACTACATGTAAATACAAACTTGGATCAATTATATATTGACATTGACTAATGCTGCTGTTAAGTTTGAACTTTTGAAATGCAAATTTTATTACAAACTAATGTTTGCACATTAGTAAATACGAACTTGGATCAAGTGATGTGGTGGATGATACATGAGTATGTAGAAGATATCTATATTTTCAGCATGTATAATATTCATTACTATATTATATATTATTGACTACATGTAAATTATGAATGTTTATACTTTACCTTTGTTTTGAGCATGTGCAACATGCAAAGCCTTATTGTATCTGGTGATAAACTTGAGGGACATTGTTATCATTCTTATCTGGTGTCAGCTACAAAAGTTTCAACATGGTAAGCTTCTTGAGGCACATTTTTTATCAATTCCTAAAACATGTAATTGTTATTTTACTCATTTATCTAATATTTATATTTTTCAGTATAAACATGGAGAACATACCCGAATTCGACAAGAACGATCTACCCCTTCCCCTTCACCATCCCCATCCCCCTCTACTTCCGAATTTGCTGCAGCCCCATCTTCTTTAGTTGCACCTTCAGTGCAACAATCAAATAATGCATGGCACATATGCATAGAGGATACGCGAAATTTCATATCCACATGTGGAGATTCGTTAGTATGTTATTATATAAATTTATTTAATATGATCTCTTTTTATATATATGGTTCTTTTAATTATATTTGTTATTTACCATTATTCATTTGTAAATTCTTCATATGTAGATTCATAGATTCAGTATATGTGGTGCGTATCCTCAATAAAGTTGTTAATAACCATTGGGGAGGGCATCATTCACTTACACAAGCACTCCGAACGAAACGAAGGAGTTATGGTGGAGGGAGTTTAAGGTGAGTTTCGCCTTTCAATTGATACATCAAATAAAGTGTATGTTTTAATAATGTTAATATACCTTCTTTTTTATTGCATCGGAGATTTACTTGGAATGAATCAGAAGATAATGAAATAAGACGAATCTTCAACAAAAAGGTTGGTGATCACATTCGAAATGTGATCAATAAAGCGAAAACAACTCGGAGCAAACCAAATTGTATTATGGAAGAAAATTGGATGAGAATGTTGGTGATTTGGGAGTCGGAGGAGAGCAAAAAAAAAATTGAACAGAACAAGAGGAATAGATCATGTAATTCTGGCCAAGAGCTGCCACTTATGCGGGGGGTCAATCAATATCGATAAGCATCGAAAAAGGCTGGTAATTCAATAAAAATAGCTATATTTCTTTAAATCAAATAATTTATGTTCTTACACAGCAATTAATGGAAACACAGAGTGGGTTTATTTATTTATTTATTTATTTTTTCAATAGGCTACGGAAAGGGGATATGAGCTTTCATATATGGACACTTTTAAGCGCATATTTCAGAAGAAGGACAAGTCTTGGAGTGGGGAGAGAGCAAAAGCTATATCGGTATGTAATTGACCAATTTCGTAGTTTAGTGATTTATATATATAGAAGCTCTGGCCTTTTAATTTATTTCTTACAGCTTGAATTCAAGTCTTCTTCTGAATATCGTGCATTAGCAAATGTCACTTTAGAACTCCTTTTATATATATTTCGGTATGTCCATTAGTTATTTACAGTAAAAAGTCAGCACTATCTGGACCACAACATGTACTATTTTTAATCCCAATTTCGTAGACTCCTAGTTCTGCACAAAGTCTTGGACTGTTGTGATTCTTCAATCTTCAAACAAGCCTTTTTTTTTTCTTTTTGCCAAAATGCTATTATGTGAGACTGCACTTCATCATGACCAGTCAGTACTGCTTAAGCAGGATCTGCACAAGGCATCAACCTCCTTTGTCCACATTATGACAAATTGCTTTCCCAAAACTGATCTTCTGTCTATTATGTCTGACAAATATAGCATGAGCAGCTCTTGCAAATTCAACCTTTCAATATCCTGACAGAAACCATAGCTTAGAATGGTCAAGTTATACTTTGGTTCAAGAGGAAAAAGGAGAACTCCTCTACTGTTGCATTTTATTTTCAGTTATTTGGAGCATTGGCTGAAAAATGGTTAGTTTCATAACAAGAAACCAAGATAAATAGGGATACCCAGCTAATAGCCTCTAGTTGTTACCATAACGAGCTATTGCATTGCTCTCAAAAATGAGACCATTAGGAGTTTCCAGAACAGGTACCTACATCACAACCATGCAATAAATTAGGAAAACATAATTAGGTATCTTATTCCTTATAGCACCCAAGATATGGAGATAGGAATATCACCTTCCCAATAGGGTTCATCTTAAGGAACTCAGGAGTCTTATTTGAAACACCCATCTCAAAATTTGCTACCAACTCAACTTTTACATTGGTATCCTCAGCAGCAATGAGAGTCTTGTATGCATTTTTGTTTGTTGGTGTAGCATGCAAGACCTGCGTGGGACATCAACCAACATGGAGATATTTTTCAAATTGCGGCCACCTTGTGAAAACCATTTATTTAGCTTGAAACAAAAATGAATCACTGATTTAACAACATTACTAAGCAGAACCTAAAATCATATGTAACAGAAACATAGAAAAATCATACTTACACTATTATAAGTTAAAAACTGTCATATGCTGTCATGTTCTGTAAAAGTGACAATGTAACATGACAAAAATCAGATACCCAGATCCTAATCTCACCCAAGTATGAACCATTTCATGAAAATGTGCATTCATCACCACCTGCAAAACTTAGCCCCACACAGGTTGGAGGACCCAAGCCAAAGATCCATGTCTAGTCCTCATATATTAGGGTCATGATGAAGTGCTAGAATTGGAATGGACATTCACCACCTGCAGGGTTTAGTCTTAGACATTCACCACTGATCATGGCCATCTACAGACAAAAAGAAAAAAAAAAAACACCCCACAATTTGCTTTCATTTTGTTGGGATTATGTTTTTCTAGTGCATTCTTTTCTTAGACTCATTTGGTATGGTATGATTTGGTGGACATTGTTTACTTCATTATATTATTTGTATATATATATTTTTTTGTCTTTTTTATATTTTGATGAACTTGTAATTGTTCCTTCTTACAACCTTATTTGACTTTCCTTTTGACATCTAAAAATTGCAGGAGAAATATAACGAACTACTCTCTCATTCGAGTGGTGCTGATGATGGTGGCTCATCAGAGCCATCTATTGATAATATGGCAATGTGGATAGATGCATCTGGTGGAGTTAAAAAAGGAAAAATATTTGGGATGGGATCACTGAGCAAAGTGTACACACCTAGCCCTTCATGCTCCTATGCGGCCATTTCAATGCAACAAGCGCAACTACACGAAGAAGTGTTTAGTCTCAAAGGGCAACTTGCAAAGAAAGATGAAGAAATTAGTGCACTCAAACAATCGCTTGAGCTAACGCAACGACTAATGTTACAGCATCTCAAATTGGATCCAAGTCAATTTGTCCCCTCGCAAAGTCAGGTTCCACCTTCTATACCCCCTACCGATGACCCCGATGCTGATGAACAACATGATGATTGATGGATGTTTGTTCGATATTATTATTACTGTTTACTGGGATGTTGGACGATATTTATTTTATTCTTAGTATCTTCTATGTTGGATATTAGACCATGTTCACATTTGTTTCACTTTTATTTTCTTAACATTTTGATTGATGCATAAACTCTTATTCGATGGATGTTGGTTGGATTGCAAAATTTGTGGATTTATTTTATGACCATTCGTTTGATGAATATTAATGATTTTTGGTTTCATTCGATATTAATGGAATATTTGGCTAAATTTGAAATGATACTGGATTGGATATTGATTGATGGATTTTTTTGTTCTATTGGATAATTGAATGTTGGTTGGAGAGTTTTTTTTTTTATTTATCTAAATAGGGTAAACATTCAGGCAGAAACATTAAAAACAAACAATTTTTTTTTTTCTAAATTTATAGATCTGTCACTAAGTTCGTGGCCAAATAATTTCAAGATTCGTTACTGCGTTCATCGTTGAAGTGAGAGTCGGATATGCGTATTTGTTGTAGAGCTTAGGGATAGCAATGCATATTCGTTGTTGACTTTAGCGACGGAAGATACTCTGTCGATGAGATTAGCGATGGATATTACTGTCGGTCGCTAAGATTAGTGACGGAATTGATTTTTCGTCATTGAGATTAACGACGGACAGACTCTACGTCGCTGAGTTTAGCAATGAACATTGGAGTCCTTCGCTATGATTAGCGATGGACACCATTGTCTGTTACTATGGTTAGCGATGGACATCTGTCCGTCGCTATGTTTAGCAACGAACATCGCTATTCATCGCTATTCGTCGCTTTGGTTAGCGACAGATATCGTTGTCCGTCACTATGTGTATCGATGGACAATGCTTTCCGTCGCTAAGGTTTGCGACGGACTCTTTATTCATAGCTAAGTTAGCCACGAAATTTTGCGACGAAATTTTTTTAGTTGCTAATTTGACGATAAATTTTTCTTTTTTGTCGCTAAACGTTTGCGATGTCGTATTTGCGATGAAAAAATTTTCGTTGCTAAGTTTGTCACTGAAGTGTTTAGGGTTTAGCGACGAATTTCTCTAGGATTTTCGTCGCTAATAACGTGTTTTTTTGTAGTGTTTGGTACAATTCACCACTTAAAACAAATGAAACATAGGATTGAGGTCTCAAGTAATTCAACCCAAATAAAAGAAATACAAGTTTAAGCAAGAAAGAGAGATTGGGGACGAAGAAATGAAACTCACAGAAGACATAGTGGACAAGTTGGCCATGCATCGAAACATGTTGAATTACAAAGAAAGACTCTCCTCAGGAATCAGATCTGCACAACTCCAAAAACCTAACACCTCCAGCAAGAACCCTAGATACATATGAATCAATAGATTTACTCTTTCACATGAAAGGATTACATCTGCAAAGTCATGAATTTTGGTCGTACTCAAAGATTTGATTCAGGGATAGAGACAGAGTAATCATAAAATCAATGAAGAGAGAGAGAGAGAGAGAGAGATACTTACACCATGGAATGCCGAGAGATCCAATGTTGAGAGTGAGAGGTGAGAACAATAATTGAAAGGGGGAGGTAGAGATAAGGGTTCAATGGGAGTGAATGGAGAGAGAGAGAGGAAAGAGAAACGAGAGTGAAAACATAAGAAGAGAGATAAAGTGAGTGAGGGGAAGAGAGGAGAGAGAGTTAGTGGGTTTTGTTGACTTTTCTTTTCTTTTCTTTTCTTTTGTCTTTTATTTTTCGGTCTTACATGACAAATTTCTATCTTTTGCTGTTAAGGAGATCTTATATTACAAAAAAACACAGTTTTAGCCATGGATTTTCGCGACAGAAAAAATTCGTCGCTATTTTGTTACGAATTTAGTGACAAAAACTTTTTCGTCACTAATTTACCATAAAATTTACGATAAAAAAAGGAAGTCATGGCTAAATTAGCGACAGACACATCATTCGTAGCTAAATTCGTCACTAATTAGTGACGAAAAGATTTTCGTGACTAAATTCGTCGTTAATTGGCGACAAAAAATTTCGTTGCAAATTTCATCGCTAATTAATGACGAATAATATTTCGTGACTAAATTTTGTTACGAATTTAAAATCTGTAGTAAAATTTAATCTTTTTTAAATAGAATTTTATTATTTTTTTAATTTTTCTTTTTATTTTATTAATATGTTATATTTAAGTTAAAAATTAATTTAGTGACGGATTTGTTTTCCGTCGGTAAATTTAGCGAGGAAAATTCCAATCCGTCGCTAAATTTTTTATATATAATAAAATAAAATAAAATATTAATATAATATTTAAATTAAAAAATTAATTTAGCAATAATGAAATTTATCCATTGGTAATTTAGCGATGGATTTCCAAATCCGTCGCTATTTCAGCGACGGATTGAATTCTAAATCCGTTGCTGAATTTAATCTTTTGTTAATTAGAATTTTATTTTATTTTATTAATATATATTAACAAATCATATTATTATTTTATAATATTTTAATTTACATTTTATTTTATTATATTATATTTCATTTTTTTAAAAGAATAATATTATTTAAATCTAAAAAAACCATATATTTTATTTTATTTAAATTATATATATTTTTTAATTAATTTATTTTTTTTTTCTTTTTTTGTTTGATTTAATATTTTTTATTATTGTATATGTACCTTTTATTTTATTTGTATTATTTTATTCAATAATATAAATTTTTTAATTAAATATTAATTCGGCGGACATGCTAGGCGCGAGCCTGCGCGGACACCGGCGCGAGCCTGCGCGGACGCCTGCGCAGACGCCTGCGCATGCATGCAAGCGCGCCAGGCGCAGGCAGGGGGCGCGCGCCTGCGCGGGTGCCTGCGCATGCACCCACGGGCGTTGGGCGCAGGCAGGCGCGGGTGCCTACCCGGGCGCTCGAGCATGCACGCACTGGCGCCGGGTGCAGGCAGGCACGCGCCCCTCAGGGCCCCGCGCTTCATTGTTTTAATGCTAAAAAAAATACTATTGAAGGGATTTGAATCTTGAATCTTGAATCTCGGATTTGAACGAAAGACATGTCACCACTACACTACTGTTTAGTGTTGTGTGATAATATTTTTTTTTTCTTTCTTCCTCTTCATTTTTTTTCTATTCTCACATTTTTTTTCCTTCCTCTTACTCTCATATATATTTTTGGGTTTTTTTTTTCCTTTCTATTCTCATTATTGAAATTTCTTATATATAATAATTATATTGAAATTTTTTATATATTCAAATGAATAAAAATATTTTGTGATTAAATATATAGATTTTTTAAATTATTAATATATTATAATTTTATATTATGAAGATGTCGTAATCAATTTTTAAAATATGGATTAAAAAAATAAAATAAAAATGAAAAAGAATAATAAAATAATAAAATAAAAGAAAAAAGAAAAAAGAAGAAAACACAATATAATATTAATATATTTTTTAATTAATTTATTATTTTATTTTAAATTGGTATTTTATTATTTTTTATTTTATTAATAATTATCATATTTATTATTTTTAATTAATATTATTTTAGGTTAGTGGTTTAAATAAAAAAAGTTATTATATTTATTATTTTAAATTGTTATTATATATTATTTTATTATTATTAGAAAAATGTGAAAAAAAGATAATAAGTAAAAAAAGTTATTATTTTATTATTTTAAATTGTTATTATATATTATTTTATTATTATTAGAAAAATGTGAAGGAATGATAATAAGTAAAAAAAAAAATTATATCACATACTAATATTTGGTTTGGTGGTTTACAGGTTTATATTTATGCGTGTGCATGCAGGTGTGCAGGATTTCGAACCACGATGGAGGAAAAGCGGTATTTTCCAGCAATTAAGTGAGGAGGACTGACGTTAGAGCGGGCGCGCTTGCAGGCGGGGGTGCTGGCTTGGGCAGGCAGGCAGCTTGTATGCTGGTGCTGGCTTGGGTGGGTGGGGGTGGGTGGGGCCCGTCCAAGCACGTGGCTTCCAGGCTAGTGCTGGCTCAGGTGGGCGGGGCCATCCAGGCACGTGTCGGCTTGGGTGGGCAAGGGCCCGTCCAGGCACGGACGCTCCCTGAGCATTCGTAGTGACGGATTTTTTTATTTCTCGCTAAATTAGGGACGTATAATTTTTCGACGGATTTTTTTTTTCCTAAATTAGCGACTGATTTTAGCAACAAAAATTATTTGTCGCTAAATTTAGCGACAAATTTTAGATTTTCGTCATTAAATTTAGCTAACGGATTTTTTTTATATCACTAATTTAGCGAAGGATTTCAGATTTTCGTCGCTAAATTTAGTAACGGATTTTTAATTTTTATCGCTAAATTTTTATAACGCGTTATGAGTGACGAATTTTTTTAAAATTTTCGTTGTTAAATTTGTGGTTAAAAGCTTATTTTTTGTAGTGTTAATCAAAATTGTGCTTCAAGCTATGCCTAGTTATGCCATAAAAGTTTTTCATACTCTGATTTCTATTTGTGAAGAGATTGAGCGCATGTTGAACTCTTTCTGGTGGGGCAATAGTTATAAAGAGTCTAGACGTATTAGTTGAATGATTTGCTTTGTGTCCCTAAGAAATTTGGAGGGATGAGGATTAAGAAGATTCATGATTTTAATCTTGTCATGCTTAGTAAGCAAGGCTGGAATTTTTTGAGCAAACCTCTTTCTTCAGTTCTGGACTTTATAAAGCTAAATATTCTAAATTCAGATTTTCTTGGTGCCAAAGTGAGTAGTAATCCTAGTTTCATTCGGAGTAGCCTTATGGCAGCTCAAGAACTAGTCAACAAGGGCACCAGATTTTCACCTAAAAAAAACAAGGGCACCAGATGGCACATTGGCAGTGGTACACCTAATCGAGTGTTGAGCATTAAATCCCTCTGGTAGTAGGTTATATGATCAGAAGTTATGTTTTTACAAGATTTACTATATTTCTTGGTATTAGTTTGTTCTATCCGTTTTACTTGTGATTTATGCTGATTTGATAGATTTTAAATCAATTAAACCCTATAATCAATTGATTTTGGTTTTATCTCTCATTTGACACCAAACCCGCAAATACTTGGTTATGATGGACTAATCCTCATTTTGCCAGACTCAAATATTTTGAAGTTTAAAAACATATTGATTGTTCAAACTAAGCCATATTTCAGTTTAAAACTTATTGGTTTTGATCGAATAAAACTTAGTTTAACTAGTCGATCCTCCCCGATACTAAAGTCTATTACTATATTAATCTAATCGGGCAAAGTATATTCTATTGCGTGTTATTTCCTATTGTGGAATATGTGTCTAATTTAATTAGATACTCAATATATGACAAATTAGTACATTAATATTATCATTATTTTAATTAGAGGTCAAATAGTTTTTTGTATAGTCAATTAGAGATTTATAGTTAATAATAGGAAAATTAGCTTCTTGCTTTTGTGAGCAAAGTAGTAAACAATGGGACAAATTAGATTTTGCACATATTAATTAATTTAAAAAAATTAAACGAGAAAATCCTAAACATTAATGATAAATTTTAATATTTATTATATTTCATTTACTATATCAAACCTGTTATTGATTTAGTATGGTACCACGCATGTAATTCCTTTCCCAACAAATCTAGAACCTTAATTTTAACTATTTGTGTGGATCCGATTAAGTTTTGGTTCCATACACGTCCTATCCTGGTCATAGAAAGGGGTCTTACAAATGGTTGTTGATGGCCCTTGGGTTGTCTAATTGGTCCAATTATTTTTTTGTGGCTTATAAATCAGGTACTGAAGACTTTTATTAATAAGTTTATTGATGTTTATTTGATGACATACTCCCTTTTAGAAGTAATCCAGGATAAGCATTTGAATACTGTGTTTAGAGTGCTATTATAGATCAACTGTATGTAAATTCGAATAAATAGAGTTGCATGTCTATTAAGCTTTTATTTATGGGATTTGTTATCGAAACTAATGAAACTAGGTGCAACATTATTCGTGATTGGTCTGCACCTAACATGTAAAGGATGTCAGGAGTTTTCACGGTTTGACCACCCTATCTGGGCGCGGTTTATTTGAAAATTTAGTAGCATCACTGCTTCAATCATAACTGTTTGGAGAAAGGGATGTTTGTATGGGAGGAGGAACATGAGAGAAGTTTTGTTTTGATTAAAGAGAACCTTTGTAATGCACAAGTAATAGTTTTGCTAGATTTTGGAAAGATGTTACAAGTTGAGTATGATATTTCTGAAGTTGGTCCATTGAAAAAAAACCGATGTCTTTTTCGATACAAGTTAATCAAAGGCTAGGCTGATGTGCTTTATATGTACAAGAAGAAATTCTATGCAAACATTAGATCTTCGAAGGTATAGGGGCATCATCTAGTTAATTGGGGTTTTGTGCTGTACTCTAGTGATGAAACCTTGAAGTATTTGAACGGTCAAAACAAAATTAGAACCGATGTGCAGGCGAGATAGAGAATATAGTTGTAAAAAAGATAAAATATAAACAAAGTCCCTATATTTTGCACGAAATTCACAATTAAGTGCTTGAACTTCAAAATATTAAAATTAAGAATTTAAATTGCTATATTTAAGGATAAGTATGACATGGTATACAATTTTGATATAATTAAGAATTTAAATTGCTATAATTAAGGAATATAGTTTTAAAATTCTTATAATTAAGTCCCTCCGTTAACAGTGCCGGTGTGGCCGTTAAACGTTAAATTGGCATGCTATGGTTTACAATTTTGATTTCTGGATCCTAATAGGCCGTGACATATGAAGCGAATCACTGACATCACATGTGCTGCACCGATGCTAATGTCATGTCATCAAAAGTATTAATGTGACATATGCGAACGTCATCAAAGTGCTGAGTTTAAGGATTCAATTGTGATTTTGGTGCCAACTTAGGGAACCGAGCGTTTATTTTACCAAAAAATTTCAAACTTTAATTTATTTAAAAATAATAATTTATTTATATCAAAGTCATGAACATTAAAATACCAATTAAATTGAAAACATTAATTTGATTTAAAATCTATATTTAATTTAAACAAATTCAATTCAAAACCGTGATTTTAATTCAAATCCTTAAATTTAATTCAAAACTATAATTCAATTCTAATTCCTAATTTGATTTAAAATTTAAATTTAATTCAAAATTTCAAATTATAAGCAAATTTTTAAATTCAATTCGAAATCTTAATATAATTTAAAATGCTAATTTAATTTGATTTCCCAATTTGATTTAAAATCTCCGTTCAATTTGAAATCTGTATTTAATTTCCCTAAATTGATTCAAAACTCTAATAATGTAAATTGAAACTCTAGATTGATTTGAAACTTTAAATTAATTCGAAACATTTATCTATTTTAAATTCTTAATTTAAATTAAATTGAATTAGGGGCGTAAATAGAATTAGTGTAAGACCACTAAAAAAAATGAAATTACAAGTCAACAAAATACACTTATCTCTCTCTCCCTCTACTTTCCCAATTCCCTTCCCGAGAAACCCATTCCTCCCCCTCCCAATTTTCTCATCTCTCTTTCTCCCTCTCTGTTTCTCTCACTCTCTCCCTCTCCTTCGGCTACTCATAGTTCTCTCCCTCTCTCTCTGCATTCACTTCCATCAAGCGCTCGTCTCCGCCTCCACCTTCGATTGCTGTTCTCGCCTCTCAATCGCCGCATCCCACAGTGTGAGTATTCTCTCTCTCTCTCTCTCTCTCTCTCTCTCTCTCTCTCTCTCCGTCTTGTTCTTTTTGCTAATTTGTGCAAAATTAGAGGCACTATGCAAATGGGTTCTCTCCAATTCCAATTTGATCATGTGGGTTGTCTCCCAAAACCCCAAATGCCAACTTTCTTCCACAGCTATAATTCAGTCTGTATTATACTGAGTGTTTCACCAAAAATATTTTGTGGATTGGGAAATGGACAAAGAAAACCTATGTGGAGGTCAAAAGTATTGTCCACAGAAGCAATTCAAGTTGTTCAATCTCTTAAATTGGCAAAGTCTACTTCAAAATTTGGACAAAGATTTAAATATAGGCTTAGTAGGCTCTTGAAAGCAGACTTAATTGATTCATTGGCTGAGTTGCAGAGACAAAATGAATTGGCTTTAGCACAAAAGGTTTGCTCATGTTTACTTTTGACTTTATTAGGACTAAAATTGGTCTATGTTTTCATTGGATGGTAGGATAAAATTGGATTACTCTCTTCCAATTTAAGTGTTAAACAATGATGCATATTCACTAAGGACAACCATAGTGTGCAATTTTTTTCATGATGGATTTTTTATTTTGGTTAATAGTTTGATATTATCTTTGCATGCAAGCATATACATTATTCAATACAACATAAGTCATGAGTGCAATATAGAGAAGTTGTCGTGCCATGCAAAGGAGAAGACAAAGAAATATGGTTAGGGTTTTATCTTTGTATATGATAGGGAACATGTTTTCTATGATCAGCTAGTAACTATTATGGGTTTTGTTTAGCTTCCTACTAATTGTACTAAATCAAATTTCTGAATGCATAGTCAAATCTTCACCTCTGGTAGGGTGAACAATGGAAAGTGTTTTTAACAAGAACAAGAAAATATTCAAAATTAGAAAAAATTGATAAATCTTTGAATTTAAGAATAAATGACTCGAAAATTGTTATTGCTGGTTTAGGACAATCCATTGGGGTTTGAAAAGAGTTTTCTTGGGTATTTATAATGTGTAAGGAGTGAATACCCTCCCTAAGATGTGAGTAGATGGCTATGTTTCATATTAATGAGAAATTGCTTTCAACCATGGTTTCTCAATTGAATTTTTAAATGAATTTGTGGAATAGATTTATAAATGTTTTGTGATTGTGGTGAGTCTTGAAATGGATTTCGTGACAAAACCATGACTCTAGAATTTGAATGATGATTTATTTACACTATGTTATGATTGAATACTCATATGAATTGTGAAATATTGCTTTATTTTATACATTGAGTATGAATTGATTATGAAATTGAATGTGGTAACGTGGTGCTGGAAATGAAACGACTATAGTCTAAGTTTTGCTACGGATTGGGGCATCGGGGCGGTGTGGTTAAGGCTGGTTAAATTGGCTTGGGGGTAGGTGGGTTCAAGGGTCTCCACCAGCCGCCGAATAACGTGGTAGCACCCCATAGAGCTCCGGGCTAACACCAACAAAAAAAAAGGAATTTTATAAAAACTGTAGAAAACCCCTTGGTGGATCTTGCCAATGGCCATTGGTAGGATAATATTTTCAGCATACTCAAAAAATTGTCGAAAATAAATATATACTGTTTAATTGGATTATATGAGCCATGGTGGCTTGATATGAATGATTTTATATGAATGAATTTTTTTATTACATTAAATTATATTTGATACATATATTTAGTATTGACACATTCATCCCTCATTTATATGCTACATACCATTGTACTCCATTCACTGGGTATTTAAAATACTCACCTCCCTCATTTTTAAAAATTCTTTTAAGAGAAAGTATAAAGTGACGACGTCTACTAGTGCCGATCAGATGACTATTTTTGGTTGATTTTGAGTAGGTATGGACTATGTAATCATTTTGGGAGTTGTAGATTATCGGACCATGGAAAGGAAGTTCTGTACATCTCATATCGTGCATATTTTATTGATACTGGTTGAATTTTTCGAGCAAATATTGAAAAAATCCGAACGACTATAATTTGGGACTTCATTTTTTTGCATGAAATCATTTTTGAGAAAGTGTTTTATCTTGTAATGAGACATTTTGATTATAATGATATATTTCGATATATTATTCCGGTTTTATGAGTTTTATGAACAGTCTGAGAATTCTGCGTTGGCTGGGATGGCCACACTGCATGTATGCATGTACAGGGATTCCTCGATTGTGTGCCGATGCATGCATGTGTGTACACGGTGGGCTGGATGGGTCTCTTGCATATGTGTTGTGTATATGATTTCTTATTTGATGGATTTTATGTTTTGAAAGATTTATTATATAATTAGAATGTCTTGCGTTATCCTGATATATGAGGAGGTCATGCCCATATGCTGAGATAACGCGGCGGTTGTTTCGTGCTCAACGGGAGAGTCAAGGCATGACAATTAGGGTTTGAATTAAATTAAATCATATTAAATTTAAATTAAATCAAAGATTTGAATTAAATTAGAGTTTTAAGTTAAGTTAGAATTTCGAATTGAGTTGAAGTATTCAAATTAAATTGAGAATTTGAATTAAATTAAGGGATTTGAATTAAATTAGAGTTTTGAATTGACTTACTGTTTTTTAATTAAATTGGTGATTTGAATTAAATTTAGATTTCAAATCAAATTAAGGTTTTGAATTGAATTAGAGTTTTTAATTTAGCTTTCTATATTGAAAATGAATTATTTAAAAAAAAATACGGTTTGAAATTTAAGATAAATTATATGTTCCGTCTCTCAACTTTGCACTAAAATCACTATTGGGTCCTTGAATTCAGTACTTTGTTGACATTGCACATACTACATTGCCTTTTTGATAACATGACATAAATATTGTGAAAATATACAGATGTATCATATGTTAATTCAATAGTTTGCTGATGTAACATTAGTTTTGAGAGAACATGCCGATGTGCCTCCATTCCCCATGCAATACCATATCAGAATATAGGAATCAAACTTGTATGGCATGTCATGCTAACTCAGCACTTAATGACCACATTCGAGCTATTAGTGATGAAAGTATTTATTTGTAGTACCTTTGGAAGTTTGAATTCTTAATTGTAGCATGTTGAAATGCAAGCACTTAATTGTGAATTAGACGCAAAATTCAAGAATTTAACATATAATTTATCTGCGCAGAAATTTAGTATTACAGTTTAAAACACAAATCTAAGATTCAGGTTTATTGATTGAGTTGTAGATACATTAAGTAGGAAACTTAGTTTATTGATCACACTTCGATCTAACCTTTTGGGTTTGAGTATTTGAGAGAGTTATATGTTTAAGAACTATATTTCAATGAGTTGTAGGATAACTATAAGTTATGGGTACTGAGTCGGGTCACCTATGTGGGTTTGACCCAAACCATTCTCTTAAACCCATTTGAATTTTCAAAAGGAGGGAAGGGAGAGAGTGGTTTTTTAAGAGAAAAACCAACTCCAACTCCCCAATAACCATCCATTATGCTTGAAGGTTGAGAGAGAACAAGAAAATTGTGAGGAAGAAGAAAGATCTACACAATAATTCCATTTATAAAAAGAACTCTTGGATTGTGAACGAAAAAGGAGATCGGTCAATTGGTGACATTTTTCGGACCCGTATATCGAAAAGGTTAGTGATCCGACCCTAGATTTTGGGATATTAAACATTTATTTCACTGTAAATGCATCAGAGAATGTTTTCATTGGTATCAGAGCATAATTTAGGGTGTTTCCTATTTTTTGATATATTTTCGAGTTTCATTTTTTTTAAAAAAATTGAAAATGGTAATTTTGATTATAGATCATGAAATCCTTTGAAATTTGAAAGGTAGAATACCCATGATGTTAAGAATTGATCTGCAAAGTTTCATGCATGCCGTTATGTATTTTTGGAGAAAAATAAAACTCTAGCCGAAAATGAAAATACTTATATCTATTTGCATGATAAGTTTCATGATTTAATACCTGCATGGTTAAATTCCCTATCAAAAATCATTTCCAACCATATAAAGAAAGTGTAAAACGGTTCAGAAATGAATGAGATATGGTTTAGGAAAATTAGGGTTAAAATGTAGAAAAAAAATTTCAGCATGAAAAAGACAAACAGTGACGTCAGCACAATCCCACTCTCGGGCTATGGGCTGTGAAGCCCAAACATCATGATCCAGATCTCAGATCAGAAAACTGACAGTACCATTAGATTCAGAGACCCCAAAAATGGGGGGTAGACAAAATCCGGTGGTCAGATTCCTTTGGGAAGGCGACGCGTGGGCGGGTCACCCACACGCCGCCGCCACCAAGTGGTGCGTGAGGGGGCGTGACACACCCTCTTAGGCCCCGTTTTTTTTATTGTTTTTTCTGTATTTTTAAATTATTTTTTTGACTGAAAGTATCCATTAAGTTTAAATTAGTAAATTTTATTTGAAAATTACAGAAAAATCAATTAACAAGTGAGACAAATTTATGAAAATTTCTCACATGTTTGAAAAAATATTTTCTAGTTTATGCCTACCTGAATTAAATTTTTATAACATATATTTGATTTGTATTCGTTGATTTAAGTATAAATTGTGGATGGTATTTTAAAATTTTTTGATTGGTTTCGTGTCCAATCTAATGTTTACCCCATTTTAGGGATAGGGTGAGAATCAGACGTACCCTTGCACCTCTCCGGGGGAGATGTAGAGATGAGAGGACCCCGGAACGTTTGGCAAAGTTGTATATGATGTTGCATTATAAGATGAAAGCAATGCACACTTTGCCGCAACATTTGTGGGTTATGAGTCGAAAACGTTATGAATTTTGGCGTTTGGGTCACTGGTTTGGAGGCAACGAAGCCGAGATTATGATTATTAGAAACTCCCTCCCTGATCATTTTGTTGGAATGGCTGACAAAACATTAGAGGATAATAAGTGGTTCTACTTCAATGAGTTCAGACTAAAACTGCTTAAGATGTGGAGAGTTAGGGAGATAGAGATTAAAATGAAAAGGGCGTTGTCTCTAAAGATCAATGACTCTACACCCCAAATGTTAGGAGATTCACTCTGAGAGATAGACTTTCAGTTAGGATGGTCAATATGGTTATTCGCATGTATATGAAAATAAGAAAGATAAGAAAAAAGAAATTTGACTGTATATATATATATTTTTCTTTGTGCATAGTTATCTACTGTGATGAGAATAATGCCATGAACATATGTATAATTTTTTTCTCTTTATATATATATCAACAATGTGCATATTTTGTATATTTATGCGAGCATGTGAAGAGATATGTTCTAAATTCATATGATTTTAATAAGAGTTTTTAGGTTTGTAGAATTTAAGTAATTTTCATCTAAGACTTAAAGAATTTTGCTACTTTGAAATCAAATTTATGATAATCAAACATTTGTATGATGGATGATGATTGAGAACTTAGTGATCTTTCGAGTTTACACCTTATGTTCGTTTATGATAAATTTATTAGATTTCATGTACAAAATTATATGAATGAATGAGTATAATATTTACAATAATCTCTCTTTGAAAATCCAGACCATGGCATCGAAATCAATAATAGCAGATTTGAATAAATGTGATAAGTTTAATAGCGACAATTATGACATTTGGCACCATAAGATATAGTATGTACTGGAAGAGCAAGATACCTTAGAGGGTATCAATCATATCATGCAAGACCCTGGAATTGGAAACACTGCTCAATAGAAAAGAGATCAATAAGCCTATCAGGTGTGGAAGAAAAAAAATTCCACTGCACATGGCATCCTAGTTAGTTTTATAGTTGATAATCTCATACATGAATGTGAGCAATTCCTTACTGCTCATGACATATGGGTGTACCTCAGAGAAAAGTATGGAGGTACCGGTGTGACTCGTCTGAGGTAGTTGACTATTAAGTTTGACACGTACAGAAATAAGTCTGATCACAATATCAAACTACACCTCAGAACTATGTCAAACATGATAAGGGAATTGAAGTCAGCAGGTCATGTTTTATTTGATGAACAAAAAGTTCAAGCTTTAATCCGATCCCTTCCAGACCAGTGGGAGCATTTGAAGGTTAATCTGACTCATAATGATAGTATTAAGACTTTCGCTGATGCTGCTCGCCATGTAGAACTCGAAGATGAGCGGCTTGGTGCTGCAAAATCGATTTCTAATGCCTTTGTAGCTGAGTCAAGTTCCTAAAAAGTTTCAGGCTTTAAACGGAAAGGGAACAAGAACAAGGGCAAGAAAGGGAATGAAATTGCAGAAAGGTTTAAGAAGAACAATTCCAACCGCAAGAACATGTGCAAGCGATTTTACAAAAAGAATGATAAGAGCAAACTGAAGTGCTACAATTACAAAGCTCTTGGTCATTTCGCTCGAGAATGTCTCGAGCCAAAAAAGGTAGCACCCTGTAACGCTTCTCTAAGTGTTATATATGTCTCTAGCACTGTTTTACTTTCTGAATCTTATCCTGTATGGATTTTAGACTCAGGAGCAACAGACCATGTGACGAGAGATCGAGAAGCATTCGTAGACTTTCGTCGAGTTCCTCCTGGTGCAAGATGGGATATACGTCGGAAACAATACAAGAGTAGAAGTCAAAGGGATTGGCACTTGCAAACTGGAGTTATGAAATGGCTAAACCCTAATCTTACATGATGTTCTCTTTGCACCAGAAATTCGACAAAATTTAGTCTCTGTTATTATTTTTCTTAAACTAGGCTATGACTTGAACTTTACTCGTGATATGGTTTGTATTTATAATAGTGGTGTGTTTTATGATACTGGACATCTGTTAAATGGATTTCTTACTTTGGATTATGACAGACAAATGTTTAACTGTTATACTGATCGTTATACTTCGTTAAATGTTTGTTATTCTAGTAATGCTAATATAGATGATAAAGTATGACATGCTAGACTTGGTCACATAGGGCAGGACAGGATGAATTGACTTCTGAAAGCAGGATTATTGGGTTTGCTTACTAAAATTGATTTACCGAATTGTAAATATTATCTTGCCGGGAAGATGACTCGAAAACCATTTGGAAAAACCATGAGGGCTGAACTTCCATTACAATTAGTTCACTCTGACATTTGTGGTCCAATGAATGTGAAGGCTAAACATGGAGCGTCATATTTCATTACTTTTATTGATGATTTCACGCGTTTTGGTCATGTCTATTTGATTACTCACAAGTCTGAAGCATTTGAGTGCTTTCGACGTTATATGAATGAAGTAGAGAATTAAATGGATAGAACGACTAAAGCCTTAAGGACAGATTGAGAGCGTGAATATCTATCAGATCAGTTCAATGATCTGTGTAATGAAAAGGGAATAATTAGATAATTGACTATTCCCCACACGCCTCAACAGAATGGTGTTGCTGAGAGGAGGAATAGAACGTTGTTGGAAATGACGAGATCTATGATGGCGCGGACTAATTTGCCAATTTCCTTTTGGGGAGATCATTGTTAATTGCGACCTATATCTTAAATAGAGTGCCTTCAAAAACAGTACCCACAACACCGTACGAACTTTGGACTGGTAAGACACTAAGTCTGACTGGTCTTAGACCTTGGGAATCGGCAACATATGTTCATGACCATTCTAATAAATTTGGAAAGCTTGGTCCCCGGGGGAAGAAATGTATCTTTATTAGACATTTTCATTAGTCAAAAGGTTATGTATTCATCGGTGAAAGAGAAGATGGTACTGTAACTGAAATTGAATCACGAAATGTGACATTTTTGAAAAATGATTTTCCTAGTAAAGGTGATATAACAAAAGGAGAATCTTTATTTGAATTAAATAATTCAAATGATGGTTCCATGCAGGATGGATCAAGAGAATTATGAGAAGTTGAATCCCTAGATGATCCCAGTGGGAGGGATTCAAATTCTAACGATCCAACTCAATCGTCAATTCGGAAAAGTACTAGGAAATGTGTGCCCAAACGTCATTACGAAATTGAAGGGCACACTTTTATCATTTCTCCACAGGACGAGGATGAGCCAAAAAATGTGAACGAGACTTTATCTTGTTCTGCCAAGGATGAGTGGGTAAAAGCAATGGAGGAAGAAATAAAGTCGATGGATTCCAACTATGTTTGGGAACTGGTTGATCATCCACCTAGGTGCAAACCTATTGGGAACAAATGGGTTCTCAAGGTTAAACATAAAGCTGATGGAACAATTGAGAGATACAAAGCTCGGTTGGTGGCAAAAGGTTATACCTAACAAGAGGGTATTGATTATGAAGAAACATTTTCACCAGTAGTGAAATTTGTCTCTATTCGCCTATTGTTGGCTATTGTATCCAATTTAGATTTAGAATTATATCAAATGAATGTGAAAACTGCGTTTCTCAAAGGAGAACTTAAAGAAAAAATTTACATGAAACTAGTAGATTTCATAATTAAAGGTCAAGAAAACAAAGTTTGAAAATTGAATAGATCAATTTATGGCCTCAAACAGTCTTCAAGACAATGGTATTTGAAATTTCACAGATCCGTAATTTCTTACGACTTTGTAATGATAGACGAAGACCATTGTGTTTACGTGAAAAAATCTAATGATAAGTTTGTAATTCTAAGTGTATATGTCGATGACATATTGTTATCCATAAATGATATGGAGTATGTCCTGAATATCAAGAGTTGGTTATCTTCAAGTTTTGAAATGAAGGACATAAACGAAGCAGAGTACATATTAGGTGTTAAGATCCACAGAGATCGTTCCAAGAGATTGTTAACCTTATCTCAAGAATCTTACATTAAAAAGATTTTGGAACAATTTAGGATGGATAACTGTAAACCTATTGATACTCCTGTGGCTAAAGGCGAAGGTTTAAGTTTAGTAATGTACCCAAAGACCGCTGAAGAAAAACATGAGATGTCAAAAGTACCGTATTTCAGCGTTGTTGGGAGTCTGATGTACACTATGATGTGTTCTCGCCCTGACATTTGCTATGTCATGGGTTTGGTCAGCAGGTATCAATCTAATCCAGGTAAAGATCACTGGATAGCTGTGAAGAGGATTCTAAGATACCTGAAAGGAACTATGAATTATTCCCTTTGTTATCAAGGAAATGACTTGTTATTGAGCGGATACACAGATACTGATTGGGGTGGTGACTTAGATGAACGTAAGTCCACCTCAGGATATATTTTCTTGCTAAATAAAGGCGCCATCTCTTAGAGAAGCAAGAAACAAACATGTGTATCACTGTCCACGATGGAAGCAGAGTTTGTAACTTGTGTTTCAGTAGTTCAAGAGTGTGTTTGGTTAAAATGGTTTTTACAACATCTGGGAATCGTAAGTGACAAAGTGGGAGCTGTGACAATTTATAGTGATAGTCAATCAGCTATCGCTTACACAAAAGATCCCAAATATCATGGGAAAACAAAAAACATTGATATGAAATTCAACTTTATTCGAGACATTGTTGAAAAGAGAGAGGTGACATTGAAGTATTTATCTACGCATTTAATGGTGGCTGATCCATTCACGAAACCGATACCTAGAGATGTATTTTTGAAACATGTAAAATCTTTAAGATTGCGTAGAGTGTAATTGTATGTATATGCAATGAACGTGATGTAATGCTCATTATTATATGACATTTGAATTTGTTTGCATTTGTGAGTTCTTATGTCTTGATTAAAAAGTATGTCAGACAAGTTTGGAATATTGGCTCTCTCACACGAGCAATCGCCTCTAATATCTGTATGATATGTAGAGATAAGACAATGTTAATTTTGGATAATTAACATAAATTAGCCACCTTAGTATAGAACTAAGATGAGATTATTCTTGATATTTACTTATTTGATAATCGAAATGGATTTCCCACAATCCATTACACTTGTCTAGAAGTTAGGTGTGATTCTCTTTTGGAAAAGTGATTTTTTGGGAAGATTTATAAGAAAAGAGAATCAAGTCAGTATCGTGATATAGTTGGACTAAAACAAATATGATGTATTATAATTTTGAAATAGACACACGCTTCTAAATAAATAGAAAAGGTATCGTAGCACGTGTTCATTCCACGTGTGTTTTCAGTGACCCTATGGGAAATGAGTTAATAAATCCCTCTATCTCATTGTGTGAGACCCAGAGGTTTGTAATTAACCTCATTTAATATCCTTAAGACTTTCGCCAATTTCTTGAAATTTTATTTTAGTGTTACTACTTTAGCATGTAACCAATAGATCATGATTGATTCGATTTTGTAGTGCATGACTAGGAAAGCAGCTAAAATGAAGTGGAAAGATAGTAGTGCGAAAGGAAGATTGTCTTAAATCTTGTACGTAATTTTTGTATTTACAGACTGGCCAGTTATGTTTTTAATTTGATGTTCTGAAATATAATTGTGAATGCATAGTTGAGATGAGTCAAGTATGCTCTTGCTCATTAATAGAGGGATAAGAGGTACGGTGACTCTGTATATATAGTAAAAGAGGTCTGGAGTATAGTGAGACTTGATATCCTCATTATATTAGATCTTGAGCTACTATATATCCTTAACCGGTGTATAGCTATGAGCTCTCGATGTAATTTCTAGTCATACGATCCATTTTTCTGTATGAAATCGATGGTATATGGAACTGATTGAGCAACATGTAGGTCTAACCCTCATGTGAGCAAAAGGAGGGAAGGGAGGGAGTGGTTTTTTAAGAGAAAAACCAACTCCAACTCTCCAATAACCATCCATGATGCTTGAAGGTTGAGAGAGAACAAGAAAATTGTGAGGAAGAAGAAAGATCTACACAATAATTCCATTTTATGAAAAAGACTCTTGGATTGTGAACGAAAAAGGAGATTGATCCATGGGTGATATTTTTCGGATCCGTATATCGAAAAAGTTAGTGATCCGATTTTAGATCTTGGGATATTAAATATTTATTTCGCTGTAAATGTATCAGAGAATGCTTTCAATAACTATATAAATGTGGCGAGTTCCATACGATGGATGGGTTTCTCACGAAAGGGATAGGTTGTGTATTCCTACTTATCTCTTTTACAAATGTTAATTCGGGATTTGCATGGTGGTGATTTGAAGGGTCATAAAGGAAGAGATGGGACTATAACAAAGTTGAGTCAAGGTACTACTTGAATTAACTGAGAAAAAGATTGCAACTGGACTGTTCAGAGCGGCCATATTTGTGAGATTGCTAAGATCCAAGTTTAAAATATTGAGTTTTGTACTCCTTTGCCAATTCTAGAGAACATACAGGAGTATATCTCTGTGAACTTTGTGTTGGGACTTCCATGAACTCAAACAAGTATGGGTTCGGGGTTTGTTGTGGTTGACTATTACTCAAATATGGCTCACTTCATTCCGTGTAAAAAAGACAGACGGCAAATGCAGTCAATGTAGCTTGATTCTTCTAGGAGATAGTTCTTCTGTATGGAATATGAAAGTCAATCACAATGGATAGGGACACGGGGTTCTTGAGCCACTTTTGATTGACTCTTTGGTTGATGTTCAACTCTTCATTGAATTTTAATAGCATGACTAACCCGTAAACTCATGGCTGGGTCAAAATTTTAGATAGGACATTGGAGAATTTGATGCGATGCATTTGGAAGACATTCCTAAGCAATAGGACTTAGCATTAGCAAACATAGAGTTTTTTTTTGGGCAACAATTCAAACACGTTGGTATAGGTAAAACTCCATTTGAGATAGTTTACATGAAAGTACCTAAGCATGTATTGGATTTCCATGTATTGCCTAAGTCACTAGGTGTTAGCAAAGTGGCAGAGTGGCCGAACATGGTTCAAGCTATACAAGCTAAGGTAAAAGAGAAATCGAATGAAATAACTACGGAGAACGAGAAAGCAACTGATCGGCAAATGAGGGTTCAAATCTTTTAAGAATGAGAAGAGGTGGTGGTGTTCCTACACAAAGACAGGATTCCTGTATAACACGTTAAAGATGAAGAAATACAAACCATATCAAGTTTTCAAAAAGATTAATGATAAAGTTTATTTCATTGACTTATCGAAGACCAGGGGAATCTCAAGAACTTTCAATATAGTGGATCTTTTAAGTATTATCGAGACAACAAGCTGTTGTATCCAGATTTTGAAGAGAACTCAGGGTCAAGTTCTTCCAAATGGGGGAGACTACAGTAAAATGACTCGCCAACGAGTTTACGAGTCAATTGGACAAGCAAAATTGGCAATGGAATGCTGGAAAGGGAGCAAAGGATGACAGGAACAAGAAAGATGGGCATGCATGAAAGCTTCCTAGCTCTTTTTTTCTCTGAGTGTGCAATTCTAGATATGTATTTTCAAAATTAACTACTCAAGTAGAATTCTTGAATTCCTTACTTCGAGGCTCAATTTCAGCTGTATTTTTCTCTAACTTACAATCTGAATCTAAACAAGTGATCAACTAAAAACTATTTTTAAGCTTTTCAACGACATAAAGAATCATCAATTTTTGACAAAAGTAGCTCAAGTTATGTATTTTTGAAAATATGCACTTAACCACAACGTCACAAATTTTTAGAATTTGTGATTTTGTTCTTGAAGGTTTTCATATAAACTAACAAGCAATTTTTTGTATGTAGAAATTTTCGAATCTAAATTGGATTAAAATCACTTATCTCTTTCCAACAGTTGAGTACTCTAGGTTGAGAAAATATCACGTAAATCGGATTACTTTCTATATTTTATAATCCAAATGTTGTAGGGTAGAATGATCAATGAGTTTCAAACCCTTTTTTTTTATTTCTCAAACTTGAGAAATAGAATCTTTCTCTTTTTCTCACTTGCTCTCAAACCCAAAAAAACAAATTGGTTTCTTACATTTTTTTTCTTCCCGTCACTCTCAAAAAGGTGGGTATTTTGGAAATTGTTTTTTTTCCTTTTTTGAGTGTTTGAGAAAAGAGAGAGGGGGAGTTAAAGGAGGTTGAGGGGTGGTTACCAAAAACCACCCCCAACCCCCTTTTAAATTTAAATAACATGTTGATCTACCCCATATTTCAACATCTCTCACTCACATATGAGGGTTAGATTTGCACACAGCATGATCATTATTATCAAATATCAATTTCATATAGGTAAGTGGATCGTGTGATCTGCAGAATACCAAGAGCTCTAGGGCTATATATCAGTTAAAGATATATAGCAACTCATCGTCAATGTGATGATGAGGATATCCTATCTCTCTATACCTTAAACATCTTTTATTTGACACAGTTAACGTAATTCTCATCTTTCAAAATAACATAAGAGCATATTTGACTCAAATCCATTCATGTATTCACAATTACGTCTCTAAACACTAAATTATAGATATAATTGATCGGTCTGTGAATACAGAGTAATGTGTCTGTGAAAGATAGTTTACCTTTCATATTACTAACTTTCAATCTTATCTTAACTATTTTCTTAGATATGCACTGCCAAACCAAATCAACCATGATTTCTTGGTGACATATTAAAACACCAAAACAAAAATTTAAGAGATAGATAAAAGTCGTAAGAGTATAAATTAGTGTTAAATATGAACCTTAGGTTTCACACAATGAGATGAAGAGGGATGTACCATCTCATTACCCATATGGTTACATAAACACACGTGGCATTAAACACGTGCTATGATGCGCTATCTTTCCATTTGGAAGCATATGTCTTATTTCTAAAAACAAATGCATCATACAGATCTTAGTCCAAGTCATACGACACCTAACCTTAGTTTTTGTTCTTGCATGTCCTTAAGAAAATCTCACAATATCAAGGAAAAACTCACACATGGCTATTCGACAAGTCCAATGGATTGTGGGGAATCTATTTCGAATATCACATATGTATATTCAACGAGTAATTTTATCTTAGTATTTAATTAAAACAGCATATATGTGTATTAATCCACCACAAATTAACACAATCTCATCTCTACATATCACATAGATATCAGAGGCGATTGCACATATGAGAGAGCCAATCTCAAAACTTGTCCGACATACTTTTAATGTAGACACCAAAATTTTGAATATAAAAACAAAATTCAAATGTCATCGAATATGAGTATTATATCATATATACTATGTATATGATTACAATCACAATCACAATCACAATCACAGTACTGTTATAATCATCCACGCATCTCTTGAAACCCAACATGTTACACAAACATGTCTTTAGGTGTTGACTTTGTAAACGGATCAGCCAGCATCAAATTCAAAAACATGTGCTTTAGTGTCATTTCTCTCTTTTCAATCATGTTTCTAACAAAATTGATTTTTGTGTCTATATATTTGGTTTTGTCATTTTATTTGGAGTCTCTAACGGAAGCAATAGCTGACTTATTGTCACTAAGTCATAACTTTCACTAAAGTGTTTACTATTTTCAAATATTGCAAAAATCAATATAACCAAACATCTCTTGAACTGCGAAAGTATAAACCACAAAGTCTACTTTCACTGTAGAAAGAGATACACGAATTTGTTTTTTAGTACTCCATGAGATAGCGCTATCATTGAGTAAGCATACATAACCAGAGATGGATTTTCTTTCATCTAAATCGATAGCGCTAGCATTGAGTAAGCAAATATAACCAAAAATGGATTTTCTTTCATCTAAATCATCTCGCCAATCACTATTGTGTATCATTTTAATACTAAATCATTTTCTTAATTATAAAGGTAATAATCTGCAGTTCCAATCAAGTATTTCAATATCCAATTCATATCAATCCAATTATTATTTCTTGGATTGGATATATACTTGCTGATCAAACCCACAGTATGACAAATATCGGGATGAGTACACATTATAACATACTTCAAACTCCCAACTGTGTTAGTATATAGTACTCTGGATATTTCATCTATTCATCAGGAGTTTTAGGACACATTACATCACTTGAACTATCGCCTTTGGGTTTATAGTTTTCAACTTCAAGTTATAGAACCTTTACAATGTAAGATTTTTGAGATAATCTTAATAATCTCTTGTAACGATCTCTATGGGTTCTAATTTCTAATCTGTCTTAACCCATATCCTTTATCTCAAAATTAGAATCGATCATTTTCAAGATCTGAAAGACATACTACGTATCATTCGCTACTAATAATATGTCCTCAACATATAGGGATAGAATTACAAAGTTATCATCGAACATCTCAACATGGGCACAATGGTTATTGTCCATCACGACGAAATCGTAAGAGATCATACCTTTGTGAAATTTTAAATACTATTGTCCAGAAAACTGCTTAAGCTCATAAATTGATCTATTCAATTTACATACTTTATTTTCTTAGCCCTCAATGACAAAACCCTTTGATTGTGTCATATAGACTTCTTCCTCAAGTTTTTAACTAAGAAAGGCAGTCTTCATATCCATCTAACATAATTCCAAATGCAAATTAGCCAATATTATTAATAATAGGCGAAAGAGGTAAATCTCACTATTGAGAAAATGTTTCTTTCTTTTCAACATCCTTTTAGATAGTGTAACCTCTTATTACCAATTGAGTTTTTTACCTCTAAATAGTTCCATTTATCCTACATTTGACTTTGAGAATTCACTTATTCCCAATAACATTGCACCCCAATAGAAGTTCAACCAATTCCAATATATGGTTAGAACTTAATGACTCCAATTCTTTTTCTTTCATTGCTTTTATCCACTCATCCTTGGCAGGGCTAGATTGAGCCTAATTTATGTTTTAGGCTCTTCTTTATTTTCTGGAGAAACAATAAATATGTGTTCATTTATTCTCAAAATAATGTCTGGACACACTTTTCCTAATGTTTTTCTAAATTTGTGATTCAGTTGGACCACTAGAATTTGGATCCCTCCCACTGGGATCAATATCATTCCAATAATCCACTATAGACAGAACCATCCTTTGAATCCACTAATTCAAATAAAAACTCATGTCTTCATGTCACTTCTGCTAGGAATTCATTCTCCAGTGTGACATCCATGATCTAATCGTTGCTAAAGTACTATCTTCTCATTCATCAATGAATATTTAATTTTCAGGCTGGTTAGAGTATCTTATAAAGATACTCTTACTTTTATAGGGACCCATTTTTCTAAACTCATTGGAAATGTTAAATATAGACAACCAATCCCTAAGATCTAAGATTACTCAGAATCGAGTTTCTACTAGTTCAAAGTTCATATAATATCAATTGTATTGATTTTGAAGGCAGATTGTTCAAAATACAATCAGCAATTAACAAGATATCTTTCCAAAAGGAAATCCACAAATTAACCTGCACTATCATAGATTTTGTCATATCCAACAATATCATATTCTTTCTCACTACAACATCATTTTACTGAGATGTTTATGGAATAGTCAAATGTCGAATTATATTGCTTTCATTATACAGATCCTTAATTTGATCTAATAGATATTTATGCCATCTATCTATTCGATTTTCTAACTCGCTCATATAGCATCTAAGACACTCAAATGTTTCAGACTTATGAGAAATTAACTAAACACAACCAAATAGTGTGAAGTCATCTATGAATGTAATGAAACACAAAATTCCATGTCTTCTTGCCTTTAAACTCATTGAACCACAATTGTTCAAATGGACTAACAACAATGGAATTCAGCCCATATGACCTTTCCAAATGGTTTTCTCACTATTTTGCAAACATGATAATGTTCAACTTAATAGTTAAACATTCGTCCATCACTTTTCAAAATTATAAAACCATTTATAAACTATCCAAAACCAACACATGTCATTTAGGTGCAAATTCACCTTGTTTTTCTGAAAATTCAAAAACATAGCAAAGTTCCAAAATAACAAGAACAGATAAGATTCTATCGTATTTCGGGCATGCAAAGAATATCACGCAAAATAAGAGTTTGACTATTTTGTAATTTCAATTCACAAGTGTTTGTTTCTCTAACCTCCATTTTTGCATTGTTCTCTACACCGATCTATCTCCAACTAAAAGACATTTGACGAAAACCTTCAACTATCTCTTAGTCTGTTCTTATATCCAGAATTGTTCTTTTGTAATCTTTCTCCATTTTCCTTTCCTTTCTTACTTTCGTTCTAGTCCCTTTCACACTTAGAATCCAAAACTCTCTTGAAACTAAACTCTAGAATAAAAGCATCAATTGTGGATTTTGCAGCACCAAGCCACTCATCTTCTAGCTCAACATGGTGAGCAACATTTGAGAAAGTTTTCACACTGTCATTGTGAGTCAAACTGACTTTTAGGTACTCTCACTTAGTAGGAAGGGATCGGATCAAGATTTGAACTTTCTATTTATTGGAGAGGACATGACCAGCTGGCTACTACTCTCTAATCATGTTAGACATGGCTTTTAAATACTGCTTGATACTATGACAATATCACTTTTCATAAGTATCAAACATTATGGTTATTTGTCTAACACGAGTCACTTGTACCTCCATGTTTTACCATGAGGTACACCCAGATATCATAAGCAGTCACATATTGCTCACACTTGGATATCATGTCATCAATCACAGAGCTAACCAGGGCTGCACGAATAGTGGAAACTATCATTTTTCATGTTTGGTAAACCTCTTGTTCTCTCCTCTACAAAACAGTATTGCCCACATCAAAATCTTCTATGACATGCTTGATACCTTCCAAGGTATCATATTTTTTCAGCACATATCACATTTTATGGCGTCATATCTTACAATCGTCGTCATTTAATTTGTCACTTCTATTCAAGTTTGCAATAGGGGATTTTGATACTATGGTTTGGGTTTTTAAGAGAGTGGACACTTATTCTAATACTTATATCATACATATAATTTAGTGTTTCAAAATTAATATTCATAATAGGTCAGTATTATGTATAAAATCGAAAATTCACTAAATTTCCAATCATCATCTATGATTTTAATGCATCACAATCATAAATTTAATTTGAAAAATACAAAATTCAATAGGTTTATGTGAGAATTACTCAAATTCTACCAACAAAAAAATCACCCACTTAAATATACAAAGTATTTAAATAATATTATAATTTTAGATAAGAATTATTCAAATTCTACCAATCTAAAATTTTCATTTAAATATTAAAAGTATTTAAATACTCTAGTTTTCTTTTACATGCATGATCATATGAAAAATAATAAATATTTTCATTCATATTCTCAATAGAAACTTTATATAAAAATTCTTAAAAAGTTTCTAACATATGATCATATTTCAAACGAACAACCATAGTGTATAAAAGAAAACATGCAAATTCATTATTTTAATTCACAATAAGTCTATTCGAGTAAACATATTCACCATCCCCTTGAATTGTGTATCTCTAGGAAAAAAATCTCCTTTAGCACGTGGATTAGTACTATTCATACTATGGTTGTTTGGGTCTCTAGATTCTTGACTCTCCACATTTCTATTAACATGAATCTCACATTGTTAATAATCATACTTCTTCTCTCGGCATTCGTCCTCCCAAAAAGGATGACATAATTTTAGAAATTCTAAATGAATAAATATGAGATGGGTCCATCTTATAAATCAATATTGGATCCAACATCATCAAACGTTATAAATTTCTCAAATCTCTTTCTCTCCTCCGGAGACCAAGAACACTATATAAAAGACGTCCGATTATCATCATTTTCCCTAAAAATAGGAACAATATTAGATTAGGCATGCAGTCAACCATAATATTAAAATAAATTACAGAGTACTTATTTTACAAATATTTGCTCAAATTTAAAACAATTTTATATAAAAGAAACTAATTTTTTGAACATAAATAACTAAACAAAAAATTCAAACAAATGATAAGAGAAAAACAAATCTTTTTCCAGATAGTCAAAATTAAGAAAATAATTTTCTTAACACATATAAAAATTTTCAAAATTTTTTGTGCACCGAAAATAATTTTTCTGTAATTTTTACAATTTTTAAGTTTAAAAATTAATAAAAATTATTTTTTCAATCTGAAAAATAAATTAAAAATTATAGAAAAATTCAAAGGGACGAAAAAATATTCCAATAAACATTTTGAACAAAACAGTGGCTGCACACGCCCCCATGTGCTGCCGTAGTGGACTGTTCACAATGGACACGCACCCACTTTCTTTAAGTGGCGAGTACATCTCACGCCCCACCTTCTTGGCAAAGGATGGCTTTGATATTTTGGTGACCCCCCATTGTTGATATCTTTGAGTTCAATGGTATTCTCAAATTTTCAATCAGAGATCTCTAGCCAAGGGGGTGGATCTCACTTGCCTCAGCTAAGGGTAGGATTGGCAAGGTATTGTTCATCATTTTCTTCATTTTTCTCGTTTTCGAACCAAACTTTGAATGGTCATATCTCTCTTAATTCTAAACCATTTTTCACATTCTTTATATGGTTGGAAAGCATTTTTTAAGAGAAATCTAATCATATAGATTTTATGTCATGAAACACAAAATTTTTATAAATCGGAGTATATTAAGTTTCTCCAAATTAAAGAAATCTTGAGAATATTGATTTTCCGAAATTTTAATATTGTAATATTTCATTTATTCTCACTAATTTCTTTCCTTTTATGTTTTCATGGAATCAATCTATAAATAGAGTTTTTTGTACAATCTATTGACAATACAACATAATATAATATAATACATAATATATGAGTTATTCTCTCTTTATTATTTTTGTTCTTTCTGCTTTATTTTCCTTTTTCTAGTATGGTAACAGAGTCTGTTTATGTCTAACATGGTATCAGAGCTTGTTTCTTTTTCTAATATGGTATCAGAGAACTATGTTTCGATCCGATATTTTTTCTATTTTTTTCATCAATTAGGCATTTTTTTCTAGTTATGGAGAAATTAGATATTTTTCAACCTATTTCTATCGTCCAAAATCGTATTTCTGCTGATTTTCAATAATATCTTGCGGTCTACTATTTTTCTGTTATTGAAGATTCTTCTTCATTTTTCAATCCCTCTATTTTATTCTGCTTTATCTCATAGTCTGCTACTATTGCTGCTATTGAGAATTTTGTTGTTACCTCCTATTATACTCAATTTGAGTATTCTATTATTCTGCTTGATTCTTCAATCCATCTGCTTTTTCTCTAAGCCTGTTGCTGAGAATTCTGTTCTTACATTCTCTTCTACTCGGTCTGCTTTATTCCCTCTGTCTTATTTTGTAATTGAGGATCCTGTTATTATATTCTCTTCTACTCAGTTTGCTTATTCCCTCTATTTTATCTGTCTGTTTTCTCTGAATTTGCTATTAAGGATTCTAATATTATATCTTCTTCTACGCAATCTGTTATACTGCACTCTCTATGGTATCAGTTATGTGTTTATTCTGATACTGATTAGTTTTTACTAATGGACAGTTTACTACAAACTATTGCATTGTTCTTGGCGGTTCTTTAATCTCTGTATAAGGCTTCTCTATGATCTTGACTCATCTTTTGAGCATCATGATAACTTATTATACAAATTCAAGATCATTTATCTACTTCTATCTTTAGCTAGAGGAGGTGTTAAGAATATTTGCATTTCTAAATTGAAGAAGTCTTATTAAAAAAGTTTTAAAAATTTCCAAATTAAAGAAATTTTGAGAATATTGATTTTTCGAAATGTTAATATTATAATATTACATTTATTCTTACTAATTTCTTTCCTTTTATATTTTCATGGAATCAACCTATAAATAAGGTATTTTGTACAATCTATTAACAATACAACATAATATAATACAATACAAAATATATGAGTTATTTTCTCTCAGTTTTCTCTCTTTTTTCTCTTTATTCTTTTTGTTTTATTTTCCTTTTTCTAACATTGTATCGGAGTCTGCTTCTTTTTCTAACATATGCCACTACATGTAACATTGAACAAGTAGATACCAAAAGATATCTAATTAAAGAAAAAGTTTTTTATGTTATGACATTAAAAATTAGGCCATATTTCTAGGGAACAAGTAGAAAGGTTGATAAAAAATAATATTCTTTTTACTCTTGAATTTGATAAACTAGAAACATATTTTGACTATCACAGGGAATATGACCAAGACTAAGAAAAAGAGTTCCGTTCATAGTAATGATCTTCTACAGATTGGTCATACAGATGAAAGTGGTCCATATCCACATACAATATGCAACAATAAATATTTTATTTTACATGTGTTCATGATGTTTTTTGATATGGATATATTTTCTTGATTAAGGAAAAGTCAGAAACCCTTGATAAATTCAAGATTTTCAAACCTGAAGTTGAGAAACAGCTAGAAAAAGCCATCAATATTGTGAGATCTAACATTGGGGAAGCAAGTACTGTGGCAAAAATGAGATTGCAAACACAGGGTTGCAGTGCAAATTAAATGTCCATTTGTTAAATACTTGGAAAACTATGGCATCATTGTTCAGTTTACCATTTCAGGTAGTTGTGAATATATGACACTTATGGTGTGTTTGGTAATCTCATGAGAAAAGGATGTAAAGGAAAAGAAAGAAAAGTATATGAAAGGGAGGTAAAATTAAAAATCACTTTTATCAACAAAATATATGATGAAAAGAGAGCGAAAGAGAAATAAAATAAAAAATCACGTTTGATTAGACGAGCAAAAGAGAGGAATATATTTTAAAAAATACATAAATTTATTGTGTTAACCTTTTTGAAATTTGTTTTTTTTTTATTTGGCTGATTTGTACTCCTTGCTCTTGAATAAATTGAGCCATTGTTTATTTTTTGGAATTTTATTTCATATATGACTTACAAACTTTGAACATGGATGCCTAGACACTTGGCCAATTATTTCTTTATAATTGGCATGTTAAATGCCTCGCAATGCTAAAGGCATACATTTGTTCCTTTTTTTTCCTCGACAAAAAGGAGGATTTATTATGCACATAAATGGTTTAGAACAACATGAGTAGAATTACACAATTCAACCCTTGAATAGCAACCAAATCAACCAAGTGAGACCACCTCTTGTCATTTGATTAGACTGCAAGAATACAAAAAATTGAAATCAGAAACCCCTATGCCACCTACAAACCTAAGACATAGACTCCTAATCACCTTGTTATAACATACTTGGATCAACAAAATAAGACCTAAACCAACGCGGACAACTCACATAAAATGAAATGATACTAAATGAAATAAAATTCAGTAAATGTGATTTTTTTTTCAATTTCTTGACTATTAAGCATAAATATTTCATTAATAAAAACAAATTCAACCATACACAATATAAAAACAAAAAAGTAGAATAAATGAGATCATTAAAATTAGAGTAAAAATAATAAATTATTAGATGGCAACCAAATAGACGAAGAAACTAATCTTGTTAAAAGGAGAGTTGAGCAAAAGTAAAAGCAATAGCATGTGAAAATTGTTGTGCCATAAGCCAAAGGGACTTTTATTAACTATAAGAGACAATAATATTATAATTATAGTCATTTAAAATCAAATAAAAATTTAATTTATGAAATGTTAAGAAGGCGGAGAGGTGAACTAGAAAGAGAGAGTTGAGTGAGAAGAGATGCGTGCTAAATTTGTGTTACAATTGAAATGTTTTTTATTATATTTTTAAAATAGAGAGTATAAAAGTAAATTTATTATTTATAATTTTAAAAAGGAATCTATAGCCTTCAAAAGCCACTTATTTGGTGGGATTGAGAAATTGGTTTTAAAAACCCTCCAAAAGTTTTCCTTCCAATAAATTGCTTTGCTAAATATGGGTGGGTTATTTAAAACCCTCCATTTTCCTCTCTTTTCCATCAAAACCCTCTACCCAAACAGACTGTTAAAGATATGATCAGGTGTGTGCAAAGCAAGGCTAATGTTCCAAACTATTTTTAAGTGAAACTATTAAAACAACTTTATCTATACTTAATAGAGTGTCTAGTAGGTCTATTGCTAAAACTCTGTTTGAGTTATATACTGGATGTATGCTTAGGCTCAATTACCTTCAAGTATGGGGATCTCCTTTAGAGGTACGTCATTATAACCCTTACATAAGTAAAATGCATACTAAATACACTCGTTGCTATTTTATTATATATCTTGAACATTTTAAGAGATATAGATTTTATTGTTGAGATGGAGGTGCTAGAACTGTAGAATTGCAAACAGCAAAGATTTTTGAACATGACATAACTGATGAAAATAACTTAAGTTCCACAAGTGAAAATGTGCAGATTAAAACAATTTATATTCTTTAAACTGTAGATCAGGGTCGTGTGGAGTTTGAACTTATGGTTGTTTCTATTGAGAAACAAAGACCACTTGTTCTTGATAAGATTCCTCAAGCACAAGATACAATTAAACAGGTCCCACAAAGAAAATCTGTTAGGGAGAGGAGATCTGCTATCTCATCAGATTTTGTGGTAGATTTATGAGAGTATGATTATGAATCTATCATGTTGTTAATCCAATTACTTTTACAATGGTAGATTTATGAGAGTATGATTATGAATCTATCATGTTGTTAATCCAATTACTTTTACAAAACATGTTTTTAGTCCTCAATTTAACATTTGGTGGGATACAATCAAAGATGAGATGCAATACATGAGGCATATGATTGCAAATGGGTTTATAAGACAAAAAGGACTCCAGAGGGAAAATTGAGAGGATAAAGGTCAAATTAATTGCAAAAAGTCTTACTCAAAGAGAAAATCTGCTAGCGAGAGGAGATCTATTATGTTATTAGATTTTATATTATATTTGGGAGAGCGTGATTATGGCATTAGTCACGTCGTTGATCCAGTTACTGTTATAGAAGCAGTTTCCAGTTCTCAATCTGACATATAGTAAGATGTAATGAAAGATGAGATGCAATTTATGAGGCATAATGATATTTAGGAGATTATTGAGTTGCCTAAAGGCAATTTCATCAGATACAAATGGGTTTATTAGACCAAAAAAAACTCTGAAGGAAAATTTTAGCAGTTTAAAACTACATTAGTTGACAAATATTTTGCTCAGAGAGAAGTGATTGTTTTTAATGAGACTTTCTCTTTTGTACTCTAAGGATATAATTGTAATTTACTATGATTTAGGGCTAAATCAAATGGATGTCAAACTATCATTGTTAATGGAGATGAGGAGATGTTCATGAAGTAGCCTGAAGGATTTAAGAACATTGTAAGGATCATCTTATATGTAGACTTAAAAGGTCTATTTATGGGCTCAAGTAAGCACTTAAACACTGGTACCTAAAATTTTATAAGATAATTACATATTTTGGATTTGTTGAAAATAAAGTGGACATGTATTAATATCCCAAGATAACTGTGAGCAAATATATTTTTCTAATTTTTTATGCAATTGATATTTTAGTAATGATCTAAGCATGCTGTATTAGGTTAAGTAGCCACTGTTTAGACAATCTGACATGAAAGATCTTGGAGAAGCATCATTTATTCCAGGCAAAGAAATCCAAATGGATAGGTCTCGAAATTTGTTAGCTCTCTCTCGAAGAGCATACATCGACCACATATTGAAGAGATTCAATACAGATAATAATAATCCTGGAAATGTGCTAATCCATGAGGTTGATAAATTGGGTTTGGCACAATATCCTCAAAATATTATTAAGATAGAGTCGATGAAGAATGTCCCTAACTCTAGTACGGTAGGAAATCTTACGTGTGGTCAAGTTTGTACTAAACAAAACATTGGTTTTACAATAAGTCTCTTGGGAAAATATTTATGTAACCCCTGATGAGACCATTAGGTTGCTATAAAGAAAGTTCTGAGATATCTGTAGGGGACTAAAGACCATATGTTAACATACAAGAAAGTTTGAAACATTGAACTTTGGCATTTAGATTCCCTAATTTACTGATTGCAAAGATGATAGAAAATTCAGATTACATTTTCACATTTGTTCATGATACAGTTTCTTGAAAAGTGTCAAGCATACACTCTTAGCTTGATCCATTATACAAGTTGAATTCGTAGGATGCTATGGAGCAGCTACACATGGAGTATAATCTTATTGGTGAGATGACCATTGATGGTTCTATATCAAGACCCATCTAGATATATACTGTGACAATAATATTATATTTTTTACTCTCTAAGAATAATAATCAAAGCATAAGAAAATCAAGTATTTGACATTAAAGAAGTTGGACAAATAAATGTGATGCAGAAGTAGAGCATATAACGACCGAATATATGGTTGCCGATCCTTTTGACCAAATGACTCCATCTTGGTGCCTTTAGAGGGCATGTTGGTAGCATGGGTTTAGTAGAGTCATTTGATATCCTTGATTAGTGGGAGTCATCATATGTATTTGCTCTACTTTTATCTTATGTGAGACATCATTTTGATTTATTTTGATTATTATAAATTTTTGTAATAATAATGATTCATGCTTCAGTCATAACGTTTCACATATATTGTTTTGGTGAAATGTTAGGACTCGTGTCAATCTTAAGTAAGAGCATTAGACATTAATCATTAGACTAATGTGTATATGTTGTGACACCGTGAGAATATCCTGAATATAAAGTTAAATTTAAGATATACATGCTTAAATTGTTTAAATCATAAGAAATTTCTCTTACATACTTGTGATGCATAAAGAAGAAAAATTAGTAACCTCAAGTGAAAAAGCAAATTATGAATCGTAAAGTTGGTGCTATTGTCACTTGCTACATGATTAAATCTAGTTCACATAGATAAAATTCACCGGTATTTATTACTATAGAAAGAGTCGTGTCATATTAATTAATGCAAATTCCGTTATGATTCAATGTATCGAATCTTATTTGATAAAATGCTATTTTAAAATAGTCTTTTTGACCACTCTGATTTTTTAAATTGAGCTTAGTATAAAGAGTTAGTCACAATTAATGTGGTCCAAGTAAGAGAATATTAGATTTTTAATTTAAATATGAGTTTACATTAATTGTGATTAAGCTAGGATAATATAGCCGGCTAAGAGACATAAGATGTTAATGGGTCAATTATTCAAATTAATAATAAATGAGTTAATTTGTGTAGGCCTAATAGGTTCTTTAGGGTTTATTGGATCGAAACCCTATTATGTCTATATTTATATAGAATGTTAGATTCCGTCTCTAGATATCTCTACTGTGTGATTAATACAATTTTATCTCTAACATTTAAGAGACCTAATGTGAGATTTAGCAAGAAAAAAACTTGGTACATCTTATCAGTGACGGATTTGGAATCCATCGCTAAATTACCAGCGGATAAATTTCGTCGTTATTAAATTAATTTTTTAATTTAAATATTATATTAATATTATATTTTATTTAATTATATATAAAAAATTTAGCGACGGATTGGGATTTTCGTCGCTAAATTGAGCGACAGAAAATAAATCCGTCGCTAAATTAATTTTTAACTTAAATGTAACATATTAATAAAATAAAAAGAAAAATAAAATAAATAAAATTCTATTTAAAAAAGATTAAATTTTGGGACGGATTTTAAATCCGTGATAAAATTTAGCCACGAAATATTATTCGTCGCTAATTAGCGACAAAATTTGCAACGAAAAATTTTTTGTCGCCAATTAGCGAAGAATTCAGTTACGAAAATTTTTTCGTCACTAATTAGCAACGAATTTAGTTACGAATGATGTGTTCATCACTAATTTAGCCACGACTTCTTTTGCGTCACAAATTTTGCGGCAAATTAGCGACGAAAAAGTTTTTATCCCTAAATTCGTCGTAAAATAGCGATGAATTTTTTCCGTTGTGAAAATCCGTCACTAAAACCGTGCTTTTTTTTTTAGTGGAGTCTCTCTACTTCTATTCTCTTTTTTTTTTTATTCAATCTCGTTTAATTACATTTTCTTGTATAAAAAAAAAGAATAAGGTGTTAAAAGTAAAAAAAAAAAAGAGGTATAATGAGAACAATGGTGATAATAAAACTTTAATTTGTTTTCATAAAAAATGTCATTGCGAAACATTTAAGGTAAAAGGATCACAAATTTTGATTTTTAGACAGTTTTCAAAAGCATATGAAAAGAATGAGTGGAATAAAGTTGTCAAAAGTATGAAAGCATATGTTGCTTTTTTTTTTTTTTTTTGCTTGATTCACTGGCCAAAGTTTTTTTTTTTTTTTTTTGACATATAAATTTTTAATAGTACTTGGTTTTTGGTCAAATAGGGTCGAAGTTGAACCAGCTAAGCAACTTGAAGATAAGTCAGGCCCATGGAACGATCTCTATTGTCCAGCTTGTCCTGTAAAATAATTGGGCGTGGGCCATTGGCTTTACAGCTTTTTTTTTTTTTTTTTATCTGCGATTTTCATGATTAATTCGATTCGAATACTATACAGTCATTTTAGGGATTGACTATTTCAAATCATTTTTCACCATTCCCAAAACTCGAACTCGAGAACTCTGATTAAGAGAGTAGAGTGCTTTTGATCACTCAATTCAAAAGAGTTTGGTATTGACTTTACGGCTAATGAGTGCTACCTATCTTAGCTCTACAAATATTGCTACTTTCTTTTTTTCTTTTTATGTATTTATTTTTATTGAGGTATTAGTTGGGTCACCCCGGGCTTTACCTTTTTTAGGGTTTTTATTTTTTTAATTTTGTATTTATTTTTGTTGTGTTAAGTGCACCCCATGGTCTAACAATTAGCAATATCTTCTAAATATTTTCTAAAAATTTCACTTAGCTCAAATTTAGGCTACTACACAAATTCTGGGCAATGTTAATTTGTTAAGTAAAACAAATATTGTATTATTTTATAAATGTTTTGTGAGTCTAATGGTAGAATACTAATTTTTTTTAATTAAGATTTCGAGTTTGATTCTAGAGAGTCAATTGGCTTCACAATGGTTCGAATCGGATTAGTCAAGTTTCTAAATATCAGTGATCAAGTAAAGTGGGGGGAAAGAAAAGAAAAAAAGAAAAAAACCAAATGTTAAATCACTACTTCCTATCCATATTTCATTTAAAACAAATGTTAAGTAAAACAGTTCTATTAGCCGCCCTTAGGAGGAATGTTTGGATTGGCATCGTTGTTACAAAATGAACCCACTAAGGGAGAAGAAAGAAATACTTTTTTATTCTTGATAATATTTGACACAAACCTATATAGGCAGAGCCACCAACAAACTGATGAGAAAAATAGAAACTACTATGTGCATTAATAAACTTGCTGCAACAAACTCGCTAAAAACTAGAATTACTCTTAGTTTATTAAAAATAAATAAATAGAAATAAATTAGCAACAAACACCCTCACAATTAGGTGCTGATATTGATAACTTTAGCACTCTCCCCCAACATCAGCTTCCATACTCTTTACCATGCCAAGCTAATAACAAAATTTTTCAAACTTGCTTCCACTCAGTCCCTTTGTGAACATATCTGCAACTTGGTCTTCTGACTTAATTTGTTTCAGCTCAACCTCTTCTTTTAAAACCTTTTCTCTGATAAATTGATAATGCACTTCCACATGTTTAGTTATAGCATCGAAAATTAGGTTTTCTATCAATCATATTGCTGATTGGTTGTCACAGTATAGTGGAATTGTTTTCGCTGATGTAGGTCCTTTAGCAATTGCATAAGCCAAACATTTTCTTGAGCTACCCTTGCGAACCTTCTCTACTATCTACTTTAGCTCCTCATCAGTTGCCTGGAGCTCTTTAATACGGTCCACCAAGGTTGGTCGAACATCAAATTTTGCCAGTAATGCACCATTGTGATCATAATCAAATTTGGCTCCAAGAGCACGAAGTCCAACAAGGCATGAGAGATAAGAACCCGCTTGAGAATGAGAAGATGATAACTTGCGGCTCAGAGCATCCGCAACTACATTCGCCTTACTCGGGTTATAGTCAATCACCAAATCATAGTCTTAAATCAATTCTAACCATCTCCTTTGCCTCAAGTTGAGCTCTTTCTGGATAATAAAATATTTGAGACTCTTGTGATCAGTAAAGATCCTACAGATGGCTCCGTACAAATAATGTCACCAAATCTTCAAAACGAATACGATAGCAGCAAGCTCTACATCATATGTAGGATAATTTAGTTCATGCTTTTTTAACTGTCAAAAAGCGTAGGCGATAACTCTGTCACCTTGCATTAGAACACATCATAGCCCTTGTTTGCTGGTATCACTGTAAACTATATAATCACCAACATAACAACCGTCGCGTTATCTCGGCATACGGGTATGATCTCCCCATATACTGAGATAGCGCAAAGCATTTCAATTATACAATAAATCTTTGAAAATGTAAAATCCGTCAAAATAAGGAATCATAGAATCAATACACATGCAAGGAGCCCATCCGGCTCATCCCTCTACATACAAGCATACATCGGCGTACATTTGGGGAGGGGATCTTGTACATGCATGCATGCAGTGTGGCCATCTCAGCCAATCCAAAGTTTTCAAGCATTTCATAGAGTTTACAAAATAAGCTATGAATACAGAAATCCAAGGTAAATATTCCAAATGTCCCATTTCAAAAATAAATATGCTTCAAATGTGATTTTACACAAAATAATGAAATCTCAAATCATAGTCATTGGATTTTACCAATACTTGCTCGAAAACTCAAACCAGTATTAATAAAATCTACACGATATGAGATGTACAGAACTTCCTTTCCATGGACTAACGATTTACAACTCCCAAAATAACTACATAATTCATACCTACCCAAAATCAACAAAAATAATCCTCCAATCCGCAATAGTGGATATCGTCTCCCTACACATCCTCTGAAAAGGATTTAAGAGAGGGGGTAAGTATTTTAAATATCCAATGAGTGGAGTGCAATGGTATGTGACATATAAATGATGGGTGAGGGTGGTGATGCTAAATGCATGTATCAAATATTATTTAATGCAATAACAAGATTCATTCTCATAAAATCATTCATATTGATCTACCATGACTCATATAATCAATTCAATCAATCAAATCTCATTTTTCCATAATTTTGGGGTTTACCGAAAACAATCTCCCACCAATGGCCGTTGGTAGGATCCGCCAAGGAGTTTTCCATAATTTTTATAAAATCCCCTCCACCTTGGCGTTGGCGCGAAGCTCCGTGGAGTGCTACCACATTATCCGGCAGCCTGAGGAGGCTCTACATCGCGCCTATTACCATGCTAAATAAAACAGTCTTAGCCATGCCGCCCCAACGGTCCGGTCCGTGGCAAGACTCAGTTTATAGTCATTTTTCCTAGCACCATGTTACCAAACTCAATTTATCAATCAATGCATGCTCAAATATAAGGTGGAGCAATATTTCACAATTCACATGAGTATCACAAAGTAACATGGTACAAATAAGTCAATAATCAACTCAAGAGTCATGGATATTTCAAAATTTTATTTTAGGCATACCACAATCACAAAACAATTTCAATTTCATTTGCAAATTCATTTCAGAACTCAATTTATAAATCATAATTGAAAATAGTTTACTCATTTATATGCACAAAACCATCCACTCACAGTATACGGGAGGGTCTGCCACTCCCTAAAATGCACCACAATGTAGGAAGTATACTCCCCTCGTTTAATCACCAAGTGTGTCACTACAACGGCAACACATAATATATATAAATTTGTGTCACAGATTGAAAACTACTATGTTAAGTTATATTTCAATTAGTTCTTCATCTAGGATCAATGTTTAGGTCTCTGTAATTAGGCTCTAAAGGTGTATATATGTTGTCCCTTTTCTTACCACCAAATCAACAAGCTTCAATTGATCATTTCCAAACCTTTTCTAATACCACAAAGCCACTTTAAACTACTAAAATCATCATTCCCTCATTCCATCTCTTGTATACTCCAAAACCGTCCACAATTTTTTTTTTTTTTTTAGAATCGAATATGCTCAAGATAGTCCACATTTACATTACACATTTCCATAAAATTTCAGCATGCTAACCCCCATTCATCACCTCAAACATCGGCAAACACAACTCTATATTATCAATTTAGGGTTTTTCCTATAACTCCTATACATAACTCATCACATACACACACATCTCCAATCATCCCTAGACAAATGCAGCTCTTTATTCCCTTCTACATTCACGGTCAGGCATATGCACATTCAAGCTCATACATGTCGATCAATCTCTACTCAAAATTTAGTACACACACAATACTAATTCACACTAAAAAAATTTTGCACACATCACAATGTGAATTTACCAAAATTTCAGCGCTCAAATTTCACAAAATGAATGACAATTTCGTAACCCACTAACACATTTTCTTCCCATCATTTCTACCGACAATGATGCACATACTTTCATTCCTTTTTCACAAGAATTCTTTACACAAGCTTTATACTTTGAACACTAAGTTTCAGTCCACAAAAAACGTTGAAATCATTCACATTTTTGTCCAATACAAAGTCCAATTTTCTGCACATATTCTTCATCTCATTTCACTCCACAACATACACACAAATTCATCATTTAAACATCATTTGGACCTTTCTACCATTTTCATTTCGTTTTGTCCCAAATTCACTGTTCATAGAATTCCTAGGGTTTCGATTCTCTAACAAAAATCTCCAATATCTCAATAATAAATCACAATATAGTATTAAAGAAATTAAACCCAAGTTTAGAGAGGAGAAATTACCTTGATTTTGGAGTCGGATTGAGTTTAAGAGTTTGGGTTACAAAAACCCTAAATTTCTCCCTTCGTGAAAATCTGAAACTTCCTCTGTTTAATCTTCCATTCCTTGAGTTTGCTTGAAGTTTTGGAAGTCCATAAAGTGAATTTAAGTGGAGAGTGGTTGATTGGTGGAAGATTGAACAAGAGAGGGAGAAGGTGATGAAGGAGATGAACACAGAGAGAAAGTCAGGAGTAGGGGAGGAGAAAAGAAAAAGGAAAGAAGAAGAAAAGAAAGAAAAAGAAAAGAAGAAGAAAAAAAAAGTGAGTGGTGGTGGGTCCTACCCTTTTTTTCTTTTAATTTTCTCGGTATTAAATACTTAACCTCCTAAAAGAAATTTTGTTCTCAAAATTTAAATTAAAATTCATACCTTAAAAAGGTGGGGTGTTGTTTTCGCATCAACTCTTCAGTCTCCCAAGTCTCCTCTTCCACTTGATTACTTCTCCATAGTACCTTGACCATGGGGATTTATTTGCATCTCAATTGCTTAACATGCCGATCAATGATTGCACTAGTTGCACTTTGAAATTTAGATCTGGATTTAATTCTATCGAATAAGACTCAATTACATGAGAAGGATCCGGTAAATATTTTTTTTAGCATTGACACGTGAAATATATCATGAATTTTCTCCAAATCGGGAGTTAATTCCAATCGGTAGGCTACATTTCCAACTCTCTCAAGGATCTTGAATGGCCTAATGTACCTCGGATTCAATTTGCCTCGTTTCCTGAACCGAATTACACCCTTCCAAGGTGAAATCTTGAGGAAAACCATATCTCCGACCTCGAATTCCAAAGGTCTTCTTCTTTTATTGGCATAACTCTTCTGTCTATCTTGAGCCGCTTTCATTCTTGCTCAGATCACCTTTACCTTTTCTGTCGTTGCTTCTATTAGCTCGACACTTTCAATTTTTCGCTCTCCAACTTCGTCCCAACAAAACGGAGTTCGGCATTTTCTTCCGTAGAGAGTTTCATAGGGAGGCATCCTGATACTAGTTTGATAGCTATTGTTGTAAGCAAATTCAACTAACAGTAGGTGTCTATCCCAACTCCCTTGAAAGTCCATCAGACATGCTCTCAAAATGTCTTCCAACGTTTGGATTGTACGTTCGGATTGTCCATCCGTCTGTGGATGAAATGTCATGCTGAATTTTAATTTGGTTCCCAAAGCCTCTTGTAATTTAGGCCAGAATCTGGATGTGAATTGGGGTGGAGTCGGACAATCCCATCGATATATAACTTGGCTAATTTCTCCAAAAAATAAGTATTCTGAGTTGGCAAAAAATGAGCCAACTTGGTGAGACGGTCTACAATCACCTATATGGCATCATGACGGCTTGGAGTACGTGGCAATACCACCACGAAATCCATAGTGATGTGCTCACATTTCCATTCTGGTACAGGCAATGGTTGAAGTGTCCCCGCTGGCTTCTGATGTTCGGCCTTGATTTGTTGATATACTAAACACCTTGCTACAAATTCGGCTATTTCCCATTTCAATCCCGACCGTCAATATTTTTTTTTATGGTTCGGTACATTTTAGTGCTCCCGGGATGCATAACATAAGCCAAAGAGTGTACTTCCTCAAGAATGACTTTCTGAAACTCATCATTTTTGGGAACACATATCCGTTTCCCATGTGTCACCATGCCATCCTCCCGAATATGAAAATCACTAGTTTCACCCTTGCGAACCTTCTCTACTATCTGCTTTAACTCCTCATCAGTTGCCTGGAGCTTTTTAATACGGTTCACCAAGGTTGGTCGAACTTCAAACTTTGCCAGTAATGCACCATTGTGATCATAATCAAATTTGGCTCCAAGAGCACGAAGTCCAACAAGGCATGAGAGATAATAACCCGCTTGAGAATGAGAAGATGATGACTTGCAGCTTCGAGCATCCGCAACTACATTCACCTTACCCGAGTGATAGTCAATCACCAAATCATAGTCTTTAATAAGTTCTAACCTTCTCATTTGCCTCAAGTTGAGCTCTTTCTGGGTAAGAAAATATTTGAGACTCTTGTGATCAGTAAAGATCCTACAGATGGCTCCGTACAAGTAATGTCGCTAAATCTTCAAGGCGAATACGATAGCAGCAATTTCTAGATCATGTGTAGAACAATTTAGTTCATGCTTCTTTAACTATCAAGAAGCGTAGGCGATAACTTTGTCACCTTGCATTAGAACACATCCTAGCCCTTGTTTGCTCGCATCACTGTAAACTATATAATCACCAACATAACAACCGCTATATTATTTCGGCATATGGGCATGGCCTCCCATATACCGAGATAGCGCAGAACATTCCAATTATACAATAAATCTTCGAAAACATAAAATCCATCAAAATAAGGAATCATAGAATCAATACACATGCAAGGAGCCCATCCGGCTCATCCCTGTACATACAAGCATACATCGGCACACATTTGGGGAGGGGATCTATACATGCATGCATGCAGTGTGGCTATTCCAGCCAATCCAAAGTTTTCAAGCATTTCATAGAGTTTACAAAATAAGCTATGAATACAAAAATCCAAGGTAAATATTCCAAATGTCCCATTTCAAAAGTAAATATCCTTCAAACGTGATTTTACACAAAATAATGAAATCTCAAATCATAGTTATTAGATTTTACCAATACTTGCTCGAAAACTCAAATCAGTATTATTAAAATCCACACGGTATGAGATGTGCAGAACTTCCTTTCCATAGATTAACGATTTACAACTCCCAAAATAATTACATAATTCATACCTAACCAAAATCAACAAAAATAATCCTCCAATCCGCGATAGTGGATATCGTCTTTCTACACGTCCTCTGAAAAGGATTTAAGAGAGGGGGTGAGTATTTTAAATGCCTAATGAGTGGAATACAATGGTATGCGACATATAAATGAGGGGTGAGGGTGGTGATGCGAAATGCATTATCAAATATTATTTAATACAATAACGAAATTCATTCTCATAAAATCATTCATATCGATCTACCATGACTCATATAATCAATTCAATCAGTCAAAACTCATTTTTTCATAATTTTGGGGTTTACCGAAAACAATCTCCCACCAATGGCCGTTAGTAGGATCCGCCAAGGGGTTTTCCATAATTTTTATAAAATCCCCTCCACCTTGGCGTTGGCGCGAAACTCCATGGGGTGCTACCACATTGTCCGGCAGCCTGAGGAGGCTCTCCATCGCGCTTACCACTAAGCTAAATAAAACAGCCTTAACCACGCTGCCCCAACGGTCTGGTCCGTGGCAAGACTCAGATTATAGTCATTTTTCCCAGCACCATGTTACCAAACTCAATTTATCAATCAATGCATGCTCAAATATAAGGTAGAGCAATATTTCACAATTCACATGAGTATCACAAAGTAACATGGTACAAATAAGTCAATAATCAACTCAAGAGTCATGGACATTTCAAAATTTCATTTTAGGCATACCACAATTACAAAACAATTTCAATTTCATTTGCAAATTCATTTCAGAACTCAATTTATAAATCATAATTGAAAACAGTTTACTCATTCATATGCACATAACCATCCACTCACAGTATACGGAAGAGTTGAGGCATGATAATTCTATTGGTATCAGAGACAGGTTCACAATTTTAAATGTTTAAAGTTTTGAATTACTCCCAAATGTCCCAAAAGTTTTCTAAGGATTTTGAAATGTATGTTGTTTTGAAAATTTTAATCTTTTGATGATTTACTTTTAAGAAATGTACAGAACTTTCCATGGATCCTTATGGACAAGGTTTAATATTTATTTTTTAGTGGGTTAAGCACTCGGGATAGCTCATATTTTAATTGTTAATCTTAGACTCTCTCCGTAGAGTTTTGCTCCCCAAAACGAAGAATAATGAACCCGAATAGGGTATTTTTCACTCCACCTCTATAACCCGAGTGATGTATTGCTTTATGAATAGCTTCTAAATTGTGATTGAAGATCTCCCTTGGCTTGTTTGACTAAATAGTGAGTACCCTCGTAGTAATTCCTTTGGACTAATATCTCAACATTAGAAGTTTGATATACTTGTGTAATAGGCATGACAATATAGAATTACTTATGATTAAGATATAAGGTAAAATACTTTTGAGAGATTATATCTGTGAGTAGATGTTGGGGTTGATAAATGTTTTCGTGATCTGGAAAAGCAGACAGTTTGGAATCAGTAGGAAAATTTGATGATACTTGCCTTGCTTTTGTGTAACTACATTGCATCATATGCAGCCTTCTTTTCCGTAAAGATGGGCTATTGGTTATAAGAAACAAGTATAAGGATAAAGCATATGTAAATGGTCAGATTGAACACACTCTTTTTTAGGGACATGATGTAGGTGGAATGCTTGTTTATAATTTTGATAGAAGAGGAATTGCTAGTAGAGGATTAGTGTACCCAATTTGTCAGTTAAACAATGAGAAATGTAATAATAGCAATGTGACTTCAAGTATATAACAATGACTAATGGGATCTTGCAAATATGTTTAGTGGTATTAATATCTTAGTGAGGTTAAAGTTCAGCTGTCAATGAACAAATTCGATTTGTAACTTGTAGAGGGCCGATAGTTGTCTCTAGCATTTGGGGTTCTATAATTATTAAAATTCATATTAATTTTGTTAATGGTTAAGTTTTGCATCGATTTGGAATGCACTATAGGTCTCGAATTGAATTGAGAACTCTCTCTCTCCCTCTCTCTCTCTTTCTCTTTCTCTCTCCCCGCGTCTTCGTCTTTCGCGGTCGCGCCTTCTTCAGCCAACGCCGCTGCCCACTTCCGCCATAACCGCCGCTGCTCCTTCCTCCCCTGATTGCAGCACCTTCTGCCACTGTGCGCTCTCCCTCGTGCCACTGCAAGCTCTCCCGAGCGCGAGCACGTACTGCGTGACCCTTTACGCGAGCGCTTGCTCGCCCCTGCGTGCCTCTGTACGACCGCGAGCGCACTAGCGCAGAGCACTGCACAAGCTACCCTGCGCGAGTGCACCAGCGCTCGATAGCGCAAAGCACTGCACGCTCTCCTGAGCGCGAGCGTGCATTACGCACTCTCCCGAGCGCGAGCGCACACTACACAACCCTTTTCACGAACGCTAGCTTGTGAGCACAAGTGCTCTAGCTTGTGAGCACGCCAGCCTGCCAGGCCCGCGAAGCCCACTGCGGCTAGCAAGCTGGGTTGTGAGCCCGCGAGCCCACCAGCGGGCCAGCCCGCAGGCTCGCTAGCCCGCCGGCTCGCTAGCCCACCAGCCCGCCAGCCCGCAACCAGCTTTCTCCTTCGAGAGCTCACCTGCATTTTTGCTACAGGTAACGACTGTGATTGGTTATAGTTCTAGTATTCAATATTCTCTTGGTGATTAAGCTAGATTTCTGAATCTTACTTCGAATTTGAAGCATTGCAGGTCCTGGACCGAGTAGAACGACGTTTGGACCACAGGATTGTGAACCACGAGGTACCTAGGTGAGGATTTCTATCTCACTCGATTTATTTGGATGAATTTAGAGTAAATTAGAGTAAGAGTGTAATGTATTGTTTGATATTATATGAAATTAATTAGGTCAAATATAGGATTTTATACAAATTGAGCTATTCTGGATGATAGAATCGTATAGACTTGATTCGAATAGTTTCTCTTAGAGTTTGATTTGACGAATGCTTAAAAACATTCAGAATTTGGGATTTGAGTTTAAGGATTGATACAATCTTTTCATGATAAATTTTCCCGCATTTAGGAAATTAAAATACGTTTATATTATGAAAATAGATTTCGATATCTTGAAAATGGAACGAAATTGATGACATTGGTGTATATTTATAAATTGAAGAATTTAGGGTTTGTACGAACTTAAGAAAAATGATAAACCCTGAAAATAGTCGGAAATTTGATGAAAATCATGATGATGTCACGCCCCGAACCGGGATCGTGAACAGTCGCCCGTTGTCCCTGGATGCTGGCTGTATTTTTATAGAAAATCAGGCAGAACCTCCCCATAAATCGGAGGTTTCCCATGTACAATTTCACCTGTATATGACATTCATCCTGTAAAAATAAACAATTGGCCATCCCGGCCTCTCCAAATTCAACAAATACCACAGCCAACATCCAGAACAACGCAAAGCTATAAAATTTCTAGTAGTCCTAGCAACAGACCTCTACTGTCATGCCCAATTAGAGCATGAGCAGCCGCCACACCGAGCGAACTTAAATTCTACGCATATAAAATAAATTCTCAAGTTATTTTTAAATATTTACAAATGCCTCAATGCAATGAAATAAATCAATACGAGAGTTTCAAAAATAAATGTTCATAATTTATACAGTCATCCCAAAAAAATTTATATAAATACATTGGTTAAACTAAAATCTCCAATACATAATAATATCACCAATTATCGTAGCGGAAGAGATGGAAAATATCCATACCCAAGCCCAGTGATATCTTCTCGGTCCAACACTAATCCTGTGGGAAAGAAAGTGAGGGGTAAGTATTTATGGAAGGATACTCAGTAAGTAAGGGGATTGACATCATACTATCAATATCTAGGGTGAACTTGGAGTGTCAAAGTATAAGAAAATATCCACAGTGTGCAAACCGATCATGTTATTTCAAAATCATATATAATACGCACACATCAGAAAGCAAGATATGCATCCAATATTTACCTCAATGTCGTGAAGAGCCGGCCAATGAAATATTCCCGGCAATGGTCTACCTCGACCAAGGACGGCGCATTGGGGGTTTTTCCAAATGCAAGTATTAAATAATGGCTCTCTGCCCCAATGTTGGCCACAGGCTACCCCAACTAGCCTGCAAATAATAATAATGTACATATAACTAGTCGGCCGTGTATGGTGCCCCCGTCTGGTGCTAGACGGAGCCGTACTCAACGTCCTCTCCGATGAGGGTCAACCTGGGACTCCCATACACACGACGATCTGGCGGATACCTCCGGCCGAAGCGTATCCGGGCACAAGGGGTGCCTCTACCAGATGTCCTTCGTAGCTACGGATCACAATATCATATCGGCCGGGCACGTAGCCCCATGCATCCCATCACCAAGTCGGCCGGGCATATAGCCCCATGCATAATGTCATAACGTCGGCCGGACATACAGCCCAATGCATAATATCATAAAGTCGGTCGGGCATACAGCCCAAATATGTAAGTAAATCCATTTAAAACTATGTGCCAATACAGTGGAAACATTAAAGCATATCAATATGTTGAAAATGTGGCACAATATTCAATTATCAAAACTCATGGATGCATATCAATAAAGTCAAAAATTTAGACACTCCAAAGGTCACAAAACATTCATCAAGTATTCGAAAATTCTAACAATCAGACATTTACAGAAATATGTCATTTAAAAGTATTTTTAAAACATGGTTTTCAATCAATAGCGAATGTCAAAGTCCCACTCACTATTCTACGGAAGGGAAGTCACTCCCTACTGACAAGCCAAATCGGATCTGACCGCTCGAGTCTCCAAAAGATCAACCTAAATCAGATTATCAACATTTAATATCAAATAAAGGCCAAATCAAGGATTTTCAAATTTTCCCTTCCAAATATATATCACCTAATTTACAAAACTTCGTTATATATTCTCGTTTCCTCAATTTCGACTCATCTGACTCACCAATGGTCGACTTTCTAATATTTCTCATTTTTTTGTCTACTTTTCCTCGGATTTCGCACATTTCAATATATTATGCAACTCTTGATCTAAATTCGACCTAATTTTCGATAGAATTAATTCAAATGTTGGAAAGGTTGCATTTCTCTCACCTAGGGTTTCTCGGATTTCTGGATTTAGTTTTCGTTCGTCCGTCAACCTGGTCTAAAACCTGTAATGTTTACCAATTGAAACACAAGTGAGAAATTTAAGTCAAATTACCAATAATTTCGAAACCCTAGTATGTACACGGAATCGAGAATTCATTTACCTACGCAGAGGGTCACGGGTCGTCGTGGGCTCGCGAGCCAGGGGCCGGACTGGGCCGCGGGCCGTACTGGGCCTGCGGGCTTGGACGGGCTGTCGGGCCTGGTGGCCCAGTGGGCTGACGGGCCTGCGGGCTGATGGGCCTGCGGCTGATGGGCCTGCAGGCTGGCGGGCCTGCAGGCTGGCGAGCCTGCGGCTGGTGGGCCTGAGGCTGGTGGGCCTATAGGCTGGCGGGCCTGCGACTAGAGGGCCTGCGGCTGGCGGGCCTGCGGCTGGTGGGCCTATGGCTGGCGGGCCTACGGCTGGTGGGCCTACAGGCTGGCGGGCCTGTGTGCTGGTGCGCGCTCCTGCGCTGCTGTACACCCGTGCGCGCTCATGCGCCGGCTCGCGCTCCTGCACTGGCTCGCGCTCCTACGCTGCTGCATGCCCGTGCGCGCTCGTGCGTTGGCTCGCGTGCTCGGGCGCTGGCTCGCACGCTGCCTGGCACTCACGGCCTCGCTCCTGCTCGTGGCCTAGGCTCGCGCTGCGGGCTGGGTCCTGCTCGGGGCCCAGCTCGCTCTGTGGGCTAGAGGGCGCACTCGGTGGCTCGATCACGCGAGGAAGCAGCAATCGCGCGCTGTGGCACGAATGGGCTCGCGTGGAGGAATCGCGCTGTGGAGCGCTCAAGCTCGCGCGATGGTGGCAGAAGGAGGGGGTTGCTGCTGGTGGTGGCTGTTCGCGGACGGAAGCGAGATCGCGCGGTGGCGGCGCTCGGCGGAGCTTGCGAAGGAGGTGAGATTGCGAACGATCGCGACTGCAGAAAGGAGAGTGAGCCGCGGGAAGAAAGAAGAAGAAGAAGAAGAAGAAGAAGAAGAAGGAAGAAGGTGGCGATGGCGGTGGCGGTGGCGGAGGAAGGCGAACGGTCACGGAGGAAGACGGACAGCCACAAAGATGAAAGGTCGGGAGAGAGAGGGAGAGAGAGAGAGAGAGAGAGAAAGGGGGTTAGGGTTTTAACCCTAATCCCTAAATTGGGGACGCAACGTTTTGTCCCAAAACGCTGCGTCTCCAAATTTTTTTTTTTTTTTTTTTTTTTTTAGTTTGGTGGTACAAATGACTTGATTAGGTTGGCTTTCTTGGTGATTCGATTGAAGGGAGTTTTGATTCTACGTGTTGCGGTTTTATTGGGGAGTGCGCTATCCTCCCCAAAACGGTGAGTGAGATTTATTTCTATACTTTTGTTTAATGTATAAACCCTGTTTTAACATATTTGATAAATGAGATGATTTGTAGTATGTTTGAAATGTTTTGACAGCTTTTGAAATTGATTTTGTGAACAGATGGAGTGTCCAAAAATTGTGAAATATTGAAATTATGCATCCATATGGTTGAAATGTATAATGCGTCATTTTATGCTATATGTTGCATTTGGTTTGTGAACCTGATTTCGGCACATTTTGATGCGATTTTAGATTTGGCCTCGAGGGCTTTGGTATGTATTGTTCCGTAGCTACAAAGGACACCGTGAGAGACGCTTTGGTGGCGTCCGGATATGCCTAGGCCTGGGGTATCCCACGAGTTGTCATGATTTTTATTAACGACACGGTATTAGCCAGGTTGAACTCGAAAGGGGGAGCATTTGGATACTCTCTCCAAGTCTAGCACCTGGACGAGATCCGTCGCTAACGCCGGGGTAGAGAGCACTTTAAATAAATTTGCATATAACACTCCCGGTACGCCTGACATAGGTCGCGGTAGACCTCTGCCAGGACATTTTTGGCTGGCAGCTCTATGATTTTAGTGACAGTGCTTTGGATGCATATTTGACTTGAAAATGCGTGCTAATGATATATTGTTGAATTGAAAAATATGATGTTTTGAAATATGATTTGTATACTTATGCTTTGACACTCCAGTTTCACACTTCATCTTAGACGATTGCATTGACTCACTCACTCACTGAGTATTCTTCCCCGAGTACTCACCCCTCATTTCCCTTCTTGTTTCAGAGTTAGTACTTGACAAGGAGCGTTGCTTTTAGATCGCTCAATATCATTGGGAGATCTGGTTTGGATTTAAGAAGTCATTATATATTTCTACTGCAAAATTTGTATTGGTAATGTATATGCATTCTGAGGTCTATAGACAACTATTATGTAATTCTGGGATGACTGTACAAATATGGATATTTAAATTATGGAACTCTCATGTCATTGCATAACATTGCATTGAGGCATTTCTTATTCATTGTGTATGTTCTTGGGAATATGTTATGTCTTAGAAGTGTACTTTAGGATCGCTCGGTGCCACCTCTAAATCACAGGAGGGGCGACTGACGGCTGTCCATGACTTTGATGGGGGCATGACAGTAGAGATCTGTTGCTAGATTGCTGGAAATTTTTATAGCCTTGCGTTATTCTGGATGTTGACTGTGGGATTGGTTGATTTTGGAAAGACCGGGATGGCCATTTGATTATTTTACAGGATGGTTGTGATTTATATAGGATTAATTATATTTGGGAGATATCCGAAATATGGGGAGGTTCTACCCGATTTTCTGAAAAAATACAGCCGACATTCGGGACAACGGGCGGCTGTTCACGATCCCGGTCCGCGACGTAACAACTCATACCAAAGCCAAGAGATGTAGAGCCTTTTTCTTGCAAATGGGTTTACAAGACAAAGCATTGCACAGATGGATCAATTGAAAGGCACAAGGCTCGATTGGTTGCTCGAGGATTCTTTCAATAATATGGACTAGACTATGATGAAACGTTTAGTCCAGTTGCAAAGATTATGATTATACAAGTCTTATTGGCACTTGCAGCTAGCAAAGATTGGAACTTATGGCAATTGGATATAAAAATTGCGTTTCTGCATAGGGAGTTGGATCGGAAGATCTATATGAATCAACCAATGGGCTTTCAGAGTCAAGATCGTCTTGAATTTGTGTATAAGCTACTGAAGGCACTCTATGGGTTAAAGCAAGCACTGAGGGCTTGGTATGGTGAGATTGCTGAATTATTGACTTATAATGGTTATTCGGTGGCACCTGTAAATTGTAGTTTATTTGTTAAAACTAATGGAGGAAAGTTGGCTATTATGCTAGTGTATGTGGATGATTTATCATAACAGGGGATTGTGAAAAAGAAATTCATCAAACAAAGGAGAATTTATCAATACATTTTCAAAGGAAAAAGCTTGGACAACTAAAGCATTTCCTTGGTCTAAAGATTGATCATACTCAAGAAGGAATAATTCTCCATCAACAAAAGTACTCTAGAGATTTATTACAGAAGTTTGGAATGCTTAATTGCAAGCTAATCTCAACACCAATGGAGCCCAATAAAGGTCACCATGTACTTCATCCCTCGGAGAGAAGCTTGCTTAATAGGTCCGAACACATCAAAGTAAATTAGCTCTAATGGTTCATGTGCTTTCCATTTTAACTCTTCAGACATCAACTGATGCACTTTACCAAATTGACATCCTGCACATACTGTATCTTCTCTCACTTCAAGTTGGGAAGTCCATCAACATTAACCTTTTCATCATCACAGCTAGTTTGGAGTAACTAACATGACTTTACCGCATATGCAATAGGTCTGTTGTCTCGTTGTTTCTCGCCTTTTCTACATACTCAATTTCTGCAGACATCACATACACTAATTCTAATCTTCGTCCCTTGATCGCTGGTTCTTTTATAATCTCAAGATCACAATAGACTTTCACATCTTGCAGACCAAACAAAACAGAATGGCCTGAAGATGCTAATTATGCTACTAAGAGAAGATTTTTCTTCATACCTGGGGCATGATAGACATTTTGAAGTGACATCTCACTAGTATTATTTTTGAAAGAAACTATGGTATTACCAATGTAAGCTATTGATGCCTTTGAGTTGTTTGCTGTCACCACCACACGGCTACCCTTGTATTTTGATAAATTTTGCAACTTTTCTTTATCGGCTGTCATATGATTTGAGTAGCCTGAATCAATGATCCAATCTTTCTCATGGTCAATTTGTTCATACTTTGTTGCTGTAAGAGCTGATTCCTCTTTTATAGCAAAAAATGGCTCAACATCCCAAACTTCCTCATTTTTGGAAGTAGAAGCATTACTCTCCATAAACCCCCTTTTGAACTAGCAATCTTTTACCATGTGACCCTTCTTTCCGCAATTATAACATTTCCATGCAAATTTTCTTTTGTTGCCAGGGTTTTTCAAAGCTCCTTCTACACAGGCATTCTTTTCACCTTGATTGCAATTTGTTTTATTTTCATTCTTTTTAGTTGTGCCGATGGTGTGTTGCTTGGAATTCCATTTGCTTTTGTCGGCGTAAAGTGCTTCCTCTTCACCCTTAAGTGAATCTCCTCCCATTTGTTTTGCCAAGGCTTCCTAACAAGCAAGCAAATTCTCAAACTCAACAAGTGATGGTTGATTTTGCCATCCCTGTACTGTAGCAACAAAGCCTCCATAATTTGGTCTCAGACCATGGATGATTATTCTTTTCATCCTGGTTTCTCCAATTGGAGCTTATGGATCTAACTCAAAAATTTCTCGACATAACGACTTCACTTTGTGGAAGTACTGATCAATTGTAAAGTCATGTTGTGCGACTGACAACAACTCGCTCTCTATAAGTTGGAGCCTCGTGTCGTTCTTCTTTGAGAATAGTTTCGCAAACGTATTCCTAGCTTCGTGAGGGGTTTTGGCATCTCGAATGTGCTCTAGCAGGTCTTCTTCGATCGTTGTCTTCAAGAAAGACATCACTTTGCTTGCTTTTATCTTCCATTTCCACAATGAACCATTCGCATCCACAGCCTCCAACTGATTAATTTCACTTCTATCCACAACCTCCCACAAATCTTGGCCTTGCATGTAAGACATCATGCATGTCGACCAAGCATTGTAATTTTGGTTGTTGTGCTTTTTAATTCCCCCAATGACTTGTAGATCACCGATGTCAAACTTAATGCAATTAGTATGAGACTCCTACTGCAGTTCTTATTTTCCTCACGTGTTTGACTCTCAACCACTCTCGAGGCTCTGATACCACTGTTGCAAAATGAACCTACTAAGGTAGAAGAAAGAAATACTTTCTTATTCTTGATAATGTTTGACACAAACCTCTATACGTAGCGCCACCAACAAACTTATGAGAAAAATAGGAACTACTATGTATAGTAACAAACTTGCGGCAACAAACTCCCTAAAAACTAGAACTACTCTTACCATATTAAAAAAAATTAAACAGAAACAAATTATTAGCAAACACCCTTACTATCAGGTGCTGATGTTGATAACTTTAACAGTCATGAGGTCCATTTTCACCCTTTAGTCGGCATATGTGATACCTCCTCCCATTTCCCCCACCCTAGAGGTGTTATGACACTTGGATCGAGTCAAGTAGTATTGACATCTGAGCTCAGCTCGAGTGTTATTTAGGTAGGTTCGAGCTCGAATAGCTCGCTTTTTTCAAACTCAAGCTCAAACTCAAGCTCACTTGAGTTTGAAGTGTCGTCAAGCAGTATGGATAATATATTTAAAAGTGTTTACCTATGAACGTAATTTTACATATCAAAATTATTTAAAAATATATAATTATATATAAAAAATATTTTTTTTAAATAAAATTAATGAATTTAGGGTAGTTTGTCGAGTTTTCAAGCTCGATACCGAGCTATCTGAGTCCGAGCTTGAGCTCGAGCTCGGTTTGATCGAGCTCGAGTTGAGCTTTGACAGGGTAGTGTCACAGGTACCCGTGACACTACCCGGGTGTCATAACAGGCCTACCTCACCTTGATTATGGTGTGAACACTTACCTATAATTAAGTTAGACCTTGATTCTCCAACCCAAACAATGGTCATGCCAGTAAACCACGACTTCTAAGATATATAGGGTGTGCGGTGAGACCTTTGAAATTACAAGGTATGGTATGTTATTAAAGGGAAAAGGACCATCCTCCAATAATGTGGGGAAATAGAACAAGGGCATAAAATGGGTGGAGAATTAAATGCTGAGAAAACAAGATTGACCTTTTAAAACCAAGTTGAAAAGCCAATTTTCTCAACACATTCAACTCCAAAAATTTTGAATGGAGAGCAGACTTCAGTTCCATGTTATGTCATGATAGTTGACCAAAAAGGTATTTTTAGAAAGAGTTTAGTTAGGCTTAATATAATAATCAACATCAATTTTTCTGGGGGTTTTTAGGTTATAAATTGTTCATATTGTCCCACAATGGTTTTTTTTTTTTTGGGAAGCTTTGAGACTATATAGGAATTTTAGAAGATGATAATTTGAACTAAACTAGAAGAAATGTTTTAAAAAACTATAAAAAAAAACTCAATTTCCATATTTTCTTTTTCTCCAAAATAATAAAAAAATCCCTATGGTTTAAGGTTAACCGCCCAATTCCACAATTTAACCCTTCTTTGACATTGTTTTAAGGTCGAGGGGTGATACTGATGGCTGAAGTGTTTGAAACCTTAATCAGAATATTCATTGCCTCATGTAGAAAGTCTCAATTTTCTAAGTCTTTTTTTTTAATTTTCTTTTTCCTCTTATGGGTGTATCGAAGTATTGACCATTTATTACAATGACAAACAATACAATAATTTGAAAATAAAATATCAAAGTAAAACAATATATATATGCCAAATCACAAATACCTCGAAATTTTATATTTATTTTCAAATAATTCTAAAAAATTTGTCATAATTAATTACTTTATAAACTTGTTTAATAATATTTCCCGAAATGACAACATTAAAATTCAAATATGTGACGACCTGCTATTCAGACATCGTACCCCCTAATTAAAGGAGATAAACTTGCAAATATGAAAACAATCAACCCAATTAAAATGCGATATCTGGACACGTGACAGTCGCACTCCCTGTGTGTGATAACACAAAAGAAGATTTATATTAAAGAAAATAAGTTACTTGTTCCTTCCAAATAAAATAACGACAGAGTCTCCCATATTCAGTGACTATTTAGCCATATGAGATTAATAGAAAACTTGGTCCAAATTAATATGACACTTCTATTATCAAATAAGTTAGCATCAATTTCTGACCACCTAACATAACGTACTATAGTATATGAATATCATATCTACAAAACTATGTATAATAGATTTTCATGTGTCAAAACTATACATTTATATAGAAATACATCACAAACTATTAACAAGAAAATAAATAATTACATGTCTCAAATAAAATAAAAGGGTCCACAATGGGTAGGGATCTAAATCCCTCAACTCAAACGCCTCCACCCTGGGCTTCCCTCTCATCTCCCAGATTACCTGAAAATGAGATTTCGGGTCAGTATAAGCTGAACAAGTATATAAGGAACCAATAGCATACATGTCAAATGGATAACTATAGAAATATCGATACCAACATAAAAGATCAATACCAACATATAATACCATGACATTGAAGAGTAAACAAGATATACACGTTATCTTAATCAATCCTAAAAGAATATGAGCAATTACCACTCTAGATTTATTATTTTTCTCTAACTTTGTTGTTCCTATTTAAATTAAAATATAAAAAAAAGGAATGGAATGTCGAACCAAATTAGTGTATGAGAGTCTGAAGAGCAAGCAAAAAATTCGGTATTCCTAAATAAAATCTAGTTTTTATATTAGATATCTCAAACACTTCACCTGTTTCGAATTCCACCCTCGTAAGGAGAATAGATACATTCATAGTTCCTTAATTTTCGTCTATAGGCTTCTCAAAACTTTCGAAAAAATCACAGTACTATCACTTTTTTATCATATTACTTCATATTCACATGAATAATAATCACAAAGTTTCCAATTCATTACAACAATTACATAAGATTCATAGCAAGATTCAAAGCAAGATTCAAAACCCATTTGCACAAAGAAAACCATATCAAACAATATTAAACCTAAAATTCACGATATAAGTTGTGTAGTCATAGAAAAACTAACATAACTTCTTCAGCAAATATTGGATTGATATGATTCTAATGGCCATTTAAAGATAAGACATAGGATTACAAAGTTTATGTTCAGAAATTAGCCTAATTTAGTCTAGAAGGCAGCTCAACATCAAAATAAAGTTCAACACAAAAACAGGCAAAAATAAGATTTCCTACAAAGAACATGTTAATTTGAAAATTCACCAAAAATTCATTTCTAAATGAAAATCTTCGCATTTTATGTTATTTTAAAGTTATAAAAGTCTAATTTCTTTAGAAGAAAACCATACTAAATTTCTAGTTGTGCAGAAAAAGATATTAAATAAAACACGGGCATGGTTATGCTATGAATAGAATAGATTTTCTACCGAGAATATACTATTTCAAAAATTCACCAAAACTCCAATTCTCCTCGATACGCTTTAAATCATATTTCATTTTAAAGTTATGAAAGTTTAGTTTTACCAAAAGAAAACCCTACTCGATTTACAGTTGTGTAGAGAAAGATATGGAGTAAATAATAAGGTATGGTCATATTGTGAATAGAATAGTTTTTCTGTAAAAAATATGCTATTTCAAAAATTCACCAAAACTCCAATTTTTTTCGAAACTCTCTAAATCATATCTCCTTTTAAAGCTATATAATTCTAGTTTCATTAGGAGAAAACCCTACTTAATTTGTAATTGTACAAAGAAAGATATTGAGTAAATTATAGGGCATTGTCAGATTGTCTAGTATACAAAATTTCTAGGGTTTCATTCAAAAATGGGATTTTCTTTTCCTTTATTCATTTCCTCCGAATTCTAACAACACAATTATATCAAAAATATGTTCTATAGGATTATTATACATTAATTTAACAAACACATACAAGATACTTATCTCAAACTTGTAATTCTTTCTTTGAATTTTCCTTCCTTTCCTCACCAAGCTTTCTTTGAATTTTTTGTTTGTTCTATAGATGTTCTACATTTGCTTTCAGTTCCCAAAGGCTAGAGTTAATGTATATATGGATGGAGGTTTGTTATTTCAAGCTTAAAAAATTGTTTTAATGGAGATTTTGGTAGATTTTTTTAGGAGAATGATAAAGGCCGAAAATAAACTTTGAGAAAGGTGATTGTTATGTTTTAAACATATTTCTCCACCCCTTTCTTTCTACCTAATGTAATGTGGGGCCTAATCATAATGAGGTATCAAAGGTAAAGGTGTCATGTGGTGGTTGATGATGTGCATGGCATCCAAAATTATTTTTATTTTATTTTATTTTATTTTCCTTTTTCTTTTCTTTTCTTTTCTTTTCTTTTCTTTTCTTTTCTTTTGTGGGTTCGACACAAAACCATAATTTGGTTCTCTTATTACATTTTTTTCGATCGTTTCCACAAGCCAATATATTCCATAATTGATGCTAATTTCAATATACTTAATCTCTACTTAAAATTGTAAACATAAAAATCGAAACATATATCGTAAATACATTTAAAATCACAATGCGCCTAATTTATCACAATATGACGCAGTGCGATACAAACGAATTTAAGTGTGATAAGTAAAAATATAAACAAAAATGCATGTCTTAATATTTTCTAAGAATTGGATCTTATATCCTTCCCTCTTTAAAAGATCTAATCCTCCGGATCACCACTCAAGCTCAAAAAGATATGGATATTGTTTCCTCATTTTTTATTCCAGCTCCCAAGAGTCTCCTCAAAGGTATGGTATCTTCACAGAATTTTTATCAATCTGATAGTCTTGTTTTTTAAGTTCTGCTCTCGAGAGTTTAGAATTTAGACTATCTGCTCGACATAAGTTAAATCTTCAATAATTTGGAGAGACTCATAACTCATGAACATATTTTCCTAACATTGAAACATGAAAGAACAGGTGAACTCCTTCAAATGCTAAAGGTAGAGCCAACTCATAAGCAAATAACTCAACTCTCACTAGAATTTCAAAAGGACCAACAAATCTAAAACTTAGTTTTCCCTTTTTCTAAACAAATCTCACCACCCCTTTGATTGGAGAAACTTTCAAAAAAACTTTATCTCCTATCTCAAATTCCAAATCTCTGCGTCTCTAATCCGCATAACTCTTCTAGCAAGATTGAGCTGTTCTAAGTTTTTCTTTTCTCTATGGTTTCTTGTAGATAAGCAGGTCCTGTTTTGGACTGAAGTAGCTGTCTCTCACCTACTTCATTCCAACAAAAAGGAGTCCTATATTTTCTCTCATATAATACTTCAAACGGTGTCATGCCAATGCTGGAGTGATAGCTGTTGTTATAAAAAAATTCTACTAGTATTAAATGTTCAGCCCAACTACCATGGAGTTCTAAAATACAGGCTCTCAACATATCCTCTAGAGTCTGTATAGTCCTCTCTGATTAACCATCTGTCTGAGGATAATATGCTGTGGAAAAATTAAGTTTAGTTCCCAACCAGGACTGAAAGCTCTATTAAAATTGAGAAACAAATCTCGGATCTCTATAGAAAACAATTGATACTGGTATGTCATGCAATCTCATGATTTCCTCAATGTAAAGTTTAGCTAATTTCTCCATGAAATGGGTCACCACAATAGGGAGAAAGTAATCTGACTTGGTAAGCCGATCCATTATCACCCATATAGCATCAAATCCCCTAGAAGTTCTAGGCAGTCCTAAGATGAAATCCATAGTGATGCTTCCATTTCCACTCAAGAATAGGGAGTGGTTCAAGTAGTCCACCAGATCTCTGGTGTTCAGCTTTTACTTGTTGACATATCAAGCATCTGCGAACAAACTCTGCAATATCTCTTTTTATACTAGGCTACAAAAAGGATTTACACAAATTCCTGTACATCTTGATGGATTCAGGATGAACGGAAAAGGCTGAGCTATGTGCTTCCTCCAAAATCAATCTTTACAATCCATGAGCTTCCGGAACTACTAACTTTTCCCGAAATCTAACTGTTTCATTTGATATATTAAATTCAGGCTTCCCCCCTTTAAAAACGTCTTCACTAAGCTTAATTGTTGCTTCATGAGTTTGCTGAACCATCCTAATATGATCAGATAGATCTGGTCGGACCATAAACCATGCCAAAAGAGATCCATGGCTGGTTACCTCAGCATCAATCCTGAACTGTTCAAACTCAGCTATCATCTTATGCTACAACATTTGCTTTACCAGGTTGATTGAATAGTAACATCATAATTCTTTAATAGTTCGAGCCATCTGCATTATCTTAGATTTAAGTCCTTCTGAGTAAATAAGTATCTGAGACTTTGATGATCAGTGCATATCTTGTAGTGCTCACCGTAGAGGTAGTATCTCAAAATCTTCAATTTTAACACAATAGCTACAAATTCTAGATCATGGGTAGGATAATTTGTTTCATGAGATTTTAACTATCTAGAAGTATAGGCTATTACATTCCATCCTTACATCAGTACACAACCCAAATCGGTTTTGGATGCATCACTAAAAATTACATATCTCTATCTACTAACAGGTATTGTCAATACCGGAGCTGATACAAGTTTATCTTTTAGACTCCGGAAACTAGTCTCACATTATTTATCCAACCTGAAGGGTGTATTTTTATGAGTCAATCTCGTAAGTGGAGAGCTATCGAAAATAAATCCTTAACAAATCTACGATAATAACCTGCCAAATCCAGAAAACTATGAACCTCCATAACTATAGTAAATAGGGACCGGTTAACAATAGTTTCAATTTTCTTCGAGTTTACAGAAAGCTCTTTATCGGAGATAATGTGACCTAAGAAAGTTACTTCACTGTCCCAGAATTCACATTTACTTAGTTTGGCATACAGTTTCTCAATCCTCAAAGTCTGTAAAGTTATGTGGAGATACTGTTCAGATGAGCTCTATTCTTAGAATGCACTAGAACATTATCAATAAGCACCATAATAAAATCATCAAGATAGGGGTCTGAAAACACGGCTCATCAAATTCATAAAAACTACTAGAGTATTGGTTAGCCCAAATGGTATAACCAAAAACTCAAAGTAACCATATCAAGTACGAAAAGTCATCTTTGGTATATCTTCCTCTCTGACCCCTAATCTGATGATAGCGCGATCTAAGATCCAGTTTAGAGAAAACCGTGACATCTCTTAACTGATCAAATAGATCATCAATTGTTGGCAAGGGGCATTTATTCTTGATGATAACTTAATTCAATTTTCAGTAATCGATACACAATCTCAAAGAACCATCCTTCTTCTTTACAAATAAAACTGGTGCACCCCAAGGAGAAATACTCGGACGAACAAATCTCTTGTCCACAAGTTCTTGCAATTGAGTTTTCAACTCTTTCAACTCAGCTGGTGCCATTCTATATGGAGCCATAGAATGGGAATAGTATCTAGCATCACATCAATAGGAAATTTTATCTCTCTAACTTGTGGCAATCCAGGCAAATCATTAGGAAATATATCCAAAAAATCTCGAACCATTGGTAGGTCACACAATTGAGATTGTTCTTTCTTGTCTTAAATAACATAAGCTAAATATCCCCGACAACCCTTAGAAAGCATCCTAGTCACTCTAATAAAAGATACAACTGGAGATCTAATAAATCTATCACCAATAAAGAAAATTTGTGGTTGTCCTGATGGTGAAAAGCATACAATCTTTCGGTAACAATCAACCAGTGCATAATTAGCCTATAACCAATCCATACCCGAAATTACATCCAAATCTAACAACTCTAATGGTCGTAAATCAATACTAAAATCATTCCCCTGGAAACTCACAACACAACCCCTATAAATCTCAGTAATAGAACCTCATCTCCTATAAGGGCAGCAACCTACAACCACTACTTTAGATATTCAAACTCACGAGACAAGTGTATAATAAATGCAAATAAAATGAATGAATGCATGGCACCCGAATCAATAAAAGCACAAACATCACAAAAAAATAATTTCATTCTACCTGTAATCATATCATGTGTAGCACGAGCCTCCTGAGTAGTAACTGTATGAACTCTAACCTGACCTCCTGGGCCTGGTGGCATCCCTTGAGATCATCTCTACTATGGCTATGGTGGTAAAGCTGATCTAGGTGGTTCCGTCCTCAATGGAATTTGAGAGGCCACTGCATGCTGAGCCAATAGAGGTCTGGGTGATGGAACATGCTATAAAGCAGTAGGTTGTGACTACCCGGGCCTAAGAGGACAACGGGAAGCATAATGACCCAACTAAAAACATGTAAAACAAAGTCTCGTTCCTCTCTCACATAGCTCCGCAAGAAGATTTCCACAAATTAGACACGATGGCCTCTTGCGAGAACTTTCGCCCTACTCAAACTACCTCTTCCTCTCCTTTTTCTTCTTCATTCTTGAAGCTTGGGCTTTCACTGTCCTCTTCCCTCATAACCTTTCCTGTCTATCCTCAGTGACCAACTCCAAAGCCTTAGCATTGTTCACTAAATCCCGAAAGTCGTAAATGGCAAAGTTACCAGGTATCTCTGCAAAAAGGATCTTAATCCTTTTCTAAACCTCTTTGGTCTCTTTTCTTTTGTATCAACTAATTCTAAAGCATACACCGATAGTCTAGCAAAGAGGTCTTCATACTGACTAACAGTCTGATTATTTTATCTTAAATTTAGAAATTCAAACATCTTCTGATCTCTAATAAAAGTGGGCACCTATCTTTCATGGAAAATTTAAGTGAAATCATCCCAAATGATATACTAAAAGTCACTACCGTATCGGAGTCTCAATCCGAACTCCATCGGTCATACGTAACTTCTTTTAGATAATGGATGGCCAATCTGATCTTAAATTCTTCTGTCACCATAAACTCAGAAAAGAGTCTCTATATCTCTACAATCGAAATCTCTGCAACCTGAGGATCATCACTTCTTGAAAATATCATCGGTTCCATTACTCTAAACTCAACCTTCAGTTTCTGGAATCGACAATCATCTCATGGCATGCATACATTCCCCCTGTCTTCATGTCCCTCTCCATATTCGGTGGCTCTCTAATCTCTACATGATCCAACCCGACCTGACTCAGAACCAATGGATACCACTGGAGTTGTTGAAATTGACATAGCTGAAAAGGTAGGCATGGTATGAGCAGCTGGAGAGATATCTGCAGTCTCACTCCCTATCACTGGTTGAGACAATCTCTTCGTCAATCTACAAATCTCTCCAGACATAGTGCCTACCATAGTCTGCTACAAACCTGCCCTTTCTAGTCTCTAATCGCCTAGCACCTAAGATTGAGGCTCCTGCCTCCACTCCTCATCCATATACTCTCCCTTAGGAGATACTTTATTTTGTCACCTTATCTTAACTATTTTGTATCCTAGTACCTGATGCATACAAATGACAAACAATGTCACTCATGATATAAACCACCGTCTACCTAATAATCTATACCTATAGTCACAAATTTTAGGTGCAGATTACCTAAAACCTTAGACTCTGATACCAACTGTGACGACCCGCTATCCAAGCATCGCACCCTCTAACAAAATGAGATAAATTTGTAAATGCGGAAGCAATCAACACAATTAAAATATGACGTCTAGACACGCAACAGTCGCACTCCCCGTGTGTGATAACATAGAAGGAGATTTATATTAAAGAAAATAAGTTACTTGTCTCTTCCAAATAAAATATCGAAAAAGTCTCCCCTATTCAGTGACTATTTAGTCACCTGAGATGAATAAGAAACCTGGTCCAAATTAATATGACACTTCTATTATCGAATAAGCTGGCACCAATTGCCCTCCTTGCTGCTTAGCATAATGTAATATAATAAATGAATATCAAATCCCCAAAACCATATATAATAGGTTTTCATGTATCAAAATTATACATCTATATAGAACTATATCCCAAACTACTAACAAGAAAACAAATAATTATATGTCTAAAAAAAAATTAAAAGAGGTCCACGATAGGTAGGGATCTAAATTCCTCAACACAAATGCCTCTACCCTAAACTTCCCTCTCATCTTCTAGATCACCTGAAAATGAGAATATTAGGGTCAGCATAAGTTGAGCAAGTACACAAGGAACCAATAGTATGCATGTCAAATGGGAAAGTATAGAAATATCGATGCCAACATACAATACTGTGATATTGAAGAGTATATAAAAGATACATGTTATCTCAATCAATCCCAAAAGAATATGAGTAATTACCATTCTAGATTTATTATCCTTCTCTACCTTTGTTGTTTCAATTTAAATTGATATATAAAGAAAGGAATGGAATGTCGAACCAAGGTATTGTATGAGGGTCTGAAGAGCAAGCCAAAAATTCGGTAGTTCTAAATGAAATCTAGGTCATTTTAGGTTAGACACCTCAAATACTTCACCTACTTCTAAGTCCACCCTTGTAGGGAGAAGAAATACATTTATAATTCCTTAAGCTTCGCTTGTAGCCTTCACAAAGCTTTCGGAACTCCATATACCAATTGTATTTCTTAAATTTTGCCCGCAGACTTCGCAAATCTTTCGGAGAAATCACTTTAGTATCATTTTCTCATCATATTACTTCATATTCATATGAATAATAATCACAAAGATTTCAATTCATCACAAGGATTATATAGGATTTATAGCAAGATTCAATACCCATTTGCACAAAAAAAGCCACATCAAACAATGTTAAACCTAAAATTCATGATATAACTTGCGTAATTATAAAAAAACTAACATAAGTTCTTTTGCAAATATCGGATTGAGATGATTTCAGTGGCTATTTAAAGATAATTTATGTTTAAAGGTTGGCCTAATTCAGCCTAGAAGGTAGCTCGCAATCGAAGCAAATTTCAGAACAAAAACAAACAAAAACAGGATTTTTTGCAAGAAATGTGTCATTTTAAAAATTCACAAAAAATTCATTTCTCCATGAAAATCTTTGAATTTTATATCATTTTAAAACTATGGAATTTTAGTTTTTTTTAAAAGAAAACCATACTAAATTTCTAGTTGTGCAGAAAATGATCTTGAATAAACAACAGGGTATGACATGCTATGAAGAGAACAGTTTTTCTACAGAGAACATGCTATTTCAAAAATTCACCAAAACTCCAATTCTCCTCAAAACTCTTTGCATCATATCTTAAAGCTATGGAACTCTAGTTTTATTAGGAGAAAACCCTACTCTATTTGCAGTTGTGCAGAGAAAGAGATTGAGTAAACAATAGGGTATGGTCATGCTATAAATAGAATAGTTTTTCTGTAGAAAACATGCTATTTCAAAAATTCACCAAAAATCCAATTTTTTTTGAAACACTTTGAATCATATGAAAGTCTAGTTTCATGAGGAGAAAACTCTACTTGATTTGCAGTTGTATAGAGAAAGATATTGAGTAAACAATATGGCATGATCAGAGTATTCAACATATAAAATTTCTAGAGTTGTATTCAAGTACGGGATTTTCTTTTCCCTAATTCATTTTCTCCAAATTCTAACAGCACAATTACATCAAAAACCTATTTTATAGGATTATTATACATCAATTTAATAAACACATATAAGATATTTATCTCAAACTTGCAATTCTTCCTTTGAGTTTTCCTTCCTTTCCTCTCCAAGCTTTCTTTGAATTTCTTGTTTGCTCTATAGGTGTTCTACACTTGCTTTCACTCCCCAAAAGCTAAAGTTAATATATATATGGATGGAGGTGTGTTATTTCAAGTTTAAAGGGTTATTTTAATAGAGATTTGAGTAGATTTTTTTAGGAGAATGATGGAGGCTGAAAATGAACTTTGAGAAAGGTGATTGTTATGTTTTAAACATGTTTCTCCATCCATTTCTTTCTACCTAAGTGCAATGTGGGGTCTAATCATTGTAAGGTGTCATGTGATGGTTGATGATATGCCATGATATCCAAAATTATTTTTATTTTATTTTATTTTATTTCCTTTTTTTCTTTTCCTTTTTCTTTTTTTTTCTTTTCTTTTTCTTTTGTGGGTCCCACATCAAATCCTAATTTGATTCTCTTGTTGCATGTTTTTTCAATGGCTTCCACAACTAATATGTTCCATAATCGATGCTAATTTTAATATACTTAACCTCTACTTAAAATCATAAATATAAAAATCGAAACATATATCGCAAATGCATTTAAAATCACAACGTATCTAATTTATTACAATACGACACAATACGATGCAATCACATTTAAGTGTGATAAGTAACAATGTAAACGAAAATGTATGTTTTAATATTTTTTAAGAATGAGATCTTACAAAATATGCCCCCTAAGGTTTCATATTTGAACCCAATTTTCATTTATTTTTCCAAAAATTATAAGTCTAACCTCCAAATTGTGTCAATAGCTTTTTTTTCTTCTTCTTTTTCTTCTCTTACAAGGTTCATGAAATTTTTTAGAACAATTAATACTTATTCATGAATAATTTAGAGTTCAGACGATGATAATTTTTTCTTTTTTAGCAAATTTGACTAACGATTGAAATTTTCACAAGAATTTCTCATTTAATCTCTAAATAAATATTTCTATCTCCCTCTGTCTTCTTTCTTTTTTCTTCCTTCTATGTTTTCTTTATTTTTTTTTCTTTGGTCAAGAGAGAAGGAAGAGAAGGATACGGGCTTGGTGCATTGCCCATAGTTTTTAAGGGAATGGAATCCTTGCTCCATCCAATAATGGGGCTAATTGATTAAGTAATATGACTGCAATAAAAATTTAGAAAATTATTTAAAAGACCCATTTTAAATTCGAAACTCATTTCGTATATTACCTATAAGATTTTAAAACTTGTCTATTCAAAATTTTCTTTTTCAAATATTAGTCAGAATTTTAATTATTACCACTTTTAAGTATATATCAATAAATTTATTACACATACATACAGATTTTAAAACTTGACAGAAATGCCCAAAAGCCTTATTCCTCTCTTCATAAAAGATGACAGTATGGGCATTTCTTTTTCTTTTATGAAGAGAGGAATAAGGCTATTTTTACCGGCAACCGTTTCTACTATTTCGGATGTTAATATGAGTATTTTTACCGTAATGTGTTCCATATAGCTAGTATGCTATGATTCCAAGTATTCTGCAGTCATCTTTACGGTGAATAGCATAGTTTATCTAAATTTTTAATATCTTCTATCGATATGATGATTAAAATAAGGATTTTTCACATAAATAACAAGAAATTTAAAGAAAATAAATGAATCTAAATTAACTTCAACTTACTTAATGAGCATGGATAATGGATATAGGCCTAAGAGCTCACATCTATTATCACTACAAACTAAAAGCATTATACCGACCATAACGTTTACTCTCGGTGAATATTACCGACAGTTTTTTGAAACAATATAGACGGTTATAATTGAAACCGTCGGGAGTAATATATTTTTTTTTACGATTTTAAATGGTTGTCAATAAAACAATTTAAACCGTGGGTAAAGATAGCAAACCGTTCGTATAAATAACACTTTATAATTACGGATATAAGGACGTCTGAATTTATATAACTCTATCCTTACGACTATAAATTGTGATAACAAAATATAGGTTTTGTAGTCACGATTTTAAAAGGTACCTCAGCTGTTGTAATGATGGGTGAATATAGTAAAAAATGATAAGTGTTAAAGGAAATGATATATAGCGGTAAATATTACTATTTTGCCATAAATATTACTATATTATAGTAAATGTTACTATTTTAATAATAAATGTTACTATTTTATAGTAAATGTTATTTTGGTTATATAATAAATGTTACTATATTTAATTATCTTTTAATTTGAATATTGTGATTAGTTTAATAGTAAATGTTAGTATCCTTTTATGATGAGAGACAAATAATTTAATTACGTTTCATACGTGTTATTATAATAGTAAATATTACTATTTTATAGTAAATGTTATTATATTTTACTGTGATTATATCGTAACGGTTACTATATATTATTATCTGTTAATTTGATTATTGTAATTAGGTTAATAGTAAATGTTACTCCTTTTATCATAGAAAACAAATAAATTTACTATATTTCATATCCGTTATTATAATAGTAAATGTTACTATTTTATAATAAATGTTACTACATTTTATTGTGATTACATAACAAATGTTATTATATTTTATTAACTGTTAATTCGACTATTATGGTTAGGTTAATAGTAAATGTTACTATCATTTTATCATGAGAGACAAATAAATTTACTATTTTTTACATCAGTTATTATAATAATAAATATTACTATTTTATAGTAAATGTTACTATATTTTATTGTAGTTATATAGTAAATGTTACTATATCTTATTATCTATTAATTCGACTATTGTGGTTAGATTAATAGTAAATGTTACTATGGAGTTTTCGTTAAAATGTTAAAATTGAAATATTAAAATAGTATATTGTTAAATTGAATATGAATTAAAATAAATTAATGTTAAAACCGGTGGTTCATATCTCATGCCGTCAGTTCATTGTAATTTTTATAGTAAAATTACTATATTTTATTGTAATTATATAGTAAATGTTACTATTTGTTGTTATCTGTTAATTTAATTATTATGGTTAATTTAATAATAAATGTTACTATGAAATTTTCGTTGAAATGTTAAAATTGAAATGTTAAAATGGTATATTGTTAAATTAAATATGAATTAAAATAAATTAATGTTAAAACCGGCGATTCATGTCTCATACCGGTGGTTCATTATAGTTTTTATAGTAAATGTTACTATATTATATCGTGATTGGACTATTGTAGTTAACTTAATAGTAAATATTACTATACTTTTATCATGAGAGATAAATAAATTTATTAGCTTACACATCCGTTATTATTACCCTAAATGTTACCATTTTATAGTAAATATTAATATATTTTATTGTAGCTATATAGTACATGTTATTATATGTTACTATCTGTTAATTGGACTATTGTAATTAGTTTAATAGTAAATGTTACTATAAAGTTCTCGTTAAAATATTAAAATTGAAATATTAAAATGGTAAATTGTTAAATTAAATATGAATTAAAATAAATTAATATTAAAATCGACGGTTCATGCCACATACCGACAATTCATTATAGCTTTTATAGTAAATGTTACTATATTTTGTTATGATTACATAGTAAATGTTATTATATGTTATTATCTGTTAATTTGACTATTGTTATTAGTTTAATAGTAAATGCTATTATAGAGTTTTTGTTGAAATATTAAAATTGAAATGTTAAAATACTATATTATTAAATTAAATATGAATTAGAATAAATTAATGTTAAAACCGGTGATTCATGTTTCATACCGGCGGTTCATTGTTGTTTTTATAGTAAATGTTATTATATTATATTGTGGTTGGATTATTGTGGTTAACTTAATAGTAAATGTTACTATCCTTTTATCATAAGAGACAAATAAATTTATTAACTTACACATCCATTATTATAACCCTAAATGTTACTATTTTATAATAAATATTACTATATTTTATTGTGATTATATAGTAAATGTTATTATATGTTACTATATGTTAATTGGACTATTGTGATTAGCCTAATAGTAAATGTTATTATAGAGTTCTCGTTGAAATATTAAAATTGAAATGTTAAAATGGTATATTGTTAAATTAAATGTGAATTAAAATAAATTAATGTTAAAAGTGACGATTCATGCCTCATACCGACGGTTCATTATAGCTTTTATAGTAAATGTTACTATATTTTATTATGATTAAATAGTAAATGTTATTATATGTTATTATATGTTAATTTGACTATTGTGATTAGTTTAATAGTAAATGTTACTATCATTTCATCATAAGAGACAAATAAATTTACTATTTATCACATTCGTTATTATAATAATAAATATTACTATTTTATAGTAAATATTATTATATTTTATTATAATTATATAGTAAATGTTACTCTATCTAACAAGTGATAACAAGTGATTTATAACAAATAACTAATTAACAAGGTAATAAGTACACATTTGACGATTGATTGCTCCATATGGACTTTTATTATGCTATAATAAATAACAAATTTTTGAGAATTTTTCTGAGAATACTTTTATTATACTATAATAAATAACAAATTGTAACAAGTGCATTCATATTCTTTATCTAACAAATGATAACATGTGATAACTAACAAATAACAAATGATAACAAGTAATAAGTGCATTTGATGAATTGCTCCAACACCCGGTAATAAGTGGTAAGGCAATAATTACATAAAATTTGTATAATATGATATGCTAGCAAATGGTAATAAGTGATTTCCAATAACAAATGCTAACAAGTTATGATAATAAGTGATAATAAATGATGATAAATGGTAACAACATAACAAGTGCATTTCATGAATGCTCCATCACCTGGTAAAGCCAATAATTGTAATAATTGTATAAAATTTTTATAAAACCTGTATAAAATTTGTACAAAACCTAACCCAACATTGAAAATCATAAAAAATAATATTACATATTTATCTGTTTGTATGAATCAACGTAACAAGTTCTAAAAATCACATTACTAACAAGTGTAAAAAATCATATTACTAAGCTAAAGTTAATGGGAAAATAATACATGGAAATATTAGAAACATATGGTAAAAGAAGTGATCACAGGTGATTTAAATCAAATAACAAGTGCAACTGTAATTTTGGCAATGCAATAATACTATAAAGTTTGTATAAATTTTTTTTAAAACTGTATGAAATTTGTATAAACGGGAAAATAATACTAATGAGAATAACAACTCTTAAAAATTACTAACTTAACGATAAAATAATACATTTGAAACATATAAACATTAGAGAGGGTATTCACTATAACTACTCCAACAGATATTCATTATAACTATTCCATTCTAAACTATAACTATATATTTTTTTAATAAAAAAGGCGGTAAAAGTTTTAAAAAGCACATAAAAAATTAAAGCGTCCTAATAAATTTGTAAAGGAGGGAAAAAAGACGCGAATAGATTTTCAACATTTGGTGCTGGTTTGAATTGAAACATAAACCCTCAATATTTGAATATGTTGTTTGGCGATATAATAAAACTATTAGTGCTCGATTGAGTTGAAATATAAATATATTGTTTGGTCAATATAATATAATTATAAATTATATTGTTTCATAATATAAATTCATAAATTTATTATAATTATAATTATCAATTTTATTTGATTAACATTATATTACTAAAATTTAATATTATTATGCTATACAACTTAATTAATTATCAATATTAATATTACTAAATAATACTATTTTCTAATTTCAATAATCATATTCTATTACTAATATCAAATAATTATTATATTTAAATAATGTTATTAAGGTAGGGTTATATTTTAATTATCAAATAACGACTATCTAATTATCATATTCCTTAATTATAAATTCTAAAATATAAATTATACATTAACATATCTAACAAGTGGGTCGTATGGTAACAAGTGGTAAGAATTACTATTTCCTTTTCGTACAAATGGTAACAAATGGTAACAATTACTTTAATTCTCATAACAATGATTTTTATTGTACTAATAATGATAATAACTAGTAACAAATGATTTTGATCCAATGTAACAAGTGATAAGACAATAATTATATACAATTTGTATAATAGAACATTGTAACAATGGTAACAAGTGGGCGCATGGTAACAAGTGGTAAGACTTACTAATTCCTCTTTGTACAAATGGTAACAAATAATAATAATTATTTTAATTTTGGTAATAATTATTTTTATTGTGATAATAATGATAATAAGTGATAACAAGTGATTTTGATCCAATATAACAAGTGCTAAGACAATAATTATATAAAATTTGTATAATAGAATATCGTAACAATGGTAATAATTGATAACAAATATTTTCGAAAGTTATATCAAATTTGTATAAAACGAAAAATAATACTAATGAAAATATGTAATGTTAAAAACTACAGATCTAACAATAAAATATAACACATATGAAATATATAAATATTGGAAAGGGTAATTTCTATAACTACTCCAAAATTATTTACTATAACTATTTCATTCCAAACTATAACCATATATTAAACGATAAAAATTTAAAAAAACCCATTAAAAATTCAAGCCTCACAATAAATTTGTAAAGGAGGGAAAAAAACATCTGCGAAAGATTTTCAATATTTGGTGCTGGTTTCAGTAGAAATATAAACTCTCAATTTTGAATACATTGTTTGGCTGTATGATACAACTATTAACACAAAACATAAATATGTAATTTGCCAATATAATATAACTATAAATTATATTGTTTCATAATATAAATTTATAAATTTATTATAATTATGGTTATCAAATTTATTTGATTAACATTATATTATTATAATTTAATATTATTATTCCATACAACTTAATTATTTATCAATATTAATACTACTAAATAATACTGCTTACTAATTTCAATAATCATATTCCATTACTAATATCAAATAATTATTAAATTTAAATATTATTATTAAGGTGGGGTTACATTTTATATAATAGATTTAATGATACTATTATATATACTCATAATATTTTTATGGTAGCTTCCTTAATTTTCTTCATATTTCATTTAATTATTAATTTTATCATATTTCATTTAATTATTTTAGTTTTTTATTATTATTATTTTCAATTAAATTATTGCTTATTTAAATAATTTCGATAATATTATGGACTTTTATTGTAAAGTTTGTTATCATATTTTGATTTCAATTCCTTACCTTTCAAAATAAATAATATTAAATATAATTATCATATTTTTTGATTTTAAAATCTAAAATATAAATTAAACATTAACATATCTAATTAATATTATTAATTTAAATAACTCATACTCATACTCATCATATTCATCATATTCATCATGGGTGGCACAACCGCCGATTGTGCCGTGCAGGCATTTGCGGGCGCATTTGCTTGGGCAGCTTTTCTGATTTAGTAACATGGTAGTAATACTTACTATTAATTCATTCACGGATATAGTAACACGGTAGTAATACTTACTAAATCTTCATTCATGACTTAGTACTATTTCATTCACAGATCAATTAGCATAGTAGTAATACTTACTAATATTTCATTCACGGATCTAGTAACATAATAGTAATACTTACTATTATTTTATTCACGGATCTAATAGTATAGTAGTAATACTTACTAATATTTCATTCACGATCTAGTAACATGGTAATAATACTTACTACTAGTTCATTTACAGAATTATATAATAATACGTCAAAATCAAAATTTTCTGTTAATTACTCAAACTATAAAAAGAGAGATAAACAACAAAAAATTCAAAAACTAAAATTTGATAAACGGGGTAAAATGGCGGGTTTTGAAAAATTTATTTGGCGCCAAACAAATTATATATAATATAAACCAAAATTTATTTGGTGCTAAACCAAATATATATACTACAAACCCTTCCTCCCTCCACAAACATTCGAAACTTCTCATTTCAATATTAATATTACTAAATGATACTACTTACTAATTTCAATAATCATATTCTATTACTAATATCAAATAATTACTAATTTCAAATTATAATATTATATTATCTGATAATTGGTCAATGAATTTTCAAAGCTATAACACCATATTATATAAATTGCTAATTTCATATAAATTAATAATATTAATAATTTTATACTATTTAAATTAATAATATTAATAACTTTATATTGAATTGTTATGTGATTAATCAAATGGATATAATTAACATAACATAGAGTTCATGGTAAGGACCATACAGACATGTGCTATATAGTAAATATAGTAATAGTAAGGTAATAAGTAATAAAAATTATATGAAATGAAATGAAATGTAGTAAGTGATTTTTTCAACCGAAAACATTGTAGCGGTATTTATTAAAAATATAAAAAAACTGAGACGGAAAAAAAAACGCTAGTATAAAAAAAATGAGAAATTAAGAAGGCGGGAAAAAAAGCACAAAAATAAAAAATTGACAGATTTTGAAAATATTGCGTTAAATTTATGACTAAAACAAAAAATTAGAAAAAAATTAAAACTGTAATGGAAATAAAAAAATGATAAAATGTAATAGTTATATGATAACACTTATCATAATAACACTTACCATACATGATAACATTTACCTGTTGTATGATAACACTTACCATGATAATACCTACCATGATAACATTACCACAAACTTACATGATAAGAACGAATTTAGCAGAGTTAGCATATACATGTTTAGCAAATTACATGAACTTATTATGATAACAACTATTAACGATGCGAATGAAGTTATCATACCAAATTACGGGATAACCTATATTCATATTCTATATCTCTCTCCTCAAATCTTTAACTTTGCCTTACTACTCTATATTTTATTTATACTTTTGTTTTATTATTTACTAAGTTAACTTTATTTAGCAAAATTACCATCAATACCGGAGTTACCTAGGAAAGTTTTTTTTATTGCTAATTTGATTAATGGTATCCTAAATCTAAATCAAAGAAAATACTGGCACCAAACTTTTTAGTCCAAATTTTGTTAGCGCTAGACATGTGTCCGGGCCGATTTGGGCCCGAAAACCTTCCCAACCGGCCCGAAAAAAGCCCAGCCCGAGAACCGGATCAGAGCTACAGTAACCGGCCCGACCCGAACTGGTTACTATAGTGGCCGGGCCGGTTCACAAGAATATGGAACCCGAAATCTGCCCAGGCATCGAATCAGCACTGAACCAGCCCGGCCCGGCCGGTTCCAACTATTCCAATAGCTCTTTTTTTTAATTTTTGAATTTTTTTCCAATTTTACCCTTCCCAACAACTATAAAACGGCTAGTTTTGAGATTATTTTGGTCCATAAAATCAAAAAATTTTCCTATAAATACCTTACACCCCATTTCCAAAATTTTCAAACAAAATATCTATCTCTCTCTCTCACATCTACATTCTCTCAATATTACTAAATTTTCTCAATTTTCATTACTATTTCCATTATCATTTCAATTTCACCATTTTCTATACCATTTCCATTATTCTTATTTCCATCATTTCTATTATCCTTATTTCCATCAATTTACACCCCATTTCCATTATCTACATTTTTCACCATTATCCTTATTTCCATTATTTTATTCATTAAACACATTTTCATTAAACACATTCTCAAATTTGTATTTTAAACTTTCGTGAAACCCATTGACTCAGTATGCAACGACATAGCATGTTTAGAAAAGTTCTGTCTGGGGGCAACTAATTGTCAAAGGAAAAAGTTACTTAAGCGAGGATAGACAAACTCCACCTCTTATTTAGAAACTTTTCTGGTACTTTTGCTATAGAACGGTTTGAGTGGAGAAGGGAGAATTATAAATTTTCCAAAACCTTCAATATTGATCAAGATTTGACAAGATTTGACAAGATTTCAAGGTTGGAAGTTCAAATTCAAGATTTTATGAAAAACAACTGCGATATCCGTCAAGTTGGTACAATTAATTTTTTTGTATTTTTATTTTCTTGTATTTGCATTGCATTACATTTGAATTACTTTTTAAAAAAAATAAAATCTTAAAATTTTTTTTAAAAATTTAATCTTAAATTTTCTTTTAAAAATTTAATCGTATATTTTATTTTAAAAATTTATTCTTAATTTTTTAATAAAATGGCCGAAACACACTCTTTCCGATATTTTCAACAATCTCCTCTTCCTCCAATTTTTTCAAGATGAAATTCCCGATAAATTAGATATTGAAACTCCTTTCGAAGAAATTGAATCTAGTAACATAGAATTTAACACAACACGTACTAAAAAATGATATTAATATATGGACATTTTTTGAGAAAAAAAATGAAGAACAAAAAAAAAATTGTAAAATTTGTCATCAAAAATATAAAATTTTAAAGGGTTGGGGGTAAGCTCACTTAGGAGACACTTAGTTAATAATCATCCAGATAAATTACCACAAACAAGATAAACACAAATTGCTAGAGGGGGAGATAATATAACTGGTACATTTAAATATAATTCGGATAAAGAAAAATTGGACAAATAAAATGGCTAGCAAGAAAAGAATTACTACTTAGCATATTTACATATCCCGTATTTGAAGAATATGTACAAAAATATTTACAACCCGATTATAAAAAAAGTAGTAGAAGATCCGATAAGATGAGATCATTAAATAGATATCAAGAATTAAAAAAATTGTATAATTACATAATTTATGACTAGTGATTGTAAATTTTCATTAAATTCGGATAGTTGAAAAATGAATATAAAAAAGAATATTATATTGTAGTAACATGTTATTAGATAAATAATTTAGAAAAAAGAATTTTATCTTTTCAACGTTGGGAATTTCAACATTCCGGTGCACATATGATAGAATAATTTCAAATATTGTTTATGACTATGGAATAAGTAATAAAATTTTTTCTATTTCATTTTATAATAATTCGACTAATACTATTGTGGTTAATAGTTTAAAAAATTCTTTAAATACAATTTTAAATGGAACTTTTTTTCATATTAGATGTGCATGTCATATAATTAATTTATGTGTTAAGGATGGTTTAATAATGAGAGAACTATTTTTAAAACCTATTCACGATTTAATTTATCAAATAAGTAATTATTTTGTAAAAACATAAGAAATTAGACAATTATATTTGTTACATAATAAAAAACTTAAAAAATTTAAAATAGAATGTGACACTAGGTGGAATTCAACATATGACATGTTACAAAGTGTACTTCCTTTTCAAAATATTTTAATTGAATTTACAAATTCAAATTACGAATATAGTTTTATTGATAATAACGCTTTTAATTTTGTATCTACACTTACTAAATTATTGAAAATTTTTTATTTATGTACAAATTTATTTTTCAGATATTATTATCAAACTATTCATTTAATGTTACCAAATTTTTGTAAAATTATTTATGTAATTAATGAATTTGAAAATGAAGAAACATTTGGTGAAATTGTTTTTTTCTATGAAAACAAAATTTTTAAAATATTATGAAAAAATTCTAATTTTATATTTAGTTGCAAGTGCATTAAATCCACGTATTAAAGTTGAAGGTGCTAAAATATTAATAGATTATTTTGCACAAGATTTTCCATCAGAATCGTCTATTAACCCACATTTTTTAAAATAACAAATATTTCATAGTTTACAAGTAATATTTGAACTATATGAAAAGAAAAAAATTAATTTCAATACTAATAATGTAGGTAGTAGTAGTAATAATAGTACTCAATTATCTTTATCTTCATTTTCATTTAATCCCTTACACATGTTAGGAAAAAAACAAAAAATTCCGTCATCATCATTTAATGAATTACTTTTATATAAACAAATACCTAGATTAGAAGGTTTTGATAATACTGATTTATATGATATATTAGGTTGGTGGAAAAATAATGTATCGTATTGTCTAATTTTGGCCTAAAAGGCTAAAAATGTACTAACCCTTCTGGTATCCACAGCGTTATCGGAAAGAACTTTTAGTGCAGGTGATCGAGTATTAACCGAGAAACGTACAAATTTAGCAGACGATACTTTAGAAGTGTTAATTTGAATTAAAAATTGGAAGGATATAGAAAAAAGAATGCAAGGAATCGTGAAGGTCTCGGAAGATGATGAACAAGAAATAGAAGAAGAAGAGCAAGAATAATAATGTAACAAAAAAAAATCAAAATGATATAAAAATCAAAATAATGTAATAAAAAAATCAGTAAATTTTAAAATCCAAGTGATGAGTTTGGTAGTAGACGTATACTGAATTCGGTGGAACCACTCTAAAAATTTTGTGTCTCTAATTTTTAATTTATTTTTTTATAAAATTTGAATTAAAAAAACAAAATTAATAAATAAATCATTACAAGAAAATAAAAAATAAAACAACAACAAAGTTTTAAAAAAAATAGTTACAAAAATAAAATAGAATTCAAAAATAGAGTTACAAAAAAAGAGTTAAAAAAGGGTAATAGAAAAAAAAATTCTAGGCCGAACTGGGGCCCGCCCGGTGTGAACCGGCCTGGCGATTCCGGTTCAGCGGGCCGGGCCGGGCCGGTTCAACTTTAAAAAATTTTAAAACCGGTTCGGCCCGGCCCGAACTGACCTAGGAACCGCAGCCAGCCCCGGCCCGCAGTTCTAGGAACCGCCCTTGAACTGGCCTAGGCCCGGCCCAGTTACAAGTCTAGTTAGCGCGAAGAAATAGCACCAAAGAGGAGGAGGGTTGAGGCTAGTGCCAAAGAGGAGGAAGAGGGGAGGTTTGGCGCCAAAGAGGGGGAAGAGAGGTAGAACTTTGTAACCTAGTATATATACTCATAATATTTTTATGGTAGCTTTTTTAATTTTCTTCATATTTCATTTAATTATTAGTTTTATCATATTTCATTTAATTATTTTAGTTTTTTATTATTATTATTTTCAATTAAATTATTGCTAATTTAAATAATTTTGATAATATTATGGACTCTTATCGTAAAGTTTGTTATCATATTTTGATTTCAATTCCTTACATTTCAAAATAAATAATATTAAATATAATTATTATATTCATTAATTATAAAATCTAAAATATAAATTAGACATTAACATATCTAATTAATATTATTAATTTAAATAACTCATACTCATACTCATCATATTCATCATATACAATCCATCAAAACACATAATCCGAACTCACATTCCTTAATTATAATGAAATTTAAATTATAAATTAAGTATGAAATGTTATTATTTTAAATAATATAATCATATAAAATTATGTAACTAATATAGTAATAATAACATAAAAAATATATGACTTTTTGTAATATATGATTTTATTTAAAATTATATATTCATAAAAAATATAATAAAATCTATTATGACACTATATAATATAAATTATAAATTTAATATATTTAATGATTGTATATAACAAATTTAGTAATATAATTTCATAATTTCATATAACAAATTTAGTAATATAATTTAAAATTTTCATATTATTATATTAATAATATAAATGTTTTTTTATTTAAAATAATAAAATTATTATTTTAAAATAAAGTACGTCGCAGGTTGTGCCGCAAGGGTATTTGCGGGCGTTTGTCTGGGCAGCTTAGCCGCCGATTGTGCCGCGCACAGGCATTTGCGCACGCTCTTGCCCAGGCGGCTCAACTGCCAATATATGACTTCATCCATGGATCTAGTAACATGGTAATAATACTTATTAATATTTCATTCACGGAACTAGTAACATTGTAGTAATACTTACTACTATTTCATTCACGGAATTATATTGTAATACATCAAAATCAAAATTTTCTGTTAATCACTCAAACTATAAAAAGAGAGGAAAACAGCAAAAAATTCAAAAACTAAAATTTGATAAACGGGCCAAAATAGTAGGATTTGAAAATTTTATTTGACTCCTAACAAATTATATATACTATAAACCAAAATTTATTTGGTGTTAAACCAAATATATATACTACAAACCCTTCATCCCTCCACAAACATTCAAAACTTCTTATTTCCTTCAAAAACTTTTCTCTCTCACATCTCTCGAATATTTTCAACAAAAAATTTTCAACAAAAAATATGAGACGAAATAAACGAAAAATGACCATTGTAACTGAATACAAAGAATCAGAACCATCTGAAGGACAATTTGACTCTGAAGAATCTCAATTATTCGAAGATGATATTCCAGATTGGTTTTGTTTATGTTTATATTTAAAAATAAATCATTTCTTTTTAATAATATATTTCTATATAATTACTTTGTTATCTATTTTTTATTTTTAATTTGCAGCAGTTCTCAAAAGAAAATATAGAGGCCCAACTTGCAGTATCAAGATGTCTGGAATTTAGAAAAAGAAAAATGTTTGCTGATTAAAATGAACAATTTGAATCAACCAATAGGATTTGAATCATTTCTTTACTTGTTACCATAATCTTACTTTTACTTCTGAATAATAATCCACATTATTTGTATTTATATTTTTAGGATACTGGGAGTGTGCATCGAAATCAACCATCATCATCATCACTACCTCCTGAGTCCATCCCCAAATGTAATATTTAAATGTACAAGTTTTTATAATATACCTTATAATTATATTAATTTCATTACAAGAATGATACCATACATCACGGTGGATCCTGGAATCGGAACTGGATGCTACGAATGCTGGAATTTTTTGGGTGCTTCAAATCAACATTTTTGCCATCAATATTTCATTTCAGAAGATATAAAAATATGTACTAACCGGAAGTTACAATCTTTTTCTTTCTCTTGTAATATGTCTGTAACATTCTTTCTCTTGTAATATGTCTGTAACATTCTTTCTTTTATAATATATCTGTAGCATTATCATATATATTCCATGATACTATAAAAGACACCTCATTTCCTAAGATACGGTATTTATAATTTTCCTAACTCTTTTCTAACCTACAATTGTAACATTTTCTTGAGAATAAAGTAGTAATATTTTAACGATAGAGTGGTAATATTTGTGTTAACAAATCCTAACATTTACTAATCTTGTGATAACCGACCAAAAGAGTAGTAACATTTGGTTACTGATAATAAGTATAACAACTCTTTAACCACATATCCTAAACGATAACAAAAGTAGTAAAATTTACGCACCAACAAAAGTGACACTAAAAGTAGTAATATTTACTATCCCTTCGATAATAAATATAGTAACGTTTACTAACCCAATAATTCTGTAATCGACAATAAAGACAGTAACATTTATTAACCCAATAATTCTGTAAATGACAGTAAAGGTAATAACATTTACTAACCAATAACTCTGTAAACGACAATAAAAGTAGTAACATTTACTAATCTAACAATTTTTTAAACGATAGTAAATATATATCTTTACTATATAGTAACATTTACTAAATAATAAATCTGTAAACGATAATAAAAGTAGTAACATTTACTAATCCAACAATTCTATAAACGATAGTAAAGATAGTAATATTTACTGACCAATAACTCTGTAAACGACAATAAAAGTAGTAACATTTACTAATCTAATACTTCTGTAAGCAATAATAAAGGTAGTAATATTTACTAACACAATAACCGACAACAAAATTAGTAATATTTACCAACTCTTTATAAGTGACGATAAAAATTGTAATTTTACTCACCATTTATTACTGATAATATAATATCGATTTTTATCGACAATTTTCTAACAGTTTGGAAATTTAACATGCTCCAAGGATTATGATAAATGCCGACATAGGTTTATCCCGACCCCTTTATACCCAACTGAAACTCTATCCGTTGGAGAAAACTTTATCAACGGTTTTACTACTTTTCCTCACAGTTTTTGTCCGTCTCCGTATGTTATTTCGGTTGTAGTGTATATTCATAATTCCAATCTAATGTGGATTAAATATATTCTAAACAATGATTCAGGGTACAATCTATGAATTTATCGCAAATGTCTCGTAATGTAGTTAAAAACATGAATTTCCTAATCCTAAAGCATGGACTATTTGTTCGATGATACGATCCATCAAAGCTTAGCATGCCATGTACAATTAACAACAACAAATCATAAACTAATCAAATCTAAAGTGTGGACATGATCAATCTATTACAACGGATCAACCATTCAAACCATGCAATTAATAAGTCAATAAAACTATTATATTATCCTCACACCCAAAACTACAAGAATTGACAAATATTTAACTATAAACCAGCAACAAGATAGAGTAAAAGAAAAGCGTTGAATAAACATTAAATTCAACATATAAATGAGATTCGTTGATATCAATTTCTATCACCTCAAGTAACCATCCATCTAAGTCTAGTCATAATCTATTTAACATACTAACATGAACTATACAACTATAGTATGAAAATAGAATGAGAGTGAATCAAATAAACACTTAAAAGCACATAAAATAAGATTTGGTTTAGACTATAATTATAGAACATATATCATTTATTTAGAATCAAAATACTTTTACATGAGTTTTTCAAAAATCAACGACAAGAAAATACAAGGTTTATATTATAGTACAATCTACCACAAAGAAGAGAGATTAACCATATATTTGATGGAGAGTGTCACAATAATCCTCCATCGAGTCTGCACTTGAATCTCGTTCTCTCTCCTTGACAAAGAATATCTTTAGTTCATGGCAAATCTCTCTTTTCTTATTCCAATCCCCTTTTATCCTACATCTAAACCTCAGATCTAATCCTTATCTATCCCTCACCCACTTTTTATTTTTAGGTAGCTCTCCAAGTTATGAACGAATCATCTGTGAAATGAGGGTAAAGAGTGGTTTTGATAGTGGAGACCTGGTAATACGACTAAAGAGACCTGGTAAAGAGTGGTTTTGTTAATGGATTTTAGGGCTCAAGACAAAGAGTATCCATGTTTGATCTGTGGTGCTCGGACTTTAGCACTCTTGTTAAGCCTTTTGCTAACGGGGTGGTGGCTGTCATGGCGCTGACCTTTGCAGTACTCCATGGCACCAAGAGCTCTTTTTGATTTTCTTTTTTTTTTTTTGACTTTGCCGCCATGGCATAGCAGCAGTGATACTCTTGCTTCTTCTAATCTATTTCTTCCTTTATTTATCTTGCCTCCAAATCCTCATGGATTGTTTTATAAGCCTACATAAGGGAGAACACATTATGCACACAAGGAAAATTGTGAAAAGTGATGAACCTCATACAAAAATATAAGAAAATAAGCATAAATATAAGATATATCTTCAGGTTCATTTTTGTAATAAATAAGTTGCGAACATCATCACTCACTTTTGACAACCAAAAAATGAGGAAAATTAATTAATGCGATTGTTGAACATTGCAAAAAAATAACATTATATAATAATGATGAAGTTCATTACAAAACAAATACACTATCCAGATGAATAAAAATCATTCGTAAAGCCCACTAAAACCATCAACAAATCCTTCTCTGACGGAAGGGCATTTAGTTGGCTATACACTGATCGAGATAGGTCTATCTCGATGGTTTTGGTCACCATTAGAATTTGTCTTTGGTCTATACTGATAGTTAGAAAAGCGTCGGTAAAAGTTATTATTTTTTATCATTAGTTGCCACATATGTTAAGAAAAGTTATTGACTTTTATCACCGGTTACCATAAGTAAAAATTATTACCATTTATCATCGGTTTCAAAGGTATTGATTAAAGTTATTACCTTTTAGTATCGATTACCACATTTATTAAGAAATGTTATTGCATTTTATCGTCGATGACCATAATTGCTAGGAAATATTACTGCCATTTATCATTGGTTATCATATATGTTAACAAATGTTATTATTTTTTATCGTCGATTACCATAAGTGTTAAAGTAAATATTACTATCTTTTATCGTCGATTATCACAAACGTTAGAAAAAATTACCACTTTTTTTATCAATTAGAAAAGAATTAAGAAAAAGTTACTGTTTTTTATTATCAGTTGCCATATATAATAGAAAAAGTTATTATTTTTTATCATCGATTACTATAACTGTTAGAAAAAATCACTATTTTTTATTATCGGTTTGAAAAATATTTGTAACAATTATCATCTTTTACCGTAGATTATCATATATGTTAAGAAATATTATTAGTTTTATCGTCGATTATCACATATTAGGAAATGTTACTGACTTTTATCATCAGTTATCATAACTGTTAGGAAATATTACTATCATTTATCATCGATTACTACATATGATAAAAAATATTACTGTTTTTTAGAGTTGATTACCACAAGTGTCGGAGAAAATGTTACTATCTTTTATCATTAATTATTACAAGCATTAAGAAAAATTGTTGCATTTTATCATCGATTAGAAAAGTAACAGGTAAAAGTTACTAGCTCACAGTCTACCACGATTGCATGTGATGTACCGCATGCTTAGGCATAGTCTACTGCACTTGCTTGCAACTGCACGCGCTCGCATAATGCATGGCCGTTTGTTTATTGCAATGCAAGTTCACCTTCATCATACCTACAAATATTACATTACAATGCAAAAATAAGAATTATAACAATACAAAATATTCATGTCAAAGATCCAACATAATGTTAAAATTCAAGTTCAGCATTATACACCAATTCCACCATAAGTCCATCATACAAACAATACTAACAAACCAACAATTCATACAAAATAATGTGTATAAAGATAAAGAAAAAAATAAATACAAAGATTAATATATTAGCAGACAAAGTAACAACCTTTTTTTTAAAATCAAAACACTACATCTAGGATATAATAAACAAATAAAATTGTTCTTCCCATGGCTCAAAAACACAAGGATACCATAAGGAAAGTATGTGATTTTTTGTCAAACCAACATCTTGAGATGGTTGGATTTCTTTATAATGAACTTGTTCTGGGATAGTTGTGATTCTTTGTAATCAGTTACAATGTCCATCCATGTTCATCCCATATTTGTAACTGGAATAATTAAAAATTTTTCAAATACCCATTTCTAACACAACTCAACAGAATCCAACATAATAGAGTGATTTTTTTATATAAAAAAAATGCAATTACATTTTCATTAAACTTTACAAAGTCATTGTTCGTCTTGTAAATTTGTTATTGTCTGAATATATATTATATAGAGTTTCAATGAGAGCTAGACTGAGAGTTTTGGATGGGTCTAGAGGCTGAAAATATACTTAGCTGATTGTTCAGATTTCAACGGAATAAAACCTTCTGATTTTTGGTTGAAAATATATTTTTTTGATCGAGAGTTTTTGATAGATTATGAGAGATTTTAGGGAAACGAGGCTAAAAATATGTTTGGTTGAGTTAAAATTTCGATGGATTTTGAGAGTTTTGAGGGAATGAGAGATTTCAAGAGAATAAGAGCATTGATGGTTTCAAGAGAATGATTTAAAATATATTTGACTTTAGTCATTTGGCCACTTAATTTTCACCCAAAAAAAATTTGAAACCCTCTCTTTTTTCAGTCTTTTGTCTCTCCTTATAAATTTTCCCTCCCTTTTTTCTACACTTTTATTCTTTACCTGCATATTTTTTCATTACATAGTTTTTCCATACTTTCGGTCATTACCCATGTTATTCTTAATTTTCACATTTTTTTACACTTTTAGTTAATACTTATCACGTGTTTTTCCCATATCCTCACAATGATTGCTATTTTTGTATTTCCTTTTTGTTTCACACGTGAAAAGATTCGTTGTAGAAGACTCTTTTTTGTTTCCATTGTCTTTCCGCTAGTTGAATATTGAATATCATGTAGTATTGATAATTAATATTATATTATGTAAAATTATATAATATTAATAATTATTAATTTTATGTAATTATTAATATTGAACATCATGTAACATTATTTAAATTATTAATATTGATAATTAATCACCTTATGTAACATAATGTCATTATGTATCATTAAATTACTAATGTGTGAATTGTCATAATATCATATTTTAACACTATATTATATAACAATTGGTCATAATATCCAATTGGTCAATGAGTTGTCACAATTTCGTATTATAATATTACATTATGTAACATTGTGTAATTACCTTTATAACAATTGTTATAATATCATATCGTAACACTATATTATATAACAATTAGTCCAATTGGTCAATGAATTATTATAATATCATATTATAATACTACATTATTTAACAATTGTCATGTTGATAATTACAATTTTATGTAATTATTAATATTAGATATAATGTAACATTATTTAAATTGTTAATATTGATAATTAATTACATAATGTCATTATATATGACTAAATTATTAATTTGTGAATTGTCATAAAATCATATTGTAACACTACATTACATTATGTAGTCATTGATCATAATATCCAATTAATTAATGAATTATCATAATTTTATATTGTAACACTACATTATGTAATATAATTTTATTACATTTATAACAATTGTCATGATATCATATTATAATACTATATCTTGTAACAATTAGTCATAAAGTACCAATTGGTCAATAAATACACTACATTATGTAACAATTGGTCATAAAGTCAAATTGGTCATCATGTAGCATAATGTCATTATGTACCAATAAATTACTAATTTCTTAATTGTCATAATATCATATTGTAACACTACATTATGTAATAATTGATCATAATATCCAATTAATCAATAAATTGTCATAATTTCATATTATAATACAATATTATGTAATATAATATCATTACATTTATAACAATTGTCATAATATCATATTGTAATACTATATTATATAACAATCGGTCATAATATCCAATTGATCAATGAATACACTTATTATATAACAATCGGTAATAATGTCGAATTGGTTAATGAATTATAATAATTGCATGTTCTAATACTACATAATGTCATTATATTTAAATAAATTCATCCACTCATTCTATGCATGAGAGAACTACAATGTCACTTGATCTAATAGTGAATTACAATGCTGCTTGAGTTTATCCCAAATTGATTTAACTAATGGCATTACATAATGTAATTTAGTATTATATATAATAATGCAACATTACATAATGTAATTTAGTATTACATATAATAATATAACATTGACATTATGTTATTAGAAAATCAATTGTGCATTTGTATGTCACGAAAATAATCACAAATTGGTTCTTTTCTGCTCCCAACTTGGATAAATCATATTTCATCCAACGGTTGGGGTAAAATCTAAAATGGATATATCATGTTGCAATTGATTTAACTATCGGGGGGTAATTGGTTGGATGTACTTTTAATTTAAAGAGAATTGAGAGAAATTATTTGATAGGACCTCTGATTTAATGGCTAACATTCTGATTCTCATTACTCCTTACAGCCAAATATCATCTCTTCCTCTCTCTCTCTCTCTCTCTCTCTTTTCACATGAACATACAAATTCAAAGAATATTCTACCTGTACTATTCATTCGCTCTCTCACTCGACACATTTTAAACCCAATTCCCTCTCTTTCTCTCTCTCTCTCTCTCTCCTTTAAGTCCTACATGACTTCTCTCTTAAAATTCAATCATTTAATAATCAAAATCACACTCTCTTATCCACTTCTTGTGGCACACACTTTAGCAAATAACCACGTCAATTCAATTTGTATATGAGTCTCTACATAACTGTAACCCATCCCAAATACTATCCGCTGAACCACACCGTCCGTATAAGTCTAAACTATACTAACTCATATATTATACCATTTGTAAATAGTATATACTATTCTAACAGTTATTAATTTTCGTCGATAAATGTGGTATTTTTTAGTGACTATTTGAAAATAGTCTTTATATGCATCATCTATACTAACTACTGAGTCCTACCATTTGTATAGTTTTTAAGGACAGTTTAAAAATTTAATAGTTAAAATATCAAACCATTTATGATACCTGATGATAAGTTGCAATAATAGGGAATAATTTGTGATAACAGGTGATGAGTTACTGTAACAGGTGGTAAGTTCGTGATAAGAATCGGTAATTTTACGATAACTTGTGATAAATTTATAATAATTAGTAGTAATATATTTTGATAATATTATTATTCATTGAAATGAAATATAATGATAACTAGTGCTAATATAGTGATAACAGAGGGTACACCACACAGAGGCATGGTAGACTGTGACTTACCATCAGTTATTGTAATCTTATCACTACTTACTATCTGTTATCACAATTTTACTATTAGATATCGCAACTCTAATGTATAATAATATCCCAACTGTAACATTCTATCCGTTGAACCATATCGTCTATATAAGTCAATGACCATGCTATATACTATACTAATGGTTATTAGTTTTCATCGGTAAATATAATAATTTTTAGTAACTACTCAAAAATAGTTTCTATATGTGCCATTTGTATTGACTATTGAATCCTACAATTTGTATAGTCTTTACAAACAATTTAAAATTTTAAGTGTTAAGATATCAAACCATTTGCGATATCCGGTAATAAGTTGCAATAATATGAAATAATTTCTGATAACAAGTGGTGCGTTAAACCATTTGTGATAATTAGTAATAATATAAAATTTTAAGTGTTAAAATATCAAACCATTTGTGATAATTAATAATAATATAATCTGATAATATTATTATTCATTGGAGTGAAATATAGTGATAACAAATGATAAATTTGTGATAACTAAAGGTAATATAGTGATAACAGGTGGTAGACCATGCAGGGGCACAGTAGACCGCAACTTACCGCCAATTATCATAATCTTATCATCACTTACTATCTGCTATCACAATTTTACCATTTACAAATCCACATTGATGGTAAAGTGTAGTGATATTATTATATATTGGAGTTGTAATATATAATGGTAAAATTGTGATAACTTGCGGTAAATGGTGGTAAAATTATGATAACTGGTGGTAAGTCACGATTTACCGTACTCTTGCGCGATCTACCTTCTATTATCACTATATTATCACTATAATTCATTCCAATAAATAATAATATTATCAAATTATATTACTATTATTTATCACAAACTTAACACAATTTATCATAAAATTACCGTCTATTATCGCGAACTTACCACTTATTATAGCAATACACCACCTATTATCACAAATTATCTCATGTTATTGTAACTTATCACCAATTGTCGCAAATGATTTGACACTTTAACTCTTAAATTTTTAAATTGTCCTTAAAAGTTATACAGACGGTAACATTCAGTAGTCAGTATAGATATTACATATAGAAACTATTTTTAAATAGTTACTAAAGAGTATCCATGAAAACTAATAACCGTTAGAATAGTATATAATATTTACAAATGGTACAATATATGAGTTAATATAATCATAGATTTATGCAGATAGTATGGTTCAGCATATAGTATAAATTATCCATATAAAACCTATTTTTAAACTGTTCCTAAAGGTTCATGCATTTATTGGCAAAAAGTTATAACAGTTAGAATTGTAAATAGTATTTAAATATAGTACAATTTATGGGTTAACATAGCTATATCACTTATGTAAATAGTATGATTCAGCAGTCACAAAATAAAACTCACATAGAGACTATTTTTAAATCGTCTCTAAAAGAGTCACATTTATTGAACACAAATGATAACCGCTCTTATTGAACATTGCTTTTACAGACGGTGCGATATATAGGTTAGTATAGGTATAGAATTTTTGTAGACGGTATAATTAAATAGACAGTAAAAAAGAATTATATAGACACTGTTTTCAAATCGTTTCTAAAAATTATCATATTTGCTGACCACAAGTGATAACCGTCATAATTGAACATAGTTTTTAAAGGCGATACAATATATGGGTTAGTATAGATATATAACTTATACAAACGATATGATTAAGTAAACTGTAAAAAAAAGTTATATAAAGAATGTTTTTAAATCGTCCCTAAAAATTATCATATTTACTGACCACAAGTGATAATTATCATAATTGAATATCGTTTTTACAGACGGTTGTGCAATTTTTACTGATAGTTGATAAACTTTTCTTAACAAACAATTTATATCGTTGGAAAATATATATATTTCCCGATAGTTTTGTCAAAAGCGTCTCTGTAGGGTATAAAAAACCATCATTAAAGATTATCGACAATAAAAGTTACCGTTAGCATAAGATTTTAATTTTGTAGTGGTTGTGAAGTTTGAGATCGATTGAACTTGTATAAATTTAATAATTAGAATCTATGTTTGGTTTGTTTTGAGGAATTGCTTTGGGAAACTTTGACCACTCAAAAGAAACTCAAGTATGTTTTATATGTTTGGTTTGTTTTGAGGAATTGCTTTTGGAAACTTTGACCACTCAAAAGAAACTCAAGTATGTTTTATATTCTATGTATGTTACCAGCGAGTTGTCAGTGTAATGATAGAATACTAAACTTTTTTAATCAAAATTTTGACTTTGAGTTTTGAAAATGTAATAACAGATATTGATGTTGAGAGAGTCAATTTTTTAATTAAATCTCACAACTATTCAAATTGAAAGAGTTGAGTTTTCGAATACCATTGATCAAATACGAAAAAATATCCTTAGTGTGCGTTAGGAAAATAGTTTAGGCTATACATATCACTATAAGGAGACTCGTCTCACAGGCGGTGAGAGCTTGATCCCCGGCGTACTCCATGGCCATACTTTGATTTCAAAAAGGCAGATATAATAACTTTTATTAAAAAGATTAAATATCTATTAAAAACTATTTATTTTATACTAAATATATTTATATTAAAAATTCAAAGAGTGGTCTTACTGTATTTCGCTATATTACAACAATAAATTTGATTATCTTACTCAATATTTTGTACTTTTCAAAATCTGTGAGAACAAGTCAAAATTTGCCAAGAGTGAAGAGGCAAGGCGAGTAAAACTCTATAAAGTGGCAGCCACTCCCTTGCCTACCATATCCATTTGCACAGAAGCAACAAATTAGATGGACGAACACGAAACGGTTTTGGTCGATAACAAGTTTATTACTTGCTGCTAATGAAGTTGTGAATGTAATAACTTTGTATTATTATAAAGATAATGTTTTCAATTAACATAGGAAATGTAATTCAATAAGAAATTTTGAAAAACTTTTTCTATGACAAGAAATGGTGAAAGTTAAGTGTGATAGTTTAGTTCTATACCAATGGACAATCGATTTAATGAATAAAAATATTAAATTTCTTAATTAAATTTTATATTTAAAATTTAAGAATGAATAAAACTATATTGAAAGAGTATTTCTCTAAAATGAGAATGACAAAAAACAATTTGGAAGAGTTAACCCCTAAAATGGGTCCCATAGTGCTCGAACCGAATTATTCGGGTAAAACCGCGATCGTGGTGGTGAAAACAAAAAAAAAAAAAAAAAGAGTTCCCTTCTAAATTGAACTCTACAATACTCAGATTGAATTAATTAAAGTATGGTTCCAAATATTGATTAGTTTACACTAAAGAAAAGTACTATCTAGTCCTATAATTTATATTATACATATCTAGGCAATGTAGATTGTAAAATGAACATATATATCAAAATAGTTTAGAGTACAAACTATAGTTTTTTAGAAATATTGTACGAAGGCTAATGCTTAATTTGTTAAGTGATTGGATATTGATATTTTTTAAATAAAATTTATCTAATTTGATTTGAATTAAATTAAATTAGATTTAAAATAATTATTGAATATCACATCTTTATTTAAAAAAAAAAATAGCCTAGGGAGCAAAAGAATATCCAACCCAATTCCTTGACTGTTGTCTCTTGGACTCCTTTTTTGTTTCAAGTTTCTAGAATGGGGAGAACAAAAAGGGACGGTGACACAGGGCAAAACGAATTTTAATACCAAAATGGGGGAGTGGAATGTTTAAGGCACAAGCAACACTTACAAAAGAGACAAAAGATGTGGAAAATGCCGAAAGGAAAGAGGAAAGAATTCCCTAATATTGTCAAGTCATTCTTCAATAATCCAAGATTGATCATTGCTTTGCTCTCAACTTAAATATAATATTTATTGGGCTAAGCTCATCAAGTAGATTAATAACAGTTTTAATTTGATTAACTCATGTTTAACTAGAAGAACGCATCTTGGTGGGGGTGGGGGTGGGGGTTGGCTTGGCTTGGCAACAACTTGGCGGTGTACTCAAAAGAGGGCACGCTACTTGTTATTAAAGTAAATTTAATTTTAATTTGATTAACTCATGTCAACTTTGGCTCCTCCAAGCTACTTGTCCACGCTGGGGAATTGAATGCTCCCCCCATATCTATTCACTCTGCACCAATCCCCACTCTCCTTTCCTTGATAGAATTTCTTGACGGAACCCTTTTATTAAAGTAAATTTATTTTTAATGAAAAGGAGAATTTAAAATAAAGAAGCTTGAGAGCTAATAGGGTGAACGACTAAATAATTAAGTGAGAATTTTGTAAATATTTACTTATGACCGAATTTGATTCATCAAACTAAACAAAAATCTAGAGAGAGAATAGTTCTAGTTTTCAGAACAAAAGCCTAATAATCAAGACTATGAACAATAATGAATGTATGAGTGAAAAATTAGTAAGGTTTGGATACATGCAAACTGCAAATTTTATAACATTTTTGGCAACCATTTCAAAAAAATTGAGCCCAAACTCAATGAGATTAGATAAAAGTTTTCAATGTAAAAAATTAATACTGTGATGATAATGTTTGTTATATTTTTATAGATATATTTTATTTCGATCAGCAAAATTTTACATTTTTATTAAAAATATTATAAATAAAATATAATATAATATAATGAATCAAGGATGGTTAAGGTTTTTCAAAGAGGCATTTTGGAGACCAAGATATAACATAATGGACAATTATCATCTTGATTTGGTAGATAAACTTTTAATTTTCTAACTTTACTGAAACCTACCAACCTTACACTTAAGCTTTAATTTTCTAATATGTTTTCCTTTTTCTTTAATATCATCAAAACTCACTCCCGCCGAGGGAAAAAAAAACGGCTACCTGATAAAAAATATGATTGGAAACTTCAAATTGCTTTTGCTAGTTTTCGTATCTTGTTAGTCTAACTTTTTTTTTTTTTTTTTTTTTAATTTAAAGCTGTTTTAAAATTAAAAGTTAGATTAAATATTTTTTAAAAAAGAAACTGCTTAAGAAATTTTTTTTAATAAAGAAAACAGAAAAAAAGAAACTGCTAAGAAAAATTTTTGTTTATGTACTCTCTAATTTTTTTTTAATAAAAATATAAGTTGACAAAATTGTCTGTTACTATTTCAAATATTATAATTTTATCATATATATAAATCCAAAAAATATTTAAATATTTAATATTTACGAATAAAAATTGACAAATAATTTCTCATTTAAATTTTAAAACAGTTATTTCTCATTTTAATTTATAAACAAAGATAAAAACTTTTAACAAAAAAAAAAAAAAAAAAAAAAAAAGTTAAGCTAAACATGCGCTAAATCTCAAAATTATATCCAATTATTCTTGGATTGAAGTAAAAACTGAAACACCAAACCGGCAAGTTTGAAATTGTTTAATATTTTTTCAATAATCTCCCTTATTGCTACTAAAATTTCTCCTACGTCTCAAGATTTTGCCCCTAACTAAGTTTTATTTAGATACTGAAGGAGACTCTATCTTTAATCTTGAGTTCATTTTTTAATAATGTATGTGCATGATCTTTTTCTTAAATAAATTCATCTTCTATCAAAAAAAAAATTGAGATTTTCACTTTGTTTCAGAATTTTATTTATTTATTTATTTATTTTTTATTTTCATACCTTTTAAAAATTTTTATCTCAAATTTGAGAAGATTTCTTAAAAAAATATATTAGTTTTCAAGATTTAATTTTCTTTCCAAAATTTTCTAGTAGACAAACACAACATAAGAAAATGTCTTTCATTATTCATTTTCATGAGAATCCACGAATTTGACCCTTTTCACAAAGGCAGATTTGACTATCCATTCATGTTATAAAAATAAAGAAGCAATTACATATTTTCTGTCATTTACACTTATAAAAATGTGATGAAGCACAAACTTGAGTTTTAGTGCTTGCAGGGGACCATGCATATATTTTGGTAATATCGAATGATAATGGACCAAATTAATCTAAATGTTATGCGAGAATCCATATGTATGTAATAACTATTTTTTTTTTTTAAAACTCTACATATTTTGAATAATTCAAACAAATATTTTGTTAGGATTGTCTCATATTTTAGGAAATAGAAGACTTTTCTTTGGTGTTAATTTTCCATTTATGAGTTGTGTTATATACTTCGTACCTAGGGTGCAGGATTTTTTGAAATATTTCTGGCATTCCATACTTTTCTCTAATTGTTCTACAGACTAGAGAGAGTGTTTTTGGAAGAGGATGTTCGAAGTTTGGATAATGTTTAGTGTTTTCGATGCAAAAGGGTATACACACCTGAGGAGGGACTGTCCTAAGAAAAAGGATAAGGGTAAGAAAAGAGAAGACAAAGACTAATGACTGCTCTCTCACATGGAATAGCGATACTGATATTTTTCTAATGTATCTTCCAGTAAATGTTGGTATTTAAATTTTTGTTGTGTCATTCACGTTTACTCTAAAAAGAAATATTTTAATTCTTTATATGAATGTATGAACACTAAGTTAAAATTGGGTGTTAATTCAACTTAGATATGTCGTGGGTATAAGGTTTAAAATTTAAATGTTTGATTAAGCAATTGAAGTGGATTGCTTATCTTCCAAAGATATATAAAAATCTAAGATATTTGAGTTTGTTTGATTCTCAAAGTTATGAGTATGAAGCTTATGACAGAGATTTAAGGGAAACTCATGGTTCCATGCTCCTAATGAAGAGAAGATTACATTAGGGTTTATCCCATTTGGATAAGTATAAAAATAAAGGTTTCAATGGAATGCATGTGTAGGCCATTGTAACAGTAAGCGAGTTGAGTTTCGTTTGTTTTGTTTCATTTTTTTTTTTTTTTTTTTTGGTGGTGCTGACAGTTTCAAGTATACTGATTTGCATTTTGTGTGTAACCATATTATTTTTGAATGTGGATGGATTAAAAGCAGGTTTTTATGGCAGTCACTAGAATTTTGTTTGAGACTCAAAGATTGGCAAAATATTTGCTAAGGTGGAAATTATTTTAGAAAATAGAAGACTTATCTTGAGTGCCCAAGTTTTCTTTTATGAGTAGCATTATATTTTATTTATGAAAAGGCAACTGCATATATACCCTGCATACAACCCTATTATGTACAAAGAGAGTTCCTATGGTAAAGGGTTTGGTCCAGGGAAATACTTTAAATATTCTATTATTTTCTCTAATTGTTTTAGTGGGTAACGAGAGTTTTTGGAATTTGTGAGAGGGTATGTATCTGATATTTGGATTTGGAGGGACTCGAAAACTATATCTTATATTTGTATTAGTTTATTTTCATAATTAAAAAACTTGGTTCTATATTGGACATAAGCAAAGAGTGTCCGACCATCTAAAATAATTGTTTTACTTTATTTATTTTGTTTTGATTGTAGGTGTTATATTTGTTAAAGAGAGTTTTTAAAGATTTGTGATAAGGTGTACATTTGGTATTTTGATTTGGTTAGATTTTCAAACCTTATATTATATTTGTATTAATTTATTCTCACAATAAAAGAACTTAGACTATTGTTTTTAATATTTGAATGATCGATATCCGATAATCAATTTATTGATTTAATTAATCTTTATTGAACTAATTGTCACGCGCGTTAAGAAACAAACTCTCCCGCACTTATTTTTTCATATTCTTGAGACTCAAATCCATAAAGGTTAAGGAAATCTGATACCGCTAGACCAATAAAGCTCTCTACTTGATACAAGAGTGTCAAAATCACGTAAAATAATTGTCTAACTTTATTTATTTCAAAATGATTGTATGTATCGTATTTGTTATTTTTTAATTTTTAATATATTTAATTAAAAATTAATCAAAGTAAATTAACATATAAAATTTGTCTATAATAATCTGTTTCGTCCGTCCAGCAATACCTTATATGGTGATACTAGATTATAAACAGCTGTACAGCGGGCTTCGCCCAAAAATGTCTACCATAAATAATGACAATTCCCAAATGTCTATCATATACAAATAATGTAAAAGACAACCACCAAAGTTGAATCTGTGAAAGGGAAAGGTGCAGAAATAAAAACCAAATCCTTTGACGGTGTTTGGAAATTTGGATTCCATCCAGACCTAACCTAATAATCAACCACAACAAAACAAAATACACATTTGAATACATAAAACTTTTTGTGCATGTATCAAATCAGGACCCCCTCCCCCCATTTTTTTTAATTTGACCACCTACTTTTTGCCAAGCTAGCAACAAAGGATACATCCGCCCACAATTCAATCTTGGTACTGTTCTAGGATTTGTGTTTTTTATTAATAAACAAAAGGTTTGAAACTCAACCGATAAATAATTGATTTAGTAGATAACGATATTAAATTTTTTAATTAAATCTCGAGTTTAAAATTTGAAAATATAAAAGATTATATTAGAAAAATTACCTATAAAATAAGCTCAATAAGCGTTCGAAATAAATTAATTAGAATATGATTTTAAATATTAATAGATATAAAAAAATAAAGTTTGAAATTCATGATCACACCGTCCAAAAAAATAATATATAATTGTTACTTCCTAGTTCCTATAGATCGGATCAAAAATAATTTTTAAATGGCATATTTTATACCAAAAATGAATCAAAAAAGAAATTGTATTTGGTTTTTTCTTTTCTTTTATGAAAATAATAAATCTTTTTATCGCAAGATCAGAAAATATGAGCCGAAAACCCGTGCTAGAATGATTTGAAAGATCCAAAACAAGACAACCCCAATACTACGAACCTAACCTAAACTTTTTTGTTTCTCAGTTTTATTAAATCAAAATCAACTTTGCTCGTGTTTACATTGTGGCCAAGTGGATGACTTTACTTTTATTGATAATATATACTAACATATGTTTGAATTCATAAATTTCTATTTATGATTTTAGATTTTTTTCTTAATATAATTACTAAAAATTGAATTTTAAACATTACTTACCGATTGAGTTGAAATTTTCGGACTTAATCATGTTTTATTTTTTTTATATAGGAGAAATTTAAATTTGACATGTTTTAGGAGAAGCAAATTGGTGTTAATTGGCTTATAATTCATTGGCTTGTAATTTTTTTTTTCTTTAAAAGCTATGTTCTTGACAATTTAGTCTAAGGGTCGCTAATGTGATGGCTAGAAAAAGAGAGAGCAAAATTCAAATATACATTCAAAAATTGGATTTACTCATATATTTAAATATTTGGTGGACATATTTACCCCTCTTATATTCAACAAAAGCAAAATTGACGTATTGATGGTCAGCTCGTGGGTGGCAGGTGATACAACGTACAAATTTCTAGTACATACCCAAGTTTGGTAGGAGAACACGTCTTTGAGAATCTCTAAATTGTGAGCCATAGTGAGTCTGTAACATTTCATTTAGTTCGGATATGAAGCGCCCCTGGATCTTGACTAATGCCTGACCACGAGATAAACATCATTTTGACTTTTACATTTCCACGAGGAGAGAGAGAGAGAGAGAGAGAGAGAGAGAGAGAGAGAGAGAGAGAGAGAGAGAGAGAGAGAGAGTTGTCAAAGGAAGAAAGTAAGTGATGGGGTAGAAAAATGGGACCAGGTTCAGTCTTTAGTTCTATGCATTTGACAGGTTGATGATTAATGCGATACTGAAAAACAATTGGATAGATACCTTACGGCTAATTATCTCATGAAAAATTTACTTTTTTTTTATTGTCATTATCAATATTAAGAAAATTTCCAACAGAGCCACTAAGGTGTACAAGAGAGAACAAACACTCCATAAAAACTAAAATCTTAGTTTTTTTTTTTTCTGAAACCTTATAAACATATATATTTTCATAATTTTTATAATTTTTATACTAAAAAAAAAAATCTGTTCACAATTATCAAATTTTTTGAGTAGCTTGAAGAAATTTGTTCAAGATTTTTTATTTAAGAGATGATTACAATTAAAACAATCCCCCTATGACAAGTTAATAAATTTTCATGAATAACTCAGTTTATTTTTTAATTCTACATATGTCATTTTTAAGCATGGGTGCAAGCAAGGGGAGAGGAAAACGCCCTCGTAAAAATTTTATTTATATTTTTAGTGATATTTCAACAAATTTCATTAAATATCTTTATAATATTATTTATTTCATAAAAATATAATTTATATTCTATATATTATATTTTAACCCCTAATATGGTTTATAATTTCGATTGTTGAAAAATGTATATTCAAGGATGAAATATGACATATAAAAACAATGGGTGGAAATTATAATTTTTAGGGCATAATTAATATTAGCAATATTTTTAAAAATTTTGAGCATATTTTTAAGAATTTTTAACAATATTTTTAAAATTTTAGAACTCAGCAGAAATTTATAAAATATTAATTTAAAAATGAATATTCAGGAACATAGTTAGAGATCATTCTCCCATTAAGCTTGAATGTAGATATATGGTTATACATTCATAGAAATCGTACAATTGGGGTCTTGTTAGGGATGATGTGGGACGTTTTTTCTTTCTTTTAGCTTATTAGATCACGAGGAGTATTCAATGTGAATGGATGGATTCCCATCTCATGACTTGCATAATTTATTTGAGTCACTTTATGATTGACCATTGAAATTTGTAAAAATCATTTAGTTGGTTTCTTTTATTCAAATAATAAATTATATAAGAATGAGATTTATCTCTTAACAAATAAATTTGTAAATTAAATACGAAAATCTCTCTATAATACGTTAAGTTGTAAAATATCTAATAAAAGTAGTTAAGAATGAAATGTGAATTGAAAACATATAATGTAAGTTATTAATGATTAAATCTTCGATTTTATGTAAAAAGGCGTATCATCTGCCATAAGAGTGCACTTTGCATGAGTAGACTCAGAGGAATAGATTAACCTAAATTAAGAAGAAGATGAAAAATGACAAAATTATGGATAATGGTCCTTCCCAAGTAGATAAAAAAACCAAAAACATAAGACCTCCAGATCCGATATTGCCCATATGCAGAAAAATGAGTAAAATAATTCAATGGAACGTGGAAAATGCGTCGAAACGTGCGTGGAACGAAAGCCCACAAGCCTACCCAACCCCCCCACCCCCCTCCCCACTTGCATTGCACCCCACGCTATGTCCACTTCGATTTTCACACAATCGGGTCAATTTAGAACTCTTCTTTTCTTTCTTTTTGTCAATTGCACTTCTTTATCTCTCTTCTCTCTCCTCTCTCTCTCTCTATCTCTCTCTCTCTCTCTCTCTCTCTCTCTCTCCCTCTCTCTCTCTCTCTCTCTGAATAATAAAAACGGTAATACTGTTCTACTTTTTGAGGGTTGATCTTGACTTTGAAACCTCCAAGAATTCAAACCCGACCGACGCATGAAGGACTGTCCTATCCTCCCATTTCTTTTTTTTTTCCATTATTCTACTGCAACGTATAAACCTACTTTATTTTTTTTCTTTAAAAAACAAAAATATCCACTATATATTAAGAAGGCCACGCTTGTCACACAACTCACATTCGTCTCATCCTCTCTCTCTCTCTCTCTCTCTCCCCCTCCACCGAGCTTCCTTGCCTTTCCACCTCAATTTTCATTTATATAAAGACTCTGATCTCTCTTGGTTTCTCAAAGCAGTTTCAAACATAGCAAAGTACAAGAAGATCTTCAAGAAGAAAGAGAAGGTTAATTCGAAGAGCTTGAATGGATGCTTCTTTGGATCTCAATATTAAGCCGATTTGGTTCCTTGACGAAGCTCCTGTAAGTTTGAAACTCAAGCATTAGCTAAAACTCTCTTCGGCAATCCATTAATGGGTTTAATTTCTGATCTGGGTTTTGTTTTTCTTTGCAGAAGAAAGAGTTTGAGAGAAATTTTGTTGAGCTGGGTCTAAATATTTCAGTAAAAGAAGATGTGGGTCTTACTCAAATTTCTGAGTGAAATTTTATTTCTTGAAACTGAGACATAACATATTTTGTAAATTTTCTCACTTTTGCTAATAACTGAAATTTTCTTTTAACAGAAGGGTAATAGTTTGGTAGAGGAATTGAACAGAGTGAGAGAAGAGAACAAGAGGCTTACTGAAATGCTAACAGTGATGTGTGAGAACTACAATGCTTTGAGAAGTCAAGTGATGAATTACGTGGCCAAAATTCCCCAAAAGGAGACCAATAATATCAATGTATCCAAGAAGAGGAAAGCAGAAAGTCTCAGCAATTGCAGCAATGACAACAAAGAAGCAAATGGAAACTCTGGGAGTATCTCAACCGATGACGATTCAATGAAGAAGACAAGAGCAGAGACAATTAAGTCCAAAATTTCAAGAGTATATGTTCGGACTGACCCATCAGACACAAGCCTTGTAAGTCACTACTCTATATCAAGTCACCCAATTTTATTTTTTGGAGCCATATTTTGTAAAGGTCTAATTTTTGTGATTTAATATGTTTCATAGGTTGTGAAGGATGGTTACCAATGGAGGAAATATGGGCAAAAGGTCACAAGAGACAACCCTTCACCTAGGGCTTACTTCAAGTGCTCTTTTGCTCCTAGTTGCCCTGTCAAAAAGAAGGTACTATATCCGCACTAGTACTACTAACAAAATATGAAGCAAGATCACCACCACCCCCACCCCCACCCCCAATATGGAAAAAGAAATGATTGGATCTACCGAATAAATTAATTTGTACAGACTTTTTTATGAATTGATATTATACAAGTTCATCGACAACACATCTAATCTTAAAAATGTAACATTTTTAGGTGCAAAGAAGTTTGGAGGATCAATCTGTTTTGGTATCTACATATGAAGGAGAGCACAATCATCCACATCCATCAAAGCTTGAGGCTACTTCAGGCTCAAACCGCGGCATGACCATTAGTCCAGCCCCTTGCTCAGTCTCACACGGCTCCTCTAGACCAACAATCACTCTAGAGCAACAAAAATCAAAGTCTACTGATGATGCCAAAGCCTCCAATATTGGTGGTGGCCGAAAAATCGACTCGCCGGAATTCCAACAGTTTTTGGTGGAACAAATGTCATCTTCCTTGACTAAAGATCCTAGCTTCAAAGCAGCAATTGCAGCTGCCATATCTGGAAGAATTCTTCATGACAATCCATCATTTAATGAAATGAGAATGAAAGTTCGAAATAAAACTTCCAAAATATAGGTTTTGTGAAACCCAAATAAGATGCTGAGTTTCCACCGAAACCAATGACTGAAACCAAGAAAAATAACTTACACCTTTTTGCCCTGTCTAACGTCTCCAATCACAGAGTTCATCTCCACCGTCTTCTTCGACTTCCATCAGCCGCTGCCGTCGTTTCATAGTTGCCGTTCAACCGTTCGTCTCAGAGGCCTATGTCTCCGTGGCGGCGACGCCCTCTTTTTGAACAATTTTGATTCCGACGGCGATTGGACCCACACGAGGAGGTAGTGGAGGAGCAGGGATATGAATGTCGGCCGGAGAAATCGCGTGAGGAGAGTGAAAGGCAAGAGCAGGACGAAGGGTATGAAATTGAGCAGTGGGTTTAGGGGCATTTTCGCCTTACAATAGCATTCGGACTTTGATGAGATCGAGTGGGTGAGTGGAGCATCCAGCAACAATCGAAGCAATTCCTCCTTCAAGGAATCCTTTGAGTCCCATGTTTGATAATTGAGAATGAGATGGTCTTGTGAGAGATTATTTGCTTAAAAGAATCGGGTTCGGGTTAAAGAAAAAGAATTTGATTATATTAAGCTGCAAAATTGAGAGAGAGAGATGGAGATTAACCAGACCAGTTGGAGTAGGAGTTCATCTCACCGGATACCAGGAGATGGGAACGGAGACCGAAAGCTATAAAGGAAGTGTGAGGACCGGAAGGCCTCTGAGACCTAGGCTAATGGGCTTCTTCTTTAGAATTTTGTTTAAATTCTGTATATATTTCTTTCTTGAGTTTTTGAAAGTGGGTTTTGTGGATTTTATGCCAATTTTTGGTGGAAGGAAAACAAAAATAAGGGTCCCTTTGATTTGAGTCTTCTATTTTTTTCACTTTTTTAGTTGAACAAATTATAAAATTAATATTGTCAAAACATTATTAATGAACTATAATTTAATTAATATCGTCTTTTTTATATAAATTAAATATCAATAATGTTAAACATATTTATTTTAAAATTTAAATCAAATTCATATCGAAATAAACTTTTTCATTATATTTGTAAGGGTTTTGATTTTAATTTTTAAGTACGTATCAAATGTCACTTAAATTTGATCTTAGTTCTTAAACCCAAACATGGTCACGTGAGTGAACCATCACTTTTAAGATATATAGCGCGTGGTGAGACCTTTGAAATTACAAGGCATAGGAAAAGGACCATCCTCCAATGATGGAGGGGGGGGGGGTGGGGAATGGGACAAGAGCATAAGATCAGTGGAGCATTAAATGCCGAGAAAACAAGATTGACCTTTTAAAATCAAGTTGAAAAGCCCATTTTCTCAACACATTCAATTCCAAAAATTTTGAATGGAGGGCAGACTTCAATTCTATGACATGTCATGGGGCTGTTATGGAACTAAGCCGTGTTTAGTTTCTTAATTTTTATTTTTATAATTTATATTTTAATTTTTTAATTTTTTAATTTTTTATTATTTAAGAAGTTACTAAATTTTTAGTTGTCAATTATGTCTTTACCTTTAAACTATAAATAGCCTATTATACATTGTGTAAAAAACAACATTTTGGAAAGAATTAATAAAATTGTGACGATTTTTCACACAGGTGTTGTTTTTTTGAAAACTTTAAACTTATTCAAGATATGAGTTTTGTTTAGTTTTTTGACTTATCAATCTAGGTTTCGAACCATCTAGATTGTGGCATCATTTATTTCATTTTTATACCAAAATTTTTGATCTAGTGAGAAACGAGTTTAAGGTTATATACCTTACATTCTTCCTCCTTTAGGGCAAGGGTTGAAATCTTTAATTCCACCGGTTCAAATAATTTGTTGGGACGATTTTTGGGCTAAATTAACTTATTCGTGAGTTTTAGGATTTTTATACCCAACAGATTGATATCATAATCTATCCCTCACGCACAGGTAGTTCTCCAAGTTATGAATAAACTATCTGTGGAACAGGGAAAAGGGTAGCTTTTATGGTGGAGTTTAGGGCTCAAGACAAGGAGCATCTCTGTTTGCACTTTGGTGCTTGGACCCTAGCGCTCTTGTGCTAAGCCTTTTGCTATGGGGATGAATAAACTAAGCCTTTTGCTATGGGGATGAAGAGGCACCTCCATGCAACCAATGGCTCTATTTGAATTTCTCATTTTGTCTTTGGTTTTCTCATTTTTTGGACTTCCCCTCCGTGGTAAAGCAGGAGTTATACCCTTGCTTCTTCTAATCTTTTTCTTCTTTTATTTATCTTGCCTCCAAATCTACATGGATTGTTTTAAAAGCCTTCATAACAGAGAATACATCATGCGCACCGAGGAAAAATGTGAAAAAGTGAGAACCTCATATAAAAATATAAGAAAATAAGTATAAATATAGGATATATCTTTAGGTTCATTTTTTGCAAACTTTTAAAGAAATTATCATTCATTTTTTACAACCAAAAAATAAGAGGAAAATTAACCGATAGGATTGTTGAATGTTCCAGAAAACAACACTATATAATGTCAATGAAGTTGTGAAGTTTGAGATTGGTTGAACTTGTATAAATTTAATTTTTAGAATACACGGGAGTTTGTTTTGAGGAATTACTGTGAGAAATTTTGACTACTCAAAGGAAATGAAGTACATGATTTGAACCTTAAATATCTATTAAAAACTATATATTTTATACTAAATATTCAAAGAATTATCTTACTGTTTTCACTCTATTAGAACAATAAATTTGATTATTTTACTCAAGATTTTGCACATTTCAAAATCCGAGTGAACAAGTCAAAATCTGCCAAGAGTGAAGAGGCAAGGCGAGTAAAACTATAAAGTGGCAGCCATTCACTTGCCTGCCATTATACATTTGCACAGAAGCAACTCATTAGACGAATGAACACGAATTGGTTTTGGTCGATAACAAGTTTATTACTTGTTGGTAATGAAGTTGGGAATGTGATAACTTTGTGTTATTATTAAGATAATGCTTTCAATTAACAAATTAAATATAATTCAATAAGAAATTTTCAAAAATTTGTTCCGTGACAAGAAATGGTGAAATTTAAGATGTGATATTCATTCTAGTCCTATAATTTATAATATACATATCTGGGTAATATAGAGCGTAAAATGTATATATTTATATAAAAAATAGTTTATCGTACAAATAATTTAAATTTATTTAAAATATAATTAAATAATAATGAATATTTGATAATTAACCCATTATCCCAATTTACTTAATCTCCCCCATACATCTCTCTATAACATTTTACATGAAAAACAATTTGAAGTGAGTTCTTTTTGGGAGAACACTCTTTGCACATTGCGTGAGATTAAAAGATTGAGCGAGACAATATAAGAGAGAGACATATACATTCTCTAGAGTGAGAAATCATTGAGGAACAGGAAAAATTTTGAGTAGAAAATTTTTTCCCATTGTCTAGATCATCGAATTTAGGTTGAGGTGTCGGTAGTGGTTCGATTTTATAATCACTATCCCGATCATGTGTCTTATTCAAAAGATTTTACGGTTCATGGATTTTTAGAAACCTACACATCGAGATATTTAGCCAAAAATTCTGAAATATTTATTTTACATGTTTTCGCTAGTGTGAAATAAATCTAACATTGGTATCATAGTACGTTAGATTTATTAAAAACAAACATTTTGGAATTTTTTCGAAATAAAATGTATAGGGTATAAAATTTAGGGTCCAGATTATGAATGAATTTCATGAATCCAAAGATACAATGAGATTACCCATGACTTAAGGATCATGAAAATAATTTTTGTTAAATTTTTTTATCATATTTAGGTTATGAAAAGTTCGGTCAAAATTTTCAACCTTACGGACCACAAAACCTTAAATCTGTCAAGTTAGAGAACAAATTGATACAAGCAAATAGTTCAAATGTGTTCTTAACACTCAGATTTATCGATCTGAATAATTAATTGCAGTTGGCATTGTAAAAACTGGGTATGGCCGTGAAGGGCCGCGACAGAAGTAGTTGGATCCATCGAATTTAGGGTTTATTTCTCCCAAAATCGAGTTAAGAATGAATTGAGAAGATTTAATTTCACATTCCAAATGAAAACCGCATGAAAAATGGTTGGAAAATTGGTTTTCTAGCAGCCGAGTCGCACAGACTAGGTTGAAGGGAGTTAGGTGAAAAAGACCCGACTCCAACCCACAAGCGTGTGCACATCATGCATAATGAAGTGTGTGAAGAGCACAGGGAGCAGGTGTATGATCTTCATATGCATAGAGACGCATGAAGCCTAGTCTGGCGGTCTGGGTTAGTTCCGAATCAGATATGCATCTTGACCCGAGACTCGGGTCACATGCATGCAAACACGTGACCCATGCGCTATGCGTCTGGCGCGTATGCCGACATGTAACCAGCGTATGTAGGCGCGTGGCAACATGTGAGGCCTCCGGCGGCGCGTCAGACTTTGCTAGAATGAAAATTTTCACTTATTTGAGGATGCCATGCCATTATGGCTGTTTTGAATAGTAAGATGCAATCCCGAGTTATGAGAATAGTATCAATTTAGTCACTAATGTCTCTTTTTAATGTATGAGACATTATGGCTGTTTTGAAAACTTTGTATTAGATCTTTACAAGGGGAATAAATTAAATGGTAACAATTATGAGATTTGACACTAGAAGATTCAGCTTGTCTTTGAGGAGTAAAATCTGTTTGAAATTTTAAGGCACGAGATGGTGAACTCTGGGAAGGGTATCACACCTCAAGTTAGGTAGGATCAGAAGGTCTATCATGTTTGGTAGAAAAAAGATAGCCAAATTAGAGCAATTCTTATCAGTAACATACAAGATGATATGACCCTGATTAAGAGCAGTATCCTATGACAATATCAATTCAATTCACTCTTAAAAAGCATCATGGTGCTTTTTTTACCTTTTAAGGTGAGAATGCTGAATTATAAATTTATAACTTATAAGAAAAGGGCTAATCGTACGATGAAGTAATATTTGATGCAAATGTTAAGTATGATCGTCAGGTTAAGGAATGCAAGTAAACTCATTTCGGATGAACTTTAGGTACTAAATATGATCCGATCTTTATCTGATTCATGAGAGACCATGAAAATTGACCTCACACATGACGAGAGTATTCGTACTTTCGCTGATATGAGCAGACACTGTAAACTCAAGAAACAGTGTCTGGAGGCAAATGGGCTGTACTTGGGTCGTTGTTATGCAGTGGAGTTGAATAAGGGCTCATATGGCACCAAACATAAATGAAAAAAGGTATGAGAAGAAGACCCAAGGACTAGATAAGAAGAAGCCATCCGAGAAGTCCGACAACAAAGTATAAAAGTATAGGAAGAAGGAGTTTGACAAGACCAAGGTGAAGTGCTACATTTGTAGTAGATTTGATCATTTCGCTTGTGAGTGTAATGAGTAGAATGTATGCTCTTCTTTTTTACGTGATTTGATATTTATCTCATCTATTGTGGTATTCACTAATTCCTCTTCTGTGTGGATTATAGATTCAAAAGCCACTGACTATGTGGCTCAAGATAGGAGCATATACATGGAATTCATCGAGTGAGTTCTTAGGCTAGGAGAATTTACGTGGGGAACGAAGTATTTGTCGTCGTTAGAGGGATTGACACTCACAAGTTAGAGTTACAAAGTGGTTAAACTCTGTATCTACATGACGTTCTTTACCCTCTAGATATTCAATGGAATTTGATTTCAATACTTTGTTTAAATCACCTAGGATATGCTTTATCATTTGGAAACTTATCTGTCCCTATTAGATACAATAACTCTTTGATGAGTTCTGGTCTTATCCATGATGAACTATATGTACCGGATATTATTTTTTTAAATGATATTTCTTATTATTCTTATATTGTTTTTACATCTGATTGTGCTGATGATGCTGTGAGTGTATAATATAGCAGACTTTGACATATAAGGTAAGAGAGGATAAACTAGTTAGCAACGAGTGATCTGTTGGGTCTGCTAAGCAAGGTTAAGTTGCCCGTATGTGAGTTTTGCTTAGTTAGCCAAACTATAAGGAAACCATTTGGCAAAATAAGGAGAGTTGAGACTCCATTGTAATTGATTCACTCTAATATCTGTAGGCCTATGAATGTGAAAGTTCAAAATGGAGCTACGTTCATAGACGATTACACATATTTCAGTTACATCTATTTGATCTCATACAATTCTGAGGTATTGGAATGTTTCAAATTTGCGACGAATAGTTTTTTTCGTCGGAATTTTTACAACGAAATGCAATTCATGACAAATTAGGAATGAAAAAAAATTCGTCGCAGAATTCGTTGCAGATTTGCGACGAATGTTTTTCGTTGAAAAATTCATCGCTAATCAAAATTTACAATTCAATTTTAATAACGAAATTTGCGACGTGCATAGTTTTTAAGGACAAATTTTAAGACGAATATGTATTTTATGACAAATATAAATTTTATTGGCATATTTGGACCATTTTTCCCTATATAATCTGTATTTATACCTGCTCATCCAACCCCATCAACAATTAATCATCCAAATCATTTTTTATATCAAATTTCATCCATCTATACTCATCAATATAACTAATTATTCAATAAGATCAATAAGTTAAAAATTCAACAAAAAATCATAAAAGTAATATTAAAAATAAAAATAATATCAAGTCTAAATATTAAGATATCAATAACCATACATAACCAAAAAAATAAATGTAACGAGTATCAAAATATAACAGTCAAATAACAGTACACAATTTCAAGCACGACATCCACCATCATCGTCATCATAATCATCATCGAAGAAATCATCACTTTCATCACTATCGCAAGTATTATCAAGAGGAGAAATAGAATGGAGAATCTGATTTGGAGCGGAGAATAACTGAAGATGCTGCATGATTAACATTTGCTGCGTGCGGAATTCGTTCATTTCTTGCATGTGCTTTGCTTGAAGTTCATTGAATTCATGATCTCTCTGCAGCAGTAACTCCTTCAAATGGCTCACCTTTTGATTTAATTGATTTATTTCTGCCCTGACTGCTGATGGGGTGGAAGAAGATAAACTAACGATTTTGTAAGTTCTGCTCAAAAAACCTAGGCCAACTACTCTTCCCCCTTTTGTTCCACCAGTCACCTCGAGCCATGTTTTCATGTTATCAATAGATGACTCAGATCTGCCAGCATCATCACTAGCACTCGAACTTTTGCGTGATAGATCATCATATTTCTCATGTATTGTCATGAGAAAAATTAAAATAAATTTTCAATAACAATATAATACAAACACATATAATCTTGATTAGATATATATATATATATGAAGGAAAATAAAAAAATTTGTAACATAAATCATGAGAGACTATATAGGATCTAAATTATGAACATTCATATTAATATTGAATAAGTTTAAATTTATGAAAAAAAAAGAGAATTTCTACCAAATAATTCATTAGAAATCAAAAAATCAAATTAGCAATAAAAATAAACTTGGGAGAGACTAACCTAATAAATTCAGCCTCAGTGAGTCCGTAACATTTTATTTTGTTCGGATATGCAGCGCCCCTGGATCTTGACTAATGCCCGACCACGAGGCAAACATCACTTTTACATTTCCAACAGTAGAGAGAGAGAGAGAGAGAGAGAGAGAGTTGTTAAAGTAAGAAAGTAAGGGATGGAGTAGAAAAAAGGGCCCAGGTTCAGTCCTTAGTTCTATGTATTTGACAAGTTGATGATTAATGTGATATCAAAAAGCAATAAACTCCGGAAAAGAGCCATTAATGTGAATGGATGCTCCCATCTCACGACTTGCATAATTTATACGAGTTCCTTTTTGAATGTTCAATTTTAAGGTTGAAATTTATTACTCATTTTATGAAAATCATATAGTTAATTTTTTTATTTAAAAAATAAATTAAGAATGAGAATTTTTTCATAATTAATTAATATCTGAAATTTAAATTTTGATTAATTTGATTGAGGTGTTGAAGAATGCAAAAAAAACGTGATCGGAAGGAAAGCCCACAAGCCTTCCCTTCCCCACCCCCAACACTTGCCACTTGCCACTTGCCGCTTGCCACTTTCAAACACCCCATGCCATGACACTTTTCTCTCTTCTCTCTCTCTCTCGCAATCATAATGATTGTAACACTGTTCTACTGTTTGAGGGTAGACCTGGCTTTGAAACCTCCAAGAATTCAAACCCGACCAACGTGTGAAAGGGCCATCCTATCGTCCCATTTCTTATTTTCAATTATTAACACTTATACTCAGTGCGCCAATGACTTCGGTTGAAGTCGGTTTTGATGTGCTGACATGGCGACATCTTATTGGCCGGATGGTCTTTATTAATACTTATACTCACCGTTAAGCAATACTGTTTTCACATCGCTTTATTATAACTGCAAATCAAAATGGGCAATGAATCTAATTTTGTATTTTTTTTATGTTAGAGTTGGTCTTTATTTTAAAAATTCATTTACAATCAATGGATTTAACCTTATTAAGTAACTCTACAACATTCCAAACTCTATTGCTCCTCATAAAATTCATCTCATTTTTCACGGCGTCTGGTTAGAAACTCAAATCTTTAGAATTCGTGGATTATGAAAACGTTTTCAGATTATCTATTATTCTAACATTATAGTTAAACTTTTGAAAGTATATTGCATAGTCACTAGGTATAGTTGGCGTTCTAAATCGATTAGATTTTCTTAATGTTGATTCAATATTCCCTATAAGAGACGACTGCCCAACTTGATTTAGGTCAATATTTTGTGAAACTCTTTCATTATCATTCATATCTTGATTAATGTTTATGGATTCTTGTGGGATATTTTGTATAACAATCAACTTGGTACTTGAGTTGAATGGGACATTTGATGAATCATTTTTGGAAATGAAGTCCTGAAAATGATCATTCTTATTGACCAAATCATTTTATAAAAATTTAACATTTCTAAATTTCACAAATCTAGTATGATAGAATAAATAATAAAACTAACACCCCTTGGACCTATCGGTATAGCCGACAAAATATCCATTTAGGGTCCTCGGTCCATTTTTTCTCTTGTGGATTGTAAACCATTATTTTCACAAGATAGCTCTAAATGCCTATATGTTACAAACTATATTTTCAACCCTTAAATAACTCAAATAAAGTTTTAGCAATAGTTTTGGTTGGAACCCTATTTAATATATATACTGTTGTTTTAAGAGTCTCGATACACAAGAATTTAACCATTTTGAAGCTAACCATCATGCTTCTAAACATATCAAATAAAATCATATTATTTTTTTCAACTATCGCATTCTGCTTAGCTGAACCAGGAATGGTGTATTAGACAATAATCTCATTCTCTTGAAGCAATTTTGCAAATAGATATGGTGTTCGTCCATCATTCATATATCTCTCGAAGTATTTTTTATCTCTGTTTAATCTCACAATCTTTATTTAATTGCTGCATTTTTTCCCTATCTCTATCTTGAAAACCTTAAATGCACTTAATATTTCGTCTTTAGATCAGAGTAGGTAAAGATACATATATTGTGAATAGTTATCTTTAAATGAAATAAAATATTTTTGACCATTCAAGTTTATACCTGAAATATCAATGTCTTTATGTATGATTTTAAGTAAATTTAAGCTCCTCTTGACATCCTTTTAAGACTCATTGGTCTTTTTACCCTTAATACAGTTCACACAACTCTCAAAATCGTTAGAGTCTAAGACATCAAATATTTCATCTTTTATCAACTTCTCCAATCTCTTTATATAGATATGTCTCAATCTCCTATAACACAACATAAAATAGGTTTTCTCAATGACATCTCTTTTAATTTCTATATGTGTTGTATTTAAATAGCTATTAATTTGGAAATAAATACTATAAAATCAATCCAACAATCAACTAAAACCAATGACATTTGAGTGCAAAAATAATATCATTTTATTATTAAGTTTGAAAGAATATCCATCTTGTTTAAATTTCGAAACAGAAATTAATTTTCTAAAAAATTTAGATGTATAAAAACTCTTTTCAACTTCAAGACATGCCCACTTATTAATATGAACTCCCAGTCTCCAATGGTTTTTACCTGTGAACTCATCTTGTTACTTGCATAGATCAATTGTTCACGATTTATAGGTTTTCTTAGGTTTTACGAGCCTTACAACATATTCATGATATGGATAATACAATCAAAATCAATTTACCATGTGTCATGAGAAATTTCAGTCATATATGGCTCATAATAGATTAGTAAGATTTCCGTAGTTAATATTTGATACAATCCTTCTTCATGTGTCGCTTCTTTTTACAAAATAAACACTTGAAATCTTGCTTAATGTCTAGATTTGGTTTTGTGACCTTTTGGGCTGGATTGAATTTGGCTTTCTTATTTCCTTGGATTGCCATATGTTCACTTGTAGATCTCTTCTTCATTTCCATAAGCAACCTTCTCTCATTTTATAAACACATGGTTATCAATTTATTGATAAATTATTTCTATTATGTGTGTTGTAAGAGATTTTAAATGTATCAATACTTATTGGCGTAAGTGAAAATGACACATTCGTCCCTTAACTAGATCATGAGTTCGACTCCCCATAGACATGGAAAAAACAATGTTGGGAGACTTTCTTCTCAAATGAAATCTGACAGTCAGGTCGATCCGTATTAGTCAGGGTGAAATTTTGGATATCGGGCGGTGGCCTACCCATAGGGACAAAAAAAAGAGATCTTAAAGGTACCGTAAAGCTGTAGAAGATTGTTCAAAATGAAGTGTACAAGGAAAAATTCAAACATCACGATCTCCAAATTATTTAGTTAAGCCACAATATCATGCATCTGCATGATGTGATCACACACACGTTGGACAGTAATGAGCATTAGGGATAAGAACTATATAATGAGGATGCTAGCCAAAAACATTTTCAATATTTGGAATTGTTTATCTATAATTTCAAGAAGAGTATGAATATCGATATACTGATTGATCGAGGCACGGATACCGACTAAAATTTTACTATTTATGAACATGATATTCAAACGATTAGATTGCTCTTATTTTTCGTAAAGAGTTTTTCTCATCCATAGAGGCAGAACCGATCACCAAAAATGACTCATCTTTCAGTATAGGATTATCAATATCCAAACAGCCTAAATTGCGAAGTATCATTTCCCTATACTTTTATAGTTCACTGTACTCAATTTGGGAAAATCATATTTGAAATTTATGGATTTGAATTATTGCAAAATAAATAAAACATATTTACTAATTTTATATTAGACTTTTAATTATGTTTACCAATGTAAATTTATTATATATAAATTTATGATATAGAAATTGATTGTGGACTAAATTTCTAATTTAATTAGATTTTATGATAAGATTTTCAAGGTTAGCTCATTCCTTGATGTGTATGGCTAATTTGGAAATTACATATCCCTAATCACTTTATCATTTTCTACTAGATTCTATAAGACGACCTCACTAATGCACCAAATAGCTTTCGATAAGTGGTGGGTTACATGAAATCACTTAAAAATCAATCAATTTTAAATTTATTCCATCTTTTCAGCAGAATTTTTCTAAAGATTCACTAAATCAACATCACTTATAATATTTTACAGAAAAGTGGATCTAATATCATGCAGATTACCATATGAAAATAACTATCTTATAGTCCTATCGTCAATCTTATTATTTTCATGCAATAAAAATTTTGTGGAATAAGATTTATTACACAAAAATTACTACCATGGCTAAATATCCTTATATCCCAATATATAATTTCTATTATAATTATGGTTGTTATCGTTATACCTTAATTAATTAGAAATTATCTTGACCACTAGAATATTTTACAATTGCTCGTATCATATAAAATGCATGAAATTTAATTTTAAATATAAGAATTATCCTTTTATGCATTTTGTCAATTTTGTACTTACCCTTACATATGAAAATTTATTTCAAAAATTTTCATGTATTAAAAAAAGAATTTACCACTTTTGTATTTGTTTTCATGTACAAAATTAGAAATAAAAAAAATTATTAATTAAAAATTCACATAAAATTATGTATTATTATTTTTTAATTCTAAAGGATGAAATATATATATATATATTTGTATGCAGTGGATTATTCTGATACAAATGCATACTAACATACTTATGGGTCACTGTGCAAGTCAAACCTTAATGATGTTTCAATGAGATAGATGGTAGCTCTTGGGCCCCTTCACAACTTTGGCGCCTTTTTTTTTATTAAAGAAGTTGGAACATGTTATACGCAGCCCATGTTTATGACTTTACATTAGACCCGCGTTTCACCCTTGCACGGTTCATTTTAATCATTCAATTCCGGGTGTTCTTTACCCGGAAAGAATATGAGGGTCCCGACTGCACCCGATGGAAACTGCAAAGTGACCAAAATTAAGTTTTAAAAATACTGGATTGTATAAAACTTTGTGTCCAATCCATTTTCAATCACCATTTTTCGAAAAAAAATGATTACTTTGGGTCAATCATAGCTAAAAACAAAATCGACTCTTATATCACACGTTAGAAAACATGGCAGTTTTAATATATACTTCTAATGCAAAAAATGAGGTAAAATAAAATTGAAGTGAAAAAAGGTTTTTTGGTTATCTTTGGCTGTACTCTTTTTCTTTACCCCCGCGATTTTACAAGCATCAAAATGATTCTTAAATATGAACAAACTCTTCTAAACTCTCAAATTCATTCAATAGATAATGTAAAATTCTGAATTTTAAATTTATGGATTCTCTGTTCTGAAAAAGGATTTTATAGCTGTAGACGATCACATAACATTTAAACTACTTAATTGTTACTTAGAATTAATATTAAACATATTAGTGAAGATTTTAAATCAATTCAAAATGAAAAAATATAAAAATATGGTCAAGGTTTGAATGAGTCACAAAATTCCGAGTACATGCATTCTCAATTAAAATTTCTTTCATTTTGATCCATATTTATTCCCATTCAGTAATATTTTTTTTTTCATTTAATTAAATTCTCTTATATTTGTGACATCGAATTCAATTTATTTTTTAATTTTGAATTTAAAATTCTTACATTTTGAATATTGATAATTACAATAAAGAAAAAGTAAATTCATATATTTGCGACCGATAGAAAGTCTGATTTCCTTTTCTCACCATCGCGATCAAATGTCTGATTTCCTTCTCCTCTTACCATCACGATCGAAGGTCTCATTCTCCTCTCACCATCGCGATCGAAGGTTTTGCCTCTCGACCTCGAATCAAAGGTAAATTCTCTCTCTTCCTCTCTCTCTCTGTTTCTCTCTCTCTTTTTGAGTTCTGCCTTCTGCTCTCCCCATCAAGCTCTCGGGTATGATTTTGATCTCAGTTTCAGTTTCGGTTTCAGTTTTGAGCTTGGGTTTGGGTACTATCCAGCGAGATCCGAGACATTTGAGATCGAGCTCCTCGATGACATTTCAAATCGAGCTCGAGCTCTAGAATTACAGGCTCAATGAGCTCGACCTCACCTACCGTAGACTCAAGCCAAGATTGGGTATTGTGATACTCGAGTTTAACTTGGGTGTCATAATAGGGCTAGTGGAGGTATAAAAGTCAAAATGATGTTTATCTTGTGGTAGGGCATTAGCCAAGATCTGAGGTATAATGACACTTAAGTCAAGTCAGGTGGTGTCAATATTTGAGTTCGACTCGAGTGTTGGTTAAGTGAACTCGAGTTCGAGACAAACTTTAATCAAATAGTGTCATAAGTATCCGCAACACTACCCGAATCTCATAACAACTTTAATCAAGATCCAGGGCGCTGCATATCCGAACTAAATGAAATGTTACATACCCACCGAGGCTTACAATGTAGAGATTCTCGAAAACGTGTTTGCTTACCAAACTTTGTTAAGTACTAGAAATTGAATCAAGAATAATTTGAATTTGACGTTATATCACGTGCCACCCGCGAGCTGACCAACAATACGTCTATTTTGCTTTTGTTGATTTTAAGAGGGGTAAATAAGTCCACCAAATATTTAAATATATGAGTAAATCCAATTTTTGTATGTATATTTGAATTTTGCTTTTTCTGTTTTTTTGAGCAATCATATTAACGACCCTTTGACGAGATTGACAAGAACACAACTTTTAAAGGGAAAAAAAAATTGTAAGTTAATAAATTAAAACTTAGTTCATATATATCGTATCTTTTTATATAAAATCTCAAATTCATGTTTTTTTATATATATGCAAAATGTATAACATGATGAAGTACTAAAATTTTAACTTAATTGGTAATTAATGTTTAAAACTCAATTTTTAATAATTATATTAGGAAGAAAATCTAAAATCATAAATAGAAATTTATAAATGTTAAGATTTGTTTGGTATATATAATTAATATAAGTAAAGGCCATCCACTTGGCCACAATGCAAACACTAGCAATTTTTATTTTTATTTTTATTATTTTTATTTTATTTTTATTTTTTAGGTTGAGTTCATAATATCATGGGTTGTCTTGTTTTGGATCTTTCAAATCATTCTCGGATTCATTCTTTTCATAAAAAATAGGAAGCAAAATCAAATAAAATTTCTTTGTCAATTTATTTATCGTGTAGAATACCTCATTTAAAAGTTGTTTTCGATCTGAGCCGTAGAAACTAGGAAGCAACAATTATATAATGGTTTATTTGGATGGTGTGATCATGAGTTTCAAATCTTTTTTTTATACTGTACTAAACAGTATTTGGAGTTATATTTCGATCAATCCGTTTTGAATACTTGTCGAGCTTATTTTAGGAGTACCCCTCCTAATATAATTTTTTCTATTTTTAAATTTTAATCTCGAGATTTGCTTAAAAATTTAATATTTTTACCTATAAAGCTAACGTTCTGCTGATTGAGTTTCAAACTTTGTTTATTAATAAAAAACACAAATCCTAGAACAATATCAAGACTGAATCGTGGGTGTTGCATGTAACCTTTTTTGCTTGCTTAGCAAAAGGTAGGTGGTCAAATTTAAAAAATGGGGGGAGGGGGTCCTGATTTGATACAAGCACAAAAAGTTTTATGTATTCAAATGTGTATTTTGTTTTGGTTGGTTAGTAGGTTTGGTTTGGTTTGGATGGAATCCAAATTTCTCAACACCGTCACTTGGAATTCAAAGGATTTGGTCTTTACTTCTGCACCTTTCCCCTTTCAGATTCAACATTGATTGTTGTCTTTCACATTATTTGTTGAAATCTCAGCCGCCAATGAGAAAAGGGTATCTTCATATTAGGAGAAATGTTTTTCCTATTGAGGGGATTGTCATTATTTATAATATACATTTTTTTTCCTTCTTGGGCGAAGCCATCTGTACAACCACTTAATAATCTAGTATCACCATATGATGGGTGTTGCTGGACGGACGAAATAGATTATTATAGACAATTTTTATATATTAATAATTTACTCTAATTAATTTTTAATTAAATATATTAAATCTTTTTTTTTAAAAAATTAACAAATACAACACTTACAATCATTTTGAAATAAATAAAGTTACAAAATTATTTTGCATTGTTCTACACTTTTGTATCTAGAAGAGAGCCAAAGTTTTTTTTTTTTTTTCACCAATGTCTTGTTGATTTAGTAATAAAGTTAGTGGAGTCTTTTAATCAAATTTTTGGATTTAAGTTATAGAAATAAAAAATAAACGTCGAAAGAATTCATCTTTTAATGGACCAATTAACTTAAACTAGATTAATAGAGACCAATAAATTGGTTACCATCAATCAAGTATTAAAAAACAAGAGAATCAAATTCTTTTAAAATGAGAACAAATTAATACAAATGTTTCGTACAACTTGAAAATCCAACCTAATCAAAATATCAAATGCACACCCTCAAACAAATCTTAAAAAACACTCTTCAACAAATATAACACCTAAAATCGAAACAAAATAAATAAAGTTTAACAATTATTTTAGATGGCTTGGCACTCTTTGCTTATATTCAAGAGAGAGCCAAGTTTTTTTATTTTAAAAATAAACTAATTCAAATTTAAGATACGAGTCCCTTCAAATCCAAATATCATATATATATATATATATATATATATACACCTTCTCACAAATTCCAAAACTCTCAATACCCACTTGTTGGAGGCAGATTTTATTCCACAGATAATGACTCTGTTGACTCGAATAGGACAACTGACTATCAGACGATCTTGATCAATGAGACCTGCACAAAAGTGTCGAATGATATTCTGACACAGGAGTTTCTTATGCTCAAATCAAAGAGCATTCGAAAAGAGAAATAGACTAAAAGAGAATTTTTGTTATACCTTTGTGTTATGTGTGAGATTTTAGAATGTAATTGTCTAGAGATCTTATAATGGGTATATATAGTTTGCTATCACGAGTCTCGTGTGCTTTCGAGGTGTTAAAATCATAGTTTCGAAGTCAAAGTGTTCTGAGATCGCAGGATCCTTGACAAAAGATTTCCAAAATATTTAGAATTCTTCTGATTAGGAAAATTTTAGTTGTTAAGCGATTCGTTTTTTCATTGATTAGGGTTTAGTATCTTTTTGCTAATTATGAGATGTTGCTCCCATAATTTAATGAAAGTCAAATATATCCCCAGGTTGACCAAATGCCGAACACTAAGGAGGTCTAAAGGCCGATCAACTTTCTACCGAGCAAAATCTAGTCAATGAATGGGCTGTGTTCACTCCCATTATGTTGAGAGAGTGGGTTTTATTCACTCGAATGGGAGGTTCACTCCATTCTCACGATTTACTCGGTCATAGGTTTAAATTCTATGATAATGGGGCTTAGGGCCATGTTCCGTCACTTGCGCTCCACTCCAGGTGTCATTTTGGAGGAAGGAATTTAGTAATAGTTGTAAATGGAGACAAATTCAGAGAGATGCTAATTAAATGCAATAGAACCAATGTCATCCCTTGGCGTGAGTAAATGCGGTGTTAATTAGGGGAACCGAAAGGGCACAAAGCATCATAGGTAAATAGAAAAGGCATAATGGGAGCCGTTAGGGTTGTGATGTGGTTAATAAATGTGGAACATCTTTCCGCCTTTTAGGGGATTTGCCGATATGGCTTCCATCATTCGCCTATATATACACACATATGAATTGTTTGCCAGGAAGGAACAAAGTAAAGACAATGTCTAGAAGGGTGCTCAACGTTCGAAAGGAGTTTTTCTCTTCTCTGTGGGTTTGGCTTCTAAAAAAGAGGTGGTAGTGAAAACCATGGGTAAAAGGTTCCGTCAATAAAAGAACCGCAGGCACAAGGTTCCACCAATGAAAGAATCGTGAGTACAAGGTCCAATCATATCAGTTAGGAAAGTCAAAGGCTTCTATTATGACAGTTTCATCCTAGAGTGTTCTAGCTGTACTCTTATAGCTCATCATTGCTTTTACGCACTTTTGTTATCAGGGCTTGAGAGTAATTTGATAGGCCCCGGGGCCTTCTTCAGCTCTTGTTTTATATCTAATTGGTTTTCTGGTTTTAGTATCTTATTAGGTGATGATCAGAGGTTGTGAGATTTATAGAGTTCATCAATGAATAAGTTAAGAAGACATTGGTCATTCTGATAAGAAGGAGAAGGCTTCGAGACTCAAATGGCTAATCTGTTTGGGAAGATGAAGATACTCATCATTTCATTCTTTCAGGTTTTCCTTTTGATATAATCTAGTATGATTTGGGGACTAGTAAATTTTCTTTTGCACTGTATCCCAACTGTGTACTCCGATATGTATTTATTGCATTGAAATAAAAAGAAAGTTTTGTTACCTACTTGTTAATCTTGCCTTGGTTGAAGGGGGAATCATCTTATCTGTTCATAGTCTGTTGATGTGAGTCGTGAGGATTGAAGTACCGAGTGATTAACTTAACTGATGAGATGACTATTAGTCAGTAGGCTTGCCCAATTGTTGGATGTAGCATATCATAACCCTTTGATTTGTTCCGCTATGTTTAACCAAAAGAGTGGGTCGTGCCTACCTAGGCAGGGGTATTTCCCTCATTCATGGCACGTTCTTTCATTTGGAGAGGTGGGTCGTGCCTACCCATCAGAGAGATATATCATTGATTGACGACACGTTTGTTCGATTAGAGAAATAGACCATAACCACCCGTCCGAAAGATATATCTTTTGTTGACGGCATATTCGTTCAATTGGAGGAATATTTGTTCAATTGGAGGATTTGACCATACCCACCCGTCCTGGAGATATATCCCTTGTTGACAGTACATTCATTCAATCGTAGGATTGGGTCGTGCCCACCTGTTTGGAAGATATATCTCTTATTGACGACACATTTATTTGATTGGAGGATTGGGTCGTGCCCACCCATGCAAAGATATATCCCTTCTTGATGACACATTCGTTTGATTAAGAGGATTGGGTTATGTTTACCCATCTAAAAAATATATTTCTTGTTGATGGCACATTTATTCGATTAGAGGATTGGGCCATTCCCACATGTCCGGGAACCATATCCCTTATTAATGGCACGTTCGTTTGATTGAGAGTAGTACACGAAAGATATAGTATCCCATACGGATAAACCAAGAGAGTAAATATTAAAACTAATGACAGTGATAGAGATTACTAGTGATAGATACATAGGTTCTCTAAATTCCACATTCTTGGCATGAATGAACCATCCAAATTGTTGAGTGCGCATTTGATATGGATCTTCCTAGTTAGGTGCTTGCTTGCCTCCTGGATGTGGTTGTCCAGTAACTTTTACTCTATAGAGAATCAAATCTCCTAATTTAAACACTTTGGTTTTCACCCGTCTGTTGTAATATCTTACCATCTATTGCTGATAAGTAGCCACCCGAGCAAAAGCGGTTTCTTGTAGTTCTGGTAGTAGGTTTAACCATTCACGCAGTTCTAGCTCATTTTGTTCATGCTCATATTTATCTACTCAAACTGAATGAATGCCGATTTCTACTGGTATCTCTGCTTTATAGCTATAAATTAGACTAATCGGTGTTTCTCCTATTGTCCTTTAGGGCGTTGATCGATATGATAAGATGATACCATATAACTCATCTACCTAGCGACCTTTAGGGCATTGTTCGGTCATTACCTTGGTGAGGCCGTTGGTTTGTGGGTGTATGACGGAGGTGAAGCGGTGCTGATTTCTAGTCTAATGCAGAAGTTTTTGAAACTTTTGTTATCAAATTGTTTGCCATTGACGGCAATCAAAACGTGAGGCACACAAAATTTGGTAATAATGGACGTTCATATGAAATTTTGTATCTTTTTTATGGTCATTTAGGCTAACGGTTCGACTTCTACCTACTTGGTAAAGCAATCTATGGTCACGACTAGTAACTTTCATTGTCCGATAGCTGTGGGAGTAGCCTAAGGATTTCCATTCTCCATTGTACGAATGGCCATGGGTTTGCTATTGGGTAAAGTTTAGTGGTGGGTTGACATGATACCAATGAGAAGCATTGACACTTGTCGCAATCATCCGCATCGATTTTCATGGTAGGCCAATTGTTCGCCAAATTCCGAATGTTTAAGTGATTGCCACATATTCCCCCATGGATTTCTCTAAGCACGCAGTTTCCTTGCTGAGGCATCAAACACTTCAGGTATAGATGGGTGAAGGATATTTTGTAGAGGTCCCTGTTGATAATAGTATAGTAGGCAACTTATGTCTCAACTTGGCAACTTGAAAGGCGAGTTTGATAGTTGCTCATGTTTCAAATAAGTCTCTAAAGGGTCCTTCCAACTTGGTGAACTATTGATTGATAAGATCTACTTGGACTTTTTGATACTTTGGTATGGCAGGCTTTTTATATAGATTGTTCAGTTAGTTGTTATTGAGTCAGAATTGGCTTACTTTGAGCGAGTATCGATTTGTATGTTCTCTGATTGAGAGATTTGATATATAGCCACCACTCATATTTGTCCACTGCATCTTGTAAGTTGGTTAAATATTTCGCCATCATTGGCTCCTTAGTTTCATAAACCCCTTTAATCAGATGACCAATTGGCTGTCAGTGAAATGTTTTGGGTCCAGTGATGTTGCGATTCGCAATTCAGTCAGAAAGATTTCGTACTCGGTCTGATTATTTGTTGCTTGGAAGTCAAAATGGAGGGCATATTCGGCTTTGAAATTATCCGGTCCTATAAGGATGAGTCCAGCTCTGCTTCCTGAGGAGTTCGATGACCCATCTACATGGAAGGTCAACTTGAGCAATGAGCATTCTTCTTGGTCATTGGCGAGGGGCTTGCCTAATATGTGTCAGGAGTGTGCATTCAAGGATGAAGTCAATGAGAGCTTGGCCTTTGATTGTTGGTCTTGGTTGATATTTGATGTTGAATTTGACTAACTTGATACTCCACTTAACAAGTCAACCTGAGATGTCCCTTTTCTATAGAATCTGTTTCAGAGATTGATTGGTCAAAACCATAATCGTATGGGCTTGGAAGTAAAGCTGGAGGCGCTTGGTGATAATGACTATGGTGATGTAATTAATCTTTGACTCTTCAAGTATGAGGCTAATGTAATACACTAATTTTTATGTAGTAAATTCCTGCCTTACAAGAATAGAGTAGAGTGCTCGATTAGAAATGAAAAAGTAAAGGTATAGTCTCTCACCAAGAACAAACCGAGAAAATAATGGGGGTAATGTGAGGTATCCCTTGAGCCATTCAAACGCTACTTGGCACTTTGGTGTCCATACAAACTCCTAGGACTTTTTCAGAGTAGTATAGAAGGATTTAAACTTATCTCCCTCTTTTGACATGAGCCGATTTATAGCTACGATTCTTTCTATGAGGCGTATTTCTTTCACTGCCTTTAACAGCGCCATGTTTAGTATGATTTGTATTTTCTCTGGATTGGCCTTGATTCCTCAGTTGATTATTAGAAAACCTTGAAATTTTTCTGAGATGATCCCAAAAGTGCATTTTGTTGGATTCAATCTCATGTTATAATGTTCTAACATTTGAAATGTTTCTTCTAAATCTACAATGTGATTTTTGATATTAGGACACTTGACAAAAATTTCATAGACATTGGCATCCACATTCTTGTCAAGCTGTTTACTAAAAACCTTATTGACTAACTGCTGGAAAGTTGCTCCAGCATTCTTGAGGCTAAACAGAATGACCTTGTTGCAATAGGTGTCGAGCTCCATAATGAAACTTGTTTTTTCTTCATCTCTAGGGGCCATGCATATTTGGTTGTAGGCAGAGTATGCATCTATAAAACTCAAGAGTTAAGGACTTGAGAAGGTGTTCAATAGTTTGTCGATGTTGGGGAGAGGATAATTGTTCTTTAGACATGTTTTGTTAAGATCGGTGAAATATATACACATTCTCCACTTGTCGTTAGCCTTTTTTACTATAATCACATTGACTAACCACTCTGGGCATTCTACCTCCTGAATGAACCCTACTGCTATGAGTTTTTGGACTTCTTCTTGTATTGCATGTTGTCGTTTCAGTATGAAGACCCTCTTTTCCTACATCATAGGTTTACAGTTTGCATCTATAGCTAATTTGTAGACTATAACCGAAGGATGAATACCTAGCATATATTCTCGAGACCATACAAAGACTTTAAAATGTCAATAAAGACAATCCACAATTGCCTTATGAAGGTTGTGGGTAGGTGGGCGCTAACTTGGACCGTTTTACTAGGTACATCCGTGATGGGAACTTCGATTACTTCTTTTCTGGGATGAGGATTGGATTGTTGCTCAACGTCATCTCTAAGTTCCAATGTATCTACTAAGAGAACTTCTCTTTCTTCTATGACTGTGGAGATGGTCAATGGGTCAGGATCACGATGAAGCATTACAACCCTTAAGGGTGTCCTAAATTTGATTTTCATGTGTCTTGCACTTGAAGAGCTTCGAAACTATCCAAACTAGGGCGAGCTAGGATGACATTATAAGGGGATGGAATTTTTACCATGTGAAAAGTGGTTCTGGTATAACATGGTGGGGAGACATTTCTAAAGTTGTAACAAGTGAGATGATACCTTTTGGACGTATATACTCATTGGTGAATCCCTTTGGGGGTCTGTCTGACTGTTGAAGGTGTGTTTAAGTGAAATCCATTCATTGGAAAGCATCCCAAAAGAGGAGATCTCAGTCTGCTCCTTGATCAATAAAAGTTCTTTTGACGAGAAATGATCCTATTCCAGCCATAGTGACTAACGGGGCATTTCGGTTTATGTTGACATCCATCAAATCGTCGTCATTGATGTAAGACCAAAAAAAAAGTCAAAGTTTTATTTATTTATTATTACTCTGTCTCTCTCCCCACTTTACCAATCCCATTCCCGAGACCCCAAACCCCTCTCTTCTCCTACGTTTCTCCCTCACTCGTCTCTCGTCTCTCACCCTCAATCTCTCCCTCTCTCAATTTCTCAATCTCTCTCCCTCCATTTACATACACACAAACACATTCTCTCTTGATTATCTCTCTCTCCCTCTTTTCATTTCACCATTTTTTTTCTTTTCTCTTCCGCCTCTCAGTACACCGTCCATCTCATTCTCTCTCTCTTGCCCTCTCCTCAGCCGATCTCCTTTCACATCTCTCTCTTCCTATAGTTGCCGGAAGGGGTTGCCGAAAGACCACATCTACCTGACAATCATTGAAATTTCTCTCTCGGTTGGGTGCCATTGTCTGCAAATCCAACAACTCCGAATTTGAAGCTAAGGTAATTTCTTACTCAAGACCTTGTTTTTAGGTTCATTTATACTAGATTTGGGTTTAATGTTGAGATTTGTAAATGTTGGTAGAAGAATCGAAAACTCTAAGGTTATAAAATATTTGGGTTTAGGGTTTTGATTTATGAAAATAACATGCTTAATGATCTGAATGTTGCATGAATATTGAAAGTGTTGGAACAAAACGAAAACCCTAAAAAAAGAGTTTCCTGCAAGCTGGACAGTTTATACATGCTGTGATCTTTGTGTTATAACTCATGCTACACTGCGGAAAATTGAATGGGTTTATTGTTCTTGAAACTAAACTTCTAGAGCTTTAAAATGACATATGAGTCGAAGGTTTTCGTTGAGAATAGAATATTTGGTGAATTTTTGAAGTGGCATGAATTCTGCAAAAAATATGCTTTGTGTCCTGTTCTGGCTGTGAGTTTTGCTGTGGATTTGAGCAGCCTTCAAGGTAGATTTAGGCTTAAGTCTGAACATAAAAGTTGTAGATCCATGTCTTATCTTCAATTTGAAACCTGAATCACTTAAATCCGATATATGTGGTGAACGTTACTACAATATTTCCTTGGCTATGCAGATAGGAATTTTGAATTCTGGACTATGATGTTCATGGAGTTAGATACTTTGCTATGATTTGAATGGATTTAGGACATAAGCATCAAAGTTGCAGTTTTATGTCTAATTTTTAAGTAAAAATTGGAATTTCCATGATCCAAGAAGTGTAGGTCAAGGAATGGTTATTTTTTTTATAACTTGTGCCGGAAATTATTAGGAGGTTAGCAATTTGTGATATATTGAGAAGAACCATTTTATTCTAGTGTTGGTGTACGATTTAATGATTAATTTGTGACTAATGTTTTATGTTAAGGCATTCAGAATTAAAGGATTGGTTGGATTTTATTCGATTTGGAATTGGAGTGATTACCCTCCCAAAAGGTGAGTGGATGGCTTATTGTGATTCTAAATGAGTAAATTATTTAAAATTCTTTATAAATGATTTTGAATGATTGTTACATGATTTATATGAATTGTTTTGTGATTATGGGATGTCTGAAAAGAGAATTTGAATTGCGAATGCATCCATTGAGCTTATAAATGAATGTGTACCATATATCGTGGAATATAGTGAAGTAACCAGGCCGGGCCGGGCCGGGCCCGGGCCGGTTCAAGGACGGGTCAAGGAACCGCGGGCCGGGCCGGCAGTGGTTCCTAGGCCAGACCGGGCCATGCCGGGCCGTGCCGGGCCGGTTCCATTTTTTTCCTTGTGGAACCGGCCCGACCTGCTGAACCGGAACCGGCGGTTCCTGGCCGGGCCGGTTCAGGGCCGGGCCCTGTTCGGTTTTTTTTTTTTTTTTTTTTTTTTTTTTTTTTTTCTCTTTCTATTGCGTTTTTCTAAATTTTTTTCTAACTATATTTTTTAATTCCATTTTAATTTTATGACTCCATTTTTTTTAACTTTGTTTTTTTTTTTTAATTAACTTTTGATAATTTACTTGTAATTAAAAATTAGAGACATGAGATTTTTAGAGTGGTTCCACCGAATTCGGTGTACGTCCACTACCAAGCTCATCACTTGGATTTTTAAATCCACTATTTTTTTTTTACATTATTTTGATAATTACATCACTTTGATTTTTTTTTTCTATTTAAAATGACTTGTAAACAAAAGGAAAATATTATTATTATTATTATTATTATTCTTCTTCTTCTTCTTCAACTTCTTGTTCATCATCTTCCGAAACTTTGATAATTCCTTGCATTCTTTTTTCTGCATCCTTCCAATCTTTAATGCATATTAAAGTTTCTAAAGTGTCGTCCGCTAAATTTGTACGGTTTTCGGTTAACACTCGACCACCTGCACTAAAAGCACTTTCGGATGGTACTGTAGATACCGGAGGGGTTAGTACATCTTTAACCACTTGGACCAAAATTGGATAATATGATATATTATTTTTCCACCAACCTAATATATCATATAAATCTATATCATCAAAACCTTCTAATCTAGGTGTTTGTTTATATAAAAGTAATTCATTAAATGATGATGAAGAAGTTCTTTGTTTTTTTCCTAACATGTGTAAGGGATTAAATGAAAATGAAGATGATTAAATACTATTACTACTACTACTAGCTATATTATTAGTATTTAAATTATTAATTTCCTTTTCATATAATTCAAATATTGATTGTAAAAGTATGTGATATTTGTTGTTTTAAAAAATGTGGGTTAATAGACATTTCAGATGGATAAACTTGTGCAAAACAATCTATTAACATTTCAGCACCTTCAACCTTAACACGTGGATATAATGCACTTGCAACTAAATATAAAATTGGAATTTCTTCATAATATTTTAAAAATTTTGTTTTCATTGAAAGAACAATTTTACCAAATCTTTCTTCATTTTCAAATTGATTAAATACATAAATAATTTTACAAAGATTTGGTAGCATTAAATGAATAGTTGGATAATAATATCCAGAAAATAATTTTGTACATAAATAAAAAATTTTCAATAATTTTGTAAGTGTAGACGCAAATTCAAAAGCGGTATTATCAATAAAACCATATTCGTAATTTGAATTTGTAAATTCAATTAAAATATTTTGAAAAGGAAGAACACATTGTAACATGTCATATGTTGAATTCTACCTAGTGTCACATTCCATTTTAAATTTTTTATATTTTTTGTTATGTAAAATACATAATTGTCTCATTTCTTGAGTTTTTACAGCAGAATTTCTTATTTGATTAATTAAATTGTGAATTGGTTGTAAAAATAGTTCTCCCATTGCTAAACCATCCTTAACACATAAATTAATTATATGACATGCACATCTAATATGAAAAAAAGCTCAATTTAAAATTGTTTTTAAAGAATTTTTTAAACTATTAACCGCAGTAGTATTAGCCGATGTATTATCAAAAGAAATAGAAAAAATTCTATCACTTATTCCATAATCATAAACAACATTTGAAATTATTCTATCTATATGTGCACCAGAATGTGAAAATTCCCAATATTGAAAAGTTAAAATTCTTTTTTGTAAAGACCATGAATTATTTATCCAATGACATGTTACTACAATACTACAATATAATATTTTTTTTTATGCTCACTTTTCCAACTATCCGAAATTAATGAAAATTTACATTGACTAGTTATAAATTCTGTAAGTATACTATTTTTTAATTCTTGATATCTATCTAATGATCTCCTCCTACCGGATTTTTTACTACTTTTTTTATAACCGGGTTGTAAATATTTTTGGACATATTCTTCAAATACAGGACATGCAACTATACTAAGTGGTAATTCTTTCTTACTAGCCATTCTATTTGTCCAATTTTTTCTTTATCCGAATTATATTTAAATGTACCAATTATATTACCTCCCCCCGTAGAAATTTATGTTTGTTTTGTTTGTGGTAATTTATCTGGATGATTATTAATTAAGTGTCTCTTAAGTGTGCCTACCCCTCAACCTTTTAAAAATTTATATTTTTGATGACAAATTTTACAAATTGCTTTTTGTTCATCATTTTTTCTTTCAAAAAATGTCCATATATTAAAATCATTTTTTTTAGTTTGTGTTGTGTTAGATTCAGTGTTACTAGGTTCGGTTTCTTTCAAAAAAGTTTCAATATTTATATGATCGGGAATTTCAAAAAATGGAGGAAGAGGAGATTGTTGAGAAGATTGTGAAGAGTGTGTTCCGGCCATTTTATAAAAAAAATTAAGATTAAAATTTTTAAAATAATATATACGATAAAATTTTTTAAAGGAAATTTAAAATTAAATTTTTTAAAAAGATAATACAAATGTAATGCAAATGCAAAAAAATAAATATGCAAAAAATTTAAATATACCAATTTGACGAATACCGCAGTTGTTTTTCGCAAAATCTTGAATGAGCTCCCAACCTTGAAATCTTCTCAAATCTTGATTAATGTAGATAATGGGGTATAAGGTGATGAAATGGTGTAAATTTTGATGGAAATGGTGTAGAATTTAATGGAAATGGTAAAAAAAATGGTGTAGGTAATGTGGTATAAGAGAATAGAAATGGTGCAGAAATTGGTGGAAATGTAAATAATTGTGGAAATGTAGATAATGGAGAAAATGAAAATGGTGTATAAGGTGATGAAATGGTGTAAATTTTGATGGAAATGGTGTAGAATTTAATGGAAATGGTAAAAAAAAATGGTGTAGGTAATGTGGTATAAGAGAATAGAAATGATGTAAAAATTGGTGGAAATGTAAATAATTGTGGAAATGTAGATAATGGTGTAGATAATAGTGTAGAAAATGATGGAAATGATATAAAAAATGGTAATACAAAGGAAATAATAATGAGAGAATGTAGTAATATTGAGAGAATGTAGATGTGAGAGAGAAAGAGAGATTTTGGAAATGGGGTATAAGGTATTTATAGGAAAATTTTTTGACCCTATGGACCAAAATAACCTCAAAAGTAGCTGTTTTATAGCTGTTGGGAGGGGTAAAATTGGAAAAAAAATTCAAAATTCAAAAAAAGGGGGAAATTTGAACCGGAACCAGCCGGGCCGGGCCGGTTCCGGGCCTGAACCGGCGGTTCCGAGCGGTTCAGGTCCGGTTCCATGCCGGTTCTGGGCCCGGACCCTGGCCGGTTCCGTGCCGGTTCCCGGGCCCGGGCCGGTTCCGATTCCGGGCCGGTTCGGTCCGGGTCGCTTTTCCAAATCGGGCCGGTTCCCGGTTCAATTTTTTTTTGAACCGGCCCGGCCCGCTACAGGAAACGGTTCCGGGCCGGGCCGGTTTACTGTAGCCTTGGGCCGGTTCCGGTTTCGGGCTTGACCCGGGCCAGCTGGGCCGGTTTTCGGGCCCAACCCGGCCCGGTTTCCAGTCTAGTGGAATATTTGAATTATGAATGTTATGGCATGATTTATAAATTGTTTTATTGAAATTTTGGCACATCAATTGTGAATTAGATATTTGCCAATGAAACGGTGCATGAGATTAATGGCTATAGTCATTCCCCTCCATGGAGCGATCCGACGGGGTGACGTGGTTGAGGGTTGGATCAGATTAGCAGGGGGAGATAGACGTGACTCCCTTTGCTGTATGTCGAGCTATATCTGGATGCATCCGAGTGAGGCACGATTCAACGCCAAGGAAGGGTGCTTTGGTATTTTGAGATATATGGAATAAAAACCCTTTGGCGAACTTTCGTCCAGATTCTGCCAAATCTGGTACGAGAGTATTTTCATATAAAGACCCCATTATTTTGGAAAAACTGAAATTTATAAATGTATGTTTGCCTAAATTATTCTGATTTGTTGAGACTATTTTATATTCAAAGAGTTGTTTATGAAAGATGTTTTGACTTTTCCACATTCACCCCTTATTTATTGTCACAACAGCATTGCACTCCACTCGCTGAGTATTCCCAAAAGATACTTGGCCTATTTTTTGGGGCAAGTATTGATAGAATCCATGTTTGATCGTTGTGGAACTTGTTTCATTTTGTTTGAAACTTTACTTTTGAAAAATTTATTGTTATATTGGGACATTTGGACTTTACTTATGAATTTTGTGACAATTGGTGTTTGAGGAAATTTTATTAATATTTCTTTGATCGGCCGAGATGGCTTTATGCATGTAGTTGATTTTGATTGGATGGGATGGCCTCATGCATGCCTGTTGTGATAAAATGGACTGGGATGGTCCTTTGTATGTTGTTGAGTTGTGTTTAAAATATGTTGAAAAGGTGGATTGCCTTACGTTGTCTCGGTATATGGGGAGATGCTGCCCGTATGCCGAGATGATACGACGATTATTGCGTACTCGACTCGAGAGTCGGGGTGTGACAATTGAAATCAATTGTTGATCTCTTCCTTTTAGTCGGTGTCATGCCGTGGAGGAAGGGGTAGAATGAGAAACACGTTCAGCTGAAAGTATCAGTATGTTCCTACAAACGATATCAATCTATTGCAATTGGGTTTTTACTTCACAAATAATAACTCTGTTGATTTTAATGGGATGACTGGCTATCGGATAGTTTTGATCGATAGGACCTGCACAAAACTGTCGGAGGGTGCTTTGGCGAGGGAGACTCCGATACACAAGTTAGGCACCGGTTTTTAAAAAGAGAAACAAACTAAAAGAGAGCTTTTGTTATGCATTTGTGTTCTATGTGAGTTTTTAGAGCATACCTGGCTAGCGACTTTATAATGGGTATATATAGATTGCTTCCATGAATCTCATGTGCATCTACGGCGTTGAAACCTTAATTTTCATATTAAAGTGTCCCAAGATCGCAGGATCCTTGATGAAAGATTTCCAAAAGATTTAAACTCCTGATTAGAAAAATTCTAGTTGTTAAGAGATTTCTTTTATTATCTATTAGGGTTTAAATTCTCCTTACTAATTACGAGATATTGCTCCTGTAATTTAAAGAAAGTCAAATATAGCCTTAGGTTGACCAAATACCGGATACCGAGGAGGTCTAGAGGCCGATCAGCTTTCTACTGTGCATAATCTAGTTGATGAATGCTGAGAGAGTGGATTGTGTTCACCCAATTGGGAGGTTCACTCCATTCCATTTTTGACTCAAAACCTTATTTCTATACTCATCTAAATGGTATAAACTCTAAAGTAATCTTCTCTTCATTAGGGACATTCAACCATGAATTGCCCTCAAATCTCTACCCTAAGCTTTATACTCAATAACTTTGAGAATCTAACAATCTCAAATATATTAGATTTTTACACATTTTTGGAAGATAAGCAATTCGCTTCAAAGTGACATATTGCCTAACCAAACGTTTAAATTTTTATCAGTCCAACACCCACAACATATCCAAGTTGAATTATCACCCAATTACAACTTAGTTATCATATGTTTATGTAAAGAATTAGTATATTCCTTCTCTAGAGCAAATGTGAATGATGCAGCAGAAATTTAAATACTAACCGTTACGGCAAGATACATTAGAAATATATTAATATCACCATTTGTGTGAGAGAGCACTCATTAGTCTTTGTCTTCTCTTTTCTTACCCTCATCCTTGTTCTTAGGACAGCCCCTCCTCAGGTGTGTATACCCTTTTAGACTCTCTGCTTTTTCATTGGTCTTGTTCATATTAAAAAACTCAGTTAACATAGTCTTTAAAAGATCAACTTTTGTTAACAACTGCAACAAGATCAGAATTTTTGTGAGAAGAAATCAATTGCTAATTTGGAAGGTGAAGTTGAAGAGTGTACATTGATGGTGTCATCTCATTCAGGCGGAATTCATGGATGCACCAAAAGGCTTTTGGAGGTGAAATATATCTTCCCTCCTGAAACTCTTTAATTTCATCAATAGTAGAACTACTATCTTGAGTAACAACCTTAAAACTAACTCAATCATGGCCCTTAAAGATATATTTGTATAAGTACTTGAAACTGTAGAGCAAATTTCAACATTGATGTGACAATCAAATTGTGCTAAAAGATAGGGATTGTAAGGGACAACCCATCTGTTATCTGGGGTATGCCTACAAACTGTTATTTTTCTGTCATTATCTCTTTTCCTATAATGGGGGTAAGCATCCTTAGCATGCGTCGTTTGTGCACAAAATTGTTTGGGATAGTGATTTTTATATGCATCATTTTTCATACAAGGACACATCTTATCCATATCTCCATAGGGTCCATGGATCATATGTTTTATAACAAGAGAATACAAACGAGGGTATTAGACTCTATCTAGTATCCCAGCACACACCACCCTGTCATATGATTCTGGATTTAGCAACTTGAACTCTGGTTTTAAATCAAAAGTAAGTAAGCATGTGGAAAACCTCATTTTTGAAATTTGATCACATAGACACATGTTGCTTCTTCACCAAAAATTTGCCTGTTCAAGAGCTCATGCTTCAGCATTTCAAATTTAGCTCTAAATACTCTTGCTAAGATATCTGGCTTGTCTTGTGGCTTCTCATGGTACTTTAAATTGTCTTGAATTTCTTTCCATACCGGATTGCATGTCATCGTGAGAAAGATATCTAGCTTATCATACCTTTGTACCAAAGCCATTGCATCAAGATATTACCGTCTCATGTCTCCGGACCTTATTCTACGGCCAACATTGCAGCCTTCAGTTTGACCCATAGAAACACTGTATAAGATTCCTTGAAGCATCTCTATGTGCATTGCATTCTGCTGGTTCCTATAGAAACTAAGCCTAGATGTTTCTATTTTAACATAGGAATTAACTGAAAATTGTTGTAACAATCTAAAAGAATGTAGTAGCATTGACTTATCATCCTCTCTCATCTGAAATCTATAACAATAATACTCTCTCGCCGAGAATACATCACCAGAATTTTTTCTACGATTGGCAACTACACATAAGAAGAAAAGAATTACTATTTTAATAAAAGAGAGGAAGAAATTGTACGATCTCAAAATTTCATATACTCTAATAAGAAAGAAATCTACCTACCTCTCTCCTCCAAATGTAACAAGCAAATCAATTCTCTGTTCATCTTCTTCACAACGATCACTTGCTCATTTCCTCTTTTGAACTCTCTTAATGCTATGGTGCCATCCACATTAACCATGAGGAAAAAGAGTAGGGTATTGTTAAGGGTCATAACAGCCATAATAATGCTAAATTCTGTACATAGTGTTTGAATAAGTGTAGACTTGAATATGCACACGTCTATTAACTAATTGGTTTGCATCTTCAGTCCATATTGCCGCAACTTGGGATGCTGAAGGAAGGTTATAAACTCGTTGGTCCAACATCGGGTAGCAGTTCAGCACAATGTTATGTTTTGCAATATTGGGAGCATCTCTAAGATTTTTAAAAAACTTAGCATAGGAATTGTTTGAAAGAATTCGCATGAGCAGCTTCTAAGTGCTTTCTCTCAACTTATCCGAGCTTTCAATCCTCTTTGCTAACTTTTCATTGGTATCAAAGAAATAGAACTAAATACCTCATTGTTTTTCACCAGATCGCATCAATCGGTTGAGAAAGTGATATACCTGATTTTGGACACGAAAGGTATAAACCCCTCTCGTATTTTTTGTTAATTCTGAATCATGACATGCAGCAAAAGATGTAAAGTCGAAGTTATTATTTTATGTACCGGCATTCTTTCTAAAATGAGCACTCTCCTCATCATTTCCTGTGAAGAAGCGTTTAATGTCATAAGGCAATGGTGGAGATACAATAGATACTTCACCTCCAGAGCAACAGAAATTAAAAGGTTCAAGATAGAACCTCTTACCACCACAATGTTCACAATCAAGAACATCGGGAAGAACCAAAGATTCTTGAGGTATATCATCGATCTAGGAAATATTTCATCGTCTAGCTTGCCTACACCTTGTTGTGCTTACTTATATACATTCAGTGAAGAACATACTAGGTAAGTTCCTCATTTAAAAAGTAGGACAAAAATGCAGGAAGAGTTACAGTTTGCTTCCTCGCACATCGGCGGGGATGATGGTCTGTGCGAGCAGGTAAAACTTCAGGTAAGATACCAAGACAACCTCTTTTATTTCTCTGACTACAATGGTTTTGATGATCTTCCGTCAAACTATTCCCATGAACAAAAAGGCTTTCTGCAATTTTGGAAAACTATTGGTTTAGACAAGGCAACTTCAAGTGCAATTTTGGGAAATTACTGGTTTAGACAAGGCAGATTCAAGGGCTATATAACTATGACTATCAAGTTTTTTGAGTGCCTATTGACTACTAGGCTCTAAATTATTCCAACAATTGAAAAAGACCGATAGAGAGTAGCAAAAATGCAAAGGAAAAATTTTACCTCAACAACAACTCACTAAAGCATGAGATTGTGTCCGAGGAAACGGCTTTTCAGAGTTCAAAGAAGAGCCGCCTAAAGAAGACATCTGAAGTATACTTGGAAAAAGTTCACGCCCGAATAAATTCTTTTTTCAACACAAGAATACTGATGTCATTAGTAAACTGGGCATTGTAACATAAGGCTAAACATCCATAGAATCAAGGTTCAAATTTTTTCTTTTGTTAGTATCGGGTAACATTTGACATCTAATATTGATGTCATTAGTAAACTGGGCATTGTAAGCAATAAATACAAATAAACTTATTTGCATCGAAATGGGACACAGAATGAGCGACCTCTTCTACTTCTCTGAACATGATGCTTTCTTTGATTTTGTTCGAAACTATTCCATGAACAGAAAGATTTTCTACCGTCTGTGGAGATTGTTAGCGAAGATAACCAAGCCAAAGGCCCATATGACTATGGATACAATGATTATCAAGAACTTATACCAATGAGTTGGAAATCAGCCTAACCAACAAAATGTTGAAGAGAGAATGCTTATAGACATAAAGCTAAACTTTTACCTCCAAAACCATTTATTAAAGCCTTTAACTGTAAACGGCTGTGTGACCCTTTACTGTTAATAGAATATTCATCCACAGAAGACATTTGAATCAGGTTTGGACAATATTAGCGAGCAAGTAAATTCAAATTTTCAATGCAAAGATTGTGGTTGTTCTGGTCATTAAATTTAGAGACATTATTTGATTCATCAAACAGTATGGAAGACTTCAAATGGCTAAGTTCAGTTTTTGATGCACAAACATCAGTTTGAACATTGGGAGAGTCAAAGTCAATATTTTTTTTTTTGCGAACAGCAAGTGGCCTTTGACACTCTATTTGTCACGTCCCGAACCGGGATCGTGAACAGCCGCCCGTTGTCCCTGGATGCCGGCTGTATTTTTACAGAAAATCGGACAGAACCTCCCCATAAATTGGAGGTTTCCCAAATACAATTTCACCTGTATATCATATTCATCCTAAAAAAATAATTAAATGGCCATCCCGGTCTCTCCAAAATCAACAAATACCGCAGCCAACATCCAGAACAACGCAAGACTATAAGTTTCTAGCAGTCCTAGCAACAGACCTCTACTGTCATGCCCAACTAGAGCATGAGCAGCCGCCACACCGAGCGGATTTAAATTCTACGCATATATAAAATAAATTCCTAAGTTGTTTTTAAATATTTACAAATGTCTCAATGCAATGAAATAATGAACACGAAAGTTTCACGAATAAAAGTCCATAATTTATACAGTCATCCCAAAAATTTGATAATTACAGTGGTCAAACTAAAATCTCCAATACATAATAATATCACCAATCATCGTAGCGGAAGAAATGGAAAATATCCATACCCAATCCCAGTGATATCTCCTCGGTCCAACACTAATCCTGTGGGAAAGAAAGTGAGGGGTGAGTATATATGGGAGGATACTCAGTAAGTGAGGGGATTGAAATCATACTATCAATATCTATGGTGAACTTGGAGTGTCAAAGCATAAGAAAATATCCACAGTGTGCAAATCGATCATGTTATTTCAAAATCACATATAATACGCACACATCAGAAAGTAAGATATGCATCCCAAAATTTTACATCAATGTCATGAAGAGCCGGCCAATGAAATAATCCCGGCAATGGTCTACCTCGACCAAGGACGGCGCATTGGGGGTTTTTCCAAATGCAAGAATTAAAGAATGGCTCTCTGCCCCAATGTTGGCCACATACTACCCCAACTAGCCTGTAAATAATAATAATGTACATATAACTAGTCAGCCGTGTATGGTGCCCCCGCCTGGTGCTAGACGGAGCCGTACTCAACGTCCTCTCCGATGAGGGTCAACCTGGGACACCCATACACACGACAATCTGGCGGATACCTCCGGCCGAAGCGTATCCGGACACAAGGGGTGCCTCTACCAGATGTCCTTCGTAGCTACGGATCACAATATCATATCAGCCGGGCACGTAGCCCCATGCATCCCATCACCAGATCAGCCGGGCATATAGCCCCATGTATAATATCATAACGTCAGCCGGGCATACAACCCAATGCATAATATCATAAAGTCGGCCGGGCATACAGCCCAAAACATAATATCATAAAGTCGGCCGGGCATACAGCCCAAATGTGTAAATAAATCCATTTAAAACCATGTGCCAATGCAGTGGAAGCATTAAAACATATCAATATGTCGAAAATATGGCACAATATATGTTTATCAAAACTCATGGATGCATATCAATAAAGTCAGCAGTTAAAACACTCCAAAGGTCACAAAACATTTCATCAAATATTGGAAAGTCATAACAATCATACATTTTGCAGAAACATGTCATTTAAAAGATATTTTTGAAACATGGTTTTCAATCAATAGCGAATGTCAAAATCCCACTCACCGTTTTAGGGAGGGTGGTCACTCCCTATTTTCAAAACTAATCAAATCTGATCTGCTTTCTCGAGTCTCCAAAAAGATCAACCTAAATCAGATCATCAAATTTCTGTAACATTCTATACTTAACCTTCAATTCATATATAATCATTTCATAATTTGTATTCTATTTGCATTCCACTTACACTCTAAACATATACAAAACCTTTCATCTTAAATTCAATCCTAGATTCGTCCAATTTATCAATTAGAGTCAAAATCTTCTCACCTAGGGTTTTCTCGAAGCGTCAAGTCTCGTCCGAAAGTCGTTTCGATCACTCCAAAGTCTGTAGGGTTTCCTATCAAAACAAGATTCATTTGTTAGATCTAAACACATAGATCCGAAACAAAACCCTAAGTCATTTACCCGCGTGGAGGTTCGTGGGCTGTCACGAACTCACGAACCGTCACGGGCCGTCGCGGGCTCGTGGGCCACGGGCCGGACTGGGCTCGTGGGCTACAGCTAGCGGGCTCGCTGGTCTGCGGGCCAGCGGGCTGGCGGGCCGATGGGCCGGTGGGCCTGCAGCTGATGGGCCTGCAGCTGATGGGCCTGCGGGCTAACAGTGGCTCGCGGGCTGGTGCTCGCCCGTGTGCTGGCACGCGCCCGTGCGCTGCGCTGGCTCGTGCGCGCTCGCGCGCTGCTGCGTGCCCCTGCGCGCTCGCGCGCTCTGCTTGCACGCTCTGCTCGCACGCTCTGCTCGCGCGCTCTGCTCGTGCGCCTGCTCGCGCGCTTGCTCCCGCTCTCTGCTCGCGCGCTCTGCTCGCGCGCCTGCGCTCGCGCTCCTGCGCTCGCTCGCGCGCTGGCTCGGTCGTGTGCTCGCCTGCTCGTGCGCTCGCTGGCTCGGTCGTGTGCAAGGGCGGGTTGCGCTCGCGGAGGTTCTGGCGGTGTGCGGCGAGGCGGAGAGAGCGATCGTGGGAGATCGCGAGAGGGAGAGAAGACGGAGTGAGGTAGAGAGAGAAACTGCGAGGGAAGAAGGAGGAGAAGAAGAAGAAGAAGAAGAAGAAGAAGGAGAAGGAGAAGGAGAAGGATGGTGGCGGTGGCGGCGGTGGCTGTGGCGGAGGAAGCCGAACGGCCGCGGGAGAAGACGAACGGCCGCAGGAGAGGGAACGTCGGGGACAGAGAAAGAGAGAGAGAGAGAGAGAGAGAGAGAGAAAGGGGGTTAGGGTTTTAACCCTAATCCCCAATTGGGGACGCAGCGTTTTGTCCCAAAACGCTGCGTCTCCAAATATTGTTTTTTTTTTTTTTTTTTTTTTTTTTTTTTTTTTAAAGCTTGGTGGTACACTATTTCATCTAGGTTATCAATACAATGAGAGCCTGCAGGTGAAAAACATAAGCAAGCTTATTGGCATCATAATAGGACATAGGAGGCCAAGAGTGTAGACATTCAAAAGGGAGGAAAAAAAATATTACCAAAAAAAAGAAGGGAGGAAAAATGAATAGTGCAAAATGAGAATGAACATTGGAGATTAAACAATCAAGAGCGACATGAAGAAAGATAACTCCACGTGGAACGGATGCTGGTACTAAAGGCACTTTTCGGCAAGAAGAAGAAGACGGACATATGTATGGAGCGAAATTTGCAAACATATGCGACGAAATATTTTACCACCTCGGCAGTAGCAACAGAACTACTGGTGGTAGATAACGGATTCATATTTTCCACTACATTGGCATTTAAAGCGATTTTATCTGTACTATGAAGCGGCCTAGTAAAACAATCAGGAAATGAAACACCGGCTTCCACAAAACCAAGTGGAACTTTGTGAACACGAGAATGTAGTTGTTCCTGTTTTTTCATACAGCCCTAGCTTCTCTTCGTCAACTGAAAAGGTCAGCTTTTTGCAGAGGTGGCATTTTTGCATATTTCTTACTGTGCAGCTTTTTTTTTTCATCTTGTTCGACACACTAAAAATTATAGATTGTCAGAGTACTTTAAAAACACAGAACGATAATCTGATTTGGTTTCAAATAGTGACAACATAATCACCATACGAGAACAAAAGCCAAAGAAAGCACAAACAGAACATATGGCAGCAAAAAGAAGATAAAAGAACTAAGAACCAAAAGAAAGAAATCTTCCTGCTACATCACATGATATAATAGTAGTGCTCCAAAGAAAGAACACCTTCCAAGTAAAGCATTTCATTTGAACTTTGAAAATCTTTTTAGAGTTTTCAGCACGCTCGTTCTGCAAAATTTTGAGAGGCAAATAAAAATTCTTTAGTTGAAGTGGTGAATTCAAAAACTAATCTAAGCACATCCAAAAATTTTTTTGGCATGCAAAAGATGGAAAGTATTGAATATGTGGATCGGGAAGGTGAATTTACTTGATGTTTGAAGTCATTACTTGAGTTCAACTAAAGAAAATGAAAAGAGAAACTATTATGGGGAATTCTATGCTTTTGAGAAGATTTCCCTATTAGAATCTGACACCTGAACCATTTTGTAGTTGGACGTTTTTCTTGCAGTCATTTTTTTAAATTCTTGCAATTTTCTTGGCGTATCACGAGGGTCTTCCAACACATCATAAAGTGGGAAAACTTGATTCCTCCTCTCATAGAAGCACCGCAAATTTATCTACTGAATATCTATAAGCACCGAAACTGATAATTGGAAAGAGGCACAAACCACAAATAAATAATAAAAAAGAAACAAAATGAATGAAAATATTCGCAAATGTTGGAAACCTATCAATAACAACACATAAATAGACATTATTTAACCGGTTAGACTGTATAAGCAAAATCAACACAAAATGAAATAAAACAAAGCATGCAGCTGGACTAAACTGGACATGAACGGTTATCAAAGTAGATATTTATTTTAAGAAATTGCCTAAGACAATACAATAGCAGAATCTGAAAACAGAACCGAACGCAGGAGTAAGCATAAATTCTACAAAACAGAGCAACAGAAGAAAAATCAACAGGGTTCTTAAATTGTTCTATGAATATATTATTTATGCATGTAAGATAACAGAATGAAATAATCATAGAAAATGCAGAATATCTTATTCATACATGTAAGATAATACAAAGAAATAATAAAACAAAACGTAGAGGAGAAATCAACAGTGATTTTAAAATGTTCTATGAATGTTTAATTCAGGTAATAATATAAAGAAATAATAAAAGAAAATGCAGAGGAGAAAAGAACAACAATTTTAAAATGTTCCAAGAATACTTAATTCATAATGCATGTAAAAAACAATACAAAGAAATAATGGAAGGAACTGTGGACCGACAAATCCAGCGTAGTTCCACAAAATAGAACATGGGAAAATGATTGTATGTTGTAAAACATGTTCGTAATCTAATACATTAACATTGATTGTATGTTATCCGATTTCCTGACTAAAAGTATGCCTCCAAATAAATTTATAGATCATATTATAAATATAAGTTTAAGACCCTATATGAATGAAACTTTTATTTGAATTTTTCTGAATAAAGTTATGCACATATTTGGTTTTGTGATAAATTTATAAGGATGGAGTCTGTATTGTTTATTTATAAAATAAATATCACTGTAAGGGTAGGATGATACATGAAAGATAATTCTCAATTTTAGAGAACTTATCGTCATGATTCCTATGCTCTATTTTCATAAAATTATAATTTGAGAATGCTTTTAAGTTATTTGGTAGGCTAAGTGGGAAAGTGTTAGAATTTTGAATTCAAAATTAAATAATAAATTGAATTCAATGACAAAAATCACAAGAGAATCCAATTATATGAGAAAAACATAACCGAACGGGAGTAAATGTGAATTAAAATGGAATATTTTTGAAATAGGAATCCATGTTACCGGAATTTTATGACTTATGCAAACCTTGACCACATTTCCACATTTTTCCGTTTTGGATGGATTTAAATTCTTTTTTATTGTGTCTAGTATTAATTCCCAATGACAATTAATTGATTTAAATGCTATGTAATGGTCCACAACTATAAAACTCTTCTCAGAACAAAGGATCCCTTACTCCAAAATTCGGGACTATACATCATTTATTGAGTGAATTTGAGGGTTTAGAAGAGTTTTTGTATGTCCAAAAATCATTTTGGTGTTTTTACGGTCGCCGGAGGTGAAGAAAAAGAATATGGATGGAGGAAACCCAAAATCTCCTTTTCACTTCCGCTTTATTTTGGCTCAATTTTAGCATTAGAACCATACATAGGATTGCCTTGTATTCTAACACAGAAAACTCTTTGAAAGAGCCATGATAATGTGCAAAATGTTATATTTATTTTTTGATATCATGGTTTAATTTTGGATTTATTAGTGCACTAATAATTGTTTTTATGGCATTTTTATTTTTACGGGTAAAAAATTGGAAATTGGATCAAATTGAGCTTAAAGAACCATTTTTGGAGCTAAATAGTTTTCAATTGGGCCTACAAAGGAAAGGAAGAAACCTCTAGAATGGAAACTTTATTTTAGAAATTTTATTTCAAGTAAAATTGTTTAAACGAGTTATTTGTTTCCTATTTTTTTAAGGAGAGAATATTTTTGAAATCTAAATAAAAAATAGAAGACTTCTAATTCTTTTGGGAGCCTCAAGCCTATATATATGCCTCTCCAATGAAGCATAGAGGCATTCTACTTTCTTCCTGCGCAACAGCACATTACTATTCTTTTTCTTTTTTGCTTTAGTTTTCTCTTTCAAGTACAATTGTTTTTATTATTGATTCAAGAATACGATTGCCACCATGAGTGGCTAGTTTCTTTCTTCTGATTTAAGGGAAATTTTATTGATTATACTCACTGTGAGCTTATATACTTTATTTAATTTCATGCATTTTTAACTCAAGTATTCGTCGATTTTTTATTTTATTTACATGAACGATTGGTACTAGTTAATCTGATAATTTAATTTAATAGCAATTTTTCTACTATATCCAGAACTTTAGTAATCCATAATTATCATGAATGAATGGTATGAGTAAAAAATATGTTATTTATATTTATAGATCGTTTGCCAATATTCATTTTAACCTAAGAAATCGATGGAACAAAATCAAAAAATTGTACGACTATTTTGGTTATTTGTATTTTGGTTTAACTGTTTTCACATATCTTAATACTGTCATTATATTGATATGGAACGTTATCATACCCAATCGATTAATGATAAGTTTTGATTGGATACTGAGTTTGATCAATTAATTTAGGAAAATACAAAGTTTATCATGACTATTCTAATAAATCTAAAATTAAATGTTTGAATCGTAAGAATAATATTTTTAATCGATGATCAGTGAAACAATTGAATGTATGAACTCCTAGATCGGAATTTAACATATTGACTTTCTTCTTTAATTTTAGTATTCACTACAAAAAAACACGGTTTTAGTCACGGATTATCGCGACGGAAAAAATTCGTCTCTATTTTGCGACGAATTTAGTGACAAAAACTTTTTCGTCGCTAATTTGTCACAAAATTTGTAACGAAAAGGAAGTCGTGGCTAAATTAGCGACGGACACATTATTCGTAGCAAAATTCGTCGCTAATTAGTGACGAAAAAATTTTCACGGCTAAATTCGTCGCTAATTAGTGACGAAAAAATTTTCGTGACTAAATTCGTCGCTAATTGGCGACAAAAAAAAATTTTCGTTGCAAATTTCGTCACTAAATAAGTTTTTTATATATAATTAAATAAAATATAATATTAATATAATATTTAAATTAAAAAATTAATTTAACAACCACGTTTTAGCGACGGATTTCTAAATCCGTGGCTGATTCAGCGACGGATTCGAAATCCGTCGCTAAATAGGTTTTTTATATATAATTAAATAAAATATAATATTAATATAATATTTAAATTAAAAAATTAATTTAACAACCGAATTTAATTTAGCGACGGATTCCAAATCCGTCGCTGAATAATTAGAATTTTGCTTTATTTTTATTTTATTTTAATAATTTCAGTGACAGATTTGAAAATCCGTCGCTGAATTTTATCTTCTTTTAATTATAATTTTATTTTATTTTTATTTTATTTTATTATTTTATTATTTTATATTAACAAATCATATTATTATTTTATAATATTTTAATTTACATTTTATTTTATTATATTATATTTCTTAATTCTTAAAAAAAACCATATATTTTATTTTATTTAAATTATATATATATTTTAATTAATTTATTATTTTTTTTCTTTTTTTTTGATTTAATATTTTTTATTATTGTATAGGTAATTTTATTTTATTTGTATTATTTTATTTAATAATATAAATTTTTTAATTAAATATTAATTTTAACCTGTGCGGGCGCCGGCCCATTCACGTACGGGTGCCTGCCTGCCTGGGAGCCCGCGCCCTGAGCGCGCCTGCCTGGGCGCCCCTGCCTGAGCGCCCAGGCAGGCAGGCACTGCGGGCGTGCCACAAAAATATAAATAAATCTATAGTTCAAGGGATTCGAACCTTCGACTTGGACCTCAAAGACATGTTACCACTACCACTGTACCATGGGTGTTGTTGTATGACTTTCTTCCTCCTCTTTTTTTTTCTATTCTCACTTTTGTTTTCCTTATCTCTATTTTTGGGTTTTTTTTTTTCTTTCTACTCTCATTTCTTATATATAATAATTTTATTATAACGAATAAAAATATTTTATAATTAAATATATAGATTTTTTAAATTATTAATATATTATAATTTATTGATAATTATAATTTTATAGTTTTGAGATATTGTAATCCATTTTTAAATTATAAATTATGGATTAAAAAAATAAAATAAAAATGAAAAAAATAATAAGATAATAAGATAAAAGAAAAAAGAAGAAATCAAAATATAATATAAACATATTTTTTAATTAATTAATTATTTTATTTTAAATTAGTATTTTATTATTTTTTATTTTATTAAAAATTATCATATTTATTATTTTTAATTAATATTTTTTAGGTGGGTGGTATAAATAAAAAAAGTTATTATATTTATTATTTTAAATTATTATTATATATTATTTTATTATTATTAGAAAAATGTGAAATAAAGATAATAAATAATAAAAAAGAAATTTATATCATAATAATATCTTTGACTCGGTGGTTTACAGGTTGCATGCAAAAGTTTGGAGGAGTGCGGAGTGCAGAGTTCGAACCACGGTGGAGGCAGAAGGCATTTTCCAGCAATTAAGAGTGCTTGCGAGTGGGCTTGGGTGGCTTTCGGGTGACACGTGCGGCGGGCGGGCTCGGGTGGGCAAGGGTGGCGCTCGGGTGACACGTGCCCTCTCTGAACATTTCATTTGACGGAATTTGAAATTAGCGACGGATTTGAATTCGTCACTGAATTTAGCGACGGATGTTTTTATTATTACAGATTTTTTTCCCCTAAATTAGTGACGGATTTTAGCGACAAAAATTATCTGTCGTTAAATTTAGCGACGAATTTTAGATTTCGTTGCTAAATTTAGTAACGGATTTTTTTTATATCGCTAATTTAGCGACGGATAATTTTTCGTCGCTAAAGTTAGTGACGAATTTTAGCGACGAAAAATTATTTGTCGCTAAATTTAGTGACGGATTTCAATTTTCGTCGCTAAATTTAGCGACGGATTTCTAATTTTCGTCGCTAAATTTTTGCGACGCGTTATTAGCGACGAAAAATTTTTTGTCGCTAAATCCGTCGCTAATACTTTTAGCGACAAATTTTTTTAAAATTTTAGTCGCTAAATTTGTGGCTAAAAGGCTGTTTTTTTGTATTGATTCTTACATTCTTGAATTGTCTCTCAATTTTAGGTTTTTAATTTTTGATTTAGAAATTTGTTTTAAAAATTCTCCCATTTTACTTTAGTAATAACTAAGAGATTAAGTTAATATTATTATTCCCGTGGGATTCAACCTGGTACCACTATTGCTACAAGTTTGTTGCATTGGGAGAATCAATATTAATTTGAGGGATTCGACAAACCCATTCAAATTTTGGTGCCATTGCCGGGGAGTTATTTTAATTTCTTAATTGCTTTTTTTTGCTTGTGCTGCTGATCTCTATTTTATGACCCGTTCTTCTCAAGCAGGTGAATTGGAATACATTCTCGAAATTGAGAAAACTATTCGTCGTTTAAGAAGGGAGGCCAGACAGAGGAAAGGTAAGCTACGTCGAAGGGTGAATTTAGAGATTGATCTAACCATTTGTGACAGATCTATATTTGAAGAAGAAGAGGAAAAGATGGAATATCTTGAAAGGACTCTGAATGAGTTGGCTACCCCATATCTGAATCGAGAACCATTGTGCATCGAATACCCAGCCCTTGAGGTAGTATTTGAATTCAAATCTAGTTTGATTCATTTACTTCCTATTTTTTGTTGTCTTCCATGTGTGGATCCACGTAAACACTTGAAGGAGTTCCACATTGTATGTTCGAGTATGAAGCCTCAAGGTATGATCGAGGAACAAATCAAACTAAGGGCCTTTTCTTTTTCCCTAAAGGATAAGGCGAAAGATTGGTTGTACTATCTGCCTCCCGGTTCGATCAATACATGAAATGGAATGTAGAGATTATTTTTAGAAATATTTTTTCCTACATCTAGGGCTGCCAACATTAGAAAAGAAATATGTGGGATAGACAGGTTAGCGATGAGACACTGTACGAATATTTTGAGAGGTTCAAACAACTCTGCGCCAGTTGCCTACGTTATCAAATACGAGATCAGCTTTTGATACAATATTTTTATGAAGGACTTCTACCTATGGATAGAAGTATGGTAGATGCAACCAGTGGTGGAGTTTTAGTCAATAAAACACTAGAGGAAGCCAGACAGTTGATTTCCAACATGGCAAAAAACTCTCAACAATTTGGGATAAGAGCAGATGGAGTTACAAAACGTGTCAATGAGGTAAGTCATTCAAACCTTGAAAATCAAATTTCTGAACTAACTGCTTTGGTTTGTCAGTTGGCTGTAGGGCAAAGGCAGGTAACCAAGGTTTGTAGGATATGCTCAATTTTTGGATATCCGACGGATATGTGTCCAACTCTACAAGAAAATTCCACTCATCAAGCAAATGCCATAGGAGGATTTCCTCGCCAACCTAAAAAGAAGTATGTTCCCCATTCCACTCATTACGATCCTGGATGAAGAGATCATTCAAACCTGAGCTATGGAAACCAATGAAGTCAGACAAGATATCCAACCCAACATTTCAACAGACCACCACCACCATCTTTACAATTTTTTAATTCAGGTATGTCTTTAGAGGATACAGTGAAAGCTCTCACAACTAACACTCAACAATTTCAATAGAAAATGAGAGCGAGTGTACAGAATTCGGGGAATCAATTCACTCAATTGGCAATCACGCTTAGCAACTTAGAGGTTCGAATCTTAGGGAAATTACCTTCACAAACGGTAGTAAACCCTAAGGAGAATGCTAGTGCAGTGGTGTTGAGGAATGGAAAGGAGTTGCGATCAACCCCACCATCACCCAAGAAGGTAGATGAAAAGAAGGATGAAGAGGATAAGGATGAGGCCACCGATGAAAGTCCAATTAAGATAAAATTCGATTCCTTTTCTCCGATGAATTCTAATCCAATTGTGCTACATTTTCCCAGCAGGTTACAGAGATCCAAGAAGGAAAACTATGAGAAAGAGGTTTGAGAAACTGTTAAAAAGGTAGAAATAAACATACCATTGTTTGATGCAATTAAGCAAATTCCAAAATATGCAAAATTTTTCAAAAAATTGTGCACAAATAAAAGAAGGTTGAGAGGTGATGAGAAAATAAGTGTAGAGGAGAATGTGTCTGTTGTTATTAAAAGATCTCTATGGAGAAATGTACAGATCCAGGTATATTTACCTTACCATGTGTTATTGGTACAAAAAATTTTGAACGAGCCATGTTAGATTTAGGAGCATCAATCAATGTCATATCATATTTTATTTATATTGCTCTAAATCTAGGACCTTTGAAGGAAACTAGAGGGGTTATTCAATTAGCTGATCGTTCTATTGTGTATCTAGAAGGGGTTGTAGAAGATGTTTTCGTGCAGGTTCACGAGTTAATTTTTTCAATAATTTTTACATTTTGAAAATGGAGGAAGACACCATTATAAATTCAACACCACTATTACTAGGGAGACCTTTCATGAAGACAGTAAGAACAAAAATAGATGTGAATGAGGGTACCTTTTCCGTCGAGTTTGACGACGAGATTGTTCAATTCAACATTTTTGAGGCCTTGAGGTACCCGAATGAATGTCATTCGATTTGTTTTGCTAACATCATTGATTCAATTGTGCAGGAATTTTTTGACAAAGAAAATGACACAAACCTTATCGGATCATCTTAAGTATGTTTACTTAGGTGATGAAGAAACCTTGCCTGTGATCATAGCAAAGGAGTTGACAGATGAGCAAGAAACTCGGTTACTCCAAGTTCTAAAGGAATACAAGACATCAATTGGTTGGACTTTAACTGATATAAAGGGAATCAGTCCCTCAATTTGTATGCATCGAATTCTCATGGAGGAGGAAACCAAACCGGTGAAGGAATTACAAAGGAAACTCAACCCAACCACGAAGGAAGTGGTGATGAAGGAAATTCTCAAACTTTTGGATGAAAGAATAATTTACCCAATTTCAGATAGCAGGTGGGTGAGTCCAATTCATGCGGTACCCAAGAAAACGGAGATCACGGTGGTAAGGAATTAAGACAATGAGTTGGTACCTATGTGAGTACAAATTGGTTGGCGAATGGTTATTGATTTTAGAAAGCTAAATTTAGCCACTAGAAAGGATCATTTCCCTCTACCTTTTATTGATCAAATGTTGGGGAGATTAGCCGATAAATCATTTTTTTGTTTTCTTGATGGTTTTTCAGATTATTTTTAGATTGTGATCGCACAAGAAGATCAAGAGAAGACCACATTCACATGCCTATTTCGGATGTTCGCTTATAGGAGGATGCCTTTTAGTCTATGCAATGTCCCGGGTATATTTCAAAGATGCATGTTGAGCATATTTTCTAAATATATTGAGGAATGCATTGAAGTGTTCATGGATGACTTCACCGTTTATGGAGACTCATTTGATAATTGTTTAGTTTAGGACATTTAATAAAAATTCTGAAAAGATGTATGGAAACGAACTTGGTCTTAAATTATGAAAAATGTCATTTCATGGGTGAAGGAAGACATTGTGCTAGGGCATGTGATTTCTTCTAGAGGTATAGAGGTAGATAAGATAAAGGTTGATTTGATCAAAAACTTACCTTACCCTACAAATGTTAGGGAAATACGTGCTTTTCTTGGACATGCAGGTTTTTATAGCAGTTCATTCAAGATTTCTCAAGATTGCTTTACCACTGTCCAAGCTGCTTCAAAAGGACATACCCTTCGAGTTCGGGGAACAATGCAAGGAAGCTTTTGATAAACTCAAGTATCTATTAACCATAGCCCCAATCATTCAACCCTCTAATTGGGATTTGCCTTTCGAAATCATGTGCGACGTTAGTAATTTTGCTGTAGGCGTTATTTTGGGATAGTGGATTGATAAGAGGAGCCACGTCATCTATTATACTTCGAGAACATTGAATGCTGCTCAATGCAACTACACCACCACTTAAAATAAACTCTTAGCAATTGTTTTTTCTTTAGATAAATTCAGATCATATCTTTTTGGTTCTAAAGTGATTGTGTATTCTTATCATACAGTTTTGAAGTATCTATTGATAAAAAAGGAGTCGAAACCAAGGTTTATAAGATGGATATTCTTGCTGCAAGAGTTTGATTTGGAAATCAAAGATTGAAGAGAAACTGAAAACTTGGTAGTTGATCATCTAAGCAGGTTAGTAAGGGAAGATGAACCATTACCTATCTCCGAGATTTTTCTTGATGAGCAATTGTTTCACTTGAAAGGTATTACTCCTTGGCATGTAAACATTGTGAATTATTTGGTCACTCGTATTTTGCCTAATCACCTTAATAATTCTATAAATGAAAAATTAGATGTGAGGCAGAATATTATGTGTGGGATGAGACTTATTTGTGAAAATTTTGCTCTGACCAAATAATTAGGAGGTGTGTCTCAAAAAATAAACATAAGTCCATCTTAGTATTTTGTCATAGTTATGCTTGTGGGGAACATTTTGGGCCAAGGAGAATGGCTAGGAAGGTCTTAGATAGCAGACTATATTGGGACACTTTATTTAAGGATGCTTACTTTTTTTGTAAGAATTGTGATAAATGTCAATGAACAGGTAATTTGTCCCATAGGAATGAGATGCCCCAAACTCCTATTTTTGTTTGTGAAATATTTGATATATGAGGTATTGATTTTGTGGGCCTTTTCTTTTCCTCTTGTCGGTTTGTTTACATACTTTTAGCAGTTGATTATATTTCAAAATGGGTGAAAGCAAAAGCCATCAGGATTGACGATTCTAAATCTATTGTAGCTTTTATCAGGTCTAACATTTTCAGCAGGTTTGGAATTCCTTGAGCCATCATAAGTGATCAAGGGAGCTACTTTTGCAATCGAGTAGTTGAAACATTGATGAAGAAGTATGGGGTGTATCACCGGGTTGCTATGACATATCATCTGTAGACAAACGGACAAGCTGAAGTTTCAAACTGGAAAGTTAAATCCATTTTACAGAAGACGGTCAATCCGAAACGAAAGGATCGGAGTTTACGTCTAGATGATGCGTTATGGGCGTGGACAGCGTTCGAAACACCAATAGGGATGTCCCTTTGTAGAGTCTTTGGTAAATCTTGTCACTTACCGGTGGAAATTGAGCATAAGGCATATTGGACGATCAAACGTTACAATATGAATTTCGATAAAGCTGGTGAATCAAGGAAATTGCAATTGCAAGAGTTGGAGGAGTTGAGATTGGAAGTCTACGAGAACTGGAGAATTTATAAGGAAAGAACCAAATCGTTTCACAATGGTTTAATATTGAGAAAACAGTTTGAGGTTGAACAAAGGGTGTTTTTGTACAACTCTCGACTCAAACTTATGCCGGGTAAGTTACGTCCTCGATGTGTTAGTCCGTTTGTTGTAACTAATGTGTTCTCCCATGGTGCAATGGAAATTAGAAGTCGTGACACAAATAAGATCTTCAAGGTGAATGGACATAGATTGAAGATATTTCATGATGATATGGTGATCTCTACAACGTTGGACATTGCATTAAAGTTCCCTGATTATTCCTCCAACTAAGTCACAAATGAAGATTGTCGTGCATAATGATATTAAACAATTGCGCTTGTTGGGAGACAACTCAAACATTTTTTTTTTAAGAAATTGTTTTAGTTGATTGTAGATTTTTTATTTTGGGTGTTATCGAGTAACATTTGTTCCTTTTTTTATAGATCTACCTTTTTTTAGGTACGTAAGAGTGAGAATTCTAAGAGTTATAGTTGTTCAAGTCAAGAGACAAGCAGAGAATGAAGTGCACAAAGTAGACAGAAGTAGTCTAGCATTAAGGCGTGATCACGCGGTTTTCCGAATGAAGTTCAAAGGGTAGACAGAAGTAGTTATCTTCCTAAGGCGTGATCACGCGGATTTGGGTCCCTAAAAAAAGAAACCAAAAAAAAAATAAAAAAAGGGGTGAGGGACGGTTCTGAAGAAACTCTCTTTTGTTCTAAAAAAGGTTCCAATTCCCCCAATTTGAGCCCAAAACCGAAACCCTAACCTACCTTCATCACGTATTACCAATCCGAGAGCTTGCTTTGTCCATCCATTCATTGATCAACATCACCTCTATCCATTGATTAGCACTAGTCAAATTTATGGGGTTTCAACTTTCATTCCCGCCATCACCTGAGGGGATTTATCTCATTCTTTATCTTTCTTTTCATTGTCCTATTTTATTGTCTAGCATCTTTCATTTTTGAGAATAGTTTAATTTTATGCTGGTTGTGAGTTGCTTAGGTTTTGTGCTCACATTCTCTTATCTTTTGCATACATTAAGAACAATGTAGTATTTAGGTGTGGGTGAAGATTTTCATGCCAATGTCATTTCTTCTATTTTCTTTGGAACTTCGTACTCTTTTGATTTTTGTCTGATAATAATTTTAAGTTTGCATGAAAGAGACAAGTGTGATTAGTTGTTTTTGGATAAAATTGTTTTGAGTGCCCCATTGATTTTGATTATTAAATCAATTGAAAATGTGATAGTTTTAATATAAAATTAAATACTTCTGTGAGCTTTTGAGCCTTAACAGCATACCATTCATCTTGCTCTAAATTTTTTTCATGAGTGTTTATCAATCATAATATGTTTATTCTAGAACTTGATTTGTTATGCATTTTGAGACCACATCCATGAGTTTATACATTAATATGATGGGGGTACTTAGATTTATCCCTTTTAGCTTTTGAAAAAAAAACCTTCCTGTGCATAATATTTCTCTTAGTGAACCCATTTGAACTTATACTCATTTTCTTTGCTTTAACGTCATTAATGAGCACATAACCTTCTTTTAAGTTTAACCTTCTTTTTTGTCCTTATATCAAAGAAGCATGTGATTTGAGTATAAATTGAGTGGTTATTTATAAAGGGAATAAGATACTTCTATTGTAGGATGTATTTTTGGGAAGTCGATTATATGATTGGGATGGGTTGTATATGATCTGTATTTTCATTCATCCTCAAGTCGATTGTGATTCAAAAAAAGAGGCAAAAAAGAAAAAAAAAAGAAAGAAAGAGAAGAAAGAAAGAAAAAAAAAGAAGAAAAGTTTAGAAAAAAAAAGAGAGAAAAAATTCACGGGAATTAAAGTTGGGGAATTTGAAAAAAAAAATTTCAAAACTTTTGATTGGGTTATTTTTCTTTGGGTTGATTGTATTTCATAATATGTGATATGTTTGATAGGGGAAATAGTCTTATGATTCTTGACATGCTTCCTTGATATATTCATTATACATCACATTTACCATTTTATCCTACCTTTACCTAAGTCACATTACAACCCTTATAAAGATTCCCGGATTTTTATTTTGAATTTATATAAGCGGTGGTGAAGATTTGATAAATAAGCAACCTTTTGGTAATGATATGCTTTGATTTTATTTTGAGAGTTATTGATAAATTTCTTTAAACACTTTGAGTATATAGAGTGAACTAATTGTGAGGGTATTTGATCTGGATACATTGAATTTTGATAAGATTATTGAGTTTGATGGAATGTTTATATTTTCATTTAAGGTTACGATACTATGATCATTTGTTCTCTAGATTGTTGTTTTTATTTGAATTTTTCGATATGTACTGATTTGAGATTATTTGAAGATGAATTGAAAGAGAGGAATGAGTGAAAAAGGAAATAGTTCTGTGACATTGGTTTAGTGAATGCTTGAGGACAACCATTGGTTTGGTGTGGGGGAATTTGATAATGTGCAAAATGTTATATTTATTTTTTGATATCATAGTTTGATTTTGGATTTGTTAGTGCCCTAATAATTGTTTTTATGGTCTTTCTATTTTTAGGGATCAAAAATTAGATATTGGATTAAATTGGGTTTAATGAGGTATTTTTAGAGTTAAATAGTTCAAAATTTCAATTGGGCATACAAAGAAAAGGAAGAAATCTCTAGAATGGAAACTTTATGACCCATGTGAATCAAAATGGTAAAAACATAACTGAACGGGAGTAAATGTGAATCAAAATGGAATATTTTTGAAATAGGAATCCATGTGACTAGAATTTATGACCCATGCAAACCTTGATCACATTTCCACGTTTTTCCGTTTTGGATGGATTTAAATTCTTTTTTAATGTGTCTAGTATTAATTTCCAATGACAATTAATTAATTTGAATGCTATGTGATGGTCCACAACTATAAAACCCTTCTCAGAGCAAAGGATCCCTTACTCCAAAATTCGGGACTATACATCATTTATTGAGTGAATTTGAGAGTTTATAAGAGTTTGTGTACGTTCAAAAATCATTTTGGTGTTTTTACGGTCGCTGGAGGTGAAGAAAAAGAATATGGGTGGAGGAAACCCAAAATCCCCTTTTCACTTCCACTTTATTTTGGCTCATTTTTAGCATTAGAACCATACATAGGATTGCCTTGCATTCTAATACAGAAAACTCTTTAAAAGAGTCATGATAATGTGCAAAATGTTATATTTATTTTTTGATATAATGGTTTGATTTTGCATTTGTTAGGGCACTAATAATTGTTTTTATGGATTTTTTATTTTTAGAGATAAAAAATTAGAAGTTGGATCAAATTGGGTTTAAGGAGATATTTTTTGAGGTAAATAGTTCAAAATTTCAATTGGGCCTACAAAGGAAAGGAAGAAATTTCTAGAATTGAAACTTTATTTTAAAAATTTTATTTCAAGTAAAATTATTTAAAGGAGTTACTTGTTTCCTATTTTTTTAGGGAGAGAATATTTTTGAAATTTATGTCAAAAATAGGAGACTTTTAATTCTTTTGGGACCCTCAAGCCTATATGTTTGCCTCTCCAATGAAACATAAAGGCATTCTACTTTCTTCCTGCGCAATAGCACATTACTATTCTTTTTCTTTTTCTGCTTTAGTTTTCTCTTTCAAGTACAATTGTTTTTTTTATTGATTCAAGAATACGATTGTCACCATGAGTGGTTAGTTTTTTTCTTCTGATTCTATCACACCTGACCCGCAGGTCAAGCACGCGAACAGACCGCCACGACTCCTTGAAGCACCGGTATGCCCTACTCCCACATCGAGGTGACGCAAGGCTAATGTTATGTCTAATATCACAACCCTATTCAATATCTTAAGCCAAATCATGCAGTGAAAGAAGAAGAAAATTTTTAGAAAATTTTTTTAAAACATTTGCCTCCAATTTACATATAATATTTATATGCATGGCCCAATGGTAAACAAGGGTGGGATGAACATATACCCAATAGTGTCTCTCGGTAAAGCTCGTGGTACAGTATCCCAACGTAAGTCAACACAGTACAAGCTGAAAATGTAATTATGAGGGATGAGTATAATCCAATACTTAGTGAGTGAGGTGCAATGATTATATAATGACAATAAATGAATTTTTGAGAGTGGCAAATCAAAACATCATTTTCAAATTTATATTTCATTCATTTGCAAATATATCATGTAATTCAAATAATATACATTTTTATTATCAATCATGCATCAATGGAGTGTCAAAAACGCATTTTACCTATAGTTTGGCCTAATTAGGGTAAAATCCACCGAGAGGCTACTAAAATGTCATAAGAATAAAGCATAGATATTTTCCCCCTTCCCTTGGTGTTGACACGGTTCTCACGTGGTGCTCGTTTATTGGATACGTTTGACAGAGATAGGGGATTCAAACCCCTGCTCCCGTGTTATCCCACCACATCACCCCGTCGAGTAAACGCTCAATACAGTGGTAGGGAGTGCGCTATAGCCACTATACACCATCCTAAAATCATATACTTGTACCATATGTCATCATTTATAAATCTTTACTCGTAAAAATAAGACATTATCAAATAACCATAATATCAGGATGTAAATTTTTACCGAACAACATTTTAGAACATGCCACAAATATTAAAATATTTCTAAATCACATTTCAAAATTCATTTATAAAATCATGATCAAAACTATTTATCATTTAAAGTCAAAATAATTTATCCCACTCATATCGACTGGGGAGGGCACGCACTCTCTTAATTGTCTTTGTTTCTCGAACGAGTCATCCCTCAAACCCTAAGCCTTAGTTTAAACCATATGCATCATTTATCAATTCAATGTTATATCGTTGGATTACAATATGTATATAGAAACGCTCTCTTTCATAAGATTAAATCTCAAATTTCATATTTAGAAAAAAATTTCTACAAAATTTATCACGCGTAGATTTAGTAAAATCACGATCTCTTCTAAAATCTTGATCGGATTCAAATGATTTAAATTTTCTCTTAAAGTTAAGAAATATATCTCTAACTTTTATGCTTCAAATTCTAAACACACGAATTTAGAAAAATTTATCACTTTTTCAATTTAAGTTTCTAAAACCAATTCTATATAGTTTTGGGAGAATTTCCATATCTCCCTATGTATTTCTCCAATTTAAGTGATTCATATCTCAGATTGAAGATAAGACATAGATCTAAAACTTTCTAGTTTAGGCTATTCTCAAAATTTAAACGTATAATTTTATAAAATTCCATTTTCTTCTCCGTTTCGGTTTTAAAACTACTTCCGTACAGTTTTAGTAAAAATGCTATAACTTTCTACCTGCAATTTCGATATAAATGATTTGTATCTCAAATTAAAGACAAGAGAGAGATTTAAAACGTTTATTTTTAACATTTCTCTAAATTCTATACAGAAAATATCTCAAAAATTTATACATGTAACTAATCATATACAGGATATGAAACAAAATTGATGAAATATACTAAAATTCCAAAAATCACCAAAATTCGATTCATTCATGAAATGCCTCACATGATAAGCCATTTTAAAATTTAGGAAGTCTAGTTTATAAAGAAATAAATATCTTAGATTCTTGATTTCTATAGGATGAGATATCATATCAAGACTACATAAGACTCAACTTAAAAATCACTATCTAGCATGCTAGTATGGATGCCAAAGTAACTATTCATCAAATAATTTAATCTTAGCATAAGTTAGGACATGTTACCTTCTTCGTAAAATCTCTTTATCAATAACACCAACACTTTCTTTGAATTCTTGAATTTTTTTTCACCTTAGCAAAATCAAATCACAATGAATATAAATTTTTACACAATATTTTTATATTTCCAATTGAAATTTAAGAATTTTCAAAAATTGTTCTTACCTTTTTGGCTCCATAGTTGAACTCAAAAATAAAAATTGACTCTACATATTTTGTGCAAGGGGTGGTTTGAATGAAAAAAATGAGCCAAACTCTTCTTAAACAAATTCTTTTATAATCCTATCCAAATATCTTTGATCATTGGATCTTTCCATACATCTTCTCAACCTTCCACTTGTCCTAACACTTAAACTATGCAATTGTTGATTCAAGGAACCTCCATGTACTCCATTAGGTGTCTTGTGAACGTCCTTGTCAAGGGAAGATGTGTCACAAACTAGAACAAGCTATTCAGTTAGGTTTCATATAAAAATTTCTATCCAATAAACTTTCACGCATAAATTCATAATCAATAAGTTTTTTTTGAATGTGGAAAAATCCTATATGACCACCTTACTTCCCTTATGATCAATCATTTGGCTCTAATTGTCTATCCTTAAGTGATTTGCAACTTAGTCCCTTAACTTTTCTTAATTACATTTAAACCCCTAACTTTTAAAAATTTATATTTTTTGTCCCTATAAAATTTTGTTAGAAATTTCTTAAATATGTGAAATATTTCTATTTTAGTGTGTAGGCCTTCTCTTAGCCATTTTTGATTTCTTTAGCCATTGCCGACACTTGCTGAGAAAGTTTTCGGCTTGCCGAGAAAGTTTTCGGCTTGTCGAGAAAGTTTTTGGGTTATAGATAAAATTTTTTATTTTTAGTGATTTTGAGATGAAACCTCAAAATAAATAAATAGATAAATAAATTTTCATTTTATATGTCTCAAAAGGATACTTATATATATATAATCATGAGAAGTGGTACATGATACATAGTCACAAAAAATCGGTGTTACAGATTCAAGAGGAATTTTATTGATTGTATTCACTGTGAAGTTATATACTTTATTTAATTTCTTGCATTTTAATTCAAATATTCGTCGATTCTTGATTTTCTTTATATGAAAGATTTGTATTGCTTAATCTGACAATTTAATTTAATATCAATTTTTTTACTGTATCCAGAATTTCAGTAATCCGTAATTGTTATGAATGAATAGTACGAGTAGCAAATAGGTTATTTTTGTTTATGGGTCGTTTGCCAATATTCATTTTAATATAAGAAATCGATAGAATAAAATCAAATAATTGTACGGTTATCAAAGTTATTTATATTTTGCATTAACTGTTTTCACAGATCTTAAAATTATCATTATATTGATATGGAACGCTATCGTGTTTAGTCGATTAATGATAAGTTTTGATTGTATATTGGGTTTGATCAATTAATTTAAGAAAACACAAAGTTTATTACGGCTATTCAAATACATTTAAGGTTAAATGTTTGAATCGTAAAAATAATATTTTTAACCGATAATCAGTGAAACAATCGAATGTGTGAACTCTTACATCGGAATTTAACATATTGACTCTCTTCTTTAATTTTAGTATTCTTGCATTCTTGAATTGTCTCTTAATTTTAGGTTTTTAATTTTTGATTTAGAAATTTGTTTTAAAAATCCCCCTAATTTATTTTAGTAATAACTCTGAGATTAAGTTAATATAGTTACTGTACGATTCGACCTGATACCACTATTATTACAAGTTTGTTGTATCGGAGGAATCAATATTAATTTAAGCGCTTTGACAAACCCATCCGAGCCATTAATGTGTGGAAGAGAGAACAAATACTATTTACAAACTAAAATTATGCAATATATGTTAATTCTATTCAAGGTTTGTTTTTAAATCTATATATACAAACTAAGAATAAGATGCAAACCTAAATACTAACGTTGCTCCAATCGGAGCAATAGCAACAATGCAACAACTCTAGTATTGCCTTTGCAACATATGCTTGAGCTCATAACAAGGCAAAACCTATCCCAAAGGGTTGTAAGCAAAAGATAAAATTTCTGTAACTAAAGAAGAGAGATGAACTGAAAAACCATTAGTTTTGCAAACAAATGAACCATATGCTGAACTTGTACTTTAGAAGCACGAAGGCCACATCTGATCTTGGATAAATAGCCTGCAGACCAAATAAAATTTCAAGAATTGTGGTTAAGCACCAGAAACATTAGTCAAAAATTGCCTGAACACCTCCACGCCGAAGCTGATATTAGTTCCTTCCGCTGCCAACAAAGAACAAGAGAGGAATGTTTTTTCTCTATGTGAAAACCTCAAACAGGAGTTTTCTTTACTTTGAATTACTGAATGTTAAAGGGGAGAACCCAGTTGATAAAATGAGAGTTGTCCAACTTTTCCGGGGAATGGTAGCACCCAAAACTAATTTCTGAGTTCTCAGTTGGAGCAAGAACTTCTCATTCTCTTACTGTGCATCTAAATTCACTTTTACAGCAACTCAAGCAGGAATGAATTCGACTGAAGGGCATTAACAAAGGAGATCAGTCATGTCGCAACCTGTGTCCACAGAGACCACAATTTTGGATGACAACTGCTTAACAAACTTGAGAACCATAGGAAGGGGTATAAGATAATTCAATGATGCACTGACCGGGAGATTCACTACAATTGCCTCACTATCCAAGACATGGAGGGGAAATGAAAAAGAAGCAAAATTCAAGGTGTCAATGCTTACAATTGCCATTATTATTGAGAGATCAAATATGCCAAAGCATGGGTGGAAGAGGAAACCCCTACTAAAATTTTTATTTTTATTTTTAGGGACATTTCAACAAATGTCATTAAAAATTTTTTAAAAATTCCTTATAATAGTATTTATTCCATAAAATGCATAATCTGTACTCTGTACGTTATATTTTACCTCCTAATATAGTGCTTAATTTCACTGTGATTGTTGAAAAATGTATATTTAGAATTTTAAGAAAATGGGTAGAAATTATAATTTTTAGGCTACAATAATATTAGTGCCATTTTTAAAAATTTTGACGATATTTTAAAGAATTTTTCACAATTTTTTTAAAATTTTAATCTCACAAAATTTATATAATAATTTAAAAAAGAATATTAGGGACATGGTTGGAGATCATTCTCCCATTAAGCTTGAGTATATTGTTATACATGGTTAGAAATCATACAATCGAGGTCTTGTTAGGCATCATGTGGGACGTTTTTCTTCTTTTGGCTTGTTAGATCACGAGAAACATTCAATGTGAATGAATACACTCCCATCTCATGACTTGAATAATTTATATGAATTCCTTTATGATTGACCAATTCTAAGGTGGAAATTTATTATCCATTTTATGAAAATTATTTAACCAATTCCGTTTATTCAAACGATAAATTAAGAATGATATTTTGTATCTTAACAAATAAATTACTAAATTAAGTAGGAAAATCTCTCAATAATACGTCAGTCTGTAAAATATTTAATAAAAGTAGTTAATTATGAGAAAAAATAAATACAAAATAATAAATTTTGAGTGAATTGAAAATATTTATTGCAAGTTACTAATGATTAAATCTTAGATTTTATGTAAAAAAAAAAAAAAAACATATCATCAGCCATAACAGTGCACATTGCATGAGTGGGTCTAGACTAAGACATTGACCTAAAATTAAGAGGGAGGTGAAAATGACAAAATTATGGATAATGATCCTTCTCAAGTCCAACGCGCAGGGGCAGACTGCAGGACCAAAAGTAGAAGAAAAGCCCAAAACATAAAACCTTCAGACCAGATATTTTCCATATGACAGAAAAATGAGTAAAATAATTCAATGAAGCGTGGAAAATGCGTAGAAAGTTGCGTGGAAAGGAAAGCCCACGAGCCTAACCCAAACCCCAACCCCCCCCCCCCCTCCCAAAAAAAAAAAAATCCTTGCATCCCATGCTATGTCGACTACGATTTTGACAGAATCGGGTCAATTAAGAACACTTCTTTTCTTTCTTTTGTCGGTCACACTTCTTTCTCTCTCTTCTCTCAATAATAAAATAGTAATAGTGTTCTACATTTTGAGGGTAGATTTTGACTTTGAAACCTCCGAAAATTCAAACCCGACCGACGTAAGAATTTCCTGTCCTCCGGTTTCTTTTTTCTTTCCCTATTATTCTACTTCAACGCACACCAAACCATAAACTTACTCTATTTTTTTCCCTTTAAAAAACAAAAATATCAACTATATATTAAGCAAGCCACTATAAAATATCCACTACATAATATCCACTACATATTAAGAATTGGATAAAGAAATTCTTCTTTGTGAAGCTTGAAAAGAAGGAACTGGTGTTAGCATTGTCAAAAGTTTCTAAGGAGCAAGCAGTGGAGTTGAGGGCTCCATCCGTTCTTGGCACTTAGATTTTGTACACTCGATTGGGAATTTAAGCCATTCGAAGGATAGGACTATTCAGGTGGACACCTTCCTTGATGATTAGATGCTGAAGTTAGCCAACTTGTTGCCGAGTGAGAAGATGAAAATTGAAAGGTCTCTCTTGAGGAAGAAGGCGGCAACTGGACTGTTTGGTGTCCTTACTTGTGTTGATGGGGATGATATCCGGGAGATCAATATTGACACGGTAATGAGGGTCCCAAGTAAGAAGAGTGTTGAGCATAGAGAAAGTGCATAAGGAGAAGGGGCCAGTGACATATGCCTTATTGCTACCCTGGTTCCCGAGTGGAAGAAGAGAAAGTCAGTAGTCTCTAGTCCTGTGGTGAGGAATTGGGGGCTACTACAGGAAGGGAGCCTCTGGCACTAGTTTTGGCTATTGAAGGTGTCGAGAGAGGAAGTGCCGGGGTCGGAGCTTTCGATGTTAAGGGGGAGGACACTTCCTCAAGAGCTCCGAATATGGGCAAGGAAGGGATAGGGCCAAGGGTTGGGATTGGATCATCAAGTGCCCTTCCGGATATACATGGGCACATGTATGTCCGGAAGGGTAAGAACATGCCTAACCAAACCTCTCCTTTCCCTCTATTTTTGTTAGGCCCTTAACTGCTTGAAGGACTTGAAGGAGCGTGGTACCATGGTGATTAGTTACGTGTATAATTATTTTAGTTATATAGATATCGTCGATATAATACCGACGCTCGGTGTATTTATAGTGAATTCCATTTTATATATATATGATATTTCTACTATTACAGGTTCTTGAATTTTCACAAAAAAAAATGATATTTGACGGTAAAATACAAATCGGATCAATTTTGACTCAAAGAGATTCAAAACCTTAATTTCATATTAAATAAATTTAATAGGTCTAATATAAGATTTTGGGTCTAATATGTAATTATGAAAATTTTAGGGGTCAAATTAAAATTTTTATAAGTTAAAGGACTTGTTAGCAATTAACAAAACTTAAATGAAATGTGACAAGTGTATTCTTGTATTGAATAAGTGTTATAGTGAGGAGGATAAGTGTTGGCCAAATGGAGATGAGAAAGGCAAGGTGGACCAATGAGAACACATGCACATGAAAAAAAAAAACTAATAAAAACACATGTAATAGTCAAAATGATCCTATGGTTTAGATTAATTGGAGATTTGATCCTAGGGTGATGAGTTATTAACACAATAATAAAAGAAGAAGGCCTTAGAATGTTTGTTCATTCTTCCCAAATTCGCGAAAACAAGGAGAGAAGCAAGAGAGGAAGACAAAGAAAATAAGGTAAGAAATTTTATCCTGTCTCACTTTAAATTTTATTTTTGTCCGTGATTCATCTCTGTTTTAAGGCATCTAAGAGCCAGAATTTGAAAATGTGATAGTTATATGAATTGTTGATCTAAGTATTATCTTTCCAAGGAGGTAAGAACCACCAAATTCTGATACCTGTACCAAAAGTTATGGCACTTTTCCTGAAACTCGACATAGAAGCATCCTGTTTCGAATCTTGACAGTAGTGAGTAAAAACGACCCCTCTCCAATCTTAGTTTGAAGAAACACAAAACATGAAAGTTATATATATATGCCTTGCCTATAACATATAAAAATTTCAGCCATTTCGCATAAGGAAATTGAAAGTTATACAATTTTCCTTAAAACTGTGTTGACAGAAATTGTATGTTTCACTAAAACGTATTTGTCCTGTTCATGAATTTTGTTCAACCCTTTTCAGACATATTTGGATAAAACTCAAAACACGAAAGTTGTAGATCTACATCTTAGCTATAATATGTTTAAATTTCATTAGACTTTGGTGAGTAGGATGAAAGTTATAGCTTGTGTATAAAAACTGGACAGAATCTGAAACTTAAATATGGCTATAACAAAATGAGACTTACTTGGAATTCTGTGATTTGAATGTGAGGAAGTGTGCAAAATGAAAGTTATAGTGCTATCCCTTAGCTTTAAAATAAGATAAGAATCATTTGATTTGGATTGGTATAGCCAAAGTTATAGTCTGTTGTCCATGACTGTGCAGATTAAAAATTTGCAGACTGTTTGTCTCCCTAAGAGTTATTTGAGTTGAACGGAGGGGACACTTGATTTACGCTTTGTGGAAATATTGGGGAGTTTATTATCCTCCCCTAACTGTGAGTGGAACTTGACATCTACTTTTAATTGATACAATGTTTTAAAAAACTTTCAAAAGCATGATTTAAAATGGTATGATTGACCTATTCTCCTGAATTTGTGAAAATGTTTTGTGATATATGGAGTGTCCCAACTTGTTTATATCGATATGCATCCATGATTTTGATACTTGATGATTGTGCCACACTTTGATATATCCACATGATTTTATGCTTCCATTGCATATTGGCACATGCTTTTGACATGATAGGGTTTGATGATTTGGCTTGAAATATGTGATTTGGGCTAGATGCCCCTGTGGATACTGTGATAATGATGATATGCTTCCTATGGCATTCCGTAGCTACGAAAGACATTTGATAGAGGCACCTGTTGTGCCCGGATACACCTCTGCAGGGGGTATTCGCCAGATTGTCATACATATTGTATGGACAGTCGTCGGTTGAACCACTCCGGGGAGAACTTTGGTAGGTCTAGCACCGACAGGTTTCCATACACGCTTGATCCTTGATACGTGTACGATATATATATACAGGCTAGTTAGAGTAGTTTGTGACCAACGTTGGGGTAGAGAGCCTTATTTTATTACTTGCATTGTGAAAACCCCCAACGTTGCCCGTCTTTGGCCATGGTTGGCCCTTGCCGGGATATTTTCGGCCGGCTCTACATGATATAATGGACATACATACTGGATGCATATTTGATTTGATACGTATACTGTGAATGATTTATTGAGATATTATAATATTTTTTTGCATACTATGGATTTATTGTGACATAATTTTGGCACTCCTAATTCACCCAAAAAATTAATTGTAGCATGTCATCCCCCCCGACTTGCTGAGTACCAACCCCTTCTCTACGGTACTCACCCCTCACAATTCCCTCCTACAGGGGTAGACTCAGACTGAGAGATTTGTGCACATTGTTGTATTGGATATTCTTTGGAGACTACTGGGCCGGGGTATGACTACCCGCTCTTCCGCTATATATTGAGGCTATTGTTTCATCTTGAGGAAGTTAGGATGACCATTATATTTGTTTAAATTGGGATGACTATATTTATAATTCTTCTGATCTATAAAAGGTTAACTCTCACTCGTTTTAATTTACATTGAGGCATACATGTATTATTTTTATTACTTGGGGATCTCTGTGATTTGGAAACTTGGATTATGTGAATGTTGATAGCCTTACGGTGCTTTGATGTGCGGGACGTGGTGCCCATGCATCTGGGTGCCGCAGCGGGCTGGTTGCGTGCCTTGCTCAGGAGTGGGTCGGGGCATGACAGTCGAGGCAAGAAGGTTTGCCAACATGCTAGATTATCATCACTCCGAGTAGGAGTTGAATGATTGATTAATGAAGCAAGGTAATGAGGCTATCATCGCTCTTGAGATTCAAGTATGTTTCTATTTTTAGTTTATTGGTGAACATGGTGTTTCAACTATGATTTTCATAATTTGTCACGACTTGTGCAGGTTGTCGCTATGGCCAAATTCCAAAGGCTAAGGAAGAATCAGCTAATAGGCTATCTGGAGGGCTTAGTAGATCAAAAGGGCAGTGAAATCTCCTGACTTCGAGCAATTCTGGCCCAAAGGGAGAAGCAACAAGAAGAGGAAAGGGCAGTAAATGCTGCCTTGTGCGAAAAAGAAGTAGAAATAAGGTTGTTGAAGACTGATAAGGATTCTACGTTTGAGCAGTGTGATATGGCCATCGTAGAATTCGAGAGATTGGAAGCTTTACTGAGTATAGTCAAGGCGTCATGACTGATTGCCAAAAAGTTGGCACAGGAATGAGAGCAATCACTCTTTAGCTCAAAGAAAAAGGTTGGGGACCTAGAAGGTTGTTGAGATTCTAGAAGATCACCAATGGGACCATCATGAGCTTTCTGAGAAGTTGTAGCATGCGGAAAGATCATCCGTAGAGCAAAGCTAGAGGAGAGCTTGGTGGTAATGCTGGTGGTGGCGATACTGAGGCGCTAAGTCCGAGCCTAATCAACACTTCTAGGAGTGGTTTCTCCCAAGAGGTAGCTAATGCAAGCTCCCGTATTGCTGCTCTCTGAGTTTGTTTCGAGGGCATGTGGCAGAGGCCACCTCTTTCCTCATCTCCTTCGTCATAATTTCTACTTTTGTGTGCATTTACCTTTGACTTTCTTTTATTGATGTGTCCTATCTCTCAAATCCTGCATGAACTTCTTCATTTGGCTATACATTTCACGTAATGAAATGGGCTTAAATTCATTCTAAATTCAATTTTCTCCTCTATTGCTTTGATTATGTTGCTTTTGGTGACAACGTAGCTCTCATGAGATGAACATGAAATGTACTTTTGTCCTCATGCCGGGGCATACAATATGTGTAAATCAAAAGAAAGGTAAGTTGATCCCCATCCATGTGCATAGATCCACGCTAGATATAAAACTTAGAGAAAAGGGAGTTGGATCCCATCTGAGTGATAAGTCTGCTTGAAAACCAAGAAATTAGGTATAGAACCCTCATAAGACATAAAACCTGACGAGCTTGTTTGGGGGAGCATGGAGCTGAGTGATTAAGGGGGGCCACTCGCTCAAGAGTTGGATCCCGTATATTGGCGATAAGATGGGTGTAGAGTCCATGTGTGATGCAAAGCTGAGAGATTGTGGAAGCTACCTGCTTAGGAGTTAGATTTCGTATGTTGGCGATAGGATGGGAGCAGAACCCATGTGTTGCATGGAGCCGAGAAATTGTAGGGCTACCCACTCGAGAGTTAGATCCCATATATTGGTAATTAGATGGATGCGGAACCGTGTGTGAAGTGAAGTCAAGAGATTGTGGGAGCCACTTGCTCAGAGTTAGATCTTGTATGTTGATGATAGGATGGGTGCATAACCTATGTGTGGCGTGGAGTCGAGAGATTGTGGGAGCCACCTACTCGGGAGTTAGATCCCGTATGTTGACGATAGGATGGGTGTGGAACCTATATGTGGCGCAGAGTCAAAAGATTGTAGAAGCCACCCTTTCAGAAGTTAGATCATGTATGTTGGTGATACGATGGTCGCAGAACCCATATACGACACAAAACTGAGAGATTGTGGGAGCAACCCACTCGGGAGTTAGATTCCATATGTTGGTGATAGGATTGGTCCCTACAAGGAAAAATCATGATAGATGCAGAGTAAAATTGAAATATTATTGCGAGTAAAAATTCTAAATCGAAATGACGAAATAGTAATAATAAAGAGCTGTCATTATAATGTGTAGTGGATAAAGATTACTAAGCTGGGCCTTCGATGGATCTGGATCACATTCAAGTGTTCCAATGCCAAGAGATGTCTTGTACTTAATCTTTATATGTCTAGTACCCAGCAATACCATATGTCTAGTACTCGCAATACTTCCGAGTCAATCAGGCTAGGGCCACCCAAGATGGCATTATAGGGAGACGTCAATTTCACCACATTAAGCGCGACTACGATGGCGGTGTGATTAGGTGGTGCTCTCAAAGTTACCGGAAGTTGGATGGTATCTTCAAGGTATACCCACTCATCAAAGAATCCCTTCAAAGGCTCGACATGAGATTGGAGATCGGTGTGACTAAGGCCCATCAGTCAGAATGCATTCCAATAAAGGATGTAGCATGCTGCTCCCTTGATCAATGAAAATTCTTTTGATGATGAATTGTTGTATCTTAGCGGCAACAACCAAAGGGTCATGTTATCCCAGATCAACTTGTGCTAGTTCCTCATTGTCAAAGCTGATTATTGGCCTTTTTCATATTTTGCTCCCTTTCAGCTCGGCTAGCAATAACTTCTTTAGAGAGGGCATCTCTATTCTCCGAAACACCGGAGTGACCCAATGATTGACAGAGTACTACGAAGGATCCTCTCTCCTAGTGACCCAATAACTTCTCAAGGCTGGTTCCAGATAGCACGTACGATTGGAGCTTTATTGTTTCGATGTGTCTAACTTCCGGCTGGTCCCTTTCTCCCTGTTTTTGCGGGAGGTTGCCTCATTGCCATGTTCAATGAATCTCTATAGCTTTCTTTCCCTGACTAAGGCTTCAAACTTATCCTTTAGCCTTTGGCATTGTCTGTTTTGTAGCCATATTTTTGGTGGAAACTGCAATACCTGATCTTATCTCTCTTAGAATCATCCTCTCTCAAGGGAGGAGCCCAATTGATATAAGACCGATTTCTAATCTACATCAAGAAGGTTGGTGCGGCGGAGGTCGATTGCACTAATTTCTTTCTTGTTGGCTTCAATGTTTATCGAATGACTCAGCTTCTTTAGTGGAAATATACTTCTCAACTTCAATGTAGAACTTTTGAATAGTAGCTGGAGAATTCTTAGTGATCGAGATCTTCATCCCCGAGAGTCTTAATCCTATAAGCAATGCCACTAATATAATATAATGATTTAAGTTAGAGACCTTCATCATTTTGGTGTTGAATTTGTCAAGCAAGTCTCTCAGGGGCTCATTGTCTCTCTGCCAGAGGGATAGAAGAGAGGTAGATTTCCTCTTAGCCCTTTAGCTAATTACAAAGTGAGTTTCAAACTATTGCTTGAGTGAAGGGAAAGTTTTGATATTGAATGGTGGAAGTGAGTTGATGTCAACCCATTCCCCTTCAGAGTTGTAGGAAATACTTGCATATGGCTATATTCGACATGTCCTTGAGATCATGATAGTAACAAAATGGGCTGCATGGTCTCTAGAGTCAATTATGTCATCTTACATCTCCATAGGGGGAGGGAGAACATTTTGCGACATCAGTTTAGTAACAATTATGGGATCAAATGGTAAAGAGTTGGGGATGTAATGGTCGGGGTCATCTCATTCTGCGTTAGCTTGTCAGAATTCAGCGAGCACGAGCTCTTCAATTTGCTTTTTTAGATCCTTCAGCTCCCATCGAGAGGTCACTGAGGACTCTAGGCGCATGCGAGGCTGAAGCCTGTATAGACATAAGCACGTAATCTTCTCAGGGGAAGATGAAACTTTGTGTCGAAGAGAATGACTAATTTATTCGAAGTGTTTGCTCATCCCATGTATCTGGGACTCTAGTTTTTCCATTTGAGAGACGTAGACATGGTCGAAGAGGCCAAAGCGGGAGGAGGAGCTGGATAGGTGATATTCAACTAAGGGGGGTGAATAGTTGAATATAGATATTTTTAAAATAAAATTTGAATGTATAAATATTTAAAATATTGTAGCAAAGGTATTTGGAGGCTTGACAGAAAAATAAAGAACATACAGAATTTTTTATAGTGGTTTCATCCAACACGGTGTATGTCCACTGCCAAACTCTCCTTGAATTTTTCACTATCAATTTAATGATACAAACTTGATTACAGGTTCAAGTTAAACCTTTATAGTATTCCTATGCAACACCACTTTCCCAACTCTACATAGGTTGGTCTCTCATACTAGACCCAAAGCAGTGACATACTCTTTGGTCTTTTTGAACTCTCAGTACAAGTGAGAAGGGAATGTCAAAGATGAGAGGTTTTAATTATCATATTTGATAGAATTAATTTCAAAACTGAATACACTCAAAAACATCTCCATAGGGGGAGGGAGAACATTTTGCGGCATCAGTTTGGCAACAATTATAGGATCGAATGGTGTAGAGTTGGGGATGTAATGGTCGGGATCATCACATCCTGCAGAATTTAGCGAGCATGAGCTCTTCAATTTGCTTTTTTAGATCCTCCAGCTCCTATCGAGAGGTCATCGAGGACTCTAGGCGCATGCGAGGCTGAAGCCTATGTAGACGTGAGTGCGCTATTTTCTTGGTGGAAGATGAAACTTTGTGTTGAAGAGCTTGACTAATTTCTTCCAAGTGTTTGCTCATCCCATGTATCCAAGACTCTAGTTTTTCCATTTGAGAGACATAGACATGGTCAAAGAGGCCAAAGTGGGGGGAGGAGCTGGATAGGTGATGTTCAACAAAATGAGGTGAATAGTTGAATATGGATATTTTTAAAATAAAAATTGAATGTATAGATATTTTAAATATTGTAGCAAAGGTATTTAGAGGCTTGATGGAAAAATAAAAAATATACAGAACTTTTTATAGTGGTTTCATCCAACTTGGTGTACATCCACTGCCAAGCTCTCTCTAGATTTTTCACTATCAATTTAATGATATAAACTTGATTATAGGTTCAAGTTAAACCTTCACAGTATTGCTATGTAACACCACTTTCCCAACTCTACACAAGTTGGTCTCTCATACTAGACTCAAAGCAGTGACATACTCTTTGGTCTTTTTGAACTCTCAGTACAAGTAAGAAGGGAATGTCAAAGATGAGAGATTTTAATTCTCAGATTTGATAGAATTAATTTCAAAACTAAATACACTCGAAAAGATAATCAAATGAAAACAAAGTATTAAAGAGAAAATGAATGCTAAGAATTGAGGTTATTTAGAAAGTTAAATTTGAGTATTCTAGCATTTATTGTGATATTGAAGAGATCCGTTGAAGGGTTGTTGAAACCAAACGTTGTTCATTAATGTCTGTCAATTAATACTCTGCAACAATACCCATTTTTCGTGCAGAATCTTCATTCTCTTACTGTGCCACTTTCTTGTTAACCAATTGAAAGTTGTTTTTGTTGCGATTGAACGCTAATTTTGATTGAAATAAAAATATTCAGACATGCAGAAAAAAAAAGATGACCGTTGAGTTCAAATTTGTTTCAAAAATTTATTCTTTGACAATTTCAAGTTGACAGTACTAAATAACACATCGAGCTAAATTCAAAAAATTAGTATTGATTTCTTGAATGATTGGGTCGACATGGGAGTACTTGGGTCGATAAGGTCATGTTTCAAATTAAATACGTAGACCTGTTGGCTTAAATTGGTCAACGTGTTCTGATGTATGACATAGTTCTAATTGGACATCGACATGTTTTACTTAAGAAATAACAGCCTAGGTTGACATGTTCTAAGTTCACATCAACATACTCCTGTGTGTACATAAAATTTATAGACATATCCTCTAAAATTAGTCGATATGTTAAGTGTGTTGACAAAGTTGAAATACAGGTCGATATGTGATTTCTAAAGGTCAGCTTACATCAGGTCGGCATGTTCTGAGTATATATCAACACAATATTATGCTTATAAAAATTAGTGGACCTATTTTCTAAAATTGATCAATGTGTTAAGTGTGTCGACAAGGTTAAAGTTCAGGTCGACGTGTGATATCTAAGCAACATCTTACATTAGGTCGATATGTTCTAGATTCACATCGACATGCTTCTATGCTAGCATAAAATTGGTTGACCTATCTTTTAAAATTGGTCAATATGTCTATCATATTGACACACTCAACATACAGGTCGTTGTGTTCCTTTTAAGGGACAAAGGGATCAGGTCGACAAGTTATCGGGCATATCAACCTCTTTAAACTTTTGCCTTGCACTTGTCGATGTGAGAGAAAGGTGAGTCGTTATACTCCTAAAATTGGTCGACATGTCATACTAAATTTGTCCACCAAAGGTTAACAGGTCGATGTGTAATACAATTTTGGTCAACATGTATTACAGGTTGATGTGTTCTTGGAGATGTCGACATACTTTTACTTAGTCATTATGTTATGTTTGTTTTGTTTAGGTCGACAAGGGTTGCTATTAGGTCAACGTGTTTTAAAGTATGGCTAAAATTTGACGACATGAATCTAAAAATTGGTGGATCTAAGAGAACAGGTCGATGTGTATGAAAATAAGGTCGACACGGTTTGTAGACTTTTGTTTATTGATGGCTTTCTAATTTGCCTCAAACTTATTTTCTTCTAATTTATTATCATCAAAACCTTTTAATCTCAATAATAGGTTTGAGGATGAATTGCAAGAGGTTGGAGATCTCCATACAGGTTGATTTTGTTTGGTGCTACGAGTGGGTAGCTGAGATGTCTGGCTATATTGCCTGAAGTATCGGCGAAGGTAAGTCTAAGGGATTGGATAACTGTCCTCCTACCTTGGATCTCATCTTGGAGCCGTTATCTCTATTCTTTCTTTTTGGCAACATGGTGATGTGAAAGGGAGAGACTTAAACAGGGCATGAACTTCTTTGGCTGATTAGTTAATTGTTCCTACAGATGGCGCCAAGCTGTTGAACCCAAATTTGACTCCACAGTAACATACCTTCTAGCTCAAACAAGGAACTAGCAATGTCATGTATGCTGAATCGTCTTCGAGGAGCAGACTTGGAAAGAACATGCTAGAAGGACTCCGACAGAGTAAATTTTGATGCTCAAGTTAGAAAGAATGCTAAGAATGAATGAAATACTGAAAAAGTACAAACTCTATATAATCTCTGTGTGCTGTATGCAGAGTAAAAGTGTGCGACCTTGGTAAGTTGCCACTACAAAACAAATGCCCTATTCGGATGGACAAAACCATCTCCAAAACCCACTAAAACCATCGACAGAACCTTCTCCGATAGATGGACCTTTAGTTGGTTATACACTAGTTGGGATAAGTTTATCCTGATGGTTTTGATTATTGTTGGAGTATGTCCAGCATCTATACTGATGGTTAGAAAAGTATTGATAAAAGTTACTATCTTTTATCGTCAATTACCACAAATATCAGGATAAATTATTACCTTTCATCATCGGTTTGAAAAGTATTAATAAAAATTATTATCTTTTATCGTCGGTTATCATATGTCTTAGAAAATGTTACTATCTTTTATTATCGATTACTACGCATTAGGAAATGTTACTGTCTTTTATCATCAACTATCATAACTGTTAGAAAATATTACTGTCATTTATCATCGATTACCACATATATTAAGCAATGTTTATGCTTTTTACTATTATTTATCGCAAGTGTTAGAAAATGTTATTTCTTTTTATCAACGGTTACTACAAATATTAGGAAAATTTATTGTCTTTTTTTTGTAAGTTATTACATGTATAGTATATATTATTATCTTATCTCGTCGGTTACCATGAGTGTTAGAAAATATTACAATCTTTTATTGTCGATTACCACAAAAGTTAGAAAATTACTGTCTTTAATCATCGGTTACTGCAAGAGTTGTGAAAATTATTACATTTTATTATCGATTATCATTAGTGTTAGGAAATGTTACTGCATTTTATCATCGGTTAGCACAAATAATAGGAAACTTTACTACATTTTATATTGGTTACCACATGATATCAATAGTGACTATTTTTTTAAGATTGTGTGGATTTGAATTATTATAAGTAAATTAAGAGACTATAAAATAAAAAAATATATATAAAAAATAATATAAACATAATAAGAATTATACTAATATATGAGAATAAATGATACGTTGATTCGTAAGTAAAATGACGAATACATATAAACCAAAAAAAGGGTTAGATCGCGAGCATGCACGGTAGACCATAAGCAAGCGCGTAGTAGACCGCGAGCAAAAGTAGTACACCACGAGCGAGCAAGTGGTAGATCGTGCACAAGTATGTTAGACTGCATGCAAGTAAGCAATGGGCTGTGAGCAAGCGTGGTAGACTGGAAGCATGTGCATGGTAGAAATATGCAAAACTCTCTCTCCCTTCATATATTAACATAAAGCATGTTCTTGGGATTAAAAATGAATAATTACTTGACAGCGCGTTGGCTCTCTACGTTTCTTGACGACAGTTCAAAATAAAAAAAAAATAAAAAATGAATAATTACGTGACAACATGTTAATATTAAACATTCAATTAAATAGATCTGTTTATTTTTAAATTTAAGGTAATATTTTGGGATGATTGAAGTTTTTCAAACTAAACTTGTTTTTGGGATGGTTGTGAATCTTTGTGAATCAGTTATGATACTCATCCACCATTTAGTTCATCTCATATTTGTGGTTGAAAAATTTAAAAATTTTCAAATACTCATTTCTAACACAATCCAACATATCAGAGTGTTATTTATGAAAAAAAAATCAATTACCTTTTGATAAAACTTTGCAAAGTCATTTTTCATCTCGTAGATTTGTTGGTGGCAAAATATATGTTATAGAAAGTTTCATGAGATCTTGAGTGAGAGTTTTGGATAGGTGTGGAGGCTGAAAATATAATTGGTTGATTGTATAGATTTTAGGGAAATGAAAGCTTTCGATTTTTGGTTAAAAATATATTTAGTTGAGTGAGAGTTTTCGATAGATTATGAGAGATTTTAGGGGAATGAAGCTAAAATATGTTTAGTTGAGTTATAACTTTTGATAGATTCTAAAAGTTTTGAGGGGAGGGGAGCTTTTGAGGGAATGATAGTTTTGATGGTTTCAAGGGAATGATTCAAAATATATTTGAATTTAGTCATTTGACTACTTATTTTTATAAACAAAATTTTAAAACTCACCATTTTTTCAGTCTTTTGTCTCCCTATAAATTTTTTTGCCCTTTTTTCATTACACACCTTTTTCAAAAGCCCTCATTTTTTCTATGCTTTTACTCTTTATCGGCCTATTTTTTTATTATATACTTTTTCCCACACTTTTAGTCATTACCGCCTTATTGGTAATTTCTCACATTTTTCAACACTTTTAATCAATACCCATCACGTGTCTTTTCATATCATCACGATTATTGTGCATTATTTAGGTTGTTAAAAAATCACCACTTTTACCATATATTATAGCTATATTACTATATTTCATGTAATTTTTATGATTTGTTACCGTCCTTTATAGATATATCAATACAAATATCATATTAAGTTAATATCATTGCATAGTCCTAGCCACACGAATTGTTAGGGGAATAAACTTTTGTATTAAAATGTGATAGTCATAACTTTTTACATTTAGACCTATCAACTTCCACTGTTTCAATTGAACACATCTGGAGATGCTAGTGGAGCACTCATCAGGAAGTTTTATTTCCTTCAAAACCTTGAAAAAAATCATTTAGTAAACATGTTTTAGGAAAAAAATAAGCTCGTAGAGTTTGGTCTACATATTGCATGTAGATTCTTTTTTATTCCCATCTTTTCAAGATCTAGCCTAGCCTTTCCTTCTTGCTTGAGAATTATGCCAACAATTATATCAAAATAGTTTTTCTCAATATGTATTATGTCAATATTGTGTCTAATTAAAATATTCTCCCAATAAGACAAATGAAACATTTGTTTTTGATTGATCCATGTCATCAATTTTAAACAATCAACAAATATTTTAAATGTATACATTGTTTCTTTCTTAATCTTTATATGTCTTTGAATAAATGTTTGACAGAGATTGGTTGAATTCTAAATATGAAGTGTTTCGATCAGCCTTAGATTTGCTTCGGTAAACCAGGGAAGCATTTTTGGTTTTTCGAATAATTTGGCAGTTGTCCATTTAAATCACCGGTCAGCTAAACAAGTAAAAGCAAGTTGGCCATATAGATTTACGGTTGGCCACATAAGCATATCAGGTTGACTGTTCATGTTCTGTGGTTGACAGTTTAATTACTACGAATTGGTTGCCTGCGCCGGTTGACTGTTTGAGCATGTAAAGCACTCGTGGTTTACCACGCAGCTCGCAATCTACCGCTCATGTGCCTTTAGCACATGCAGCTGGCCGCTTGAGTGCTTTATAGCGCTCACATCTAGTTGCTTCTGTGTACTATGAATGTGCACGGTTGACCAAGCTATGTGCATGGCTGATAGCCCGTGCACGTGTACGAGAAGTCTACCATGTTGTGCATGCGGTTGACTGCTTGTGTGCATGTGCTCACGTGGTCTACCACACTGTGTGCACAGTTGACCGTTCGTGTGGACTTGGTGCATGTGGTTGGCCATGTAGATAGCGCGGCTGGCCACTTGCACCCTTGAGTGCATGCGGCTGACCACTGCATGAGCGTGGTTTGATACTCATGTGCTTGGATACGTGCGGTCGAGCATAATGCATATGCGGTTAGCCACTGTGAGAGACCAGGTTGGTAGATCTTATGCTTGGCTAACAAGTTTCAGTTCTGATTTTATTTACTATATAATAGTCATTTAAGTAAATATTCATATTTTACATTTTATATTTTATATTTCCATTTACTTAAAATATTATATGTAAATGAGTAAATATTTCCATTTGAATTCAATAAAAATAATTTCAATATCTAATTTTTTTATGATAAAAATTCAACTCTCTTTTTAAAAAACAAGATTTTGGTTTTGATTTTTGAATGAGTTTTGTTAGAATGTGTTAGAAAAATTTTGGAAAAATATTTTTAACATAATTGATATGACCGTCAATTTTTATTCTCATTTTGTTTTTTTTTTTTTTATATTTCAAAAACTCATATTTTTGAATACTTTGTCTATGGCGAGTTGGTCAAATTTGGATTTTCAACATTCTAAATAACTTTTTCCCTATCCAACTCACTTATTTGAATAGCATCATTATCTACTGTTAGTAATGGATTATTTTTCCTTTTTGTGGACTTGTTATTTAATGATATAAATAATTAAATTTTTTGTTGATAAATCTTACAAATTTTGTCTTTACGCATAATTATCTTTTTCTTCTTGCAAGTTGATTGGTTCTTATGTTCCAAACTCATTTTTAATCATTCTAATCATATTTATTTTCAAATTCTTTTTTTAATCAAACTAATTCATTTATCATCAAATCCTATAAATATGACAATGCCATCTAATTCTCGCAACCCATCTAGACAAATTTGCACATGTAGGGAAATCATTAATGGTCAATTATAGCGCTACATGCATTTTGAATCTTTTACTAACCGGAGAATTATAAGTGTCTACTCATTCAAGTCATAAGTCTTTTAGTTTTTTTATCAATAGTTGTATGTATACATCTATCCTATCACAGGACTTCTAGGACCAAGAATAATTAACTCATCGTTATCTTGGTGCCAAATGATATATAGAAAGAGAACTCTGATTAAATTAGTGTCAAATGTGGTTATTGGTTGTGGAACTTATGGTACAATTTTAAGGTATTAATCTTTCATTTGTTAACTGTTAAAGACAACTTTTAAAGTTATTGTTGTCATTATCTCATTGGTTGTGGAACTCATAGTACATCTCCTCTCATTGTTGTCATATTTGCTATAATCATAATGATCATTATTTTTATATTTTCTTTTTGTCTCATACATGAAAAGGCTTATTGTAGAATACTCTTTTTGTTCCCATTGTCTCTCCAGCAACTGAATATTAGACATCATATAGTATTAATAATTAATATTATATTAAGTAAAGTTATATAATATTGATAATTAATTACGTCATGTAACATAATGTCATTATATACCATTAAATTACTAATGTATGAATTGTTATAATATCATATTATAATACTTTATTATGTAACAATTTGTCATATGTCCAATTGATCAATAAATTGTTATAATGTCATATTGTAACACTATACTATATAACAATCGGTCATAATGTCCAATTGGTCAATAAATTGTCATAATTTCATATTATAATACTACATTATGTAACATAGTATCATTACATTTAATTAACTTCCTCTATTTATCCAACGCGTGAGAGAACTATAATGTCACTTGACCCAGTAGTGAATTACAATACCACTTAAATGTATCCCAAATTGGTTCAACGGCTAGCATTGCGTATAATAATGTAGCATTACATATAGTAATACAATATTGATATTATGTTACTGAAAAATCAATGATACATTTGTATGCCACGAAAACAATCCTAAATTGGTTCCTTTTCTGTCACACTATTAATTCCAAATTGGATGAATCACATTTGATCCAACGGCTAGGGCAAACTCATAAATGTACAATATCACACTGCAATTGATCCAACAGTTGGCGTAATTGGTTGGTTGTCCTTTCAACTTAAAAAGAATTGAGAGAAGTTATTTGACAAGACATTTTATCCAATGGCTGATATTAAATTATGTAGAGAACAATCCAACAGCTAGAGTGAATAAGAGTTGAAGGGAATTGAAGGAGGGAAGTTAGGTTTTTCGAGACAAATGAGAAAATTTCGAAAGCTTTCAACCGTGAGGAAATTTTTAAAGCTTTCAATGGCGAAACCCATTTCTGATAAGATATTGATGGCGAATTCCATTTTTGAGAAGCTTTCAACTGTGAATTTTTTGTTTTTTTGAAAAACTTTCAATAGTGAATCCCTCTTGTGAGAAGATTTCAAAGATAGAATCAGAAATAGAGAAAAAAGAACAAACCAATGGATCTTCCAACAATGAGGAATATTAGGCTTTTACATCCTTTCTTGATGCATGGGAGAAAGATCTTATTGGATCAGTAAAATATCTTTCTAGATACAAGTTGTTCAATGGAAGGTTTCAAAGATAGATCAGAAATGGAGAAGAAAGAACGAACCAATAGGTCTTCCAACAATGAGAAATATCAGGCTTCTGCATTCTTTCTTGATGCATGGGAGAAAGATCTTATTGGGTCAGTAAAATATCTTTTTGGGTACAAGTTGTTCAACGGAATTTCTATATCTCCTTCAACATTAGTTTAACGAATGGATTTAGATGCAATGATTAACGATATTTGTGCAACAATGGGTTTAGTGTTCTTTAGTTTAGTTCTTTAGTTTAGTGCTTTGGGTACAAATTTAGTTTAGTATTTTTTAATATAAACAATTTTTAATATTTTTTATGCAACGATATTTAGGTCTTTAAGTATAGTGTTCTGGATACAAAATTAGTTTAATATTTTTTTAATATAAACAATTTGCTACTCTATTCTCTGTTCTAATCCCAAATTCTGAACATATTATTCTAATCCCAACTTATGAATATATGTTCCCAATTTCTAAATGTTTTAACAAGTTAAATCTAATTCATCACATTGTAGAAAAGAATTCTTTTCAAAAAACAAAGTCAAATGACCAGTGGATCTCAATTTCTGCGTGCGATCATGATACATTCCTATTACATGATCAGTTTTGATGTTATGTATCGTTACGTAGTGTTAATAACATTAGGTACATTTATGTGGAATAGACTGAATGTGTTTAAAAATAGAGAAAACTAAATAAAGAGGAAGGGAGAAGTACAACAAAGTAGCCAAATGAACAAAAGAATTGTTTGGAGTAAGGAGGGCAACAATGCCAGTTCAGACAAGGTGCTTTCCTAACTAAGTGAATGAGCTAGTTTCTTCCCTTAGTGATGAGATGAAATGTGCTATAAAAGATATAGGATTCAACAAGTTTTTGAAACTTAGCTACAACACACTCAACCAAAAGTTGTGTGAAGAATTGATAATGAGTTTTGAATCGATGGGAAAATATCTTTTACATAAATTGAATAAATCTTTGTAGACCATGGATTGAACAGCTGATAATGATGTTTGCACTACCGGGAAAGTTGGCATGAATATATGAATAAGTATCGGTGATTTTTTCATTTGTTTTAATATTATATTTACTTAAACTGACTAAATTTTTACGAACCATGGATTGGTATATCCGGTTTATCAACACCTACTACCCAAAGCCTCCATCTCCATTCTCCAGATGTGTTTTTCCGATGTGGTCTTTGATAAATATTCTTCTTAGATCTTTCACTATAAAGTCAGATAATCTTACCACACATTATTGTGTTGTTGACAAAATTAGATTTTGATAATAAAAATTTAAATGAAAAATAAATTGAAAATAATTCGAAAATAATCTAATAAATTGAGTTTAAATTTAGCTGCCAACATCAATCCCAAACGGCTGATATAAAAAGCTCAGTGGCTGACTTGCAAAGCACAAGCAGTACCGTACATACTTGTGCGGTCTATTGCGAATGCCTTATGCACTCGGGAGGGTGACCACCCGTACTTATCATTACTGTACTAATTCTCACTTTATGTTATTCTCACATTTTAATTACTAATGGTTTCAAATATGATTATTTCAGAACGTTAATTCTTTTAAAAAAATATATTTTCTCAAATTTCTAATATCAGAATATAATAAGTCTGTCCTAAGATTATATCCATGATGGGGAGATGCATAGATTAACAACAAAACCAAAGTCTGAATGAGGGCAATGAAAATTTATGAAAAGAATTTTATCTTATCCCTTGAGAAGTAAAACGAATTGACTGTGATATACCAAGATTCCTATAATATACGATAACAATGTTATTCGAATCATTTTTTTAATTATTAGAAATAATAATAATCTACATTAATAATCTTACTATAATGGGTAAATTATTACCATTGTGCATAGTTTTACCATACATTACCACATGTTACTATAATGAATAATGGCCATGCAATTATACAAAGGGTTACAGTATTTCACTCCAATGTATAATAATATTACCATACAAACTTACCACCGGTTATCATCAATTTATATTTCCTATTTTGCAACCTTACCACTTCTTACCATTGACTTACCACCAGTTATCGTAATCTTACCACATTTTATTGTAAACTTACTACCTATTATCACAATTTTACTACTAGATATTGCAATTTCAATGTATAATAATATTATCATACTTTACCATCCATTACCGTACTTTACTACCTGTAGGTGGAAATTTAGTATCTGTTTTCGTAAAATCACTACATAGTATTTCACTCTAATGTATAATAATACTATCATACTATATTACCACTAATTATCTCAAATTTGTCACAAATTATCACAAAATTATCACAAGTTATCGTAAATTTACCACCTGTTATAGTAATACACCACCTGCTATCATAAATTATCCTATGTTAATGCACTTTATTACCAGGTATCACAAATGTTTTGATACCTTAACTCTTAAAATTTTAAATCGTACTTAAAGGCAATATAAACAGTAGAGCATAGTAGTTAGTATAAATGGTATATATAGAGACTATTTTCAAATAATTCTTAAAGAGTATTATATTTACTGATAAAAACTTAGCATTTACAAATGGTACAATATATGAATTAGCATAGTCATAAATTTATATGGACGGTATGGTTCAACAGAAATATAAATTATTCATATAAAGTCTGTTTTTAAACTGACCCTAGAGGTTGACATATTTATTGATAAAAAATGATAATGGTTAAAATTATAGATAGCATTTACATACAATACAATCTTTGGGTTAGCATAGACTAGTATTTATGCAAACGGTATGGTTCAGTAGTCAGTAAAGAAAACTCAGAAAGAAATTGTTTTCAAACGATTACTAAAATAGTGCCTCATTTACTGACGACAACTAATAACGACCCAAATTGAACATTAGTATTACAGACGGTGCAATATATAGGTTAGTATAGGTATAGAATTTATACATACGGTATGATTTAACAGTCAATAAAGAAAAGTCATGCAGAGATTTTTTTTCAAACCATCACTAAAAACGGTCACATTTATTGACGACAAGTGATAACCCTCTGAATAGTAGAAAACAGAAATATATCGATTAGTATAGATGTAGAATTTATACAGACGGTATGACTAAATAGACAATAAAAAAGAGTCATATAGAAACTTTTTCATACTATCCCTAAAAACTACTATATTTACTGATTACAAGTGATAACCGTCAGAATTAAATATCGATTTTATAGACGGTTGTGCTATCTTTACTAATGATAGATAAACTTTTCCCGATTAACAATTTATACTGTTGAAAATGTATACATTTCTTGATAATTTTATCAAAAACATCTCTATAACGCATAAAAAATAGTTATTAAAGTCACCGATAATAAAAGTTACCATCAGTATAGGGGTTTAATTTTGTAGTATACCCTTGCATAGTATGTATAGGATGCCTGACGCTGTATGCATTTAAGGGTATAGAAACCCTACTTATCTTGTGAAAAGATTACTGGATATCTTTCAAAATTACAAAAATTATAGTCGTAGAGTTCTTATAGATTTTGAAACTTCTGAGATAGGAAAACTTTTGTTGTTGTCACAGAGATCTAAGAAAGGTTTTAATTACCGAAAGATTCACTTCCTTACGGGAAAGATTACAATTGATTCATATCAAATTAAAGAAGCTTTAGATTTGTTAAAATTTTCTTTTCTTATTGGATAATCATGACTTGAACCCATCACGCAATGAAAATTATTTCTTTAGTGACCAAAGAGATCAACAAATGGAAAGGGCGAGGGGTCGAAGGGCCGAGCAAGCAAAATGTACCGATAGAGAATGACCAAGCAATGTGTGGAGAGAAGTGGGTAGCAACCGAGAGGATTTTATTGAAAGACTTAGGTCGAGAGGGAGATTTCGACCGAACAAAAACAGAGAGTGTAAGAATATTTACTGAAAGACCACTTATGGTTTGTAGGTTTTCTGATTGTGGGCCAGCTCAGTAGCCTTGTTTTGACACCCGGGTCCAGCTCGAGTATCACAATACCCGAGCTCGGCTTGAGTCAATTGTAGGTAAGCTCGAGCTCGTCGAGCCCACAATTCTAGAGTTTGGGCTCGACTCGAAGTGTCATCGAGGAGTTTGAGCTTGAGTGTCGCGGGCCTAGCGAGACAAGATTGAGCCTGTCACGTCCCAAACCGGGATCGTGAACAGCCGCCCGTTGCCCCTGAATGCCGGCTGTATTTTTACAGAAAATTGGGCAGAACCTCCCCATAAATCGGAGGTTTCCCATGTACAATTATACTTGTATAATCCAAATCATCCTGTACAATACACAAATGGCCATCCCGGCCTCTCGAAAATCAACAAACACCACAGCCAACATTCAGAACAACGCAAGGCTATAAACAAACCTAGCCACAGACCTCTACTATCATGCCCAACTAGAGCATGAGCAGCCGCTATACCGAGCGGACCTACGTTTATACGATATATATCACATTTCCCAAGTAACATTCAAGTACGTACAATCGCCTCAATGCAAATGAAATATGAGAGTTAAACTATACAGTCATCCCAAAATAAGTACATGGCCAACTACGGACCTCTATGTCAAGACCTCGCAGGGTCGAAACTAAATTAAAAGTAAATCTTACCGTCGGAAATACCAACTCCGCTCTAGAGCCTGTAACGTCGCTCTATCACAATAAACCTGTCTGAGGAAAGAAAATAGAGGGGTGAGTATCATGGGAAGATACTCAGTGAGTGAGGGGGTAATATCAAGCATAAATAGCATAGGTGAACAATTGGAGTGTCAAATAATATCATTCAAAACAACAATTTACACTTCGCAGCAAAACATGCTATATTTATCATTTTGAAATCATTTAATCAAACACACGATAGCAAGCCTGTATGCATCCATTTAAAATCAAGTAATGTCAGAGCGAGCCAAAAATAGTCCTGGCAAAGGTCAACCGTGACCAAGGACAGGCGCGTCGGGGGTTTTATTATGCATAGACTTTGAAACGCTCTCTACCCCGACGTTGGCCATGAGCTCGCTGGGGCCAACTCATCAACGTGTATAGGACCCCGCCCGGTGCTAGACGGTGGCGTCACACATGTCCTCCCCCTACGTGGGTTCAACCGGCCGCGCCTATAGCCTTTAGAATAAATGACGTTTGCGGATACCTCCTGCAGAAGCGTATCCGGGCAACCCGTGCCTCTACAAACGTCCTTCGTAACTACGGAATATCATAATATCACAAGGGCACAACGTCCCATAGTATCACAAGGGCACAACGTCCCAGGGCACAACGTCCCACGAGTATCATCACATCATCGCACAACTAGTAGGCATCCAACCCACATAGTTCATCAAAAACATTTTTAAATTTGCGTGCCAATACGTCTCATCAAATTCATTTCAAAACAGCATATCAATACATTGGTATAAAATGAAATTTATACATTTTCAAATAATGGCACAATTATTGATTCATCTCAAACCATGGATGCATAGTCATTGCAAATATAATTCAAGACACTCCAAAAATCACAAAACAGATTTCCAAATTTAATATCACACGTCAACGAATGCATATCAAAGCGTGTTTTATCGAAAATGCGACAGAAAATACGTTTTACTATTTTATGCAAGAGATTAGAGTCCCACTCACCTATCTAGGGAGGGTGGTCACTCCCTATTTTTCAACGACTCTCCAAAAGACAAACCTAATCAAATCGTCAAATTTATAGCGATTAAAACCCTAATAAGGGATTCTATCAATAAAATTTATTCATCTCTCACCTAGGGTTCCTCGGGTGTCAGACCTAGCTGTCGTTCGCCCGTCGGGTTGGTTTAAAACCTGTATTATTTCTCAAACTTCAGATGTATTAGAAACCACTAAATTTCTAACAGCAAACCATAGAACTTCAATCAATACAGTCGTTACCTGCCGTACAGAAGATGCAGGTGAGCTCTCGAAGGGGAAAGCCGGTCGCGGGCTCGCGGGCCGTCACGGGCTCGCGGGCCGGTGGGCTGGCTGCTAGCGGGCTGGCCCGCTGGTGGCTCACGGGCTCTCAGCCCGGCTTGCTGGCCGCAGCAGGCTTCGCGGGATGCAGTGGGCCGCGGCTGGACTGGGCCTTGGGCCGCTGGTGGGCTGGCCCGCTCACGGGCTAGGGCTCGCTCTGGGTCACGAGCTGGGTCACGCGCTGGCTCGCGCTGGGTCGCGAGCTGGCTCATGCTGGGACGCGAGCTGGGTCGCGCGCTGGCTCGTGCGCTAGCTCGCGCTGAGTCGCGAGCTGGGTCACACGCTAGCTCGTGCTGGCTCACGGGAGATCGCGCACAAGGCTCGCGATGGCTCGAGGTGGCAGCGTTCGCAGGAGATCGCGCGAATGCGCGCTGTGCAGAGGGTGAAGCGCTGGAGCGGGGTGCGCAAGTGAGCTCCCGAGCAGGCGTGGGCTCGCGCAGTGGAGCGCTCGGACAGTCGCGCACTCGGCTGGGCTAGCGCAGCTCGTAGGAGGTCGCGCTGCGCGGAGGAGAGAGGCTGCTCACGGGAGGCGCTTCAGCGGCGGCGATCGCGGGAGGAAGGCGAGGCGGTGGGCGGCGGAGGAGGAGAGTAGCGGCCGCGGCGGAGAAGAAAAAGAGAGAAGAGGGAAAGAGGGAGGGAGAGAGAGAGAGAGAGAGAGAGAGAGAGAGAGAGAAAATTAAAAAGAATTAGGGCTTTAAGCCCTAATTTTGACTTTTTTTTTTTTTTTTTTTGTGCAGTGTTACATTTCTAACCCCCTAAAATCAAGTTTCGTCCTCGAAACTAAAAGAGAATTTACACTGTAAATAAATGGGGGTATTGACTCCTCATAGCTTCCTCTTGCTCCCAGGTCTCCTCCTTGACCTGATCACTTCTCCACAAAACTTTGACTAATGAAATTTCCTTACTCCGTAGCTTCCTGACTTGTCGATCTAGAATAGCCACGGGCTGAACTGGAAAACGAAGATCCTCTCGCAACTCAAGAGGTGGAGGCTCAAGTACATGAGAAGGATCGGTCAAGTATTTCCTGAGTACTGAGACATGGAATACGTCGTGAATACGGGATAGTTCATCTGGCAGCTCCAATCTATATGCCACACTCCCGACCCTCTCAAGGATACGGAAGGGCCCAATATATCTAGGGCTCAACTTGCCCCGCTGCCTGAACCGTATAACTCCCTTCCAGGGAGATATCCTCAAGAAAACCATATCTCCCGTAGCAAACTCAAGAGGTCGCCGCCTACGATCAGCATACGTCTTCTGTCTGTCCTGGGCGGCTTTCATCCGCTCACGGATAACCTTAACTTTATCCTTTGTTTGTTCAATTAACTCAACGCTGCTGAGACGTCGCTCTCCGACCTCATCCCAGCATATCGGGGTGCGGCACTTCCTGCCATATAGTGCCTCATACGAGGGCATCCCTATACTGGCTTGATAACTGTTATTATATGCGAACTCGACTAGTGGAAGGTGCCGATCCCAACTACCCCGGAAATCCATCACACATGCTCTCAGCATGTCCTCAAGGGTCTGAATGGTCCTCTCAGACTGGCCGTCCGTCTGAGGGTGATATGCCGTACTGAAATTCAATCTAGTACCCAATGCCTCCTGCAATTTGGGCCAAAACCTAGATGTGAACCTGGGGTCCCTATCTGAAACAATCGACACAGGTACCCCGTGAAGTCGAACTATGGTATCAATGTAGAGACGTGCCAACGCCTCTAAAGAATAGTCACCGCGGATAGGGATGAAATGCGCAGATTTGGTGAGTCGATCGACAATCACCCAAATCGCATCATGCCGTGTAGAAGTCCGCGGCAATCCCATCACGAAATCCATAGTAATATGCTCCCATTTCCACTCAGGAATAGGAAGAGGCTGTAGTGTGCCCGCTGGACGCTGATGCTCGGCCTTCACCTGCTGGCACACCAAGCATCGTGCCACATACTCTGCTATATCCCTCTTCATGCCTGACCACCAATAGCTACCTCTGATGGTCCTGTACATCTTCGTACCCCCGGGATGCATAGCATATGCAGAAGAATGTGCTTCCTCAAGGATAGCCCGTCGAAGATCACTATCGGCCGGGACACACACTCTGTCTCTGAATACCATGAGCCCATCATCACGGACTCTGAAATCTCCGCCCTCAGCTCTGCGGACTCTATCTGCAATACACTGGATCTCCTCATCCGTACTCTGGAGCTCCCTGATACGGTCGAACAAAGTCGGCCTGACCTCAAATCTGGCTAATAAGCCTCCCTGATCATCGTTAGTCAAACTGACTCCTAAGGCTCGGAGTCCCACTAAACAAGAAAGGTAGGCTTTCTCTGTCGACTGTGAGGATGATGCTGACTTCCGACTCAACGCATCTGCTACAACGTTTGCTTTGCCCGGATGATAGTCAATAATGAGATCATAGTCTTTCAATAACTCCAACCATCTCCTCTGTCTCAAATTCAGCTCTTTTTGGGTAAACAGATATTTCAAACTCCTGTGGTCGGTAAATACCCTGCAGGTTACCCATAAAGATAATGCCGCCATATCTTCAACGCGAAGACTATGGCTGCCAACTCTAAATCATGTGTCGGGTAGTTACCCTCGTGTTTCTTCAGCTGTCGCGAGGCATACGCAATAACCCGACCATCCTGCATCAGAACACAACCCAATCCCTGTCGGCTAGCATCACTGTACACTGTATACTCCCGACTACTAGTGGGAAGGGCTAAAATAGGAGCAGATGTTAACCGTTGTTTGAGCTCCTGGAAGCTTGCCTCACAACGGTCATCCCAAGCAAACTTGACCCCCTTTTGGGTCAATCTCGACAACGGAGCAGCTATTCAGGAGAATCCTTCTACAAATCTGCGGTAATACCCGGCCAAACCGAGAAAACTACGAATCTCGGTAACTGTTTGTGGCTGCTCCCACTTCACTATAGCCTCAACCTTCCGCGGATCAACATAAATACCTTCCGCGGAGACAATGTGCCCCAAGAATCCAATTTGTCTTAGCCAAAACTCACATTTTGAGAATTTGGCATATAGCTGCTTCTCACGGAGTATCTGTAATACCACCCGAAGGTGCTGAACATGATCTTCGTCGCTCCGTGAATATATCAAGATGTCATCGATGAATACGATGACGAACCGATCCAAATAGTCGTGAAAAACTCGGTTCATCAGATCCATAAAAGCAGCTGGGGCATTAGTCAGCCCAAACGGCATGACTAGAAACTCGTAATGGCCGTATCGGGTGCGAAAAGCTGTCTTGGGCACATCTTCGGCCTGAATCCTCAACTGATGATAACCCGAACGGAGATCAATCTTAGAGAAAACCTTAGCTCCCTGCAGCTGATCAAACAAGTCATCGATACGAGGCAGGGGATATCGGTTCTTGATGGTGGCTTTGTTCAATTGCCTGTAATCCACACAAAGCCGAAATGTACCATCCTTCTTCTTTACAAACAGTACCGGAGCGCCCCAAGGTGAGGTGCTCGGACGAATAAACCCCTTGTCCAGAAGTTCCTGTAACTGAGTTTTAAGCTCTCTCAGTTCAGCAGGCGCCATTCTGTATGGCGGAATAGAAATAGGATTGGTCCCCGGTACTAAATCAATCTCGAAATCGAACTCCCGAACTGGTGGTAATCCGGGAAGCTCCTCGGGGAACACATCTAAAAATTCCTGCACCACAGGGACATCTTCAAGCCTCGGTCCCTCAACGGTGGTGTCAACAACATAAGCCAGATAAGCCGCACAATCATGGCGTACCAAACGTCTGGCCTTCATAACAGAGATAATACTGCGGGGCAACACTCGTCTCTCACCCCGGAAGAATAGCGGTGGCTGCTCGGACCTCCTAAACTCAACCTCCTTCGTGAAACAATCCACGGAAGCCCGGTGTAAACTCAGCCAATCCATCCCTAGGATGGCATCGAAATCCGTGATAGGGAGCGGAATCAGATCTGCCTCTAATACTGTCTCCCCAATTTCGACCTCACAGCCCCTATAGACTGTATCTCGAACAATATGCTTGTCAAGAGGAGTGACTACCAAAATCTCCGCATCAAGTGGCGAAAGAGGTCTATCAGAATGACAAGCGAACGTATCGCTCACATAAGAAAAATTTGACCCGGTATCTATGAGAATACGGGCATCGATACCGAATATTCGCATGGTACCTAAAAGTAAGAAAGAAGACGGCATTTAAAATGCGAAGAAAAAGTGAACGAATATATATATATATATCAAACTAGTTAGGCTTCTAAAGCTTTAACTAGTCAAAACTGTACATCGATATCATGATATACAATAAGCTCATACAGAAAGTACACAAAAGTACTACACTGAGGGGTCTGCGGGAGGATTACCCATAATAACATCAGGGTTTGCCTGTGCGTCCTCCTGTGTCATCGCAAACACACGAGCCTGGGCCCTAGGCTGCTGTCGCGACGATCCTGGCACTGTATTACTCCCGGCTGCAGTCCGGGGAGCGGTAAGAGCTGAGTGCGCAGGTGCCCCCTGCTGGCCTGTGCCAGACGTACCAGTACGACTCTGTAAAGTCAATCCTCCCCGACCTAAATCGGGACAGACACTCCTAACGTGCCCTTGCTTCCCACACTGGAAGCAAGTAACTGGTGCTCTACATGCCCCAAAGGCATGGTGACAGTTGCATCTACGGCAGAAGGGCGGTCTCTGTGTAGTAGACTGTGTAGAGACACTAGGGGCTGGTGCCCCAAAGCCCTGTGGTCGAGGTCCCTGTCCCGGTGCTGCTGGTCTGAAGCTGGAAAAACCTCCGGGATATCCAAAACCTCTACCCCTCTTCGAAGACTGTCCACCCTGTGACCCAGTTTTCCTCTTCTGGTGACTCTCCCTCTGTCTCGCCTCCGCTCGGACGATCTCCTCCGCCCGATACGCTGAATCAATCACCTCTGATAGTGTAAAAGAGGGAGTCACCGTCATATATTTCCTGATGCTCAATTGGAGGCCATCTTCAAACTTGAACCTCAACTGAACCGGTGTAGCCATATCGGGGACAAAGGCCGCTAGTCGTCTAAGCTCAGCCTCGTACTCTGAAACTGACCTCGTCCCCTGACGTAAGTGCAGGAACTCCGTCCTCATCCGGTCCTGCTGGAACGGGGTAAAGTACCTGCGGTTGAACTCTCGTAAAAAGTCCTCCCACCGCAGGGTCTATGTGGCACTGTCACGGATAGCCTCCCACCACGAGAGGGCATCTCCGTCGAGGAGTCTCTCAGCAACTCTCAATCTGAGCTCCTCTGACAACCCCAAATCCGTAAGGATCCTACGAATCCTGTTGATCCAGTGTTTCGCCGCTACTGCATCACTGGATCCCGAAAAATCTGTGCATCCGAGCTGCCGTGACTCTTTCACTAACTGAGTGAGCTCATGGATGCGCCTCAAAGTAGCCGACGTCTCGTCGGTCGGAGTAGACACGGAAGGGCCGGCCACCGAAGGAAGAATCGGTGCCGAAGGAGCAGGTACGGCCGCAAGTGCGGTCGCTGGAGTCTGTAGTGAAGGTGGTGGCATCTGCGCCCCATATCTACTGCACCACTCCTGCCATTGTCTCAAGGCATCGAGTGGTGGTGGAGGAATCTCGGCTGTAGCAGCCGGTGGAGGTGCTGGGGGTGGCACTGGTGAGCGTGCTCGAGTAGAGGAAGCAACCTCTGGTACTCGTGGCGCCTCAGGTGCCCTAGGTGTATCAGGCACTGTAAGACCCTCAAGTGAGGCGAATCTAGCACCTCTCCTACCACGTCTAGGTGGCATAATTCTGCGAAAAAAAAATACATTGTCAACGGATAGAAATTAAGAGTTAGGGTTAGTTACTCCGTAACTAACCCCCTAAAAATAAATGAACTATGATTTAAAACATCCGAATGCGAAGAAATGAGTTAGATGCGTTATGTATCTAACTCCATAAAATAGGCGAACTTATATGCCTAAGGCCAAGTACGGGATTTTAAATAACCGTATGAAACTCTCTAATGCATTGAGAACTTTGCGTATACTTGGGAAAACTTTTATCTTTTCTCAGACCTAGACGCTCTGATACCAATAGAACTGTCACGTCCCAAACCGGGATCGTGAACAGCCGCCCGTTGCCCCTGAATGCCGGCTGTATTTTTACAGAAAATTGGGCAGAACCTCCCCATAAATCGGAGGTTTCCCATGTACAATTATGCCTGTATAATCCAAATCATCCTGTACAATACACAAATGGCCATCCCGGCCTCTCCAAAATCAACAAACACCACAGCCAACATTCAGAACAACGCAAGGCTATAAACAAACCTAGCCACAGACCTCTACTATCATGCCCAACTAGAGCATGAGCAGCCGCTATACCAAGCGGACCTACGTTTATACGATATATATCACATTTCCCAAGTAACATTCAAGTACGTACAATCGCCTCAATGCAAATGAAATATGAGAGTTAAACTATACAGTCATCCCAAAATAAGTACATGGCCAACTACGGACCTCTATGTCAAGACCTCGCAGGGTCGAAACTAAATTAAAAGTAAATCTTACCGTCGGAAATACCAACTCCGCTCTAGAGCCTGTAACGTCGCTCTATCACAATAAACCTGTCTGAGGAAAGAAAATAGAGGGGTGAGTATCATGGAAAGATACTCAGTGAGTGAGGGGGGTAATATCAAGCATAAATAACATAGGTGAACAATTGGAGTGTCAAATAATATCATTCGAAACAACAATTTACACTTCGCAGCAAAACATGCTATATTTATCATTTTGAAATCATTTAATCAAACACACGATAGCAAGCCTGTATGCATCCATTTAAAATCAAGTAATGTCAGAGCGAACCAAAAATAGTCCTGGCAAAGGTCAACCGTGACCAAGGACAGGCGCGTCGGGGGTTTTATTATGCATAGACTTTGAAACGCTCTCTACCCCGACGTTGGCCATGAGCTCGTTGGGGCCAACTCATCAACGTGTATAGGACCCCGCCCGGTGCTAGACGGTGGCGTCACACACGTCCTCCCCCTACGTGGGTTCAACCGGCCGCGCCTATAGCCTTTAGAATAAATGACGTTTGCGGATACCTCCTGCAGAAGCGTATCCGGGCAACCCGTGCCTCTACAAACGTCCTTCGTAACTACGGAATATCATAATATCACAAGGGCACAACGTCCCATAGTATCACAAGGGCACAACGTCCCAGGGCACAACGTCCCACGAGTATCATCACATCATCGCACAACTAGTAGGCATCCAACCCACATAGTTCATCAAAAACATTTTTAAATTTGCGTGCCAATACGTCTCATCAAATTCATTTCAAAACAGCATATCAATACATTGGTATAAAATGAAATTTATACATTTTCAAATAATGGCACAATTATTGATTCATCTCAAACCATGGATGCATAGTCATTGCAAATATAATTCAAGACACTCCAAAAATCACAAAACAGATTTCCAAATTTAATATCACACGTCAACGAATGCATATCAAAGCGTGTTTTATCGAAAATGCGACAGAAAATACGTTTTACTATTTTATGCAAGAGATTAGAGTCCCACTCACCTATCTAGGGAGGGTGGTCACTCCCTATTTTTCAACGACTCTCCAAAAGACAAACCTAATCAAATCGTCAAATTTATAGCGATTAAAACCCTAATAAGGGATTCTATCAATAAAATTTATTCATCTCTCACCTAGGGTTCCTCGGGTGTCAGACCTAGCTGTCGTTCGCCCGTCGGGTTGGTTTAAAACCTGTATTATTTCTCAAACTTCAGATGTATTAGAAACCACTAAATTTCTAACAGCAAACCATAGAACTTCAATCAATACAGTCGTTACCTGCCGTACAGAAGATGCAGGTGAGCTCTCGAAGGGGAAAGCCGGTCGCGGGCTCGCGGGCCGTCACGGGCTCGCGGGCCGGTGGGCTGGCTGCTAGCGGGCTGGCCCGCTGGTGGCTCACGGGCTCTCAGCCCGGTTTGCTGGCCGCAGCGGGCTTCGCGGGATGCAGTGGGCCGCGGCTGGAGTGGGCCTTGGGCCGCTGGTGGGCTGGCCCGCTCACGGGCTAGGGCTCGCTCTGGGTCACGAGCTGGGTCGCGCGCTGGCTCGCGCTGGGTCGCGAGCTGGCTCGTGCTGGGACGCGAGCTGGGTCGCGCGCTGGCTCGTGCGCTAGCTCGCGCTGAGTCGCGAGCTGGGTCGCACGCTAGCTCGTGCTGGCTCACGGGAGATCGCGCACAAGGCTCGCGATGGCTCGAGGTGGCAGCGTTCGCAGGAGATCGCGCGAATGCGCGCTGTGCAGAGGGTGAAGCGCTGGAGCGGGGTGCGCAAGTGAGCTCCCGAGCAGGCGTGGGCTCGCGCAGTGGAGCGCTCGGACAGTCGCGCACTCGGCTGGGCTAGCGCAGCTCGTAGGAGGTCGCGCTGCGCGGAGGAGAGAGGCTGCTCACGGGAGGCGCTTCAGCGGCGGCGATCGCGGGAGGAAGGCGAGGCGGTGGGCGGCGGAGGAGGAGAGTAGCGGCCGCGGTGGAGAAGAAAAAGAGAGAAGAGGGAAAGAGGGAGGGAGAGAGAGAGAGAGAGAGAGAGAGAGAGAGAGAGAGAATTAAAAAGAATTAGGGCTTTAAGCCCTAATTTTGACTTTTTTTTTTTTTTTTTTTGTGCAGTGTTACAGAGCCCAAGACCGAGCCCGAGCCTGAAACCGAGCTCGACATGATATGCAATCCCGAGCCTAAGCCCGAGATGATACCAAAGCCCGAACCCGAGATCGAACCCAAGCTTGAGATTGGCAAATCTACTTCGAATTTCAGTTCCTTATTAGGCAAATTCAAGTTCCCTGTAGAATGGGAACTTGTTGCTGGAGGATGCTCAAGTTTCCCTTGAGTAGGTAGTTGTTACAGAGGATGTTGTTAGCTTGTTGCTGGAGGATGCTCAAGTTTCTCAACAGCAACATTTAGAAAATAAATCTTTTCTAACAACAACATTTGGAAAATAAAACCATATCAAATAAACAACAGTTAAACAAAATCCTCAACATCCTTTAACACTCAACAACTCAATCTACACGAGTCATAAGTATTATGAAAATAAAATTATGCCAACAATAAAAATATAGATGTTGATACGATTATTTACTTACTTTTTATCGGACGTATAAGCAGAATTTCCTTCATCATAATGATATCTTTCTGCATATAACAAAAATCAATATATTAGCAACATATATATATAATTTAACACAATGAAATTGTTTAATAAAAATTCAACACGATATATATCAGCAAAATATATATTAATTGTTTAACAAAAATAAATACTTACTTTTGTCTTGTTTTTAATCCCATAAAATTTTCGTAGCGAATCTCCTCCACACATAAGTGGCTGAACCATTTCTGGAGACAAAAAACCACGATATGTGTCTATCATCCGCGTACCTACAGTAAATGCAGCTTCCGATGCTACTGTGCTGAGAGGATTGGCTAGTATGTCTCGAGCCATCTGAGATAAAACTTTGTATGTGACCCTATTGACCTTCTACCACTCCTTATCCAATTTTATTTCAGGAAGTTTAGTCAAATAATCATCTAATTCATTAATTTAAGGATATGTACCAAATCTTTTTCTAACAAAATCCTCAAGTCCAACATCAGTATCACGGGAAAATTTTGATCTCCAAGTAGAAGAACTCGCATAGGATGATGAAACTCGGTCTTTGCTGTGCAAGGAATCAACGGAAACATATTTATCATACAGCTTCTATAGCACATTTCTCACCTCGCTAAAATATTGGTTGGCTACATCTTCTCCAACAATGAGTTCATAATAATATTCAATGGAAATTAATATATTTGTAGGGTCAAGCATAGTAGCTATTGCCATAAGCAAATTCACTTCGCCCCAATATTTATCAAATTTGATTTTCATTTTTTTTACCATTCTTCCAATGAAATCCTCCGAATCATAAACATTTTCATCCAACATCTTCTTTATCGAAACCATTTCCTTGAGGAATAAATTTGCTGTCGGATAATTAGTCCCAGAAACAAGCAATGTAGCAGATTTAAAATATTCAAACACTTTGCAAACCTGACCAACTTTCTCCCAATCCTCCACTGTTGGACAATAAATATATCTAGGATTTTGTTCTTTAAAACGAGGAAAAATAACACGAAAATCATAAGCGCATTTCAGTATGTCAAATGTTGAGTTCCAACGAGTTTTACAATCATTAATCAATTTTTTTTCAGGATCAACCAAGTTTCTTTTAGCTGCACATTTGGAGAACATTATAACCCTAGCCTCTAAGCGGTTGATATAATCAACCGTATCCCTTATTTTGTCAACAATCTCACGAATCTTCCTAAGCCCATCTTGAACCAATAGGTTCAAAATATGAGCAAAGTATCGTACGTGAAAAATCTTTCCATCACACATCAAATTACTATAGCTAGAGAAGTCTTCTTTCATAATAGTTATGGCCAAGTCATTGCTAGAGGTATTATCAACTGATACGGCATATAATTTGTTTTCAATTTTCCATTCCTAAGTATACTTCAACAAAGTAGCTGCAATTTCTCTACCCGTATGCGGCGGTGGAATATTAACAAAGTTTAGTATTCTCTTTTACAATTTTCAATCAGAATCAATCCAATGGCCTATTACAATCATGTACCTAATTTTTTGGGTTTTTGACTTCCAAAGATCTGTTGTCAAACAATCTTTCCAACATTTGCAAGTATATTCTTCAACTCCTTCTTTTCAGTTTCATAAACCAACATGCAATCATTTTTTCCCGTTTGCCTTTATATTGGTTTCCATTATGTCATTCCATGCCTTTGTATTAGATTAAACTCCTCCTCTTCCACAATGCTAAATGGATGCTCATGCACCATAATCCAATGTGCACCTGCCTCTCTCATTCTCCACATGTCAAACGTGGCCGAAACAATTTGAGAGTCTTTAGAAGATGAGACAACTCCAATAAGTTGAAAGTTGATAAGAGTAGATTGTAAACTTCTCATTTCCTCATAAACTATCGATATTTTTTTAGATGTCTGATGTAGGTGCTTGTTGACTTCGTTTTATGCACTTTCAACTTTGAATTACAATGGTTGCACTTCACCTTCTCAACACCATTTACAAAGCCAACAGGAGAAATGTGTTTCCAAACCCAAGATTTTTTTTCCTTTTGCTGCTCCCTAAAAGGATCATCTTCCATAGTTTCAACTGTATGTATAGCTAGCATTTCACTACCATCTCCTCCTTCTTAAACATCATCATCATCTCCTTTTTCTTCACCACCAAGCCCTTGTTCCTCCATTTCCTTGGTCTATTGTTCAATTTGTACCTCTATCGAAATGGATGTGTCATCAGTACTTTGATATGATATTTGCACATTTTGTACTCCTTGAACAACAAGCGTAGTAGAACCAGTTGATACAATAATGGGTATAACGGACAATTAAGTTGGATCTACATCTTCATATTCATTTCTCGTTTTCATCCTACCACTACTTGTGCTTGCTTTTGGATCTATCCTTTTATTGAGATCAAAAACAAAGAATTAAGAATCAAAATCAAGTATGATTCGATGATAATGCATAAAAAAAGACAAATGAATGGTGGAAGGGACTTCTATTAAATAATTATAGATCATTGCATTAAAAATGATAAAAGAAAAATGAAAAAAGCAAAATGAATGGGATTTGCATTAAAATTGATAAAAGAAAAAATGAAAAAAGCAAAATGAATAGGATTTGCATTAAAAATGATAAAAGAAAAAATGAAAAAAGAAAAATGAATGGGATTTGCATTAAAAATGAAAAAGGAAAAATGAATGGGATTTGCATTAAAAATTATAAAAGAAAAATGAAAAACCAAAATGAATGGGATTTGCATTAAAATGATAAAAGAAAAAATGAAAAAAGAAAAATGAATGAGATTTGAATTAAAAATGATAAATGAAAAAATGAAAAAAGTAAAGTAACCATAGTTCTAATTCTTTAAATACATCCAAATACAAATACTTAGTAAGAGGTGCCTCCATGAGATAAAAGATTTAGCAAATGCAAAGTATGATGAGAAATCTAGGTCAAATTTTATAAAGGCCCCATCATGTGCCCTGTTACCCCTTCCAAATTGGAGTTCTCAAATTATTTTGAGTGTTGAAAAATGCCCCTTCCATCCCCTTATTCTTCTCATTGAAAAACATAAATGATCATGATTAGAGGGGCACACCCTGGCCTCCCCCACAATCCCTACCAACAGCACTCTATCTTTGTTAATTGTCTGGTGCAACAATGAAAAGTCAAGAGAACTTATGTAATTGGATTATTGGGTTTCTTAGTCCTAAATTATAATTATTTTAAAGTACTTATGTAATTGGATTATAAAAATTTGAAATCTCAATGTTATGATATTATATATCAAAAATATCTATGCATTTGAAATCTATATGAAAATTCAATTCCAAGTTGTCAAAAGCACCCTCGAAAACAACAGATGCTAATGGACCAAAATAAGCAGAACTAGTGGAATTCACATAAAGTGCACCTAAACACGAATGGGCAATAAAGTAAAATATAGCAAACGAAAAATGGGTTTGCATAATTACATTGACTCCAGGATACAAAAGGGTTGAGGAGCTACCTAACTGAGAGACCTTAAGTGTTTACTTATGATCAACTCAGACAGATAGACAGAGAGGCAGGGGTCTTCGATTTTTGAATTTAAAGGGCAAACAAGCACAAAAACACCAGAGCAGAGAAGACACGGCCAGCTTTTATTGCACTTTAACTGACATCAAAGATTTAGCAAACGCAAAGCATGGTGAGAGAGAGAGAGAGAGTTTACCTTCGACTAAAAAAAATGATCTTGCAGTGGCGACGGCGACATCGAATAGTGATGGATGAATCGCAATCGCACTTTCATAGATCTGTATTGAAAACTTGAAAGCTAGGTCAAGGTGAGAGAAGAACAAATCATTAAAGAAATCATCAAAACTCTAAGGGAGAAGAAAAAAATTACAAAAGCCCTAATCTTGCAAAAACCCTAGACATACAGAGAGAGAGAGAGAGAGAGAGAGAGAGAGATTTTACCTTTGAATCAACTTCTGAGTTGTGAAATTGGAGTAGCGACAGACACAAGAACAACATCTACGCCGCATAGTGTACACAAAGCTTGATTTTCACTGTGGGACACGAAAGCTGCTCTACTAGGTCACCGCAAGAGGAGAGAGCAATTCGTTTCAAGATCCAAAATGAGAAATGAAACGACAAAAGAGAAAGGAGAAATGAAAGCCAAATTACCTTTCCGTCCTTCAAAAATTTAAACTCAAGAATAATCATCAGGGGCATATGTGTAATTTCACAAATGTCAGGTAGCCCGACGAGCCTTTGAGCCAACACAATTAGGGCTCGAACTCGAGTCTTGACCGGATAGTGTCATGAGTACCCGTGACACTATCCGAGTGTCATAGCAGCTCTACTGCTTAGACTTCAAGGTAATGGGTTGTCGAACTATATACATCATAAGGGTAAAAGTTTTGTAGAGGAATTGAACAGAGGGAGTGCAGAGAACAAGAGGCTTATTGAAATGCTAACAGTGATGTGTGAGAACTAAAATGCTTTGAGAAGTCAAGTGATGAATTACATGGCCAAAATTCCCCAAACAAGGACCAATAATACCAATGTATCCAAGAAGAGGAAAGCAGAAAGTCTCGGCAATTGCAGTGATAACAACAAAGAAGCAAATGGAAACATTGAGAGTATCCAAACCGATGATGATTCAATGAAGAAGACAAGAGCAGAGACAATTAAGTCCAAAATTTCAAGAGTTTATGTTAGGACTGACCCATCAGACACAAGCCTTGTAAGTCACTAATCTATATCAAACCACCCAATTTTATTTTTTGGAGCCATATTTGTAAAGGTCTAATTTTTATGATTTAATATGTTTTATGGGCTGTGAAGGATTGTTATCAATGGAGGAAATATGGGCAAAATGTCACAAGAGACAACCCTTCACCTAGGGCCTACTTCAATTGCTCTTTTGCTCCCAGTTGCCCTGTTAAAAAGAAGGAACTATCTCCACGCTAGTACTACAAACAAAATATGAAGCAAGATCACCCCCACCCCCAAAAAAAGAGAAAGAAATGATTAGATCTACCGAATAAATTAATTTGTACAGACTTTTTATGATTTGATATTATACAAGTTTATCGAAAGCACATCTAATCTTAAAAATGTAACATTTTTCTTTAGGTGCAAAGAAGTGTGGAGGATCAATCTGCTTTGGTATCAACATACGAAGAAGAGCACAATCATCCACACCCATTAAAGCTGCTACTTCAGGCTCAAACCGTGGCATCACCTTGAGTCCAGCCCCTTGTTCAGTCTCACACAGCTCCTCTGGATCAACAAGCTCTCTGGATCTAGCAAAATCAAAGTCTACTACTCATGCCAAAGCATCCAACAATGGTGGTGGCCGAAAAATGGACTCGCCGGAATTCCAACAGTTTTTGGTGCAACAATGGCATCTTCCTTAACTAAAGATCCTAGCTTCAAGGCAGCACTTGCAGCTGCCATATTTGGAAGAATTCTTTATGACAATCTATCATTTAATGGAATGAAAAAGAAGGTTTAAAAATAAAACTCTCAAAATATGAATTTTATAAAAGCTAAATAAAATAATGGGTTTTCACTTAAACCCATGACCAAGAAAATTAACTTACACTTTTTTGCCCTACCCAACATCTCCAATCGCGGAGTTTATCTCCACCGTCTTCTTCGACTTCCATCAGCCGTAGCCATCGATTCATAGTTGCCGTTCAACTGTTTGTCTCAGAGGCCTATGTTTGCCGGAGAACAGTAGCGGAGACACCAAAGGACCAGGCGGCAACGCCATCTTATTAAACAATTTTGATTCCAATGGCAATTGGACCCACACGAGGGGGTGGTGGAGGAGCAGGGATGTGAATACCAGCTGGTCGGGTTATCGAAACCCTCAAATTAATACTGATTTCCCCAATGCAACAAACTGTAGCAATAGTGGTTACCAGGTCGAATCCCAAGGGAACTATGTTAACTTAACTCCTTAGTAATGCCAAAATAAAATGGGGGGTTTATAAAAGAAATTCATAAATCAAAATTAAATAGGTAAAATTAAAAAACAAATCAAATATGCAAAAATACTAAAATTTAAAGAAGAAATTCAATTCACCAAACTCCGATCCAAGGGTTTATATATTCGATTGTCTTATTGATCATTGGTTGAAAATATTATTCTTACAATTCAAACATTTAACCTTAAATCTATTAGGATAGCCAAAATAAATCTTGTGTTTTTCTAAAATAATTGACCAAACCCAGCATCCAATCAAAACTTATCATTAATAGACTGAATACGATAGCGTTCCATATCAAATAATGACAACATTAAATTCTGTGAAAACAGTTAAACCAAAATACAAATAACTAGGATAGCCGTACAATTATTCGATTTTGTTTCATCGATTCCTTAGGTTAAAATGAATATCGGCAAACGACCCATAAACATATATAACCTATTTGCTACTCGTACCATTCATTCATGACAATTACGGATCACTGAAATCCTGGATGCAGTAAAAAAATTGATATTGAATTAAATTGTCAGATTAACCAATACCAATTCTTCATAAAAATAAACCAAAAATCGACGAATACTTGAATAAAAGACAAGAAATTAAATTAAGAACATAACCTCACAATGAAGAACAATCAATTAAAATTCCCCTTGAATCAGAATAAAGAAACTAGCCACTCATAGTGGTAAGTATCAACACAAGAAAATAAAAAATAATGTTCCTAAAAAGAAAGAAAAAAATAAAAAAATAAAACCTAATGAGAGATTGAATGAACAGTCATGAAGTTCCTCTCTTTTCTCCTTAAGATGCAGCTACCTCCTTGGAGTATTGTGTTTCTCTGCAGCAGCCCTCCCTTTTCTTGTGTAGAGAGTATTATGTTATGTCTTTGAGTGCAGCCCCTTTTGTATTTAAATAAGCAAGGTAGCCGGCCCCTTTTTGTGAAAATAGGAAACTTTCCTTCCTTCTAGTCTCCCAATTTGATTAGGACTCTTCCTCTTCATAGAAAATAGAAAAGAAGACATTTTCTCCTAAAAAATAATGTAACTTTCCTTTCTTCTAGTTTTCTAATTTAATTAGGACTCTTCCTATTGAGAAAATTAGAAACTTTACTAGAATACTGAAATTAAAATTCAAACTTCCCTTCTTCAAAGTCTAATAAGATGTCTTGACCCAATTAGTTCCAAAATTGCCTTATTAAGCCCAATTTGCTCCAAGTCTTCAATTTCAATCTCCTAAAAATAAAATTCAATAAAACCAACCATTAGTGCATTAAACAATTCAAATTCAAATCATGATAACAATAATAAATTGACAAAATTGCATGTTATCAAATTCCCTCACACCAAACCAATGCTTGTCCTCAAGCATTCACTAGATTAATATCACACAAGTCTTCTCTTCTTCACTCCTTCCCCTCCTTCAATTCATGTTCAAATAATTTCAAAACAGCACATATCGAAAAATTCAAGCAAAAATAACAATTCAGAGAGCAAGTGATCATAGTTTTAAAACTTTAAAAGAAAATATAAGCATCCCATCAAGCTCGATAACTTCATCAAAATTCAATACATCAAGATTCAATACCCTCATAAAGATTTCACTCTATACACTCAAAGTGTTTAAAGAAATTTATCAATAACTCTCAAAATCAAAACATAGTATGCTATTACCATAAGTTTGCTTATTTATCAAATCTTCACCACTACTTATATGAATTCAAAACAAAAATCCGGGGGTCTTTGTAAGGGTTGTAACGTGGCTTGGGTAAAGAAAGGGTAAAAGGATAAATTTATCGTGTAATAAATATATCAAAGAAGCATGTCAAGAGTATATCCCCTATATCCCATATCATGAAATACAATCAAGCCAAAAGAAAGATATCCCAATCAACATCATAATCATCTCTCAATCAAACTTTTCACATTTTCGCTTCAAATTCCCCAATTTCAACTTTTGGAAATTTCTTCTTTTTCTTTTTCTTTTCCTTCTCTTTTTTTTTTCTTTTTTTTTTTGGTATCAACACAATTTTTGATGAATAAGGAAACTAAATGAGGATCAATGAAAAATGCCGCGCATATGCAATCCACCCCAAGTATATAATCAACTTCCCGAAAATAAATCTTACAATAGAAGTATCTCATTCCCTTTGCAAATAACCACTAAATATATGCTCAAATCACACGCTTCTTTAATATAAGGACCAAAAAGAAGGTAAAGTGTAAAAAGAAGGCTATGTGTTAATTAATGAGGTTAAAGCAAAGAAAAGGGATATAAGCTCAAAGGGTTTCACTAAGGGAAATATTATGCACAGGAAAGTTTATTTGCGAGAGCTAAAATGGGTAAACCTAAATGCCCCCATCATATTAATGTATGAACTCATTGATGTGGTCTCAAAAAGCATAGCAAAGCAAGTTCTAGAATAAACACACTAAGATTGATGCACACTCATGAAGTAATATTAGAGCAAATTTGATGACATGCTTTTAAGGCTCAAATTATCACAAAAATTGTGCAATGTTGTATCAAATCTATCACATTTTCAAATGACTCAATCATCAAGATCAATGGGACACTTTAAAATAATTTTATCTAAAAATAACTAATCACACTTGTCTCTTTCATGTATTTCAAACTCAAATCAATAATGTATATTAACTCAAAATCATTATCCGACAAAATCCATAGAGTACGAAGTTTCAAAGAAAAATAGAAGAAATGACATTGGCATGAAAATCCTCCCCCATACCTAAATACTACATTATCCTCAATGTATGCAAAAGATGAGAATTTTAGACACAATGCTAAAGAAATTCACAACTAGCACAATTAAAAACTGATCTCAGAAATGAAAGATGCTAGGCAATGAAAGAGGACAATGAAAAGAAAGATAAAGAATGAGAAAACTCCCCTAAGGTGATGGAGGGAATGGGAGAATGCGAAGTCTCCTCTATGAATCTTTCGGTTTGGGCATTCGCAACCAGCATATTTTTTTTAAGGCCGAAAATCGCGTGATTACGCCCTAATGCCAAGACTGCTTCTGCCTCTGAAAATTCTGTGTTGAACCATGACTTGGGTGATTGAATTGGACACCTGCAAAAATTAAAGAAAAGATAAATAACACTTAAAATTGAATAAATGAAATTACTAAAAATTAAATCAAATTCTAAAAAAAAAAAAATTGGGTTGCCTCCCAACAAGCGCAATTATTTAACGTCGTTATGCTTGACGGTTTTCACTTGTTTCTCTTCAAGGAGGCTTCAACTTTACTTTGTGACGCGCATATGACTTTCCTTCCATATCTAATTGTGCATTCAATTCAAAATCAATATCACATTTTTCTTCACAAATTTCCTGCACAATTAAATAAAATATATCAGTAGAACAAAGTGATTGACACTTATTTGGGTACTTCATAGGATCGAAAATAATAAATTTCACAATCTCACCATCGAACTCGACGGAGAGAGTACCCTCATCCACATCTATTTTGGTCTTTACTGTCTTCATGAATTGTTGTCCTAATAGAAGTGGAGCTGAATTTGTGATAGTGTCTCTTTCCATTTTCAAGATGTAAAAATCAGTTGGACAAATTAATTCGTTAACCTGCACCAAAACATCTTCAATAATCCCCTCTAGATCAGCACATTTTTCAGGTAGAATTCCTTTGTTGATATCACATACATTCTTACCCATCTCATCACCTCTTATTTTCCCTACTTCCTTCTCGTATTCTTCCATCTTGGATTCCTCAAACTTAATTGGACTTTCATCGATGGCCTTATCCTCTTCTTCTTCATCCTTCATTTCATCTACCTTCTTGGACGATGGTGGGGTTGATCGCAACACCATTGCACTATCATTCTCCTTAGGGTTTACTACCGTTTGTGAAGGTAATTTCCCTGAAATTCGAACCTCCAAATTGCTAACTGAAGTGGCTAGCTGAGTGATTTGATTTCCCAAATTTTGAATACTAGCTCTCGTTTCCTATTGAAATTGTTGAGTATTAGTCGCAAGAGCCTTAACTAAATCCTCTAAAGACATACCAGAATTTGAGGGTTGTGCAGGTGCGGGTGTTGTTCTGTTGAAGTGTTGTCATCTCGTGTGTCCTCCTTGGTGTCCATAGCTCAAGTTTGGCTGGTCCCTCCATTCAGGATTATAATAATGGGAGAAAAGATCATACGTACATTGAGGTTGATCAGTGAATCCTCCTACCATATTTACTTGTTGAATGAAATCTTCTTGTAGAGATGGACACATATCTGTCGGATGTCCGGGAACTGAGCATATGCCACAAACTTTGATTGCACGTATTTGCCTTACAGCCATCTGACGAACCAAAGTAGTCAATTCAGAAATTTGATTTTCAAAATTCGAGTGACTTACCTCATGAGCTGGGTTCTCGATGCACAAAGGATGTTGGTTCAAAATTGATGCAGCTAACTCCATCTTTCCTCTCCAAAAATCAATAAATAAGTGAAAAGCACAAACTAAGAAATTAAAATAGTTCCCCGACAACGGCACCAAAATTTGGTCGGGTTATCGAAACCCTCAAATTAATACTGATTCTCCCAATGCAACAAACTGTAGCAATAGTGGTTATCAGGTCGAATCCCAAGGGAACTATATTAACTTAACTCCTTAGTAATGCCAAAATAAAATAGGGGTTTATAAAAGAAATTCCTAAATCAAAATTAAATAGGTAAAATTAAAAGATAAATCAAATATGCAAAAATACTAAAATTTAAAGAAGAAATTCAATTCACCAAACTCCGATCCAAGGGTTCATATATTCGATTGTCTTATTGATCATTGATTGAAAATATTATTCTTACAATTTAAACATTTAACCTTAGACCTATTAGGATAGTCATAATAAATCTTGTATTTTCTTAAAATAATTGACCAAATCCAGTATCCAATCAAAACTTATCATTAATCGACTGGACACGATAGCGTTCCATATCAAATAATGACAGTATTAAGTTCTGTGAAAACAATTAAACCAAAATACAAATAACCAGGATAGCCGTACAATTATTCGATTTTGTTTCATCGATTTCTTAGATTAAAATGAATATCAGCAAACGACCCATAAACATATATAACCTATTTGCTACTCGTACCATTCATTCATGACAATTACGGATCACTGAAATTCTGGATGCAGTAGAAAAATTGATATTGAATTAAATTGTCAGATTAACCAATACCAATTCTTCATAAAAATAAACCAAGAATCGACGAATACTTGAATAAAAGACAAGAAATTAAATTAAGAACATAATCTCACAATAAAGAACAATCGATTAAAATTCCCCTTTAATCAGAATAAAGAAACTAGCCACTCATAGTGGTAACTATCAATACAAGAAAATAAAAAATAATGTTCCTAAAAAGAAAGAAAAAAATAAAAAAATAAAACCTAATGAGAGATTGAATGAACAGTCATGAAGTTCCTCTCTTTTCTCCTTAAGATGCAGCCACCTCCTTGGAGTATTGTGTTTCTCTGTAGCAGCCCTCCCTTTTCTTGTGTAGAGAGTATTATGTTGTGTCTTTGAGTGCAGCCCCTTGTGTATTTAAATAAGCAAGGTAGCCGACCCCTTTTTGTGAAAATAGGAAACTTTCCTTCCTTCTAGTCTTTCAATTTGATTAGGACTCTTCCTCTTCATAGAAAATAGGAAAGAAGACATTTTCTCCTAAAGAATAATGCAACTTTCCTTTCTTCTAGTTTTCTAATTTAATTAGAACTCTTCCTATTGAGAAAATTAAAAACTTTACTAGAGTGCTAAAATTAAAATTCAAACTTCCCTTCTTCAAAGTCCAATAAGATGTATTGACCCAATTAGTTCCAAAATTGCCTTATTAAGCCCAATTTGCTCCAAATTTTCAATTTCAATCTCCTAAAAATAAAATTCAATAAAACCAACCATTAGTGTATTAAACAATTCAAATTCAAATCATGATAACAATAATAAATTGACAAAATTGCATGTTATCACCAGCCGGAGAAATCATGTGAGGAGAGTGAAAGGCAAGAGCAGGACCACGGGTATGAAATTGAGCAGTGGGTTTAGAGGCATTTTCGCCTTTCAATTGCATTTGGACTTTGATGAGAACGAGTGAGTGAGTGAAGCATCCAGCAATAATCGAAGCAGTTCGTCCTTCAACGAATACTAAGTCCCATGTTTGATAATTGAGAATGAGATGGTCTCATTATTTGCTTGAAAGAATGGGGTTTGGGTTAAAGAAAAAGAATTTGATTATATTAGGCTGCAAAATTGAGAGAGAGAGAGAGAGAGCGAGAGAGAGATGGAGATTAACTAGACCAGTTAGAGTTGGAGTTCATCTCACCGGATACCAGGAGATGGGAATGGAGACCGAAAGCTATGACGAAGAGTAAGGAAGGGAAGGCCTCTGAGACAAAGGCTAATGGGCTTCTTTACAATTTTGTTTAAATTCAGCCAATATTTCTTTCTTTCCTGAGTTTTTAAAAGTGGGTTTTGTGGATTTTATACCAATTTTTGGTCGGAGGAAAACAAAATTAGGGGTCTTTGAGTTTTCTATTTTTTTCCGTATTAATTGAATTAATTTGGAATTAATATTGTCAAAGCATTTTAAATCAAAAAAATATTTTTTTTATTAAAAAAATAATAATTATATGATTTTTATTTTAAAAAATATATAAATCAAATATTAACAATGATAATTACATTCATTTTAAAAATTAAACAAAACAATTAATATCAAAATCAATTTTTTATTCTATTTATAAGATTTTCCTTTCCGATTCTGATTCTAATACTACAAGTCAAATCTCACCTAAGTTTAACCTTAATTCTCAAACACGAGCATAGTCAAGCTCGTGAACCACCATCTTTAAGATATATAACGGAGTCATGTACCGAATTGACTTAAAAATAAATTTAAATAACCTGAGAAAGAAACTATTTTTGAAAATAACCCATAATTACCGCGGGTTGGAGCCGCGATACGATATGCCACAGATCAACCCGTATCATGGCCACATGGCATGCCCTGGACGGTGCTGCATCTTCAAGACGCGACATGCTTGTCACGCTTCAACCCGCAACAAGCCTGCTAGGTCACGGGCCAACAGGCCGACCTGCGGACCATTTAGACTTAACACTTGACTTAATTTAGGAAAAACGAAATCGAACTCTCTAAATATGCCGCAACTTGAACGCGATGCGACAAGTCTTCACCCTACAAAGGGGGCCAACGGGTCAACCCGCGGGTCAATGGGACCTAACACTTGACTCAGTTTGGGAAAACTAAAATTCGACTCCCTAAACATGCCGCAACTTGAACGCGTGACAGAGGGCCATGGGCAGAACGGGCCAAACCTACAACAAAAACACTCGGCCAAATTGACCCAACTCGTGACTTAGTGGACAAAACTCGTGACTTTGGAGTCTTTTGAAATAAGAAAGTTTCAATTGTGGTCACGAAGATTCAGGATAGTCTGAATTGTGGGGTATTTACTTTTTTATCGGACAAAATCATAATAGATTCATACCGGATTAAGAAAATTTTAAAAGTTTAAAGATTTTTTTACTTATCAGATGATCATGATTTGGATCCGTTGTATAATTAGAATTATTTCTATAAAGATTGAAGAGACCAAGAGGTCAGAAGAGTGAGCGGTCAAAGGATCGAGAGAACAAAACATATCTACAAGTAATGTACCAACCGAAAAATATTTCACCAAGAGTATTGAATAGAGAGAAAGATTTTGATCGAACAGAGACAGAGTGTTAGAGTATTTATTGAGATACTATTTAGTACCAACGTGGGTTGGCTCAACTGGATGTGGAGTTGAGTTTCCTTAAACATGACCGAGGTTCGACTCCTACCGGGAGTATCGGACCCTCATGTATATGGAGCGTTCCCTGTTGGGAGACCTGCCCTCCGAAAAGGAATTATTGCAGCGGTCGATTCGGATTAGTCGGGACGAAAACCCGGATATCGGGTGGTATCCAAGACATGGTACAAAAAAAAAAAAAAGATACTACTTAGTGGCTTATGGGCTTTTATGGTTATGGGTCTGTTGAAGCTTTATGGCCAGGGATCTTTTGGACCATGTACCATCATATATGATAGGTAGTTTCAAACCGCTCTTGCTAGTTTTGGTGTCTCTTTGGTCACACTTTCTTTTTTCAATTTAAAACTATTTTAAATTAAAATGTAAATTAACAAAATTGTCTGTAACTATTTCAAATATTTTAATTTTATCATAATATATATATCCTAAAATATTTAAATGTTTAATATTTATGAATATGTAAATAAACCCAAAAAATATTTTGTCACCTGTATGTTTAATTCAGCTATTTACAAAATTAACCCTTTAAAATGTATGAGTTTTAAATATTTATGAAGAATTATTTATTTTATATATTATTTATAAAATTTTAATATCAATTGATCTTTATTATAATTTCATTAAATAAGAAATTAAAATAAAATTGGCAAATAATTTATCATTTAAATTTTAAAAATCTTATTTTTTTATTTTAATTTATAAGCCAAAAAATTAAAAGTTTTAAAAACAAAAAAATTAGGTCAAACATACTCTGAATCTGAAAATTATATCAAACTATTCTTGGATTGAAGTAAAAACAGAAAGACCAAACCAAAGGCCTTTTTTCTTTTTTTCTACATGTTTGAAATTGTTTAATATTTTTGCAGCAATATCCCTTATTGTTACTAAAATCTCTCTTATGTCTCAAGATTTTGCAGCGGGATTGCTCACAACCTATTAATGAATTTTCAAAAAATGGCATTTGACTAAATCCATTTGAGTAAACTTTTTAAATTCACAATATAAAAATAATTTTGTAGGGTATAGAATAGTTAGATGAGGATAAAATCTTTCTTTTTTAAAAAAAAAGAAAAAGAGTATAGAATAGTTGTAGTTACAATTATATAAATTTGTAAAACTTACTTAAGTTCAATCTAAGCTCGTTCTGTAATAGAGAGTATCAGGAAAGTTTCCAAAAAGAGGTGGAGTTTGTTTCTCCTTGGTTAAGCACTTCTTTCTTTGAACAAGCATTTGTCATTAAACAGAATTTTTCTAAATATACTATGTCATCACATACTAAGAAATGAGTCTCACAAAAATTTGGATCATAAATTTAAATATAGACAAAAAATTTTAAGTTATAATTAAAATATTTATTTATAGGTATCTCCTCCATTAAGGGTTTGTTGTAATTGATATATATTACAATTTATGAATATTACAATTTCTAATTATTTAATATATATTGTAATTTTAAATATATTACAGTTTCTAATTATTTCTATTTTATAAATATCACAATTCACCCTTACTTTGTAATTTATTATATATGGGCAAAAAATTTTTAGTTATAAATAATTAGGGGTAATATATATTACAATTTATCTTAACTTATTTTTTTCTAATTTTATGAATATTAGAATTTCTAATTATTAATATATACATATATATATATATATATATATTACAATTTTATATATATTACCAATGTCTAATTATTACAATTTTATAAAGATTACAATTCCTCCCTACTTTGTAATTTATTTATAAATCACAATATTTAAATATTTACTTCAATATTTTTTAAATATACATTATAGGGTTTCACATATATATATTATGCATATAATACAAAAAATGGCATACGAAGAATGCATCCCAAAAAAAAAAAGGAAAAAAAAAACAGAATTTCAAGAAACAAAGAAACAACCAAAGAAAGAAGAAACTTGCATGCATGTATTCGACATTAGGGGGAAAAATTGCAAGATACATGAATGCACAAACATGTATTCAATATCAGAAACTTGCAAGAATGCTGAAACATGTATGCATGTATTAGAACATGCATGAACCGAAACTTTGAGGGGATAGCAGGGAAAAAAATTGGACTTTGGTTTCACATTAGGAAAAGAACACACAGTAAACATGCATGCAAAAGAAACTTACATTTTGGTTGCCAAAAATAGAATACTGTTGGGGAAAGCAAAAAAAAAAAATGAAGAGCATAAACCATTGAGGGGATCACCGGACAAACATTCGTTGGCGCAGTTGGTTAAGGGAGATGTGTCATGTCCCCATGCCTGGTTTCGACTTTGCATGAAAACAAGAAAAAATCAATGTTAGGAGACCTGCCCTGCGAAGCAAATCGTACGGTGATCGGTCTAGATAGCCAGGACGATTTTGGGTGGTGACCAAACCAAGATATCTAAAAAAAATTGAGAGGATCACCGGAAAGTTTCCAGAAAAAAAAAGAAAAAAAAAAGAAACTTACATTTTGGTGACCAGAAATAGGTTGCCAGAAATAGAATGCTGTCGGAAAAAAAAAATGAAGAGCAAAAACCATTGAGGGGATCACCAGAAATAGGTTGCCGGAAAAAAATTTCAAGAAAAAAATGAAAGAAACTTACATATTGGTTGCCGGAGATAGGTTCAAAGTACAGGAAATGGAACACGTTGCCGGAAATAGAATGCTATCATGGCCGGAAACAGGCCGCAGGTTGCCAGAAATGGGACTTCAAAATTTTACAGTGCAGAAGGAAGAAAGGGTTGAAGAAAGCTTCGGACCTCGAGTGTATTTATAGTGCAGAAGGCGTGTTTACCATGATCGACTTTGAAGTAGATTTTGGTGATATGGGCTTCAAACCTCCTTTATTCATCCTTCCAGCTTTCCTCAGGCTCAAGAATCTTGCACCTTTCCTCAGGAATCTTAGCAGCTGTTGACCGTTGAAAGCTAAAGTCGATTCCGCCAAAATCGACTTCAAATTTTCTTTTTTTTTTTTGAAAAAAAAAAAGTTTTCGGGCAGTGAAATGCGGGCAAACATAAAGCCGAGGTTGGCAAAAATGACTTCAAAGTCGAGATTGCCAACCTCCATTTCAATGGTTTTGAAAAAAAATAAATAGGGCCACATTTCTGTACTTTTAAATTATTTTCCCAATATTCCGGGAAATAGCCGGTGTAATTTGGTATTGGATTTTCAAATTACACGTTATATTTGTATTAATTTATTTTCACAATAAAAGAACTTTAACTCATTCAGTTTGAGTTAACTATTAGATCCATTAAAAAGTGAATTTTCTCGGTATCTATTCATCTATTTCTGAAAATGAAATCCAAAATTTTGGATAAAAGAATTCACTACTCTTACAATAAACAATGACAATTCCCTTAAATGGAAAACACTTCTCCTAATCTGAAGAAACCCTCTCTCTTTGGCGGCTTAGATTTCAACAAATAATGTAAAAGACAACAACCAATGTTGAATCTGAAAGGGGAAAGTTGCAGAAGTAAAGACCAAATCCTTTTGAATTCCAAATGACGGTGTTGGGAAATTTGGATTCCATCCAAACCAAACCAAACCAAACCTAATAATCAACCAAAACAAAATAGACATTTGAATACATAAAAACTTTTTGTGCATGTGTCAAATCAGGACACCTCCCCCCATTTTTTAAATTTGACCACCTACTTTTTGCAAAGCAAGCAACAAAGGATATCCACCCACAACAGTACAATCTTTGTATTTTTCTAGGATTTGTGTTTTTATATTAATAAACAAAGGTTTGAATTTGAATTGACGGATAGTAGATTTAGCAGATAACATATTAAATTTATTAATTAAATTTTAGATTCAAAATTTAGAAATTAAAAAATTATATTAGAAGAGTTGTTCCCTGAAATGGACCTAACAAACTGGTATAACAAAAAAAAAAAAAAGATTTGAAACTCATGATGACACTGTCCAAATAAACTATTATTATGTTAGTCACTTTCTAGTTCCTACCAATTGGATAAAAAACAAATTTTAAATGAGGTATTCCACACTAGAAATGAAACGAAGAAGAAATTTTATTTGGTTTTAATTTCTATTTTTTACGAAAAGAATGAATCTTTTTATTTTTATTGAAGGATCAAAGCAAAAAGGGTCCGAAACTCTTGTGGGAATGATTTGAAAGATCCAAAACAAGACAACCCACGATACTACGAACTTAACCTAGACTTCTTTTGGTTGAATTTTAATAAGTCAAAATCAACTTTGCTCGTGTTTGCATTGTGGCCAAGTCGATGACCTTTACTTATATTAATAGTATATAATAAACATATGTTAAAATTTATAAATTTCTATTGATGATTTTATATTTTTTCTTTATTTAATTACTAAAAATTGAATTTTAAACATTACTTACCTATTAAGTTGAGATTTTCATGATTTATTATGTTTTGTTTTTTATATTTATATATATAAGAGAAATTCGAACTCGACAATTTCATCTAAACAAAATTCAAATAATACATACAAAATTGGATTTGCTCATGTATTTAAATATTTGGTAGACATATTTTACCCTCTTAAATTTAACAAAAGGAAAATTGACGTATTGTTGGTCAGCTAGTGGGTGGCACGTGATACAACAAAAGGAAAACTGAAATTATTCTTGATTCAATTTCTAGTACTTACCTAAACACGTTTTTGAGAATCTCTACATTGTGATCCTCAGTGAGTCTGTAACATTTCATTCAGTTCGGATATGCAGCGCCTCTGGATCTTGACTAATGCCCGACCACAAGACAAACATCATTTTGACTTTTACATTTCCACTAGTAGAGAGAGAGAGAGAGAGAGAGAGAGAGAGAGTTGGAGGGCTGTTAAAGAAAGTGATGGAGTAGCAAAATGGGACCAGGTTCATTCTTTAGTTCCATGTATTTGACAAGTTCATGATTAATGTGATACTGAAAAACAACTGGACAAATTCCTTACGGCTAATTTTCTCGTGCAAAATTTACTTTTTCTTGTTGTAATTATCAATATTCAAAAACTCCAAAAGAGCTGCTAATGTGTGCAAGAGGGAACAAACTCTCTTTAGAAACTAAAGTTATGTAATATATGTTAATTCTGTTCACAGTGTCTTTCTAGGACATTCAAATGGTAAATAATTTTTATTCAAATATCTTTCCCGAGTTCTTGTGTACAAACCTTTATAGGTGCATAAATTTTCATGGTTTTCGTGATCTTACATGACAAACACATATATTTTTGTGATTTTCACGATTGTTGTGTAATTAAAAAAAAATTCTGTTCATGATTATCAAATTTTTAAGTAGCTTGAAGAAATTTGTTAAGATTTATTTATTTAAGAGATGATTACAATTTAAACAATCCTTTATGACCAGGATAATAAATTTTCATGAATAACTCAGTTTATTTTTGATTCTACATATGTCACGCCTAAGCATGGATGCAGCCAAGGGGAGAGGAACCCCCTAAAAATTTTATTTATATTTTTATTGATATTTCAACAAATTTCGTTAAAAAATCTTTACAATATTATTTATATCATAAAAATTATAATCTATTGACTATATATTATATTTCAACCCCTAATATAGTTTACAACTTCCCCACGATTGTTGAAAAGTATATATTCATGAAATACGACATATAAGAGCAATGTGAAGAAATTATAATTTTTAGAGTATAAATAATATTAGTAGCATTTTTAAAAATTTTGACGTATTTTTAAGGATTTTTACAATATTTTTAAAATTTTTAAAATGCAAAATTTATATAATAATAATTTAAAAAAGAATATTATGGACATGGTTGGAGATCATTCTCCCATTAAGCTTGGGTATAATAGATACAATCTTAGAAATCATACAACTAGGGTCTTGTTAGGGATCATGCAGGACGTTTTCTTCTTGCTTTCGGCTAATTAGATCACGAGGAACATTCAATATGAATGGATAGACTCCCATCTCATGGCTTGAATAATTTATATGAATTCCTTTATCGTTAACCAATTCACCGTAAGAAAATAAAATATCAATGATGAAAAAATCCGTCACTGAAAGTAAAAAATCCGTCGTTGAAGAGTATCGGTGACAAAAATTTTCTGTCACTAAATCCGTCGCTAAAAAACTACTCCCTAATTATTATCGACGGAATGCATCCGTCACTAAATATTAGTGACGAATTAGTGACGGAAATTTTCTGTCGCTAAAATACCATTCATAACCGTCATTGATATCAGCGATGGATTAGTGACGGAATTGTTCCGTCACAAAAAATTTCGTCGCTAATCTGTCACTAATAATTCGTTATCAGCGATGGATTATATTTCCATCACTAATTATTGACACAAGCTCGTTGCCCTCATGTGCGACCGTTGCACCTGCTCACACGTGCTCGTCGGCCTGCCCGTCACCGCACTAACCTTGCATTTATTTCGTGAAAAATGTCTACCCTGAGATTCGAACTTGCACCTGTAACGTGAAATGTGAGTCCAACCACCATACCACAAACTGTTATGTAATATCTTTTATTTATTTATTTATTATTTAATTCTCACTTTTTTTCCTAATATTAATCTCATTCTCAATTTTTTTTTTTTAAAAAATTTATCTTAATCTCACAATTTTTTTCTTATCTCACTTTCATCCTTTTCTTTTCTTTACCATGGGGTAATTTTTTTCATTGGATATTTTCACTTAATAACAATTTTTTTTTATTTACCCATTAAATAGAATAATAAATTAATAGAATAAAATAAATAAAATAAATAAATAAAAGAAAAAAGAAAAAGAATTATAAAATAATAAAAGAGAAGAAAAAATAAAAAGTAAATAAGTAAATAAGTAAATAAATAAATAAATAAATAAAATTCATCTCTAAAATTTCCGTCGTAAAAATTTTATTCGCTAATCCGTCGCTTATAGCTGTACATATATATATATATATATATATATATATATATATACCCTTTACTATCTCACCGACGGATTAACGACGGATATTTTTTGTCGATAATCTGTCGCTAGTAGATTTTTCAAAATTTTTTTATTATAGATTATTACAATGACAGATTAACAATGAAAAATTTTTGTAACTAATAATCGTTGCTAATCCGTTACTAATTTCTCGATATTCTATTCGATATTAATCCGTCGCTATCAACGATAGATTTATTTCCGTCGCTATGCCCTGTGTTCTTGCAATGATTCTACAGTTGAAAGTTGTTATCTATTTATGGAATTCATTTAGTTAATTCCTTTTATTCTTTATTTTATATATATAAGAAATTATGAAAATTATAAAAATATACGTATTAGTTTTTTATTATTTAGGTGTGAATAATTCCTTTTATTTTAATGACAAATCAAGAATAAAATTTTATCTCTTAATAAATAAGTTTCTAAACTAAGTACGAAAATTTCTCAATAATACGGTAGCTTGCGTGAATTGAAAATATTTAATGTAAGTTACTAATGACTAAATCTTGATTTTATGTAAAAATGCATATCATCCGCCATAGGAGTGCACACTGCATGAGTAGACTTAGACGATGGATTAACCTAAAATTAAAAGGAAGGTGAAAAATGACAAAATTATGGATAATGGTCCTTCTCAAGTCCCACGCACGGGCAGACGACAGCACCAAAAGTAGATATATATATTTTAAAAAAAAAAAAAAAAAAAAAAAAAAACCCAAAACCGAAAACATAAAACCTTCAGATCAGATATTGCCTAGAAAAATGGGTAAATAATTCAATGTATCGCGGAAAATGCGTAGAAACTTGCGTGGAAAGGAGAGCCCGCAAGCCTTACAACACCCCCACACCTCCCCCCGCCCCCCCCCCCCCCCAATAAAAAAACCAAACTGCATCCCATGTTATGTCGACTACGATTTTGACAGAATCGTGTCGATTTAGAACACACTTCTTTTCTTTCTTTTTGTCAATTACACTTCTCTCTCTCGCTCTCTCTAAATAATAATAGTAATAATAGTGTTCTACTTTTTGAGGGTAGATCTTGACTTTGAAACCTCCAAGAATTTAAACCCGACCGACGTGTGGGCTACCCTATCCTCCCATTTCCCTTTTTTTTTTTTCCCTATTATTCTACTACAACGCACACCAAACTATAAACTTACTTTATTTTTCTTCTTCTTTAAAAAGCAAAAATATCAACCATATATTAAGAAGGCCACGCTTGTCACACGACTCACATTCCTCTCTCTCTCTCTCTCTACTTCCACCGAGCTTCCTTGCCTTTCCAACTCAATTTTCTTTTATATAAATACTCTGATCTCTCTTGGTTTCTCAAAGCACTCTCAAACTTAGCAAAGTTCAAGAAGATTTTCAAGAAGAAGAAAGAGAGTTAATTCGAAGAGCTTGAATGGATGCTTCTTTGGATCTCAATATTAAGCCGATTTGGTTCCTTGACGAAGCTCCTGTAAGCATGAAACTCAAGTATTAGCTAAAACTCTCATCGGCAATCCATTAATGGGTTTAATTCCCGATCTGGGTTTTGTTTTTCTTTGCAGAAGAAAGAGCTTGAGATAAATTTTGTTGAGCTGGATCTAAATATTTCAGTAAAAGAAGAGGTGGGTCTTCTCAAATTTCTGAGAGATAATATATTTCTTGAAACTGTGACATAACATATTTTGTAAATTTTCTCACTTTTGCTAATAATTGAAATTTTCTTTTAACAGAAGGGTAATAGTGTGGTAGAGGAATTGAACAGAGTGAGTGCAGAGAACAAGAGGCTTACTGAAATGCTAACAGTGATGTATGAGAACTACAATGCTTTGAGAAGTCAAGTGATGAATTACATGGCCAAAATTCCCCAAAAGGAGACCAATAATACTAATGTATCCAAGAAGAGGAAAGCAGAACGTCTTAGCAATTGCAGCAATAACAACAAAGAAGCAAATAGAAACTCTGAGAGTATCTCAACCGATGATGATTCAATGAAGAAGATAAGAGCAGAGACAATTAAGTCCCAAATTTCAAGAGTTTATGTTAGGACTGATCCATTGGACACAAGCCTTGTAAGCCACTAATCGTTTATATCAAACCATCCACTTTTATTTTTTGGAGCAATATTTTGGAAAGGTCTAATTTTTGTGATTTAATATGTTTTATAGGTTGTGAAGGATGGTTATCAATGGAGGAAATATGGGCAGAAGGTCACAAGAGACAACCCTTCACCTAGGGCTTACTTCAAGTGCTCATTTGCTCCTAGTTGCCCTGTTAAAAAGAAGGTGCCACATTCACTCTAGTACTACTAAAACAATATGAAGCAAGATCATCCCCACCCCCTCCCACAAAAAGGAGGAAAAAGATGATTGGATCTACCGAATAAATTAATTTGTACAGAATTTTTATGATGTGATATTGTACAAGTTCATCGAAAACACATCTAATCTTAAAAATGTAACATTTTTCTTTAGGTGCAAAGAAGTGTGGAGGATCAATCTGTTTTGGTATCAACATATGAAGGAGAGCACAATCATCCACACCCATCAAAGCTTGAGGCTACTTCAGGCTCGAACCGTGGCATGACCATAAATCCAGCCCCTTGCTCAGTCTCACACAGCTCCTCCGGACCAACAAGCGCTCTAGAGCTAGCAAAATCAACTCTACTTATTATGCCAAAGCCTCCAATAATGGTGGTGGCCGAAAAATTGACTCGCTGGAATTCCAACAGTTTTTGGTGGAACAAATGGCATCTTCCTTGACTAAAGACCCTAGCTTCAAAGCAGCACTTCAAGCTGCCATATCTGGAAGAATTCTTCATGATAATCCTAAAGAGAATTTGTAAGAAAGTAGGTGGTAGTGTTTTAGATTAGAAGCTTTTGTTGTGTTTTTGGGTTTTAGAGAAGCAATTGGAGCCTTTTCCAATTGATTGTATATGCCAAAAAAAAAAAAAAAAATTGGTTAAAACTTCAATAGAAATAAAAAAAGAAAATTGTAGTAATGGATTTGAACATTTTGGATTCTTCAGAAGCATTCAAGCATTACAATCTTCCATCTATTTCAATTTTGGAATGCAGTTCTCATATATTTATTTTTTGGTTACATCAAATTTGACAAATTTTCTCTTTTCACGCCTTCATAATGGCACTTTCTAATTAGAATGCTGCAGCAGATTTATGTTCTCTAAATTTATTTGACTCCAGAAAAAAGGCAAATGGAGTGAAAAAAATAAATGTCCAATGGTTGAGGCTAAAGAAAGTTATTATCCTAAGAATTATTTTTGAGAAATCAAAATTATTTTCTAGAAACATTTCTAAGAAATTAGTTCATTATTTTTGTCGGGTTGAAAAATAAATATTAGTCTTGATTTGGTAGGTTAGCTAACAACTGGTGGGCAAAAAATAACTTAATAGTTTTACTATTTTGCATTTTAAAAATAACTTATAATTTGGAAATCGTTTGATTTCAAAATTTAAAATTAAAATTCAATTTATTGGTTTCGTTGCTTTTTAAAATTTGTCTTAGTTTTTTGTTGGCTAAATAATTTTTTTGAATGAACAAAATGTTTTCTGAGTCAATATAAAAAAGAAGAAAAATAATTTTTCGGTGGGAAATTTTTTATGAAACAAAACACACCTTCATAAGAGTGCTCGGTTGAACATAAGCAAGTAAAGCAATTTATTGACTTCGTTTGCTGGGGGGAGAGAGAGGAGAGGGGGGAGGGATTGAGAGAGAGAGAGATAGAGAGAGAGAGAGAGAGAGATTTGTAATTATTTTCTTAAATGCTTTATAGCTCCATTTCTCTCACCTATTAAATCATTATCCCACTCACATAAACCAGTATTTCATGTGCTAAACAGAACAACTTTCAAATGCTAAAAGAATTGCAATCATTTCATGTAGTTTTCCTCAAAGATGAATCTTAGTATCAAGTTAGGCTCTGAGGTTGGACCCATAAATCATTGCATAAAATAGTTTTGCTTGACTAATGAGATTTGGAAATCAAAGCAGAAGAATTCATATTGATGGGGAATACAATAATTATTTTTGAAAAGAAAAAACATTCAATTTTGCATCTATGCTTTCTACCCATTACACCAAGCCATAAGCATTCTCTCTGTGAAAGATTGGCAGCTTTATTCCTAAAATCAGCAGAAGAAGTCCCATGATTTCTTCTTTTTCAATAGAATATGTTTAAATTTCTATTCTTCATTTGCTTTTCCAATTTTTCTTTTCTTTTTATTTTTGTTTTCCTTTTATTTGGCTAATAGGGCTTAAGAGACTGTTCGTAGCTTGCCAATATTGATAAGGTTCCTACCTCTTAACTGTACATAGAAAAACCAGAATATCCATCTCAAAATCTCTTGGCATCTCTTACATTTACAGGGAAAATTTTCTGTATTGTGATTTGCAAAATGAAGAGCGTAAGCATTTTTAACCATATTTTTACAAGGAAATGAAACAGCCCAAGGATAACAACAAACAGCCGCTGAGATCAAGCGACACTCTGCATGTGTAGATGCGCATGAGCTAGTACCTCTCCGCCCAATTAACCGTCCAAAGTGATTGTCAAGTCCGCCATCGCCCTAGGAAGTCCCAAGCTGCTCGTATCCTCTGAATCTTTTATTTCAGCATTGGAACTTAGGGCATCATTTATCTTTTATTTATTTATTATTTTTTTTTCAGCAGAATCTGCTGCTGCAATGCACTCTGGGTATGTGAGATGGTCATTTGTCAAGCCACCCGCTTGCATGAATGAGTAAATACTTGTGGGACTGACGCTGCGGAACCCTCTTCTCACCATGTCTTTGCTTATTGCATCAGCTTTTTGCGCTCTAAATGGGGATCTGACGAGGATACTTAAATTGGTTGACAATAGGCCTATTGTTTATGATGCTCCAAATATAATTGTCAAATGATCCAAACTCCTTTATATAATCTGCACACAGTTCAAATAATCCAAACTCATTTATGAAGCAATAAAAAGTCCTCAATTAATCAATGAAGACAACTTTGTAATTTTTTTTTCCACATTCAATTCTTAGGCAATCTGACATATAGCTCAAAGCTTGTTAACAAGGATTAAAATGATTAATTCCAGTAAAAGCATTAAAAGCATTAAAAGCATCCCCGAATGATAAATTCCCATAAACTCTTCCGTAGGAATTCCAGTTTTTAACTTGCAAGCAACTGATTAATGCACAATATATATGTATACATATCTATATGTTACATATACATGTATGTTTGTATGTATGCATGCATATTTGTATATAATTTTAATATGCAGAAAGCCGTTAAAGAACAACGAGAGTAGGCACCTTAACACTGTAAATATAGCAAGGAATCTACAAAAGACTTTACATTCTTAGTAGAGACAAAAATGAGATGAGCCCAACCAAAAATATAAAAATAGAGCCAAAAAAGATAAATAGATGACGGTCCTATCCAACACTAAAAATGTCCCAAATCCCCGCACCCTTCGAATTGACTAAATTTGCAAGAGGGATCAAACTAACACGCCTCTCTTCCTCTTCACTATATAATGCCTCAAACACCTCCAAGCCCTCAAATCACTATACACATCTTTGCAAGCATCTACTATGTACAAAGAACTAAATCCCATGAGTGCCTCTCTCACAACCAATGCAAAAAGAAATGGACCAGTATCTCAAGCGCTCTTTTGCAGGGAGCGCACCTAGATACCTCTCTTTCAAAGGATATCTCGCACAGGATCCTACTTCAACTTCCAAGCCAAATCCTGCATAAAGAAAGCTAATTTCTAGAAGCCAATATGCTCCACAAAGCTTTCCAATGGAAAGGGCCAAATTTCTCCGTGGTTCTAATGCCTGCCAAACTAAGAACCAGCACAATTGGGTGAAGCCTCTAGAAATATCGTTATTTAAAATGGGCCACCAGGCATAACCAACGAAGGAAAGAGGCCTGTTTGGCCTAAGGGCATCCGTCCTCAAATACCATTGTACAAGCTTGTTCTGAATCATTTGCGAGTCTAACAAACTCCACATTCCATTCCACGGTAGATAACACACCAAAAATCCATAGCAATTTTTTGAAGCATCCTTGTCCCTAGCAATTTGAAATATGCCTGAGAAATGATATAATAGGGCTACATTTTTGCACCAAATATCCTCTCCAGAGAGAAACCTTGCTCCATTACAAGACCTGAGTGATGGCTGGGCTAAGTCAGGTTCGCGCTGGACCTAGATTGGGCCCAAAAAATATGTGGTGCTCATAAGGCCCACATATTTTGCACAAGATGACCGAGTTGGGCTAGACATATTGAAAACACATTGGGGGTCTGAGCTTTTAACACAACAAAAGAACTCAAGCCTGGCCTTCATGATAGTCGGGGCCCCAAGCTATTTAGGTTCACAGGCAAACATAGTCCAAGCCTGGTGACATGGCTGGCGTCTTTCCTGTCCCATGCTTGGGCCTAGCGATTACCCACCTTGAAGCTCACCTTTCTGCGAGAACTGATCGCAAGGCCCCACACTGCATGGCTTTTACTCGTAGCAAACAGTGGATCTCCATCCCAAAAATGGCAACTAATACCCCGCAAGAGGTCGACCAAAACACTACCATCCTCACAATAGTCCAACCATCACCGACCCTATAACATGTAAAAGAAAGTCCAGCAGAACTAAAGATTAGTTAGTATAGTGGGATGTAGTGTTAGGTCCCTTAACGAAGGTTACGAGTTCAATTCGCGATTTAGACATGAAACAGATTACATTTGAAAGGTATCTCCCTACAGATTATGTTTGGAGGGTATCTCCCTTAAATGGACCATTATAAGTTCCGGATCGGATTAGTCAGAGTATGATTTCAGATACCGATTGATATAATACCAAAAAGAAAGAATGTCCAGCAAACATGGTCACAAGCTTTTGCAATATCCAACTTACGAATAGTCCAACCATCAACAATCCTCAATCTCGCATCCACCACTTTATTAGCAATCAAAATTGTATCGAAGATCTGCCTCTCATTCACGAAGGCATGCTAAAACTTCCAAATGACACTTTTATTCAGCCTCTTAGGCGTAGAAGCCAAAAGCAAAACAAAGATCAGACCATCCACCACACTAACAGGTCAAAAGTCCTAGACATTTGAAGCCCCCACCTTTTTAAGAACAAGTTTTACTCGCCTTCTCCTTTTTATCTTTTAACTAGTGAAAGCTGTTGGGACCAAGGGTTCAATCCCTACTACAATACTTCAAAGCATCTATAACCTACTCTTTTATGAAGAGTGTCTCAAACCGCACAATATCCTTGCTTATTGATCATGCTAAAGCCATATGGTCCAGCGACTGCATAAAGAAAAACACTAATGACAAACTTCTTTTTTTTTTTTTTTGGTGAGACATACTTCGAGACTTATCCTTCAAGACCACCCTCACAACTTCCAGATTTCTAATGATGTTGTAAAGAAGTTGGCCATTGTATGAACCGTTTAGGTGTTATTTTTTCCTTGATTCAACTATAGAGCTTTACGATGCTACAATTTCTCCTCCATACGGAGCATGTGAAAGCTATTGTCCTTTTCTGTCACTCTCCCACAAGCCCTCTCTCTCTTTGAGGTCCAAACTGATTATTTTCTCCATAATAGCCTCCTTCAAATGAACAGCACCAGAAATCTCCTTGGTCCGCTTCAGCTACTCTATCAACAATTTCAATTTTCAACCAAGAAGAAATAGGGTGTCTTCTCACTTGAAAGATATTCCACTAGCACACCCCGCTAGCATACCGAAACCTTTCTTCTTGAGCCACATATTCCCAAAGCGAAAAGAAATTGGGCCCTGTTTAAACCTGCTGCATCTAATGAGGTAGGGTGACTGCCTAAAATTTGTCTAGGCATAAGCATTTGAATCACTTCATCAAAGTGTTTCTCCCAATCTGCCAAAATGAGGACCCTATCCAACTTAGACAATGCGGGATATTCCCTCACAAACCACATGAACTCTCCCCCCAACTGGTGGCAGATCAACAAGACATATGCTAGCACTTCCCTCCAACCCCCTTATTACCATAAACATGTATTTACTTATGGATTCAACATGGCCCTTTAGCTTGAGGAGCTTTTATCAGTTATTTCTTCATATTGATAGGGATCGAAATGTTCCTATTTTTGAAGGCACTTTTTTTTGCCTTTTAGTTGTTTTTTTTCATTTCATGGAGAATACCTTATCCTCCCATGATGAAGCTTGTTTCGTAATTGTTAGAAATGGGAATCGGGTCACCCATGTGTGCTTGAACCGACCCAAATCTTCTTTTTTGAAATTCAAAATTTATAAAGGATAAATAAAAGGGGGAGTATTTTGTACAAAAACTAACTCCAACTCCCCCTTATTTTGAATTTCAAAAACAAATGGTTTTTTGAAAGTTAACATGAGAGTTTTTATCTTGAATAAAAAAGAGGTTCTTCTTCTTTTTGTTTTGTGAACGTAAGGGAATGAAAAAAAAACCTTGTATTACATTTTAACAAAAATAAGGGAACACCAACATGGTGAGAATTATTCAAAATCTAAATCAATACCATATTCAAATCTCTTGAATTGTGAAAATCAAAAACAGATTCGTACGTGACTATTCTTTAAATCTATGCATCAAAAGGGTTAGTAATTCAACTATAGATTTCGAAAAGTTTATTTTTTATATTTCAATTTTATGCATAAAGATCCACATTTGATTGTTGTAAAAGTATCATCAATGGTATCATACCATGAAAATGTTGTTTTCTAATTTTTTATGTGAAAAAATAATATAGGTTATATTAAATGTCATGTTAGAGTATTGTTAATAGTAATATCCATTCCACTTTATGAAATGCTCTAAAATTTTAATAGAAGAATGGCCATAATATAAGGAATTATCCTGTAAAAAATCATGCATACATTTTTAGTATTTTTGGAGATAAATAAAATCTTAACCGAAACTTTATATGCTTATATCTCATTGCACAATATGTTTCATGATTTAAAATTTTGATTTAAAATTTATATTGTTAGATTCCTTGTTAAAAACCCTTTCCCACTATATAAAGAACGTGCAAAATTGTTTAAAAAGGAAGGAGATATGGTCTTGAAAGGTAAAGTCAAATTGCAGAATTTTTACGTAAAGAGGAAGAAGATAAACAGTAACCCATAACCAATCCCACTCTCAGCTTGTATGCGTGTGTCCCAAACTCTAGGCTTTAGATGTTTGATCTGAAAACTGAGACCACCATTGGAATTAGAGATGCAAAAATGAGGGGTAACCAAAATCTGGAAGACTGAAACCACCGGAAAGGTGGCGTGTCGAGGTCACGCGCCGCACTAGGCAAGTAGGGGCGTGGCCTGCCTTGCTCGCCCTCTCTAGTGGCATGTGATGGTGAGTGAAGCGTCGTTTCTACGGAAATCATTAACATCCTCTATGGATTTTATTGTAATTTTTACCATATTTTTCTGTAATGAAAATATTTTTTATTGATTTTAAATTAATAAAATAATTAAAAATTACAAAAAAAAATTCAGTTTCAAAAATTTTTGAAAATTTTTGAATATGTTAAGAAAATTATTTTGTAATAGGTAGCTATTTAAATTAAATTTTTCAATACCTATTTGATTTTATGCTCATTGATTTATGTATGAAAATTTTGTTTTTTCAAACTAAATTAATTGAATATTTGAGCATAATCATTAGAAATGATATTTCAAAATTTTATGATTGGCTTTGTGACTAATATGATATTTACTCTATTTTTAGGACATTGTGAGGATTAAACGTACTCTTGTCATTCTCCGAGAGAGACATAAAGATAAAAGGACTGTAGAGCGTTTGGCAGAGTTAAATATAATGATGAATCATAAAATAAACCCAATGCACACTTTGCTACAACACTTGAGGGTTATGAGCCGTAAACGCTATGAACTTTTGCGTTTGGGTCACTGGTTTGGGGGAGATGAAACCAAGATTAATATAATTAGAAATTCTCTTCCTAGTAATTTGGTTAAAATAACTGATCAAATAATAGAAGAGAATGAACGGATCATTCTCAAAAATTTCAGACTAAAATTACTTCAAATGTCGAGAGTTAAGCATATAGAGATTAAAATGAAAAAATCACTATCTTTAAAGATAAATGGCTTTACACCACAAACTATTAAGAGATTTGCTCCTGATAATAGGTTTTCAAAAGGAATGATTCATATGGTTACTCACATATATATGGAAGAAAAGAAAAAATGAATTAATATACTCTTTTTTTCTTTGTAACATAGTTGTGAATTATGATTATAAATAATAGAAATCTATCGATATTTGTAGTAGAACATTTTTTTTATATGGGTATGTATTAAGAATGTTTTTAATATTGTAAAAGCGATGCATATCTATATGAGTATGCATGTATATGAAAAAAAGGTGTTCTTATTTTGTATGATTGTAAATATGTGAAATATTTTTAGTAGGAGATTTTAAATCGGAAGAATTTAAATAATTCTCACCTAAAATCTATTGAATTTTATTGTTTTAAAAATTAAATTTATGGTAATCAAACATTTGGATCATAAATGATGATTAAAAATTTAGTGAACTTTCAAGTCTATATTTTGTATTCGTTTATCATAAAATGTTGACTTTAAGCACATAATTGTTTGTATTAAATGAGTATAAAAACTCACGATTACTTCTCTTTGAAAACTCATACCATGACATCAAAATTTATAATAGCAGATATTAACAAGGGTGAAAAGTTCAATGGCGACAATTATGATATTTGATGCCATAAGATATAATATGTGCTGAAAGAGCAAGATGTCTTAGAAGGTATCAACTCTATCATGCAAGACTTTGGAATAAGAAACACTGCTCAGCAAAGAAGAGATCAAGAAGCTTACTAGGCGTGAAAGAAGAGAGATTCCACTACAGGTGACATCCTGGTCAGTTCTGTTATTGATGATTTCATTCACGAATGTGAATAATTCTCTACTACTCATGACACATGAGTGTATCTTAGAGAAAAGTATGGAGATGCAAGTGTGATCTGTTTGAGATAGCTGACTATCAAGTTTGACATGTATAAAAAAAAAAGCTGATCACAACATCAAACAACATTTGAGGACCATGTCAAGTATGATAAGGGAATTGAAATCAGCTGGCCACGTTCTCTCTGATAAGCAGTTGGTTCAGGTTTTAATCCAATCCCTTCCAGATCAATGGGGGCACTTGAAAATTAATCTAACTCATAATGATAGTATTAAAATTTTCTCTGATACTGCTCACCACGTGGAACTCGAAGATGAGCAGTTTGGTGCCACAAAATCAATTTCTAATGTCTTTGTAACTGAGTTTAGTTCTCAAAAAATTCCAGTCTTTAAGCGCAAGGGGAACAAGAATAAGTGTAAGAAAGAAAAGGAAGTTGCAGAAGGGTCTAAGAAAAACAATTCCAACCGCAAGAACAAACAAAAGTGGTTTTGGAAGAAGAAGGACAAAAGCAAGTTGAAGTGCTACAATTGCAAAACTTTTGGATATTTTGCTCAAGAATATCCCGATCCGAAAAAGGTAGCACCTTGTTATGCTTTTCTAAGTGTTATAAATGTTTTTAATACTATTTTATTTTTTAAATCTTATTCTGTGTGAATTATAAAATCAGGAGCAACAGACCATGTAACAAGAAATAGGGCAGCATCGTGGATTATTATCGAGCTCCTCTTAGTACAAGATGGATATACGTAGAGTACAATACAAGATTAGAGGTTAAAGGGATTGCCATTTTCAAACTAGAGTTATGAAGTGACCAAACTCTAATTTTGGATGATATTCTTTATGCACTAGAGATCTGACGAAATTTAATTTCTATTGTTATTCTTCCTAGACTTTGTTATGAACTGAACGTTTCTCGTAATAAAATCTGTATTTATTACAATAGTGTGTATTATGGTTCTGGATATCTCATAGATAAGTTTATCACTTTGGATTATGACAAACAAATATTTAACTGTTATGTTGATCGTTATATTTCGTTAAATATTTATTCTTCTAGTGATGCTAATGTTGATGACAAAATATGGCATGCAATACTTGGTCACATTGGGTACGACATGGTGAATCGACTAATGAAAGTAGGACTATTGGGTTCGCTTACTAAAATTGATGAATCGAATTATGAATATTGTCTTACAAGAAAAATGACTAGAAAACCATTTGAAAAGGCCTTAAGGGCTGAATTTCCATTGTCATTGGTTTACTTTAATATTTGTGATCCAATAAATATGAAGACTCCACATAAAACGTCATATTTCATTACTTTTATACATAATTTCACGCGATTTGTTATATCTATTTGATTTCTCGAAAATCTGAACCACTTGAGTGTTTTAAATATTACATAAATGAAGTGAAAAATCAAATGGATAGAATAATTAAAACCTTAAGAATAAATCGAGAACGTGAATATCTATTAGATCAATTCAAGAATGTATATAATAAAAAGAAAATTATCAGACAATTGATTATTTCTCATACACCTCCACAGAATAGTGTTGTTGAGAGGAGGAATAAAACATTGCTGGATATGAGGAGATCCATGATGGTGCAAACTAACTTGCCTATTTCTTTTTGGAGAGATGCATTGCTAGCTGCGCCCTGTATTTTGAATAGGGTGCCTTCAAAATCAGTACCAAGCACACCGTATGAACTTTAGACTTGTAGAAAGCTGAGTCTGAATGGTCTCAAATCTTGAGGATCGATAGCCTATGATCATGACTCTTCCAATAAGTTTGGAAAGCTTGGTTCCCGAGAAAAGAAATGTATCTTTATTAGATACTATAATCAGTCAATAGATTATATATTCATCGGTGAACGTGATGATGGTACTGTAACGGAAATTGAATCATCAAATGTGATATTTTTGGAAGATAATTTTCCTAACAGAGGTAAAATAGCGAAAGGAGAGCCCATATTTGAATTAAATAATCAAATGATGGATTTGTGCTAGATGGATCAAGGGAACCATGAGAAATTGAATCTCTAGATAATCTAGTGGGAAGGATTCAAGTTCCAATTATCCAATCAAATCATCAATTCGGAAAAGTGCTAGAAAAAGATGCCAAAATGTTATTACAATTTTGAAGGACACATTTTTATCATTTCTCCACAGGATGAAAATGAGTTTAAAAATGTGAATGAGGCTTTGTCCTAACCTACCCAGAATGAGTAGGTGAAAGCAATGGAGGAAGAAATTGAGTCAATAGAATTCAATCATGTTTGGGAATCGGTTGATTTTCCACCTGGGCGCAATCCTATTGGGAACAAATGGATTCTCAAAATTAAACGTAAGGGTTATGGAACAATTGAGAGGTACAAAACTCGATTGGTGATAAAAGGTTATACCCAATAAAAGGGTATTAATTATAAAGAAACATTCTCACCAATAGTGAGATTTGTCTTTATTTGTCTATTGTTTGCTATTGTAGCCAGATTTAAAAATTGTCTTTTTTAATAGAAAACTTAAAAATCGAAATCTATATAAAACAACTAGTAGGTTTCATACTTGAAGGCCAAGAAAACTAAGTTTATAAATTGAATAGATCATTCTATGGTCTCAAACAGTTTTCAAGACAATTGTATTTGAAATTTCATAAATCTGTAATCTTTTACGATTTCGTGATGATAGATGAAAATTATTGTGTTTATGTGAAGAAATCTAATAACAAATTTGTAATTCTATCTCTATATATCGATGACATATTGTTAGCCAAATGTCTTGAGTATCAAGAATTGATTGCCATCAAATTTTGAGATGAAGGACATGGGTGAGACAAAATATATACTAGGTGTTAAGATCCATAGAGATCGTTCTAAGAGATTAAAGATTGTGGAACGATTTAGGATGGATAACTATAAACCCATTGATACTCATGTGGCCAAAAATGAAAATTTAAACCTAGCAATGTGCCCAAAAATTACTGAAAAAAATATGAGATGTCGAAAGTATCATATTCTAATATTGTTAGGAGTTTGATTTACGTTATGATGTGTACTATCCTGATATCTGTTATGTCGAGGGTTTGGTCAGTAGGTATAATCCAATCCAAGTCGGAGTCACTGGATTGCTATAAAAAGGATTTTGCGATACATGAAAGGAAGTGCAGATTATTTCCTTTGTTATCAAGAAAATGATTTGTCGTTGAGTGAATACACAGATACTGATTGGGGTGGTGATTTAGACAGATATAAATCTACCTTAGGTTATGTTTTATTGTTAAATAATTACGCCATCTCTTGGAGAAACAAGAAACAAATATGTGTATCGTTGTCCACAATAGAAGCAGAGTTTGTAGTTTATGGTTCTGCAGTTCAAGAATATGTTTGGTTAAAAAGATTTTTACAATACTTAGGGATCATAAGCGATTCAGTGGGTGCTATGACAATTTATTGTAATAGTCAATCAGCTATTGCTTACATGAAAGATTCCAAATATCATGGGAGAACCAAACACATATATACAAAGTACAACTTTATTCAAGACATTGTTAAAAAGAGTAAAGTATATACTTACGCATTTTATGGTAGCTGATATGTTCACGAAACCTATATCTAGAGATGTATTTTTAAAACATGTAAAATCTCTCGAATTACGTATGATGTAATTGTATTTGATTATACAATGACTTTGATGTAATGCTCATAAATTTATGACATTTGAATTTGTTTTGTAATTAAGAGTTCTTATATTAGATTTAGAGTATGTCAGACAAGTTTGGAGATTAGCTTTCCCACACAAGCAATCGCTCTAATATCTGTATGATATGTAGATATGAGACAATATTAATTTGTAATTAATTAATATATATATGCCGCATTAATAGAGAACTAAGATGAGATTACCGTTTATATATTTTCTTAGTAATCAAAATGGATTTCTATCGATTCATTTCACTTGTCTTCGAATCAGGTGTGGTTTTCTATTGAAATTGTGATGATCATGGATGACTTATAAGAAGAGAAAGTCAAGTCGAGTGTTATGGTACACTTGGATAAAAACTTGTATGATGCATTATAATTTAAAAAATGAGACATACGCTTCTAATTGATTTAAAAATGTATCGTAACACGTATTTTATACAACGTGTGTTTTTGTGACCTTATGGGTAATAAGTTCATGGATATCTCTACCTTATTGTGTGAGAATCAGAGATTTATACTGAACATCAATCAATACTCTTAGGATTTTCACCTATTTTTTGAAATTTTATTTTAGTGTTGCTAGTTTAACATGTTACCAAGAGACCATAATTGATTTGGTTTTACAATACATATCTAGGAAAGCAGCTAAAATAGAGCAAATACATAGTAGTGTGAAAGGAAGACTATCTTATGGCTGACACGTTACTCTGTATTCACCGGTCGGCCAATTATGCTTTTGACTTATTGTTTTAAAATATAATTATAAATGTGTAATTTGAATTGAGTAAAATATGCTCTTATTTGTGATGTTTGAGGGATAATAGATACGTTGGCTTAGTGTGATAAAAAGAAATATGAGATATAACGAGACTTGATATCCTCAATGTATTAAATGGTGAACTGCTATATATGCTTAATCGGTATATAGTTCTAACATCTTGATATACTCGCTGGTCATATGATCTATTTGATTGTATGAAATTGATAGTATATGAAAATGACTGAATTAAATACATATTTAACCCTCATGTACGAGTGGAAGATGTTGGAAATGGGAACCGCGTCGTCCATATAGGTTTGACCTGACCTAAACCTTCTTTTTTGAAATTCAAAATTTATAAAGGATAAATAAAAAGGGGAGTAGTTTTTTGTATAAAAACTAACTCCAACTCCCCCTTACTTTGAATTTCAAAAACAAATGGTTTTTTGGAAGTTAAGATGGGAGTTTTTATCTTGAATAAAAAAGAGGTTCTTCTTCTTTTTTTGTGAACATAAGGGAATGAAAAAAACCTTATATACATTTTAACAAAAACAAGGGAACACCAACATCATGAGGGTTCTTCAAGATCTGAATCAATACCACATTCAAAATTTTTGGATTGTGAAAATCAAAACAGATCCGTACGTAATTGTTCTTTAGACCTGTGCATCAAAATGATTAGTAATTCAATTTTAAATATTGAGAAGTTTATTTTTCATATTTCAATTTTAAACATGAAGATTCATATTCGATTATTGTAAAAGGATGATCGGTATTCCCAACCCCCCAAAAAAAAAGAGAAAAGGACAAAGATAAAGATGTCCGCCATCAACAAACCCATGCCTTGTTCAACCGAGCCCCTGCTAGAGACAGGTACTCTGAAAGAATCCTTATCTTTACGCTCCTTAACCTATAAAATCCTATAAAGATCCATCAACAACCAGTCTTCAGCTTAGCGAATGGCATTTGCTACTATATGATTCCTTCACCTCCGCTGTAGTCTTTCTCCATAAAACAGAAATCCTCTAGCTTTTTAGACCAGAAGGGCACCCAAGCCCTCAAACCTCAACACCCTCATCTTGGTCATTATCCTATCATCCAACAATTTCTTTCGTGGGCAAACCACATCAACCTTCCATTGCTTCAGAAAGATAATACATGTGTCTCCTAAATATCATGAAACCCCCAATTGCTAAAACAAAAGTCCCCTCATACTACATTATGGATCTTTTCCTGGATGTCTTTCATCTTGCTAGAGATAAGGTAGTGTTTTTTAGCTTGGCTATGAAATTTAATAGAGAATGTTGAGTTTCCAACGGACCGATATTAATTTTTTTAAACCAAAATTCCTTGATGAGTTGAGAAAAGTTGAATCAACATAACAATTAAAAAAGACCAATATCGAAGATGCTTGCAATAACAAAATTGAAATTTAATTCTAAATTTTAAAATCAAATCTTAATGAATCAAAGGAAAAAAAACCATAAAACTAAAGTTCACAAGAAATAATAATAGTATTAGTAATAATAATAATAATACAATTAAATCGGATTCTCATACACCACACATTTCTATTTAAAATTATCATTTCAACTAAACTCTTGACAGTTATATATTTATGGATAATTTACATCAAGTTTTCAATAGTTTACTCCGACATTTTACTAAATCTCTTAAATCTCCTACTTTTAAGATTTCATTCCTCCTAATTGGTGCGATTTTGGATTTTTGTTACATATATCTAAATCATTTTAAGCGATACTCTCTCATCATATCTATAGTTGAAATCACTTCCAACATAATATATATCTATTCATTTTTAATTATATTTTTCTAATTTTGTCACAAATTCATTTGAACATACTCATTTTACTATAACTATTTTATGCTCGTGTTGATATTTCTTGACTTAACATTCGTATCCATATAATTATGCAAATCTTATTACGATTCTATAAAACATCCATTTCAACTGCAGTGATGTCATGCGATCGCAAATAATTTCATATGTATTTCTTCATTTTATTCAACCAGCGTAGTTCTTATAAATCACATATTCATTTATATTGCTATCATTTTGAATAATAGATACAAAATATATATGTTCGATTTTTGACACATTATAACATTTAATTTTATTGTTTTTTCATCATTTTAATATCTGTCACTAAACGTAAATTTTATATATTTAATTTTTAATCGATCAATTTGAATTTTTTGTATTTTAATATTTCATTTCATAATTTCACTTTAACACTAATATTTATTTATTTATTTTTAATTCAGATTATAAGAATCATAGAAATGATAATAAAATAATAATAATAAGTATCGAAAAGACCACCGATTCTTCTGCAGGTGGCTAAGTAGGCTAGCAGTAGCTTACTCCATCTATCAACTAAGATATTTCAAACATTGCCAGCTGCATAGCATTTATGACATGGAAAATAAGAATGACCATTTTGTTGAAACTTTCCCCTGTACAATTGAAACTAGTGCAAGCAATTATGGCAGTAATTTTTCAAAGCAACACTTGACCTTCTTTTCTTATATAGTATTCCTATCCTAGTGTTATTCAAGTAACTGCCTTAAGTAAATATTGAAAAAGTGGGAAATACCGATAAAAATCACAATTATAATCATGTGCAAAACAAGGGTTAAAAAAAAAGATTTTTCCCCAAGTGTTCCTTTTCTTTTTTCTTTGTAAATACTATTTGCACTGTATTTTCATACTTTGAACTAACACTGTCACTCCTGCCCACTTTATTTTTTCCCCCTTGGAAATGCCCTAATATGGACGGGCCTAAGCACACCAAACCAATGAAAGGGGGGCAATTGCCCCTCATCAAATTTTGGAAGTTCTAGGGTATAATGTATGTGTTCTAAGTAATATGAATACTTTTGATCTTTTGCCTCAATGGATTTTTCAAAAACATAAAAGTTTTGGACACTTTTTTTAAATGTTAGATTATGCAAAAAATAATAATAATAAAAGAAGGAAAAAAAATACTATGAGGCTTATAGAAAATACAAAATGGTGAAGGATTTCATTTGAAATAACAAAGGGATTTTATGTGACATAACAAAAGGGAAGCAGCCTAGGCAGAAGGCCTTTGGAATTTACTAAATCTACCATATTAGGATTTTCAAATTAATTTACCATGTCAATTTGTCTTGCTTCTTTTTCTAAGTTGGAGTTCTATATTTAACTTCAGGTTTTAAAGCTGGACTCAGAAGTTAAATTTGAAAACTCCAACTTTTGGGGGAAAAAATCCTAATCCATTAGATTTGGTAGATTCCAAAGATTATCTTTCCCCTCAGAGTTCTGCCTAAGCTACTATCCCCTTTTATTATTTCAAATAAAATCCCTCACCTTTTTGTATTTGCAATAAGAGGTTAAACAAGTGTCGAAATTAAAAGATAACCCCTATGTTTTTTGAAAATTCCATTGATACAAAAGATCATAAATATTCATAATACTTAAGAAATATTCATTATGTCCTAAAACTTTCAAAATTCAATAAGAGGCCATTGCCACATTGGCCTTGTGTGGTGTGCCTCACCCTGAGCATATTATAGTATTTCGAATGAACGGTAGCTCACAAGGGGAAAATAATTAAGAAAATGAACAAGAGTGGTAGTGTTAATGCAAAATTATATAGTACAAATGGTAATTTCTGTTGGAAATCAGAGATAAATCATAAGGTGCTATCCAAACACAAGAGGCCCAATCATAGCTGAAGTCTTGGAAGTCCTACACGTATCATGTTCAACCTAATTTAAACTCTTCAAGGTCTAAGATCAAGTTCAATTGAAGGTCCAGTTTCAGCCTAAAAGGGAGCTCAAATCACAAGCCAATGGGTCTACAAAGTTAGCCTTAAACTAACTGTTATGTTAGAATATTTGGTTGATTTAGTTGACCATTATAATTAATTTAATCAATAATTATGATTAATTTAATCAATCATTTAATCATAACGATTGATTTGATCAATTATTATATATTTAGTTGATTTAGTTGACGTGTAAGAATAATTTAGTCAGCCATTATATTTTTTGTTAATTTAATTGATAATTAATTTAATCAATTATTATATATTTAAAAAAATATTCTAATTTCTTTTATTATTTATAGTAACTGATATTTCCTTATTTTTAGTCAAATATATATATATATATATATTTTTTTTCCTTTTAGGCAGTAGTGTATATATATGTGTGTGTTTTGTATGATTCTCACAAATATAGAAAATTCTTGGAGCAAATGCAAAAAAAAAAACACGGTTTTAGTGATAAAATTTAGCGATAAAACAAATTCGTCGCTATTTTGTGATGAATTTAGTGACGAATATGTCATTTATCACTATTTTCCAATGAATTTAGCAGCGAAAGTTTACCCGTGGTAAATTAGCAATTTGTAACTAAATTCGTAGTTAATTAGTGATGAAAATATTTTCATCGCAAAATTTGTCACTAATTAGTCACGAAAAAATTTTCATGATCAAATTAACTGCGAAACAACTAGTTTGTGGCAAATTTAACGATGAATTGTAATTTTGTGACTAAATTTTGTCACAAATCTCATTTTCAATACTAACTTTACTGATGATAGTAACGAATATTGATTTCGTCACTAAAGTTAGCGACGAAAACTAGATTATGGTAAAATTTATCACTAATTAATTATAAAAGAATTTTCATGGCAAAATTTAGCAACGAATTCCATAGTTTGTGGCTAAATTTATTGCTAATTAGTCATCAAAATATTTTTGTGACAAAATTTAGCGATAAATTACATTTTTCTTGGCTAAATTTGTCAATAATTAGCCACACAAAATTATTCATGATTAAATCCATCACTAATTTTGATAATTCATGGCTAATTTCGTAACTAAATTTATTCTAGTCTCTCTTATGAATATTTTCATAGTGAATGTTACAATTATTACTAAATTGGCCATTTTCAACAACAAATAATTCGATGAATATATAACGAAATCTTACCATGTACAATAATAGAATTTTACTTATATAAACATATATTTTATTGTTTGGCTGAGTACAAGACTATATAGGATATCGAACAATTCTTTTAGAGATTAAGTAAATAATTTATATTTATTCTAAACATTATCAATCATAACTTTTAGAAAAATTACAAATTTGTTTAAATAATCTAGTTATTATGTAAATATAAAAACAAAGTATTTTTTATCAATTAACCACACGACTAATATTTTTTCATTTTTAATTTTGTTGTAAAATTTTGAGATCTACTTTTTTGTTGTTAATTTCATCTTAAACAGCTAATTCGTTGGTAAATTCGTCGTAAATTTTGTTACTAATTTAGCGATAAAAAGTCATTTCTCTTGCTAATTTGATGACGAATAACAGCCTTCTTTGTTAAAATTATTGACGAAAAGAGCACCCATTGCTAATTTTTGCAACAAAAATAGATGTCGTTGCTAAATTAGTGACGTTTGCAAAGGAAACTGATTTCGTTGCTAACGTAATGACAGAAATGTTCTTTCATCACTAATTTTGGTGATGAATCTTTTACTCGTCACAAAAATTTAACGATAAATATTTTGTTCATCGCTAAAATAAATAACGAAAATGAAAATTAATCACTAACTTAGCGATGAATAGTCATTTCGTCGCTAAGTTAGTGACGAAAACAAATATTTCATCGCTAAGGTTATTAAAAGCTCACCCTAACCTTCCTCGTACCTTTCTTTCTTAGTCGCGAATCTTCACTTTGCTCTTGTTGAAAGATCAAAGTAAGAATACAAGAGAACTTTGAAATGAAATTCTGAAATTTATTGATAATGAAAGCAAATAACATTCATAACTTTAAACTTTTGTTCATATCTTTGTTTGAATACATAGAAGTCTATTTATAGAAGAAGAAGATGGAGAGAATTTAGAGAGCAAATGAGAGAACAAGAGAGGGGTTAAAGACCCCTCTCTTCTAGCCGTTGGAGGCTGTCTTTAACGGCTAGAATTATTAGCCGTTGGACAGTCTCCAATGGCTAGATTTGTCTAGTCGTTAGTGGACTCTTGGGAAGGCCTTTTAGAAATGTAATGATAAGTTGATTAATTCCCCTCTACCCCTCAAGTTGGGTGCATAGATATTGATACTACTCAACTTGCCCATCATTTCTTGTAAGTGAGTTGATGTCCCTCCCTTTGTGAAAATATCCGCTAGCTGATCTTTTTCCTTGATATGAGGAGTCACAATGAGTTTTTCTTCTACCTTTTGACGAACAAAATGACAATCAACCTCTATGTGCTTGGTGCGTTCATGGAAGACCAGATTGGTGGCAATGTGAATTACGGATTGATTGTCACAATGGAGCTTGATTGGAGTGGAGACCGTGAACCCTAGTTCTTCTACTAAAGTCTTTAGCCATACTATCTCACTTGCACTAGCTGTCATGGCCCTATACTCGGCCTCCGCACTTGATTTAGATAAAACCCGCTGTTTTTTGCTCTTCCAAGCTACCAAGTTTCCTCCGACAAACATACAATATCCAGTGGTAGACTTTCTATCAGTGGGATCCCCTGCCCAATCAACATCACAAAACCCCTCAATGTCTGATCTTCCATTGTTTTTCATCCAAATCCCTAACCCGGGTGATCCTTTGATGTAATGAAGAATCCTCTCTGCAGTTCTCCAATGACCTTTTGTTGGAGAATGCATGAATTGACTTATATACCTCACAGCATATGCTATGTCTGGCCTTGTGATGGTGAGATAGATAAGCTTCCCAACCAGCCTCTGAAATCTCTCAATGTCTTCTAGAGGATCATTGTCATCGTCTAAAGGACTAGAAGAGGAAATTGGACTGCAAGCCGGTTTTGCTCCAAGCTTTCCTGTTTCCTGCAAAAAGTCAAGAGCATATTTTCTTTGGGAGAGAATTAGCTCATTGGTACAATAGGCTAACTCAATACCTAGAAAATACTTTAGTTTCCCTAGATCTTTAATTTCAAATCTAGACTTTAAGAAATTCCTAACTAGGTCTATTTGATACAAATCACTACCTGTGATGATAATGTCATCTACATATACTAGTGCAATTGTGATATGATCATTAGTTCTTTTAAGAAAGAGAGATGAATCACTATTGCATTTATGAAATCCATTACTAAGGAAAGTATGGCTTAACTTTGCGTACCAAGCTCTTGGAGATTGTTTGAGACCATAAATTACCTTATGAAGTTTGCATGCATTTCCTCTTTGTGATGGAAGGCCCTTCGGTATTTGCATGTAGACTTCTTCTTCCAGATCTCCTTGAAGGAAAGCATTGGCTACATCCATTTGAAATAGGCTCCATCCATGATTTACTGCAAGAGACAAGAGGGCTCTAATAGTGTTCATTTTTGTAACCGGAGCATAGGTCTCCTTATAATCAATCCCATATTCTTGAGTATATCCTTTAGCCACTAGTCTTGCTTTGAATCGCTCAATTGATCCATCGCTTTTGTGTTTGATTTTGTAAACCCATTTACATCCTACGGCTTTCTTCCCCTTTGGTAGAGATGTGACTTCCTATGTCCCATTTTTTTATAGAGCTTCTAGTTCTTCCTTCATATCTCTTATCCATCTTGGATCCTTTGATGCCTCCTTAAATGATATTGGTTCTACTTCTTTATCTAGTTTACTCAAGAAGGCTTGGTGGTCCAAGGAAACATGTGAAGTAGTATAATAATCATGAATAGGATGAAAGGTTACCCTAGAGTTATAGAACACCCTATGGTTGATTCATTCGGATGGTGGAAGCCTAAGCCTTGTTGATCTTCTTAGCTGAGGTGGAGGTTGATCTGGTTCCTCTTCAATCTCAAAGGATTCTTCTTCATTTGTATTTTCTTCATTCATATCACTTTCTCCCCCTGAAGTAATTGGTTGTTCAGCTTCTAAAGGTTCTGAATTTTCATTTTGAGAGCTGTGGCTTGCGTCTGAGGTGGTGTTTCCTTCCGTTTGTTCAGCTTCTTGAGGAGGAGATATGAGAAAGTCCCAAGAGCTAGGAGGAATTTCAGTCTTTGGCATTTCCTTTGTTTCTTCATTTCCTGTAAAATAGAACTCATCTTCCAAAAATATCACATTTTTAGATGTGTATGTTCGGTTAGTCATAACACCTATAACCTTTTTCAAAGGCTGCATATCCGAGAAATACATACCTTCTTCCTCTATGTTCTAATTTGTTTCTTAAGTGTGCTAGAATATGAATATAGCATGTGCAACCAAATGTCCTAAGGTGAGAGATTTTAGGCTTTCTTCCCATAAGAACCTCTAGAGGTGATTTCCCTTTTAAAATTTCAATGGGCATAAGATTGATAACATGAACCGTGGTTTTAACCGCATCACACCAGAATTTTTTAGGCATGTTTGCATAGAACATCATTGCCCTAGATGTTTCAAGTATATGTCTATTCTTTCTTTCAACTACCCCATTTTGTTGGGGTGTGTAAACACATGACATTTGATGTATAATGCTATTGTCCTTAAGGTAGTTTTAAAATTGAGACTTGTAAATTCCCCACCATGATTTGACTTTAGGACTTTTATACTGGTATTGTATAATTTGGTCACATACTTCACATAGCTCTTGAGAGCTTCAAGAGCTTGGTCTTTGGTATTTAGAAGATACACCCATGTGTACCTCGTTTTGTGATCAATGAAAGTAATGAAGTATTTGTAACCCAAGTGTGACATAATAGGAGAAGTCCAAATATCTGAATGAACCAAATCAAAAGGATTTTCATAAATTGTTTCTGAAATGGGATACATTGTTCGGGTTTCCTTAGCCCAAATATAAGCTTTACAATGTCTATTCTCAAAATTTAAGGTTGGGAATAGACGTTTTAAAACTCGATCATTAGGATATCCTAAGCGTCCATGCCAAAGAGATTGATCCTCCTTGACGTGAGCTACAAGTGCAGTTTGTTCTTGATCCAGGTAATAAAGTCCTCCTCTCCTAGAACCCTTACCAATCAATTGATTCAAATTGAGATCCTGAAAAGAGACATTATTGGGGTCAAAGATAACTCTACACTTTTGATTTTTGGTGATTTTGCTAATGGACAGTAAGTCTGAGGTAAGTTTGGGGACATATAAAGCCTTTGTTGGTTTTTCAAAAATGTCAACTTCCCCAACTTGATTTACTCTCAAGTCTTGTCCATTTGCAATACGAACAATCATATGGTTAGGAAGTTTTTCAAATCTCTTTATTTTTGCTTTATCCTTAACCATATGACATTCGGTTCCCGAATCAATGAGAAATTTTTCAGAATTTAAACATGAGAATGGTTCTTGAATTTTACCAGATGAAGGAGCCATTTGTTGAAGCCTCTTTGTAACCTCATTTACTTGAGTTTGGAGTGCAGCAAAATCAGCAATTGATGGAGCTTGGACCTTCATGAATTGGGCAGAAGGCTGCTGTCCAGAATCAAAGGCAGTTGGAGCTCCTTGCTGGTCTCTTTGTTTGAACGTTTTAGGCTTCAAATGAGGATGCAATAGCCAACATTTATCTTTTGAATGACCTCTTTTCTTGCAATGAGAACAAATCTCATTTCTCCTTTGAGTTTGAGATATTTTGGCAGCAACGAATTCATTTGTTGAGACAATCAATGCTTGAACTTCTAATTTTTGTTTGGAGCTTTCTTCCAATCTAATGCTCACTTCAGCTCTTTGTATCATATTTTGAACTTCCCCAAATGATGGAAAGTCCTTCATTCGAAGGATTTCTTGCCTTAGATGAGAATAAGAATCATTTAAGCGCATGAGAAGACCAAATATCTTATCCTCATCTCTTCTCTTTTGAAGAACTTTGAAGTTTATAGAATCTAGCCGTAGAGTAATTAGCTCATTCCAAACATCTGTGTACTCACCAAAGTATTGAGGAAGAGATTTTCCTTCCTTTTTGATGGAAGCAATTTGCTTCTTCAGCTCAAAGATTCTTCCAAGGTTGGATTCCAAGCCATATAAAGAGAACATTTCATCCCACAAAGTTTTTGCATTTGGAGCACATGTCACCATTGTCTTGTGAGTTTCATCTAGAGAATTAAGGAGGAGAATGAAGACATGATCATCCCTTTTCTTCCATTCTCGAAAAGATGGATCTGTTTCCTCAAGAGGATTATCAAGAACGTGGCTTTCTAGATTGTTCAGATTAAGTGCCCTCTTCATCACATTTGCCCATTGGTAGTAATTGCCCCCTTTCAATTGTATGGAGGATAAAATTTGCATTTGGGAAATGTTTATGGAAGGAGGAGGGTCACCCAACCTAGAAGAGGATGGGATCGATTGCTCGATACCATGTTGAAAGATCAAAGTAAGAACACAAGAGAATTTTGAAATGAAATTCTGAAATTTATTGATAATGAAAGCAAATAACATTCATAGCTTTAAACTTTTGTTCATACCTTTACTTGAATACATAGAAACCTATTTATAGAAGAAGAAGATGGAGAGAATTTAGAGAGCAAATGAGAGAACAAGAGAGGGGTTAAGACCCCTCTTTACTAGCCGTTGGAGGCTGTCTCTAACGGCTAGAATTACTAGCCGTTGGACAGTCTCCAACAGCTAGATTTGTCTAGTCGTTGGGGCCCGATTGGTACCCCCTTTGTGGGCCTAAAAAGGGCCCAGCCCGAATTCCGCGGGCTATGCCAATTTCAGGCTTCATTATTGAGACAAAAAACTCATAAAGAATTTATTTGGTTTCAAAGGAGAAGAGATTGGTGGACTCTTGGAAAGGCCTTTTAGAAATGTAATGATAAGTTGATTAATTCCCCTTTTGAACAGCTCTTACTCTCATGCTCTCACTCTCACTCTCTTTCTCTCTTTCTTTCTCACCCAAATCCCCTCTCTCACTCTCATTAGGGTTTTGGTTTAGGGTTTTTTTATTGATTTAGTAGTTAGATTTCTCTATGATTACGGTTTTTTTAATTAGGGTTTCTTTGCCTCATTTTAATTTTCAGAAGCTGATTCTAGGTTTAGCCTTCCTTTGTCAATTTTAGTTTTGCTTCATCTTCGATTTTTAGCTCGCCATCGCCACCGTCTACTACTTCAATTTGTTTGGTTCTCCACTTTTCATCGCCAGTTGATTTTGATTCAGCTATTCTTCAATTCCATTTAGCAGTCATGGTTCACAATTTTTGTTGTAGTAGCCTTTGATTCATTCTTAAATCCGTTTGTCATCTTCACCTTCGAGCCATCGACAAGAGTTTTACTAACTTTAGCCATGGCATGGACTCTCTCTCTTGCTCTCCCCTATCATTTCTCTTTCTTTCTTTCTCTACCTCTCTATCCCCATTCGGCTGCTTCTATTCGGCTTAGATCCCGATGTCGATTCACCTCTCTCTGTTTTTTGAATTTTTCTCTTTATCCTCGGCCACTCTACGTTTCTTGGTAGGGAGCTTCTATGATTTTTGAAATATGGAATTTCATAATTAGTGACTGAACTGAAATTAGGTGATCTTACTGAGGAGCAAGAAGAATAAAACCTCCCTCAAGGTTTCTAGGGCCAGTGAAATAAAATTTGGGTTTATTGGTAAGTGGGAGGCTTATAGGTTTTATTTATTTATTTTTCTATTAATTTAACTTCACTGCTCCAAAGTACTGCAATGTTGGATTTTGATATTTCAATTATTGACTTGAACGATTCTGTTGGATTTATTACACTATATGCTTATACGGAAGCGTATAAATTAAAAATTTTGGAATTTATGAATAAATATCTCGATATGTAGGTATTCAATAAATTAATCGAACCACGAACTCTTTTGGATCGGTTAGTCGAGATGGTGATCACGAAACAAATCACCACCACGGATCCACGACGTCTCAGCTTGAAATCCGGTGAAATAACAATAGAAGAAAATTTTCTCATTGAAATTTTCTTGATCCCTTTATAAATTAAAAGTTTCAGAATTTATGGATAAAATTTTCTTGATCACTTGGACTTTTCTCCCCGATAATCTACGCCCTTAGTCTGAATATCACTATGGCTACCAAATGGGCCTTATACCTCTTTACTGATTTGTCGGCCTTTCTCTTGACTTTGAGAACCTACTCGCTCCCAATGGTCCTTCTGCTCATAGGCAAACCAACGAGGTTCCAGACCCCGTTGATTCTCATCAACTCCTTCTCTTTATCTATGGTTTTTTAACAAATTATCCTTCACTGAACTCTTAAGAGCCTCTTGGACTATTTTAAATTTCTCATCATCCTCAACAGTCACAATGAGGGTCTCACCCTTAATCAGGAAACGACATTTAAGTTCACGTCCTCGATACTCCTATGAGGAGAAAGAACCTCTTTACTTCTAGATGGATCACTTTCAGTAGAATCAAGATTCGAAATGGATTCTTGTGTCCCGCCATTGAGCTTACCTGAGTTACTAGACTCATCGATCTCATAGAAGATAAAGTCCCGATCAATTTCACCTCTCGATGGATCGCCCCGACTGGGATCAAGATCCGTAATAGATTTTTGTGTCCCACCACTGGGCTCACCTAAGTCACTCGACTTATCCATCTTATAGAAGGTAAAGTTCTGATTGATTTTATCTCTCGATAGAATGCCTCCACTGGGACCAAGATCCGTAATGGATTCTTATATCTCGTTGAGGTCTCACCTGAGCTACTGGACTCACTTAAGCTTCTAGACTTATCCATTTCATAAAAGGTATAGTCCAGATTTATTTCACCTCTCTTAGGGAAATCATTCTCAAGAAATGTGGCATAGAGACTCAATTTTAGTAATAGTATCATCCGTATACTCACCTAAAAACACATACCGCTTGGAGTGTTCTGAATATTTTATAAAGATACACTTATTTTCTCACGGGTTTAACTTGCCATATGAATGCAAGTAATCGTAAACATACGTGGCACAGCCCCATGACCTCAAGTGGTCAAAATCTCAAATGGGGTACTGACTGCGGACTTTAATGAGATACGATTGAGAACGTAGGTTGTAATCAATAAAACATTTACGCAATAGGAGATGAGCAAATCGGTCTACGCCATCATAGATCTCACCATCTTTAACAAAGTCCTATTTCTCTTCTCAGCTACTCTATTTTGCTGATAAGTAGCAGAAATGGTCAGCTATCTTGTAATAACCTTCTCGAAACGAAGCTCTTTGAATAGTTCTGACAAATACTCGCACCCCGATCGGTTCTGAGAGTCTTCACTCTCAAATCTAACTGATTTTCAATCTCACTAATAAATTTCCTGAAACATTTTTATATCTCATACTTATGCGAGATTAGATAAATGTAACCGAAATGCGTATAATCATCTATGAACATAATTAAGTACACAGCTCCATTTCGGGCTCTCATGCTCAGAGGGTTATAGATATTAGAGTGGACCAATTGCAATAGATACCCAGCTCTTATTGCGTTGCCAAATGGTTTTCTTGTAGTTTTGCTGACCAGGCAAAACTTTCACACGGGCAACCCGAATCTGGTTAGCGGGTCCAACAGACTATTCGCTACTAACCGATTCATCATCTCTTATTCTATTTGTCCAAATCTACTGTACCATATATTTACATTATCATCTATGCAATCAGATGTAAAGACAATAAAAAAATAATAAGAAACACCATTAAAAAGAACAGTATCCAGTGCATACAGTTCATCATAGATAAAACCAGAACAGATTAAAGAACTATCGTATTTAATAAAAAACAGATGATCTTTTATATGACAAAGCATATGCTAAATAGTCTTAAATAAAGTCATCAAATACTCGGAGAGTAAAAAACGTTATTCAGATACAAAGACTGGCTAGTTTGCAACTCCAACTTACAAGTGTTAATCCCTCAAACGATGACAAATGCTCCATCCCTCACACAAATTCTCATAATTTGAGGATTCACTTAGTGGAATTCCACTTATGCGCTTCTATCTTGAGCTACGTGGTTGGTGGTTTCTGAATTTTCAATCCAAAAAGGAGAGAAAACAGTAAATATCACAGTAAATGAGACAAATCTCAAACTACGTAAAGAAGAAGGACATGCTTTCCTCTCGTCACACTCACGAGCGAAATGACAAAATCTACCACAGATGTAGTATTTCGCATTGGTCTTATCAAATTCTTTCTTCCTGTGCTTTTGTACTTTGCTGTTGGATTTCTCGGATAGTTTTTTCTTGCCTGAATCTCGAGTCTCCTTATCATGTTTATGTTATTTGTTAGGTACTATAGGAGTCCTTACTCAACTCTGTTCCATAAGCATGACCCAAATGCAGCCTAGTCGCCTTCAGGTGCTCCTCCTCGAGCTCACAAAATCTGCTCATATCATTGAAAGTAAAAATACTCTCGTTATGCGTAAGATAGGTTTTTATGGACTCCTACAAATCAGGTAAAGGACTAGATCACATCCAGTACTTGAAATTCATCCGAAATGGGCTCATCCACTTTCCTTTACTCGATGATCATACTTAGCATTTGCATCAAATGTTGTATCATTATATGATCATCCCTTTTCTTATAAGTTATAAACTTATAAATCAGTATTCTCACCTCGTGAGTTGAAAGAGCACTATAATGCTCTTTTGGGGTGAACCAAACCGATATTACCGTAGAATATTGCTCATAAACTGGGATCATATCATCGTACATGCCACTGATAAGAATTGTCCTAACTTGGCTATCATTTTCTTTCACGCACGATTGATCTTTTCATCCTGTATATACTGAAGTGTGGTACCATCACGGGGGCTCACCATCTCGTATCTCAGAATTTTATACAGATCTTACTCCTCGAGAATAAATTGAATTTTCTGGGACAAAATCTCACAATTGTCATCATTCAATTTATTCTCCTTGCAAATATCTATTACGATAGTCTTCAAAGCAGTTAGAGAGACTTTAGTAACTATTGATACTTATTCTCATATTTTGTGCACATTTCGAATCAACAAATTCTAAATGATTCGAGTATAAACCCTAAAGTGAGCGTATGAGTCAACGGACTCCATACACCACAACCCGGAAATATAGATGTGGAGTTGGATTCGACATACAAAAAATCCATAAAAATTCACAAATATAGATGTGGGATCGTCAGAAATTTGAAAAAAAGTAATCCGGCATGACATCACGCGTTGCTGGAGGTCCCACGTGCCGCCACACACTGGCGGCACACAGCCAGGCGCCTTCACTCGCCAGACACATAGAGCGTTTGGCACATGCTTGCACTTGCGCAGCAGCATGCTACTGCACGTGCAGGACACCCAACCCGTCCTGCACGCGCGGATCAAGTCGCATCCCGGGTAGGGATGCGGGTCGGTTCTCGAGTCCAAGTCGTAACTGACCAGGGCCTCTAGACCCTGTTCATGCACCGCGGAGCATGTAAACTGCATGCGCCTGTTGCCAAGAGATTTACGCTCCTTCTTCATGCCTGTACTACACATACTCTTGGGTTTGGTTGGGTCTTCTTTGCCCAACGAGTCTACAACTGGGTCCTTTCGACCTAGTTGTCAGAAAATGCTTTTTTGGCCAGATTTTGGCATGGATTTTAACTGTAATTCAAAATTCAACCTTCCCAATTCATCATTAACTTGATTTTTAGGAGAAATAAACCCTAAAGCCGAAGAATTTGAATTCCCTTTCACGACCCTCTGTGGCCAATGTAGAAAATCTATATTCCGATGACCAAAACTCACAATTAATTTGTCAAAATATAGATCTGTATATGACAAACATTTTAAAATCATTTTTATAGATCGATTCGTTTTTAAACTCGACAGATCTAAGGTTTTGTGTCCGTAGGGTCAAAAATTTCGACCAGACTTTTCATAATCTTAACATATTCCAAAAATTCAACAAAAATTATGTTTGTGATCTACAACTCCTAGGTAATATCGTGTATCCTTGAATTCACGAAACTTATCCGTGATTGTAACCCTAATTTTTTTATGCCAAAAAAAAAATTCTGAAAAATTTTTAAATAAATTCAACGTTGCTCTGATACTAATGTTAGACTTATTACACTATATGCGTATGCAGAAACGTATAAATTAAAAGTTTCAAAATATATGAATAAATATCTCAATATATAGGCATCCAATAAATCAATTGAACCACGAACTCTCTCGGATCGCTTAGTCTGGATGGTGATCACGAAATGAACTACCATCACGGATCCATAACGTCTCAACTCAAAGTTCGGTGAAATAACGATAAAAGAAAATTTTCTCATTGAAATTTTCTTGATCCCTCTAGAAAATGTGTTATTTTCCTCACTTTGCAATATACAAAATTTTCTCTCAGAGAACCAGCAAAATCCATCTTTTGTGCCTTTTCATTTCACGTAACCATGAAAAGTATTATCACTCTCTCAAAGACAACTCACGTACATTCAATTAAGGGAGAGATGGGGTGTCATTAGGAAGTCATTGGGAGTTATGGGGAAGTTAAGGGGATAATTTGAATCCTCCCAATAATGCCCCTTCATGAATTGAATCTCCCAAAAATTGCCTTTGTGGGCATAACTTCCAACAGATTCATATGGCTTTACTCTCTTAACAATCTCGTGTGACTCTGTTTTTTCCTAGCTTTTGCGCCTACTGCAGTTCCAATACTGTAAAATTTTCTATTAGATGTATAATCCGAAAATCCCCCCTAAGCTTAACATATGATGTCACGCCCCGATCCTCGGATCGACCACGCGACAACCGCCGCGTTGTCTCGGTAAACGGGCAAAACCTCCCCATATACCGAGACTCCACGGCGGTTGTCGCGTGGTCGATCCGAGTATCGGGGCGTGATAGCTTTATTGGTATCAGAGCTAGGTTCACGATTTTAAAAGTTTGATGATTTTGAAAAGTTTTCAAATGTCTCCAAATGTCCCTCAAAAATTTTCAAAGATTTTGAAAGGGTTGTTGTTTTGAAAATTGTGACTTTTAAAGGTTTATCTGTCAAGGGATGTTCAAGAACTTTCTAAGGATTCTTAGGAAATTAGAAATTTTCTTTTTAGGGGGTTAAGCACCTGGATTAGTATCTATTTTAAATTATTAAGTTTAGATACTCGCTGTACAGTTTTGCTCCCCATACGAAGAGTAAGAAATCTGAATAGGATATTTTCTACTCCACCTTCACAACTCGAATGATGTATCACTTTATAAATAGTTTCTTAATTGTGATTGAAGACCTACCATGACTTGTTTGGTCAAATGATGAGTACTTTTGTAGAAATTCCTTTGAATCAATATCTTGACGCTAGAAGTTTGAGATACTTGTTTAGTGGGCACGATAGTATGAAATTGCTTAGGATTATGATATATGGTAAAATACTCTTGAGATATTGCAATTGTGAATAGATGTTGAGACTGGATAAAGGTTTTTATGGTTTATCTTATTAAGTATGATGAGTATTTTTGAGTTAATATACGGGTGTTAATTTCCATGGGGTCTAATAACTCACTTATAAGTATGGAGTTTGCAAAACACTTCAACCGATTCTTGACCTCTCTTAACAAAGGATTTTTGGATGTCACCTCATTGGAAGAATGTGAAAGTTAGGACGACTACTCCTATCGAGAATAATTTTTTTTTAGCAGGACCAAAAGAAGGTAGGAGTCTCAACTATTGATGACAAATTAGGTGTCACTAGAATTTAAAATTTTCTCCATCTCTCTTACTCATTATGGCCATTGATCACAAGCCCTAATGATGACATTATCATAAAAATCATTGTATTTCTTTGGCCTTCATATTATCTGGCGAAGTCAGCTAATTTTGTGGTTCCAGACTGCAACTTGCTTAGAAAGAGTGTAAATTTAGTTGGAGGTAAAATTAGCAAAGGTACATGCAGTTGTATCATGTTACTTGTAGGTGCTCTTGTCCGTTTCAGGCTCTATTGAGCATATAAGCTTTTCTTTCAAGGAATATCTCTGGTTGGCTGTATTTCAGTAGGCTTATCAATCTAAATCCAAGTATTTTTCACTTGTTTTTTTTTTCTTTTTGAGTTTCTTGCACTTTGAAAAGATTAACTTGTGCAGGCTTGGGAAGTTCTTTGTTAATAAAGCGATTTGAATCTTTAAGTTTTTGAGGAAATTGAAAATTTTAAAAATGGCTCCCAAAGTTTGGAATAAGAATCTTTTTGGAGATACTGGAGAAAAGGAAAGGATATTGTTAATAAAGGAGCTAGAGATGCAATATAAGTTACAAGATGAGCATTTTGTTAAGGGGATATGATATGGATAAGTTTGAATGGAGTTAGCCATTGGGACATCTGACTATACTAAATGGAAGTATTAAGAGGCATGATTTGGTTACTAACATGGCTAGCCCTACTTAATGATAGCAAGACCAAGGTAATGGTATAGTGATTGGTCAAACTATGAGACATATGGGTTAAAAGGATAGATATAAGCATGCCCAACAGTTCATAGTTAGAACTCTATTGCTGTCTAGTTTCACTTGACATATTACGTTCATGGTTGTAATTTGAAAAAGGGCAAAGCTTCCTAAATAAGTTTAAGCAGAGAAATGTATTTATTTTCTAGCTACATAGCTGCTTAGGGCCATTGTTACAGTGTTACCTACTCTATTAATCTGAACTCTAATGTGTTCTCACACGGACATAGTAATGACGTTCTAAACTCTTGTTTCTTTCTGAGATGAATCTTAGCCTAATAGTAAAAGATTGCTTGTATCAGTATTTGAGATCTAGAAACATCTTTTACAAAAAAAAGGGGGTTTTGGGGTTGGAATGGTATGTGCTGTAAAATGAAGAGTACTGTGTATTTTTTTTATTTGATGTCATCCTTGTCATGAATTACTGTGGTGAGTGAGACTCGAATCAAATAGTGGCTATGACAATGGCATTGGGAGTGATAAATGTTATGCTTAGCCTCTTGCATGCTTAATTAGGTTGTAGAGTAAAAGTCATTTCAAGGGACAATGGTGTAGTTTAATATAATGATTGTTATGCTAGAGTTTTATAATTCATCAACACAAGTATCATATGAGATTTTTATTTGTAGAACCCATATTGGAATTTCGGACATGACTATACCTATATTGACTCATAATGTATGTCATGTTACTAGCAGACCAATGGAAAGATCCGCCCACATGGACCGAAGTATTTACCCTCTAATATGGGTGCTTGACTTCTTTAGATCAGCATTCTAGTGTAAGTTTCTTTATTCATCTCTTGGAAATGAAATATATATATATATATATATATATATATATATATATAGCATTGATGCCCGTGCATTTATCGACACAGAGTTTATGAGTTTGATAGGGACGTAGGTCAAAGGATTACTTATGTTCTATCATTCTTCTGCTATTGGAAATGGAAAACCAAATATTTAGTTATTGGATTCTTCTGCTTTGAGATTGGTATTTTCGTTATTCATTTATGTTTAATTATTTTGTGGATCATTGAATAAGGTAATATAGAGTGGGTTTTGAGTCTATCTTTTTGGCCCTGGAGTGGGAAATAATGTCCCTTGTGACAATAGAGTTAGAAATAATGAAGCATGCATTTCTTGTCTTTAAACTTTGATAATTTGGGGGTTATAATGCAAACGCTAGGTGATATGTGGATAAATATGCTTGATTTGATTTGGATAGAATATCGGTGATATTATATGATACTAAAGTTGATTGAGAATGATCGTGATAGAAGTATCTCGATTGAAAAGTTATCCAACTAAGGATTTGAGATTTAAAACTTAGAAGTATTCTAATATTGTCAATGGATTAAGTTTTATCACTTACTTGAGGTCATATTGAGGTGGATCTATACTTCATCGCATACAAATTTGATGATAGATGGGTTTGTATACCTTTTATACTAAGTCTTAAGATTATGTGATGGCCATATACACCATCTTGAAAGTTATTAATTTCTAAGAATATATGTATTCTGGTTGCATCTATAGTTCATTTAATGAATCTTGAAAGTAGGGATAAATGTGATTATTGATATGAACATGGCATGATAATGGCCATTCTTATTTAGGGTCCTTTTGGAGGATAATTTAAGAAATTTTCATTGTTTGAAGTCTTGATAAGCATTGAGGACGGCTATTGCAGCGCGAATGAGGTCCACGTACTTCAATATTTTTCAATAAGAGGTTATCTGAAGTTGAAGAAAGGAGACTAAAGACATAGGTTGGTTATTGTATGAGTGGAAATTTTAGTTGATAATAAAGTATGATTGAAAGGAATGAAACAAAGGGATCCAATTGTATTTTGAAATTTCGGGGACGAAATTTATTTTTAGGGGGTTAATAATTGTAATACCTATTATTAAAAAAAAAAAAAAAACAGAGAGAGGAGGTTCTGCGTTTTGGCCAAAACGCAGCACCTCCCTCTCCCCCAAATCAATTAGGGCAAAAAGCCCTAAGTCTCTTCGTCTCCCTCTCACCTCTCCCGATTCTCTCCCTCTCCTCCGCCATTCTCTTCCCCTCCCTTTCACTGGCGACCGCTGTCCACCACCGCACACGGCCACCGGCATAACCCCGTTTCTCTTTCTATTCCATCTCTCGGTCTCTCTCTCTTGCTGTCGCTCTCTTTCTCTTTGTTTTCACACTCTCCGCGGCCTTCCGGCGCCGCGCCTCCCTCAATCACCGGTGAGCCACCACTGCAAGCGGCTGTCCCGCCTCTACCCTCTCTCTCCCTCTGTTTCGCTCTCTGTTTCTCTCCTCTCCCGCAAGCGCGCGACCGCCTCATCTTCTCTCCCTCGCACACGATAGCCCTTTTTTTTGCCTCCCTCGCCTGTTCGCGCGCGGTGCTACCCTCTACTGAGAGCCTTCCTGCAATCTTCGCTACTCTTTGCCGCGACCGCACTGTTAGAAACCCTAGGCCACAACTCTTCCACTGCATAGGTAAGGGCTGATTGTTGATCAATAGGTTAGGGGTTTTGATTCTCGTGGTGATTTAAGCCTAATTATTGAATTTTGTGTCTGTCTAGAAGTAGTGCAGGTCCCGGACCGAGTTGTAGGCGCACGGACGCTAGGGTTGCAAGCTGCGAAAACCATAGGTGAGGGAAATTTAAATCCTTTCGATAAATTGAGTGAATTTAGGGTAAGAGATCTTGTATATGTTTAGGATGTATGTTATATTCGATCAGAATGTATTTTCTGACATTTTACATGTGATTATTAAGGTTAAGTATAGGATTTTATAGGAATTAGGCTGTTTGATACAAAAGAAGCATGCTAAGGGATGATAAAATCCTGTTAGGTTGAATAGAATAGTTTCTCAGAGTTTAATTTGAAATGTGTATGAAAAATATTATGGTTATGTAAAATTCAGAGGAAAATTGGGAAAATTGTTAGAAATTAGAGAAAATTTAGAAATATTGGGAATTTAAGATCATTAGTGATGCAAAGAATCTTGGTTCCTGAAATTAAAGAATTTGGTATGTGCTAAATATAGGAAAGTTCATAAAACCTAAAATTTGGGGTGAACTAACAATGAAATTGTGATTATTGGTATAGGATAACCTCTTCGAAGGTTGAGAAGGGTTACCTTGGATTAAATTTCGGAATTGGGAGTGGATACCCTCCCTAGAGGTGAGTGGATGGTTCATTGTGTAGTAAATGAGTAAAATGATTTGAAATTCTTTGAAAAATGATTTTGAATGATTTGTACATGTTTTATATGAAACTATTTGTAATTGTGAGATGTCTGAAATAGAAATTTGAATTACGAATGCATTCTATGAAATTATAAATGAATATGTGCCATTTGCATTGGATATTTGATATGTGAACGCTTGTAGTATGATTTTGGAATTTGTTTGATTGATACATGGTACATTGATGGTAATTTGAACGATTTCGAAATGATGGTGCACGAGTGTAATGGCTATAGTCATTCCCTCCACGGAGCGACCCGACGGGGTGGCGTGGTTGAGGTTTTATTGCGAGAGAGGTATACGCGGCCTCTACTCTGCCACGTTGTACTATCTGGATTGCACCCCGGGGAGGTACGAGCCAACGCCAGGGAAGGGGGTAGTGTTTGTGATATTGAAATGGAAAATCCCCTGGCGGGCTTCCATCTTGGTTCGGCCAAATGCAGGACGGAAGTGATTTTGATGGGACCTTTGTGATTTTCTAAAAAAAAAACATTTGATGTGGATGCATATTTTATAAATTATCTGATTAATTGAAAATGTTTCGATATATATGAAGTGTTGTTTGAGATATATTTTAACATTCTCACATTCACCCCTTATTTATTACACAATCATATCATTGCACTCCACTCACTGAGTATTTCCCGATACTCACCCCTCTTTAACATTTTTCAGAGGAAGTTTAAGTCTGCTGCAGAAATTGGAGCTTGAGAAGATTTATTTGCTGTTTTGTGTAGGTATGATAGTGATGTAAGGTTATTTTAGTTGATTTGAAATCCATGGAAGGGAAGACTTTTTACTTTCTTTTTAAATTCTATTTTTGGTAAAACTTATTGTTTGAATGAGACATTTAGTTCGAAATGTTGAATTTTGATACTTTCTTTTAATTTTACGAAGTTCTGTATATCTCATACTGTTTGGACTTTACTGATGCTGGTTTGTTTTCTTCAGACAAGTGTCAGTAAAATCCTATGACTATGATTTGGGACTTCATCTGTTTTGATTTTGAAATATCCTTGAAGTGGCTGGGATGGCCACATTACATGCGTGCATGTACAGGAACCCCCTCCCCATTTGTGTGCCGATGTGGGCTTGTGTGTACTAGGATGGACCGGATAGGTCCTTTATATGTGTATTGTATTTGGAAGAAATATTGTACAGTTGGTTAGCCTTGCGGAGTCTCGGTATATGGGAAGGTTTTGCCCGTTTACCGAGACAACGCGGCGGTTGTAGCGTGGTCAATCCGAGGATCGGGGCGTGACATATGACATGCGTGAAGAAATGATAAGTGCTTGTTTTGAAATTCTGATAATCAGAAAATGCAATCGTCTGATAGGATTGTCGTTTGTATTGCTTTAATGGCATATGTACTGGTATTTGTTGTTGTCGGTGTTTAAATAACTTACAATATAATATGTATGATACACCATGAAATTCTGTCTTTTGCTTGATTAATGGTCATTCCCTTTTTGAAAAGAATAATTTAGTAACAAAATGAAATGATGTTTTATTAGAAAAAAATGGTATTTTCTATACATGTTTTATGTAGATGGAGTGAAGGTCAACCTTGCTAGTGGATAGTGTAATAGGCAAAGTAGCATTGTTTTGGAGCATAGAAGCCTAACTGTTAATATTAGAATTAGGGGAGCTTACTGTGGTGCCATCGCTTTATGTTTTCCACTCAATTGTTGTCGGTTTGTTGTAGCTGCATCATGTTAGCTTCTCATCAAATCAACATTCTTCATCCATTGGCTGAAACATAAGATTCAGGCTGGGGCATATCATGAGCTTGCCTTTGAGAAGATTGTATGGAGTTGTCGCTTATACTTTGACAGTGTCATTTTAACTGCAATATTTGTATGTGGTCTATATCCAAAAACAACATATTTATTTGTTACTCTTGTTATCATTATTTAGCTATCTGGTCAAATAATTATTATTGCAGACCGAGGTTCAGTATGTGTGTGCTCTTGCTTTGGTGGGTTATATTTGCATCCATGTTGTATTTTAAAACTGCTGAATTGCTTATATGGTTCTTGTAAAGAGAAGGCCCCTATCCATGTGAAATTAATAGTTCTACATTTCTTTTGTCATCCAAAAATATAGTTATTTACCTCTCTTTGTATTGAGAATATATGAGCTGAGACTCTTGAAAATATGTGAAATTAATACTCTTGTTCTCTGCCTTGGTTGTAGAGGCATTTGCTGTACATACAGACTCTTGTAGTTACTAAAGTTTGTTGTACAATCTGAGTGACTCTTCTGAGACAGAGGATACTGGTAAAATCTCTCTCTCTCTCTCTCTCTCTCTCTCTGTGTTTTGTCGCATATTGTTTTTAATTGCATATTCATGTGAAGAGCTGATTGCTAAGAAAATTTATTGTCTTGCCATGTGCACGACATTTTTTGTTCCTAATGCAAATAATTTCTCCAGGTGGAGTCATTGGTTTGAACCACGGCTGTTGTGATTTCTGATTGAGATACTACTTAACTGATATATATATTTTTTTTGTTCTGTCAGCTATTCATGAAATTTAAATTTTGATAGTTTTCTTGGTACTACTTTATAATTTTTGCTTGCCATAAATAAAATTTAATCACGATCATTTAGATGATATACTTCTGGCAAGTGTTTATAGTCAGCATTGCTCCTTTTCATCTTTTCAACTTTGGAACTTTTGTCTGCTCTCTGTAGTTCTGATTGTTGCCTGCTTATATGTACTTCTACATGTGATTCTCATATCAGTAGTGGCCATGCCATTACAAGCCACTCATCTACCCTTCAGAGTTGCTTCAGAAATGGTTCCTAGGTAAACCAAATGGATTCATTTCTAGTGATTCCTTCAATGATTTAAGACTGATGTCAATTAGTCTTTCACTTCCTCTTCCCATATTGTCAAATATATGACAAAATTTCTTCCTTGTTTCCATTTGCAAATTTGTGTTACAAGCTTACATATAATGGGGTACTATAATTTTATTTGTTATGATCATGATGCCAAGATTTTGAAATTTTCTTAACACATTTGATACATTGGCAGGGAACTTATGTCGAGGGAACAAAGAGGAAGTTGTTCTGTTACCAGCTCATGCTCTTTCTCTGATTGCTTCTGCAGAAGGTATATGTTCTACAAGCAAAGTTGTTTCCAGATCAACCATCCCCTTAGTTACTAATATGAATACACTGCACCAATTTTTTGTATTTATCTTAAACATGTGTTCTCTGCATACTATTCTTCCAGCTAGAAAATTTTATGCATATGTTCTATTGAAAAATGTCTCTTACAGTCCCACAAACAGTGTCTATCTTGCTTCTTATGTCATTGTTTATGGTGCATGTTTTAATTCTCTCATCAATAAGGGTATCCTGACTTTTTATGATATATTTATTCTGATTTTGTTGCAGAACGTAGGCATGTGGGTTCCAATAATTTTAATTTACTCAGCAGCCGGAGCCACACTATTTTCACCTTGGTAATTATAGCTGACCCCTCTTGTTTAAGATTGGAACTTGTATTATTCACAAATTCTTGACAGTGACAATGTTGTTGGTTAGTTTTTTCCCCATATTTTTGAGTTATAAATGTGATATTTACAAGGTTCAAGGTTCATATCACCAAGATTGTTGAATGTTCGATCAGTAGGTTAAGTTTGTGGCAAATGCCTAGAGATAGCAAATTTCTTTGTTTATAGTACATTTATCTCTCTATTTGGAAATGTTTCTAAAGTTTGGTGGATGATTTGCGCAATGATATATACGGTATATAGTACATTTATCTCTCCATCTGGTAAGGGGAGGATATATAAGGTCTTTATTGGCCAAGTTGGAGATGTTGGGGCATATGGAAAGGATGGAGGACTTTTGGAAGAGAAAGGATATCAATCATTTACTTGGGCTATTTTTAGACCCTCTTTAGTAGTTCTTCCTTTTGGTATGATGGTTGTGTTATATATGAATATGCAATGGCTTTGAGTGACGTTTATATATTGGTGTTCGGCTGTGACCTATATTTTGATGTTCACGAGATAGCAAACAAACACGTTGCTCTGGGTAAGAGATGCCACCTAAATAATGTAGAAGTAACCATAGAAGGCCTTTATGCTTTAGTAAGTTTAGTTTTATTGTGTTGTTGTTGGGCTGGTGAAGAGTCATTTGAATTATATTTTGCTACTTTTGGTGTTCTCTGTATGGATGATAGTTGTTTCTATGTCTTATGTAACATATAAAATTTTTGAATTGTAATTTGATTGTTCTGCTGTATATAAAATCCCTAGATAACAAGTTTCAATAATCAAATCTTAAATTTTGGATTGAAGGCAATGCATTTGCTGCTTGTCAAAATACTAACTATAGTTTAACCTTACAAAATACTATTATATCATGTGTTATTATTGTAAAATGTTTAACTATAGTTGTTTCTGTCTTACAAAATACTCTTTTCAAGTGTTATTATCGTAAAATGTTTAACTATCACTATAAAATTAAAACGTTGTGCCGATGGTAATTTTTAGGGTCGGTGACTTTTATTCATGGTTTTTATGATTTATAGATACGCCCTATGACGAAACCGTAAAAAAATATTGATTTTTTCCAACCGACTAAAATGTCCATAAAGAAAATTTTAGCAAGTGTTAGTAAAGTTACCACAACCATTTGTAAAACAATATTCAATTGTGATGGTTAAAAATTATGATCAGTAAATGTAATAGGTTATTTGGAACTGTTTAAAAACAGTCTCAATATAAATCTTTTTTGTTATCTACTTAACTATATCGTCTCCATAGGTTTTAGATATATGATAACACACAAATTCCATCATTTTTTTAAACTATATTTAATTTTCACCGTTAGAACAAATCGTTTGTATAAATTCTTTTTATACTAAACTAAATATTGTAACGTTTGTAAAATCTAAAATTGTTATGATATTTACATCATGTACCTTTATATTTGAAAATAGTCAAAGTGGTAAGTTATGATAAATTTATGATAGTTGTAGTTTGAGTTAGGTAAGTAAGTGATAAGTAGGTAAGTAAATATATATAATGATAAATTTGTGATATATAGTCGTGGTATGTAGATGGTAAGTGGTAAGTAAATGGTAAGTAGATAGTAAATTCATGATAATTGTAGGTAAGTCATGGTAATTTTGCTAAATCTAACTTTATTTTTATTTATACTTTAACTATTACATTTTATTATTTTTTATTTCCATTAATTCCATTTCATTTAATTTATTTGTGTTTGTATTTTTTTTCATATTTTTTTGTATTTTTATGAAATTTATATAAACTGTTTCACAAATAAATAAATTGAAACAAATAAAAATTTTATATATTTAATTCAAAATCATCTAAAAATATATATATTCATCTAATCAATTATATATCTATCATATTTAAATAATGTAAAGTTGAATGGGAAAAAGGATAAGAAAAAAAAAAGGTGGGAGGTAGCAGATAGATATGTGATTTGTGATTAGAAATAATAAACAAAACTAATTTTAACTTTTCTTAATAACTCATCCACCTAAAGCCACCTAAACATTATGTTGTATGTAAAAAAGTATGTAGTATTAGTATGAATTTGATTGAAGGCAATAGTAGTACTATTATTTTGTCAATATCAAAAAAGAAAAAAAGAAAAAGTAGGAAATGAAATGACCTAATTGTTCTGTCAAATCAAATTATAAACGAATCAACTTTCACTTTTTTACTTATAAAATGGAACAACCTCTTACCCAACTCTCACCCAACTCTCGTCCAACTCTCATCCATCTGATTTTAACTCAATGGCGGATTTTAACCATCAAGATTTTCCATCAAAAAAATATAGTAAGTCGTTTAATCAAAATTTTCTTTCCAAATTTGTTATACATACTGATGCAATCGACTGGGAATTTTTTGAATTTGTTAAGTTTTTACATGCAGATTATCTAAAATCAATGTCCAGAAAGTCTTTTTTTTTTCAACTAATTCATATTATGATAGTTTCGTGAGATTGTTTTACAATAACATAGAAACATATAAAGGGAGTAAGGAAGATAGGGAAAAAAATGATATCATGATACAAAACCATAGGTATAGTTGCATGTTTAAGAGTTATCTTTAAAGTAAAGAAATCATACTTTCATCTGATATCATCTGTAGAATGAGTAATAAAGAATGGATACATTATTCTCAGTGTGAAAAATTTATAAATACTCATTTCATAGAAGATGTTAGGATAGTTTTTAAGACCTCCAACTTAGATCGGCTAAATATAAGGTTGTATCCCTTGATATGCATGAAACATTGCTCCATCACATAATCATGAATTATCTGAGACCCATAAGGTAGAAAACTGACATAATCACCAGAGAAGATTTTTGGCTGATGGCTTGCTTGATGCAAAATAAAAATCCAGCCTTTCATTATTTAATTTCTTTACATATGATGGAAATCAAAAAATCGAGAGAAACAAATCTTCAATATGCTTCTTTGATTTTAAAGTTGGTGAGACACATTGTGTCTGGAGAAATAGCAAGGGAACACGCATCAAAGGATCCTCTATATATACAATATGTAGAAAATTTCAAAATCTTGAAATAGCTTCAACTTCCCAAGCTTCTCCATCTATACAAATTTTTCATCAATCATCAAATTTAGTTCTTCCGCAAATGGACTCCAAAGAGGCACATGAAGAAGACAAAGAATTTGTTAGTCTGGAAAAAAGAGTTACAAAGCTGGAAGAAAAGTTTAATATATTCAACACCAATATCAACATGAACATGAATATGGATATAGATATGGATATGATAGGAATTCTAGAACATGAAGTAGGAAGTTGTAGACTTATATCCTTGTGCTTTTTCGGAGGTTACTTTTGAGTAGTTACGTTTGTATTTTGCTTTGAAAAGTTAGTAAGGCTAGTGACTGTAGTTGATTTATGATCACGTTGACTATGTATGTGACTATGTATGTGTGAGAGTAAGTTTGTAGTAAGAGTATTGTAAAGTTTGTGTATTTAATTGGTTTATAATAACTGGTTGATATGGTTGACTATGTATGAGGTGAGCCTTCTTGCGAGCAAAGTTTTTTCTTCCACAAATGTTTAGGTTTAGGTTTACTATATATATTCTACATATTCTTATTATTATTCTTATGATTGATATTTGGCATTTAATAAAAATTGGTAAAAAAGCTAGCTATAAATTATATTTTGTAGTGATTCTTTAGATTGTTTTTAATGCGCACAAGCCTTGTAAAAAAGAAAAAAAAAGAGAAAAAGCTTGACAAGAGGTGCAAGAACTATCGTTGTGACTATAGTATCACAACCAAAACTTGTCACAACCAAAGCAAACTAAAAAACGTGTTTGTCCGGTTGAGTAGGCTATAGGGGTTGAATTTATGAGGAAATAATCTTATGGATACAAACAGAAAACAAACAATGTGTTATATAGAAATAATAAATAGTATATAAATATAAAAAATTTTCAAAAAATACATTTTAAAATATATTTTTATTATCAACAAATTTAAGAGGGGTTCATAAGTTTTCTTCAAAAAGATATTTTTCTTTATCTTAATAATCTTTAATCTTTCCCTAATCTTTATCTACATATAAAATTTTTAAAATTAAAATTAAAATAAAATCTTTTTTACATAATTATTTTCCATAATTTCTTTCTGCACATCTAAAAAATATTCTACAATTTTTTTTTCTATAATTCTTAATCAAATGGGACCCAAATAAAAGTCGTATAGTGACCAAAATTTGTTTGTCCAATAGTCAGATATAGTAGTATGTAGCAAAAGTCACATAGCATAGTAGTATAGTAGTAAAAAAATTGTAGCATAGTAGCATAGTAAACCTATCTATTGAGACACTGTTTGTCCAATAGTAGCATAGTAGCATAATAAGCGCTAAGTTTGACAATTATTAAAGCCTAACAATTATTGAGTACCATAAACAAATGGTATTAAAAACAAATAGCGAAGATGAAAAAAAATTGATAGAAACAAATATTAAAAAAATAGTATATAAACAAAAGATGAAATATAAAAAAAAGTAATTTAACTAGAGAAATTTGTTTTTTGAGAGTTCTGGATACAAACAATAAAACAATAAAACAATTCTTAACAAATCAAAATTTTGAAATTCAGAAGCTTGGTCATCACATGGTCATGATGTGATAAGTTGGAAAATGGGTGTAATAAGTGATAAGATGTCATAATTTTTGAGTGATAATAATAGTATGATAAGAAGCTTGGTAATTATGATAATAAGTGATAAGTTGTGATAATTTTGAGTTATAACAATAGTTTGATAACATGATAAGTTGCTGGTAGTAAGTAAGTGCTACATAAGTAAATTATTGTAAGTGATAAATAACTAATAAAAATATAGTAAATTTAGTGTTAACAGAAGTGGAGATCATAGATTGGATTTGTAATGAGGGTAAGTATTGTATCACAATTTCTTCATGATTTTACCATTTTTTCATAAATTTTCTTTTCCCTTTTCTCTCAAGTTCAACTTTTTTCTCAATTTTTTTGTTCTGGTTCAATTTTTTTCTGAGTTTCTTCAAACTTGATTTTCTTTGTTTCCTCTATCTTTATCCTCGTGTTGGATATCATCTCAGCACGGACTGTATTATTGTCACGCCCCGAACCGGGATCGTGAATAGCCGCCCGTTGTCCCTAGATGCCGGCTATATTTTTACAGAAAATCAAGCAGAATCTCCCTATAAATCGGAGGTTTTCCATGTACAATTTCACCTATATATCACATTCATCCTGTAAAAATAAACAATTGGCCATTCCAGCCTCTCCAAAATCAACAAATACCACAGCCAACATCCAGAACAACACAAGGCTATAAAGTTTCTAACAGTCCTAGCAACCGACCTTTACTGTCATGCCCAACTAGAGTATGAGCAGCCGCCACACCGAGCGGACTTAAATTCTACGCATATATAAGATAAATTCCCAAATTATTTTTAAATATTTACAAATGTCTCAATGCAATGAAATAATTCAATACGAGAGTTCCACGAATAAATGTTCATAATTTATACAGTCATCCCATAAAACTTGATAATATAGTGGTCAAACTAAAATCTCCAATACATAATAATATCACCAATCATCGTAGCGGAAGAGATGGAAAATATACATACCCAACCCCAGTGATATCTCCTCGATCCAACACTAATCCTATGGGAAAGAAAGCGATGAGTGAGTATCTATGGAAGGATACTTAGTAAGTGAGGGGATTGACATCATACTATCAATATCAAGAGTGAATTTGGAGTGTCAAAGCATAAGATAAGAAAATATCCACAGTGTGCTAACCGATCATATTATTTCAAAATCATATATAATATGCACACATCAGAAAGCAAAATATGCATCCAATATTTACATCAATGTCATGAAAAGCCGACTAATGAAATATTTCCGGCAATGGTCTACCTCGACCAAGGACGGTGCATTGGGGGGTTTTCCCAAATGCAAGTATTAAATAAAGACTCTCTACCCCAATGTTGGCCACAGACTATCCCAACTAACCTGTAAATAATCATAATGTACATATAACTAGTTGGCCGTGTATGGTGCCCCCGCCTGGTGCTAGACAGAGCCGTACTCAACGTCCTCTCCGATGAGGGTCAACCTGGGACACCCATACACATGACGATCTGGCGGATACCTCTGGCCGAAGTGTATTTGGACACAAGGGGTGCCTCTACCAGATGTCCTTCGTAGCTACGGATCACAATATCATATTGGTCGGGCACGTTGCCCCATGCATCCCATCACCATGTCGGCCGGGCATATAGCCCCATGCATCATATCATAGCGTCAGTCGGGCATATAGCCCAAATATGTAAGTAAATCCATTTAAAATCATGTGTCAATGTAGTGGAAGCATTAAAGCATATCAATATGTCGAAAATGTGGCACAATATTCAGTTATCAAAACTCATGGATGCATATCAATAAAGTCAGCAATTTAGACACTCCAAAGGTCACAAAACATTTCATAAAATATTCAAAAATTCTAACAATCATATATTTTGCAAAAACATGTTATTTAAAAACAAGTATTTTTGAAACATGGTTTTCAATCAATAGCGAATGTCAAAATCCCACTCACAGTTCAAGGGAGGGTGGTCACTCCCTATTTTCAAGCCAAATCAAATCTGATTCCTCGAGTCTCCAAAAAGATCAATCTAATCAGATTATCAAAATTGAACATCAATTTCTCAAGCATCTTTAGGGTTTATCCGAAAGACATGAAATGTATAATATCCTCCACTTTACGACTCATTTCAAACCCTACAACCCAGATACTTTCATGCATATTTCAAAATTTAACTTTAAGAAAACTATTTGAATTCACTCAATATGATTTTGTGATTCTATAATATGCTTCTTTCATATCAGATCATCTAGTTTCTGTAACATTCTATACTTAACCTTCAAAGTCATATATAATTATTTCAGAAATTGTATTCTATTCGTATTCCACTTACACTCTAAACATATAAGAACCTTTCATCTTAGATTCAATCCTAGATTCATCCAATGTATCAGTTAGAGCCGAAATCTCCTCACCTAGGGTTTCCTCGAAGCGCCGAGTCTTATCCGAAAGTCGCTTCGGTCACTCCAAAGTCTGTAGGATTTTCTATCAAAACAAGATTTATTTGTTAGATCTAAACACTTAGATCAGAAGCAAAACCCTAAATCATTTACCTGCGTGGAGGTTTGTGGGCTGTCACGGGCTCACGGGCCGTCGCGAGCTCTGGGCTACAACTAGCGGGCTCGCTGGTCGGCGGGCCAGTGGGCTGACGGGATAGCGGGCGGTCGCGCCGGCGGCTGATGGGCCTGCGGCTGGCGGGCTTGCAGGCTGGTGGGCCTCTGGTTGATGGGCCTACGTGCTGGTGGGCCTATGGGCTGATAGGCTTGCAGCCTATGGGCTTGCGGGCTGGTGCTCGTCCGTGCGCTCGTGCGCGCTTGTGCGCCGGTGCGCGCTCGTGCGCCGACTCGCGCGCGCTAGTGCACTGAGCTGGTACGCATTCCTGCATTGCTGCACGCCCGTATGCGCTCCTGTGCTGGCTCGCGCGCGCTCCTGTTCTGCCTCGCGCGATCTCCTGCGCTGCCTCACGCTCTCGCGGCTTCGCTCGCCCGCGGCCTCACTCGTGCTGCAGGCTGGGTCCTGCTTGGGGCTTGGCTCGCGCTGTGGGGTGGGCTAGGGGATCACGCTGCGAGCTGGGGGATTGCATTGCGGGCTCTAGCTATGGCGGAAGGAGGTCATCGTAGAGGCTCGCGGCGGAGGAAGGCAAGGTGGAGAAAGTGTGATCGCGGGAGATCGCGATGAGAGATCGCGAGGAAATGAGCCGTAGGAGAAAGAAGAAATAGTAGAAAAAGAAGAAGAAGAAGAAGAAGAAAAAGAAGAAGAAGAAGAAGAAGAAGAAGAAGGAGAAGGAGGTGGCAATGGCGGTGGCAAAGGCGGTGGACACATGGCGAAGGAGGGCGGCGCCGCGGTGGGAGATGAAAGGCCGGGAGAGAGAGAGAAAGAGAGAGAGAGAGAGGAGATGAAGGGACGAATTAGGGCTTTAGCCCTAATTCGATTTGGGGAGGGCCAAAACACTGTGTTTTGGCTCTCCCTTTTTTTTTATTTGATATTACATTTTCTAACCCCCTAAAAACAAGTTTCGTCCTCGAAACTAAAAGAAAACTATCCAGTACACAAGTGAGGGTATTGTCTCATCAAGTGGCAACTGAGGCTTACCAAATCTATGGGCAAAAGATACTCTCACATACGAATGATTTGACCCGGTGTCAATAAGGACACGAGCGTCAACTTTCCATATTTTCATAACTCCAATGTGAGGAAATAAAAGATTAGTTGATAAATATGGAGGAAAATATGTTGCTCACATAGATATATATATATATATATATATATATATATATATATATATATATATATATCAAAATGTATGTACAAATCAACATAGTTAAGCATATACGGCTTTAACTAGTGATGGTTCTCAAAAAAAGTACATGGATATCTCTAAACATGGGGATCAGTGGGAGGAATACCAAAAATCTCGTCAGGACTTGCCTCAGTATCCTCCTGCGTCATCACATATACACGGGCCTGTGTTCTCTGCTGCTGTCGTGATGGTCCTGGCACCATGTTGCTCTCGGCTACCGTCCGAGGAGCGGTGTGACTCGAGTGCGCAGGCGCTCCCTGCTATCCTCCCCGGGAAACACTCGAGTGTCGAGTAGCTATGTGACCTCCAAATCCCAACTCAGGACAGGTACTCCTAATGTGCCCTTGCTTCCCATACCGGAAGCATGTAATGGGCATCGTACACTCTCCAAAATGGTGGTGTCCACCACATTGGCGGCAAAAAGGGTACTGCTGATCTGAAATCTGAATAGTGGCACTAGAGGCCGGTGCCCTAAATCCTTGAGATCGTGATCCCTATCCAGGATGTGCTTGTCTTGACTAAGAAGAGTCTTCCTGATATCCTGAACTCCTGCCCTTCTTCGAGCCCTGGCTCGAAGAAGCCCCAGATCTCTTCTTTTGCTCCATGTTCTCCCGTTATCTGCCCTCAGCATGGACGATCTCCTCCGCCGTAAGTGTTGAGTCCACAATCTCCGCAAAGGAGAAACTAGGGGTCACTGTCATGTACCTCCTGATGTTCAAGTTGAGGCCGTCCTCAAACTTGAACCGTAGCTGCGTCGGCGTCGCTAATTCTGGAACAAAAGCAGCTAGTCGCCTCAACTCCATCTCATACTCTGTCACTGTCCTGGCTCCTTACCGCAAGTGCAGAAACTCTGCCCTCTTGCGGTCCTGCTGGAACTCAGAGAAGTACCTGCGATCGAACTCCCGTAGGAAGTCCTCCCATCGCAACGGCTCGATAGCATCGTCACAAATCGCCTCCCACCAAGTGAGGGCATCACCATCTAAAAGTCTCTCTGCTATTCGAAGCTGGTAGTGCTCGCTCAACCCCAAATCAGTCAAAATTCTGCGGGTGCGGTTGATCCAGTGCTTCGCTACTGTGGGATCACCCGTCCCCCCGAATTCCGTGCAGCCTAACTATCTCGCCTCCTTCACCAGCTGGGTGAGCTCGTGAATACGCCTCAAGGTGGAGGAGGTAGTGTCGCTAGGTCCCAACACAGTAGAAGGATTAGCAACTGGTGGCTGATCTAGTACAACAGAAGGTGGTACGGCCGTAGAAGTCGGCGTGACCGTCGGTAGTGGTGGTGGGGGTGGCATTTGAATCCCGTGGGAGGTGTACCACTCGTACACCTACCTAAATGCCTCAAGGGATGGTGGTGGAACCTCGGTAGGAGCAGTCGGCCGAGTAGGCGCTGTAGGGGGCACCCGTGTAGAGAAAGTAGCCTCAGGCACTCCAAGGGTCTCAGGTTCCCTCGGAGGGTCAGGCACTTGAGGGGTCGCGGGTCTAGCTCCACGTCCTATTCGTCTACCGCGTCTAGGTGGCATAAATCTATAAGGGAAAATTATCATTAGATATAATGTTATACCTTGTCGAGATTTAAGAATCAGGGTTAGTTACATATCAACTAACCTCCTAAAATGAATGAAGTTTTGGGTCTAAGAATTTAATAAAAATGAAATACTAGTTTAGATACGGATCGTATCTAACCCCCAAAATGAATAACTCATATGCCGAACACCATGTATGAGACTTTAAATGACTGTGTAAAACTCTCAATGTATTGAGGACTTTTAAAACCAAGTTACTTGGGAACGTTTTCAAATCATTTTATAAAACATAGCTCTAAACCAAGAGCTCTGATACCAACCGAACTGTCACGCCCCGAACTAGGATCGTGAACAGCCAGCCGTTGTCCCTAGATGCCGACTGTATTTTTACAGAAAATCGGGCAGAACCTCCCCATAAATCAGAGGTTTCCCATGTACAATTTCACCTGTATATCACATTCATCCTGTAAAAATAAACAATTGGCCATCCCGACCTCTCCAAAATCAACAAATACCACAACCAATATCCAGAACAACACAAGGCTATAAAGTTTCTAGCAGTCCTAGCAACAGACCTCTACTGTCATGCCCAACTAAAGTATGAGCAGCCGTCATACCGAGCGGACTTAACTTCTACGCATATATAAACTAAATTCCCATGTTATTTTTAAATATTTACAAATGCCTCAATGTAATGAAATAATTCAATACGACGGTTCCACGAATAAATGTTCATAATTTATACAGTCATCCCATAAAACTTGATAAATATAGTGGTCAAACTAAAATCTCCAATACATAATAATATCACAAATCATCGTAGTGGAAGAGATGAAAAATATCCATACCCAAACCCAGTGATATCTCCTCGATCCAATACTAATCCTGTGGAAAAGAAAGCGAGGGGTGAGTATCTATGGAAGGATACTCAGTAAGTGAGGGGATTGACATCATACTATCAATATCGAGAGTGAATTTAGAGTGTCAAAGCATAAGATAAGAAAATATCCACAGTGTGCAAACCGATCATGTTATTTCAAAATCATATATGATACGCACACATCAGAAAGCAAAATATGCATCCAATATTTACATCAATGTCATGAAGAGCCGACCAATGAAATATTCCCGGCAATGGTCTACCTCGACCAAGGACGGCGCATTGAGGGTTTTTCCAAATGCAAGTATTAAATAAAGACTCTCTACCCCAATGTTGGCCACAGACTATCCCAACTAGCCTGTAAATAATCATAATGTACATATAACTAGTCGGCTGTGTATGGTGCCCCCGCCTGGTGCTAGACGGAGCCGTACTCAACGTCCTCTCCGATGAGGGTCAACTTGGGACACCCATACACAAGATGATCTGGCGGATACCTCCGGCCGAAGCATATCCGGACACAAGGGGTGCCTCTACCAGATGTCTTTCGTAGCTACGGATCACAATATCATATCCGCCGGGCACATAGCCCCATGCATCCCATCACCATGTCGGCCGGGCATATAGCCCCATGCATCATATCATAGCGTCGACCGGGCATACATCCCAAATATGTAAGTAAATCCATTTAAAATCATGTGCCAATGCAGTGGAAGCATTAAAGCATATCAATATGTCGAAAATATGGCACAATATTCAGTTATCAAAATTCATGGATGCATATCAATAAAGTCAGCAATTTAGACACTCCAAAGGTCACAAAACATTTCATAAAATATTCAAATATTCTAACAATCATACATTTTGCAGAAACATGTTATTTAAAAAAGTATTTTTGAAACAAGGTTTTCAATCAATAGCGAATGTCAAAGTTCCACTCACAGTTCTAGGGAGGGTGGTCACTCCCTATTTTCAAGCCAAATCAAATCTGATTCCTCGAGTCTCCAAAAAGATCAACCTAATCAGATCATCAAAATTGAACATCAATTTCTAAAAAATCTTTAGGGTTTATCCGAAAGACATGAAATATATAATATCCTCCACTTTACGGCTCATTTCAATCCAACCCTACAGCCCAGATACTTTCATACATATTTCAAAGTTTAACTCTAAGGAAACTATTCGAATTCACTCGACATGATTTTGTGATTCTATAATACGCTTCTTTCGTATCAGATCATCTAGTTTTTGTAACATTTTATACTTAACATTCAAAATCATACATAATGATTTCAGAAATTGTATTCTATTCTCATTCCACTTACACTCTAAACATATACAGAACCTTTCATCTTTGATTCAATTCTAGATTCATCCAATGTATCAGTTAGAGCCGAAATCTCCTCACCTAGGGTTTTCTCGAAGCGCCGAGTCTTGTTCGAAAGTCGCTTCGGTCACTTCAAAGTCTATAGGATTTCCTATCAAAAACAATATTTATTTGTTAGATCTAAACACTTAGATCAGAAGCAAAACCCTAAGTCATTTACTTGCGTGGAGGTTCATGGGCTGTCGCGGGCTCGTGGGCTACAGCTAGCAGGCTCGCTGGTCGGCGGGCCAGTGGGCTGACGGGCTAGCGGGCCGGTGAGCCTACGGCTGATGGGCCTGTGGCTGGCGAGCTTGCAGGCTGGCGGGCCTGCGGATTGGCGGGCCTCTGGCTGATGGGCCTGCGGGCTGGTGGGCTTATGGGCTGATGGGCCTGTGGCCTATGGGCTTGCGGGCTGGTGCTCGCCTGTGAGCTGGTGTGCTGCGTTGGTGAGCGCTCGTGCGCCAGCTAGCGCGTGCTAGTGCGCGCTCCTACATTACTGCCCGCCCGTGCGCGCTCCTGCGCTGCCTCGCGCGCACTCCTGCGCTGCCTCGTGCGCTTGCGGCCTCGCTCGCGCTCACGGCCTGGGCTCGCGCTGCGGGCTGGGTCCTACTTGGGGCCTGGCTCGCGCTGTGGGCTAGGTCCTGCTCGGGGCCTGGCTCGCACTGTGGGGTGGGTTGGGGGATCGCGCTGCGAGCTGGGGGATCACGTTGCGGGCTCTAGCTGTGGCGGAAGGCGGTGCTCGCGGAGGCTCGCGGCGGAGGAAGGCGAGGCGGAGAGAGTGCGATCGTGGGAGATCACGATGAGAGATCCCGAGGAAATGAGCCGCGGGAGAAAAAGAAGAAGCAGAACAAGAAGAAGAAGAAGAAGAAGAAGAAGAAGGAGAAGGAGGTAGCGATGGCGGTGGCAGTGGCAGTGGACACGCGGCGAAGGAGGGCGGCACCGCGGTGGAAGATGAAAGGCCGGGAGAGAGAGAGGAAAAGAGAGAGAGAGTGGAGATGAAGGGACGAATTAGGGCTTTAGCCCTAATTCTATTTGGGGAGGGCCAAACGCTGCGTTTTGGCTCTCCTTCTTTTTTTTTTATTATATTTGGTGTTACAATTATGGTCAGACATTAGAGATTTGAGAAAATATTCTTTTCTCAAGAAATTAAGGTCTTGAAATGAAATGAAGGCATAAAATGATACAATTAGCAATTTTAATACAAATAAATACAAAATTGAAATAAGGTGTGAGAGAACATACTTCTTGATATGGTGTACTTATAAACATTCCCGATTCCCACATTTTCAAAAATCTCATAACAAATATTTCACAATCATTCTTGATATATAAAAATTATTTTAGGTATGTATTATCTTAAAATCAAAATTATGTAGTGAATTGTATCTAACTTACGTGTTAAGTTGCTGTGAAACTTCAACTTGCACAATGTTGGAGATATGGAGAGAATTTTCATAAGTCTTTTTAATATAATTTTTATGAAAATTAATAAAAATATTATAGTTTATAATTGAATAAAATTTTATATTTAAATATATTAAGTAATAATTACCATGAAAGTTTGGAAGTCATTATCTTCGTGACCTCTAAAGCAATAACATGAGTCTAGATAGCACATAGTTTAATTATCTAAAGAAATCGCGTAACAAAACCAATGTTCTTTGAAAAGGACAAGGATGAAAACCTGAAAAAACAATAATATATTAATATATACTATAATAGTAGAATTGTATAATAGTGTTTAATGATAAAGTAACTCACTAGGTTACACAATCGATAGTCGAATCCAAGTGCTTGCTCAGACAAACAATTATCAACTATCGAAATATTCCACTTATTTTGATTGTCACACACAAAAACCATAGACATCTACATTAAATTAGTAAGGTGAGAAAACTAACTACATATGATTAGACTGCATTAGATTGTGTAAGAAAAGAAAATAATACAAGGAGATGGAGTATATGGGTATATGAATATAATAAGGTGATGTATTAAAACCAAGCTGTGGATTTGGTGCCAATTGACACTTAGCTAGGTGTTAAAAAAAGATTAAAGTACATATTGAAGAAGATGAAAACATAAATAAATATGAACAATACTTACAGAAAACTATAATGGAAAAACACATTTAGAGAAAATGGCAATAGGTGATATTGAGTAAACATATGTAGCATTCCATAGTTTGCAAACATAATCATTATATAATTATAATCGTGATCATAAAATCATAATAATAGAAAAATTGATAAATTCATACCAATGTGCCAATCCAATGAGGGGGCACCAATTCATAACTATCGGTCCAACACATATAGCATCCGTCAATATTACACAAAGTTGTTTTTCAATTGTCATAAAAATTAGATTTAGTAACATGTATCACGATAATAATAAATGAGAAAGGTTATACACACTTACCTGCCATTATTTTTTATGGCTTTTCATCCATAAAAAGCTAAATATTTTCTTCTTCATCAAAAAAAGACTTAGGGTTAGCAAAGGAAAAGGTAGAAAGTGTTGTATCCTTATCCTTCATTTTAGTTAATGTATTCACAACTACATACAATTCAACATCATCAGATCGCGGCTCATCTTCAGGCTCCAACCCTTTTTCCTCATACCCTTTGTCCTCCAAACTATCTTAGCCTTTCTGTTGGTCCTCATTAAAATGACTATCCTTACCCTTTGCTTTGTCTTCTTCCTTCTCTTATTGCTCATCATCCTCATATTCGCAGAGTTTGTGCTAGACATTAGACCGGAGTCGCAGTAGATTCGAGTGAATTCAAATTGATTGCTTCAAAAATATTTTAAGCTCCTGTTTTGTGCTAATTTTCTACAAAATTGAGATCACAGTAAATCATCCATAGTAACTATGGTAAGTAGTAAGTAACTACATTGACATGTGGTGAGATATGGCAAGTGTTTTAGTGTTTGTAACTTTACCTTTTTGATTTTTTTTCCACCCGCTTCAAACACTTCAACAGTTTCAACAGATTTTTCAAAAGATTTTTTCACATTGGACAACAAACCCTATAGTTAGTGAAATAAGTTAGATTCCATACAAAACAGATTCCAAACAAAGTACAAACAACTTAATTTAAAGTTCAGATGTCACACAATACAATATAAACTTAACTTACATTTACACGTTCAAATCTAACTTTTCGATTTACGCAATTGGTGGTCCAATACTGAATAGGTTGTTTCATTATTTGGCCTCCTAAATCACCAACTTTTACATTCTAAAAGTAAAAGATCTATGCACAAAACCAATATTGTTATGGATGTATATATAAATACTAAATTATAATATTTATAAATATTGAATTGAATTGTATTGAAAACTTACCATAAGTAAAAATAAACAACTACCGATTCTTGTTTTCTTCCTCTCTTCCTCCTCTCTTCCACTATTTATAAGACCTTTGAATTGACATGTCTCATTAGCTAACCATTGTAAAACAAATTTAGACCAATTGTATTGGTCAGCATTCTCTACATCAATAGTAACAGAGAGGTGTCTTGAAGTAGTGTAGACATTGGTTGTAGGACATTAAAAACATCCAAATAGAAATAAGAGAAAGTATCGTCTAAACTTGAGAAAGGAGGAGGCATCTTCAATCATCTTCATCTCTTGCATATGTTGTTTTAACTGCTATGCTTAAGTTTTGAAAAATATTTTCTCACCTCTGAGGATTCAGTAGAACAATCAAAAACATCCCGTCTTGTATAAAAGATTCCTAAAATTCGCCCCACATCTTTGATGTGAGCCTAGAATTCTGATTTGAACCAATAGAAAGACGTTTTTCTATAGGTTCAAATTTCATTATCAATACTTCACATAATTTTCGATTCAATGTATCATAACTAAGTTTCAAAAGTTTATCAAATCTCATATTTTTTACTACACCTTTCATATCATCGGTCAAGATAGAAAATAACTCTTTTATTTGCTTAGGAGAGTACCTAGTTTGAATCGGTATTGCCCTTCTTACCCTCGTACCCATCAATTCTTTCGTTTCATACTTCTCGCTTTCCCCATGTCTATTAAAAGAATCACATTAAAAAACTTACGTTAAAAACTTTATTCAATTCAAAATACACATAATCAAAATATATATAATAATAACTAACCGTCATGGTTATGGTCATCGGAAGCAAAGCACTTGTAGCACTTGTAGATTTGATTTTCTTCTTGGACTCCTTTATGTGTGAGAGAGAACATGCAAAAGAAATTAAAATTTTGTTTACATTTAAAATAAAAAATCAAATACAAAAATAAACTAATATAAATTAATTTTTTTTAAAGAAATAGTAAAGACTAACTAAAATTATAACTTAATTCACCTAAAGTTAAAACTTAACTGAGCTTTTCTCTGATGGTGTAGCAGCCTTATTGCTACTGGTGGTGGTGGTTCTAACATCTGTGTCTTTCATTTTTCCTTTTATTTTTTGATTTTCTTTTCAAAATCTATAGAATCTTAAAAGAAAATTAATTATTCACTCTCTAGCTTGAAATCTTCTTCTCACAATCACAATGGCAACCGATTCTTCTTTCTTCTTCTTTCGTAGTATCCAACTTGATTTAAAAAAATTTCCAAAATATTAAAATGTTAAGTTTCAGCCGTTAGATGAAATGTTAATAATTTGGGATAATTTTAGTTGTCCGATATTATGTTTGATATTACTTGAAAAGACACTAACCTGCAAAATTTGAAACTCTGGACAACAAAACCCAACCATTGGATTTGAAACTCTCGACAACAAAACCCAACCATTGGATTAGCACCACAGATCAATTATCAATTATCGGTCACCACCAAATTACTACATATTATTACTTATTATTTACTACTTACTATATACTACCCGATTACACCTAACTACTGCATATTATTACTTACTACTTACTACTACTATTAACTATTTAGTACCTACTACTTACTAATATATGTATATGTGATATTTATAATTATATAATACCAAACTATATTTGAAGATATGAATTGGATATACAAAAAGAACTTCCAGAGATTATAAATGAGTTTGCAACTAGTGTTCCAGAATTTCTCATAACATGAGTGCATGCCGATGATTGGTGATTTCATTCAATACGTGTAGAAAGTGTTATAATTGTTAATTTCTTGTATAGAAAAAGTGAAAAACACCTTTAGAGAAACGATTTCACCACCAATTATTATAATTGGCTTTGTTAAATTGAATCAAATGTAACATGTGTATTGCTTCAGCCAAATCACAAAGATAATGGATGACATTATGCTCGAAGCCACTACTTGCCTCCATACTACTACAATGTCAAAAAATTATTGTGCAACTCATTTAATGGATACCCGCAATCTATATATATATAATATATAATATATATAATAACTATATAAATAATATAAAATAATTCTACATTATAAATTAATTAAATATAAATATCAATCTAATTACATAAAATTAATAATAATAATAATAATAGACGATAATAATTTAATTATTAATTTAAAAAATGTATTTTTAGTAATTTAAGAGTTTTGGATAAACCAAAAAAATTGTTCATAAATATATATTCTTATGTATATTATATATATTATATATGGTATGTTAATTAACTTGTGTGGAATTTTATTTTTTATTTTTTTTTGGGAATGCACTCTAAACCTTATAGGTACACATATTTGCACAAAAAAAAAGAAGACTGTTCATATACGTATGGAAACCTTAGTGTTCACATGCATGCGCCATGTGCAAGCCAAATGATACGCCATATGCAAACCAAATGACTGTAAAAAGGACCATAATGTTCACAAACAAACCAAAGAAAAAAAAAGTTCTGAACAACAAGTCTTTGGGTCTTGACCATTCACAAAACAAACAAGAAAAAAATTTGCATGCAAGGAAATCATGACCTTTCACAAAACAAACAAAACAATAAAGCTTACATAATACTATTATTTGGAAAGAAATAGTTCTTGCCGACAATAGGGGTGTTATGACATCTAGGTCAAGCTCGGATATTACAATACCCAAACTCGGCTCGAGAATACTTTAGGTGAGCCCGAGCTCGAGCCCGAGCTCGTCGAGCTTGTAGTTTTGAGCTCGAGCTCGAGCTCAAAATGTCATCAAGTATAGTCGGATTGTAACACCGACACTCGGTATATTGTATATTGTACTCCTCATTATCCATATATGATATATTTTTATTTTCATATAGAGAAAAGTCTCCTAGAAATATTTTTCGATTTATAATGCTTTTGAAAATTTTTGGTGAAATTGCCGGGAGCTAAAATAAAAAATAAAAAAAAATTCCCTCTGTGCCATTTTAAAATCTATACTTTCAATTTTGACCCCGATTAAATTACACATGTTAAATTAACTTAAAAAGTTAAGAGAACTCGAATTCGGGCAATTCTCAATCGTTTGCGAAGAAACGGCCGATACTTAATCCCCAAAAATGAAAATTTGTCCTTACCGAGCCAAATTAAATTCTACCCATGCAAAACCGCTAAAATTTTGCCAGGAAGTCTAAATTAGGCTAAATTAATGTTTTATCAAGTTAAAATGCAATTTTACGAAATTTTGGTAAAAACGAAAAACGGAAAACAAAATCGTTTTAAAAATCCTAATGCATTTAAGGGCGATTTGAAAGGTCAAATGACTTCATCTACGTGCGAGACCAACTCTATTGTATTCAGTGCGAAAAACTGAATCAAATGGGTAAATTTGAATTTCTCGGATTTCGGATCGAATATTGACCTGTCGTGCCTGACGTGAAAATCGAGGTAGGAATTTTTACGCAAATGTGAGAAGGACCTTTTATGCAATTTAAAAAAAGGGGTTGGAGACAATTAATGACCATGGGAAGTGTGCATGAGATGGAAAGATAGGATTTGTTTGAAAAGTCAAGGAATAAATGTGAACCATTTGATTGGATTGTTGGGAAACAAACATTTAATGAAATTTGACTTGTGGAGACATGTAATTAATGAAGTTTGAGTGTAGTAAGAGAAAAAGCACCACACAACTCACCTTCATTCTCCAAAATCGTGAAGCACCCCCAAGAAAACTCCTTCATCTTCTCTTTCTTCTACCTCCATGACTGAGAGCTTGTCTTGAAGGAGGATTTGATTTCTCCAAATAACAAACAAATATTTTTACATAAATTCATTCCTCATAAACCCAACTATAACATATCAAAAAATTGGGAGGAAAGGAGAAGCCTAACCAAGTGGATCTAGAGAGAGACTAAAAGCTTCAAAGAGGTAAGAAATTCTGACCATTCTGTGATTTCTTGGTCATAACATTTTCAGCACAAAGGCAAACTGAGATAAGTTAATTTCAGGTGAAACTAGACTCATAGAGTTTAAAAATGAGATATGATTTGTTGCATTCTGATAAGAATTGGATTTATTATGATTTTTCAAAATTAAGTGTTCTGCATAGAAAAGTTTTGTTCTGTTATGCTTTAGTCTCTGTTTTGAGGTGTCTTATGGTCTAAATTAACAAATGCTCCAGTTATGTAATATGTAGAGCTAGGTCTTATCTTTCCAAAGAGATAAGAATCACCTTAATCCGATTCTTGTGTCAAAAGTTATGGCAATTTTACTAAAACTTGACAGAAGGTTGTCCTATTTCGAACTCTAAGAATAGTGTATAACCCTCTTCCAGTCCTAGTTTGGGCAAGCTCAAAGAATAAAGTTGTAGTTACTCCTCTTAGCTACAACATGTTTAAATTTCAGCCAATTCACAAGAGGGAATCAAATGTTATGCCCATTTTACTAAAGGGGTGTCGACAGAAATTATGTTTTTTAACTGAAACCTGCCTGTTCTGATCATGATCCATTTCAATCCCCTTCCAAGTACAATTGAGAGAAACTCAGAACATGAAAGTGATAGGCCTATATCTTGGGTATAACATATTAAAATTTAATTACGTTTGGATAGGTATAGTGAAAGTTATAGTTTTTGCACTAAAATGGGACAGAATCTGAATTTAGAATGCAACTGAATCAAAATGAGGATTTCTTGATATTTTGTGATGTGATTTTGAGAACGTGTATTACATGAAAGTTGTAGTCGTGAAGTTACCTACAACATATCAAAAGTTCGCCTGATTTGGACTTATATATAAAACGTTATGCAAATTTTCGTAGGACTGCACAAAGTGACACCAAGTGGAGATCTATGAGTGAACTTGTTGGGTGACTTTTGCCCAAGCCATTAAAGGGAGCTTGATACATCATAATTGTGGTTTATTTGGAAGTGCTATACCCTCCCTATTATAGTGAGTGGGACTCAAATCTCATACATGAAAAGTGAAACTTGATTTTTGTTGTGTTTTTAACAAAACATGCTTTTGATATGTATGACTCGTCGTGTGTTACTAGATTTCAAATTTGTTTTGTGACTATTGGAGAGTCATGAACTCATGTTTTCTATGAATATGCATTCATAAATTTGATTCAACTGAATTTGTACCATATTTTATGATTTTCACATATTTAAATTTCATATGACTCAATATGACACATTTATTTAACACTATGATTTCTATATCACTGAGTTGGGGCCGTGTGGCCGTGTGATGACTGTTATGACATGATTAAATCCTGAGAGGATGACCGTAGCTACGGGGGATGTTTGTTATGGCGCCAAGTATGCGTCTCGGTATACTTTGCGCGTAGGTACCCGTAAATGTCCGGTATATGGGTATAGGGCAAGGGGAAGGATATGTGTGACGTCATTGTCTAGCACCGGGCAGGGTCCTATACTTGATCCAATCTGTGTATGAGCTAGCCTCGGTGAAGCTCATGGCCAACGTCGGGATAGAGAGCGACTTTGAACATTTATGCATAATAAACCCCCGATGCGCCTGTCATTAGTTATGGTTGACCCTTGCTAGGGTCATATTCGGCTTACTCTAAAAATACTTAATTTTGAATGGATGCATATATATATGGTACCGTGTGATGGACTAGATGATTTCATTTTTCTGATCATCCCATGTTTTACTTCCAAATGAGAATTATTGTTTACGAATAATCATGTTTGATATTTCAATGGTTCACACATACTATTTATACTTAATATTGATCCCCTCACTACTGGATATCTCTCCGGATACTCACCCATCTCCTTTCCTTTCTTAGACAGCGTTATTGCAATAGAGGACCCGTCGACTCTAGACGTCATTGTTGCGTAATTGTGGAATTACGTATTCACTATGGTGAGATCTAAATTTCATTCGAAATATGAGATCCGTGTTGTATATCGACCCTGCGAGGTCTTTGGGACGACTATATAATTTATTGACATTTATTTATGAAACTCTCATATTAGCTCATTTCACCTGTATTGAGACATTTGAAAGTATTTAACTTCTTAACTTGGGAATTTGTTGTACTCATGCATAAAATTTTAGACCCGTCCAGTGTGGCGGCTACTCATGCTCTTGTTAGGCATGATAGTAGAGGTTTGTGACTAGGACTGCTAATATTCATGATAGTCTTGCATTGTCCTGGTTGTTACGCTGTGAATTGATTGGTATTATACGAATGTGGTTGATTTGTTGTGAGGCCCTGTTAGCCTGTTTATTCAGGTGGCAGGATGATCATTCAATATACAGGTTGATTTGTATATGGGAGATCTCCGAAATATGGGAAAGTTCTGTCTGATTTTCTAGAAAACCAAGCTAACATCCAGGGTAACGGGTCGCTGCTCATAACCCCGGTTCGGGGTGTGACACGGATAATGTCATCGGGTACTGTCGTTGAGAAGTATAGATAATATATTTAAAAAATATACCTAAAAATATAATTTTATATATAAAAATTATTTTTAAAAAATATAATTATATATAAAAATTATGTTTTAAAAAAAATTAATATCTCTCAAGTAACCCGTCGAGATTTCGAGCTCGACACAGTTGGGTTCAAGCTCGAGCTCGATATCGAGCTACCCGAGTCCGAACTAGGACTCGAGTTTTGGCTGAGTAGTGTCACAGGTATCCGTGACATTACCTGGGTGTCATAACAGTCTTTGCTGACAATACTCTTTCTCACACACTCTCTCTTACTCACTCACACATATAAAATTTATCTTCTGTCATGCAAATTCTCATCAAACTCTCACTCTTTCTCTAAACTCTCTTGGGCTCTTCTTTTTCTCACAGCTCCTCTGCTCTCCTTCTCCTTCTCCTTCTTCTTCTTACCCTTCTCACTTTTCACTCACAAATCTCAAAAATGGCCTCTCGAAAAGACAAACAAGTTATGAGGGAATCAGAAGAATATAATAGAAATGAGTTTCCTTCTCTTAAAAGAAGCAAAGAATTTGAGCAGATATTTTTCGATCAAAATATTACTGTTGGCAGGTTAATAGATTGGGAATTTTTGGAGAGTATAGGTTTTAAATATGGAAGTTATTTAAAAGAAATCTGTTCTCATTGGATTCTCAATCCAAAAAAAAAATTATGAGAACATAGTGAAATTATTTTATAATAATATGAAAAAAATTAATAGTGAGTATTTTATGGTTGTTGATGGTGAAATTAATTCATGTGCTTTTCAAATTTATTTTGATGGTACAAAATTGAAGTGAATCCAAAAATAATATGTACAAAGGCTCATCTTCCATGGGTGGAGTATGAAGAACGTGCTCCATATTTGGTAAGTGACGTATCAATGGATGCTCAAATTGTCTTTGATGATAATAGTTCAGAGATTTTTAGTAAGAACATAGCGGATTTAAATTTGTATGAAAGAATTCTTCATTTATTAATTGTACAAGCTATTAAGCTACGCGGAGGGAATTATACATCCATTACTCGAGAAAATTTTTGGCTAATGGCACGTATTATTGAAAAAATAATCCTGGTTTGCATTTCTTACTTCCCTATTTTATGATATCCATAAGAGATTCAAATTCAAATTTATCATATTATAGTATGGTCAGAGGTATTTTAAGAAATCAAGGAATAAGTCTGCGCAATAAAATAAATTTGAAATTAAGTTTTAAAAATGGTATAAATCATAAAACATTGTGTAGAGCTTATTGGATTTATGAAAATGGTGTTTGGATTAATCTAAAAAAAAAGAGGTTTAGAATATAGGGGAGAGGGTGAGGCAGAGGCCGCAGAGGCAGAAGTGAATGTGGAAGCAGAGCCAAAAGTGAATGTGAATGAGGACATTGGTGAGAATGTAAGGTAAGATCAACTCTTAGAACGGATGCATGGTATGAAAACACAGATTGTTAGCGTTGATGAGAAAGTTGACCGATTTGGGAGGGAAATGGGAGAACTGAGAGATAACTTCAATGAATACAAGAAACAAAATGACAAACAGCATTGAAAAATGTCATTCGACTTGATGAACATTATTTTCTGTATAAGAGATCATTTACAACTAGGTGGAGTTTCTTTCTCAAGGCCGACTGCACCTTCTTCCTCTCCTCCTCCTATTGCTGGAACCACTACTAGACCATCACCTCCTCTGAGCTCGCAACCCTCAGCCTATCCATTTACTCTACGCTCATTCGGATCATTCATTTCACCTCCGAGGACATTCAGTTCATTTAGTTCATTCAGTTCACCTAGTCGGATTAACCCCTTTGACATTCATGATGTTATTATAGGAGCATCACACCATCACCCTCACCCTTTGGCAGTACAAGTGCATCGTCTTCAGATACCACCAAAGAGAAAAGGAAAAAAAAAATAGACCTAAAGTCAAATTTCCAAAGTTCTTGATTGTAATTTTAATTATTTTTTCCTTTTTTACTTTTTCTTTGTTGCTTTAGTTATATATATTATTATTGTAGCATGTAATATAATATAATGATATATATGTATAATTATTGTAGCATGTAATAATATATATATATATATATATATATATATATATATTATAGACTGTGATTCCCTACGTAATTTTTTATTTCATTTTTTCATCTTTTTCCATTTTTTTTAAATCTGGAATTTTTGTGCCCAGGCTTCTATCTCACATGCGCGCACATGCCCGCGAGGGCAAGAGCATGGTCATGCACGCGATTTCAGCTGCGCATGCCCGGGCATGCGCGCGGCTTTAACCACACATGCCTGAGCATGCAGGCGGCTTTAACCGCACATGTGCGCGGCCAAAACCGCGCATGCCCAGCATGCGCGTTGCGAACAGTACCAATTTTAAAATATAATATTATAATAATTTTTAATTATATAAATATATGAAATTATTATCTTAAATTATTAATATTATTATTTAAAAATTGTAATGATATTAAATTATTATTTCATATAATATAGTATATATTTTATTAATTATCATATACTAACTTTTTGATTTCCCAAAAAAACACGCCCTAATAACTAATTAATAATAATACACTTGACTAAAATTTGGTGGGAATGTATACACATTTTGGCGCCCAAACAATTTTCTTTTTTTCACTTCTTTTTATTTACCTTTAGTCAATGTTAACAAAATAATTTTAGTGAATGTAAACCCTAAACCCTTTAGGCGCGAATGCTAGGGCAAAATTTTTTTTAGTGCCAAAGTTAACAAATTTTTTTGGCACCAAAACAATTTTATTTCTTTTTTTAGCGCCAACAAAAATTGGCGCCAATGTTATGTGCCAAAACAATTTATTTCTTTCACAATATCTCCATCTTTTTTTATATGTCATTTATTTCTCTTCTCTTCTTTTTTTTTTCTTTATTTCTTTCACAATATCTTTGCCTCTTTTATATCATTTATTTATCTTCTTTTTTTTCTATTCTTTTTCTTATTTATCTCTCTTGCTTATGCAATTCTCTCTTCATTTCATTTATTTCTCATTTATTTCTCTCTTAGCTTTTGCAATTTTACAATTCTTATGATGAACAAAACATGGATGTATTCTAAATCAAGAGCAAGTGATGAATATGTTACTGAGGTTAATGGATTTCTTGAATTTGTATATGGAAATATTCAATCGATTGATGGAAATATATCATATCCTTGTGTTAAATATTTCAACACATCATGATTTCCTATACACACAGTGTTCAATCACTTGTTACATTATGGGTTTCATTGTGACTATGATAAGTGGATATATCATAAAGGGAGTAATAAAGAGAGTAATAAAAATGGATTCAACTACAACCTTGATAATCTTTTTGATCATGATATGTTTGGCATATTACGTGATGCATTCACACATTTACTTCATCATTCTACCTCCAAAAGTTCTCATGAACCAAGTTCTCATGCATCCATGGTGGATGAATCAACTTCAGCTTCAGATACGTTTCATGAATTACTTGAAAATGCCAAAAAACTAATATATCCAAAATCGAAATACAGTTTTCTTACAACTATTGTACACTTATATCATTTAAACTGTTTGTATGGGTGGACCAACAAATCTTTTTCATTATTGTTAGAATTTTTAGGAGAATTGTTTTCTGATGAAAATATATTGCCAAATAGTTGTCATGAAATGAAGAAAACTATTTCAGTTTTAGGGTTGAGATATGAGAAAATACATGGTTGTTCTAATGATTGTATATTGTATTGAAAACTTAGATCTTAAAATAATGGATGTTATGTGTGTAGTGCTTCTAGATGAAAACCAAATGGAGATGGAGATCAAGATGTTAATAAAAAAAAGCTATCAAAATATTGAAATGGTTTCCTTTGATTCATAGATTGCAAAGACTATTTATTGTGGTCAAACTACTTGTTTGATGAGATGGCATCATGATAAGAGAACCAAGGATGAACTATTAAGACATCCAGCAAATTCTCCTGTATGGGAGGAGTTTGATTTCCTATATCCTACATTTTCTTTTAATCCAAGAAATATTTGATTAGGGTTAGCAGTTGATGGTTTTAATCCATTTAAAACAATGAACATTACATATAGAACATGACCAGTGCTCATCATACCATATAATCTACCACATTGGTTCTGCATGAAATCTACAAACTTCATACTGACATTACTAATTCCTGATCCTAAAAGTCCAGGTGACAAGATAGATATGTATATGCAACCACTGGTAGAAGAATTGAAAGAATTATGGAATGAAGTAGTAGATACTTATGATTTTTCAGTTGGTGAAAGATTTAAAATGCATGCAACACTGTTATGGACCATTAATAACGTCACCGCATATGCTAATCTGTTTGGATGGAGTAGTAAAGGTAGATTTGAATGTCCAGTATGCGGATATGATACATGTTCTCAATGGTTATGTCATGGTCAGAAGTATTGTTATACAAGACATCGAAGATGATTGGAGTCAACTCATCTATTCAATTATGATAAATATTCTTTTGATGGGACAGAGGAATTCAGAGTTGCTCCTAAGCAACAATCTGGAACCGATGTATTACGAGAATTAGATGGAATTGAATTAACAAGTTCTAATGATATACATGGATGGAAAAAAAAGAGTATATTGTTTCATTTTCCTTATTGGGAAAATATTTTACTTAGACATAATATTGACATGATGCATACCGAGAAAATTTATTTTGATAATTGTTAGTATAATTCGCAGGCAAGAAGGAAAGTCTACGGACAATTATAAGGCCAGACTTGATCTTGAAAAGATGGGAATAAAAAAGAATCTACATGCATGAAGATCAAACTCTACAAATATATTTTTACTTAAAATGTGTCACGCCCCAAACCGAGGTCATGAGCAGCCACCCCTTGCCTGAATGCCGACTCGATTTTCTAGAAAATCAGACATAACCTCCCTATATTTCGGAGGTCTTCCATATACAAATCATCCTGTATATTGAATGATCATCCAGAATGGAATCATCGATCATAGAAATCAATAGAAAAATGAAGGGATATTTTCATCCTGCCATCTGAATAAATAGGCCAACTTGGCCTCACAACAAATCAACTACATTCGTATAATACCAATCAATCCATAGCGTAACAACCAGGACAACGCAAGGCTATCATGAATATTAACAGTTCTAGCCATAGACCTCTATTGTCAAGCCCAACTAGAGCATAATCAGCCGTCACACCGGACAGACTTAAAATTTTATGTATGAGTATAACAAATTCCTAAGTTAAGAAGTTAAATGCTTTCAAATGCCTCAATGCAGGTGAAATGAGCCAATATAAGAGTTTCATAAATAAATGTCAATAATTTATATAGTTGTCCCATAAAATATACATGTCCATCAACGGACCTCAATATCAAGATCTCGCAGGGTCGATATACAACACGTATCTCATATTTCAAATGAAATTTAGAACTCATTGTATTAAATATGTAACTCCACAATTATGCGACAATGACGTCTAGAGCACGATGTGTCCTCTATCACAATAACCCTGTCTAAGAAAGGAAATGAGAGGGGTGAGTATCAGAGGAGATATCCAGTGAATGAGGGGATCAATATCAAGTATAAATAGTATGTGTGAACCATTAAAGTATCAAACATGATTATTCGTAAACAATAATTCACATTTGGAAGTAAAACATAGGATGATCAGAAAAATGAAATCATCTAGTCCATCACACAGTACCATATATATATGCATCCATTCAAAATCAAGTATTTTTAGAGCAAACCGAATATGATCCTAGCAAAGGTCAACCATGATCAATAACAGGCGCATCGGGGGTTTATTATGCATAAATGTTCAAAAATCGCTATCTCTACCACGACGTTGGCCATGAGGTTCATCGAGGCTAGCTCATACACAGATTGGATCAAGTATAGGGCCCTGCCCGGTACTAGACAATGGCGTTACACATATCCTCCCCCTTGCGGGTGCAACTGGCCGTGCCTATACCCATATACCGGACGTTTGCGGGTACCTTTGCATGAAGTGTACCCAAACGCATACTTGGCGTCATAAAAAACGTCCCCCGTAGCTACGATCATCCTCTTAGCACTCAATCATATCATAATAGTCATCCTACAGCCACACGGCCCCAACTCAATGATATAGAAATCATAGTGGTCAATAACTGTGTCATATTGGGTCATATGAAATTTAAACATGTGAAAATCATAAAATATGGCACCAATTCAGTTGAATCAAATTTATGAATGCATATTTATAGAAAACATGAGTTCACAACACTCCAATAGTCACAAAATAAATTCAAAATCTAGTAGCACACGACGAATCATACATATCAAAAGCATGTTTTGTTAAAACACGACAAAAATCAAGTTTCACTTTTCATGCATGAGATTTGAGTCTTACTCACAGTAATAGAGAGGGTATAACACTCCCAAATGAACCACAATTACGATGCATTGAGCTCCTTTTAACAGCTTAGGCAAAAGTCATCTAACAAGTTCACTCATAGTTCTCCACTTGGTACCACTTTGTGCAGTTCTACGAAAATTTGCATAACTTTTTATATATAACTCCAAATCAGGAGAAATGTTGATATGTTGTAGGTAACCTAACGACCTACAACTTTCATGTTATACACGTTCTCAAAATCACATCACAAAATTACCAGAAATCCTCATTTTGATTCAGCTGCATTCTAAATTCATATACTATCACATTTTAGCACAAAAACTATAACATTCACTATAGCTATCCAAATGTTTTGAGTTTCTCTCAATTGTGCTTAGAAGGGGATTGAAATGGATCATTATCAGAACAGACAGGTTTCAGTTGGAAAACAAAATTTCTGTCGACACCCCTTTAGTAAAATGGGCATAACGTTTGATTCCCTCGTGTGAATTGGCTAAAATTTAAAAATGTTGTAGCTAAAAGGTGTACCTACAACCTTTATTCTTTGAGCTTGCCCAAACTAGGACTGGAAGAGGGTTGTTTCTATACACTGTTCTTAGGGTTTGAAACAGGATAACCTTCTGTCGAGTTTCAGTAAAATTGCCATAACTTTTGACACAGAAATTGGATTAAGGTGATTCTTATCTCGTTGGAAAGATAAGACCTAGATTTACATATTACATAACTGGAGCATTTGCTAATTCAGACCATAAGATACCTCAAAACAGAGACTAATTCATGGACAAAAACAGGGCTAAAGCAGAACAGAACAAAATTTTTTGTGCAGAATACTTAACTTTGAAAAATCATAATAAATCCAATTCTCATCAGAATGCAACGAATCATATATCATTTTAAAGCTCTATGAGTCTAGTTTCACTGAAATTAACCTATCTCAGTTTGCCTTTGTGCAGAAAATGTTATGACCAAGAAATCATAGAATGGTCAGAATTTCTTACCTCTTTGAAGCTTTTAGTCTCTCTCTAGATCCACTTGGTTAGGCTTCTCCTTTCCTCCCAATTTTTGGATATGTTATAGTTGGATTTATGAGGAATGAATTTATATAAAAATATTTGTTTGTTGTTTGGACAAATCAAATCCCCCTTCAAGACAAGCTCTTGGTCATGGAGGTAGAAGAAGGAGAAGAGGATGGAGTTTTCTTGGGGGCGCTTCACGATTTTGGAGAATGAATGGGAGTTGTGTGGTGCTTTTTCTCTCACTACACTCAAGCTTCATTAATTACATGTCATCACAAGTCAAGCTTCATTAAATGTTTGTCTCCCAACAACCCAATCAAATGGCTCACATTGATTCCTTGACTTTTCAAACAAATCCTAGCCTTCCATCTCGTTGTACACTTTCTATGGTCATTAATTGTCTCCAACCCTTTTTTTCTAAATTGCAAAAAAGGTTCTCGTAGATTTGTGTGAAAATTCCTACCTCGATTTTTACGTCACGCACGGCGGATCAATATTCGACCCGAAATCCGATAAATTCAAATTTTCTCATTTGGTTCAGTTTTTTGCACTGAATCCAATAGAGTTGGTCTCGCACGAAGATGAAGTCATTTGACCTTCCAAATCACCTTTAAATGCATTATGATTTTTATAGCGATTTTATTTTCCGCTTTGCGTTTTTGTCAAAATTTCTTGAAATTGCATTTTAAATTGATAAAATGTTAATTTAGCCTAATTTAGGCTTCCTGGCAAAATTTTAGCAGTTTTGCACTGATAGAATTTAATTTGGCTTGGTGAGGACAAATTTTCATCTCCAGCGATTAAGTATCGGGTGTTTTTTCGCAAACGATTGAAAATTACCCGAATTTAAATTCTCTTAACCTTTTTAAGTTAATTTAGCATGTGTAATTTAATCGGGTTGAAATTGCACGTGTAGATTTTAAAATGACACGGAGTGAAAAATTTTTTCTTTTAGCTCCCGGCAATTTCGCCAAAAATTTTTGAGAACATTATAAATCGAAAAACTTTCTGAGAGACTTTTCTCTATATGAAAATGAAAATATATCATATATGAATAATAAGGAGTACAATATACAATACACCGAGTATCGGTGTTATATTTCCTAACCCCCTAAAACAAGTTTCGTTCTCGAAACTAAAAGAAAGCTATACAGTAAACAAGTGGGAATACTGTCTCCTCATAGCCTTCTCAGGTTCCCAAGTCTCCTTCTCGACCTGGTCACTCCTCCACAAGGCTCTAACCTATGAGGTCCTCTCACAACGAGTTGAACTGGAAGGCTGAGGTCCTCTCGCAACTCAATAGGCAGAGGCTCAAGTACATGAGAAGGATCAGTTAGGAATTTCCTGAGTACTGAGACATGAAAGACGTCATGAATACGGGATAGTTTAGCTGGTAGCTCCAATCTGTATGCCACACTTCCGACCCTCTCAAGGATACGAAAGGGTCCAATATATCTGGGACTCAGCTTGCCCTGCTACCTGAACCGTATAACTCCCTTTAAAGGAGATATTCTCAAGAAAATCATATCTCCCTTGGCAAACTCAAGGGGTTACCGCCTACGATCGGCATATGCCTTCTGTCTGTTCTGGGCGGCTCTCATCTATTTACGGATGATCCTAACCTTATCCTTCGTTTTCTCAATCAATTCAACACTACTGAGACGTCATTCTCTAATCTCATCCCAATATAATGAGTGCAGCACTTCCTACCATATAGTGCCTCATATGGTGGCACCCAATACTGGCCTGATAGCTGTTATTAATGCAAATTCGATCAGTGGAAGGTGCTGATTCCAACTATCCCGAAAATCCATCACACATGCTCTCAGCATATGCTCAAGAGTCTGAATGGTCCTCTTTGACTAACCATCTATCTGTGGATGATAGGCTGTGCTAAAACTTAGTCTCGTACCCATTGCCTCCTATAACCTGGGCCAAAACCTGGAAGTAAACCTCGGGTCCCTGTCTGATACTATCGACACAAGAACACCATACAGCCTGACTATCGTATCGATGTAAAGACGTACCAAGGTCTCCAAAGGATAGTCGCTGCGAATAGGAAGAAAATGTGCAGACTTGGTGAGTCGATCCACTATCACCCAAATGGTATCATGCCTTGATGAAGTCCGCGGTAGCCCTGTCACAAAATCCATAGTAATGTGATCCCACTTCCACTCAGGAATGGATAAGGGTTGCAATGTACCAGTCGGCCGCTAATGCTCGACCTTCACCTACTGGCAAACTAGACATCTAGCCACAAAATCCGCAATCTCCCGTTTCATGTCAGGCCACCAATAACTCTCTCGAATGGTCCGATACATCTTGGTATCACCCAGATGCAATGCATAAGTGGAGGAGTGTGCCTCCTCAAGTATGGCCCTGCGGAGATATGTATTAGCAGGAACACAAACCCGCTCCCTGTATACTAACAATCCGTCATCTCGGACCCTGAAGTCTCCACGATCCGTTCTACGGACTCTATCAGTAATACCCTGAAGCTGCTCATCCATACTCTGGAGCTCTCTGATACGGTCGAACAAAGTCGGCCTGATTTCAAATCTGGCTAGTAAATCTCCCTGATCATCACTAACCAAACTGACTCTCAAGGCACGGATTCCTACTAAACAAGAAAGGTATGCATCCTCTATCAACTGTGAGGATGATGCTGACTTTCGACTCAAAGCATCTACCACAAAATTCGCCTTGCTCGGATGATAGTCAATAATGAGGTCGAAATCCTTGAGAAGCTCTAACCATCACCTCTATCTCAAATTTAGCTCCTTTTGGGTAAACAAATATTTCAAACTTTTGTGATCTGTAAATACTCTGCAGGTCACCCCATAAAGATAATGTCGTCATTTTTCAATGCGAAAACTATGGTTGCCAATTCAAATCATGTGTCGGGTAGTTAACTTCGTATTTCTAAAGCTGTCGCGAGACATATGCAATAACCCGACTATCCTGTATCAGAACACAACTCAATCCTTGTCGGCTAGTATCACTGTACACTATGTATTCCCGATTGCTAGTGTGGGAAGGGCTAAAATAGGAACAGAAGTCAACCGTTGTTTGAGCCCCTGAAAGCTTGCCTCACAACGGTCATCACAAACAAACTTGACCCCCTTTCGAGTCAATCAAGACAACAGAGTAGCTATCCGGAAAAATCCCTCTACAAATCTGCGGTAATACCCCGTTATACCAAGAAAATTACGGATCTCGGTAACTGTTTGTGGATGCTCCCACTTCAATATAGTCTCAACCTTCCGCGGATCAACATAAATACCCTTCGCGGAGACAATGTGTCCCAAAAATCCTATGTGTCTCAGCCAAAACTCACATTTCAAAATTTTGACATATAGCTGCTTCTCACGGAGTATCTGCAATACCACCCGAAGGTGCTGAGCATGATCTTCATCACTCGGTGAATACACCAAGATGTCATTGATAAATATGATGATGAACCAATCCTAGAAGTCATGGAAGACTCGGTTCATCAGATCTATAAAAGTAGCTGGGGTATTAGTCAGCCCAAACGATATGACTAAAAACTCATAGTGGCCGTATCGGGAGCGAAAAACTATTTTGGGCACATGCTCAGCCCGAATTCTCAACTGATAATAACCATAACGGAGATCAATCTTAGAGAAAACCCTGACTCCCTACAGCTGATCAAATAAATTATCAATACGCGGCAGGGGATATCTATTTTTTATGATGGCTTTGTTCAACTGTCTGTAATCTATACAAAATCGAAGTGTACCTCTTTCTTCTTTACAAACAGCATCAGAGCACCCCAGGATAAAGTGCTCGGACGAATAAACCCCTTGTCTAGAAGTTCCTGTAACTAAACCTGGAGCTCCCTCAGTTCAGCAGGCGCCATTCTGTATAGCGGAATAGATATAAGAGCGGTTCCCGATACTAGATCAATCTCAAAATCGAACTCCCGAACTGATGGTAATTCGGGAAGCCCCTCAGGGAACATATCTGGAAACTCCTGCATCATGGGGACTTCCTCGAGTCTTGGTCCCTCAATGGTGGTGTCAACGACATAAGCTAGATAAGTCATGCACCCACGGCATACCATGTGTCTAGCCTCCATAACCGATATAACACAGAGGGCCAATACCTGTCTCTCGCCCCTGAACACCAACGTTGGCTGCCCGGACTTCCGAAACTCAACCTCTTTCGTGAAACAATCCACAGAAGTTAGGTGTGAACTCAACCAATCTATCTCTAGGAGCAGAATCAAATCTACCTCTAATACCGCCTCCTTAATAATGACCACACAGCCTCTATAGACTGTATCTCGAATGATATGCTTGCCAAGAGGAGTGATAACCATAATCTCTTCATCAAGTGGCGAGAGAAGCCTATCAGCATAGCGAGCGAATGTGTTGCTCACATATGAATAATTCGACCCAGTGTCTATGAAAACACGGGCATCGATACCAAATATTTACATGGTACCTAAGGACAAGAAAAATTAAAGATATTTAAAATGCGAAGAAAATGTAGATGTATTTATATATATATCAAACTAGTTAACCTTCTAAAGCTTTAACTAGTCAAAACTGTATATCGATATCATGATATATAAGACCTCATAAAGAAATTACAATAAAAGTCCTATACTGAGGGGTATACATGAGGATTACCCATAATGACATCAGGGTTTGCCTGTGCGTCCTCCTGCGTCATCGCAAACACGAGTCTGGGCCCTAGGCTACTATCGCGATGATCCTAGCATTGTATTACTCTTGGCTGTAGTCCGAGGAGCTGTGAGATTTGAGTACGAAGGTGTCCCCTACTAGCCTGTGCCAGAAGTACTAGTATGATTCCGTAAAGTCTGTCCTCCTCAACTCAAATCTGGGTAGGTACTCCTAATGTGACCTTGCTTCCTACACTGAAAGTAAGTAACCGGTACTCTACATGCTCCAAATGTATGATGGTTGTCGTACCTACGACAGAAAGGCTGTCTTTGTATAGTAGATTATGTAGAGACATTATGGGTTGGTGCCCCAAAGCCCTATGGATGGGGTCCCTGTCTTGGTCCCACTGGTCTGAAACTAGAAGACCCTCCGTGATAACTAAAACCTCTACCCCTCTTCGAAAACTGTCCGCCCTGTAACCCAGCCTTCTTCCTTTTTTGGTGACTCTCTTTCTGCCTAACCTCAGCTCGGACGATCTCCTTTGCCTGATATGCTGAATCAATCACCTCTGAAAGTCTAAAAGCAGGAGTCACTGTCATATACTTCTTGATGCTCAAAAGGAGGCCATCCTCAAACTTAAACCTCATCTGAGCTGGTGTAGCCATGTCGAGGACAAATGCTACTAATCTCCTGAGCTCAGCCTCATATTCTAAAACTAACCTCGTCCCCTGACGTAAGTGTAGGAACTCTGTCCTCATGCGATCCTTCTGAAACAGAGTAAAGTATCTGTAGTTGAACTCTCCTAGAAAGTCCTCCCACCGTAGAGTTTGTGTAACACTATCACAGATAGCCTCCCACCATGAGAGGGCATCTCCGTCAATGAGTCTCTGAACAACTCTCAACTTGAGCTCCTCTGTCAATCCCAAATCAATAAGGATCCTACGAGTCCTATTAATCCAGTGCTTCGCTACTGTGGCATCACCAGATCTTGAAAAATCTGTGCATCCGAGCTGTCGTGCCTTTTTCACCAACTGTGTAAGCTCATGGATGCGCCTCAAAGTAACCGATGTATCATCAGTTGGGCTAGAATGGATGGAACGGCTACCGGAGGAGGAACCGGTGCCGTAGATGCAGGTACGGCCACAGGTGCGGTCGCTGGAGTCTATGGTAAAGGTGGTGGCATCTACACCCCATATCTACTAGTACTCGTGGAGTTTCGGGTGCCCTAGGTGCATCAGGTACTGGGGGACTCTTGGGTGTTGCGAATCCAGCATCGCGCCTACCTTGTCTAGGTGGCATAATTCTGTAAAATAAGTGCATTTTTATTATATAGAAATCAAAGATTAGGATCAGTTACTGAGTAACTAACCCCCAAAAAAATTGCGTTATGAATCAAGGAATTTGAATGCGAAATAATGGGTTAGATGCGTCATGTATCTAACCCCCTAAAATAAATAAATTTATATACGTATGGCCATGTATGGGACTTTAAATGACTGTATGAAACTTTCTAATGCATTGAGAACTTTTTAAATGTGGTTGGGTACATTTTTCATTACTATCTTTTCTCTAACCAAGATGCTCTGATACCAATAGAACTGTCACGCCCCAAACCGGGGTCATGAACAGCCACTCGTTGCCCTGGATGCCGGTTCAGTTTTCTAAAAAATCAGATAGAATCTCCTCATATTTCGGAGCTCTCTCATATACAAATCAACATGTATATTGAATGATCATCCTACCACCTGAATAAATAGGTCAATCTGGCCTCACAACAAATCAAGCACATTCGTATAATACCAATCCATCCACAGTGTAACAACCAAGACAACGCAAGACTATCATGAATATTAGTAGTCCTAGCCATAAACATTTACTATCATGCCAAACTAGAGCATGAGCAGCCGCCATACCGGACAGACTTAAAATTTTATGCATGAGTACAACAAATTCCCAAATTAAGAAGTTAAATGCTTTCAAATGCCTCAATGCAAGTGAAACGAGCCAATATGAAAGTTTAACAAATAAATGTCAATAATTTATACAGTCGTCCCATAAAATATACATGTCCATCAACGGATCTCAATATCAAGACCTCGTAGGGTCGATATACAAACCGGATCTCATATTTCAAATGAAATTTAGATCTCATCGTATTGAATACGTAATTCCACAATTACGCGACAATGACGTCTAGAGCCCGACATGTCCTTTATCACAATAACCCTGTCTAAGAAATGAAAGGAGAGGGATGAGTATCAGGGGAGATACCCAGTGAGTGAAGGGGATCAATATCAAGTATAAATAGTGTGTGTGAACTATTAGAGTATCAAAATGATTCTTCGTAAACAATAATTCACATTTGGAAGTAAAACATAGGATAATCAGAAAAATGAAATCTTCTAGTCCATCACACGGTACCATACATATATGCATCCATTCAAAATCAAGTATTTTTAAAGCAAACCGAATATGATTCTAGCAAAGGTTAACCATGACTAATGACAGGCGTATCGGGGGTTTATTATGCATAAATATTCAAAAGTCACTCTTTACCCTGATGTTAGTCATGAGCTTCACCGAGACTAGCTCATATACAGATTGGATCAAGTATAGTACCCTGTCCGGTGTTAGACAGTGGCATCACACATATCCTCTCCCTTGCGGGTTCAACCAACCGCGCTTAACCCATATATCGGACGTTTGCAGGTATCTTTGCGCAAAGTGTACCCTAACGCATACTTGGTGCCATAACAAACGTCCCCCATAGCTATGGTCGTCCTCTCAGGACTCAATCATATCATAACAGTCATCCCACGGCCACACGACCCCAACTAAGTAATATGGAAATCATTGTGATCAATAAATGTGTCATATTGGGTCATATGAAATTTAAACATGTGAAAATCATAAAACATGACACTAATACAGTTGAATCAAATTTATGGATGCATATTCATAGAAAATATGAGTTCACGACACTCCAATAGTTACAAAACAAATTCGAAATCTAGTAGCACACGACGATTCATACATATCAAAAGTATGTTTTGTTAAAAACACGACAAAAATCAAGTTTCACTTTTCATGCATGAGATTTGAGTCCCACTCACAGTAATAGGGAGGATATAGCACTCTCAAATGAACCACAATTACGGTGTATCGAGCTCCCTTTAATGGCTTGGGCAAAAGTCACCCAACAAGTTCACTCATAGTTCTCCACTTGGTGCCACTTTGTGCAGTCCTACAAAAATTTGCATAACATTTTATATATAAGTCCAAATCAGGTGAACTTTTGATATGTTGTAGGTAACCTAATGACCTACAACTTTCATGTTATACATGTTCTCAAAATCACATCACAAAATTACCAGAAATCCTCATTTTGATTCAGTTGCAGTCTAAATTTAGATTCTGTCTCATTTTAGTGCAAAAACTATAACTTTGACTATACTTATCCAAACATAATGCAATATTAACATGTTATACCCAAGACAGAGGCCTATCGCTTTCATGTTCTGAGCTTCTCTCAATTGTGCTTAGAAGGGGATTGAAATGGATCATGATCAGAACAGACAGGTTTCAGTTGGAAAACAGAATTTCTATCGACACCCCTTTAGTAAAATGGGCATAACGTTTGATTCCCTCTTGTGAATTGACTGAACTTTAAACATGTTGTAGTTAAGAGGCGTATCTACAACTTTATTCTTTGAGCTTGCCCAAACTAGAACCGAAAGAGGGTCGTTTTTATACACTGTTCTTAGGGTTCAAAACAGGACAACCTTTTGTCGAGTTTCAGTAAAATTGCCATAACTTTTGACACAGGAATCGAATTAAGGTGATTCTTATCTCGTTGGAAAGATAAGACCTAGATCTACATATTACATAACTGGAGCATTGGCTAATTCAGACCATAAGACACATCAAAACAGAGACTAAGTCACGGACAGAAATAGGGCTAAAGCATAACAGAACAAAAATTTTCTGTGCAGAACACTTAATTTTGAAAAATCATAATAAATCCAATTCTCATCAGAATGCAATGAATCATATCTAATTTTAAAGCTCTATGAGTCTAGTTTCACATGAAATTAACCTATCTCAGTTTGCCTTTGTGTAGAAAATGTTATGACCAAGAAATCACAGAATGGTCAAAATTTCTTACCTCTTTGAAGCTTTTAGTCTCTCTCTAGATCCACTTGGTTAGGCTTCTCCTTTCCTCCCAATTTTTGGATATGTTATAGTTGGGTTTTTGAGGAATGAATTTATGTAAAAATATTTGTTTGTTGTTTGGAGAAATCAAATCCTCCTTCAAGACAAGCTCTCGGTCATGGAGGTAGAAGAAGGAGAAGAGGATGGAGTTTTCTTGGGGGTGCTTCACGATTTTGGAGAATGAAGGGGAGTTGTGTGGTGTTTTTTCTCTCACTACACTCAAACTTCATTAATTACATGTCTCCACAAGTCAAACTTCATTAAATTTTTGTCTCCCAACAACCCAATCAAATGGCTCACATTGATTCCTAGACTTTTCAAACAAACCCTAGCCTTCCATCTCATTGCAAACTTCCCATGGTCATTAATTGTCCCCAACCCAGTTTTCTAAATTGCATAAAAGGTCCTTCTTAGATTTGTGTGAAAATTCCTACCTCGATTTTTGCGTCACGCATGGTGGGTCAATATTCGACCCGAAATCTGAGAAATTTAAATTTACCCATTTGGTTCAGTTTTTTGCACTAAATCTAATAGAGTTGGTCTCACACATAGATGAAGTCATTTGATCTTCCAAATAGCTCTTAAGTGCATTAGGATTTTTAGAGCGATTTTATTTTTCGCTTTGCGTTTTTGCCAAAATTTCCTAAAATTGCATTTCAACTTGAGAAAACGTTAATTTAGCCTAATTTAGGCTTCCTGGCAAAAATTTAGCGGTTTTGCATGGGTAGAATTTAATTTGGCTCGGTGAGGATAAATTTTCATCTCCGGCGATTAAGCATCTGGTGTTTTTTCGCAAATGATTGAGAATTGCTCGAATTCGAGTTCTCTTAACTTTTTGAGTTAATTTAGCATGTGTGATTTAATTGGGGTTGAAATTACACGCGTATATTTTAAAATGATACAAAGGGAAAAATTTTTTTTTTAACTTTTGGAAATTTCGTCAAAAATTTTCAAGAGTATTATAAATCGAAAAACTTTCTGAGAGATTTTTCTCTATCTGAAAATGAAAATATATAGATAATGATGAGTGCAATATATCAATTGAAACAGCGGAAGTTAAAAGGTATCAAAAGTTATAACTGTCATATTTTAATACAAGACTTGATCGTGCACTTGACAACTAATCCAAGGATTGATGGACCAGCGACATATAGGTGGATGTATCCGGTTGAAAGATTTATTTTATTTTGATGACTTATTTAACAATTATTTAACAATTGATGCTCACTTTATTTAACGATCGTACACATCTAATGTAATCCAATGTATATATATGATGTAGGTACTTGCTTTAACTCAAATTCTATGTACGTAATAGAGCACTGCCTGAAGGCTCCATTGCGGAAGGGTATATAGCAAATAAGTGTCTGCTATTTTGTTCAAGATATTTAGATAGAGTTGAAACAAGATTTAATTGTATATTACGAAGTGATGACAACCACATTGTATTTGAAAAAAATGAGTCCACTTCAACCACTATTGGAAGGCCTTTGGGAATAAAAATACGTAGATCTGTTAAAAGACAAAAAAGAAAAAAAAAAGAATATCCTGAATTCGTTTCAATGAGAAATCATTGCAATAATGTTATAGATACATACTATTTAATAGTGACTCAATTGTCTCCTTTAGAGTGTAAGTATACATTGTAATATATTTATAAATATTAAACTCTAATATTATATTATGTAATTATATAATTATATATGTACTGTTTCTATTTGATATAGGGAACATATGCAATATGTTGGAAAAACAAATTATGGGAAGAAATTAAACATTTTTCAAATTGATAAACTTCATAGTAAAGATTTAAATACCTAGTTTATTCATTGTGTAAATATATCAATATTTAATTTTTTTAATATTATTAATTTCTTCTATTTATGTGCTAAGTATATCAATAGTTAATCTTCCGAATGTTATTAATTTTTTCATTTCTTTTTTCAGGTTTCGAATCCAAAATATTCCAGAGAGATTACTGATAAAATTAAATAGATTGCTTGTGGACTAGATCCATTGGTTAGAAATTACAATGGGTATATAATCAATGGATATCGATTCCATATAAAAGATCAGGAGAAATGCCTTCAAACTCAAAATTTCGGAGTTGTGGTAGTAGTTGATGATATTAGTTATGCAAATACTAGCGATCAAGTTAAAATTAATTATTATGGAATGTTATGGTAAATCATTGAAGTAAACTATAATTGAATGTATACGTTTGTATTATTTTGATGTGATTGGGTTGACCTACAACGAGAATGCAAGAAAGACAAATTTGGTTCAACACTTGTGAATTTTTCATATCTCAATCATATAGGCGTGGATTTGTTGGATGATCCTTATGTGTTGGTATCTCAAGCAAAGAAAGTATTTTATGTAGTGAATGAAAGACACAAAAGATGGCTTGTTGTAAAACATGTTAAAATTAGAGATGAATTTGACATGGGTAATGAAGTGAACCTGAATTCAGAAAGTAACCTCTCAAACAATTAGGAGGTGTGGGTTCGGAGTAATGTTGATGAAGACGAAAGGAATGTATTAATAAACATCAATGATGATGATGATATTAATAGAGTAGAATGAGATGCATATCAGTACAAAATATGATTTTGTTAGATTATGTAATCATTGTTTTGTTTTCTCCATGTGATATGCTATAATAGAAGGTAATGGTAATATGTGGTGTATCATGTGTACTGATATGATAACAAGTGATAACAAGTGATATTAATCATGTTAAATGATATGGGTATAATGGATGGTAACAAATGGTCATAAGTGGTAACAAGTAACAACTGATATTGCTCAGCAAGTGTGCATGGTAACAACTGCTGACATGTGGTATTCAAGTGTGCATGGTAACTAGTGGTAACAAGTTGGAGCAATACAAATATTGTTATCACAAAAAATTAAGTTTTGATATAAATATTTAAGTGAAAACTAGATTTAATTTTTGTTTAAATTTAGTTAAGCTACCAATGGCTCAGGTGCAAAATATAAACAAACTACGAGTGTTTCAATTATAATTATCTGTTACGTAGTAATTGGAAGATAAGAAATCGTAACAATATATAATAGTTATGGAAAGTTAATAAGTCATGATCATAACACATATGGAAACATATGGAAAGTTTACACGTCATGATCATAACATATGTGAAAACATGTAGAAAAAAAAGAGAAAAAAGATAGCGTAAACATCTCCTAAAAATTTAAATTTGTCAAAATTGTGTAATTAAAAAAACGTGGTTTAAATTTTATAATGAAAAATGCGGGGAAAAGGAAAAGGGGATTTTTAAATTTATTTTTAAAATTTGTTTATGAAAATCATGGCTTATGTGAGATGATTGATAATGATTATTGATAGAGATTATTGGAGAATTGATAAGTGCATTAATGAAAATGCAAAAAATTTGTAAAAATTTTGGAATTATCTAAAATTTGGGATTATTTTGAAATACAAATAACATATTTTATTACTATATATATTACAATATATGTATTATATATGTATTAGTATAAATTTGTTAGTATATATTATATAGATAATTTAGTTGACCGACCTACTTTCATAATTTAAATTTATTATAATTATGATCAATATTAATAATAATAATGTCACATTTTAATAATATAATATTACTATAATATAATATTACTATATTATATAACTTAATTAATTATCAATATTAATATTAATCAATATTTAATATTAATTTAAATAATGTTATATGTATTTCACATATTAGTAATTTTAAATAATTATTAATTTCAAATAATGTTACTGGATTGGATTAGATTTGGTTGGTTTCTTTGGGTTGTGGTAGGGTATTAATGAGTATTAATCTCAATAAGATTTATCTCTCATCACCAAAGTTAAAAGGCATCTCTTAAACATTAAATTAAATTTTATATAATTTTCTAAGTTTTTATCATCATTAGTTTAAATAAAATTATTAGTAATTTAAATAGTTTAAATAATATTCTAGTTATTTAAATATTTTTGAGTTTGTACGGGATTGAAAAACAAGTAATTTAGATTGCCTTCCTTTTTCATTAACATAATAAAATAATAACTATGAACATAATTAAATAATAGTAAATATGATTTAGATAATATTAAATATGATGTAACATAATTAATTATATCATTACATTTCATTTCATAATTTTATCCTCAATTAAAAAATCTCAGATAAAATAAGTATAGTGATATATACGGTATAATGAGTATAATTAATTTAAATAATATAATGATAAACCATGGTATGATATAGTCTGGTATAATTATCGCATGAGAAATGTAGAATAATATAGTAATGATGTAGTAATAAAAATATAGTAATATTATAGTAATAATGTAATAATAAAATAAAGTAGTAATAAAGTAAAAATATAGTAAGTGAATTTTTAAATAACAAATAAAAAGATATGTGTATGTGTATGTGTAATAATGATAATGATAAAATTGAGATAAAAGAAAAAAAATGATAAAGAGAACAACAATATTTTCTAAATTGCATATGCATATGTGCCGAGTACTCATGAACACATGTGCACATGTGCACATGCGCACCTCTCCTCTAATTCTTAGTCAAAATCACATTTCTATAAAAAAAAAATAAAATATGAATTAAGTAAATGATGGTATAATTAATATTATTAATTTAAATAATATAATAATACGAAATAACAACAATATAGTAACAATGTAATAACTATGTTATAATAGGAGATAAAAATTGTTATGCTAATTATTAAAGCAAAAGTTTTAAAAAGTTGTAAAATATTGAAAAAATGGCGATAATAAGTAAAAGTATAAAAAAACGAAAAAAAAATGCGCTATAAATTATTCTACAAACCATCAAAACTTTTCTTTCCCTCCAAAATCTTTCTAAATATATTATAAATCATTCATTTATTTCCTTCCAATAACCTTTGCAAATATATTATAAATCATTCCGCAAACCATCAAAACTTCTTTTTCCCTAAAAAAAAAAAAACTCTCATCCCCTCAAAATCTCTCCTCCTCTCAAAACTTTCAAAACTTCTAATTCAATTAAAATTTTATTCCTATCAAATAGTTTCAACTAAAAATCAAGGACTTCAGTCTCTAACCCATCTACACCTGTCACTCAAGCTTTTACTGAAATACCTTATAATATAACTCCAAAGTTTTATGTAAAGGTAATCATATTTTTTAAATAAAAAGTTGGGTTGCACTGTACTTTGAAACATTTAAAATTCTTCTAGATTGTAATAAATATGAAACGAACTAAAAGACGGATGAGTATTGTAGTTGACCATAAGGAATCACAACCATCCCAATAACAGGTTGAGTCTGAAGAATCCCAATCATCCCAAGATGTTACCCCAGATTTGGTTTAAAAATAAATAGATCATTTTCTTGTGAGATCATTAATAATTATTTGTTTCTAATTTTTTATTTTGAATAGTTTTCAAGAAATGTAGAGGCCCAAGGCACTGTAAAAATATTTAGAAATTAGAAAAAGGAAAACGCATGATGGTTAAAATGAATGAATTAAATCAACCAATAGGAATCGATAGTACGATTTTTATCAATAGTTAGAGTGCATTCGATTACTCCAATAAACTATAGGACTTGACGTAACATACCAATAGAATATAATGTGGACATGTGAAAAATTGTACAGGTATCTAGTTTTATTAATCGCATAATAGTTAATGGTGTAGATGGAAATTAATATACCTAATTTTATTTTTTTACATATTTGAATGTAGTCAAAGATTACTTTCAAGATACTCAAAGATGACACTAAGAAATGAGTTATTGGAAATTTGTATGATAAAAGAAAGAGTTTTAAAAATATTTTGAAATCAAAATGATTTAATTATTCACTTGGAATAGATGAAAATATAAAAAAAAAATAGAAGATGAAAGGGTTGATCCAAATCAATATAAGGAGCTTGTTACTTTCTAGTTGAGTGATAACGGAAAGGTACAAATTAACAATTTCTTTTAGTATTCTACTCACTTGTATTCTAATATTTCTTTTTTCAATGTTAGGAAATTAGTAAAAAAAATTTAGAATGTCACGCAAAGTTGATAGATCCATATTGTTTAGAATCTAAATCATTTGTCAAACTCATATATAAGAAGGTATATGTCACGCCCCGACCTGCTCTCGGGCCGAGCATGCGACAACCGCCGCAGCACCTCGATACACGAGCACAACGTCCTGCTTATCGAGATACCATAAGGCTAATAACAATATCTGATCTAACGTATCACAGACCAAATCAATTCCCAAGTCATCACAATGTGCCTCAATACATCAATATATCAAATCAAATGAGAGTTATCATTTTCACAAATCAACATAAGTATAATACAGTCATCCCAGGTATATAAATATAATGATCAACTAAATACTCCAAATATAACAATAACCTCAAATAATTACCGCAGAAGAATGGGTAACCATATCCAAGCCCAGTGTCTCCAAAATGCCTAACAAAATCAAAACTCTACTAGCTCTCAGTTCAAGACTAAACCTGTAAGATGGGAAAGTGAGGGGTGAGTACCTAAAGGGGAATAGTACTCAGTAAGTGAGGGGATTGATATCATACTATTAATATCGGTGTGACTTGGAGTGTCAAAATATAAGGTAATAATATCTAGAGTGTGCAAACTGATCATATCATTTTAAAACTATATATCATACGTACACATCAGAAATCAAGATATACATCCAATATTTACATCAATGTCATGAAGAGCCGGCCAATGAAATATTCCCGATAAGGGTCTACCTCGACCAGTAACGGGTGCATTAGGGGTTTTCACAATGCATGTATGTAGAAACAATAGCTCTCTATCCCAATATTGGCCGCAGGCTGATCCAACAAGCTCGCAAATATCACAAGTATAATCGTCAACATAGATCCGACATTTGAGGGATAACTCTGGCCAAAGCGTATCCGGGTACAACGAGTGCCTCTACCAAATGTCTTTCGTAGTTACGAAAAATTGCTATACAACGGGGAAATGGGGGCACCAAGCCCAAAGGATGGAATCATCACAGGACATCCAACCCAATCACATATTCAAATTCAGGTTATATGAAAATATGTGCCAATAGATATTAAAATCATATAAATACCACATGTTATGGAAAAAGTGGCACAATATCATTTGTGAAAGCGCGTGGATACATATCAAACAAGTCAAGTAATTGAGACACTCCAATGGTCACAAAAATATGTGTAAAACATATATGAAAATCCAAAAGCTCGGTTTATCACACATTTGAAATCGTGCTATAAAAAGCATTTAAAACAGGATTTTCTAATCAGTAGCAGACGTCAAAGTCCCACTCACAGTTTGAGGGAGGATAATGCACTTTCCAATATTACCACAAATCATAAATCAAGAACTCCTCTCGTTCAAATCAAATAACTCTTACGAAGAAAATCAGTCCGTAGATTTTCAAACTTGCGCAGTCATGGGAAATAAGCTATAACTTTTTGCACAAAACTCCATTCCAAGCACAATTGTGACATGTTATAGGTAACTTCATGACCTATAACTTTCATTTTATACACTTTCTCAAATTCACATCACAAAAGTCCCAGAAATCCTCACTTTGTTTCAGTCGCATTCCAACTTCAGCTTCTGTCCAATTTTTGTGCAGAACCTATAATGTTTATTCGACTTATCAAATCTTAATGAAATTTTAACATGTCATTCCCAAGACATAGATCTACAATTTTTGTGTTTTGGGTTTCACTCAATTATGCCGATAAAGGGGTTGAAATAAATCATGATCAAAACAGGAAGTTTTCAGTTGGAAACCAAAATTTCTGCCAACACACCTTTAGGAAAAACAATATAACTTTTGATTCCCTCGTGCGTTTTGGCTGAAATTTTAATATGTTACAAGAAAGATAGTTACAACTTTTATGTTTTGAGTTTCTCCAAAATAGAGTTGGAAATGATTCGTTTGTACACACTGAGTTTATAGTTGGAAACAGAACAACGTTCTGTCATGCTTCAGGAACAATGCCATAACTTTTGGCACAGATATCTGATTAAGGTGGTTATTATCTCGTTGGAAAGATAAGACTTGGATCTACAATTTATGTAACTAGAGTATTTTCAAATTCTGACAGTAAGATATCTTAAGACAATGGTGAATTCATAGACAAAAATAAAATCTAAAGCAATAGAAAATTTACCTCAATTTCTTTGCCTTCCAAAAACTCACTCATTTTCATTCTTGACTCTTGAAGGAATGAAGAAAGCTCCACATTTTCCTCTCTTCTTCCTCTCACTCACATCCACTTCATGGTGCAACAAATGAAGGGGTTGAAATCTTTTAATTTTTACCAACACACTTCATTCCTTAAAAGTCATGGTTTGTATATTATCAACATATCTCAATAAATGCTTGCTTTTTCATTCCATACCACACCATGCTTTGGCATTAAATGCTTGTCCAATTTGTTGTCTACCATCTTATTGTATTGAAGTCCCTATCTTTTGAGAAATTGCTTCTAGATTCTTGTTAATTACAAATTGGGTCCCTAAACTTATAAAAATTATAAATTGATCCCAAAAATTCTTAAAATTACACGCTAGGCCCAAAATTACATATTAGGCCCAATGGGACCAATTTTGAAATTTAATATGGTCGTCTTGATCCTATTTGTCAAAATCAATTCGAATTAGGATTTACAGATCAAATTTCTGGACTTTTGCCGTTTTAACCCTAAAAATAATTATTGATCAAATTTAAAAGTTTTTTCACTCTCAAAATCACATCTTATCATCATAGGACCATTTGTGGCCCATTTTGAAATGATTCATTTATGCCTAAAAATTGGAGCAAAAATTTTCTAGGGAAATTTTATTGGAAAAATTTCTGAGTGAAATTTATAAACGAATTTATGAAAAATCATCATATATAAAGATAAAGTAGGTTACATGAGCATACACCGAGAGTCGGTGTTACAATATATTTTTAATTAATTTTACTACATAATATTTCAAATACTTTAAAGTAAAACTGTAAACCACATTTATCATTACAGACGAAACAATAAGGAACCAAATCTTGTAGAGATGATCTTTATATTATCAGTAGAACCCAATCAGATGATAGTTTAGTTTCTACAAAGTATCAGAAGTTGTGGTATGGATGACTATTTTTATGTAATTTTAATTCATATGTTTATGGATATTGACGTTTGATTACTTCTGATAGAAAATGATGAAGAATGAAATGGAGTCTATTGACAATGAAGAAGGACAATTAGAAAATTGGAATTTATTTTGAAAAAATGATATTGTATCTAAAGTTAAAGGGCCTAATTCGAGAGGAAGAATTAGATGTGTGGAAAAAGTTACAACTCCATCACAATGTCTACATTCAACCATACAGAACGGAAATGTGACTATTATGATAGAACGATTAATGGAATAGAATCATAATCTTACTAATTTGGTAAGCAATGTTCTTATGCATGTCGTTGTGCATGCTAAAAGTTGACAACAAGATGAATTGATGAACTAAATTAATGAAGCAAGGCTTGTTGGTGTTCCAGTAAGATTTCACCATAATCTTACTAATTTCACTTTTATCTTTAAATAATAATCCAAATTATTTGTATTATTAGATTCCTTCAATACCATCAAATACTGGGAGTGCATATAGAAGCCAACCATCATCATCACCACCTGACTTTATCCCAAAAGATAATATTTTCATTTACAACTACTTTTACCATGTACCAATATTCATTTCACTATTTCACTAGTTACTGGTTTTTATGAATAGATTGAAGGAATCTACATAAAGTTTGTCTTATGAATAGATTGTGCTGGGATACTGGGATGCTGAGATTCTGTTTTCAAATTGTGTAATAGTAACATTTTTGGCGATGTAAACTACTAGTGGATTCTGTTTTCAAATTGTGATGATAACATTTTTGGCAATTCAACAGTATCTCAAAAAAGGACATGTGATCTTTTTTTTCTTATATGTATCCATCAAGATTGTCATATATTTTATATTATTTTTGTGATCGATGTTACTTTCCTAACATTGTAATAATCGAAAGGTAGTAATCTTCTCACAAAAATATTTGTCTAAGCTATGATGATGATGATGCAACTACATTTCTTGTTATAATTTATGCAAAGATAATAATTTTTCTAATATTTTTTCTAATCAACCAAACAACTTTTCTAACACTCTTGGTAACCAAGTAATTTTTTTCACATTTGTAGTAATTGATGATACAAAATAGTAAGTTATAGTAAAATATGTGATACAAGATAGTAACTTATAGTAAGATATTATAATAAGATGTGTTGTAATAGGAACTTATAGTAAGAAATGTTGTAACCGATAATAAAAGACTCTTTACGATATAAAAATAATAACATTTCCTAATCATGTAGTAACCGACAATATATGTGGTAACTGATCTCAATGCTTTTTTTTTCTAACCGACAATATTAATAATAAAATATAGTAATTTTTCCTAACACTTGGTAATGACTATAAACCCATTAACATTTTCTAACACTTCTGTATAACCGATAATAAAAAGGTAATTCGTAACACTTAATGTATCCAACGATAAAATAGTAACATTTACAAATATTTGTGATAACCGACAATAAATAGCAATAACAATTCTTAACACTTATGGTGAGTGAAAATAAATATAGTAACATTTCCTAACACATGTGATAACCGACGATAATAGTTAGTAACTTTTACCAATTTTTTTTTAAACGATACAAGGCAATAACAATTCTTAACATTTATCGTAACCGACAATAAATGTAGTAATATTTTCTAACAATATTTTCTAACACATGTGATAATCGATGATAATAGGTAATAATTTTTACCAATGTTTTTTAAACCGATACAAGACAATAACAAATTTTAACACTTATGATTACCGACGATAAATGTAGTAATATTTCCTAACACTTGTGTTAACCGACAAAAATATGTAGTAACTTTTACCAACGTTTTTAAACTGATACAAATCAAGACAGTTTCCCAACACTTCTCTAACCGTCTATATAGGTCGGAACATACTCCAACGCTGACCAGAACTGTCGGGAGAGACCAATCCCGACTGGTGTATAGCCAACCGAAAGTTCATCCATTGGAGAAGGTTTTGTCGATGGTTTTACTAGGTTTACCACACGATTTTCGGCTGTCTGCATAGAGCATTTATTTTGTAGTGTATAGTTATTACAAAATACTAACAATACTAACTATAGTTGTTTCTATGTCTTATGTACCTATAGTTTAAACTTGTAAAATACTATTATAGTTTAACCTATATCATGTGTTACAAAATACTACTGTGTGTCTTTTGTACATTTTCCGGTGTATTGTTGTGAATTTATTTATAGCATCTCTTTTATTTCTATTTTAGGACACGTGATTCTAAAACAAATGTAGACTATCATTAAAAATGCCCATGGAGATTCAAATACTAAAAAAAGTAAGTTCTTTGCTTTTGGTTCTGTGCTTCTCACTGATGATGTAGCACCCTTCAACCTCTCAATCATTTTGTGATTTTCTTTGTTATTATAGAATTTGAAAGTGCAAGTTGAGAAGTCTTTTCGCTGATACTATATTTAGGGTTCGGGGAAAGGTACTTGATAAAATGGTCTGTAGCATATTCACTTTTTTTTAAATTCTACAATGTTTTGTTCTTGAAATGTATGATAATTCTGACATATTCGCTCTTGTGCTTAGGGTGAGAAGCTGGATCTTGAGACAGTGCGGCTTGAGAGAGAAGAGCTTGACCAATGGTAAAGAGAATGTTGATTTAGTCCTCCTTTTGTGTGTCAATTCACACAGCCCGATGATAATGAGCACGATGATAATTGATGGATATTATAATTATTGATACTATATATTTATTGTTGGATATTGATCTTCATGTTGGATGTTGGAATAAATTTGTTACATACTGAATTGATATTTGTTGGATTTTGTTCATATTGAGGATGATCGAACATTGGATGGATATTTGATTATATTTATACATATTGAGGCTGATCGAACATTAGAGTTGAAAAGATATTTGAAATCTGATTATTACCTACTCTACTTATACTTCTACTTACATTCTCCCTCCTACTTACAATATCTTTCAATATTTGATAAGATTTTAAGTTTCTAAGTTAAAATTATTCAAAATTTGACGATAAATAATTGCGATCTTCATCAAATCGATAAAATTTTAATTTTTTTTTATTGTTGGTTGTGTTTACCTTTTTTGCATTTTTAATTCATTCTTATTAAATTTTTAATTATTTTTATTAAATTTTTTACACATAATAGCTTAAACACATTTTACACAATTTTCTCAACAATCTCTTCTCCCCCCATTTACATATTAGTTAGATAAGGGAAATTTTTCGGTTCATTGGATGGATATTCGTAGTTAAATTTGATATTTTGTTAGTTGGACAAGACATTTCTTTTTTATTAGGAAAAATTTTTTAAAAGTATAAAAATATTTTGATTATATTTTTACATCCATCGCTAAATTTGACCCTAAATTTCTAGATCTGTCGCTAAATTTGACCCTAAATTTCTAGATCTGTCGCTAAATTTGTTGTCAAATCACACTATTTTCATTGTTAAATTCCTAGATTCGTTGTTAAATTCGTTGTAAAAAATTTGTCACTAAATTTAGCCACAGATTCAATGATCCATTGTTAAATTTAGTCATAAATTCTCGTATCTGTCGTTAAATTTAGTTACGAGTTTTCATATCCATCACTAAATTTAGCCACAGAGTCATAAATCATTATATCCATCACTAAATTTAATCACGAATTACATATCCGCCAAATTTGGACATAGAAACTCATTTTTGTCACAATTTAGTCACAGATTCCGTATCTGTCGTTAAATTTAGTCACGGATTTCAAAATTCGTGATTATTTAGCGACAAATTTGGATATTCGTCGCTAAATTTAGTCATGAATAATAATATTATTCACTAAATTTAGTCATGAATTTAATAATGACATCCTTTTCATCACTGATTTAACCACGAATTGTTAAATTTCATTATCAAATTTTTGCGATGTATTATTAGTGATAAAAATTTTTGCATCGCTAAATCCGTAATTAATAAAATTAGTGACGAATTTTTCTAAAATTTGTGTCGTTAAATATATCACTAATTTCGTGTTTTTTTTTTGTAGTGAAAAGTATTGAAAAGAAAAAAAATTCTTGTCTTAATTGATGAAAAAAAACAATTGTAAAAGAATATGGATAATTGTCCTTTACAAGAGAGAGAAGAGGATTACAGAGACAAGAGAGAAGTGAAGATTTGATTTACTTCTCTCGTATTTCTAAGAATTATACAATATCTATATATATACATTTCTACCTAAAAGGGAAAAAAAAGAACGTAAATGTTTGACAAAAAAATTACAGTTACTAGAGATAATAAAAGAAATCATAATAAAATCAAATTTTTAAATATATAATGATTGATTAAATTAATCATTAATTAAATCAACTAAATATATAATGATTGACTAAACCTTTTTTAATGATTGACTAAATGAACCAAATATATAATATTCGACCAAATTAATTATAATGATTGAATAATTGATTAAGTCAATTATAATGATTAACTAAATCAAATATAGTGGTTAACTAAATCAACAAAATATTCTAACATAATGCTAGTTGGAGACAGACTTTGGACACTCCTTAGCTTGTGATTTGGGTTCTCTTTTGGGCTGAAATCGAGTCTTCAATTGAGCTTGATCTTGGATCTTGAAGATCTTGAGTTAGGTTGAATAGAAGCGTACAGGACCTCCAAGACTTAGGCTATGATTGGACCTCTTGTTTCTAGATAACACCTTGCAATTTATCTCCGATTTCCAATACTCACCCTCAAGTTTGGCAAAAGGATTTCTTAAAGCCAAAGTTTGAAGAGAAGGTGTGCATCTCTCTTGCTCAAAATTCTGGACTCCTCCTTTGCTAAAATGTATTGGTTCTCCTCCTTGCAATGGGCTTTTCTTCCCATTAGATTGACATGGGAGATTGCTTGATTGATATGGAGCAAGCAAAAAAGTTGCAAATGCTCTTGATTCTACAAAGTAAAACTTATCTTCTACTAATATCGCATTTTTGATATGTATATTTGGTTAATCATAAAAATATATATTTCTTTTCAAAAAATTTAAGCAAAGATCGAAACTAGATTATGAACTGAACCTTGACATGTTTGGGCTACTTTGGAATACCTTCAAGAATTGCCACACTTGATTGCTCCTAGGGATTTTTTCTAGATTGGGCAAACTTTCCGGTGCTCGCAAGTGTTTGATTCTTCTTGAAGGTTTGAGTAACATAACGGGACTTTCAGTAGCCAATTTCTTGCACTACTATGTGGGAAAAGATTGGCCCTATTTTTCTAGTCACTTGCTGCATGCCTTCATTGCTATTGGATGCACCTTGTTGGAAGCATGAAAGCACGAGGGATTGAAACCCAAGCTACTTTAGAGAGACAGCTTTTGTAGAGTACCATTAAGAGTAGGTATGAATGCGACGACCTTGTCCAACTTCGGGGAAAATTATCACCACATCTGGTCATTTATGCAGGATATAACTTGCTTTTCTTTTCCACTAGATGCTCATCAAAATACACATGATAAAATCTGCTATGATACCATGTTGAAAAAGTTGAATATCTTGGAGTTAGAATATTGAAAGAAGATAAAAGAATTCTTGTTTTGGTTGATGAAAGAAAACATTTGTAAAAGAAGAGGAATGATTGCCCTTTAAAGAAAGAGAGAGAAGAAGATTGCTAAGAAAAGAGATAAACAAATATTTGACTTACTTAGAAAGAAATGAAGATTTGACTTACTTATTTTCTTTGCATTTCTAAAAATCATACAATACCTATATATATACACTTCTTCCTTAAAAAAAAAAAAAAAAAAAAAAAAAAAAAAAAAGAAATATAAATTTTTTACTAAAATATAAGGAAATATCAACTACTAGAGATAATAAAAGTAATTAGAATAAAGTTAGTTTTCTAAATATACAATAATTGGTCAAATTAATTATCAACTAAATCAACTAAATATATAACAGTTGACTAAATCAACCAAATATATAATGATTGATCAAATTAATCATGATAATTGAATGGTTGATTAAATAATTATAATTAACTAAAGTAATTATAATAGTTGACTAAATCAACAAGATATTCTAACAGAATGACTAGTTGGAGGCAGGCTTTAGACACTCTTCGGCCTGTGATTTGGGCTCTTTTTTGGGTGAGATTGGGCCTTCAATTGAGCTTGATCTTGGACCTTGAAGAGTTTGACCTAGGTTGAACATGATATGTGTAGGGCCTTCAAGACTTGGCCTATGATTGAGTCTCTTTTGTCCAGACAATACCTTGCAATTTATCTCTAATTTTCAACATTTTCTCTAGAGAAAAAAAATACTTGGGGAACAATTTTATTTTCTACCATTATTCTTTCAATGATTGTAATTGTGGTTTTTAGGGGAGGAATTTCCCACTTTTTATATATTTACTTAAGGCATGAACTCGAATAACACTTGGGTAGACATAATGATATTAAACAAGACGTTATTCAATAGTTTCATGAGATCAGATGTCTTCTGTTCATGAGGATAGGCCATATAACTTCAGCCAAGGCACCAGATAGGGTAAGTAAATCAAACAATTTCCTAAATGTAACGAAAATTATTTATGGGATACTAGAAAAGTAATAGTTTCAGAATTTACCAAAGTTTTTCCTCTCTTAGCCCTAGGTTTTACAGCTAGAAATTTGTTCACTAACAAATTTCTTATCACACTCTTTTATGAGAATTAGACATATTTTTTATTGATTATACTCCATTTAAAGAGAGAAAACTAAGATTTATAATATAACAGTTTTCCTACTACAAACAAACTCCTAAAATTATTTATAATATGAAAAATTCTGAAACTAAGTTAGTTACTATTTGTAAAAAGATAACTATCAACTAAAATAAAAAATTACTATTTTTTAAAAATAATTTCTTATTACTAGTTTTTAAATATTTTCCTTAAAAATCTTTTTCCGTTGATATGTATTTTTTAGAATAATTTTTTCCAATGATATGCATTGTATATATCATTATTCCCTTCTTGGAAAAAGAACTTGTCTTCAATCTCAAATGTAGGACAGATCTTCTCAAGTTTTCAAGAACTCTCAAGAAACCATTACCCTTATCCTCTTCTTTGGACTTTATCATACCGTACTTAACCTCTTCAAGTTCCTGGCGGAGATCTGGCCATTGTCCTAGAAATTCTTGCTCAATAGCATTACCTGTTGTAGCCTCTTATTCTGCAGCCACTTTCCATCTTGCAATTTCTTCTCCTATAGTAGCAATGACTAGCATAAGTCCTTCAACACTTGCACCTACGACTCTCATTTTCTTCAAGTTCCTCTATATGTAGCTTCCATTGACCGAGATTTTAACCTAAGCCTCCACTTGCTCTTTATGTGAAGTTGACTCTACCCATTTGGAAATTGAAAACAAAAGTATCTACAATAGCCACATTTAATCCAATTCCATGTTCATCTACTTATTTGTCAAGAGCATCCAAACGAAGAGGGACCTTGAATGGCTTCTGCTAGATTGCTAGGTTAGTTGTTAATTAACCTAGAAACATATTTATAAGAGGTGCAAATTTAGGATCTTGGTGGAATCCTATTTTGGTAGCTAGCTCCTATGTGCGTTTTATAGTTTCAATGTTGGGAATAATTGTAAGACTAGCCAAACTAGCTGATAATGTAATACCCAGAAAAAAAAAACAAAAGGATATTTAAAATTAGGGCTTAAAGCCCTAATTTATCTTCCATTTCCTCTCTCTCTCTCTCTCTCTCTCTCTCTCTCTCTCCCTCTCTCTCTTCCCTCTCTCTCTCTCTCACTCCGTCTTTTCCTCTCCTGCTACCGCCGCCATCACCGCCGGTCACCACCATCGCCACCGCACCCAGCCGCTGTAGCTCCTCCCTCCCGCAAGCGAGCCGCTGCAGCTCCTCTCTGCACGAGCGCCACTGTGCTCTCCTTTGCACAACAGCACGCGAGCCAGCGCGAGCCCAGCGCAAGCCAGCACGAGCCCAGCTCGAGCAGCGCGCGAGCCCACCGCGAGCAACGCGCAAGCAGCGCGCGAGCCCAGCGCGAGCAGCGCCTGAGCCCAGTGCGAGCAGCGCCCGAGCCCAGAGCGAGCAGCGAGGGACCCTAGCGCGCCTCTGCACGCTCCTGCACGAGCGCCAGCGCGCCCTTGCGCACCTCTGCACTAGCCCCTGCGTGCCTCCAGCACTCCCCAGCACGAGCCAGCGCGCACTCCAGCGCGCGATCCATTGCTCGAGCGCGCCCTCGCACGAGCGCAAGCGCTCCAGCGCGTGACCCATTGTGTGAGCGCTCGATTCAGCTCGCGAGCGCAAGCCGTAGCCACTGTGGCCCAGTCCAGCACGCGGCCCAATCCGTCCCGCGGCCCACCAGACCCATCAGGCCGGCAGGCCCACAGGCCCGCCAGCCCATCAGCCCACGGCCCATGGCCCGCAACGGCACATGACAGTCCGTGAACCTCTGCGAAGGTAAATGACTCTAAATTTCGATTTTTGCACTTGAATTTCGAAATTCTTTAGTAATTGGACTTAAATTGTTCGTAATTGTTTCAAATTTGGAAAGATTCAGGTTTTAGACCAAACCAACAGGCGAACGAAAGCTAGATCCGAGATCCGAGAAACCCTAGGTGAGAGAAATGAAATCTCTTCAACTTTTGGATAAACTTTGTCAAATTAGGTAGTATTAGTTGGTTTTAAATTCGAATTAAGATTGATTTTGATTTTGTTATTTACTTATAAATAGAATGAAATTGATAACATTGAATATGTTTATAAATTGAAGAATTTAGGGTTTGTACGAATTTAAGTAAAATGATAAACCCTGACAATAGTCGAAATCTGATGAAAATCGTGATGATTGATTAGGTTGGCTATTTTAGTGATTCGATTGAGGGGAGCATTGCTTTACGTATTGTGGTTTTATTGGGGAGTGCGCTATCCTCCCCAAAAAGTGTGAGTGAGATTTATTTCAATACTTTTGTTTAATATGTAAATTCTGTTTTACAACATTTTGATGAATGAGCAGAATTTGTCGTATTGTTGAAATGTTTTGACTGTTTTTAAAATTGATTTTTGTGAACCGATGGAATGTCCAAAAACTGTGTTGAATTATGAAATTATGCATCCATGTGGTTGAAATGTATAATGTGTCATTTTATGCTAGATGTTGCATTTGGTTTGTAAATTTGATTTCGGCACATTTTTTATACGATATTGATTTTAGCCTTGAGGACTTTGGATTGTATTGTTCCGTAGCTACGAAGGACACCGTGAGAGACGCTTTGGTGGCGTCCGGATATGCCTAGGTCTGGGGTATCCCACGAGTTGTCATTATTTGATTATCGATATGGTACTAGCCAGGTTGAACTTGAAATGGGGAGGATTTGGATTTGGATTTTGGTATCCTCTCCAAATCTAGCACCTGGACGAGGTTCTTCGTCAACGCCGGGGTAGAAAGCACTTTAAATAAACTTACATATAACACCCCCGGTGTGCTTGTCATAGGTCGCGGTAGACCTCTACCAGGACATTTTCGACTGGCAGCTCTATGATTTTAATGACAGTGTTTTGGATGCATTTTGACTTGATAATACATGCAAATGACATATTGTTGAAATGAAAAGCATGATGATGTGAAATATGATTTGTATACTTGTGCTTTGACACTTCAGCTTCACACTCCATATTTGACGATTGCATTGACCCACTTACTCACTGAGTATTCTTCCCCGAGTACTCACCCATCATTTCCCTTCTTGTTTCAGAGATAGTGTTTGGCAAGTAGCGTTGCTTTTAGGACGCTCAGTATCATTGGGAGATTTAATCTGGATCTAAGGAGTTATTATATATTTCCGCTACAATTTCGTGAGTTAGTAATTGTATTGGTGATGTATATGTATTATGAAATCGATAGACGACCATTGTATAATTCTGGGATGACTGTATAAATATGGACACGTCATTGCATAACATTGCATTGAGACATTTATGGTTCATTATGTAAGTACTTGGGAATGTGTCATGTCTTAGAAGTATCCTCTAGGATCGCTCGTTGTCTCCTCTAAATCACAGGAGGGGCAACTGGCGGCTGTTCATGCCTTTGACGGGGGTATGGCAATAGAGGTCTGTGGCTAGGTTATTGGAAATTTTTATAGCCTTGCATTATCTGGATGTCGGCTGTGAGATTGGTCGATTTTGGAGAGGTCGGGATAGCCATTTGATTTTAATACAGGATGATTGTGTTTTATACAGGGTAAATTGTACTTGGGAAATCTCCGAAATATGGGGAGGTTCTGCCCTATTTTCTGTAAAAATACAGCCGGCATTCAGGATAACAGACAGCTGTTCACGATCCCGGTTCGGGGCGTGACAATTGGATTGGTATCAGAGCCACTTGGTAAAGAGCTATGTAGAAAGAGAGTCTTGGAAACATTCCCGAATATGTTGATTTTTAAAGTCCTCAATGCATGATAGTTTCATACAGTCATGAAGTCCCAGTGCATGGTCATAGGCATATGATTTCATCTATTTTAGGGGGTTAGATACGGTTGTATCTAACCTAACTTGTTATATTCTTCTCCTATTGAACTAAGAATCTCATCCTTTTGTGAAGGTAGCCATGCTATGATTAGTTCAAAATTCTTGAATCGTGCCTATTCTTTTTATGATACTTAATAAGCATCTTTCTCTTGCAGAATTATGTCACCTAGACGTGGTAAGAGAGGTACTAGATTCACATCACTTGAGGGTCTGTTAGCGCCAGATGCACCTCAGGCACCCGAGACCCCACGAGTACTAGAGGACTTAGATGAGCCGGAGGATCGTACCTCGACTCGCGTGCCACCACCGGCACCTACTCAACCAACTACTCAGGCTGAGACTCCCGTACCCACACTCGACACCTTTCGGCAGGTGTACGAGTGGTACGCTTCGCATGAGGTCCAGATTCCGCCCCCACCACCTCCTACAGCGGCGCCTGCACCTGCAGCAGTGCCAGTTCCTACGGCACCAGTTCCACCGCCGGTGGCCAGTCCTTCTACTTTGTCCGAGCCGAGTGAGACTACATCGGCTATTCTTAGACGGGTACATGAGTTGACTCAGTTGGTTAAGGAGGCCCGTCAGCTGGGTTGCACAGATTTTGTAGGGCTTGGTGATACTACAGCAGCCAAACATTGGATCAAGCGCACCCACAGGATTCTGACTGATCTTGGGATTGGAGAGGAGCTCTGCCTGAAAGTGGCAGAGCGATTATTAGAGGGAGAGGCCCTCTCATGGTGGGAGACCCTTACTGATGAGGCAATAGAGCCACTGCGATGGGACGACTTCCTTCGGGAGTTTGACCGCAGATTTTTCCCACTCTACCAGCAGGACCGGATGAGGTCAGAGTTGGGACGGCTTACACAGGGGTCCAGATCTGTCTCGGAGTACGAGGCAGATATGCGGAGGCTCGCTGCATTCGTACCAGATCTAGCTACACCTCAGTATTTGCGCTTCAAATTTGAGGACGTCTTAGTCTCAGCATAAAGAAGTATATGACTGTTACTCCACAGTTTATACTGGCCGAGGTAATAGACTCTGCTTACCGCGCGGAGGCTTTGGTCCTTGCAGAGACTAGGCAGAAAGAGAGCAGAGCGCAGAAAAGAAAGAAAGAGAAGTCTCAGTTTGTGCAGAACTCCAAGAGGGGCAGGGGATCCATTTCGCACAGAGGCGGATTTGGATCTGGATATCCTGAGCTGGGACGGGGATAGTACTCCCATGAGTTTAGACAGCCTGCTCCGACTCACCCTTCACAGTATACTACTCAGCGGCATCCTTATTGCCGCAGGTGCAATAGGTCTCATCCGATAGAAGCTTGTTCAGCGACGGTCACTTGCTTCCACTGTGGGAAGTCTGGGCATATTAGGAGTTCTTGTCCTGAGTTAGGACTCTGAGGACAGAGTTCACTGAGCCGCACTAGTACTATTCGTATGGGATAGCAGGGGCAGCCTGCTCGGCCAATAGCTTCTACTCCTAGGGTGACCACCGGGAGTAACACAGTACAGACCCAGGCATAACAGCAGCCTAGGGCTCAGACCCGGGTTATGCCATGACGTAGGAGGACGCCCAGGCGAACCCCAACATCATCATGGGTACTCCTCCTTCTGATCCTACAGAATAGGATCTCTATTCGTATTTTCACTTCTTTTGAGGATGTCAGCATTGTATCAGTCGTATAGGTAGTTTATTTTGTGTTCCCTTTTGTCAACATGATACTACTCTGACATCTTTGTACACTGAAGTTGTAGAAGTCTTGGAGGCTCAACTATTTTGACATATATATACATATCAAGTTTGAAATTATTCTAAATTTATGTGCATTTTGTTCAATGATAGGTACTCTACCTATTTTCGGAATAGATGCTCGTATCCTTATTGACACGGGGTCTAACTATTCGTATGTGTGCGATCAATTCTTCCGACATTCTGACAGGCCGCTCTCACCGTTGGACGAGGAGCTAGTGGTCATCACTCCTCTGGGTGAGCAGATTGTGCGCGACACAGTGTATAGAGAACGTGAGATCAAAGTTGGGGATACAGTGCTGAAAGCAGATCTAATCCCCCTCGCCATGACTGATTTTGATGCCATCTTGGGGATGGATTGGCTACATATGCATCGGGCTTCTGTTGACTGCTTTAAGAAGCAGGTGGAGTTTCGAAAACCTGATCAGCCAGTGTTAATTTTTGAGGGCGAGAGGCGGGTTTTACCCTACTGTGTCATTTCAGTTTTGGAGGCCAGACGCATGATTTGCCACGGATGTGCGGCTTACCTGGCTCATATCATTGACACTACTACTCAGGGACCGAGACTAGAGCATGTCCCAGTGGTACAGGACTTTTCAGATATTTTTCCCGAGGAGCTACCCGGATTACCACCGGTTCGGGAGTTTGACTTTGAAATCGATTTAGCTCCGGGGACTACCCCTATCTCTATGCCACCATATAGCTAGCTCAAGGTCCAGCTGCGCTGAGGGAGCTCAAGGTCCAGCTGCAGGAGTTGCTAGATAAGGGGTTTATCCGTCCTAGCACGTCCCCTTGGGGCGCTCCAGTACTATTTGTAAAGAAGAAAAATGGCTCATTGAGATTGTGTGTGAATTACAGTCAACTTAATCGGGTGACTGTGAAGAACAGATATCCACTGCCTCGCATAGATGATTTATTTGATCAATTGCAAGGTGCTCAAGTTTTCTCGAAGATTGATCTTCGATCGGGATATCATCAGTTGCAGATTAGGAGTCAAGACGTGCCAAAGACAGCTTTCCGCACTCGATACAAGCATTACGAATTTCTAGTCATGCCGTTTGGGCTGACTAATGCCCCCGCTGCATTCATGGACTTGATGAACCGAATTTTTCATGATTATTTGGAGCAGTTTGTTATTATTTTTATTGATGATATCTTAGTCTACTTGTGGAGTGATGATGAGCATGCTTAGCACCTTAGGGTGATTCTGCAAACTCTTCGTGAGAGACAACTTTATGCCAAGTTCACCAAGTGTGAATTTTGGCTGCGACAGATTAGTTTTCTTGGCCACATTGTTTCTACGGAGGGTATTTTTGTCGATCCGCAGAAAGTCGATGCCATTACGAGATGGGAGCAGCCACAGACAGTGACTGAGATCAGGAGTTTTCTTGGTCTAGTCGGGTATTACCGCAGATTTGTAGAGGGCTTTTCTTGAATTGCTACTCCATTATCTAGATTGACGGGAAAAGGTATTAAGTTTGTATGGGATGATCGTTGTGAGGTGAGATTTCAGGAGCTCAAACAGCGATTGACGTTCGCTCTGATTCTAGCCCTTCCCACGAGTAGTCGAGAGTATGTGGTGTACAGTGATGCCAGTAGGCAGGGATTGGGCTGTGTATTGATGCAGGATGGTAGAGTTATCGCCTATACTTTGCAACAGCTAAAGAAGCATGAGGTGAATTATCCTACGCACGATTTGGAGTTGACGGCCATAGTTTTTGTGCTAAAGATATGGCGTCACTATTTATATGGGGTCACATGCAGAGTGTTTACAGATCACAAGAGTCTGAAGTATCTGTTCACTCAGAAGGAGCTGAATTTGAGGCAGCGGAGATGGTTAGAGCTGCTAAAGGATTATGAACTCATCATTGACTATCATCCGAGCAAGGCTAATGTAGTGGCTGATGCCTTGAGTTGGAAGTCGTCTTCCTCTTCTCCGACTACCGAGAGTACTTATTTCTCATGTTTATTGGGACTGCGAACTTTGGGAGTCAGGTTAGCTAGTGATGATCAGGGAGCTATACTAGCCAGATTTGAGGTTTGGTCGAGTTTGCTAGACCGTATTAGGGAGCTTCAGCAGAGTGATGAAGAGCTCCGAGGTATTTATGAGAAAGCCAGCAGAGGTGATATTGACGTCTTTAGAGTTTGCAAGGATAGACTGTTGGTTTTTCGAGATCGGGTATGTGTACCAGCAGATAGTGATCTTCGTAGGGCTATTCTCGAGGAGGCCCATTCATCTACCTATGCTTTATATCCCGGTAGTACTAAAATGTACCGCACCATCAAAGATAGTTATTGGTGGTCGGGTATGAAACGGGAAATTACAGAATTTATTGCTCGTTGCCTTGTATGTCAGTAGATAAAGGCTGAGCACCAACGTCTAGCTGGCACTTTGCAGCCCCTTCCCATTCCTGAGTGGAAGTGAGAGCATATCACGATGGATTTTGTAGTAGGATTACCACGGATTTCGGCACAGCATGATGCTATTTGGGTGACAGTTGACCGACTTACTAAGTCCGCACACTTCATCCCGATTAGGAATGATTACTCACTTGAGGCGTTGGCACACCTCTATATTGATATGATTGTGAGACTGCATGGGGTTCCAGTATCGATAGTATCAGATCGAGACCCCAAATTTACATCTCGTTTTTTGCCTAGTCTACAGGAGGCTTTGGGTACTAGACTGAATTTCAGCACAGCGTATCACCCCCAGACAGATGGTCAGTCAAAGAGGACCATTCAGACTTTAGAGGACATGCTTAGGGTATGTGTTATGGATTTCCGGGTGAGTTGGGATCAGCATCTTCCGTTAGTGGAATTCGCCTATAATAATAGCTATCAGGCGAGCATTGGCATGCCACCTTACGAGGCATTGTATGGGAGGAAGTGTCATACCCCGTTGTGCTGAGATAAGGTTGGTGAGCGACGACTCACCAATGTTGAGTTGGTAGAGAGGACAAAAGAGAAAGTGAGGATTATCCGTACGCGGATGAAAGCCGCCCAGGATAGACAGAAATCCGATGCAGATCATAGGCGGCGACCTCTAGAGTTTACTGTGGGAGACATGGTATTCTTAAGGATATCTCCCTTGAAGGGAGTCATTCGATTTGGGCAGCGAGGGAAGTTGAGTTCCAGGTATATTGGGCCCTTCCGTATTCTTGAGAGGGTCAGAAGTGTAGCATATAAATTAGAGCTGCCAGCAGACCTATCGCATATTCACAATGTATTTCATGTCTCAGTACTTAGGAGATATCAGCCAGATCCCTCACACATTTTAGAGGCTCTGCCAGTTGAGCTTCGAGAGGACTTGAGCTTACCTGTCCAGCCCGTGACTATTTTGGATCGACAGGTCAGAAAGCTATGGAGCAAAGAGATTCCTCTTGTTAGAGTTTTGTGGAGGAGCGACCAGGTCGAGGAACATACCTGGGAGCTTGAGGAAGCCATGAGGAGACAGCACCCCCAACTTTTCTCTGTATAGTTTCTTTTAGTCTCGAGGACGAGACTTATTTTTAGGGGGTTAGAAAATGTAATACCCAGAAAAAAAAAAAAAAAAAAAAAAAAGAGATATTTAAAATTAGGGCTTAAAGCCCTAATTTATCTTCTATTTCCTCTCTCTCTCTCTCTCTCTCTCTCTCTCTCTCTCTCTCTCTCTCTCTCTCTCTCTCTTTCCCTCTCTCTCTTCCCTCTCTCTCTCTCTCACTCCGTCTCTTCCTCTCCCGTTGCCGCCGCCAGCAACGCCGGTCACCACCATCGCCACCGCACCCAGCCGCCGCAGCTCCTCCCTCCCGCGAGCGAGCCGCTACAGCTCCTCTCTGCACGAGCGCCACTGCACTCTCCTTCGCAAGATAGCGCGTGAGCCAGCGCGAGCCCAGCGCGAGCCCAACGCGAGCCAGCGTTAGCCCAGCGCGAGCCAGCGCGCGAGCCCAACGCGAGCCAGCGTGAGCCCAGCGCGAGCAGCGCAAGAGCCCCGCGCGAGCCCAGCGCGAGCAGCGAGCGATCCCAGCGCGCCTCTGCACGCTCCTGCACGAGCGCCAGCGCGCCCTTGCGCGCCTCTGCACGAGCCCCTGCACGCCTCCAGCATGCCCCAGCACGAGCCAGCGTGTACTCCAGCGCGCGATCCATTGCTCAAGCGCGCCCTAGCACGAGCGCGAGCGCTCCAACGCGCGACCCATTGAGCGAGCGCTCGATTCAGCTCGCGAGCGCAAGCCTTAGCCACTGCGGCCCAGTCCAGCCCGCGGCCCACCAGACCCATCAGGCCCACAGGCCCACCAGGCCCCGCGAGCCCATCAGCCCGCGGCCCACGGCTCGCGACGGCCCGTGACAGTCCGTGAGCCTCTACTAAGGTAAATGACTCTAAGTTTCGTTTTTCGCACTTGGGTTTCGAAATTCTTTAGTAATTGGACTTAAATTGTTCGCAATTGTTTCAAATTTAGAAACATTCAGGTTTTAGACCAAACCAACGGGCGAACGAAAGCTAGGTCCGAGATTCGAGAAACCCTAGGTGAGAGAAATGAAATCTCTTCAACCTTTGAATAAACTTTGTCAAATTAGGTAGTATTAGTTGGTTTTAAATTCGAATTAAGATTGATTTTGATTTTGTTATTTACTTATAAATAGAATGAAATTGATGACATTGAATATGTTTATAAATTGAGGAATTTAAGATTTGTACAAATTTAAGGAAAATGATAAACCCTGACAATAGTCGAAATCTGATGAAAATCGTGATGATTGATTAGGTTGGCTATTTTGGTGATCGATTGAGGGAAGCATTGCTTTACGTATTGTGGTTTTATTGGGGAGTGCGCTATCCTCCCCAAAAAGAGTGATAGGATTTATTTTAATACTTTTGTTTAATATGTAAATTCTGTTTTATAAAATTTTGATGAATGAGCATGATTTGTCGTCTGTTTGAAATGTTTTGACTGTTTTTAAAATTGATTTTTGTGAACCGATAGAGTGTTCAAAAACTATGTTGAATTATGAAATTATGCATCCATGTGGTTGAAATGTATAATGTGTCATTTTATGCTAGATGTTGCATTTGGTTTGTAAACCTGATTTCGGCACATTTTTTATGCGATATTGATTTTAGCCTTGAGAGCTTTGGATTGTATTGTTCCGTAGCTACGAAGGACACTGTGAGAGACGCTTTGATGGCATCCGGATATGCCTAGGCCTGGGGTATCCCACGAGTTGTCATGATTTGATTATCGACACGGTACTAGCCAGGTTGAACCCGAAAGGGGGAGGATTTAGATTTGGATTTTGGCACGTGGACGAGGTTCGTCGCCATTGTCGGGGTAGAGAGCACTTTAAATAAACTTGCATATAACACCCCCGGTGTGCCTGTCATAGGTCGCGGTAGACTTCTGTAAGGACATTTTCGACTGGCAGCTCTATGATTTTAATGACAGTATTTTGGATGCATTTTGACTTGATAATACATGCAAATGACATATTGTTGAAATGAAAAGCATGATGATGTGAAATATGATTTGTATACTTGTGTTTTGACACTCCAGCTTCACACTACATATTTGACGATTACATTGACCCACTCACTCACTGAGTATTCTTCCCCGAGTACTCACCCCTCATTTCCCTTCTTGTTTCAGAGATAGTGTTTGGCAAGGAGAGTTGCTTTTAGGACGCTCAGTATCATTGGGAGATTTGATCTGGATCTGAGGAGTTATTGTATATTTCTGCTACAATTTCATAAGTTAGTAATTGTATTGGTGATGTATATGTATTATGAGATCAATAGACGACCATTGTATAATTCTGGGATAACTGTATAAATATGGACTCGTCATTACATAACATTGCATTGAGGTATTTCTGGTTCATTGTGTAAGTACTTGGGAATGTGTCATGTCTTAGAAATATCCTCTAGGATCGCTCGGTGCCTCCTCTAAATCACAGGAGGGGCGACTGGCGGCTGTCCATGCCTTTGACGGGGGCATGGCAGTAGAGGTCTGTGGCTAGGTTATTGGAAATTTTTATAGTCTTGCGTTATCTGGATGTCGGCTGTGAGATTGGTCGATTTTGGAGAGGCCGGGATAGCTATTTAATTTTAATACAGGATGATTGTGTTTTATACAGGGTAAATTGTACTTGGAAAACCTCCGAAATATGGGGAGATTCTGTCCAATTTTCTGTAAAAATACAGCCGGCATTCAAGATAACGGCGACTGTTCACGATCCCGGTTCGGGGCGTATACAACGTTTAAAAGCATTGCGCTTATATACTGCTTGATCTTTCTTTTGCCCAGATCCATCCCGAGTGACAAAGTTTTTGGCTTGCAAATGACACTTTGTCATGGCAACCAAGCCCTCACTAATTGCAGCTTGTGATCCATTATCTAGTGCAAATCCTTCCATCGTATCAATCATACTAACAACTAATCCAATGTCACTCACTAAGACGCTTAATGTCTTTTGTGACGTTGATTTGACCACTTCCATAAGGAGATCCCTGGGCTGTTCGAAAGACCAATGTTGATGCATTACCATGGTTTCCATCTCTGGTTGCATCATATTATGTTGTCATTCATAGCCTGTTAAACATCAAAGTAGAGCATAACATCTTCGAGTGCTTAAACGCAGTGTTATAAGTAATAGGTGAGATTGTGCCTTTGAACCACCACTTTCCCTTCAATCATTACAATGTTAAAAAGTTTACTCCATGAGTTAGGGTTTCTAGTTCAATGGGTACACATGTATACTGGGGATTGTACACAATTCTAGAAGAGTAATACATCAATAAGGAGCTGTAGATTTTTGCAGCAGTCTTAGCTGCATGCATACGAGGAAGCAAATAACATCATAAGGATTTGTTTTATCTACTATTGACTTCGAGATTGTAGAGACTTTAACAATAAAAGGCCACTATAGAGCACATCACTTGGCATGCAACTCATGATCTAGAAGATGGAGTAATGTCTCAATTGTCAGATGCAAAGTTGTAAAGAACATTTTACTTGACAAACCAGAATTTACAATGGAGCCTGGCAACACCAGCTTAGGGCTTTTCCCTGTTTGATCCATTGTGAAAAAAAAATGATTCATGTTGGTTATTTATGTTGACTTTTATAAACTTTTGCTTGGCATATATATGAAGCGCCGCACATATTTTTGATACCAGCTATGTCTGGTCTATGGAATCCCAAAAAGTTGCTTGACATATATATGCAAGTATTGATACAGGAGCTGTAGATGTTGTGTAACAAAGGTGTTCAAACATATGATGCAACCACAACCATCAATTTCTAATGAGGACTACTCTTCCTTGGACAATAAGCAACTTCCCCGCTCATAGAATATTATCTAGATGGAGTACAATAAGGATATTGGCTTGTCTTTTGTGCATGGAAGTTGAAAAGTTTCTACTTGTGAAATGGGAAGAAATTTTCATGGTAATAGACAATTTTTGTTTAAATATCATTCTTTTAGAATGATAGAAAACAATTCACAAAAATCTGGTTAAGTGAGATGCTCGTTAACAGGTGATGAAGCTTGAAGATGCATACCCGAATTTCCAATAGCAATTAAAGATCCGAGAGGTACAATCCTAGGATTCGAAAGCACAAATGAACTAAACCTATATTTTAGGATTTTCCAAACTAAAAGACAAATCTTCTACAACACCACATTGACTTCATGCATACATAAAAGAATAACATGGTGAATGTGCTTGATATTGTATTGAATATGTTTGGTCAAATGAAGGACAACCTGAATACCTAATTTGAGACAAATTTGTCATTGTCCTTTACTACACTATAAAAATAAATCCCTATACTGATGGTAACTTTCAATGTCGGTGAGTTTTAATAACAATTTTTTATACCCTATAAAGACACTTTTGACAATATTGTCAGGAAATATATATATTTTCCGACGGTATAAATTGTCTGTCGAGAAAAAGTTTATCAACCGTTAATAAAGAAAGCACAACCATCTATAAAAACAAATATTAATTCTGATGGTTATCATTTATGGTTAGTAAATGTCACAATTTTAAGGACGGTTTGAAAATAGTATCTATAATTTCTACATTCATACTAACGGTTATCACTTGTGGTTATTAATTGTGTGGCACATATCATCTGTTATCTTTTATCAATAAATGTGTCACCTTTTGGGATGATTAAAAAAGTGTCCGTCTGGTCCGTCTGTATAAGTCTAAGTGGTTATTTGAAAATAATCTCTATATATATGTCATCAGTTCTACCGTCTGTATAATCTTTAGGTATGCTATCAATTCTATGTTTGTATAATATTTAGGGATATTTTAAAATAGTCTCTATAGTGGTAAGTTCGCGTTAATAGATAACAATTTTATGATAATTTGTAGTAAATTTGTGATAACTAGTGCTAATAATAGGACTAGTGAGAAGTTGTGATAACTAGTGGTAATAGAGTGATAATATATGTTTATGATAATATGTGATAAGTTTATGATAACAAGTGGTAATATAATATGATAAAATTATTTTTGATTGGTAAGTTTGTAATAACTAGTGACTTTTTTAATAACGAGACAAATCGACGGGAAATATATATTTTAAAATGTAAATATATATATATATATATATATATATATATATGAATCTCACGAGGGTTATGGTGAGTAAATAAGGAATTTCAGTGATAAGTTGCAATAAGTGGTAATTTGGTGAATCTATATTCATCTCTTTTTTTTACCATTTTTGTATTACAATTACTTCCATGTCTTTTTTTTTAATTCTTTGTTTTTCTAATTAATTTTTCAAAATCATACATCAAATTTTTTGTGTCTATATATATATAGACACAAATTTATATATCGAATTTATATATATATATATATATATATATATATATATATGCAATTTATATGAAATTTATTTGTACACTCATTCATAAATGAATTTAAATTATAAAATTATAATATATTAATAATGTAAAAAAAATCTATATATTTAATTTAATCATGAAATCATATTTGAAAATATGAATTAAGTTATAATTCATTCATCTAAATTTATCTAAACAATTATATTATATTATATTATATTAAGTTAAATCTAATTCTAAATTATCTCTTTACTGATAGGGCAGTAATGAAAGTTGAGTAAGAAAAAAAGAGAAGGAAAAAAATAGAGTGAGGGTGATTCCTTATTAGGTTAGTGTGCATTTGAAAAAATAAAAAAGAAAGGAAGAAAAAAATGGTTAGTGTGCATTTGAAAAAATAAAAAGGAAAGGAAAAAAAACTGAGTGAGCCGACCGCCAATTAGATTGGACTGATCAGGTCCATGGACATGGATGCACAGGAAGAGTGTCGTGGTTCCCATGGCATCGCGACAGTGCACACACCATTTTTCATATGATTTATGATTTATTATACATACATTATTATTATTATTATTATTATTATTATTATTATTATTATTATTATTATTATTATTATTATTATCACCATTACTAATCACGATCACCACACACGAGAGATCACATTACCGGTTAGTAATAAGCGGTAAGTTTTGGTAAGTGGTAAGTGATAAATTATCATGTAATATCATAGTAAGTGGTAAATTATCATGTAATTTCATGGTAAATGGTAAGTTCACGGTAACTTCACAGTAGGGTGTGCCCGTGCATGCCCGTGCGGGGCAAGCTTTGCAAAAAAATTACAAAACAAATGCACTTTCTAATAATATACATGTTATTATATATCTTAGTATAAATTATAAATTGCCAGTTTTACAAAAAAATTACATACAAATACACTTTCTAATAATATAAAAATTACTATATATATTACTATAAATTATAAATTAGGTTATTGTTGAATGAATAATATTATTATATTATTGTGATAATATAAAATCATGATTATTAATATTAATTTAAATTATAATATATTAATAATTTAAATTTTATATATTTAATTATAAATATTTATCAAAATATATAATATTAATAACTCATCATAATTCATTTTACGATATAAATACACTTTATAATAATATAAAAAATATATATTCTATACATTTAAAAAATACAAAATTATATAAAAAAGGTGGAAAATCGAAAAAAAAATGTTTAAATTGTGTAATAAAAAAATGTGTGCTTTGAAAATTTATTTTGAAAATTTGTTTGTGAAAATGCTCGTCTATTATGATATGTCCATTTAATTCGAAAAATATTATTACAACCATTACATTAATTAGTGATATGTCCAAGCAAGTAAAATGAAAATACAAAAGAATTATAAAAAATTTAGAATTATTTTAAAATACAAATTCATCATTTTTCAATAATATAATAATATCAATTTTACATTACTATATAATACATACATATTACTATATATATTACTATAAATTACAATTTAGATGAATGAGTTTAGTGTGATAATATAAAATTATGATTATAAATATTAATTTAAATTATAATATATTAATAATTTAAAAATTTTAAATATTTCATTATAAATATTTACTAAAATATATAATATTAATAACTCACTATTCATTCATTTCATTTTATTTTATTTTATGGATAAGAGTGAGATAGGAAAAGAAAAAGGATGAGAGAGAGAGGAAGAAAGAGAGGAAAATAAACAAAGAAAACAACATTATATCCGGTATATTGTGATGTAGTGGTTAGAGTGTTATTCCATTTTCAATGGTTAGGTTCAAGCCCATGCAAATGCAAATATGCAATTTTTTGCACCATTTTTGCATTTTGCTTCACTTCTGTGCGGTTTCAACCACACAGTATTCTTGCCCAGCTACTCCGCGGCTTCAACCGTGCAGTGCTTGCATGATGCTTCATTCTTGTGCAGTTTCAGCCAATGTTGTAACGCAATTTTAACAGTATTCACGCATGCCGGATTTAATAGCTTAATTTAAATTATTAATATTATTAATTAAAATAATATAATGATATTAAATTAATAATTTATATAATATAGTGTTATAATTTATTTTTTATTATTGCATAATATAGTACAATAATATATTAATTATCAATATGATATAATTTTATATAAATTTCAAATAAAACGGTTAACAATGTTAACAATTTTATTAATTATTTTAATTTACATTTTCAAGCTTACTATTTACAAACAATAATAATAACTGCACAACAAAATTTCACTTTTGGTGCCAAAAATAATTTTTTATTTTAGTGCCAATTTAATCAAATTTTTTTTCTCTCGTCACAAACATTTTGTTTTTTTAGTCTTTATTTACCGCAAATTTAATAATCTTTTTTGCACAAAATACATTTCCATATTTTTTTTATTTATCTCTCTTTTTTTTTACTTTGTTTGTTTTGATCGTATATTTATTTTAATACAAATTTATATAAAACATCTTATTTGATTTGTATTTAATATGATTGGCAAATCATGGATATATTTTAAATTAAAAGAAAGTGATAAATATATTAGTAAACTAATACATTTCTTGAATTTGCATGTACAAATATTCAATCCAATACAACATATTGAGATTTTCTACATACATGATTTTTAATTAGACTATGATAAGTGGATATATCATAGAGATAGTAATTGAAAATTTATATCTTATGTATCCAATGTATCCAACTATATGATAATTTTTTTTACCATGATATGATTTTTTTTTTTTTACATTACATGATTCATTCACACATTTACATAATTCATTCACATATTTACATGATCGATCCAACGTACAAGAACCAATTTTATATAAGTTCCATGAATTACTTTAGAATGACAAAAAATATTGCTGATCATGTTTTGTAATTATAAATTGTGATCGAAGTTGAGATTCAGTTTCTGTTGATACAATAGATACAAGATTTAATATTTTTCATTAATTATACCAACATAATTAATCACACCATTACATACAATTACATTATATTATAATATTTTCAAATTATAACATTATATTATCTAATAATTGCTTAATAAATTTTCAAAACTATAATACTATATTATATAAATTACTAATTTCATATTATTATATTATTTAAATTAATAATATTAATAAGTTTATTATTATCGAATATAGAATATATATATATTATTTTTAATTAATCAAATGATATAATTAACACAGTACAAAAGTTATAGCAACGGACCGCGTAAGAATGTGCTTGCATGGAATGCATGGAATGTAGTAAGTAGTTAGTATATAGTTTGCATAAAATATAATAAGTAGTTAGCAAGTAGTTAGTTATTTTTTTAACATGCATATGAAAGACAAGTGGCGGTATTGATTAAAAGTTAAAAAAAATTGTGAAAATTTAAGAAATACAGTAATAAAAAAAGAGGTGGGAGAAAAAGTGCCTGGCAGGGTTTTAAAAATTTTTTTGTGAAAATGATATATTAATCATACGTCAAAAGTTCCACCATCAAAGTTTCTCCATTCTTTTCTTGAAATCTCTTCTTCCTAGCTCCATCATCAAAGTTTCTCCATCATTCCCTTAAAAACTCTTCTCCCCTAACTCATTTAAACTTTTCACTCATATTTTACAAAGTTTTATAAAAAGTTAATCACATTCGATATTTGAAAGATTTGACGAATGACGGATGAGTATTGTGTGAAAAATCACAACTATTCCAAGAAAGAACAAGTTCAGTCAAACAAACTCAATCATCTAAAATGTTACCCAGATTTTAAAAATAAACATATTATTTTATTTTAATTTGAGATTTAATATTAAAATATCATTTTTAATTTTTTATTTTGAACAATTGTGAAGAAATATAGATATCAATCTATCAAGATGTTTTGGATTTAGAGAAAGGAAACGCTCTCTACTTTTTGTTCTCTTCTCTAGTAATATTTTCATTTACAATCATTATTTATTATGTACAATAATTTCACTATTTCACTATTTGTTTTTAATGAATAGATTGACACAAAAAATTGTAGATGAAAATATTTTCAAAAACTATGATTGTGGATAAAGGTGCTTTCAGAAATTGTGATGAACATTTTTCGTTTGGAGCATATCAGAAGATATGTAGTTGTGGGACATGTAATCTTATCTCTATTTTTTTGTTTTATATATATAAATCATTTTATTTTATATCAATTACAATATTTATTATGTTTATATTATTTTTATAATTTCTTTATTTTTTAGTTTTTTAATTTACCTACCATCTTAAAAAAACCGTCACTATTGATATTTAGTGATAATTATGTGGACGGGTAGTAAATTAGTGATAACTGAAATAATAATTTTTTTAACACGAAATAACAGAGAATAAAAAAGAGTAACATTCCTAACCTAATATGATATTAAAAGAGAGAGAGTAACATTTGCTAACACTTGTGACAACGATGATACAAGACAGTAACCATGACGATACAGGAAGTAACCAAGTAACCATGTGATAACCGATAGTAACCATGTTGTAACAGTAACTTATACTAACATTTTCCAATCGATAAAAATGGTAATTTTTCCTCACTTGCGGTAATCGATAATTCAAATAATAATTTATACTAATATGTGATAACTAAGTTGTAATCGACGATAAAATATAGTAATATTTCTTAATATATGTGATAACCGATAATAAATGGTAATAATATTTTTTAACGGTTGTGATAATTTATGATAAAAGATAGTAATATTTTCTAACACATGTAATAATCGAAAATAAAAGATAATAATTTTTATTAATATTTTTAAAATCGATAATAAAATATAGTAATTTTACTAACACTTTTCAAAATAGAACGTATATGAAGATAAGTATAAAAATAACGGTAAATACTTTGATTTCTCAATTGTTATTATACGATGAAGGATATTTTACAAGTAACATTATATATATTTTTTCTTGGGTGAGAACGAGTTACATTATATGATGCTCCAGAGGTTGCTCTTTGTAATAGCTCACGAAATGTGGCAAACCATATGCCTTTTAATTATTAGTTTTTGGAAATTTCAACGGTATAGTTTTATGGATTGGCACTAAAATCTGTGTGATTTTAAAATTCCCATTTTTCCTAATTGCTTTCTAATTTTGCCACTTTACCGTTTCTAGTTTACTCTTTTTGTTAATTTTTGGCACTTTATCTCGGTGATTTAACGTCCACATGCCAAAATTAACTTGAAAATATAGGAGGGATGAAATCACAAAAAATTATGTGATAATTTGTGAAATTATAATTAAATATAATTGAGAGAGAGAGAGAGAGAGCGCGCAAAGGGATCCTCTATCCCGGCACGCTTCGGGATTACTCTCGTCGATGGTATAACTTGCAGCTTCGAGCGTTCAATACGTAAGGTCGATCACGAGTTTGCCTTTCAACGCCCATGTCGAGTTTCCCTTGTGTGTGGCCATTCTGTGCCCCCTAGAGGGCCCAACCTTGCATGGGCTTCAGTCCGAGTTCTAAGCCGCGTTGTGCATAACACGTCGCACTGGCAGTGGCAAATAATTGAATAGCATGTTGTTATTGTTGGTTTTTTTTATTATTATTATCATAATTTTCATCATCATTATTAAAATATTTAAATACACACTAAAAATTTAAAAATAAGAAAAAATCAAATAAATAAAAAATTTGGAAAGAGAATTATAGGAGTAAAATTAGAATTTGATACTGATGGATTGGATAGTAACCACTAAATTGAATCGGTTAGAGGCGGACCCAAGACCTAGAGGTATAAGTGTAAAAAATTTATAAGATATTTATTCAAATAACAAACATAGATAAAGGACATAAAATTATAATTAAATAAATACAAAATATATATGGATCATAAATACTATTTAAATTTTTAAAAATTGAAAGAGTATAATTGCCCACCCTGAACCCTATATAGATCTACCCTAGAACCGATTTATCTAAAACCTGTTATATATTTAAGTATTTATCATATTCTTTCAAAGAATATTGTATTTAAGGGTTTTTAAAAAAAAAAAAAAGAAAAGAAAAGAATCTTTCAGACAAGCAGTGGCGAAAGTTATTCCTTTTCTTAATTATACGTAATAGATTAAAAAAGGAATTTTATAATACTCGTGGTTATCAATATCTAGAAGGGAAGTGGCCAAAACATTTTGGGTTCCTTGCAAAAGCTTCTGTGAGGTATCCGAGGCCACTTGCAAAGGCTTTTTAGTCATTTTGGTGCACAATTTTTTTTTAACGCTGACGACCTTTTGTTTTTAAAATATTTAAACATATTAAATTGCTTAATATTGATATATAAATCTTTATATTTTTTATATTTATAAATTTTTTTATATTTAATTAATTATTATTTATTTGTTTATAATTTTTATATTATTTGTATTATAATTAATAATTATATATTTAATTATTTCATATTTTTTTATAAAAATAATTATTTTATTATTTTCATAAAATATTTTATATTTACATACAAATGCTTATATATATTTTTATATTTATGCGTTTAACTATGTTTTCGTTTCATATATTTTTATAGAGTATCATTACCCATATCTTTTTGTATTCTTTTTTCTTTTTTTTCGTTTCTATCCAACCTAGCTCGTGAAAGAATTGGGGAACCTTCCATGAGACAATTTAATCATTTGCAAAGCAAAATAACGACAACAATAACAATAACCTGAAACTTAATTTCAATAACTTGAATCGAACATTTGAGAGATAAATATTAAAAATATTAAAAAAAAACTAAAATTTAGTTTAATTTATACAGATTCTCCTACGTCATTCATTTCTATTCAAGGTATTCTCTTCGTATAAACTATTAATTATCATATTTTTATGAATAATTTGTCTCTAAATTTTTAATTGTTTTTCTTTATATTTTACTAAATTTTCTATATTTAAATTCTCGATTCTTATAACCGGTACATCTTTTGATATTTTTTACATATATTTGAATTATTTCAGACGACACTCTTATATTTTATCTACAATGAACTAACATCTAACTTATTATAAATTTCTTTGATTCTAATTCTATCTCTTATAATTTTATCATATATCCACTAAATATTTTTATTTCTGTTATACTCATTTTTTACTTTTGTTATTATTTAATAATTTAACGGTCAGTATTATATTATAATACAGATTTTCCGTTAGTTCTATCGAAAAGGAAAAATGAAGTCCAAAAAGGGGAAAATCATGGCAATGTGGGTGCAAGACCCATGTTGTTGGTCCATCAATTTATTACGCTTTATTTGCTAAGTAATAATATCTCCCTTCCTCTTCCTCTTCCTTTTCACGGCTTTCCAAAACCTAATTTACATTTCTCAGATTTCACAGTCTGGTAGAAGGTAGAACATACCGATACCCGCAGAAAACTATGGCATGCCAAACAACCACCGATAAGTTGCATAAAAGTAAGCCAGCCGTCGGCTGCATTTCCGGCATTTTTGACTTCCTCTCCATGTACCATACCCCAAGAAAATTCCTTACTTTTGGTCAGTGCCTCTTCTATTCTCCTCATTTCATGGAATAATTTGAGAGAGCTTATTTGACTTAAGTACTGATCTGCAAAGGTAAAAAGCAGCAGCAAGCAAAGAGTGATAAAGCAAATCTAAAACCGACCGAAGGACACAAAAACACAAATAGCAGCACCCAAAAACAATGTGAGCTGGAGAGAAGTCCGACAATTCCAGCAGCCCTCAGGCGACTGGAGAATTCCAAATCTAGGACGGAATATTTGAATGGAATAGAGTCGACGGCTGAACAGAGACAGAGACTACTGGGAGCATTGCAGAGGTGCGACGAGGATTTGAGAAAGTTGAGAAGGCTCATCGAGGCCGTCCATAAGGTGGAATCGTCTCCATCTCCGTTTCTGGCGTTGAAGAAGAATTGCGACGAAACCCAAGGTGAAGGAGCGATCATGACAAATGAGGAAGGAATTATTTCGGGTGGAGGCGGTGGCTTGTTGAGGGAGGATAGATTGAATTTGGATGACTTCACCTTCTTTAAAGCTTGCGGGCTTGGCGGTTCGTTTCTCTGTCTCTGTCTCTTCTTGTTCTCATATCTTTCTATTCCCCTATTTTAAGGCTTTTATTTTATTTATTTTATTGTTCAAATTTAGAATTTTCTACTTTTGAGTATTAAAACATATTTAATTTAATTTGTGATTTTTAACGTCCCATATTACATAATTGGTCTTACAAGGCAATAAATATGAAAGAAAAGATTGGTTTATATTTAACTTTGAAACCCCTTAATTTCCAAAAACTATATTTCTCTCGCTATAATAATATAATATTTGCATACAGCTACAAACAATTTATATTTTTACTTTGATAAGCAATGTTGCACCATTTTTTATGCTATTTATCTTAGTACAGAACTACAAATTAAAGCAAAAGAAAATAAATAATCAAATTGACAAAATTTAATTTAATATAATTTTGGTATTTGAAAAGTATATAAGAGAATTTGTAATTTTATGTGATCAACAAAATCATCACACAAATCCCAAAACCCTAAAGAAAAAATGAAAGAAAAATTCATAAAATGTAAAATTTTATTACTTTGGCTATTGACTTTTCAATTGTAATAGCATTGTTCTTCAAGATTTCACCTTTCACTAATTATTTTGAAAAACTCATTATTTTGGGACATACTTTTGATTAGGAGCAAAATGGCTTTAAATAGAACTGTTATCATATCGTGACTTGTCATAGTGAGTGTTGGTTTTCATGTGAAAATTTACCCGCAAACCACACTTTCTATTTATGGATTTTTAGAACGATGAATTAAATAATTATTCAATAATTACTAATTTTATAAATATCGATATTTATAACAATAATATAATAGTTTTTCTATTTCAACATATTCCTTTTATTTTTTTATTACTCAGCAATTAGGAAAGGGAGCACCCGAAAGAATCACTTCTGAAAATCCCCACCCCCACCCCCCCCCCAAACAAAGAAAAGGCACATGCATAGATCGCCCTCTCAACTGAACGCGTAGCTGCTAAGCAACAATGACAAGGCCACCAGGCAGCTGGCCAAAGATTTAAGGGACATAGAGGTCCGACTGGTAAAGCAATTTTCACATCTTTTGATGAAAAAGATGAAGAGAGAGGAGAAGGAAATGGGCCTTCTTTAGACATTTCAGCTTTCTCTTTTGTGTTGTGGCTGAAACTGAAATGATATATTAGCTTTTTGCATAGATGCGCATGAGCCTCAGACTCAGTAGCCAGTGCCAACCATAATTGAGTACGTCTCATTCTCAGCATACTCAAAACAGTGACGTAAACATATGCTTTTTCTCCAAGTTGTCCTAATTCGTATAAAAGCCATCCACAGGTTACCTTAGCTCCATGATTCCTACGGATACTTTAGAAAGCACTCATAATACTATGTTCTTCAATCACTGAAGGCCTAGCTGTTCTGAATTCCTTCTCATTTGCTGTTTTTTATTATTACAAAATACTTTGAGCTAGGGGTAAACCCAAACATAAATATAACATGTAAAAAACATGAGAAGAAATTATAAATTTTAAGAAATATATTGTATTTTAAAAGCTTTTATTAGCATTTTTAAGATTTCTAACGATATTTTAGTTAGTACTGTTAAAAGTATACAAATTATTTTTTTTTAAAAAAATTATTTTTAGGCATCCATATTATAATTTGGTGCCTAGGGTAGCATCATATCCTGACTAGTCTTTTTTATTGAACTTTAAAGTGATTAGAGAAAAGCCAATTTTTACAAGGAATTTTAGTGCTAATGTAAGTAAATTTTGATAATTTTTCCTTGAACATATTAATATAAATAAAATTTGGTGAAAATCAAACCATTACCTTTTTCTCTATTAAATTTTTGTTTTATTGAGTTTTCTGGCGGTGGTACTTTTTGTTCCCTTTCACAAGTAAAAAAGGAAGCAAGAGTATGATGTAAAAGACATTAATCTAGTGTATTGACCTGAATAGGGCAAGCTAAAATGCAGCAACAGCAGCAAAGAAGGAAAATGCATGGTGAAGATGAATTCAACAACTTATCTTTGGTCAACAGAATCACGAGTACAACACTTCTGAGAATGAGCAAGAAAATTGCAAAGCTTTTGTGGAATAGCAAAGCTATGATAGAGAGTGTAGATGAAGTTTCAAAGTGTATAGCCTGGGGAGAGAAAAGAGAGGTAGGGAGAATAGGGTTAGTTTTACAAGATTTTATTTATAGGGACCTATTGGAAGAGATTCTTGAGGATATGGAATGTATTACTTGTGAATTTCCATTGCCTCGTGATGCATGTAAAAAAAGTTTGCGATTTTAGTGTTTCTATAAAGGTGATGATACACAATAAATTTTTCTTTTATTATATATTTATTCATTTATTAACAATATAGATATAAGCGTGAAAAACCCCTTGCCACCTGGATTTCGTCGTCCTCCAATTGGCGCAGGGTGATTGGTCGTTGGTGAGGTGGAGTTAATGTGGCCCGTTGTTTCCTTCTTCTGTCTTTTATTATTAACTCTCTTTTTTGTTTTTTTTTTTCGTTGTTTGGTTTTTTCCCTCTTTCTCCTTCGCTTTCTCTTTCTTTTTTTGTTTGTCTTTGTCTATTGTCAGAGATCTTAATGAACCAGATTTCATTGTGGATCTCATGGAAGACGTGTCTGGAGTGGTTGAGAGGACTCGTACTCATTGTGATTAGACCTTTGCGTGTTTATTTTTCTTTGTTGTGTCTTCTGTTTTCTTCTCTTCATAAAAGCAGGACATGTGCTCTCTTTCTTTGTATCTCGCTCTATGAGTGGGGCGAGTGGATCCGTCCAGTTTCAAGTACTGATTATGGCAGTTTCTCTTCTCTTCTTCTTCTTCTTCTTCTCTTCGCTGGTATGACGGTTTGTCTTTGTGTTTCCTTTTAAAGGTCTGATTATGGCGGTTTTCCTTTTCTTCTTCTCTCTGTTTTGATGGTTTCTCTTTATCTTTCCTTTTTGAAGGTTTGTCTCTGTGAGTCGTGCGGGACTGTTTGTTTTTCCTTTTAAAGGTTTGTCTCTGTGACTCGTGCGGGACGTTCGGCTTTGGCCCTTTTCGTGGTCTTTTTGTGTACACGGTTTGGTGTTGATGGAGATGGCCATTGAGCTTTTCTCTTGCTGTGTTTCTTAGTGTGGCGAATATATTTATCCTCATCCTCTTTGTTCAAGGTTTGTGCGTTTTTCCCCTGTTTTGGGATGCGTCCCTTTTCGTGGTCTTTTTGTGTCCACGGTTTGGTGTTGATGGATATGGCCACTGAGCTTTTGTCTTGCTGTGTTTCCTAGTGTGGCGAATATATTTATCCTCTTTCTCTTTGTTCAAGGTTTGTGCATTTTTCCCCTGTTTTGGGATGCGTTGCGGAGGTTATTCTTCTCTGTTGTGATGGTTTGCCTTTGCTTTCGGTTTAGAAGTTTGTCTCTTTGGGTGGGGGGAATGGAAACATTCAGCTCTGACCTTTTTTCGATTCTTTATGCGATCTGCTTTTCTATGTTGCTGATGATGCGCGGTCGGGTTTACCGTTGCTATTTTCCTTTTGTGTTCAGGGTTTGTGTTTGTTTTCCCTGTTTTGGGATGTTTGGTTTATTTTGATTGGGCTTTGTTTAGCTACTTCTTGTAGGTGTCTCGGCAGGGAGGGTACGTTGCTGCTTATGGGGTATTTGCAGAGCTATTGGACGTCTAGAGTGACGGACCGCGCATGGATTTGGTGCAGGGCTGCCAAGGTGTAGGCTTGTTTCTGCAGCCATTGTGCAGGTGTTGGGCAGACTATAAATGGAGAATCGCATGGACCCAGAGGAGTGGAGAGCTGCACACGTGTTGATTCTATAGGGATTGTTCTGATGGCTGGTTAAGTTGCATTGATTAGCTGTGCTTTTCGCATGGGCTAAGGAACATTGGGATTTGATCGATGTAAGTTAACCAGCTATCAGAAGCAATCCTCATAGAATCAATAGGTTTGTACCTCTGCACTTCACCGGCTGCGTGGGTGGTTCTCCAGGGTGTTGTTGTATCCGGGATCTTGCAGTATTGCCTGCTCCTGTAGTTGCTTTTTGTGTTAGAATTTAGTATTGTGTCTTGGTTTAAAAGATGTGGTCTTGCCGTTGTTGTTTTTCGGGTATTTTGTATGCTAAAAAATTGTGGCCAAAACATTGTCTGGCGGAAGAATTCTTCAATGAAGGCAAGAAATGAAAACGACAAATCTTATGCTCTGACAATCTTTATTGGTTTATTTCTTCCAAAGGAACTGTACGATCTGCCTAGAGTATTTGGAGTTCGTCGACAGAGTGATAGAAGCGTGGCGTTGTACAGATATCAGTTTTTCCTGTGTAACAGGATTGTGTGGTTTTGCTGTGCAGCTGAGCATGCTGAGCATGCTGAGCAGAACGGCGTTGTTCTGCGCAGAACGGAAACATGTGGCTTGGTGCATAGCAGAATTGTGGTTCCGCTATGCGGCAGAACTATGTGGTTCTGCGACGCTGCTGAATTAACCTTGTGAAGGAGAACAAGACGATTCTGCTGCGTGCCCAAACTTTTCCGTCCTGCTCTGTGGTAACGGTAAAACAATTTTTCCCCCGAGGTCCCGGGACAGGAATATTAATGTTGAAAAAAATGGAAGTTTGGCGTGAGAGAATTCATGGTAGAAAGGAATTGAAGATATATTTAAAAAAAGGCAACAATTGGTTAAAAAATCTTACATCTTTTGTGTTGTGGTCGAATTTGCTACGAAGATATTAATATTCACAGGATTAGATATTTGATAGGCAAGAAAATCCACGAAGGAGAGGAATTTAAGCTAAGAAACAAATAATTGCAAGGTTATTTAAAGATCCAACAAAATAAACTGCTCTGATGTTGTGTTCGGATTTAAAGAAGGATATAATTTTAAGATTGTTGTTATCGATGGGTTGATTGCTCCTGGCGTTCTGCTACATGGTGGAACGAACTGTTCTGCTGTGTGGCAGGGCCTATGCAGCGAACGGTGTGGTTCTGCTACGTAGGATGGTATTAAAAATGCAACGAAGATAATAATCTTGTAAGGATTTGATATTTAATGAGTGAGGGATTTCATGAAGGATCAAAAGTAAAAATATAAAAAATGATTGCGTAAATTCAAAAATTATTTACAAAAGAGGACTGCGTGCTTCTGCGGTGTGGAACTACGGGGTTCTGCTAGATGGCAGAACCTATTGTTCTGTACTATAGTAGAACAAGACGCTTCTGTCATATAGCGGAACATTCCGAGCAGAACCATGAGGTTGTGCTGCGTGCATGGCAGAACTTTGTGGTTCTGCTATTCGGCAGGATGACGTGGTTCTGCGACGTAACAGAACTAACTTTCCCAGGAAGAACGATGTGGCCCTTCTTCATAGCAGGACTCAGAAGGAGGATGGCATTGTTCTCCTATCCAGCAGAACTATGTGGTGGGGATTGCATATTGTAGCTTTGCAAAGCTACGTTGCACTGCGTATCATCAGGTTCTGCAATATGGCAGAACTTGGTGGTTCTGCTATGCGGTGTATGGTGTTGTTCTGCGATGTAACAGAACTAACCTTCCCAGGAAGAACGATGTGGCCCTGCTGCATAGCAGGATTCGGAAGGAGGACGACGTTCTTCCCCTGCCTAGTAGAACCGTGTGGTAAGGTCATGAGTTTCTGCCGCGTAGCTGATTCTTGGTTTTTTTTTAAATCCTTTTGGCCTACTTTTTTTGCTCGTCTTGATCCTTCGTTGTTCGATAAACAAAGCATCTTGATGGCCAAAGGAAGCAGGCTTCATTATCAAAGTACCGGCCTTCACTAATAGACGGTTGATTGGAAAAAATGGGGGGGATTTTCATTGTGATGAACGCATGGTTCTACGCATGGCAGAATTATATGATTCTGCTCTGCAGAACGACGTGTTGTACGCATGGCAGGACTGTTTGCCTCTGGATCGCAGGATTGCATGGTGTAGGACTAGATGATTCTGCTATGCAAAATGACCTTGTTCTGCACATAATAGGACACCGTGATTCTGTCAACGTGGTTCTGCACGTATCAGGGCTTTATACTTATGCATGGCACCTTGTTATCCAGGTTCGCCGATTTTTTTTTTTTAAATTAGATTATCAATTTGTAACATACAAGGTGAAAATATTAAATGATGAGCCAACACAGGATTTTGGTAACAACTGAATCACGTGGTTCCACGCAATGTAGAACTAGATGGTTGGCCTCGCAGTACCGTGTGGTTCTGTGCAATGGCTGCTCTGGATGACTCAGGGTAGTTCTGCTCTGAACATGAAGAACTATGTGGTTGCTACCGCACAACCACCGTGGTTGGCCGTGCAGATCCACGTTGTTCTGTGCAAGGGCGCTTCTGCATGATTCCAGTAGTTCTGCACTGCACAGAATCGCCTGGTTCTCCACAATTTAGAATCGCATGGCTGGCAGCGCGCGATCGCGTGGTTTTACGCTGCACAGGTCTACGTGGTTCGGCCCAGTACAGACCTATATAGTCCTTCTCTTCAGAGGACACCGTGGGTCTGCGCATTGCAGACCTACGTTTTTCTGCGCAACCCACGACTGTATCCATCTAATTATAGAATTTATGGTGTTATGATATTATGTGATATCAAAAGATTTTTTTTATTTTTTGTTTCTTTTGATCGTTTTTTGTATTTTTAAATTAGAAACATGTTTTCCTTTTACAAATATTCCATTTGAATTGTGTTTGGATACGATATATATATATTGCGTTTCTGTTTTTTTTATAACTCTTTGATTTTTTAACATTAAATATCCTGAATTAAAATGAAAAAGATATGTGCGCGATATGTCCGAAAAATATTAGAAGTCGTTTAGAAGTGGTTTAGGAATATCCTGTTGTGAAAAATTATTTGGTTGTACACTACATAACTGTACTTTTCCTTCTGTTGTCATGTGCAGGGCTTGTTCTCTTGTGCTGCATACGTAAACTTCTATCCTGATATATACAACTAAGTATCGAGATGCATAAGCGATCTTCCACACAGCTACCTGTCCCTGGATATATAGCCTCCGAAAAGACATATGGGTTAATTATGTGGGATGTTACTGATGATCTGAGATTTCCGGGATCGTATTCTGACATTCAAAGTCTGTGTGACGGTGCTTGCAGTTAATTATGTGGGAGTGGTTACTATCAGGGAGTGGTTAGGGGGGCGTGTATCTCGCCTGTTTTGGAATGATTGGTTATTGTAACGTAAAAAGTGATCTAAAATGTTCCTGTATTGTTTGAGTGTGTTCTGTCATCTCATCCTGAACGCGCAATGATTCCATCACTTGTTCTTTCACAAAAGAAATGTGGATGTTACTGACAATGATATGGTGTCCCTGTTGTGGCCTCTTGTCTTGAACGTAGATATGTTGCAACCTTTCTTCTTCTGAACACCCGATAGAGACCGTCTATTGAAGACACCAATTCCTCTTCTCTGTTAACTAAAAAAAAAAAACAAATAAATGATGTTGTCGATGTATTGTGTTTTTGTTGTCACCTCTTGTGCGGAAAACGGATGCGTCCTAACCTTTCGTCCTGAACTCGTGATGCAGCGTTGGACACGTGAAAGTTTCCAACATGAGATTCTGCCATTCGACGTTTCTGTAGCAGTGCTTGCAGTTTATTATCTAGGAGTGGTCACTATCAGAGAGTGGTTGGGTGGTCGTGTGTCTCACGTGTATTAGAATAATTGATTGTACTAACATAAACAGTGATATAAATGTTCCTGTATTGTTTGTGTGTGTTCTATCGCGTCGTCCTAAACGCGCAATGGTTTAGTGTCTTGTTCTTTCATTCACAGCAGAAATCTGGATGTTACTAACAATAATATGGCGTGTCTGTTGTGGCTTCTTATTCTAAACACGAATATGTTGCAACCTTTCTTCTTGTGAACACGCAATAGAGACTAGGTGTTCCAGACACAGATACGTCTTCTCTATTAAATTTAAAAAAAATGATGTTGGAGGTATATGGTGTCTGTGTTGTCACCTCTTGTCCTGAACACGCACGTGTTACAACCTTTGATCCTGAACACGTAATTCCATGTCGCAAAAATGGGTCGCTCTTCTCTTCTCTGTTATTAAATAATAATAATACATAATAAAAATTATAAATAAAAATTTAAATAAATAAGAAAATGAAACAAGTATTCCTTATTATATTTCTTTTGTCCAGAAATTTTATTTTTTAGGCGAATTGAGATGATGGGAGTTATTTGATTGTTATGATTGCGATGCATGAAGCGCACGTTTTCGCTTTCGTACGAACGTGATATTGTTGGTGTATATCTATGTGGATCGATTTCTTCTTTCTCATGAGGATTTGTAGACGTTCTCTTCTCTTTCAACCAGGTTCTTGTTTTTCCCTTGTTTATCTCTACCACAATGGTTTTTTTTTTTCGCGTTTATAATGATTCGGCTAATTAATTTGCTTTGTTTCCTTGATCCATTTCTACTCTTTGTGCTTTCTATTGGCTGTTCTCTTTTCTCTTCTCTCGTTATGTCTGTGAGATCCCAATTCTTGTATGTCTGTATGCTTGGGATTTACAATAACTTATATTGCTGTGATCCTCTAATGTTAACTTTGTGACAATGGAATTGGTTTGGGACTCCAAACAAATTGTGGAGAATTTTTTTGGGAAGCATCTTAACTGTTGTGCTATTTCTCAATTGTTCATGTAACGTTTTATAATCTAAGCTCGGGCGGTAAAACAAAAAATATTGTTTTTTATTATAATGTTCAGTCTCCATAAATTGTCGCGTTTTCTTCGTTCGTTCAGGTATATATGTTCATGATTCTCATCTTATTTGGCACTTTTTTCTAGGATCTTTTTTTCCTGCCTTCTTTTATTGCTGTTGCTTTTTTTTAAAAGGATGGCCAATTATTCTCTTATAAAAGATATCACACCTGATACGCAAAACTGGACCTGTAAGATCACGGTCCAAGAAAAGCAACATGTTACAACATCAATTAATACCCCAACGAAAAAGTAGAAATACATTTTCGTGGATTCAGAGGTATGGATTTTTATGTTAGGATCTATTTGAAATTAAAAACTTATCATATATGTTTCTAACTTTTGTTTGCACGACTATGGATCTCCATCGTATTATTTTTTGGGAAGCAAGAGCTTATTCCGCATTTTTACAACTTAATTATAATTTTTGGCATGCAGCGTTTTGAATATCGTGGTTATAAAAAAAAATTTAGCTCGAAAATAATATAAGGATGTATAACCTTGTGCTTATCTCTCTTTTGGCATAGGGAACTCAAGTAGAACGAATAATGTTTAATGCAGACATCCCTAGAATGGGCCCCATGTTGCAGATCTACAAAACTTATCTTGTATCAAATGCCGCCGTAAGACCGATTCCTCCAAAGTTTCAGAACTCCAATATCAAGACTCAATGGGTGATTTCTACGAGAACACTTGTAGAGGAATTAAAGAACGAAGATGATGTAATGGCTGTAAGGTTTAATTATGCACGATTTACAGATTTGGCACAGTATATGGATCGGAGGGACAAATCTATAGGTATGTTTACTTTTGGATCCATCTTGCTTTTTCCTACGCATTTATTTTTCCGGATTATATATGTTTTGCTTTTTACTCGGATGTTTATTTTTTTCCTCTTTTCTGGGTTACTTTTTCATCCAGATATTTTGGCCGTTATCATTTCTGTGTTGGATCCAACAAACATCACTAGGCAAGAAACGAATTCTGTTGTTCAAAAATTTGTGATTGTGAATGAAGAGTAAGGCCCCTTAGGCTTTCCCATCTATAACAAAATAATGATGCATTCCTAACCGATATCTCTTTTCGAAAAAACAGTTTTCAAAGCCTTAAGTTATCTTTTTGGGATGACTTCGTCCACAATGAAGGACAACAGATCTTGCAGAACCTCCGTACATATCCTATTATTGTTGGGAGAAGAATCAAAGTAAATTCTTACAACGGTATTAACAACAAATCCATCCTCGCTTTATCTTTTCATTTCTTTTTTTCTATACCCATGGATTTTATCTGTTTGATTTCTTTTTACAAGGTGTGGCACTGTCTACTTGGTTTGACTCAGCTATCCTTGTTGATCCTCCAATTCAAGAAGCACGACAGCTAAAAACTGGTAATTGTTATGAATATAAACTATGCAATAATTGTGAATTTTTTTAAAGTTATTTGGACTTTAACCTATATAGCTATTAGATATTATATATTACTGAATTATTCCTTTTTTAGGGCTCTGAGAAATGATGGATTGCTTCAAGATATAATTCGGCATAAAAAGTACGATTACTACAACCCTAATATCTCTTTCACAGCAACTGAAAAAATAACCAGCATATGTAACCTAACAGCAGCACAAAGGGTAAGCCATTTCCTCCAACCAAAAAAAAACAAAAGGAATTTCCGTATAAATGCTTCTTCGTACCCATCGGATTTTGCTTATGTCTTCTATGAAGCAATTTCAAACAGCATGGGTAAAGGTGCAGCTCTCCTTTGAACACATTTTCCAAAAATATTGGTACATGGCCTGTAGCAATTGTTTCCGCTCCACCTCAGCTTCACTTGATGTTGATTTCTTGTGCAATTCGTGCAACCAAAGAGGAATGGCCAAACCAAGGTATCTTTTGAGACCATTTAATTAGATTTATGTTATGGTTTGTGTTGTCCCGAATTGTTAGTCGGGACTTTTCTAGCCATATTGCAATGGCTCTGCTTCGTTGTCTAATCTTCTTCCTATACGTTTATACTTGTGCTTTATAGATGTCGCTTTAATGTTGATTTACAAGATGACACTGGCAAGATAACTGCATCTATATTTGGAGAGTTAGCTGAGAAATTACTGAGCTTCACAGCTGTTCAAGCAATGGAACATTTTACCAAGGTTCTATTTATGTTGTTCGTGCATGATTTGTTTCATATATTAGTTTACTCAGACTCTTTCTTCTTCATCTGACCACTAAATGTGTATCATACGCGTTCCCTTTTGAATTTGCTATACTAATCTTTTTTCCCGTATTTTTACAAGAACATTGAACTCCTGCTCAATGATGTCCACCAAGCGCTCAAAGAAAAAACATTTGCTGCGCACATCAGACCTGTTTGCTCCGAATCAATGGATATAAAACAGCGGTTCATGGTTATATATTATTTTGATGTGTCTGAATATAACCCTGATGGTCTATTCCTTTCTCGATAATCAACCGTTGGCCCTTCTTCTTCATCTTTGGTTACTTTAACTAGATCTTTGGTTACTTTAACAGGATTTGAACTAGGTGGTGCGCCCTCCCTTTCTGAACAATCTACCGTTGGCCTTTCTCCTTCCTCTTTCGTTGCTTTAAGTGGATCTGAACCATGTACGCTCTCCCTTTCTGAACAATCTACCGTTGGCCCTTCTCCTTCGTCTTTGGTTACTTTAAGTGGATGCCAACCAGGTGCGCCTTCTGTATTTTTTTCCAGCGTTGTGATTCTTCCTTGTTATTGTTTTTACAATGTGATAACTTCACCGTTCTGCTTTGCTGATTTTAGAAACGATGGCTTCTTCGTCCAGAGCCAAAGCTTTACTGCTTCGTAAGTTTGAAGATGTGGAACATAATACCCTAGAAAGCGGGGAACTTCCCGAACCCATACATGTAAACCTTCCTAAGAAAAAAAAACTGATGTGAACTGAGCGTGATAAGATGCTTTTGTTGTGGTGGTGCGTGGAGAACCACCAAATCAACTTTGTTTTTGTCTTTTTGTTGTGTCCATACAACCATGCCACTGCTTATGTACATATTAAAAACAATCTTTTTTTGGTTTCTCAAGGTTGTGTCGACAGATGTTATACTTATCAGTAAACACTTGTGTTTGTTATTTACATAAATATGTTTTTTCGTGGTTAATATTGTGACGTCACTTAATTTGATCGCCCGTTTCTGAAAAGAGGATGTTTTCAAGCGAAAAAAATAAATAAATAGATTAAAGTTTTCCAACGTAAATTAAAATGTAAAGAACTAATCCGCTATTGCCTTGACCCATTGTCACCAATGATGATATTTATTTTTTATGCCGCCACAAGAATATTGATTTGGTAGATTTGGATGTTTAATAAGCAAGAAACTTCATAAAAGAAAGAAATAAAAAATATAAATAGATGTTTGGAAGCTTATTAAAAACAACTGCCAGAAACATACAAGTGTAATCTTCTGTTCGCTTTTCAAGAATATGATTTTTACATTATTAATATTGATTGGTTGATTGCTTATGATGCGGATTCCCTATCTGCCTGGATAGTTTAGCCTCTTTCCATGAAGGCATATCACTGGCACATGGCAAAAATATCGGGTCCTGCTATGTAACAAAAGTAATGGTTCTGCTGTATCACAGAACTTACGTTCTCCAACATGGCATAACAAAGCGGTTCTGCCACTTGGAGGGACTTGGTGGACCTGGTTTCTGGTCGAAGTAAATATAAATTATTTGGTGCTAACAATACTACAAGAATAATGATATTGTATATTTGATAAGCAACGAATTTCATGAATGAATCAAAGTAATGATATTAAAAAAAAAACAAATCTGGAAGATTATTAAAAAGAGGCGAAAAACTTGATTCTGCTGCCTATTAGAACCGTTCGTTCTGCTGGATACCAGGTCAATAGAATCCTGCTTTATAACAAAACCTTCGGAACAGAACCGCGTGGTTTTACTGCGCTGCGGAACCACATGGCCGTTCTATTTAGCAGAACTACGCCACGGAACCTAAGATCGTGCCACGTAGCAAAGCCATGTGGTTCTGCTGCGATGCACACCTCACGGTTCTGCTCTGTCGCAGAACTCACCGTTCTGCTGCCTCACAGAACCATAACAAACCCGGCATTTTGTTAGGTGGCAGAACTGGAAAGCTCACCTGGATAACGGATTTTCCTAAGTAGAACAGTATGGTTCTGGTCCATGCGAGAACTGTCCGGTGGAACTAAAAAAAATTCCTTTTAAATCACGCTTCAGGAACATCCATGTTGAAACAATGCGAGTTAAAAAAAATTGAATTTTGCCATGATTAGTTTCCAAAAAATTATTGTGATAAGATGTTACGGTTAAAAAGAGCAAATTACAAACTATGGGTTAGATTATAAAAATGTTGTCAATTCAAAAAATTATTAAAACACATTGAATAACTAAAAAAAAATTATCATTCTTAATATTGATTAGTTTATTGCTTCTGATCCAAACTATATCCGTTGGATATTCAGCAATCACCCACCGATCCGTACAAGTGCCTCGTCACAAAAATGTGAGTTTCTGCTATGTAACAGGGCATCGTAGTTGTACTATGTATGAAAACTACATCATTCTGCTGGCTATCAGAACCGTCCGTTCTCCTGGATACCGGAACCAGGGAATCCTACTATATAGCAGAACCACGCGTATTTACTTCCATCCAGAACCACATGGTTCTGCTATTTAGCATGACTACGGCTCGGAACCATGAGGCCCTCCCACGTTACAGAACCCTGTAGTTCTGCTACGATTCAGAACTCGTGATTCCGCTGCATAGCAGAACCATAACAGAACCGAACGTTTTTTTAAGTATTAGAACTCCGAAGCTATCTTGCGTAAAGGATTTTCCCAAGTAGGATAATCTGGTTTTGGTACATACCAGAACTGTGTGGTAGATCTAAAAAAATATTGTTTTAAATCACACTCGAGGAACATTCACATTGAAACAATTAGATATTTAATAAGCAAGAGATTTCAAAAAAGAAAGAAATTAAAGATATATAAAAAAATCAAGGTTTTGTTAAATCAAAACTTATAACTTTAATATTGTGATTTCATTTGCTGCAAGACTATTTATATTGGAACAAAATCGTTCTACTATCTACGGGAACTCCATGCTTCTCCTATTTAGCCAAACTATCTATTCTTCTGTTTAGCAAAACTATATATTGTCCCATGTAGCGCAAGCTCGGCACGAAAACGGTGTACCTCTGCTAAGTTGCACAACTAGACGGTTCTGCTTAGCACGGCAGGCATAGAGTATTTTTCAGATATTTACGATTAAAATAAAAAAATATCTATGGACACAAAAAATCGACAACACTGATTGTTGTTGCGTGTTATCACCGACGTACAGTGTTATCCTATCTTGTTGTTTCAAACCATTTGTAAAGATGTACCTAACAATTATAGCTACATATCGCTTGTGTTTCAGTGTTTCTTTTTATCTTACTTAATAATAAATAAATCGACGAATAAATCGATCGTGTCAAATATAAAAATATATAAATGGTGTTTCTGTTCTGACATGTGGTCATAAACATGTATGTGTTATCATTTCTATGCTAAACACACAATCAGCACTATGCATTCGAGACATCAATGTCCATTCTGTGCTCATAACTACAAAAAAATTGAAAAAAAAATAATTGCAATAACCATTATCTTTTAACAAATTGCTTTTCTCCTAGAAGTAAACGTCTTTCTTTACGCGTCTTGAAGTGAGACGAGATTTATTGAATTGTCATGATGTTGATGTATCGCAAAAAAAAAAAACACACGTTACTCGGGATTTAGTCTGATTGTTGTTTATTTATCAAGATACACTTGTTGTCTTTTTTTTTGAAATGTTCATCAGCTCCTCCCTTTTTGCTGTCTTCTTTTTTTGATAGGTGTTTTTTCCTTCCTGCTGGCCCTTGCAACCCCCTTTGTTTATTTTTCCCTGTTTCGTTTGGAATATCTATGATGATTTATCTAATAATAGCTAGCTAATTTCTTTCCTTCGATTTTTTCTCCTTTTATCTTATTTTCTTCTGTTTATGTGTTTTGCAGTGTCTGTGCTCTCTATTTCCTGTTATCTTTTTTCCTTGTTGTATACGGTTCAATATCCACCCTCCCGATTCTTCTTAGGCTTGTTTTTTGCAACCAGGTAACTTTACTCCTACAGATTTTACAATACGATTGCATACTTTGAAATTTTTGTGCTCAACATATCAATAGTGATATGCACCTCTACAAACACCGTATGTTGTTTGACATTTCTCTTCGCCGTTTTTCTTTTTCCTATTGTTCTAATTATATTCTTTATTTTATACTTTACGGCTCTTCTAACTTTAACTCTGCACTTTGTTATTTTCCTCTTTCATTTTGATACTTTGCTGTTTTTTTCCTGATCCGATAGAAACACGGATAGAATCGATAAAAATGCATAACGACGTAAGCGATATGCACAAATGGCGCAACATAAAAAAGATGAACTTTTGCGTCGTCGTCGAGAGGCCTATGCTGCAAGACGAAATAGAAATAATAATAATGAAATTCACGTTCAGACAAATACAAACGGTTTTCTTAATACTGAGGATACAGGTTACACTGTTGATGGTGTGCACGGTGACAACTCTATTGAACTAGTTAGTCATGCCACCTCCATTAATCAAAATGACCAGACTTCTTTTGCTCCAACGCCTCACTTGGATCCAACAGTTCCATCGTCTTCTACCCCAACGGGCAAGTCTTTCAAATATCTTCAGCTTTCTGTTTTGTACTTTGTCCTCTTAATTTTAAATCTTTCAAATACTATCTCATAAATTTAACCGTTTTATTCTCGCTTATATTTACTTTTCTTCTTCGTACTTAGTGCTCACAAAATTGTGCATGTACTTATAAAATTGTGCTGGCTGCTTTTCAAAATAGAAAAAATGAATGTTTACGCATCTAACTGATTTCGTCCTCCCTCATTTTTTCAGTTTTCGGAAAAAGCTTTTTGTGCCTGCTGATGGTTATCGATATCAAACATATATTGTCTCACATTCATGCCTCTACGGTTTGAATCCTATATAGACTGCTCCCATTATTGTTCGTCCATGCAAATTTTCTCCTTAATTTACTCTCTTTGATTTAAGCCTAAAACAGTCCTTGAATTTAAAACGAATTGTAACTCGTCGCGTGAAGAAGACAACCTACTCTCTATTGGACAATATTCCGCAGCAAACCTTTATACTTCTTGATGCTCCGGAGTATGAATTTTGTGCCGCTAAACGATTTTATTTGGAACCCCCTTCATTTTGTTGTCGTACAGGAGAAATATCTATAGTGGCGCCAACAATGCCTTATTCTCTTAAGCACCTGCTTGTTGGGCGTGATGAACAATGTCAACACTTTCGTAAAAATATCCGTACGTATAATAATAATCTGGCTTTTACATCGTATGCCGCAAAGTATGATAAGGAGCTTACAAAAAACAGGCATGGAGTTTATACTTTCCGCGTACAGGGACAAGTTTATCACTTGCTGGACAGTTTGGTACCATCAGGGGACAAAGCATGTAGAATTCAACTCTATTTTTATGATACAGATGAAGCTGTAAGGAGGAGAACTAAAAACTCTGACAAATTGAGAACAAACATTTTGCAGTTCCTTCTCAACGTTCTTTTCCACAATCCTTATGCAAGATTTTTCAGGGACTTGAGATATCTTCATGATCTACAGGATTATAAAATTATCCTAAACTATTATCCAACATTGGATCAACGTGTGTATAATCTTCCCACTGCTTCTGAGGTTGCTGCCATTTGGACCGAAACAGAAGAACCTCTTAATTTACTCCCTCACATCCAGGTTTACAGTCATTCCAACTCGAGCTATCGAGTCCAACCATATTACGCATGCTATGATCCTTTGCAGTATCCTCTTTTGTTTCCTAGAGGGGAATCTGGATGGCATCATGGCATTAAGAGGTTATATAAAAAATGAAGATGCATGGATCTCCCTGATTGTAACATTGATCCTTTCTCAATCGAACATCCAACTGATTTAATAAACTTGGAAGAAACAGGTGGGTGCTTTAATCTTTGTCTTACTATTCCCATTCTTTTAGCAGGGACATTTTCCCCTTATTTGCTTTTTTTTTTTTAAGTTGCTCAGAAAAACAAATATGGAGAGCATGCTGTTTCAGTAAGAGAATACTACTGCTACAGACTCCAGATAAGAAATAACGACCACTCTATGTTATTACATACTCTTAGACTGTTGCAACAGTTTGTGGTAGGTACCTACATTAAAATAGAAACATCCAGACTTGAATTTTACAAAAACAAACAAAAAGAAATCAGAACAGAGATTCTACAAGGAGTCTTAGACAATATATCACTTGGTCAGACACAGGGTCATTAGGTTGGTCGTAGGATAATACTGCCTGCTTCTTTTATTGGTGGCCCACGGGATATGAGACGACGATATTTAGATGCTATGGCTTTGGTTCAAAAATGGAAAACCTGACATTTTCTTGACAATGACATGTAATCCTATGTGGAAGAAAATTCAGGATAATTTGGAATATCAAGAAAAGCCACAGGATAGGCCAGATCTGTTGGTTCGTATTTTTAGAGCCAGATTTGAGATATTGAAATATGAACTTCTAAAAAAACAAGTCTTTGGAGAAGTTGCAGCATGTGTTTATGTTATTGAGTTTCAAAAGCGTGGATTCCCTTACGCTCACTTTTTGCTGATATTGAAGCCGCAATTTAAGTTACTTAATCCACAATCATATGATAAAATTGTGTGTGCTGAAATACCTCAAGAAAATGGTTACTTGTATTCCCTTGTTGTTAAGTACATGATTCATGATCCATGTGGCAATATGGATAAACATTGTCCCTGCATGAAAAGTGGTATATGCAAAAATCATTATCCTAAGAATTTCTCTGATTACACGGTTCATGGAGAAGATACATATCCGTATTACAGAAGGAGAAATAATGGGAAAATGATTAGAGTATGAGGTTATGATTTAGACAATCGATGGGTCGTGCCTTATAATCCATATCTACTTGCCTTGCTCAATTGTCATATAAATGTTGAGATATGTTCTACTGTGAAACTTGTAAAGTATCTCTACAAATATGTTTTTAAAGGCCATGACCTCGTGAGTTTTCAAATTGTTAATGAAGAATTTCTTGATGATGTTGATGAGATAAAACAATTTCAACAAGCAAGGTGGATTTCTCCTCCTGAGGCTTTATGGCGAATTTATGAATTCTGACTGAATGAAATGACCCCAGCAGTTTATACTCTCCAGGTTCATCTCCCGGATCACCAATTTGTCTCATTCAACAATGGATCTGATTTGACCTATCTGCTAAGAAAGGTCGACTTCTCCACAACCATGTTAACTGAATTTTTCAGAATGAATACAAATAATGAAAAAGCATAACAATTGAAATGCCTGTATAAAGAATTCCCTGAACATTTTGTTTGGAATCCTAGGATAAAGGCATGGTCAGAAAGAAAACGACAGATGGTTATAGGAAGATTGGTTACTGTGAGTCCGGAAGGAAGGTGAACGATATTATCTAAGACTTTTACTCACTCATATTCGTGTACCTACATCTTTTGATGATCTGTTGACTATTCAAGGAGAAAAAACTCATTCTTATAGAGAAGCAACACTAAGGCTAGGACTTTTAAGATATGATCAATATATTGAAGAAACTCTCTCTGAGGCTGTCCTCTTTCAGATGCCATCATCTTTTAGGTTGCTGTTTGCTACTGTTTTATGTTATTGTTCACCTGCAGACCCACCATCTCTATGGGAGAAATTTAAAAGTGATCTTTCTGCTAATTATAACCATGCTGTGAAACTGGGACAGCTTAATTGTTACGAAGTAAATCGCAAGGTCCTATTTGACTTGAATAGACTACTCTATTCAATGGGGAAAAGTTTAGCTGATTATCAAATACAAAACGATCCTAATGAATCTCACTATCAACAGCAACTGACAACAGAAGCTGAGACTGAAGCAAGCATCCAAATTGATCCCGATGATCTGCTTCTTCCTTCAAGGCTAAATTCTGACAAAAAATATGCATTTGATTTGATTTTGGATGTTGTTTTTGCTAACAAAAGTCAATCGTTTTTTATAGATGGCCCCGGAGGAACTGGAAAGAGTTTTCTCTATCGATCACTGTTTGCTACCTTGAGATCTAAATGTTATGTCGCTATTGCTGTTGCAACATCAGGTGTGGCAGCATCTATACTTCCAGGAGGTCGAACTGCACATTCTAGATTCAAGATACCCTTGGATTTCTCAAAAGTCAAAACCTGTTAGTTAAGTAAACAAAGTTGCGTTGCTAGACTAATTATTGAATCAAGACTGATCTTGTGGGATGAAGCATCAATGGCAAAAAGACAATCCATTGAGGCATTTAATGATTTGCTTAAAGATCTAATGGATTGCGAAATCCCCTTTGGAGGAAAAGTTGTTGTATTTGATGGAGATTTTAGGCAAACATTGCCAGTCATAGAACAAGCTTCTAGGCAGGTTCTGATTGACTCAAGCCTTTTAAATTCACCTTTATGGAAAGATATGTATAAATTAGCATTGAAACAAAATATGAGAGCTCTTTCAGATCCACAATTCTGTGATTTCTTACTAAGGATCGGTGAAGGGAAAGAACCAACTGACGTAAACGGAGAGGTCACACTTCCTTCTAATATTGTAATACCATATACTGATAGAAATGAGTCTTTAGACAGGTAATCCGTTCTTATCTACGCTGACAACCAATGACACAATATTATATTAATAATGATGTTTTCTATTTTCAACCTATCTGTTTTCGTTTGTAACAGATTGATACAATATGTTTTCCATGACATGACACTCTATTCAGATGATCCTTATGAGATGATAAATAGATGCATTCTTGCTCCCAAAAATACTTCTGTTCATGAACTTAACGAACTTATAATCGAAAGATTTCTTGGAGATCTGCACACCTACATAGCATCAGATAGGACTGTTGACGAATGCCATCAGGGAGATATCGAACGCCATCAGGGAGATTATGAAGACTTTTTAAACAGCCAAAATCCAAGAGGTCTACCACTTTATAGATTATCACTTAAAAAAATTGTCCTGTTATACTGCTCAGAAATTTGAATCCAACAGAAGGCTTCTGCAATGGAACCAGACTGATATGCAAGGAATTAGGATGCTATTCTATTTCTGCTGAGATTGCTTGTGGCCAGTACATAGGAAAAACAATTTTTATCCCTAAAATCCCACTGCAGACCTCTGACAATGAAAGAAACGGAATTCCTTTCATAAGGACACAATTCCCTATTCGATTATACTTTGCCATGACAATCAACAAATCTCAAGGACAAACATTGGATTACGTTGGAATATATATACGAGAACCTATTTTCTCTCATGGTCAGTTCTATGTTGCGTTATCTAGAGCTAGATCAGTTGATGTGATTAAGGTACTGATAGTTCCTGGAACATTTGCTGGTATAAAATTCGATGGGAAAACAAGAAATGTTGTGTCTACTGAAGTATTTGCTCTTGCTAATTTATAGATTTCATGATTCAGGTATATATAATTTTTTTTTTGCTCTTATTTGGTTGTTTTTCCTCAATATCATATCCTAACATTTTCTATTGTTGTTCCTTCATTTTTTTCAACATACACAGTTGTTCTATTATGAAAGATATCACTCCTAATACGCAAAACTGGGCTTGGAAAACAACGGTCCACGAAAAACAACATGTTGCAACCTCGATAAACACCATAACGAAGAATGAAAGGTGCATTTTGATGAATTCAGAGGTACGGATGTTAATTTTAGACTATTTTTAAAAACAAGACCTTATCATATCTTTTTCTAACTTTTTATTATTTTCATAGGCATGCATTTTCCTGATTTAATGTTTTTGCGATCAAGAACCTATTATGTATTTTTACAAGTTAAGATTTTTCCCATAGAGTGTTTACACTTTTGTTATCATCAATAATATTTACTTGGATAAAATATCATAATATATTACCTAAGTTTTTTTTTTTATCACTTTGAAGATGGGAACTCATCCAGGACAAACCTCTATTTTTTCTAAACAAACCAACCATTACTTCTTTTTTCTAAGATATGATAACTTCATTGTTCTACTTTGCTTATTTCAGAAACAACACTTTCTTCGTCCACAACCAACACTTAGCCATTTCATCAGTTTAATGACATGCAGAAGGGTGGCCTAAATAAGAGGGAACCTTCCCAACCCACACAACTTAATGTTCCCAGAAAATAAAAACTTAACTCAGCCCCTACTATTTGAAGAAGACACAGAGGAAGCATCACCATTATGTATTCCATCGGATCGATTATTTCTAAGTTTTATCTACTAATACTCTATAATCACTGATTAGTTCCTATTTGTTATTGTGTTTTGTTAAAACATTTTGGAGCAAAATTATTAATGTGGCAAGATTCACTTTCACCGTCCGGATACATAAAACAGATGTTCCAATAGGGGCATGTAAAACTTTTTCAGAGACAGGTTAAATCGAACAAAAAAAAAATCCGAAAAAATGTCTTCACGAGTTACTACAAAACTACAAAACAAAATAAAAGGCAGAGAGCTCACGAGTTACTGCAGAACATAATATATTCTTTGCTTTATAGCTTCTTGTTATTCGTCCTAATCCTTTCTACTGCCTAGGCTTGATAATTTATTGCAGCGTTTCTTCTTCAGGACCGAACAAGAAAAATATCACCACTAAAGCAACTAACGGTGTGTTGTAACTCCTTGAATGAAAAAAAAAACCAATGGCTTTGCTTTCAAATCCGTAGAATGCTTATTTACAATCGTGCTGCTTTTTCCTACGCTGCAGAAAAGACCAGGTATCCACTTTTTGTCTGGCACGTTTTGTATGATTCATTTAGCTTTTATCGGCTTATGTAAACCAGAAGATAACATCTCTTGAATCTCTTTACCTAAAAAACGCAGGTTTAACTGTACAATTTTGGATGCTATTGGAGCGGCACAGCCAAAATAGAATGACATTCAGGCATGGAATGCGTAATTGGCTCTTTCATCTCGCAAACAACCTCTATGAAGATGCCCCAAGGGAATACCTTGATAGTAATCTTATTAAAGAACACCACGCCTTATTTCTTAGACACGCTGGAAATCTTGTCTTTGATGTCATCCATTTCTGTGAATTCCAAAAACAAGTTTACCTAAGCTGGACAACTCCGTTACCCACTTTTCTGGAAGAGCAAGGTTTCAGATATTTAAAACTTTCCTTTATTAATCATGATACCGTATGTATATATATGGAAATATATATATATGTATATCTTCATATTAATCATTTAATTGAATACTAATCTGTAGGACAACAGGATTGTTCCCTATTGAAAGAAGTCGTTTCTACATCACTGAAAGCTGATTGTGTTCAGGATATTTCCGATTTTGTGTGCTTTTATCAAGCATTTTCTGCGGCTGATCCATATAAATTAGTAATACATATCTCCTTTTATAATTCATCACCTACCCCTTTTCATATTGACATTTTCCTTCTTTCCCTCTTCAATGATCAGGAAATACCTCCATTCATCAACTATTTTATTAATGGTGAAAAAACTTCGTCCCTGATTTTGAAGACTGGAACACAATCTCTTGAAGTTGGAATCCAAGGAACACATATTAAGAAGAACCGGAGCACTTTTGTTCTGAGACATAACCTCAATCATAACGATATCCTTGTTTTCATTCCAGAATCGGAAACAGTAGTTTGTGTTATCATTTTTGATCCCTACGGAGTAGAGAAAATTTTCCCTCGATATCATACATACTCTGTGTATTCACGAATATAAACTAATGGCAGATTTCACGTTTCGTACCATTTATTTGTTTTTTTTTTCCAGGACACACCGATATCTATTCTAGTTCCCAAGCCTCGCCAAAATGCAGAACTATTCTGTTGTTCTACGTGGAAACAATCCGCGTATACTTTTACTAAAGATAATAAAGATTACAGATGGATGATCACGCTTACAAATGAGAGAAATATTTGAAATAAACATTTACATGAAAACAGCGCAATAAAAAAAAACTATTTGAGATGCTTAATACAAAACAAACAGAGAAAAACAAAAACACATTTGGTTAAACGCATTAAAACAACTCAACGAATTAATTTACTTTCTCTCGCTCTCTCTCGCACTGTTTATTCTTCGCATTCATTATATCACATCGATTCCATATTCTTTGTCGTTAGTTAAATGATTATTAAACTATTTTGTACTTGCGCACCATGATCTCTTTCAGCAAAACACAGAACGACCTCATGGTTCTACAACCCATAGAAACACGACTACTACTCTCACAACGACAGAAAAAAATTTAAAAAAGCAAATACATAAAGGTATAACATCATGCCTTTACTTTTCTTTTTTTTTACCCTGTAAACTTTATATGTTTCGTGTTAAATACACAAATTGACATTCCATTTTTAAAAAATAGATCTAAGCAATCTAAATCTAAATATAGTTAAGTATGACCTGCATTCTTTTCCATTTTCAATATGTTATAAGAATATTTTAATACTTATGTTATTCCGCTATAGCATCGTTCCACCAGGGCGCCGAGCTCCGGTCGATTTCTTAGAACAAGGCCGCATTGTCGTTCTGGTACGCACAGAACCACGCTGTCATTCTCCACCCCGTAGAACCATTCTGTAGATCTACCCATCTAAGGACCGCATTCCGCCCCAGAGAACGCTGAACCACTTTATTGTTCCGTGAGCCGCAGAACAACATCATTCTCCACGCACAACGACAAAAAAGAATTTTACGAAGATAAAAAAACAAGCTTGACAATAACATTATTCAGATCTATTTTAAACTTTTGCACACAGGCTAGGTTTTCTCATGCTGTGATTCAAAAACTTTCCCATTAAATACTATCCAGTGCAATATTAAATACTTTCTATTAAACGTTTACTAGAAGCAATAATGAGATCTTAGATATCAAAATAAAAATATTCAATTATACCACAGTTCGATTCATTTCCAATATCGTTACATTATTTCGACTGTCAGATCCTTCAACGAATTTTTTTTTTGTTTTTTGTAGAACAACTCCACGAAGCAAAAAAAATAAACCTTTCCACTTTATTTTACACAAACTAAAACAATGTAAAATTTTTTTTTATCATTTACATGGATTTTCCCTATGAACCCTACAAAAAGCAAACGCCCAAAAAAAATAAATATATGTATATATCATGGCTCATAGACCAGCACACAGTCCTCCTTTTGCTTTCACTAGAATGGAGTCAAATTCAATTCTACTACACGCAGAACCACCCTGTAAATCTATGACCCCTGGAACCATAATATTGTTCTGCTCGTCCGAAAACTCCCTGCTTCTAAGCGTACGACAACAAAAAGATATTTTAAAAAAAAAAAGCTTTCCACCAATAATATTAATTGGGTTCTTTTTCCCCTTTAGCACACAACCAGCTTTTGTAACACTTTAATTTAAAAATTTTATCATTGAATACCAATCAAACAACTACTTAATCCATTCCATTAAGCATTTAATCAACGGACCAAGTAGTGCACAGTAAACTACTCTGCAAACACAAATCTAGAGAACCCTTACCAAACCAAAATTTCATAAACCTCAACCAGAAAAAAGAACAACCAGGATCGCACAAAAAAAAAAACACCGCAGAACAAAATCATACAGAGTATAACTAATATAGGACTACCTTGCACAAATACCAAAAGGATAAACAAATGGCAGATGACAAAAAACGAATGCTCTATGCTCCTCGCTTCCAATATTCATCAGCCGATTTGTTTCTTTTTTTTAATTCTTTAATTTCTTCTATGATGTCTAATTTAATATTTAATATTTTATTTATTTAATTATTCAATTATTTTAATCAATTTATTATTATGTTATTATTTTCTATTTAAAATTCTTAATTTCAAATGTTATTAATATTAAAAAAAATTTATTCAATGATATCATTCAAATATATTGATAACGAAAGATTAATATCAAGTGAGGCATGAAGAGAAAAAAAAAACACAACCAACGCACACTGTGGTGTGACAGTTCTTAGTTCTTCATTATGTTTTAATATTACAACAATGCTCTCACAGAACTACCAATTTTGAAGAATATCATTGCAGCCATTATGGTTTATTTTAGATGTTAGAAACTACTTGGCTAGCATAGCTGTGACATTTTATTCCAATCCCTCAGTGTTTTGCACGTCTACATACTTTGGCAATAGTAATAGGCATGTTATGGTAGAAACAGAAGATACTAAAGTGGAGAATTAACATTGCATTTGGCACAAAACAAAAAGTAAATAACATCTGAAAGGGTGAAAAGTAGCTCCTCCATCAGAAAGACCTAGCTTACACCTAATTTGGTCATAAACAGCATAAAATGACCAGCATCCTGGACAACACATTGAACAAAAAAAGAAGATAAAAGATCTTGAATGCCACATAATTTCATACCCAAAAAGTTTTTGCTTTTGCCCCCGTCACTTGTTGCTTGATTGCGCAACCCCTTTATACCTCAAAGCAAAAAAAGCAAACCAAAGAAAAAAAAACTCATAAAGAGAAGGCAAACAATAGACGAAAACCTGATCATTGTTTCCCGAAACTTTACCCGATTGTCAAGCAATATGAAAGAGTGCAAGCCAAATTTATAAACCACCTGAACAGTGTTCACGAAATCTATCCACATAGTGATCCATCAGATTTTTTCTTCAACCGATTCAAATCTTCTCGAAGAGAAGCAACGCGAGAACCCATATCCTTGATTTCTTCACCGAGAAAACCAGCGAAACCTTTGACCTGCGATCCAGATGAATTCTCGTTTTCCTTGCCACACAGAAAAGATTCCTCCAATCTAGCTCTGCGGACAAATTCTTCCGCCTTTCTCAGTTTCTCCACGAGTTCTTCATTCCTCCTTTCATATTCTTGCTGAATTTCCAAGACCCTTTTCTCTGAAACTTTCAGAGCCTCACCTCTCTCCTCTGCTAATTTTATAGCAACTCGCCACTCACCCTCAGTCTTTCTCAGTATAGCATCCAACTTCTCACATTCTGATATAGCTGCACTGCTAATTTCATAGGATGATTGAAGATCGGCCTTCAATATTTCCAACATTCCTTCTTTCTTTTTTATCATTGTGGTCAGCTCTTGTATCCTTTCAGCAGCAGCAGCAGTCACACCAGAATTCTCCTCCAACTTCCCATGCATTTCATTTATTATTCTTGTCTTTCGTAGTCTTTGAAATTTAACAAATGTGGCAGCCTAATTTAAAAAAATATACACACACAAGTAAAAAAAATCTAATTTCACGCATTGTATATTTTCATACCAAATATATCATGCGTTATATTTCCAAAAAATGTTAACATCTATGGAAAAACTACCTGAAGCAAAAAATTCATGACAACATCATCTCCTTCTTCCAAGGATAATTGGTTCAATAGACTTTCCTTGTGACTAAAACCAATTCTATCCACAAACTTTCTCGCTTCTTCCAAATCCAAATGGCAAAACTCTAGATGATAGCCGCTTACGGCAACTCCCTTCTGTTTCGCATCTTTGGACCTATCAATGGGCGCAACAACACTGCTAGAGCTACTTTGAACAATTAACATTTCGTTTGCTAACTCTGTTTCTTTTTCTCCCAGTAATTCCATGGGCCCTGCAACAAATTCTTTTCCCAGATCTGCCTTCCTCTGACCATCATTCTCTTCATCACAAACAATGACCAAATCCTTCAAGTTCTCACCAGCGGTCCCAACAGTACCACTCTCTTCCCTTTCTTTTCTCAGCTCCTCACTCTCATCCCCTTCGTCACTCCCAGATCTACAAACAAGCTTTCTTTTCCTTCTATAATGACCCTTTTCTGGTGTATGCTCATCAGGCTGACTTACTTCCACCTCCAACTTTTTTTGCGTTATATTTCTTATTTCTTTTATGGTCATCACTCTGTCCAGGTCATCAACTTGTGCAAACCTTAGAGAGTTCACAACTTCCATTGCTCTTTTCTCTACCAAGATTGCCCTTTCGATCTTCACATTCTCATTTAACAAAAGACCAGCAAACATTAACATCTCATCGTGGATGAGTGTATCCACCCAAATAGAACTCCCCTTCCCAACACAATATCTATCAACTGATTTCACAAAATCCTCATGCACAGAAACAGGAGTGAATGGGTTGCAAGCCGATACGAGAGGTTCACCTTCTGCTAGTATAAAAGGCAGCAAACTTTCCTTTAGAAACTCCACAAAGAAAACTTTCTCTTCCACGATCTATCGAGAGTCTCCCTATAATAAAACTTCCAGTTCGACTCTTTACGTGGTTGAACGCAGTACCAATCCTCATTGGCACCTCCTATTGCACACTTTCTTAGAACGAAAACAGAGTAAAATTTCAAAATCATACCTCAACCGATAGAAACTTACCAAACTGACAACAGCTACTATCAACCTCCACGCACTGGGAATGAACAAAGTTGGAAATATATTCCAACCTTTTAGGACAACCGACAAAGGACCTAAATATGGCACCTGTACACCGTATCTTACATACTCCTTATACATGGGCACGGATCTCTCTCCCACTTGATTCGCCCTTTCGTCCCCTCTCGGCAAGCTCAAACGAAAATCAGAACCTAAACCCATTTCTTTCGCTGTGGTTTCCAATTCTTTGCGCGTCATTATGCTCTTAATCTCACTAATGCTTCCTGCTTTTTCCATTCTGCCGCAGCAATTAACTCGTTCTATCCCTGAAACTAAACCTAAACTTTTTTACTTTTCTATACAATATCTAATAGCAAAACAAACAACATGGCTAGCGGTACCAACACCCATCATAAAAATACTAATACATTGATCCCATAAAAAACAACTCAGATCACAGTACTTGCGTCAGACCGTACTATTGTCTTCCTTCATAAGATTTTTTTTGTCTATCGCAAAATAAACCAAACAAAAAAATACAAAAAAACAACCAACAAATTCCATCAACCCCACAATCCTCCCCCATTACATACTTTTTGTGTTTATGCTATTTTCTTCCGATCTGCTTTATACAACCCAAAAAATCACTATATGCAACAAACAGAACAAAACAACAAAACAGATAGCAATAAATTAACTTAGTGTATTTAATAGATTCCGGCATCCATTTATCCGTTTTTGAAAATCCCTGGTTGTTTTTCCCAAATAGTTGACTCTATAACAAAGGCACCCAAACAATAACACTCTATATACCGCATAAACCTAACGATACTTACTTGGAACTTGTTTTCGCAACCGTTTTCTTAAAAATATATGTTCTCTGCACTGTGCTTTGCTCTGGACAAACAAGAAATGAAACAAGCAGAGCAAATCGCCAAAACAAGAAATACCTTGTGAACAAAAAAACCAAACCAGCAAACAAAGGAATGCGCTCTGAAAAGAATACTATAAAGAAATACCAAAAGGATACAAATAAAACAAAGCAAGGAAGAAGAAAAGACAACAAGCCGAAGAAAGCCAAAAGGCGTATCCCAAAAGATATCAAAACTTCTAAAAATCACGCCCTTTGTATAACTCTCTTTCTTACCGTTTATTGCGAGCATTTATTACGACTGACATACCCCATTCTCCTAAGCCCTCGTTCTTAGATTTACATACATACCATCCTATCAGGAACACTTCTTTCCCTTTTTTTTTTTTTTTTTTTTTTACATACAACATTCAACTTTTACATTTTATATCTTCTAAAATTAACTTTATGAAATATTTCCCTTACAGATTATTCGTATTGATATAATTCCGTTCTTACACGAACATTAATATTATGCAACTATTTTTTCCACTTCATTTGAGATGCTTAACGTTGAATAACTATTTCAGATTTAAATAATATGTACCCTACAAAATATCACAAAAAAAACTACCATTTCAAAAAACCACAACTCACTCCACAAACATCTGGTGCTTCCCTTCGCAGGACCCGCCACCGCTTCTCCCCACTACTGAACCACAACACGATTCTACCAACCGCACAACCACCTGGAGGTTCCACCAACCGCAGAGCCACAACAGTTCCACCAATCACACAAACAATGGTTATACCTGCAACCCCACACGCCCAAGTTCTGCCAATCTCACAATCACGACTTACAACAAAAATACAATAAAATACAGCTGGCCAAAAACCATTATATCCTCTCAATATAACATTCCATAGATACATTTTTCCAGCATTTATTTAGTTCCATATATATTTTACACAGTGTTCAATAAATATATTTACATTTACTTTGAATGTTCAATTATTTTTACTCTTATAAAATTTCCCTTCTTGATAAAATACCGTAACCTCGTACTTCTCCCACGTTGTTCTGCTGCATAACAGAACCACCTCGTTTGGCTACCTAATAGAACCTCATGCCTGTGCCATATATTCCTACGTAGCACAAACACCTGGTTCTCCTATGTGGCAGAACCATCTTTCTGTCCTTCCAAGGTTTTGCTACACAGCAAAACCCTGTCCTTTGATATTTAATTATTTTTGCTCTTATATATATATTTTTTAATATTATCATTATTATTCAAATCAACACTAGTTATCATTAAATGATTATTTACAGATATTTTTAGATTAAAAAAATAAAAGTACTAAAATTAACAAAACTACCTACGAAGTGCAGAACTTTCCAAATAGTTCTGTGAAGTGCAAAACTATGCATGTAGTTCTGTGAACTGTAGAACCACCAAAGTAATTCTGCACAACTACCAAGATAGTTCTGCCAAGTGCACAACTACTAAAGTAATTTAATATTTTATAAAATTTTTTATTTTGATTTTGTATTACAAGTAATCAGCAATTTGAATATATATAAAAAATATTTAATATTTAATATATAAATTATTAAATAATAATTTTTAATATTACAAATTAGTATTAATACTAAAAAAATATTAATGTTGTAAGAATTAAATATTTACAATATGTAATATTTTATTTTAAAACCTGAAGTATTAATATTTAATATATTAAAATATTAATGCTAAAATTTATATATTAAAAAGTTTTACAATTAGCAAAATTTTAAAAATTCTTATTATGCGACTTCGGTGGGTTGCCATTCAGAAACTTTAAAAGATTTAGCCCCTAAAAAAAAAATTCCGTCGATGAAAGTATTACAAATATTTTAGATATTTTTAATGCAATCATAAAATTTTCTAATCGAATTATTATTATTTTTTGCATAGTATTATAGTATGACGCATTTAAGTTTTTTAATAAAAAATAATTTACAATTTTTTAACTTGGTATTTCTATAATCTTAAATAAATATTATTTTATGAAAATCATAATATATGAAGTCACTAATGAAAAAAAAAATCACCATTAAGTATGAAGTCACCTCTGCGTCGATAAAGCTGTATACTTTGTTCGACGAAACATTCACGCTCATTGTTCTTCTTTCTATCTAGATTGCCTAAAAAAGAAAATAGATTTTATTTTTCTTTTTTAACTAAACCATATTATTATTAAAAAAAGTACAGATTCAATTTCAAAATAGTAATATAAATATATTAATCATGAATTTTTTAAAATTTTCAAAAAATTTCAAGTATAGTGACGATTGATATTTTTATTATAATGTTATGCAAAATTTTTAGTGCATATATAAAAATATTTCGATTTAATCTTATGATATAAGAAAAATTATAATTTTTAAAATACTAAGAAACAACTATTTTACAAATATTTTCAGATTAAAAAAATATAGGAACTAAAATTGACAGAACTACCAAAATAGTCATACGAAGTGCAGAACTATCTAGAAAGTTCTACCAAGTACAGAACCACCAGGGTGGTTTTAAGAAGTGCAGAACTATCCATGTAGCTCTGCGAAGCGCATAACCACCAAGGTGGTTCTGCACAACTGTCAATTATTAAATGATAACTTTTTAATATTACAAATTAGTATTAATATTGAAAAAATATTAATGTTGTAAGAAATAAAATTTAAAAAATGTAATATTATATTTTAAAACCTGAAGTATTAATATTTAATATATTAAAATATTAATGCTAAAATTTATATATTAAAAAATTTTACAATAAGAAAAATTTTAAATATTCTTATTATATGATCTCGGAGAGTTGCCATTCAGAAGTTTTACAAAATTTAGCCCCTAAAAAAAAATTTTGTGAACGAACACATTACAAATATTTTAAATATTTTTACTACAATCATAAAATTTTTTAATCAAATTATTATTTAATTTGCATATTATTATAATATGAAGCTTTTAATTTTTTTAATCAAAAATATTTTCAAAATTTTTTACTTGATATTTCTATAATCTTAAATAAATATTATTTTATCAAAATCACAATGTATGAAATCACTAAAAAAAAAAAAAAAAACTACTATCAAGTATGAAGTCACATTTGCGTTGATGAAGCTGTATACTTTGGTTGACGAAACATTCACACTTATTGTTGTTCTTCCCATCTGGATTGCATAAAAAAGAAAATAGATTTTCTTTTTTTTTTTAACTAAACAACATTACTATGAAAAAGTACAAATTCAATTTCAAAATAATAATATAAATATATTAATTTTGATTTTTTTTAATTTTCAAAAAATTTTAAGTATCGTGACGATCGGTATTTTTATTTTAATATTATGCAAAATTTTTAGTGCATGTATAAAAATATTTTGATTTGATCTTATGATATTAGAAAAATTAAAATTTTAAAAATACTAAAAAAATTATTTTAGAGATATTTTAAGACTAAAAAAATACAGATACTAAAATTGACAGAACTATCTCACTACGGTGGTTCTGTGAAGTGCAGAACAACCCATGTATTTTTTCAAAGTACAGAACCACCTGATGGTTCTGCACAAGTACCAAGGTTGTTCTGCCAAGTGCAAAACTACCAAGGTAATGTAATATTCAATTTAGTATTTTATAATATTTTTAATTTTGATTTAATATTACAAGTAATCAACAATTTGAATATATATAAAAAAAATTAATATTTAATATATAAATTATTAAATACTAATTTTTAATATTAAAAATTAGTATTAATACTAAAAAAATATTAATGTTGTATGAATGAAATATTTAAAATATGTAATATTTTATTTTAAAACTTGATGTTTTAATATTTAATATATTAAAATATTAATACTAAAATTTATATATTAAAAGGTTTTACAATTAGCAAAATTTAAAGAATTCATATTATTTGATCTTAGTAGATTGTCATTCAAAAACTTTACAAAATTTAGCCCCTCATAAAAAAAAAAATTTCGTCGATGAACGTATTACAAATATTTTAGATATTTTAAATACAATCATAAAATTTTTTAATCAGATTATTATTTAATCAGAACTACCATGGTAATTTAATATTCAATTTAATATTTTATAAAATTTTAAATTTTGATTTAATATTACAAGTAATCAACAATTTGAATATATACAAAAAATATTTAATATTTAATATATAAATTATTAAATACTAATTTTTAATATTACAAATAGTATTAATACTAAAAAATATTAATATTATAAGAATTAAATATTTACAATATGTAATATTTTATTTTAAAACCTGAAGTATTAATATTTAATATATTAAAATATTAATACTAAAATTTATATTGTAAAACGTTTTATAATTAAGTAAAATTTAAAAAATTCTTATCATATGATATTAGTGGGTTGTCATTCAGAAGTTTTATAAAATTTAACCCCTCAATTTGCAATCAAAATCAAAAATAAAATTAATACGAATTTTACTAAACCACACCGAGTAACTCCCCTCAATTTGTAGCCAAAATCAAAACACTACATCTCGAAGCGCGCGGTGTACACCTCCTAGTCTTTATTATAAAGATGGTACTGTCTCGTTGTCAATGAGGGACAAGAGTTCAAATTAGAGATTTAGACTGAGAGAGAGTGAACCAAGTATCTGGGGTGCTTTGTCTTTATTTGAGCTTTGGTCCGATCTCTTGGTTGTTTATGTCATGTTAGCTCATCAAGAGTTATGCAAAACAACTTTTATGCCTAGGTTCCTTAGTCGACTATCACTAGTTGATTGCCTGCTTAGCGACCAAATGATAAAGGGTCAAGTTCCTAAATAGAGTAAAAATCAGTCCTCATTTCATCAACATAATAAACATTGTTAAAATAATTATATTTCTCGATGGTTTTCCCTCTTGCCTTCTAAGATAAGTGGATCTTGAAATTTTCTGAAGTTCAAGGACTTGCTAATTCTAATATAGCCAATAAATGTAAACAAATGTACCAAGGCCTATAAAACTAATATGAGCCTAATAGATGGTTATTGTCTAATACAAGATACTAAAGCCGAATAAAGATATATATATTTTGTGACCAATTAAGCACCACTTTAACAACAAACTTAGGAAGGAAAATGAAGATTAGCGATGAGCCCTTCAAATTTCATTTCTAAATTAGTAATGCTTTTCACCATAGATTAGATTTTCGCTAAATTAGCGACTGCATAGTTTGCTATTTGGCCTTTAACGTGCTTTACATCCTCACTAAACTCTTTATCAATTCCTTATTAATTGCAATATTCCTCGCAAGTTTTATTTTTGTGAGAAATTTCATCGCCAATTTTATTTTTTGTCATGGACTTTGTTGCTAATTTTCACGTGTATATATATATATATATATATATATATATATATTTATTATATTTCAAATTTAATTTAATTTTATAAATTTTATATTTTTGAGCCTATTAAAAGGAAAAATACTATAACAAGTGTATATATATGTTTGTAGAGATTAGTAATTTTATAATAGTTTTCCCTCCGCCCCTTGAATATATGCCATGTACTGTTGCCGTGAGTTTAAATGACATACCCCCATCCCACGTTGATGAGCAATGTTGCACCATTTCTTATGCTATTTATCTCAAGTTCGCGTTCAAATTAAAAACACTTAGAATGCTTTTGATTAGGGGCAAAATGGCTTTAAATAGAAGTGTTATCGTATCATGACCTGTCACAGTGAGCGTTGGTTTCATGTGAAAATTTACCAGCAAGCCAGGCTTTCTATTTATGGATTTATAGAATGATAAATTAAAATATTACTCAATAGTTAATAATTTTATAAATATCGATATCTATAACAATAATAAAATATATGTTTGTAGAGATTAGTAAATTTTATAAATTAGTATATTTGAAATTTATTATAAATTTTATTATATTTCACTCATTTTTTTATTATACTTGAAATTTATTTTTATTTTATAAATTTTATTATTTTATTCAATCTTTGGCAATGAACTTTTTCTTTTTACTTTTCTAATTTTATATTTTTGAACCTATTAAAAGGAAACATATTATAACTCGTACGTGCATATCTTGTGTGTAGAGATTAGTAATAAAAAATTAGCTTTCATTATTTTAGCAATGTTTTTTCTAGAGATTTTTATCTCTAACTTATGAGTAGATTCTCATTATTGTGTTTTCGTGGAAATACCGTTAAGTTTTGATTCTTAAATCGAGTACACGATAATCATCGCATTATTTTAAAATACGAGTACACCTAACCCATATATCAAAATACCACAAAATATTCATTAATATCTATCTATTTTTTAAAATAATTTAATAAATCTAAATAAACCAATATACATTTATCATATAATCAAAGAATCAGCCCGATCCATCTCTATTCAAAACATATATGTATAAGGCCATCATGGCTATTCAAATCCAAATACATGCATAATACTAGCCCGACCATTCAGGTCAATCCCATAGAATATAAAACAAATTCATACTCAAAAGATCCAAACCAATACAATAAAAAACAATTCCAAAATTAACTTTCCGTTAATCAAATAGGCTCTCAATATACGTATTCAAAATCAAATGAAATTTAAAATTCAAAATCAGTAAAAATAGTATTCAAGATAGTTCTCTAAAAATAGTTATAACCAATACCTCCACAAAGGTCCACTAATAGTTCAAAATATAATCAAAATAAACCGATACCCAAAAAAAGTTCTCGAAAAATTTTTAGTTCAGCTTAAGACAGGGGTTAATCTCTAAGATCAACGTCCTTTGAAAAAAAAAATGGAATAAGATGAATGAATATAAATAATATCCAGTGAATAGAATAACATCTTATGTAATGAATAAGAGATTGGTTGTGAATATGTCAAATAATTTTTCCAAAATCTTTTTTATAGTAATCAAGTATATCAATTGCTATTACAAAAGTCAAGATTTCCATTTAAATCCAATTATCATGATGACATAAAATTTATATATCTAACATATTTCATATTTTCTAAATATGGGACAATCAAAATTATTGTTCTCATTCAAAGTATACTACGACGTAGGGTAATACTGTCAAGAGCTTTTACTAATTTAAGTTCTTAAATATTCCAATTTCTTGGTATTGGATGTAGTGTTTTATTGGCGGTGCAACCAACTATCTCATGACCTAATTTATAATATTTGGCTATAGAGACACTATACGTGCTTAGTTACCTTTCATGGTTTACTAACTTCACTACGTTACCCCTTCAAATCACATCATGGAGAGAAATAACTAATCATTTAATAAGGATTCAAACTCATACCCTATACCAATACATGCACCATTCTATTTTAAATAATTTTATGTGCCAATATAACCATCTAAACTTCAATTTAAATTATCAATGACAAAACTTACAATACAATATAATAGATATAAATATGACACATAATTCAGTTTCAACAAATTAGATGTATTTTTACTACAATTTCATGTATAGGGACATTCCATACACATAAAATATTTAAAAACTTATTTAAAAATTATTTTAAAAAAATCAAGTAAAGTATTTTATTCATTTGAAGTATAACATACAATTCATTCATCTCTTAGGAGGAACAACACTCCTAATTCATAATTCAAAACTAAGTTAACCCCTTTTAAACTTCAAATTGTCTCAACTTACGACAATAAATACTATTTTACCGTTAATCATAAATTGAATTTAGTGTTAGTTGATTTTCTCATAAATTTTCCTAACCCTATATTTCCAACATTATCAAATCTATATTCAAATTTTTTTAATAAACATCATAAATTTAGAAAAACTGTTTTCTATTAAATATTTCTCTCAATTTTATCATTATACAAACTCTATGCCTAAACCTCCAAACTTAATCTTTCAAATCTCGATATAATAAGCTATAGACATGATAAAATAACTCAAATCTAATTAAGAGGAGAAGATTATTTTAAACGGGATAATCAATTTTGCTCTCAAATCAGATTACACCAAAATCTTAAAATTTTTCTCTCTAAAAAATTCTAAATTTTAACATAAATTGTAATTTTATATAAGAATAAGTTAATTATAAGTCAATAGAGAAAAACTATCTTTATTAAAATTATCAATTTCACCCCTTATTGAATTATATAAAAAATCTAGATTTTTTTCTCTATAAAACTCACTTCCCTCGCTATATTTAACCCTAAATGGGCTTTGTTGAAAGTTTTTAATGTTTCATTATATGCGTTTTTGCTTGAAATTGTTTGTTCTTGAAGAGAGCAAAGAGAGGGAGAGAGAGAGAGAGAGAGAGAGTCCAGAGGGTGAGAATGAGGGGAGAAAGGGGTTCACGGGTAAGAGGAGAGGAAAGTAGGATGAGCAAAGGATTTTTTTTTTTTTGGGCACCGGGGGGGGGGGGGGGTCGGGGGAGTGTGAAGTTTGACTTTTCTTTCTTCTTCTTATTTATTTTATTTTATTTTATTGTATTTCTTTCTTCTTCTTCTTCTTCTTTTCTTTATTTTATTTTATTTTATTTTTTTGTCTCGGTTCCACAGATGCAGCCATAATCTAATTATATATATGTAGGAACAAGGCAACAATTTTTTCTTTGGGGGCCAAAATAAATGAAAAGTACAAAGTTTTTTAAAATATTATATATATTTTGTTTGTCCTTTCATGATTTTAAAATTGTTTGTTATGGTATCAATACTCAATTTTTATTCAGTTTCTTTTAACACTAAAAAAATAAAGGTGTAAAATTCATATTAATAATTAACATGGTTATTAATTTTTCTCAATATTATTAAAAAATATCAAAAACTAATATTAATAGAACCCAAATAAAATTCAATATCTTGTGCTCGTTCTGCATATGCATATATATATATATATATATATAAATATTTATGCAAAAAAATCAAGTATAAAATAATTATTATACCTTGGATGTGATGATTTACTTTTCCATAGATAATTTTGTGTTGAACGTGTTGTAAAACTCAAAAAAAAAAAAAAAAGAAAAACTATCGAAATCAAGAGAGAAATGATGTGAAGAATGATTCAATTTCTTGGTGTACTTTTATTAGAATTTGCATTTTATTTATAGGCTTTCAAATAAACATTTGGAGTAGATGAATTCTGAGTTTATATAACATTTTGTTACATGACATAAATAGGGAAAAATAAATTTACATAACAGAAGGGGGAAATAAAGTCATGAGTTTACAAAATTTTTTATGAATAATGCATATTCACAAACATTTGATATTCAACAATGGCATCCCCGAGAGGATAGCCTAATAGTACAAATCCCTCTCTTCAACCTGATGATCTCATATCAAATTCTTATTCAATAAAAAAAAAATATTCAACAATGGCAAAAACTTCAAACTATCCGCTATTTTTGTTGTGTGGTTAGCTTTATAAGGACCAACCTTGTTGTAAATTTATCTTTTATTCAATATATATATATATATATATATATATATTTTTTTTTTTTTTTTTTTCTGATTCCTCATCAACTCTATTACCATACATTGCGGGTAACTCCTTTCATATAATTTTAAATAAACTACAATCACTAGAATTTAGATTCACTCCACTGAAGAAGTATATAACCCACAAACTTTACCAATTTGCATATACTGTCTTTTTGTATTTTTGTTGATTATTTTTTTCTTATATTAAAACTAAAATTTCTTCCCGTGGTTTTGAGTGTTTTGTTATGGGAGTTGAAGTTAAATGTTGTCAAATACTTCACTTTCACTACGATCCTAATAGTGATGCTGATAAAGCCAAATGCAAAAGCATTTGTTTGGAAGGCCGCCAACTTATGCCATTGACAGAGGAACAAATTAATCCGTGCTTCATGCCCATTGAAGAATCTTTTGACAATGAGATAAACTCCACTTCTTACTCTCCCTATTCTAATTCTAATGAAAATAATTTTTCTACTCCTGAATTATATAAAGCATTGTTAAAATCTCTTAAGAAATAAAAAATGTTAAAATTGGAAAACATTCTTGTGGAGAAAAATTTGCCTGAAACCGTGAAAGAATTAGAAGACTCCAAAATTGAGGTTGACAAATTAGGAATGAAAAATAATGAGTTAGATTTGAGAATCACTGAACTTAGAAAAGAATCAGAAAATGAAAAGAGTAAATGCATATGACTACAAAATAAAATGGAGCATACTAAAATTGAAAATAATCACATCGATGAAAAAGAAATTTTAAGAGAAGAATTAACTGAACAAAAAAAAGAGCATTAGACAAATTATGATCCTCATGAAATTCATACAGGGACAATTCTGGGAGCCCAAAGGGCAGCTTTTGATAAATCTGGATTAAGATTTAATCCAACTCAAATCAAGAAAAAGTTATATAAGTTTTTCACACCTAGTTCAGAAGCTGCTAAATAGCAAAGGTGTCATTCATGCATGAGATTGGGTCACAAGTATAATAATTGTAAGTTAAAGACAAGCAATTTATATACTGTAAAGAATATACGTACTAATGAACTTAGATGTACCCATTATAAAAGGAGTGGACACTCAATAAATAGTTGTTGGATCAAAGATTCCTCTAAAACAAACATGGGTGTCTAAGAATCAAATTAAAACTAAAATTTCTTCCCGTGGTTTTGAGTGTTTTGTTATGGGAGTTGAAGTTAAATGTTGTCAAATACTTCACTTTCACTACGATCCTAATAGTGATGCTGATAAAGCCAAATGCAAAAGCATTTGTTTGGAAGGCCGCCAACTTATGCCATTGCCTTTGTTGATACCATAATGATTTGAATTCTTGTATCATGAATCATAAAAAATCTAAAGTTCTATGATATAATGATAATAATGTTCGACTCTCCTAATACTTATTTTTTTATTCTTAAAGCTCGAAATTGAGAGTTTAATTAAGAAAATTTAATGTCATACTTAGATCCACATGTCATTGACCTCTTCTCGTTTCTTTAAGAACAAAACAACTACACGGGTCATGGTAACATGGTGACTTCATTAGAGTTGGGAAATTGGCCTTCCAACATAAACACATTTTTTTTTTTTTTTGGTTTAGCTAAAATGAGATTTGAATCCCAAATTATGAGATTGAGGAAGAGGATGCGACCAGTAAACTGTTCCCATGGGAACCTTCCAACATAAACACTAGTTCTGAAACAATGAAAGATATCTTTTTGGATTAATTTTCATCTTTGAATTGGTAGATTTTGTGTGTGTTAAAAGATTGCATTTGTGCCGATGTTCTTGAACTATCATCTTCCTTTTTCATTTGATATACTCCATTTATGTGTGGGTTAATAATTAATGATACAAATATATAAACAATGTTAACTTCTTTTAAAGAACAGGTTCAAGTATTAGTGACTATAATTTAGTTTGTAATTTTTATTTTTATAATCGCATAATTTTATACTAACAAATCTCCTCATAGCAGAGAAAAAAGACACAATCTCCCTTAATAATTCATAATTGTGGTTTAAACAAAATATCACATTAAACCTATTTGATTAATAAAAGAAGATGATAAAAAATTTGAAATGTCTAGCAGCCAAATTTAAAAGTTCAGATGATGTTCCAAATTTTAAAAAGGTCTTAGGTGTTTATGGGTATATTTTCTCGTCATTTCCTATTAATTATTTGCAGAACAAAATATCTCATGTATCCCAGAATTTTTTTTTTTTTTTTTTTTTTTAATTTTTTGTAGGCTATAGAAAAGCCTCTTCTTGTTTCTCTATCCTTTGCTCTGTTCTGCAGCTTAATATTGGCTTGGATACACTTGTTTATCTGGAGTAGATAAACGGAGTGGTGATTAAAATTTCAAATCATTCTTACAAATATAACAAAATAAAAAACAAGAAGAGCAACCCCCACTGCCCTGAGCTTAAATTCTTTTGGTTTTACTCTATGATTGAACATGAGGCAGGAATTGGGTCCACAGGCCCCACTTATCCAACCCCATGATTCCCACACATTTTACAACCCGACCAAACAACTCCTCCCCAGCCATAAAACCACGCAAAACTGAAACAATTCATCAAGCACCATAAGTTTCGTGGCTACATCCATATCACCCAAATCCATCTCACTTTTCCCGGCAAACCCATCTTCAGTTACTTCAAAATCCATCACCAAAATAACATTCACACACCCACCATAGCATCAACAACTCCACACCAACAGAAGACCAAATGTTCAACCAAGTGCCAAGAAGAAGAATCAGTGGCTCGACCCGTTTCACTTTTGGAGATGAGAAATGGAATATGGATCACTGTTTTCAGATGACAAGCAAGAAGACGCTAGACCTCCGGACAACCCTGACAATCCCTATGGGTTCTTGAAATTTCCTATTGGATACCGTGTGGAGATTGCTTCCATTGGACTGAAGGTGAGATGTCAGGCGGTGTTTCTATGCAATCTCTGCTGGCATTTACGAGAACTTGATTTTCTTTCCTGCAATCCAATTGATAAAAGAGAGGTATCCTGGTGTGCAAGTAGACGTAATCACCACAGAGGAAAACAGACTTATGAGCTGAACAAGAATGTGAGGTATGTCTTTGATCCAGATGATCACTTTCTTGAGCCTGCTGAATGCACTGATATGATTGGAGCTCTTAAGGTTTGCCACATGATTCCAACACAGTGTATGTATAATAGAGGATGAAATTTACAGCAAAACAGGAGATTGATTACTACTGCTTTGTGCCTTTTTTTTGTTTGTTTTTTAATATAAACAGGTACCATGACATGGTTTTATCAACAAAAACTGGCAGGGCTTGGGCACGTGGCATTTCTCTTCACGACGTAAGCCTGAGACGGAATCAGCCATGTTTACCCAGATGTCAATGCTGCAGGAGCAGGATTGCTTCTCTGTGAGACGTCTACACCGGACAGCTTGAATCTCTCTAAGGTTGGATATAACATGTAAGTTTTTGCTGGAACATGAGAGCTTATCATTTGCCTTCAAAATGACATACTAAAAACATGCGTATTGAACTCGACCATTTACATTGTCTGGGTTATGGTACCAGCAGATGGTAGAGTGGCTGGGGAGACCATTTCTTAGTGTACCCTGTGCCTCTAAGAGTTTCAATTCCAAAGAAAGTGGAAGAACATGTGGAGGCAAAGAATAACAAGGCTGGCACAGAGAAATGAAAGTTTGTAGTGATTCATGGAATAGAATTGGATTCAAAGGCTTCGATGAAGTCAAAAGGAGATAAGGACGGCTTGCTACCAATACAAATCTGGGCTGAAACAGCAGAGGCAATAAGACACAACATCACTACAATGGGCATTGGAAGTATCAGAGTAGTCTTGTTGCCATGATCCATTGAAATTTACTCCTCTATTACTCTATTTCGTGAAAAAATAAAAATAAAAAAAAGTTTAAAAAATTAAAATAATCAAGACCAAGGCAATCAAAATAGTAAATTTGTTTCAAGCATGGTAGGAATGAAGATTAAGACAGCAAACATCAACAATAAAGTTACTGAAATACTATAGTGAAGGCTGAGTTATGGTTAATGTGAACAAAGGAATCAAGCCTGTTTTTGTGAATCCACATGAGAAAGAGTAGATGTTGAGGTCATTGTGGGTGACGATGCAAGCATTGTTTTCATCACCACCTCTGGTCAGGTATGTTCTTCTGTCCACTCTCTTCATTTCCAGAACAAATGAAGCCTAGCCTTTATTGTTTCCTTCTCATTTTTGCTCAAAAGTTTCATCCCCTACAGCTGGCAGCCCTGATCAATGACTCAGATGGGTTTATAGCTACAAACACAGTTGCCATTCAACTAGCCAATGCTCATGACAAGCCTCAACAAGCCAATGCTCGTGACAAGCCCAGGTAACTCTCTACACAAAAATCCTAAACTTTGTTCCGCCTCTGCGGTATCATTTTGTTTAGCTTGGAAGAAAAAGGGAAACTATTTTGTACCAAATGCGGAAGAGAAGAAATGTGTTATCATATCATCCCAAACAGGGAAACTGGTAGACATCAATGTTCAAGCCATTCAAAAGGTTGTACAAACATTTGAGGTGTCTCTTTCTCTTGCCTAGTGATGTATACCAAGTTTTCTTCTTTTTTGATGGATTGATACTGTACATTGAGCATTTAAACTTCCAGTGAGGCATTTATCAACATTTTTAATTTGTATTTTGGTAAACTCAAAACTCTTACACACTCATTGTACATTTCAGCCAAATTGAGAAAGCTCTTCTGCTCTTAAAAACTAAAAGGGTATAGTTTCAATCATCACAAAATTTTGCACTTTATCTAGGAAATAATTGCAGCACTGTCAAGATTCATAGTTCACATCCATGTTATGAAAACTCCATTCAAACTGAATTGATTCAAATAAGTCACTGGACTTACCCTCACAGAAAGGCAAAATATGAAGAAAACTATGCCCCTTATTCAGTTAATCAGAATTCTGAAACTAACTGAAGCATAGCAAATTGAGAGAAGAGTATGAATAAATATTGTTGTGAATACTTTATCCAAAACTATATCACAATGATAATTTAAAGCAAAATTTGTGATCTAAAAATGAAAAATGAAATAGAAAAGCGCCAATCAACTGGAACTGATCCTCTTAAGTCTTACCTACGTTCCTCTAGTACCATGCAAGTTGCAAATTCATGTGATCAGCTTGGCACGTGTGGCTGGATCTTCATGTGATTCTACACATATCATGAAAACATAGCCAAGCACCCATAGAAGGATGTAAGCAAAGGGAACCCAGTGAAGACATGCAAGAAGACTCAAAATGCTTCCAACATATTGAGGATCTTTTATGACACCAAATGGAAATTCTGTTACCCAAGGAATGCTCTTTCCAAAGCGTACACCATAGTAAGTACCTGATTCACCAAGCAACTGATATACCCTGTATTTTACCCAATAAACTATAAAATCAGATACATGATTGAACATGAGAAAGTACTACTTTCACGCAAACTGAGAAAATAAAAAGTAAAGAAAATAAGTGAACATAACCGGCATCATAAATTGGAGAATCAGACGAAATTACAAGTTCAGATTAAAAATGGTATTTCTCTTTTTTTTTTTTGTCACATTATTTTCTTTGCAGAAGGAATTTGCATGAATTCAAGGATAAGCATTTGAAGGCACCTTTAAACTCATTTTATAACTGAGGCTCCGTCCAGGAATTTGATGCCTTTTCTATTTTCAAGTTCATAATTTTCTCACATATGAGTAAAAGAGGCCAGACATGAAAAGTGAATATTGCTCATCAAACTGTCAGGAAAATATATATATATATATATATATATATATATATAGATATAGATAAACATAAATAAATTAGAAATTCTGGGTTTCAAAGCAACTTCTTGGAAAAAGTAAAAAGGAGAGAAATAGTAACTTATAGCACCAAAGGACATGAATAAAATACAAAATTATAAAACATCAAAGGTCTTCAAAATTATAGACCATTTTAGGGGAAAAAAAAAAAGACATTAAATAGAGAAAGATGGAACAGAAAATAAGCAGGGCGATTTTCAACAGTAGAAGCAACCGTTTTGAGCCTGTTCAAGAAACGATAAAGTGGCTAGCGAGGACTAAGCATTTCACCTTATCTCCCCAAATTTTTTTTAAAAAAAAAAAGGCCAACCAACATTTATTACCTTAAGCCAGAAATTTTCTCTTGGTTCTGTTCCTATTTAGGGACTCAACCAAACTTCAGTCCGAAAAATAAGCTGTTTTCAACCCTAAGAAAGACTACCAGCTCCATTGCTTAAGACTCTTTATTTCTGGCTCTCCTATAAGACTTTTTCGTATTGTGATGAGGTGGCTGATTTTGTAGAGTGCTGTTCTGCTTTAACTTGTTTGTTTGCACCATCTCAGTTCTCTTGAGTTTAGTGAACTTCTTCTTTATCATACAATAAAATTAAAATAAAAAAGGCAAGTAGCTCATTAATCACCTGCCTGTGCACCATTTTCATTTCTCAACAACAAAACTGCAAGTCAATAATCCCATTGATACAATGACAATCAAGTATCAAAACATCAAACATTATTGCAAGCTTCAACAATAAATTTTCAACCATCATTTCAACATAATGGCCCTGTGAAAGCCTTTTAACACAGTCCAGTGTTTGGGAAAGAGCATCAAAGGGAAGGAGGAATAAGCAGGACGTACAGAGGTCACATATTTCATTCAATTCTTCCATCCTTTATCCTACTCTTTGATGAGTTCAATGGTTGAATTCCTACGGCTTGTAGAGCTTAACATATCAATATAATATTAGGAAAAAGAGAATTTTCAATTTCATTTGACACCATTTAGGACATAGAAGACACTCTACTGCAGTGAATGCATGGTAAAGGGCAGCCCAGTGTGGGACACTCCTATCACAGCAGAGTCTGGGGAAGGTTAGATGCAGCAACCTTATCCCAACAGCTGTTTTTGTAATTCAAACCATCACAGGAGCAAATATTTTCGTTTGTAAGTTACTGAGAAACCAAAAACCAGCAAACTATCCATGTCTTAAATATAAGAATGACTTATTTGCAGTACTACCTTCTGAAAGTGTTAATTTTTTCACCTGCTTAATAAGAAATATCCACCAGGGTCTTCACAACATGCCTTTCACATTACAGTTTCTTCCTCAACATTCTTCTACTACTTTGTTTGCAACAAATTTAGGCCACTGATTCTTTGCAATTTTCTTTTTACCTTTCACAACCTTTGATATGAAGCGGCATACAAGGGACTGAAACTTGTCATTGCCTGATACACAGTCTCCGTGCCAGAATGCAGAGACCAAATTCACTTAAGCAATTACATAGTAAGACCCTCTGTAGTTAGCACTGCAGCTTCTAGCTTTTGCATCATCTAATCTTAATCTAAGAGGCTGCAACATAAGTAGCTTGAATTGCATGTTCCCGATCTTTGAACTATAAGATCGTAGAGTTATCTTGATTAGCATTTGCTCCGTGATAAAGTGAACCCAAATTTCATATCTTGTAATATGGAAAAAGAATCAGCCTACTTCTCTCCCCAGTTAAAATTTTCTCTTACATCTAATTCACTACATATTAGGCCAAGTTGTAATATGCAACCAGTTTTTTCATTTAAGGTTCTGAGTCTCCAAAAGCAGTATAATAATATAGAGATGATGGTGCACTGATTAGACATCAATACTACTTCATGCCATAAACCTTATAATTATAAGGTTCACCAAATAAAACTCCAAGGATCAGGCTTGCCTTAGGATCCAGGAATATCAGCAAAAGCAAACTTTCATACTTGTGGTCCTATAACTAGGTACAAGCTTTGGACCTCAAATGAACAGAATCAAATTAAAAATTAGTACATTAACCCATATTTTCAAAAATGACTATTTTGAAACTAGGTTGGAAAATTATATTTTTGGTAAATCTATATTTCTTATTAAAAAAATTGAGTATCAAAATATATTCATAATGATTTCATTTTAAAAATATTTTGGTTTCTTTACTCTTATATTTCCATATTCGTAATAATAGGTATTACTATAATTACACAATCTAATGTAATAGTTTACTTGAGCCAATTAATAATTAGGATATCATATTTCATATTATTTCCCATGCTCAATTCTCACATGGTTTTAGAGCCAACTGATCTTTGGTGTTTTTTCTATCATTGGTAGAATCAGCATTATGTTCATCATCTTGTGATGCCATACATATCCAATTGAGAGATTACATCATTCTCAACATTCATTTCTCTAAATTTTTTTTCTACGACTTTTGCCTTATTGTCATACAATTGTCATCTAAGTTACTGGTACAAATTTTAGATCCAGAATTCAAGTGTTCATTTGTAGTTCAAACTTTTGGAAAAATCAGTTTGGTGCCAGAGGTTTTGGTTTGTTTCTGAACAAGCCTCAACAAACTTCTTCACCCCCTCTTTTTTCTTTAAATATGCTTAGACTCTCATCTTTAGAAACTATTCTACATTCTTTATAGGTTTACAAGGAGCATCAATAGTTTTCTTGTTAGCTTACAAATAGGCTTGCGTATGCATAAAATTATTTGCATTTTGAACTCAAGTGGTTTTCAAGACACCATATTGAATATAAGGGGATGACAAAAAATTATTCAATAACAAAATAAATTAATAGTGATTTGATTTTAAGAGTATCATAATTTTTTATCTTTATATTTCTACATTTGTAACAAGAGTTACTCTATAATTATCCAATCTATTGTGATAGTTTAATTAAGAAATAAATAATTAGGTTTTCATATTTTATGTTGCCCACCATACTAAATTTTCATTGCTCACCATGCTAATTTTTTATCTTTATATTTTCATTGCTCTGCTATGCCACAGATCTGTTGTCAAGTATTTTAACATTCCCACCGTTTCCTTCCCGAAAATCTTCGAAGGCAACTTTTGCCGAATACCCAATTTATAGTAATAGTTTAGGTGAATAAATTGATCATTATAGTTTACATGTTTATTTCTTGGTTCCATACTCAATTTGTCTGACATTTCTTATCCAATCTAACTGAAATGGCATCTGCTTCAATCAAAGAAAGAACAAGAACACGAATATAAATTAAAGGGTAAGAAAAGGAAGAAGAACCTGAAATTGAGGAATTGGCCGAAGAGAAAGAGAGGCCAGAAGTAGAAGGGAGGAGGCCAAGAGAGAGAGGAAACAGAGAAGAGAGAGACGAACTGAATGAGCTTGAGGAAATGAGAGATTTGAGCCATTGCCTTTGATGGATCTCCTCCGGGACCGCACAAATTCACCCATGTCTGAGGGTTTCTCCACAGCCAATAATAATACGGAAATGGCACCAATACCCCAATGCCTGCTAACAATCCCATTCTCTCTCTCTCGCTCGGACGCCGCGGGTGGAGATTTTGGAGGTGATGAGCAGTTAGTTGCCGATTTTGGTTTCTTCTAAATCGTTTGAGCGCTCAGCTCAGCAGCCATAGCTTCTGTTCTTTGGGCCTCCAGGACGTAAGTAACAAATTTGGGCCCAATTTCCGTTATGGTTCATTTGCTCTTTGGTAGTGAAAGAGAAAAATACTAAAATGCCCCACCAAATTCGAATTTATTATTAATTTGCCTTTCAATTTTTGTTTTTCAATATTCTCCTCCGGACTTAGCTTTTGGGAAACTTTACTAATTCTAAGATACAATTATGGTTGATATGTTGTGCTTATTATGGTTGACATCTTGTGTTTATTGATAATATTTTATCTAATATATTTTTACTTTTATAACATTTTGTTATGGATCAAATTTGTCGATAGATATCTATTTTTATTTTTTTTTTATTTTTGAACATAATAAATTTGTCTTTATATATCTGTCTTCGTACAAGTCCCGTGATTAGGAATTTTGATGTCTCAATTCTCCAATAATTTTTAGTGAAGTGATTTCCTTGTTCGAATATAATCATCTTACATCACTTACAATTTGTGATTAAATTACATTGAAAAATAGAAAAGTATAAAATGAAATAAAAGAAAAAAAAAGAGAGAGAGAAACTAACAATACAAGAAGAATAAAATGAGCTTTTCGAATAATGAAATTCTTTAACCACAACCCAAATGATGAATTACCATTATAATTCTAACATTTTGAACTTTAGTCCCCGTCCATGATCATACTTAATGCAGATTAGCGATTGTGTTTTAGGCGACACATATGACAATTTTCTTATAATTTAAATTTAAATTAATTTATTTTATTATGATTAATTAAAAAAGTAAAAACTAAATAAAAACAATAGCACAAAAACAAAATTTATATATGATGAAAAATTTATAATTGTAAAATTAAAATTATTGAGAATGGTCGATTTTGACGATGATAAATGAAATAAATAAGAGAAACTAAGCATATCATAAAACAGAATTGAAAATCATTAAATTTGTACTCTTTGTCAAACCGTTATTAACACAAGTCAACCTAGTCATCCAGCTCCACCAACTTTTAGAGCTATATCAACCACTTTTAACAATATAATAAACATGTCAACCTGTCAATAATTTTTATCGACCTAAATTAATCAAACAATACTATTTGTCTAAATAAGATTTCATCAACAATCTTGAAAATATGACGATCTGAAGTAATCACTTACACATTTTGTCAACCTGAGTGAAATCTTGTTGATCTGCCTTATATGCCGACCTGAAAAGAATAATACGTTGACCTGTTGACATTAAATGGACCAATTTAAAGTGTTAGATCCACCAATTTGAGCCTTGGATTGACTCATTATTACACATGTCGACAAACATCTGACAAAAATTATTAAGAATGGTCGACATGCCCGACAAATTGTCAACTTGCTTTATTTCTTCCTTATGAGTCACACGACGACATGCATTTCAATTATGTCGACACTTCAAATACATCGACAAATTTAAAATGTTAAGTCCACCAATTGAATGTAGGAATAGAATTGTGTCGATGTGGATATTAAATATGTCAACCAATTAAAATGTCTTATCCACTAATTTATTCCAAAAGTCGACCTAAAATTTATGATATGTCGATAAAGGTTCTTCATTCCTAACTTAGGCATATTACTGCCTAATTAAAATCATGTCGACATATCAAACAATGTTGACCAATTTAAGCATACTTGTCTACCAATTTATTTTAGAACAGAAACTAATCGACATGTGATCTACCATATCGACCTGATCAAGAAAATCCACAATACAAAATTTTGAATTCAGGTCGAAGTCTCAATAAAACTTGTCGACCTGAAAATTGTCAGAATCTAAATTTTGAAATTAGTATGAACACAACGATCATCTGTTTTCTGATTTATCTATTCATTTCCATTTCTATCAAATATTAATATTTAAATATAGTAAGATCATCTCTCAATTAGTCAAAAGAAAAAGTGACGCTAGTAGGAAAATTAAGATTTAGTGTGAAACAAGAAACAATTATAGAATATTAATCAACGAACTTTAATAAGCAATGTTCAAATTCAATAACTATACAACAACTCTCTTCAACACTATAATAAATACCAGAAATATGAGAAATGAAGAAGTTAATGCTCCATTAAAGGTTTGAATCACCACGAACTTATTGCTTTACTACTCTATTTTAATATTCATATACTCTGCTTTTAATTTTATCCTTCTTAAGTGTAACTATTTACAAAAGCAAAATTTGTCTAATCTGAGAATTTAAGCTTCACATCCTAAACCTCTCCTTCTTACTTGTACTTAGTTTTCAAAATATCAATGAGTGTGTCATGATGTTGGGTTTAGAGAGAGAGAACTAACCTATGTAGGATTAGGAAATTAATGTTTGAGAGAAACACTGTAAAGTTCCAACTTGACTCGTAATCAAACTTGTACAGCAAATTGATAGTGAAAAATCTTAGGGGAGTCTGGATGTTGACGTACATCAAGTTTGGTAGAATCACTATAAAAACATTTGTGTGTTCTTTATTTTTCCTTTTAAACCACCAAATACTACTTTTGTTATTTTATTTTAAAATACCTAAATAGCAAAAAATCTTCACAAATATCTCTATTCAACTAGTCACACATTTTAATTGAATAACAATTGGTATCAGAGTAGGTGTGTTAGTATAAAATCGAACAGTTTTAACATCAAAGATCCAAATGGCTATAATAGAGATAGTGTACAAGTTGAAACATGCTCAACAAACCGTGCACATTTCTTCAACAGAAGCAACTCCAACTATTGGAAATAAAAGATGTGCAATTTTATTATCGCCCAAGATCTAAATACATGGGAAATTATTAAAGAATGATTTGAATTTCCCACCGAAGAAATCGATGGTATACATATGGTAGTGAAGCTGAAAAACATGACAATGGAACAGAAAAATACTTATCAAGCCAACTACAAAACAATCAATATACTTCATCTTGGACTGAACGTCAACGAATACAACCAAGTCTCCTTGTGCATCCAGCCAAAGAAATCTGAGAAAGACTCAAAACTACCGATAAAGGTACCAATCAAGTTCAGATTGCTGAAACAAGAGTATAAAGCCTTCAGATGCTATAGATGCAAGAAATTAGGACAGATAAAAGTTGATTGTCCTCAACTGAAGAAGGACGATAAAAAGGATAAGAAAGAAAGAAAGTGGTAGAAAAAGAAGAACTCTCTTACTGTCTGGAGTGATGATAACTCTAGTTCAAATGAGGGTAAAATCACAGAGGAACAAATTAATCCGTGCTTCATGCCCATTGAAGAATCTTTTGACAATGAGATAAACTCCACTTCTTACTCTCCCTATTCTAATTCTAATGAAAATAATTTTTCTACTCCTGAATTATATAAAGCATTGTTAAAATCTCTTAAGAAATAAAAAATGTTAAAATTGGAAAACATTCTTGTGGAGAAAAATTTGCCTGAAACCGTGAAAGAATTAGAAGACTCCAAAATTGAGGTTGACAAATTAGGAAAGAAAAATAATGAGTTAGATTTGAGAATCACTGAACTTAGAAAAGAATCAGAAAATGAAAAGAGTAAATGCATATGACTACAAAATAAAATGGAGCATACTAAAATTGAAAATAATCACATCGATGAAAAAGAAATTTTAAGAGAAGAATTAACTGAACAAAAAAAAGAGCATTAGACAAATTATGATCCTCATGAAATTCATACAGGGACAATTCTGGGAGCCCAAAGGGCAGCTTTTGATAAATCTGGATTAAGATTTAATCCAACTCAAATCAAGAAAAAGTTATATAAGTTTTTCACACCTAGTTCAGAAGCTGCTAAATAGCAAAGGTGTCATTCATGCATGAGATTGGGTCACAAGTATAATAATTGTAAGTTAAAGACAAGCAATTTATATACTGTAAAGAATATACGTACTAATGAACTTAGATGTACCCATTATAAAAGGAGTGGACACTCAATAAATAGTTGTTGGATCAAAGATTCCTCTAAAACAAACATGAGATGGGTGTCTAAGAATCAAATTAAAACTAACTCCACCGGACCCTAGAAAATATAAGTACCAAAAGCAAAAGTATGATTGATTTTCATCTTAGGTATGTTTAAATGGAATCTCCTGAAATGTTAGTGTGGTGCATTGACAATGGTTACTCAAGGTATATGATTGGACATATGGCAAAATTCTCTTTTCTCAAGAAAAGGAAACGAATAAAAGTAGCATTTAAAGATAACTCCAAAAGAAAAATCATTGGAATTGGCAACATAGGATGTAAGTTTTATGACTCTCAAATTCAAAATTCTTGCTGGTATCTAGTTTAAAGTTTAGTTTACTTAATGTTAGTCAACTATGTGATAAGAGTTATAAAGTCATCTTTGATTTTGATGTTTGTTTAATTGTGTGCAAAAACTCCAATAAAACAAAATTCACTGGAATCAAGAAAGGAAATATATATGTGATAGATATTGACAAAACAGAGACCTCAAATGAATCATGTCTGATGGTTCTAGATAAAGATTAGTCTAGACTTTGGAATAGATGGTTAGGATACGCAAGCATGAGTCTAAGAAAAAACTTACTAAAAGGTATTCCAAACCTAAAATTTGAAAATAATAAAATTTGTGATATTTGTATGGAAGGAAAACAAACAAAAGTTTCATTTAAATTAAAGGACGTAGTCTTTACTTCAAGACTATTAGAGCTGCTACATATAGACCTCTATGGTCCAACTAGAACCCAGAGTTTGGGAGGAAAATACTTTAGATTTATAATAGTCGATGGCTATTCAAGATACATCTGGGCTCTATTCCTAGTCAAGAAGGAAGAAGTCTGTTTAGAGTTTATTAAACTTTGCAAAAGACTTAAAAATGAGAAAGGATATACAATATCCAAAATTAACAGTGATCACAGTAAAGAATTTGAATATAACCAATTAAAAAAATTTTGTGAAGAAAATAACATCAATTATGGTTCTTCTGCTCCTAGAACCCCATAACAAAATGGAGTTGTGGAAAAAAAAAACAGAATTCTAGAAGAAATGACAAGAGCCATGCTTGCAAACATAACATGCCTAAATACTTTTGGGCAAAAACTTTAAATATAGTTTGTTATGTCCTGAATAGAGTCTTAATTAGACAAATTTTGAAGAAAACTTCTTACGAACTATATAAGCATAGAAAGCCAAACATAGGCTATCTTCATGCGTTTGGATGTAGATGTTATACTCTGAACAATGGAAGAGAGCAGTTAGAAAAATTTGATGCAAAAAGCAATGGAGGTATCTTCTTAGATTACTCAACCAATAGTAAGGCATATACTGTTTACAATAAGAGAACTATGGTAGTTGAAGAATTGTGAGGATTCGGTAAGAGAGATAGTGATTGTTGATGATGAAATAGCTCCAGAGCCAATATTCGTAGAAAATGCTCAAGGCGAGGAATCAAAGAATGAAATAATAGAACATGAGCCCTCTGTTATTCCATAGAACAACCATGAGCAGGAAATAAAGTATCCGACAATTATGAATAGTGTAAATGTAGAAAATGTAATCGCAGATATGCAGGAGTTAGAGCCAGATCAGCTCTTCAAAACCAATGTGAATTTACTGCTTCATTTCTCAAATAATGCCCAAAAATGCACATGAAGCTTTGAAGGATGAAAACTGGATACTGGCGATGTATTCAATTTGAAAGAAATGAAGTGTGGAATTTAATCCCAAGACCTGAAGATCAATCAGTTATAGCAACAAAATGGGTTTTAGAAATAAATTAGATGAACATGACACAATAGTAAGAAACAAAACCAAATTAGTGGTAAAGAATTACTGTCAGCAAGAAAGCATTGATTATGATGAAATATACGCACCTACAAGTAGATTGAAGCAATTAGAATACTTCTTACCTTCGCATGTCATATGAATTTTAGACTTTATCAAACGGACATAAAAAGCAATTTTCATAATGGAGTGTTAGCATAGAAAGTATATATAAAACAACCTTCACGTTTTGAAGATCCTAAATTCCCAAACCATGTGTTTAAATTATCAAAAGCACTATATGGTCTTAAGCAAACTCCTAGACTTTGGTATGAAACACTTAGCAATTTTCTCATTAAAAATAGCTTTAACAGAGGCAAAGTGGATACCACTTTGTTTATTAAGAAAAATGACAGAGATCTTCTGATACTCCAAATATATATGGATGATATAGTATTCAGAAGTATTGATAATAATCTCTATAAATAATTTGTTGAATCAGTGCAGAAGGAATTTGAAATAAGCATGTAAGAGAGTTGGATTAATTTTTAGAACTTCAAATTAAAGAATCTAAAAATGGAATTTTGATTAATTAATCAAAATATACCAAAAATTTTATTAAAAGACTTGACTTTAGTGAGTCTAAAGAAAATGTTACATCTATGAGGATGAGCCTAAAATTTGATAAAAATGAAAATGACAAATCAGTATGTCAAAAACTATATAGAATTATGATTAGATCATTTCTGTATCTTGCTGCCTCGAGACCAAACATACAATTCAATGTATGTCTTTGTACCAAATTCCAATCTGATAAAAAAAAATCTCATTTAGTAGTAGTCAAAAAATTTTTAAATATCTTAAGAACACTTCACACCTAGGACTATGGTATAATAGAAAATCAAGTTTTCAATTACATGGGGTTTTTGAAACTAACTTTGTAAGATGTAAATTGGATAGAAAAAGTATTAGTGATATTTGTCCATCTTTGGAAGCATGTTGGTATCATGGTGTTCTGAGAAACAAAGTAGCGTAGCATTGTTAACAATTGAAACTATGTCTCTGCTAGACAGTATATTGCACAAATTTTGTGGATTAAGTATCAAATGAAGGATTATTACATAAATCATGAATGTATCCCCTATAAAATGTGACAACACAAGTATCATAAATCTAACTAAAAATTTAGTACATTATTCTCGAATCAAACATATTGAAATGAGATATTATTTTATCAGAGATCATATGTTGAAAAACGAAATAATTCTTGAGTATATAGAAACTCAAAACTATATTGTTGATATTCTTACCAAGCTATTAGATAAAAATAGATTTTTTGAACTAAGAAGAGAACTAGGTATGATAGAAATGGAGAAATAAGAAAAAAGTAAAAAAAAAAGCAGAGTATGCAAAAATATAGGAAACTGAATTTCAGGTTGACCAATTTCACAAGGATGTCGACAAATTGAAGAGTATACAGTCTTGTTGTCTCACTAACCATTGTCTTAGAAATCATGTCAACCTACTACTAAAAAATCATAAATATATATAGTGTTGTCGACTTGTATGCTAATATGTCGATATGCATTATAGTCGAAAACAGGTCGATATCTTTAAAACTTTGTCTATCTGCTAGCTTTTGGACACCTTGAAAATAGGTTGACGTGTACGAAAACATATTAACCCCATGACATGCAAAATGGAATCTAAATGGTTAACACATCGACCCATCTCTGTCTCTCTCCCCCCAAATTCGAATTTCCTTCTCTCTCTAGGCGACTTTCATTCCTCTAAGACCTTAAAAGATTGGATGTGAAACTTTAATTTGTTATGACTCCTAAACAAAAATTTCCTATCTTTAAACAACCAACATAATTGAAACCTCCCACAAAGCCTACAATGAAGCCATCATCATCGAAACCCTTTTTTGCAATACATCTTTGAAACCTCTTTTTCTGCCTCAGCTGACAGAAGCCATTGTTGAATTCAACACTCATAAATTTCAATTACTCTAACAGAGCGAGTTTTATGAGAAATTATTCTCACAGAGAAAAGTCAATCAAGAGAGATTGATTGATTGAGTGTTTCTCAAAAGGGTTAACTTCAAGTACAAAGAGCATATGAATGAGGTATTGTCACACCCTGAACCGAAGCTGTGAACAGTCGCCCGTTATCCCAGATGTTGACTTTCTATAACCAAATGAGCAGAATCTCCTCATAAGTTGGAAGTCTATCAAATATCATATATCGACCTGTCATATATCTATATACATGGGCCAACCCGGCCACAATCAACAATCTCTTCAGATCATCCGATCCCTATCAACTATACAGGATAACGTAAGACTAACAACGGTTTTATACTAGACATCTACTGCAATGCCCCCATTAAAGGCATGAACAATTGTCAGTTACCGCTCTTGTGATTTAGAGGTGGCACTGAGCGAACCTAGAGAACCCTTCTAGAATATGACACGTTTCCCAAAGTAAATGTACACAATAGTATAAATCATGCCTTAATACAATAGAATAGAATTGAGAATTTCAAAAGGATACACGTAAATTTATATACAACAATCCCTTTTTATATACAATGGTCTATCTACAATTTCAATACACAAATATACAATTTCATTGACAAATCCTTCCCAATATCATATCGAGTACCTAATCAACAGTCTCGCTCTCCAACAAAAGTCTCATGCGCTAATAAGTCTCAATGTGTCCCACTATAGCTATCTCTATACACAACAGGAAATGTGAGTGAGTATCAAGGAAGATACCCAGTGAGTGAGAGGGTATATATCATATGTTTAATGTGTCGATGAAAAATAGACTATCAAAGTTCTCAATAATTTCACATATTATAAGAAATCGTGTATAATTCTCAATTTATCATAAATCATTTTTTTTCACATATATTTCAAACATATATGCATCTATGTCATCAAATCATGTTAGAATAGAGCATACCAAAATCAATCCTAGCAAGGGTCGACCGCGACCAATGACAGGCGTATTGGGCGTTTTGTATGCAATAGGTTAGAAAGGCTCTCTACCCCGACGTTGGTACCGGACCTCATCAGGTACTAAACTACGACTCACCATAGCCCTCCCCCTTATGGGTTCAACTGACTAGTACCATGTCGAATCACAATACATTTACCATTTTTTGTGTTGAACTTATCTTCAAAATCTCGGGGGAAGATTCCTTAAAGTCCATATTTTTAAACCAATCCAACTTTCACTTTGTATTTTGTCATGTTTTAGCAAATTTCTCATATTTCACCATCTACCCATGCAAATACTCTGATTTTTTACTATGTTGTAGTTACGATATAGAGCTACAACTTCCTACTTGGGCACTTTCTCGGATTCCTAGTGCAAGTCCATGAAATAGCACAATTTTTCCCACATTACGTTTCAGAAGTTTGTTCTAACCAATTTTAGTACAGCCCTCACAACTTTTTTCACACAACTCTAAATTTCCTGAACTGTTTATAGTATTTAGAAAAAACATAAACCTATATTTTTTATGTTTTAGATTTCTCCCAATTATGTCTAGAAGGGGTCTGAAATGGACTACCAACATCTCTGTTCAGTTTTGACCAGAAGCAAAATCCATTCTGCATAGTTTTGGGAGATTTTGTATAACCTTTGATTCTCTTATGAAAATTGGCTGAAAGTTTCACAGTAGGTGTCTAAGAGGCAGATCTACAACTTTTTGTCTTTGAGTTTTTGTAAACAAGGGCTGGAAGGGAGTCATGCAATGCCACTGTTTTTTTGTGTTGGAGAATGGGTGACCCTCTGTCGAGTTTCAGAAGAATGGCTGTAATTTTTGATATAGGGGTTGGATTGAGGTGATTCTTATTTCATTGGAAAGATAAGACATAGATCTACATTTCATATAATTGGCACAAAATCTAATTTTTCCAGGAAAGGGGGCTGCACTCAGAGGCAAACTTACTGTCATAAAACAGGGTAGAATAGTGCATTGTCAAAATCTAACCTACTCTCCTTTCCTAGCCATTTTTTTTATCCGATTTCCAACTCGGCTAAATCCAATTTTTCCTCCATTGACCCCACGGTTTTTCTTGATGGATCCCTTAATTTTCTTGTGCTAATCTCATTATGAAGTTGGTTTTGTTGTAGTAATGCAGCATGGTAGAAACTGCATTAGTTTTGCATCCAAAGATCAAAAATTGAATTATTCCTTAGCTAGTTCAGTTCTCTTAGTGGTTCACTAAGTAGATAGGCTTCAAATGACCTCAATTTTGGATATGTTGGTCCTTAGGATGTGTGCAAGGTCTTTGCAAAATTTCATTGAAAAAGACCAAGGGCAACTATGGCTGCTAGTCCAAGGAAACTCACTGCCCCATAGGAGTTTCCAAAATTTCTAAATTTTCGAATTTTGGCTGTCCTGGTTTTACTATTGGTTTCCCTATCAAACTAATTTCAAATGACTCCAATTTTTAACATGTTATAGTTTAGGATGTCTACAAGCTATCCATAAAAAATTCACAAAAAACTACTAAGGTTTGCCTAGACACTCTCGGACTCATATACTTGTCTTCTTATGGTTGCACACACAAACACCACATACATGAAATTTTTCACTCAAATTCCAGCACACATATATCACACAAACACACCTCATTCTTAGTTATTTTGTGCACTTATATAATTCATTTTCCTCGGCAATTTCCAACACACAATACCTTACCCATTCAACTATCAATGTACACATTTAACCATCACAATATATACATATATTCTACACACATGAAGTACATTTAACCTCCCACAATTTCAGCATGCAACTCATGATTCATACTCCAATTTCAAAATCAAACATAAGAGACTTTTAACAGACATTGCAACCATATAAATGCCATATTTTCAGCACACCTTAGGACCATTTTCAGGACAATTTCAGCCACTAGAAGTGTCAAAATTCAGCACATGCACAAGGCAATAAAGGGAAAAATTTCTCTACCAATGTGCGTACAAATGCAACCCAATTTCTGCACACTAAATGCACACAAACTAGGGATAAATTTCAGTATGATTTAGGCCACCAACAAAGACTAAAATTTTGCACATAAGTCAATGGTTTCCTTGTCCCAAAATGAAGCCAAATTAAGACCAAAATCCAATCCTTTTAAGCTGATTTTTTTTCCTGCACATCTTCTTAGAGTTTTCAGCCATTGATTACTTATTTAAAACTAGGTTCAAGTCATCACATAAGGTCACTAACATAAGGTTCTCACAAAGGCATCATGTGCAGAATTTTTCTCTTCCTCCAAACTTCTCCATTTTCGGCCAACTAAGGTTCCCTAACCAAGGCTTCTTTTTTTTGCTTCAAATTTGGATATATTATACTAGAGAATGGAGGGACTTTACCTTATGAACTGCAGGTTGATTGAAGTCTTGGAAGGATAAGTTTTGCTTATCCCCTTCAATTTTTGGCCCCTCCTAGATCTCCAATGTAAAGTGCTCCTTTTCATTTGGTTTTTGGATATGTTGTAATAGGCTTAGAGTAGAGAAAAATCGTGTAAAAACATTGGGTGGTTGTTTGGAGGAAATCACTTCTCCACCTAGGCTAGATTTTGGCCAAGAGAAGAGAGAAGAAGAAGATTTTATGCTTTGGTTCCTTGGGCAAGCCTTTCTCTCCCTTTCTCCCTCTCTCTCACGTTGCCTTTCACAATTCTAAAGGGGCCAACCATGGTTAAGTCAATTTCTAATTATAGTTGAGTTTAATTAACTTAACTTTAGTTGAATTTAATCATAGTTAATTAACTAGGGTTAGTTTCTTCCAATCATATAGTACCACTTGTTAAGACCACACAAAATCCAATAAAGTAAATTCACACACTTCAAGAGCATTAATTGCTTGTCCTTTATGCTTATCCACTTGTTAATACGCAATCCGAGATCGATCAAAGTTACTATTCACCTCAAAAATCTAAAATCGCACACGGGACTCAGGTTTTCATGCTAAGTCCAATACTGTTGGTTTCGCATTAATTTGAGATCGTTTGATCACCCAAACGTCTTTCAAAGTGAACGAAATTGTTGATCAGTCAAAATTTGACCTCGATCTCGAAATGCATGAAATCTCACTACGGACTCCGTTTTATGTGTAGATTTCAAAAATATAGGTTTTGGGTGGAAACGAGACCATTTCCTCGGACAAATTTTAATTCTACAAAAAATTAAGATTTTTTGGATGAAAATTTTAAAGTACCAAGCATTTTTACGCTACAACTTAAATTTCACTTTCGCTCCATGACCCTTCACTTTTAAAGTGAATTTAGCATGTATATATCTCATGACATCAAATTTGCACATGTGGTTTTCATTTTGGCTTAGTAACAAAGATTTTCGCTTTCGATGATTTAGCCGTACAATTTTTCGAACGATTTTCAAAATGAAAAATTTCTTAGTGAATTTTGGGCCATAAAAACATAATCAATATCATATATATATCGAGAGTACAATATGAAAGATACCGAAGTGTCGGTCTTACAGGTATACCCTAATTGGTTTATGATTCTTAACAAGCTCAGTCATGAAAAAGCCATCAAGCTACTCTATAATAACATTGAAGTAATCTTCGATGGGGTTGAAAATGAGACATGCATTATTTTGGATGATCACTCTATGTTGTATGCATTTAGAACTATATGAATGAGAAAATGATTGAAGTTACTAATAGGATTATTGGCAAAGAAAATGGTCTAGAATGGGTAACATATGATAAATTTGAACTATACATAAAATCAAATTACTTGGAGAATGCTAGGAAAGTTTTCAATGATGATAGCTTGACTGTTGTGAACATAAATGTTATGGACTTATGGTTTCATGAAGAATTCTTCATTTGATTGATACTTATGTACTCAAACCTAGAGAACGGAACTATACAACTATTTCTAGGGAAGATTTTTGGTTGACAGCATATATTATGAGTGAAAAAAAACCTTAGACTACATTTCATTGTTCCACATTTCATGATTGCTGCACATAGGTCAAAAACTTCACTCCTACCATATACAAGTATGATTTCTGAGATTTTGTCATTCTATAATATGGAATTGGACAAAGATATAGTAATAGAACTTAATGAGAAGAATAGAATTAATTCATCTTCCATGCTTAGAGCAAGATGAATGTGCTATAGTGAAGGTGAATGGATTAGAAAGGATGTAGGGATAGGGAAAAGACAGATAAAGGAAGTGCAAGAAGAAGCAACTGAAACTGAGCAAGGTGGATGGCCATGTAGTTCTCAACCTATCACTTTAGAAATGATTTTGGACAAATTGGGAAACATTAAACAAAGCATAGCACTCTCAAATAAATGATTGAATAATCAAGTACAAGCTAATCTCATGTTTAATATGGAGTTGCATGGATTGAAAAAGAAAATTGATTTATCCAGCAAGGGAAAGACATCTAGCGACCCCAAGTTATCCCCGATCTTACTAATTCATCTCCTTATTCTACTTAGACCCTTCATTCTGGTTAAGTACATTATTTGATACTACTTAGACCCTCTTCTGATATCCTTAACTTGTCTTTTGTTGTTATGAACTTATGTTGACTTCAGACTTTCCTTTTTCTGTAATTCTTTTTTACCAATTTGTGATCACATTCGCTCTACTTATTTAATTGTCATCTTTGAACTCACAATACTTTGCAATGATCATATGTTTGATTTAATTTTAAACTCAAAATGTGTGTAGACATTGTATGAAAGTCTTAGATTAAAATGTTGCCCGTTGTTGTCATATATTAAGTCTATAGCACTTCATGTTTGAAACATCTCATTCTTATATAATATTGAATATTCATTTTTTTGTGATGCCTTATCTGCTGAAATATTCATGTTGGTACTCTCACTCATGTAGAACTACTATAAATTAAGATTAATAAATTTAGTTTCTCCAATATTTACTTTGTAGTTGTTGTGTTCAAATTAAATGATAATTACTTTATGACTTTTCTAATAATTTAGTTACATACTTTGACATTCATATGAGCAATTGAAAATGTTGCTCATTGTAGTTGTTGTTGTGCCCAATTGATTGAAAAGAAGAAGACCAAATCTGAGGTGAAAATAGTAATTCAGATTGTGCTATTTAAGGGACTAGTTTAGGCTAATTAAAGTGGAAAAATTTAGACATTTATGTGATTGAGGGGGAGTAATAGATAACTAATTAATGAAAATAAATGTTTGCTAATTGCAAGGGAGTATAGGTAACTAATTGTTTACTGTAGATCAATGTTTGCTGCTGTTTACTGAAGTTTGATATTGTTTGTTGTCATGACAAAAAGTATTGAAGTATAGGTTCGGAATGTTTACTGTTGTTTGCTCAGGAGTGCTTGCCCTTTTTATTGATGACAAAAAGGGGGAGAGGCATGGAACTTGAGGTGAAATTGATTGTTATGTGTGTTAAAATTGATGGTTCTAGGGTGATGAAACTGATGGTTTTGTGGTGATGAAATTTTAGTAGTTGATGGTTTTGGGATTACAATTAGACAATTAATTAGTTTAGAGTGAGTCAAGATTATGAATTAGTTAAATCAAGGCTCTGCAATAAGAAAAATTTAGTTGAAAATCAAAGGAAGTCAAGTTTCTAGAACTAGAAACACTACCAAAAAACAAGATATCAATGACAAAAATATCCGTCCTTGATAGTAAAGATTTTGTCATTAAAAAATATTAATGTCGAAAATTTCCACCGCTAAATCTATCGTAGAAAACCTCCCCACTAAATATTATTGACAGAATACATCTATCGCTAAACTATCAGTGATAGAAATTTTCTGTCGTTAAAATATCTGTCGTTAATTCGTTACTAATAGAAGACAATATATAAAAGTATTAACGACGGATTAGCGATGGAATTTTTCCGTCGCTAATCCGTCGTTGATAGCGATATTTTATGTCGTTGATTGTTGGCACTTGAGGGCACGTGCATGTGCCCGCCTGCACCCCGCGCATGCCTAGCAGTAGCTTACGCTAGCCTGCCAGCACACTAGCTTGCCCGCGCCTTGCATGTTTTTTACGAAAAATATCTATAACTGGAATCGAACTTGCGCACGCAAGGTGGATTCTGAGTTGTCCAACCACTACATCACAATCCATTCTGTAATATCTTTTTTTTATTTATTATTTAACTCTCACGTTTTTTAATATTACTCTTACTCTCACTTTTTTTAAAAAATTTTATCTTACTCACACATTTTTTTTTCTTATCTCTATTTTTTTCCTTTATCTTGGGGTAATTTTTTCATTGAATATTCTCATTGAATTTTTTTAACTATTTAAATTTGACATTAATTAAATTTACGCTAAATAAAGAAATAAAATATTTATTTGATTAATTAAGATAGATTAACAAATTATTTTTTTGATTTATGTATTAAATTGAATAATAAAATAATAGAATTAAAGAAAAAAGAAAAAGAATTATAAAATAATAAAAGAGAAGAAAAATAAAAAAAATAAAAAAAAATAAAAAAAATAAAAAAATAAAAAAAATAAAAAAAATAAAAAATAAAAAAAAATAAAAAATAAAAAAAGAAAAAATTCATCGTTAAAATGTTCATTACTGATTGTACAACTATCAGTGATGGATTAGCGATGGATATTTTCTGTTGCTAAAAATCCATTCCGATAGTTATATATCTTTATTTCTTTTTAACCCTTCATCACTACAACGACGGATATTTGTCGTCGCTAGAATTTCTGTTGTTGATAGATTTAACAATTTTTTGTTAATCTAGACCATTAAAGCGATGGATTGCGACGAAAATATTTTCGTAGTTAATTTCCATCACTACTCTGTCGCTAATCTCTCGGTAATCTGTCCGACGTTAATTCGTCACAATTCTATCATTATTTACAATGAATTTTTTTCTATTGCTATTTATGATGGATTTTTTCTGTTGATAATTTTTCGTCGCTGATATCATGTTTTCTTATAGTGAAAATTCAAACTTTTAAAAGAGTTTTGTACTCATCGAAAAGGGGGAGATTTTTGAGAATTTAAGTTTTGATGGTGATAAAAGAAATAAAATGGAGAAAAATAGATTTAAATATATAAGAAAACAGAACTGAAAACCACAAAATTTTTAGACCTTGTCAACTATTATTAACATATGTCAACCTACTCATCCAGGTCTACTAATTTTTAGAGCTATATCGACCAATTTTAACAATACAAGAACATGTCAACTTGTCAATAATCATTGTTGCCTTGAATTAATCAAATAATACTATTTGTCTAAGTAAAATTTTGTCGATAAACCCGAAAATATGTTGATCCGATATAATCACTCACACACATCGTCAACCTGAGCAAAATCTTGTCAACCTGACTTATATGTTGACTTGAAAAGAACTATACATCGATTTTTTGACATCAAGTGGACTAATTTAAAGTGTCAAGTCCACCAATTTGAGCCTTGGGCTGATCCATTATTACATATATCGATAAGTATCTGACAAAAATTATTAATAATGGCCGATATACCCGACAACTTGTCCATCTGCTTTATTTTTCCTTAAAAGTCACCCAATGACTTGCATTTCAATTATGTCAACACCTTAAACGCATCAACCAATTTAAAATTGTTAGTTCCACCAATTGAATATAGGAATAGGATTACGTTGATGTGGATATTAAATATGTTGACTCGTCTTTATATGTTGATCAATTAAAATATGCCTTGCCACCAATTTATTCCAAAACATGTTTAAATCGACCTGAAATTTATGATATGTTGACAAAGGCTCTTGACTCCTAACTTAGGCATATCGATGCCTAATTAAAATCATGTTGACACACCAAACGATGTTAACCAATTTAAGCGCACTAGTTCGCTAATTTATTTTAAAACAAAAACTGGTTGACCTGTGATACTACCATGTCAGCCTAACCAAGAAAATCCACAATATAAAATTTTGAATCTAGGTCGAAGTTTCAATAAAACTTGTCACCTGAAAATTGTTTGAATTTAAATTGCAAAATTAGTATAAACACAACAGTCATCTCTTTTTTAATTTATCTGTTCATTTCCATTTCTATCAAAAACTAATATTTAAATATAACAATATTATCTTTTAATTGGTCAAAAGAAAAGTGGCACCAGTAGGAAAAAAAAGTTCAGCATGAAACAAGGAACAATTGCAGAATATTAATCGATGAACATTAATAAGCAATGTTCAACTTCAACAACCACATAACGACTTTCTTCAACTCTACAATAAATATCAGAGAGATGAGAAATGAAGAAATTAATACTTTCTTGAAGATTGAACCACCATGAACTTATTGCATTACTACTCTATTTTAGTCTTCATACACTTTGCTTTTAATTTTATCCTTCTTAAGTGTAACGACATGCAAAAGCTAAATTTGTCTAATTCAAGAATTTAACCTTCACATCCTAGACCTCTTCTTCTTACTTGTACTGTGTTTTCAAAATATCAATGAGTGTATCATGATCTTGGGTTTAGAGAGAGAGAGAACCAATTTGTATAGAGTTGAGAAATTAGTGTTTAAGAGAAATTCTGTAAATATCTAACTTGAACTTGTAATCAAATTTGTATTAGCGAATTGGTAGTAAAAATTCTAAGGAGAGCTTGGGAGTGGGCATATACCAAATTTTGTAGAACCACTATAAAAACTTTTGTGTGTTCCTAAATTTTCTTTTTTAACCACCAAACTCTAATTTTGTTATTTTATTTGAAAGTATCTAAATAGCCAAAAATCTTTGCAAATATCTCTATTCCACTATTCACATCCTCTAGTTGAATAACAAAAATATTTACGTTTCATGATGAATCAGCTCAACCTCTGAATTTTCTATTTTCCTAGATAAAAAAATAGTAAATTTATTATTTTTTAATATAAATGGAAAACGTAAACACATAAAGTTATATATACTTTGAGATAATTTTGTTAAATTCTTATTATATTTTTCTATATCTCTTCTTGACTCTTAAAGAATGCAATATAAAAAGCATATTTATTGAGAAAATTGATATCCGATTTATAATGGATATATTCTCTCTGGTGTATGTCCACTCTTTGGTTTTATCTGCATTTTCAAATCTATAATTTTTTCAAAATAGTATGGCTAACTAGATTATATAGATGTTAGTCAAACTTTACAGCATTTCTCTCATACATTATTCACTAATTTTGTATAGGTACTAGTATACCTTTTGTGTCTCACTCAAACTTAATGTTCAAATCAAAAGAATCATTTCTTCTAGTCTTTTACAATGATTTACAAGTAAAACAAATATAAAATAATAAAAATTTAATTTCAGATAAATCATTAAAATATAAAAAGAAAATTACAACACAGTAAACTCAATGAATCAACTACAGCTTCTTCTTTTACTTTTTCTTCACTGATCTAACGCATTTAGTTAAGGCGCTATATTTATAGAGTTGTTGAAAGAGTAGTCGCAAGTGGTTGAACTCATTTAAAGTCTATTTAATGTGCGACAACTTTTTTGTAGAATGGACCGTTACTCATATTAAGTCGACTTCTTCTTCCTTTCAAGTCGACTAGTAACCTATTTGACTTTATACTAAACAAAACGAAGACTTTAAACTTTAGATTTAAGCAACTTAACAATATCAATGTGTTCTTGACTCCATGGTAGAGGATTTTTCCTAAATATTTGATATATAGGTTTACAAATTAATTTTAAATTCTTATAAAAATCAGAAATACAATTTAGACACCATAAAAACCTTTATAATTGATTTTTATCTTTAAATTCATTTAAAAATTTAGAAGAAAACTTAATACTTTTACTAATGAGATGATATTTATTCAATAAATATCAAATCCTAGAAATCTAATTTTTGTTTGAAAAAGTTTTAGTTTAGTACTTGACAAAACTAAATCATTTGATTTTAAGATGAGAAAAATGTTGATCAATTGAATTTGAAGAAAAAATAATGATATCATCAATATATACCACAGAAAATGAGGTATATGATTAAAAATATCATTTATTATTCTTTGAAATACACTAGGAGCATTTTTTAATTCAAAAGGCATTAACATTACAAAAAAACATGATTTTAATGACGAAATTTGACAATAGAAAAAATTGGTTGCTATTTTGTGACGAATTTGAAGATGAAAAATAGTTTCGCCACTATTTAGCAATGAAATTTGTGACGAAAAAGTAGTCGTGGCCAACTTAACGATGAATAATTTATTCGTGACTAAATAGAGATGAGAGTGAGATAAATATTAAAAAAAAATGAGAGTAAGATAATAAAAAAAAAATTCACAAAAGGCATTGTGGTATAGTGGTTGTCTTAACTCAAAATCACCTTGCATGCATAGGCGCAGGTGGTCACTCACGGGCGGGCGCAACTATCGCTAGTTCGCACATGGGCATACACATTAGCGACAGAAGTCACTTTTCCATCGCTAAATTTAGCGATGAAAACGTTATCCGTTGCTAAACTTAACGATAAATTTTGATTTTTTCGTTAAATTTTTCGACACGTCATTAGTAATGAAAAATTTTTCGTCACTAAATCCATTGCTAAAAAATTTAGCGATAAATTTTTCTAAAATTTTCATCGCTAAATCCATCGTCAATGCTATGTTTTTTGTAGTGTAAGGTCCATTCATATTATCCAAAAAGAATATTGAAAGTGGTTTTGTATTGACCTTTTGGGGCTATTTGAATTTATCAAAAACCTGATTTTATATCAAAATTAAAGAAAATATAAGCATGATAATTTTTTTTTTTAAATCTCTCTTATTAGGTAAAGGATATCTTATCTTTTCTAATGCTTTATTAAATGGTTTATACTTGATTACAAGACGAGGGGTTTCACGTTCTATTTCAATTTGATTTTGAATGTAAAATGTAGAAAAATTTCAAGAAGATTTAGATGATTTAATTAAACCTTTTATTAATAAATGGTCTATTTCTTTTTTACAATAGTTTTAAGGTTTCCGGTTCATTTGAATAGGAAAAGCTTTAGTAGATATATTAGTTTCATTAAAATCCTTTTTATAAGGTAAATAAACAACATGTTTCTTCTTTTGTCAAAAAGCATTAGTGAGATCTAAACCAAATTCATAAATGAATTTTTTTAAGATTTTGAATTAGTTTTTGAATTTAGGCTCTTTCAATTTTTCTTCAATTCTTTTGAACTGAATTTCTTGATACAAATAATTAATATGTTTTTTTTTAACTAAATCAATACTTTGATAAATAGATAAATCTTAAAGAAAATGAACATTTCTTGTTTTCATAGGAGTAATAAACTTGAAAAGATTTTATTTCCTAATATATTCAAGGAAAGACTATTTATGGCTAGCTTAAAAGAATATATCGGGGCTATAAAAGGTAATCCAAATATGATTTGAGTAGAAAAATTTTTAGCTAAGATGAATATTTGCTTTAAATGAATACCATATTGACAAACTTTAGCGTTAGACAATTTATAATTAGTTAGTAAAGTAGATCCATTCACAGCATCGAATCTTTACAAATTTTTTCGTAATATCTAGCAAGTATTAATCATTCTTACATAACATTTTGATTAGATCTAGAATCAACTAAAGAAATTGTTAACAAATAAAATTCATCATTAATTACTATAATTAATAGAATTAACCATTTTTAATAATTACTTGTAATGATAATATTAATGAAGGATTCCAAAGGTGCCCAAAAGACTTTATTAGAAACTTCTATTATTTCAGAATTAATTTCATTTTAAAAATTAGATGAAGGTATATAAGAAATAATCTTTCAATAAAATATATAATTTTGTTAAATGAATGGTGTGCTGTCATCAGCCCTCTAGGGTTCCCCCAAAGGATAACTCTCAAGGGTCGGAACAACTCTTTGGAAGACCTGGTTTGCCACCAGTTGAGAGATAGAGTTCATTATTGATGTGACGCTAGATGCCATACCTATCTCCACAAGTCCGTATAAGATGATACCAGCTGAGTTGCAAGAGTTGAAAACTCAAATACAAGAACTGGTGGACAATGGGTTTGTTCGTCTAAGAGTTTCTTCTTAGGGTGCACCAGTTTTATTTGTATAAAAAAGGATGGTTACTTAAAGTTGTGAATTGATTATCACAAATTGAACCTAGTTATGATCAAGAATAAAAACTCTTTGTCGAGAATTGATGATATGTTTGATCAGTTGAGAGAGGTCACAATTTTCTCCAAATTGGATCTTAGATTGGGCTATCATTAGATTAGGGTCAGAGAGGAAGATATACTTAAGACAAATTTTCACACTCAATATGGTCACTATGAATTCTTGGTTATACCATTTAGGTAAACCAATACCCTAGCAATTTTTATGGATTTGATGAATTATGTTTTCAAACCCTATCTAGATGACTTCATTGTGGTATTTATTGATGATGTGTTGGTTTATTCTAAAGATAGAGGTCAATAGGAACAACATCTCCACATTACTTTACAGACTTTGAAAATTGAGAAATTGTCTGCCAAACTAAATAAATATGAATTCTGCTTCATTGAAATAACTTTCTTAGGTCACATTGTCTCTAGTAGAGGGCTTTTTATAAATCCAAAGAAGATTAAAATTGTTGTTAGCTGGTTCCCGTATACTACAGTTATAGAGGTGCGTAGTTTTCTGGGTTTGACATGTTATTATTGTAGATTTGTTAAGTATTTCTCTTCGATAACTGCTCTACTTACAAGATTAACTCCTAAGAATGCACCCTTCATATAGGATATACGAGACTAATTCTCAGACTCTAAAGGATAAATTTGTATCGGCTCTGTACTTACATTACTTTACTGGTTAGTGGACAGAGATATGTGATCTTAAGTGGTACATTTAGGACCAGTTTGGCTTGTATACTGATACAGGAATAGAATGTGATAGCGTACACTTCTAGACAGTTGAAAGTTTATGAAGAGAATTATTTTACACATGATCTACAGCTTGCAGCTATTGTTTTTATGTTGAAGATTTGGGCACATTACCTCTATGGTGAGCATTGTGAAATATTCACTAATTATTAGAGTCTTAAATACTTATTTACCTAAAAGGAGTTGAATTCAAGATAGCACAAATGACTTGAATTATTAAAGGACTATAATGTTACCATTCAGTATCAACCTGACAATATAAATATTGTAGCAGATGCCCTCGGCCATAAATCTACTACACCAGTAGCAGCTTTGTGAGTTAGAGAACATCAGATGATAGCTGAGTTTGAGCAGTTGAGGATTAATGCTAAGGTTTCTAGCCAAGAGTCTCTTTTGGCCCGGTTTATGGTCCAACCAGATCTATCTGATCACATTAGGATAGCTCAGCAAACTGATAAGGTGACAATTAAGCTCAAGAAGGATGTTCTTAAAAGAGAAAGCCTAAATTCAATATAACAAATGAAATAATCAGATTTTGGGATAGGTTAGTAGTTCCGGAGGATCAAGGATTGTGGAGATTGATTTTAGAGGAAGTACATAATTTAGTCTTTTTTATTCATCCAGGATCTACCAAGATGTACAGCGATTTACATCAATCCTTTTGGTGGCCCGGTATGAAGAGAGATGTTGTAGAGTTTGATCGCAGACGCTTGACATGTCAACAAGTGAAGGCTGAATACCAGAGAATTGGTGGGCTACTTGAGCTACTCCTTATTCCTGAGTGGAAATGGGAGCATATCACCATAGATTTTGTCTCAGGATTGTCCAAAACTATGAGGGGATATGAACAATATAGGTTATAGTAGATTATCTTACCAAATCAACTCACTTTCTTCCAGTTGCAGTGTCTTGTTCTATAGAGAAATTAACTAAACTTTACATTAATGAGATCATAAAATTATGTGGCATATCGGTATCCATTGTTTCTAATAGAGATTCACGATTTATTTCTCTATTTTGGCAAAGCTTTCAAACTAGGTTGGGAACTAGACTTAGATTCACCATCTCATATCATCCTCAGATAGATGATCAGTCGGAAAGGACTATATAGACTCTAGACAATATGTTGAAAGCTTGTGTTCTAGAGCTCCATGGTAGTTAGGCTAAACATTTGATATTAGTGAAATTTGCTTATAACGACGGTTACTACTCTAGCATTGGCATGGCTTCAATTTAAGTGTTTTATGAGAGAAAATGTAAGACTACTCTTTGTTACGATGAAGTGGGAGAGAAATAGATACTTCAGTTAGAGACAGGGCTTGCGTATCTACATGAAACCACATAAAAGGTTCGATCATTCAGAAAAACTTAAAAAAGCTCAATCCCACCATAAGAGATATGCTAATTAGAGATGCAGAGATTTAGAATTTGATATAGGAGATAAATGTTTTCTGGAAAGTTTCTCCATTCAATAAGGTGGTAAGATTTGGTAAGAAAAAGGGAAATCTCAACCCTAGATTTATTGGCCATTTTGAGATCCTAGTTAGAGTTGGATTAACGGCTCATGAGTTGGCTCTGCCTCTAGCATTTGAGGGAGTTCACCCTACCTTTCATTTTTCTATATTGAGGAAATATGTTCATGATGCTTCTCACGTAAATAGATGTGAGCTACTCCAAATTGCCGAATTGCATATATTGAGCAATCGATATAGATTTTAGAATCTCAAGAGTAGAACTTAAGCAACAAGACTATCATATTGGTAAAAGTTCTGTGGGGATACCATACCTCTAAGGAGGCATCTTAGGAATTAGAATCAGAAATTAGAGAGCAGTATCCATATCTCTTTGCGTATGAGCAATGATCCGAAGGATCGGATCTTTCAAGGGGAAGAATGTAAGTTCTCATTTCAAGAAAACATTAAAACATGCATTTGCATCTGCATTTTATTGAACACACTTAATTTTTTCGTATCGTACTATGATAAAATTCATCGAATTCCTTTTTATTTGCAATACATATTTCGATTTTTATATTTATAAGTTTAAGTAGAGATCGAGCATATTAAAACTAGCACAGACTATGAAATATATTGGTGAATGAGAACAATCGGAATAAGATAACAAGAGAACCAAATTAGGGTTCTATGTGGGACCTACAAAAGAAAAAAAATGAAAAAAAATGAAAAACACGAAATGAAAATGAATTAAAAAAAAAAGAGAAACGTTATACCATCAATGCCCGACACTTGGCATCCTCACCTTTGACACATCACCATATTTGAGGCCCCACATTCCATTTAGCTAGAGAGAGGGGGGAGAAAGAGCTTAAGACACAACATTCGTCTTTCCAAAAGCCCTATTTTCATATTTTACATTCCTCCTGCACAAACCCACCCTAAATTCCATTAAAATAACTATTTAAGCTTGACATAAACCACTTCCATCCATATATATGTTAACCTAATCCTTTGGGAAGTGAAAAGAAGTGTAGAACACCTATAGAACAAGCTAAAAAATACATAGAAAGCAAGAAGGTAGAAGGAGCTAAGGAGAAGTGGACTTTGAAGCTTGGAAAGGCAACTACCATGTCTGTGTTTGTTTCTTTGATGCCTAATAGTCATATTTAATATGTTTTTAGATTGTTTTAGGTATTAAAATAAGGATGGAATGAAAAAGGAAAGGAAAATCGCACATTGGAATATCAAATGATGGAAGAAAACCATGATTTAACATTTTAGATAGTTTGACCTTGATGTAGTTTTTAGTCCATAACATTTTTTACGTAACTCCAAATGAATATGACTTTTTCCGATAAAACTAAACTTCTATAGCTTTAATATGACATATGATTGAAAGATTTTCGTAGATTTTTTGTGAATTTTTGAAATAACATGATTTTTACAAAAAAAACTATCATATTTCACAATATGACTATACTCTATTCTTTATTAAATATCTTTTTTTTTTTTTTGCAGAAAAACAACCCTATATTCAAAGAGTTTCAATTTGATTGTTAGCATACCCGAGGTAAATTAGACTAACCTCTGAATATAAACATTATAGCCATGTGTCTTATCTTTAAATGTCCACTGGAATTACCTCAATCTGATATGCATAGAAGAAATTATGTTAATTTTTCTATAACTCTGCAAGTTGTATTCTGAATTTTGGGTTATGACATTGTTGGATGCCGTTTTCTCTGCATAATTGGAACTGAAACTAGCTATGAACATAAATATTGTAGTCCCAAGTCTTAATTTTGTGTGACAACTGAATTCATATCAATTCAAACATTGCAGCCCAAGATATGACATTTTTATCAAAACTTGTTTGTGTCACAAACTCATTGAAATAGATCATTGGAGTGCTACGAGTTGGTTAACTATAGAGACTGCATATTTGTGATATTTGGATATGAACTCTATATAATTCTTGTGATAAATTGGGATCTTTGTGATCATTATCTCATGTGAATATAAAATAATATAAAGACAGAGTGATAACATGATGAATTCTCCGAAAGTTTTGTGAAGCCTTCGGGTAAATGTTAAGGAATTCAATTGATATGTGGAGTTTCAAAAGTTTTGCAAAGCCTATGGATGAAAATTGAGGAACTATGGATGTATCTCTTCTCCTACGAGAGTAGAATTAGAAGCAGGTGAAATGTTTAAGGTGTCTAACCTAAAAAGATATTGATTTTATTGAGTGATACCAAATGTTGGCTTACTCTTCCAAACCCTCATACACTAACTTTGTTCAACATTCTATTTCTTTTTTTAAATATCAATTTCAAATTAGAACAACAAAGATAGAGAAGGATAATAAATTTAAAGTAGTTATGCACTTATTTTATTGAGATTGTTTGTGATAACATGTATCTGTTATATACTCTTCAATGTCATGCTATTTGCATGCTATATTGATATTCCTATATTTGATTACTTGTTATGCATGCTATTGGTCCCCTGTGTACTTGATTAGCTTATGTTGATCCCGATATCCTTATTTTCAGGTGATCAGGGAGACGAGAGGGAATCGCAGGATAGAGGTCTTTGAGCCAAGAGATTTCGATCCCACTCTTTTTCTACCCATTTATATTGTTAAGATATGTTGCTCTTATATTTCTTTTGGATTTGTATGGGTTATCTGTTATATGTAAACGAATAGTTAAAGGCCAATGAGAGATTTATATGTATAGTTTTGTTTATATTGTGACTGTATACTATGGTGTGTTATTAGATGTCCAGGAGAGCCATTTATACCTATTTGTTTGATATTAGAATATTCTATTTGTTTTATCAAGTTTTATATTAACCTAGATGGCTAAATAGTTACTAAATAGGGGTGACTTTGTGTTATTTTACTTGGAAAGAACAAATAACTTATTTTATTTTAATAAAAATCTCCTTCCGTATTATCAAACACAGAGAGTGCAATTGTCATGAGTCTAGACGTCATATTCTAATCATGTTGGTTACTTCCGCATTTGTATGTCTACTCCCTTTTGCTAGGTGGTACGATACCTGAATATTGAGTCATCACACTATGTCATGGCTTATGTGTAGCAATTCCGCCCGTAGAGGAATAAGTAATGGCATAGGTAATGGTTAGGTTGCGGGTGGCTTGGTGAAGTGGATGGGCTATAGGCAGTTTGCACCTTACTTCACAACACCTATGTCTTTTTAAAAGTGCTAGCTATGCAGAGGAAAGGTTGGATGGATGGATGATTAAGGGACTTGGATGGATGGATGATAAAGGGACTTGGATGTAACTCGGTGTTGAGCGAATTGTGGGCACACTATGTTGCACCTAAAGGATCACTCAAGTAGTATTGAACTTATGGACAAAACTTGCTTTCCCTAAGTTCTAAGGACAGAAAACTCTTTTGAAATGGACTGAAATGCTAGTGCTCAAAATCTGATACCTTGGCTTGAGGAGTACGTGCCTATTTATAGGCTTTAGCAGAGAGGGAATTACAAGGGTCACTTTAGATCTTAGCCACACATGTAAAAGGTTCTTGATATCTCTCATTAATGCCTATTTTAGAATATAACTATTGGAATTCCTGCATGCGCTTCTTGTACCTTGCCTCTTTAGTTGCCTTGAAACTCTTAGCCTTTTGGCTTCTTTGGGCCTACTCCATTATTTCTTGCAGCTTCCTTTATTTTCTCCTACTGCCTATATATAAGCCGAGTGCTGGGCCTACTGGTGCTGGGGCTTTAGGTGCTGGGGTTTTAAGTTTTGGGGCTCTTGGTTCTAGGGCTCCCGGCTCTTGGTATCTCTATGATGTCCGTATGAGTAGGTTGAGCAGCTACTCGCCGTACCCAATCCCAGGTGTTGTATAGGGCCATTCGAAGATCTATCATGTTTGTCCCTCATCAAGATTAACCTTGCCTTCAAGGTCAAATGTTGGGTAGCTCAGAGAATAACTAGAGAATCTTCCCATGTGGCCTTGTCCAGACTAAGGCCCCTCCACTTGACCAATACTTCTTGTAGGGTATGGTTGCCTTGTCGAGTCATCTAGCAATCGAGTATGTCCTTAGGCATAAAGACTAGATCTCCATCTTCATTAAATTTTGGCAAAGTGGTGACTGTAATTTTTGAAGGATCTATACATGTTTCCTTAGCCAACTTATGTGGAAGATTGGATGTTTTGGATGTACTTGAATATTCAGTATAAGATCCAACTTCGTGGGGCCGGTTGTGGTCATATAGGCTCTTTTGCTAGTTTTGACCTCGTCTAAGATCGGCTTTGAGGTTCTCTAGCACCTCATCTCTCTTCTAGAGTTCTGAGTATACCATGTCATTGATTGTGTTGCCTTTGGTGTAAGTAGGGAGACTAGTGGGTGGTTGGTCATAGAGTGCTTCAAATAGAGTCATACCAATTGAGGAGTGATGGTTGCTAGCCTTTGATAGAAATTCCTCCCACTTCCTTGGGTTGTGGTGAACTAAACATCTCAAATACTACTCTAAAGTTTGATTAGTAATCTACGTTTGGTCGTTGGCCTATAGGTGGTACACCAAACTTTTGGCAAGCTTAGTTCTATGGAGACGGAAAAAATCTTACCAAGAGTTACTCATGAATAGCCTATCTCGATAGGTGATTGTACTCCTCGAAAAACCATGCAATTTCATCACATGATTAAGATATAATTGAGCTATATTCTTGGTGGTGAATAGCTGAGAGATTGAGATGAAATATGCATACTTGTTGAGCCAACACCAACAACCAAGATGATTGTACAGCCGTTGCTTGAGGACAGCCCTTCAATGATGTCCACGGTTACATTCTCCCATACATGATGAGGAATGGGAATAGATTGGAGCAGTCCATGAGGCTTGGCCAAGTTTCCCTTCCTTCTTTGACACACATCGCATGCTCAGACATGTTAGCGGATGTCCTGCTTGATACCTTCCCATATGAACCACTTTGTAATCCTTATATATGTTCTAAACACTCCATTATGGCCTCCTTCTTTCCAGTTGTGAAAATGTGTAAGCACTCGTTGCCTTAAGTCCTTAGCGTTTGGCATGTACACCTTACCCCTCTAAAAGAGCATCCCGTGTTCCACGTTCTTTAGTTCATAATGTACTTCACCATGGTCATTGATCTTCAACTTTTGAATGATGCCTCAGTAATGAGGGCCCTCTTGTAGGACAGCTTTGATTTCTTGCCATATGCTCCATTTTGGTCCTGAAATGGCCATGATTATCTCACCCTTTTCCCAACATGATAATGGAGTTTGGCTACCCAAGTTTGCTGCTGCAGGGTGGTGATCTTTTGCTCTAGTAGGGCTTTAAGCAGCTGCCTGTCAGTGAGGATTTTGAACTTTTGGCCAAGGAGGTATGGTCTCCAATGGCAAATAGCTTCAAGGACTGCAAGATTTTCCCAGGCATACATGGACCAAGCTTTTTCTTAAGGGCTAAGAGCTTTGCTTAAGAAGGCCAAAGGTCTCCTATTCTGAACCAGGATAGCACCAATGCCTATGGAGCTTGCATAGGTGTATATTTCAAACTCTTGATTAAAATTAGATATGCATAGAGTTGGTGCAGTGGTCATGACTTGTTTGAGCTCTTTGAATGCCTTATCTCCTTGTTGACTCCAAGGGAAAAGAGTCCTTATTCAGCATGTTGGTTAAGGGGCCTACCAATGTTTCCATAGCCCTTAACAAATTCGATGAGTCCAAGGATGCCTCAGAGCTTAATAAGTGATTTAGGCTTAGGCCATGAGAGCATAACTTCTAATTTCTTCAAGTGAACCTATCCATCATTGGCCGAGATGATATGGTCAAGGCACTATGCCCCTCTTGTCCCCATGTACATTTGGAGAGCTTGATGTGGAAATGGTGTGTGGACAAAATATTGAGCACTATTTCTAAGCGCACCAAGTGGCCGTTGTGCATCCAAAGGTTGTTTCATGTGTATCCTCTTCCTTCATCTAGATTTGATGGTATTTGGACCTTAAATCTAGCATGGTGAAGTGTTTGGTTCATCCAAGTTCATCTAGCATCTCATCAATTATTGGTATTGGAAACCGGTCTTTGATGGTGACCTTGTTGGAAGCTTGGTCGTCCATATAGAATCTCCGAGACCTATTATTTTTTTTTACTAACAAGATGGGGCTGGAGAAGGGGCTTGTTCTAGGATGGATAAGGCCATTGCCTAACATCTCTTTGACTTGATTCTCGATCTCTTCTTTTTGAAATTGTGTATACTGGTAGGGCAGAATGTTAATGGCTTGGTAGGGCTCCTTGAGATAGTTTGAGTGGTTGAAGACTCAAGGCGGTGTGAGTGCCTTGGGCTCCTCGGTCACCTATGGAAATTTGGCCAACATGTCCCGAATATCTCCTGGTGGAGTAGATTTGGACTGCATAAGGTTGGCCACCTTTATGAATGATCTGCTCCATGCTAGTGATCTCTACTCCTTTGGTTGTGACCTTTCTATCTATTTTAAGTTTTTTCTATTACCTTTCGTACGTGAACTCCATTTCCATTTTTTTTATAATTGGACATGATTCTTCCAAGAGTCTCTAACCATTGCACACCCAATACGACATCCATTCCTATTAAGCATAAAAAATAAAGATTGGTTTTGATTGTATCACCTTGGATGCTTAGCGTGACATTGTAGTGGCTCTCGAGGCATGGAAGCTTTTCTCCGTTTGCTACTTTGAATTCAAATGAAGGCACGTTTTCCATAGGTAGCTTGAGCATTCTTGCCACCTTATGATTGATGAAGTTAATGGAAGATCTGTTGTCAATTAGGAGCATTACCTCTCTATTGTCAATGCGGGCTTGAGTACACATGGGCCTTGCACTTGGGTTAGGGCATGATAGATATAAAGGGATCATCCTCCACATAGATCTCCTCTTTACTTTCTTTTGTCGGTTCCTCGACAGGCTCAAGTTCCTCCTCATCATTGGTGGGCTCAATCATGAAGAGCTTTGGATGTTTACACTTGTGGCTGGGTATGAACTTTTCAACACAATTGAAACACTAGTTGATGAGTTACCTAGCTTCTATCTGGGCATATATAAGTTATTTCGCTCATTAGGATAGAGATGCCTTACATGTTGTGGGCTGTGACATGGATCTAAAGGAGATACGGTTCGAGAAGGATGTGGTACCTATTGAAATATGGGGCGTTTATAGGTGGACACTCCTCTAAATCTCTTGAAGTCGATTGTCTTTGATTCGGGCGATCTGTGTGTTCGGCCTATGCAACTTGACTTTAGTTGCTAGTTCCATCTTGAGACCTCCGATGAATACCCTGATCAAGGCTTTCTATAGCAATCTCACATGAGTTGAGATCTTTTCAAATTCTTTTCGATACTCATGCAAAGATGAATTTTGCTTGAGCTAAGTAAGAGTTTTGTCATAATCCATGTATTTGGTATCTTCAATCCTCTTAGCCATCTCTTTGCATAGCTTTTTCCAAATGGTTCTTCTTTGTCAAGCTTGGTACCTTACCTTCAACCATCGGCACCATAGTTGTGCTTCTCCCTCAAGATAGAAACCCGTAATTTGTACTTTCTCCTCTATTTTAGCTGGATAATAGTTGAAACAAGTGTCAGCCTTTGCGATCCAAGTGGTGGGATCATCATGTTGGAACTTAGGGAATTCAAGGTGGGGTTGGACAACCCTTCTTCTTGCCCTTTGTGGTGCTTCATTTTCACTATCGTTTGAGAGTAGCTCCTCGATATGTTTTTCTACCTTTGTAATGGATGATACGGGGTAGGTGGAGCTTGAACAAGAGGAGTGATTATTTCCTCAATGTTAGGCGATAGTTGGCGGGAAGTTATGGTATTTTTACTGAAATTGTGTAGAGTATAATTTAGAACTGGAGCTGAGACAAAAATGAAAATTTATAAATTTCTGTACTTGGAATTAAAGGAAATACTGAACATGGAAATTGTAGAGCTGTCTCTTCTCTTTCAAGAGAACTTGGAATCATGTAAATCGGAGATGTATATATTGAGATATGAATTTTCTACTAAACCTGTGCAAATTTAGTTATATAAGTACAAACTACATTGAAGATAGATTTTTATAAATTCGTGCCGTGGGAATTTGGAGATAAGTTGAACGAAAAATGTAGATATATGTCTTACCTTTAATTAGCAATTTGAATCATTCAATTCTGAATTATATAGAGAAAGTTATGATATTTTTCCTAAGACTGCGCAAGAGTAAAATTTGAAAATCCGAATTTTTATAGATATACAAATTAAGGCGAATTGGAATTGGGCCTGATCGGATTGACATATATATATATATATATGTTGTTATCTTAGGAGTAGACGACTATACTACACTCGAGGGGAAACTCAGTTGAATATCGAGGTTTTAGGGGAGTTGAGTACCCTCCCGTATAGGTGAGTGGGTCTTACTGTTACCCTGTAATTAATAAGAAAAATCATATTTTATCATTTTCAAAGCATGAATTTTGTTAAATGACTGGTAACATACTTTGTGATAAATGGAGTGTTCCAAAATTTTAAAATATGTATCCATAAATTTTGATGAAAAATATGTGTCATATTTTAAATCATGAAATATACTTTGATGATATATGCTATAATATAGTATATTAGATTTTCATGATTTATCTCGACATGTATGGCACAGTTGATTTATTGATGATTTGATGTGAGACGAGGTACTCGGGCATTGATATCTGAATCCCCTTGATCATTGATTGGAGATAGTACTTATAGCCATGATACTATAATATGATAGGCGTTGTCCCACGCAAACTCGCTTCATATGCTATTGTAGACCTATCTCTTATATAGATTGTCGTATGTTTACGATGTCTCGAGACGCAAACACTCCACATGGTTAGGTGGCGTGTATATGATACTATGTTTCGAACTAGTTAAGGGATATCGTGGCATTTCATTACTTACCACATGTCATAACCACCTTAGCCACATCAACCTAGTTGGGGGTCCCTCAAACCATTAAGGATATCAATAAAAAGGGGCAAAGAAGAGAACTTCATTTTTCAACTCAATTCTCGAATTTCCTCTTCCTCCTCCACAAACTCACCCTAATTTCCATTAAAACAACCCTTTGAGCTTGAAATAATACACTTCCATCCATATATAAGTCAACCCTAGCCTTTGGGAAGTGAAAGTAAGTGTAAAACACCTAAAGAATAAGCTAGAAAATAAAAAAAAAAGCTTAGAGAGGAAAGGAAGGAAACTCAAAAGAAAAGATTACAACTTTGAGGCAAGTACCCTATATGTTTTTATTAAATTGATGTCTGATAATTCTATAGAACATATTTTTTATGTAATTGTGTTACTGGAATTTGGAAAAAATGAATTACGAAAAAGAGAATCCTGTCCTTGAATGAAACCCTAGAAATTTGGTATGCTAGGTAGTTTTACTGTACCCTATTATTTATTCAATATCTTCTTCTGCATAACTGTAAATTGAGTAAGGTTTTTACTTGATGAAACTAGAATTCTGTAACTTTAAAATGACATAAGATTCAAAGATATTTGAGAAGAATTTGATTTTTGGTGAATTTTTCAAATAGCATGATCGCTGCAAAGAGACTTCTATTTGTAACATAACCATGCTCTATTCCTTATTAAATATCTTTCTCTGCAAGATTGAAAATCAGATGAGGTTTTTTTTGTAAGAAACTAGGCTTCTATAGATTTAAAATGAGACATGATTTGAAGAGTTTCATTAAGAAATAAATTTTTGGTGAATTTTTAAAATATCACATCTTTTGCAAAAAAACCCTATTTTTGCCTTTTTTGTACTAAAATTTGCCTCGATTGTTGGTTGCCTTCTAGGCTGAATTAACTAACCTCTGAACATAAATATTGTAGCGCTGTGTCTTGTCTTTAAAAAACAGCTAGAATCACATCAATCCGATATGTGCAGACGAAATTATGTTAGTTTTTCTATTGCTACGTAAGTTATATCGTGAATTTTGGGCTTAACATTGTTTCATATGACTTTCTCTCTGCAATTGGTATTGAATCTTGCTATGAATCCTATGTAATCCTTGCGATAAATTGGAATCTTTGTAATTATTTCTCATGTGAATATGAGGTAACATGAAGAGAAAGCGATAATACGATGGTTACTCCGAAAGCAAAGCCTGTGGGCGAAACTTGAGGAATTATGGATGTATCTCTTCTCCCACGAGGGTGGAATTAGAAGCAGGTAAAGAGTTTGAGGTGTCTAACCTAAAAAAACCTAGATTTCATTTAGGAATACTAAATTTTTGGCTTGCTCTTAGACCCTCATACAATAACTTGGTTCGACACTCTATTTACTTCGTTAAATGTTAAATTAAATTGGAATAATGAAAACGAAAAAAGTATAATGATTTTAAATATGACAATTGTGATTGTTCTTTTGAGTTAATGTGTATCCTTAATATAATTTGTTATGATTCTGATTCTTACATAGTGATGTTAATATTCTTGTGCCTGCTTGCTTGCATTGTTTGTTATTGGCTCCCTGTGAACTTGCTCAGTTTATGCTGACCCCGATATTCTCATTTTTAGGTAATTAGGGAGACGATAGGGAATCACAAGGTAAAGGTCTTGAGGCCCCATACCTACTTGTAATATTTAAGGCATATTGTTCTTATGTTTCCTTTGGTTTTGTACAAACTACATGATATATGTAAATGGATAGTGAAGGTCAAGGAGAGACTTATATGTATAGTTTTGATAATGTTATGATTATACCCCCACGGTGTGTATTTGGATGGCTGGGAGAGCCATTAATACTTGTTGTTTAATATCAGAGATATTTCGTGTGTTTTATTAGGTCTTATATCAACTCCAGGTAACTAAATAGTCACTAATAGAAAATACTCTACCGTTATTTTATTTTGAAAAAACAAGAGTTTTATTTTCTTTTAATATAAATCTCTTTCCGTGTTATCATACATGGTGGGGAATTTACAATGCCAATATAAAAGTCCTAAGGTCAGATCATGGTGGGGAATTTACAAGTCTCAATTTTGAAAACTACCTTAAGGACAATAGCATTATACATCAAATGTCATGTGTTTAAACACCCCAACAAAATGGGGTAGCTGAAAGAAAGAATAGACACATACTTGAAACATCTAGGGCAATGATATTCTATGCAAACATGCCTAAAAAATTCTGGTGTGATGCGGTTAAAATCGCGGTTCATGTTATCAATCTTATGCCCACTGAAATTTTAAAAGGGAAATCGCCTCTAGAGGTTCTTCTGGGAAGAAAGCCTAAAATCTCTCACCTTAGGACATTTGGTCACACATGCTATATTCATATTCTAGCACACTTAAGAAACAAATTAGAACATAGAGGAAGAAGGTGTGTATTTCTCAGATATACAGCCTTTAAAAAAGGTTATAGGTGCTATGATCCTACTACTAACCGAACATACACATCTAAAGATGTGATATTTTTGGAGGATGGGTTCTATTTTGCAGGAAATGAAGAAATAAAGGAAATGCCAAAGACTGAAATTCCTCCTAGCTCTTGGGACTTTCTCATATCTCCTCCTCAAGAAGCTGAACAAACGGAAGGAAACTCCACCTCAGACGCAAGCCACAACTCTCAAAATGAAAATTCAGAACCTTTAGAAGCTGAACAACCAATTGCTTCAGGGGGAGAAAGTGATATGAATGAAGAAAATACAAATGAAGAAGAATCCTTTGAGATTGAAGAGGAACCGGATCAACCTCCACCTCAGCTAAGAAGATCAACAAGGCTTAGCTTCCACCATCCGAATGGATCAACCATAGGGTGTTCTATAACTCTAGGGTAACCTCTCATCTTATTCATGATTATTATACTACTTCATATGTTTTCTTGGACCACCAAGCCTTCTTGAGTAAACTAGATAAAGAAGTGGAACCAATATCATTTGAGGAGGCATCAAAGGATCCAAGATGGAGAAGAGCTATGGAGGAAGAACTAGAAGCTCTATAAAAAAATGGGACATGGGAAGTCACATCTCTACCAAAGGGGAAGAAAACCGTAGGATGTAAATGGGTTTACAAAATCAAGCACAAAAGCGATGGATCAATTAAGCGATTCAAAGCAAGACTAGTGGCTAAAGGATATACTCAAGCATATGGGATTGATTATAAGGAGACCTATGCTCCGGTTGCAAAAATGAACACTATTAGAGTCCTCTTGTCTCTTGCAGTGAATCATGGATGTAGCCAATGCTTTCCTTCAAGGAGATCTGGAAGAAGAAGTCTACATGCAAATACCGAAAGGCCGTCCATCACAAAGAGGAAATGTATGCAAACTTTATAAGGCAATTTATGGTCTCAAGCAATCTCCAAGAGCTTGGTACGCAAAGTTAAGCCATGCTTTCCTTAGTAATGGATTTCATAAATGTAATAGTGATTCATCTCTCTTTCTTAGAAGGACTAATGATCATATCATAATTGCACTAGTATATGTAGATGACATTATCATCACAGGTAGTGATTTGCATCAAATAGACCTAGTTAGGAATTTCTTAAAGTCTAGATTTGAAATTAAAGATGTATGGAAACTAAAATATTTTCTAGGTATTGAGTTAGCCTATTGTACCAATGGACTAATTCTCTCCCAAAGAAAATATGCTCTTGACCTTTTGCAGGAAACGGGAAAGCTTGGAGCAAAACCGGCTTGCAATCTAGTTTCTTCTTCTAGTGCTTTAGGCGATGACAATGATCCTCTAGAAGACATTGAGAGATTTCATAGGCTGGTTGGGAAGCTTATCTATCTCACCATCACAAGGCCAGACATAGCATATGCTGTGAGCTATATAAATCAGTTCATGCATTCTCCAATAAAAGGTGATTGGAGAGCTGCAGAGAGGATTCTTCATTACATCAAAGGATCACCTGGGCTAGGGATTTGGATGAAGAACGATGGAAGATCGACATTGAGGGGTATTGTGATGCTGATTGGGCAGGGGATCCCACTGATAGAAAGTCTACCACTGGATATTGTATGTTTGTCGGAGGAAACTTGGTAGCTTGGAAGAGTAAAAAATAGCGGGTTGTATCTAGATAAAGTGCGGAGGCCGAGTATAGGGCATGGCAGCTAGTGCAAGTGAGATAGTATGGCTGAAGACTTTAGTAGAAGAACTAGGGTTCACGGTCTCCACTTCAATCAAGCTCAATTGTGACAATCAATCCGCAATTCACATTGCCACCAATCTGGTCTTCCATGAACGCACCAAGCACATAGAGGTTGATTGTCATTTTATTCATCAAAAGGTAGAAGAAAAACTCATTGTGACTCCTCATATCAAGGGAAAAGATCAGCTAGTGGATATTTTCACAAAGGGAGGGACAACAGCTCACTTACAAGAAATGATGGGCAAGTTCAGTATTATCAATATCTACGCACCCAACTTGAGGGGGAGTGTTCAAAAGGGGAATTAATCAACTTATCATTACATTTCTAAAAGGCCTTCCCAAGAGTCCACCAAGCTCTTCTCCTTTGAAACCAAATAAATTCTTTATGAGTTTTTTATCTCAAAGATGAAACCTTAAATTGGCATAGCCCGCGGAATTCGGGCTGGGCCCGAGGCCCAGCCCAGGACAGCAAAAGGGCACTTTTTTTGGCCTACAAAGGGGGGCCCAATCGGGCCCCAACGGCTAGACAAATCTAGCTCTAGCCGTTGGAGACTGTCCAACGGCTAGTAAAGAGGGGTCTTAACCCCTCTCTTGTTCTCTCATTTGCTCTCAAAATTCTCTCCATCTTCTTCTTCTATAAATAGGCTTCTATGTATTCAAGTAAAGGTATGAATAAAAGTTCAAAGCTATGAATGTTATTTGCTTTCATTATCAATAAATTTCAGAATTTCATTTCAAAGTTCTCTTGTGTTCGTACTTTGATCTTTCAACATGACGTGCGTGCATTATTAGGCCAAAAGTTTATTTCTTATACTTATTTATTGCCATATATTCTATGATATGATAAAAGATATGTCAGGTAGGCGTGGTCGACTTTCTCATACGAGTGACTACCTCTAGCTCTGAGTGAGCGGAGATGTGACAGTTTCTAGTCGTAAGAGGTTTTGAGAGTGACCTTACTAGAACATAAGCTGCCTTGTCTAGATAAAGTGCGGAGGCCGAGTATAGGGCATGGCAGCTAGTGCAAGTGAGATAGTATGGCTGAAGACTTTAGTAGAAGAACTAGGGTTCACGGTCTCCACTTCAATCAAGCTCAATTGTGACAATCAATCCGCAATTCACATTGCCACCAATCTGGTCTTCCATGAACGCACCAAGCACATAGAGGTTGATTGTCATTTTATTCATCAAAAGGTAGAAGAAAAACTCATTGTGACTCCTCATATCAAGGGAAAAGATCAGCTAGTGGATATTTTCACAAAGGGAGGGACAACAGCTCACTTACAAGAAATGATGGGCAAGTTCGGTATTATCAATATCTACGCACCCAACTTGAGGGGGAGTGTTCAAAAGGGGAATTAATCAACTTATCATTACATTTCTAAAAGGCCTTCCCAAGAGTCCACCAAGCTCTTCTCCTTTGAAACCAAATAAATTCTTTATGAGTTTTTTATCTCAAAGATGAAACCTTAAATTGGCATAGCCCGCGGAATTCGGGCTGGGCCCGAGGCCCAGCCCAGGACAGCAAAAGGGCACTTTTTTTGGCCTACAAAGGGGGGCCCAATCGGGCCCCAACGGCTAGACAAATCTAGCTCTAGCCGTTGGAGACTGTCCAACGGCTAGTAAAGAGGGGTCTTAACCCCTCTCTTGTTCTCTCATTTGCTCTCAAAATTCTCTCCATCTTCTTCTTCTATAAATAGGCTTCTATGTATTCAAGTAAAGGTATGAATAAAAGTTCAAAGCTATGAATGTTATTTGCTTTCATTATCAATAAATTTCAGAATTTCATTTCAAAGTTCTCTTGTGTTCGTACTTTGATCTTTCAACATGACGTGCGTGCATTATTAGGCCAAAAGTTTATTTCTTATACTTATTTATTGCCATATATTCTATGATATGATAAAAGATATGTCAGGTAGGCGTGGTCGACTTTCTCATACGAGTGACTACCTCTAGCTCTGAGTGAGCGGAGATGTGACAGTTTCTAGTCGTAAGAGGTTTTGAGAGTGACCTTACTAGAACATAAGCTGCCTTGTCTAGATAAAGTGCGGAGGCCGAGTATAGGGCATGGCAGCTAGTGCAAGTGAGATAGTATGGCTGAAGACTTTAGTAGAAGAACTAGGGTTCACGGTCTCCACTTCAATCAAGCTCAATTGTGACAATCAATCCGCAATTCACATTGCCACCAATCTGGTCTTCCATGAACGCACCAAGCACATAGAGGTTGATTGTCATTTTATTCATCAAAAGGTAGAAGAAAAACTCATTGTGACTCCTCATATCAAGGGAAAAGATCAGCTAGTGGATATTTTCACAAAGGGAGGGACAACAGCTCACTTACAAGAAATGATGGGCAAGTTCGGTATTATCAATATCTACGCACCCAACTTGAGGGGGAGTGTTCAAAAGGGGAATTAATCAACTTATCATTACATTTCTAAAAGGCCTTCCCAAGAGTCCACCAAGCTCTTCTCCTTTGAAACCAAATAAATTCTTTATGAGTTTTTTATCTCAAAGATGAAACCTTAAATTGGCATAGCCCGCGGAATTCGGGCTGGGCCCGAGGCCCAGCCCAGGACAGCAAAAGGGCACTTTTTTTGGCCTACAAAGGGGGGCCCAATCGGGCCCCAACGGCTAGACAAATCTAGCTCTAGCCGTTGGAGACTGTCCAACGGCTAGTAAAGAGGGGTCTTAACCCCTCTCTTGTTCTCTCATTTGCTCTCAAAATTCTCTCCATCTTCTTCTTCTATAAATAGGCTTCTATGTATTCAAGTAAAGGTATGAATAAAAGTTCAAAGCTATGAATGTTATTTGCTTTCATTATCAATAAATTTCAGAATTTCATTTCAAAGTTCTCTTGTGTTCGTACTTTGATCTTTCAACATGACGTGCGTGCATTATTAGGCCAAAAGTTTATTTCTTATACTTATTTATTGCCATATATTCTATGATATGATAAAAGATATGTCAGGTAGGCGTGGTCGACTTTCTCATACGAGTGACTACCTCTAGCTCTGAGTGAGCGGAGATGTGACAGTTTCTAGTCGTAAGAGGTTTTGAGAGTGACCTTACTAGAACATAAGCTGCCTTGTCTAGATAAAGTGCGGAGGCCGAGTATAGGGCATGGCAGCTAGTGCAAGTGAGATAGTATGGCTGAAGACTTTAGTAGAAGAACTAGGGTTCACGGTCTCCACTTCAATCAAGCTCAATTGTGACAATCAATCCGCAATTCACATTGCCACCAATCTGGTCTTCCATGAACGCACCAAGCACATAGAGGTTGATTGTCATTTTATTCATCAAAAGGTAGAAGAAAAACTCATTGTGACTCCTCATATCAAGGGAAAAGATCAGCTAGTGGATATTTTCACAAAGGGAGGGACAACAGCTCACTTACAAGAAATGATGGGCAAGTTCGGTATTATCAATATCTACGCACCCAACTTGAGGGGGAGTGTTCAAAAGGGGAATTAATCAACTTATCATTACATTTCTAAAAGGCCTTCCCAAGAGTCCACCAAGCTCTTCTCCTTTGAAACCAAATAAATTCTTTATGAGTTTTTTATCTCAAAGATGAAACCTTAAATTGGCATAGCCCGCGGAATTCGGGCTGGGCCCGAGGCCCAGCCCAGGACAGCAAAAGGGCACTTTTTTTGGCCTACAAAGGGGGGCCCAATCGGGCCCCAACGGCTAGACAAATCTAGCTCTAGCCGTTGGAGACTGTCCAACGGCTAGTAAAGAGGGGTCTTAACCCCTCTCTTGTTCTCTCATTTGCTCTCAAAATTCTCTCCATCTTCTTCTTCTATAAATAGGCTTCTATGTATTCAAGTAAAGGTATGAATAAAAGTTCAAAGCTATGAATGTTATTTGCTTTCATTATCAATAAATTTCAGAATTTCATTTCAAAGTTCTCTTGTGTTCGTACTTTGATCTTTCAACATGACGTGCGTGCATTATTAGGCCAAAAGTTTATTTCTTATACTTATTTATTGCCATATATTCTATGATATGATAAAAGATATGTCAGGTAGGCGTGGTCGACTTTCTCATACGAGTGACTACCTCTAGCTCTGAGTGAGCGGAGATGTGACAGTTTCTAGTCGTAAGAGGTTTTGAGAGTGACCTTACTAGAACATAAGCTGCCTTGTCTAGATAAAGTGCGGAGGCCGAGTATAGGGCATGGCAGCTAGTGCAAGTGAGATAGTATGGCTGAAGACTTTAGTAGAAGAACTAGGGTTCACGGTCTCCACTTCAATCAAGCTCAATTGTGACAATCAATCCGCAATTCACATTGCCACCAATCTGGTCTTCCATGAACGCACCAAGCACATAGAGGTTGATTGTCATTTTATTCATCAAAAGGTAGAAGAAAAACTCATTGTGACTCCTCATATCAAGGGAAAAGATCAGCTAGTGGATATTTTCACAAAGGGAGGGACAACAGCTCACTTACAAGAAATGATGGGCAAGTTCGGTATTATCAATATCTACGCACCCAACTTGAGGGGGAGTGTTCAAAAGGGGAATTAATCAACTTATCATTACATTTCTAAAAGGCCTTCCCAAGAGTCCACCAAGCTCTTCTCCTTTGAAACCAAATAAATTCTTTATGAGTTTTTTATCTCAAAGATGAAACCTTAAATTGGCATAGCCCGCGGAATTCGGGCTGGGCCCGAGGCCCAGCCCAGGACAGCAAAAGGGCACTTTTTTTGGCCTACAAAGGGGGGCCCAATCGGGCCCCAACGGCTAGACAAATCTAGCTCTAGCCGTTGGAGACTGTCCAACGGCTAGTAAAGAGGGGTCTTAACCCCTCTCTTGTTCTCTCATTTGCTCTCAAAATTCTCTCCATCTTCTTCTTCTATAAATAGGCTTCTATGTATTCAAGTAAAGGTATGAATAAAAGTTCAAAGCTATGAATGTTATTTGCTTTCATTATCAATAAATTTCAGAATTTCATTTCAAAGTTCTCTTGTGTTCGTACTTTGATCTTTCAACATGACGTGCGTGCATTATTAGGCCAAAAGTTTATTTCTTATACTTATTTATTGCCATATATTCTATGATATGATAAAAGATATGTCAGGTAGGCGTGGTCGACTTTCTCATACGAGTGACTACCTCTAGCTCTGAGTGAGCGGAGATGTGACAGTTTCTAGTCGTAAGAGGTTTTGAGAGTGACCTTACTAGAACATAAGCTGCCTTGATATGTATTTAGGATGAGGTAATCTGCGATATGACCGACATGAAAATACCCACATCAATGTTGTCTGTAAGTAGCCAGATTTGAGATCTTAAATATCACCTGCGACTAGTGATATTATCTCTGAGATACTTTCTCTGAGATCTCGAGTAAACTCTTATGTATAGACTGAGTCCCATACCTTTACAGTGTTAAAAAAATCTGACATATGCCCTTTGAGATATTGAGGAATAACACTGTGATACGTTTTTCATATCACGTATGATGAGATGATCATGGGATAGTGAGAGCTATTACTTGAGACGATAGTGCGATCATGATCCCCATTCCCACTGTATGAAACCCAAGATCCATTGGACGGGATCTCTTGTACCCTTATGACTTTCGGCTGTTTATAGAAGTTTTGGTTTAGTGTTGTTACTTTAATTTATTTATCTATGACTCAGAGGATAAATTGAGATATAAGGTGCATGTTTAGGAAAACAATTAAATTGAGACTGATGGATTCGAGTTTGGGAAAAGGAAGGCCAATAGATACTACATCATTGTATTGATTCATAGGTTGACCAATTATGTTAATCCATATTGGGATTCAAACATAATAGTGAATATATAATTGATCAAACGATTGGAGACCACTTTTAACGAGGAAAGTGACTCGATGGATGTATATGCGTTGAGTTTGGGGTACAATGAGTTCTTTTTGATACTAATGGTGACTTCTCGATTATCCTAACATTTGCATCGATAAGTCTTTATTTGCAGGTATATTTACCGGTCGCACGACGCCCATTCCTATATAAAAGTCTAACAGGGTGATATGATAGATCGCAAGAGTTGCGATTTATGACGGACATAAAATGCCCTCGTGTGCAAGTAGGAGATACCGGAAAATACGCACGATGGGTATTTTGATAATTTTGGGATAATAGGGCAACTCCTATTATCCCGTTAACCACTCAATTAACCACTTATTAAGGCACACTAATTAACCCTAATGAGCCAATGTGAATGATGCCTCTTCCTCTCTTCCACACACTTGAGAGTTTAGGAAAATGAGAGAGGCGGCTAGGGTTTTTGAGGCAAAGCACACATCTCTAAAGAGAGAAACATCAGAGGGATGAGAAATTTTCGCGTAGAAAAATTTCTCCAATTATTGGAGATCACTGGACTTGAGGATTGATGCATCGTGATATTGCGATGGTGGTTCGATCCCGTGATCACCATCCCGACCGTGCAATCCATTCGAGAGATTTTGCAACACGATTAGACTTTTGAAGACCCCATTGAGATATTTATCTCGAAAATTTTCGATCTATTTACTACGCTTCCGCATGCGCATGTTATGTTAATTAAATTCAACACTTGCCAATATCGATAAGGTTCCTACCTCTTCATTGTACATAGAAAGACCAAAGTATATATCTCAAAGTCTCTTAGCATCTCTTCCATTTACGGGAAAAATTTTCTGTATACATCAATATATGTGTTTGTGATTGTTATATAAGACAGTATGTGTAGAGATAGCTTAAACAAAAAAGGGCTTTGTCGAGCGTCAAAATACATATCGGTAGCACCCCATTAATGTGGATAGAAAGTTTATCCACTTAATGTGGGAGAGAGTGATAGATCTTTCCGGAAACGGATCTCGTGGGAGGGATAAGAAGATTGTCATCGTAAAGAGATAAGACGAAAGTAAATTATCTAAATTATTGTGTTACTGTTATTACCGTATTATGCATATTGTTGCTGTATTGAAAGTTTTCTTAAAAGATTTTACAATAAAACCATTATCATATGATTTTATGATAAATATTTTTTACACATGCACACACGGATCTCACCGCGCTATCTAACTCACACAAAAAATTATTTTAGACCCTGCATGAGCAAAGATCGAAGAAAATTGGATGCATGGATAGAAATAGCTTGGTTACGAATAATCTCTCTAATATAGAAATTCTGTTGCTTTATCATGTATAAAAGACTTGTATAAGATGCAGTAATTTAAATAAATGAAAAATCTATTATTTTAGCATAACTTCTGCTATTCATGTAAATGACTAAGCCTTGGCGAGAGCCCAGCAATCCGTCGTCGATAAAGCCCTGGCGAGGCGGTGGAGTTGGGGCGTGACAACCATGCTGTATAAAAATGTATTCAAATATCACTATACCCTTCTCGGTGATATCTCTCAAAAATAGTATCTGGTATCAATATGTTTGGTCTTACTGTATACTTAGGGTTTCAGTTGTAGGCAATACCGGCCTGATAATCACTATAAGTCGTCAGTAATCTCCAATTTTCTGCTACAAAGCTTAAGTGATTCAGAAATCTCCGAAACCAAAAACACTCTCTTGAACTACAACTGACCATGCACAAACTCAGTCTCTATCGTAGATAAAGATACATAGATTTGTTTCTTATTTCTTCAAGACATGGTACCATTTATCGAGCAAGATAACAAAAACTGATATTGATTTACGTCTATCCAAATTACCACCCTAATCAGCATCTGAATATCCAATGAAATGCAAATCACCTCCTTTGTAATACAATGAGAGGTTCACAGTTCCTTGAAATATTTCAGAATCCTTTTCACTGCTCTTCTGTGATCCCTTCCAGGATTCAATTGATATATACTCACCAAATTGACTACAAAATAAATGTCTGGTCATGTACGCTTTATTGCATATACTAGACTGCATATTGCACTAATATAAAAGATTCTACTTATATCCCTTATTTTTTCCTAAGTTATAAGGCACATTTCAAGAATCAGATCTTCACATTTTGCATAAGAGTATTTAATGGGTTGCATTTGTTCATCTCGAATACTCCAAAATCTTCATGATGTAGGACTCTTATTGAAGAGTCAACATTCTTGTCAAGCGATTCCTCTGGATCCTTACTCCGAGAATGAACTAAATCTCACTAATGCTCTGCATGTCAACACTTGACAATAACCGTGTTTCAACGGTCATTAGATACTCTTTGTTATTCCCAACCAACAAAATGCCATGCACATGTAAGAACATGATCACAACAGAATCACTAGAACATTTCAGACGGACACAATGATCCTCCCTGATCATTATAAAACCATAAAATATCATATTCTCGTGAAATCTTAGATACTGCCAACTGGATTACTATTTTAGGTCATATATCGACTTTCAAAATCGACAGATCTTGTCCTTTTGACCTATTATAACAAATCTAGAAAGTTGCTCTATGTAAATCTACTCATTCAAAAATTCTATTTGTAGAAGGCGGTTTATACGTCCATCTAGTGTAACTCCAGATCCATGTTCATAACAATCGTTAAAAGTAAACGGATCGAAATAAATTGGACTACAAATTTTCGGTAGTCCAATCTCTTAGTCTGATTGTAACCCTTCATTACTAGACGGGGTATATACCTCTCTATCAATCTGTCGACCTTTCTTTTTTTTTTTAGCCTCGAGAACCTACTTATTCCCAATAGTAAATGAACTAGATCCTTGAGAACTTACTCGTTCTCAATGGTCTTCTTGCCTACTAAATCCCAAACCTTATTGATTTTCATCGACTCATTCTCTTCGTCTATGGCCTTCAATTAATGGTTCTTTGAAAAAACCCATGAAAGCCTCTAATGCTTTAAATTTCTTATCATTCTTAAAAGTCACAATGAGGCTCTTATCCTCATTTGAGAAGCGACATTTAAGTACGCACCCTCAAAACTCCAACGAGAAGAGAAAATCTCTTCACCTTTAGATGGATCGTTTCCACTAGAACCAAAATCAATTCTTGTATTCCACCGTTGGGAACACCTAAGCCACTAGACTCATCCATCTAATAGAAAGTAAAGTTCTGATAGATTTCACCTTTCGATGGATCGCTCCTACTGGGAGGAAGATCCGTAATGGATTCATTATCCCATTATAGGGCTTACTTGAGTTACTAGACTTATCCATCTCATAGAAGGTAAAGTCTCGATCGATTTTACCTCTCGATGGATCGCTCCCATTGGAATCAAAATTCTTAATCTGTTCTTCGGTCCCGCCACTGGGCTCAGTTGAGCTACTAAGCTCAACCATCAAATAGAATGTAGAGTCCTAATTGACTTCACCTCTCTTAAGGAAATCATCCTTAAGTATGGTATACGATACTCAATTTCAGTGATAGTACTGTCTGTATACTCACCTAAGAATTGGAGTATTCTTAGTATCTTATAAAGATACATTTCTGTCGCGGGTCTAACTCACCATGTGGTTGTGAGAAATCGTAATCATACGTAGTACAACCCCATAACCTCAAATGGCTAAGGTCAGGCTGTATCCCCGTCCAAAGCTCATATGAAGTACAGACTATGGACTTCAATAAAACACGGTTGAGGACGTAGGCTACAGTCAATAAAACATCTCCCTAATGGGAGATAAACAAATTTACTTGCGCCATCATAGATCTCACCATCTCTAACAAAGTCTTATTCCTCCTATCGGCACTCCTTTTTGCTGAGAAATAATAGAAATAGTCAGCTGTCTTGTAATACTTTTCTGAAAACAGATCTCTGTGTGTAGTTCTAATAAATACTCTCACCCTCATTGGTTTTGAGAGTTTACTTTCAAGTCTAACTAATTTTCAATCTCGCTAATAAATCTCCTGAAGTATTCTAATACCTCAGACTTGTGTGAGATCAGATAAACGTAACTGATACACGTGTAATCGTCTACGAACGTAATAAACTACACAACTCCATTTTGGGCTCTCTCATAGGGTCACAGATATCAGAGTTGACCAACTGCAATGGAGTCCCAGCTCTCAGTGCATTGCCTAATGGTTTTTCTTGTAGTTTCGTCAGCTAAGAAAAAACTCACATATGGACAACTCGAATTTAATTAGAGGGTCCAAACTTCTACGCTACTAACCGATTCATCTTCTCTTGCTCTATGTGTCCAAGTTTATTATGCCACTGATTTACTTCTCAATCAGTGTAACTAGATGTAGAACTAATAGAAAAATAACAAAAAATACCAGTAAAAGGAACAATATCTAATGCATATTGTTCATAATGGATAGAATCAAAACAATCAAAAGAATTGTCGTAACTGATAGAAATATTAGAGTTTCCAAAAAAAAGGTAGAGTATATCCTCGGCATTCCAAACAAAGTACTGAAATTAAGTTCCGTCAAATATACAGAGCACAAAGAACGTTATTTAAATACAGAGTCTTTCCACATTGCAAATCGAATTTGCAAGTGTCAATCCCTCTGCTGATGATGACAAATGCTCCTTTCCTCCTATGAATCCTCCTATCGTGAGGACTCACTCAGCAAAACTCTACTTATGCGCTCCTATCTTGAGCTACATGGTCAGTGGTTTTTGAGCTTACAATCCACAAAGGAGAAAAATTAGTGAACAACACAATAAATGAATCAAAACTCAAACTACGTAAAGAAGAAGAACATTCCTTCTATTCGTCACAGTCAATGAGTGAAATGACCAAACTACCTCAAGCATGGCACTTCATATTGGTCTTATCAAATTTCTTCTTCTTACACTTTTACACTTTGTTGTTGGATTTCTTGGATGATTTATCTTGCCTGGATTTTGGGTCTTCTTCTCATACTTATGTTATTTGTGTTTGGTACCCCAGGAGCCCTTACTCGATTCTGCTGCATAAGCATGACCCGAATGTGGCCTACTCGCCCCTAAGCGCTCCTCCTAGAGCTCACAATGCCTACTCACATTATTGAAAGTACAAATACTCTCGTCATATATGAGATAGGTTTTCATGATCTCCCATGAATCAGGTAAAAGACTAGATCACACCCAATGGGCTTGCCCTCATTCCTTGACTCGGTGATCATACTCGATATTTGCATCAAATGTTACATCATTATATGATCAACCCTTTTTCTTATAAGTTATAAACTTATAAATTAGCTTCTTCGATGAAAGAGCACCATAATGCTCTTTTAGAGCAAGCTTATCCGACATAACCATAGGATATTACTCATAGACCGGGATCAAGTCATCATACTTTCCATTGATAAAGATTACCCTAATTTGACTATCATTTTTCTTCAACACACAATAGACCATATTATCCCGTCTATACTGAGTTGTGGTACTCTCTCTGAGCTCCACCATCTCATACCTCAGAATTTCATACAGATCTTGCTCCTCAAGAATAAATTGAATCTTTCGATGAAAAAAATTCACAATTGTCACCATTTAGTTTATTCTCCTTGCAAAGATCTATTACAATAGTATTCTATACAACTAAAGAGACTTTAGTGACATATTGATACTTATTCTCACATTTTGTGTACCATTTGAATTAACAAATTCCAAATAATTTGAATATAGACCCTAATTTGAATGTATGAGTCAACGGACATCATACACTACATACCGGAATCGCATCTTACCATTCGAAATTGGATTCAACACACAAAACCCATTAAAAGTCACAAATATGGATGTGGGACCTTTAAAAAACATTTAAAAAATCCAATTTAAAGTAGCCTGACGTGTTACCTAAAGTCACACGAGCCGCCACATATCGAAAGCGGCATCTCACGCGTCCGTACGCTCCAGCTACACACTGGCACACGCTCCAGCAAGGATATATATATTTTATGAGATGACCCTTTATTATATCCACATGTTGTAGCCTGGTGGTACCGGGCTCTTAGACAAGTCATGCAAACTCGGGTTCGAGTCTGGGTGGTTACATTCCCGAGTATGTTTTTTTTCCTTAAAGGTACGGAGTGGGTCAGATCGGGTATTCGAGTCGTAATCGACCCTGAACAACCAAACACTGTTCATGCCAGGAGGTTCACGCTCCTTCTGCGTGCGTTTAATGCACGCGCCAGTGGGTTGGGCCGGGTCTTCTTTGCCTGACGGGTCTGTAACTAGGTCCTTTTGACCCGACTGCTAGAAAATATTATTTCAGCCAGATTTTTACGCAGATTTCACCGGAAAACTGCAATTAAACTTTCAAAATATCGTAAACATGATTTATTAGAAAATTTGAGTCCCTAAACTTGGCCATTTAAATGTTCAAAGTTTCGGTCCTTCGCGGCCATTTTTGAAACTTAATTTCTGGTATCCAAATCATACAATTCATATGTCAAAATGTAAGTCTATGCATGACAAACATTTCTAGACCATTTTTACAGATCGATTCATTCTTAAATTTGGCAGATCTAAGGTTTTATGTCCGTAGGGTCGAAAATTTCGACTGGACTTTTCATAGCCTTAATGTGCTAAAAAAATTTAACAAAAATTATTTTCATGATCCATGAATCATGGGCATCTTGTGGTACTCTCGGATTCACAAAACTCATCCGCGATCCAGATCCTAAATTTCGTACCCTATCAAAATATTTCAAAAGAATTTTTAAATAAATCCAATGTCACTGCGATACCAATAAATAATTTATTACACTATATGCGCATCCTAAGTATACTGTAAGACCAAACATATTGATATCAGATACTATTTTTTAGAGATATCACCGAGAAGAGTGTAGTGATATTTAAATACATTTTTATATAGCATGGTTGTCACGCCCGAACTCTACCGCCTTGCCGGGACTATATCGGTGATGGACTGCTTCGCTCTCACCAGGGCTTAGTCATTTACATGAATAGCAGAAGTCATGCTAAAATAATAGATTTTTCATTTATTTAAATTACTGCATCTTATAAAATTCTCCTATACATGATAAAGCAACAAAATTTCTATATTAGAGATTATTCGTAACCAAGCTGTCTCTATCCATGCATCCAATTTTCCTCGATCTTTGCTCTTACAGGGTCTAAAATAATTTTTTGTGTGAGTTAGATAGCGCAGTGAGGTCCGTGTGTGCATGTGTAAAAAATATTCATCATAAAATCATATGATAATGGCTTTATTGTAAAATCTTTTAAGAAAACTTTCAATGCAGCAACAATATGCATAATACGGTAATAACAATAACACAATAATTTAGATAATTCACTTTCGTCATATCTTTTTATTACGAGGACAATCTTCTTATCTTTCCCAGGAGATCCGTTTCCGGAAAGATCATCACTCTCTCCCACATTAAGTGGATAAACTTCCTATCCACATTAATGGGGTGCTATCGATGTATTTTGACGCTCAACAAAGCCCTTGCTTGCTCGAGCTATCTCCACACATACTGCCTTATATAACAATCACAAACACATACATTGATGTAGTAGTAAGAAATTATTATAGCAGTAGTAAATCATGATTTCAATAGAAAATCACAATAGTTATGCATAAAAATTATATGAATACAAAGGATACTGACTTCAAGGAAATATAAAGAACACTTATCTCAAAAGTTAGCTAATATCCTTAAATAGCTTGCTCTTTCCTTTAACTTTTTCTCTCTTCTTCTCTCTTTCTCTTTTTCTCTTTCTTTCTTCCTCTTAGCCAAATTGATTTGGGAATGGAAGGAGGAGGGGTATTTATAGGTTTTGTTGGGTAATGGATTTTTGCCAAGTGTAGAACACTTGTTCATCATCTAAGGCTTTTGATCTTGATGATCTTGATGTAAGCCAAGTGTTTGGGACACTTATTCATAATATAAGGCCTTTATTCTTGATGCCAACCACTTGTCCTTCAATGTGTTAACTATAGAAAACACATATCTTTGTTGTAAGCCATGTGTCTTTCTATGTGTCATGTGGTAGCATGAGAAATATATGCAATTGACATATGTCCAAATATGTGTCATGTGGATAGAGAATGTCAAATACAAATTGACTACAAGTGACACACATTCATCACATTTTGACATATATCCAAATATGTGTCATGTGGATAGAGAAGACAAATGCAAATTGGCTACTTAAAGTGACATGTGTTAAGTGAATGGAGAAGGTCAAATGCAAATTGGCTACATCAATGGTGGTGGAAGATGAGGTGGTTTGGATGGTTCAATGTACTTGATGTTGGGTTCAATGTACCTTGAGATTGGGTTCAATGTATTTTAATTCAAATTATAGTATAATCAGATCCATCACTTATTTAGGTATAATATTGTTTAACTAAAATTTTATTTTACTTTTTTACTTAAGAATTATACGTAAATAAGGAAATATTCCACATTTGTATTCAATAAAAATAATTTCAGAACATAAGTCCGTAAAGCTGAAAAGTCAGCTCTACCTTCCAAAAACACGACTAACTTTGTTAGATTTTATTTTAAGGGCTAATGACCTAGAAAAATTCAAGAAAAATAGGTTTTTTCTTATTGGATATATAGGGAACATGTTGGATTTTTAATCCAATGTTAGGCTGATATATCAAATAATTATATATTTGGACTGTCATTTAAGTATAGCCCAATAAAAGTGATCTGTTATAGTATATTTATTATAGGGTTTTAATATATATTGAAGGATGTGGAATTTTAAAAGGTATAGAGACCATATGGTAATTTTTATTTTGTGATGGGTCAAAATAAAAATTACAAAAGATAATAAGACAGTTATCTAAGGAGGTTATGTTCCCCAGATTAATGTGTCAATAAAAGAGAGAAAAACATACCTTTATCTGATGCCCTATCATTCAAAGATAGATAAATCTTGTGATACGTATAATCTGGAAGATCAGACCAAGGATCAAAGCACAGATTTGATTTCAATGGATTCAGGTACGCTTTTTTACTTTTCTTTTATATTTTTTGGTGATTTAGGATATGGAAATATGTTGATGATGATGGTTTTCATCATATTAAGTTTTCTTGACAATTGGTATCAGAATCTTTCATGTTTAAATCACTGAGATCTTGTGATTAAAATTAGTTTCTTCGATTTTTGAAGTTATTATTTGGAATGAAATTAGGGTTCTTTAATTTCTTTAAAAAAAGGTGGGCCGATTTTGTCTTGGATTTTGTTCGGATTCGGAAGATTCAAAAGGAGCATTTAATTTTGCTCCAAATGGATTAATAAAAAAAAGGGTGGAGAAGGAGACCATTTGGTTTTTGTACGTTTTCAGAATGCATTTAATGCATCTGAAACATATGAGGAGAGAGAGAGACTCCATTTGATTTTGTCTCTCTTTATAAATATATGTATTCTCTCAATAATTTTGGGAAAAGAATCAAGAATCTTGTATCAATTGATTATTGGGGACGACGGTGGATCCAAAGGATGAACAGTTGCTTAGGAAGATGAACGGCGGTTGTGATTTGGGCTGCTTTAGAATATTGGGTTATTGGGCTTTAATTCAAAAGCTTAAGAAACTTTAATTGGGTTGGACTTCGAAATGGGTGACTGAATAATTTAATTGGACCATCACAAACCCAATTCTGATGTTGAGACTGGATCCTGAAACCTATTATGAATTATTTGATTAAGTTAACATATGTCCAATTTTATGGTATTAGCATGTTAACCTAGTTTATTGGGCCACAAGCCCAATTTTCTAATATAAGATTGGACCTTAGTGGGTTTAAGTAAAATGAGTGTAGGTCCAATTTCAAGATTAAACTATTAAGTCAAAAATTGGACATAAGTCCAATTAAATATATAATTTTTAATTCAAATATTTGATAAGTATATATATTTTGAAATATTATAATTGAAACAACATCTCACCAAAGTGGGCTCGCTTGTGAAAATTATTTTATTTTAAAATATAAAAAGTTATGCATATGCAATTTATGTAAATATTGACCGGCCCAAAGGAAGGTTAGTATTCTATTAGAATTGTGTGCGAATTTGTGGTAATAAACACGTGATAATCATTTGGATTTATGTGTAAATTGTGAATCATCCCAAAAGAAGGTTTATAATTTGACATGTTAATTCATTATCTGTGTTTAATTACTACGTCAGGGTACCACTTACAAGTTAATTGTTTTATCCAAAGATAAAATATTAATGGAGTTATCGGTATCTTGTGATGGGGTTTATATTTATTTGAATTATTAATTAATTTTTGGATTGTTGTGAGCATAGTTTTGATTATTTAGTGTTCTTTGTTCAGTTTTACCTTCTACTTCTACGAATATCAATGCCCAACTTAGTTCAATTCCTATGTTGAATGACTCAAATTTCAAATCATGGCAAGAAAATCTGCTCATAGTTCTTGGAGTCATGGATTTGGATTTTGCATTACGGACTGATCCTCCTCCACCACTTACTGATAAGAGTATCTCAGAAGAAAAGAGGGAGATGGAAAGGTGGGAGAGATTAGATCGTATGTGTCTAATGATAATGAAACAAGCCATCCCTGAGACATTTAGAGGCACAATGTCTGATTCTATTACAACTAAAGCTTTCCTTGCGGATATTGAGAAATGTTTTGTTAAGAATGAAAAGGCTGAAATTGATACACTTTTGACAAAACTAATCTCAATGAGATAAAAGGGTCAAGGCAATATCAGGGAGTATATCCTTGAGATATCTCATCTTGCTTCGAAATTGAAAGCACTTAAGTTTGAACTCTCCGAGGACTTGCTAGTACATTTGGTTCTCATATCTCTTCCTCCACAGTACAATCAGTTCAAAGTGAACTACAATTGTCAAAAGGAGACTTGGTCTCTGAATGAGCTCATTTCGCACTATGTTCAGGAAGAGGAAAGGTTAAAGCAAAGCAGGGTAGAAAGTGCGCACTTGACCACTAAAGACAAAAGGAAGGGAAAGAAAAGGAAGTTGGATAAAGATGCTACAGGTACAGTATCACAAAAGAAGCAACAAAAGGCGGTTGCTTCTTTTGTGGTACTGAAGGGCACAAAAAGAAAGAATGTGCCGACTATCATGCTTGGTGTGCTAAGAAAGGTATGTGCCTTAGTTTGGTTTGTTCTGAGGTTAATTTAACTTCAGTACCAGGATACACTTGGTGGCTGGATTCCGCTACTACTACTCACATCAGTGTGTCTATACAGGGTTGCCTAAATTGCGGGCAATCAACTGATGGTGAAAGATACATCTATATGGGTGACGACAATAAAGTTTCTATTGAAGTTATCGGCAGATTTAGATTATTGTTAAGAATTGGATTGTATTTAGATCTTTATGAAACATTTGTAGTCCGTCCTTTAGACGGAAGTTGATTTCTGTTTCTGTGTTGGACAAATTTGGTTTCACTTATTCCTTCGGAAATGGAAAAGTAAGTTTGTTTCTTGATTCAAAATTGATAGGTTCAGACTCTTTATCAGGATCTGATAATCTTTATCTACTTTATACTGTGGCTTCTTTTAATGAATCCCTGCAAACTAGTACACAAAATGTAAAACATAAATTAACCAATGAGAATTCCTCTTCATTATGGCACAAAAGATTGGGACATGTCTCCAGACAGAATGGTGAGATTTGTGTCAGAAAAGATTCTTGATACCCTAGATTTCACGAATTTCAATATTTGTGCAAATTGTGTAAAGGGTAAACAAACCAATAAAAGGAGATTTGAAGCTAATAGATCTTTAGATGTCTTAAAACTGATTCATATAGATATCTGTAGGCCATTCCCTTTGGCTTCTTGGAATAGTCAACGATATTTTATCACGTTCATAAACGATTATTTTCAATATGATTACATATATCTCCTTACAAATAAATCCAAGTCTTTAGACGTGTTCAAAATTTATAAAGTCGAAGTTAAGAACCAACTCGGTAAAAGAATTAAAAGTGTCAAATCTGATCGTGGTGGAGAGTACCACGGCAGAAATGATGGATAAGGTAAACAACGTCCGAGACCATTTGCTCTTTTCCTAGAAGAATGTGGTATCATCTCACAGTATACTATGCCTGGCTCTCTAGCCATGAATGGTGTTGTTGAAAGACAAAACAAGACTTTTCAAGATATGGTAAGGAGTATGATTGTTTACTCAACCTTACCTGAGTCACTCTGGGGAGAAGCACTTAAGACTGGAGCATATATCCTGAACAGGGTTCCTACTAAAGCAACTACTAAAACCGCTTAAGAACTATGGATTGAAAGGCGTCCTAGTTTAAAACATTTCCACATTTGGGGTTGTTCAGTTGAGGTTAGGCCTTATCGGCCTAGTGAAAGGAAACTAGATTCAAGGACGGTGAGTTGTTATTTTGTAGGGTATTCTGAAAAATCTAAGAGGTATAAATTTTATGATCCCATAAATAAGGTTATATTTGAGTCGGGAAATGCTTGATTTTTTGAAGATGTTGAGTTTGCGGGGGGAGATTCAATGAGGAATATTGTCTTTGAACAGTAATATATAGATATTCCCACAAGTGTTTTGATTCCTATTCAAGATTTATCTGATAGTGTTCAAGACACAATAAATCAGGATAATATTGGAGAACCCTCAAATCAAGAGATTACTCCACAAGAACAATATGAAGAACAAACTCAAGCACTTCCAGAACCTATGCCATTAAGGAGATCCACTAGAGAAAGAAGAAATGCAATTCCAGATGATTATGTTGTATTTCTTTAAGAACATGAAGTAAACATTGGAATGATGGACGATGACCCAATCTACTTCCGTCATGCCATGGAAAGTTCCAACTCTCAAAAGTGGATAAATGCCATGAATGAGGAGATGAAGTCCATGAAGGACAATGGCGTATGTGATCTCGTCCTATTACCTGAAGGTGCGAAATCCATTGGTTGTAAATGGATATTTAAAACCAAAAGGAATTCGAAGGGTAATGTGGAGAGATATAAGTCTCGTCTTGTTGCAAAAGGTTTTACACAGAAAGAAGGTATCGATTATAAAGAAACTTTCTCTCCAGTTTCTTCGAAAGACTCTTTAAGGATTATAATGGCATTAGTATCACATTTTGATTTTGAGTTACACCAAATGGATGTAAAGATAGCGTTTCTCAATGATGACATTGATGAAACAATTTATATGGTGCAACCAGAAAACTTTGGGTCAGAAGACTCAAAGGAAATGGTTTGCAAACTTAAGAAATCCATTTATGGGTTTAAACAGTCATCCCGACAATGGTATTACAAATTTCATCAAGTTATCATCTTGTTTGGCTTTAAAATGAATTTGGTTAATGATTGTATATATCATAAATTCTGTGGGAGTAGATATATTTTTTACTTTTGTATGTCGATGACATATTGCTTGCCAGTAATGATATAGCCCTAGTGCACGAAACCAAGAGATTTCTAGCTAAAAATTTTGAGATGAAAGATCTTGATAATACTTCTTTTGTATTAGGAATCCAGATTCATAGAGACCACTCTTGGGGAATTCTTGGATTATCACAAAAGAGTTATATCGAATGGGTTCTACAAAGATATGGCATGCATGATTGTAAACCAGGAGATACCCCTATGGCTAAGAGAGACAAATTTAGTCTCAATTAGTGCCCAAAAAATGAATATGAACAAAGAGAAATGCAAAAGATTCGCTATGCGTTAGCAGTGGAAGTCTAATATATGCTTAGATTTGTATGCATCCGGATATTATGTACATTACAGGAATGTTTGGTAGGTATTTAAGTAATCTAGGAGTAGATCTTTGGAGAGCAGTTAAACGGGTATTTAGATACTTACAAAGAACAAAAGGGTACATGCTCATGTATCGGAGGCCAAATCAACTTGAGATCATTGGGTATATTGACTCCGACTTTGCTGGATGTCAAAACAGTATGAAGTCAACTTCAGGCTACATCTATTTGCTTGCTAGAGGTGCTATCTCTTGGAAGAGTGCTAAACAGTGACTTATAGCCTCTTCCACTATGGCAGCAGAGTTTATAGCATATTATGAGGCGTCCAACCATGGGGTGTGGCTGTGAAATTTTGTCATGGGACTACGAATAGTGGATCATATTGAACCACCACTTAAGTTATTTTGTGACAATAAGTCTACAGTAATGTACTCCAATAACAATAGAAGCTCGACAAAGTCAAAACATATAGATATCAAGTTCCTGGTTGTTAAAGAAAGGATTCAGAGTTGACAGTTGTCTATAGAATAGCAAACTCTATGATCGCGGATCCGCTTACCAAGGAGTGCCACCCAAGACATTTCATGTGCACACTGTTCATAGAGGTGTCATGTCACTTGAGAATATATAGTTTTAGTAGGAGTTTGTGTTTTCTTATTCTCATTTTATAGACATTTTCGGTTCTGCATAATAATTACTTTCTACAGAAATAAAGATTCAGTTTTCATCACACTTTGATATGAAGTATAGTTGTTCTCACTATAGTTTAAGGAGGACTAATTGGAAATAGATATGTTGTAAATCACATTGCATATAATTTCCATGCTGCACATCCACATCATGATCCATGTTATTCAGTTGTATTAGCATATGTGACCATTGATGGGTCAAGTTATGATAATTGTAACAAAGGCTACCTTGATCCTATGTTGATATGATTGATGGACGAGATTTGTTATATATATATTTCAGTATTGATGGTAAAATTGAGCTCAAATGATTATATATAATTATAAAGTTATACATTTAGCCCAAGCGGGAGATTGTTGGATTTAATCAAATGTTGGGCTGATATGTAAAATAATTATGTATTTAGACTATCATTTAGTATAGCCCAATAAAAATGATCTGTTATAGTATATTTATTATAGGGTTTTAATATATATTGAAGGATGTGGAATTTTAAAAGGTATAGAGACCATATGGTAATTTTTATTTTGTGATAGGTCAAAATAAAAATTACAAAAGATAATGAGATAGTTATCTAAGAAAGTTATGGTTCCCAGATTATCGTGTCAATAAAAGAGAGAAAAGCATACATTTATTTGATGCCCTATCATTCAGAGACAGAGAAATCTTGTGATACGTATAATCTGGAAGATCAGACCAAAGATCTGAACACAGATTTGATTTCAAGGGATTCGGGTACGCTTTTTTACTTTTCTCTTATATTTCTTAGTGATTTAACATGAGATTTAAGATATGGAAATATGTTGATGATGATGGTTTTCATCATATTAAGTTTTCCTGACAGAACAATTATTGGGACTTTTCCTCCTTATTTTCTAAATATTTCAGAAACCTCATTTTTAGATTACTTAGTTTCTAGTGAATTGGTTAAATGTAGGTTTTCAATATTCTAAATATCTGATTTCGTACTTAATTTCCATGTTTAAGGTAACATCTTCATTTCTTTATTAATAATAAGTTATTTTTTTATAACTAAATTGAGGTATGTGACAATGGTGGCTAATCTCTTCACCAAACCTATTGTGAAAGATTTTTTTGTGAGACATATGGAATCATTGGGTTTACATGTAATTTGACATTTTTTACTATGTACTGATTGTGATGTTTATTGATATATATGGTTTATGTGTATTATATAGTCACGAGTTTATTTCTAACACTAGTCTATTATCATATATTATTAGTGTGTTATGATAAAAGATATGTTCGACAGAAGTGGTTGACTCTCTTACACATGAGCACCTTCAACTCTGAATGAGTGGAGATGAGATGATTTTTAGTAATAAAAGGTTTTGAGAGTGGCTCTACTAGAATATAAGTCGCCATGATATGTGTTCAGGATGAGATCATATGCGACATCACCGACATGGACATACCTACATCCATGTTGCCTATGAGAAGCGAGGTTAAGATCTCAAATATCACCTACGTTAGTGATATTATCTCTGAGATACTCTCTCTGAGATCTCTGGGATAAAGTCTTATATAGACTGAGACCCATACTTGCAAAGTGTTAGAGAAATCTAATATTTGCCTTTTTAAGAGATGAAGGAATAACACTGTGGCACGTATTTCATACTACGTGTGATAAGACTACTAATGAATAGTGTGAGCTATTATTTGACACGATAGTATTGTTAAAGATCCCCGTTCCTACTATGTGAGATCCAAGATCCATTAGTTGAAATCTCTTGTACCCTTATGACATTTGTCTATCTCTTGAGATTTTATTTTGGTGTTGCTACTTTAATATGTCATCAAGAAACCATGATTAATTCAGTTTGGTGGTGTATGTCAACGAAAGCAGCTAAGATGAGATTGAAAGTTAGTAGTATGAAAGGAAGACCAATCGGTATTATATCATATTGTTGTTTTCACCGGTTAACCTGTTATATTAATCCATATTAGAATTCAAATATAACAGTAAATACATAATCAAGCAAATGATTGGAGATCACTTTAAATGAGAAAAGTGGCTCGATGGATGTAATTGTATTAAGTTTGAGATACAGTGAGTTCTTTTTTATACTAATGATAGCCCCTCGATCATCCTAACAGATGTATTGAGAAATCTTTACTTGCAGGTATACTAGCCGGTCGCACAATACTCAATCCTATAAGAAAGTCCGATAGGGTAATATGATAGATCATATGAATTGTGATCTTATGACAGATTTAAAATATTTTCGTGTGCAAGTGGGAGATATTGAAAATAATATTAGGACATTTTTTGGTATATTAAAAACATGAAGGGTCATTATTGGGAGAACCTAATTATCTCCCATGACTACCCCCCCAAAGCCAACACTTCAAAATAAGTCCCCACATCCGTGACTCTCTCTCCTTGGAAGTCTCCCCTTTACTTCATTAAGCAACAATGACAATTTTTAGGGGAGGGTACGGGAATCCATGGAGGGTATTTTGTCTTGAGAGCACATTGTCATGAAAAAGATGGAAATTAAAAGACAGAAGACTCTCTCAGTATATGGCCATGAGAGTGAGTAAGACATATTCTTGAGAGAAAGAATATTACTGAGGGTTTGAGGAATTTTTCGTGCATGAAAGTTCTTCCGTCATTTGGGTCGTTGGATTTTGGGTTGAGGCGTTGTGGATCTATGATGTGATTCATTTCGTGAACATCATCCTGACCAAATGATCCATACAAAGGATTACACGGTTTCGGTTGATTTATTGGAATGCTACATATTGAAGTATTTATACTAAAATTCTGAATTTTTAATTTATATACTTCCGCATGTGCATATAGTATAATAAACCTTTCACTTGTCAAGTGATCCAAACTCCTTTACAATCTGCATATGGTTCAAATGATCCAAACTCATTTATGAAGCAATAAAAAGTCCCCGGTTAATAAATGATGACAACTTTGTATTTTTCTTTTCCACATTCAATTCTCAGGCAATCTGACATATGGTTCAAAGCTTGTTAACAAGGATTAAACTTATTAATTCCAGTAAAAGCATTAAAAGCATTAAAAGCATCCCCGAATGATAAATTCCCATAAACTCTTCCGTAGGAATTCTAGTTTTTAACTTGGGAGCAACTGATTAATGCACGATATATGTATACATATCTATATGTTACATATCCATTTATGTATGTACGTAAATACGTATATAATTTTAATAAGCAGAAGCCATTAAAGAAACAAGAAGGGTTTGCACCTTAACACAATGTAAAGACAGCAAGGAGTCTACAAAAGTGAGATAACATTGAGATGAGCCCAACTGAAAATAAATAAATAAAGCCAGAAAATGATAAATAGATGATGGTCCTAAACAACCCTAAAAAGGTCCCAAATCCTACACCCTTTAAATTGACTTGCAAGAGGGGATCAAACCAACACTCTTCCTCTTTCCTCTTCACTATATATTGCCTCAAAACCCCTCCAAGCCCCCGAATCACTATACACATCTTTGCAAGCAACTATTATGTACAAAGAACTAAATCCCATGAGTGCCTCTCTCACAACCAATGCAAAAAGAAATGGACCAGAATCTCAAGCGCTCTTTTGCAGAGATAGCTCCTAGATAGCTCTCTTTTGAGGATATCTTTCGTAGGATCCTACTTCAACTTCCAAGCTACATCCCAAATAAAGAAAGCCAATTTCTAGAAAGCCAATATCCTCCACAAATCTTTCCAATGGAAAGGGCTAATTTTTTCCGTGGTTCTAATGCCTGCCAAACTAAGAACTAGGGCAATAGGGTGAAGCCTCTATAATATCCTTATCTAAGATGGGCCAACAGCCATGACCAATGAAGAAAAGAGGCCTGTTTAGCCCAATGGCATCCGTCCTCAAATTTCACTACAGAAGCTCTTAAACCCCAAAAGCCCCACTAGTGTTACACCCTATCATCATTCCCCTCTCTAGAGATACCATTGTACTAGCTGATTCTAAATCATTTGCTAGTCTAAGAACTCCACATTTCATTCCACGGTAGCTAACATACCAATATCCCTAGCAATTTTTTTGAAGCATCGTTATCCCTAGCAATCTGAAATATATCTGAGACAGGATATTATAAGGCTACATTTTTGCACCAAATATCCTTCCAGAGAGAGACCTTGCACTATTACACTACTTGAGTGATGGCCGGGCTAAATTAGGTTCGCGCTGGACCTAGATTGGGCCCAATAAAAATATGCGGTGCTCATGAGGCCTACACATTTTGCACAAGATGACCGGGTTGAGCTAGACATATTAACATAAAAATAATGGGTGGTCTAAGCTTTTAACAGAATGAAAGATCTCAAGCCTGGACTTCGTGATAGTTGGGGACTAAGTGGGCTAAGCAATTAGGCCCACGCGCAAATATAGTCCAAGCTTGGTGAAATGGCAGGCGTGTGACCTCTCCCATCCTTGGGCCTAACGATTACCCACCTTGCAGCTTACCTTTAGTGAGAACCGATCACCAGGCCCCACACTGTATGACCTTCACTCATAGCTATCAGTGGATCTCCATACCAAAAATGGCAACTTAAACCCCCCAAAAGGTTGACCAAAACACAACCATCCTCACAAGCTCTTTAGTTATCCAACTAACAAATAGTCGACCAAAACCGACCCTATAACATGCAAAAGAAAGTCCAGCAAACATGGTCACAAGCTTTTGCAATTTCCAACTTACAAATAGTCCAACCATCACCGATCCTCAATCTCGCATCCACCTCTTTATTAGCAATCAAAATTTTATCCAAGATCTGCCTCGAATTCACAATGGCATGCTAAAACTTCCAAATGACATTTTTAATTGGCCTCTTAGGTGTAGAAGCCAAAGGCAAACTAAAACTCATACTAGCCACCACAGATCTTTAAAAGAACAAGAACCAAGAAAGAACGATTTTTACTTGCCTTCTCTTTTAGCTTTTAACAAGGGAAAGTTGTTAACAAGAGAATGTTGTTAGGATTAAGGGCATAATCCCTACTAGAATTCTTCAAAGCATCTACACTTTTTTATGAAGAGTGTCTCAAAGCACATAGTATCCTTATCCTTCAAGACCACAAATGACACACTTCGAAACTTATCTTTCAAGACCACCCTCACAACTTTCCAGACTTCTAACGATGTAAAGTTGGCCATTGTATGAACAATTTAGGTTTTATTTTTTCCTTGATTAAGCCATAGAGCTTTACGATGCTACAATTTCTCCTCCATACAGAGCATGTGAAAGCTCATGTCTTTTTCTCTCACACTCTCCCATAGGTCCTCTTTCTCTATGAGGTCTAGCTTAACTATTTTCTCCATAATAGCCTCCTTCAAACGAATGGCACCAAAAAGCTCCTTGGTCCGCTTCAACTACTCTTTCAACAGTTTCAATTTTCAATCAAGAAGAAACAGGGTGTCATCACTTGAAAGCCATTCCACTAGCATGCCCCACCAACGCATCGAAGCCTTTCTCCTTGAGCTACATATTCTTAAAGCGAAAAGAAATTGGGCCTATTCAAACCTCCTACATCGAATGAGATAGGATGATTATCCAAAATATGTCTAGGCATCAGCATTTGAATCACTTCATCAAAGTGTTTCTCCCAATATGCGAAGATGAGGAATCTATCCAACCTGGACAAAGCAGGATATTACCTCACAAAGCACATTAACTCCCCCCAACTAATGGCAGATCAACTAAGGAGTTAAATCAAAGAATTCCATATGCTAACACTTTCCTCCAACCCCTTTATTACCTTAAACATGTATTTACTTATGGATTCAACACGGCTCTTTAGCTTGAGGAGCTTGTATCAGTTATTTCTTCATTTTGATAGGGATCGGAAGGTTCATATTTTTGAAGGCATTTTTTTTTTGTTTTGTTTCATGGAGAATACCTTTCCTTCCATGATGAAGCTTTTGCATTCCCACCCCCAAAGAAGAAAAAAGAAAAGAGAAAAAGACAAAGATAAAGATGCCTGCCATCGACTACCCATGTCTTGTTCCATTGAGCCCCTGCTAAAGACAGGTACTCTCAAAAAATCCATCTCTTTACACCTCCTAACCTATAAAATCCTATATTGATCCATCAATAACCAGTCTTCAGCTCATCGAATGACATTTGCTGCCGTATGATTTTCTTCACTGCCATTGTAGTCTTTCTCTATAAAACATAAATCCCCCAACTTTTTCAACTAGAAGGGCACACAAGCCCTTAAATCTCATCACACTCCTCCCTGTCATTATCCTATCATCCAATAATTTCTAACTTGTTCTTCTGTGCGCAAACCACATCAACCTCCCATTGCTTCAGAAAGCTAATACATGTGTCTCCTAAATATCAACCTGATATGTCCCGGTCAAAACTTTAAGAGTTTTCTTGACAATAAAATTCTGCTTTAGGTAAGAATAAATCTTGATAACTTTTGATTGAAAAACTTCCCTTCCCCATTTGTCAATTGACAGAGTTTAAATACCAAAAATGACTCAACAACTTTTCCCACTTTAGAGCGCATAACACATAACACTTAACTTAAGGACCTCAACGACTAGTGGCAACAAATTAGCCAACAATTATTCAAATAACAGAATGCAAATTACTAGCTAATAACTTGACCTATTATTATGGAAAAGAAATAACCACTATTGCAAGGTTAATCAATGAACTTGAGATTCTTGATAGGAACCCGTTTAGATCTTCTTGGCTTATCAATACCTCCTCCTTTTGCTTGAACCTTGTCCTCAAGGTTCACGTTTAAAAACTTGTCCTCAAATTCTCATGCATTTTTCCAAGTGATGTCTTCTGCAACTAGTTTCTTCCATTTGACAAGCTTTTCCTCTATAAAGCTTGATCCTTTCTTGACCCATCTTGTATCTATGATTGCTTCTGGCTCCACGATAATTGCTCCATCATCTGCCAAAGGGGGCAGTTCACTGTTGATTACATCCGCATCTTCGATTTTCTTTTTAAGCAGCGACACATGAAAGATGGGGTGTACCCGTGATCCTGCTGGAAGGCTGAGTTTGTAGGCTGCCTGACCAATCTTGGCTTGAACCCGATATGGCCTATAATATAGTCTTGCTAGCTTTTGATGAGCCCTTCGAAAAACAGATTGTTGGCAACCTTCCATATAATGCCTGAAACAACGTCATGCCAGTAGATCCATGATAGGCTGTGCTATACCAATATTCAGCCCATGGAAGTAAAGTGCTCCATTTTTTTGGTTGTTGAGAACCGAAACAGTGTAAGCACTGTTCAACACATCTATTGGTCACCTCTGATTGGCCATCGTTTTGCGGGTGGTATGCAGACCTCATGTTGAGTTAGTACCAACATCCTGAAGAATTCTCACCAAAAGTGACTAATAAAAATGGGGTCTTTATCACTAATGGTTGAACTTGGCATGCCATGAAGCTTGACTACTCCTTCAATGAATTTTTCTACAACTATCTTTACCGTGTAAGGATGTGAGAGTGTCATGAAGTGTGCTGATTTGCTCAGGCGATCAAGCACTACAAGGATAGTGTTTTTGCCATTCGATGGTGGAAGCCCTTCTATAAAATCCATTGTGATGTCATCCCACACTTAACATGGAACTAGTAATGGCTGAAGTAGTCCCACCGGTGATAGTGTTTTAGCTTTATTCCTTTGGCACACATCACAAAAGGCTATGTAATCTTGAATCCCTTTATACATAGATGGCCAATAAACTTGTTGAGCTCTTAAAAGCCCTGAATGTCGTCCAAATGGTGAGTCATGAAACTCTTTCAAGAGTTGCTGGACTATAGGAGAGTTTGGAGGAATGACTACACGTTTCTTGTAACATAGTAAGCAATTACGCCACATGTAAGGTGCACATGGATTCTCACTTGCAGATTTGCTGATTTTTTTCTTGTAAGAACTCTTAGCAGGTTCAGTTTTGATGGCCTCCCATAGTGATGTTTATAGAACAAATAAAGTATTTAAGTTAGGACTGGCAGCAGAGTTGTTGCAGCCTGGCCTATAGGTGATCTCATAATCATAGCCCAATAATTTTGCCACCCATTTTTGTTGCTTTGGAGTTGTGATGCATTGCTCCAATAGGTATTTGAGGCTTCGTTAATTTGTGTGGATAAAAAACTTTCGACCAAGCAATTAAGGTCTCCAAGTTCTGATAGCTTGAACTATGGCGAGCATTTCCTTGGCCTTCCTTTCTGCGTGAGCACCATTCTAATGCCATCACCTGAAGTATTAGATTCAATAACGAATAGCTCATTAAAGTTAGGCATAGCAAGTGTTGGGATGGAGGTCATAGCTTGCTGAAGTGCTTTACATGCCGCCTCTGCCCTTTCATCCCACTTGAATTGTCCCTTCTTTAAAAGATTTGTAAATGGTCGAGCTATGAGTACATAGTTGCAGACAAACTTGCGGTAGTACCTTGTAAGGCCTAAAAACCCACGTAATTCAGAGACATTAGTAGGTCTCGGCCAATTAAGCACTGTTATAATTTTATTTTGATCCACTTTAACTCCTTGTGAAGTTACAATGTGACCTAAATATTCAACCTCTTGTTGGCCGAAAGCACACTTGCTCATCTTGACATAGAATTTGTGTTGCCTTAATATGTCAAAAACCTTTGCAACATGTTCAAGATGCATTGTCCAATTGGGGCTATAAATTAAAATGTCATCAAAGAAAACTAGCACAAATTTTCAAAGGTAAGGTTGAAATATAGAGTTCATAATAGCTTGAAAGGTGGACGGGACATTACATAGCCCAAAGGGCATAACTAAATATTCATAATGGCCATTATGTGTGCGGGAAGCAGTTTTATGAATGTCTAGTGGATGGACCCGAACTTGATGATAACCCGCCTTTAAATCTAGCTTAGTAATGAAAAAAGCCCCATGGAGTTCATTTAACATGTCATCAATAGTAGGGATAGGAAATCTATAATTTATTGTGACTACGTTAAGAGCCTTATAATCAGTACAAAATCGCTAAGAGCCTTCTTTTTTCTTAACTCTGAGAACAGGTGATGAAAATGGAGTAGTGCTGGATCTTATAAGCCTCAATTGTAGCATGTCATGAACGTGTTTTTCTGTTTCAGCCTTTTGAAAATAGGCATACCTGTAAGGCCTAACATTGACGGGTTCTGCTCCCTCCTTAAGATTGATGTGATGTTCAATTTCCCTTGTTGGAGGTAATTGCATAGGTTCTTGAAAGAACTCTTCAAATTGTTTCAACAAGTGCTACATATCCTCTTGGATTTTTTGTAGAGACTCTTCCACTATTGCTAGAAGGCAAATAGCAAACAAGAAGTGGCCTTGTCTTAGCTCTTTGGAAATAGCTCTTTCCGATATAGCTTGGATAAGCTGGTTGCCTATTCCATGCAATTTGTGATGTTGGTTCCCTCGTTGAAACTCCATTGTCATTTTCTTCCAATTACACATGACTGTCCCCAACTGTTCTAGCCATTGGACCCCTAGCACCAAATCCAATCCCACTAATGGTAAGGAATAAAGAGTTAGAGTGAACGGTATATCTTGGAGCAAAACTTGAACATTTTTAAACTTCCCTCAACATGGTAAGGGATCTCCATTGGCCACTTTCACGTTGAATGGTTTGGTTGGAATGACTAGCAATTGCAGCAGACCCGCCACTTTTTCATGGATGAAGTTATGGACCCACTGTCAATGAGCACAACCAGCTCATATGGTCCTATCTTGGCCACTACTCGCATGGTTCGAGCAAAGGACCATCCTGTGAGAGCACGAAGAGATATTTCAGGGCTGTGGTGCATTATGTTCTCATTTGATTCTTCTTCATTGTCATCAAAGTCATTACCTCCTTTTAACAAAAATAGTTGTGGTCTGCGGCACTTGTGACCTGGTGTAAATTTTTCGTCACAATTGAAACATAGGCCTTGGGCTCGCCATTTCTGCATCTCTTCCCATGTCATCAGCCTTGTTGTTAATGTCATTTTGGTCGTGGTTGGAGAAGAGGACTCTACCACTATTTTGTTAAAAGGTTGTGCTAACCTCCGTGAGCAAGTTAATTGTTCATCTCGCATACGAACCAAGCTAATAGCTTCCTTCAGGGACTTTTGTTTGAACATCCTGATGCCATCTGCAATTTTTGATTTAAGACCTCCCATGAATGTCCCTACAAGTGCCTTTTGTGTCCACCCTTGCACTCTGTTTCCAAGTTTTTCAAACTCTTTATGATATTCTCTTAGAGAACTAATTTGTTCTTACTCTTTATAATGCTTCGTCAAAATCCTCACATTCAGAAGGTCCGAATCTTGCCCATAGCTCCTCATGGAAAACTGCCCACTTCACCTCTTGGTTCTCTTCTTTAAAGGATCTACGTAACCATTGCCACCATTGGTTAGCTTCCCCTTCAAGGTGGAAAGATGTCAACAACACCTTTTGCGTATCATTGATGCTTTGGTACTCAAAGAATTGTTCAACTCTTGAGAACCATTCTGTGGGATCATCTCCAGAGAATCGAGAAACTCCAGTTTAACCAATTTGGATGAAAACGTTGGTTGTCCTCCATTATTGCTATCCCGAGACTCCTCTCTTACATTGTGAAAACGGTCATTGTTGTTGTTCACTGATGGTTCTTGTTTAGAGAGTAAGCCTTCGGTTAGTTTGCTAATGGCATTTTCCAAATGATTAAACTTGTTAACCATCCCATGCTCCATGCGAGAAAAATTATCCTGCAATCCTCCGAGGCTGGCTTTTAGATTTTCAATTCTTTCTTTATTGGTTGACATTGTGTCAGGCTTTGATACCATTGATAGGTCCCAGTCCAAGCCTTAAGAGTTTTCTTAACAATAAAATTTTGCATTAGGTGAGAATAAACCTTGATAACTTTTGATTGAAAAACTTCCCTTCCTCATTTGTCAATTGATAGAGTTTAAATACAAAAAATGACTCAATAACTTTTCCTACTTTAGAGCGCATAACACTTAACTTAAGGATCTCAACGACTAGTGGCAACAAATTAGCCAACAATTATTCAAATAACAAAATGTAAATTATTAACTAACAACTTGACATATTATTATGGAAAAGAAACAACCACTACTACGAGGTTAGTCAATGAACTTGGGATTCTTGATAGGAACCCGTTTAGATCTTCTTGGCTTATCACAACCCTCAATTGCTAAAATAGAAGTCCCCTCGTATTGCATTGAGGATCTTTTCCTGGATCTCTTCCATCTTGCTAGAGATAAGGCTGTGTTTTTTGGCTTGGCTGTGAAATTTAATAGGAAGGCTAGCAAGTAGAATGTTGAGTTTCCAACAGACTGATATTAATTTTTTTACCTGAATTTCTTGATGAGTTGAGAAAAGTCAAATCAACAAAATGATTAAAAAGGACCAATGATTCAAGATGCTTACAACAACAACAATGTTGATGGTGACAAAAAATTGAACTTCAATCCCAAATCTTAAAATTAACCGTTTGAGAGATTAATATAGAAAAAAATGAAAAAAATCATAAAATTAAAGTATAAAAGTAAAACTAGAGGACAATAACAACAACAACAACAATAACAATAATTCTATTGGATTCGAATTTTCCTACATCATTCATTTCTATTTAAATTCATTTTTTTAATTAAACTCTTAACGCTCATATCTTTACATATAACTTGTATCCATATTTTCAACTGTCTATCTCGATATCATTAAATTTCCTACATTTAACATTTCGTTTCACATAACTAGTGCGTATTTAGGTTTTCGCTATTTATGTTCAAACTATTTTAGACGATACTTTCTTATTTTATCCACAGTCGAAATCACTTTTAACTTAAGACATATTTCTTGATTGCTAATTATATTTTTTTTCTAATTTTATCAAATATCCATTTGGGTATACTCATTTCAACTACAACTGTTTTACATTTTTGTTATCATTTAATGGTCCAATATTCGGTATCATATAATAATGTAGATTTTACTGTGATTTTATAAAACTTTCCTTTCAATTACAGTGACATTGTGTGATCGTAAATAATTCTAAATACATTTATCTATTTCATTAAATCCGTCTGAATCTTATAATTTGCATTTTCATTTATCTTCTTATCGTTTTAAATAATGAATCCAAAATATTTAAAATATTCATTCTTTGTTATATCCTGCCATTTTAACCTAATTTTTTGTTTATCATTATGATAACTGTCTAAATATACATATTATATATTCAGTGTTTTATTGACTCAATTTAACTCTTTTGAATTCTAATCTTTCGTTTCATAATTTCAATTTAAGACAATACCCTCCCTAGATTCATCGTTCTGAGAAAGTGTTTATTTATTTATTTATTTTTGATTCAGTTTATAAGAATCTTAGAAATGCAAATAAAAAACCCTAAAAATAAGAGCATGTTTGCAGAGATTTTTTCTCTTTATCTTCTCTTTTTAAGGAGAAACAAAAATAATTTTTTTTAAATAAAGTTAAAAATTGTTTGGCGTTTTTACTTTTAAAAACCACTTCTATACTCCTTTTTATATATAAACTATTTAAAAAATATTTTTTATAAACTCTATTTTTAATAAAATTATTATAAAGAGTATACACATAAAGTATAATTTTTTCTTCTCACCATCGATTGATTAAAATTCATATGTGTACATTTTAAAAATAAAAAATGTAAATATTAATAATTGAAATAAAAATTAAAAATGCAATCTAAAGAGAGTGAACAGATTATATAGCACTTGTTAGATTATTTTCAGATTTTTCAATTTGTTGAGAACGAAGGTGAGATGAAGGAGTTGATGGAAGGAAGAAAACAAAGCATGGGAGAAAAAAGAAAATAGAAACAAAGCTCTCGGAGTTTTTATAGTGGTTCCATCAAACGCGATGTTCGTTTAGTCCCAATCAACCTTCCAAATTTTTCACTATTTTCTCAAATAGTACATCCCTTTGCTTTACAAGTGCAAGTGAAACCTTTGTCACCCACTTGATCACCCACTTGCTTTTTAGGTGCAAGTGAAAGCTTTATAGTATTTCATCCTGAAATTCTCACAACCTTACCGATTGTCTTTCTCTCTCTTTAAAACCCAAATTGAGAAACTCTTTCGGTTTTTTAGAATATTTGATATAAGAGATTCGTGAACGTTACAGAGATTGAGACTATATTTCTCGAGTGTAACAAAAATTAAACTCATAAGAGATTACACACTTGAATGAGAAATGAGTAGAAGACAAAGTGTATTTTTCCTCAAGAAACAGAAAGCTTTTTAAGTCAGTCATTATAGTACATTTTATTTGTTCATTGATTGATTTCCCCTACTCCATTTGTTTCTTCTTTACTTTGACATGTATTGTTGAATTCAATAAAGTCATTGAAGGATTAGTAAGCTCAAATATTGGATAATTAATACTCTTCACCTTCCACAATCAATGCCTTCGGCTACTTCTCAATTAATGTTCTTGCTCGTTATCATCCTTAAAGTAGATCATTACTTCTTTTCGTTAAGCAAATCTTGTTTCAAGAAAATTTGAAACCCCTTTTTGCTGCAATAGGGATGTTAGCTTCACAAAAAGAAATTTTCAAAAGATTTTAGGATGATTGACCTTAAATTCAAAAATTACTTAGACAACCGATTAGATGTTGAATTTATTTAGTTCATGTCATCAATTTTCAAATAATCAATGAATATTTTAATGTCTACGTTGTTTCTTTCTCAAACTATCTCTATAGATAAATGGTTGATTGAGATTGACTGGGTTGTGGAATGTGGTTGGCTGATAAAGAGTTTCGGTCGGCTTTTGATTTGATTCGGTCAGCCAAGAGAGCACTTGGTTCCTTATAAAGTTTAGCAGTTGACTGCTTGAATCATCAGTTAGCTGAATGAGTAGAGTAGGTTGGTCGTTCATGTTTTCAATTGGTTGTATGAGCATAGCAAGCTAGCTACTCCAATGGTTGACCATTTGAGCACAGTGGGCTACTGCTTAAGCTCAGTGGTTGACCGCTTGAGTGCATAATGCACTTGCGATCGGCTGCTCATGTATACTAAAGCACTTGCTACTGACCATCAATGAGCACTATGTACACATTGTTGGCTGCTTGTGCACGCGTGGTTGGCTTACCACCCTTGTACACGCATAGCTGACTGCCCGTGCGCACTACACGCGACCAGCTGCTTGTGCACGCGTAGTTGACCACCTGTGCGCACTGGGCACATGCGGTTGGCCACTTGTGCACACGGTTGGCTGCCCATTTGCACTTGGTGCATGTAGTTGGCCACATGTGCATGTGGTTGCCCATGTGCACTTGGCACACGTGGTTGGCTGCGCATCTCATGCGGTTGACTTTTTGGGTGACTATATTTGGCTTGATTTTTATATTATTTGCTCAGGTTGACAGATCTTAGTTCTAATTTTATTTACTCTATAAAAGGCATTTAAGTAAATGTTCATTTACTTAAAATATTACATGTAAATAAGAAAATATCTTCCATTTGGATTCTTCAAAAAATATTTCAAAAGTTAATTCATTAAAAATAAAAAGTCAACTTTCATTTCGAAAAACAAAATTTCGGTTTGATTTTTGGATGAGTTTTGTTCGAAAGGTTAATGATTTAGAAAAATTGTGAAAAAATATGTTTTAACCTAGCTGATATGTGGGGAACAAATACCGTCATTTTTTATTATCATTTTCTTGATATTTCAAAAACTCATATTTTAAGTACTTAGTTTTCTGTGAGTCAAAATTGTGTTTTCAACATTCTAAGTAATGCATTTCCTATCCAACTCATTTACTTGAATAGCATCGTTACCCACTATCAATAATGGATTATTTCACCTTGTTGTGAACTTGTTCTTTAATGATATGAATCATTAAATTTCGTGTCGACTAACCTTACATATTTTATCTATACGTATTACTATCATTTTCTTCTTGTGAGTAGGCTGCTTCTTATGTTTCAAATTCTTTCCTTAATCATTCTAATTATATTTATCTCCAAATTCTTTTCTTAATCAAACTAATCTATCATCAAAATCTATAAATATGCCAACAATCTCCCTTTTTGATAATGACAAAACATTCAAGAATTTGGACTTAGCTCTTATTAGTTTATACTCTTGATATGTCTAACTAAATTTCCTAATCTCAGACTTCAATTTATTTATGTTCATTTAATCCATTTAATCCAAATTGCATATATTTCTCCCCATTTTTGTCATTAATAAAATGGGGGTTAATCATATGCATTTAGTTCAAGCATAATAGATTTCCTTCTTTTGCGTTGTGATCTCATAGCAAGTTCTACAACAAGTTCTAAAATTTCTCCCCCTTCGACCAGCTTTCATCTAGCTATCTGTTGAGCTATCACTCCTACAGTTCTCCCCTTATTTTTTCCTATTTTGTCTCCATTTTTCCCTTTTTTGTCATCAATATAAAGGGTCTGGCACAAATCAAACCAGAAGGGTAAAAAAATGGCCCAATCTTAAGGTCATTGACCTATTATCAAGGAACAAAAACTCTCCTTGAAAATATGTCTAACTATTTAAGTGAATGTCTAGTAGGCCTAGTTAAAGGGGTTGGTACCACAACATTAGACAGCCAAAGAAGACATCAAAGCACACTGGTCAGAGAAGGTTCATATAAGGCAGAGAGATAGAGAAAAGAGTCTTCGAAGTCAATGGTTGGATCTTGAATCATGAGAGGACTTCTCTTTTTCTATGGATTCCATTATGTTTGCCACGTTTTGGACTTCTAAGGCTAAAAGAATACTATGCTGCACTAGTTTGGCTTGCCTTGGTTGATTCTGGTGGTTCTATTTTCGATACTTTCTAACTTCACCAGATCTTTTCTAGAGTAAGATCTTATATAGAGTAATTGGCTTAAAACTAGATGAACTTTCTATTCCACTGATTGTCGATACTCCCCCTTAATCTTTACACATTGTGCTCCCTTGTTTTGTTTTGTTTTTATTTTTATTTTTGTTTTGTTTTTTTAATTCTATTGATGTGAGAGCTTCTTGTATAGTTAGAGTACCATAATTCTTTGAGATTAGGAGTGACAAGTTCCTATTTCAATTACCTATCCTCTCTCTTGTTTTATGCCATTCATTTTCAATTTCCTTTTAACATTCTTCCCCTTGCTCAATGCTATATATTCATTTAACATCCGATTGCTTTAGTTTCTTTCTTCCTTAGATTACATTATAAGATTTATCATTTCTGGAGAGAAAGATTTTGAGACACTTTAGAAGTTTGCAGTGATCGGAGTGAGGAGCTTTAGAAGCTAGCGGATAGGGGAGAATATGGTCATTCTTTTCTTTTTGTGAGGGAGTTTACATTTTTCTTTATTTTATTTAATCATTCTTGTCCCTCTATTATGTTAATCCGACTCTACATTTTATCCAAACTACCCTTGATTATCACTCTAACTTTTGTTTCAACTCTTTCTTCAAATTTCATTTCTATATTTCATATTTTGCTTTGATTACTGAGGATATCATTTTTCATTTTCAGCTCCATTACTACTTTTTTCTTTACATTAATTTCATTGGGAGAGAGAAATTCAGAGATAAAAAAGGAGTAGAAAGGAATTCAGGATTGATGTAATTTAGGTTTTTTTTCTTTCATTAATTTTATCAACCAGAAATTTTCCTTGAATGATTTCCTCTAGAATCGCAAAAATTAGAGGATTCTTCTATTTGTTTCTAAAGAATTGGTATTTGTACTTGTAATCTCTAAACTATGACTCTTGGACATTGTATTTTTGTATTCTCTAAGTGTTCTTGTTCCTCTTTCATGTTTTCTTCATAGTTAGTGTGAGGAACTATATTCTTATTTCACAATATTTTGGGAGATATCATAATTTCTTGCTTATAAATATTCATCCTAAACTTACAAGATTAAGTCTCAAATCTATAGTTAGATGTTTTTCAAGGTCCTATTTATTTTTATTTTCTATTACTTCAATAACTTGACCAGTCTGTTAATATATTGTACTGTTAGAATTAATCAGGGAAGTTGAACATTTATCCTACAGAAGTTTCTCCTAAAGAATTTGAAAGGAGTGATAATGGGCATTTCTTAAGAAATTTTTGTCTCTTGGCATCTTGTTAAAGATATAATTTTCAAAGCAGAGAGATGAGGATGGAGATTACAAAAATTTTCAAAAAAAGATAGTTTAGAAGTGACATGGAGAGAAAACAAGGATGCTAAAGAGATTTGTTAGGATGTCTCAAAAGAGAAAGAAAAAAAGCTTTTTTAGTTTTAGAAAAGTGTCTATTAGAAGCTTTGTGAAGTCAAGATTCATGAGGCAGTATGAGAGAATTTTGAAGAAGATATACTGGGCATTCAATTGTCATATATAAGAACTTGGCGAGATTGAGAGATTACTATGAGTATATTTTATGTAACAGCCTAGTGATGTGTGTAGAACCTTTGTAGAACCTTTGTGATCCTCTGTAGATTGCCTAGGGAGGGAATTTGAGTGGACATAAGGTTGGTCGATCGACTGGCCTTCAAGTGTCCGGTCGGTTGCCTTAAGTAGGTAGCTAACTGGGTGAGCAATTAAGGCTCAGTTGTCTGTTACATAGGCTAAGTGGTTGTGTGACTGGGTGGACAGCTGCCCCCCTTGGCAGTCAATTTTCTTAGCACAGTTCATAGATTTTCTAACACGATCGATCGAAAAAATTTGAAAATAATAAGTAACTCGATTAGATAGGAAGTTGGTTGACTAAGGCTGTGCCATGGTCGAATGCTTGGTCTAGGATAATAATTGTTGTTTTCTTCTTTCTTATTTGACTCTTGATTATCTAGAGTTACTTCCAATTTTTGGCTTATAATATCATCATCAAAACATATATATAAAACTCATGCTAAAGATTATCTATATTTCTTCATGGTTGATTTTCTACTTTTATGTTCTTTATTATTAAAAATTTTGTATGCTTTGATAGAAATTCAAGGACCTTATCATTCTTAGCATTAAATTTTCTAGGAAGCCTTTTCCATTTTTCAGCATTTATACCCAGAAAGAATCATTCATCAGGTTTTCTATCGTTATAAAACTCATAGGATGTTTTCTTCTAAGATTGTCTTGATTAAACCTCTATTTAATGTGAGTCAGGTTGAACCCCAAAAATATTAAGCTAAGTGTTATCTCTAGATAAATCCATTTGTTCTATTCAACATTAATTTATTAAGGACTCCTAGGGATTGGAGGATTATTGAATAAACCTTAGTGTCTGTCTTCATGTTACAAAATTCTACATCATTGTGTTTTCAAGACAGTTCTAATCCTAAAGATTGTGTAGACTTTCTTATTTTAAATAAATAGTCTACTTCTCCAAGAGGATCACTTGGATATGCCTAAGACTATTGTGATGAACCCATAGGGTTTATCTTCCTCTACTTTTGAGTTCTAGTTTGATCAAACATTCAGCTCTAATTGGTTGAAGATTTTTATATGCAAGCATCAGCATAAGCTTGAATGTTTAAATTTTGTCCCATAATCAGGCACTTTCAAGACTTAGTGACATCAGATTTTCTTATGTTGGTTATTAAGTCTTTATCTCATTTTCTTTTCTTGCCAAGTGCAAGATCTTGTGAAGTCTTCTCACATATATCTAAAGCATTTATTGTCAAGGGATTATGGGCTTCGAGTGCCTTTGACTTTGAAACATATCTATACTAAAATTCAACTAAGTTTTGGCCTTAACTACCAATATTTTCTTGAATTCAGCATTGGTAGTTCTTAGTGATTCTTTTGGCACTCATCTCAATTTTGTTTTCCCTAATATTCTAGTTCTAAACCAACTTTCATTTATACTATGCCCATTTTTAAGACAGTGCATACATTTTTGGTGGATTGCTAATCTTTTTCTCTTGTTAGCATTTACTTTCTTCCTTAGTTTATAGTAGACTCCTTTGTACCCAAGCTTTATGCAGTAATAACATTTGGTTTCTGTCTTGGTGTTCTTAGAGCTAGGGACAAAGAAACAATAAAGTTTCTTTTGAGTAGCATCTGGATTGAATACTAACCTAACCTTGTCATAGATTACCATTTGGGCTCCTAACATTAGATTAAATTTTCTTGACCCTGGGCAAATTTATATAATAGAGAATTTAGTCTCTTGTTCACTCTCTCCTGATTCAATTCATTTTCTAAATTTTTAGTGTTAGATATATCATTGCTTTTATTTTCATTCTTTAAGTTTTCTACTTCTGTTTTAAGATCATTAGCTTCCTCTATTATTTTCTTCATTTTATCTTGCAAGACATTCTTTTCTTGCCTTAAGCTATCTTTCTCTTTCTCCAATTTTTCATTTTCTACCTTTAATCTATTCCTTTCCTTTTCTATTTCACTCAACAATTTATTTAATGAGGTGTTTTCTTTGTTAACTTTCTTAAGATGCTTAAGTAATTCAACTAAAGCCTCATATAGTTCATCCATGGACAATTCATTATCACAATAATTAGAAGAATCAGAAAAGTAATTGGATGAGTTAGAACAATATACCTCATTCTGTTCCTCTTGTCCTGCCATTAAGCACAAATAAGTTTGCTCGTGGACATTCTCTTCATTGGTCTTTTCATGCATGTTTCCCAAATTTTTTTGCACTTATGCACAATAAAACCTTGTTATACTCGTTTAAGTTTATTCCAGAATGGAGAAGGTTCACTACCTTGCAGTTTGCTCGATAAGTTCTTCTTTTTTCGGTAGTCATGCTTCTTATCTTGGTTGGTACTTTGACACCATTAATTTCATTAATTAGGAACTCAGCTCCATTTATGATTTCCCAAGCACTTTCATCCTCAGCTATGATGAAAATCTTCAATCTATGTTACCAGTAGCTGTAATTTTTGCCATCGAAAAAAGGAGCTCTATCAACTAACCCAGCTTCTTGTGGGATGCCATCTCCGTCAAATGCCATGATGGATCTTTGCTTCTGAGGACGTTAATCGTTAGCACTAGAAGATCTACTATGATACCAATTGAAATACAACCTAGAATGGGGTAAATAAGTTATATGGCACTTATTAGATTATTTTGAGGCTTTTCAGTTTGTTAAGAATGAATGTGAGATGAAGGAGTTGAAGGAAGGAAGAAAAAAGAAAGTAGGAGAAAAATGAAAATAGAAACAGAGCACTCGAAGTTTTATAGTGGTTCAACTAAACCCGATATATATCTATTCCCAGCCAACCACCTGGATTTTTTACTATTTTCTCAAGTAGTAAAACCCACTTGTTTCCTAGGTGCAAGTGAAACCTTTACCATCCACTTGCTTCTCGGGTGTAAGTGAAACTTTTACCACCCACTTGTTTCTTAGGTGGAAGTGAAACCTCTATAATATTTCATCCTGAAATACTCACAACTTTACCGATTGTCTTTCTCTCTCTAAAACCCTAATTGAGAAACTCTCTCAATTTTTTAGATCATTTGATACAGGAGATAGGTTAACGTTACAGAGATTGGGACTATATTTCTCAGGTATAACAAAAATTAAGTTTACAAGAGATTACACACTAGAATGAAAGTATGTGAAAAACAGAGTGTACTTTTCCTCAAGAAACAGAGAGAATTTTAAGTCAGTCGTTGGCGTGTATTTTGTTTATTCATTGATCGATTTCCCCTACTCCCTTTGTTTCTTATTTACTTTGGCATTTATAGATGAATTCAATAGAACGGTTGAAGAGTTGGTGAGTTCAAACGTTGAGTAGTTAATGCTCTTCATCTTAGTCAATCAAAAGCTACTTCTCAATTAACGTTTTTCATCGTTAACGTCCTTAAAGCGGCTCTTTACTTCTTTTTGTTAAGCAAATCTTATCTCAAGAAAATTTGAAGCGTCTTTTTGGTACAATAGGAATGTTATCTTGACAAAAAAAAAAAAATTCAAAAGATTTTGGGATAGTTGACCTTAAATTCAAAAATTACTTAGATAGCCGATTCGATAATGTATTTATTTAGTCCATGTCATCAATCTTTGAATAGTTAATAAAAATTTTTAATATCCACATTATTTCTTTCTCAAACTACCTCTATAAATGAATAGTTGATTGAGATTGACCAGGCTCTAAAATGTGGTTGGCTGATGAATAGTTTCAGTCAGACTTTGATTTGGCTTGGTCAGCGAAAGGAGCACTTGGTTTCTTATAGGGTTTAGTGGTTGATTGCTCGAACCATCGATCGATTGAATGAGAAAAGCAAGTTGGCCATTCATGTTTTCAGTTGGTTGTATGAGCATAGTGGGTTGGCCGCTCCTACCTAGCAATTGACTGTTAGAGCATAACGGGTTACCGTTTGTGCTCAACGATTAACCACTCGAATGCACAATGAACTCGTGGTCGTCTGCTCTTGTTCACTAAAGTGTTTGTGGCTCGCTACTTGAGCACTTAGGGCACTCGCGACTAACCGCCCACTTGCACTACAAGCAGCTAGCCACACTAGAGGCATGTAGTTGGCCGCTTGTGCACATGGCTGACCACCCGTATGCACTTAGCGCATGTAGTCAGCCATGCATCCCATGCTGTTGACCATTTTCTTGACTATCATTGGCTTGATTTTCAGATTATTTGCTCAGGTTGACATGTCTCAGCTCTAGTCTTATTTACTCTATAATAGTCATTTTCATTTACTTAATATATTACATGCAAATAAGGAAATACCCTTATTTGAATTCAATAAAAATTATTTCAAAACGTAATTATTTAATAATAAAAAGTCAACTCTTACTTTAAAGAAAAAAATTCTTGTTTTGATTTTTTGATGAATTTTTTTTATGGGTTAATATATTAGAAAAATTGTGGAAAAATATATTTTTAACTTAACTGATACGTGAGAAACAAATACCATCATTTTTTATTCTTATTTTCTTGATATTTTGAAAACTCATATTTTGAGTACTTAGTTTCTGATAAGTTTGTCAAATCTGAGTTTTCAACATTTTAAATAACTCATTTTCTATTCAACTCGCTTACTTGATTAGCACCATTATCAACTATAAGTAATGGAATATTTCACATTGTTATGGACTTGTTCTTTAATGACATGAGTATTTAAACTTCATGTCGACTAATCTTATCAGTTTATCTATACAATCACTATCTTTTTCTTCTTGTGAGTTGACTGTTTTAATATTCCATATTTTTTTCTTAATCATTCTAATCATATTCATATTCAAATTTTTTCCTTAATCAAACTAATCATATTTTATTTATCATCAAAATCTATAAATATGCTAACAAAAATAAATTAATTATTTTTCTACACTATTAAAATCAAACATTTATAAATGTAAAATCATTTTTACAAAATATAAAAAATTAACAAATTCAAAAATAATATAAATCATATATTTATGAGCACTCAAATCATATAGATTAAATAAAAAATTTATTTATGAACATATTTAGAAATTAAAAAAATTAAAGCCACCAAAGTCACAGCATTTAAGTATGGAAATATTTGAAATTTTGTATCATTCAAGTGAAGATTTAAATGGAATAAAAAAAAAAGATGATTATGAAAAAGTTAAAACAGTAAAAAAAAAAAAAGGAGAAAAAAAAGCTTCTTCCAAAAACTTCTTTTTTAAAACTACTTTTTATATTTTTTTTATAAGAAAAAAGTTATTTTTAAGGAGAAAATTTTTTATTTGATAGGTCTTCTTCTTATAAGGAGAAGAAAAGTTTAAAAAAAAAATTGCCACATGAGCAAATCCCGCAAAACCATATTTTTTAGAAACTCTACGATAAGGAGCTTTTCTCTATTAAAAAAAAGGTAGAGTTTCACTAAAAGCTCAAGAGCTTTTACTTCTCTTTTTAATGACATACCAACTTTTGCGAACACATAATATTTTTTTCATTCTGTTTATACCCTCATTTCAAAATTATAATTTCAACTCTATCCTCCTTTCAAAACCCTCCCACTAAAGCTCTCCCCTTTACCCTATAGAGCTCGATGACGCTCCTTTCTCTTGTCCTCTCATTATAGCATCTAGCATATCTATTCTAATTTCTTACAAATCTTGATAATAAAAGCCATATTCTCTTTATTTTCCCTAATTCTACCAAACTACTTCCTCCATTTTGCCCTATGTTGCATCAGGATTGAAGCGAAGGAGAATGGAGGTCATAGTTGGCAACCAACGGCTCCTTGTATCTCAAAAATTCCTTCAAAAACTTTAGGTAATCTCTAATTTCCCCTTAAGCCTATATTTGTCATTTGATTTTTTGCATGGGTTAATTTAGGGTTCATCGGTTCAAATTTTTTTGGGGGGTTTTGTATGTAGTTTGATTAAAATATTTTAGATTTTCCTTTTGCTTCTCTTTCTTTTTTATCCCAAAATTTTCCGACTCCCATTTTTCTTTTTGGATCAATTTATCTCATGGGTTTTGGATGATGATAATCTCCTCAAAATATGCTATCTGATGGAGGAATCTCCTCTCTTGGAGAAAATTGTGCTACACGTGCATGGTCTTTATTGATTAGTTATGTAGAAAGTTTTTCTATATATTATATTATGTGATTATTGATGGTTGGTGGTTTGTCTCTTCATTGAACTATAGCCTTTCTATTCTATTTTAGTTATAAAAGATAAGACAGATGCAGTGTGTTCTATACTATTTAGACTTGAAACTTGCATTCTTGAAAGGTTCAAATACATGAGTATAACTTTTATGCTATATTATGTCAGCTTTCATATAGTATGATGAATAATAAGAGATAAATTCAATAAAAATAAAAATAAGAGATTTATGGCTAGTTAAATATATATTCAAATGTTGATTTTTTTTTTTATCTTCATGTTATGTTTATATAATTGTTGGCTGAATAAATTTGCAATTGTTCCCTCGTAATAATATATTTGTTCATTGACCTTATACAAGTCTCATATCATTTCCTAAATTCAATAAAAACAAAAATAAGAGATTTAGGGCTAGTTAAATATATATTCAAATGTTGATTTTTTTTATCTTCTTGTTATGTTTATATATGTTGGCTAAATAAATTTGCAATTGTCAACTCATAATGAAGTATTCGTTCATTGACCTTATACAAGTCTTATATCATTTCAAATAAAATCCCTTACCTTTTTGTATTTGCAATAAGAGCCTAAATAATTGTCGAAATTGTAAGATATCCTCTATGTTTTAGAAAATTCCATTGATACAAAAGATCATAAATATTCATAGTACTTAAGAAATATACATTATATCCTAAAACTTTCAAAATTCAATTAGAGGCAATTGTCACATTGCCTCTGTGTGGTGTGCCTCACCCTGAGCATACTATCGTATTTCTAATGAACGACAACTCATAAGGGGAAAATAATTAAGAAAATGAACAAGAGTGGTAGTGTTAATTCAAAATATATAAATAGAGTACAAATAGTTTTTTTAGATGGAAATCAGAGATAAATTATAAGGTGTTGTCCCAACACAAAAATACAAATCATAGCCCAAGTCTTGAAAGTTCTACACACATCTTACTCAGCCCAACTCAAACTCTTCATGGTCGAAGATCAAGCTCAATCAAAGGCCTAATTTCAGCTTAAAAAAGACCTCAAATCATAAGCCAAGGAATATCCAATGTTTGTCTCAAACCAACTGTTATGTTACAATATTTAGTTGATTTAGTCAACTATAATAATTGATTTAGTCAATCATTATGATTGATTTAATCAACCATTCAATCATTGCGATTGATTTGATTAATAATTATATATTTAATTGATTTAGTCAACCTTTAAGAATTATTTAATCAACTATTATATATTTGATTGATTTAGTTGATGATTAATTTAATTAATCATTATATATTTAAAAATTTGACTTTATTCTGATTTCTTTTCTTATCTCTAGTAGCTAATATTTCCTTATTTTTTTAGTCCAATATTTATAATTTTTTTCCTTTTAGGTAGTCGTATATATATATCTATGTTGTATGACTCTCACAAATATAGAAAATTTTTGGAGCAAGAGTATTAAAAGAAAAAAAAAATCTTGTTTTAATTGATGAAAAAAAAACATTTGTAAAAGAAGAGAGATAATTGTCGTTTACAAGAAAGAAAAAAAGATTGCAAAGATGAGAGAGAAATGAAGATTTGACTTACTTCTCCTCTCCTTATTTTTGAGAATCATACAATACCCATATATACTTCTATCTAACAAAAAAAGAATGTAAATATTTGACAAAAAAATAAGAAAATATCAACTATTAAAGATAATAAAAGAAATCATAATAAAATCAATTTTCTAAATATATAATAATTGATTAAATGAATCATTAACTAAATCAACCAAATATATAACAGTTGACTAAATTATTTTTAATGATTGACTAAATCAATCAAATATATAATAATTGACTAAATCAATTATAATGATTGAATGGTTGATTAAATTAATTATAATGATTGATTAAATCAAATATAATGGTTGAGTAAATTAACAAAATATTCTAACAAAATGCTGGTTGGAGGCAAACTTTGCATACTCCTTAGCCTGTGATTTGGGCTCTCTTTTGGGTTGAGATTGGGTCTTCAATTGAGCTTGATCTTGGACTTTTAAGAGTTTGAGTTAGGTTGAATAGGATGTGTGCACGACCTCCAAGACTTAGGCTATGATTGGGCCTCTTGTGTCTAGATAGCACATTGCAATTTATTTCTGATTTTTAACACTCCCCATCAAGTTTGGTGAAAGGATTTCTTAGAGCCAAAGCTTGAAGAGAAGGTACTCATCTCTCTTGCTCAAAATTCTGGACTCCTCCTCCTTTGCTAAAATTTATTGGCTCTCCTCCTCCTTGCTTTGAGCTTTCCTCCCCATTCGATTGACATGGGAGATTGCTTGATTGATGCAGAGCAAGCAAAAAAACTACAAATGCTCTTGAATCTGCAAAGTGAAACTTATCTTTTACCAATATCACATCTTTTGATGTGCATATTTGGTTAATCATAACAATATATATTTCTTTTCGAAAAACTTCAAGCAAAGATTGAAGTTAGATTATGAATCGAATCTTGACATGTTTAGGCTGCTTTAGAATGCCTTCAAGAATCGCCACACTTGATTGCTCTTGAGGATTTTTACTAGATTGGTCAAACCTTCCATTGCTAGCAAGTGCTGGATTCTTCTTGAAGGTTTGAGTAGCATAAAGGGACTTTCCATAGCCAATTTCTATCACTGCATTTTTTGGTCATATGTGGGAAAAGATTGGCCCCATTTTTCTAATCACTTGCTACACGCTTTCATTGCTATTGGATGCACCTTGTTGGAAGCATGAAAACAGGAGGGATTGAAACCCAGGCTGCTCCAGAGAGACAGAGCTTTTCTAGAGTGCCATTTAAGAGGAGGTATGAATGCGAACTTTTTGTCCAATTTCGGGAAAAATTATCCCCACATTTTGTCACTTATGTAGGATATAACCTACTCTTCTTTGTCACTAGATGCTAATGAAAATACACATGATAGAAACTGATCTGATACCATGTTGAAAGAGTTGAATATCTTGGAGTTAGTATTAAAAGAAGACAAAAAAATTCTTGTTTTAGTTGATGAAAGAAAATATTTGTAAAAGAAGAATAATGATTGCCCTTTACACGAGAGAGAAGAAGATTGTTAAGACAAAAGAGAAGTGAAGATTTGACTTACTTCTTTTCTCTGTATTTCTAAGAATCATTCAACACCTATATATATACACTTCTACCTAAAACAAAAAAAGAAATATATAAATGTTTGACTAAGAAATAAGGAAATATCAGCTACTAGAGACAAGTAAAATAATCAGAATAAAATTAGTTTTCTGAATATATAATAATTGTTAAATCAATTATCAACTAAATCAATCAAATATATAATGGTTAACTAAATTATTCCTAATGATTAACTAAAGCAACCAAATGTATAATAATTGATTATCTTAATCATAATGATTGAATGGTTGATTAAATCAATCATAATAATTGACTAAATTAATTATAATAGTTAACTAAATCAACCAAATATTCTAACACAATGACTAGTTGAAAGCAGACTTTGGTCACTCCTTGGCCTATGATTTGGGCTCTCTTTTGGGTTGAGATTGGGTTTTCAATTGAGTTTGATCTTGGACCTTGAAGAGTTTGAGCCAGGTGAACACGTTGTGTGCAAGACCATCAAGACTTGAGCTATGATTGAGCCTCGTGTCTTGACAACACCTTGTAATTTATCTCTAATTTTCAACATTTTCTCTAGAGAACAAAATACTTGGGGAACAATTTTATTTTCTACCATTGTTTTTCGATGATTATAATTGTGGTTTTCATAGGGGGACTTCCCACTTTCTTCTATATTTACTTAAGGCCCGAACTCGAATAACACTTGGGTAGGCATAATGTTATTAAACAAGATGTTATTCAATAGTTTCACGAGCCATGTAACTTCAGTCAAGGCATCATATAGGGTAAGCAATTCAAACAATTTCCTACATGTAATGAAAATTATTTATGGGGCACTAGGAAGGTAATTTAGTTATATCATAAATTTAGAATTAGAAAGCAAGAAATGTGACATAACTTCTAGTATAGTATCTAGTCAATTGATAATCTATAAGGAATTCATCGTTTCCCTTGCCAAAGTTTTCCTTCTCTAAGCCATAGGTTTGACAGCTAGAAACTTATTCTCTAACAGATTTCTTATCACACATTTTTTTATAAGAATTAAACTTACTTATTTCTTGATCATACTCCATTTAAATAGAGAAAATTAAGATTTACAATATAATAGACTTCCTACTAAAACAAACTCCTAAAATTATTTATAATATGAAAACTTCTGAAATTTAGCTAATTACTATTTTTAAAAAGATAACTATTGATAAAATAAGGAAACTACTATTTTTAAAAAAATATTTCCTAATTCTTTTTCTAATGATATACATTTTTTAGAATAATTTTTTCCAATGATATGAATTGTGGATATCATTACTCCATTTTTGGACAAAAAGCTTGTCCACAATCTCAAACTCAGGATGGGCCTTCTCAAGTTTTCAAGAACTCTTAAGAAACCTCCACCCTTATCCTCTTTTTTGAACTTTATCATACCCTACTTAACCTCTTCAAGTTCTTGGTAGAGAGCAGACCACTGTCTTAGAAATTCTAGCTCAACATCTCTACCTGCTGGAGCCTCTTGTTTTACAGCCAATTATTTCTTCTCTGGTAGCAGCAATGACTAGCATAAGTCTTTCAACACTTGCACCTGCCAGTCTCTCCTTTTTCTTCAAGTTCTTCTATATGCAGCTTCCTTTGACTGAGATTCTTAGCCTAAGCCTCCACTTGCTCTTTATGTAAAGTTGACTCTGTGCTTTTGGCTACTGAAAACAAAAGCATCTATAATAGGCACATTTATGTCCTTCCCAAGCTCATCTACTTACCTTGAAAAGCATCCAGACGAAGAGAGACCTTGAATGGCTTCTGCTGGATTGCTAGGTCAGTTGTTAATTGACCTAAAACATATTTATAAGAGGTGCAAATTTAGGATCTTGGTGAAATCCTATCTTGGTAGCTAGCTCCTGCGAGCATTTTATACTTTCAATGTTGGGAATATTAGTTAGACCATCCAAACCAGCTGATGATACAACATTTAAAAGCATTGCGCTTGTATAGTGCCTGATCTTTCTTTTCCTCAAATCCATCCCAGGCATATGGTTTGTCACATTTCATGAGCTATTATTTAATTATTTTAAATCATTATTTATAAAATCCTTAAAAAGTCCTGAATAATTGAACATAATAAATTTATAAAAAATAATATATTAATTTCAGGAGCTATTATAAAGAGAACCCTCAGTAGCATCATATAATGTAACTTGTACAATTCCCTTCGTCATATATTAACAATTGAGAAATCGAAGTATTCACATTATTTTCATATTTATCTTCATATACATCATAACTCATGCGATACCCTTCTTCTTTTGCATCATCTACCTCAATTACATTAATGTCGACATTTGCATCGCTCATTGTACTAGTAGAATCTTAAAAATTAGAACTATCATACAAAATAGGTTTAGTTATATGCTTGCCTCCACATGTCGATATGTCGTTTACTCCTCCCAACAATGCTTAACACTCTTAACACCGACAAGACTGTTGAACAAATATCATGAAAAAAATTACTAAACTCTATCAAGGCATCCCATCCATAATCCGAGAATACCATTGAATGTTATCGGAAATAGACTTTCACAAGCATACAATAGTTATAATTTTTCATTCTCATGAACTTGTATTCATTCATATCGACTATCTCTTAATGTCCGATGCATAACCATCATGAAATCTCTTATTTTCTAGCCACTTACAAACAAGACACTTTTACTCCACGCTCCAAGAGTAAACAATTTTAGGTTTTAGCCCCATACTATCTCTTAAGTTGTCCTTCATTTGACTAGACATATACATAACAATATCAAGCACATTCATGTTGTTATTCTTTTATGTATGCATGAAGTCAATGTGGTGTTGTAGAAGATTTAGCATTTAGTATGGAAAATCCTAAAATATACTTCGTTTAGTTCATTTGTTCTTTCGAATCCTAGGATTGTGCCTCTTGGATCTTTAATTGCTATTGGAAATTTGAGTATGCACCTTCAAGCTTCGTCACTTGTTAACCTTGACAGTGGACAATCTCACTCAACCTGATTTTTGTGAATTGTTTTCTATCATCCAAAAAGAATGATATTTAAACAAAAATTGTCTATTACCATGAAACCTTCTTTATCACAAGTAGAAAGTTTTCAACTTCCATGCATAAAAGACATATCAATATCCTTATTGTACTCTATCCAAATAACATTTTGTAAGTGGGGAAGTCACTTATTGTCTAAGGAAGAGTAGTCCTCATCAGAAATTGATAGTTGTGATTGTGTCATATGTTTGAACACCTTTGTTTCACAACGTGTATGGCTCCTCTATTAATAGTTGCATGTATATGTCAAGCATACTTTTGGGATTCCATGGGCCAGGAATAGCTAGTGTCAAAAATATGAGCGGCATCTTCATATATAGGCCAAGCAGAAGTTTATATAAATCAACATCAATAACCAACATGAATCATCTTTTCACAATGGATCAAACAGGGGAAAGCCCTAAGCTAGTGTTGCAAGGCTCCATTGCAAAATCTAGTATGTGGAGTAAAACATTTTTTTACAGCTTTGCATCTGATAGATGTGATATTACTCCATCTTCTCGAACATGAGTTGCATGCCAAGTGATGTGCTCTATTGTGGCCTTTGATTGATAAAGTCTTTACAGTTTTGAAGTCAATAGCAAATAAAACAAATCCTTTAATGATTTTTTCTGCTTCCTTGTATGCTTGTAGCTCAAACTACTACAAAATCTCTTCTAAAATTATATACAACCCTGAGTACACATGTACCCATTGAACTTGAAACCCTAACTCATGGAGTAAACTTTTTAACATTGTAGTGATTAAAGGGAAATTAGTGATTCAAAGGCACAATCACACCTATTACTTATAACATTGCCTTCAAGCACTCCTCGAAGATGTTATGCTCTACTTTGATGTTTAATAGGCTATGAATGACATCATTATATGATTAGTGCAACCTTTGTACAATGGCCTATCAACAGCATTTAAAATTTCCATGAATTGGTCACCTACATGTGACTCCAAAGTTACATTCTCTCTGGTGCCTATAACTTCCTCCTCGATTAGGATTTGAGTACTATGGCGTACCATGGCTGAGTTTACTACTAGAGATGGAAACCATGGTGATGTATCAATCTTGGTCTCCAGCAAATTAAGTGTTTTAGAATAGTCTAGGGAGCTCCTTGTGGTTAAATCAATGTCACAAAAGACATTCAGCGGAGCAGTTGTTAGTATTGATGATCCTTTTACAACAATCCAATATGGATCTTCATGTTTAAAATTTTAATATGAAAATATAAACTTCCCATTATTTAGGGTTGAATCACTAAATCTTTTGATGTGCAGGTTTAAAGAATAGCCACGTACGAATCTACTTTTGATTTTCAAAATCCAAGAGCTTTTGAGTATGATATATATTTAGATCTTCAAAAGAAACCCTCACGATGTTGGTTTTTCTTTCTTTTTTCTTTTTTTTTGTTAAAGAACATATTTTAACTTTCCTTTTTGTTTTTCTTACATTCACAAAAAGAAGAAAGAACCTTTTTTTAGATAACTTCCTAAGAAACCATCCTTTTGAAATTCAAACCAAAAGGGGGTTGAGAGTTGGTTTTCTACACAAACAACTACCTCCTTTTCTTTATCCGTTATATTTGAATTAAAAAAAAAATAGAGGGTGTTCGGTCGGGTCAAACCCACATGGGTGACTTGTTCCCATTTCTAACATCTCTCACTCGCACATGAGGGTTAAACCTATATTTAATTTTGTCATGTGCATATATCATCAATTTCATACAAGCAAATAGATCATGTAACCAGCGAGTATATCAAAAGCTTAAAACTATACACTAGTTAAAGATATATAGCAGCTCACTATTTAACACAATGAGAACATCAAATCTCGCTATATTCCATACTTTTTTTTGCCATACACAATTAACGTTTCTCTTGTTCTTCAAACAATACAAATAAAAGTATATTTGACTCAACTCAAATTATGGATTCACAATTATATTTTAAAACACTAAGTCAAAAAAATAACTAGCTGACCTGTGAATACAAAGTAACATATCAGCCATAAGATAGTCTTCCTTTTACACTACTATCTATCTGCTCTAGTTTAGTTGCTTTCCTAAACATGTATCGTAAAACCGAATCAATTATCGTCTCTTGGTAACATGGTACAGTAGCAAACTAAAATAAAATTTCAAAAAACAGACGAAAGTTCTAAGGGTATTAAACGAGATTAAGTATAAACCTTTAGGTCTCACACAATAAGGTAGAGGGATTCATTAACTTATCATCCATAGGGTCACAAAAGCATACGTGGTACAAAACACGTGTCACGATACCTTTTCTACTCAATTAGAACCATATGTCTTATGTTTAAAATTATAATGCATTGTGCAGATCTTGTCTAGGTGTACCACAACACTCAACTTGACTTTCTTTTCTTATAAATCCTCCATGATCATCACAATTTCAAGAGAAAACCATACATGGCTCGTAGACAAGTGTAATGGATTGTGAGAAATCCATTTCAATTATCAAGAAAATATATAAACGATAATCTCATCTTAGTTCTCTACTAAGACAGTGTATATATGTTATAACTAACAATAAATTAACATTGTCTCATCTTTATATATCATACAAAAATTAGAAACGATTGCTCGTGTGAGAAAACCAATCTCCAAAACTTTTCCTACATACTTTAAATCAAGACATAAGAATTTTTACGTACAAAACAGATTCAAATATCATAAAATTGTAAACATTATATCATACTTATTATCTATGCAAATACAATTACATGCTACATGATTCGAGAGATTTTACATGCGTAGGCATATACTTCAACATCACCTCTCTTTTTCAACAATATCTCGAATAAAGTTGTACTTTGTATCTATATGTTTAGTTCTCCCATGATATTTGGGATATTTCGTGTAAACGATAACTAATTAACTATCATGATAAATTGTCATAATTCCTACTGAATCGCTTATAATTCCCAAGTATTGTAAATTTTTTTTTAACCAAATATATTTTTGAACTGCAAAAACACAACTCACAAACTCTACTTCCATTGTGAACAGTGATACACAAGTTTGTTTATTACTTCTCCAAGATATGGTGCCATTATTCGGCAAGAAAACGTAATTTAAGGTGGATTTATGTTCATCTAAATCATTACCCCAATCAGTATTTGTGCATCCACTCAATGATAAATCATTTCCTTGATAACAAAGGGAATAGTCTGCAGTTCCTTTCAGGTATCGCAAAATTCTCTTTACAGCAGTCCAGTAATTTCGACTTAGATTGGATTGATATCTGCTGATCAAACCCACGGCGTAGCAGATGTCATAACGAGTACATATCATAGCATATATCAGACTCCCAACAGCATTGGAATATGGTACTTTTGACATCTCATATTTTTCTTCAGTAGTTTTTGGGAATATTGCTAGGCTTAAATTTTCACATTTAGCCACAGGAGTTTTAATTGGTTTACAATTATCCATCCTAAACTGTTCCAGAATTTTTTTAATATAAGATTATTAAGACAATGTTAATAATCTCTTAAAATGATCTCTGTGAATCTTAACAACCGGTATGTATTCTACCTCACCCATGTCTTTCATCTTAAAATTTGATGATAACCAATTCTTAATACTCAAGACATACTTCATGTCATTTCCGGTTAATAATATGTTATCGATATATAGAGATAGAATTACAAATTTGTTATTAAACTTTTTTACATAAATACAATGGTTTTTATTTATCATCACGAAATCGTAAAAGATTATAACTCTGTGAAATCTCAAATACCATTGTCTTGAAAACTATTTGAGACCATAAATTGATCTATTCAATTTACAAACTTTGTTTTTGTCACGCCCCGAACTGGGATCGTGAACAGTCACCCGTTGCCCCTGGATGCTGGCTGTATTTTTACAGAAAATCGGGCATAACCTCCCCATAAATCGGAGGTTTTTCATGTATAATTTCACCTGTATATAACATTTATCCTGTAAAAATAAACAATTGGTCATCCCGGCCTCTCCAAATTAAACAAATACCACAGCCAACATCCAGAACAACGCAAGGCTATAAAGTTTCTAGCAATCCTAGCAACAGACCTCTACTGTCATGTCCAACTAGAGCATGAGCAGCCGCCACACCGAGCGGACTTAAATTCTACGCATATATAAAATAAATTCCCAAATTATTTTTAAATATTTACAAATGCCTCAATGCAATGAAATAAATCAATACGAGAGTTTTAAGAATAAATGTCCATAATTTATACAGTCATCCCAAAAAAAAATTTATATAAATACATTAGTCAAACTCCAATACATAATAATATCACCAATCATCGTAGCGGAAGAGATGGAAAATATCCATACCCAAGCCCAGTGATATCTCCTCGGTCCAACACTAATCCTGTGGGAAAGAAAGTGAGGGGCGAGTATCTATGGAGGGATACTCAGTAAGTGAGCGATTGACATCATACTATCAATATCTAGGGTGAACTTGGAGTGTCAAAGCATAAGAAAATATCCACAGTGTGCAAACTGATCATGTTATTTCAAAATCATATGTAATACGCACACATCAGAAAGTAAGATATGCATCCAATATTTACATCAATGTCGTGAAGAGCCGGCCAATGAAATATTCCCGGTAATGGTCTACCTCGACCAAGGACGGCGCATTGGGGGTTTTTCAAAATGCAAGTATTAAATAATGGCTCTCTGTCCCAATATTGGCCACAGGCTACCCCAACTAGCCTGCAAATAATAATAATGTACATATAACTAGTCGATCGTGTATGGTGCCCCCGCCTGGTGCTAGACGGAGCCGCACTCAACGTCCTCTCCGATAAGAATCAATCTGGGACACCCATACACATGACGATCTGGCGGATACCTTCGGCCGAAACGTATCCGTGCACAAGGGGTGTCTTTACCAGATGTCCTTCGTAGCTACGAATCACAATATCATATCGGCCGGGCACGTAGCCCCATGTATCCCATCACCAAGTCGGCCGGGCATATAGCCCCATGCATAATATCATAACGTCGGCTGGGCATACAACCCAATGCATAATATCATAAAGTCGGCTGGGTATACAGCCCAAATATGTAAGTAAATCCATTTAAAACTATGTGCCAATATAGTGGAAACATTAAAACATATCAATATGTTGAAAATGTGGCACAATATTCAATTATCAAAACTCATGGATGCATATCAATAAAGTCAGAAATTTAGACACTCCAAAGTTCACAAAACATTCATCAAATATTCAAAAATTCTAACAATCAGACATTTGCAGAAATATATCATTTAAAAGTATTTTTGAAACATGGTTTTCAATCAATAGTGAATGTCAAAGTCTCACTCACAGTTCTAGGGAGGGTGGTCACTCTCTATTTTCAAAACCAATCAAATCTGATCTGCTTCCTCGAGTCTCCAAAAAGATCAACCTAATCAGATCATCAAAATTAAATATCATTTTCTCAAGTATCTTTAGGGTTTATCCGAAAGACTTGAAATGTATAATATCCTCCATTTTACGGCTCATTTCAATCCAACCCTACAACCCAGATACTTTCATGCATATTCCAAAGTTTAACTCTAAAGAAACTATTCAAATTCACTCGACAAGATTTTGTGATTCTATAATACGCTTCTTTCGTATCAGATCATTTAATTTCTGTAACATTTTATACTTAACTTTCAAAGTCACATATAATCATTTCAAAATTTGTATTATATTCGCATTCCACTTATACTCTAAACATATACAAAACCTTTCATCTTGGATTCAATTCTAGATTCATCCAATTTATCAGTTAGAGCCGAAATCTCCTCACCTAGGGTTTTCTCGAAGCACCGAGTCTCGTCCGAATGTCGCTTCGGTCACTCCAAAGTTTGTAGGGTTTTCTATCAAAACAAAATTTATTTGTTAGATCTAAACACTTAGATCAGAAGCAAAACCCTAAGTCATTTACCTGCGTGGAGGTTTGTGAGCTGTCACGGGCTCACGGGCCGTCACGGGCCGTCGCGGGCTCCTGGGCTATAGCTAGCGGGCTCGCTGGTCAGCGGGCCAGTAGGCTGACGGGCTAGTGGCTGATGGCCTATGGCCGGTGGGCCTCCAGGCTGGCAGGCTTGCGGGCTGGTGGGCCTCTGGTTGATGGGCCTGCGGGCTAACGGGCCTGCGGGCTAACGGGCCTGTAGGTGATGGGTCTGCGGCTGACAGGCCGATGGGCCTGGTGGGCCCGTGGGCTTGCTGCTGATAGGCCTACGGGTTGGTGCTCGCCCGTGCGCTGGTGCGCTGTGCTGGTGTACGCTCGTGCACCGGCTCGCACGCGCTCGTGCGCTGCCGTGCGCTGAGCCGCGCTCCCGTTCACGCTCGTGCGCTGGGCCGCGCACCCATGCACGCTGGGCCGAGCACGCTCGTGCGCTGGGCCGCGTGCGCTCGTGCGTTGGCTCGCACGCTCGCGGCCTGGGTCCTGCTCGTGGCCTGGGCTCGCGCTGCGGGCTGGGTCCTGCTTGGGGCCTGGCTCGCGCTGTGGGCTAGAGGGCGCACTCGGTGGCTCGATCGCGTGAGGAAGCAGCAATCGCGCGCTGTGGCACGATCGGGCTCGCGTGGAGGAATCGCGCTGTGGAGCGCTCAAGCTCGCGCGATGGTGGCAGAAGGAGGGGTTTGCTGTTGGTGGCGGCTGTTCGTGGACGGAAGCGAGATCGCGCGGTGGCGGCGCTTGGCGGAGCTTGCGGAGGTGAGATCGCGAACGATCACAACTACAGAAAGGAGAGTGAGCCGCGGGAAGAAAGAAGAAGAAGCAGAAAAAGAAGAAGAAGAAGTAGAAGAAGAAGGAAGAAGGTGGCGATGGCGATGGCGGAGGAAGGCGAACGGTCGCGGAGGAAGACGGACAGCCACGGAAGATGAAAGGTCGGGAGAGAGAGAGGGAGAGACAGAGAGAGAGATAGGGGGTTAGGGTTTTAACCCTAATCCCCAAATTGGGGACGTAGCGTTTTGTCCCAAAACGCTGCGTCTCCAAATCATTTTTTTTTCCCTTTGTGTTACAGTTTTCTTGGCCTTTCACTATAAAAGCTACTGGTTGTTCCATATAGATTTCTTCTTTAATTTCTCTATTGAGAAAAGCAATCTTCACATTCATCTGATATAATTCTAAATCTAAATTGGCTACAATAGCTAATAATAAGTGAATAGAGGAAAATCTCACTACTGGTGAGAAATTTTCTTCATAATCAATACCCTCTTGTTAGGTAAACCTTTTGCTCCCAATCAAGATTTATACTTCTCAATTGTTCTATTAGCCTTACGTTTAATTTTGAGAACTCATTTGTTCCCAATAGGTTTATGCCCAGGTAGAAGATCAACCAGTTTCTAAATATAGTTGGATTCTATCGATTCCATTTCTTCCTCCATTACTTTCACCCACTCATTCTTGGTAGAATAAGACAAAACCTCATTCACATTTTTAGGCTCGTCCTCATCCTATGGAGAAATGATAAAAGCATGCCTTTCAATGTTGTAATAACGTTTTAGCACACTTTTCCTAACACTTTTCCAATTCGTTGATTTGGTTGGATCATTGGAAATTGAATCCTTCCCATTGGGATCACCAAGAGATTCAATTTCTCATGGTTCCATTGATCTATTTGGCACATATCCATCATCTGAATTATTTAATTCAAATAAAAACTCTCCTTTTGCTATTTCATCTTTACTAGGAAAATCATTTTCCAAAAATGTCACATTTCGTTTTTCAATTTCCATTACAATACCAACATCGCATTTACCGATAAATACATAATATTTTAACTGATCAGAGTATCTAATAAAGATACATTTCTTTCCTCAAAGACCAAGGTTTCCAAACTTGTTGAAAGAGTCATGAATATCAGTTACCGATCCCCAAGGTTTAAGACCATTCAGATTCAGTGTTCTACCAGTTTAAAGTTTATACGGTGTGATTGGTACTGATTTTGAAGGCAGTTCATTCAAAATATAGGTTGTAGTTAACAATACATCTCCCTAAAAGAAAATGGGCAAATTAACTTGCGCCATTATAGATCTCGTCATATCCAGCAATATTTTATTCCTCCTTTCAGCAATACCATTTTGTTGAGGTGTTTGAGAAATAATTAATTGTCTAATAATTCACTTTCACTATATAAATCCTTGAATTGTTCTGATAGATATTCGTGTTCTCGATTTGTTCTCAAGGTTTCAATTGTTTTATCCATTTGATTTTCTACTTCATTCATATAATGTTTAAAACACTCAGATGCTTTAAACTTTTGAGAAATCAAATAGATATAACCAAACCACGTGAAATTATCTATAAATGTAATGAAATCTGACACTCCGTGTCGAGCCTTCACATTCATTGGACCACAAATGTTAGAGTGAATCAATTGTAATGAAAATTAAGCCCTTACAGCATTTCCAAATGATTTTCGATTCATCTTCCCAGCAAATCAACTTTAGTAAACAAACCCAATAGTCTTGCTTTCATTAGTCGATTCATCCAGTTTAATCCAATGTGACCAAGTCTAACATACCATATTTTATTATCAATATTAGCATCACTAGAAAAACAAATATTTAACAAAATATAACGATCAACATAACAGTTAAATATTTGTTTGTCACAATCCAATGTGATAAAGTCATCCATGAGATATCTAGAACTATAATATACACTGTTGTAATAGATACAGACTCTATTACGAGAAAAGTTTAGTTCATAACCAAATTTAAGAAGAACAACAACAGAAACTAGATTTCATCGAATTTCTGATGCATAGAGAACATCATGCAAGATTAGTGTTTGGCCACTTTATAACTCTAGTTTGCAAGTGTCAATCCCTTTGACCTCTACTTTCGTATTGTTCCTTACATATATCCATCTTGTACTAGGAGGAATTCAATGAAAATCTATGAACACTTCCTCATCTCTTGTCACATGGTTTGTTGCTCCTTAGTCTATAATTCACATATGATAAGATTCAAAAAGTAAAACAGTACCAAAGATATTTATAACATTTAGAGAAGTGTAACAAAGTGTTACCTTTTTTAGCTCAGGACATTTTCGATCGAAATGACCAAGAGATTTGCAATTGTAGCACTTCAACTTGCTCTTGTCCTTCTTCTTCCAAAACCGTTTTCATTTGTTCTTGCGGTTGAAATTATTCTTCTTAGACCCTTCCGCAGCTTCCTTCTCTTTCTTGCCCTTGTTCTTATTCCTCTTGCGCTTAAAGTTCAGAACTTTTTGGGAATTAGACTCAGCTATAAAGACATTAAAAATTGATCTTGTGGCACCAACCCGCTCATTTTCGAGTTCTATATGACGAGCCGTATCAGAAAAAGTTCTAATGCTATCATTATGAGTCAAATTATTTTTCATGTGCTCCTACTGATCTGAAAAGGATCAAGTTAAAGCCAGAACCTGCTGCTTATTAGAGAGAACATAATCAGCTGATTTCAATTCCCTTATCATGTTTGACATGGTTCTCAAATGTTGTTTGATGTTGTGATCGGCTTTCTTTTTATATGTATCAAACTTGATAGTCAACTGTCTCAAACCGATCACACTAGTACCTCCATACTTCTCTCTGAGGTACACCCATATATTATGAATAGTAGGGAATTGTTCATATTCATAAATGAGATCATTAACAACAGAACAGACCAGGATGTCACGTGCAGTGGAATCTTTCTTTTTCGGTAAGTTTCTTGATCTCTTCTCTACTAAGTAGTGTTCCCTATTCCAGGGTCTTGCATGATATGATTGATGCTCTCTAAGCTATTTTGCTCTTCTAACACATACCATATCTTATGGTGTCAAATATCATAATTGTCGCCATTGAACTTTTCACCATTGTTAAGATCTGTTATTATGAATTTTGATGTCATGGTCTGGATTTTCAAAGAGATGTAATCATGAGTTTTTATGCTCATTTAATATATATAATTTTGTATTTAAAATCAACATTTATGATAAACGAATATAAAGTATAGATGTGCATGGCTTTTACAATATTAAAGATATTCTAAATACATACTCATAAAAAAATGGTTTACTATACATGTCAATAGATTTCTACTATTCATAATCAAAGTACACAACTATATTACAAAAAAAAATATACATTAATTCATTCTTTCTTTTCTTTCATATACATGTGAGTAATCATATTGACCATTCCTTTTGAAAGCCTATTAGTAGGAACAAATCTCCTAATAGGTTATGGTGTAGAGCCATTTATCTTTAAAGATAGTGATTTTTTAATCTTAATCTCTATCGTTTAGCTCTCCACATTTGAAGTAATTTAGTTTGAAGTTCTTGAGAATAATCTGTTTATTCCCTTTTATTATTTGATCAACTATTCTAGCTAAATCACCGGGAGAAAATTTCTTATTATATTAATCTTGACTTCATTTCCCCTAAACCAATGACCAAAATACAGAATTTCATAGTGTTTCCGACTCATAACTCTCAAGTGTTGTAGAAAAGTGTGCATCGGGTTCAATTTAGAATTCATAATTATATTTAACTTTGTCAAACGCTTGGAGTTCTCTCATTTTTATGTCTCCCCGGAGAATGACAAGAGTGTGTTTGATCCTCACCATGTCCTAAAAATATGGTAAATATCAGATTGGACAAGAAGCCAATTACAAAATTTTAAAATACCATTTTTAAAGATCATGCTCAAATATTCAATTAATTTATACTGAAAAAAAAAATTTTCATACAAAAATTAATGAGCACCTAATCGAATAGGTATTGAAAATTTTAATTTAGGTAGCCAACTAGTACAAAATAATTTTCTGAACATATTAAAAATTTTTCAAAAATTTTTCAAATTGAAAATTAATTTTCTGTATTTTAATGATTTTATTAATTTAAAATCAATTAAAATATTTTTCATTTAAGAAAAATATGGTAAAAATTACAGACAAAATCCACAGAGGATCTAAATGGTTTCTGTAAAATTCCTGGCCAGAAAGGATGCTTCACGTGCCTTTATGCACCACTAGAGAGGGTAGGCAAGGCAGCCACGTGCCCACTTGCCCACTTGCCCAGGGCGATGCGTGACCTCCATTTACCGCCTTCCAGGTGGCTTCAGCCCTCTAGATTCCGACTACCTCCCATTTTCGATATCTGTGATTCCAATGGTGGTCTCAGTTTTCGGATCAAATGTCTAGAGTCTAGAGTTTGGAACACGCATGCAAGCCGAGAGTAGGATTGGTCGCGAATTATTGTTTATTTTCTTCCTCCAACTTAAAAATTTTACAATTCGACCTTAAGTTCTCAAAGCCATATTTCTTTCATTTTTAAACCATTTTGCACGTTCTTTATATGGTTGGAAAGAGTTTTTAACAAGAAATCTAACCATATAAATTTTAAATCATGAAACATACTATGCACGGAGATATAAGCATATAAAATTTCAGTTAAGGTTTCATTTATCTCCAAAAATACTAAGTGTGAATGCATGAATTTTTACAAAATTATTCCTTATATTATGGGTATTTTTCTGTTAAAATTTTTGAGTATTTCGTAGATTGAAATAGATGTTACCATTAACAATATTCTAACATGGCATTTAACATAACCCATATTATTTTCTCACATAAAAAAAAATTACGAAACAACCTATTCATTCATACTCTGATACCATTGATGATCCTTTTACAATAATCAAATATGGATTTTCATATTTAAAATTTTAATATGAAAAATATAAAGTTTTCAAAGAACTGTCACGTACAGATCTGTCTTTAATTTTCACAATCTAAGAGTTTTTTAGTATGGTATAGATTCAGATTTTCAAAGAAACCCTCATGATATTTGTATTTCTTTCTTCTTCCCTTTTTTTGTTAAAGAATGTATTTTAACTTTTCTTTTTATTTTTCTTACGTTTGCAAAAAGAAGAAAGAACCTTTTTTTTTTTTATTTTAGATAACTCCCGAAGAAAATCATCTTTTTGAAATTCAAAACAAAAGGGGGTTGGGAGTTAGTTTTCTACACAAACTACTCCCCATTTTCTTGATCCATTATATTTGAATTTTAAAAAAAAAGTGTTGGGTCGTGTTAAACCCACATGCATAACCCGGTTCCCATTTCCAACAAGTATAATCGACGAGATGGGAAGATTCACACCAGATAATAGATAATAAGCTGCAGTTCGGAAATTTCAACGGTATAGTTTTATGGTTCCGCACTAAAACCAGTGTGATTTTAAAATTGTCATTTTTCCTAATTGCTTTCAAAATTTGCCACTTTACCTTTTCTAGTTTACTCTTTTTGGTAATTTTTGGCACTTTATCTCTGCGATTTAACTTCCTCATGCCAAAATTAACCCAAAAAAAAAAAAAAAGAAAACTGAAAGACTAAATAGTAATCGAGGTGATAAAGTGATAAAACTTGAAAATATAGGAGGGCAAAGTAACATTTCTGAAATCACGAAAAATTAAGTGATAGTTTGTGAAATTATAATTAAATATAATTGAGAGAGAGAGAGAGAGAGAGAGAGAGAGAGAGAGAGAGAGAGAGAGAGAGAGAGAGAGAGAGAAAGAGAGATAGAGAGCCCATAAGGATCCTCAATCCCTGCATGCTTCGGGATTACTCTCCTCGCTCCGTGCATTTAACTAGCAGCTTTGAGCGTCGACTACGTAAGGTAGATCGCGAGTTTGCCTTCCACCTTCCATGTCGAGTTTCCCTTGTTTGTGGCCGTCTGTGCTAGGCCTAGGTCCTACAGGGCCCAACCTTGCATGGGCTTCGGTCCTAGTTCTATGCCGCGTTGCATAACACATCGCATTAGCAATAGCAAATAGTTGAATAGTAAGTTATTGTTGTTATTATTATTATTATTATTATCATCATCATCATTATTATTAAAATATTTAAAAACAAAATAAAAAATTAAAGTTAGGAAAAAATCAAATAAATAAAAATTTTGGAAAGAGAATTATAGGAGTAAAATTAGAATTTGATGTTGTTGGATACTAATCACTGAATTGAACCGGTTTATTTAAAACCTGTTACATATTCAAGTATTTACCATATTCTTTTAAAGAATATTGTATTTAAGGGTATTTTAACAAAAAATTACTGACAAGCAGTCACAAAAGTTATTCCCTTTCTTAATTATACTTAATAGATTAATACATGTGGTTGTCAATATCTACAAGGGAATTTGCCAAAGCCTTTTGGGTACCTTGCGAAAGATTTTGTGAGGTATCCAAGGCCATGTATCTTGCAAAGGCTTTTTAGTCATTCAATTAAGCATCTTGAGCGATTTAGATATATAAAAATTTTAAATACGCTAAATTAATCAATATTTATATAAAAGTACTTATATTTTTACATTTATAAATTATTCTAAATTTCATGAATTATTTATTTATTTATTTATAATTTTTTATATTATATCTTATAATTAATAATTATGTATTTGATTATTTTTAATTTTATTATAAAAGATGATTATTTTATTATTTTTATAAAATACTTACTATTGTATATAAATCGTTATATTTTATATTTACGTATTTGATAACATTTTTGTTTCCCATTTTCTTATAAAATGTCATTTCTGCATATCATTTTATATCCGTTTAGGTCCAACCAGCCTAAAAGGTCTTTGATAGTGTGAAAGAATTGAGGCACCACCCAAGAGACAATTTTAACCAAAAGAGTGACAACAACCCAAAAGGAAAAGTGAAGTCCAAAGAGGGGAAAATCATAGCCATGTGGGTGCAAGACCCACGTTGTTGGTCCATCAAGGACCAAATTATTACGCTTTATCTATTTACCTAGTCAAGTAATTATATCCCCCTTCCTCTTCCTCTTCCTCTTCCTTTCCTTTTCACGACTTTCCAAACATTTTTCAGATTTCACAGTCTGGTAGAAGGTAGAACAAGAGGAGACGAAGAATCTTGAGACATGAAAACTATGGCATGCCAAACAACCCCGGATAAGTTTCATAAACGTAAGCCAGCCGTCGGCTGCATTTCCGGCATTTTCAACTTCCTCTCCAAGTACCACACCCGCAGAAAATTCCTTACTTTTGGTAGGTGCCTCTTCTATTCTCCTCATTTAATGGAATAATTTGTGTGAGCATATTTGACTAAAGTACCGATTTGCACAGGTAAAAAGCAGCAGCAAGCAAAGAGTGATCATGCAAATCTAAAACCAAACGACTTGACCCAAGGACACAAAAATACTAACAGCAGGACCCAGATACAATGTGAGCTGAAGAGAAGTCCGACAATTCCAGCAGCCATCAGGCGACAGGAGAATTCCAAATCAGGGACAGAATATTTGAATGGGATAGAGTCGACGGCCGAAAAGAGACGGAGACTACTGGGAGCATTGCAGAGATGCGACGAGGATTTGAGAGACTTGAGAAGGCTCATCGAGGCCATCCATAAGGCGGAGTCGTCTCCTTCTCCATCTCCGTCTCCGGCGTTGAAGAAAAAGAAATGCGATGAAACCCAAGGTGAAGGAGCGATAATGACAAATGAGGAAGAAATTATTTTGGGTCGAGGTGGTGGCAAGTTGAGGACGGATAGATTGAATTTGGATGACTTCACCTGCTTGAACGCTCGCGAGCTTGGTGGTTCGTTTCTCTCTTTCTTTCTTCTTGTTCTTATATCTTTCTATTCCCTTATTTTATGGTTTTTATTTTATTTTTTAAATTTAGAAATTTTTACTATGAGTATTAAAACATATTTAATTTAATTTATGACTGTTAATGTCACATATTACATAATTGGTCTTACAAGAAAATAAATATGAAAGAAAAGATTATTTTATATTTAACTTTGAAACCCCATAATTTCCAAAAACTATATTTCTCTCGCTATAATAATATAATATTTGCATACAACCTAAATTGTTACAAACATTTTACATTTGTACCTTGATGAGCAATGTTGCACCATTTCTTATCCTATTTATCTTAATAGAGAAACACAAATTAAAGCAAAAGAAAATAAATAATCGAATTGACAAATTTTAATTTAATATAATTTTAGTATTTGAAAAGTATATGAGAAAATTTGTAATTTTATGTGATCAATGAAATAATCACACAAAAATCCCAAAACCCTAAAAAAATAAAAGAAAAATTCATAAAATGTTAAATTTTATTACTTGGGCTATTGACTTAATCGTAATTTCATTATTCTTCAAGATTTCACATTCACTCATTATTTTGAAAAACATTATGTTATAACATAGAAAGAAAATTCTAATGAATTGTAACTTTAAATAAATTTTATAAATATCGATATCTATAATAATAATAAAATATTATTGTTATTTCAACACATATATATTTTTTTAATACTAAGCAAATAGGAAAGGGAGCTCCCGAGAGAATTACTTTTGAAAATCCCCTCCCCCACCCCCAGATAAAGAAAAAAGAAAAGGCATATATGCATAGATGCCCTCTCAACTGAACGCGTAGCTGCTAAGCAACAATGATAAGGCCACGAGGCAGCTGGCCAAAGATTTCAGGAAGGGAGAGGTCTGACTCTGGTAAAGCAATTTTCACATCTTTTGATGAAGAGAGAGGAGAAGGAAATGGGCTTTCCTTAGACATTTCAGCTTTCTTTTTTGTGTTGTGGCTGAAACTGAAATGATATCTTAGCTCTTTACATAGATGCGCATGAGCTACAGACTCAGCGGTCAGTGCCCACCATAATTGAGTACATCTCATTCTCAGCAAGCGTGTCCATATGCTTCTTCTTCTCCAAGCTGTCCTAATTCGTATAAAAGCCATCCACAGGTTACCTTAGCTCCATAATTCCTACGGCTACTTTAGAAAGCACTCATAATACTGTGTTCTTTAATCACTGAAGTCCTAGCTGTTCTGAATGCTTTCTCGTTTTCTTTTCACTTTTACAAAATACTCAAAAATACGTGTCAGGGACGAAATATAGTATGTAGAAATATATAGTATTCTAAAAGGTTTTACTAACATTTTAAAATTTTTTAACGTACGGTTAAAAGTATACACATTAATTTTTTTTTTTTTAAGTTTTATTTTGAAGAAGCATCCATATTATAATTAGGTGCCTAGGGCTTGGCATCATATCCCAACTAGTCTTTTTTATTAGACTTTAAAGTGATTAGAGAAAAGCCGATTTTTACGAGGAATTTTAGAGCTATGTAAGTAAATTTTGATATTTTTCCATGCATTACTGTAAACTCAATATTTTTAGGGAAAAATTTAACATCTTAATATAAATAAAATTTGGTGAAAATCAAACCATTACCTTATCTCTCTTAAAATTTTGTTTTATTGAGTTTTCTTGTGGTGGTACTTTTTGTTCCTTTTCACAAGTAAAAAAGGAAGCAAGGGTATGGTGTAAAAGACATTAATCTAGTGTATCGACCTGAATAGGGCAAGCTAAAATGCAGCAACAACAGCAAAGAAGGAAAATGCCTGGTGAAGATGAATTCATCAACTTATGTTTGCTCAACAGAATCATGAGTACAACACTTCTGAGAAGGAGCAAGAAAATTGCAAAGCCTTTGTGGAATAGCAAAGCTATGATAGAGAGTGTAGATGAAGTTTCGAAGAGTATAGCTTGGGGAGAGAAAAGAGAGGTAGGGAGAATAGGGTTAGTTTTACAAGATTTCATTTATAGGGACCTATTGGAAGAGATTCTTAAAGATATGGGATGTATTACTTGTGTATACCCATTGCCTCATGATGCATGTAAAAGAAGTTTGCGATTTTAGTTTTTTCCATAAAGATAATGATAGACAATAAATTTTTCTTTTTCTATATAGTTATTCAAGTTTGATCTTATCGCAAATAAAGGACAAGAATTCAAATTCCAGATTTTAGATTGAGAGGAAAATTTTTTGTATCAGTGAACCCAAGTATCTGGGTGCTTTGTCTTTATTTGTGCTTTGATCCAATTACTTGGTTGTTTATGTCGTGTAAGCTCATCAAGAGTTATACAAAACAACTTTTACGACTGGGTAGTCGGCTATCGCTAGTTGATTGCCAGTTTGGCGACCAAAAGAGATAAGGACAAGTTCCTTAATAGAGTAAAATCAATCTTATTTCATCACATAATAAACATTGTTAAAACAATTATATTTCTCGATCGTTTTCCCTATTTTCTTGAAATTTTCTAAAGCCCAAGGACATGCTAATTCTAATATAGCCAATAAATGTAAATATATATACTAATGCCTTATTGCCCTTATTAGAATTTGCATTTTATTTATAGGTTTTCATATAAACCTTTGGAGTACATGATTTTTGAGTTTATATATCCTTTTGTTACATGACATAAATAGGGAAAAATAAATTTACACAATAAAAGGGGGAAATAAAGTTATGACTTTACAAAACTTTTGATGAATATGCATATTCACAAACATTTGATATTCAGCAATGGCAAAAACTTCAAACTATCCGCCATTTTTGTTGTGTGGTTAGCTTTATATGGACCAACCTTGTTATAAATTTATCTTTTAATCACTATATATATATTTTTAATACATCATCAACTCTATTACCATACAATGTGGTAACTCTTTTCTTATAATTTTTAAATAAACTACAATAAACTTTACCTATTTGCATATTCTATCTTTATGCATATTTGTTGTTTATTTTTTTCTTATCTTAAAACTCAAAATTTCTTCCCATGGTTTTAAGTGTTTGGTATGGGAGACGAACACTACAACGGAAATGACTTATGAAGACGGATGAAAACAGTGAGAAAAATATGATAAATCCGTCGACAAAGTTTTCTCCAACGGATAAAAGTTCAGTTGGCTAAAAATGGGTCGGGATAGAACTATTCCGACACTTGTGATAACTAAGAAAAGTGTCGGTAAAAATCAACGTTATATCATCGGTTGTAAAGGGGTAGTAAGAATTATTACATTTATCTTCGGTTGTAAAGAGATAGTAAGAGTTACTATATTTATCATCAGTTTTGTAAAGGGTAGTAAGAGTTACTACATTTATCGTCATTTTTGTAAAGGGGTTAGTAAGAGTTACTATATTTATCATCTGTTGTAAAGAGTTAATAAAAATTACAATTTTTATCGTCACTTTGTAAAGGGTTAATAAAAGTTATTACTTTTTTTATCGGTTTAAGGGTTGGTAAAAGTTTTTATCTTTATCATCACTCAATAACTTAATATAACCGTTAGAATTGGTATAACTATTTATTATCACCAATGAAATAATAGTATGTTAAAAAATGTTATAAATTTTATTGTCGATAAATACAAATATTAGTAAATATTACTACAATACTATCGGATCTTAGGATATAAGAAATGTGAATTCTTAATTGTCACACGTTTATTGTTAGGTTAGTAAATATTACTATTTTTATTATCGTTTACAGAAGTATTAGGTTAGTAAATATTACTATTTTTATTATTGAGTATTGAGTTAGTAAATATTACTACTTTTATTATCATTGTCGCTTACAAAGTTATTGGTCAGTAAATGTTACTACTTTATTATCGCTTACAAAATTATGGATTAGTAAATATTACTACGTTTGATATCGATTACAGAAATAATTTTTTAGTAAATGTTACTACATTTATTATTGTTAGATAGTAAATATTACTACTTTTTACAGAATTGTTGTTGGTGAGTAAATTTGACTAGCTGAGAATACGTTGTTTGTTACTTAATATTGGTAACCAAATGTTACTATTCTTTTGGATCGGTTATCACAAGATTAGTGAATGTTAGGATATGTCAATACAAATAATACAAATAGATAGGAAAAATTATAAATATCGTATCTTAGAAAATGAAATTCATTTTATATCATCATAAAACATACATGATAAGGTTATAGACCAAAAAAAAGATGATAATGTGACAGACATATTACAAAAGAAAGAAAAAAATTGTAACTTTCGGTCAGTACATATTTTCATATCTTTTGAAATGAAATGTTCATGCCAAAAATGTTGACTTGGAGCATCCAAAATATTCTAGCGTTCGCTGGTTTCAGGATCCAGCGTGATGTATGGTATCATTTTATAGTAATGAAATTAATATAATTATGAAGTATATTATAAAAACTTATACATTTAAATATTACCTTTCGGGATGGACTGAGAAGGTGGTGATGATAATGATGATGATTGATTTCGATGTGTACTCCCAGTATCTTGTATCGGAGGAAGATAACAATACAAATACAAATAATATGGATTATTGTTCAGAAATAAAAAAAGTTAGATTATAGTAAGAAGTAAAGAAATGATATTTGTATCTCAACACTAATAATGAGTCACGCTTCATTAAAGAAATTCAACAATTCATCTCGTTGTCCACTTCTAACATGCATAGCAACATGCATAAGAACATTGCTCACCAGATTAGTAAGATTCTGATTTTGTTCCATTAATCATTCTATCATAACAGTTATATGTTCGTCCCATATTTTTCGTTGAAAATTTTTTGTTGAAAATATTTGATAGAATGAGATTTTGTTTAAATTAGAAAATTTGAGAGATGTGAGAGAGAAGAGTTTTTGAAGAAAATGAGAAATTTCGATATTTGTGAAGGGAAGAAGGGTTTGTAATATATATGCCAAATAAATTTTGGTCTGTTGTATATATAATTTATTTAACGTGAAATATACCCATCATTTTGCTTCGTTTTTCACGTTTTAGTTTTTGAATTTTTTGCTATTTATCTCTCTTTTTAGTTTGAGTAAATTTTGAATTTTTTGCTATTTACCTCTCTTTTTAGTTTGAGCAATTAACAAAAAACTTTTGACTTTTACCTATATGATTTCGTGAAGTAGTAGTAAATATTATTATCATATTACTAGATCTCGGGTGAATGCCTGCATGGTACAACCGCCGGCAGAGCTGCCCCGGCAAAAGCGCGCGAAAATGCCTGGATGGCACAACTGTTGGTTGAGCCGCCCATGCGCAAATGCCATCACGACATAACCTGAGGCTCAACCGGGCAGCGTAATTTAAAATAATAATTGTATTATTTTAAATAACAAAACATGTATATTATTATATGAAAAATTTAAATTATATTAGTAATTGTTATACGAAATAATATTAGACGAATGCCTGTGCGGCACAACCGCCGACAGAGCCGCCCAAGCAAAAGTATGCAGAAATTCCTGGACGTCACAACCGCTAGCTGAGCCGCCGCGTGCAAATGCCATCACGACACAACCTGCAGCTCAATCGGGCAGCGTAATTTAAAATAATAATTGTATTTTATATTAGTAATAGAATATGATTATTGAAATTAATAAGTAGTATTATTTAGTAATATTAATATTGATAAGTAATTAAGTTGTATGGAATAATAATATTAAATTATAGTAATATAATGTTAATCAAATAATTTTGATAATCATAATTATAATAAATTTATAAATTTATATTATGAAACAATATAATTTATAATTTATAAATGTATATTATGAAATAATATACATTAATAGTTATATTATATTGGGCAAACAACATATTTATGCTTTACGCGCTTGTATTAAACCGCCATCATATTCAAATATTTCAAGCGAAGTCGCGGGAAATGTTGAAAATCTATACGCATGTTTTTTTCCCTCCTTTACAAATTTATCGGGAGGTTTGAATTTTTAATGGAGTTTTTAAAATTTTTACCATATAATTATCACTACAAAATAAATGCACTATTCAGACGGATGAAAACCGTTTGCTAAACATACTAAAACAATTTGCAAAACTTTCTCCAATGGATACGCTTTCAGTCGGCTATACACCAGTCGGGATAGATCTATCTCGACAATTTTGTTGACCGTTAGAGTATGTGATTGATTTATAATGACGGTTAGAAAAGTGTTAGTAAAAATACTATCTTTTATCATCGATTTTAAAAATATTGGTAAAAATTACTATCTTTTATCGTCAGTTATCACATGTGTTAGGAAATATTACTATCTTTTATCGTCAGTTATCATATGTGTTAGGAAATGTTATTATCTTTTATTGTCAGTTACTATAACCATTAAAAAATGTTACTACCATTTATCATCGATTACTACATATGTTAGGAAATATTATTATTTTTTATCGTCGATTACCACTCACTTATCATATGTTAGTATAAATTACTATTTTTATCAGTTGATAAGTTACTATAGGTTACTATAGGGTTACTGTAGATTACTACATAGTTACTATCAGTTACCATGGTTACTATCAATTACCACATGGTTACTATTTTGTACTGTCGGTTATACAAGTGTCAGAAAATGTTACTCTCTCTCTTTTATCATCATATTAGATTAGAAATGTTATTCTTTTTTATTTTATTCTCTATTATTACAAATGTTAAAAAAAAATTACTATTTCGGTTACCACTAAATTACTGTTCATTACTACTGATACCATATGATTACCACATAATATCAATAATGATGGTTTTTTTTTTTAAAGATGATAGGTAAATTAAAAAATTAAAAAATAAAGAAATTACAAAAATAATATAAATATTATAAGAATTGTAATTGATACAAATTAGAATGATTGATAAATATAAGACAAAAAATAGAAAAAAAATTACATGTCTCACAACTACATGTTTTCTGAGATGTTCCAAACCAAAAATGTTCTTTACAATAGTTTCTGAAGGTATTTTTATCCACAATCATAATTTTTGAAGATATCTTTATCCATAATTTTTGTATCAATCTATTTATTAAAAACCAATAATAAAATAGTGAAATCATTATAAATAATAAATAATGAATGTAAATATAAATATTACCAGAGAAGTAAGCATAGAGCGTTTCCTTTCTTTAAATCCAAAACATTTTGATAGTATTGATGTTTATATTTTTTCACAACTGTCAAAATAAAAAATTAAAAATGATATTTTAATATTAAATATCAAATTAAAATAAAAATAAGATGTTTATTTTTAAAACCTAAATAACATCTTGGATGATTGAATTTGTTCGACTGAATTTATTTTTTCTTAGAATAGTTGTGATAATTCATACAATATTCATCCGTCGTTCGTCAAATTTTTCAAATACCAAACGTGATTAACTTTGATAAAACTTTGCAAAGTATGAGTGAAAAGTTTAAATGAGTTAAGGGAGAAGATCTTTCAAAGAAATGATAGAAAAATTTTGATTGTGGAACTTTCGCCCACGTATGATATATAATATACAATTTTTATAAACAAATTTTTAAAACTCCGTTTTCGCTCTTTTTCTTCTGTCTCATTTTTCATTGCCGCTTTTTTTCTCCCACCTCTTTTTTCATTACCACATTTCTAAATTTCTCACATGTCTCTTTCATATGTGTATTGAAAAAATCACTTATAATTTTTACTACTTATTAACAAACTATTTACTAGCTAGTTATTACATTTGATTAATATTATATCTATTTGATTAATAAAAAATAATATATATTCTATATTCGATGATAATAAATTTATTAATATTATTAATTTAAATAATGTAATGATATGAAATTAATAATTTATATAATATAGTGATATAGTTTTGAAAATTTATTGAGTATAATTTGAAAATATGACAATATAATGTAATAATATATAATGGTATAATTAATTATATTGGTATAATTAATAAAAAACATTAAATTTTGCATATATTATATCGATAGAAATTGAATCTCAAATTCGATCACAATTTATAATTACAAAATATAATCTGCAATGAGTAAAAATTTAATCTTTCATACACACTCCATACAATTTCCATATACATAATTTCCATATATTACATACACACACATATGCCACCAACTTCAACCATATCTCAATCAATGATATTTCACATATTACATTATTTAAAATTAGTATAGTGCACTTCAACTTGGATATATTGGTTTTTTGGCATTCTAAAAATAATTCATGAAACTTCTTTTCATCCACATTAAATGCATGAGAAATTGGTTTATCTATGATCATGTAAATTTGTGAATGATTATGTAAATTTGTGAATGAATCATACATGCCAACATATCATGTTCAAAAAATTATCATGTAGTTGGATATATTAGATCCATATAAATTTTCATTATTCTTTTCATGAATACACATTTTTATTATTATATCATGAATTTTATTTTGTAATTTTTGTATTTGATTTTCTTTGTATTTTCGTTTCTGTTAACATTGTTACTATATTGTTACTACACTTATATCAATTCTACCACTTATTATAAGAATAAAAAACCATTGTTTAGAGAATAAAAAAAATTACAAAAAAACCATGTGGAGAAGCCAAAAAAACAATTTGTAAAAATCCATGTGATTATATAGGATTATATAACATAAATTTGTCTTACCATCATTTACCATAACTTACCATCACTTACCATCACTTACCATCACTTACCATCACTTATCATCACTTATCATCACTTACAATCATTTACCATTACTTATCATTACTTACCATCATTTACTTACCATCACTTATCATTATTTACTATCACTTACTATCTATTTAATACAACTATATATCACAAACTTATTACTATATAAATTTACATACCTGCTTATTACCTACTTATCTACCTTTATCACCTACTTACTAAATTACCACTATCATAAATTTAACATAACTTACCATCTAAACTATTTTTAAATATGATACAAAAATAATAACAATTGTAGTTTTTTATAAACATTACAATATATAAGTTAGTATAAATAAAATTTATACAAACGGTTTGTTCTAACAGTGAAAATTGAATATAGTTTTAAAAAATGGTAGAATTTGTGTGTTACCATATATCTAAAACCTATGGACCTATGGATTTTTATTTTTTTTATTTTTATATTTGATTTTTTTTGTATTTTTGTTTTTATTAACATTATTACTGTTACCACTTACCACTTGCTACCGGTTGTTACTATTTATTACAATTCGTCTACATTGTTACTGCACTTATTACCACTTATCACTTGTTATAAGAATATTACTTGTTACCGGTTATTACGATTTGTTACGATTTGTTACCATTTATTATCATATATTATACCATGATATACCAAATAAAATAAAGAAAAAATATAAAAATGTAGAATGATTAGATAATATGTAAACAAAATTACATTTCCTACGCTAAAATAAAAAATTTAGCATTTTAAATCATAAAAAAATATTTTAAAATTTATACTTGTGACAAGTCAAAAAATTGTAAGAGAATAATATCAAGATTATGTATAAAATTAGAACAATATGTCTTGGTTTATATGCTAATCCCGCTAATGTAAAGTAGCATAAAGTAATCTTGCTTTATCTAAATAATCCAAACTTTTCGCCTCAATTTTTTGAAAGGCAGAACATTTCAATGGTAAGGTGGTTTCATTAATTTTGTCAAAGCCACCTTATGATGTAATCATATTATAATAAGATAATAAATTTCATATTTATATTATGATAAGGTGGTGTGATTTCGTTAATATAAATAAATATGGGTAGGTTAAATTTAATTTAGTGATTTTATATTATTTTCGTTTAAATAGAAACAAGTAAAAAGAGTAAAAAAAAAACAGAGAAACATAATTGGTGCCAAAATTAAATTCCCGTTCAAAACAAAAAATAAATAAAAAGTTTTTGGTGGGTCCATTGATTCCGAAATAAAATGATAAAATGTTTTTAGAATTTTCACAAAATTTGCCGCCTGATTTTGAAATAAAATCATAGAATATTTTGAAGTTTTATCAAATTTAACTGTCAATTGTAATGTGGCGCCAAAAATCATTGTTTGAATTGTCTTTGATTTTAGCGTGAATTTGTGAAGTTATCATTGAAAAAATTTTAAAAGACTAAATTTGTATATTAAATAATTTTTCTTTTTGAAATTCATATAAAATTATATAATGTTGATAATTCCACCAATATATTTATTCTAAACGTACTCCACCAATATATTCCATCATTTTGGCATGCCGAGTTGATAAATTAATATTAATAATCATGATTTTATATTATTACTAACATATGTTCTCCATCAATAATAATATAATTTATAATTTATAGTAATATATATAGTAAAATGTATGTATTATGTAATAATTTACGAATGTTATTATTATATTATTAGAAAATAGTATATTTGTATTTGAAAATAATTCTAAAATTTTTGTAATTTTTTGCACTTTTATTATCACTAATTAATCCAACAACTATAATAATATTTTTCAAATTAAAAGTACGTATTATATCACTTGTTATCGGTTATTACTATTTGTTACCACTTATTAATATACATTATACCGCCAATTTTTGTAAGAGTAGAGTTATTTGAATTTGAAATAAAATGATGAAATTTTTTAGCGCAGGATCAAATTTGATTGTTAATTTGTGATGTGACACCAAAAAATAAATCATTGTTTTGAATTGTTTAAAATGAATTAATTGTTTTTGACAAAAAAAATAATTAAATTAGAATAAAGAAACAAAATATTTTTTGTGCGAAAAAGAAAATTTTGATTAAATTAAAAAATTGATTTTGACAAGAATATAGAGAATATAAAGATTTTATTGTGGAGTTATCATTTTCCAATGTTAAAAAATTTAATTTGTAAATTAAATAACTGTTTTTTTTTAGAATTTATATAAAATTATATAATATTGATAATTAATGTATTATTACCAATATATTTCTCTTGGCGCGCTCCACCAATATGTTCCTCCACCGGAAAAAAAAAAAGAATGAAAAAAAGAAGGGTGAAGGGTGAGAAAAAAACCGAAGTAAAAAAAAAAGAAAAGAAAAGAAAAATAAGAAGTAACAAAAAAAGTTAAAAAAAACGGAAGGGTGAAGGTAAAAAAAAAAAAAAAAAAAAAAAAAAAAAAAAAAAAGAAGAAGAGAAAACCAAAAAAGGATAAATATGTAAAAAAAATAAGTAAAAAAAAAAATTGGAAGAAGAAACCCAAAAAAAAAGAGAGGAACAGTAGTGCCCCATGACTGCAGTCGCGGAGCGCACAGGGGCACTAGCATGCCCCTGCGCAAGCGGTTGCAGCCGCAGGGCGTGTAGTTGCAAACGTGTGAAGGGCGCTGGCATACCCCCGCGCGCATGGTTGCTACCATAGGCCGCGCAGCTGTGGTTACAGCTACGGGGCGCGTAGCCGCAAGGGCGCGCAGGGGCGTTGGCATGCCCCCGCGTCCACGGTTGCAATCGCGGGGTGCGTAGTCGCAAGCGAGCATGGGGGCTACGCGCAGGGGTGCTAGCATGCCCCCGTGCGCACGGTTGCAGCCATGGGGTGCGCAATCGCAAGCACACGCAAAGGTGCTAGCATGCCCCCGTGAGCGCGGTTGCAACCACAGGGCACGGCTGCAACCACACATACCCAAGCAGGGGCATTAGCGCCCCTGTATTTTTTAGCAAAAAATGCATGTGTCTCCTTTTTCTTTTTTTTTTTCCTTTTATTCTTTACTTTCCACGGATTATGATAAGTTATTAATATTTTATATTTTGATAAATATTTATAATTAAATATATAAAATTTTTAAATTATTAATATATTATAATTTAAATTAATATTAATAACCATAATTTTATATTATCACACTAACATAATAATATCATTCATTCAAAATTATCATTATTTACCATTTATTATCACTATTACCAGCATTTTTATCACAACTTATCACATCATATCATTACTTACCACTTATTGTCACAATTACCAATTTTTTTATCACAACTTATCACACTTATCATTATTTACCACTTATTATTACAATTACCAATTTTTTTATCACAACTTTTCATAAATTAAAAAAATTCTATAAATTCTATAAATTATCACAACTTATTTTTGAAATGATTTATATAAATTCTATAAAAAGCACAAAATAAGAAAAAGTAAAAGAAATACAATTAAATTAAATGAAATAAAATTAATGGAAATATAAGATGATAAAATGTAATAGTTGAACTATAAATTAAAATAAAACTTAAGTTATTACTAGTTACTATCTATCTATTTACCACTTACTATTTATCATTTACTATAAACTTTTCTCGACGTTAAATTTATACCGTTGAAATATATATATAATTTTCTATAATTTTATAAAAAACGTCGGCATAGACAAGAAGAAACCGTTGTTAAAGGTTACCGACAATAAAAATTACCGTCAATATATGGATTTAATTTTATAGTATATAGCTTGAAATGGAATGGTTATAGTGAATACTCTTGGAGTAGTATTTCATATATGTTATTTTATTGTTACATATGTAAATTTTAACATTACATATTTTCATTAGCATTAATTTCCCTATTTATATAAATTTTAGTTTTAAAAAATATTTGTTACATACTTATTACTAATTGTTACCATTTGCATGAAGAGAAAGTTATAATTCTTATCATTTGTTACCACGCGACCCATTTGTTCAATTGTTACCATTATTACGATATTCTATTATACAAAATTTATATAATTATTGTCTTACCACTTGTTACATTTACATTAGACCAAAATCACTTGTTATCATTTATTATCATTGTTATCACAATAAAAATCATTGTTATTAGAATTAATATAATTGTTACCATTTGTACGAAGAGAAAGTAGTAATTGTTATCACTTGTTATCACGTGACCCGCTTGTTACCAATTGTTACGATATTATATTATACAAAATTTATATAATTATTATCTTACCACTTATTATATTAGACCAAAATCACTTGTTACCACTTATTATTATTGTTACCACAATAAAAATCATTGTTATCACAATAAAAATCATTGTTACCAAAATTAAAATAATTGTTACCGTTTGTTACCATTTGTACGAAGAGAAAATAGTAATTGTTACCATTTGTTACCACGCGACCCGCTTGTTACCAATTATTACCATTGTTACGATATTCTATTATACAAAATCTATATCATTATTGTCACAATTTGTTATATTGGACAAAAATAACTTGTTACCACTTATTATCATTGTTACTACAAAAAAAAATCATTATTACCAGAATTAAAGTAATTGTTACCATTTGTTACTATTTGTACGAAGAGAAAATAATAATTGTTAATCATTGTTACCACGCAACCCACTTATTATCAATTGTTACCATCGTTACAATATTCTATTATACAAAATTTATATAATTATTGTCTTACCACTTGTTATATTGGATCAATATCATTTGTTACCACTTATTATCATTGTTACCACAATAAAAATCATTATTATTGGAATTAAACTAATTATTACCATTTGTACGAAAAGAAATTAGTAATTGTTACTACTTGTTACCACGCGACCTGTTTGTTACCAATTGTTACGATATTCTATTATACAAAATTTATATAATTATTGTCTTAACACTTATTACATTTGATCAAGATCATTTGTTACCGTTTATTATCATTGTTACCATAATAAAAATATTGTTAACAGAATTAAAATAATTGTTACCATTTGTATGAAGAGAAAGTAGTAATTCTTACTATTTATTACCACGCGACCCGCTTGTTACTAATTGTTACCATTGTTATGATATTATATTATACAATATTTATATAATTATTATTTTACCACTTGTTATATTAGACCAAAATCACTTGTTATCATTTATTATCATTGTTACTACAATAAAAATTATTGTTACTGGAATTAAAGTAATTGTTACCATTTGTACGAAGAGAAAGTAGTAATTCTTACCACTTGTTACATTTATTCTTTGTTAGTTATCATTTGTTACCGTGTGCATACAGAATAAAAGTTATCATTTTAATTTTTATTATACTATAATAAAAGTTCATGTGGAGTTTATATTTATTATTTGTTATAGATCACTTTTTACCAAGGATATTGATAGAGAATAAAAGTAAATTTTACCATTTATTAGCATTTGTAGGAAGAGTAAATAGTTATTATTATTATTTCTTATCAATTTTTACCATGTCACGTCACAATAAAGAAGAAAAATGAAAATAGAGTGATTAAAAATAAAAAAATATAGAAGATAAGAAGAAAAATGAGTATAGGAAATTACATTTCATACGTATATGCATCCCATCCTACTCTATCAATACATTCATCATCATTCATTTATGTTGATATATTTTCTTCATCTTCATCTACATTAGTCCGAACCCACACTTGAGTTGAGGGGCTACTTTCTGAATTCATATATTGATTGATCAATGCATCATTCATGTCAAATTTATCTCTAACTTTCACATATTTTACAACAAGCCATCCTTTATGTCTTTCGTCAGCTATATAAAATATCTTTCTTGCTTGAGATGCCAAGACATAAGGATCATCTAGCAAATTAACACTCGTATGATTGAGATAGGAGAAATTTACAAGTGTTAAACAAAATCTATCCTTCTTACATCCCCGTTATAGATCAACCCAATCACACCAAAATCAAACAAAAGGGAATGAGATTTTGTTTGAATTAGAAATTTAATATGATTATATTATTTAAAATAATAATATTAATTATATTATCCGATGTGAATGAAATTTTGTTTGAGTTAAAAATTTTGAGAGGTTTGAGAGAGAAGAGTTTTTAAAGAGAATGAGAAATTTAGATATTTTCGAAAGATGGAGGGTTTATAATATATATATTTTATTTACCGCCAAACAAATTTTTCAAAACCCGTCATTTTTTCCCGCTTCTTCAAACTTTTAGTTTTGAAATTTTGATTATTATATGCATTTTTACCCCTTTTATCATTGTTTTTGTTTTACAATTAACAGAAAATTTTTATTTCTATCACTATATAATTACGTCAAGTACTAGTAAATATTACTATTATATTACTGTTAGTATATTTCTTATTTTATTATTATTACTACATTGTCACATAATTTTAATTACATAATTTTATATTTAGATAATTTGATATGATTATATTATTTAAAATTATAATATTAATTATATTATCATGTGGGTTACGCGGGGTTCGCAACATGGGCAGTGTGCCTGCACGGTACAGCCGCGCAGGCATCCGCATGCATGCTCTCTTGCTTGTGCAATATTGTCGTGTGGGCCCCCACGGTATAGCCGCACAGGCATGAGCACACATGCTCTCTTGCTTGAGCGGAAGTACTTGTTATTACTAGTTCTTATCATTTGTTACCATACTACCCATTTGTTACCATATTATATTATATAAATTTTATATAATTATTTACTTACCATTTGTTATTTGGACCAATCCATGTTACCATTTATTCTTTGTTAGCTATCACTTGTAGATAAAGAATAAAAGTTACCATGTTATTTATTATTAAACTATAATAAAAGTATACGTGGAGTTTATATTTGTTATTTGTTATATATCATTTGTTATCACATTTTACTATTGTTTTCATGTTATGATATAAATAGAGAATAAAAGTAATTCTTACCATTTGTTACCATTTGTAAGAAAGGAAAATAGTTATTATTACTAATTCTTACCATTTGTTACCATACCACATCACAATACATAATACGAAGAAGAAGAATAAAAATAGAGTAATTAAAAATATAAAAATACATCCATCTCTTATCCATTACAAAAATAAAGTAAAGAAATAAATGAAATATGAAAAGAGTGAAGTAAATGAAATAAAGAGAGAATGACAGAAGGAGAAAGATTAATTAATAGAGAATATTTTCTTGATGGTGGAAAAATCTAAATATTCAATAAAATTAATACGTAACAGTATTAGCGCCAAACTTTTGGCGCCAAGAAATTACGCCAAAAATGAAAGAGGATGAGGAGGAAGTAGGAGGAAGCACTACAAAAAATGTGCCATTTACCAGCGGCCCCTTTACCATGGCCAAGACAACCACTCATCTCATACAAATCGACAAAGGATGACTCATCTCCATACAAATCGATGAAGGTTTTTCTCTCTTCGGCCCATCTTACATGTTCATCCTCTCTCCCTCTCTCTTCACTTCTCTACCTTTCTTTTGATCTTTTCTCACATGCGAAGTATTGATCTGATGGTTTCTTCATCGATTTAGATCTCACTGTGTTTTCTCCTCTTCAATATGTTCTTTGATTATGTTCTGTTGCATATTTTTTCTCTCTCATGTCCGTGACTGTGATTGATCTCAACGGAACAATTTTTCTTTGTTTTTTGATTATCCGTTCAGCTTTTTTCGTTGGCCTCTACAGACACACTCTTTCTCCCCGCTTGTGAGTCAATGTTTAGGGCCTTTCAAAGGTCAGATTTGCTTCCCCCTTTTCTTTTTCTTACATTCACATTTGTTATAAATAAAGCATCATTTTCGTCTATATTTTAGCTACATCATTCCTTTCTTTTATGATTAACTAATCATTGATCATTTCTTTTATAGTTAACTATATTTTCTTGGTTTTTGTTTACGGGAGAGGATTAAGATGGAAATATGGAATTCTAAACGTAGGGTTAAGTCTCCAATATTTAAAGAGAAAACATGATTTCTATTTCAGTCTCTATGTAGTAATTGATGCATGATTTAAAGTGAAAATTATCATAGTAATGTTCACTGAAAAGTCATGAGTTGTTTTATTTATGGTTGTTAATCAACAACACTTCCATCCTATAATGAGTCGTCAACTGCAATATACGTTTTCATTTTTCATTATTTTGTTTGGTGCTATTTATGGAGGAATTATAGAATGATATTTCATTTAACATGAAAAGCATCGCAATATAACTCCTTATGCACTCTTCCTTATACCAAATCTTGAGTTAGTTGCCAATTTCAAGCATTGTAACAACTCTTGTTATGCTATAAACTGTTCCGGGCATTTATGTTGCTGGTGTGGTGATAAAGGTGGGCAGCCAATTGAAGGAACTAAAGGTTGGCAATGAATTCTATAGTGATATCAGTGAGAAAACATTGAAGTATCCCAAGCAATTTGGCTCCTTAACTGAGTACACGGTTGTTGAGGAGAATAGTTGGCATTTAAACCAAAAAACTTGGACTTTGCTAAAGATGGACTTTGCTAAAGATGCAGGGCTTCCTCTGGCCATGTAGCTGCTGGCATAATTCAATTTTCAAAACCATAAATGGATAATGCCTGCACGGTACAGTTGTGCCGCCGCCCATGGTACAGCCGTCTAGGCGTACGTACGCATGCATTATCGCATGCACAGCACAACAACGCTAGATTCCGCGGTACAGCCGTCTAGGCGTACCCACGCATGCATTATTGCATAAGCGGCACAGCCGCACATGCCTCTGCGGTACAGCTATCCAGGCGTATCCACGCATGCATTATTGCATGAGCGGCACCACTGCTCTTACCTCCACGGCACAGCCGTCTAGGCATGAATACGCATGATAGTAACATTTACTATGTAATCACAATTAAATATAGTAACATTTATTATAAAATAGTAATATTTACTATTATAATAACAGATATAAAAGTTAGTAAATTTATTTCTCTCTCACGATAAAAGAATAGTTACGTTTACTATTAATCTAACCACAATAATCAAATTAAAAGATAATAATATATAGTAACATTTACTATATCACTACAACAAAATATAGTAACATTTACTATTATAATAACGATGTGAAAGATAGTAAATTTATTTCTCTCATGATAAAATGATAGTAACATTTACTATTAATCTAACCACAATAGTTCAATTAACAGATAATAACATACGGTAACATTTACTATATAATCATAATAAAATATACTAATATTTACTATATTTTATAAAATAAACCGCCGGCATGAAACATGAACCGCCAGTTTTAACATTTAATTATTTTAATTTACATTTAATTTAACAATATACAATTTTAATATTTTAATTTTAACATTTCAATGAGAACTCTGTAGTAACATTTACTATTAAGTTAACCACAATAGTCAAATTAACAGATAATAACATATAGTAATATTTATAATGTAACTACAACAAAATATAGTAACATTTACTCTTATAATAACGAATTTATTTCTCTCATGATAAAAGAATAATAACATTTACTATTAATTTAACCATAATAGTTCAATTAAGATATAATAACATATAATAACATTTACTATACAGACATAATAAAATATAGTAATATTTATTATATTTTATACAATGAACCGCCGGCATGAGGCATGAACCACCGGTTCTAATATTAATTTATTTTAATTCATATTTAATTTAACAATATACCCTTATAACATTTCAATTTTAATATTTTAACGAGAAGTGTATAGTAACATTTACTATTAAACTAACTACAATAGTTCAATTAACAGATAGTAACATATAATAACATTTACTATATAATCACAATAAAATATAGTAATATTTACTATAAAATAGTAACATTTACTATTATAATAACGGATGTGAAACATAGTAAATTATTTGTCTCTCAAGATAAAAGGATAGTAACATTTACTATTAATCTAACTATAATAGTTTAATTAACAGACAATAACATATACTAATATTTACTATGTATAGTAACATTGACTATGAAAACTACAATGAACCGCTAGTATGAAACATAAACCGTCGGTTTTAACATTAATTTATTTTAATTCACACTTAATTTACTTATATTCTATTTTAACATTTCAACGAGAATTCCATAATAACATTTACTATTAAACAAAACACATTAGTCAAATTAACAGATAATAATATAGTAACATTTACTATATAACCATAATAAAATATAATAATATTTATTATATAATAGTAATATTTACTATTATAATAACGAATATGAAAGATAGTAAATTTATTTGTCTCTCATGATAAAAGGATATTAACATTTACTATTAAACTAACCATAATAGTCAAATTAACAAATAATAAATATAATAACATTTACTATATAATAATAATAAAATATAGTAACATTTACTATAAAAACTATAATGAACTGCCAACATGAGATATGAACCGCTAGTTTTAACATTAATTTATTTTAATTCGTATTTAATTTAACAATATACAATTTTAATATTTCAACGAAAACTCCATAATAACATTTACTATTAAATTAACCATAATAATCCAATTAACAGATAGTAACATTTACCATATAAACACAATAAAATATAGTAATATTTACTATAAAATAGTAACATCTATTATTATAATAACGGATGTGTAAGCTAGTAAATTTATTTGTTTCCCATGATAAAAAATAGTAACATTAATTATTAAGTTAACCACAATAGTCCAATCATAATAAAATATAGTAACATTTACTATAAAAAATACAATGAGCCGCCGGCATGAGATATGAACTGCCGGTTTTAACATTAATTTATTTTAATTCACATTTAATTTAGCAGTATACAATTTTAGTATTTCAACGAGAGCTCCATAATAATATTCATTATTAAACTAATCACAATAGTGAAATTATTAGATAATAACATATAGTAACATTTACTATGTTACCACAATAAAATATAATAACATTTACTATAAAAATTACAATGAACCGACGGCATGAGGCATGAACCGCCTGTTTTAACATTAATTTATTTTAATTCACATTTAATTTAACAATATACTATTTTAACATTTCAATTTTAACATTTCAACGAAAACTCTATAATAACATTTATTATTAAACTAACCACAATAATCAAATTAACAGATAATACACATGATAACATTTACTATGTAATCACAATAAAATATAGTAACATTTACTATTAAACTAATCACAATAGTCGAATTAATAGATAATAAGATATATAACATTTACTATGTAATCATAATAAAATATAGAAACATTTACTATAAAATAGTAATATTTACTATTATAATAACGAATATAGAAGATAGCAAATTTATTTGTTTCTCATAATAAAATGATAGTAACATTTACTATTAAGTTAACCACAATAGTCGAATTAATAGATAATAAGATATAGTAACATTTACTATATAACCAAAATAAAATATAATAATATTTACTATAAAATAATAATATTTACTATTATAATAATTGATATAAAAAGTAGTAAATTTATTTGTCTCTCATGATAAAAGGATAGTAACATTTACTATTAAACTAACCACAATAGTCGAATTAACAGATAATAAGATATAGTAATATTTACTGTATAATCATAATAAAATATAGTAACATTTATTATAAAATAGTAACATTTACTATTATAATAACTGATGTTAAAGATAATAAATTTATTTATCTCTTATGATAAAAGGATAGTAACATTGACTATTAAGCTAATCATAATAGTTAAATTAATAGATAATAACATATAGTAACTCTTACTATATAATCATAGTAAAATATAGTAATATTTACTATATTTTAGTAATATTTACTATTATCATAATACATGTGAAACGTAATAAAATTATTTGTCTCTCATCATAAAAGGATACTAACATTTATTATTAAGCTAAACATAATATTCAAATTAACAGATAATAAAATACAGTAACATTTATTATATAACTACGATAACATTTACAATATCATTTACTATTAAAATAGTAACATTTACTATAATATAGTAATATTTACGGAAAATAGTAACACTTACTGCTATTTATCATTTCCTTTTACACTTATTATTTCTTATTATATTCACTCATTATCACAACAGCTGAGACACCTTTTAAAATCATGACTACAAAACCTATATTTTGTTATCACAACTTATAGCCATAAGGATAAGGCTATGTAAATTCAGACGTCCTTATATCCATAAGTATAGAGTGTTGTTTATACAAACGGTTTGTTACATTTGTCCACGATTCAAATTGTTTTATCGATTACCATTTTAAAACCGTCAAAAAATATATACTACTCCTGACGGTTTCAACTATAGCCGTCTGTATTATTTCAAAAAACCATGGATAATACTTACTGAGAGTAAACGTCTCCGTTGACATGATGCTTTTAGTTTGTAGTGGAAGTTAAATGCAAAAGCATTTGTTTGGCAGGTTAGGGCAGGAAGGGCGCTGACTTAGGCCATTGCCTTTGTTGATACCCTAATGATTTGCATTCTTGACTATCATGAATCATAAAAAAAATCTAAGTTCTCTGATATAATGAAAATAATTTTGAGTCTCAATTTTGAGTCATTTCAGTTGGTGAGGTAATAAGGCTTGTTACTCTCATCTTCTTTCTTTAAGAACAAAACAATTATACAATAAAAAGGAGTACTCGAGTTGAAATGATGCAATTCATTATGCTGATTTAATTTATAATTGTAGCAACTCATTTTGATAACTGCATGCTATATTTTCCCCCTCAAACTTGAGCCTCTCTACCCGAATTTTCCCCCGGCTTTTGCCTTATGCAAAACAAATAAAACGAGCAAAAAAAAAGTAGAGAGAACTATCGTCTTCCTATTTCATTTGGTATATACCATTTGTGTGGGCTAGTAATTAACAATACAAATATATAAATATCATGCACAATCATCTTAAAGAATATGTTCAAATGTTAGTGATTACAATTTATTTTAATTTCTATTTTTATGATCATGTAATTTTATACTAACAAATCTTCTAATGGTAGAGAGAAAAGACACAAACTCCCTTGATAATTTATAATTGTGGTTTAATCAAAAAATCACATTGAACCTGTTAGATTAATAGAAAGGTTTAGATCATCTTCCAAATTTTAAAAAAGTTTTAGGTGTTCATGTGAATATTTTCTCATCGTTTCCAATTAATTATTTGCTAAATTCATCGGAACAAAATATCTTGTGTATCCCAGACTTAATTTTTCTTTTTCTTTTTTTTCAAAAAGGTTATAGAAAAGCCTTTTATTGTTTCTTTATTCTTTGCTCTGTTCTGCAGCTTAATATTGGCTTGGATACACTTGTTTATCTGGAGTACATAAACGGAGTGTTGACTAAAATTTCAGATCATTCTTAAAATATAACAAAATAAAAAACAAGAAGAGGAACCAACACTACCCTAAGCTAACCCAACCAAACAACTTCTCCCCAGCCATAAAACCAAGCAAAACCAAGAAACAATTCATCAAGTACCACAAGTTTCATGGCTACATCCATTTCACCCAAATCCGTCTCACTTTTCCCAGCAAACCCATCTTCAGTTACTTCAAAATCCATCACCAAAATAAACTTCACACACCCACCAGAGCATCAACAGCTCCACACCAACAGAAGACCAAATCTTCAACCAAATGCCAAGAAGTTGAACCAGTGGCTTGACCCGGGAATGGAATATGGATCACTGTTTTCAGATGGCAAGCAAGAAGAGGATGCTAGACCTCCAGACAACCTTGACAATCCCTATGGCTTCTTGAAATTTCCTATGGGATACAGTGTGGAGATTGCTTCCATTGGACTGAAGGTGAGAGGAGATGTCAGGTGGTGTTGCTATGTAATCTCCGCAGGCGTTTATGAGAACTTGCTTTTCTTTCCTGCTATCCAATTGATAAAAGATAGGTATCCTGGTGTGCTGGTAAACGTAAACGCCACGGAGGAAAACAGACTTATGAGCTGAACAAGAACCTGAGGTGGGCTAATGTCTATGATCCAGATGATCACTTTCCTGAGCCTGCTGAATACACTTACATGATCGGAGTTCTCAAGGTTCGCCGCATGATACACAATGTATGTTCAATACAAAATGAAATTTAATGCAAAACAGGAGGTTGACCACTACTGATTTGTGCTTTTTTTTTCTTTCTTTCTTTTTTCTCAGAATCAATTTGAATTTATGATAAAATAATTTACCACCGAAACAATCCACTTACTAAAATATTTGATATAAATATTTAAAATATCAAAAAGAGATTTATATATAGTATTTATTGAGTTAGAAAAAACATATAATAATATTCCCAAAGACGGATTATGGTGAGCGTTAATGAAAAAGAGAATTTCTGTCAGATATATTAATTTTATCAAAAATATATATGAGAGAATTGTTACCGATGTAAAAACTTACAAGCATGTAAGTGATAACTTTCCAATTAAGATTGAACTTCATCAAAATTCGGTATTAACTCTCATTCTTTTTGTAATAGTGGTAGATGAAATCATAAAGAGTATATAGGATGAAATACCATCACATATGCTCTTTGCATATGATATAGTGTTGGTCGATAAAATTAGAGAGAACATTGTTGCTAGATTGGAGTTATGAAGAGACACATTAGAATGTTGAGTATATGAGATATATGTTTAGTGGCAATTCCACAATGATGAAAAACAATTAAGTTAAAATGACAGAACATACCAAAAAGTGAACGTTTTAGATATCTTGAGTACATCATTCAAAATGATACCAATATAGATGAGGATGTGAATCAAAAAATCCAAACAGATTGGATGAAATGAAGAAAGATATCTAAAATTCTTTGTAATAGCACAATACAATTACATTTGAAGGGGAAGTTTTATATAATTGCAATAAATACTACACTATTGTATAGTACCGAGTGTTGGATCATTGAATAATAATAACAACAACAATATAAAATGATTGTAGTTGAGATGAGAATGTATAGGTGGATATGTGGTGAAACTAGAAAGATAGGATTAAAAATAAAGAGATACATAATATGTTGGGAGTAAACTCAATTGTGGATAAAATGCAAAAGTATTGACTAAGATGACTTGCATATGTGCAACGAAAACCTAAAAACATAAAAATTAGGAGAATCGAGAGTTTAAATATAAGAGATTTAATAAAATGTCAAGATAAACTGTTGAAAATTTGAATATCCGTAAAAATATGATGGTTAAGAGTTAACTGTGAAAATAAATTTAGATAGAAATAGGTGGCATAGTAAAATTAGAACAACTTAAATCATCGTCTGTCATTGTATGTTAATAAGGATAATTAGTTTGTTAGTTTGTTATTTGTTTTTAGTTTAGTTTTTTTTTTTAACTACCTTATATTTATCTCTTAAATAGACAATTTTAAAATTTGGAATTAAAACTAGTTATTGTTTTTTTTTTCTTTCTTTTCCAAAACAGGTACCATGACATGGGGCTTTTTACCAAATTAATGTTAAAAGAAAAAAAAAATTTATTTAACTAATTTTTTTTTCTGTTCTTTCCCAAAATCATGATTTCAAATTCACATAATGCGAAATCAAGATTTTTTATTTTTTTTAAAAAAAATTCAATTTCGCACTCGAGTGCAAAATTGAACAATGCCAAAGTCCATGCCTTGTTTTTGTTTTTTTTTTTTTTTCAAAAAGTGCAGACAGATAGATTCGAATCTCAAAACTGAAACTATAAGGTATGTAAAATAATAACTACTAGACTACAATATCTTAAAAATTTTTTACGGACGTTTTTTTTTAAAATCACTCAAAAAATTAAAAAAAGTGATAATAATATTTTAAAAATTATTCCTTGACAAAAGGATAAAAAATGAGTTTCAAAATAAATCTCATTTGTAAAAATTTATTACATTTTTCTTATTTTTTTTATTGATTACACTGTATTCTATAAATCTGTAAAAGTGAAATAGAAAATAAAGAGAGAGAAAATAAAAGGAAAAAAACAATAATCACACAAGATATTGTGGTCTAATGGTTGTCACTTGCTTGCCTTATAAGTTCAGGTTTGAGATTCGAATATAACTACATGCACTTTTCGAAAAAAAAAAAAAAAAGACCCAGAAGGCATGTGGCACTGTTCATTTTCACACTTTCGGAGTGTGAAATTGAATTTTTTTTCCAAAAAAATAAAAAAAACCTTGATTTTGCACTTGTGAGTGCGAAATCATGATTTTGGGAAAGAAAAAAAAAAAAGAAGCTTAGTTAAATAATTTTTTTTTTTAATAATAATATTTTGGTAAATAATCCCATGACATGGTTCTATCAACAAAACTGGCAGGGCTTGGGCATGCGGCTTTTCTTTCTATAACGAAAGCCCGAGACAGAGTCAGCTATGTTTACCCAAGCGTCAATGCTGCAGGAGCAGGATTGCTTCTCTCTTGACAGACAACTTGCATCTCTCTGAGGGTGGATATAACATGTAAGTTTTCGCTGGAACATGAGAGTTTATCATTTGCCTTCAAAATTACATACTAAAAACATGCATATTGAACTCGACCATTTACATTGTCTGGGTTAGGGCACCAGCAGATGGTAGAGTGTCTGGGGAGACCATTGTCGTGCACCGAGGCATCATGTGCCTTTAAGAGTTTCAATTCCAAAGAAAGTGAAAGTAACATGTGGAGGCAAAGAATAAGAAGGCTGGCGCAGAGAGAGGAACGTTTGTAGTGATTCATGAAATAGAATTGGATTCAAAGGCTTCGATGCAGTGAAAAGGACATAAGGACAGCTTGCTACCAATACAAATCTTGGCTGAAACAGCAGAAGCAATAAGGTACAACATCACTACAATGAGTATTGTAAGTGACAAAGTGGCTTTACTGTCACAATCTACTGAGATTTAGCTCTCTGTCACCCTGATTTGTAAAAATTAAAAAAAAAATCAGATTCTCCACCTCCTAGTTTTTTCAGTAATCAAGAACAAGGCAATCAAGCTAGTAAATTTGTTTCAAGCATAATAGGAATGAAGATTAAGATAGCAAACATAAACAATAAAGTTACTGAAATAATATATTGAAGGCAGAGTGATGGTTAATGTGAACAGAGGAATCAAGCCTATTTTTGTGATTCCACATGAGAAAGTAAGAGAAGATGTTGAGGGCATTGTGGGTGAAGATGCAAGCATTGTTTTCATCACCACCTCTGGTCAGGTACGTTCTTTTGTCCACCCTCTTCATTTTCAGAACAAATGAAGCCTAGCCTTTATTGTTATTCCTTCTCATTTTTGCTCAAAAGTTTCATCTCCTACAGCTGGCAGCGTTGATCAATGACTCAGCTGGGGTTATAGCTACAAACACAGTAGCCATTCAACTAGCCAATGCTCCTAACAAGCCTACGTAACTCTACACAAAATCCTAAACATTTTAAGGAAAATCACTTACTGGAGAATTTCTTTGTTCCGCCTATGCAGGATCGCTTTGTTTAGCTCTGAAGAGAAAGGGAAACTATTTGTACCAAATGCGAAAGAGAAGAAATGTGTTATCATATCATCCCAAAGAGGGAAACCGGTAGACATCAATGTTCAAGCCTGTAAGTTATGGGTACCGGGTCGGGTCGCCCATGTGGGTTTGACCCAAACCCATTCCCTTTTGAATTTTCAAAAGGAGGGAAAGGAGGGAGTGGTTTTTCAAGAGAAAAACCAACTCCAACTCCCTAATAACCATCCATCCCATCCATGGTGCTCTTGAAGGTTGAGAGAGAATAAGAAAATTGTGAGAAAGAAGATAGATTTATATCATAATTCCATTGCATGAAAAAGACTCTTGGATTGTGAATCAAAAAGGAGATTGATCAATTTGTGACATTTTTCGGACCCATACATCGAAAAGGTTAGTGATTCGATCCTAGATCTTGGGACGTTAAATATTTATTTCGCTGTAAATGCATAAGAGAATGCTTTCATTGGTATCAGAGTATGATTTAGGGTGTTTCCTATTTTTGATGTATTTTCGAGTTTCATTTTTCTTTAACAAATTGAAAATGGTAACTTTAATTATGGACCACGAAATGCTTTGAAATTTGAAGGTAGAGTACCCATGATGTTAGGAATTGATCTACAAAGTTTCATACATAGCCGTTATGTATTTTTGGAGAAAAATGAAACCATAGTCGAAAATAAAGATGCTAATATCTATTTGCATGATAGATTTCATGATTTAATACTTGTACGGTTAAATTCCCCATAAAAAATCCTTTCCAACCATATAAAGAACATGCAAAACGGTTCAAAAATGAATGAGATATGATTTAGGAAAATTAAGGTTAAAATGCAGAAAAAAATATTTTCTGCATGAAGAAGACGAAGTGACGTCAGCACAAGCCCACTCTCGGGCCGTGGGTTGTGAAGCCCAAACGTCATGATCTAGACCTCAGATCAGAAAACTGACAGCATCATTAGATTCAAAGACCTCAAAAATTGGGGGGTAGGCAAAATCCGGTAGCCGGATTCCGCCGGGAAGGTGGCCGTGGGCTTTACGCGCCGTCGCCACCAAGTGGCGCGTGAGGGCGTGTGAGGCACCCTCTCAGGCCCCTTTTTTTATTTATTTTTATTATTTTTTTGATTGTTTTTTTTCTGTATTTTTAAATTATTTTTTTGACGAAAGTATTCATTAAGTTTAAATTAGAAAATTTTATTTGAAAATTACAGAAAAATCAATTAATAAGTGAGACAAAATTCTGAAAATTTCTCACATGTTTGAAAAAATATTTTCTAGTTTATGCCTACCTGAATTAAATTTTGATCACACATATTTGATTTGTACTTGTTGATTTAAGTATAAATTGTGGATGGTGTTTTAAAATTATTTAGTTAGTTTCGTATCCAATTTAATATTTACCCCATTTTAGGGATTTGGTGAGAATCAGACGTACCCTTGCACCTCTCCGGGGGAGATGCAGAGATGAGAGGATCCTAGAACGTTTGGCAAAGTTATATATGATGTTGTATTATAAGATGAAAGCAACGCATAATTTGCCGTAACATTTGTGGGTTATGAGTCGAAAACGTTATGAACTTCGACGTTTGGGTCACTGGTTTGGAGGTGACGAAGCTGAGATTAAAATTATAAGAAACTCACTCTCTGATCATTTGGTTGGAATGACTGACAAAATATTAGAGAATAATAAGTGACTCTACCTCAAGGATTTCAGACTAAAATTGCTTAAGATGTGGAGAGCTAAGGAGATAGAGATTAAAATGAAAAGGGCGTTGACTCTAAAGATCAATGGCTCTACACCCCAAACTGTTAGGAGATTCACTCCGAGAGATAGACTTTCAGTTGGGATGGTTAATATGGTCACTCGCATGTATATGGAAAATAAGAAAGATAAAAAAAAAAAAAAATTGATTATATATATATATTTTTTCTTTGTGCATTGTTATCTACTGTAATGAGAACAGTACCATGAACATATGATGTAATTATATATATATATATATATATATCAACAATGTGCATACTTTGTATATTTATGCGAGTATGTGAAGAGATATGTTCTAAATTCACATGATTTTAGTGGGAGTTTTTAGGTTGGTAGAGTTTAAGTAATTCTCACCTTAGACTGAAAGAATTTTGCTACTTTGAAATCAAATTTATGATAATCAAACATTTGGATGATGGATGATGATTGGGAACTTAGTGATCTTTCGAATTTACACCTTATGTTCGTTTATGATAAATTTATTAGATTTCATGTACAAAATTATATGAATGAATAAGCATGAATACTTATAATAATCTCTCTTTGAAAACCCAAACTATGACATCGAAATCAATAATAGCAGATTTGAATAAAGGTGATAAGTTTAATGATGACAATTATGACATTTGGCGCCATAAGATATGGTATGTGCTGGAAGAGCAAGATGTCTTGGAGGGTATCAACCATATCATACAAGACCCTGGAATTGGAAACACTGTTCAACAGAGAAGAGATCAAGAAGCTTACCAGGCGTGGAAGAAGAAAAATTCCACTGCACGTGGCATCCTGGTTAGTTCTATAGTTGATGATCTTATACATGAATGTGAGCAATTCCCTACTGCTCATGACATATGGGTATATCTCAGAGAGAAGTATGGAGGTACCAGTGTGACCAGAATACCCCAAGCTGTTAGGAGATTCACTCCGAGAGATAGACTTTCAATTGGGATGGTCAATATGGTCACTCACATGTATATGGAAGATAAAAAAGATAAGAAAAAAAAATTGATTATATATATTTCTTTTTTCTTTGTGCATAGTTATCTACTGTAATGAGAACAATGCCATGAACATATGATATAATTTATATATATATATATATATATATTAACAATGTGCATACTTTGTATATTTATGCGAGCATGTGAAGAGATATATTCTAAATTCATATGATTTTAGTGGAAGTTTTTAGGTTGGTATATTTAAGTAATTCTCACCTAAGACTGAAAGAATTTTGCTACTTTGAAATCAAATTTATGATAATCAAACATTTGGATGATGGATGATGATCGGGAACTTAGTGATTTTTCGAGTTTACACCTTATGTTCGTTTATGATAAATTTATTAGATTTCATGTACAAAATTATATGAATGAATGAGTATGAATACTTATAATAATCTCTCTTTGAAAACCCAGACCATGGTATCGAAATCAATAATAGCAGATTTGAATAAAGGTGATAAGTTTAATGGCGACAATTATGACATTTGACGCCACAAGATATGGTTTGTGCTGGAAGAGTAAGATGCCTTGGAGGGTATCAACCATATCATGCAAGGTCCTGAAATTGGAAACACTGCTCAATAGAAAAGAGATCAAGAAGCTTACCAGGCGTGGAAGAAGAAAAATTCCACTACACGTGGCATCCTGGTTAGTTCTGTAGTTGATGATCTCATACATGAATGTGAGCAATTCCCTACTGCTCATGACATATGGATATACTTCAGAGAGAAGTATGGAGGTACCAGTGTGACCCTCTACACCCCAAACTGTTAGGAGATTTACTTCGAGAGATAGACTTTCAGTTGGATGATCAATATGGTCACTCGCATGTATATGGAAGATAAGAAAGATAAGAAAAAAGAAATTTGATTATATATATTTCTTTTTTCTTTGTGCATAATTATCTACTATAATGAGAACAATGTCATGAACATATGATGTAATTTTATATATATATATATATATATATATATATATCAACAATGTGCATACTTTGTATATTTATGCGAGCATGTGAAGAGATATGTTCTAAATTCACATGATTTTAGTGGGAGTTTTTAGGTTGATAGAGTTTAAGTAATTCTCACCTAAGACTGAAAGAATTTTGTTACTTTGAAATCAAATTTATGATAATCAAACATTTGGAAGATGGATGATGATTGGGAATTTAGTGATCTTTCGAGTTTACACCTTATGTTCGTTTATAATAAATTTATTAGATTTCATGTACAAAATTATATGAATGAATGAGTATGAATACTTATAATAATCTCTCTTTGAAAACCCAGACCATGGCATTGAAATCAATAATAGCAGATTTGAATAAAGGTGATAACTTTAATTGCGAAAATTATGACATTTGGCGCCACAAGATATTGTATGTGCTGGAAGAGCAAGATACCTTGGAGGGTATCAACCATATCATGCAAGATCCTGGAATTGGAAACACTGCTCAATAGAGAAGAGATCAAGAAACTTACCAGGAGTGAAAGAAGAAAAATTCCTTGATGATCTCATACATGAATGTGAGCAATTCCTTACTGCTCATGACATATGGGTATACCTTAGAGAGAAGTTTGGAGGTACCAGTGTGACCCGTCTGAGGTAGTTGACTATTAAGTTTGACACGTACATAAAGAAGTCTGATCACAATATCAAACTATATCTCAGAACTATGTCAAACATGATAAGGGAATTGAAGTCAGCAGGTCATGTTTTATCTGATGAACAACAGGTTCAAGCTTTAATCCGATCCCTTCCAGACCAGTGGGAGCACTTGAAGGTCAATCTGACTCACAATGATAGCATTAAGACTTTCGTTGATGCTGCTCACCACGTAGAACTCGAAGATGAGCGGTTTGGTGCTGCTAAATCGATTTCTAATGCCTTTCTAACTGAGTCAAGTTCCCAGAAAGTTTCAGGCTTTAAACGGAAGGGAACAAGAATTAGGGCAAGAAAGGGAAGGACGTTGCGGAAGGGTTTAAGAAGAGCAATTCCAACCGCAAGAACAAGCGCAAGCGGTTTTGGAAAAAGAAAGATAAGAGCAAACTGAAGTGCTACAATTGCAAAACTCTTGATCATTTCGCTCGAGAATGTCCCGAGCCGAAAAAGGTAGCACCTTGTAACGCTTCTCTAAGTGTTATATATGTCTCTAGCACTGTTTTACTTTCTGAATCATATCCTGTATGGATTATAGACTCAAGAGCAACAGACCATGTGACGAGAGATCGAGAAGCATTCGTGGACTTTCGTCGAGTTCCTCCTGGTGCAAGATGGATATACGTAGGAAACAATACAAGAGTAGAAGTCAAAGGGATTGGCACTTGCAAATTGAAGTTACGAAGTGGCCAAACTCGAATCCTACATGATGTTCTCTTTGTACCGGAAATTCGATAAAATTTAGTCTCTATTATTGTCTTCTTAAACTAGGCTATGACTTGAACTTTACTCATGATAGGGTTTGGATTTATAATAGTGGTGTGTTTTATGGTACTGGACATCTGTTAAATGGATTTCTTACTTTAGATTGTGACAGACAAATGTTTAACTGTTATACTTATCGTTATATTTCGTTAAATGTTTGTTCTTCTAGTAATGCTAATATAGATGACAAAGTATGGCATGTTAGACTTGGTCACATAGGGCAGGACAGGATGAATCGATTTCTAAAAGCAGAACTATTGGGTTCGTTTACTAAAGTTGATTTACCGAATTGTGAATATTGTCTTGCTGGGAAGATGACTCGAAAACCTTTTGGAAAAGCCGTGAGGGCTGAACTTCCATTACAATTGGTTCACTCTTACATTTGTGGTCCAATGAATGTGAAGGCTAGGCATAGAGCGTTATATTTCATTACTTTTATTGATAATTTCATGCGTTTTGGTCATGTCTATTTGATTACTCACAAGTCTGAAACACTTGAGTGCTTTCGATGTTATATGAATGAAGTGGAGAATCAAATAGATAGAACGATTAAAGCCTTAAAGATAGATCGATGGCGTGAATATCTATCAGATCAGTTCAATGATCTGTGTAATGAAAAAAGGAATAATTAGACAATTGACTATTCTCCACACGCCTCAACAGAATGGTGTTGCTGAGAGGAGGAATATGACGTTGTTGGAAATGACAAGATCTATGATGGCGCAGGCTAACTTGCCAATTTCCTTTTGGGGAGATGCATTGTTAACTGCGACCTATATCTTAAATAGAGTCCTTAAAAAACAGTACTCATAACATCGTATGAACTTTGGATAGGTAGGACACCAAGTCTGACTGATCTTAGACCTTGGGGATCGGCAGCATATGTTCATGACCCTTCTAATAAATTTGGAAAGGTTGGTCCCCAGGGGAAGAAATGTATCTTTATTAGATATTCTCATCAGTCAAAAGGTTATGTGTTCATCGGTGAAAGAGAAGATGGTACTGTAACCGAAATTGAATCACGAAATGTGATATTTTTTGAAAATGATTTTCCTAGTAAAGGTGATATAACAAAAGGAGAACCTTTGTTTGAATTAAATAATTCAAATGATGGTTCCGTGCAGGATGGATCAATGGAACTACGAGAAATTGAATCCCTAGATGATCCCAGTAGGAGGGATTCAAATTCTAACGATCCAACCGAATCGTCAATTCGGAAAAGTACTAGGAAAGGTGTGCCCAAACGTCATTACGAAATTGAAGGGCACACTTTTATCATTTTTTCACAAGACGAGGATGAATCGAAAAATGTGAACGAGACTTTATCTTGTCCTGTCAAGGATGAGTGGATAAAAGCAATGGAGGAAGAAATCGAGTCGATGGATTCCAACTATGTTTGGGAACTTGTTGATTTTTCACCTGGGCGCAAACCTATTGGGAACAAATGGGTTCTTAAGGTTAAACGTAAAGCTGATGAAACAATTGAGAGATATAAAGCTCGGTTGGTGGCAAAAGGTTATACCCAAGAAGAGGGTATTGATTATGAAAAACATTTTCACCAATAGTGAGATTTGCCTCTATTCACCTATTGTTAGCTATTGTAACCAATTTAGATTTAGAATTATATCAAATGGATGTGAAGACTGCGTTTCTCAACGGAGAACTTAAAGAAAAAATCTACATGGAACAACCAATAGGTTTCATAGTTAAAGGTCAAGAAAACAAAGTTTGTAAATTGAATAGATCAATTTATGGGCTCAAACAGTTTTCAAGACAATGGTATTTGAGATAAGATCCGTAATCTCTTACGATTTCGGAATGATAGACGAAAACCATTGTGTTTACGTGAAAAAGACCAATGATAAGTTTGTAATTCTAAGTCTGTATGTTGATGACATATTGTTAGCCGGAAATGATATGGAGTATGTCCTGAATATCAAAAGTTGGTTATCATCAAATTTTGAAATGAAGGACATGAGTGAAGCAGAGTATATACTGGGTGTCCACAGAGATCGTTCTAAGATATTATTAGCCTTATCTCAAGAATCTTATATTAAAAATATTTTGGAATAATTTAGGATGGATAGCTGTAAACCTATTGATACTTCTATGGCTAAAGGCGAAAGTTTAAATTTAGCAATGTGCCCAAAGACCGTTGAAGAAAAACATGAGATATCAAAAGTACAGTATCCAAGCACTGTTGGGAGTCTGATGTACGCTATGATGTGTACTCGCCTTGACATCTGCTGTGGGTTTGGTCAGCAAGTATCAATCCAATCCAGGTAAAGGTCACTGGACAGCTGTGAAGAGGATTCTAAGATACCTGAAAGGAACTGCGAATTATTCCCTTTGTTATCAAGGAAATGACTTGTTAGTGAGCAGATACACAGATGCTGATTGGGGTGGTGACTTAGATGAACGTAAGTCCACCTCAGGTTATGTTTTCTTACTAAATAAAGGCGCCATCTCTTGGAGAAATAAGAAACAAACATGTATATCATTGTCGACGATGGAAGCAGAGTTTGTAGCTTGTGCTTCAACAGTTCAGGAGTATGTTTGGTTAAAACATTTTTTACAACATTTAGGGATCGTAAGCGACACAATGGGAGCTGTGACAATTTATTGTGATAGTCAATCAGCTATCGCTTATACGAGAGATCCCAAATATCATGGGAAAACCAAATACATTGATACGAAATTCAGCTTTATTCGAGACATTGTTGAAAAGAGAGAGATGACATTGAAGTATTTATCTACGCATTTAATGGTGGCTGATCCATTTACAAAACCGATACCTAGAGATATATTTCTGAAACATGTAAAATCTCTAGGATTGCGTAGAGTGTAATTGTATGTATAAACAATGAACGTGATGTAATGCTCATTATTATATGACATTTGAATTTGTTTGCATTTGCGAGTTCTTATGTCTTGATTAAAAAGTATGTCGGACAAGTTTAGAAAATTGATTCTCTCACACGAGCAATCGCCTCTAATATCTATGTGATATGTAGAAATGAGACAATGTTAATTTTGGATAATTTACATAAATTAGCCACCTTAGTACAGAACTAAGATGAGATTATCGTTGATATTTACTTATTTAATAATCGAAATGGATTTCCCACAATCCATTACACTTGTCTAGAAGCCAGGTGTGGTTCTCTCTTGGAAAAGTGATTTTTTGGAGGATTTATAAGAAGAGAGAATCAAGTCAGTATCGTGATATACTTGGACTAAAACCTGTACGATGTATTATAATTTTGAAATAGACACACGCTTCTAAATAAATAGAAAATGTATCGTAGTACGTGTTCATACCACGTGTGCTTTCAGTGACCCTATGGGTAATGAGTTGATAAATCTCTCTATCTCATTGTGTGAGATCCAGAGGTTTGTAATTAACCTCATTTAATACCCTTAAGACTTTCGCCTGTTTCTTGAAAGTTTATTTTAGTATTGCTACTTTAGCATGTAACCAATAGATCATACTTGATTCGGTTTTGCGGTGCATGACTAGGAAAGCAACTAAAATGAAGTAGAAAGATAGTAGTGTGAAAGGAAGACTGTCTTAAAGTTTGTACGTAATTTTTGTATTCACAGACTGGCCAGTTATGTTTTTAACTTGATGTTCTGAAACATAATTGTGAATGCATAGTTGAGATGAGTCAAAATGCTCTCATTTATTAAAAGAGGGATAAGAGGTACAGTGACTCTGTATATAGTAAAAGAGGTCTGGGGTATAGCGAGACTTAATATCCTCATAGTATTAGATTTTGAGCTGCTATATATCCTTAACCGGTGTGTAGTTATGAGCTCTTGATGTATTCGCTAGTCACATGATCCATTTGTCTGTATGAAATTAATGGTATATGGAAGTGATTGAGCAAAATGTAGGTCTAACCCTCATGTGCGAGTGAGAGATGTAAGTTATGGATACCGGATCGGGTCGCCCATGTGGGTTTGACTCAAACCCATTCCCTTTTGAATTTTCAAAAGGAGGGAAGGGAGGGAGGGAGTGGTTTTTCAAGAGAAAAACCAACTCCAACTTTCTAATAACCATCCATCCCATCCATGATGCACTTGAAGGTTGAGAGAGAATAAGAAAATTGTGAGGAAGAAGATAGATTTACATCATAATTCCATTGCATGAAAAAGACTTTTGGATTGTGAATCAAAAAGGAGATTGATCAATTGGTGACATTTTTCGGAGCCGTACATCGAAAAGGTTAGTGATCCGACCCCTAAATCTTGGGACGTTAAACATTTATTTCGTTGTAAATGTATAAGAGAATGCTTTCAAACCATTAAAAAGGTTGTACAAACATTTGAGGCGTCTCTTGCTCTTGCCTAGTGATGTATACCAAGTTTTCTTTTTTGATGGATTCACATTGTACATTGAGCATTTAATCTTCCAGTGAGGCATTTATCCACATTTTTAATTTGTATTTAGGTAAGCTCAAAACTCTTACACAGTCATTGTACATTTCAGCATAATTGAGAAAGAAAGCCCTTCCGCTCTTAGCTTAAACAGGCAATGCCACTTTTATCAAGAAAAAAAAATATATATATATATATATATATATATATTTTTTTTTTTTCAATCAGCACAAAGTTTTGCACTCGGGAAATATTTGCAGCACTGTCAAGATGCATAGCTCACATCCGTATTGTGAAAACTCCATTCAAACTGAATTGATTCAAATGGCTCACTGGACTTACCCTCACAGAAAGGCAAAATATGAAGAAAACTGTGCCCCATATTCGGTTAATCAGAATTCTGAAACTAACTGAAGCATATCAAATTGAGCAAAGAGTATGAGTAAATATTGTTGTGAGTACTCTATCCAAAACCATCACAATAATAATTTAAAGCAAAATTTGTGATCTAAAAATGCAAAATGAATTAGAAAAGAGTTAATCCACTGGAACTGATCCTCTTAAGTCTTACCTATGTTCCTCTAGTACAGTGCGAGTTGCAAATTTATGTGATCAGCTTGGCACGAGTGGCTGGATCTTCATGTGATTCTACACGTATCATGAAAACATAGCCAAGCACCCATAGGAGGATGTAAGTGATGGGGACCCAGTGAAAAGACTCATAATGCTTCCAACATATTGAGGATCTTTTATCACACCAAATGGAAATTCTGTTACCCAAGGAATGTTCTTTCCAAAGCGTACACCATAGTAAGTACCTGATTCACCAAGTAACCGATATACCCTGTATTTTACCCAATAAACTATAAAATCTGATACATGATTGAACATGAGAAAGTACTACTTTGAAGCAAACTGAGACGATAAAAGATCAAGAAAATAAGTGAACATAACCAGCGTCATAAATTGGAGAATCAGATGAAATTACAAGTTCAGATTGAAAATGGTATGTCCCTTATTTTGTCACATTATTTTCTTTACAGAAGGAATTTGCATGAATTCGAGGATAAGCATTTGAAGGCACCTTTAAACTCATTTTATAACTGAGGCTCTGTCCAGGAACTTGATGCCTTTTCTAGTTTCAAGTTCAAAATTTTCTCATAAATGAGTAGCCAGACATGAAAAGTGAATATTGCTCATCAAACTATCAGGAAAAAAAAAGAAATAAATAAACATAAATAAATTAGAAATTCTTGGTTTCAAAGCATCTTCTTGGAAAAAGAAAAAGAGAGAAATATTAACTTATAGCACCAAAGGACATGAACAAAACACAAAATTATAAAACATCAAAGGTCTTCAAAATTACAGACCATTTTAGGAAAAAAAAAAAAACAGACTTTAAATCGAGAAAGATGGAACAGATAATAAGCAGGGCTATTTTCAACTGTAGAAGCAACTGTTTTGAGCTTGTTCAAGAAATGATGAAGTGGCTAGGACCAACACACGAGCAAGGGCTCAAAGCATTTCGCCTTATCTCCCCAAAATATAAAAAAACGCCAACACTTGTTACCTTAAGTACCAAATTTCCTCTAGGTTCTGTTTCAATTTAGGGACTCAACCAAACTTCAGTTCAAAAATAAGCTGCTTTCAACCCTAAGAAAGACTTCGTGCTCCATTGTTTAAGACTTTATTTTTGGCTCTCCTCTAAGACTTCTTCTTGTGATGAGGTGGCTGATTTTGTAGAGTGCTGTTCTGCTTTAACTTGTTTGTTTGCACCATCTCAGTGCTCTTGAGTTTAGTGAACTTCTTTATCATACAATAAAATTAAAAAAAAAAGGCTTGCAGCTCATTAATCACCTGCCTGTGCACCATTTTCATTGCTCACCAACAATATTGCTAGTCAATAATCCCATTGATACAATGACAATCAAGTATCAAAACTTCAAACAAACATTATCATAAGCTTCAACAATCAATTTTCAACCATCATTTCCACATAATGGCCCTTTGAAAGCCTTTTAACACAGTCCAATGTTTGGGAAAGAGCATCAAAGGGAATGAGGAACAAGCAGGACATACAGAGGTTACGTATTTCATTCAATTCTTCCATCTTTTATCCTATTCTTTGATGAGTTCAACAGTTGAATCCCTACTGCTTATAGAACTTATCATATCAATATAATATTAGGAAAAAGAGAATTTTCAATTTCATTTGACATCTTTTTAGGACATAGAAGACACTCTACTGCAGTGAATGCATGGTAAAGGGCAGCCCAGTGCAGGACACTCCTATCACTGCACAGTCTGGGGAAGGTTACATGCATGCAACCTTAACTGAACAGCTGTTTTTGTAATTCAAACCATCCCAGGAGCAAATATTTTGATTCGTAAGTTACTGAAAAACCAAAAACCAGCAACTATCCATGTCTTAAATATAAGAATGCTTATCTGCAACAGCACCCACTCAAAACTATCTAATACCTTCTGAAAGTGTTAATTTTTTCACCAGCTTAATAAGAAATATCCACCTGGGTCTTCACAACATGCCCTTCACATTACAGTTTCTTCCTCAACATTCTTCTACTACTTTGCTCGCAACAATTTTAGCCTACTGATTCTTTGCAATTTTCTTATTGCCTTTCACAACCTTTGATATGAAGTGGCATACAAGGTACAGCAACTTCCCATTGCCTGATACAGTGTCCGTGCCAGAATGCAGACACCAAATTCACTTAAGCAATTACATAGTAAGGCCCTCTGCAGTTAGCACTGTAGCTTCTAGTCTCTGCATCATCTAATCTTAATCTAAGAGACCGCAACATAAGTAGCTTGAATTGCATGTTTCCAATCTTTGACCTATAAGATTGTAGAGTTATCTTGATTTGCATTTGTTCCGTGATAAAATGAACCCCAATTTCATATCCTGTAATATGGAAAAGAATCAACCTCCTCTCCCCAAGTAAAATTTTCTCTTACATCTAATTCACTAGATATTAGGCCAAGCTGTTCTTTTGATAACCAAAACTAATGTCCTTAAACAACATATTAGGCCAAGTTGGAATATGCAACCAAAATTTTCATTTAAGGTTCCGAGTCTACAGAAGCAGTCTAATAATATAGAGATGATGGTGCACTGATTAGACATCAATACTACTTCAGGCCATAAACCTTATAATTATAAGTTCACCAAATGAAATTCCAAGGATCAGGCTAGTCTTAGAATCCAGGAATATCAGCAAAAGTGAACTTTTGTACTTGTGGTCCTATAACTAGGTACAAGCTTTGGACCTCAAATGAACAAAATCAAATTAAAAATTAGTACATTAACCCAAAATTTCAAAAATGACTATTTTGAAACTAGGTTGGAAAATTCTACTTTTGATAAATCTATATTTTTTATTAAAAGAATTGAGTATCAAAATAAATTAGTAATGATTTTATTTTAAAAATATTTCAGTTCCTTTACTTTTTTGTTTCCATATTCATAATAATAGGTATTACTATAATTAAATAATGTAATGTAATAGTTTACTTGAACCAATTAATAGTTAGGATATAAGATTTCATATTATTTCCCGCGCTTAGTTCTCACATGGTATTAACGCCAACCGATCTTTGGTATTCTTTCTATCATTATCAGAATCAGCATTATTTTCATCATCTTGTGATGCCATAAATATCCAATTGAGAGATTTCATCATTCTTAACATTCACTTCTCTAAAAATTTTTTTACAACTTTTGCCTTAATGTCATACATTTGTCATCTAAGTTACTGGTACAAATTTCAGATCTAGTTTTCAAGTGTTCGTTTAATCTCCATACTTTTATTTTTTTTCTTTTGTAGTTCAAACTTTTGGAAAAATAAGTCGGGTGCCAGAGGCTTTGGTTTGTTTCTGAACAAACATCTTCACCCTCTTTTTTCTTTAAATATGCTTAGACTCTCATCTTTGGAACTTATTCTACATTCTTTATAGGTTTACAAGGAGTATCATAGGTTTTCTTGTTAGCTTACAAATAGGCTTGCGGATGCATAAAATTATTTGCATTTTGAATTCAAGTGATTTTCAAAACACCATATTGAATTTAAGGGGATGATAAAAATATTCAATATCAAAATAAATAAATAATGATTTGATTTTAAGAGTATTTTAATTTTTTAATTTTTATATTTCTACCTTTGTAACAATAGTTATTCTATAATTATCCGATCTATTGTAATGGTTTAATTACGCAAAAAATGATTAGGTCTTCGCATCTTAGATTGCTCAACATACTTAAGTTTCCTATTTTCATTGCTCTGCTATTCCATAAATCTGTTATCAAGCTATTTTAACATTCCCACCATTTATTCTATAATTATCCGATCCGTTGTAATAGTTTAATTTAGCAAAAAATGATTGCTCACCGCACTTAATTTTCCTATTTTCATTGCTCTGCCATGCCATAAATCTGTTATCAAGCTATTTTAACATTCCCACCATTTACTTCCCGAAAATCTTCCAAGGCACCTTTTGCCGAATACCCAATTTATAGTAATAGTTTAGGTGAATAAATTGATCATTATAGTTTACATGTTTATATCTTGGTTCCATACTCAATTTCTCCGACATTTATTATCCAACAATCTAACTGAAAATGGCATCCGCTTCAATCAAAGAAAGAACAAGAACATGAATATAAATTAAAGGGTAAGGAAAAGGAAGAAGAACCCGAAATTGAGGAATTGGCCGAAGAAAAAGAAAGGCCAGAAGTAGAAGGAAGGAGGCCAAGAGAGGGAGGAAACAGTGAAGAGAGAGACGAACTGAATGAGCTTGAGGAAGTGAGAGATTTGAGCCATTGCTTTTGACGCATCTCTTCCAGGACCGCACAAATTCACCCATGTCTGAGGGTTTCTCCACAGCCTCTTTTTTTTTTTTTTTTTTTTTTGTTACACATATTCGAATCAGGATCCCAAAATTGGGAAAGATCACGAAATTGGGAAAGTGGATGTAACTACTGATCTGTCACTTGGAGACTTTACACAGCCAATAATAACACGGAAATGGCACCAATACCCCGATCCCTACTAACAATCCCACTCTCTCTCTCTCTCTCTCTCTCTCTCTCTCTCCCTCCCTCCCTCCCCCCCGCTCTCCCTCCTTGAAGGACGTTGCTGGGTTGGAACCTGAAAATGTCTTGGAACCTGAAGGACGTTGCTGGGCTGCAGTTTTTTGGGCCTCCAGGACGGAAGGAACAAATTTGGGGCTCCCTACCATTTTTCTTTTTTTGGGTGCAGGGAAAGGAGAAGAAATGAAAAAACAACACAAGCAACGACACAAAACCAGAAAAGGGCGTAAAACAGCACTGCCTCATGTTTCCCTGGGAGGGATAACTTGAGGAAACAGTCTTTTTCTTTCTTCCGCACCAAGCCACCCCTCAGCGTCCATCTTTTTTTTTTTTTTGTTACATAAAAATTTAAACTCTGTATTTTAGGATTAGGGAGGGATTGTGACCACCAGTCTATCTCCTTGAGGACGCTCCGCATCCATTATAAGATTAGGTGGAATACACCGTGCTACGCGTGGTGCAGAGTTGAAATTTAGTTATAAAAGATCGATTATATGCCTAATGTTAGAAATTATAATTGCATGTGTTTAAATAAAATATGTGGGCCACTCAACAACAACACCAATGACAATCCGCTACCATCAATTGGAGGACCACAAAATCCGAAATGTTACATGCTATATATAGTTAATTAATAATAATTATAAACTATTATCATTCCATATAATTTTAACCTTAAAAGAAAAATGAATTGTTTCATCTGTATTGGCAGGCTTAAAAAAAAAATGGTGCCCCTCTCTTCATTCTAGATTTCAAGCATATTTTATAGATTGTTCAAGCACATGATTTTAACCTTAAAAGAAAAAGGACATATTATTGAATAATTTAATTTAAGTAAAATTATAAATATTATTATTTTATTAAAAAAAATTTTTAAAAATAAAAATCTTTAAATATTTAGCATAGATAATTTTCTAGTATCATAATATTAAATTAAAGTACTTTTAAATATGCACTAAAACTTTGCATATTTTTAATATTTTTAATATAACTGTAAAATTAATTCAAGTATTAATTTTTTATATAAAAATATTTTCAAATATTTTTTTACTTAATATGTATATTATTATAATTTTTATAGTATAATAATATTATAATATTTTTTTAAACATCATTCATTTTAGATATTCTTGATATTTTTAATATAATTATAAAATTTTTAATCTAAAAATATAAAAAAGCTTTGAAATAAATAATGTATGGTAAAAATATTATAAAATTATAATACTATAAATTTTATAATTATAGAAATATTAAGTAAAAAACATTTGAAAATATTTTTGATTAAAGAAATTAAAAGCTCCATATTATAATACTTTACAAGATAAATAATAATTTGATTAAAAAGTATTATGATTGTATTAAAAGTATCTAAGATATTTATAAAATTTTATCATTAAAAATATTTTTTAAATAAAAATAAAAATATTAGAATATCATAATATTAATATAATAAAAAATATATATTTATAATAGAAAGATACAGAGGTGACACAGAGAGAATGATGGAGAGGGAGAGAGAGAGAGAGAGAGAGAGACTGAGTGTCTGTAGTCGACGAAGGGCCACCCCTTCATCGACAAAATGCCAAGGTTATTTTTTTAATAAAAACTATTTTTAAAATTTTTTAAATAATTATAAAAATGTAAAATTATGATTAGTATAACTATATTTGTAAAATTTAATAATAAAAGTATAATTTGCGTACACTTAGTATTTTTTAAAATAATTATCTATATTATATAATATTATAATATGATATTTTTATATATTTTTTAATCTAAAAATATTTAGAAAATATTTTGTACTTAATATTTTTATAATTACAAATTTAATAATATAATAATATTTTAGTATTTTTTCTATATGCAAAAAAATTTTGCATATAATAAAATTATCCATATAATATATATTTTTATTATTTTTTTATAATTATGAAATTTTATAATATAATTGTCATTATATTAATAACACATGACTTATCGGTACTTGTAAATAATTTTTTAATATAAAAATATTTTCAAATATTTTTTAGCTTAATATTTTTATAATTATAATTTTTACGGATCGTATTTCTACTATACACATTATTTAAATATTTATATATTTATCTAACATTAAATATCTTCAATTAAAATAAAAAACATCTATATAATATTAATATCTATGTAAAACTCAAAATATTTAAATATTAATTTAAAATTATAATATTTAACAATTTAAGTGTAAAAACTAATAAATATTTATATTTAATTTAAAGTGTGTAAAATATAAAAAATTTTTAAAAATAATTTAGATATTTAAAATTTCAAAATTTTTTATTATTTTTAGTTTATTTGAAAAATTTAATAATAAAATTATTTTTTACATAAATTACATTATACTTAGTCTTTTTTAAAATAATTATATATACATATATATATATATATATATTATATAATATTATAACACAAGACTTTTAAATATATTTTTAATCTAAAAATATTTGTAAAATATTTTTGACTTAGTATTTTTAAATTATAAATTTTCTACCATAATAATATTAAATCAAACTATTTTTATATATGCATAAAAGTTTTGCATATTTTTAATATTTTTAATATAACCATAAAATTATTTTGAATATTAATTTTTTAATATAAAAATATTTTAAGAATTTTTTATTTAATATTTTTATTATTATAATTTTTATAGTATTATAATATTATAATATTTTCTCTAAACATCATTTAATAAATTAAAAATATAATATTATTATAAAAATTAAAATATAAAAAATGAAAAATTAATTAAAATATTAAAATATTTATATAAGTTTAAATAATAATTTGAAATATCAATTATTTAAATATTAATTTTTCGATATTTGATATTTAAATAAAACATTAAATTGTAAAACAAAATATTAAAATCTTAAATAATAAACTAAAATTATATTATTGAATAATTTAATTAAATAAAATTATAAATATTATTATTTAATTGAAAACGTTATAAAAATAAAAATATTTAAATATTTATTTAAATATTAAATATATGAAATTAAAATTATAAAAAATTTGTATAATATTAATATTTGCGTAATATTTAAAAATAAAGAGAGAGAGATTGTATGCATTTAATGCATGTATTAAATAAATGGAGAGAGAGTGGGGGAGAGTAATAAATGCAGAGAGAGAGAGAGAGAGAGGGATTGAGGGAGAGGAAGAGAGCCTTCGGGGACGAAATCAGAGGGAGAGAGAGAGCGAGGTGTGCGCCACATGGAGGATAGCTATCCACCCCTTCCCCACATGGAGGACGACGAAATCCATGTGAGATACCCTTATATATATATGTTAAAGAGGCTTCACCTCTAGCGAAGGGGTGTGGGCCTCCCTACTATCATCATCATTACTTGATTTCATCCCCAAAGATAATATTTTCATTTACGATAATTTTTAACCATATAACTATATAATTATATTCATTTCACTATATTTAGTGCTTTTAATAAATAGATTAATACCAAGAATTGTGGATAAAGATGTTTTCATCTTTTGTGAGTGAACATTCTTAATTTGAAACATTTCAAAAGACACGCAAAAGAAGACAAAAAATAGTTGTGCAATATTTTCTCTATTTTTTTTGTTATTATATGTAATTATATCAATACATCAATCATTCTCTTATATTAATAAAACCCTCATACGTTTACATTATTTTTGTAATTTTTTATTTTTCAGTTTTTTAATTTACCTATATTAATTTAAATCTATATTATTTTAAAAGTGATAACCAATAAAAAAAGCAAAATTTTCTATCACTTGTGTTAACCGATAATAAAATATAGTAATATTTTCTAACACTTATGATAAATTGATAACCAACGATACAAAACAATAACTTATAGTAATACATGTGATAACCGATAATAAATAATTGTAACTTTTTCTAATCCTTTTCTAACTAATGATAACCGATGACAAAACTAATAATATTTCCTAACATAATACAAGCAGTAACTTATACTAACAGACGTGACAACCATAAAAGGTAGTGAATTTACTAACACCTATGGTATCTGATGACAAAATGTGGTAACATTTACTAACACCCGTAGTACTGATAAAATATAGTAACATTTATTATGGTAATCCATGATGAAAAATAGTAACATTCTTAACAGATGTGATAACAGATGTGGTAATCGACGATAAAATATATTAACATTTATTAACATATATGATAACTGATAATAAATGATATAACATTTCTTAACATATATAGTAACCAACGATACAAGATAGTAACTTTTACCGACACTCTTCTAACCATTAATATAAATACAGGACATGCTCTAACGGTTATCAAAACTATCGGGATAAATTTATCTCGACTGGTATATAGCTAACTGAAAGCCCATCTGTTGGAAAAAATTCTGCCGAAGGTTTTAATGGGTTTTGTAGAAAGTTTTTGTCTGTCTGGATATGTCATTGATTTTGTCATTACAAAATTAGAGGATTGAGGTGACGGTCAAAAACCATCTGCATAACTCATCAAATCCGTCAGCAATACTTTCTTCAACGGAAGCATATTCAGTTGGGTATACACCAGTCGGGATAGATATATCGTGACGCTATAGGCTACTATTGGAGCATGTCATATATGTATACTGACGGAAGGATAGAGTTGGTAATAAAACTAGTGATGTTTCGTCAGTTACTATGTGTTATCATATGGTAAAACTTGTGATGGTTATCATGTTCTACCATATGTTACTACTTTTATATTCGGTTGCGATTGAGATAGAAAAATATTAGAAAATGTTGACGGTTAGAAATGAGTTAGAAAATTGTATCAAATATTGACTGTTACTATTGAGTTACAAAATTATACAAATTGTCAACAGTAGAAAAGTGTTAGTGAAATTAGTGGTTTGTATAGTCACTTATCATGCGTTAGGAGATATTACTACATCATCGGTTACCATTGAGTTACAAAATGTTACAAAATGTTGACAGTAAAAAAATGTTAGTAAAATTAGTGTTGTATGATCGGTTACTATTGAGTTACAAAATTGTATAATATGTGGACAGTAGAAAAGTGTTACGAGACATTACAAAATTGACGATTACCATTGAGTGACAAAATGTCGCAACATATTGACATTAGAAAATGTTAGTAGAATTAGTGACTTCACCGTCAGTTACTATGTGTTACCATATGTTACCCTGTATTATAGTCATCATGTGTTATCACATGATACAAAATGTTGACGGTGCAAAATGTTAGAAAAATTTATGGTTTTATGGTCGGTTACTATGTGTTTCCATATGTTACTAGCATCAGTATCGATTGCTATTGAGATAGAAAATATTAGAAAATATTGACACTTATCAATGAGTTACAAAATTATACTAAATATTGACGGTTATCATTCAGTAATGAAATTGTACATAATGTCCACGGTAAAAAAGTGTCAGTCAAATTTATGGTTTTATAGTCACTTATCATGTGTTAGGAGAAAATTTTTGATTTTAACGTCGATTGTTATTAAATTACAAAATATTTTAAAATATTGACGATAGAAAAGTGTTAGTAAAATTAATTTTTTATGATCGGTTACTATTGAATTACAAAATGGTGTCAAATATTGACGGGTGAAAAGTGTTACGAAACGTAGTTAGCATTGAGTGACAAAATACAGTTACTATGTGTTACTTTGTGTTACCATACTATGTGTTACTTTGTGTTACCTCACAGGGGTGGACGGGTGCAAGAACGGCTCAAGCGTGAGGCGGACGTGCGCAAGAAGGGCTCAAGCATACGCCTCATAGGGGCCCTCGCATGATGGATGGGCGTAAGCATATGCTTCACAGGGGCCCATGCATGCATGCCGGGCGTAAGAAAATACCATGCATGTCAAAGCGATTACTTCATTATTTTTTATTTTAAAATATTATTATTAAAATAAATACACCTTGATTATTATCAAATTAAATAATGTAATGATATAAAATTAGTCATCACCACCACTGATTTAAGTGTGTATAAAAGAATTACAAAAATATTATAAATTTAAACATAATTGTATTAACATACCAAGATTGAGTAATACTTTACATTGAGTAATAGATATAAGTCCAAGAGGAAAAAAAAATTCCTGTTCCACAATAACATGTCTGTCTTGTACTAATAATAAGAGGGTGAAACAAAAATGAAACAAAAAATATCTCTTAGTGAAACCCAAAATAAAACAAAAAACATCTCTTTGTGAAACCCAAAATGAAACAAAAAACGTTCATTCCATCACAAAAAATATTACCATTACAATTTGGAAGTCACAATCCCACTATATTTCCAAAACTAAGCAAAGTAATGAGCAACAAGTTGATGTCAAATTTTCTTCTTGCCAATAAAAAATGAATAAAAAAGTGAAGTTAATACAATCATGTAGTAACATTATAAAGAATATAAAGAATGGTTATAAAAGAAAACATTACCCGTGGGATTAACTTGGGCCTCTTCGTTCGTCATGACAGCATACGTTGTTGTGATTTAATTCGTTAATTTCAACTAGCATACGTTGTTGTGATTTAATTCGTTCATTTCAACCAGCATACGTTGTTATTTTTCTAAGTTTCAAACATCTTGACAGCGTGTTAGACCTCTACATTTCTTCACAACTACTGAAAAAATAAACATGAAACTTGTCAGTTGATATCATGATAATGTCAAATCTCAAATTAAAATAATACCTGGGATAATATTTTTGCAAGATTGGGTTTCTTCATATTGAACTTGTTATTGGGACTGTTGTGATTCTTCATGCTGAGTAACAATATTCATCCGGCGTTTAGTTCGTCCCATAGCTACGGTAGTTCGCAGAGCAGATGCTTTCAGAGTAAGAGCTTTGAGGAGTTTTAAGGAAAGAAATGTTTCATAATTAATATAATATTTTTGGATTAGAATCTAATTACAAAGCGCGCCATTTTGTATTGCTCTTTTTTCTCTTCACCCACCTTTTTTTCGCACTTCTTACCGCCTTTTTTAAATTAAAATTCTTACCACTACCTTTTTCTTCTTTCATATATTTCTTATTTTCATATTTTTAAATCGGTAAGATTTGTTGTATATTGATTTTATATAATTTTTAATTTCATGTCGAGAACTTAAAACAGTGAAAAAGTCACCCAATCTAAAATTTATTATTAAATTCTTTTTAAATTAGATTTTATCATGATTTAATTGCTACCACTTTATTACCATTGGTTGGTATGCATAATTACAAATAACAATTAAATAAAACTGATAATACATATTTCAAAATTTTTTATCTATTCAAAATATATGTTTATGAACCAAATTAAATGAAATTACATGTAAATTAAATTAAAGAAATATATAGAATATATTTATATCAAGTTGAATGGTATTGAATAATTTTATTTATTAATTAATTAATACACTATCTTTAAAGTAAAAATGAATATCGAGATTGAAATTAATATTAATGTTGTCATTCGTTTAATTTGAAATTTATATAAAATTATATAATGTGAATAAATAATAAGAATTCCCCCCCTTTTTCTTTAAAATTTTATTGGTTCATATAATAATGATGATAAAATGTTTTGTTTAAATATTACTCTTATTTATATAATTTAGTATATAAAATCGGTAATAGAAGTGGCATACCAATGTTAGATTAAATGTATCTATAGTAGTCATATATATTAATAATATAATAGTAATTTATAATAAAATAGTAATTGTAATTAAAAAAAGTACTAATATACTAGAACAAGATTATGTAATAAAATAGTAATATACGGGCACTAATAATATGTAGTAATAGATAATAATATATTGACACTCCAACAAATATAATCTAATATGGTAATGCATATTAATATATAATAATATATAGTAGTATGTAATACTACTATGTAATAGTGATAGCTTTTTAATATTAAGTTTATAGTAATTGTAATTAAAAAATATATCATAGATTGTAATATATAGTAATATATAGTAACACATAGTAACGTTGTAATATATAGTAATATATAGTAACAGATTGTAATAAATAGTAATAGATTGTAATATATAGTAACATGTAGTAATATCAGTAACGTGTGTATATAGAGTTGTCGATTGGTTTGCGGTTGATAATTAAGATTCTTTCTTTAATTTTAAAAAAATTTCCGACGGAAATTAATACTAATTAATATTATATTGTATAATATTTTTAATAAATTATGTAATAGATAATATATCATTATCTAAAGTAATAGTACATTTAAAATTTCAAGATTTGATACAATGCAATTTAGGGATTTGATACCTATAATTTGTTACTATACTTTATCACTTGTTACAACAATGCTTTATCACTTGTAATTTGGTTTTGTATAAATAATTTATATATAATTATATAATATTGATAATTAATTTGAATCTTTCCAATTTTTGTAAAATTTCATTGATTCATATAAAACATCACTTAAGTTTATATAATAATAGTAATGTGTAGTTCATAGTAGTAATGTGTAGTAATATATAGTAATATATAGTAACATATATTAAAAGATAGTAATATATATAGTAATATATAGTAACATATATTAAAAGATAGTGATATATATAGTAACATAGAGTTGACGATTGGTTGACTGTTAATAATTATTATTAGTTCTTTAAGTTTGAAAAAATGTTCATGACAAATTAATATTAATTAATAATATATTATATAATATAATTATGTAAGTTTAGCTAAATATCATTATCTAAACTAATACTACATTTAAAATTTTAACATTTAAAATCATGCGATTTGAGGAAAAGTTTTAAAATAAATATAATATATTAACAATCAAATAATATAAACTGCCAAACTAAATCGCCAAATCAATTGTTTGACCGCACCTTTTCTTGTCATTAGAAATCATTACCGCCAATCAATTTACCGCACTTTTTTCATTAGCGGGAATTAACTTTTTTTAGGGGGAATTAAGATTTGATAATTTGTCTGCACTTTTTCACCCGCATTTTTTTCACATTAGAATTCTTTCAAGTGGAGATGATACATCATATTTGCTCATAATTTTCATACTTTTAGTCATTAAATTCTTTTAAATTTTTAATTGGTCATATGTTTTGAGTTTATATATATTTTTTATAACTCGTTACCTTGTAAATTAATGGAATTTTTAGGATTTTTACCGGATCAAACATTTAAATTAAAATCTATGATTTAATTAATTTCCATTTAAAATTTTATCACCAAAAGCTAATATACCCAAAATTTTATGAGATAGCGTAATTACCTAATTTTTTAAATAATTTAATAATTAATTAATGTGTGTGTAATTTAAATATGAACTTTGAAATTCAAAATAATAATAATGTTGTCATTTGGTTTTATATAAATTAATTTATATATAATTATGGTGTTGGCGCCAATATTCGCGCCAAGAAGCTTTGTCCAATAGCAATTGATAGATGGCGGTAATTGATGGTAATTGATGGTAATTGATGGTTTGTATTAATTGATGGTATGTCATGGTAACAGATGGTAAGTTAGTGGGTAAAGTATCAACGGTTAGGATTGGTTGTTGATTATCTTGCTTGATCCAATGGCCGGGATTTAAAGTCATCAGAAAAGGAGACATGTCACTCACACATCTTTTCAACAATGAGTTCCAAAACACGCACAACTCACAACACCCACGAGCACAACACCACCCCATCAATGATAGGCATTTGATCCGGTGAAAGGAATTTCATCCCATGGTGGTGAAATAATGGTAATGTCTCCGCATTGCTCAGCATTTCTCGGTAACATGTTGTCACCATTTCAGTTTTTTTTGGCATTTCCTACCATTGCTCCTTGAAATTACTCACTTTGATGGTTTATCGAAGTTATATTTGCAAAAGAATACTTGTTGCAAGAACTGAGTCAGAGAGAGGGAGGGAACGAGGGAGGAGAACGAGAAAGAGAGAATGACGGAGGAGGAGGAGAAAGAGAGAACGAGCGAGGAGGAGAAGAAAAAAGTAAGAGGAGTAAAGAGTGAAAACTGAAGAGTGAAGATAAGGATAGGGCAGAGAAAAAAAATCGAGGACTATTTTTGAAAACAGAGAGGCCAAGAGCAGAGGATTAAAGATATTATTTTTGAATATTTTGAAAATTTCGAACCAGAACTACAAATGGCAATTTATTCTGATAATGAGGCTTTTGCATGTTTGTCCGCCAATAGATTTATCCTTTATTTGAGCTTATTTATGGTTATTGGTTATTAGAGTATCTAGGGATTTTTAGTAATTGATTTGAGATTTAGTGATTTATGTTATAAATCTAGAAATTTAATATACATTATTTACGTTTCTAGATACAGAAGAGAAGAAGAAGGGAGTGGCTAAGAACAAGAAGAAGAGGAGTGCCTTGCATGCGAGTAAGGTAATGAAATTTAACCTCGTTTGCATATATTAATAATTTTATTATTATTACTTAAACACTTAAAAAAACCCGATAGGAAAAAAGATGAGGTGGAGAAATTCCTTCCTGCTAAGACAGAGGTCACACTTAAATGTGATATGTCAGCCTGGCAGAAAGTATACTACCAGCAAGTAACAGAAGAAGGCAGAATTGGGTTCGACAATGGTACATTGCTTTTACGTTAACTATGATAAAAACTTTTGGTTTCTCCCTATCTAGTTTTTTTCCCCTTCCTCAATCCCTCATTTATTTTTCTTTTTTAGGAAATGAAAAGAGGGGGGAGAGGACAGGGCTAGGGCCAAAACTCAAGATGGTACAAAGTTTCATATTAAACATTTTTGTTGATGGCCTGCATCTCCTTATGTTAGCACGTGTAAAGCCAAAAGCTTATATAGGCATCCAAGGACCTTAGATTAGGAAGATAAAAATAGCCATCCAAGGACCTGAGATTAGGAAGAGAAAAACGGCCATCCAAGAACCTTAGATTAGGAAGAGAAAAATAGCCATCCAAGGACCCTTAGATTAGGAAGAGAAAAACGTATCCTCATCTCCTGGCCTAGTTTGAACATTTTATATTATATCTATATGACTTTGGCCTTTAACTCCTAGCCTAGTTTCAACATTTTATATTATATCTAAATGAGTTTGGCCTTTAACTTTTCATGGTTGTGTAGTTAGCTAAACATATCCTTCACCGTTTTTGTTGCTCCAAGGCTTTGTTGCATCATTTCCCCATTTCGTTGGATCTGCCAAAGAAGCTATAAAAAACATCTTGCGTGTGTTGCTTTGCACTTTTCTTATATACCTTCTGAAATACTTTCGTTTGTTCGATGTTGGATCTATACATGTTGAAATGTGTCAGGAAATGCAATTTTTCTCTTCCACTCTTGCTATCTATTGAATCAAAATGGTGTTGTCTTTTAAAATTTTTTCATAAATACTCTCTCTTGATTGTAAATTAAAATTTTCCATTGTTACATAACTTTTTTCCATTGCTTGTCAATCATAAATTTCCATTAATACTCTCTCTCTCATTCACAATCAATCTAGTAAATTGATTCACTTGGAAGATTCTGAAGATGAAAGATGATAAATGCAGCACTATACAAAATGAGAGCCATTTGATTTGATTATTCGAGATTGCATTGAGATTGATTTTATTGTTAATCTCGTTTTCCTTGAATACTACTTTGATACTTCTTTTCTGATGATATTATTAACTTTTTTCAAAACTGAAAACTTTAATTATAGTTGGCCAATTTATTTGCTGAAAACAAAAGAGAGTATTTGCTTACATAACTATTACTTCAAAATTTGGGAACTCCAAGATTCTGCAAAACCTTTCAATGCAACTCAGGAAATGTTGTAACCATCCATACTTCTCTGTGGGTGAGTGCAATATTTGGAACAAAGGTTGATCTTGTCACGAGCATCAGGGAAATTTTAACTGTGTCATCCTTTACTCCCCAAACATTATAGGGGAGGGCATAGGGTCCTGCTTTTCTCACAGATGACCCGTCTTATGGACATTCTCGAAATTTATCTTTGCCTTCATGATTTTAAATATGTTAGATTGGATAGCTCAACAAAAACCGAGGAAAGGGGTGTGCTGTTAAAGAAGTTCAATGCTCCCGACTCCTTTCTTTATGTCTCTTTTAAACACTCATGCTGAAGGTCTGGATCTAAACTTACAAACAGTCAACACTGTGATAATATTTGACAATGACCGGAACCCTCAAATGGACTAGTAGGCAAAGGACAGAGCCCACCGTATAGGCAAATAAAGGGAGTTAGGGTGTTTGTCTTTGTTAGTGTTGGATCAATTGATGAGGTCATTTTCCAGTGCACAAAACAGAAAATAGGAATTGATGCAAAGGTCATCTAGCCTGAACTATTCAACACAACCTCCACAGGTTTGTCATCTTCAATTTCATTCAAGAATGTGGTATGTGGTCAATAACTAGAAACCGACATTGTTCTAGAAGTACTACTTATCATCCAATTAGAAAGGCTGGACTATTCAAATGGACCAGCAAGTTTATCATTATGTAGTATATGCCCCCACAAGTGTCTAACAGCATTTTTTTATGCTTACTATGGAGAATTCTTCAGTTCAGATCTTTTTATTATCCAACAACTAGACAATGTCAGATTAACAATAATCAAAATCATCTCAATGCTTGGCTTTAGTTAGAGCCTTGCTGCGTTTTTCCAAAGAAAGAACTTACTTTTTGTATTAGGATACCGAACTTATTACATTCCAGCCCTTTTATGTTAAAATACATACATAGGAGAAACTAAGGATCTAAGAACTTTATCGGACATAAAGGTCTGAACATATGGTGCACTTTGAAGATCAGGTGGGCAATACAAAAGCCTAAGATCTAAAACCCCTTTCAGTGGGGCTATAGTGGATATGTATGGTAATGAATGAGGAGTTTCCCTATTGCGGGTTTGATTATTACTTTGAGTAGAAGAAACTATTCTAACAATTTCTATTTATATTTGTAGCTGAAGATAGACCAGAAATGTTGGAGGAGATCATGCGTAGAGGGAAAACTTACTTGGAACAGATGTCCCTAGTGAGAGGGAAATTAATCACTTGGCCTTTTGCGAAAATAGACAAAGAGAGAAAGCAGAAAGAAAATTATAGGTCTCCACTTATGGAACAACATGAGGTACCAGAATAGGGATATCCCATACTAGCAGATCAGGAAAAGGGCATAGCCCTTGGATATGAAAGTGGTAGCATCATTGGAAAGCGAAGGAGAAAAGAGGTGGTTTATGCTGATTCCCTTGGTGATTTGTAGTGGATGAAGGCTTTACAAAATGGTGAAGACATATCAAGGCTTTTGGTAAAAGCAAAGGGAAATCAGCGACTTATCTCAGAGGGCAGGTATTTCACTATTAATAAAGGAGCAGAGGAGAAAAGCCTGACAAATGTAAAGGATAAAAGTATTCCCATCCCAACTGCAAGTGAAGAACCTAATGTTTCTATGCCAAAGGATTTCAAAACTGAAGTTAAGCCTGAGAAACTTGAATATGAAAGTGTTGGAGGAGGTGATTTGAATGGGAATTTCTTAACATGGAAGATGGACAAAAGAAGAGATCAAGCCATAGTGGCCCTAGATGATTACAAGACTTTAACAGGTCAAAATCACTGATTGAGAACCAATTACTTCAATAAAATAGCTTAGGAAATTTACTTTCACAATGGAGGAGGCCAAGTTTTAGTTGATTACATCTTTTGTACATTATCTTCGATTGGTGGTGGATTTGTCTAAGCGTACTAAATGGTGTCATAGTTATACCAAGAGCAAGAGGGCCTTTGACAGATATATAGATTTTAGCAACTCCTTTACTGATCACTTGATAATTTAAGGGCTCTCAAATGTTTTACGCCTATAGGCAACCTTGTACAATTACCAATTTTATAAATACATTAGAGTGAATAGAACTTATGAAACTGGAATGCTTAAGTAGACAGAAAAAAGAATCACATCAAGACTGTTTTCAAACCATTCCTAAAACTCTGCCATATTTACTAATCACAAATGATTTTGCGTCAAAATTTAATGTAGGTTTTAAAGACTGTACAATATATAAGTTAGTATATATATAGAGCTTATGCCAACGATTTGTTTAACTAGATAGTAAAGAAGAGTCATATAGAGACATTGTTCAAAACATCTCTAAAACTCTATCATATTTTCTGATAAAAAATAATAACTATCATAATTGAGTAGAACTTCTGAAAACGATATGTTTAAGTAGTGAGTTAAAATAGTCATAATGAAAATGTTCTCAAACCGTCTCTAAAACTCTGCATATTTATTAACTACAAAAGATAAATGTCTGAATTGGGCATAGCTTTTAAAGACTATATAATATTTGAATTCGTATCGATGTAGAATTTATACAGACAGTTTGGTTAGATTGACAATAAAAATAGTCATATAGTGACCGTTTTCAAGCCATCCCTCAAACTCCATATAATAACTCTTACAGTTAAATAGAACTTATAAAAATTGTATACTTAAATAGACAGAAAAAAGAAAAATATTGAGATTATTTTTCAAACCGTCCTTAAAACTCTATCATTTTTACTAACCACAAATGATATGCGTCAAAATTGAACATAGATATTAAATACCGCACAATATATAAGTTAGCATAGATATAGAATTTATCTCGACGGTCTGGTTAACTGGATTGTAAAAGATTAGTCATATAGAGACATTTTTTAACCCCTCTCTAGAACTCTGTCATATTTACTTATCACAAATAATGACAGTCAGAATTGAGTACAACTTATGAAGACAATATGCTTAAGTAGCAATCAAAAATAGTCTTATCGAGACACTCTGACATATTTACTAACTATAAAATATTAGTGTTTCAATTGAATGTAACTTTTAACGACTGCATAATATATGATTTAGGAAGTATGAAAAATTTATGCAGACGGTATGGTTAAGTAGATAGTAAAGAATAGACATATTAAGACAGTTAAATAATAGTTCCTAAAACTCTACTATATCTTCTAACCATAAATAACAACTGTCAGAATTGAATAGAACTTACAAAATTGGTATGCTTACGTAGACTATAAAAAGAGTCATATCGAGACTATTTTCAAATCGTTTCTAAAACTTTTCCATATTTACTAACCACAAATGATAAGCGTCAGAATTGAACATGTATCTTAAACACTGTACAATGTATAAGTTAGCATAGATATACAACTTATGTCCATGATATGGTTAACTCTATAGTAAAAAAGAGTTATTTACAGACATTTTTCAAACCGTCTCTAAAACTCTCCCATTTTTATTAATCACAAATAATAATCGTCAGATTTGAGTGAAACTTATGAAAACGATATGATTAAGTAGTGAATAAAAGTAGTCATATTGAGACTATTTTCAAATCTTTTTTAAAACTCTGCAATATTTACTGACAACAAAAGATGAGTGTTTCAATTGAATATAACTTTTATCGACTGCAAAAAAATATGGGTTACGATAGATGAATAACGTATGCAGACGGTATGATTAAGTAGATAGTAAATAATAAACATATAGAGACAGTTAAATAACAGTCCCTAAAACTCTACCATATCTACTGATCACAAATAATAATTGTCAGAATTGAATAGAACTTACGAAACTGGTATGCTTAACTAAACTGTAAAAAAAGTCAAATCGAAACTGTTTTCAAACTGTCCCTAACACTTTGTCATATTTACTAACCACAAATGATAATCGTCAGAATTGAATATAAGTTTTAAATACTGTACAATGAATAAGTTAGCATAGATATACAACTTATATCTATGATATGATTAACTAGATAGTAAAAAAGAGTTATTTAGAGATATTTTTCAAACCGTCTCTAAAATCTTGTCATATTTACTAATCACAAATAATAATCATTAGATTTTTGTGAAACTTATGAAGACGATATGCTTAACTAGTGAGTAGAAGTACTCATATCGAAACTGTTTTCAAACCGTTTCTAAAACTATGCCTTATTTACTGACCACAAAAAATAAGTGTCTGAATTAAACATAGTTTTTAAAAACTGTATAATATATGAGTTAGCTTAAATGTAGAATTTATGCAGACGGTATGGTTAGATAGACAGTAAAAACGGTCATATACTGACTGTTTTCAAATCGTCCCTAAAAGTGTTATATTTACTGACCATAAATAATAACAGTGAAAATTCAATATTGCTTTTTACATACAGTTATCTAACCTTTACTGACGATTGCTAAACTTTTCCTAACGAATAATATTATACCATCGTAAAAAATATATATTTTCTAACGGTTTCATTACAAGTGTTGCTATACGCCATAAAAAACGGTCGCTACATGTCACCGCCTATAAATGTTACCGTTACCTCAATGCTCTAATTTTGTAGTGTGTAGTGTATGTCTTAAAGTATGGGTACCATCTTGGATGTTCTTGAATTTCTAGTAGTGCTTCATCTCTATCCACACATTTAATCATGGTAAGGGCAAAAATCTTTAATGCTCTCAACACCCTTTTAAACTAAGCATGAACAGTACCAAGTAAATGTTGAATGTGATTGCGAATTACTCTTTGTCTTAAGCCGTGGCATAAAATTCACAATCCTATTGCCAAAACTTCCTCAACATTAACATCCCTAGAATTGTGTAATAAACTTAGCTGCTTTAATTGATCACACAAATTAAGAAACACGTGTGGTTTCATTCAAAATGATTCATAACATTAGATAGGATGTCCACATAATACTTCTCGAATATATTCCTTTCCATTAAGCATGGATGTCATACAAAGAAATGTATCAATAAATATATTGGTGTGTTCCATTAAAAACACAAATATAAACATGTTTAAATCATCATTCTCATCCAAACTAGAACTACTGCTTGATAATTCATATCTACATAGTAATAAAATACCACAAAAGTATCATTTGTCCTTTTTAGGTGTTTTTTGGTGCCTACATTTACTGCCCATTTTATTAATAAAGACTTTGAGAAGAGTTTATAAAAATCAAAACCCTAATCAGCAATTTATTCAGTTTAATACTAAAATAAAAAAAATAGTTTTTTTAAGAAAAATTTAAATGAACATGTTTTGAGAATGCCCAACTTTCCCAAAATTCCCTTCTTGTCTTCAACCTATGAATTTCCAAATGAAAGACAAAGACTGAGATGACAAAGAAAACAAAAATGAGATAGGGAAGGTGGAGATTGAAGATGGGACACAGAAGAGATGGAGAGGAGGGAGAGAGGGAGCCATACTTGAAATCTGAAGAAGGAGAAGAAACATATATCTGCCTCTTTTAAATAAAATAAAAGTAGACTTTTATACCCAATCCTTTTAAATTAAATGAGTCCACACATCTTCCGTGTTTTCTAATTCTCTAAAGTTAGACAATTAAAAAAAACACACACAGATTTTATTTATAATGAAAAATAGTAGAAAATAATACTAAGATTGTTTTCTATTTCTCATTATAAATTGAAATACATGTGTTCTAATTTTTATTTTCTAAAAATTAAAAATTGAAATATTTAAACACAATTTTATCTTATTAGAAAAAGTTTTCTGGAAAACACCATCGTTTTTCATAACTCAACACACCCTCAATGCCTTTAGTGCAGTCTTGATCATCTAAAGAAAATGACTTCCAATCTTTTGAAGGGGTAGTTGTTGACCATCAATTCTAGGAAAAACCATGTGGTCACTACAACGGAAATGGCTTATGGAGATGAACGAAAATCGTGAGGAAAAGGTGATAAATCCATCGATAAAGTCTTCTCCAACAGATAAAGGTTCAGTTGGCTAAAAAGGGGTCGGGATATAACTATCCTGACACTTGTGATGACCGTTGGAGCATGTTTAACATCCGAACAGTTAGAAAAGTGTCGATAAAAATCAACGTTATATTATCGGTTGTAAAGGGGTAGCAAGAGTTACTACATTTATCATCGGTTGTAAATGGGTAGTAATAGTTACTACATTTATTATCACTTTTGTAAAGGGTAGTAAGAGTTACTACATTTATTGTCACTTTTGTAAATGTGTTAGTAAGAGTTACTACATTTATCATCGGTTATAAAGGGTTTGTAAAAATTAAAATTTTTATCGTCATCTTGTAAAGGGTTAGTAAAAATTACTACTTTTTTTCATCAGTTTAAGAATTAGTAAAAGTTTTTAACTTTATCATCACTCAATGACTCAATATAACCGTTATAATTGATATAACTATTTATTGTCGCCAATGAAATAATAGTATATTAGAAAATGTTATAACTTTTTTTGTCGATAAATACAAATACTAGTAAATATTACTACAATACTGTCGGATCTTAGAACATAGAAAATGTGAATTCTTTATTGTCACACGTTTACTGTTGGGTTAGTAAATATTACTATCTTTATTGTCACTTATAGAAATATTAGGTTAGTAAATATTACTAACTTTATTGTCACTTATTGGTTAGTAAATATTACTACTTTTATTATCATTGTTGCTTATAGAGTCATTGGTCAGTAAATGTTACTACTTTATTATCGCTTACAGAATTATAGGTCAGTAAATGTTACTACGTTTGATATCAATTACAGAAATAATTAATTAGTAAATGTTACTACATTTATTGTCATTGAATAGTAAATATTACTACTTTTTACAGAATTGTTGTTGGTGAGTAAATTTTACTAGCTGAATATATGTTGTATGTTATTTAATATTGGTAACCAAATATTACTACTCTTTTGGGTCTGTTATCACAAGATTAGTGAATGTTAGGATATGTTAATACAAATAATATAAAGAGTTAGGAAAAATTATAAATACCGTATCTTAGAAAATGAAATATATTTTATATCATCATGAAATATACATGATAATGTAACAAACACATTACAAGAGAGAAAAAAATGATAATGTTACAAACACATTACAAGAGAAAGAAAAAAATTGTAACTTCCGATCAGTACATATATCTTCGTATCTTCTGAAATGAAATGTTCATGCTAAAAATGTTGACTTGAAGCACCCAAAATATTCCAATGTCTGTGGCATCTGGTTCTAGGATCCAGCATCATGTGTGGTATCATTCTATAGTAATGAAATTAATATAATTATAAGGTATATTATAAAAACTTGTATATTTAAATATTACTTTTCGGGATGAACTGAGGAGGTGGTGATGGTGATAATGATGGTTGGCTTCGATATGCACTCCCAGTATCTTGTATCGAAGGAAGTTAACAATACAAATGCAAATAATGTGGATTATTGTTCAGAAATAAATGTAGTTAGATTATGGTAAGAAGTAAAGAAATGTCACGCCCTGACCCGCAGGTCGGGCACGCGAACAGACCGCTGCGCCTCCTCGTGGCATGGGTATGCCCTACTCGCACATCGAGGTGACGCAAGACTAATATTATGACCCTACTCGATATCATTAAGTCAAAATCATATAGCGGAAGAAAAAAATAGTTTTCAATAAAAAATTTTCTTTAAAACATCTGTCTCCAATTTAGATATAATATTTATATGCATGGTCCAATCGTAAACAAGAATGGATATGATCACTTACCCGATAGCGTCTCATAGTAAAACTCGTGGGATAGTACCTCAATGTATGTCAAATACAGTATAAACTGAAAATATTAATATGAGGGGTGAGTATAATCTACATACTCAGTGAGTGAGGTGCAATGATTATATAATGACAATAAATAAATTTGTGAGAGTGGCAAGTCAAAACATCATTTTCAAATTTATATTTCATTCCTTTGCAAATATATCATGTAATTCAAAATAATAGGCATCCTGATAATCAATCATCAATCAATGGGGTGTCAAAAACACATTCTACCCATAGTTTAACCTAATTAGGGTAAAATCCACCAAGGGGCCACCAAAATGTCATAAAAATAAAACACATATATTTTTCCCTCTTCCCTTGGTGTTGACACGGTCCTCACGTGGTGCTCGTCTATTGGATCCGTTGGACAGAGACAGGGGACTCAAACTTCTGCTTCCGTGTTACCCCACCTCGTCACGCCGTCGGATAAACACTCAATACCGTGGTAGGGAGTGCGCTATAGCCACTATACACCATCCCATAATCATACACATTGTCATATGTCATCATTCATAAATCCTTATTCGTAAAAATAAGGCACTATCAAGTAATCGTAATATTAGGATGCAAATTTTTACCGAATAACATTTCAAGACATGCCACAAATACTAAAATATTTATAAATCACATTTTAAATTTCATTTATAAAATCATGATCAAAACTATTTCTCATTTAAAATCAAAAATAGTTCGTTCCACTTATCTCGGCTGGGGAGTCCCCCTAACTATCCTCATTTCTTGAACGAGTCATCTCTTGAATCCTAATCCTAAGTTAAACAATATCATTTATTAATTCAATATTATATAGTTGGATTACAACATGCATATAAAAATGGCCTCTTTCATAAGGTTAAATTTCAATTTTCATATTTAGAGGAATTTCTACAAACATATAACGCACAGGTTTAGTAAAATCATGATATTTTCAAAATCTTAATCGGATTCAATTGATTTAAATTTTCTCTTAACACTAAAACATATATCTCTTTTATGTTCAGACCATCTTCAAATTTGGAATACATGAATTTATAAAAAAAATTATCACTTTTCGTGCTAAGTTCCTAAAACCAATTCCGTATAGTTTTGGGAGAAATTCCATATCTCCCAGTATACATCTCCAATTCAAGTGCTTCTTGTCTCAAATTGAAGGGAAGACATAGATCTAAAACTTTCTAGTTTTGACCATCCTCAGATTCTAAATGTAAATTTTATAAAATTCGGTTTTCATCTCGGTTTCAGTTTTAGAACTACTTCTGCACAATTTTAGTAATATAATCATAACTTTCTGTATACAACTCCGATTGAAGTGATCTTTATCTAAATTAATGATACATCAGAGATCTAAAACTTTCATTGTTTAACATTTCTCAAAATTCGGAACAGAAGATACCTCAAAAATTCATGAACATTACTAGTCATACATAGGACATGAAACAGAATTTGTGAAACATGCTAGACTTCCAACAATCACCAAAAATTGATTTCTTCATGAAATGTCTTACATGATATACCATTTTTAAAACTTAGGAAGTCTAGTCTATAGAGAAATAAATATCTTAGATTTTTGAATTCTACAGAATGAGATATTCTGAGAAATCTATACAAGACTCAATCTAGAAATCAACATTTAGCATGCTAGTATGGATACCAAAGTAACTACTCATCAAATAATTTAATTTTAGCATAAATTAGAATATGTTACCTCCTTCGTAAGACTCTTGCTAACAATATGTATCACCACCCCCTTTGAATCTTTGAATTTTTATCACCTTAGAAAAAAATCAAATCACAATAAACATAAATTCCTATACAATACCTCTATACTTCCAATTGAAATTCAAGAATTCCCAAAAATATTCTTACCCTTTTGGCTCCATAGTTGAACTCAAAATGGATATAGAACCCTCATAATTTCGTCTAAGATGAGTTTGAATGAAGAAAATAGGTCCAACTCTTCTTAAACAAGTTCTTTTATAAACCTAGTCAAATATCCTTAAATATTGGATCATTCCATGCATTATCTTGACCTTCAACTTGTCCTAGCACTTAACCCATGCAATTCTTGATTCAAGCAACCTCCATGCACTCCACCAAGTGTCTTTGGATGTCCATGTCAAGGGGGAGAAGTGTCACAATCTAGTACAAGCTATTCTTGTAACATCGACACTGCAGTGTCAGTAATATTCTACTGTTTCGAGATATTCTTCAGTTTATATATATAGAGAGAGATTTTATTTATTTAAATCGATTTTTGATTTTGCGATATTTAAATTGAAATTTTGATATATTTTAAATTTTTACAGTATCCGTGAATTTTGGTGTAAAAAAAAAACCCAAATTGGATTAGGGCTAAAAGCCCTAATCTTTTCTTCTTCTTCTCTCTCTCTCTCTCTCTTCCTTTCTCTCTCACTCCGCCTCTTCCCCTTCCCACGACCCCCGCCGTCTCTTGCCCGAATCGCCCGCTCTCCTCCGTCACGCACCACCACTACCATCTTCTTCTTCTTCTCTCCCTCTCTATCTTTCCCTCTCGGATTCTCTCTCACTGTTCTCTCTCTCTCCGCTGCTCACTCTCTCTCTATCTCTTGCGATCTTCCTCCCTCTAGATCGCGCTCCGTCGCGGTCTCTCCCTTCCGCCACCTACCTCCGCTGCTCCTTTCTCCCACGAGCACTACACCTCCGCGAACGCGAAAGCAGCTCCTCCGCCGCAGTGCGATCCTCCCCGCGCGAGCCCAGCGTGCGATCTCCTACGAGCTACGCGATCCCTACACTAGTGCGAGCGCGCCCTTGCACGACCGCTCCCCAGCACGAGCGCACCCCAGCACGAGCGCACCCCAGCACGAGCGCACCCCACAACGAGCGCGAGCGCGCTTTAGTGCAACCCTTTACGGGAGTGCGCGTGCCTCACATCGCGCGATCCACTCGCGAGCACGATCCACTCGTGAGGGCAAGCCCTAACCGGGGGTGCACCCCAGCCCGCGAGCCCACCAGCGGGCCAGCCCGTTAGCCCACCAGTCCGTCGAACCACGAGCCCGCGACAACCCGCGAGCCCGCGACCAGCTGTTCCCTTCGAGAGCTCACCTGCATCTTTTTTACTACAGGTAACGACTATAATTAGTTGCTAACCTCATTTCAAATTTGGAAATATTACAAGTTTTAGACCAGTTCGACGGGCGAACGAAAGTTAGGTCTGAGATCTGAGAAACCCTAGGTGAGAGAAATGCAATTACTTCAATATTTGAATTAAGTTTGTCGAAATTAGGTGAAATTTAGAATCGGAAATTATATAATGTTAAATTCGAGAAAAATTAGAGAAAATGAGAAATATTGAGAAATTGATCGTTGGTGAGCCAAATGATTCGAAAGTGATGAAACGGGAATCTAGAAAAGGGATTGTGTCAATTAAAGTTGTATTAAATTTGAAAGAAAAATTGAAAATCCCATATTAGACCTTTATTTGATATTAAATTGTGATGATTGATTAGGTTTGTCTTTTGGAAACTCGATGAGTTAATTGGATTGAATTGAAAAATAGGAAGTGACCACCCTCCCTAAAAATGTGAGTGGAACTCTAATCTCTTGCATGAAATATTGAACGTGTTTTCTGTCGTGTTTTTGATAAAGCATGCTTTTGATATGCATTGATTTGACATATGATATTAAAATATGTTTTGTGATTATTGGAGTGTCTTAAATTATGTTTACGATAACTATGCATCCATGGTTTGACATGAAACAAAAATTGTGTCATTATTTGAAAATTGATAAATTTCTTTTTACGGTTGCATTGGTATACAGTTTTGAAATGATTTGATGAAATGTATTAGCATGCGGATTTCAAATGCTTTGATAAACTATGTGGGTTGGATGCCCACTAGTTATGCATGATATGATTCTTTCTTGTGGGACGTTGTGCCCTTGTGATACTATGATGATGACATTGATGATTCCGTAGCTATGAAGGGTGTTTGTAGAGGCACGGGTTGTCCGAAAACGCTTCTGCAGGAGGTATCCACAAACGTCATTGATTCTAAGGGCTATAGGCGCGGTGGACTGAACCCACGATGGGGGAGGACGAGTGTGACACCACCGTTTAGGACCGGACGGGGTCCTATATACGATGATGAGTTAGCCCCAGCAAACTCATGGCCAACATCGGGGTAGAGAGCGATTTTAAAGTCTATGCATAATAAAACCCCCGATGTGCCTGTCCTTGGTCTTGGTTGACCTTTGCCAGGATTATCTTTGGCTTGCTATACTATTATTTGATTTTTAAATGGATGCATATATGCTTGTATCGTGTGATTGATTAAATAATTTCAAATTACTAAACATATTTATGCTTGACATTATCCCCCTCACCCACTGGGTATTTTCCCATGATACTCACCCCTCCCTTTTCCCTCCTGATTATTGTTGTGTTGGAGTGACGCTTCCGATCTTAGAGATTTTGATAGATTTGGGTGATTCACGACGGTGAAATTTAAGTTTAAATTTGAAAGATGAATTCCGTAATTTATTTTCGACCCTGCAAGATTTTGACATTGAGGTCCGTAGTTGGCCATGTACTTACTTTGGGATGACTATATAATATATATATATATATTAGTTGTGAAACTCTCATATTTCGTTTGCATTGAGACGATTGTACGTATTTGAATGTTATTTGGGAAAATTATTGTATATAAGATAAAATTTAAGTCTGCTCGGTGTCACGGCTGCTCATGCTCTAGTTGGGCATGATAGTAGAGGTCTATGGCTAGGATTGTTAATAATTTACATAGCCTGGCATTGTTCTGGATGTCTACTGTGGTTGGTAGGTTATTATGAGGTCGGGATGACCATTTTATTTTATTTACAATATGATTTTAAATTAAACAGATTTATTAGTATGTGGGAGATCTCCGATTTATGGAGAGATTCTGTCCGATTTTCTGTAAAAATATAATCGGCATTCAGAGTAACGGGCGGCTGCGCACAAACCGGTTTGGAGCGTGACAGTTTTATTGGTATCAGAGCGTCTAGGTTAGAGAAAATATAATAGTAAAAGTCTTCCCAAGTACGTTTAAAAGTTCTCAATGTATTTGAGAGTTTCATACAGTCATTTAAAGTCTCGTACGCGGTCATAGACATATAAGATCATTTATTGTAAAGGGTACGATATATGAGGCAAACATTCAATGATTCCACATTCGAATGCCTTCATTCATAACTCAAATTCTATTTTTAGGGGGCTAGTTACCCGGTAATTAACTCTAATCCTTGCTTATATCTAATAAAACGGTGCTCTCTTTGCAGAATTATGCCGCCTAGACGTGGTAGGCACGGTGTACCACTGGAGAGTCCCTTAGTGCCTGAGGCTTCTAGGGCACTTGAGGCTCCACGAGCACCGGAATGTGCTTCTTCTACTCACGCACCTTCCCCAGTACCACCCCCAGCACCTTCACCGGCTAGTACAGCCAAGATTCCTCCACCACTACTAGATGCCTTGAGGCAGTAGCAGGAGTGGTACAGTAGATATGGGGCGTAGATGCCACTACCTCCATTACAGACTCCAGCGACAGCACCTGTAGCCGTACCTGCTCCTACGGCACCGGTTCCTCCTTCAGTGGTCGATCCTTCTATTTTTGCTCCGACCGATGAGACGTCGGCTACTTTGAGGCGCATCCACAAGCTCAAGCAATTGGTGAAAGAGTCTCAGCAGCTCGGATGCACGACTTTTTAGGATCCAGTAATGCCGTAACTGTGAAACACTAGATAAACAGGATTCGTAGGATCCTTACGAATTTGGGATTGTCAGAGGATCTCAGATTGAGAGTTGTTGAGAGACTCCTCGATGGAGATGCCCTCTCGTGGTGGGAGGCTATCCGTGACAGTGCCATACAGACCCTGCAGTGGGAGGACTCTCTACGAGAGTGCAACCACAGGTACTTCACCCCGTTCTAGTAGGACCAGATAAGGACGGAGTTCCTGCACTTACGCCAGGGGACGAGGTCAGTTTCAGAGTACGAGACTGAGCTCAGACGACTAGCGGCCTTTGTCTCCAACATGACTATACTAGTCAATTGAGGTTCAAGTTTGAAGATGGCCTCCAATTGAGTATCAGAAAGTATATGACAGTGACTCCCTCTTTTACACTATCAGAGGTGATTGATTCAGCATATCAGGCAGATGAGATCGTCCGAGCTAAGGTTAGACAAAAGGAGAGTCACCAGAAAAGGAAGTCTGGATCACAGGGTGGACAGTCTTCGAAGAGGGGTAGAGGTTCTGGATATCTCTGAGGTTTTTCTAGTTTCAGACCAGCAGGACCAGGACAGGGACCTCAACCACAGGATTTTGGGGTACCAGCCCCTAGTGTCTCTACACAATCTACTACATAGAGACAACTTTTCTGCCGTAGATGCAGCAGCCACCATACCTTTGGGGCATGTAGAGTACCAGTTACTTGCTTCCAGTGTAGGAAGCAAGGTCACGTTAGGAGTGTTTACCCCGATTTAGGTCGAGGAGGATAAACTTTGCAGAGTCGTACTGGTACGTCTGGTACAGGCCAATAGGGGGCACCTGCGCACTTAGCTCTTACCGTTCCTCAGACTGTAGCCGGGAGTAATACAGTGTCAGGATCGTCGTGACAGCAGCCTAGGGCCCAGGCTCGTGTGTTTGCGATGACACAAGAGGACGCGCAGGCAAACCCTGATGTTATTATGGGTAATCCTCCCGTAAATCCCTCAGTGTAGAACTTTTGTTATATTTTCTGTATGAGCTTCTTGTATGTCACGACGTCGATGTATAGTATTGACTAGTTAAAGTTTTAGAAGCTTAACTAGTTTGATATATATATGAATTTGTCTACTTTTCTTCGTATTTTAAATATCTTTAATCTTTTTCCTATCTTTAGGTACCATGCGAATATTTGGTATCGACGCCCGTATTCTTATAAATACCGAGTCGAATTTTTCATATGTGAGTGACACGTTCGCTCACCATTCTGATAGACCACTCTCGCTACTTAATGAGGAGATTATGGTAGTCACTTCTCTTGACAAGCATATCATTCGAGATATAATCTATAGGGGCTGTGAAGTCGGTATTTGGGAGGTGGTATTTGAGGAAGATCTGATTCTGTTCCCTATCACAGATTTTGATGCCATCCTAGGGATGGATTGGCTGAGTTTACACCGAACTTCCGTAGATTGTTTCACGGAGGAGGTTAAGTTTCGGAGGTCCAGGCAGCCACCGTTAGTATTTCGGGATGAGAGACGAGTATTGTCTCGTAGTATTATATCTGTTATGAAGGCCAGATGCTTGGTACGCCATGATTGTACGGCTTATCTGACTTATGTTGTCGACACCACCGTTGAGGGACCGAGACTTGAAGATGTCCCTGTGGTGCAAGAGTTCCCAGATGTGTTCCCCGAGAAGATTTTCGGATTACCACCAGTTCGGGAGTTTGATTTTGAGATTGATCTAGTATTGGGGACCAATTTTATTTCTATTCCGCCATACAAAATGGAGCCTAGGGTGCCTGGTGCTGTTTGTAAAGAAAAAGAATGGTACATTTCGGCTTTATGTGGACTACAGGCAGTTAAACAACGCCACCATCAAAAATCGATATCCCCTGCCACGTATCGATGACTTGTTTTATCAGCTGCAGGGAGCTAAGGTTTTCTCTAAGATTAATCTCCGTTCGGGTTATCATCAATTGAGAATTTGGACCGAAAATGTGCCCAAGACAGCTTTTCGTACCCGATACGGCCATTAGGAGTTTCTAGTCATGCCGTTTGGGCTGACTAATGCCCCATCTGCTTTTATAGATCTGATGAACCGAGTTTTTCAGGCTACTTGGATCGGTTTGTCATCGTATTTATCGATGACATCTTGATATATTCACGGAGTGATGAAGATCATGTTTAGCACCTTCGGGTGGTATTGCTGATATTCTGTGAGAAGCAGTTATATGCCAAATTCTCGAAATGTGAGTTTTGGCTGAGACAAGTTGGATTCTTGAGACACATTGTCTCTACGGAAGATATTTATGTTGATCCGCGGAAGGTTGAGGCTATAGTGAAGTGGAAGCAACCACAAACAGTTATCGAGATTCGTAGTTTTCTCGATTTGGCCAGGTGTTATCACAGATTTGTAAAGGGATTCTCCCGGATAGCTGCTCCATTGTCGAGATTGACCCAGAAGGGGGTCAAGTTTGTTTGAGATGACCGTTGTGAGGCGAGCTTCCAGGAACTCAAACAACAGTTGACATCCGCTCATATTTTAGCCCTTCCCACTAGTAGTCGGGAATATATAGTATATAGTGATACTAGCCGATAGGGATTGGGTTGTGTTCTGATACAGGATGGTCAGGTTATTGCATATGCCTCGCGACAGCTAAAGAAACACGAGGTTAACTACCCGATACATGATTTAGAGTTGGCAGCATAGTCTTCGCGTTGAAAATATGGCGGCATTATTTTTATGGGGTGACTTGTAGGGTATTCACGGATCACAAAATTCTAAAGTATCTTTTTACCCAAAATGAGCTAAATTTGAGACAAAAGAGATGATTAGAACTCCTCAAAGATTATGATCTCATTATTGACTATCATCCAGGCAAGGCAAATGTTGTAGCAGATGCCTTGAGTTGGAAGTCAGTATCATCCTCACAGTCGACAGAGAAAGCCTACCTTTCTTGTTTAATAGGACTCCGAGCCTTAGGAGTCATTTGACTAACGATGATCAGGGAGGCTTACTAGCCAGATTTGAGGTCAGGTCGACTTTGTTCGATCGTATCAGGGAGCTCCAGAGTACGGATGAGGAGTTTCAGGGTATTACAGATATAGTCCGCAGAGTTGAGAGTGGAGACTTCAAAGTCCGTGATGATGGACTCGTGGTATTCAAAGACAGAGTGTGTGTCCCAGTCGATAGTGATCTTCGGCGTGCTATCATTGAGGAAACACATTCTTCTGCATACGCTATGCATCCCGGGGGTACGAAGATGTACCAGACCATTAGGGGTAGCTATTGGTGGTCAGGCATAAAGAGGAATATAGCAGAGTTTGTGGCACGATACTTGGTGTGCCAGCAGGTGAAGGCCGAGCATCAGCGTCCAACGGGCACACTGTAGCCTCTTCCCGTTCCTGAATGGAAATGGGAGCATATTACTATGGATTTCGTGATGGGGTTGCCGCGGATTTGTACACGACATGATTCGATTTGGGTGATTATCGATCGACTCATCAAATCTGTACATTTTATCCCTATCCGCGGTGACTATTCTTTAGAGGCGTTGGCACGTCTCTACATTGATACCATAGTTCGGCTTCATGGGGTGCCCGTGTTGATTGTTTCAGATAAGGACCCCAGATTCACATCTAGGTTTTGGCCCAAGTTGCAGGAGGCATTGGGTACTAGATTGAACTTCAGTACGGCATATCATCCTTAGACGGACAGCCAGTCTGAGAGGACAATTCAGACGCTCGAGGTTATGCTTCGAGCATGTGTCATTGATTTTTATGGTAGTTGGGATCAGCACCTTCCGCTAGTCGAGTTTGCATATAATAATAGCTATCAGGCCAATATAGGGATGCCTCCGTATGAGGCACTGTATGACAGTGTCGCACCCCGATATGCTGAGATAAGGTCGGAAAGCGACATCTCAGTAATGTTGAGTTGATTGAGTAAACGAAGGATAAAGTTAAGGTCATTCATGAGTAGATGAAAGCCGCCCAGGACAGACAGAAGGCATATGCCGATCGTAGGCGGTGACCTCTTGAGTTTGCCACGGGAGATATGATTTTCTTGAAGATATCTCCTTGGAAGGGACTTATACGGTTCAGGCAACGGGGTAAGTTGAGCCCCAGATATATTGAGCCCTTCCATATCCTTGAGAGGGTAGGGAGTGTGGCATACCGGTTAGAGCTGCCAGATGATCTATCCCGTATTAATGACGTCTTTCATGTCTCAGTACTCTGAAAATATCTAGCTGATTCTTCTCATGTACTTGAGCCTCTACTTGTTGAGTTACGAGAGGACCTTAGTCTTCCAGTTTAGCTCGTGGCTATTCTAGATCAGCAGGTCCAAAAGCTGCAGAGTAAGAAATTTTCATTGGTTAGAGTTTTGTAGAGGAGTGACCAGGTCGAGGAGACTTGGGAGTCTGAGGAGGTTATAAGGAGACAGCACCCCCAGTTGTTTGCTGTTTAATTCTCTTTTAGTTTTGAGGATGAAACTAGTTTTTAGGGGGTTATAAAATGTAACACTGACACTGCAGTGTCAGTTATATTGTACCATTTTGAGATATTCTTCAGTTTGTATATATATAGAGAGATTTTATTTATTTAAATTGATTTTTGATTTTGCAGTATTTAAATTGAATTTTTGGGATATTTTAAATTTTTACCATATCCATGAATTTTGGTGTAAATAAATAAAAAAAAAAACCAAACTGGATTAGGGCTAAAAAGCCCTAATCTCTTCTTCTTTCTCTCTCTCTCTCACTCCGCCTCTTCCCCTTCCCGCAACCCGCCGCCCTCGCTCACCCGGATCGGCCGCTCTCCTTCACCACGCACCACCACCACCATCTTCTTCTTCTTCTCTCCGTCTCTATCTTTCCCTCTTGGATTCTCTCTCTCACTGTTTCTCTCTCTCTCCGTTGCTCACTCTCTTTCTGTCTCTCGCGATCTTCCTCCCTCTAGATCACGCTCTGCCGCGGTCTCTCCCTTCCGCCACCCACCTCCGTTGCTCCTTTCTCCCGCGAGCACTACCCCTCCACGAGCGAGACCGCAGCTCCTCCGCCACAGCACGAACCTCCCCGCACGAGCCCAGGGCGCGATCTCCCCCGAGCTGCGCCATCCTTGCACAAGCGCGAGCGCGCTCCAGCGCGACCCTCTACGCTAGCACAGTACGCGACCCACTGCGCGAGCGCCCGTGCCTCACAGCGTGCAATCCACTCGCGAGCGCGAGCCCTAACCCGGGAGCAAGCCCTAACCCGCGAGCCTGCAAGCCCGGGAGCCTGCGGGCCCGCGAAACCACCAGCGGGCTAACCTGCCTGCCTACCATCCCGTTAGCCCACGAGCCCGCGAGCCCGCAACCAGCTGTTCCCTTCGAGAGCTCACCTACATCTTCTTTACTGTAGGTAATGACTATAATTGGATGTAATTCTAGGGTTTGGTGTTTAGAAATTTAATTAGTTGCTAATCGCGTTTCAAATTTGGAAATATTACAGGCTTTAGACCAGTTCGACCAGCGAACGAAAGCTAGGTCTGAGATCCGAGAAACCCTAGGTGAGAAAAATGCGATTACTTCAATATTTGAATTAAGTTTGTCGAAATTAGGTGGAATTTAGAATCAGAAATTATATAATGTTAAATTCGAGAAAAATTAGAGAAAATGAGAAATATTGAAAAATTGATCATTGGTGAACCAAATAATTCGAAAGTGATGAAACGAGAATCTAGAAAGGGGATTGTGTCAATTAAAGTTGTATTAAATTTGAAAGAAAAATTGAAACGTGTTTTCTGCCGTGTTTTCAATAAAATATGCTTTTGATATGTATCGATTTGACGTATGATATTAAAATCTATTTTGTGATTATTGGAGTGTCTTAAATTATGTTTACGATGGTTATGCATCCACGGTTTGACATGAAACAAAAATTGTGTCATTACTTGAAAATTGATAAATTCCTTTTTACGGTTGCCTTGATATGCAGTTTTGAAATGATTTGATAAAATGTATTGGCAAGCGGATTTCAAATGCTTTGATAAACTATGTGGGTTAGATGCCCACTAGTTATGCATGATATGATTCTTTCTTGTGGGACGTTGTGCCATTGCGATACTATGATTATGACATTGATGATTCTGTAGCTACGAAGGGCGTTTATAGAGGCAGAAGTTACCCGGATACGCTTCTGCATGGGGTATCCACAAATGTCATTGATTCTAAGGGCTATAGGCGCGACTGGTTGAACCCACGATGGGGGAGGACGAGTATGATGCCACCGTCTAGTACCGGGCGGGGTCCTATACACGATGATGAGTTAGCCTCAGCAAACTCATGGCCAACGTCAGGGTAGAGAGCGATTTTAAAGTCTATGCATAATAAAACCCCCGATGCGGCTGTTCTTGGTCATTGTTGACCTTTGCTAGGATTATCTTTGGCTTGCTCTACTATTATTTGATTTTTAAATGGATGTATATATGCTTGTATCATGTGATTGATTAAATGATTTCAAATTGCTAAACATATTATATTTTGTTGCGAAATGTAAATTTTTGTTTCAAATGATATTATTGACATTCTAATGGTTCATCCACACTATTTATACTTGACATTATCCCCTTCACTCACTGGGTATCTTCCCATGATACTCACCCCTCCCTTTTCCCTCCTCAGATAGGATTATTGTTGTGCTTGAGCGATGCTTCAGATCTTAGAGATTTTGGTGGATTTGGGTGATTCACGACGGTGAGATTTAAGTTTAAATTTGAAAGATGAATTCCGTAATTTATTTTCGACCCTGCGAGGTTTTGACATTGAGGTTCGTAGTTGGCCATGTACTTATTTTGGGATGACTGTATAATATATATATATTTAGTTGTGAAACTTTCATATTTCTTTTGTATTAAGGTGATTGTACGTATTTGAATGTTACTTGGAAAAATTATTGTATATAAGATAAAATTTAGATCCGCTCGGTGTGGCGGCTGCTCATACTCTAGTTGGGCATGATAGTAGAGGTCTATGGCTAGGATTGTTGGTAATTTATATAGCCTAGCATTGTTTCGGATGTCTGCTGTGGTTGGTAGGTTATTGTGAGGTCAGGATGACCATTTTATTTTATTTACAGGAAGATTTTAAATTAAACAAGTTTATTTGTATGTGGGAAACCTCCGATTTATGGGGAGATTCTGCCCCATTTTTTATAAAAATACAGCTGGCATTCAGAGTAACGGGCGGTTGCTCACGAACCTAGTTTGGGGCGTGACAATTCTAGTTAGTTTTCATGCAAAAATTTCTACCTAATAAGCTTTCATGCATAAATTTCTATCCAATAAACTTTCTTGAATATGGAAAATTCTATGTGGCCACTAACCAACCTTATTTCCCTCTTGACCAATCATTTGGCTCTAATTTTCCATCCTTGAGTGGTTTGCAACTTAGTCCTTTAACTTTCCTCTATTACATTTAAACCCCCAACTTTTAACAATTGCATTTTTTGTCCCTATGAAATTTTGTTTGAAATTTCTTAAATATGTGAAATTTCATTTAAATATCTTTATTTAAGTGTGTAGGCATTCTCTTAACTATTTTTGACTTCTTTAGGCCTTGTCGACACTTTTCGAGAAGTTTTTCGGCTTATCGATAAAATTTTTAGTTTTAGTGATTTTGAGACGAAATCTCAAAATAAATAATTAGATAATTAAATAGATATCTCAAAAGGATGCTTATATATTTAGAATCATGAGGAGTAGTACATAATATACAGTCACTAAAAATCGATGTTACAAGAAATGATATTTGTATCTCAACACCAGTAATGAGTCTCGTTTCATTAACGAAGTTCAACAATTCATCTCGTTGTCCACTTCCAACATGTATAGCAACATGCATAAGAACATTGCTCACCAGATTAGTAAGATTCTGATTTTGTTCCATTAATCGTTCCATCATAACAGTCATATGTTCGTTCTGAGGTTTGCTTGAATGCTGCCATTGTGATGGAGTTGTAACTTTGTCAACACATTTGATTCTTCCCCTAGAATCAGGCCCTTTAACTTTGGATATGATATCAGTTCTCCAAGATAAATTTGAACTTTGTGCTTCACTCTCAATATCCATTCCATTTTTCATCATTTCTTGTATAAAATGAATTAAACCCTATGTAAAATGAATTAAACGTAGATGTTCATAAACATATTAATTGAGAATACATAAAAAAAGTCAATCATATACCACAGGTTCTGATACTTTTGTAGAAACTAAACTCTTATCTGATTGGGTTCTACTTGTAATATAAAGTTCAGCTCGACAAGGTTTTGTCATAGATTGTATTGTCTGATAAAATGATTTAGTTTGTATTATGATATAATAAAAATTAATTTAAAATAAAATAAGAAATGAATTTTTTATACCTTCTCATGCATGAGTTTGGCAAAGGACTTAGATCCTAAGCAATGCGGATCGCTTAACTTTGCACGATTCTCTGAATTTCTTTTACTCATTTCCTAAACAGGAAAAAGTATCAGATTACAATTAAATTTCACAAAGAAAAACGAAAAAGTAGTAAACTTCTACCTTCCCTTTATCACTCAACAAAAAAACAACAAGGTCCTTGTACTGATTCGGATCAACTCTCTCATCCTCCATTCTGTTTATATTTTCATCTATTCCAAATAAATCATCAAACCATTTTGATATGAGAGAATTTTAAAAACTCTTCCATTTGTTGGATAAATTTGCAAGAACCCATTTCTTAGTATCATCTCTGAGTGGCTTGAAGGTAATCTTTGACTACAATATACGAAATAAAAATTAGATATATTAATTTTCATGTATGGCATGATTCGATTGAGTAATAGAGGTAAATACCTCTACAATTTTTCACATATCCTCTTTATACTCGGACGACATGTCATGCTAACTTGTATAGTTTATTAGAGCAATAGAATGTACACTAATATGGAGCCAAGGAATCTAGTGAAGATCTACCTTCGATTCCTATTAATTGATTCAAATAGTTCATTTCAACCAGCATACGTTTCCCTTTTTCTAATCCCAAACATCTTGACAGTGTGTTGGACCCCTATATTTTCTCTTGAGAACTAGTGCAAATGAAACAAATAGATAATATAGTAATTACTTAGAAATATATTATAAAAATGAAATGATCTATTTATGAATATAAACATAAACAAAACCAAACCTGAGATATCATCTTCAAATAATTGGGCTTCTTCAGAGTCAACTTGTTCTTCGGATGGTTCTGATTCTTTGTCTTCAACTACAATGGTCATTTTTCATTTATTTTGTCCCATATTTTTTGTTAAAAATTTTTGATTGAAAATATTTGATAGAATGAGATTTTGTTTGAATTAGAAATTTTGAGAGATGTGAGAGAGAAGAGTTTTTGAAGGAAATGAGAAGTTTCGATATTTGTGGAGGGAAGAAGGGTTTGTGGTATATATATTTTGTTTAGCGCTAAATAAATTTTGATTTGTAGTATATATAATTTGTTTAGCGCGAAATATACCTGTCATTTTGCCCCGTTTTTCACATTTTAGTTTTCCAAATTTTTACTATTTACCTCTCTTTTTAGTTTGAACAGTTAACAGAGAAGTTTTTAACTTTTACTTATATGATTTCATGAAATAGTAGTAAAAATTACTATCATATTACTAGATCTCGAGCGAATGTCTGCGAGGTACAACCGCCGGCAGAGCCGCCTCGGTAAAAGCGCGCGGAAATGCCTGGACGGCACAACCGCTGGCTGAGCCGTTTGCACTCAAATGCCATCGCGGCACAACCTGCGTCTCAACTAGGCAACCGGGTAGCGTAATTTAAAATAATAATTGTATTATTTTAAATAATAAAACATGTATATTATTATATAAAATCTTTAAATTATATTAGTAATTGTTATACGAAATAATATTAGGCGAATGCTTGCGTAGTACAACCATCGGCAGAGCCGCCCAAGCAAAAGCGCGCGGAAATACCTGGACGGCACAACCACTAGCTGATTTACCGTGCGCAAATGCCATCGCGGCACAACCTGCGGCTCAACCGGGCAGCGTAATTTAAAATAATAATTGTATTATTTTAAATAACAAAACATGTATATTATTATATGAAATCTTTAAATTATATTACTAAATTTGTTATACGAAATAGTACTAGATTTCGGGCGAATGCCTGTGTAGCACAACAGCCAACAATGCCGCCCAGGCAAGCACTCCCGGAAATGCTTGGACGGCAGAACCGTAGGCTGAGCCGCCCAGGCAAGCGTGCACAAATGCCATCACGGCACAACCTGTGGCTCAACCGGGTAGCGTAATTTAAAATAATAATTATATTATTTTAAATAACAAAATATGTATATTATTATATGAAATCTTTAAATTATATTACTAAATTTGTTATATGAAATTATTAAATTATGTTACTAAATTTTGTTATATACAATCATTAAATATTTTTAATTAATAATTTATATTATATAGTGTCATAATACATTTATTATATTTTTTTATGAATATATAGTTTTGAAAAAAAATCATATATTGTTTATCTTATTATTACAACATTATTTACATAATTTTATATGATCATATTATTTAAAATAATAACTTATGATACTTAATTTATAATTTAAATTTCGCGGATAATGTGGTTTGAATGGATTGCATATGATGCATGAGTATGAGTTATTTAAATTAATAATATTAATTAGATATGTTAATGTCTAATTTATATTTTAAATTTTATAATTAAGGAATTTAATAATTATATTTAATATTATTTATTTAGAAATGTAAGGAATTGAAATCAAAATATATGATAGCAAACTTTACATTCCATAATATTATCGAAATTATTTAAATTAGTAATAATTTAATTGAAAGATAATAATAATAAAAAGCTAAAATAATTAAATGAGATATGAAAATAATTAAGGAAGCCACCATAAAAATATTATGAGTATATATACCAGTATCTTATATAAAATGTTACCCTACCTTAATAACAATAATTAAATTTAATAATTATTTGATATTAGTAATAGAACATAATTATTGAAATTAGTAAGTAATATTATTTGGTAATATTAATATTGATAAGCAATTAAGTTGTATGGAATAATAATATTAAATTATAGTAATATAATTTTAATCAAATAATTTTGATAATCATAATTATAATAAATTTATAAATTTATATTATGAAACAATATAATTTATAATATATAAATGTATATTATGAAACAATATAATTTATAGTTATATTATATTGGGCAAACAACATATTTATGGTTCGTGCGCTTGTATAATTATATAATTATTGTCTTACTATTTGTTATATTGGATCAAGATCACTTGTTATCACTTATTATCATTGTTACCATAATAAAAATCATTGTTAGCACAATTAAAGTAATTGTTACCGTTTGTTACCATTTGTACGAAGAGAAAATAGTAATTGTTATCACTTATTACCACGTGACCCGTTTGTTACCAATTGTTACCATTGTTACGATGTTATATTATACAAAATTTATATTATTATTGTCTTACCACTTGTTACATTGGACCAAAATCATTTGTTACCACTTATTATCATTTATCATAAAAAAAATCATTGTTATCAGAATTAAAGTAATTGTTACCATTTGTTACCATTTGTACGAAGAGAAAGTAGTAATTCTTATCACTTATTACCATTTATTCTTTGTTAGTTATCACTTGTTACCATGTGCATACAGAATAAAAGTTACCATTTAATTTTTATTATACTATAATTAAAGTACATGCGGAGTTTATATTTGTTATTTGTTATAGATCACTTTTTACCAAGAATATTGATAAAGAATAAAAGTAAATCTTACCATTTGTTAGCATTTGTAGGAAGATGAAGTAGTTATTATTATTATTTTTTACCACTTGTTATCATACTACGTTATAATAAAGAAGAAGAATGAAAATAGAGTGTTAAAATTAAAAAAATACAGAAGATAAGAAGATAAATATGTATAGGAAATTATATTTCATACGTATATGCATCTCATCCTACTCTATCAACACCTTCATCATCATTCATTTTTGTTGATACATTTCCTTCATCTTCATCTACATTAGTCCGAACCCATACTTGAGTTGAGAGGTTACTTTCTGAATTCATATGTTGATTGATCAATGCATCACCCATGTCAAATTCATCTCTAACTTTTACATGTTTTACAACAAGTCATACTTTATCTCTTTCGTCAGCTACATAAAATATATTCCATGCTTGTGATGCTGAGACATAAGAATTCATAAGGATCAATGCTTCTTTAGACTCAACTTGTTTGTCGGATGGTTCTAATTCTTTGTGGTCAGCATCATTCTTCGTTTATTTCATCCCATAGTTCAAAAAAAAAAAAAAAACTTAAGTGAGATTTGTTGAAAATATTTGGATGAAATTTTCTTATGAGAATGAGATTTTATTTGAATTAGAAATTTTGAGAGGTTTAAGGGAGAGGAGTTTTTTAAAGGAATGAGAAGTTTAGATATTTTCGAAATAGGGAGGGTTTATAGTATATATATTTTGTTTACCGCGAAACAAAAATTTCAAAACCCGTCATTTTTCCCTCTTTTTCACACTTTTAGTTTTTGAAATTTTGATTATTATATACTTTTTACTCTCTTTTTATCATTGTTTTTGTTTTACAATTAACAAAAAATTTTTACTTCTATTACTGTATAATTACGTCAAGTATTAGTAAATATTACTATTATATTACTACATGTTAGTATATTTCTTATCTTATTATTATCACTACATTTTCACATAATTTTAATTACATAATTTTATATTTAGATAATTTGATATGATTATATTATTGAAAATAATAATATTAATTATATCATCATGTGGGCTACGCGGATTTTGCAACACGGACAGCGCGCCTGCAAGGTACAGCAACGTCGCCCCCGTGACATAGCCGCGTAGGCATGTGTATGCATGTTCTCTTGCTTGCGCGGCACTGCCGTGCGGGCCCCCATGGCATAGCCGCGCAGGGATGCGCATGCATGCTCTCTTGCTTGCTCGGTACTGTCGTGCGAGCCCCTACGGTATAGCTGCACAGGCATGCGCATGCATGCTCTCTTGCTTGCACGGTATAGCTGTGCGACCCCCCTGGTATTGCCGCACACGTCTTTTTTTTGTTTTGTTTTCTTTCTATCACTCCCTTTTTTTTTTCGATTTTCCTATCTTACTACACCTTTCTTCTTTTTTCTATTATCTCATCTTCACTCTATTTTTTTCTTTTTTTTTCCTTTTCTTTTTTTTCTATCTTAACCCAAACTTTTTCTTACAAACTTTTTTTCTTAACAAACGTTACAAATTACAAATTACAACTTACAATTTACAACTATTCCTTAGCTACTAAGTTCCATCTCTCTTCCCCCTCTTTGGCGCCAAACCTCCTCTCTTCCTCCTCTTTGGCACTAACCTCAACACTCCTCCTCTTTGGTGCTATTTCTTCTCACTAACAAAATTGGCATTAAAAAGTTTGGTGTCAGTATTTTCTTTGATTTAGATTTAGGGCACCATTAATCAAATTGGCAACTAAAAAAACTTTCGTAGGTAACTTATTATCATGTCGACCACTACAAAAAAAGAAAAATTTAGTGACGAAGTTTAGCAACGAGAAATATTCATCGCAAATCTGCAACAAATTTAGCAACAAAAAATGTTATCGTTGTCAATTAGCCATAATTTTAGCAACAAAAATATTTTCGTCGTAAATTTAGCAACTAAAAACTTTTTCGTTACAAAAATCATCGCAAATTTGTGACGAAAATTTTTTGAAGCACAATTCGTTGCAAATTTGCGATGAAAAAATATTTCATTGCTAAATTTGCAACGAATTTAAAAATTCGTCCCTAAATTTGCGACGAATGCGAAATTCATCCCTAAATTTGCAACGAATATGAAATTCATCCCTAAATTTGCGACGAATCTAAAATTTGTCCCAAAATATTGGGACGAACTTCTCAATTCGTCCATAAATTTGGGACGAAAATGAATTTGTCCCTAAATTTGCGACGAATTCCTAAATTCGTTGCAAAATTAGCGATGAATATATATTCGTCGCAACAAATTCGATTATTTGTTGCTAAATTTGTTGCAAATGAGTGAGAAATATAACATTTGTGGCAAATTTCGTTGCTAAAATTAATTTTTCAGTAATTAGAAATATTTTCTTGTATGATAAACATTTTCTAATATAAAAAATGATTTGAAAACAGTGTTATACACCATTTTCGCGTATAAAAATCTTAAAATGTTCAAAAGATTTTAAATAAAATCTTTCATTCATTGTCTATTTATATAAAAGAATAATAACATAGTATAATCTTTTAAATTGTTACAAAAAATTATTATTAGTATATTCATTTTTTATTCATTATCTGTTTAATTTTCCATTTCTAGCACTGATAACTCTATTTTATAAATTTGTTAAATATTCGATTAACTAAATGAAGAGTTAAAGTAGAAATACTTGTTAAGTAACAATCAATACATTGAATATTTTTTTATAATTATATCATAGTACACCAATATTGTTAATAGTTTATCGATTTAGTTTCTATTTTAGTGTATTCAAAGAGTTATGTATCAGAAACCATAAGTATTGTTGCAAAAATCGTTGTAAATTGTGAAGAAAATAATTATTTATCGTTAAATTTACTACAAATTGTTACGAAAACATATATTTATTGAAAATTTAGCGATGAAACCATTCTTTCGTCGTAGATTTTAGCGACAAAAAAAATTTTTCGTCCCCGATTTTGGGACGAAAAAAAAATTTCGTCCCTGATGTTGGAAAAAAAAAATTCAGAGGAAAACAATTTTCGTCCCTGAATCAAGGAGGAAAAAAAATTTTCTTCCATGAATCAGGGATGAAAAAAAATTTCGTCCCTGATTCTGGGACGAAAAACTTTTTCGTCCCTAAATCAGCGACGAAAAAATATTTCGTCCCTGATTCTGGGACAAAAAAATTTTTTCGTCCCTGATTCAAGGATGAAAAAGTTTTTCATCCCAGAAACAGGGACGAATTTTGGGACAAAAAGTCTTTTGAAGCAAAATTCAAAATATAATGGAATGGTTTCCGGGAAAATCAGTGGGCTACTCAAGTCTGTCTTCGGGAGGAACATTATAGTGTATCATTAATTTCTTCCACTAAACTTAAATTAAATTTTGAATTTGTTTATTTAGTAAAATTTTTCAAAATACTATTAAAAATTGAAGTTTATATTTTTGAAACATAATTGAAGGGTACTACTGAGTAAGAAAAAAATCACCGAAAAAATTAAAAACCTATAAGCAAATGCGATATTTTCGTTCCGTTTTGATTTTGTTATTAGTATAATTTTGTTTTAAACTAATTAAACAAATAAAATATATTTAAAACGTTTCCGTCAATAATTGATAGTTGATAATATCAAACATAAAATTGAGTTGTAATATCAAGCGATATATTTAAAACGTTTCCGTTGATAATTGATCGTAGATAAAATCAAATATAAAATTGAGTTGTGATATCAAGCGAGATAATTTTTTGTTGTACCTTATTCCATCATCCCCAAAAAATGATTTCGTCGCTGAATCAGGGTCGAAAAAAAATTTTGTCCCTGAATCAACCAGAACAAAAATTTGGTCCCTGAATCAGGGACGAAAAAAAAATTCGTCCCTGAATCAGGGATGAAAAAAAAATTTCGTCCCTAAATCAATGAGAACAAAAATTTGGTCCCTGAATCAGGGACGAAAAAAATTTTGGTCCCTGAATCAGGGACGAATTTTGGGACAAAATCTTTTTTGAAGCAAAATTCAAGATATTTTCATTTCCTTCCTTCACTTTAACGCTCTCTTTCTCTCTCTCTCTCTGTCTCTCTCTCTCTCTCTCTCTCTCTCTCTCAGGTTCATCTCATTTGTGAAGAGTAGCCGCGAAAGGGTACTGCGAAGGGATGGCGGAAGGGATGCCGGATCTGCCGGATCTGCCGGATCTACGATAGTGTTAGGTAATCTCTCTCTCTGTTTCTCTATCTTGGCCGTAGATGGTAGATCCGGTGGCCAACCGCTGGATCTGAGTTACAAAAACCAGATCGGACTGCCAGCCGCCGGATCTGAGATTTTGAAGGCCAATCCATGTGCAGCTGAGGTGCGCGAAGGCACCGCCTCCCCTGCGCTACCCAGGTGCGCGAAGGGGCCATCACCCCTTCGCTGCCCAGACGCGCAAAGGGGCCGCTGTCCCCTTTGCTCCTCCGCAGCGCGAATTGGCAGCAGGGCCTGCGCGACCCAGACACGCCAAGGTGCCGCATAGCCCCTGCGCGGCCCTGCTGTGCGAAGGTGCCGCGCAACCCCTGCGCGGCCCTGCTGTGCGAAGGGGCCACCACCCCTTCGAGGCCCAGACGCGCGAAGGGGTCGCTGGCCCCTTTGCCCCTCCGCTGCGCGAAGGGGCCGCTGTCCCCTTTGCGCCTCCGCCGCGCCAAGGGGCAGCAGCGGCTGCGCGGCCCAGACGAACCTTTGTGCCGCGCAGCCCCTACGGGGCCCTGCGGCGCGAAGGGGATGAGGCCCCTTCGAGGCCCAGATGCGCGATGGGCCCGCTGGCCCCTTTGCGCCTCCGCCGCGCGAAGGGGCAGCAGTGGCTGCGCGGCCCAGATGCGGGAAGGTCCCGCGCAGCCCCTTCACGGCCCTGCTGCGAGAAAGGGACGATGGCACCTGCGCGGCCCATCGTGGCCTATTGGCCTGGGCCATTGATGGGCCCGGCCCGGCCCATTGGGACCGGGCCAATCCAAAATTTTAATGTAATTGATTTTTTTTTTTTAATTTTTGAGAAATGTTATTTAAAAAAATGTTTTTATAATATTGTTTTAATAATATATTAGTTATTTATAAATCTTTTTTATGTTTTAGGTTTTGCGATTCTCGAATATTTGGATTGGAAACTGTTACTGGTGTTGATATCGGACTTTATCGGTGAGTTATTAATTGGTGGTGAAAAATGTTTTATTATGTACTGTAATGATGTTAAAATGCAATTTATAGTAAATTTTATGTGATAATTGATTATGAGAATTATTAGATTAACAATACTCAGCAATTTATATTAAATCTTATATCGATTGGTTAAATAATCAATGTTGTTAAATGTTTAATATTTGATAATTTATTTAATTTTATGATAATATTTAATGTTATTGTAATAATGTAGTTAATTTGTTTCATATTTATTAAGGTTATAATATTATTTATTATTATATTTAATTTTTGTGAAATTAAGCTTTGTATTAATGATGATTTGAGTTTTGTATAATTAACGTTATTATTTATTGTTATATGAATTTAGTTGGAAAAATTGATGATATTACTTTTGATGATTTAGTAGTTTTGTTTGTAGTTCTTATTAATATTTAAAAAATTTTAAATTTGGAGACAGGAAAAATACAGAACGAAAGAAGTTGGATGTATAAGAAGAACTTATCTAATCGTCGGGGTTTAACTGATGAATTTATTTTTGGGTTGGAGCAATTTTTAAATTTTGCTTATACTCAAGTTGATTTTATAGATGGGAATAAGCTAAGGTGTCCGTGTAGAAGGTGTAGGAATGGTAAATTTTTGCAGTGTGATAAAGTTAGGGAACATCTTTGTAGAGTTGGTTTTACCCCGAATTACTATAATTGGACATGCCATGGTGAACCATTCATTTCTGATGAGGAGTTTAGATGAAATAGACAATTCTCAGTTAGTGGGGATCGGAGTTATTATGAACAATTGAATCCGTATCAGATGATGGTAATTGATGCAGTGGGTCCGAATTTTGTTCCCGATCCAAGCGCTGCAAGTTCTAGTTTTGCTCCAACATTTGAACATGGGTATACTAGTTATGCATCACCATGGGAGGAGGTAGAAGTAGTAGGTGTTGATGAAAATGTGTCAAATGAATCATCTCTCCAATTTCAGGAAGTCTTAAGAGCTGCAGATGAACCTTTGTGGGCTGGTTGTGACAGCCACACTAAACTATCTCTAACCGCAAGATTGTTGAATGTCAAGACAGCGCATAATGTGCCTGAGAATTGTTTTAATGATTTTGTTCAAGTTATTGGAGAAGTTTTGCCGCGTGAACATATTATGCCTAATGACTTCTATAGTATGAAAAAGCTTGTGAAAGAATTAGGTCTTCCAGTGCAGAGAATAGATGTTTGCAGAGATGCTTGTATGCTATTTTGGGGAGATGATAAAGAAGTAGATTTTTGTAAATTCTGTAATCAAAGTAGATACAAGAGTTCTCGAGGTTGGGTCATAATCAGCAGCGTAAATCATACAGACAAATGTTTTATTTGCCTTTAACTCCTAGGTTACAAAGACTTTATGCATCTGAGACCACTGTTAAACGCATGACCTGGCATGCAAATCATGAAACAGAAGAGGGGTTAATGTGTCATCCTTCAGATGCAGAAGCGTGGAAATATTTTGATAGAACATATCCTGAGATCACGAGAGAGACTTGAAATATTAGATTAGGTCTCTGTGCTGATAGATTTGCTCCATTTGGCAAATCAGGAAGAAATTATTCATGTTGGCCGGTTATCTTAACTCCATATAATCTTCCACCCGGTATGTGTATGAAGACACCGTATATGTTTTTAACATTGGTCGTGCCTGGTCTGCAAAATCCCAAAAAATTAATAGATGTTTACATGCAACCATTGATTGCGGAGTTGAAACAACTATGGGATGAAGGTGTTCCTATATATGATGTTCATAGTAATCAGATGTTTGTAATGAAGGCTGCTCTTCTTTGGACCATTAATGATTTTCTAGCATATGGTATGTTATCGGGATGGAGTACCGCTGGGATTTTAGCATGTCCAATTTGTTTGGAGAGATCAAAATCATTCAGATTGAAACATGGGAAGAAAGCGAGTTATTTTGATTGTCATAGACAATTTTTACCGTTAAGTCATAAATTCAGAAGAAATAAAAAAGAATTCACTAAAAATAGAATTGAAAGAACACCTCTTCCACTGAGATTAACTGGTGAACAAATTTGGCATAGAGTCATTAACTTTCCATCTGTTATTGAAGAGCCACATGGTACAACATATGGCTATGGACATTCGCATAAATGGACTAAATGAAGTTTATTTTGGGATTTTCCATATTGGAAGACTCAGTTGATTCATCATAATCTCGATGTAATGCATATCGAGAAGAATATCTTTGATAATCTGATAAATACAGTGATGGATATCAATAGGAAAATGAAAGACAACTTGAATGCAAGAAAAGATATACGATTCCTTTGTAAACGACCCACTCTTGATGTCGATGAAAGTAATAGGGGACCAAAACCGAAAGCAGTTTATACATTGAATAAGGATCAGAGACGGCTTGTTTGTGCATGGTTGAAATCATTAAGATTTCCTGATGGTTATGTCTCAAATCTTGGAAGATGTGTCGATTTAAAGGAATGTAAGTTAATTGGTTTGAAAAGTCATGATTGTCATATATTTATGGAAAGACTAATTCCTATTGCTTTTAAAGAACTCTTACCGAATTTTGTTTGGGGTGCCATTACGGAGCTAAGCATTTTTCTTCATGATATTTGCTCGACAGTGTTGAAACATTCACACATGGAGATGTTAGAGAGAGAGATTCCAATCATTTTGTGTAATTTAGAAAGGATATTTCCACCGTCATTTTTTGATTCCATAGAACATCTTTTGGTTCATTTGCCATATGAGGCGAAAGTTGGATGTCCTGTCCAATTTAGATGGATGTATCCATTTGAAAGATGAGTTTTTCATCTTTTTTTCTTCGTTATGAAGGCATATAAATTTTGTAATTTCATTACATATAATTTTCTAAAATATTTTATTTTATTACAATTAGATTCCTATATCATTTGAAGAAGAAAGTTAAAAATAAGGCACGTGTTGAAGTCTCTATTGTCAATGCATATATTGTGGAGGAAGTAACAACGTTTGCATCATATTATTTTGAGTCTCACGTTCAGTGCAAGAGGCGGAGAGCGGGAAGAAATGATGAGGGTCCTATTGATCCCAATTTGAATTCATTCTCAATTTTTAACTACCTTGGTCGACCAAGTGGATCATGTAAGCGTAGATATTTAATTGATCAAGAATGGCGGGCAGCCCACACATATATTTTACTAAACTGTCCAGATGAGACACCATTTTTCGAGTAAGTGTATAGTTTTTATTTTATGTATTTCTTATGTCGTACATTATATGTGTTAAAATTTATTTCTTTTGATGGTAGAATTTTTCAAAACGTATATTCTCAACTTTTGAGACATGAGTTTGATCGTTACTGCGATGAAGAATTTGTACCATGGTTCAAAAAATATGTAAGTAGACTATCAATTATTTAAATATTTATGTTAAAATATATTAACATATTTATTTAACTTTAGGTCCATGATAATCAAGCTCAACTTCAGCAAGAATTGTTAATCCATCTGTCATGGGGTCCAAAAGCAATGGTACGAACTTGGCCATCCTATTTTATAAACGGGTATAATTTTCATACTGAAGAATATGGAGTGGGCAAAACGACAATGAATAGTGGAGTTTGTGTTCAGTCATCCAATGATGGTGGAGGTCAAAATGATTTTTATGGTTTGTTGGATGATATCGTTGAGGTAGAGTACCCTAGTCCAGCATTACGGATTGTTTTATTTATGTGTCGCTGGTTTGATCTTGTGAAAGGGATGAAAGTGCATCCACAGTTTAATTTGGTTGAAATAAATCATAAGAAATTGTGTAAAAGATATGAACCATTTGTGTTGGCACAATAAGCGATTCAAGTATTTTATACTTCATATCCTAGTTTGAAACGTGACAAAATTGATTGGTGGGCTGTTTTAAAACGAAAGCACGGAAAAAAATTGAAGAACATTGGGAAGAGACAGCATATCAACAAGAGCAAGTTGTCAATATAGTTCAGTCCGAGGAATATAATATTCCAACGTTACGAGATCCTAGCGGAGTAGTGATAGATGTGGATGCAAGTGAAATTCATGAAGAAGATGATGAAAAATCTAATTTTGAGACAAATGATGAGGATGAGGATAAGGATTCTGATGAGGATGAGGAAGAGGATGATGAAAATGATGTTGAAGAGTCTAATTTTGAGACGCATGATGACGATAAGGATGACAATGATGATTTTGATTTTTGATGACGGGTAAATTTTGTTCTCTTCATATAATAAAAATCGGATATTTATCTTGATATTTGATAATATATTTTTTTTAAGTGGGTAAGTTAGTCGACACGTATAATTTGCAAATTTCTTTACTCAATTTCTTGTTTATTTACTGTCTCATTCCTAAATTTATATATTGGATTTGTTAATATACTATCTTTTTTTTTCTATTGGTCGTTAGAGAAAATTTCTTCACATATTGGTACCTTGTTTCGTCGGAACTAATTTATCAAATTAAATATGGTAAGTTTATTCATGTTCTTCATTATGTATATGATGATTATACAATTTACATTTTTTTGTTTAAAATGTATTATGGTTGACAGTTTCGACGTGGCGGCCATAGACGCAATTCTGATGGAAATTCACGCTCTTCACTATCGCAGTCCGCTTCGGCAGCTTCGCAATCGCATTCCCTTGCCGGCAATGTACCTTCGCCTCCCCCTTCTGTTGCAGGCCCTTCACATTCTCAACACATCGCTAGCAATGTACCTTCTACAGTCCCTTCGATGGAACAGTCGTATGCCGATAAAGAAGACAATCGAGAGTTAATAGCCCCTTATGGAAATTTGTAAGTACTAAATTTTAAATTTATAGATGTATTATTTCTTTTATTTATGAAATAATTTCTTCTTTTAACTATCATATTTATTTAACATTGTTTGTTTGAAACTTTACGATAAATTTACAAATTCTGTACATGTTATTCACGAGCTGAATAGAATTGTGAATAATCATTGGGGAGGGGTTTCGATGTCTTACACAAGCACTCCGATGAAACAAAAGAACTATGGTGGAACGAGTTCAAGGTAAGTTATCCCAATCAGTTTATATATGAAATTAAGTTAATAGCTTTGTAAGTTATTGGTTTCTTTCCATTGCAGCGAGTATTCACTTGGGACGAGACCGAAAAGTTGGAAGTAAGAAGGATTTTCAAGAAAAAATGTGGCGATCACATTCGACACGTTTTAAATCATGCAAAGAGACATGTAAAAAAGCCCAACTGCATCACCGACCAAAATTGGGGCAGGATTCTGAATTTTTGGGAATCGGAGGAGAGCCAACGAAGGAGTGAGCAAAATAAAAAAAAAAATCGAGCTTATAATTCAGGGGAATCGTCTGCGACGTATGCGGGAGGCTCGATCACTATCGGTAAATATAGAAATAGATTGGTAATTTTATACAAATATTAAATTTTTTTATCTAATTTAAAGTATATCATTATTTCTAATAGTGTTTTTTCATTTTAGACAAAGGAAATGGGGACCAAGCCTTCATTCATAGAGACTTTCACGCGCACATTTCAGAAAAAAGACAAGACTTGGAGCGGGGAGAGAGCTAGAGCAATTAAGGTTTGTAATTTCAATTTTTCCAATTACTTTATGTACATTTTCAATGTTGATATGAACATTTTATGTTGAACATATCATAACAATGTAGGAAGATGAATTCTTTATGTTAGTCTCTCTCAAGTTTATTTTTATTGTTGACTTGATTCTTTGATTTCTAATAAATTACTTGCTAGAGATTCTCTTTTATTTTTTTCAATTTTTCTCATGACAATGTAGGAGAAATATGATGAGCTAGTATGTAGAAGTTCGAGTGCTAGTGATGATGCTGGCGGATCTGAGCCATCTGTTGATAACATGAATACATGGCTCGAGGTGACTGGTGTACGAAAAGGGAGTAGAGTAGTTGGGCTAGGTTCTTTGAGCAGAACATACAAAATCGTCGGTTCATCTTCTTCCACACCACCAGCAATTAGAGCACAAATAAATCAATTGAATGAAGAGGTGAGCCATTTGAAGGACTTGTTACTGCAAAGAGATCAGACATTCAGTGAACTTCAAGCAAAGCACACGCAAGAATTGCATGAGGTCCGCACGCAACAAATATTAATCATGCAGCATCTTCAGTTAGTCTCTGCTCCGAATCAGATTCCCCTCTCCTCTTGATAATGTTTGCGATGGTGATGAGGGTGATGATTTCTTTGATGATGATGATGATGATGGTGATGGTGGAGGTCATACTTGAAATTGTAAACTGTTATGTTACTGTTACATTCATTTTTTTTAATGTATGGTTATTGATATTTCGATATTTAGTTTTGATGTTGCTTTTTTGTTTGATATTATAAATATGATTGATTGTTAAATTTTTAATTTATTGATCTTATTGAATAGGTAGTTATAATTATGAGTATAGATTGTTTATATTTTATATTAAAAACGATTTGGATGATAATATTGTTGATGAAGTTGGGTGAGCAGGCAAATTTGTCCAAATATGTTAATAAAATTTGTTTTCGTTGTAAAATATATATTCGTGACAAATTTTGTTCCTGAAAATAATGCTCATGGTGATGTAAATTTTGATTTGCGACGAAAAACATTCATCGGCGATTTGCGACAAATTATTTTTCGTTGGTGAATTGCGACAAAAAACTTATTCGTTGCAAAATTAGCAACAAATATTGTTTCGTCGCAAAAATTTGGGACGAAATAAGATTCGTCGCAATTTTGCGACAAAATAGTATTCGTCGCTAAATTTGCGACGACTGTTTTTCGTCACAACTTTTCCGACGAATTTAACGACGAATTACTTTTCGTCGCAAAGTTTGCAATAAATTTTTTTTCGTTGGAAATTTTGCAACGAAAAATGTATTCATCGCAAAATTTGTAACAAAATTGGTTTTGTTGCAGAATTTGCGACGAATATTGTATTAGTGGCAGATTTGCGACGAATATTTTTTTCGTCGCAAATGTCGTTGCAAATTTGTGACGAATTTCGCAACATATAAATATTTGTAAATTGTTGCGACGAATAATTAATTTTTCGTCGCAAATTTTTGCAACAACTTATTAGCAACGAAAAAATATTTGTTGCAAAATTCGTCGCAAATGTGTTTTGCGACGAATTTTTCTTACAATTTCGTCCCAAATTTTGTCGCAAAATTTGTCTTTTTTTGTTGTGGACTGTTATCATGTAACTTGTTCTTATTATAGTAACTTTCCTAGATAACTTTGGTATTGACGGTAATTTTGTTAAAGTTAACTTAGTAAATAATAAAAAAAAGTATAAATAAAATATAGAGTAGTAAGGCAAAGTTAAAGATTTAAGGAGAGAGATAGAGAATATAAATATAGGTTATCCCGTAATTTGGTATGGTAACTTCATTCGCGTCGTTAATAGTTGTTATCATGATAAGTTCATGTAATTTGCTAAACATGCATATGCTAATTCTGCTAAGTTCGTTCTTATCATGTAAATTTGTGGTAAGTGTTATCATGCATGGTAAGCTCGCAAATTATTTTGTAGTAAATGTTATCATGTATGGTAGTTATTATCATCGTAAGTATTATCATACAATAGGTAAGTGTTATCATGCATGATAAGCTCGCAAATTATTTTGTGGTAAGTGTTATCATGAATGGTATGTATTATCATGGTAAGTGTTATCATACAATAGGTAACTGTTATCATGCATGGTAAGTGTTATCATGATAAGTGTTATCATATAATTATTACATTTTATCATTGTTTATTTCCATTACAGTTCTAATTTTTTTCTAATTTTTTGTTTTAGTCATAAATTTAATGCAATATTTTCAAAATCTGTCAATTTTTTCTTTTGCATTTTTTTCCCGCCTCAGTTTTTTTATATTTTTAATCAAAATCGCTACAGTCTTTCCGGCTAAAAAAATCACTTACTACATTTCATTTCTTTTCATATAACTTTTACTACTTATTACTTTACTATTACTACATCTACTATATAGCTATATAGCGCATATCTGTATGGTCCTTACCATGAACTCTATGTTATGTTAATTATGTCCGTTTGATTAATCACATGACAATTCAATATAAAGTTATTAATATTATTAATTTAAATAGTATAAAATTATTAATATTATCAATTTATATAATATGGTGTTATAGTTTTAAAAATTTATTGACCAATTATCAGATAATATAGTATTATAATTTGAAATTAGTAATTATTTGATATTAATAATAGAATATGATTGTTGATGTAAGTAGTATTATTTAGTAATATTAATATTGATAATTAATTAAGTTGTATGTGATAATAATATTAAATTATAGTAATATAATGTTAATCAAATAAAATTGATAATCATAATTATAATAAATTTATAAATTTATATTATGAAACAATATAACTTATTGCCATTTGTTAGTTAATATACATTTATTACTATGTTACCATGGTTACTATTTTTTTACCATTTTTGGTTAAAAAATACTTGTTACCACTTGTAATCATGTTATATTATACAAATTTTATATAATTATTATTTTACCAGTTGTTACGTCCATTTATTCTTTGTTAGTATAATAAAAATACACGTAGAGTTTATATTTGTTATTTGTTATAGATTACTTGTTATCACATTTTATCATTGTTATCATGTTACGATATAAATAGAGAATAAAAGTAATTCTTACCATTTGTTACCATTTGTAGAAAGAAAAAGTAGTTGTTATTACTATTTCTTACCACTTGTTACCATACCACATCACAATACATGATACGAAGAAGAAGAATGAAAATAGAGTGATTAAAAATATAAAAATATATTCATCTCTTATCCATTGTAAAAATTAAGCAAAGAAATAAATGAAATATGAAAAGAGAGAAGTAAATGAAATAAATAGAGAATGACAGAAGGAGAAAAATTAATTAATAAAGAATATTTTCTTGATGATGGCAAAATCTAAATATTCAACAAAACCAATACTTAATAGTATTAGCGCCAAACTTTTGACGCCTCTTTATTTGGCTCCAAGAAATGACGCCAAATACGAAAAAAAAGGAGGAAGTGGGAGGAAGCACTAAAAAAAATGCACCATTTACCAGCGGCCCCTTTATCAGTAGTCAGGACAACCGCTCGTCTCATACAAATCGACAAAGAACGACTCATCTCCGTACAAATCAACGGAGGTTTTCTCTCTTCGGCCCATCTCACAGATTCATCTTCTCTCCTTCTCTCTTCTCTTATCCACCTTTCTTTTGATCTTTTTTCCAAAACATTGATATGATGGTTTATTCGTCAATTTAGATCTCACTATATTTTCTCCTCTTCGATCTGTTGTTTGATTATGTTCTGTTGCATATTTTTTCTCTCTCATGTCCGTGAGTGTGATTTATCTCAACAGAACAATTTTTTCTTTGTTTTTTGATTGTCCGTTTTGTTTTTTTCGTTGGTCTCTATAGACACACTCTTTCTCCCCTCTTGCGAGTCAACGTTTAGGGCCTTTCAAAGGTCAGATCTGTTTCCCCCCTTTTCTTTTTCTTACATTCACATTTGTTATAAATAAAGTACCATTTTCGTCTATATTTTAGCTGCATCATTCATTTCTTTTATGATTAACTAATCATTGATCATTTATTTTATAGCTAATTATATTTTCTTGGTTTTTGTTTACGGGGGAGGATTAAGACAGAAATATAGAATTTTATACGTGGGGTTAAGTCTCCAATATTTAAAGAGAAAATATGATTTCTATTTCAGTCTTTATGCAATAATTGATACATGATTTAAAGTGAAAATTATCATAGTGATGTTCACCGAAAAGGTCGTGGGTTGTCCCATTTATGGTTGTTAATCAACAACACTTCCATCCTATAATGAGCCGTCAGTTGTAATATATGTTTTCATTTTTCAATATTTTGTTTGGTGCTATTTATGGAGGAATTATAGAACGATGTTTCATTTAACATGAGAAGCATCACAATATAACTCTTTATGTACTCTTCCTTATGCCAAATCCTGAGTTAGTTGTCAATTTCAAGCATTGTAACAACTCTTATTGTGCTATAAACTGTTCCAGGTATTTATATTGTTGGCGTGGTGGTAAAAGTGGCCAACAAAGTGAAGAAACTAAAAGTTGGCAATGAATTCTACGGTGATATAAGTGAGAAAGCATTGAAGCGTCCCCAGCAATTTGGCTCCTTAGCTGAGTATGTTGCTGTTGAAGAGAAATTGTTGGCACTTAAACCAAAGAACTTAGACTTTACTAAAGATGCGGGGCTTCCTCTGGCCATGTGGCCACTGGCATAATTTAATTTTAAAACCATGCATGGATAATGCCTGCACGGTACAGCCGCACCGCTGCCCACGGTATAGCTGTCTAGGTATGCGCACGCATGCATTATCGCATGCATGGCACAGCCATGCTAGATTCCACGGTACAGCTGTTCAAGCATACCCACGCATACATTATTGTATGAGGGGCACAGCTGCGCTTGCCTACGTAGTACAGTCATCCAGGCATATCCACGCATGCATTATTGCATGAATGGCACAGCTGCGCTTGCCTCCACGATACAGCCGCGCTTGCCTCCACGGCACAGCCGCGCTTGCCTCCATGGAGCCGTGCAGACATGAACACGCATGATAGTAACATTTACTATGTAACAACAATAAAATATAGTAACATTTCCTATAAAATAGTAACAATTACTATTATAATAATGGATGTGAAAAATAGTAAATATATTTATCTCAAAAGAATATTAACATTTATTATTAAACTAACTACAATAGTACAATTAACAGATAATAACATATAGTAACATTTACTATATAACCATAATAAAATATAATAACATTTACTATAAAAACTACAATAAACCATCGGCATGAAACATGAACCACCGGTTTTAATATTAATTTATTTTAAATCATATTTAATTTAACAATATACCATTTTAACATTTTAATTTTAACATTTCAATGATAACTCTATAGTAACATATACTATTAAACTAAACACAATAGTCAAATTAACAGATAATAACATATAGTAACATTTACTATATAATGACGATAAAATATAGTAACATTTACTATAAAATTATTATAATAACGGATGTAAAATGTAGTAAATTTATTTCTTTCATAATAAAAGTATAGAAACATTTACTATTAAGCTAACTTAAATAGTCCAATTAACAGATAATAATATATAGTAACATTTACTATATAATCACAATAAAATATAGTAACATTTACTATAAAACGATAATGAACCGCGCGACATGAGGCATGAACCGCCGGTTTTAACATTAATTAATTTTAATTCAGATTTAATTTAACAATATACCATTTTAATATTTCAATTTTAGCATTTCAACAAGAACTCCATAGTTACATTTACTATAAAACTAACCACTATTGTCAAATTAACAGATAATAACATATAATAACATTTACTATATAAGCAGAACAAAATATAATAACATTTACTATATTCTAGTTACATTTACTATTATAATAACGTATGTGAAAAATAGTAAATTTATTTCTCTCATGATAAAAAGATATTAATATATACTATTAAGTTAACCACAACATTCAATTAACAGATAATAACATATAATAACATTTACTATGTAATCATAATAAAATATTATAACATTTACTATATTTTAGTAACATTTACTATTATAATAACGGATATGAAATATAGTGAATTTATTTCTCTTATTATAAAAGGATAGTAATATTTACTATTAAGTTAACCACAATAATTCAATTAACAAATAATAATATATAGTAACATTTACTATAAAAACAACAATGAACCGTCGGCATGAGGCATGATCCGCTGGTTTTAATATTAATTTATTTTAATTCACATTTAATTTAATAATATACAATTTTAACATTTCAATTTTAGCATTTTAACGACAACTCCATAATAACATTAATTATTAAAATAATTATGATAGCCAAATTAATAGATAATAACAACATTTACTATATAATTACAGCAAAATATAGTAACATTTATTATATTTTAGTAATATTTACTATTATAATAACCGATATGAAAAACAGTAAATTTATTTCTCTTATGATAAAAGGATAATAACATTTATTATTAAATTAACTATAATAGTTCAATTAATAGATAATAACATATAGTAACATATACTATATAATTACAATAAAATATAGTAACATTTACAATAAAAACTATAATGAACCGCAGTCATGTGGCATGAACCGTCGGTTTTAATATTAATTTATTTTAATTCACATTTAATTTTACAATAAACCATTTTAATATTTCAATTCTAGCATTTCAACGAAAATTTCATAGAAACATTTACTATTAAGCTAACCACAATTGTCAAATTAATAGATTACATATAGTAACATTTACTATATAATCACAATAAAATATAGTAACATTTGTAATATTTTAGTAACATTTACTATTATAATGACAGATGTAAAATGTAGTAAATTTATTTCTCTCATGATAAAATAATAGTAACATTTTCTATTAAGTTAACTACAGTAGTCCAATTAACAGATAATTACATATAGTAACATTTACTATATAATCACAATAAAATATAATAACATTTATTATAAAAACTACGATGAACCGTCGGCATGAAGTATAAACTGCCAGTTTTAACATTAATTTATTTTAATTCACATTTAATTTAACAATATACCATTTTAACATTTCAATTTTAGCATTTCAATGAGAATTCCATAATAACATTTGTAATTAAACTAACCATAATAGTCAAATTAACAGATAATATATAATACTATTTACTATGCAACTACAATTATCACGCCTTGAACCGTGGTCATGAATAGCCACCTGTTGCCCTGTATGCCGGTTACATTTTTACAAAAAATCGGGTAGAATCTCTCTATATTTCGGAGGTCTCCCAAGTACAATTTGATCTGTATATCAACATTCATCCTCTAATATAAATAAATAGTCATCCCAACCTCTCCAAAATCAACAAATGCTACAGCCAACATCCAAAACAATATAAGGCTATAAAAATTTCCAGCAAACCTAGCCACAGACCTTTATTGTCATGCCCAACTAGAGCATGAACAGCCGCCATACCGAGCAGACCTAAAATTTTACATAATATACAATAATTTTCCAAGTGACATTCAAATACATACAATCGTCTCAATGCAAATAAACTATGAGAGTTTCACAAATAAATATACATAAATTATACAGTCATCCCAAAAGTAAATAAATGAGTATATTTATCAAACTAAAATCTCTAATAATCGTAGCGAAAGATATGATAACATCTATACCCAAGCCCGGTGCTATCAAGTCTACGTCATAAGTATGAAATCACAAAACTACTTCCTCAGTCTACGACTAATCCAGTGGGAAAGAAAGTGAGGGGTGAGAAAACATTGGAGTGTCAAAGCATGTAACAAAATATCGAGTGTGCAAAAATAACGTGCTGTTTCAGAGTAAAACATATCTCAAGGCACATATCAGAAAATAGCATATGCATCCATCCATGTATCAAGTCATAAATGTAGAGCCGGCCGAATAAACAACCCCAGCAATAGTCTATCTAGACCAAGAACGGGCGCATTGGGGGTTTTTACTACGTAAATATCAAATAATGGCTCTCTACCCCAATGTTGGCCACAGACTACTCCAACTAGCCTGTAAATAATAATAATGATACATATATATAGTCGGCCGTGTATGGTGTCCCGCCCAGTGCTAGACAAAGGTAAACTCACGTCCTCCCCGATGAGGGTCAACCTGGGATACCCATACACATGACGATCTGGTGGATACCTCCGGCCGAAAGGTATTCGGGCACATGACGATCTGACGGATACCATTTTCGTCTATATCAAATGTCCTTCGTATCTACGGAATGCTATAGGAAGCATATCACCATATCACCAAGTCGGTCGGACACGTAACCCCATGCATCACATCATCATGTCAGCCAGGCATATAGCCCCATGCATCGTAACATAACTTCGGCCAGGCGTATAGCCCAAATAATACATGTAAATATATTTAAAACTACGTGCCAATACAGTAAAAGTATTAAAACATGCCAATATGTCAAAAAGAATGGCACAGTATCCAGTTATCAAACTCATGGATGCAAATCAATAAAATCAACAGTTGAGACATTCCAATGGTCACAAAATATGTCTATCAAAATCTAAAAATTTAGTTTTCCCACGTATAGAAATCATGTCGTTTGAAAATCGGTAAAACATAATTTGTCAATCAATAGTAAATGTCAAAGTCCCACTCAAAATTCTAGGAATAGTGGTCACTCCCTATTTTCAAAACAAATCCAATCTGACTACTCGAATCTCCAAAAAGATCAATCTAATCAGATTATCACAAGTTAACATCAAAATTTTCAAATATTATAGGGTTTATCCATTTTTCTTAATTTTGTACAAATCTTAACTCTTCAATTTATGAATACACTCTAATGTTATCAGTTGCATTTCATTTATAAACAATTAACGTGCCTTTAAACCAAGTCAAATTCAATCCTAAAACCACTCAAGGTCGAAAATAAGTCTTAAAATAAATAATTTTCCTATAAGATGGAAAATCTTTGAAAAATCATACACTTTTTGATTCCCATCCAAATGTTTCAAGCCATATGTCATTGCACTCAAATCCCAATTTCTGACTATTTTCATGTATAGGTCAATTTAAACTCCAAGGGAAACTATTCAAATCAACTCAATTTGATTCTATCATTCTGAATAGTTCCATTTCATATAAATTTCTACACTTAACCTAATGAACCGCATATAATGTCTGAAAATACATTCATTTAGAATCTAGTTTACATTCTAGTATATACAAGACTTCTTATCTTAAATTTACCCTAAATTCGATAATCAAATCGAATGGATCCGAAATCCCTCACCTAGGGCTCGGATTGCAGACGTTTGTCCGAATGTCTCCTCGATCACTCCAAAATCTGCAATGCTCCCTATCAAGACAATATTTATTAGTTAGGTTCAAACACTTAGATCGGAAGCAAAACCGTAAGTCATTTACCTGGGCGGAGGTTCGTGAGCTGTCACGGGCTCATGGGCTCACGGGCCATCAGGGGCTACAACGGGCTCATGGGTTCGCGGGTCAGTGGGCCAATGGGCTTCATCTAGTAGGCTCGTAGGTCTGCGGGCCAGTGGGCTAGCTGGTAGGTGGGCTGCGGGCTGGCAAGCCTGCGGCTGATGGGCCTGTGGGCCAGCAGTGGTTCGCGGCCAGCAGTGGCTTGCGAGCTGCGCGCTCGCTGGTGCGCGCTCACGGCCTTGGGCGCGTTCGCTCGCTCGCGCACTCACGCTGTAACACGCTGGCGGAAAGACGCGTTGTGGCTCAATCGCCTGCAAGCGCTGGGTTGCACTCGCGGAGGCTCGCGGGAGGAGGGAGCAGCGGTGGTGGGTGGCGCGCTTGCAGCGATGGGTGGCGGAAGGGAGAGCAATCGTGAAAAATCGTAAGAGGGAGAGAAACTGTGAGAGAGAAACCGAAAGGGAACGAAGAAGAAGAAGATGGAGGAGGAGGAGCGGCGCCGTGGTGGGGAGAGAAACAAAGGGTCGATGAGAGAGGGAGAGAGGGAGAGAGAGAGAGAGAGAGAGGGATTAGGGTTTCCAACCCTAATCCCCAAATCAATTTGGGGACGCAACGTTTTGCCCCAAAACGCTGCGTCTCCATTTTTTTTACACATATACATATATTTCGTATTCATTTTTTGCTAGAACGCGGATTTCATGCAAATGGAGTTTATTTCGATAGTGAACCCGGCAACTTAAGAATATACCAAAAATAAAATTTAAAAACCCCCAAAATCAAACACCAATTTAAATAAATAAATTTCTCTCTATATAATTAAATTACAGACACTGCAGTATCGATATTACATTTTTTAACCCCCTAAAAATAAGTTTCGTTCTCGAAACTAAAAGAGGACTAACCAATAAATAAATGGGAGTGCTGTTTCCTAATAGTCTCTTCGGGCTCTCAGGTCTCTTCATCAACCTGGTCACTCCTCCACAAGACTCTGACCAATGAAACTTCTTTGCTCTGCAGCTTTCTGACTATCGAGCTACGTGCTGAGCTGGAACACTAAGGTCCTCTCTGACTGGCCGTTCGCCGTCAGTCGTTGTTTGAGCTCCTGAAAGCTCGTCTCACAACGATCATCCCATAAGAACTTGATCTCCATCCGCGTCAGTCTGGTAACTGGAGCAGCGATCCAGGAGATTCCTTCTACGAACTGCTGATAACTCCCCGCAAGACCAAGGAAACTCCGCACCTCGGTCACTGTCTGTGGCTGCTGGTGTGTTGGTCAGCCCAAACGGCATGACCACGAACTCGTAACGTCCATATCGGGCGCGGAATTCGGTATTTGGCACATCCTCAGCCCTGATCCGCAACTGATGATATCCAAATCGAAAATCGATCTTTGAGAAAAACTCGCGTACCCTGGAACTGATCAAATAAATCATCAATACGCAGTAGAGGGTACCGATTCTTGATGTAAACCTTGTTTAGCTGTCTATAGTTCACACACAATCGTAGAGTTCCGTCCTTCTTCTTCACGAATAACATCAGAACACCCCACGATGAAGTGCTTGGATGGATTAAACCCTTGTCCAGCAATTCCCGCAACTGGACCTTGAGCTCTCTAACCTCAACTGGCACCATTCTGTATGGCAAAATAGATATGGGAGTGGTCCCTGCAGTTAGGTTAATCTCGAAATCAAACTCCCGAACTGCGGGTAGTTCGGGTAGCTTCTCAGGAAATATATCTGGGAACTCATGCACCACTGGGACCTCCTCAAGCGTCGACCTTTCTATTATGGTATCAATAACATGAGCCAGGTATGTCGTGCACCCTCGGCGTATCAATCTCCCAGCCTTCATCACTGATACAATATAGTAAGGTAACACTCGCCTCTTGCTTGGGAACCTCAACAACGGCCCCTCGAGTCTCTGAAACTCCACTTCTTTAGTGAAGCAATCTACTGAGGCCCTATGCATGCTTAGCCAATCCATCCCTAGGATGGCATCAAAATCCGTCATCTCAAGTGGAATCAGGTCTGCCTCAAGTATCGCACCTCTGACCATGACTTTACTCCCTCTGTAAACGGAATTTCTAAGTATCTGCTTATCGAGAGGAGAAATGACCAATATCTCTTCATTAAGTGGCGACAAAGGCTTACCCAACCCGTGGGCAAAAGACACTCTCACGTACGAATAGTTCGACCTGGTGTCAATGAGGACACGAGCGTCGACTCCCCACATGTTCATAACTCCTATTGTGAGAAAATAAAAGGACCTGTTAATAAATATGGAAAGATATATGTTTACATATATATATATATATATATATATATATATCAAAATATATATACATACCAATATAGTTAAGCCTCTAAGGCTTTAACCAGTAATGGTGCTTAAAAGAAGGTACATAAAAAAATATCTCTGAACATGAGGATCAGTGGGAGGAGCACCAATAATCATGTCAGGACTTGCCTGAGCATCCTCCTACGTCATGGAGTATACACGGGCCTGTGTCCTCTGCTACTATCAGAATGGTCCTGGCACCGTGTTGCTCCCGACTGCTGTCCGTGGAGCGGTGTGACTCGAGTGCGCAGGTGCTCCCTGCTGTCCTCCTTGGGGAACACTCGAGTATCCTGCAGCTATTTGACCTCCCAATCCCAACTAGGGACAGACACTCCTGATGTGCCCTGTCTTCCCATACCGGAAGCATGTAACAGGCACCCTACACTCTCCAAAAGGGTGGTGTCCACCACATCGACGGCAAAAGGGGTGCCGCTGATCTGAAGTCTGAGTAATGACACTAGGGGCTGGTGCTCTAAATTCCTGAGATCGTGATCCCTGTCCAGGATGTGCTTGTCTCGGCTAAGAAGAGCCTTCCTAATATCTTGAACTCCTGCCCTTCTTCCAGCCCTGGCTCGAAGAAGCCCCATATCTCTTCTTCCTTAGCTCTCTGTTCTCCCGCTGTCTACCCTCAGCACGGACGATCTCCTCTGCCCTAAGTGCTGAGTCCACTATCTCCGTAAAGGAGAGGGTCACTGTCCTGTACCTCCTGACGTTCAAGTTGAGGCCGTCCTTAAACTTGAACCATAGCTGCTTTGGCGTCGCCAAGTGTGGAACAAAAGCAACTAGTCACCTCAACTCCATCTCATACTCTGTCACTGTCCTGGTTCCCTGCCGCAAGTACAGAAACTCTGCCCTCTTGCAGTCCTGCTAGAACTCAGAGAAGTACCTGCGATTGAACTCTCACAGGAAGTCCTCCCATCGCAGTGGGTCGGTAGCATCATCACAAATCGCCTCCCACCAAGTGAAGGCGTCACCATCTAAAAGTCTCTTTGCTATCCGAAGCCGGTAGTCCTCGCTCAACCCGAGATCAGTCAAAATTCTATGGGTACGGTTGATCCAGTACTTCGCTGCTGTGGGATCACCCGTTCCCGCGAACTCCGTGCAGCCTAACTGCCTCGCCTCCTTCACCAGCTGGGTGAGCTCATGAATACACCTCAAGGTGGAGGAGGTAGTGTCACTAGGTCCTGAAACAGTGGAAGGACCGACAACTGGGGGCTGATCTAGTACAACTGAAGGTGGCACGACCGTAGGAGTCGGCGCGACCATCGGTACTGGTAGAGGTGGCACGGCCGTATGAGTCGGTACTGTCAACGGTGGTGGTGGGGGTGGCATCTGAATCCCGTGGGAGATGTACCAATCATACACTTGCCTAAACGCCTCAAGGGACAGTGGTGGCACCTCGGCTGGAGCAGCCGGCTGAGTAGGCACTGCAGGGGGCACCCGTGAAGAGGAAGCAGCCTCAGGCACTCCAGGGTCTCAGGTCCCCTCGAAGGGTCAGGCACTTGAGGAGTCTCAGGTAGCATGAGTCTAACTCCGCGTCCCGCTGGTCTACCACGTCTAGGCGGCATAATTCTGCAAAGAGAGAACTTCCATCAGATATAACTCTATAGTTTGGCATGATTGAAAAATTAGGGTTAGTTACTAACTAACCCCCTAAAATGAATGAAATTAGTGGTCTACGACCACGTATGGGATTTTAAATGACTGTACGACACTCTCTAATGCATTGAGCACTTTTAAATATTCTTGGGAAGACTTTTATTACTATTCTTTCTCTAACCTAGATGCTCCGATACCAACCGAACTGTCACGCCCCGAACCGGGGTCATGAACAGCCATCTATTACCCTGGATGCCAGCTACATTTTTACAAAAAAATCAGGCAGAAACTCCTCATATTTCAGAGGTCTCCCAAGTACAATTTGCCTGTATATCAACATTCACCTTATAATATAAATAAATGGCCATCCCGACCTCTCCAAAATCAACCAATGCCACAATCATCCAGAACAACGCAAAGTTATAAAAATTTCCAGCAAACCTAGCCACAAACCTCTACTGTCATACCCAACTAGAGCATGAGCAGCCACCATACCGAGCGGACCTAAAATTTTGCATAATATACAATAATTTTTCCAGTGACATTTGAATACGTATAATCACCTTAATGCAAATAAACTGTGAGAGTTTCACAAATAAATATATATAATTTATACAGTTATCCCAAAAATAAATAAATTAGTACATTTATCAAACTAAAATCTCCAATAATCGTAGCGGAAGATATGGTAACATCCATATCCAAGCTTGGTGTTATCAAGTCCACGTCACAAGTATGAAGTCACAAAAATACTTCCTCAGTCCACGACTAATCCTGTGGGAAAGAAAGTAAGGGGTGAGTATTTGGGGATAATACTTAGCAAATGAGGGGATTGATATCATACTATCAATATCAAGGGTGAACTTGGAGTGTCAAAGCATGTAACAAAATATCGAGTGTGCAAAAATAACGTGCTGTTTCAGAGTAAAACATATCTCAAGGCACACATCAGAAAATAACATATGCATCCATCCATGTATCAAGTCACAAATGTAGAGCCGACCGAACAAACAACCCCGACAATAGTCTACCTAGACCAAGGACAGGCGCATTCGGGGTTTTTACTATGCAAATATTAAATAATGACTCTTTATCCCTATATTGGACACAGACTACTCCAACTAACCTGTAAATAATAATAATGATACATATATATAGTCGGCCGTGTATGGTGTCCCGCCCAATACTAGATAGAGGTAAACTCACGTTCTCCCCGATGAAGGTCAACCTGGGAAACCATACATATGATGATCTGACGGATACCTCCAACCGAAGCGTATCCGGGCACAAGAGGTGCCCTTACCAAATGTCCTTCGTAGCTACGGAATGCTATAGGAAGCATATCACCATATCACCAAGTCGGCCAGGCACGTAGCCCCATGCATCACATCATCATGTCGATTGGGCATATAGCCGCATGCATCGTAACATTATTTCTGCCGGGCGTATAGCCCAAATAGTAGATGTAAATATATTTCAAACTACGTGATAATAAAGTAGAAGCATTAAAACATGTCAATATGTCAAAAAGAATGGCACAGTATCTGGTTATCAAACTCATGGATGTAAATCAATAAAATCAACAGTTGAGACACTCCAATGGTTACAAAATATATCTATCAAAATCTAAAAATTTAGTTTTCACACGTATAGAAATCATGTAGTTTGAAAATCGGTAAAACATGATTTGTCAATCAATAGTAGAAGTCAAAGTCTCACTCACAATTTTAGGGAGGGTGGTTACTCCCTATTTTCAAAATAAATCCAATCTGACTCTTCGAGTCTCCAAAAAGACCAACCTAATCAGATCATCACAAGTTAACATCAAAATTTTCAAGTATTATAGGGTTTATCCATTTTCCCGAAGTTTGTACAAATCTTAGCTCTTCAATTTATGAATACACTCTAATGTCATCAGTTGCATTTCATTTATAAACAATTAACGTACCTTTAAACCAAGTCAAATTCAACCCTAAAACCACTCAAGGTCGGAAATAAGCTTTAAAATAAATAATTTTCCTATAAGATGAAAAATCTTTGAAAATCATATATTTTTCGATTCTCATACAAATGTTTCAAGCCATATGTCATTTTCAAGGTATATGAGTTTATTTTCATAATACGGAAATCGTATTTAAATTGTCTATAAGCAGAACAATTTATAATAAGAAAGGCTGCATCAACCCTAGCACTCAAATCCCAATTTCCGACTATTTTCATGCAGAGGTCAATTCAAACTCCAAGGGAAACTATTCAAATCAACTCAATTTGATTCTATCATCCTAAACAGTCCCATTTGATATAAATTTCTACACTTAACTTAATGAACTGCATATAATGTCCGAAAATGCATTCATTTAGAATTCAGTTTACATTCTAATATATACAAGATTTCTTATCTTAAATTTACCATAAATTCGATAACCAAATCGAATGGGTCCGAAATCCCTCACCTAGGATTTTTCTCGGATCGCAGACGTTTGTACGAATATCTTCTCGATCACTCCAAAATCTGCAATGCTCCCTATCAAAGCAAAATTTATTAATTAGGTTCAAACACTTAGATCAGAAGCAAAACCCTAAGTCAGCTACCTGTGCGGAGGTTCGTGGGCTGTCACGGGATCACGGGCCGTCATGGGACGTCACGGGCTACAGCGGGCTCGTGGGTTCGCGGGTCAGTGGGCCAGTGGGCTTCGGCTAGGCAGCTCGCGGGTCTGCGGGTTTGCGGGCCAGTGGGCTAGCATGCCTGTGGCGGATGGGCCTCAGGCTGGCGGGCCTACGGCTAATGGGCCTGTAGGTCGGTAGTAGCTCGCGGGCCACAGCAGCTTACGGGCTGTGCGTTAACGGCTGCTGCGCGCTCGTGCTCTGGCTCATGCTCGTGCGTTGGCTCACGCTCGTGCGCTACGCTAGTGCGCGCTCGCGACCTAGCTCGTGCTTGCGGCCTGGCTCACGCTCGTGGCCTAGGGCGTGCTCGCTCGCTCACGCCCTGGCGGAAAGACATGCTGTGGCTCGATCGCCTACAAGTGCTGGGTTGCGCTCGCAGAGGCTCACGGGAGGAGGGAGCAGCAGCGGTAGGTGGCGGAAGGGAGAGCGATCGCAAGAAATCGCGAGAGGGAGAGAAACTGTGAGAGAGAAACCGAGAGGGAAAGAAGAAGAAGAAGGGTCGGGGAGAGAGAGAGAGAGAGGGAACCCGGATTTCGTGCAAATGGGGTTTATTTCGATCGCGAACCCGACAACTTAAGAATATACCAAAAATAAAATTTAAATACCCCCTAAAATCAGACACCAATTTAAATAAATAAATTTCTTTCTATATAATTAAATTACAGACACCGCAGTGTCGGTATTATAATAACGGATGTGAAAGATAATAAATTTATTTGTCTCTCATGATAAAAGGATAGTAACATTGACTATTAAGCTAACTCAATAATCCAATTAATAGATAATAACATATAGTAATATTTACTATATAATTACAATATAATATAGTAGCGTTTACTATAAAATAGTAACATTTACTATTATAATAACGGATATGAAAGGTACTAAATTTATTTGTCGCTCATGATAAAATGATAGTAACATTTACTATTAAACTAACTACAATAGTCGAATTAACAGATAATATGATAGAGTAACAATTATTATATAACCACAATAAAATATAATAATATTTACTATAAAATAGTAATATTTACTATTATAATAACGGATGTAAAAAATAATAAATTTATTTGTCTCTCATGATGAAAGAATAGTAACATTTTCTATTAAACTAACCATAATAGTCGAATTCACAGATAATAAGATATAATGTCAATTAATATATAATTACAATAAATATAGTAACATTTACTATAAAATAATAACATTTACTATTATAATAATAGATATGAAATGTAGTAAATTTATTTATTTCTCATGATAAAAGGATAGTAATATTAACTATTGAACTAAGCACAATAGTCGAATTAATATTAATCACAATAAATTATAATAACATTTACTATAAAATAGTAACATTCACTAATCATACATTAAATATCCTATACTTTCCATACTTACCGCAACTTACAATATTCTATATATCCTACAGTTACCTACCTTACATCTCTACTCTTCCCATACCTTATATTTTTTACACTTACCGCTATTTACCATATCCTTTTATACTTACCATCCTTTACTATATTCACCCATCATCACAACCGCTGTATATATAGCATTTCTATATAGATACCTTTCAAAATCGTGACTACAAAACCTATATTTTGCCATCACAACTTATAACTGTAAGGATTGGGGTATATAAATTCAGACGTTCTTATATCCGTAAGTATAGAGTCTTGTTTATACAAACGGTTTGCTATCTTTACCCACGGTTCAAATTATTTTATCGACGACCATTTTAAAACCGTCGAAAAATCTGTACTATTTCGGACGGTTTTAACCATAATCGTTTGTATAGTTTTAAAAAATCGTCAGTAATACTTACCGACAGTAAACGTTACCGTCGACATAATACTTTTATTTTGTTGTGGGTGGAAGCTTCTTCGATCTCTATTCTTGCCTAAACAAAACCTATTTATGAGTAGAAACTTATAAATATGGGAATGAAGATTTCTTTCTCCTATCAAAAAGATGTGTCGAATGATATGGATGAGAAAAGGAATCAATTCGAATGCTTAATTCTTGAGAATGACTCTTGGTATATTCTTAGTGGTTCAAAAGAGCTCAAGAAGGTGACGCATGCTCTATGGAAGAACTCCATTATTATCAAATTATTGGAAAAATAGAAAATACTCATTTTTGAAAACAAAAGTGAGGTCGTTATGGTATTTTCAAAAGAACTAGAACTAATTGATTTCCAGATAGGATCTTCTTAATGAAGCTTGAATCTAGGGAGAAACTCAATTCTATCCTAATGGGAGGTCACTAATTATTGCTAGCTACTAGTTTATGGCTTGTTGGTAGATGTCGCAATTCAAACTATCTATGATTTCGAAACGATATCTACAATTTGGGTAAGATTTTAGAATATTTAATCAAATATTTTAACAAGATTCCTGAGTGTCACGCCCCGAACCAGGGTCATGAGCAGCTGTCCGTTGCCTTGGTTGTCGACTCGATTTTCTAGAAAATCGGATAGAATCTTCCCATATTTCAGAGGTCTCCCATATACAAATCAACCTGTATACTGAATGATCATCCTGCTATCTGAATAAATGGGCCAACCCGGCCTTACGACAATCAACCACAATCATATCATACCAATCAGTCCGTACAGTACAAACTAGAACAACGTAAGGCTATCACAACTACTAGCAGTTCTAGTCACAGACCTCTACTATCATGTCCAACAAGGGCATGAGTAGCAGTCACACTGAGCGGGTATAAAATTTTATGCATGTGTATAACAAACTTCCAAATTAAAAATTTTAATGCTTTCAAATGCCTCAATGCAAAAGAAATAAACTAATATGAGAGTTTCACAAATAAATATTAATAATTTATACAGTCATCCCATGAAATGTACATGTCCATCTATGAACCTCAATATCAAGACCTCGCATGGTCGATATATAACACGGATCTCATATTCCAAATAAAATTTAGATTTCACTGTAGTGAATACGTAAATCCACAAATACGCGATAGACGTTTAGACCCTGACGCGTCACTCTATCACAATAACCCTGTCTGAGAAAGGAAAGGAGAGTGGTGAGTATCAAGGGAGATACCCAGTGAGTGAGGGGATCAATATCAAGCATAAATAGTATGTGTAAACCATTGGAGTATCAAACATGATTATTCGTAAACAATAATTCACATTTGGAAGTAAAACATGGTATGATTAGTAAAATGAAATCATCTAGTCTATCAAACCGTACCATACATATATGCATCATTCAAAATCAAGTATTTTTAAAGCAAACTGAATATGATCCTGGCAAAGGTCAACCATGACCAATGACAGGCATGTCAGAGGTTTATTATGCATAAATGTTCAAAAGTCACTCTCTACACTGACGTTGGCCATGAGGTTCACCGAGGCTAACTCATACACAGATCAGATCACGTATAGGACCCCGCCCGGTGCTAGACAGTGGCGTCACACATGTCCTCCCCCTTGCGGGTTCAACCGGCCGCGCCTATATCTATATACTGGACGTTTGCAGGTACCTCTGCACGAAATGTACCCAGACTCATACTTGGCACCATAATAAATGTCCCCCGTAATTACGGTCGTTCTCTCGGGACTCAATCATATCATAACAGTCATCCCATGGCCACACGGCCCCAACTCAGTGATATAAAAATCATAGTGCTCAATAAATGTGTCATATTGGATCATATGAAATTAAACATGTGAAAATCATAAAACATTACACTAATTCAGTTGAATCAAATTTATAGATGCATATTCATAGAAAATATGAGTTCATGACACTCCAATAGTCACAAAACAAATTTGAAATCTAGTAGCACACGACGAGTCATACGTATCAAAATCATGTTTTGTTAAAAATACGACAAAAATCAAGTTTCACTTTTCATGCATGAGATTTGAGTCTCACTCACTATAATAGGGAGGCTATAGCACTCCCAAATAAACCACAATTATGATGTATCGTGCTCTCTTTAATGGCTCGGGCAAAAGTCACCTAACAAGTTCACTCATAGTTCTCCACTTGGTGTATATTTGTGCAGTTCTACGGAAATTTGCATAACTTTTTATATATAAGTCCAAATCAGGCGAAATGTTGATATGTTGTAGGTAACTTCACGACCTACAACTTTCATGTATACATGTTCTCAAAATCACATCACAAAATTCCCAAAAATTCTCATTTTGATTCAGTTGCATTCTAAATTCCGATTCTGTCCCATTTTAGTGCAAAACCTATAACGTTTACTATACCTATCCAAACATAATGACATTTTAACATATTATACCCAAGACATAGACCTATCACTTTCATGTTCCGAGTTTCTCTCAATTGTGCTTAGAAGGGGATTGAAATGGATCATGATCAGAACAGATAGGTTTCAGTTGGAAAACAGAATTTCTGTCGACACCCCTTTAGTAAAATTGGCATAACGTTTGATTCCCTCGTGTGAATTGGCTGCAATTGTAACATGTTGTAGCTAATAGGGATATATACAACTTTTAGTCTTTGAGCTTGCCCAAACTAGGACTGGAAGAGGGTCGCTTTTATACACTGTTCTTAGGGTTCAAAACAGGACAACCTTCTATCGAGTTTCAGGAAAATTACCATAACGTTTGACATAGGAATCGGATTAAGGTGATTCTTATCTTTTTGGAAAGATAAGACCTATATCTACATATTACATAACTGGAGGATTTGCTAATTCAGACCATAAGACACCTTAAAATACAGGCTAACTCAAGGACAGAAACAGAGCTAAAGCAGGACAGAATAGAAATTCTTGTGCAGAACACTTAACTTTGAAAAAATCATAATAAATCCAATTCTCATCAGAATACACCGAATCATATCTCATTTTAAAGCTCTATGAGTCTAGTTTCACCTGAAATTAACATAACTCAGTTTTCCTTTGTATAGAAAATTTTATGACTAAAATATCACAGCATGGTCAGAATGTCCTATTTGCAAAAATTTCCAAAGTTTTCATTTAATTTCTTGGCCAAGCAAGGTTCAGATTTTTCTGCACTTATTCCTCATGTTCTAATGGGTTTCACTTAGGCTCTAGGTTGTAGAAATCATGCCAAAACATCACATTTACACATTCAAATAATGTCCTCAAAATTTCAGCAAGTGCAGAATTTTTTTCTTGCCTCAATTTGGATGTTTCAAAGCCAATCAAGGTTCCTTCTCACAAAATCTCTCTTTTCCTCTTGTTCCTTGCTCATGACCAACCCCAAGTTCACCAAGAATGACATATCCTTTTGGCTTCAAATTTAAATATGTTGTCTTAGGGTTGGAGTGGGGTGAAACTATACCAAAATTTCAAAGTATTGTTTGAAGAAAACATACCCTTTTTTCAATGGTGATGCTCAAGACCCTCTTGAATTTTCACCAAGCAAAACTCCTCATTTTTCTCTAATTTTTGGATATGTTGTAGTTGGACATGAGAGGAGTTGATTTATGTAAAAAAAAAATTGGGTGGTATGGTAGAAAAATTTTGGATCCTTCACCTTGAACCCACGGCCATGAGAGGAAGAAGAATAAGAGAACTTGCTTGGCTCTTGAACTTCACGGTTTTGGGAATGAAAGAAAGCCTAAATGATTTCCTTTATTTGGTTGTTCCATTAAATCCCAACCATCTAATAATTTAAAGATAAATTTTAAACCCTTGGATTTTTTGACAAGTCACTCTCCCACGTTCTCTCTCTACTTCTCACACAACAAGTCACTTTCTCTCACTATAACCCAACTCCTCCATTAATTGTTTTGTCTCCCAACAACCCAATCAAATGGCCCACATTGATTCTTTAAATTTTTAAACAATTCTAACCTTCCACCTCATTGACACACTTCCATTGGTCATTAATTGTCTCCAACCCCTTTTTCTAAATTGCATAAAAGATACTTTTTAGATTTGCTTGAAAATTTCTACCTCGATTTTCACGTAATGCGTGGCGAATTCAATATTCGATCCAAAATTTGAGAAATTTAAATTTAACAATTTGATTCAGTTTTTCGCACTGAATCCAATAGAGTTGGTCTCGTACGTAGATGAAATCATTTGACCTTCCAAATCGTCCTTAAACGCATTAGGGTTTTTAGAATGATTTTATTTTCCACTTTGTGTTGTTGCCAAAATTTCTTGAAATTGTATTTTAATTTGATAAAAGGTTCATTTAGCCTAATTTAGGTGTCTTGGAAAAATATTAGCGGTTTTGCACGGGTAGAATTAAATTTGTCTCGGTGAGGACAAATTTTTATCTCCGGCAATTAAGCATCTGGCGTTTCTTCGCAAACGATTGAGAATTGCTCAAATTCGAGTTCCCTTAACTTTTTAAGTTAATTTAGCATGTGTAATTTCATCGGGCTCGAAATTGCACGCATAGATTTTAAAATGGCACGGAGGGAAAAAATTTTTTAGCTGTCGGCAATTTTGCTAAAAATTTTCAAAAGTATTATAAATCAAAAAAATTTCTGAAAGACTTTTCTGTATATAAAAATGAAAATATATCAATATAGATAATGATGAATACAATATATAATACACCGAGTGTCGATGTTACACCGAGTGTATTAGAAATTAGTTAGGGAGGGTGGTAAATGTTGATTCAACCTTAATCATAGCCAAGTGTTTGTGTTGAAATGGATTTTTCTAAACTTTCGATTCCTAAAATATGGATCGATGGGGATTTAGAGTCGGTGTGTTATGAAAACTTAGATAACATTTGGTCATGGCATTTGTGGTCATAAAAAAGATAAAAACAATTCTAATAGTGGCTGCGATCAATCTAGTGAAGGAGGGCTTATTTCTTCTTGAACGACAATAGCAAAAACAGGGGGATCAGATCACATCAATAACATGTGGACCCATTTGGACCTTATGTGGTGGTTACAAGAAGTCAGGGTTCGACTAATTAAAGAAAGCAAGAGCTGTGCCTTTAGATAACAATAGGCCGAGTCTTAGCAAACCTAGTGGGCTAGTAGCTGATTTTCATGGGTCTGTTCCTCAGGCATCCAAAGTTTGGGCCTCTTCTAGGGAGTTGGTTAGGATTTATTTATTGCTATAGTAACCCTATAGCATTCAATTCTACACTGAACCACTTTAAATCTTGTTTTAAAATAGACAAACTACTTCTTCAGCCAAAGCTTCTCGAGATTAACTTAACAATCACACAAATTTTGGAGAAATAAATTCCTTTAATTTTATTCTCAATTTAAAATCTTCTAATCATTTGGCTCAAGATCATTTTCCAATGTGACTTCATAATGAATTCTTGTCTTTTTCTAAACTTTGTAGGAGCTTCTAATCACACAGGGGTTTAAAAGAAAAGTATTAAGGAATTTTTATCTCCTTGGAAATTGAAGAGCAAACACTACAAAAAAACAGTCTTTTAACCACAAATTTAGCCACAAAAATTTTAAAAAAATTCGTCGCTAAAAATATTAGCGACAGATTTAGCAACGAAAAATTTTCCGTCGCTAATAACGCATTGCAAAAATTTAGCGACGAAAATTAGAAATCCGTCGCTAAATTTCGTGACAAATAATTTTTCGTCGCTAAAATTCGTCACAAAATTTAGCGACGAAAAATTATCCGTCGCTAAATTAGCAACATAAAAAAATCCGTTGCTATATTTAGCGACAAAAATAAAAAATTTGTCTCTAAATTTAGCGACAGATAATTTTTGTCGTTAAAATCCTTCGCTAATTTAGGGAAAAAAATATCAAAATTATTTGTCTCAAATTTAGCGACGGATTCCAAATCCGTCGCTGATTCCAAATTTATCGAAATGTCCATGGAGCGCATGTGCCGCCCTTGCCCGCCCGAGCCAGCACGTCCCTTGCCCTCCCTTACCCACCCGAGCCAACACCAGCGTGCAACCTACCCGCCCGAGCCAGCACCCCCACGTAGGCGCTCCAACAGGCACTCCAACATCAACTCTTAATTCTTGAAAAATGTCGCGCCTTCTGCCTCCACCATAGTTCGAACTCCGAATCCAAACTCCTGCACGCACATGCAACCTGTAAACCACTAAACCAAATATATTATCGTGATATAATTTTTTTTATTATTATTTATTATCTTTTCTTCATATTTTTCTAATAATAATAAAATAATATATAATAACAATTTAAAATAATAAATATAATAACTTTTTTTATTTATACCACAACCTAAAATAATATTAATTAAAAATAATAAATATGATAATTTTTAATAAAATAAAAAATAATAAAATACTAATTTAAAATAAAATAATAAATTAATTAAAAAATATATTAATATTATATTTTGATTTCTTCTTTTTTCTTTTCTTTTATTATTTTATTATTCTTTTTCATTTTTATTTATTTTTTTAATCCATAATTTACTCAAAACTATAAAATTATAATTATCAATAAATTATAATATATTAATAATTTAAAAAATCTATATATTTAATCACAAAATATTTTTATTCCTTATAAGAAATTTCAATAAAATTATTATATATAAGAAATGAGAATAGAAAGAAAAAAAAACCCAAAAATAGAGATAAGGAAAAAAAAGTCAGAGTAGAAAACAAAGAGGAGGAACAAAGAAAATAAAAATATTATCACACAACACTAACACTAAGTAGTGATGCAGTGGTGATATGTTTTCTGTTCAAATTCGAGATCCAAGATTCGAATTTCTTCAATTGCATGTTTTTTTAGTATTAAGACAAAGGGCGCCCTAGCAGGTGCGGGCGCCCTAGCAGGTGCGGGCGCCCGCGCCTGCCTGTCTGGGTGCCCGCGCACCTGCTTGGGCGCCCAGGCAGGCAGGCACCCGTGCGTGCATACGCCGGCGCCCGCGAATTAATATTTAATTAAAAAATTTATATTATTGAATAAAATAATAACAATAAAATAAAATTACCTATACAATAATAAAAAATATTAAATCAAACAAAAAAAAGAAAAAAAATAATAAATTAATTAAAAAATATATATAATTTAAATAAAATAAAATATATGGTCTTTTTTTAAGAATTAAATAATATTATTCTTCTAAAAAATGAAATATAATATAATAAAATAAAATGTAAATTAAAATATTATAAAATAATAATATGATTTGTTAATATAAATTAATAAAATAAAATAAAAATAAAATAAAATTATAATTAAAAGAAGATAAAATTCAACGACGGATTTTAATCCGTCATTAAATTACCAACGCATATATATATTTCATTTTGCTAAATTTATTTTTTAATTTAAATATTATATTAATATTATATTTTATTTAATTATATATAAAAAAATTTTCGTCTAGCAATAGAAAACAAATCCGTCGCTAAATTAATTTTTAACTTAAATATTACATATTAATAAAATAAAAATAAAAATAAAAAAATAAAATTATATTTAAAAAAGATTAAATTATTCATCGCTATTTAGCGACGAAATTTGTCACGAAAAACTGTGTCGCCAATTAGCGACGAATTTAGCCACGAAAATATTTTCGTCACTAATCAGCGACGAATTTAGCTACGAAAATTTTTTCGTCACTAATTAGCGACGAATTTTGCTACAAATGATGTGTCTGTCACTAATTTAGCCACAACTTCCTTTTCGTTGCAAATTTTGTGACAAAATAGCGACGAATTTGTTTCGTCGCGAAAATCCGTGACTAAAACCGTGTTTTTTTTGTAGTGAAACTATATTTTCTGTTTTTAATCTAATCTAACCAGTTGAGGCAATTGAATCCATTACTTCTGTGCCAATTTCGTCTTCTCCAAAATCTTCTCATTGTGTCTGTAGTACGAATGAGGTTGAGAATGGAGGTGGTACTTTAAACCTAGCAATAGAATCATTTCGTGATGATATTAATCACAAACAACAAGTGAATGTTGAAGAATGACACGATGCGAGTGAATAATTATGTTAAGTGATATATTCAATAATTGCCTTTATATGTAGGTTGGATATAGGTTTGTCTTATATTTCTATTATATTTTTAAATGTCTATGGTGCGGGCAATTGAAACATTTTATGTAATTTGCTTGATTTATGTAGGTTTTATACACCATTCTCAAAATGTGTGCCCTTAATTCTCGTATGTGAGATAAATGGATTGGTTTATGGTATTGATATGCTTGAAATAGTTGATCCGAATGATTTTGATTAACTTGGGTTACTAATGAAATTCTGTGTATTTTGATCTCTTTAAAATACTTTACATTTGTTTATATATAATGTTAAGGATAATATAAGATAGGATCTAAAATGTTGTAGTAACAATCTAACAAATTTAGAATTAGGTATGTAACTGATTCCTCTGACAAACTTCTTAATAAGCTTCTAATGGAATAATAGCAATACATATAATTCTGTTATAACATAAACTACTTCATCTAACACTCTTCCTCAAGTTGGTGAATAAATATTCATTCCTCACTTGTATATAAGATCTTCAAACTTCTTGTTGTTTAAACCTTTAGTGAGCACACATGCAATTTGCTCTTCAGAAGGAACAAACAATATCTCAATCTATTATCCTTAAAATTTCTCCTTTTTGAAGTGTTTGTCCACTTCTATATTGTGTAGTGCTATTATGTTGGATAAGATTTTGTTCAATAATAATATCATACTTATTATCACACATAATCTTTATGCTTTGATATATCTTAATCTCAAGATCCTCCATAACAATTTTCAACCATAAGAGTTTATAAATACCAAGAGTTAAGGCTCTAAATTCTACTTTGCATTTGATCGAGCCACCACATTCTGCTTCTTGTTCCTTTAGGTTACTAACTTGTCTCCGAGAAACATACTATATCCTGTCATTAATATCTTATCCACTTGAGAGCTTTTATGGTAAATATCAGTCTATATATTTGGACTTAAATCTCATTTGACTTTACACAAAATATCTTTCCTTAGAATTCCTTTAGATAATGCAAAATACTTTCCATGACAACTATATGACTGGTTCCAGGATAATGCATATACTGACCTATAATGCTCACTGCATATGCTATATTTGGCTTATTGTGTGAAATATATATATTAATCTTTCAATCAGTCAGTCTCTGATATCTTCCTTTATCTACCTTTCTTTCTTTATCGAAACTTTTCTTTAATTTGTAATTCTCTTCAATCGGAATATTTGCTACATTTTCTCCTAACAATCGTATTTCTTTTAATAAATCTCATATATATTTCTTTTGAGATAGAATAAAGCCCTTTCTAAATAGGCTACTTCCATAAGAAATATTTAAGTTTTCTTAGATTTTTCATCTCAAATTTCTTAGCCAAGCTGTTCTCTAAGTGCCTTTAATCTCTGAAAGCATCTTTCTTTTATAATAATATCAACAATATATACAAGGAGAGCTATAACTTTACTGCCATTAGTTTGTTTAAAAAACAGAGTGTGATCTCTTCAACTCTTTGTATTTATTCTTTTTCATTATAGCTATGAAACCTCTTAAACCAAACCCTTTGAGATTATTTTAGACCATATAAAATGCTTTTCAACTTGCATATCTTTCCATTATCTTGATTAAAATCACGCAGCAATTCCACGTATGCTTCTTCTTTAAGATCTCTATATATATAAAAAAAAAAAAGTATTCTTCACATCAAACTATTGTAATAGCCATAATACGTTGCCAAAGCCAAAAAAAATCCGAACTGTATGTATATTTGCTACATGCAAATAGGTTTCCAAGTAATCAATCCCATAGGTTTGAGAATATAATTTTGTTACTAATCTAGATATATATCCTCCAAGAGAACCATCAGCTTTATATTTAAAAGTAAAAATCCATTTGCAATCTACTGGATTCACACCTTCACATCTAGACACAATCTCCCATGTCTAATTTTTCAACAAGCGTTTTATCTCTTCCTCCACAACAAGCATCAAGTTCACATCCTAGTTCGAGAAATATCAATAGAATTAAGGGCATATATGAAAGTTTTATGATTAGCGGATAATCAATCAGTAAAGATAAAATTTGCTAAAGGGTGTTTTGTACGAGATATAGTGCCTTTTCTCATTCTTATAGGAAGATTAAGGTTATTTGGTTGAGAACATACATGGTCTTTATCCAGATTAGAATTTAAAACTTTTAAGTGAAGTTGTTATTTGAAAAGATTAACTCTATTTCTTCTTTGATAAAATTAAATAGATATCGTAGCTTTTGGTGGTAATGATCATCTTTTGGCAGAGTTATATCTGTTTTTGGCAGTGGAATGTCAATACTATGATCAACAAGGTTATTCGCTTAGCTTTTCCCACTGATAACCAGTTTATACAGAAGCAAAATAAGGTCTTATTTCATAAAAAATAATATCTATTATAACATAAAACTTCCTAGATGTGGGATTAAAATATTTGTAACACTTTTGTTTGCTAGAATAGCCAACAAAGAAACGTCTTAGAGTTTTAGTGTATTTTTACAGTTTTGCTTATGAATATGAAAAAGGGTAGTACATCTAAAAACATAAGGTTCAATACTAGCTAAAATTTGAAAGCTAGAAAAACAAGTTTGAAGTGTTTGCAAGAGTATTTTCCCACCAAGAATAGAAGAAGGAAGTTTGTTTATCAAATAAGAAAAAGTTAAAGTTTTTTTCTCCCCACAAATAGTGTGGGATACTCATTTGGACTTGAAAAGATCTGGTCGTTTCTAAAAGGTTATAGTTTTTTCTTTTAGCTATACTATTTTGTTGAGAGATATTAACAAATGATAATTCATGTATGATTCTTTTTTCAAGAAAGAAAGACTCTATAATAGTATTGAAGTATTCTTTAACATTATCATATCTGAGTTGCTTAATAGAGACCCCAAACTAATTTAGAACAAGGTAATAGAATTATTTGACAACTATAGCAACTATTGATTTATCTTTCAAAATGAAAAGTCAAGTGGTCCGGTTATAATCATTAATCAAAGAAATCAACGACATCCCATTGATATTTGAAGTTTATAAAGTAATCAAAACATTAGATTGAACTAAAGGAAAAGAAGTGGAATTGAACTGAATTTTTATTGGATAAAGTGTTCTACAATGTTTTGCAAACTCATAAGAATCACAATATAGAATTTTAGGATAAGTATGTTTCAACAAATGATGAAATATAGTTTTCAAATTGGAAAAGGGAGGATGTCTAAGAATGTAGTGATAAAGTTTTATTTTATTGAAGTATTTGTTGAATATGTAAGAAAACTTCTGGGACTGCAATTCACAACTTCAATTTTAACGAAGAAATAAAGTTGATCACTTTATTCAGGACATCTAATCATACTCTATGAATTCTAGCTTTGAAAAATACAATAACAATTATTGAAAATAGCAAAGCCATTTAAAGATTTGGTTAAGTTATATATGGAGACCAGATAAGTGGACAATTGAGATATACCTATAGAATATTCTTAAGATAGAAAGACATGTGAAAAGTATATCACCTTGACCTACAACTTTTATTAAGTTTCCATCAATTATAGAAATATTTTCGAAAGATAGATGGTTTGTGGTAAAGGGTTCAATTTCTTTGGCCATATGGTTTGATGTACCAAAATCAATTATCCAAGAATCCTTTAGAAGTTTCAGAAATTAAACACATACATGTGTAAGTGAGAGAACAAGTGTTGGATACATTTGTCAACAAAGTCTCCATAAATGCCTTAAGTTCAGTAATTTCTTCCTTGTTGAATTCTTGAACATTAGTCTTGGTATTTTTTCTTCCACCAACTACTTGTTATCTTTTGTAGTAACAGAATTACTTGCTTGACTAGCTTGATTGCATTGGTTTCTGATCTTACTTAACACTTGCTCTTTTCCATGTAATTTGAAATTATTCTCTAGTATACCGTGGTTTCTTATAGTATATGTACCACATGCAATCTCTATCTCGCATTTTCTTTTGATTCTGTTGTTCTATTATGACAACTCTTATATTTTCCTTAGCTTTCAAGATTGAATGAATGTCTTTTAAACTTAATGAATTATCCCTTCCAAGAATTGACCTATCTTCTATTCATTTTCTGCATTCAAACCAACCAAGGACTAAAATGCTCTCTCTATCTCTATGAACGGATGACACTTCAGAGTGTCCTTGTTAGAGTTTATACCTAAATCTTGATAGTCATCTAATTTCACCTAGAAATTATTCAAGGCATTGTACTATTTTGAAATAGAAAGATCACCTTGTTTCAAATTCTACACTTTTATCTTGAACTCATATATTACTGAAGCATCTGTAATCTTGGAATAAGTCTTACGTGTAGCCTTCGGGTAGTTCTTGATCACCTCTGGTAACATAGGCTGCTATAGTCATAACATAATGACTACATCTTCTATGTCCCATTCTTGGAAATCCTTCTATATGATCTGGCTTTGCCTTGCCTTTTAGTAGTGAGCAAATCAATTAAACCCAATTAAATAATTCCTTCCATCAAGTCTGTAGGCTACTGCTACATTTGGAAGATTACCATTGCTATTGCTATTCTAATTGCTTGAAGAACTTTGATCCATAGTTGAAAATTTGATTGAAAGATGAAACAAAAATAATGTGAGTGAAAATCTGGGACGATCAATATCCAGTAATTCACTCAAGAAAAAAAAAAACAATTTAGGCTATGAATGCCTAGAGAATCTTAAAGAATTTTTTAGCTCTGATATCATCAAGAAATTCTGTTGTTTTTGTATTTCTAAGAAATGCTTCACATCTATTAATATACAATGCTAAAAATCATAGAAGATAGAATCTAGAAATTTCTACTAACCACCTAATGGATTTAGATTTAGATCAATAACTAACTATTCTAACAAACTTCTTGTTAACCCAAAGATCATCATGGTTTGAGATTAGCAGGTGGATCTTAAACATACTTTATGAAGGATGGACAGAGAAAGAGAGAGGACAGCTCAGCAGGAAGTCTGAAAAGGGCGAGAAATTTCGAGAAAGGAGGGAGGTAGAGTCCAATACGTGTCCACGTAGTTAGGTTGGTGCCACTATCAAACATGAGAGAGAGCATATGGGGAGAGGTAATAAATCGGTAATTAATTAGGGGTTTCATGCGAAAGCAGACAATACTCACAAGAGAGAGCACCCACATGATCACCTGACATGCCCCCCCCCCAATTATTGATCACAAAAAAATCATTGTGATAACAATAAAGAGACATTGCTTTCTTTTATACTATACATTTCTTTGCTCTCTCTCTCTCTCTCTCTCTCTCTCTGAGGCTTTTGGATAGTTAAAAAGTTGATTGGTCTCAGAATAGTTACTGGGAGAACTTGAATCATGGTTCAGTCTTTCATACTAAGAAGAAAATCTAGTACCTTTGGTCGGGTAACAAGGAAGAAATTGATTTTGGTAGATAAAATATACATATTATGGTTGACATAATATGGAGACTTTGTGGAGTTGTTTCCTTTGGAGACTTTGTTAGATACATTTGTAAACTCCTTTTGGGTTTAGTCTTCGACCGCAGAGTTGCTTCCTTTTGTCAAGGGATCGAAGCAAAGGAGTGCGATGAGAGAAGGAATGAAATTGGTGGAATCCGCGGCCCCGTTCAAACCAAACAAAAGCATATAAATTGTATGGCTACGAATTAAAGCCTATAGCGAATGGACAATTTGGAAATATAAAAATAATTTTCGAGTAATCCAAAAATAAACACTAATATATGTTATCACGAATGAACGGATAAATTATAACATATATGTAATCTTTTTAGTAGAATCAATTATTTAGTAAATAAAATATAATAAGTGACACAGTTCAATTATAAATTCTTAAAACTTATTTCGTAATCATTTAAACCAAAACTTTGATATCAAAATTGTGAAACAATGGACTAGTACATGATATTTAACAAATACAATTGGGAGTTAAAAAGATTATATATATATATATATATATATATATATATATTGAAATTGTCATGCCCCAAACTGGGGTCATGAACAGCAACCCGTTGCCCTGAATGTCGGCTATAGTTTTACAGAAAATCGGATAGAATCTTTTCATATTTCGGAGATCTCCCAAATACAATTTGACCTGTATATCAACATTCATCCTATAAAATAAATAAATGGTCATCCCGACCTCTCTAAAATCAACCAATGCAACAGCCAACATTCAGAACAACGCAATACTATAAAAATTTCCAGTAAACCTAACCACAGATCTCTACTGTCATACCCAACTAGAGTATGAGCAGCCGCCACACCGAGCGGATCTAAAATTTTACATAATATACAATAATTTTCTCAAGTGACATTCAAATACATACAATTGTTTCAATACAAATAAACTATAAGAGTTTCACAAATAAATATACATAAATTATATAGTCATCCCAAAAATAAATAAATGAGTATATTTATCAAACTAAAATCTCCAATAATTGTAACGGAAGATATGGTAACATCCATACCCAAACCCGGTACTATCAAGTCCACGTCGCAAGAATACAATCACAACAACACTTCTTCAGTCCACGACTAATCCTGTGAGAAAGAAAGTGAAGGATGAGTATCTATAGGAGAATACTCAGCAAGTGAGAGGATTGATATCATACTATCAATATCGAGGGTGAACTTGGAGTATCAGAGTATGTAACAAAATACCGAGTGTGCGAAAATAACGTACTGTTTCAAAATAAAACATATCTCAAAGCACACATCAGAAAATAACATATGCATCCATCTATGTATCAAGTCACATATGTAGAGCCGGCCGAACAAACAACCCCGGCAATAGTCTACCTAGACCAAGAACGGGCACATTGGGGGTTTTCATTATGTAAATATCAAATAATAACTCTTTACCCCAATGTTGGCCACATACTACTCCAACTAGTCTGTAAATAATAATAATAGTACATATATATAGTCGCCGTGTATGGTGTCCCACCCAGTGCTAGACAGAGATAAACTCACGTCCTCCCCGATAAGGGTCAACTTGGGACACCCATACACATGACGATCTGGCGGATACCTCCGGCCGAATCGTCTATAGGCACAAGGGGTGCCTCTACCAAATGTCTTTCATAGTTACGAATTGCTATAGGAAGCATATCACCATATCATCCAGTGGGCCGGGCACGTAGCCTCATGTATCACATCATCATGTCGGCCGGACATATAGCCCCATACATCGTAACATAATTTCGATCGGGCGTATAGCCCAAATAGTACATGTAAATATATTTAAAACTACGTGTCAATATAGTAGAAATATTAAAATATGTCAATATGTTAAAAAAAAATAGCACAATATCCGCTTATCAAACTCATGGATGCAGATCAATAAAATCAACAGTTAGAACACTCCAATGGTCACAAAAATGTCTATAAAAATCTAAAAATTTAGTTTTATACGTATAGAAATCATATCGTTTGAAAATCGGTAAAACATGATTTGTCAATCAATAGAAAATGTCAAAGTCCCACCACAGTATGGGAGAAGGTAGCGCACTCTCCAATAATACCACGAAGTGAAGAAAGAGTGCTCCCCTCAATCGATCAAACACTATATCACTATAATAAAAGTTTACACATAACACATTAAAGGTGTTATACCATTTGAGAATTAAATGTCACATTTTAACTCTCCCTTTCAACTATTCAATTAACAACTCCAACCACATTATCAGAGGTACCCAACGCAATAAATGCGATGCTAATATCAACTATTTATATCATCATTCACATCCCCAATATCTTCTCTAAATCATCAAAATGGCAACATAGGGTATACACCATGAAAACACCAACTCAAAATAAAACCATAATACTATTAACCATCAAATGTATCATTCATCTATCCAATGCAATACCATATATCTACCATGTATGCATACTCACACATGTTCTTGTAAAATCTTATCATTTATACATTCTCAAGTCACTTAAATACACCAATATTGGCAATATATGAACACACAATCATACATCCTTATACCTACATACAAACCTTCATTTTGCTTATTAAACACCATTCCCAATACTTCTAACAACATGCTATACTTGGGTTCCCTCCAATGTACTTGGCTAAGGCATTGCACATATATAGGGTCACAACTTTTAGCTCAAAAATCAGCATGCATATACCCATAACTTCTCATTCTCATGCCCTAAATTTTATATGCATATGGTCACTAATACACCACAAAAATCTGTACACATTTGGACTCCTTTAATGCGAAAAATCCTGCACTCATTCCTACTCACTTTTATGCATTAACACACATATGTACATACTTTACTTCATGCCAAATTTCTGCACGAGTAATAGCACAAAAATCCTACACTTAACCTAATAACCACATACAACGTCGGAAAATGCATTCTATGAAAATTTAGTTTACATTTTAGTATATACAAGACTTTTTATCTTAAATTTACCATAAATTCGATAACCAAATCGAATGGATCCGAAATCACTCACCTAGGGTTTTTTTTTTCGGATCGCAGACCTTTATCCGAATGTCTTCTCGATCACTCCAAGATCTAAAATGCTACCTATCAAGTCAGGGTTTATTAGTTAGGTTCAAACACTTAGATCAGAAGAAAAACCCTAAGTCAATTACTTGCGTGAAGGTTCGTAGGCTGTCACGGGCTCGTGGGCTATAGCGGGCTCGTGGGTTCACGAGTCAATGTGTAACACCAAATATTATAAAAAAAAAAAAAAAAAAAAAAAACAGGATTGGAGACGCAGCGTTTTGGGGCAAAACGCTGCGTCCCCAATTTGGGCATTAGGGTTAAAACCCTAACCCCCTTTCTCTCCTCTCTCTCTCTATCTCTCTCTCTCTCTTTCCCAACCTTTCACTACAAAAAAACACGGCTTTTGTGACAAATATTTTTTTTTGCTATTTTGCGACGAAAATAAATTTCTCAAGCCATTTTCCAACGATATTAGCAACGAAAAAAACTTCGTAGCTAACTTAGCGACGAAATCATTCTTCGTCGCTGAATTTGCGACGAAAACGAATTTCGTCACTGATTTCAGCGACGAACAGATGTTTCATCGCTGAAATCTACGACGAAATTCGTTTTCGTCGCAACATCTGCGACAAACAACTTTTTCGTCGCAAATTCAGCGACGAAGAATGATTTCGTCACAGATTTTAGCGATGAAAACGAGTTTCATCGCTGATTTTAGCAACGCAAAGTATTCGTCACAGATTTCAACCACGAATAAGTTGTTCGTCGCTGAAATCAGCGACGCGCAGAGATTTCGTCGTTGAAATCGCAACGAAAAGTGCTTTTCGTTGCAGATTCAGCAACGAACAAATGTTTTGTCGCAGACTCAGAGACGAACATTTTTGTTGTCGCGGATTTCAGCGATAACTAGGAATTTGGTTGCTGATTTCAGCGACAAAATTAATATTTGTTGCTGAAATTTAAAATTTGGCCACAAATGAAACAACAAAATACCACATTCATCCCTGATATGTGCGACGAAACATGGTTCGTGATTAAAAAAATCGTTCGTTGAAACCTTTGAACGACCGAAAAGGGATTTTCAGTGATGGATTATTCCGTCGCAAAAAATTTGTTTTCTATTAAACGAAAGTGCACATTTTTATAATTAAGTATTGTAATAGTTAAATGAAATCGCCGAAAACGTTGCTAATGTTGATTTATGCATAATTCTTCATGCATTTCCTCTATATTTGTACAATTTGCCCCTCACGAATGCACATTGATGTGCTTAATGCACTTTGCCTAAAAATAAGAAAGGGAACCCAAAGCTCATGCAATTGGAGCCGAAATACGTGTATAAAATTAGTTAGTTAGTTAGTTAGTTAGTTAGTAATAGTAAATAACTAAGTAGATAGTTAGTAATTAAAATAAATAAAAAATTATATAAAGATATTAGATGAAAAAATAATAATAGCATGTCATGAATTTGAACTTTGCGCATACTTTTCATCCGTAGACATGTATAAAATTAATTCAACAAAAAACTTTAAAATAACCAAAAAAGGTCAAGATTTCAGAGACTAACGCGGGGTTCGTCGCTGATTTCAGCGACGAGCGCGTGGTTCGTCGCTGCTTTCTGCGACGAACGCCTGGTTCATCACTGATTTTAGCGACGAACGCGTGGTTCGTCGCTATTTCAGTGACGAAACCAATTTTCGTCGCTGATTTCAGCGACGAACATGTTTTCGTCGCTGATTTCGTCGCAAAAGTTTTTTAATGTCTTCCTTCTCCACACAATTTTCCTCTCCTTCTCTTCCCCCACTTTCCCGTCCCTCTCTTTCCCGCGGTCGTCTCCCTCTGATTCACGACTTCAACGAGGTACTCTCTCTCTCTCTCTCTCTCTCTCTAGATCCGGCGGCATTGCCACCGGATCTTGGCGGGGAGGGGCAGGCCCCTCCCCCGGGTTGCTTTCAACAGCGGGGGACGCGCCGCAGCGCCTCCCCCCGCTGAGATCCGGCTACAGAGGCCGAATCTGGGGACGGGATGACCCCGCCCGCATCTTCGCAGGCGGGGCCGACCGGGGGAGGGCCAGCACCCCTCCCCCGAGTTGCTTTCAACAGCGGGGGAGGCGCTGCAGTGCCTCCCCCCGCTGAGATCCGGCCACAGAGGCCGGATCTAGGGATGAGATGGCCCTGCCCGCATCTTCGTAGGCGGGGCCAACCTCTCTCTCTCTCTCTCTCTCTAGATCCGGCGGCATTGCCACCGGATCTTGGCGGGGGAGGGGCAGCGCCCCTCCCCTGGGTTGCTTTCAATAGCGGGGGAGGCGCCGCAGCGCCTCCCCCCGCTGAGATCCGGCCACAGAGGCCGAATCTGGGGACGGGATGGCCCCGCCCGCATCTTCGCAGGCGGGGCCGATCGGGGGAGGGGCAGCGCCCCTCCCCCGAGTTGCTTTCAATAGCGGGGGAGGCGCAACAGTGCCTCCCCCCGCTGAGATCCGCCACAGAGGCCGGATCTAAGGACGGGATGGCCCCGCCCGCATCTTCGCAGGCGGGGCCAACCTCTCTCTCTCTCTCTCTCTCTCTAGATCCGGCGGCATTGCCACCGGATCTTGGCGGGGGAGGGGCAGCGCCCCTCCCCTGGGTTGCTTTCAACAGCGGGGGAGGCGCCGCAGCGCCTCCCCCCGTTGAGATCCGGCCACAGAGGCCGGATTTGGGGACTGGATGGCCCCGCCAGCATCTTCGCAGGCGGGGCCGACCGGGGGAGGGGCACTGCCCCTCCCCCGAGTTGCTTTCAACAGCTAGGGAGGCGCTGTAGCGCCTCCCCCCGTTGAGATCTGGCCACAGAGGCCGGATCTGGGGACGGGATGGCCCCGCCCGCATCTTCGCAGGCGGGGCCGACCGGGGGAGGGGTAGCGCCCCTCCCCCGGGTTGCTGTCAACAGCGGGGGAGGTGCTGCAGCGCCTCCCCCCGCTGAGATCCGGCCACAGAGGCCGGATCTGGGGACGGGATGGCCCCGCCCGCATCTTCGCAGGCGAGGCTGACCGGGGGAGGGGCAGCGCCCCTCCCCCGGGTTTCTTTCAACAGCGGGGAAGGCGCCGCAACGCCTCCCCCCGCTGAGATCCGGCCAAAGTGGCCGGATTTGGGGACTGGATGGCCCCGCCCGCATCTTTGCAGGTGGGGCCGACCGGGGGAGGGGTTGGAGCCCATCATTGTTTGAGGGGTTGGAGATATCATGGCCATTTGTTGCTGTTGCCTTTGTTGCATTAGCTGCACATTTCCTAGGCATCCTGCAAACACCCAATTACATGTATTGTTTTTTTTTTTCAAAAAAGGAAACATTATGTGTTCATTTATAAAACTCATAACAAGTCTCAATATTATTTTTGTAATACAAAATTATACTTAAACACATTATACCACATGTAAAAATTTTAGGTATCAGAAATATTTTAGTGCCAAAGACCCGATTTTAGAAAATTGGTGTCAATTTAGTTAAACATAGGTATGAATTTCTAATATAAAAAATTATCAATATAATAATAATTATAAATCTCTTTGAGAAAGAAATTTAATTTTTTTATTTATAAAATCCTACATTTACCACTAAATTTTTTCTAATTTAGTTGAAAAAAATGTGTGATCAGAGGGGGAGGCGCCGCAGCGCCTCCCCCCGCTGAGATCCATGCATTTGTTAATTTTACTATGCTATATTATGCTTGATAGTGTATGCATTTGTTAACACACAAATGAGAAGTTTTGAAGAGTATAGCAAGCAATTATTTATTCAACGTAAGAGTAGAGTTCATTTGCGATTGCTTGTATTAACTAGGTAGAATTCAACTAAATTATGTTTGATAGTGTTGTAAAATACTGGTGTGCATTTGTGGTTCTTCAATTGTATGATAACAATTTTACAACTGAGCAAGAGGTGAGAAAATATGTCAATTTTTGAAACCTTTTTATGAAATGCCCATCTTGATTTAACACAATCAGTTTAAAAAATTTTATCAATATAATGAGAGATCAATATAAAAAATTCATTGCTACGTTCCTTTCTTAATGACACATTGTATTAGGTCCTGAATGTAGAAAAATGTTGGTAAGGGCTGCTAGAGCGTAGTCTAGAAGTGAGGCACCACATCTCTACCTAGATGTGGTGACGAGTAAGCATGGTTTCTTGCATCTATTGAGTGATTATGTTTCAAATGTGACGAGGGTAATCTAAATAATCTCACCATGTAACATTCTTTATGGTCATGAATCTATGACAGGGACTTGGACCAGAGGTCATTAGACTTTGCCTTTATGGGGGTATGACTTTAGGCATCACCTAAAATCCAAATTGTGCGACATTGCATCTCTGACTAAAGTTCGCAGCCGCTACAGTGACAAGGTGTTAAGGCACGCCCATTATTCTCTTTGTTTTTTTCTTCTTTACTTTCCTTTGTTTGCTGCATCTGCTTTCATTTCTTATTTACTATTTAGTGATTATGGCATTAAGGATTTGTATGTCACTTACCCCATCATTGCAAGTATCAAGTGGATAGACTGAGACAGTCTATAGATACAAACATTGGCAAAATTACTACTTTTGGTTACATTGGACAATGACAATGACAAACCTTAAAGCCCAATAGCATAGAAATTGGAACCGTAATTTCAGCAAAAAGAAAAATAAAGAAGCACTAAAATGTTAAATGTTCTCTACATAATTAAAAATTTATAATACATATAATGCTATATATAGTTAATATATATTGTTAATCTTATATAATATATTTTAATATTAGATTAATTTTAAATAACATCAATGGTTTTGCATTGCAGATCATTTCGCGTTGATTGGACGTGTTGTTCAATTAGAGGGGAGAAATTATTGTCTTGAAGTGGTCGAGATATATATTTTTTTCGTATATTTTATTTTATTTTCTTTGTTTTATATCCCTTATTCCTAGTTTCAATGTATGTATGTTGTGAATTCGCGAAATGAAATAGTTATAAATTATTTTGTTATTTTTTCCGACTCAACGTTTTTATATTTGTTAAATTTTTTGAAAATATGTTAAATAATTTTAAAATGTTTTGTTATTAGATGTTCTTTATTTCTTATTAATGTTTTTTTTTTCAGTATAATATATAGTTTTTAATAATTACTTTATTAATATTTTATAATCTTTATTTTTTTAAACAGCGACAATGCAAAATGAAAGAAATTGGATGTATAATAAAAATTTACCTGATCGTCGTGGTTTAACTGATGAGTTTATTTGTGGGGTGGAATAATTCTTGAATTTTGCTACTAGTAAAGTTGAGTTTATGGATGGGAATAAGTTAAGGTGTCCGTGTAGAAAGTGTGGTAATGGTAAATTTCATGTATGTGATCAAGTTAGGGAACATCTTTGTAAATTTGGTTTTACTTTAAATTACTACAATTGGACTTGTCATGGTGAACCGTTTATATCTGATGAAGAGTATGTGCGAAATATGGATTATTCAAGTAGAGGGGATAACAATTGTTATGATCAGTTAAATCCATATCAGCAGATGGTATTTGATGCAGCGGGTCAAAATTTTGTTCCCCAAACAAACTATGCAAGTTCTAGTTCTGTACCAACAAATCAAGATGTACCTACAAGTTATGCATCACCATTGGAGGGGGTAGAAGCAACATGTGTCAATGAGAATGTGCAAGATGAGAATTATTTGTCTAACCAATTTCAAGAAATGTTGAGAGCTGCAGATGAACCATTATGGGTTGGTTGTGACACCCACACTAAATTGTCATTAACGGCTAGAATGTTAAATGTCAAGGCAGAGCATAATTTGTCTGAGAATTGCTTCAATGATATTGTTCAAGTAATGGGAGAAGTATTGCCTCGTGATCATATAATGTCGAATGACTTTTATAGTATGAAAAAGTTGGTGAATGACTTGGGTCTTCCGGTGGAAAGAATTGATGTATGCAGAGATGGTTGCATATTGTTTTGGGGAGCTGATGAAAATATACAATTTTGTAAATTCTGTAACCAAAGTAGGTACAAGAGTACTATGACAGCAGGTCGTACTCAGCGACGTAAACCATTCAAGCAAATGTTTTATTTGCCCTTGACTCCTAGATTGCAAAGACTTTATGCATCGAAAGCTACTGCTGAATATATGACTTGGCATGCAAATCATCAAATAGAGGAAGGGTTAATGTGTCATCCTTCGGATACAGAGGTGTGGAAAAATTTTGATATGACATATCCTGAATTTGCAAGAGAGACTCGAAACATTAGGTTAGGTCTTTGTGCTGATAGCTTTGCTCCATTTAGAAAATCAGGGAAAACTTATTCATGTTGGCTAGTGATATTAACTCCGTATAATTTTCCTCCGGGTATGTGTATGAAAACACCCTATATGTTTTTGACATTGGTTATACCGGACCCGCAAAATCCGAAGAAGTTGATAGATGTTTATATGCAACCATTGATTGCGGAGTTAAAACAATTATGGGATGACGGTGTTCTTAGTATGATGTTAACACTAATCAGATGTTTGTAATGAAGGCAATTCTTCTTTGGACGATAAATGACTTCCCAGCTTATGACATGCTATCGGGATGAAGTACTGCTGGAGTTTTAGGATGTCCAATATGTATGGAGAGATCTAAGTCATTCAGATTGAAATATGGTAAGAATGCGAGTTATTTTGATTGTCATAGACAATTTTTACCACAAAATCATAAATTTAGAAGAAATAAAGAAGAATTTACGAAAAATAAATTTGAAAAAACACCTCCTCCGTTGAGATTAACTGGTCAACAAATTTGGGAGCGAGTGTCTCAATTTCCATCTGTGATTGAAGACCCACATGGTACAACATACGGATATGGAAGTGTGCATAAATGGACCAAACGGAGTATATTTTGGGATTTACCATATTGGAAGACCCATCTGATTCATCATAATCTCGATTTGATGCATATCAAGAAAAATGTTTTCGAAAATGTGATTAATATATTGATGGATGTCTCTGGAAAAACGAAAGATAACTTGAATGCGAGAAAAGATATGCGGCTTCATTGTAATCGGCCTACACTTAATGTGGATGGAAGTAGAAAGGGACCAAAACCAAAGGCAATTTATACAATAAATGAGGATCAGAGACAGAAAGTTTGTGAATGGTTGAAATCCCTTAGATTTCCTGATGGTTATGCCTCAAATCTTGGGAGATGTGTCGATATGAAAGAATGCAAGTTGATTGTTTTGAAAAGTCATGATTGTCACATATTTATGGAAAGATTGATTCTGATTGCTTTTAAGGAACTATTACCAGATTTTGTATGGGCCGTCATTACAGAGTTAAGTATTTTCCTACATGATATTTGCTCGACAGTATTAAAGGAATCACATATGGTGAAATTAGAGAGAGATATCCCTATCATTTTATGTAATTTAGAAAGGATTTTTCCTCCATCATTTTTTGATTCCATGGAACACCTATTGGTTCACTTGCCTTATGAGGCCAGAGTTGCAGGTCCCGTCCAATATCGATGGATGTATTCATTTGAAAGGTAACTTTTGCACATTCTCATCATAAGAATATTTATAGTGCATGTCAATGTACTAAATTTATTATATATCATTTTCTGATACACTTTTTATTCCCTATCAATTAGATTTTTATATCATTTGAAGAGAAAAGTGAAAAATAAGTCACGGGTTGAAGCATCTATTGTTAATGCATACATTGCGGAGGAAGTGACAACTTTTGCTTCATATTATTTCGAGCCTCATGTCCAATGTAAGAGACGACGCGCGGGTAGAAATGATGAGGGTCCTGTTGATCCTAATTTAAAATCATTCTCTATTTTCAACTATCTCGGTCGACCAAGTGGGTCATGTAAGGTTAGATATTTAACTGCGAAAGAATGGCGGGCAGTCCATACATATATTTTACTGAATTGTCTAGAAGTTACGCTATACTTCGAGTAAGTCTTTTTTTCTCAAATATAAAAAAAGTATTCTTTGTTTTGATAAAATTGTTGACATAAATCGTTTTCTTTAATCGTAGGATTTTTCAACATTCACGGTCTGAACTATCGATGCATGAGTTCAATCGTGTGTGCGATGAAGATTTTGTAGCATGGTTCAAAACATATGTTAGTTTTGTGAATTTTTAATTTTATATTTATTTGATTATTAAAAAAATAACACATTTATTTTATTTCAGATTCAATGTAATCAAAATCAAGTTGAACAAGAATTATTACTTAATCTGTCATGGGGTCCAAATTCTACGGTACGAACTTGGCCATCGTATTTTATAAACGGGTATAATTTTCACACTCAAGAATATGGAACCGGAAAAGCTACTATGAATAGTGGTGTTTGTGTTCAGTCATCCAACGATGGAGGTGTAAAAGATGAGTTTTATGGTTTGTTGGATGAAATTATAGAGGTTGAGTACACTGGAGCAGAGTTGCGAGTCGTTTTATTTATGTGCCAATAGTTTGACCCCGTAAAAGGGATGAATGTGCATCCAAAGTTTAATTTGGTTGATGTAAATCATAAAAAATTTTATAAAAGATATGAACCATTCATATTGGCACAACGAGCGATTCAAGTGTATTATGTTTCATATCCTAGTTTAAAACGTGACAAAATTGATTGGTGGGCTGTTTGTAAAACGAAAGCACGAAAGAAAATTGAGAAACGTTGGGAAGACATGGCATATCAACAAATGGAAGTTGCCAATACGTTTCAGACTGAGGAATATATTATTCCAACATTACGAGATCCACGTAGAGTAATGATAGATGTGGATCAAAATGAAATTCATGAGTCTGGCGATGAAGAACCTGATTTTGAGACAGATGATGAAGATGAGAATGAAGATGAGGATGAATTTGATGTTGAAGAATCTAATAATGTGAATGATGATGACAATAATGACTTTGATTTTTGATCGTCGGTAAGTATTGTTTTTTTAAGATTTATTAAAATTGTCTAACATCATATGAAATTTTATTTTACTGTTTTCATGTGAAAATACATTTAGATTTACATATTACGTTTCTCAATTTGTATGTTATATTTAGTGCCTCATGTTTCATTTCCGAAATATTATTTGCTAATATGTTTTCTTCTTTTATAGATCATTTCGGACGACAATTTAAATATGGTATGTTTCTTCATATACTCTATTATATTTTTTATAATCATGCAATATTCATTGCTTGTAAGAAAAAACTCTTGTTACAGTTTCAACGTGGAGGACATAGACGATCTTCTGATGCAAGACCAAATTCTTCGGTGTCACCGTCCGTTTCAGCTGTACCTTCCCATGCCCCTTCGCTTTGTACTGATATACCTTCACCGTTTCCATCAGTTGGACCTTCAATTGTACCTTCAATGCAAGATTCACACGTTGAAGGGGAAGATACGCGAGAGGTGATATCCCATTGTGGAGATTCGTAAGTATTAAATTTTGAAATATTATCACAATTGTTTCTTTATTTATATAGCTGATTAGTTTATTTAAATATTTTTTTTACTAACCATTTTTTTATTTCTAATTTTATGATAGATTCACAAATTCTGTGTATATTATTCATAAGCTGAATAGAATCATTAACAACCATTGGGGAGGAGCATCGATGTCATACAGAAATACTCCAGATGATATCAAAGAGCTATGGTGGAGAGAATTCAAGGTAAATGAGGCCTCTAAATTTAAATATAAAATTCAGTGTATAATTTAAATATAACAAATTGTTTTTTTTTTAGCGAAAGTTTAATTGGGATGAGACCGAGGAGCTTGAAATAAGAAGACTATTTAAAAAAAATGCGGTCATCATATCCGAGGTGTACTAAATCATGCAAAAAAGAGCCGAAAGAAGCCACACTGCATCACCGAAGAAAATTGGCTCAACATTTTAAATTTCTGGGATTCCGATGAGAGTCGACAGAGGAGTGAGCAGAATAAAATAAATCGATCTTATAATTCTGGGGAATTATTTGCTACTTATGCGGGAGGCTCAATCAATATTGATGAACATAGAATTAGAATGGTAATTTGGTTCAATTAATATTTTTTTGAATTTAATTCATTTATTTTTTCATTAATTCATCTAACGGTGTTTTGTTTTTAGACCAAGGAAATGGGATCACCGCCATCATTTAGAGAGACTTTCGTACGGACTTTTCAGAAAAAAGACAAGACCTGGAGTGGGGAGAGAGCTAGAACGGTTATGGTATATAATTTCAAAATTTTTAAATTGTTTTATAAAAACTTTATAACAAATATTTGAACATATTATGCTCAATTTATCATCACAACATTATAATAAGAATTTAATAGATTTGTCTATTCCAATAATTTCTCAAATACTTAAATTGAACTTTTCATTTCTAATTCATATATATATATATATATATATATATATTTCATTATAAAATAAAATTAGAGAATACATAATATCAAATTTGTTACGTCAATTCCAAATGGTTGGTTCATTATGTCACGTACAGTATAATTTTTTCCTTTATTCGATCTGTTATAGTTTCAAACTCGTAATAGTAGTCAAATTTTAATTTCAAATACAACACTCCTCATTATCTAAATATCATTTTAATGGATTAAGCAACTAAATATATAAATATAAGTATGTGTAATTTGAATTCCATAAGTGTATTAAATTTATAATATTTGATTGACAAAGATAATTTTTGTGTCTTATTGTTTACTGTCAATCGCTTAATGAGAAATACAATTTTGTATTCAGACTTTATTTGTTAGATTTTTTATTACATTGTTAAACTGTTAATTGACACTTCTATTTCTTTCGTTGGATATTTTAGTATGTTGTTATTTTAATTTTCTTCTAATTTCTTATATGATAATGCAGGAGAAATATGACCAGCTTCTACTTAGAAATTCCAGTGGTAATGATGATACTGCTACGTCTGAGCCATCTGTTAATGATATGGCTTTATGGCTCGAGGCAACTGGTGGAGCAAAGCAGGGAAGAGTACTTGGGATGGGCTCGTTGAGCAGAACTTGCAGACTCAGTGGTCTAAGTTCTTCCGCCCAGACACCTATAAGAGCAGAATTAATGCAAATGAACCAAGAACTGAGCCACATGAAGGAACTGTTAGCACAAAAAGACAATGAACTTCAAGCCATGCGCGTAGAACAGTAGCGAAGAGACAATAAACTTCAAACCATGCGCGTTGAACAGCAGCGAAGAGACAATGAATTTGAAAAGTTTCGTGCACAACAGAGGCTTATAATGCAGCATCTTCAGCTAGTCTCCGCTTCAAGTTCGATTCCCCCTTTTCTATCTCCTCCAAATGATGGTGATGATGATTATGACATATTTAGTGATGGTGATGGTGATGGTGGCGGTGACGGTAATGGTGATGGTGACGATGATGGTGATAATATTTCTTGAAACAATTTTTATTTCACGTTTATATTTAATTAGACTTCTCATTAGCATTTCGTTTATACTTCTACAAATTTGATATTCTGTAACTTATTTAGTACTGTTTAATATTATTTCATGACGATGGTAGTGTTTTTATAATTATTATTTCATTGATACTATTAGATGGCTAGTTGTTTGAATGAGTAGAGACTGCATAAATTTCGTATTCTTGGTTGTTCGATGGTAGTGTGGATGATTTGTTGATGATGATGTTGGCGGTTTAGTTCATAAACTGGTTGGTTGAGACTATCAGGGAGGAATATGATATATATGGAAATTTGGTGTAAATATTAAACAAATCAAATTTTTTTGTCGCAAATTTTCTACATTCGTTGCTAAATTCGTTGTTGATTTTGAAATTCGTCGCAAAATTTGTTGCTGAATTTTTAACATTTCGTTGCAAAATTCGTCGCAAAAGCCATCGCCGATTTTGTTGCAGAATTGCGACAAATTATATGACAAATAAATTGTCTCAAATTGCGACGAAAATAATTTCGTCGCAAATTTTGTTGCAAATATTAGCAACGAAAAAACTATTGTTGGAAATTTGTAATGAGAAAATTTGTCGCTAATTTGTGACAAAAAATATTCGTCGTTGTATTGGTCGCAAAATTGCAACAAAAAATTTTTTGATGCTAATTTATCCGACGAAATTTGCGACAGATAATTTTGAAACATACTATTTCGTTGCAAAATTGATCGGAAAATTGCAACAAAAAAATATTGGTTGCTAATTTTTGCAACAATTTTTGCAACAAATATTTTATTGTTGGAAATTTTTCCAATGAAATTTTTCATCGCAAATTTTGTCGGAAAATTGCAATTAAAAAGTTTTGGTTGCTAATGTTTGCGACGAATTTCGCGACGAAATATAATCTGTCGCTAATTGGCGACAAATATCATATTTTTTTGTCGCAAAATTTTGCGACGAGTTATTAGCGACAAATTCTGTTTTGTCGAAAAATTGGTCGCTAAATAATTTAGCGACGAATATTTCTTAAATTTTCGTCGCAAAATTTGTGGCTAAATACAGGTTTTTTTATAGTGTTTCATCTTCCACGCCCTCCTTCGCCGCATGTTCCACCGCCGCCGCCACTGCCACCGCTATCGCCACCTTCTTCTCCTTCTTCTTCTTCTTCTTCTTCTTCTTTTTCTTCTTCCTTTCCTTCTCAGTTTCTCTCTCTCTCGCGATCTCCCGTAATCGCTCTCTCTCCGCCTCGCCTTCCTCCGCTGCAAGCCTCCGCGAGCACCGCCTTCCGCCACAGCTCGAGCCCGTAGCGCGATCCCACAGCTCACAGCACGAGCCAGGCCCCGAGCAAGACCCAGCCTGCAGCTCGAGCCCAGGCGGCGAGCGGGACCCAGCCCGCAGCGCGAGCCCAGGCCACGAGTAGGACCCAGGTCGCGAGGGCGAGCTAGGCCGCGAGCGCACACGGCCTAGGGCACTAGCATGAGCGGCCCAGCGCACAAGCACACGCGGCCCAGCGTGCACGGGCGCGCAGCCCAGGGCACAAGCGTGCAACAGCGCACGGGCGAGCCGGCGTACTAGCGCACACCAGCGCACGGGCGAGCACCAGCCCGCAGGCCCATCAGCCGCAGGGCCATCAGCTGTAGGCCCCTGCAGGCCCATCGGCCCGCCAGTCACAGGCCCATCACCTGCAGGCCCGCCAGCCCACAGGCCCATCAGCCAGAGGCCCACCAGCCCGCAGGCCTGCCAGCCTGCAGGCCCACCGGCCGTAGGCACATTAGCCCGCTAGCCCATCAGCCCACTGGCCCGCTGCCCCGCGAACCCACGAACCTCCATGCAAGTAAATGACTTAGGGTTTTGCTTCTGATCTAAGTGTTTAGATCTAAAAAATAAATCTTGTTTTGATAAGAAACACTACAGACCTTGGAGTGACCGAAGCGACATTCGAACGAGACTCTGCGCTTCGAGAAAACCCTAGGTGAGGAGATTTTGGCTCTAACTGATACATTGAATGAATTTAGGATTGAATCTAAGATGAAAGGTTCTGTATATGTTTAGAGTGTAAGTAGAATACGAATAGAATACAAATTCTGAAATGATTATATGTGACTTGGAAGGTTAAGTATAGAATGTTACAGAAACTAGATGGTCTGATACGAAAGAAGTATGTTATAGAATCACAAAATCATGTCGAGTAAATTCGAATAATTTCCCTTAAAGTTAAACTTTGAAATATGCATGAAAGTATCTGGGTTGTAGGGTTGAAATGAAATGAGCCATAAAGTGGAGAATATTGTACGTTTCATGTCTTTCGGATAAACCCTAAAGATGCTTGAGAAATTGATATTCAATTTTGATGATCTGATTAGGTTGATCTTTTTGGAGACTCGAGAAAGCAGATTTGGATTTGTTTTGAAAATAGGGAGTGACCACCCTCTCTAGAACTGTGAGTAGGATTTTGACATTCGCTATTGATTGAAAACCATATTTCAAAAATACTTTTTAAATGACATATTTCTGCAAAATGTATGATTGTTAGAATTTTTGAATATTTTATGAAATATTTTGTAATCTTTGGAGTGTCTTAATTTCTGACTTTATCGATATGCATCCATGAGTTTTGATAATTGAATATTGTGCCACATTTTCAACATATTGATATGCTTTAATGTTTATACTACATTGGCACATAGTTTTAAATGGATTTACTTACATATTTGGACTGTATGCCCGGCCGACGTTATGATATGATGTTTGGGGCTATATGCCCGGCCGACATGGTGATGGGATGCATGGGGCTACGTGCCCGGACGATATGATATTGTGATCCGTAGCTACGAAAGACATCTGGTAGAGGCATCCCTTGTGTCTGGATACGTTTCGGCCGGAGGTATCCGCCAAATCGTCATGTGTATGGGTGTCCCAGGTTGACCCTGATCGGAGAGGACGTTGAGTACGGCTCCGTCTAGCACCAGGCGGGGGCACCATACACGGCCGACTAGTTATATGTACATTATGATTATTGATAGGCTAGTTGGGATAGTCTGTGACCAACATTGGGGTAGAGAGCTATTATTTAATACTTGCATTTGAAAAACCCCCCAATGCGTCGTCCTTGGTCGATGTAGACCATTGCCGGGAATATTTCATTGGCCGGCTCTTCATGACATTGATGTAAATATTGGATGCATATCTTGCTTTCTGATGTGTGCGTATAATATATGATTTTGAAATAACATGATCAGTTTGCACACTGTGGATATTTTCTTATCTTATACTTTGACACTCCAAGTTCACCATCGATATTGATAGTATGATGTAAATCCCCTCACTTACTGAGTATCCTCCCATAGATACTCACCCCCCGTTTTCTTTCCTATAGGATTGTGACGCGAACGTGATATCACTGGGCTTGGGTATGGATATCTTCATCTCTTCCGTTACGATGATTGATGATATTATTATGTATTGAAAATTTTAGTTTGACCAATATATTTATCAAGTTTTATGGGATGACTGTATAAATTATGAATATTTATTCGTGAAACCTTCGTATTGAATTATTTCATTGTATTTAGACATTTGTAAATATTTAAAAATAACTTGGAAATTTATTTATATATGCGTTGAATTTAAGTCCGCTCGGTGTGGCGGCTGCTCATACTTTTGTTGGGAATGACAGTAGGGGTCTGTTGCTAGGACTACTAGAAACTTTATAGCCTTGCGTTGTTATGAATATTGGTTGTGGTATTTGTTGATTTTTGAAAAGGTCTGGATGGCCAATTGTTTATTTTTATAGGATGAATGTGATATACAGGTGAAATTGTACATGAAAAACCTCCGATTTATGGGGAGATTCTGCCCGATTTTCTGTAAAAATATAGCCGGCATCCAGGGACAACGGGCGGCTGTTCACGATCCCGGTTCGGGGCGTGACACAACGGGCTAGTGGGCTTCGGCTAGCGGGCTCGATGGTCTGCAGGCTAGCGGGCCGGCAGGCCTGCGAGCTAATAGGTCTATAGGCTGGCGGGCCAGCCTGCGGCTGATGGGCCTGCGGGCTGGCGGGTCTACGGGCTGGCGGGCTTGTGGCTGATGGGCCTGCGGGCCGGCAGTGGCTTGTGGGTCGCAGTAGCTTGCTGGCTGGTGCGCGCTCGTGCACTGGCTCGCGCTCGCGGCCTGGCTCGATCGCTTGCAAGCACTGGGTTGTGCTCGCGGAGGCTCACGGGAGGAGACGATCGTCGCACGCTGTGGCGGAAGGCGGTGCTCGCGGGAGGAAAGGCACGATCGGTCGCGGCTCGAGGCGGAGGGATGCGAGGCAGCGGATTTGGACGTAGCCAAAGAGAGAGAGGACAAAATAGAGAGAGACAGTGAGCGGGGTAGAGAGAGAAGACAGAGATGGAGAGGGTGGTGGTGGCACGCGGCGGAGGAAGACGATCTACCACGGCAGAGGAAGATGAACGGCCGCGGAAGAGGAAAAGTTGGGTAAGAGAGAGAGAGGGATTAGGGTTTCCAACCCTAATCCTCAAATCAATTTAGGGACGCAGCGTTTTGCCCCAAAACGATGCGTCTCCATTTTTTTTTTTCATAATTATATATATATTTATGGATATATATTTTCACACCCATATTTCGTTAGAAATGCGAATTTCATAAAAATGAGGTTTATTTCGATTTGTCGATTTAGCAATTTAAAATATATTAAAAATTTAATTTAAATATCCCAAAATAAAAAATCAAATTTAAATATATAAAATCTCTCTCTATATAATGAACTGAGGAATATCTTATTTTTTTATGTACTTTTCTACGGATTCCACAGTATCAGTGTTATAGAAATTGTCAAGGGTTAGTAGTCCAAAAGTTTAAATTTCCACCATTAAACAGAGTTGGAAACTTACAGGGTATTCCTCAGAAATGTGACCCAACAGTGACATAGGGCAAGCCAGAAAAAATATCCAGTTTATAATTAGTGGGGGAGTGCCATGTCAGAGGTAGTTAGGATTGTTTGGATATCGGTCGCCATTTTAGTATGCTTGTTCATGATTCAGAGGTTTGGAGTTGACAAAGTTGGTTATGCTTTCGCTCCCATAATCTGTGTTTGGTTCCTATTTATCGGCGGCGTCGACGCCTACAATTTCTTCAAACACGACCTGGGTGTTCTTAAAGCCATATATCCTAAATACATATTCGATTATTTTCGAAGGAACAAGAAACAAGCCGGGGTTTCACTTGGTGGTGATGTCCTTGCCACAACAGGTAACTTCTCTCTCTCTCTCTCTCTAAATAATCAGCCTAAAATGCTCATATGGTTAGTAAGATTAATGTCACCTTGTCCTAATTCAGGAACTGAAGCTTTATTTGCTGATGTTGGTCATTTTACGGTGCGATCCATTCAAATAAGTATGTGCACCGTGACCTATCCGGCACTTGTGTTGGCATACACAGGCCAAGCCTCATTTCTTCGTGATCATGTGAATGCTGTTGTAGATGGCTTCTATAAATCCATACCAAGTGAGACAATGAATGCATACATTATCGTACACATACATACACGTGCATAGGTTCGTATATATTAATGTTGGTGTTATATGGAATGGGGTGTGCAGAACCATTGTATTGGCCATTGTTTGGAGTTACAGTAGCAGCGTCAATCATTGCTAGTCAGGCAATGATATCGGGAACTTTCTCTATCATTCAGTAGTCACTCTCACTAGGGTGCTTCCCACGCGTTAAAATCGTTCACACGTCATCTGAATATGAAGGCCAAGTTTACATGCGCGAAATCAACTACCTTCTCATGTTTGCTTGCATTGGTGTCACTCTTGGCTTCAAGAGTTCTGCAAAAATAGGCAATGCTTATGGTAATTTCATTCCCTCACCCTAAACAGTTGATGCAACTTTTCCTAATGCAAATGCCCAGATTCAATTCTTCACCATTTGCGATTCTATATGTTTGTCTGATGGGTGATGGGCGTAGTTTATGAGAGGTTTAAGTACCTAATTGTTTCTAATGTTTCTACGGTGAGTGAATGGATGCTAATGTTTTGCATACGTGTATACAAGGATTACAGTGGTTTTTGTTTTGACACTCACATCATCATTGCTGGTGCTCATTATGATGATATGGAAGACAAACACACTCTTAGTGATTGCATACGTGCTGATTATAGGCACCGTGGAGCTCGTCTACTTGCGCGTAGTTCTCTACAAGTTTGATCAAGGAGGATACCTCCCTCTAGCCTTTTGCTTCACAAGATCTCAACGCAGAAGCTGAAGGAGACAATCCTAGCCACTAACACCTATAGAATTCCAGGACAAGCTATCTGGCTAATTATTTTTTGTTAACGAAACTAAAATATCTGAAATTAACCATTTAGGATTTAGGATTTTTAAATAAAGGTCTAGCGTTGGTAAGACGTTGGTAAGGTCGTGAATCTGTTGGTAAGTTTAGGAGAGGTGTTTCCAATAGACTGTTCCCGTTGTTCCCACTAAAGTTTAAACTAAGGAAACTAAAATAATTAATAGATGATATGACATCTTTTTTTATAAGAATGATTTCCAAAAAACGATCTGGTTCTAACAATAGAATGAAATAGGTAGTAGTAGTACAAATAGAGATAGCGTACAAAGTCATGAAAAACATTACCCGATGGACTATAGAAATTGGACAATCCAGAAGAAAAATAGAAACAATATATTCTATAGGACCATTAGATTTTAAGACAACATTTTCAGTAAAAACTCATGAAAAAATAATATCAATATCTAAAGAGTATCAAAATATTAGAATTTTATCAAATATATCTTTACAAAAATATATTGAAAAAGGATGCAAATATATTCATTATGAATTAATGCAAATAACTATTAAACTATTAGTAAGACTAGCAATAGATGCACTTATATATATGGCTTTAAGAGACAAAAAAATATTAAATTATAGTGATTCAATACAAACAATGCTATAAACAAATATATGTAATGGTCCAATTTACTTTGATTGTTATCCAAACTTTTCGGTAGATATTACAAATCCACATATTTTAAATACTTTCGTATTAGACATACATGTACAAGGAAACAAATATAGAGAATGGAGTAAAAATTCTATAGTTATTTATAAAAAATATTATAAATTAATGTCATCACAAGTAAACCCAAAATTTAATCGAATTAATCCACACAATAATGAAATAATCTTATTACAAATAGAATAAAAAAATCAAATGTTTTTACCTCAAATTTACTAAAGTGGGAAGATATTACAATACCAGAATATTTTCAAATAAACAATAATGAACTAACACAAATTAAATGAAGAAATATTACAAAAATTATTGAAAAAATCTTAGAAAATATTATATTAAAATTCCCTAGACCATCTTATTTACCAAAACTATCATGAAAATCGAAATCAACGATAACAACACTATCAATAAAAATACAATCAGAACCAACAGGAAATTCTATTTCCTCAATACCTACCCAAGAAACCACATATATGAGATATAGAAATTCTATCGCTGAACCAGTAGATCCAGTTGAAAACAATACATCATCTCCAAATTCTCCTACACTATCACGAGTAAGAAATCAATACATAAACACCATTACAAAACAATGGACACCTGATTATGAATATTTAAATGAAGGATATAATCTTAAATATTTTGAAAAAGAAAGACAATGGTTTGAACAACTTGATCAACAATTGTAGGAATATTTAAAAAAATTATGGCATAAAGATATGATAGACAAAAGGACAAATCAATTATTATTCAATTCGATAAAAACTTATCTAATGAAAAATGATTGAATTACAAATTACGAAACACTTTTAATAGAAGTAAATACAAATTTATATAAAAAATGAAAATTAGCAACCAATAATACAACCATAATTACAATAAATCCTCCATTACAAATAATTATAATCACAACTAAAGGAGGAGATATATTAGGAACCCCTTTTAAAAAGGGAAGAAAACATGATGATTCATAAATAAATTTAGAAAATATTAAAAAGATATATGAACAACATAATTATAGTAATCAATCTCTAAATCATATGGGAAACCAATTCAAACATATATTAACAAAATTAGATCATATGAGAATAGAAAATAAAAAATTTCCATACAATATCTCTTTACCACATTTCAAGACAACAACAGAGGAAATAAGACCCCATCTTCTACTAGGATTAAGACAAGTAATTGACCAACATTCTTCTAGTACTAATAGAATTACCACCATAGAACAAAATGAAGAGGAATAATCTGATGATAGTTTTGTAATAAACAAAATAAAGAAACCATATTACAAATCTTAAAAAAAAAAATTATTATCCTAGATCAACCCCTATGAATATACAATATGAAGAAAAAAATGAATTTAAAGCAGCCAAATATACTGAAGAAGCTATATATGAACGGAATATAGATGGAAAATTAGAATGTTAAATCTTAAATTTATTATAACAAATGTGTATGATACAATCCGTTTATAATTCAGGAAATATATATGACCCAGATGTAACTAGTAATCTCATATATGGATTTGCAGGACAAATGTGTATGGTGGGATAATGCTTTTGATCAAAATGCAAAAAATACAATTTTAGGACATGTAGAAACTATAATAGATGAAAATGGAAATATAAATCAGAAACCAAACTCAACAGAAATTTTATTACTACTATGGCAATGCATTTTATAGGAAACCCATATGACCAATTAATTAGTAATAAAATAACTTTAATAAATTTGAGAAGTCCAACTTTATCAGATTATAGATGGTATAAAGTTGTTTTTATCACACAAATATTAAGAAAACTTGACTGTACACAATCCTTTTGAAAAGAAAGATTTATAACACGATTACCAAAATTATTTGGAGAAAGAATAATAAATAAATTAAGAGAAGTAGTAGGAAAAAATGATTTACCTTTTGAAAAAATTACTTTTGCACAATTATTTGCTTTTTATGTAAAAAGAATGATTATTTGTATGTTCAGAATTAAAATTACAATCTAAATATAATACTAGAACTTATATAAGAAAAGAATTTTGATGTTTTTATGAAAACTTTGGAATGGAAAGAATACAAACTCCTTCTGCAAAATATAAAAAATACCAAAAATAAAAATATCAACCTTATAGATCAAAACCAAAAAGAAAAAAAAATTATAAATCCCAAAAATATTATAAAAACTTTAAGAATTTTAAACAAACAGATAAGATAGTATGCTAGAAATGTGAAAAACCGGGACACAAAGTAAATAAATATTATGTCAAAAATAAAATTAATGAAATACAAGATAAGAGTTTACGAAATAATTTATTAAATCTATTAGTTAAAGAAAAACAAATAGAATCTGAAGAATCACAATCACGTGAATACGAAGATAATTCTGATGACTATTTAAATATTGAATCACAAATTGAATTAGAAGATGAACAAGAAGACCAAATAAGTCCAATATGCTTTAAAACTATAAATGTTTTAACAAAACAAAAGAAAGAAAAAATATTTAATACTATAATACAAATAGAAGACTTAAAAATAAAAAATCAACTATTAAACAATTTTAAAGATCTAATATAAGAAGAAAAAATGAAGATTAAACCTATAACTTCTGAACCTTTAAGCATAACTAAAATATTTGATAAAAATCTTGTAGAAAGTATTATACAACAAATAACTATCAAAGATTTACAAAAAGAAATTAGAAATTTAAAAATACAAATAAACCAAAGCAAACAAGAAATAGAAATATTAAAAATAAAACAAGAATTACTAAATGAAAATCTAGAATAGACCCCAATAATGTAGACAAATGAAATAATACAAGAAAACGAGCATAATTCTAAAAAATATTTGCAAATAATTGACAATATACTATTCAAAGATGGTATATAGAAGTTATTTTGGTGATAGATACGAACTTTACAATAACTACAAATGCATTAGTAGATTCAAGAACAGAATTAAATTGTATAAAATTAGAATTGATACCTACAAAATATTATGTAAAAACAAAAGAAAAACTATTATCAGCCAACTCTCCACCTTTAAATGTAGAATACAAATTAAACAATACCTATATATGCAATCAAAATTATTATTTTCAGAATATATTTATGATAGTAGAAGATATTATATATGAAATGATTTTAGGAATTCCCTTTATCACACAAATTTATCCATTCAAAGTAGATCAAGTCGGATTATATGTAAAAATGATATAGACAACATTAACTTTTATATTTACCAATCTAGTTAAACAAAAAGATATACAACTAATTAAATAAATTTCAATTTATTATAAAATAGATAGTATTAAAAAGAAAAAAAATCAAATTAATTATGTAAAATAAGAAATTAAATATTCTAGAATTGATGAACAATTACAAAAGGAAGAAATTAAAAAACAAATTGAACTATTAGACACAAAATTCAAACAAAAAGTATGTTCTGATCTACCACTTGCCTTTTAGGAAAGGAAAAAACATATTATTAGCTTATCATATGGAAATTATTTTAATGAAAAAAATATTTCAACAAAAGTTAGACCCATACAAATAAACAATGAATATTTAAAAATTTGTAAAGAAAAAATACAATTCTTATTAGATAAAAAATTAATAAGACCGTCAAAATCACCATAGAGTTGTGCAACATTCTATGTAATGAATGTAGTAGAAAAGTAAAGAGGAGTACCTTAACTAGTTATCAATTATAAATCATTAAATAAAGTTTTATAATGAATTAGATATCAAATTCCAAACAAAAATGATTTAATAGGAAAATTATATGAAATAATAATATTTTCAAAATTTGATATGAAGTCAGGATATTAACAGATATAAATAGATGAAAAAATAGATATAAAACAGATTTTACAGTACCATTTGTGTATTATGAATGGAATGTGATGTCATTTGAATTAAAAAATGCACCATTAGAATTTCAAAACATAATAAATGATATTTTCAATTCTTATTATAAATTAATTATAGTATATATTGATAATACATTAGTATTTTATCAGAATATAGAACAACATTTTAAATATCTCAATTTATTTCTAAAAGAAGTTATATAAAATGTATTAGTTTTATCGGTAACAAAAATAAAGTTATTTCAAATAAAGATTAGATTTTTAGCATATGAAATATATAAATCTACAATAAAACCAATTAATAGGACTATAGAATTTACAGACAAATTTCCTAATAAAATCAAAGACAAAAATCAGTCACAAAAATTTTTAAGATATCTTAGTTATGTTAGTAACTATTTCCCTAAATTTAGAGAATACTATTCCATTTTATATCAAAGACTAAATAAAATTTCTAAACCGTGGACGGAAAAACATACAAGATTAGTTAGAGAACTCAAACAAAAGGTCAAAACTTTACACCGTTTAGGCATACCCAATCCATCAGCCTTCATGATAGTAAAAACCGATCTCATAAAAGAGATATGGAAAATACTTAAACAACAAATAAATTCAAATAGTTCTGAACAATTAGTTAGATATCATTTAAAAATATGGATAGAATCACAACAAAATTATTCTATAATTAAAAAAGATATTTTATTAATTGTCAAAAATATTACAAAATTTCAAGATGATATTTTTTACAAAAAATTTTTATTAAGAATTGATTGCAAATCCACAAAAAAAAACTTTGAGAAAAGAATATCAAAAACATTGTTTCAAAACAAATTTTTGCAAGATGGCAAACAATTCTTTCTATATTTGATTTTGAAATTGAGTTTATAAAAAATTCTCAAAATTTTCTATCAGATTTTCTTAAATAGAGATTTTTTATAAGAGACTTCTTCATTTTAGAAAAATACAGAACAAAACTCCCCCACAAAATCCCCGAGATTATGATATGAGTGTCACCATCATAAAACTTTCACACAATATACCAGTGAAACCATCTTTCATTCTGCCAACATACAATTAGTATGAAGCCTTACACGAATTCCCACCATTGAGCTATACTCAAACTGCAAAAACAACTAAAACAGAATCATTTTCTTCCAAACCTCAAAAACCTCAAGATTATATTTCAAAACCATTTACCGAGTCTTTATGTCTTACAAATTTCAAAAAGCCCAAAAATCAAGACAATATAATAATTTACACTTCAAGAATATTTCTCCAAAATTTCCATTGGTTTCTGAAACATATGGGAAAAACTCAATGGTTTTACAAGTTTATTATCGTTGACACAAAATCTGCTCTTATAACTCACAATAAAGATCATATTGGTAGAATCTCATTTTCTAAATTCCAATAAGACAAGTTCTATCAGCCAAACATTGGGCTGAACCCTTTTCCAAAAAACAATTTTCTCAAAAATTCATTCAATAAGGATATCCCTACCGGGACTACAAAATGGCATGGTTTTATGCCCTGTTCATTCGTCTGTTTAACCATTTTTGGTTTTTTATTTTTTACTATAACTATCCAAAAGAATTTTCTATTTGGTTTTTTGATTGATAGTGGTATATAGAGTCATTCACCCAAATATATCCATAACCAGTATAATCTTCTTTTGACCTTTATTCAAAAAATTTAAACACCATCATGTACAATAAAGAAATACATTTTCATATAGATTTTAAAATACTCTGGATATTTTGTTGGATTTATCAATTTACCCATATTCTTCCAAAACTATTTACATTTAGTTAGAGAGTTTAAAGTAAAATGGTGGTCACAATTTTCAGAGGAGAATTGCTCCCTTGAAAACATTAAACAATTTTTCTCTTCTGAACAAAATGTTAAAATAGCTATTTCACAAATTCCACTTACCCCAATTTTACCACCTAAGATCCATAAATTTGTTGAACTTTCTTAAGAAAAACAAAAACAATTTCAAGAAAATCCAAAAGTATCTGCAAACAGAGAAATACTCTACAATTTCTAGAGGATGAAGAAGAACTCCTAAGATATTTTGCACAAAAGGTTAAGAAAAAATATTTGTCAGACCAAGGATCACAGGCATCCTTATCGGATTCAATCAATGCATTTGATCAACTGTTTCAAGATTCTCAAGATCCATATGATTTGTAAACAGATAAAATGGTAAAGTACCAGCTTAGGACTAAAGGACAACACTACAACAACAAATTACATCCCATCGCAATTAGGTTCAAGAAAAGAGTTTCAAACATTTTCCACAAGACAAATCAGAGGGATAACTTTTTCTAGCACATGGCCTTTGCATTGGGAATGGACAAATACATGAATTCAGACATACAGGACATCCTAAAAATGACTTGGACAAGGATCAAAATCAGGACTATCATAAATAAAAGTATCATCAAGTAATTAAAAAAGAAACTATTGAGACAAAATATTCTAAATTGGTTTAATCAAAATCTCAAAAACAATTACTCTATGGATGAGATTGTAAATGAATGATGAGATATTAATTATTTTTTTTATGTCATTATTCTACAACAAGAAGTAATTTCCACCGACAACTAGCTAGTAAGAACTATACCAAAGACAATCATCAGCTTGCAAGAATAGCTTTCTGACTCAGATAGCACATCCTCTTCTGACAACGATGATTTACCTATCAATTTGAGACAAAAAAGAATTCAAGCCTGAGTATAATAATTCAAAACATCTACTTTTCAAATGATAGAGAAAAGTTCTGAAATGACAAATATTATGCAATGAATCTATTTTTCATCAAATCATGGCAAAGAATAAATTCACTTTTGAAAAAGGAAGACAAAGATAAAAGAAGTAACAAACTTTCAGCAAAAGAATCTATCATTAAAGAGAGCTCATCAACAATAATATCCGAATTTCAGACAATATTGTAATATAACTTTGTAAAAAAGCCTATATAAATTTTTAAGATCTATTGTAAAGAATAGAGTGGAAAAAAGAATGTGTTGTAAGCCTTCCCTCTCTTGTAAACAATCTCTCTTATAAAATTTCTCACGTTTCAATAAAGGTTTGAAAAATTTTACGACTTTGTAAATTTTCTATTTACAATTTATCATTCTGCTTTCTTTTACAATTGTATTTAATTTATAATTTTATTTTAAAATTAATTATATTATTTTCTACTTTCGATCATGTCCCCTTTTTGGTTCCTACAAACAACTTTATTGCTATAGATATTTTACAAGAGAGAGAATTCTTGCAACACACTTTATTTTCCACTCTACTCTTTACGATAGATTTTAAAAACTTATATAGGTTTTTTTATAAAATTATATTACAATATTGTTCGAAATCCGGATATTATTGTTGATGGACTATCTTCAATGATGAACTCTTTTGCCGAAAGTTTGCTACTTCTTTTATCTTTGTCTTCCTTTATCAAAAATGAATTTAATTTATTCTTTACCATGATTTGGTGAAAAGTAGATTCCTTACATTATAGTTGTCCTTTCAGATTCTTTGAATTATTATACTGAGGGTTGAATTCTTTTTTGTCTCAAATTGATAGGTAGGTCGTTGTTGTCAGAAGAGGATGTGCTATCTAAATCAGAAAACCATTCTTGCAAGCTGATGATTGTCTCTGGTACAGTTCTTACAAGCCAGTTGTTAGTGAAAATTATTTCTTGTTGTGAAATAATGACATAGGGAAAATAATTAATATCTCCCCATTCATTTATAATCTCATCCATAGAGTAATTGTTTCTGAGATTTTGATTAAACCAATTTAGAATATTTTGTCTCAATAGTTTCTTTTTTAATTGCTTGATGATACTTTTATTTATGATGGTCATGATTTTGATCCTTGTCCAAATTGTTTTTGGGGTGTCCGGTATGTCTGAATTAATATATTTGTCCATTCCCAATGCAATTGCTGGAAAAAGTTATCCGTTTAATTGATTTTGTAGAAAATGCTTGAAACTCTTTTCTTGAACCTGATTGCGATGGGATGTAGTTTGTTGTTGTGCTATTGTCCTTTAGCCTTAAACTGGTGCTTTACCATTTTGCATGTTTACAAATTACATGGGTCCTGAAAATTTTGAAACAGTTGATCAAATGCATTGATTGAATCCAATGAAGATGTCTGTGATCCTTTCTCTGAGAAATATTTTTTCTTAACCTTTTGTGCAAAGTATCTTAGAAGTTCTTCTTCATCCTCCAGGAATTCCAGGAGCCTTTCTCTGTTTGCAGATACTTTTGGATTTTCTTGAACTTGTTTTCGTTTTGCTTGAGAAATTTCAACAAATTTATGGATCTTAGGTTGTGAAACTGGGGTAGGTAGAATTTGTGAAATGACTACTTTAATATTTTGTTCAGAAGAGAAAATTTGTTTAATATTTTCAATAGAGCAATTCTCCATTAAAAATTGTGACCACTATTTTACTTCAAACTCTCTAACAAAATGTAAAAGATAAGATTTTGGAAGAATTTGGGCAAATTGATAAGTCCAACAAAATATCTAGAGTATTTTAGATCTATATGAAAAATGTATTTCGTTATTATACATGATGGTGTTCAAATTTTTTGAATAAAAGTCAAAAGAAAATTGTATTGGTTGTAGATATATTTGGGTGAATGACCCTATATACCACCACCAATCAAAAAACAAAATAGAAAATTCTTTTGAACAGTTGTAGTAAAAAGTAAAAAACCAAAAAAGGTTAAAGGGACGAATGAATAGGGTACAATACCATGCCAATTTGTAGTCCTGGTAGGTATATTCTTGTGGAATGAATTTATGAGAAAATTATTTTTTTAGAAAAGGGTTCAACCCAATGTTTGGCTAATAGAACTTTTCTAATTTGGAATTTAGAAAATGAGATTCTACCAGTGTGGTCTTTATTGTGAATAAGGGCAGATTTTCTATCAATGAGAATAAAATCGTAAAACCTTTGAATTTTTCCCATATGTTTCAAAAATCATTGCAAATTTTGGGGAAATATTTTTGAAGTGCAAATTCTTAAATTCTCTGAACTTTGGGGTTCTTTGAAATTTGTAAGACATAGAGACTTGATAAATGGTTTTGGAATATAATCTTGAGGTTTTTGAGGTTTGGAAGAAAATGATTCTAGTTTGATTGTTTTTGCAGTTTGAGCATAACTCAATGGTAGGAATTCGTGTAAGGCTTCATACTGATTGTATGTTGGTGGAATGAAAGATGGTCTCACTGATATGTTGTATGAAGGTTTTATGATGGTGACATTCATATTATAATTTTGGGGATTTTGTGGAGGAGTTTTGTTTTACAATTTCCTGAAAGGAAGAAATCCCTTGTAAAAAATCTCTAGTAAGAAAATCTGGTAAAAAAATTTTGAAAACTTTTTATAAACTCAATTTCAAAATCAAATACAGAAAGAATGGTTTGTCATCTTGTAAAGATTTGTTTTGAAATAATGTTTTTAACGTTATTTTCTAAAACTTTTTTTGTAAATTTACAATCAATTCTTAATAAAAACTTTTTGTTAAAAATATTATTTTGAAATTTTGTAATATTTTTTATATGGATAAAATGTCTTTTTTAATTGTAGAATAATTTTGTTGAGATTCTATTTAAATTTCTGAGTGGTATGTTACTAAGTGTTCAAGATTATTTGGCTCTAATCTTTGTTTGAGTATACCTCCATATCCTTTTTCTAAGATATCGGTTTCTACTATTATAAATGCTGTAGGGTTTGGTATGCCTAAACATGGTAGAGTCTTAATTTTTTGTATTAGTTCTCTAACTAATCGTGTATATTTTTCTATATATGGTTTAGGATTTTTGTTTAATTTATGAAATAAAATCAAACATTATTCTCTTAATTTGATAAAATAATCATTAACATAATTGAGATATGTTAAAAATCTTTGTAATTGATTTTTATCTTTTATTTTATCTGAAAATTTGTCTGCAAATTTTATGGTTCTATTAATTAGTTTTATTGTAGATCTATGTATTTCATGTCCTAAAAATCTAATCTTTGTTTGAAATAACTTCATTTTTGTTACTAATAAAACTAATCCATTTTGTTTAACTATTTTTAGAAATAAATTAAGATGTTTAAAATGTTATTCTATATTATGAGAAAATACTAAAATATCATTAATATATACTATAATAAATTTGTAATAGAATTGAAAATATCATTCATTATATTTTAAAATTTTAATGGTGCATTTTTTAATCAAAATGGCATTATATTCCATTCATAATACCCAAATGGTTCTGTAGAACTGTTTTATATCTATTTTTTTTATCCATTTGTATCTGCTAAAATCCTGACTTCATATCAAATTTTGAAAATAATGTTGTTTCATATAATTTTCCTATTAAATCCTTTTTGTTTGAGACTGGATATCTATTGTATTGTAAAACTTTATTTAATGGTTAATAATTGATGACTACTTTGGTACTCCTCATTTTTTTTTTGTAGCGTGCATTACATAAAAGGCTATGCAACTCCATGATAATTTTGATGGTTTTATTATTTTTTATCTAATAAGGTATGTATTTCATTTTTTACAAATTTTTAAATATTCATTGTTCATTTGTATGGGTCTAACTTTTGCTGGGATTTCTTTTTCATTAAAATCTTTTTGATATGGTAAACTAATAATATGTTTCTTTATTTCCCAAAAAGCATGTAGTAATTTAGAATATACTTCTTGTTTAAATTTTGTTTCTAATGCTTTAATTTGTTTTTTGATTTCTTCTTTCCGTAATTATTTTTCTATTCTAGTATATTTAATTTCTTCTTTTAGATAATTAATTTGATTTTGTTTCTTTCTAAAACTATATATTTTATAATAAATTGAATTTTCATTAGTTAATTGTATTTCTCTTTATTTTACTAGATTAGTAAACTTAAAGGTTAATGTTCTTCCTATTATTTCAACATGTATTCCTTTTTTATCTATTTTGAATTGATAAATTTGTGTTAAGAAGGGAATTTCTAAAATCATTTCGTAGATAATATTTTCTACTATCATGAATATATTTTGGAAACAATAATTTTGATTACATATGTAAGCATTATTTAATTTGTATTGGACATTCAAAGGTGTAAAATTAGTGGATAATAGTTTTTCTTTTGTTTTTACATAATATTTTATATGTATTAATCCTGATTTTATACAATTCAATTCTACTTCAAAATCTACCAATGCGTTTGTGGTTATTGTGAAATTTGTATTTATTATTAGAGTAACTTCGATACACCATCTTTGAAATAATATTTTGTCAATTATTTGTAAATATTTTTGAGAATCATGTTCATTAGTTTGTATTAGAGGGGTTTGTTCTAGATTTCTATTAGTTAATTCTTGTTTTATTTTTAGTTTCTCTATTTCTTGTTTTATTTGATTTATTTGTGTTTTTAAATTTTTTTTTTCTCTTTGTAAATCTTTAATAGTTATTTTTTATATAATATTTTCTATTGAATTCTTCTCGAATATCTTTGTTATATTTAAAGATTTAGTAATCCTTGGTTTAGTCTTTGTTTTTTCTGTTAAGAGTATTTCTTTAAAATTATTTAATAATTGATTTTTCATTTCTAAGTTTTCTATTTGTATTATTATATTAACTATTTCTTCCTTCTTTTGTTTTGTTAAAACATTTATAGACTTAAAACATATTGGATTTATTTGTTCTTCTTATTCATTTTCATATTCACTTTGTGATTCAATACTTAAATAATCATCCGAATTATTGCTTTGTTCATAATCACTTGATTGTGATTTTTCAGATTCTGGTTGTTCTTCTATGATTATTAAATTCATTAATTCTTGTCTTAAATTTTCATTTTGTATTTCATTGGTTTTCTTTTTGACATAATATTTATTTACTTTGTGTTCTAGTTTTCTACATGTCCAACATACTATCTTACCTGTTTGTTTAAAATTCTTAAAGTTTTTATAATATTTTCAGAATTTATAATTTTTTCTTTTTGGTTTTGATCTATAAGGTTGAGATTTTTGTTTTTGATATTTTTTATGTTTTGCAGAAAGAGCTTTTATTTTTTCCACTCCAAAGTTTTCACAAAAATATCCTAATTATTTTCTTGTATAAGTTTTAGTATTATATTTAGATTGTAGTTTTAATTCTAAATATAAAAATAATATTTCTTTAATATAAAAGAAAATAATTATCCAAAAGTAATTTTTCCAAAAGTTATAACATCTTTTCTTATTGCTTCTCTTAATTTATTTATTATTCTTTTTCCAAATAATTTTGATAATCCTGTTATAAATCTTTTTTTCAAAAAAGATTGTGTACAGTCATATTTTCTTAATACTTGTGTGATAAATACATCTTTATAGCCTCTGTAATCTAATAAAATTGGATATCTTAAATTTATTAAAGTTATTTTATTATTAATTAATTGGTCATTTGGATTTCCTATAAAATGCATTGCTATAGTATGTAATAAAATTTCTGTTGAGCTTGGTTTATGATCTATGTTTTCATTTTCATCTATTATGGTTTTTACATGTCCTAAAATTGTTTTTTTTTTTTTTTTTTTTTTTTTTTTTGCATTTTGACCAAGAGCATTATCCCACCATGCTTTTAATTGTCCTATAAATCCATATATGAGATTACCAGTTACATCTGGATCATATATATTTATTGAATTATAAGCGACTTGTGCCATACACATTTGTTGTAATAAATTTAAGATTTCATATTCTGATTTTCCATCCATGTTCCATTCATATATAGCTTCTCCAGTATACTTGGCCATTTTAAATTCATTTCTTTCTTCATATTGTATATTCATATGGGTTGGTCTACAATAATAATTCTTTGAAAATTTGTAATATGATTTCTTTATTCTGTTTATTACAAAACTATTATCGGATTGTTCCTCTTCATTTTGTGCTATGGTGGTAATTCTACTAGTACTAGAAGAAGGTTGATCAATTGCTTATCTTACTTTTATTAAAGCATTTGATCCTGGTAGAAGATTGGGTCTTATTTCCTCTGTTGTTGTCTTGAAATGTGGTAAAAAGATATCGTATGGATTTTATTTTCTATTCTCATATGATATAATTTTGTTAATATATGTTCTAAGTGATTTCCCATATAATTTAGAGATTGATTGCTATAATTATTTTGTTCATATATCTTTTTAATATTTTCTAAATTTATTTGTGAATCATCCTGTTATCTTCCCTTTTTAAAAGGGGTTCCTAATATATCTCCTCCTTTAGTTGTTATTATAATTGTTTTTAATGGTGGATTGATTGAGGTTACAGTTGTATTATTAGTTGTTAATTTTCATTTTTTATATAATTTTGTATTAACTTCTCTTAAAAGTGTTTCGTAATTTGTAATTAAATCATTTTTCATTAGATAAGTTTTAATCCAACTAAACAATAATTGATTTGCCCTTTTGTCTATCATACTTTTATACTATAACTCTTTTAAATATTCTTACAATTGTTGATCAAGTTGTTCGAATCACTGTCTTTCTTTTTCAAAATGTTTAAAATTATATCCTTCATTTAAATATTCATAATCAGGTGTCCATTGTTTTGTGATAGTGTTTATATAATGACTTCTTACTTGAGAAGGTGTAAGAGAACTTGGGAGTGATGTATTTGTTTCAACTAGTTCTGCTATATGATTTCTATACCTCATATATGTTGTTTCTTGTATAGGTATGGATGACACAGAGTTCCTTGTGGATTCTAATTGTATTTTTATTGATAGTGCTGTTATGGTTGAATATGATTTTCGTGATGGTTTTGATAAATAAGATGGTCTTGGAAATCTCAATATAATATTTCCTAGAATTTTTTCTATAACTTCTGAAATATTCCTTCTTTCAAATTGTGTAGGTTCATTGTTATTTATTTGAAAATATTCAGATATTGTAATTTCTTCCCATTTTAATAATTTTGGCTAAAAACATTTGATTTCTCTGATTTTATTTGTAACAAAATTGTTTTATTATTGTTTAGAATAGTTCTATGGAATTTTGGATTTACTTGTGATGACATTAACCTATAATATACCCTATATATTACAACAAAATTCTTACTCTATTCTCTAATCTTATTTTCTTGTAGATGTATATCTAATAATAAAGTATCTAAAATATGTGGATCTGTAATATCTACGGAAAAGTTTGAGCAACAATCAAAGTAAATTAGTCCATTTCATATATTTGTTTGTATTATTGCTTGTATTGAATCATTATAACTTAATAATCTTTTGTCTCTTAAAATTATATATATAGGTGCATCTATTCCTAATTTTAATAATGGTTTAACAGCTACTTGTATTAATGCATAATGAATATATTTGTATCCTTTTTCAATGTATTTTTGTAAAGATATATTTGATAAAAATCTAATACTTTGATATTTTTTAGATATTGATATTGTTTTTTGATGAGTTTTTACCAAAAATGATGTCTTAAAATCTAATAATCCTATAGAATATATTATTTCTACTTTTTCTTCTGGGATTGTCCAATTTCTATAGTTTACGGGGTAATATTCTTCATGACTTTGTACAGTATCTATATTTGTGTTACTACTACTACCTATCTCCATCCTATTGTTGGAACCAGATCCTTTTCTTGAAATCATTCTTATCAAAGCAGACGTCATATCATCTATTAACTTGTCTTAGTTTTCTTAGTTTAACCTCTAGTGAGAACAATGGGAACAGTCTACCAAAAACACTTCTCCTAGGCTTACCAACAGATCCACAACCTTACCAACGTCTTACCAACACTAGATCTTGTCTTAAGAATCCTAAGAGGTTAATTTTAGATATTTTGGTTTCTTTAACAAGAAATAATTAGCAAAATGGCTCTGATACCAAAATAAGGTATGAATAGAAAAAACATATAAATGAGATAAATTTTGATAAAATTTTTGATAAATTGTAAAAGAGATTGAAATGAGATGACTGTAAAAGAAAGGAAAAATAGTAGATAGAAAAACTGACGAGATTGGGACAGGATTGAAAGTAAAAAGTAATATAATTAATTTTAAAATAAAATTATAAATTAAATACAATTGTAAAAGAAAGTAGAATGATGAATTGTGAATAGAAAACTTACAAAGTTGTAGAATTCTCACTACAAAAAAAAATACGGTTTTAGCGATGGAAAAATTTCGTTGCTATTTTATGACGGATTTAGTGACGAAAAATTATTCGTGTCTAAATTTCTGACGGATAAATTATTCGTGACTAAATTTGTCGCTAATTGGCGACGAAAACATTTTCATCGCTAATTAGCAACAAAAAATATTTCGTTGTAAAATTTGTCGCTAATTAGTAACAAATAATATTGTCGTGGCTAAATTTTGCCATGGATACTCTTATCCATCGTTAAATTTAGCGACAAAAATATTTCGTCACAAATTTCATCACTAATTAACTACAAAAATTTTTTGTCGCTAATTAGTCACGGTAAAAATATTTGTCATAAAATTTAACAACAAACTCCAAAATTCGTGGCTAATTTCATCATTAATTAGCCACAAAAAAATATTCGTGGCAAAATTCGTCGCTAATTAGCCACAAATAAAATATTCGTGACTAAATTCGTCGCTAATTTATTATCAGAATTTCAAAATTCATGAATAATTTCCAAACAAAATTTCTTCTATACTCTATTATGAAATATTTTTAACCGTATCTCTCTTTTTAACATATTCTAAATAACGAAATCGAATTAAATACATATTAAATATTACAATTCTCACCGATTTGATAATTTTAATAATAAATAATTCAACCAATTTATAACAAATAATTTTTAATTAATCGCGGCTATTGATTTCAGCATTCGTGTTTTTGTCTTCTATATCCATTCGCTTCTCTTATATAGTTCAATTATTTGTGAAAGTTCAGTTATTCATATTCATTCATTATTGTCATCAATAAGGAACACAATATATAATACATTCACTTTCGACGATCTATCTCGTCTGCCAAGTAGATCAAATAGTATTTTTCAGAGGATAGGGCAGTGAGATAGAAACTACTGATAAACGGTAATTCATTTATTTTATTTTATTATTCTTTTATTTTATTAATTTATATTAACTAATCATATTTAATATTTTATAATATCTTAAATAAGCTTTTAATTTTATTATTTTATATTTTTATTTTTTAAAGACTAAAATTATTATTTTTTTAATATTTTATTATTTAGCGACAAATTAGAAATCCGTCGCTAAATTTAGTGACGACTTAAGAAATCCGTTGCTGATTTAGCAACGGATCTAAAAATTCGTCGCTGATTTAGCGATGGATTCAACGATCCGTCACTAAACTTAATTTTTTTGAAGTTAACATTTAATATTTTACTTTCTTTTGTTATTTTATTAATTTATATTATATAATCATATTTATTATTTTATAATATTTTAAATTATCATTTTATTTTTTTAATATTTTTAATTTTTAAATAATAATATTTTTTAAAATTTTTAAATATTTTATTATTTAGCGACGAATTAGAATCCCTCGCTAAATTTAGCGACAAATTCCGACATCCGTCGCTAAATTTAGCGATGGATACTAAAATTTATCGCTAATTTAGTGACGAATCTAAAAATACGTCGCTAAGTTAGCGACGGATCTAAACATTCGTCGCAGATTTAGCGACGGATTCAACAATCCATCGCTAAACTTAATTTTTTTAAAATTAACATTTAATATTTTATTTTATTTTGTTATTTTATTAATTTATATTAAATAATCGTATTTATTATTTTTTAATATTTTAAATTATCATTTTATTTTTTTAATATTTTTATTTTTTAAATAATAATATTTTTTTATTTTTTAAATATTTTATTATTTAGCGACGGATTTAGCGACGAATGAGAATCGGTTGCTAAATTTAGCAATAAATTCCAAAATCCATTGCTAACTTAGCGACGGATTTTAAAATTCGTCGCTAAACTTAATTTTTTTAAATTTAATATTTAATATTTTATTTTATTTTGTTATTTTGTTATTTTATTAATTTATATTAAATAATCTTTTTTATTATTTTTTAATATTTTAAATTAGCATTTTGTTTTTTTTTATTTTTTATTTTTATTTTTTATAAGATAATATTTTCTTATTTTATATTTTTATAATATTTAAAAATAATATTTTTTTATTTTTTAAATCTTTTTAAAGAATAATATTTTTTATTTTTTAATTAAGTTATTAGTTTATTTTAATTAGCATTTTATTATTTGATATAAATTTTTATTTCTTTAATTAATATGTTAGAATTAGATAATAAGTAAAAATAAAATAGAAGTATGATTAAAGGTAAGATGTGGTCTGGTAGTTGGGTGCTCTAACATTTCACTCATGCGCAGGTGTTCGAACCGGGTTGTAGACATTTTGAGGGTTTTTTCAGGGATTTTTTGCAAGGCAGTAGGTCAGGGCAGGGGCGGACAGGCGTGTGCAGGGCAGAGGCAGGGGCGAGCGGTCATGCATGCGAGTGGGCGGTCAGGCTCGTACTCGGGTGGGGCCCAGGGTGGGCCGGGCAGGCTCGTGAGTTGGAGCAATGAGGCTCGTGCGCTGGGATCCAACTGGCAGGGGCACGGGAGCAGGAGCCGAAGCAGGGCTTGTCACCGGGTGCAAGTTAGCGACGGATCAAGCATTCAACGCTAATTAAATAAAAATAAAATATTAATATAATAATTAAATGAAAATATATAAAATAAATAAATAATATAATTGTATATAATATAATTTAGCGACGGATTCCTGGATCCGTCGCTAATTAAATAAAATAAAATATTAATATAATAATTAAATAAAATATATATAATAAATAAAAAATAATTATATATCATATAATTTAGCGATGGATTCCTCGGATCCGTCGCTAAATTTAGCGACGGATTTTGAATTTCCGTAGCTAAAATTAATGACCGATTTTTTGTATTCGTCACTAAATTTAGCGATGAAAATTTTTCGTCGCTAAATTCGTCACTATTTTAGCAACGGATTTCTATTTTTCGTAGCTAAATTTTTGCGACGCGTCATTAGCGATGAAAAATTTTTCGTCGCTAAATCTATCGCTAATGTTTTTAGCGACGAATTTTTCTAAAATTTTCGTCGATAAAACCGTGTTTTGTAGTGTCTTCAAACCTTTATTGAAACATGATGAATTTTACAAGAGAAATTGTTTACAAGAGAGGGAAGTCTTACAACACACTCTATTTTTCACTCTACTCTTTACAATAGATCTTGAAAAACTTATATAGGCATTTTTACAAAGTTATATTACAATATCGTCTGAAATTTTGATATTATTATTGATGCGCTGTCTTTAATGATGGATTCTTTTGCCGAACGTTTGTCACTTCTTTTGTCTTTGTCTTCCATTGTCAAAAGTGAATATATTCTCTGCTATGATTTGATGAAAAGTAGATTCCTTGCATAATAGTTGTCCTTTCATATGCTTTGAATTATTATACTCAAGTTTGAATTCTTTTTTATCTCAAATTGACAGGTGGGTCATTGTTGTCAAAAGAAGATGTGCTATTTGAGTCAGAAAGTCATTCTTACGAAACTAATGATTGTCTCTAATGCGATTCTTACTAGCCAGTTGACGGTAGAAATTTTTTCTTGTTGTGGAATAATGACAAAGGGAAAATAATTTATATCTCTCAATTCATTTACAATCTCATCCATAGAGTAATTGTTTCTGAGATTTTGATTAAATCAATTTAGAATATTTTGTCTCAATACTTTGTTTTTTAATTGCTCGATAATGCTTTTATTTATGATGGTCCTGATTTTGATCCTTGTCCAAATTGCTTTTGGGGTGTCTTGTATTTTCGAATTCATGTATTTGTCCATTCCCAATGCAAAGACCATGTGCTGGAAAAAGTTGTTCGTCTAATTTATCTTGTGGAAAATGCTTGAAACTCTTTTCTTGAACTTAATTGTGACCGGATGTAGTTTGTTGTTGTGTTGTTATCCTTTAACCTTAAACTGGTGATTTACCATTTTGCTTGTTTACAAATCATATGGGTCCTGAGAATCTTGAAACAGTTAATCAAATACATTGATTGAATCTGATGAGGACGACTGTGATCCTTTGTCTGACAAATATTTTTTCTTAACCTTTTGTGCAAGGTATCTTACGAGTTCTTCTTCATCCTCAAGAAATGGCAAGAGTCTTTCTCTGTTTGCAAATACTTTTGGATTTTCTTGAACTTCTTTTTGTTTTTCTTGAGAAATTTCAACAAATTTATGGATTTTCGGTGGTGAAATTGGAGGAGGTGGAATTTGTGAAATGACTATTTTAATATTTTGTTCAAAAAAGAAAATTGTTGTTTTCAATGGAGCAATTCTCCACTGAAAATTGTGACTACCATTTTACTTTAAACTCTCTTACTAAATGTAAAGAATATGATTTCGGAAGAATTTGGGTAAGTTGATAGGTGCAACAAAATATCCAGGGTATTTTAAAACCTTTAGGAAAATGTATTTCTTTATTGTACATGATGGTGTTCAAATTTTTTGAATAAAAGTCAAAAGAAAATTGTATTAGTTGTGGATATATTTGGGTGAATGACCCTATATACCATCACAAATCAAAAAACCAAATAGGAAATTCTTTTGGACAATTGTAGTGAAAAGTAAAAAACCAAGAATGGTTGAAGAGACGAATGAACAGGGCACGAAACCATGCCAATTTGTAGTCCTGGATGATATATCCTTGTACAATGAATTTTTGAGAAAATTGTTTTTCAGAAAATGGCTCAACCCAATGTTTGGCTGATAGAAATTGTCTTATTTGGAATTTATAAAATGAGATTCAACCTGTGTGGTCTTTATTGTGAGTTATAATGGCAGATTTTGTATCAACAAGAATAAACTCGTATAACTTTTAGTTTTTCCCATACGTTTCGGAAACCATTGGAAATTTTGGGAAAATATTCTTGAAGTATAAATTCTTAAATTGTCTTGACTTTGGGGTTCTTTGAAATTTGTAAGACATAGAAACTCGGTAAATGATTTTGGAATATAATCTTGAGGTTTTTGAGGTTTGGAAGAATATGATTTTGTTTTGATTGTTTTTACAGCTTGAGCATACCTCAATGGTGAGAATTCGTGTAAGGCTTCATACTGATTGTATGTTGGTGGAATGAAAGATGGTGTCACTACTATATTGTGTGAAAATTTTATGATGGTGACACTTATAGCATAATTTTGGGGATTTTGTGGAGGAGTTTTATTCTACATGTTTCTGAAAGGAAGAAGTCCCTTGTAAAAAATCTCTAGTAAGAAAATCTGGTAAAAAATTTTGAGAACCTTTTATAAAGTCAATTTCAAAATCGAATACAGAAAAAATGACTTGCTATCTTGCAAAGATTTGTTTTGAAATAATGTTTTTGACATCCTTTTCTAAAACTTGTTTAATGGATTTGCAATCAATTTTTAATAAACAAGGATTATTTTGAAACTTCGTAATATTTTTGACAATTAATAAAATCTCTTTTTTAATTGTAGAATAATTTTGTTGAGATGCTATCCAAATTTCTGAGTGGTATCTTATTAATTGTTCTGAATTATTTGGTCATAATATTTGTTTAAGTATACCTCCATATCCTCTTTATTGTAAATCTATATATTTCATGCCCTAAAAATCTAATTTTTGTTTGAAACAACTTCATTTTTGTTGTTGATAAAAGTAAACTATATTGTTTAACTATTTTTAGAAATAAATTAAAATGTTTAAAATGTTGTTCTATATTCTGAAAAAATACTAAAACATTATCAATATGTATTATTATAAATTTGTAATAACAATTGAAAATATCATTCATTATATTTTGAAATTCCGATGGTGTGTTTTTTAATCCAAATGGTATCACATTTCATTCGTAATGGTCAAATGGTACTGTAAAATCTGTTTTATATCTATCATTTTCATCTATTTGTATCTGTCAATATCGTGACTTCATATCAAATTTTCAAAATATTGTTACTTCATATAGTCTTTCTATTCAATCCTTTTTGTTTGGGATTGGATATCTAATCCATTATAAAACTTTAATTAATGGTTTATAATTGATAACTATTCTTGGTACTCTTTGTTCTTTTTCTGCATCATTCATTACACAAAAGGCTACACAATTCCATGGCGATTTTAATGATCTTATTAATTTTTTATCTAATAAGGATTGTATTTCTTGTTTACAAATTTCCAAATTTCTAAATATTCATTGTTCATTGTATGGGTCTAGCTTTTGTTAAGATGTCTTTTTCATTAAAATCTTTTTCATATGGCAAACTAATTATATGTTTCTTTCTTTCCCAAAAAGCATGCAATAATTCAGAACAAATTTCTTGTTTAAATTTTGTTTCTAATGCTTCAATTTATTTTTTGATTTCTTCTTTTTGTAATTATTCTTCTATTCTGGTATATCAAATTTCTTCTTTTAGTTAATTAATTTGATTTTGTTTTCTTTTAATACTATCTATTTTATAATAAATTGAATTTTCTTTAATTAATTGTATTTCTCTTTATTTTACTGGATTAGTAAAGTTAAACGTTTAATATTATTCCTATTATTTTAACATGTATTCATTTTTGATCTACTTTGAATGGTGTTATTTAACTAGAGCAAATGAATAGTTAATAAGGATTTTTACAACTTTTTAAAAGTTGAACTAGTAATAGAAACAAATAAATAATTTAGTACAAATAAATAACTTTCAGAGCATTCAATTCTCCTAACCCTCTCTTCTTCAACTCTTCAATATTTATTGAGATATTGAATAGATCCATTAAGGGTTGTTGAGAGTTGTTGCATTCAAACGTTGAGCAATTAATTTTCATCATTAATGCTTTGCAACAGTTTCCTTTCCTCGTGCTGAGCCTCCACTCTTTTACTGGCACCACTTTTATTTAGGCCAATGAGAACATGCTTGTACTGTATTTGAACGTTAGATTTGATAGAATCGGAACTATTTCAGAAATTAGAGAAATGAATTGTCCATTTAGTTCAAATTTGTTTTACAAACTTGGTTTCTGACACATGCAAGTCGACAAGTTTAAGAGGGATATCAACCTGAATTCAAAATTTTATAGTGTATTTTTGCATAACCAGGTCGACAAGATTGTGTTTAGGTTGACAAGGTTCTGTAGCAAATAAAATAGGTAGACATACAGTTTTGAATTGGTCATTGTGTGTATAAGTGTCGACAAGAAGGAAAACAGGTCGATGTGTGATTTCAATGGAAAAATAATCATTAGGTCGATAGGTCTTACTGCATACATCGACATATCACTATGCAAGACAAAAGATTGGTGGACATGTTAAAATGAATTGGTCAATATATTTTTGCTTGTTGACAAGTATGATGGTGGGTCGATGCGTGTGCTTCAGAAGCAATGATTGATAGGTCGACATCACTACAAAATAAATGCACTATTTGGATGGACAAAAACCGTCTGTAAATCTACTAAAACCGTCGACAGAACCTTCTCCAATGGATGGGCCTTCAGTAGGCAATACACCAAGCTGGATAGATCTATCTCGATAGTTTTTATGACCATTGGAGCATGTGATGGATTTATACTGATTGTTAGAAAAGTGTTGATAAAATTATTATATTTTATCATCAGTTTAAAAAATATTAGTAAAACTTATTAACTTTTATCGTCGGTTACCACATGTATTAGAAAATGTTACTATTTTTATCGTCAGTACCATAATAGTTAAAAAATATTACTGTCATTTATTATCGGTTACCACATATGTTAGGAAATGTTGCTACCTTTTATTGTCGATTACCACAACTGTTAATAAATATTACTAGTCGATTACCATAAGTGTTAGGAAATATTACTACCTTTTATTGTCAGATATCACAGGTGTTAGGAACTGCATGTCATCAGTTACCATATGTATTATTATAAGTTACTGCTTGTATCATCGGTTACCATAAGTGTTAGGAAAAATTACTCTTTTATCGTTGGTTAGAAAAGTGTTGTAAAAAGTTACAGTCATTTATTGTCAATTACTACACATATTAGTATAACACCGACTCTTGGTGTATTCTATAGTGAATTCCATTTCATATATATATATATATATATATATATATATATGATGTTTCTACTACTACGTTCATGAATTTTCACAAAAAAATGATGATATTTGACGGTAAAATACAAATCGGATCAATTTTGACTCAAAGAGATTCAAAACCTAAATTTCACATTAAATAAATTTAATTATGTCTAATATAAGATTTTGGGCCTAGTGTGTAATTATGAAAATTTTAGGGGCCAAATTAGAATTTTTATAAGTCAAAGGACTTGTTAGCAATTAACAAAACTTAAATGAAATGTGACAAGTGTATTCTTGTATTGAACAAGTGTTATAGTGAGGAGGACAAGTGTTGGCCAAATGGAGATGAGAAAGGCAAGGTGGGCCAATGAGAACACATGCACATGAAAAAAAAAAAAAAAAAAAACCAATCAAAACACATGCAATAGTCAAAATGATCCTATGGTTTAGGTTAATTGGAGATTTGATCCTAGGGTGGTGAGTTATTAACACAATAATAAAAGAAGAAGGCCTTAGAATGCTTATTCATTCTTCCCAAATTCATGAGAACAAGGAGAGAAGCAAGAGAGGAAGACAAAGAAAGTGAGGAAAGAAATTTTATCCTGTCTCATTTTAAATTTTATTTCTATCCGCGATTTCATCTCTATTTTAAGGTATCTTAGAGCCAGAATTTGAAAATCGCTAGTTATATGAATTGTAGATCTAAGTCGTATCTTTCCAACAAGATAAGAATCACCAAAATCTGATGCCTGTGCCAAAAGTTATGGTACTTTTCCTGAAACTCGACATAGAAGCGTCCTGTTTCGAACCTTGATAGTAGTGAGTAAAAATGACCCCTCTCCAGTCTTAGTTTGAACATGAAAGTTATAGATATACTCCTTGCCTATAACATATAAAAATTTCAGCCGTTTCGTATGAGGAAATTGAAGGTTATACAATTTTCCTTAAAACTGTGTTGACAGAAACCGTATGTTTCACTAAAACGTATATGTCCTGTTCATGAATTTTGTTCAACCCCTTCCAGACATATTTGGATAAAACTCAAAACATGAAAGTTGTAGATCTACATCTTATCTATAACATGTTAAAATTGCATTAGACTTTGGTGAGTAGGATGAAAGTTATACCTTCTGAACAAAAACTGGACAGAATTTGAAACTTAAATATGGATGTAACAAAATGAGGCTTACTGGGAATTCTGTGATTTGAATCTGAGGAAGTGTGCAAAATGAAAGTTATAGTGCTATCCCTTAGCTTTAAAATGAGATAAGAATCATCTAATTTGGACTGGTATAGCCAAAGTTATAGTCTGTTTTCCATAACTGCGCAGGTTAAAAATCTGCAAACTGTTTGTCTCCTTAAGAGTTATTTGAGTTGAACGGAGGGAACACTTGATTTACGCTTTGTGGAGATATTGGAGAGTGCGTTATCCTCCCCTAACAGTGAGTGGGATGAACTATTTTTGACTTTAAATGAGAAATAGTTTTGATCATGATTTTATAAATGAAATTTGAAATGTGATTTAGAAATATTTTAGTATTTGTGGCATATCTTAAAATGTTGTTCGGAAAAAATTTGTATCCTAATATTATGGTTACTTGATAGTGCCTTGTTTTTACGAGTAAGGATTTATGAATGATGACATATGGCACATGTGTATGATTATGGGATGGTGTATAGTGGCTATAGCGCATTCCCTACCACGGTATTAAGCGTTTACCCGACGGGGTGACGTGGTGGGGTAACACGGGAGTAGGGGTTTGAGTCCCTTGTCTCTGTCCAACGGATCCAATAGAGGAGCACCACGTGAGGACTGTGTCAATACCAAGGGAAGGGGGGAAAATATATGTGTTTTATTCTTACGATATTTTGGTGGCCCCTTGGTGGATTTTACCCAAATTAGGCCAAATTATGGGTAAAATGTGTTTTTGACACCCCATTGATGCATGATTGATGATAAAGATGCCTATTATTTTGAATTATATGATTTATTTGCAAAGGAATGAAATATAAATTTGAAAACGATGTTTTGACTTGCCACTCTCACAAATTCATTTATTGTCATTATATAGTTATTACACCTCACTCACTGAATATGTGGATTATACTCACCCCTCATATTAATATTTTCAGTTTATACTGTATTTGACATGCATTGAGGTACTATCCCACGAGTTTTACTAAGAGACGCTATCGGATAAGTGATCATATCCATTCTTGTTTACGATTGGACCATACATATAAATATTATATGTAAATTGGAAGCAGATGTTTTAAAGAAAATTTTTATTGAAAACTATTTTTTTTTCTTCTGTTATATGATTTTGACTTAATGATATCGAGTAGGGTCATAATATTAGCCTTGCGTCACCTCGATGTGCGAGTAGGGTATACCCGTGCCTCGAGGAGTCGTGGTGGTCTGTTCGTGTGCCCGACCTGCGGGTCGAGGCTTGACAATTAGTATAAATTACTGTAATATATTATTGGTTACCACAACTTACTACCTTAGGAAATGTTACTCTTTTTTATCGTGTTAGCAATGTTACTTTTACTTTTATCGTCGGTTACTGTAAGTTACAACTGTTACCACATGATATCTATAGTGATAGACTGGAAAATAAAGAAATTACAAAAATAATATAAATTGTAATTGATACAAAGTACAATGATGGATACATATAAGACCAAAAAAAAAAAAAAAAAAAAACAGAGAAAAGATTACATGTCCCACAACTACAACTACGTATCTTCTGAGATGTTCCCAACCAAAAATATTCATCACAGTTTGAAGGTATCTTTATCTTTATCCACAATCTTTCATATCAATTTATTCATTAAAAATCAATAGTGAAATAGTAAAATAGTGAAATAATTGTAAATGAAAATATTACCAGAGAATGTTTTCCTTTCTCTAAATCCAAAACATCTTAACAGCGTTGGTCTCTCATTTCTTCACAACTACTAAAAATAAAAAATTAAAAACAGATAATTAAAAAATTACATGTTAAATCTCAAATTAAAATAATATGCTTATTTTTAAACTTGGGTGATAATTGAGCTATTCATACTAAAATTGTTCCTGGAATGATTGTGATTTTTCGTACAATATTCATCCGTCATTCCAAATCTTTCAAATACCCAATCAATAGGTGACTTTTTTTAAAAAAAAAAAATGATTAACTTTTGATAAAATTTTAAAAAGTGAGTGAAAGGTTTAAATGGGTTGGAGAGGGGAGCTTTCAAGGGAAGGGAAGGAGAAGATTTGATGATGAAGATTTTGCCATGTATAATTTATTATGTATCATTTTCACAGACAAATTTTCAAAACCCTGCCCATTTTTTCTTTCGCACTTTTTTTCCTGCCTCTTTTTTCATTTCCACATTGTTCTTAATACCTTACTTTTTTTACATTTTTAATCAATACCACATGACTTTCATATGCGTTGAAAAAATCACTTACTATATTTTAATAATTTTTACTACTTATTACTTCGTGTCATGCAAACTACTTACTACATTTCATGCAAGCGCATGTTTACACGGTCCCTACCATATCTATTTGATTAATAAAAAATAACGTATATTCTATGACAATTTAGCATAAACTTGTTAATATTATTAATTTAAATAATATAATGATATGAAATTAGTTATTTAAATAATATAGTATTATAGTTTTGAAAATTCATTAACAAATTATTAGATAATATAGTGTTATAATCTGAAAATATGGCAATATAATGATGTTGGTATAATTAATGAAGAACACTAAATATTGTATCTATTGTATCGACAGAAACTAGGTTTTGTAGTTCAAAACCCATATTAAATTATCTAACATCGGCTCTCAACTTCGAGATGGCACTATGATATCATTTGTATTTATAATCACAATTTAAAATCACAAAACATGATCCTCGCAATAAATAAAAATTTAATCTCTCATATTTACACACTCCCCGCAATTTCTCTACACACAATTTCCACACACCACACAGAAACCACCAACTCCAACCCTATCTCAACCACTAATATTTCACATGTAACATCATTTAAAATTACGAAATTAGTTGTAAACATAGTGCATTTCGATTTTGAATATATTGATTTTTTGGCATTATGAAGTAATTCAAGAAACTTATCTGAAATTAGTTCATGTATGTTGGATCCGATCATATAAATGCATGAATGAATTATATATGTAAATATATAAATGAATCATCTAATGTCAAAAAATATTGGTCAAAAAGATTATCATTTAGTTGGATATGATGGATGCATGACACATAAATTTTCATTACTCTCTCTCCAATATATCCACTTATCATAGCTAGATCTAAAGAAACAAAATGTTTGTGGCAAGAAAAAAAGAAATTTGATTAAATTGGTACTAAAATAAAAAATTGTTTTTGGCGTCAAGAAGTAAAATTTTGTCGTGAAATTATCATTAAATGTCATGCCCCAAACCGAGTTCGTGAGCAGCCGCCCGTTGCCCTGAATGCTGGCTGTATTTTTTACAAAAAATCGGGCAGAACATCCCCTATAAATCGAAGGTCTCCCATGTACAAATAAAGCTGTTTAATTTAAAATCATCCGGTAAATAAAATAAAATGGTCATTCCGGCCTCACAACAACCTACCAACCACAGCAGACATCCAGAACAACGTCAGCCTATATAAATTACCAACAATCCTAGCCACAGACCTCTAATGTCATGTCCAACTAGAGCATGAGCAGCCGCCACACCGAACAGGCCTAAAGTTTATACAAATGTACAACAAAATTCCCAAGTAGAAAGTTTAAACGCTTACAGATGGCTTAATGCAAGTAAAATGAACCAAATTGAGAGTTATGCATATAACTGCCCATAAGTTATACAGTCATCCCACAATATACACGCCCAGCTACGGACCTCAATATCAAGACCGCGCAGGGTCTAAACAAAGTACGAAATTTATATTTCAAATTTAACTTAAAGCTCACCGTCGTAAATACCAAGTCTCAGGGTATGCTGTCAAAACCTCTAGAGCCTGAAATGTCGCTCTATCACAAAAAATCCTGTCTGAGGAAGGAAAAGAGAGGTGTTAGTATCATGGGAAGATACCCAGTGAGTGAAGGGGATAATATCAAGCATAAATAGTGTGGGTGAACCATTAGAGTGTCAAATAATATCATTTGAAATAAAAATTTACATTTCGCAACAAAATATGATATGTTTAGCAATTTGAAATCATTAAATCAATCACACGATAACAAGTATGTATGCATTCATCTAAAAATCAAATAATAGTAGAGCAAGTCAAAGATAATCCTGGCAAAGGTCAACCATGACCAAGGACAGACGCATCGGGGGTTTTATTATGCATAGACTTTAAAATCGCTCTCTACCCCGACGTTGGCCATGAGTTTTCTGGGGCTAACTCATCATCATGTATAGGACCCCACCCAGTGCTAGACGGTGGCGTCACACTCATCCTCTCCATCGTGGGTTCAACCGGCCGTGCCTATAGCCTTTAGAATCAATGACGTTTGCGGATACCTCATGTAGAAGTGTATCCGGGCAACCCGTGCCTCTACAAACGCCCTTCGTAGCTACGGAATCATCAATGACATCATTATAGTATCACAAGAGCACAATGTCCCACAAGAAAGAATCATATCATGCATAACTAGTGGGCATCCAACCCACATAGTTTATCAAAGCATTTGAAATCCGCGTGCCAATACATTTTATCAAATCATTTCAAAACTGTATACCAATGCAACCGTAAAAAGGAATTTATCAATTTTCAAGAAATGACACAATTTTTGTTTCATGTCAAACTATGAATGCATAGTTATCGTAAATATAATTTAAGACACTTCAATAATCATAAAACAATTTTAATATCATACGTCAAATCAATACATATCAAAAGCATGTTTTATCGAAAGCACGGCAGAAAACACGGCAGAAAACATGTTTCACTATTTTATGCAAGAGATTAGAGTCACACTCACATTTCTAGGGAGGGTGATCACTCCCTATTTTTTAATTCAATCCAATTGACTTCTCGAGTCTCCAAAAGACAAACCTAATTAATCATCACAATTTAATATCAAATAAAGGCTAATATGGGATTTTCAATTTTTTTTTCAAATTTAATACAACTTTAATTGACGCGATCCCCTTTCTAGATTCCTGTTTCATCACTTTCGAATCATTTAGCTCACCAATGATCAATTTTTTCTAATATTTCTCATTTTCTCTAATTTTCCTCGAATTTAACATTATATGGTTTCCGATTCTAAATTCCACCTAATTTCGACAAACTTAATTCAAATATTGAAGTAATTGCATCTCTCTCACCTAGGGTTTCTCAGATCTCAGACCTAATTTTCGTTCACCCGTTGAACTAGTCTAAAGCCTATAAAATTTCTAAATTTGAAACGATGTTAGCAACTAATTAAATTTCTAAACACCAAACCCTAGAATTACATCCAATTATAGTCGTTACCTACAGTAAAGAAGATGCAGGTGAGCTCTCGAAGGGAACAGCTGGTCGCAGGCTCGCAGGTCGTCGTGGGCTCGCAGGCCGGCGGGCTAGTGGGCTCGCAGGCTCGCAGCCCGGCTTGCTGGCCGGTGTGGGCTTCGCGGGTCGCAATGGGCTCGCGGGTCAGCGGTGGGCTTCGCGGCCTGGCGAGCGCTCATGGGCTAGGGCTCGCGCTCGCGCTCGCGAGCTAGAGCGCTCGTGGGCTGGAGCGCTCATGGGCTAGGGCTCGTGGGAGGTCTGCAGTTGCGCGCTCACGGGTTGAGGTACGCACTCACGAGCTAAGGCACGCGCTCGCGAGAGGATCGCGCGCTGTGAGGCGCGCACGCTCGTGCAGGGTCACACGCTATAGGCTGTGCTTGCGCAAAGGGTCGCGCTGGAGAGCGCTCGCGGTCGTGCTGGAGCGCGCTCACGCTCATGCAGGGATCACGCAGCTCGCGCGGGGTGGATCGCGCTGCGGCAAAGGAGTGGTGCTCGCGGGAGAAAGGAGCAGCGGCGGTGGGTGGCAGAAGGGAGAGACCACGGCAGAGCGAGAGAGCAACGGTAGAAAGAGAAGAGGCAGAGAGAGAGAGAGAGAGAGAGAGAGAGAGAGAGAAAAAAAAGGGAGAATTAGGGCTTTAAGCCCTAATTCGATTTTATTTTTCTTTTTTTTTTTCTTTTTCCTTTTCTTTTTCTTTTTCTTTTTCTCTTATCATTATTATTATTTATATATATATATATATATATATTCATTTTACCCTAATTTTCACGGATACAGCAATAATTTAAATATACTAAAAATTCAATTTAAATACCCCAAAATCAAAAATCAATATAAATAATTAAAATTTCTCGTACACGGCATCACAGAATCGGCGTTACATTAAATGTCAATAAATGTTAAAATGTAAACTTGTAAATTAAATTAAATATAAATTACTAATTTAATATCATTATATTATTTAAATTAATAATATTAATAATTTAAATTAAGCCGGGGCATGCGGTTGCAACCGCGTAGGCATGAGGCACTGTGTAGGCTTCTGCACAGTAGCAATCGTGCAGGCATAAGGCACTGTGTGGGCACCCACATGGTTGCCTACGTGGTTGCAACTGGCCTACTGCACAGTAGCAACCGCACAGACATAAGGCATCGTGCAGGCGGCTATACGGTTGCAACCGCACAAGCATGAGGCACCCATGCAAAAAATTTGCAAAAAATGCAATTTTTTGCATGGGCATGGGCTTGAATCTAGACATGAGGGATGGTGATGCATGTGATGCTACAACCATTGCACCACAATCTCTTGGTTGCAATAACTTTTTCTTTGTTTATTTTTTCTCTTCTTTCCTCTCTCTCTGTTTTTTTTCTTTTCCTATCTCACTCTCACCCATAAAATAAAATAAATGAATTATTAATTATTAATATTATATATTTTGATAAATATTTGTAATGAAATATATAAAATTTTTAAATTATTAATATATTATAATTTAAATTAATAATCATAATCATAATTTTATATTATCACACTAAAACTCATTCATCTAAATTGTAATTTATAGTAATATAAATAGTAATGTGTATGTATTATATAATAATGTAAGATTGATATTACTATATTATTGGAAAATAGTGAATTTGTATCTCAAAATAATTCTAAATTTTTTGTAATTTTTTTTTTCATTTTCATTTTACATATCACCAAATAATCTGATCGCTACAATAATATTTTCAAATTAAATGGACATATCACAGATGAGCCATTTTCACAAACAAATTTTCAAAATAAATTTTCAAAGCCTCTTTTCTGCGTATTTTTTCATTACACAATTTAAACCCTTTTCGTTTATTCTTCCTTTTTTCATTTTTTTCGTCTCTTTTTTCAACTATACTTTTTATTACTAATACAATTTTTTAAAATTTGTTACTTGTTACCTTACAATTATACATTTTATGCAATTTTCAGAATACTCGCGGTTTGTTTGTGCTTTATATGTTAGCCATTGGCAATTTAATTACCATTAGTTATCACTATGTTTCACTAAATATTACTATTACTTATTACAGATTTATCACAAACTATCAAAAACACCTATTATTACTATATTATCACTAGTTACCACAAATTTACCACTAATTATCACTATATTTCACTCAAATGAATAATAATTTTATCAGACTATATTACCACTAGTTATTTCAAATTTACCACAAGTTATCACATTATATTATCACTAATTATCACAAGTTATCATAAACACCTGTTATCATTATATTACCACCAATTATTACCAACTTACCATAAAGTATCATAAACATATATTGTCACTATATTACTACTAGTTATTACAAATTTACCACTAATTATTACTATATTTCACACCAATGAATAATAATATCATTAAACTATATTATCACTAATTATCACAAATAATCATAAACACCGCCACTAATTATCATAAATTTATCACTATATTTCACTCAAATGAATAATAATATTATTATATTATATTACCACCTAATTATCATAAACTTATCAAAAGTTATTATAAAATTACGATATTATAACAGCATACCACATGTTATCACAAATTATCCCATGTTATTGTAATTTATCACCTAATTCTTAAATTTTTAAATGGTTCCTAAATATTATACAAACGGAATATGACATATATAGAGATTGTTTTCAAATAGTTAGTAAAGACTACCAAATTTACCAACGAAAACTAATGACCATTAGAATAGTATATAGTATTTACAAATGGTATAATATATGAGTTACCATGGTCATACACTTATACAAACGGTATAGTTAAGTAGACCCTAAAGAAGAGTCATATATAGAGACTATTTTCAAACCGTTCTAAAACTGTCACATTTATCGGCTACAAGTGAAACAATCAGAATTGAATATCATTTTTATAGACTATTGTATTAGTTTACTTACGGTTAATAATTTTTTTCTCGATGTTATAATTTATACCGTTGACAAATATATATATTTCCTTACGATTTTGTCATAAACGTCTCTACAGGCATAAGAAACCATCTTTAAAGATAACCGACAATAAAAGTCACCATCAGTATAGAGATTTAATTTTTTAGTCATGTTCTCCACATGGGTTGATGTGTCACTATTCAACAATAAAATAGGTGGACCTGCTATCTAGAATTGGTCGATGTGTTTTAGGTATGTCAACAAGTTCTTGGCTCAGGTCGATGTGTCATGGTGTGTTATATCTAAGGCACTTTACTTCAGGTCGATGTGTCTTGACTATACATCGATATGTACCTATTCCTTTTTAAAATTGGTAGACAAGGCAAATTAAATATGTTGATGTAATTGCTTTCATATCGACAAGATTAGTAACATGTCGATGTGTGATACTTAGAAAACAAGTATAACAAGTCATATTTTTACTTAGTGTGTCGATATCTAACAGGTGTAGGTCGATGTGTTTCAAAAATTGATCAATGTGTTATTTTAAATTTGTCCACTTGTGATTGTTTAGGTCGATGTGTACTCTTTTTCAGGTCGAGGTGAGAGATAGGCCAATGTGAGTTCGTGTGTGTCGATGTGTTCAGACTTAGTTGTTTGTCCAGTATTCTTATGACTCAGGTCAACAAGGACAACTGAACAGGTTGATGTGTTTATGGTCAAAATGGAATTGGTCGACATAGGGTTTAAAATTTGTGGACCTGCAATACAGGTCGATGTGCTCTTGAGTTAGGTTGATATGATGTGCAGATATCTGATTTATTGTTGTATTTCTGATTATCTTTAATCTTGTTTCTTTCATTCTATCAGCATCAAAACTTTACTATGTCAATATTCTCCCATTTTTTATGATAACAAAACTCCTAATGCTTAACCTATAACTTTAATCCATTTGAATTCAAACTAGAAGACATTTATCTTTGGTCAGCATTGCATTTGGAAGTTTGCATGCACACTCTAGCACTTTGCACACTTCACATACTCAATACACTCCTCACATACTTCACACACATTTAGCAGACTATACACACTCATACTCCAACACTCTGCATACTATATACACTCACACTCTAGCACTCTACACACTACTGTTAGCACACTGCACAATTATTTTCTCCCCCTTTTTGTCATCAACAAAAGAGGTGTACTGAGCACGCTCCATGTAGACTTCTCTTACTTGTTTGCATTGTTTGCTTTTGAAATATACTTACTACTTGCACACGTACAACATACACACTAATTCAGTTTGCATGTATCCATTTCTCATATCCACTTATACACTATACTATACTTTACTGCAGCATAGACTTTAGTAGACACATCTATTTAGACCAAATGATGCATAACAGTATACACAATTCCCTTCAGCAGAAACAACAGTATCCTGTCCTAAGTCTCCACCATTTCAGAATGACTAGCATATTCATACAATGTTGATGAAAGAAAAATATGATAGTTTACATATAGCAAAAGAAATTCAAAGTTTCAAAGACTTGCAAAATAAAATTCAATGTCACAAAAAGTTAGGTTAAGACAAGTAAGAGGATTTTAAGCTTCTATGCTAATAAGATCTAAATGGTTTGGGATCTTTCTTGGATTTGCCCTTTTCTTTGACCAAGGAATCTACTTTCTCTTTTGACTCTTTAAACTTCTATCTTGACAAGACAACTCATTTGGCCTATTAAAGTTTGTCTTCTTTTAATATTTTGCAATTTGTCCCAAATCATTTCAAAGGTGATTGACTGGATGCCTGATGGTTCACCTTCCTCTATTTTTCTTTCTTTTCTTCGAGCATTCTCAGTGCTTCTTCAGCATCATTACCAATATCTTCAGCATGTCTCTTGCTTGCTCCCCATTCTTTCCTTACCCATTCTCCTTCACTATGGCTCATCCATCTAGCTCTTAACATTGAAGATACATTGATTGTATTCTTCTCACTCAACTCAATAATTGTGTCCTTTTCCAACTCCACATGATTTTTTGATAAAATATCAATGATCATGCTGGCATATGGCAATAGAGAACTCTCAGACCTATGTACAACTATCATGAAGTGAGAAACAATGAAATGTAATCGGGATTCTTCCCACTCATAATTCAAGCCATTAACCAAAAATCCTCCTTAGAAATAGTAGTGTAATTTCCTCCTCTTGAGCTTAATACATGAGAAACAACAAGTGCAAGATATGTTCATGAAAACCAAACTCCGTGGCACTAGTATTCATCACAATCAAATTCTTATCACCATAGACAACTCTAGCATTATCTCAATAACTAGATTTCATGTATAGTTCACACTCATCATAGGAAACCCAAGTAATACCATTTTCTAGACATATTTTTCTAGGGGTAACTTTAACTTTCTTCCTGTTCACGAAAGTTTTGAACCCACATGAGACAAAATGTTCATCCAAGATAATTCGAGTCTCATTCTCAGTTTCATCAAAGATCACTTCTAGGTTATTGTAGAACAATTTAACTTCCTTCTCATGAATGTATTTGTTGGGGTTCAAAAGTGAATTAGGGCATACCTCAATTAAATGTTCTTCGTATTTGAAATTCATCTTATTCAAGAACACCCAATCGATCAAACTCCCATGATTCACCATTCTTTTAGAAAACACTTTGTCATACAAGTTACTTTGCTCCATCGATTGAATTCATAGGTGTTGAATTGTGGCATTGGTTGCGAAGGAGAAGTTGGGGGTTTCGCAATTTTTGCAAAGGAGGATTTTGACGAGGAACCTTTTCCCGTAGGTTTCGAGGATTATTTGGAGGATTCATAAGGTTTCTTGATTGGCATTTTCATCTTAAGGGCCATTGAAGTTTGATTCAAACAGAGATTAAGCAAACTAAGGTTTCAATTTTGGGATTAAGGTTTTGAATTTGATAGATTAGGGTTTCAGGAGGAAGAGGGAAAGTTTGAATTTGGGATTAAGGGTTAAATAGGTCGATATGCTAACTATTCATATTCAATTAACTATGTCTCAAGTTGACAACTTTAAGTATACATGACCTGTTTAATGATTTTTGAGTCATTGAGTCAACACATTAAGGAAGGCATCGACCAACCTCTTCACTGGTGCGTAGGTCGACATACTTAAGCTCGGGTCGATGTATCATCTTCTGATTTTTATTCTAAGTGTCAGGTCGATATTAGGTCAACAAGTTGTTTAAATCTAATGACTAGCGGGTCGACAAGACTACATTTTTTAAATTTGTCAACATATTTTTATAAATAGGTCAACCTGAAAGCTATTTCTCAAATATGTAAGACTCTGTTTTTCATTCCTTCTTTTCTATTTCTTCATTTCTATCATTCCTAATTCTTTTCTCAGTTCACAAAATCTATTTTTATCTAAAGGTTTGGTAAGAATGTCAGTAATTTATCTTTGAGTCTCAATGTTCTCAAGCACAATTTTATTTTTTAGAACATGGTCTATTATAAAATGATGTCTCACTTCTATATGTTTGGTTCGTGAATGATAAACTGGGTTCTTTGTTAGATTTATTGCGCTTGTGTTATCACATTTGATTGGAATGCAATCAAAATTTAATACGTAATCCTTCATTTGGTGCTTGATCCAAAGGATCTATGCAATACATTGTCCAGTTGAAATATAATATGCTTTCGTTGTTGACAATGTTACACTACTTTGTTTCTTAGAAAACAATGATACCAACATACTTCTAAAGAATTGGCAAATACCATCGGTACTCTTTCTATATTTTTTGCACCCAGCAAAGTCAGTATCACAGAAACCATACAACTGAAAGTTTGAATTTTTGTTATACAAAAGATCTAAGTGAGTGGTTTCTTTTAGTTATCTAAAAATTCTTTTAACTGCAATTAGGTGGGAGTCTTTCAGATCTTATTGAAATTTGGCATAAAGACATACATTGAATTGTATGTCAAGTCTTGAAGCAAAGAGATACAATAGAGATCCAATTATACTTTTTGTATAGTTTTTGACAGACTAATTTACTATTTTTATCTTTGTTTAATTTTATACTTGTGCTCATTGAAGTAGCATTTCCCTTGCAGTCACTAAATCCAAATCTTTTAATAAGATCATTTGTATATGATTGATTTATGAAAATTTCATCCTCTGAATGCTTAATTTGAAGTTCAAGGAAATAATTCAATTCTCCCATCATACTCATTTCAAATTCTTCCTGCATTTTGATTGTAAATTCTTTACACATTTTTAAGCTAGTTTCTCCGACTATTGTGTCGTCTATATATATTATTTGGATTATTAAGAAGTTATCATCTTTTATTTTGATAAAGAAGGTGTTATCTATCTTCTCTCTTTCAAAATTATTTTCAATTATGAAGTTATTTAGTTTTTTATACCAAAATCTAGAACTTTGTTTCAAACCATACAAAACTTGGTCAATTTGTAAACGTATTCAGGATATTTTGGATCTTTAAAACCAGGTGGTTGTTCAATGCATATTATTTCATTTAAATACCCATTCAAAAATACACTCTTAACATCCATTTGATAAATTTTAAAGTTCATAAAGTAAGAGAAGGCAAGAAGCATTCAAATTGCTTCTAATTTAGCCACTGGAACATAAGTTTCATCATAGTCAATTCTCTCCTCTTTACTATAACCTTTGGCCACTAATCTTCCCTTATTTCTTATGATTGTACCATATTTATTAAGTTTATTTCTGAAAACCCATTTGGTTTCAATCACAGATTGATCTGTTAGTCTAGGGATAAGATTCCATATTTTTTTTTCTTTCAAACTGATTTCATTTATCTTGCATGGCCATTATCCAATTTTTATCTCCTAAGGCTTCTTCCACACTTTTAGGTTCATTTTGGGAGATGAAGGCTATGTATTCACATTGGTTTTGTAGAGGTGATCTAGTACTGACACCTGACTAACACAACCTATTATGTTTTCTGGATTTACATCTTTTCTTATTTGAGGGTACTTGATTTCTTGTTCTTGTTGAGTTTTACTCTTTTTCTCTTGCTCGATGATTTCATTTGTTTCCTCTTTTTGGAGATTTGCTTCATCAGTAAGATTTAGTTCATTTAGTTTTTCAGTAATATCTTCATCATCCAATTTTTTTTTACTGGATTCTTTTTTTTCATCAAATTCTACATGAATTGACTTTTTTACTATCATGGTTCTTTTGTTGTAAACTTTATATGCTTTACTTGATTTCGAATAACCTCATCACTTTTGGTATCAAACTTTCTTATTGCTTCTTTCCCATTATTTAAAACAAAGCATTTACAACAAAAAACTTTAAAATAAGCTATATTTGACTTTCTTCCTTTGTAAAGTTTATATGATATTTTCTTAGAATTGGTCTTATTTGTGCTCTATTCAGAATATAATACGCAGTATTAATTGCTTCTGCCCAAAAGAATTTAGGTATATTATTCTGGCAGAGTATTGTCCTAGCCATCTCTTGGAGTTTGTTCTTTCTCTCTACCTTCCCATTTTGTTGAGGTGTTCTACGTACTGATAAATTATGATCAATACCATGATGGCCACAGAATTCTTCCATGGTTTTATTTTCAAATTTTTTGCCATAATTACTTTTAATACTTTTAACTGACATTCCTTTTTCGTTTTAAACTTTCTTACACAATTTGATAAAAGTCTCACTGGCTTCCTCCTTCTGGTAAGAAATAGAATCCATGTATATCTAGAGTAATCATAAATGATTACAAAACCATACTATTTTCCATCTAGACTTTGAATTCTAGTTAGTCCAAATAAATCAATGTGAAAAAATTCTAATGGATTGCTAGTTGATACATAATTTTTTGGTTTGAAAGAGATTTTAGTTTGTTTTCCTTTCATGTTGGTATCATATAATTTATCCTTTTTAAATTTTAATTTTGATAGATCTTTCACTATATCTTTCTTAACTAATTTTGAAATTGTATCCATACTTATATGCCCTAATCTCCTGTACCATAGCCATGATATGTTTTTGTTTACAACAACTAAATATGATTCACTTGAGATTTCTAAGTGTTCTACATCTATCACATATATGTTTCCTCTTCTCTAATGAGTGAACTTGTTAGTACTAGAGGATTTGTCAACAATGGAACATGCATCAGATTCAAATATAACTGATTAACCTTTGTTACATAATTAACTGACACTCAATAGACTAAATTTCAATCCAGAAACAAGAAGTACATTCTACATTTGAGAGTCAGTAGACTTACCTCCAATATTACCTATTCCGATAACTTTTTCTTTTGAATTGTTACCAAATGCAACCGTTTCTCCTTTCTTGCTCCCGAGATATGAGAATTTTAAGATATCTCTAGTCATATACCTTGAACGCCACTTTCTATGCACCACACTGACTTCCCGGAAGACTCTCTTGATTTCAAACATTCTTACAACAAGATTCAATCACACTTTTACCTTTGGTACCCATATCTTTTTGGGTTCGACTGAGTTAACTTTAAATTGATTTTTAGGAATCCATTTTAAGTTCATTTTTTATAAGTTTAGAAACCAGCAAGTGTAAATAGAGTGTCCAATGTTTTTACAATACGTATAATATTTGTTAATCACACTTGGATTCTTAATGTTATCTGAAGATTTGTTTCTAAGTTTGTAGTTTTCTTACTTGTGCCCAATTTTCATACATGTATGACATCTCTCTAATTTGACATTCTCAGAACTTGACATAAAAAATTTATATAACTTTTTCTGTGTTTGAGTTGGGTTATATCCTAATCCTACCTTATCAAACATGGCTCTTTGTGCTCCTAGCATGGCATCTAGCTTTTCTTGCCCTTGAATAAACTTCATCAGTATAGTATTTTGTCTATGGTTCTTTTCCTTCTGTTCATTCAGTTCCTTCTTTAGAGTTATGTTTTCATTAATTTGTTTCTCACTATCATTTTCTAGTTGTTTGTCATTTAATTTCTTTTCAGATTCAACAACCTTCAATTCCAATTCAACATGTTTCCTTTTTAATACACTAACTTCAATTTTTGATTCTTCTAAAGTTCTGACAGTTTCAATTAGATCTTTCTTTAATAGATTATTTTTTATTTTTAGTCTTTTTAATTCCTTGAATGATTCTAGCAAAGCCTCATGTAGCTCAGTGATGGTGAAATTATTTTCAGAATCAGAATAGGAGAAATAGGATATAGAGTTTATATCACTGTCTAAGAGTTCTTCGTTGGCCATGAAACATACGTTGATCTGTTCTTCTGCCTATTTTTCATCACTCGAGCTGGAGTTTTCATCACTCCAAGCGACAAGTGCTTTCTTCTTTTTTTTCTCTTTTCTTTCTTTCTTATATTTCTTTTCATCATTTTTTAAAGAAGGACAATCAACTTTCATGTGTCCCAACTTCTTGCACTCAAAGCACCTGATTTCCTCCTTTTTCTCTAACTTTTTGAAGAGTGATTTGTTCTTATTTCTTCTTTTCATCATGAATTTCTTGAATTTTCTAGCCAAGAGAGCTTCATCTTCTTCATCATCTTTTTCTTCTAAGTTTGATGTGCCTATATCATTGTTAGCTTTTAGAGCCACTCTTTTGCCCCTTTCTTCTTTTGTAAGCTCCTTCACATTCAGTTTCATCTCATGGGTTATCAAAGACCCCACGAGTTTATCCATTGTCAGAGTTTTAAGATTCTTGGACTTTTTGATTGCAGTGATCTTGGACTGCCACGATTTTGGTAGACTCTTCAAAATTTTGTCCACCGTATCTTCTCGAGGGATTCCATTTCCAAGCAATCTTAGTTCATTTGTTATCTTACTGAATCTTGTTATCATTTTGCTAATTGTTTCCCCTTCTTTCATTTTGAAGATTTCGTATTCTTGTTTCAACAGTTTGATCTTGCTCTTGTGAACTTGATCAGTGTTTTCGTAAGTAGTTTCGAGCCTTTCCCAAATTTTTTTTACTATTATGCATGATGAGACTCGATTGTATTCGTTGACGCTTAGTGCAAGGTGAAAGAGATTAATAGTTTTATTGTTGGCTTGATAAGTCTTCTTCTACTCCACTATCATATTTTTCAACTTGACCGGCACACGCACTACATCTATTTCTTCAGTAGGAAATTTAACTCCTTCTTCGATTATTTCCCATACATGTAGATCTTGTGCAATTATGAAATTACACATCTTTGCTTCCAGTAACTAAAGTTGCTTCCGTTGAAGAAATGATGCACGATTTGTTAAGCAGGCTTCTACTAGTATATTGTCTCCGTTAATGGCCATTTGGATCTTTATTGTTAAACTGTTAGGTTTATTATCAATACACCCGCTCTGATACCAATTGTTATTCAACTATAGGGGAGTGCTTAGTTGAATAAGGATTTTTATGACTTTTTAAAATAATAGAAACAAATAAATAATTAAGCACAAAGAACAACAAACCTTTTTATAGCGGTTCCACAAACTCGATGTACACCCACTCCTAGGCTCCCCTTGGATTTTTTACTAATAGTTTAGGAATACAAAATTGATTGCAAGTTCAAGTTCAACATTTATACTATTTCTACCCAACACTCCGTTTCAATATTTCAAAGATTAATTTTTCACTTTCAAGACCTAAAATAGCAATACACTTTCTAGTCTTTGACACTTGTTGGAATCTAAAAATGAATGTCAAGAGTTGAGACTTTCTTTCCTCAGATGTGATAAATTATGTGTTGGTTTTCTAAACTTTTGAGATACATAAGAAAATTAAGAACATAAAAGAATGCGAAAGAGATTTTTCATAGCATTCAATTCTCCTAACCCTCTCTTCTCAACTCTTCGATATTTATTGAGATATTGAATAGATCCATTGAGGATTGTTGAGAGTTGTTACATTCGAACGTTGAGCAATTAATTTTTGCCATTAATGCTCTGCAACAGTTTCCTTTCTTCTTGCTGAGTCTCTACTCTTTTATTGGCGCCACTTTTATTTAAGTTAATTAGAACGTGCTTGTGCTGCATTTGAACATTAGTTTTGATAGAAATAGAAATATTTTAGAAATCAAAGAAACGAAGTGTCTATTTAGTTTAAATCTATTTTGCAAATTTTGTTTCTGACACGCGTAGGTCAATAAGTTTAAGAGGGACATTGACCTGAATTCAAAAATTTATAGTGTATTTTTTCACAAACAGATTAATAAGATTGTGTTTAGGTCGATAAGGTTCTGTAGCAAATAAAATAGGTAGACACATAGTTTTGAATTGGTTGTTGTGTGTATATGTGTCGACAAGAAGGAAAACAGGTCGATGTGTTTTTGCTTTTTGACAAGTACGATGGTGGGTCGATGTGTGTACTTCCAAAGCAATGACTGACAAGTCGACATGTTCTCCACATGGGTTGATGTGTCACTATTCAACAATAAAATAGGTGGACCTACTATCTAGAACTGATCGATGTGTTTTAGGTATGTCGACAAGTCCTAGGCTCAGGTCAATATGTCATGATGTGTTATATCTAAGGCATTTTACTTCAGGTTGAAGTGTATTGACTATACATCAACATGTACCTATTCCTTCTTAAAGTTGGTGGACAAGGCAAATTAAATAGGTCTATGCAATTGCTTTCATATCGACAAGATTAGTAACATGTCGATGTGTGATGCTAAGAAAACAAATATAATAGATCGACAAGTTTTTGGAGACATGATGTCCTAGTATATTTTTACTTAGAGTGTCGATGTCTAACAAGTGTAGATCAATGTGTTTTAGAAATTGGTCAACTGTCATTTTAAATTTATCCACCTGTGACTGTTTAGTTTGATGTGTGCTCTTTTTTCAAGTCGAGGTAAGAGATAGGTTGATGTGATTTCATGTGTGTGTCGATGTGTTCAGACTTAACTATTTGTCCAATATTCTTATGACTTAGGTCGACAAGGACAACTGAACAGGTTGATGTGTTTATGGTCAAAATAGAATTGGTTGATATAGGGCTTAAAATTAGTGTACCTGCAATGTAGGTCGATGTATTCTTGAGTTAGGTCGACATGATGTGCAGGGTTCTAATTTACTGTTGTATTTCTTATTATCTTGAATATTCTTCTTTCATTCTATCATTATCAAAACTTTACTATGTCAACAAATGGATAAATTTGTGTTAAGAAGGGAATTGATAAAATCATTTCATAGGTAATATTTTCTACTATCATGAATATATTTTGGAAACAATAATTCTGATTACGTATGTAAGTATTGTTTAATTTGTATTCGACATTCAAAGATGTTGAGTTAGAGGATAATAGTTTTTCTTTTGTTTTTACATTTTATAGGTATTAATCCTGTTTTTGTACGATTCATTTCTGCTCCAGAATCTACTAATACTTTTATGGTTATTATGAAGTTTGTATTTATTACTAGACTAATTTCGATGTATCATCTTTGAAATAATATTTTATTAATTATTTGTAAAAAAATTTTAGAATCATGTTCACTAGTTTGTAATATAGAGGTTTGTTCTAGATTGTTATTAGTTAAATGATTTTCTGTCACGCCCCGAACCGAGGTCGTGAGTAGCCGCCCGTTACCCTGAATGCAGGCTGTATTTTTATAGAAAATCGGAAAGAACCTCCCCATAAATCGGAGGTCTCCCATGTACAAATAAACATGTTTAAATCTGTATAATTTAAAATCATCCTGTAAATAAAATAAAATGATCATCCCTGCCTCACAACAATCCACCAACCGCAGCAAACATCCAGAATAACGCCAGGCTAAGTAAATTACCAACAATCCTAACCACAGACCTCTACTGTCATACCCAACTAGAGTATGAGCAGCCGCCACACTGAGTGGACCTAAGTTTTATATAATTTATAATAAATTTTCTCAATTTGACATTCAAACACTACAATTTGCCTCAATGCAAATGAAATATGAGAGTTTCATAAATAAATGTATATAAATTATACAGTCAATCCCATCATAAATACACGGTCAACTACGAATCTCAAGGTCAAGACCTCACAAGGTCGAAAATAAGGTGTGGAGCTCATATCTCAACTTAATTTAAATCTCACCGTCGAAAACACTCAAATCCGCCAATGAGCTACCAAATCCTCTAGAGCCCAAAACATCGCTCTAGCACAACAATCCTCTCTGAGGAGGGAAAGAAGAGGGGTGAATATCAAAGAAGATACCCAGTGAGTGAGGGAATTAATCTCAAGTACTAATAATATAGGTGAACATTGGAGTATCAAATGATATCATTCATAACCAATAATTCAAATTTTGTAATAAATCATGATATGTTCGCTAAAATGAACTCATTTAATCATTCACACGATAACATACATATATGTATCCATTTAAAATCTAGTACATCATAGAGCAAGCCGAAAGGATCCAGACAAAGGTCAACCATGACCAAGGACAGGCATTTCGGGGGTTTTATTATGCATAAAGTTCAAAAGTCGCTCTCTACCCTGACGTTGGCCATGAGTTCGCTGGGGCTAGCTTATCATCGTGTATAGGACCCCGCCTGGTGCTAGACGGTGGCGTCACACTCATCTTCCCCCTTACGTGGGCTTAACCGACCGCGCCTATAGCCATTAAACATATGACGTTTGCTGATACCTCCGACAGAAGCATATCCGGGCAACCCAGTACCTCTACAAATGCCCTTCGTAGCAACGGAATTTATCAAATAATACCATATCATCATATCATCTCAAGCTAGTAGGCATCCAACCCACATAACCAAATCATCTTATCATATCCTCAAAACAATTCAAATCTATGTGTCAATATATTTCATCAAAATCATTTAAATTCAACAAACCAATGCAACGGTAGAATAGAAAACATTCCATTTCTCAAATCATGGCTCAATTTCATTTCATTCCAAACATGGATATATAATCGTAGAAAACATAAGTACGACACTCCAATAATCACAAAACAGATTTGAATTTCAATTCCATACGTCGAGACAATGCATATCAAAAGCATGTTTTATTAAAAACACGATAAAATCATGTTTCACTATTTCATGCAAGAGATTAGGGTCTCACTCACTTTTCTAGGGAGGGTGGTCACTCCCTATTTTCAAAAATTATCCAATCTGACTCCTCAAGTCTCCAAAAAGATCAACCTAATCAGATCATCACAATTTAACATCAAATTTTCAATTTTTCTTAGGGTTTATCATCTTCCCTGAGTTTATATAAATCTTAATTCCTCAATATATAAATATACACCAATGTCATCTTAAAGGAATTGAAACCTAAATTTGATAAAATTTATATCAAATGTTGAAGAGATCGCATTTCTCTCACCTAGGGTTTTCTCGGAGCGTATATCTTCATCCGAATATCTCCTCGACCACCCCAAAATCTGCACTGCTCCCTATCAAGACAAGATTTATTAGCTAGATCATAAACACTTAGATTTGGATCAAAACTCTAAGTCAGTTACCTGTGCAGAGGTTCGTGGGCTCACGGGTCAGCAAGCTAGCGAGCTTGCGGGCTGCAGTAGGCTTCGCGGGCCGCAGTAGGCACGCGGGTTCCTAGGCTTTCGCGGGCTCGCAGGCTGGTAGGCTCGTAGGCTGGCACGCTCGTGGGTTAGCGTGCTCACGGGCTGGAGCGTGCACTCGTGAGCTGGACTGCAGTCGCGTGCTCACAGGTTGCGCGGGCTCATGGGCTAGAGCACGCTCGTGCGTAGGCGCACACTCATGTATAGGTGTGCTCCCGAGCAGGCGCGCTAGCGCTTGCGCTGGCAGAAGATCGCACACAGTAGCGCGCTCACGCAAGGAGGATCGCGTTGCAGGCTGGGCTCATAGGGAGGCTGGGCTCACAGGGAGACTGCGCTCGCGAGAGGGAGGACCAACAATAGAGAGAGAAGGCGGCGGAGGGTGGCAGAGAGAGAGCGGCGGGTCGCGGGAAGGGGAAGAGGTGGAGAGAGAGAGAGAGAGAGAGAGAGAGAGAGAGAGAGAAAGAGAAAGAGATTAGGGCTAAAAGCCCTAATCCAATTTGGGGGGTGCTGCATTTTGGCCAAAACGCAGTACTTCCCTCTTCCCTTTTTTTTTTGTTTTTTTAAAGGTTCCAATTTTTTATTTTTTAACAAAATAGGATATGCCTCAAATCGGAAATACGGATATTTTATATATACCAAAAATTCGATTTAAAGCCCCCAAAAATCAAAAATCAAAATAAATAAAAATTTTTTTATATATATAATTGAGAAATATTTTATTTAATTCTTAAACAGAAGTACAATAATACGTACACCGCAGTGTCGGTATTACATTTTCTAACCCCCCTAAAAACAAGTTTCGTCCTCGAAACTAAAAGAGAACTAAACAACAAATAAATGAGGATACTGTCTCCTCATAACCTCCTTGGGCTCCCAGATCTCTTCATCGACCTAGTCACTCCTCCACAAGATTCTGACCAACAAGACTTTCTTACTCCGCAGCTTCCTAACCTGCCGATCTAGAATAGCAACGGGTTGAACTGGAAGACTAAGGTCCTCTCGTAACTCAACAGGTAGAGGCTCAAGTACATGAGAATGATCGGTCAAGTACTTCCTGAGTACTAAGACATGGAGGACGTCGTGAATACGGGATAGTTCATCTGGCAGCTCCAATTTGTATGCCACACTTCCGACCCTCTCAAGGATACAGAAGGGCCCAATATATCCGGGGCTCAACTTGCCTCACTGCCTGAACCATATAACTCCCTTCCAAGGAGATATCCTCAAGAAAACCATATCTCCAGTGGCAAATTCAAGAGGTCGCCGCCTACGATCGGCATATGCCTTCTATCTGTCCTGGGCGGCTTTCATCCACTCACGGATGACCTTTACTTTATCCTTCGTTTCCTCAATCAACTCAACACTGCTGAGACATCGCTCTCCGACCTCATCCCAGCATATCGGGGTTTTACACTTCCTGCCATATAGTACCTTATACGGGGGTATCCCTATACTGGCCTGATAGCTATTATTATATGCGAATTCGACCAGTGGAAGGTGCCAATCCCAACTACCCCGGAAATCCATCACACATGCCCTCAGCATGTCCTCAAGGGTCTGAATGGTCCTCTCTGACTGACCATCTGTCTACGGATGATAAGCCGTACTAAAATTCAGCCTTGTGCCCATTGCCTCCTGTAACTTGGGCCAAAACCTGGAAGTGAATCTCAAGTCCCTGTATGATACTATGGACACAGTAACACCATGCAGCCTGATTACCGTATCAATATAAAGACGTGCCAAGGTCTCCAAAGGATAGTCGTTGTGAATAGAAAGAAAATGCGCGGACTTGGTGAGTCGATCTACAATCGCCCAAATGGCATCATGCCGTGATGAAGTCCTCAGTAGCCTTGTCACAAAATCCATTGTAATGTGATCTCATTTCCACTCAGGAATGGGTAAGGGCCATAATGTACCAGTCAGTCGCTAATGCTCTGCCTTCACCTACTGCCAAACTAAACATCTAGTCACAAAATCCGTGATTTTCCGTTTCATGCCGGGCCACCAATAACTATCCCGAATGGTTCGATACATCTTAGTACCACCCGGATGCAATGCATAAGCGTATAAGTGTGCCTCCGCAAGTATGGCCTTGCGGAGATCTGAATCAGCGGGAATACAAACCCGCTCCCTGAACTCTATCAAACCATCTCCTCGGATCCTAAAGTCTCCGCCTTCAGCTCTACAGACTCTATCCGCAATACTCTGAACCTCCTCATCTGTACTCTGGAGCTCTCGGATACGATTGAACAAAGTCGGTCTGACCTCAAATCTGGCTAGTAAGCCTCCGTGATCATCATTAGTCAAACTAACTCTCGAAGACTCGGAGTCCCACTAAACAAGAAAGGTAGGCTTTCTCTGTCGACTGTGAGGATGATGCTGACTTCCGACTCAAGACATCTGCTACAACATTCGCCTTGCCCAGATGATAGTCAATTATGAGGTCATAGTCTTTGAGAAACTCTAACCATCTTCTTTGTCTCAAATTCAGCTCCTTTTGGGTAAATAGATACTTCAAACTCCTGTGATCTATGAATACTCTGCAGGTCACCCCATAAAGATAATGCCGTCATATCTTCAACACAAAAACTATGGCTGCCAACTCTGAATTATGTGTCGGGTAATTAACCTCATGTTTTTTCAGCTGTCGCGAGGCATACACAATAACCCGACATCCTGCATCAGAACACAACCCAATTCCTGTCGGCTAGCATCACTGTATACTATATATTCCCAACTGCTAGTAAGAAGGGCTAAAATAGGAGCGAATGTCAATCATTGTTTGAGCTCCTGAAAGCTCTCCTCACAACGGTCATCCCAAACAAACTTGACCCCCTTCCGGGTCAATCTAGACAATGGAGTAGCTATCCGGGAGAATCCCTCTATAAATCTACGATAATACCCAGTCAAATCGAGAAAACTACGAATCTTGGTAACTATTTGTGGTTGTTCCCACTTCACTATAGCCTCAACTTTTCGCAGATCAACATAAATACTCTCCGCGGAGACAATCTGCCCCAAGAATCCAATTTGTCTCAGCCAAAACTCACATTTCGAGAATTTGGCATATAGCTGCTTCTCACAGAGTATCTGCAATACCACCCAAAGATGCTGAACATGATCGTCATCACTCCGTGAATATACTAAGATGTCATCGATGAATATGATGACGAACCGATCCAAGTAGTCATGGAAAACTCGGTTCATCAGATCCATAAAAGCAGTTGGGGCATTAGTTAGCCCAAACAGCATGACTAGAAACTCGTAATGGCCGTATCGGGTACGAAAAGCTATTTTGGGCACATCTTCTGTCCGAATTCTCAACTGATGATAACCCGAATGGAGATCAATTTTTGAGAAAACCGTAGCTCCCCGCAGCTGATCAAACAAATCCTCGATACATGGTAGGAGATATTAGTTTTTTATGGTGGCTTTGTTCAACTGTCTGTTGTCCATACAAAGCCAAAATGTACTATCTTTCTTCTTTACGAATAACACCGGAGCACCCCAGGGTGACGTGCTCGGGCGTATGAACCCCTTGTTTAGAAATTCCTGTAACTGAATCTTAAACTCTCTCAGTTCGGTAGGCACCATTCTGTATGGTAGAATAGAAATAGGATTGGTCCCTATACTAGATCAATATCGAAATTAAACTCCTGAACTGCTCCTCGGGGAACACATCTAGAAAATCCTGCACCACGAGGACCTCTTCAAGTCTCGGTCCCTCAACGGTGGTGTCGACAACATAAACCAGATAAGCCGTACTACCACGGCGTACCAAGCGTCTGGCCTTCATAACAGATATAATACAGCCAGGCAATACTCGTCTCTCACCCCGGAATACTAATGGTGGCTGCCCGGACCTCTGAAACTCAACCTCTTTCGTGAAACAATCCACGGAAGTCCAGTGTAAACTCAGCCAATCCATCCCTAGGATGGCATTAATATCCGTCATCTCAAAGGGAATTAAGTCTGTCTCGAGTACCGCATCCCCTATCATGACCTCACATCTACGATAGACTGAATCTCTGTGAATGTGCTCACCGAGAGTAGTGATAACCATTATTTCCTCATCAAGTGGCAATAAGGATTTACCCATCTGGCAAGCAAAAGACGCTCTCACATAAGAGAAATTCGACCCAATGTCAATAAGGACACGGGCGTCGACTCCAAATATCCTCATGATCCCTGAATGTGAGGAAGGGATAGAGATTAAAGATATTTAGAATGTGAAGAAAAGTAGACAAATTCATATATATATCAAACTAGTTAAGTTTCTAAAACTTTAACTAGTCAAAACTGTATATCGGTACCATGATATACAAAAAGCTCATACAGAAAGTATAACAATAGTACTACACTGAGGGATCTGTGGGAGGATTATCCAGAATAACATCAGGGTTTGCCTGTACGTCCTTCTGCGTCATCTCAAACACACGAACCTGGGCCCTAGGCTGTTATCACGACAGTCGTAGCACTGTATTACTCCCAGCTGCAGTCCGAGGAGCGGTAAGAGCTGAGTGCGCAGGTGCCCCCTACTGGCCTGTGCCAGAAATACCAGTACGACTCTACAAAGTCGATCCTCCTCGACCTAAATCTGGGCAGACACTCCTAACATGACCTTGCTTCCCACACTGGAAGCAAGTAACTGGTGCTTTACATGCCCCAAAGGCATGGTGGCGGCCGCATCTACAGCAGAAAGGCTGTCTCTATATAATAGACTGTGTAGAGACATTAGGAGCTGGTATCCCAAAACCCTGTGGTCGAGGTCCCTGTCCCGGTCCTGCTGGTCTGAAGCTAAAAGAACCTCCGGGATGTCCGAAACCTCTACCGTTCTTCGAAGACTGTCTACCCGGTGACCCAGTCTTCCTCTTCTGGTAACTCTCTCGCTGCTTAGTCTCAGCTCGAACGATCTCCTCTGCCCGATATGCTGAATCAATCACCTCTGATAGTATAAAAGAGGGAGCCACCGTCATATATTTCTTGATACTTAATTGGAGGTCATCTTCAAACTTAAACCTCATCTGAGCTGGTGTAGCCATGTCGGGGACAAAGGCCGCTAGTCGTCTGAGCTCAGTTTCGTACTCTGAGACTGATCTAGTCCCCTAGCGTAAGTGTAGAAACTCCGTCATCATACGGTCTTGCTGGAATGGGGTAAAGTACCTGTGGTCGAACTCTCATAGAAAGTCCTCCCACCGCAGGTCTGTGTAGCACTATCACAGATAGCCTCCCACCACGAGAGGGCATCTCCGTCGAGGAGTCTCTCAGCAACTCTCAATCTGAGCTCCTCTGACAACCCCAAATCCGTAAGGATCCTACGAGTCCTGTTGATCAAGTGCTTCACCGCTACGGCATCACTGGATCATGAAAAGTCTATGCATCCGAGCTGCCGAGACTCTTTCATCAACTGAGTAAGCTTGTAGATGTGCCTCAAAGTAGCCGACGTCTCATCGGTCGGAGTAGAAACAGAAGGACCGACCACTGAAGGAGGAATCGGTGCAGTAGGTGCCGAAGGTGTAGGTACGACCGCAAGTGAGGTTGCTGGAGTCTGTAGTGGAGGTGGTGGCATCTATGCCCCGTATCTACTGTACCACTCCTACCACTGCGTCAAGGCATCGAGTGGTGGTAGAGGAATCTCAGCTGTACCAGCCAGTGGATGTGCTTGGGGTAGCACTGGGGAAGGTGCGTGAGTAGAAGAAACACCTTCCGGTACTCGTGGAGCCTCAAGTGCCCTAGAAGCCTCAGGTACTGAGGGACTCTCCGGTGGTGCACCGTGCCTACCACGTTTAGGCGACATAATTCTGCAAAAAGAGCACCGTTTCATTAGATATAAGCAAGGATTAAGGTTAGTTACCGGGTAACTAACCCCCCCTAAAAATATAATTCGAGTTATGCATCAAGGCATTCGAATGCGAAATAATGAGTTAAATGTATCATGTATCTAACCCCCTAAAATGGATGAACTTATATGCCTATGGCCATATATAGAACTTTAAATAACTGTATGAAACTCTCAATGCATTGAGGGCTTTTAATTGTACTTGGGAAAATTTTTTATTACTATTTTTTCTCTAACCGAGATGCTCTGATACCAATAGAACTATCACGCCCCGAACTGGGGTCGTGAGCAGCCGCCCGTTACCTTGAATACAGTCTGTATTTTTACAAAAAATTGGACAGAATCTCCCCATAAATCGAAAGTCTCTCATGTATAAATAAACATGTTTAAATCTGTATAATTTAAAATCATCCTATAAATAAAATAAAATGGTCATCCCGGCCTCACAATAACCCACCAACCACAGCACACATCCAGAATAACGTCAGACTAAATAAATTACCAACAATCCTAGCCACATACCTCTACTCTCATGCCCAACTAGAGTATGAGCAGCCGCCACACTGAATGGACCTAAGTTTTATACAATTTACAACAAATTTTCCCAAGTTGACATTCAAATACTACAATTTGCCTCAATGCAAATGAAATATGAGAGTTTTACAAATAAATATATATAAATTATACAGTCAATCCCATAATAAATACAAGGTCAACTACGAAACTCAAGGTCAAGACCTCACAGGGTCAAAAATAAGGTGTGGAGCTCATATCTCAACTTAATTTAAATCTCACCGTCGTAAAACACTCAAATCTACCAACAAGCTATCAAATCCTCTAGAGCCTGAAGCATCACTCTAGCACAATAATCCTGTTTGAGGAGGGAAAGAAGAGGGGTGAGTATCAAGGAAGATACCCAATGAGTGAGGGGATTAATCTCAAGTACTAATAGTGTAGGTGAACATTGAAGTATCAAATGAAATCATTCATAACCAATAATTCAAATTTTGCAGTAAATCATGATATGTTCGCTAAAATGAACTCATTTAATCATTCACACGATAACATATATATATGCATCCATTTAAAATCAAGTACATCATAGAGCAAGCCGAAAAGATTCTGACAAAGGTCAATCATGACCAAGGACAGGCGTATCGGGGGTTTTATTATGCATAAAGTTCAAAAGTCGCTCTTTACCCCGATGTTGGCCATGAGTTCGCTGGGGCTAGCTTATCATCGTGTATAGGACTCCGTCCGGTGCTAGACGATGGCGTCACACTCGTCCTCCCCCTTACGTGGATTCAACCGGCCGCGCCTATAACCATTAGACATATGACGTTTGCTGATACCTCCTGTAGAAACGTATCTAGGCAACCCGGTGCCTCTACAAACGCCCTTCGTAGCTACAAAATTTATCAAATAATGCCATATCATCATATCATCTCAAGCTAGTAGGCATCCAACCCACATAGCCAAATCATCTCATCATATCCTCAAAACAAGTCAAATCCATGTGCCAATATATTTCATCAAAATCATTTAAATTCAACAAACCAATGCAATGGTAAAATAGAAAACATTCAATTTCTCAAATCATGGCACAATTTCATTTCATTCCAAATATGAATGCATAATCGTAGAAAATATAAGTACGACATTCCAATAATCACAAAATAGATTTGAATTTCAATTCTATACGTCGAGACAATGCATATCAAAAGCATGTTTTATTAAAAATACGATAAAATCAGGTTTCACTATTTCATGCAAGAGATTAGGGTCTCACTCACTTTTTTAGGGAGGGTAGTCACTCCCTATTTTCAAAAATTATCCAATCTGACTTCTCGAGTCTTCAAAAAGATCAAGCTAATCATATCATTACAATTTAACATCAAATTTCCAATTTTTCTTAGGGTTTATCATCTTCCCTAAGTTTGTATAAATCTTAATTCCACAATATATAAATATACACCAATGTCATCTTAAAGATATTGAAACCTAAATTTGATAAAATTTATTTCAAATGTTGAAGAGATCACATTTCTCTCACCTAGGGTTTTCTCGGAGCGCAGACCTTCGTTTGAATATCCCTTGACCACTCCAAAATCTGCACTGCTCCCTATCAAGACAAGATTTATTAGCTACATCATAAACACTTAGATTTGGATCAAAACCCTAAGTCAGTTATCTGCGCAGAGGCTCGTGGGCTCGTAGGTCAGTAGGTAGCTGGCTTGCGGGGATTAGTGGGCTTCGCAGGCCATAGTGGGCTCGCAGGCTGCGCGGCTCGTGGGCTGTCGCGGGCTCGCGAGTTCGCGGGCTGGAGTGTGCGCTCGCGAGCTGGACTATAGTTGCGCGCTTGCGAGTTACACGCACTCGTGGGCTGGAGCTCGCTCGTGCGCAGCTGTGTTCCCGAGTAGGTGCGCTAGCGCTTGCGCTATGGTACGCTGGCAGAAGGTCGCGCACAGTGGCGTGCTCGTGCGAGGAGGATCGCGCTGTAGGCTAAGGTCGCGGGGAGGCTGCGCTCACGGGAGGGAGGAGTAGCGGTGGAGAGAGAGCGGCGACGAAGAGAGAGCGGCAAGGTCACGAGAAGGGGTAGAGGCGGAGAGAGAGAGAGAAAGAGATTAGGGCTTAGCCCCAATCCAATTTGGGGGGTGCTGCGTTTTGGCCAAAACGCAGCACTTCCCTCTTCCTTTTTTTTTTTTTAAGGTTCCATTTTTTTAACAAAATAGGACATGCCTCAAATTGGAAATACGAATACTTTATATATACTAAAAATTTCGATTTAAAGCCCCCAAAAATCAAAAATCAAAATGAATAAAAATTTCTCTATATATATAACTAAGAAATATTTTATTTAATTCCTGAATAGGAATACAATAGTATGTACAGTGCAGTATCGGTGTTACATTTTCATTAGTTAATTCATGTTTTATTTTTAGTTTCTCTATTTCTTGTTTAATTTGATTTATTTGTGTTTTTAAATTTCTTATTTTTCTTTGTAAATGTTTAGTGGTTATTTATTGTATAATATTTTTAACTGAATTCTTCTCGAATATCTTTGTTATGCTTAAAGGTTTAGTAATCCTTGGTTTAGTGTTTGTTTCTTCTGCTAAAAGTATTTCTTTAAGATTATTTAATAATTGATTTTTTATTTCTAAATTTTCTATTTGTATTATTGTATTAACTATTTTTTCCTTTTTTTTTTGTTTTGTTAAGACATTTATAGATTTAAAACATATTGGACTTATTTGCTCTTCTATTTCATTTTTAGACTCACTTTGTGATTCAATACTTAAATAATTATCCGAATCATTGTTTTGTTCATAATCACTTGATGTGATTTCTCAGATTATGGTTGTTCTTTTGTGATTAATAAATTCATTAATTCTTGTCTTAGATCTTCATTTTGTATTTCATTGATTTTCTTTTTAATATAGCATTTATTTGTTTTTGTGTCATGGTTTTCCACATTTCTAGCATATTATTTTATCTGTGTTTTAAAGTTTTTTTTTTTTAATAATATTTTTGAGATTTATATGTTTTTCTCTTTGGTTTAGATTGATAGATTTTGATTTTTTAAATTTTTTATATTTTGTGGAAGGAGTTTGTATTTTTCTATGCAAAACTTTTCACAAAAATATTCTAATTATTTTCTTGTGTATGCCTTACTATTATATTTGGATTATAGTTTGAGTTCTAAATATAAAAATAATCTTTCTTTTTATATAAAAGCAAATAATTGTCTAAAAGTAATTTCATTAAAAGGTATATTATTTTTTCGTACTGCTTTTCTTAATTTATTTATTATTCTTTTTCTGAATAATTTTGGTAATCCTGCTATAAATCTTTCTTTCTAAAAGGATTGTATATAGTGAGGTTCTCTTAATACTTATGTGATAAATACATCTTTATATCATCTGTAATCTGAGAAAGTTGGACATTTTAAATTTATTAAAATTATTTTATTACTAATTAATTGGCCATTTGGGTTTTCTATAAAATGCATTCCTATAGTATGTAATAAAATTTATGTTGAGTTTGGTTTATGATCTATGTTTCCATTTTCATCTATTCTGGTTTCTACATGTCCTAAAATTGAATTTTTTGCATTTTGATCAAGAGCATTATTCCACCATACTTTTAATTGTCTTGCAAATCCATGTATGTTATTATTAGTTACAACTGGGTCATATATGTTTCTCGAATTGTATGAGGCTTGTACCATAGACATTTGTTGTAATAAATTCAATATTTCATAATTTGATTTTCCATCTAGATTCCATTCGTATATTGCTTCAACTGTAAGCTTAGCTGCTTTAAACTCATTTCATTCTTCATATTGTATATTCATGGGTGTTGGTCTAAGATAATAATTTTTTGAAGATTTGTAATATGGTTTCTTTATTCTGTTTGTTTCAAAATTATTATTAGATTGTTCTTTTTCTTTTTGTTCTATTGTAGTAATTCTACTAGTATTAGAAGAAGGTTGATCAATAGTCCGTCTTAGTTTTACTAAAGTATTTGCTCCTGGTAATACTACAGGTCTTGATTCCTCTGTTGTTATCTTAAAATATGGTAAAGAAATATCATATGGAAATCTTTTATTTTCTAATGATATGTGGTCTAATTTGTTAATATATGTTCTAATTAACTTCTCATATGATTTAAGGATTGATTACTATAATTGTTTTGTTTGTATATTTTTTTAAATATCTTCTAAATTTACTTGTGAATCATCTTGTTCTCTACCATTTTTAAAAGGAGTTGCTAATATATCTCCTTCTTTGGTTGTGATTATAATTGTTTTTAATAGAGAATTTATTGTATTTATGATTGTATTATTGGTTGCTAATTTCCATTTTTTATATAAATTTGTATTTACTTCTATTAAAGGCGTTTCATAATTTGTAATTAAATCATTTTTTATTAAATATGTTTTTATCCAACTAAACAGTAATTGATTTGTTTGTTTTTATATCATATCTTTGTATCATAAATCCTTTAAATATTCTTGTAGTTGTTTTCCTAATTGTTCAAATCGTTGTCTTTCTTTTTGAAAATGTTTAAGATTATATTGTTCATAATCAGGTATCCATTGTTTTAAGATAGTATTTATGTAATGACTTTTTACTTGTGATGGTGTAGGAGAATTTGAAGGTGATGTATTGTTTTCAACTGAATCTACTAGCTCAACTATAGGATTTATATATCTCATATATGTAGTTTTTTGGATAAGTATTGAGGATATAAAATTTGTTGTTGGTTCTGATTGTATTTTTATTGATGGTGTTGTTATTATTGATTCCGATTTTTGTGATGGTTTTGGTAAATAAGATAGTCTTGAAAATCTCAATATAATATTTTTTGAAATTTCTTCTATAATTTCTGAAATATTTATTCTTTCAAATTGTGTAGGTTCATTGTTATTTATTTGAAGGTATTCAAATATTGTAATTTCTTCCCATTTTAATAAATTTGTGCTAAAAACATTTGATTTTCTGATTATATTTGTAATAAGATTGTTTTATTATTGTTTGGATTAACTCAATGAAATTTTGGATTTATTTGTGATGACATTAATTTATAATATACTCCATAAATAACTACAAAATTTTTACTCCATTGTTTAAATTTGTTTTCTTGTAGATGTATATCTAGTATCAAAGTATCTAAAATACGTGGATCAATAATATTTACAAAAAAGTTTGAGCAATAATCAAAATAAATTGGTCGATTACATACATTTGTTTGTATCGTTGCTTATATTGAATCACTATAATTTAATAATTTTTTATCTTTTAAGACTATATAGATTAGTGCATTTATTTCTAATCTAACTAATAGTTTAGTAGCTATTTATATTAATCTATAATGAATATATCTACCCTTTTTCGATGTATTTTTGTAAAGATATATTTGATAAAAATTTAATATTTTGATATTAGTTAGATAATGATATTGTTTTTTCATGAGTTTTTATCAAAAATGCTGTCTTAAAATTTAATAGTCCAATAGAATATATTGTTTCTATTTTTTCTTCTAGAATTATCCAATTTCTGTAGTATACAGGGAAATGGTTTTTTATGACTTTGTATAGTATCTATATTTGTACTACCACTACTACCTATTTCTATCCTATTGTTGGAATCAAATCTTTTTCTTGAAATCATTCTTATCAAAGAAGACATTATATCATCTATTAACTTAATTTAGTTTTCTTAGTTTTAAACTCTAATGGCAACAATGGAAACAGTCCATTGCGAACACCTCTCCTAGACTTATCAATGGATTCACGATCTTACCAACGCTAGATCTTATCTTAAAAATGCTAAGTTGTTAATTTAAAGATATTTTAGTTTCTTTAACAAGAAATAATAAGTGATACAGTTCAATTATAAATTCTTAAAACTTATTTCTTAATCATTTAACCCAGAACTTTTATAACAAAATTGTGAAAAAGTGGACTAGTACATGATATTTAACAAAGACAATTGGGAGTTAAAAAGATTATATATATATATATATATTGAAATTTTCAAGGGTTAGTAGCCCAAAAGTTTAAATTTCCACCATTAAACAGAGTTGGAAACTTACAGGGTATCCCTCAAAAATGTGACCCAACAGTGACATAGGGCAAGCCAGAAAAAATATCCGGTTTATAATTAGTGGGGGAGTGCCATGTCAGCATACCCTATTCTTTAAGACCCAGCTGCCCATATATAGAAGTTAGAAGCAAAGCTAGAGCAAAGAAAACTATAACTCAATTACCTCTGGTGAGTTAGATAAGCGTCTTGTACAAATTATCACCAAATATATAGGAAAAAAAAGTCAGTGAAGATTGCAGCTGAGAGTTGTTCAGAAGAGGAAGCGCAAGGAAGAGGGGCGAGTGGAGAGGTGGCCAAGAAGGTGGAGGTAGTAGTGAGAGAATACAATGAAGAGAGAGAGATAAAGAAGCAGTGGTGGAGATGGAAAGAAGATGCGAACTTGACATGGGGAAGAAGAAAAAGAAGCCACCATCCCTTGTTACAGACCTCATGGGTGACCCCATTGCCCGTGTTCGACACTGCTTTACCTATGTCATGCTGGTACTACCTACCTTCTTTCCCCCATTCATCTTTTATATGTATTGTTGGCTTGGTTTTGACATTGTTGATAGTTAATAATAACCATAGTTTTCTTCTCTCTCTCTCTCTCAGCTGCCGCGTGAGAGAGAACAAGAAAAGGAACGCAACCAATGAACAATTCTGATCATAGAAAATTGAGTAAACAATCTACGGATAGTAGTTTGCTTATTTAGTTTAAACAAAATGTCATGTGAGAATATGTTTTGAAATAAAGAAATAGCTAACATTCATCGTAATTTTGATTAGAAAATGTGCATTTATGGGATGTTTTAAAGTGTTTGAATATGTAGTGTTAACAGGTAGCTGACGACGTGGAAGAGGGAAAGACAGTTGGGGTGATTAGAGGAAGTGTGAAAACCGTGACAAGAGGCAAAGACAAAGCTTTGGATGATGATGTTGATGAATTCCCACTCTATGTTAAATTTGCATGTCCTTGGTTTGATTACATGCGTGGATTGACACTTGGTCTTTAGGAACCGTCACTGTGCTCTTCTGAGGACCAAAATTCTCTATACTTTTTATTATCACATATTCTAATTAATTCATTTCAAATATTTTCGGATCCAATTTAGGAGAAATTTTTTTAATATAATTTTTTTTTATTTTCAAATTTTAAAATTGAGATTTGGTTAAACAAATGATATCTTTGCCTCCGACTAATCGTTGATCTAGTTGGTTATAGTTATAATATATATATTGATTTTTAATTTTTTTTCCTGCATGCAGACGATGTGGTGTTGGTACCAAGCTGGTCCAAAAATTAGAAGAGCGGTGCAAGCACACGGATGCTGAGTATGCGTACACGGCCATAGAGTGCACCAGCAAGGCATCTATCAATTTTATTTTATTTTATTTTTTTTGTTTTTACTATCGGTATCTGGATTTTACCTGATTAATCCAGTTCGAGCACTATAGAGTTCATTTTAGGAGTCGACCTTTCCAAATCCTTTTTTGTCATTTTCAGGACTCGAACTCGAGACTTCTGGTTAAAAGATAGAGTGTTAGACCACTCAATCTAAAGGAATTTGGTACAAGGCATCTATCAATCTGTTCACATTGAATAGTGACTACACCAAATTTAGGTCTCCGGCCATGTTGGTGCAGCCGGTCCACGCCCACTACAAGCCATTGGGCTCCCGCATTGCGAGTGTCACCGTCCCTGCTGAGCTTGCCACTTCAACATATCTTCTGCAAGGACATAGACCTCATATTGTCTAACAAGCTCAATTTGGGCATATTCATGGCCATGCCCAAAAAATCATTACCCAATTGGGACCCACAAACAAATGTGCTGCCGAAATGTTTTGCTATGTTGAGTGTGTGGAGCACCCAGTGTTCAAGTTAGAAGTTATACGGGCTTTACACGAAGGGATCGGGTGCTTCGCGGCTTATTAAGTCTTTATGCACATTCGTACACAACATGGCAAAGGATGACGATGGATGCGAATAGTGGCTGAGGTGGGCCCAGGAGATCCAATCAGAGTGCATACCCCATTGGAAGAAGTTTTCATGGGATGAAGATTCATTGTGCATTAAACTCACGCGTGCAATTTTAGAAATTAGCCCGATTGTAAATAGAATGTGAAAATATTATCTGATTCGGATATATATAAAAAAGATCCAAAAATACTCCAATTCAGATAATCAAAAATTTAAATATAAAAAATTTAATAAAATGTATAGACAGACCGTTAAAAACTTATATACAAATTATTCGTAAAAATATGAAAACTAAGGATTTAAAAAAGAAAATGATATTAGATAGAAAAGGATGACATAGAAAAATCCATACAAATTAAACCAATATATTTTAAATATTTATCTATTGATTTATTTAGTTATTTCTTTTTTATCTTTACCTAAATTAATCCACCCAATGGAGAAGGGTGATGGAGATGTTCATTAACTCTGCCACGATCCGAAACTTGGTGAAGAGTTGTCTTCTCTTTATCTTTAGATATTAGTTCTCAAGCTCATTAGCACTTGAGATGAGTAATTCATAATAACAACAATTACAGTAAAGATACACACTTGGAGTAAGCTCAAACTCTTTCTGTATCTCAGAAATTGTTATTTCACATGACAAATGAAGACCACTTGGATCACACTGAATAGCATAATTCTTTCTGCATCAGCTACAAGTTGTATTCTCATCTCCAACTTCGCAATCTACATATTCACTAACAATCCACAGCTTCCAAAACAATGGCCAAGCAATATTACTATGATATTCTTTGATAGCCATTCACTAATCCAACGAATAAGTATCTGTTAGTACAAATTAGGTGATCTAACTTCCGACCAATCCTCATGTGAGTGAGATGGCTGGACTCCTACCAAATATGCAAGCAAAGTTTTGAAGCCTCACATAATTGAAGCACTAGCAAATTGTGAAAATCTAGATGATCTTTGTAGAAGAACCTGTGGATTTCCTTGTTCAACCTGCAACAAGGGTTAAATTTTAAACACAGCAAAATATTGAAAAAGTGAACACCTAATAAAGTTTCCCCAGTCCAAACTTGTGTGATAGAGAGGTTTCTCAACTAGCTTGGGACGTGTCCTTGGTTCTCATTCTTCATTTTCATTTTCTCCTTTCCCATTCTTGTCATAGATCCTAATTTCTGCAATTGAATTTTAAAAAATATCCTCTACATAAACTTTTAAAAGCATCACAGCCAAGCCTAGTGAACCCGAATTTGTGAATGGTGGAAAACATCAGAGTAGAACCCTTGTGATGGTTAGCTTACACTAGTACAATAACATGTGCATTGATCGTAAAACCTTGAGTAAATATGCAATGTAGCCAGCAAAGACGATGTCATTATACCTGATTGAGTCACGAAGATGATGAGACATTTTATATTGTTTTATTTGGCTCACCATAATCCTATCTTAGGTCTACATGCTAACATCCTAGGCAACAAACTCAGATGAAGGGCAAGTTTGGTAAGAGATGAAAATTTTATGCAGGAAAAATACAACAGTAACATTTCAAAAGGTAAATGTTACCCTCATAATACATTTCTCGTCCCCCTTATTTGGTATATGAGTTAGAAAATTAAAGAAAAAATGTTAGACAATAAAATCAATTTAGTTCATATTTTCTCTATGATCAAATTGATCAAGTTTTTTCTATAAAAAAGTTAATTTTTCATTCTTTAAAAACTAAGCACATATTAATTTTCTCTCTCTAAAGAAGTCTTTTAATTCACATTTTCTTTTCCCAAATACATTGATTTTAAGTTTTCTAAAAAAAATTCAAAATTAGTTTTTCTCTCTCTAAAAGTAATATATAAATTTTCTACATTTAAAAATATCGATTTAATTAATATTTTTTTCTCTCCTCAAATATATTGATTTTAAATATTCTTTTTACAATACAAAATTTAGTTTTTCTTTCTCAAAAACTAAATATATTAATATTCTCTTTATAAAAATTCAATTCAACTCATATTTTTTTCTTCAAACTCATTGACTTTAAATCCACTCCCCACAAAAATCAAAATTAGTTCTTCCCTTAATAAAACTAAACAAATTAATTTTCTCTATTAAATTCATATTTTCTCTTCTAAACACATTGATTTTAAGATTTATTTCTCTAAAATACAAAATTAAATTTTCTCAAAAAGCTACATGCATTAAATTTCTCTCTTAAAAAAAATAACTCATCTCTCCAAACTCATTGATTTTAAGTTCTCTCTACAAAGACCAAACTTATTTTTCTCTCTTTAGAACTAAGTACGATAATTATCTCCCACTCAAAAAATAATTTATTTCATATTTTTTCTTGCCAAACACATTTATTTTAAATTTTCTTTATCCAAAAAAATCAAATTTAATTTTTTCACTAAAATTAAATATATTAATTTTATCTTTCTAAAAAATAAATATAATTCACGTTTTCTTCCTCTAAAACTAAATGCATAATTTTCTCATTAGAAAAATTAAATTATTTTAAATTTTCTCCCTGAATTTAATATTTTTTTAGTTTTCCATCTCGAGAAAATAGGTTTAACTTTCTCTCAAGAAAAATTAAATTAATTTAAATTTTCTATCTTTAGAAAATAAATTTGATAGACATTTTCTCCATAAATACATTTATTTTAAATTTTTTATTTCCTTTCCATGTGTTAACCTACCCTACCCCACACTAGGTTAACATTTACCCCCACTTTGGTGTTAAATGTCCCCCTATGAAAATTTATGGAATAAAAGTACGTATACAAATAAAAAATTTTATGAGCGTTATTTTTCACCCTTTTCCCTCCCACCAAACGTAACCTAAATGATAATCATTTCAAGTGACATGAATATGTAAGTCAATTAGACTCATGTGACTCTTCAAATGGAAGATTGGTCATTGGAGTTTCATGCAAGACTTGAACACCATATAAGCTCCTATAGCTTAGAACGTAATTTTGTAATTTTATAAATTCTTATATTTTATTTTTCAAATAAACTATTAAATTGTTTGCATAAAATAAGATGCAACAATATATAAGATATTTTATTAACTTATAAATTGTATTGTTCAGTAACAATGAATTTTTATAAATTCTTTTTAGTATTGAAATGACTAAAAAGATAAAATACTATTAATATTATGCAAATAGCTATTTAGTAATATAGGAAAAGTAAACATGGGATATTAAATACTAATAATAGTAATTTAGTCGATTTATAGGTCAAAATAAAACAATTTATAAGTTCTAAACATCTTATTTTTAAACCTATAAGTTCTAAAAAAAATAATATCAAACAAATTTCATGATTTTATAAGTTGAGGCAAGCACCCTCTTGGTTTCCTAGGAATTTTGAAATTCACCAAGAGTGGTGGGGTTTTGTCCAAAATTAAAGGGGAACTACCAGCTTTCTTATACTTATTTGTGTTGTAACTCAATACTGAAAGACAAGTAAATACTAGAAAAATATTTCCCGAAGGTTTCCTAGTTATATGAAGACTTGGTTGTATAATTAGCAAAATGAATTCTCATGTAGAGTATCTTTGATGTGTCAAGCATGCATGTCAGATATGCCCCATCTGCTTTAAAATTTAATAAAGGGGAGAAAGAATTAACTGATTTTCCTGAGATAGAAATAAATAAGAAGATAAGGAAAAGGAACAAAATCAGATTAACATACCAGACTTCCCTGATCAAGAACAATGATGTTGTCCATATTCAGAACTGTAGAAATACGGTGTGCAATTGTGATCACTGTCATGCCCTTGCACTCGGTAGATATGGTACTTTGTAATATTGAAGCCGTATGAGTGTCTACATTGGCTGTGCACTCATCCAAACATAGAACCTGCAAATTTTGTTACAGCGTAAGCATGTCCTCTCATGACTGTTAACACATGCACAAATGTGCATATGGTGGCCGTTGTATGGAACAGGTGTAGCTTTTTGTTGGTAGATAAATAACTGAAGACACATATAGCAATCTTAAATTAAAAAAATAAAAATGGAAGTTATATTCTGGTGAATTTAAGAGGAAGGCTATGATCTCCAGCTATGTTGTTAAGGGACAGCACACAGGTCTTGTTTTGCCATTAAGCAATGTATGGTTTGGATAAACTGCTTATTACAGATTATCAGTATCCATCAATAAGTTATAATCTTCCTTCCTACCCCACACGTCATTCCATGGTTCTATTACAGAAAGTCAATATGCCGAAAATCAAATTTAAAGAAGTTCAGCTCCCAGCTTATGCATACAGAGCTCAAAAAATGACGAAGTATTTTTCAGAATATATAATTTTAATTTTTTTGTCAAGTGATAAGAACATAAGTCCTATTGATAAAAAATATAATATAGCAGGTAAGTTGGGAAATAGGTTCCATTATCTTTCAAGTGAAACAATATTCACTTAGATTTTTCATAACTTCACGTCCACTAAAAATATACAATTCTATAATTAACTATTGCACTAGTAGGAATAAATGAATAATACATTAATTCACCCAAGTGCCATTTGGGGGAAAAGAGGATTTTAATAAGATTCCCTATTTTTATTTGAAAAGTTATTTTATTTTAGTTAAATAACAACTCACCAACTTTTAAAAAGGAATATAGTATTATCAAATTACATGTCTCTTCGATGTTTAATTTTTCAACTTTTCCAACAGTTGAGATATATTGTAGAACCATCTACCAAAATCTTTGAAACAAAGCTAGAAATATTAGTCTTAGACAGGGATGAAGCCAGGTTTTTCCTTTTGGGAAGCTAAAGCAAAAGCAGAAGACAAAAGAATAAATAATTTATTTAAAAATTAAATAATTAAATGATAATTTCAAATTTATTAACTACACTCACTAAATAAAAGACAACCACAACAGTATAAAAAGAACAGGATAGTTAATCCTCCTCAATTAACGTGTTTATTAATTTTTCTCAATATTAACAAAAAATAAACATTTAATAATATAAAAACCCTAAAAAAAGTCCCCAAAAATTCAGAAATTAAAAAATATGAAAAATTGCAGAATATATGCATATAAAAATCATATATATTGATAATATATATTAGAGAGAGAGAGAGATGCGAGATGCTTGGCCGAGTAAGAAAAACAAAAAGATGGGCATTTTCTTTCTAAACCAAAGAAAACTAAAAAGAAAAGAAGGGCGCTCATGCAATTAAATAGAGAGTCTAGAGAGACAAACATTGTCTTTCAAACTAAACTGAAAAATAAAGAAGGGACCCACGAAATTAAATAGAGAGAGAGAGGGAGAATCAAGGAGAGCCAAGCAAGAGAACATGAGACACGGGGGCCACTAGAAAGACACCAACCAAGGATTGAAACTAACAAAAGAAAAAATTGGGGGGGGGGGGGGGCATGGGCCTGCCACCCCCCTCCCCCAATTCCCTCAGTCATTGGTCTTAGAGAAACAACATAATTTTTTCAGAGTATAAAATTAGGGCACATAAGAGCAATTCTTCATCCATATGCTTACACAACCTTAAATTCATGGCATGTTTTATCATGGTGCAGTACAGATACCATTTCCAACTTTTTATCTCTTCTTTACATTTAAAATTTGAATTTTATTTCTCCTCTTTCTTTAGAATTGAAGGTGCGATGCTTGATTGATGCATACAGAATTCGTGAAGTAAAAGTTATGGAAAAATCTCTAAATTGGTCATAGCTTTATTTGTAAAATTACATGCCTTCTATGTTTGTCCTTAATAAATTACAATAGTGACAAATAACTACCTAGCATTTCTAAATTCTTTTTAACGTCCATGGAACTGAACATAATTCTCATGGCATAAATACAAAGTAACAGGGGTTTCAATTTACAAGTACCATTTTTGATTTTTTCTTCTGTTCTCTATTTCATGGTTTTCCACCTTTGCTCATGCTAATTCCTTTTTTCCTTTTTTTTTATATAAATCCCCATGCACAAGATGAGGTTATGGCTAGTTTAGTTGTATCCATCTGGTGGTTTATTTTCTAAGCAATGGCATATTACCTTAGAAGATTTGAGTAGTGCACGTGCAAGGCAAAGCAGCTGTCTTTGGCCCACAGAAAATGGTGTTCCGGATTCCTTTACATGAATTTCCAGGCCTCCTGCAACCTCAACTTCATCCTTGACATGGCATTTATCTAAAGCCATCCAAATTTCATCATCCTTTCTCACATGGAGTGGATCTAGATTATCCCTGCAAATGACAAGCAAGAATATCCAGAAATTAATTTGAAAGATGTTTCAGATTGTCAGATAGCAATCAATCAATGGGAATACCTGAGTCATATTTTTGGGACTCTGTAAGCAACATTGACATTTACATTAAGCAACATTGACATTTACATTAACAGATGACTAACTGAAACAACTATAAAACTAAATAAGGTATGTCTGCTTTTTGACCTTAGTGATCCCTCAAATAAGAATGGACTCTGGGGCACCACAGAGAAGTGCAAGCGAAGATCTCTAACAGAAATATTGGCTATATCTATGTCGTCCACCAAAATTCTTCCCCCACATATTGGGGTAAGGCGAAACAGAGCATTCAAAATACTAGATTTGCCGGCACCCGTTCTTCCAACTATGCCAACCTGATTGGGTAACAAGTTATCAAAATAAAAGCAGTTAATAAAAGAACATACAATAATTTTCTACAAGTAGATTTTCATAATAAGAAACCCAGTCGAAAGTCCTGCCTTTAAAAGATCCTACCTGCATTCCTCCAGTAATGACAAACGAAACATCATGCAGTGCACGGGGCAAAGCTGGTAAATATCTAATGGAAACATTTTGAAACTCAATTTCTCCCCGAACAGGCCAATTTGAAGTTAAAGATTGGGAGCTCTGAAGTTGTTCTTCAGGGAGGTCCATGTACTGAAAGCATGGAGCAACAAATCAATATTAATGCCATCCATGAATAAGTAAACAGTCATAGTACCTGTAAAACCCTCTCCACGGCCACCATTTCCTTCTCTGTTTCGGTGAAACTTGTCAAGAAACTTCCCAACAAGGACACAATTGGAGCTGCATACGAGAGAGCCAAACCGACCTACAAGAAAGTGTTTAGATTAAACATCTCTTGCTAATATTGAGATTACATTTATTTACAACGGTGTGTAATTTACCAGCCCTGGAGTGCCAAAACTAATAAGAAAATTTCCAGAAGATCCAATTACAGCCATCAGAGCAACAAATGTGATGACAAACGCTGCTAGCACCTGAAAGCAATCAACAGTTACTAATATAACTAAGTTCCGATATAATCAAAGGAAATCAGAAGAATGAAGATATTTGTAATGTGCTTATGTTGCAGACAATTTCTTGGGTTATTTACTGAAAATCCACAAAGCTTCAAATATGATGATCTTTGCATCTGCTTGGAATCTAAAGTTGTTTCTTCATGAAATAGTCTAGATTATCAATGCATTGACATAAATAGTTTAATTACAGAATATACATTTATCAATATGCCAAGTACGTTGACTTTAAATTCACCATTTTCAAGAAAATATTATTCCATTCTTAGGAGTATTTCCAATCAAAAATGCAACACGATCATTCATTTCATGGGACAATCAAATAAAACCCTTAAGAAAAGTGAAACGGGCAAATTTCAAAGGATATGAATACTCATTAGTCTGTGTAGTATACCTGAAGCCGCAGAGAAAGCCACAAACTTGCTGTTATTTCTGAATATGAAGTTCTCTGATACAGTGTGACATGCTCAGAAAACCTGGCCGAGAAAATTTCCTGCCACAAGAAATACTTATTGATACCAATGTGCATAAAATTTATAGCATTACCCTAAGAAAGATTGATCATATTTAAAAGCAGCCTGATCCATCTAATTGGGACAAAAAGAATTATTTGGACACATCCCGTTAGAAGAGTCTTTGAAATACAAGACTTTCTATTGAAGTTTGGAGATGCAAGAGGGAAAGAATTTGCAAAAGGTTGATGCATTATGTATTAAAACCCCTAAAACTGGTGCTAACAGTAAAAGATTTGAGCCTTGTACATGTCTTCCAATCGGTTTAGAAAACTGATAGATCTTAACATGCCTATCCATGTAACATATGCCCACCAGAACTTGACTAGAAACTAGAAACTGTCACCTGAATGTTGCTAACAAACACTGTAAGATTGGTAAAATATTAGTCAAAGATAATGGAGATGAATTAAAGTTTCAATGTATGCAAGGAGTTTCAAGCAAACAACAATGGTGAAACATTTTAATGGCCAAGGTACCAATATAAAACAAAGAAGCTCAGTAGCACTATTGTGCTGATTCTTTATAGTAGTGACTAAAATATTTCATAGGCAATTGAAGAACAATATAGAATAATCTACCTCTACCATAAATGCTCTTATAGTTGATGACCCATTCAGTGACTCTGAGAAGGATGCATAGATAGGAGAACGGGATACACTGTCTAGCCTTCGCAATTCACGTGATGATGCCCTGTAGTAAAACTGAAGAAGACACCCATCAATTGGGAACTCTTACGTATAGATTATACTCTTCACTGATGATGAATTGTAATTGCAATATTATGCTGGAGTTACTAATTTCTCAACCGATGTGACAAAAACATAATATTATTCCAAAATACATAACAATTGAAATCACCTCGTAAAGCTAACAAAATGAAGAATCATGACAATAATATTCTCTTGAACAAGAGAACCTCATAAACATCTAAAACAAAATTGCATCTTTGTATGCAAAATGTCTTAGAATTGTGTAACAAACCGAACTCCACTCATCAAAGTACTATCTGCTTTGTCCATAAGCCACACAATGTTGTTCCTCCTCAGCGAACTACTTCCTAGAAGGTCATCTATCATGGAATTACTACCACCCAAGCACAATTAGCTATGGATTTCTCATGAAAATCAAGATAATGCCACTAAAAAGCGGCCTTCATATTGTAATTTTCAACTCAACTTACCTAAGGGATACTACAATATCCATACTTGAACAATTAAGGTTGTCATCACTGTTTTAGTCTCGTAAAGGACAATGATTATATTGTTTGAATATATAAAGTACTTATAATTAATTTCTTATATCCAAAATTTGATAATATCACTTAGATTATATATCAATATACATAGAATTATCTTATTTTGTAACATGTTTTAGTGAGCTTTGTACGGAAATAACATATTTGAATTAAATATTTTTTAAAACAACACCGTTTGAAAACTAATTACAAAACTAACACACATATGTCGTGACTTCAAGTCACGACATGCACTATTCATCAATGTCGTGACTTGAAGTCACGACATATGCATAAATTCACTATGTCGTGACTTCAAGTCACGACATAGCCTATTTCATGAGTTCAACTCACGACATATCCTATGTCGTGACTTGAACTCACGACATGCTCGAACATAACACCCCTGATCCCTTCTTTTCTTTCTTCTCTTTTTTCTTTCTTTCTTCCCCATTCTGCTTCTCGCTGCTTCCTCCGCGGGCGAATCCTTTCTTGGGCATCTGCGCGCACGAACTGCAACACCGAAGACATCTGCAACTTGGGGGATTGCAAGAGAACCGCGATCCACTGCTTTTGAAAGTGCCACACACGAAATTTGACGAAGGTAAAATGTTGTTTGTGTTCCTTGAGAAATGAAATTTTATATGTTTAAATTGATTAAATTTTAATGTACATTATTAAATTGAGATATTATTTGTTGATTTAACTATATTTTGGAAAGATGTAATTAGATATTAATGTTTTAGGGTTTAGATATTTGTTGGAAATTCATAAGAAATTAGGAATTAGGGTTTTTTTAATTTGGGATAAAATTAGGTTTTAGGGTTTTTTTGATAAAGGTATTAAAAGTAAAATTAGTTATATTTAATAATTGTAGTTAAATAAAATTAGAATGTTTTTTGATAAATTTGTGTTTATTGTTTGTTATTTTGTTGTAAATTTAATTATAGGGTTTTAAATGAAAATTATATTATATTTAATAATTGTAGATAAACATTTTGATAAAATGTTTTTTTGATTTTAAGTAGAAATGGCGGACATGGTGAGATTGTTATTGTACACAAAAGGTGAAATTGTGAAGGGTGAAAATGGGGTGGGCTATGACCGTGAACCTTCGAAGTTGATTCGGGTGAAAAAAGATGTATCTTTTAATGAGTTGGTAACCATAGTCTGTAAGGGAGTTGGAATCAATTCGACAATACAACACGTAGAGATGTTTCATCGTTGCCCTATGTCACACATGCAAGGGGGGAATGTAAGGTACGTATTGGTGCCGATAAATGATGATGATGACGTTCTGAACTTGATGGAGTTTGCGGTGGCTATGGGAATGGGTACAAGTCATGAGTTGTATATAAAGGCATACAATGGTCGGACGTTTGTCCCTGTACAACAAGATTGCGATTATGAAGAAGAATATCCACATATCGAATCTCGAGTGGATGTTGCAATAGTAGACATGGATAATGATGTGGATGAAGAAGAAATGGCCGAAGAGGAGGCGGAAGAAGATGCGGAAGAAGAGGATGATGATGAAGAAGAAGATGGTAGAGAAGCTTGTCGTAGTAGTGGTCGTAGTTGTGGAAACCATACGATGTTTGGGTCATCTTCACAGCCTTTACCCATTCATGGTGGTAGGAGATATCTCTATAACGGAGTTGATGAGTCAATTCCTTTCATGCGAACTGCACCGAGAGGAGATGGTTATGTCACTTTTGAGGAAGATTGTCGATTGACAATCGATAGTGGAAGATTGTCGATTGACACACGTAGTTTCCGTTTATAGGGAGGCACTCGATAGGCAGACGGTCGATCGGGTCATTTGGGTCCCGTACTCGGATGATGTATTGTCATCCCTCCCCGCCTACTGTCGCAGGGGGAGGGATATTTGGCACGCACGGGTCCCTTTGATTTGTTTTAGTATCGTGGAGTGGCACTTTCCAGATAGGGTGTTACGACAGTTTGGAGGCTTACAGTACGTTCCGGGTGCCTGTGACACCGAGGACAGACTCCACGACACGAGCACGCGGGGTACTGTAGAGGTTGATTGGTCGGCAGCGCATGCAGTGTACATAGATCTTTGGAATCACCGACACAACCATGTAGTTCCACTAGATACCTCCTTTGGACCTGCGCTCGATCCTCACTATTCGGTCTGGTTTCGTTCCATCTCCCGCAGATTTGTTGGTCATCGGGGAGCTTCTTTGACTTACGTGGTAAGTTTCCCTCTACTACTTTCTTTTCATTCTCAATCAAATAATTTAATTTGTTGTTTTAATTAATTTTCACATTATTGTTTGTAGTGGGACACTTTGCACGAGATACGAGACAATCCTAGTGCCGACGTTCGTTGCCTTGCTGAGTCGGCCATCTCGGTTCTGACAGATGATATGACACGTCTATTCAGTGATCGCCCCGAGACAGATGGCGCAGACGTTGGTGATGCAGGCCGAGCACGTGGACGACGCCGAGGGAGAGGACAGCGTACCAGATCTCGACGCTCGTCCGAACATGCGTCAACGCCACCGTCACAGCAGGCCGAGTATGTTGCAGGACCTTCAAATACGTTCGGTGAGTGTTCAGATTTCTACACGCCTGTCTTTGATGACATCTCTCAGGTTTTCACTCCGGGGGCTCCTCAGAGGGAAGTTCGTCCCCATAGCTTTATGGATGACGGATTGACACAGGGTGTGACAGATGATGCACCACTGCTGTACCATGTCTCTCCGCCTGTTTTCTCTGATCCCCACCAGCAGGATGTAGGCCCCTCCCAGATCACACAGATAGATGATATGGGATTAGTATCTCGTGATGACTCTATAGGCAGTACAGTAGCTGTAGGTGTTAGACAGTACACTAGAAGAAGACGACGACATTGATTTCTATTTTTTGTAAATTGTAACTTCTGTTAAATTTTATAAAATTACATTTATTTCTTTACTTTGTTCATTGTACTTCTTTTTGTACGATTTGGTTTTTGGGATTTGTTGCTGATCATTTGGACAGTATTGCATATGAAAACTGGTTATGAGGTCCAAAATTGATTGATTTGGTCACTACTGGAGTTTGTGGTGTTTGTGTTGTATTTTTGTGTTTCTGTTCTGATGTCAATTTGGATAGCAGAATGGTTGATTTTGGTAACTATCGGAGTTTGTGGTGTTTCTGTTGCGTTGTAAATTTGGATAGCATAATGGTTGATTTGGCCATTTTCGGAGTTTGTGGTGTTTTTAGTTGTTTTGTAAATTTGGACAACATAGAATGTGCAAACTGCTGGGATGAGTGACCAAATGTATGTCGTGAGTTGAACTCACGACATAGGCTATGTCGTGACTTGAAGTCACGACATAGTGAATTTATGCATATGTCGTGACTTCAAGTCACGACATTGATGAATAGTGCATGTCGTGACTTGAAGTCACGACATAGGTGTGTTAGTTCTGTAATTAGTTTTCAAACGGTGTTGTTTTAAAAAATATTTAATTCAAATATGTTATTTCCGTACAAAGCTCTGTTTTAGTTGTCTATATTTCCTATACTTCAAAAACAAAGTGTTTCATATATGTCCTTGTCCCTGCCATTGTGTGTCCAAGTTTATAACCATCCTCCATGGAATAAAAATCTATCATTAAAAGTGCTCATAACAATGGAGAGTCCCCACAATTATAATTTACAATCTTCTCTGTCTGCGTCTGTGCCGACGTGTTTATGCTTCATAGAATGCAGATTCATCAATAAAATTGTTTAAGCCAGTCAAGGTGCCTAGAATTAAAATTTACCATCACCTCTAAAGTTAAGACAACAAAATACTTAAAAATAAGCATACTACAAGAAAATAAGGCAATGTGAAAGTAGCGGTTTCATTAGGGAAAATTGCATGTTCCACAAAGAATATCCAAGCATAGCAAAAATAAATTAAACACAAACACATGATATTTTACATAGTTTGCCCAATATACCTATATCAATGATGATCAACCACTACTAATCATTCAAGTATACCATCAATCATTAAAATCAATCATCCTACCAATGCCTCACCCACTCTCCATAATCATACCTGCAACTCAAATACACCCCTGCTCAAACCTATACAAATCCCCACCATATGAACATGCCGGCACCCCTTCATAACTAATCCTGCAAGCGGTTACCAATGGACCACCCTTATCCTCTAGGTAAGCTCCCTATTGGGCCATACCCTCCTTTGTGAACTCCATTGAGCCACACCTTAACCCTAACACAATGCTCCAATGATGAGAATAATTTGTCTACTAAGTAGATATATTCTTCTACAATCAATTTCCTAATCTACTTAAAATTCTGACAATTTTCTTTCTACTAAAAAACTATTCTTTATTTTTATGTATTGGTGTTAGGCCAAAACATGCCAGGTTTAATAAATGGGAACAATGTTTCACCCTAAAACTAATCCTTATAGATTTGCTAGATCTGGATTCAAGTGGAAACTGAAATCTAATTCAAGTGATGGTGTTTGGTTGAATGTAATTCTGATCAAAAGAGTTTGACTAGATGCAACATGAAAACAATTCTTTGTGCGGTTTAACTTGTAAGTACTGAGCTAATACCAGCTCTAAAGGCTGTTATTTAACAGTTTCATAAATGATATGGCAGCTCAAATCTCTTCGACTAAGAATATTTACATATATATGATTAAGATTTGGATAACACCTTTTAGATTTTGCCACAACTGCAAATAAGAGTACCTCCTAATCCGAAGTGTATGAGATGCAAAAATGGAAATTAATTTCAAACATTTATATCATCAATGACAACATTCAATTTGCAGATAGACTAGCATGGATTGGGCAGAAAATAGAACAATGAATAAATAAATAGACAAAAATTGAAGCTCGAGCGTGAGCCCTATTTCTGTTGGATAGAGATACAACCCCGTATAGATGAACATTTTAGGTGCATTACAGATTAACTCAATTTTCATAAATAACATCAATGGCCACTTCTCTCAAATAACATGATTAGAGAAGCAAAACTTCAAACAAATTAGAACTCTTTAAGTGTAAAATTAATCTCTTTGGCAGCTTCCATAGCTGAAGTAGCAATAATGTGTCATACAACGCATTAATGTGATGGAAAATATCAATAACATATAACTATGTGCTCTCTCTCAACTACTAGCAAGATCAAGACATGAAATCTTTGTGAAATATCAATATATGCAACTACAAATAGCAGAAGCCTGTGATAGAAATACCAAAGACGAGCAAAACAAGAACATGATGTAAATATAGATTGAATACCTGGAGTCTGCGATAGATATACCAAAATGGAAAGAGCAAAAACAAGAAGATGACCTGCATGTGGCAAAAGCTTAGGACTAAAGTTTCAATCCAAGAAAAAATGAGTTACAGAAATAATTGAAATTGATCTATAATATACCAATACCTGCACATAGGATAAAACTACTGCAATGCCCAAAAGACCAACAAAATTGGCCAAAAGAATGTTGAGGATAAAAGGCAAGGAATCATCAATTGTATAAAGATCTGAGGAGAACCTACAGAACTTAATCAATTAATCAAGCACAAACGTATGAATCTGGAAGAATTCCAAGTACACCACTTACCTGTTAAGAATTCTTCCACCAGGCGTTTGGTCAAAAAAATACACAGGTGCATTCACTAGATCATCAAGCAGCGTATTATGAATCTGGGCTGCAGCACGTAAGCCTCCAAATGCAAATGAGAACGCCCTTGCAAAAGTTATCACAGAATTCACCATACAGAATATGCACAGAACAACCTGCAGTTCAACAACAACAAACTAAGCCTTAATCCCACAGATTATTAAATTAATTAAATACTAAAATTATAATGGCAAGTTCCATTCACTTCCCCCCCCCCCCTCTTTCTCAAAGATGACATTAATATGAAGGATTTCTGTGAAAAGCAGACAATCACAGTGAACCATGAAAAAATTCAAAATCTCTGGCAGGTTTAATTTTTTGAGATTTCTAAGTCCAAGTTCTTCACAAAACTTTATAGCATGCAATCAATTTGGCTACTGGATAGTATGAGCTATATGATGTAAATCTAACTAAATTATAATTTTTGACGCTTTGATGTTCAAAATCAAACCATATTTTTATGCAAAAAAGCTGTTCATCTAATCCAATTATTTTATTGTAAAATGTTATGAACTTTTGCCCCTTCTTGATATTGTTCCTAAGAATGCAGATTTTATGTATTATTTTATATGTAAAATATGCCTGCTTTCATGGATTTGAAATAACCAGTCTAATGCCTTAATATAATTTTGAATGGGCTTTTCCCATGTCCAATCTTTATTTAATCTTGCTTTCCAGTGGAAACTTGCCACCTTTCCATTTCATGCCTGATATCCATGGTTCACAATCTATTTGTGGAGGCATACATTCTCGTGAAATTAACATTGTGAAACTGAAATATTACCAGGTAAAAGCGAGTAGAGCGCTCTGTCTGACCTGTGGTGTCATCAACCCAATATGACAGCCAAAGATCATTACCATTGCGAGAAGCTTGCATTAAAATTGCCGAGAGACCAATAGCAAACGTAATAAACCAACCAGAAAATGCAGCATACTTTCTGCCAAAGAGAAGCATACATGCAACAGCTATTATTAAGAAAACTTGTTTGAAGATAGACAAATATTGAATGTGAGAGAAATAGCATACATATAGGACAGTAAAAGATAGAGATGACCCCCAACATAGAATGTGCTTATAAGGTTTCATTTACAGCTCTAGGGTTTAGAAACCCAAGGATAATTCCCAGAAGGAACAAGAGTACCAGAAATGTAACAGTACATGCTGTTTCCAGCCAATCTTAATCAGTAGTCTGCAACTTACTTGTATACAGCTAGTTCAACACTGCCTTCTTTCCGCATCTCAACTTCAATAATTTCTTGTGCTTGTTCAGAAACACAAGAATTATCCTCTTTCATGTGCCCTTCTTTTGCATAACTATGATTTCTGTTACCTTGTACTTCAAGCTTAGAAGATAAATTTAGTTCATTTAAAGAAAAGAAAGCTGGATATGAAGAAACTGCAAAATCAGCAGAACTTCCAACCCACTTGACATGTCCTTTATCCATCACAACAATTATATCAGCAGCGCTGATAGCCTGCAGAGAATTGTTTTCACAAATTATAGAGCTTTGCTGATTTTATGAGAAGCACTCAAGGACTCAAGGCTCAAGATTTTCAAGATATCAGTGTTTCTGACCTTATCATAGGGGATCAATGGTTGATCATCATTCTTTTAGGAGGTTGATTCAGATTTTAAGGGTAAAAACGAAGGAGTATTGAACACTTTTCCTGCTAAAGAATCCTGTATTTTTAGAAATTTATCACTTAAACTAGTTTCTATTTTCTATATTTAGTTATTTAACATGTTATTTCTGTTTAATTATTCTACAGTTAATTCTTTATTTAAAGACTTGTAACCTAATTATGAGTAATGAAATATAAGATTTTGAATTTATGTTTTGAATTCTCTCAAACCTTAGAAGGTTCGATGCCTAAGGATCTACTAGTGTGATGCTAGTAAGCCTATTTTCTTTCTTCTCATCTATTGCTTTCTTTCTTTCAATTAGTTGCTGTGTTTTATTTATTTATTTATTTATTTTAATTCTCCGAAAGCACAAACCTTGAAAAAAAAAAAGGGAAAAACACAGCTTGCTCTCACTTTAAAATTTCCTGTGATAAACCTTAATTCCATACACCTAAATCTTTGCCCTAATTACTGTAAAATCATCCTATATCAATTTGAAAGTAAAAATTGAGAAGATAAAATTAAAAAATAAAATTAATGAAAACAAATAAGTAAAAATAAACTATTCATAGAAAATTAAAATGATGATGATGATGATGATGATGATGAGAAGAAGAAGAAGAACAACAACAACAACAACAAGATGCTGATAAGAAGAAGAAGAAGAAGAAGAAACAACAATAACAATAACAACAACAGCAGCAATAATAATAACAGATGAAGTTTAGATTGAAGAAAAAAAACCTCCTAGAAGATTACCAAGATCTTTATGATCGATTGATATCTCGTTACATCCTGACTTCTTGTACTCGGGTGCCTTTCCGGTTCATATACACATAGAGGAGTACAATGAATCTTTTGGGCCTCATTTAGCATTCCTAGCTTTGCCGTGTTAGAGGTGGTACTGGTCTAAACCCAAATTCGAAATCCAATGAGGTTTTAAGTTGAAGGAGAGCTTTGAAAGCCCATTCTTGGGTTAATCCCATAAAACTTTAAAACTCACCCCTTTTCTCTCTCCCTTTTACGTGACTAAACCTAATATCATTTCATTTTCTTTCTCTCTTTCTCCCGGCTCTCCCTCTCTTTTCCCATAGAACTTTAAAACCCACCCCTTTTCTCTCTCCCTTTTACATGACTAAACCTAATATCATTTCAATTTCTTTTTTCTCTTTCTCCCAGCTCTCCGTCTATTTTTTTTCTCTCATCGAGTCTCTCTCTCTCTCTCTCTTAGTGTGGTGGTAAGCTCTCGATTCTTCTCACTTGTTCATAATCTAATCTTAGTTTCATGCTTGGCTTTTGCCCTATTATTGACCCTTTATTGTGTTGTGTACTAGATTAGGATTTATAGGTGGTGATCTCTTTCAATTCCTCCTTGGTTTGGTGAGCTTCCTCTCTGTACTCCTCTTTCATGTTGATTTTGGCATGCTTCCTACATTTGTTTACCCTACGATGGCCTTGGACATTGGTTTGGATGTCCCTTCATACTCAGGATCATCTTAGAGTCAAAGCCATAAAGTGTTGGTGGTTTAGAGAACCTAATATTCAAGTCCTGCATTCTGTCAAGCATTATCATAATCACAATGGTGTTATCATGAACATGATAAGAATTGCATGAAGACCGCAGGCTCATATCGTTGCTACGATATCCTTATCGTAGTTATAATGGAGTAAACGGTACATTCCACCTTCTTCTTGTGACTACAATGCCTTTATCCTTATCGTAATTACAATGGGAAAATCTGTATGCCTTGACCCATTATCATGACTACAATAGCACATCAGGGTCATGATAATCCTAGTGGCAGTGTCAGCCTTATCGTGACTACAACGGAGCTATAGCAGTCATGATAACCTTTTGAGATCAGAAATCCTTGTTTATAACTCTTTCACCCCTAGATGGTTTGTTTTAACTTAGTTTGACCTTCTTGACTATGCTCGACATAGTTAGGCCCAATGATGGGCTCTGCTTAGATCAAGTCTTTGTTGCCTTATTTGGTGTTGGAGTCTACTGATTGTATAAGCATTGTGAAGATGATAGAAAACTGTTTATCGTAGATTGTTATAGCAGGTAAGAGATGACCATACGTGCGGCCAATTTTGGTTTACGTGTGATTTGATTTTACTCTCGCTTCCCTATTATGATATTAATAGTGTATTATACTTATGTTATATGCTTCGGGACTACAGCATGTGACATGATCTATTTTGCATATGATGCTTTCCTCATTTCAGTCATGTTGATTTATATTCCATTTAGAAAACTTTTTGACTAGGTCCTGGGTGACCTGCAATGATTGGGTCCAGTTGCATCAGCAACCAGATTGTGTTACTTGATGTCCTATGTTGGAGGTCAACTCATAAGAATTTAGGTTCATGGGATGGTTTAAATAAATGCCCCCATGTCCCGTGATATGCATGACTGAATTAAAATAATTTTCAATCTATAATTTTTATATTCATATATTACACCATACCTTTCATCACTTCCTTAGCTTTTAAAAATCAACCCTTTTTTCCTTTCAAATCACGAGGCATGACAGCAAAGAGGCTATGGGTAGTACCAACGTCCCTGAGATAACTAGAGACCGAATAAACATGTAGTCGAACCTAATACATTTGGACCCCTTTCATGTTTTAGACTGGTTTGTCATTTTACTCATACTTCGTGCATATTTGGTTTTAATAATGTACCCCTAGGTATCCAGGAAATTTGATATGTTTATTTCAATTGAGAGTAACTTCTTGTAATCATGGTGTGTATACATAGTAGTAGACCTTGATTTCCAGTCCAATGTGTTTCATGACTCCTCGACAAGAAAGTAGGAATGTGGCTAAGTATGAGAAGAATTATGTTGCTGAAAATTATGACTATCAGACTGCATGGAAATGTGTCACACAGAGTATAATAAAAGGCAAACTTCATTCTTCAATGTAGTATGAACAGTTTTAATGACTCCTAAGGGGAAAGAAAAGATTGATTTGTTGCATACAGTGATATTTTGCACTCAGGTCCAACGTGGGGAGAAAATCTGTAAGATTACTATTGATGAAGAGTGCAACATGAATGTTGTTTCAGGAGGTAGTATTAAAAAGCTTCAACTAAAATTGGAAAAGCATCCACAACCGAACAAGTTGCATTGGTGAATGATACCACCATTATGGTAACTTAATGATGCATTGTTTCTTTTACAATCAGGTCTTATTATGATTCTATTTGGTGTTAAGTTATCCCAGTGAAGGTTTCACATATACTCTTCCGAAGACCTTGGGTTTATGAACGCGATATATATCATTGTCGCAAGACTAACACTTGCTCTCTCTGGTTTAATGTAAAGAGGATAAACTTGAAGCCAATGAAGGTTGAAGAGAAAAGGAGGAAGCTAAGCAAAGAGTTTATCAAGTCCAAGGAGGAGCCCACTCCTATTCCCATCAAAGGGCAACTTGAAGTCAAAGGACAACTCAAAGACAAAAATACACAGCACAAAGTTGTTTGTGCATTGTTGACTGAAAAGGTTCATGTATTAGATTCCAGACAGCCTGTTCAACGAAGTGAAGAAAGACAACAGTGGACGTGAACTAAGGATTGGACAGTACATTGGCAACATCACCAAGAATAATGATGAAGAAGATTCTGAAAAAAATTTAGATGCTGACGCTGCACTAGAACATCGAATGGTCAAACAACTGGTTAATCGAATAAAAGCTGTCAGGCAAGAAGAAGTTGATGTTATGCTAGACAATCAGTTACTGAAATTGCAACTAAAGGTTGCTAGGCAAGATGATATTGATGCTGCACAAAAGGACAAAACACCAAAACAGCCGGCAAGCATAACTCATCAACCAGAAAACAAGTTAGACATGGTTGTTAAACAGAAAAAATCACTCAATTGATTCCTGAGAATGATTTTATGCATCAAACTGGTGGCAGGGGAGTGAAAGATACAGTTATAATTGAAGATATTGGAGAACTAGCCTATGATCATATTGCACAACTACCGACACAAGTGTATCAATATGCAAGTTATATTGTTTCGAGGACTATGCTTGCAAAGCTTGTTGTCTACAAGTTGGACAACAGCACATATGTTGAGTTTCAAGTTAACAAGCAAGTTGAAGATATGGTGGGAAACAACATGTAGCACATGGTGGAAAGCATGAAACGCATTGATGAAATAGAAGATTAAATTGTGGTTAGATTGTGTTTGGGTCAGGCTTTAAAGAATGCCAATGGGTTAATTATATTTGCATGATAAGTACCATTTATTTAACTCGAGGTCGAGTTCAATCAAGTCAGGGAGAGATCATAGGGACCAAAGATGAATGGTCAATCATCCTTTTTTAGGAGGTTGATGAAGATTTTAAGGGTTAATAATAAAAGAGTATTGAGCAGTTTTTCCTACTGCAGAATTTTTATTTTTAGTAGTTTTTCACTTAAGTTAGTTTCTATACTTTTGTGTCTAATTATCCAGTAAGTTATTTCTATTTAATTATTGTAGAATCATCTACTTAGAATTTTCTAAATTTTTTACTAAATAATAATTTCTATTTTTGACATTAATTCTCTATTTAAAAACATGTAACCTTATTATGAGTAATAAATAACAAAATTTTAAATTTATGTTTTGAGTTCTGTTAAACTTCAGGAGGACCATTTTTAAGAGTTTGACTAAGATTTTACAGGTTAATAATGGAGTATTGAGCACTTTTTTCCTACCGCAGAATCTTTTATTTTTAGAAGATTATTAACTTAAATTAGTTTCTATATTTTGTCTCTAGTTATTTAGTAAGTTATTTCTATTTAATTATTGTAGAGTCATCCACTTGATGTTTCTAAATTTGTCTAAATAATAGCTTTTATTTTTTGAGGTTAATTCTCTATTTAAAAACTTATAACTTTATTATGATTAATGAATAATAACATTTTTAAATTTATGTTTTATCTTAAACCGTAGAAGAAGTGATACTTTCTTCCCCTAGATGTGATGCTAGTAAGCCTATCTTCTTTTTTCACACCTATTGCTTTCTTCCTTTCAATTTAGTCGCTAATTTTATTTTATTTTTTTTATCTCTGAAAACCACAAACTTAATAAAACAGCTTGTTACTACCTTAAAATTTCCAATAGTAAACCCTAATTAACTGCACCTCAATCTTTGCCCTAACTCCTCTAATGTTGTCCTACATCACCTTATAAAGATGATTATCAATTTCCCACACATAATTCATAATATAGAATGCATTTCATAATGTTGGGATTAAGGCTCAGGTTATTGTTGTTGTTCTTATTGTAATGCATTTCATAATGTTCATGCATTTAGAGTATCTTAAGAAAAAGCCTGTTTGACTTAATCCTTACTTGGTCAGATTCCAGAATTGGAAGTGATTCTTACAGGTAGTTGCATTAAAATATGCTTTTTTGGGGAAAAAAATGCATATGAGAAAAAAGCACAGTTTGATGTAGTTCAATGAAAAACACTCCATTAATGAGAAGAGAGACTGAAGAAGAGGACTCAAACTACCCCAAAGCCTATGTTTTGCACTTCTTAATTTTATAGAGACCGTGTTCATGCACCGGCGATCAAACATGTCTTTAATTGTTGCCAACAAAGTAGATCTAACAAAATAGTGTAATAAAGTACAAAAAATGAGATATCGTAGCTAATAACAGACCTTTTTGTACAAAATTAAAATAAAATAAATCCAAGAATTTAGAAGAATAACCTGAATATTATGTGTACACACAACGCGTGTCTGGTGGTACATGAGTGGACCCAACAGGGCATTGTTTACAATCCAACAAGCAACCTGGGCATCAACAGCACTCAGGACATCATCAAGCATTATTATATCAGATCCATGATAAATTGCCCTGCATGCAAATGAAAACTTGTGATAAGGATGATTCCATGTAAAAGACTATGCTACCGCTTTTTGCTAGCTCATTACAAAACAGCATAAGCAGGAAAGGACAAACACCTTGCCAAAGCAAGACGGGCTCTCTGACCACCTGACAAATTGACTCCTTTCTCTCCTATATGTGCCATGTCACCTCCAGACATGAGTGAGATATCAACATCTAATGCACATGCTTCTATCACATCTGAATATCTTATCACAAAGAAAAGAAAAAACAAAGAATTAATACCAAGTAAATATGCCAGAGAACAAATTTTAGAACACCGAAAGTGTGAATAAGTGATGACTTGAACCTTTTTTGATCATAATCCTTCCCAAACAAGACATTGTCACGTACTGATCCTGATAGAATCCAAGGGACCTACAGTTTTATATTTGAAAGACCACATAAGCACATTTTATTTAACATAATTTACTAGAAGCCAATGCTAGAAGAAGATGAGAAACCTGAGGTACGTATGCGATGGAACCAAAAGCCTGTATCACGCCCTGAATGAGATGCATCTCTCCAAGAATTGAATTTAACAATGACGATTTACCTGAACCAACCTGAATGAACATAGTTAAGAGAACTCTGAATAAAATAGGCACCAAGCATGATAATCATCATGGATAATGTATAAGCACTTTGGAATGAAAATCAATTATTGAAAAAAGCTTCAACTAAAATGAGCAATATCCTGAATATAAAACTTTAGAATATAAGGAATGTGAAATTACAATCTGTGGTTATAGGATACAACCTACGAAAGGCCTATTGCAATCCAAAATATTTCAATTAGATCAAGGAAAAATTTTGGATAAAAATCTATTGTTATATGTAGTTTCATTGGAAGATAAATATCATAAAATTACCAAAACCATTTTTCCTGATACTAGAATTCCATCCCGCAGCCAATTATAGTTTAAGCATGATGAAAGTCAACAGTTCCATTTTCAAGAGAAAATTATTAATTTTTCATGGAAAGTTAAATTTACAAATATAAATGGAATCATTTTCTGGAACAATCATACAGACCCTACCATAAGTAAAAGAATACCAAGGGACATAGATCTGACATACTTCTGAGAAACATAAATCTGCTATATTCTGATATGGGCATCCAAAATGCTGGTTACTATATAAAAAGCTTAATAACTTAGAAAGTACGATAATAAGGTGGTCCAATATATGAATATTTGTTGTCAAGGCCACTTGTAAGGTCTTTTGCTGTACTCAGTTTATTAACATAATTGGTACCAGGACCCAACATGGATAACCCCTTCTCATGGAGTTCTATAAGTAACAACTATGCAAATTCAAATCCTCAGACAAACATCCAATGCACACACATACATAATATTAGATGAGACAATGTATGTTTATATCAAGGGCGTTTTATCTTTATTGAAGCATGCATACATACAATCCCATAAAGATGTATAGAAATGCATAATACACACATCCACAAATTTTGACTAACACTTTCATATGAAGAAATATAGAGATAAATAACACACATACATCCTCTAATCTTGACTCAAGAAATTAGGTAAAAAGCAGCATGCATGGAAATATAATGTTGTTTAAAGCATGTTACATACTGGACTCATAATCATCAGTCCCCAATTGTTTTAGTGGCTGCATTGAGAGTTATTTCATTGATTGATCCTATTCAGCACACGAGTATACTTGGAGCTGGGAATTGGACACACCCACAGTGCCAACTGGCCTGGAACCAAAAATATGAAAAATTTTAATGGCTCCAATCTTGGCCAGGGTATATTGAAAAGAAGGAAGATAATCAGGCTTGTTCATCTCGGGAAGACCACAAATATGCCTCCATTGCTCATTGCATCTCAACCCTTTTAACGTCTTTAAACCACATAATTAAAGTGCTGCAATACTCCAAGAATCCAGCTCAAGAAGAGAGGACAGAATCTGGACAGAATAGTTCAGAAGAATTGGCCCAAGGAGCAAGTCCAGTTCGAAGCCTAAATGTCCACTCAAAAAAGTCCCAAAGATGCCTCATTCTCAGCCCAAGTGGCAGCCCAAAGGTATGGAAAAAAATCCAGGAAGGAAACCTAAACTGCCAGGGGCAGTATGGGCAGTACATATTTCAACAGCTAGTTTTTCTTGGAAATATATGTGTTGGGATTCCAACAGCTATATATCCTTTTCTCCTACTTTCTACTGGCTAGAAAGCATCCTTCCACTATAAATAAGTCCCTCATTTCACTCTTGAAGTTAGGAAGAACAATCTCTTCTTCATTTGTTCTAAGCTCTCTAGTTCTTTGCTTTCTTTGTGCTCTCATTCAAAATTCTCAAGGGCCTGATCATCAATAAAAGAAGTATTTTTCTCATAAACTTCAAATATTCAACATGGTATCAGAGCAAAGAGAGATCCTCATGTCTTCCTCCGAGTTGAAATTGAGCAATGCACTTCTTTCTCAATCTCTCAACATCCTAAATGCTTCTAATTACATGGCAGCAAGTGTCAAGAGAGTGCTCAATTCTTGCAATCTCCTGGATCATATTCTGGAAGCACCTCTTGATGAATCAAGGCCCCGAATACAAAGCATTGGAAATGAGAGATCATCAGGTATTTCTTCTGATTGCAAGTTCCATGGACCAAGTCCATAAAAATATGGTGACGTGTGCTCCTAACTCCAAGGGATTATGGGATCAAATTTCAGCCCCTACGGCTAGCAATCCAATCTTAGCCGAGTCTTTGAATTTTAAAGACAAATTTCCAGCATGAGCAAAGAAGGCAGGCCGCTATCTCAACTCTTTGAAGAATGTGAAGATCTATGGAACGAGCTGGAAACCTTGCATCCCATCACTGTTGATCTTAAAACCATCCAACAATGGAGAGATGAGGACAAGCCATTCAGCTTGCTCAACTCTCTCGGGGATGAATTTCTTGGTATTTGGCAGGAAATATTGAGAATGAAAGAACTTCATTCATATCAAGAGGTTGGATTCATGATCCAAAGAGCTGCCACAAGTATGAGGCTCGAAGAATCCAAGCAATCCAAGCTTCAAGTACATGGGTTCCTCGTTGAAGACGAAAAGGTGCAGGCTAACAAAGTTCAAGAATTAAAGAAGCCTTGCCTAACTTGCGCCTACTGTAAGAAATCCGGTCACACCAAGGAAAAATGCTGGATTCTCCACCCTCATCAAAAGCCAAAAAGAGGACCTCCATATGCTGGCCGAGATCCCTCACCAAGCAAAGCTCAAGCACACCAAGTAAATGTTGGGATGCAACTAAAAGAGATCTCAAAAATGCTCTATCAAGTCTGTAGATCTCTTGGTGATCAAGGTACTAAGTCAAACTCCTCTTTACATTCCGAAAAAATATTAATTGATTTTGGTTGTGACCACCAAAATGGTCAAGGTAACAAATGGAAATCTCTTGAAAATTGAAAATGTAGGAGAGGTAGAATAGCTTGGAAAAAGAGCTGAAGATTTATATACACCTCAATTCAACTCTGACTTTATGTCTATTAGCAAAGTAACAAAAGATCTAGATTGTAAGGTTGTCTTTGATCCTAGCACTGTTATTTTCCAAGACCTCAAAACAAATTAAGAGATTAGTAGAGGATCAAGAAGAAACAATCTATATTTCTTGGAAGAGGACAACCATGCTTTTGTAGCATGTGTAGAAAACTCTTATGAACTATGACATGCTAGACTAAGTCATCCAAATGAGCAAGCTTTAAAAAGCCTATTCTCATCAAAAGACTATACTAAGAGACATTGTAAAGCATGTATCTTTGGAAAGGAAACCAGAAACGTATATCCAAGTTCGGAATCAAAATATGAAAATCCCTTTGAACTTATTCATTTTGACATTTGGACTTCTCCCATAGAATCTAGGTGAGGATTCAAGTACTATATCTCATTTATTGATCATAGAACAAGATATACTTGGGTTTACATGCTAACATCAAAATCTCAAGCCTACGAAGCACTGAAAAGCTTTGTCCAATATGTCACTAAACAATTTGATGCTAAGCTCAAAATTCTACGGACTGATAATGGAGGAGAATATATGAGCCATGCCTTTGAAGAATACCTAGAAACAAGAGGAATAATTCATCAAACCATGTCCTTATACACCACAACAAAATGGTGTAGCCAAAAGGAAGAACAGAAATATGTTAGAAATCGCTAGAACAATTATGTTCCATGCATCTATGCCTAGCATCTTCAGGAGTGATGCGATTAGTACAACTGCACATTTAATTAATGGTCTTCCCTCTAAGGCTCTTTAAGGAAAATCACCCTTGGAAATGCTTAGAAATTCTAAACCAAACATTTCTCATCTCAAAGTCTTTGGATGTGTTTGCTATGTTCACATTCTATCTTGCTTCAGAGATAAATTAGACGAAAAGGGGAGACGTTGTGTATTCATTGGATATGCTTCTTTTCAAAAATGTTATATATGTAATGATCCTATTACTAACCAGATATACGCATCAAAGAATATGATATTTGTAGAAAACGAGTTCTATTTTGCAAGAAAGGATGCAAAAGAACAAGAGTCTCATGATTTACACATATTTTTGGCACACTCCTATAAATTCAAGCAGCTTGGCTCTTCAATCAAATGAAGAAAGCTGCCAAGAACCAGGAGAGGAGGCTGCCCGGAAGAAGTCCCCGAGCCCGAAGAAGTAAGAGAGCAAAGGGGAGTTCAAACTCAAGAGACTATCTTGGAATCAGACCAGGATAATGGAAATGAAGGCCCACCTTCCCCACCTCCCCTAAGAAGATCCTCTAGGATAAGGCAGCCTCCTTTAGAATGGAAGTTTTACTATAACCCTCTTTCTACAACCCATACAATTTCTGAATTTTATTCAATAACTAACATCTCCCAAAGTCATCAAGCTTTCTTGAGTGGCACAGATCAATTTCAGGAACTAAGAAGCTTCAATGAAGCAAACGAGCATCCAGAATGGAGAAATGCCATGAGAGAAGAGTTGGATGCGTTAGAGAAAAATGGAACTTGGGAGATCACATCTTTGCCAAAAGGAAAGAAAGTCATAGGGTGTAAATAAGTTTACAAAATCAAGCATAAAAGTGATGGATCCATTGAGCGCTTCAAGGCAAGGCTAGTTGCCAAGTGCTTCACCCAAACTTAGGGAATAGAATTCTCTGAGATATTTGCTCCGGTAGCTAAGATAAACACAATCAAAGTACTTATGTCTCTTGCAACAAATCTCAAATGCCAATGTGTTCAAATGGACGTGAAGAACGCTATCCTTTAAGGAGAACTTGAGGAAAAAGTGTATATGCATATTGCTCAAGGCCTCACCAAAGATCAAGATGGTCAAGTATAAAAGCTAAAGAAAGCAATATATGGCCTCAAGCAGTCTCTTAGAGCATGGTATGCCAAACTCGGCTTTGCTCTTCTTGGTAATGGTTTTACAAAGTGCAATAGCGATTTGTCATTATTTACAAAAACCCGGAGTGAAAGAATCACTATTGTACTCATTTATGTTGATAACATTATTATCACCGGGGAGAACAGAAACGGGATTTCCCATGTTAAACAATTTCTTATGAGTAATTTTGAAGATCAAGAATTAGGAGTACCAAGGTATTTCCTAGGAATAGAACATACCTACTCTTACAAGGGGCTTGTTCTATCCCAAAGGAAGTACACTCTTGATCTTCTTGGTGAGACAAGCAAATTAGGAGCTAAGCCCACTTGCAGCCCTATTTCCACCTCTCATGATAGTGAATCAGATGATCAAGCATTTGAAGATATTGGAAGATATCAAAGATTAGTCGGGAAGTTCATATACGTCACAATCACTCGTCCAGACATTGCCTTTGCTGTAAGTAGAATAGAATAAGCTAGCACGTGCATTCACCAAAAAAGAAGCATTGGAAGGCAGCTGATAGGATTTTAAGATACTTAAAGACAAATCCGGGAAGTGGCATACATATGAACAACAATCATAGCACAACCATCCCCGGATATTGCGATGCGGATTGGGCAAGTGATTCCGAAGATAGAAGGTCTACAGCGGGATATGGTATGTTCAATGGAGGCAACCCTGTATGTTGGAAGAGCAAGAAGCAAAATGTAGTGTCAAGGTCAAGCACAGAAGCCGAGTATAGAGTCATGACAGTTGCAACAAGTGAGACTGTATGCTTGAAGGCCTTCTTGGAAGAGCTTGGTTTTCCTTCTCCATCTCCAATCCAACGTTATTGCGACAACTAATCAGCAATCCAAATTTCATCTAATCCTGTCTTTCATGAGAGGACAAAACACATAGAAGTCGATTGTCACTTTATGCAACAAAGGTGGAGGACAAGACCATAGTCACGTCTCATGTGAAAAGCAATGAGCAACTCGCTGATATCTTCACCAAGGCAACTGCTGTTAGTCATCTACAAAGAATTCTCAGTAAGTTGGGTTTTATCAACATATATTCACCCAACTTGAGGGGAAATATTGAAAAGAAGGAAAATAATCAGGCTTGTTCATCTCAGGAACACCATAAATATGCCTCCATTGCTCATAGCATCTCAACCCTTTTAACCTCTTTAAATCACATAATTAAAGTGCTGCAATACTCCAAAAAGCCAGTTCAAAAAAGAGAGAACAGAATCTAGATAGAATGTAAGTTCAGAAGAATTGGCCCAAGGAGCAACATTTCAAGTCCAGTTCGAAGCCTAAAAGTCCACTCAAAAAAGTCACAAAGATGCCTCATTCTCAGCCCAAGTGGTAGCCCAAAAGTATGGAAAAAATCCAGGAAGGAAACCCAAACTGCCAGGGGCAGTTTGGGCGGTACATATTTCAACAGCTAGTTTTTCTAGCTGTTGGAAATATAGCTGTTGGGATTCCAACAGCTCTATGTCCTTTTCTCCTTCTTTCTGCTGGCCAGTAAGCATCCTTCCACTATTAATAAGTCCCTCATTTCTCTCTTGAAGTTAGGAAGAACAATCTCTTCTTCCTTGTTCTAAGCTCTCTAGTTCTTTGCTTTCTTTGTGCTCTCATTCAAAATTCTGAAGGGTAATCATCCCTACTTCATTTGTAATGTATTGATCATCAATAAAAGAAGTATTTTTCTCATACACTTCAAAAATTCAACAGGGTAATCCGAGTCAGTCCTCATGCTGGTTCCCTTTCTAGTTTTGAGCCAATATTTCAATTCTTTTTATTTTCTCTTTTCTTTTAACAACACAACCAGGAAAAAAATGCAAAGAAAAAGTTAATACTTTATTCCATTGGCTTTCTAAAACAACCACATAAAGATTTACATTATTTTTTCCTTAAACACAAAAGTTACTTGAATTTTGGGCTTATTAAGCCCCACTTAGTCACGATGATAGTGTTGAAGATGCCTTTTAAAATGTTCAGTCCCTCCCTCTTTCTTCGAATTTATAAACTTTGGGACCATAATTGCAAGAGAGCTTCACTTTCCCATCTTTGTAATGTTTATTGAAATGCTTGACAAAAATCTCAGAATGTAAGCTGATCATTTTTGTATGGTTCACAGCATAGATAGATGTAGGGGGCGGTAAGGGGCCCCCTCCAAAAATTTTTCTTCTTTTCTTCTTGTTATTATTATTGTCATTGTTATTGTTATTGTTGTTGTTGTTGCTATTGTTGTTGAAAGATATACATTTAGTATATTTTATTCTTCCATAATTTATGTAATATAATTACGAAAGGTCATTAGGTTTAATTCTTTCCTAATTTATGTAATATAATTAAAGAAGATCTTTGAATTTTATTTTTTCCTAATTTATATAATAAAATTAGGGAAGATTCTTGGATATATTACATTTTTCTCTAAGTTAAAGCATATAAATAGAGAAAATCTTTCTTGATTTATATAATATAATTAGAAAAAAGAATGTGTATATAATTAAAGAAGGTCAAAAATTTTAGTATCTAGGTTTTCCATTTCTTAGTTAGTGTCTTATTTTAATTTATGATAACTCTTGTATATACATTTGGCTGAATCTATGTAAAATATAAAGTGGAAAAATACAAAACCTCTTTCATTATTTTCTTTTCCACTTGGTATCAAAGCTATGTAAATATAAAAGTCTCAGTTATGGTGTAATCATTGCAATAAGGCCAAACACACCTGATAAACCTACTGGAACCTTCATGAAGAACTAGCAAATTGGAAAGGCAATAAAGGTGACAAATCAAACCGAGCCTTACCACTACAAATGAAGTTGAAACAGGTCCATTCAGCAAGGAGCAGATTGATCAACTTCTAAACTTGCTGAAATCCAATATATCAACCGGTACTCCTAACGGTTCTTTTGCACAAATAGGTAGCAACCCAATACGCTTATCTATGTTTACTAAATCCAATCCTTGGATCATTGACTCAGGGGACTTCCGATCACATGACCAGTGCCTCCCATTCATTTAGGACATATTTTTCATGCCCAAGTACTTAAAAAGTAAGAACAGTCGATGGTAGTTTCTCACCTATTATAGGAAAGGATCTAATTAAAATATTAAAAAAATATTGCTCTCAAATCAGTTCTACACATGCCTAAACTTGCATGCAACTTTCTATCCATCAGTAAATTTTCAACTAATTCTAACTATAAAGTGATTTTTTGTTATTCCCATTGCACCTTTCAGGACTAGAGCAGGGGAAGGATGACTAGCAGTGCTAGGATGATCAATAGACTATTATTTTGAAGAGAACTTTTCTGGTAAGAAAAAAAGGGCTCAAGGACTAAGTAATATTGGTTCAAGCTCTATTTTTTATCAAATAATGATATGGTATCGTAAGTTAGGGCATCCAAGTTTTCCTTATCTAAAACATTTGTTTCCTATCTTGTTTAAAGGAATAAATTGTTCTGATCTTTCGTGTGAAAGTTACCATTTATCTAAGGATCACCGTGTTGTATTCCAGTATAAACATTATCATGTATCAAAACCATTTTATCTAATTCACAATGATGTCTATGACCATCTTAAACTAATACATTATTTGGTTAAAAAAAATGGTTTGTAACTTTCATTCATGACGATACCAGACTATGTTGGGTATACCTAATAACTAAACAATCTAAAGTTAAACAATCTTTTAAGGAATTCTTCACCATGGTGGAAAATCAATTTCAAACTAAGATATGTGTTCTACGTTCAGATAATGATACTGAGTATTTTAATGAGTGTTTGGATACTTTTCTAAAGGAAAAAGGTGTTGTTCAGCAATCTACCTACCATGAAATCCCACAACAAAATGACGTTACAGAGAGAAAAAAGCAAGCACTTGCTGGAGGTTGCACATGCCATGATGTTCACTATGCAAGTACAAAAATATTTATGGGGTGAGGCTGCTTTGACTGCATCTTATTTAATTAATAGGATGCCCTCTCGTACCCTAAACCATCAAACACGCCAAAATTGTTTCAAAAAAAAAAAAAAAAAAAAAAAAAAAAAAAAAAAAAAAAAAACCTTCCTACCTCACGTCTATACTATGATTTACCTTTGAAAGTTTTTGGCTGCACATGCTCTGTTCTTATACCTAACATACATCAATCTAAGTAAGATCCTAAAAACTGAAAAGTGTGTTTTAATTAGTTATGCTCCACACAAAAACGGATACAAATGTTTTAATCCAATCACTAGAAAAGTTCACACTAGTATGGATGTTTCTTTTCTAGAACACCAACATTTTTTGACAAAAACCATCTTCAAGGGAAGCAAATAAAGGAGAAGATAATTTTTGAAATATTATTGAGCCAATAACTCATACTATGACACAACCTGATGAACTAGTTTCTAACTTATTTTGAAAAACAAACAAAGGATACCATTTTTGAGGATAATGATACTTTGAATAACTCTAAGTTAAGGCATATAATTTGGGAAGATCTTTCTTGATTTATATGATATAATTAGGAAAAAGAATGTTTATATAATTAGAAAAGGCCCAATATTATTATGTTTGCTCCCTAGTCATATTCGATATTGTATCTATTCATGGATCTCTAGCTCCCAACCAATCAAAAACCCACCAACAAAAATTGCTTCTTCTGGGTTTGAGAGCAACTAATAGAGTTTTAATTAAAAGGGTTTTCCTTATTTGTGATTGAAAAAACTTGAGACCCAAAAAGAGGATTTTCTCCTTTTTTTTGACGTGCATGATAAAAATAGATTAACTGAATTGAACAAATATTGTTAAGGCTGTTGAGAAATTACCTGATCAGAGAGGGAACTTGATGGAAGTTCTAGGGAATTACTTCCTAGGATAGTAGATTTCGGAGAAAAGATTTATAAGTTTCTACATTTTTTTGAATTTTTTTTTTTTCCAATCTTTCTTTCTTTTAAGAGTTGAACAATCTTTTATATCACCGAATTACGAGAAGTTAGAAAAAAGGAAAAATAAATTAGTTTATTTATAGCAATTATCAAGGGAAATTTTTCGATGATAAGTTTTCTTACTAATAACGAAAATTACAATCAGTGTTGTTTAGGTTTGTATTGGCAAAACTATTAATAAAACCTAATGGCACAGAAGCTGTAGCTTAAATCCATCAAAAAATCTAGTGTATAATATATACAAGTATATATTACTTGTTGATAATTAAATACTTGTGAAAGTAGTTATTGTAATCGATTATAGTGATATCGACTCTTTATTTTGCTAGAATAGTTTTTGTTTTATTAGATTAGATACATAAATATTTTTTTGAATAAAAATATTTTCAAACTTTATTTTTGTTCACGCCCCCCAACACAAAAATCATGTACGGAGCTCTATTGAGGGTAGAATTAAAGTGAAAGTAGAGAATGAGAATAGTATTAGAGAGTTGAGATGATAAATGAGTAATGGAGAGAGGCTTGTGTACAGAGAGATAATAGAGAATCATTTTGAGCTGTTGGCCCTATTTCTAGATGTTTCAAAATTTTTAGTTTCCCAACCCACAACTAGCCCATATATTGGAGTTGAGAGGGCTAAGTCTGTCATTTTAATTTCACAACTTAATTAAAGAAAAATAACATTTCAGAAAGAAGTGCCCCTCATTGTAGCTGTTATTTGATTGTAGGGAGCGGAACTTTTGTTATTCCATTAATTTAAAAACTCAAAAATAAATAAGGCACGTGAAGAATTGGAGGAAAAAAAAAAAAAGGTTGGCAGAAACATTCAAACCGCTACCAGCTCTTTAAATTAAAATTTTTTTTTTCCAAATTCCACAGTTCATTTGCGGGCAGGTTCCCGGTGGTCCCAGCCAGTTTGAACCCAAAATTCAAACCAGTTCATCAAGTAGATCCAAGGTAGTTCCTAAAAGCATGAACAGGAACCAGAATAGCCAAAAACGGCTCCAGGAGTATGAAGTGGTTCCAGTCTGAAACGTGAAGAATCAGGGCCAGCTCCATTCTGGTTTCTTAACGTGCTGCTAGATAGAATCTATACCATAAGGTACTACCAATGCTTACTAACCGCCCAGTGGTCATGTCTACTCAAGATTAACCCTACATCATAAGGTACTACCAAGCCCGTGATGATACCCTTATCAAGTTCATTCACACCCATTTAGTAGGATAGAATGACAGAGAAATAGGACTTCTAATAAATCATTAAAGTTCCATTTTCAAGGATGTCTTTCCCTAATCTGTATAACTCTATTATACATCCAAAGCAAGGACAATATCTAAAATTGACTTAAAAACTGAGTTGAGTCAATAATGCTTGATAGTTGGACCTCAGAGAAGAAGATATCAATTTATGGGTTCCAACAGTACAACGATCAATAAATAGAATGAAGAATGTAACAGCAGTTTGAAAGGCTCAGAGGGCAAAAATAAAAGATAACAGTAAAGAAAATAGGGAATAAATACTACCTCGCCAATAATTGCAACTAAGGCACCCTTTTGAACGGCCAAGTCTACATGAGCTAACACAAGCTTTTGCTTTTCATCGTCATTGCTTGACCAGGAACAGCATGCATCATGAATTATCACAGCCATATCATTGAAAGAGGAATCACAAGTCATATCTGATAACAATGATGGAGAACTAGCATCTCTCTGTTTTAGTTCCAGTTTGAGCTCAGGACAGCTGAGGAATCTACTCAGGCGCCTCATGGATATAAAGGCCTAGGATAAATTAAACATAGAGCATCACAATTGCTGAAACTCAAATATTGAAAATACCATAACAATAACAACTTACATCAATCAAACCGTTAATGACCCATGGGAACGAATTTAGAGGAGAGATCAGGGTGTTAAAGAGAGAAAGGCAAGTGAAGACCTGCAATTAAGAATTACTCAACAATATATGAAATGGTTAATCAATCAGAAATCACACGGTTGACTCCAATAAATTATCATCACAAAGGTGTCAAATATAATACGAGGAACAAGTAAAAATACCATTGCAGCGTCGAGTTCATGGCCCATCAAGGTGAAGAGACCAAAAGTGCAGAAGGAGAAAAGGGTTGGTGTGGTAGCCCAAAAAAATACGCACCATGCATCCAAATATTTCCTAGTCTAATTGAAACTAAGATTAGGATGGGTAAAAATTTGAATACATAATTGAAGAAACTTAGAACTGGATTTGGTTTCTTACAGACAAGTGTGCCATTTCTAACGATCTTGTCTCCATCACCCTATTAGTAAAAAGAATCTCCCAACCATACATCTTTATAGTGCGAATATGGGCAATAAATTCTCCCACTCTCCTAATCCTGGAAAAAGGGGAAAAAGAAAAAACTTTTTGGAATCAAAGTAACACAGAGTAATCTATCATTATGAGTTAAAGGGAAAGTAGAAAAATGTGAACAGAAAATGTATCCCAAAAAGCAAAGAGGAAAATCATAAGCATGGTGGAGATTTATTTGACCTGTTGAAGTATCACTTTTGAGACAGGTAGAGTAATAAAAAATCCTCTCAGATTAATTTACATATGTAAGATATGTATTTTCTTTGGACCCACTCCAGAATAAACTGTCATGGCCAATATGGGGAATGAGCATATAATGGTTGGCTGGTTATTATATGTAGGACGCACATATTAGCATCCTCAATATCATGATGGACGGCACCCAACAATGATTTTCCAGTAACCCATAAGCTCTCAAAATTTGCTTACTAGTCATAGAAATCTTTAGTAGGAAGACCAAAAAAAAAGTCTCAAATGCAGTAGCACAGCTTACAAAAGCAGCAAATAAAACTATTAGCTACACAAGTTTAATTTTCTCCCATTGCATATGAAGCAGTTCCCCTGTCCCATTTCCTGGCAAGAATAGTAACCCAAAATCTTTAACAACTAAATCAAGCGTTGTGGTTGTAACCATAAATATTCAAGAACTTGGTACAACTGCCTAGGATTGGAGAAATGATGGGCAAAGATTGTGAAAAGGGTTGCCAAATAGGGAACAAAAGGTCTAGAAAAACTTAGGGTTTGTGTCTATTTTATTAAAAATAAGGTTCTTAAATTCAAGTAATAGGAGATAAAAAGCCACCAAGAAACACAGCAAAATTTCTTTCCACATAACCAAATCATGCACTTTTGTACATAAACAGAATTCCCTAAATCCCAGTTAAAATCAATGAGGCATATTTCTAGATGCTGGAATACCTTGATAACATATCTTAACATACTACTATTTGTCTCAATCAGCATAATAACAAGATTCATAAATCAGCAAAATAGAATCTTTCTTAGAATATTAGGGGCCAAGAAAACTGTGTTTGGCCTTGACCAGATTCCAAGTGAAACAGAATTTCAAATTAAAACTAAGGTTGGGAGAAACCAATATCATTGAAAAACAAATTTTTAGCACCTTGTTTCTAACTGGGATTAACGTAAGAAACATACTTAAAGACTCATTTACAACCCAGAACACTTATTCTTTGAACAAAAGCATTATTCCCTCCCATCAGAGATTGGGTGCTAAAAAACCCAAACAGAAAATTGAAACAAGAAGATTGGTTTAAAATCCACAACTGGAAAAAAAAAGGAAGGAACTTGCTTGCTTGGATTGCTGGGTTGGTCTGCCAGATTATGTAATTAATGACAACCATTTCGTAGCTCAACTTGGATTCTTTTCAAAATTGATGTTTTCATTCAATTTCCAAACTATGCTTGGATTTCCTTACAAGCTTTCTTGATATTAGGATTTCCTTACAAGCCCTGAAACTGTGGAATAAGGAAATTCTAGGTGATACTAGAGTTTGGAAGGCCGGTATTCTTCAGGAAATCCATGAGTAAGATAAGCTCGACATCGTAGAGGCTTATATAAGAATCTTTCTGTTAATAGAATGAATCTTATGAACGATCTTGAGGAGCATATTCTTGAGGAGATTAGTTGGCGTCAAACGACTCAGATAAAGTGGGTTAGAGAAGGGGATTTAATACTAGATTCTTCCATCTAGTCGCCGATGGTAAGAGGTGGAGGAGTCTCGTCAGAGTATAATGCACATAATGTGATCACAGATTTAGTTCTGTAATAGGGATTATCACTAGCTTTTACGGGACCTTTCTACTGATAAGGATATGTTTCATCCTGCTATTGAGGGGTCTTGATTAGTACCCAATTGAGAGTTCTAAAGATTTTTGGTTAGAGAGACCTTTTGGGACGGATAAGATTCATCGTCTTTGCTTTTGATAGAGATAAAGCCCTTGGCCCCGATGGATTACCATGGTATTCTTCCAGGATTTTTGGGACTTCATTTGTACGAACTTGTTTAAAGTTTTTTTTTTCTCTTTTTATGAGTTTTATTCTAATGAAGTGATAGGTGAAAGTGAGAATTCAACTTTTATTACCCTTACTCCCAAAATAATCCCATTGCTTTAGGATGAAGGTGAAGGTTTTTGAACTCATTAGCTTACGACTAGTCTTTTATTGCATTGTGGCAAAAGTTGTAGTGAACAGGTTGTGTGTGGTTCTTAATGATACCATTTCTTCCACTCAAACTGCTTTTATATGAGGAAGACATATTCTGGATGCAGGCCTAGTTGCCAATGAGGTTGTTGATTATGTCAAAAAGCATCAACGGGTGTTGTTCTAAAGTTAGACTTTGACAAAGCCAATGACCGTTGGCAATTCCTGGATATGGTATTGGAGAGCACGGGTTTCGGGACCCTTTGGAGATGGTAATATGGTGTTTGAGTTCAACGTTTTTTTTTTTTAATTATCAGTGAACCAAAAATTTGGTATTCAGCTGCTCTAGGTTGGTTGAGACAGGGGTCCAAGACAATATATTTTCCGATTTTACATTGTGGAATGATAAGATTTTTGTTTTTCATCTTTAGTTTGTGGATGATATTATCATTTTTCTTAACAAAGATACCGAGGGTTCTGAAGACATGGTCTCCTTGGCCAACATTTTTGAGAGAATTTTCAGGCATAAAATTAATTCCCAAGAGTAAGCTTCTTGGTATTAATGTTTCTGGTGAGATTCATGATCAGTTGGATGCAATTGTCAACTGCAAGAAGACGAAGTGACCTATTTCTTATCTAAGAGTTCCTTTGGGAGGAAATTCTAAGTGTGTTCATTTTTTGGATCCTATGGCGGATAGGATTAGGACGTTAGACAGATGGAAAGGAACTTTCCTCTCTTTAGGAGGGTCCATTACTCTCCGAGCATGTTTCTTCGACATCTGTGCTTATTTCCTTTCCCATTTTTAGGATTTATGTTGGGATCACAAACAAGATTGAGAAGTTGATTAGAGAGTTCTTTTGGTCAGGGTGTCGGCTGCCCAATACAACCATTTGGGGAGTCAGATTCACGTGTCTAAGTCCAAAGCCGAGAGTGGTTTGTGGTTTCCAAGAACATTTCCTTAGTAAGTGGCTTTGGAACTCCCCTTAAAATCCAATTCCTTACGGCATAAGGTTATTAGAAGCGTGGTATCCAACATAATCAATGGAATGCCAATGCTGGAGTAAGAGTTTCTCATTGTAGTCCTTGGAAATCCATCTCTCAATTATATCATACTTTTCTTCCTCGTGTATTTTAAAATGGGTGATGACTCTCATATCCTTTTTGAGTACAATCATTGGATTGGGGACTCTCCCTTATCCATCACTTTCCTCATCTCTATAGGTTGTGTAGGCTTCATTCGTCCCTATCAGAGACTTATTTTTGGAGAGGGCAAAAGGCTAGAATTTTTGGAAATGAGCTCATTGACATTTCTCTTCATTGGGATAAGATTATTTTTATTCTCCTTTGTGAGCCCTGTTTCAGGAATCTAAGAAGACTTAGTTTAGAAGAGTTGAGAAGGGAATGCAAAACTATCATCCATTAGTGTTTTGTACTTATTTTGCCGCTTCCTTCTAAGGATTTCTTGTCCTTAAAGTTTGATGCATTATTATCTCCCTACCTAATACATTTTCTTTTGCTATCAAGAAAAAAAAATGGAAATCATAAACCACAGATAGGATAATAAATGATCTTTTGTTTCTCTTGCTGAAAGTAGTGTGATTAATTTTCAAACAGATTTGCTTGTCTAAAGCTTTCTTAACTTGTCGGTGGATTACAGGTACTCAACCTTCCTTCACCAGTCTGACATATGTCTTGCTGGAAGTAGTGATTAATTTTCAAATAAATTGCTTGTCTAGAGATTTCTTAAATTGTTGGTGTTACCAAGTAGTCAACCTTCCTTCAGCAGTCTGGCATGTGATGACCCATTCCATCACTCTTACACCAGTCACCTCACTTTTTATTTTTGGTGTGAAATTCTTTCATTTCTTTCAAAATATCTAAACCGAGCATCCATTTCTAAACCACCGGTGAAAGACATGAAAGAACAGTGCAAAACTGATATAGTTGTGTTGCGCAGGTCGGATGATGTGAAACCAGAGGGTGGAGATGTTTCGTGGGTGGGATGATACTGTGTAAGATTGATTTGATTTCAATATAGTGTTGCAGATTTTCTATAAATATATTATACATCATTTTAAACTTTAATGTTTAAAATTAATACACCTCAAATTCTTAGGCCAAATAACATATCCAAACGATATACTTTCAAATCATGGCATTCTAAATCTAAAACATATGAAATTCTTACATTTGAAATCCAGATACAAATTGAAATTCAAGTTCCCAATTGCAACCAAATATAATTTATGTATTGTTGGCTTATTTCCTATTCAAAAATTCAATTTTTATTTGCCTGAAAGTCAATCCTTCTCATTACTTGCTAGCAGTAAATCTTGACTAAAAATGCTTGACATACCCCACCCCCACCCTCTGGTCATGGTACAAAGGAAATATGTTTGTCCCAATTTATTTAAAATCATCTAAGTTGTTATAGCAGAAAGAAACAAAAATCATTTGAAAGGTATATCTTTTATCACCAGAAAGGAACAAAGGCTCTTTTATCACCAGAGAGGAACAAAGGCTAAGGAGAAATGCTAGCATACTGTTACAAATCCCATATCGGATTCCAAAGAAATCAAAAAATAATACTTAAGTCCAATAGGCTCTCTCACCCATCAGATCGATCTTTTGGATTGAGTTCTCTTATTGGGCTTGAGTCTATCACTTGGGTCCATCACAAATTAGTATCAGAGCCTCCGATCCAATATGAAAAATGGCTACATAGAAGAAGACTACCTAGTGCTTAATAAGGTCCAGAGTGAGTGCCGTCCAAAAAAAAAAAAAGAAAAGGGCTACCTAGTGTTAGAGTGAGAGCCGTCCAAAATGAAAAAAAGCTACCTGGTATTAGAGTGAGAGCCGTCCAAAGGGGAAAAGGCTACCCGATGCTCTAAAAAAGTCTAGAGTGAGAGCCGTCCATGGACGTCCGGCATCTCAAGGGGTAAGCAATGTTACAAATCCCAAATCAGATTCCAAAAAAATCAAAAAATAATACTTAAGTCCAATAGGCTCTCTCACCCAACAGGTCAATCTTTTGGGTTGAGTTCTCCTATTGGGCTTGAGTCTAACACTTGGGTCGATGACACATACCTCTCATCCTTATGCTTCATCATGCTGCTAGTAGCGCTTGCAATCAGGTTAGAAATCCATTTATTTACTGGAAAGAGAAACAAGAATATTTCACACACTGCACATTCTCTGTCACAACCAGCCTACTAAAATTTCAAAAACAACATTTCGTCTAAAATATCCCAAAAACTCAAGTCCAATATTAAATTCTTTCCTCCCTATAATCTCACTTAATATAAATTTGGATTAAATATTATTTTTCCCATATCCAATCAAATAAATTCATTATCAATCTAACTAAAACCAAGTGCTAAAATTTTCAACAGGCATAACTACCTAAAAGAATCATGTTAAATTCCAAAAAATTTTTATCCACATGCTTGATATGACAAGAAAAAAAGAAAAAATTATTACTAAAAATGCATAAATACATGATACTACAATTTTATGGCATCTTGTAAGTTACATCAACGTAAAATTAACATTTGCTGGAACATAAGCATTCTAATGTGACCAGGCACATTTCTTGTTAAGACAATGGCACAAAATGAAATCAAAAGGCAAGAAAATCGAAATGACAAGAAATATAGAATATACTTAGTTTGGCTTTCGAGTCTTCTCCACCAGGAGAGAAGCAGATCCATTAAGTCATCGATAAGAGTGACAAAGATCAAGAAGTTTAACCCTAAAACACCCTCCTTACATTATCCACAAATTATCACACCCCGAAGGAAACATCAAGGCACAAAATGACATAAAATTGAACAAAAGCTATACAAAAACCTATCAAGAAAATGGGACATAAATAAGAGCGGCAGAATGACGATTTCCCTACCACCACACCCTTATTTTTGTTTTAAAATTGTGATATATTTAATATGAAAAGATCATTAAAAATGAAAAATAATATAAAAATTAAATTAAACTAATTTATATATTAAAATAACAGGTAGGCTTCGGCTTCATAACTGTGGAAAAGGCTAGATTTGAGTTTGAGAAAGAAGGCTGAATGTTAGCCGATGTGGCTATGTACACCTACCGATTGGATCACCCAAAATAGTTCGAGTGTTATTTGATGCTCATACAATTTAAAAGATCCCTAACGGCCAGATTTACAATATAATGACATATCAATCTTATTCCATAAAACAACTATATAAAGTCGAGTCAAGTACAATAAGGCCCACTAAGTATGCTTGGAGCATGTTTCCATAACTGTGAATTTCAGAATCTATTATGTGGCAATCCTATGTTTGGACAGAAACAAAATGGATTTTGTATATCCTATCTAGGTTTTGATGGTGGTTAACATGGATAAATTTTTTTAGATTTTTAAAGTGGGCTCCACGGTCAATTACTCAATTAAACTCCTTAAAAACTTTAATTTTCAAAATTAAAACCAGAATTTTAGTGTTACACTATTTGGAATAAGAATATAACCACAAGTCTACTCTTACACATTGCAATCATATTTCCACCCATCATGGTACAATATTGCACCATTTATTACCCACACAACACCACATCATGATGCCTTTGTCATCACTCATGTCATTTCTCAAGAAATACAATTTATTATTATTTACCATTAATACTATTTACCCACCTCACAATTAATCACTACTAACACCTCAAACCTAATATATCCATTCTTAATCATAATTGTTAAACAGATCCATCTCATTAGTAACACATATCCAAAAGAAAAATTTTAAAGTCGATTTCTCCCGGAATCTCTTCATTTGAAATATCAGAATGTTAAAATCCTACTTCCAAACACAATATTAATGTAGAACTATTACTAGTAGTGGGACTAAGCAACCCAAACTCCCTATATAGACAAAAGGGTCAAATATATTTTTAGTTTAGAAGTAGAGGAACAGAAATGATGTTACTACCATGATATTGAGAATTTGGGCAATAGCCCAAAATTGTTGGTATTAATGTGTTTAGTGAAATTCTTAACGACTTCCACAGGATTATTAGTTCTACAAGGACAACATTGACCTATCTTTTATATAGAGGTTCCGTTGTGAGGTAATTCTAGGAGTGTGCAGTTTTGTAATCCGGTTGTGGATACAATTTTTACAAGATCAGACAAAAGGAAAGGAACTTTTCTTACCATGGGTGAGCATATCACTTTTGTCTGTCTAATGTTTACTATATTTTTTCTCTTTCCAGAATTTGTGTTTGGCTAGCGGATAAGATGAAGAAGCTGATATGTGATTTCCTATGGTCTAGAAGCAGGTTAGCAAAGCAAGATCCTCTAGTGAACTGGGATCCAGTTTTTAAAACCAAATATGAGTTGAATTGGATCTCGGTATGGTATCCAAGAATATTTTTTGTGGTAAGCAATCAGAATAGCTAGGATGCGGATGTAGGAGTGAGAGTTTCACAATCCAGTTCTTAGAAATGTATCTCTCATTTACAAAGTACTTTTCTTGATCGTGTCTTTCAAAGTGGCTGATGATTCCCATGTCCATTTCCAAGAGGATATATGGATTGGGGATCCACCTTTATTTATTTCTTTCCTTCATCTTTATAGGTTGTCTAGACTTCATTTTGCCTCTATCAAAGATTTTTATAATTGGGAAGGTCATTTGATCTTTTCGGACTTTCATTTTTTACAAAATCTTAATAATAGAAAAATTATAGAGTTCTCTTCGGAGGTCTTACTTGATCCATGATACTCAATAAAATTCTATTTCAAAAGAGGAGAACTTCAACAGCTGTCCCTCGATATATGTGTCATGTGTTATAACAGTTCCAAGAGTAAAGAACACTTACTTTCACATTGAAGTGGAACCATTTATTTGCAGTGTGATAACGTTTGGGTTTGGTCCCGCAACCTTTCGGATTTATTTCTCATGAGCTTTAGAGCTTTTGGAAGGAAGAAGTATACTCGCTTTGGAGGTGTTCCTTGGTGCTATTTGGAGAGAGCAAAAAACAAGGATTTTCAGTAATCGGATGATTGACACCTCTTCCATGGAATAAGGATCTGTTTATTTCACTTCCTTGTGGGCTCACGCCTCTGAAACTTATAAGAAATATAGCTTAGAAGAGTTGAAGAGAGATTGGAAAGCAGTTGTATCTTAGCCCCTTGTTTTTGTTTTTCTTGTCACTTTCGAGGAATTTTTATCCTTAGAAGTTATTTTCAGTTCTTTCTTTTATCTAATATGATTCTCTTTTTCTACCATAAAAAATGAAGTGTCTGAAATTCAAAAGAGACTTGTTTAACCAAGTGAAAACCCCTGGCTTCTAGAAGAAAGATCACCAATAGAAATGCTAGATATATAATGAGGTAAGATAGGCCCCTTACATGGAATGTAGGGAGTGCAACCTCCAACCTCATTTCACCCTACTCTTGGCATCAAGCTTCAACAAATGACGTCATTTCTCTGTACCTCCACAGAGAGTTCCTATATAGTATCATACCTCACCACAACCTCCTCAAATCAGGAACTATAATAGATCATAATAGAAGTCAACTGCTTACACTGATAAACTTTTATGTATACGTTTTGTGAGATGCCAGTCTTTTAGGTGATTCAGCTAGTCAATAGAAGTTTCTCAAAACTGTTCTTGATATCTCTTTGTGGACCTTAACAGTTAAATTTTCACTAAATATAATTGCTAATAAACATGCATGAGACAGAAACTGAAATAATCCCCTCCAGACCAAAACAAAAAATATATGTATTATGGAGTATATCCTACCATCAAAGTCTTACTTTTCAGCCCTAACTTTCTCAGGATTCCTATCCTAACATATTTTAACCTTCTTGGATGTGATGTCCTTTCCAACGCAAGCATAAATCATACAGATGTGGAAGAAAAAAAACATGTAAACTTCCTGTATAAAACATGTAAGAGTTTGATTCAGAAGTGATGTGGTTACCTGGTATTAACAAGATAGTTATTGCTACTCCAGAAACAAAAGCAAATTTGACTTGTGTGTACAAAAGATACATAGCCACACCAATCTGTAGAGGCAAGCTGAACCAGTTGCAAGAGAATTTAGACTGGAAGGTCAATTACAATACATTATACAAAATTAACAACTTTCTTCTTCAATAAAATCAACAAATACTAACCAACAATTTACAACAGAACAAGTATCAACTTCCACACACAAAACAAGGGGCACATTCACACAATGTAAACTTATAGGAAGAATTCGAATTCGGAGGTGAGTTACAAATTTAATCCAGGGCTTAGAGTTGGATTTAAACTACTTTTGTTCAAAGGAGTTTAACCTCCCATATTTAACAAAATGGGCCATGGCTTGTGTTTGAGCAAAGTGATAGACATGAACATTGAGTGATATAGATAGTAAGAAATAATTATTCAGGATACCAGTTTTGAAGTTATTAGCTTTGATTATAGTTTTCAAAGTGATGTAAGTGATAAAGCAGTCATCCACACCAAAATCAGATTTCACATAGTTTCCCACTGACAACCATCACCAGTACATGCAAAAAGGGTTGCACTGATTCAGCACAGAACAAAAAGTACTTCATCAAATAAAACCTAACCACACGTATGCAACTAATAGTAAGACCTTGCTATAAAAGGGTACTGAAATATATGAAAATCTTATCACCTCCAGACATCATGGAAACTGTTGCACAAGTTGACAGTTCGATCAGCATCAATAGACATAAATGTCTGTATCTCCCCCTCAGAGAACCTTGAACGATCTGCAAGGCTAATGCATAGGCACTGAAAAACAACAATTAGTCAATAGATAAAGTTATAAACAAGTGTTTATGAATGCAAATTCTACATAAAATACCTGGCACTTAAAAAATTCAAGGATAATCAAGTTTTGAGTACAGAGGATGAATGACGAGAATAAATTCAGGGCAGACATAAGTAACATTTAAGACACACATTGGCAATTTTGACATGGATAGGGCTGCAAGCAAGCTAAGCTGAGTTGAGCTGGCAGTTAGTTTTCTAATCAAGCCAAGTTGAGCTAAGACTCATCGTGACCCCATGTTCAACCTTCAATTAATTGATAAACAAGCCTATAAATTTGGTTCATAACTTAGCTAAATGAACAAGCAAATTCACAAGCTAAATACAAATGGCTTGATTCATTTGCAGCCCTGGATATGGAATACATAAGAGCATCATCTGAAGCCACATATCCAGAAGACATCAGAAGGCAAATTTGGTGCCAAATGATACTTCTATGTGAAACAGAAAAATTTACAACTACAATGCAGCCAACGCCTCTAAGTTGCACCTAACAGGAATTTGAACAAGTAAAATAGCTAATCAGTTTTACTTCATCAATTTCACATTTTTGTTCTCGTTATAGCTACAGTTATTCATACTTTTTTTAAAAAAATATCAGATAGTTATTGCAAAAGCACACTATAAATGGGTTATTTCATACGTAGTAGTCTGTTGTTATCCAAATGTGATAATTGCAATTACTGCATGTCAAAAAAAAATATTAACTGATATTTGTGCTAACTGTCAATATACTAACTCAATTACAATAATTATCAAGATCATCATACAAATACATAAACACTTCATTCACAAATCATAGTCAACAAATCCTTTTCTAATTGTTCTAAAGTGTCATTCTGTCAACTCAAACATTATAGTTCCGAGGCTCCACCATCACACTCACTAGATACATGGAAGGCACCTCACATGGCTGCACCCCACACACTCACACGCTGACAATCCACTAACAAGCCACGCCCCTTGCCCCTTGTGTGCCCCATTGGCAATATCCGTGCACTTGGGGAGCCATATGGCTACACCCCAAGTCTAGAACAATCACCTCTGTTAATTGAGGACACAAATTTTCCTACCAGGAAAAGAATATATTCCTCCTCATGAATGATTACAGACAATTTATTTAAAATTTCTCACAAACTTGCATAGCTTGACTTTCCCAATAACATCTGCACTCGTAAGCCAATTTCACCATAATTAATGCAATTTCCAATATTTTCTACAACACTTGTCTTTCTCTCTCTCCTTTTTCTTTTATTTTCTTCAATTAATTTCTTACCGAAAACTATACTTCCTAATTTAGTGTAATCAGGTTGGAAAAACCTAGCTATAACAGCCACAACCAAAACTACATTTGTGAGTGTTACAGCCTAGAGTAGTAGTGATGGCCACTCCAACCAAGAAGGGCCATGAAACAGCCATTGGCAAGCCTAAATGCTCAACAACAAGGCCATTATGATCACAACACAGACCACAACATCACTAAAACATCAAAAGCTTATCCCTTTACAATCAGCAATTTAAATTGACACATTACATTAGATATTATTTTTCAACCTTGACAGCGGTTGCAAGTACAATTGCAATCTAAATCTATACTACACGCTAATGAAACAATGATTACAACAATCACAATTCGCTTCACTCAGCTCAGAAAGTTGAGGGGAATATATTCCACTGCTAGAATTTCTATTCACTGCTATAGATGATTATACTCTGACAAAAAAGGACAACTACAGCTCTGCCAAGATTCCGTTATTGTAATTGGAAACACAGTTAGACAACTGAGCAAGGATAGTTCTTACCAAAAAAGACTGAGGAAGTAAAGCAGATTGAGAAACCGCAAATCAACTTAGTAGTTTAAAATATAGGAAGAACCCTAATAGATATTTTCCCAGGTACACTCTGTAACAGCATAAAAATGCATACTATCGCTTCCCCTTGCTCAGAGGTGTTACAATATCGACAAATAAGAAAAAGGCCTTCAAATTCTTTAAATGTCAGATGAAAAGATCTTAGAAATAATAGCATAAACAATTGATCAAGACCTTAGCAAAGATCATGTCCTCTCATACAAAGTGCCCAAGCTACCAGGCACACAAAAACTTTGATTCCTCATACAAAACCTTACATTTGGATGAGCTCCAATAAAGATAAACATGATGCTGCATCACAGGAATTAACAGGATGTGTCTGTGGTGTTACTTCCTAACTGCATAGAAAGGTATTAAACAGTTGATGGAAGAGTTACCTTCTGATATATTATGGTCATAATACCCGAACGCAGCTTTAGTTTTAGTTTTGCCAAATGAAATGTATACTGTGTATCAAGAAAGGACCTGCATCATTAGAATTTTTATCAATATCATAGCAGAATAAAGTAACATACTAGTGCAGAATTTTAACAGATTTAAATATATAGAACTGAAATAGACCGAAATTAATTCCATTTCATTAACCACATCACAACCTTTTAAAGTATAGCATGGTGGAATAAATTCAAGAAGAGTTACGCTGAATAAAAAAAAGGAAGAAATCTCATATGGACCAGCAGTAGAACATTATGACCACCCATACGTTAGTATTTCAGTCCATGCTTCATGTTACAAGAGCCACCTGATAAACCATATTTTTGTTTCTTTTCAAAATGAAAATTTTCATAACAAATTAGTTCTTTCTTTCAAAATTTTAAAAACCAAAAATATTCCTTCAAATTTTCTTTATTTTTAGTTCCTTAAAATGGGTACGGAAAAGGTAGAAACTCAACTTCCTGATCCAAATATGTTTTTCTAATTGGTAAGATTGATTCATTAACTACAAAGTCCACCACAATCAAATCAAACGATCATTCTAGATGTGAATAAAAGGATTTCAATCTTTAACAACACAAAACGTAATAATTCCTTGTCGTAAAAAAATATATATATGTGACATGTATTTTTCTGAGCTTCCACCTGAGAAGATGAATGTAATTACGTTATCTTCACAAGATTTTTTTTAGAATATTTAAACTACCGGATTAATGATCAGAATTCAAAAAAGAGTAAAAGTATAGGAAAGATCATTACTTAAAGAGTGACGTAAGACCCAATGATATTGCAAATACATAGCCATTCCAATGCCCTGAACCTGAAATGGTAAGAGCTTTTATCTAAATAAATTTCCCACACTGATGGCATGATTAAGCATACAAGTTCGGAAATATTTGCCACTCACCTGAAAAACGTGGCATAGATGAAAAAACAACAAAAAGGCATAAATAAATTGTTGAGTACCACAGCCAACACTAAGTGTAAACAAAAGTTCACGTAGTGGTGAGTTGAGAGGAATCTCTGCCAGACTGATTTTGAGTTGAATGCTATCAGGGGAAACCTCTGTCTCTGCAGTCATGATACTGATCCATATTCTCATTTGGAAGGCCTGGAAGGAGAATAGATGTCTTCCGCAGCAACCCATATTAGAAAAAGTTGGTCCAGATTTAAATCAGTGTTTGAAGTTGTGACCAAATTATGCAGGACGATCCTTGTGTCACTCAATTTAGACAACAAAATTGTATTTCATAGAGAATTTGTTTCTCTCCCAAAACATGTAAACTCACTCCTCTAAATGGAGGTTCAATAGAAATTGACATTTTCGCACAAAAAGAAATGTTTCTCTTACAAGGATACAACTTAATTTTTAAATTCTTTCCCACCACCCCTGAATGATCCCTCATAGCACATACATCTACCAAATATTTCCAAAATCCATTTCAATCTGCACCTTCAACTAGACCAACACCTTTAAATAGACCACAAACCCATGACTCCAATTTACAGAATCCAGTTTGTCACCTTCAGGACCTCATGCTTCATGACCTTTCTCCAACAGTTATCTTGTCTACTGTGAACATCTTTCCAAAGATTAAAGCCACTCCTATATTCATTTTTTAAAACTACCACTCCATATAAATTATGTTGCTCTAAACCTAGATAGAAGCAGTCCCATCCTGGTGCTTGGTTATCCTGATCCACAGATCCATCAAATTTGCCTACTGAGTTGAATACGAATGCTTTCAACATCAAATTAGTCTATGAAGCACAGATACTTCAGAAAGGAATCCATACAGGATATGCGTCAGCATTTTTTTTTTTTCAAGTTCAGACATTGAATACTTGAGGGATACTTCACCTAAACATTTTTTTAAGTATTTCATTCACTACTAACGTGTGTAATCTTTTTATTTAACCTTTAATGATACAATAAATCTATTCAGAATACAATACATGAAAGAAGAAACAGAAGTTTTAATAGTTGTCATATTGTGCCCCACTTCTAGATATATAAATTACTAATTTGTTAAATTAAATTAGAAATAAAGCCTATCTAAAAAGAATAGCAAAATTTTATTGTCATAAATATAGTTAAGATAATTATTTAGAAGCTGTATCATAATGGTTTCATATCCTTGTTTCTGAAATTTGTCACAAGGCCATATCTGTATGTCATTAGTCGTATCTCCTTTCAGACATAATACTTGTGTTTTTTCAGCACTCCCAGGATTTTAGGGGTTAAGCTACCTTCTAAATGCCCACCCCCTTTTGAATGTCCAGTGCATTTGCCCATTTTAAGTCAGAGCTCTTCTTCAGTTTTACAATCTCCAAGAGGAATAACACCGCCAGTGTCAAGAGAGGAAGCAATGCCAAGCTTATGTCTAGATAAGTGTTTTCTAATAAAGTAGCAGCAAGTCCAATAATCATTTTTTGTTCGCTAAATCTGGTTCCTGATCCATTTGAACTTGACAGATATTTTCAGCACAAGATCTTATAATAATTTGGTTCTTGCATAAACCTCTATGCAATGTTGAATCACCAAATCGATACAGGCTAGAATGATGTCTTTGAAAGTCATAACTACCATGAAACTTACATGAACCGTTAAGATGGTCGAAGTTGTATGGATTTCTGCTTTTACAGCATATACAGAACAAAAAAGTAAAGATAAAATTGCCCAAAAAACTGCCCTACAGGAAAAATATTTATAATTAATTAGATTATCACTATGGAGAATATGGGGAAAAATGTACTAATGAACTAGTGGCAAACCTTGTTGAAGGAACCGAATCAGCCTATTGAGGAGCAATGGTCCCGCAAAACCAATACAATCATTAAGCACCTGAAATATGCAAGAAAAAGAAAGAATATGAGTAAAATAAATAAATAAATAAGCTCCAGAAATTAAAGGACCCAATGAGAAGCCTCTCAAATCGACCCATCCCCCCCAAGAAGAAGAAAAAGTAATAAAAATTATGTTGATACAGCCATATTCTCCTTGCCCATAACTTTTAAATCATATAAATTTTAAAAATATATATATTAATTATTGATTACAAACTGCATATGAAGAATTATCATATCAGTAGGATACACTTGTTGGTAGATAACCACTTTAATGGGGGTCAGATCTAAAAGTCACGATTATGATTGCAAAACGTGCTATGTGGGAATTAGAATATAATTTTTGAGCTTTTTATATACAAAAATTTATATCTATAATATATATATTGCAAAAGAAATTGTAAGTTTTAGGCTATGTGCTGTTTCAATTCCTTTATACCACTGCTTACACAAAACTTCTTTTGGCTTAAGAAACTCTAACAATGTAGTGACCAACTAATTGAGTTTCTTATAATAATCACAATGAACAGGGTGTTGACTACTAATACTGACACATCCCATAGGTTCTTCATGACTCGAGTACATTCCCAAGTTTAAAGTAGATACAGTGGTCATCTCAAGGAATACCTACGACAAAGGTGCACCAGGCACACAAAGGTGCTCCTAAGCATCCTAGAATTTCTGTCCCTCAATGTTATCCCCCTTATGTCATCCAAAAAACTGTGAGAGGGATCAAAAGGATATGTCAACCTTTCTGGGACCGCACCAAGTTTTGACTCATTAGCCACGTAAGTGACAAAGAACTATAGGAGACAACTCAAAAAATAGCACATCACAATGTCCAAAGAGTTCGATAGCAAAAATGATCAAGAAATCACTATTCCACATAGAATAAACGATGTTTGCAGAATATGTGTAATAGGATTTCACCAGTCGGCACATGCACACACACATGAACAGACAGAAAGACACTCTGGTTGGCACTCCAACCTTTCAAACAGTCACAGCCAATCGACCCTTACAATTAAACGAAAAAGGGGGAAATCTTTGAACATTTCAAACTACCAAGCCTGAAAATATCTTACAATCTCTGTAAGTTTAAAGGGAAACAAACATCCCCATTACAAGAAATATAAAAAGCTGTAAGGAGAACAAAAATATTAATAAGTAACAGAGCTTCAGGGATGTTCACGTAGAAAAAACAAATACGTTTTCTTTAATCTCTTACTTTATTTTATTATCAATATAACCCTTTATTCAGTATTTGTTATACTGCAGTCAATCGAAGAAAAGAATAGAAGAAGTATCTGACTCTTTTACACATGCTCCACTTGGCTCAAGGAATATAGCTCAATTGGTAGAGCTCTGCTATTGTAATTGGGTCATTGCAACTACGGGTTGGATGTCTCATTGTCCAGATCGTAATGATAATATCTTATACCTATTTCTATTACTATGAAATTCATAAATGAAGTAGTTAATGGTGAGATTACCATTATCCCTTTTGTAGTGATGAATCCTCTATGTGTTCCTAAGAAAAGGAATTTGTTCATTTTTCGGGGTCTCAAAGGGGCATGGAAAGGAGAACTCTTACCAATAAATTTCTACCACTTATATAGTGTGTGCTTCTAGAGGTGCACGCATGCATGAAAGAAGTTTGAGCTTGATGCAAATGGCTAAAATATCTTCCACTTTAGCATAAATCTTTGCTTTTTTTGTTTTCCTTCAGTATCGGGTATTTTTGAAGGATTGGGTCATACTTAAATTCCTTTTTTCCTTTCTTTTTTTTTTCCAACTCAAACTCATTTTTTTATATCTAATCCATTTTCTCCAACTCGGGTAAATGGGATAGCCGAGCCAATCCCCCACCAAAAACCCCTTCTCAATCCACAAAAAGGAAAAAGATATTTCTAGATTTCATATCTAATTGAATTACGGGAATATGATAATCTCTTTCATGAATTACTAGAAAGCAACTTTGGTAGATTCGCACTTTACTTATCCTCGGTTTTTAGAAATTTAGTTTGACAAAGAATAAACACAAGATAGAAGGTTTTGATTTTTTAGTATCCTTTTTCATTTCTGGGATGGGGATTCTTAGTTTCCCCATTGATTCACTCAAGCGTGGATCTATGAATAGGAGACGTTGTGCGAGTATCTACAAGACCTAAATTATCAATAGGTTCTCCCAGGATGTTGAAAATTCGTCCAAGTGTTGCTCCACTAACAAGAACACTTAGAGGATCCTCGTACATGGTGAATAACCAAATTCCAATTAAAATGAAATTTTTAGGAGAAATAAATGCAATTTAGGAGGAATCAGTGAAAGGACAAGTCGAGGAATTTCAAATTGTTTGTTGACAATAACAAAGTTAAGGAAAACCTCTGAAATTATTTCAATATTGGAAGTTGGACATATAATAGTTCTGAATCGAATCTCACGTGATCGAAGTAATGCTCTTGCGAGCTGCACATGTCATGGTTAAAATTAAACCAACAGTCGAGAACATAATTTCTCACATCTATTAATCGAATGATAGTAGCAACAATAACAAATTAAACCTAAATCCCAAATTTTGAAATCAATCATTTGAGATACCAATATACGAGAAAGGAAAAATAAATAAAAAATAAAATAGAAATAAAAAAGAATAAAATTAAAATTTAGAAACAAAAATAGAGAATATAACAATAAAAAATAAGCAATAAAAATAATGAAAGTAGAAAAAAAAATGAATTATCAGTAAAGACTTAAAATAATAATAAGTCAACTGCTTTGAATTATCCTATGTCACTCATTTCTATCTAAAGTCATCTCATCAATTAAACCTTTGATACTCAAATCTTTACCGATAATTTGCATCCAAGTTTTTAATAGAAACAAGAAAATCTTTCATTAAAGCCATAAACTCCATTACGGGCAGATATTGCCTATGTGACAAAAAAAATTCTTTTGCTACCATAGAAACAAGAAAGGAATTGAAGAACCTCTCACCTTCAAGACACCTAGCAATATGTAGGACCACCCATATGCAGAACTTATGGCCCAAAAAAAGGATGGGTTGCTGCTATTATTCCTTTGTTGATCATGCCAACAACTCATCAAGGTATCATGACAGAAAGAAGGCTCCATAGCAGCAGGCAGTTTAAGCAAATCCTCAAAGTCCAGCTGTTTCACAACTCCACGTTCCATTACCGAACTTATGGATTCGAAAGTCAGAAGATGCCACCAGCCACAAGCATTTCCCTTTGCAAACAAGCAAACCAAGCTCCTTAAACTTTTGTATTAATAAATAAAAATAAAACATAAAAAAATAAGTAACACCCTATGCACAAAAGGACGAGCACCTAATTCTGGTTGTGCACAACAGGGCACAACAATTTTACCATGAAATTGCACAATCATGTACCAGTGAAAGTTTATTCATTCTGTTTCTTCACAACCAGGCTCAAAAGTTTTACCATGAAATTGCACCATCATGTACTAGTGAAAGTTTATTCAATTATTGAAGAATGGATAACTAGAGATGATAGCTATAGTTGTATAGCTCGTAGGCATAGTTTAAACCTCTCCCCCCCCCAATGTTTATATATTAGAAAAAGTAAAAAAGCAAATTGATTCTGCAGTCTTAGCTCTTTGGAAAGGCCACAGAGCGCACTTTATGTGACAAGAAGGCCCAAGGCTATAAAAATTAGAAGGTATTCAAAAGTACAGAATAACTATAACAGCATCAGATACAGCCAGCGAGGAACTTACATAATGATCCCAGAAGTACAGTGCTTCACTTTTATTTTTCTACAATGAGTAAATTTGAACTACCTTCATGGTAGATAAAAATAGGGAAGGAGAATTTCGTTTATCCAAATCTACATTCACTAAAGGTCAACTCTATAAATAATTTTCAGTAGCCAAGGTAAACATATGATGATATGATTGTCAAACAGAAGACATCAGCATCCGTCTATAATGGACAAACTAGGGATGCAATGGAGAGGGAGTCGAGGTAATCCGCCAGCTCCACCCCAGAAAGGTGCGGGTCTGGATTTGAATTTCAAAACACTTTGCAAGTATAGGCAGATATGGGGCTATCGAGTATAATTTCCTGTCCCATTTATACTTTCATAGAGTCTGTATTTCATAATTAAAATATACAAAAAATATATATAAAGAATTTAAAGTCAATGGGATTTATTATTTAACAGCTGAAAATTTTGCTATAGATCATTAAATCTTTCTTAATAAATGAAACATTTTGAAATTATGATTTAAAAAGCAATTCTTGGCAAGCAGGGTGGTGACCCATATATATTCATTGGGAGAAGCTGGGGCAGAGCTCCAAGTTGGACGGAGGAAGAAGTAGGGGCATTATGGGCCTTTTAGTGGGTTGGAGGTGGGGAAGGAGAACCCCCCCAGGTTGAAAGCTACATGCTGGTGATAAAAACTGAGGGAACTTTTAATAAAAAGGGAAAAGGTTCTGAATAAAGACAGCCAAGCAATGGAACTTTATGGTCTTTAATCTTCCGCATTAGCGCAACTAGGTTCTATATCAAAGTTTCAATCGCCTAATTCAATCAATTCATTCTGAGGCAATATTGATAGGGATAAAATGAGTGTAGTATTTGTGATTGATGTTTGCATTATTTTTGAGAAAATATCACACTAATTTGTGGTGATTGTTATACTAGACTCGATGGAAGAGATGCATAGAGAAAATCGGAGAAAAAGGGACTAAATTGGAGTTCTCATGCAAGGAATAAAATTTGAACAACAATGCTTTTTCATTAGCTCGTGGACACACTGATTTCAAGGGACAATACAAGACTTTTGAAGAGTTATTGTAGTAAGTTACTTTTCTAATGGCACATTAGTAAGTTACTTTTCTAATGGCACATTCAAAAGAATGAATCGAGATAAATTTGAAAATTTTGAAGATTTTTATTCAATTCCTAATATTTAGGGATATCAATTTTTGGAAAATGTAAATTTCAAGATAATTTATTTGCTTTTTAGAATTTTTTTTATTTGAAATTTCTAGGATATTATCCTTTAGAGAGTTTTATCTTTTCTTAGAAAACAATTTGAATATTTTCCTAAAGTAAAAAAAATAGGGGAATCCCATCTTGCTTAGGGTTGCAGCAGGCAGCTTTAGGGATATATATATTTCCTTGCTTTTGGACTTAGAAAAGGACAGAATTTGGGGGAGGAAAGACAGCAGCCGGAAAAAGCATTTTTGGCTTGTAGTTCACATTCTTTTCAGCAGCAATAAAATCAATCAGTGAGTTTTCTTTATTCATGAATTCATTCTCAACTCTTTTCTAGTTGAAAGTTTATTGAAATCTTGATTTTCAATGATTGTGAGATCTAATTGAGTATATTAATTCAACATATCATAGGTATTTATTTAATTCCTACACTTTATGAATCATGATTTTCTAGAGTTTATTGAATAGTAACCAATATTTAATAATCCAAAAATAATTTACAATTAATTAAAATAGCAAATTCATAATTATTTATTTGTTTTAATTTAGTGGTGAATGACATCTAGGAATTGAATAATCTAATTTAAATAATCTCGTTGTGTGTTTGTTAATTAGAATTGGATCTCTCACGATCTTAATGCTATCGAAAATTTAAATCCTAAGAACTTCTCTAGGCTTGTCTTTCGATTAGAGAAATAATTAAAGAGCATCTCTTAATTATCGACGAAATAAGGAGAGATTGGTTGTTCAGCATTTATTGAGCGACTATAATCAATTTATTTATGGTTGTTGAAACCTTTAGGTAGATCAATGATCAATCACATGAAATCAAGGTCGATATAATTCCTTTGGCTAGAAATTGATTACCCATTGAATTTTTTTTTTTAATTTCAGGTTGTTTAGTTATTTACCTTCAATCGATTAATTCTTTTATTCAATTAATTCATTAGTTTAGTTAAACTCAACCCTCTATATTTATTTTTATTTTTATTTTTATTTTATTTTTCTCCTGTGGATACGACTCTACTCGCATTATACTCATATTGTTTGAAGTAGGAGAAATTTATTTTTGTTGGATTGACTCCCATCAAGTATCTTCAAAAAGCTTCTTTATTTCATGCATTTAAGCCTTGTACTTCTCTAATACTGAATAAAGCTTTCATCTACTGCTACTTCTTTTCTTTTTTCACTTTCTTAGTACTGCAGGGTTTTAGCTCTAAAATCATTGGGAAAATTAAAAATCAAGGAATTTCAAAGGCTAAAGAGAAAAAGGGAAAAAGAAGAACTTGGAGAAAACAGATCATCACTGAGGAAAGACCTAGCTCCAGTAATGAGGGAAAGATTAACCAAAATATTCCATGCATAGTGGGTTTATATTAATTCCAACACTTTATCATGTTATTAAATTACACAATCCCAACATACCAATTTTCAGTTATCCAGTATCTAGCTCACCTGTTTAATGTTGCAAACAAAAAATTAAGGAGAATGGCAGTACAATGAAATGATTTATAACTAAAAAACTACAATCAATCCAAAATCTTGGGGTCTTTGCTTCTTATGGTTTCCATCTATCTGCAGATATAAAGGTTGGCATATTATAAAAAAACATTCCTTTTGAATAATTTTTTACTTACAAATTTTAAGTTATCCCAACAATTTTTCAAAATAATTCTTCCAAAGCTTATAAGTTCTTTCAGTGATAACCACATGCATGGCACGAGTATTAAGCTAAAAGTAGAGAATCATAAGCTGATGACAAATAAATACATACCCTGTCCTTAAGGTGACCTTCCTCTAGGTCTATGTCATATGAGAGAAGTGGATCATTCATCGAACTATCGTTTCTGCAAAGAAAAGAACATGATCAATAAAGCCCTAATGGATAGATTCATTTTGACATAAATGAAACCTTTCATCTCCCAGATAGAATGCTTCACTCTTTTCTCAAGGTAAGTTAATGGCTTATACTGAAAATTTTTTAGGACTCCGGATCATAAACATATATACCACAAACACTTACAACATTCATGAGTCTAAGAATGTCATAATTTTCTTGTAGTAAAAAATTATTATAGTGGTCACAGATTTAATAAACTAAACTACCACTTTTTTTTGTAGGATCAAGACCATAGACAGTTGAAACTTACCAAACACTGTGCATAGAGCTGCACCTTAAGCACCACATGTATATAACTTAAAAAATTATTTTAAAAAATCAATAAATCTGATATTCTACGAGATGCCCTACCTCCTTTCACAGCATTCCTTTTTTTCTTTCTTCGACTAATTCACAATATTTGAGAGACTCAAACTTTTTAAAAATGTTCAAATCTCCAAACACCCACCAAGGATTTGATATTTCTATTAATCAGCTGGCAAACTAATCTTCCGTCTTCATAAGTGGACACAATGAACTCAAGAGAGATCAAATTTTTGGGAGAAACCGAGTGCACATAAATGGTTGCTGTGAACTCCAGATAGAGAAGCATCCAATTCCTACTGCTTTTAAGATTCTAGAATTTTTTATGAATCTTTGACAAACACCCTTATTTACACATCTAACATTTCAAACAATTAGGTAAAGATACGATTTTGATTTCTAGATCTCCATTTTTATTAACTACCTTAACATGGCTCTCCATGTTACAGGGAAAAAAATGTTTTCATGGATGTCCAGCAGCAAAATGATTATCTCATTTTGAGGGCTAAATATTTTTTATTCAGTTCCTGAATGACTATCATCTATACTAATATATATACATATACATATAATAACACATGTTTAGAATCCTTGATTTTGAAGCTGTCATACTTTTGAGGGAGACTCAAATTCTTTTTGCGTATACTTCATTGAAGGGATAGAAGACAAAACACGTTGATTCTCTACCAACTCCTGTTGCACCACATTGCATTGTTTTTTGCACACCCAATGGCAAATTGTAGTTATATGCAAGAAAAGAAAAAGAAAAAGATTCCTCCATAATTCTCTCCATCAAAAATGTGTTGTAGTCAAATTTGAGTTTATATAAACGGAGTTTTTCATTGGAGATCTCTGTGGATCTTATCCAACCAATCCAATGCAAACTTGAAATTCTTTTGGCAAAAATGTGCCACTAATCAAGTGTTAGCTCCATTGCTTTTGCATGACCTTTAATTACCTCTTCTTAAAATGTTCAAGATGTTTTTAGGGAAAAAACTAAAGATTTGGTAGCCCATTATCTGCTTCCTTATGAAAAACTAACTGGCTGATCCCCCTTTTAAATTCTTGAGAAACTAGGAAAGAGGATGTCTCTTTAAACCACATATTTCTGATTTAAAAAAAAATGCAATATTAATTTTATGAACAGAAGAACTAATTGACTTCAAAAGCTTAAACAAATTAACAATGGTACATTGATACAACTTCACAACTTATGTTTGCCAACAAAACATTGATACTAGCATAACTTGTCCCCTCGACACCATGTCTTTCCACTTTGGATATAATAAGCTACCTGAGTCCAAACACTAAATTGTCATTTTAGGTATCTTCACCCACTCTCTTGATATTTACTATTATTTTAAATTAGAACCTAAAACAAACCTGATTTCAAAAATGGTCCAAACCAAATTTACCAATTGAAGCAAGAATTAGTCATCATAAAAAAAGTGGCTAAATACAGTTGAAACACTCCTATCCAAGGGCAGACAACTAGTTGCATATGCAATCTAAAGGAAGTAAAAAGGATTCAATCCAGATATTGCAAAAATGACAAATTACACCAACCACAAGCCATGTAAGTCATCATAGGTCTTAAACCGAAAAGAAAAATGGTCATTATAGGTCCACTAATCAAATTTAATATTTGTTGCTCCCCTACGCAAAAAGAGAGAAAAAAAATTATTCAACTATGCTAAAGAAAATTTTGAAATGGGCTTACCTGCTCTGTAAAGATGCCCACTTTATTCTAATGATGTTTATGGATACACCAAACATGATATCTACCACGATGAAACAGCTCTCTTTCAGCCTCGTTGAAACCTGGGTCACCACACACCCACACTGATGATGAAAAGAACTTTCAAAAACAGAAAAGGATGTTAAGATACAAATTTCCTTATTGAAATTACATGTTCCAGATACAGAAAATGGAAAAAAATAAATAAATAAATAACTTTTTTTCAAAATCAGCAAGGAACAAAAAAGACAAGAATAGTTGAAATCATGAGTTTCCAGCCTAAAGTTTCCACTCACCAATGCTCTTAATATGTAAATAATCTCATTGACTGATGCTTTTGATATTTGTAAAAGAAGTAAAGTCAGACTTTGCAAGCTAAAGCCTCAAACTTTACAAATAATCCCTTACAAATGTCCACGAATTCAACTGCAAGCTATCACCAATTACCATGATAAAGAGAGGAGAAAAGACCACAGGTGCAATCTTTAAGCAAGCAAGAGATGGTGGTGCATCAACATATAAACAACTAGAATAAAATCAGAGGATTATAGAACCCATAAACAAACAAAAAGTAGCATAAATCAACTTCTGACTTCTGAATCGTAAAAACTTATGTTTATGGTTCTAATTTCCAAGGACCCAGACCAGGAGGGACCAAAAAAAATCCACTCACTGTTTGTACCCGCAGCACTGCCAAAATGGATATTATCTAGCCATGATTAATGGAAGTTTACCAGGGAGGGAAGCATCTCTGATGATTTCCTGTCATGCTTTTTTGGTTCCTGTGTATCTTTTAACATCTCATTTTAATGGCACTTAAGAATGTCATATGGACAAAGCGCATGCAAAGATGAAAGGATTGATTGCTCAAACTGAAAGTATCAGAAAATGTATGCAAATAGATAAAACCTCAAGTACATGATTGATGAAGCATACATACTTACTGATGTCCACATTGCAGTATCATAATTTCACTTCAAAGACAACTTTGAACCCATGTCAGAAAATTTTAATTTTGAACTCTATGACAACAAGTGTTGAGTACCTCAAATGAAGAGAAAGTTGTTAGCAGGTGAGGAATCCCAAGAAGAGTTTTCATTATCCACCAAAAGCAAAAAATTCGGCTGTAAACCAGAATGCACCAGCGGTGACATGTGGAGAAGAGGAGGACAATAGTCTACAATGAGATCAAAGGGTAAAAACAACATTGAGAATATATTTAAGCAGTGAAATGCAAACTTCATTTTAATTCATTCCATGATTTAAGCACCGATGCTCACCCAGACACCCAATTGAGATATTCTGAGAAACCATAAATGATGCATGATCTTGTCCCCAGATATTGATTTCCTTAACAGCAACACCACCTCAAGAAAAGAAAGACACGCTCCAATTGCAGGGATAAAATGCAAGAAAACCTTTTGTAACAAATGCATCTGCAAGGTTTGGATATATTAGAAATAGCATTCTAAACAATATAATATTTTTTTTAATACAATATGGAACTGTTTTCAGATTGTACTTTATAAATAATACTTGTGTCATACCACTGGGCCTTGAATTTTACTCGTTGAAGACAGAAATAGAGGTTAGAAATCTAAATCACCTCCGTATTTATGTCTCAGGGTCAAGACATTGAGAGGATAGTGCACACCTTATGGACAAATTTACGCACAGAACCACAAACTATGGAGAAATTTTAAAGTCTAATGACCAGTTTAAAAGAAGTTTGCAACTGCAAAGGAGAAGATGAGATGAATAAATGCTTAATTACCTTTTTGTCATACCATGGCATTAGTGTAGAGATACATGGTGAAACAAGTGCAACTTGAATCAAAGCAGCTAGAAAAGAAATGGTTTAAGCCAAGATTTGTATTATTTAAGCTCCCCCGTGAAAGATCTGAACACACAGTTTAAATAATGTACTTTTGTCATACCATTGCATTCGTGCAAAGATACATGGTGAAACAAAGTGCAACTTGAATCAAAGTAGCTAGAAAAGAAATAGTTTATGCCAAGATGAGTATGTTTAAGCTCCCCCCATGAAAGCACCGAAATGCACAATTTACATGAATGTGCATTGCCATTGGCAATAGAGCATGTATGTCAAAGGACAGTTACTTAACATGAAAACAAAACTTAAGGAATTTTTCGATCAATCAAAATTAGAAATACTCGAAATTCTCCCGTCGTTTCCATTGAAGGCTATAAAGAACCAAGAACATACCGTGCGTATTCGCCTGGCATTCCGACCGGTAATCCCAAGAGCAGAAATTATAAGTAGGCTCACCACATTCGCTGCAAAACCTAACAACGTAACAAGCATTAAGGCAAACATATTCCATTTTACACCCAAAAAACAAAGTATAAATTTCTCTTTATAAAGTGAATTATAGGATATATATCGTCGAAACACTCCGAGAAGCCATTGCCATCCCCCACCTGCAGTTGCAGACAGTTGGATTAAATTCAATTCAAAAAGCATTTCCAGAAACCTCATTTAATCAAAAATGAAACTTGTATTTATTGTTCTAAGAAAAACAAATCGGATTGTTCCTAGCTCTTCAAATTCCAAGAGATTATTCAACAATAATAGACAAAAGTCATGAATTTTGGCACGTTATCACCGGATAGCACAAGTTTAAAGTTAGGTCTTCGGATAAAAACATAGAACCAAGCATCAAGCCCGGATGGAGCTATTGGGAATTACGATTGCAGACAGAGAGAGAGAGAGAGAGAGAGAGAGAGAGGAGGGAGGGAGACTACATATGGAGATTTAGGGCAAGTGAAGGTGACGAAGTCGACCATTCTGTCTCTCTCTCTCTCTCTCAAATTCGCTAACAGCGAGAGAGAGCATACAGCACAAAGAGAGAACCGGTAAGAGAGGGGGTGAGAATTTGAGGAGGCGGATTTGAGTTTTGTGCCGATAAAACCTTATTTTTGATAAAAATTTTTAAAATAATTTTGCTTAAAAAAATTTTTAGGTTTAACGTTTTGAAATCATGATACGGGTATGTTATTTGAAATCTTCAGGTTTGTTTCGAACAAAGCTCGGCGCACTTTGTACCGGTCTTTGTTTCACTGTGATGCATTTAATATGGGAGATTTTATGTTAACAGGCAGCGCCGAGTGTAGTTGGTGCCACTAATGCTCTGCTCCGACCACGTGGCAATATATTTGTCCTCATTTCACAAAATGTTTTCAAAAAGCGTAATGTTCCTCGGATTTTGGAGGAAATTCTAAACTATTAAATAATAATAACAATTCAGATGGAAAATTATACTAATGACCATTAGTAAAACATATGATCAGATAATTTAAGTCTTTCTACTCAACATAATTATTGAAATTTGATTCATTTAGTCCCTAAGGGATAACCTAATATTAATAATTTTCATTCTCAATCTGATAATTTCAAATTTAAATCTCAGTATAATAAAAAAATATTTAATTCATTTATCTAACAGTTTCACTTTTATTTTTCTGTTTCCTTTACTTTTTATAGTGTAACAAAATATAAATAATAAATTTTTAGTAATATTTTATTTTATAAAATTTTATTTTAAATTTTATTTTAAACCTAATTCTTTTTTTTCCCCTAGAGAATGCCTCATAATTTTCTGTAGTAAGAACTTATTCCTGAATTCTTCCCAATTTACAAATCTTTTTATTCTTTTTAATTAAATAATAAATCCAGTTATATTTTTTTTTTTTTTACAAATTATTAAAGCCATACGATGATAAGGTTTGCTCGACATTATAATAATTGAGGTTGTTGACACTTTGAAACCAATTTAGGACACTCAATCAACTAATTTAACATGACTCTAATACTATGTTAAAAATAGAAAATAATAATAAAAATATGAATCTTGATACTCCATCATTTTTATAAATTATTACAATAAGTAAAATTTATATAAAAAATTTATCATCACAAATATAAAAAAAAAGAAAAATAATATTTTCAATATTAAATCAATAATTGATTTGATTTTGATATATAATATATTCTAACAAATTAAATAAATAAAGTCATGATTTCTATTCTAACAAATTAAATAAATAAAGTCACGATTTCTACATTTAAGCAGAATATATTATAATTAAATATTAACATTTAAGATGAAGGTGTATTTTGGCATATATGCGCTATTTTCTTGGCATACATGCGTTAATTTCTTTTAAAAGACAAACTCGAGTTTTAATTGTTTCGATTTATTTTATAATTCTATCGCATGCATGTAAATGTATATTAACATTGATTTTTCATGCTTCGTATACAAAATGGCATATATGCCCTTCCAATGAGAGGCGTTTTCTTGAATTATAGGAGTCGAAGCTTATTTGTTTAAAGCTAATACAACTTGCCTTGACTAAATGGAACTAAGTTTTAACAAAAGAAACGAAAATTTTCACGTTTGTTTGCATTGAGAAGAAAATAATATTTATATATATTATTTTAATTTCTTTCTATAATTTGTTACCACGATTATTTGGTCCAAGTATCATCTGAGTTTGGATTATTGTTAGAATGGCTAAAGATTGAAACTATATTTTCAGGGGTTTATATATGTCAATATAGATAAACAAAAGAAAATCAAAAATAAAAATAGCTTATTTAATTTGTGAGATGGACTTGCCCATTATTGCTTCTCCTACCTTGTAAATAAAAAAAATTAATAACAACAAACAAATTTTAATTTCAAATTTTAAAGTCGACTATTTAAGATATTAATTTAGGAGAGATGAAAAAGATTTATATTTTGGTCTCTTATATTATTGACAAAAGTTTTACGATATTTGTTAATTTATTGTAATTCTCCTCCTTTTTTCAGATTTCGGACCAATGGCCTTAAAATAATATTGACAGATTGTGCTACCTTATGCATATTTGAACAAATTCCTTTTTATGCTATTCTTTTAAAACATACTACTTTCTTAATAAAAAAATATTAATTTTTCTAAAATATATATATTTTTAATTTTTATTACTTGTGATGCCCCTTTATAACTAATATCCAATTTATTTCATGTGGGACAAAATAACAAAAAAATTGTTACATTTAATTTGAAAAATATGAGTTACTTTAGTTGAAATGAACGGGAAATCTCTATTCTTAGACTAAGGGCGATATGACAATAAGAATATTTTAAATCTTTCCTTAGATTTTCTAGCAAGTCCACTACTCTGATTGGATTGCAAAGCTGTTACGGCAATGGCGATCACAATAAACTTTTGAGGGCATCTACTTTTTGCAACGACTTGACGATGCACTTTACAAGTGCGCTCCACCTCCGCATAACATGTGCAGCTCACTCTCACCCCCTAGCAATTCCAACTTTTCTTCTTGCTTTCCCTTTTTTTTTCTTTTTTTTTTTTTTGGTCTCATGAAGTTGGTCCACCGTCAAATATTTAAAAATTTGCTCTGACTAATCTCGATCAAACTACTGTTGGGTTCCAATTGAAAGGAAATTCTTCCAACATCATTTTTGTTACTACTAAGACTCAAATTTCAGTTCTTGATATTAGATGTTAATACTTTTTCTATTAAATCAACGAAAGGTCGGTTTGCCTTTTTCTTTTAAGCAAAAGGAAGGTGGTATAGTGATCAGGTTGTTACTCTTTTTAAATGGTACGATAAGAGTTCCACCCCTTGTAAAATGCTTGGTTTCATATATAATATTATTTTTTTGCCTTTGTATGAATATTCAAGTAGTCAAAAGCTCAACGTTAAAATTTAGTATTTGAATTTTTGTGAACATATATATTTTTATAATTTTTGAATTTTCTATGAAAAGAAAAAAAAAAGAAGATGTTTTTTGAATGAAACTATCACTACAACTTTACTAAAATATCAAATGATAACAAAGTTCTCATAATTCAAAATTACTGACCATATTTTTGCAAATAATTTTTGTCTCAGGCGCATGAAGTGTGTATTGCTTGCTTAAATAATTATATATATCTTGCTTATTTTTACTATTTGCCTTAGGAATATTTATCAAAGTAGCTATTTCAATCTTGTTAAGCAATATCAGCATTGCCTTTGGATACAACCTAAATTTAGAAATTAAGGTAATTGAGCTCTTTAAAGGCATTTATACCTAGGAAACATATATATTTTCTGTGCCTAGAAATGGTTTCTTATATGTTTCCTCGTTCTAAAAATAGTTTCTTCAAGTTGAGAATGACTAAAGCTCGAAATCCAAAATTCCACCATGACTTGATAAAGCAAGGAGAAGTGACATTGGGGAATTATAATTTTTTTTAATGTTTCTTGAGGGTGGAACTGCACGTGAGACTGAGGTTTGGGGGAAAGATCAAGAAAGTAAACGTAACCACTCTAAATCCAACTTTATGCACGTGATAACATTCAAATCTCGTTTTGGCAGCAGGATTCTCCAGCCAACGCTCAAGTGCCATTTTGGGAAACACGAAATGTTAAATCAATGGAATGGCGTGCAGAAAGCGGAATGGAACAATTGCTTTTTGGTTGAAGAGGAACATGATTATTTGGTAACGAAATAGAAATACTGTATAACTTTACAAATAGGTCAAGCAAAATGATCCATAATTTTTTTTTTTTTTTTTTAAACAAATGAAGTATGAGTATACTATATTCGAAACGGTATACATTTTTAAAATAAATTCAATATATATAAACTATTTTTGTATCCTATTTAATAAAGCAAACGAAGCAAACAATAAAATGAACAAATAAAATACACATAAATGAATATAAATATATATAATTTTACAGGAAAAAAGTAAAATAAAAACCATTAATATTCAATTTATTATTTTTTTATTTGATTTCTTGCAATCTGTATCTATTATGTCTACAATTTCTATTAACATAAAATCAACTTCAAATCCAAACATTTTTTCCAATTCTCCAACTACAATCTTTCGAATATTTGATTAGGTGGACAGATCAAAATGAGAATTGATTCTCCGCAAGTAGAAAAAACTTAATTTCTTATGATTTTGTGTAAATTAATATGGAATAATAAAATTTAAAAGAGAGGTTTACAAAGAGGCATGAAGATATAAGGAAAAAAAAAAAAAAACTGCAAAAAATCTGTTTCTCAAACTCTTAAACTTATATTTCTGATTTAACTTTTTGAAATTTTCATAATTCACAGAAGAGGTCTAACACTTTCAAAAATCACAAACCCCCCCCCCCAAAATAATAAAAAACCTATACCAGTACATTTAAATACTCAGCATGTCAATCTCAGATTCTTTTGATCATTCTTCTTTTTCAACTAATTTAACACAGAAAAATATCACATCGAGTAAATAATTAATATTAATAGAATTTTAAAGTAGAGAAGGAATTGAAAATATATTTATTTTGATTTTAAAATAATTATAATGTAAACCGTTAATCCAATAATTATATTAAAATTATTTTAAATTTAATTAATTCGACTAAATAATAACAATTGTATTACAAAATAAATACTATATTATTTACATAATTTAAAAAAAAAACACATTTATTGCTTTGTTTCTGACCCATATATATTTACATATGCCACCGATCCACCTTTCTATGTAGTACCTAGAATTAAGGTTAATAAATCAAATGTACCATCATCTCATCAATTATTAAATTATATTGAATTTTTCACGTAAAAAGAAAATATTCTTAACTATCTAACTTGTCTGGCAATGATCGTGACGGTAAATAAGTTTTAAAGGCATCTACTATGATAGCAAATTATATTAATAAACTTAATTTTGGATGATTAATTAGAACGACATAAGGTAACGGTATTCATACTGCCAATACATATTTTATATTTTATGCGTGTATATATATATCATTTAATAACATTACATATCTAATATATGAATAGTATCAAAAAAAATCTAATCCCTTTACTCATAAAAGCATCACGCTTAATAAATCAAAGCATATACCCCTTACTTTTCAAGTTCATCCACAGATACATAAAATTAAAGTCACATGAACTACAAATACCTAAGAATACTGATTATCATGTTCATTGTATATTTAAAAAAAAAAAAAAAAAAGATGTCCTATTGAGTGCTAGCTACCTATACTAACTTCTATTGAGTTTTGACCATAGTACACCATCCCCAATCAACATGAGATATGCTAGCCATAGCATATACAAGATCATATGTCCAATTTCATTAATCAACAATGAAGCTTTACTTTAAGTTAATGTTATCATGACTTAAAACTATTGTATGCACCCGCAATCCAATCATATATATAAGTTACTTATATTGAACCAAGAGACCTTACATATAATGTAAAAAACCTTTTATATACATGAATATCTAAATCAAATATTATATTAACACAAAGAAGTTAATAAATAGTTTTTTGGGTCATAGAAACAATAAAAGTTAGTGAAAAATTAGGATTTAATTCCAACAAACTTTCACTTGCACAAAAGACTATGTCATACAAGTCTTGTTATGTTGCGCTCAATGAATCATGAAATCCATCTTTCATAAAGACATAGGATCAAGATTCTTCACACTCTTCCATGGAATTGATTTCTGCACAGCTGATACAACACTAAGTTCCAAACGGAACTTCCAGAGTCGGTCAATTTCTCAATCTACTTCTGATGCCGCCACTCTGATTTGTTTTCATAGTAAAGTCAGTAATACAAGATTATTTGATACTTCTCCATGAAACAAGCCTCACTGATAGAGAAAACACAAATATGAAACTAAACTTCCTGTTGTATCTATATTATTGGAAATTTATGTACACACCTCCTAGTCGTATGAGTTCATTGGCTCTCTAATATAGCATACTCCTATCATACTTGAGTATGTGCTATATTGTTGCCCAATATTTCAGACTTAGGCTTTAACTAATATTTGCTATTCATGCCGATGACAAAGTAAACATTTGATCTAGTGTACCGCGTAGGAAAGATGAGACTATCCATAATTGAGACACATAGCAACTATTCTATCCGTTCAATCTTGTTATGGTTTTAGCACCCCTGATTTTGAGACAAACACTACTACAAATGGGGGTATCACTGACGGAAAATTCCGTCGGTAAAAGTTGGATTTCCGTCGGGGAAAAGAATTACCGTCGGAAATTTTCACCAACGGAAATTTATGTCGGTAAATCCGATGCTGAAAGAAAAGCCGCTAATTATTAGCGATGGCTTTTATTCCGTCGCTAAAATTTACAATGGAATTGCGATATTAGAATCCGATGCTAATATAGTCTGTCGATAATCCGTTGGTAATACACTGTCGGATTAACAACGGAAAATTTCATCGTAGATATATCCATCGCAAATCCGTCGCTTATCTCTGACAAATAGTAACACTCTCTGCGACGGAATACTGTCGATAAATTAGCGACGGATAATTTTGGTATGAAATTCGACGTTGAATGACTTATCCCAATATTCATTTCACGGAGGAAATAGCGACGGTTCCTTTAGCGACAGATTTTTCCATCAGTATTCCGTCGTTGAATAAGTCAATGGATGTCACATTTCCGGCGACGGATTACCGACGGTTTAATCTGTGACAGATTTTTTCCATTGGTAATCCGTCGGTGTTTAAGAAGTTCCTATCCTAAACCTGTGAAATGTTTTTACTCCACCTGTAAACTTAATTTGCAATCAACATGTTTCATCTCAAAGAACATATTCGGTTCAAATTGCCAATCAACAATTGTCGATCAAAATGCCAGATAGTTCCAACACACAATACATAAATTGTCAAAGTACAAAAATTGTCAAATAATTGTCAAAGGAAGTGCAATCCGTCTAACATCAATGAAATTAAGGTACATGAAAAGCATAGCAGCACTCTCACAGTGGTAGATGATCAGAATCTGGTGGTTAAGTGCTATCAAGGTCCGGTGGTATTGGTTTGAAACAAATTTGTGCGAGAATATCACGAACCTTTGCCTCCGTTTCCACCCGCACTTCACTTCACACTTGTTCCAAAATTTCGCTATGCATTTGACTTCTCATCTCGTCAATCATTTTTTGCACCTTGTCCTTCGTATACACCTGAGTTGAACCGACACATGGAGATGAAATGGCACCAGATGAATTATTCGTCAAAACATCATCAGTTCTCTCTCCGAAACCATATAAACGACCTTTCATCGAACCCAGTGACTTCACACCATGACCCCGCATCAAACCCTGGCTGCGACGCGCTATCTAAGCCAAAATTTTCCTTGATCTTCTATTTGTACTTGCCCTATAATATGTATATATAATTAGATCACTGAAATAAATAATGTTTAAATGGAGCAAAAAAAATAATAATGAAGTTATCTTACAGTTATTGATTCAAATTTCTTGTCAACAAATTATCCTTTTTCCTTATCTCACCTGTGAGTTCGATTAAATAGGTCTAGATGGGAAATGGGCTGCTATGTTTCTTCAGCCTGAAAAATTAAAAAAAAATAACAAATTGAAATTAACATTACTAAAATGACTTTTTTAAATAATGAAAATATAACAAATTAAAGCAAAAATGAAAAGACACCATTCTCTTCGTGTGAGTGGCAAATGGGATTGAGTTGGCTGTGTGTTTCGTAATCTCCCCGTCTTTCTCTGTATTTCAATTTTGTTTTGCCACGTTTGACTTCTGTTGCCACTTCGATGTCGTCTAATATTTGTCAATCAACTCATCCCATATAGCCGATGTCAAGAATATAGGTGGATAACCATTCGTTTGAGCTATACTTGTTGTTCCAACCGCTCGCATTGCTTGCTTCCATGCCGCGCCTAGGATATATGATTATCTCTGTCTGCATGATGCTTTCCATGCTTTATTTATTGACTGCGATTCTTCCTCTGGCCATGGGAATTTTTGCTGCGCATGAGTACATAAGTCATCAATTATGGCTGCTATGGAAACCTAATGACCGCAGACCATATAAATGGAAACAACAGGAACTCACTATAAGTTGAGCAATAAGTTGGATAATTCAACAGGAACAAAATGGCATCTTTAATCTGGAAAATTTATTTCTGACTCTAGCATATAACTGCTACCTAAGATGTTTGTTGGAAAGAAATTATAAGAAGGCAAATGAAGGGAAACCAATGAAAGCATGCATAACAATTGTCGAAAAAACCCTTAAAGGTTCATTACTCAACATGAAAAACTTGAAAATAAAGGCAAAACAATGAAAGCATGCATAAAAAAGCTGTATTCAGAAAGTGCAATAGATCAGGCTCCCATCAAGTGGTACAGAGTAGTGCATTAACTGCTACCTAAGATGCTTGTTGGAAAGAAATTATAAGAAGGCAAATGAAGGGAAAACAATGAAAGCATGCATAACAATTATCGAATAAACCCTTAAAGGTTCATTACTCAACATGAAAAACCTGAAATGAAGGCAAATCAATGAAAGCATGCATAAAAAAACTGCATTTAGAAGGTGCAATAGACCGGGTTCCCATCAAGTGGTACAGAGCAGTGCATTAGCATTTACAAGTATGAGTGCATAACATAGGAAGTTTGTCAAGTATGAGTGCATAACATAGGAAGTTTGTCAACTTTATTCTGTAGACCCCAATGAACTGTATCAGTTCATATTGTGCTGTTATATTCTACCAACATGTCTGTGTTGTGTTCTCAATATCCATGTTGATTTTTGTGTGCTTCAGACTTTAGATTTCCTAGGTCTATATCCCTGCAGAGGTTTAAGGACCTTTCATTGTCGCCACATGCATTATACCTAAATGAGTGGGTATATGTGTTGTCAGGTTTCACATTTGCTATAGTCCCAGTAGCTGTCTTATATATGGACCCCAGGCATTAAGTTGGATGTAAGTAAAGTTGGACACGATGATAGTTTGTGCACATATAATACATTCAGTGGGCATTTTAATTTAGTGGACAGGAATGGCACATCTTAATGTCTATAAAAACATGGATCAAGCAAGGAAGTCTCTTTTATAGCATTCATTATTTCGTATAACCTCTCTTTGATTGAAAAAAAATGTTACCTGAAATTACTCCCAAAGCCCCTCTTTGACATCCTTTGGAACCATCCGCTAAGTAGGCCACACGCCAGTAATACGACCCTTAATATCCTCCGTTATTGAACGAACAATATGAGGATTAAGAAAATTGTTGACAAAAAAAATAAAAAGACTTAGTATTAATTATACACATAATGTACAATGCAAATGTTATTAGACATAATATAATCTATTTCTCTCACTATGATTTGCGGCTTCAATCCGAGTTCTACCCTCCCAATTTAGTGGTACATCAGTCCCACAGTTTGGGTCTCTACCTTGAGGGGATGACGAACCTACAATACCCTCAACCTCAGCTATTGACTCTTCCGACTGAACAATGGGCACCGGGATATTAGTTATAGGTAATGTGCCTCTACTGTTCTCACTCCCTCTCCTCGAGCTTCCCCTCAGGTAGATCCTCTGCCTGGTACCATATTTTTTTCCTACAATATAGATGTATATACAAATCTAAGATCATGCATGGTATGCATATTGAAATCAAAGTAAATGTAAATGTTTGTCTATCACGCATGGTATGCAGCTAAATAATTCTGAAAATCCTTGGAATTTTAGTGGTCAACTTGATAGAAAGCGAAACCTTTTTGAATCTGAAAGTAAATCACATAATCCCCTACATATATTAAAAATTGAAAATAATAATTGAACCATGAACTTTTAACACTTTGAAGGGGTGTTACGTAATGAACAATGAAAATTAGAACAGGCCCAAAGGATCTTCCCCATATTGAACTATAAAGCTAGCAAGTAATCAAGACGAACAAGCCCAGCCCCAAATTAATTTTCCCCATTTTGATGCATGCAAAATTATAAAGATTACGGATAATCAATACATCAAAACAACAGGAGGACAAAATATTAACAATTGCTTACTTGGCAGTAATCAAGACGCAGAGTGATCAGAGTTCAGGTTCTGAGAATCCAGATAGGAAGATAGTGTGAGTGAGTCACATAGACAGAGAGAGAGAGTTAGAGACATGGGTTCGGGCATTTGGGGCCGATATTACTTAATTTGAATCTGAATCATTTTCTGCATTCTGCTCACTTTCTGAATATTTTTTGTATTCTGCTCACTTTTTGAAGAAGACAGCTCTTCCTCTTCTTCTCCTTCTTCATCTGCTTCTTCTTCTTCATCGTCTTCATCTTCTTCTTCTTCAATATATGCTGACAATTCAAAGTTGTTATGTTGAACTACAGGAAGTTCAGTTGTATTTACCTCTTCCATATAACCACGAATTAGAATCCTTGATTCATCAAGATCAGTTGTAGGATCAACGACAAGAGGAATTGATGGTTCATCTTCTTGATAAAAGCTTTCAGCTACAATCGGTACTGTGATGTCATCATTAGCACACCGTTGAGCCTTAGTCTTACATACAACCTACCAGTCATTTCTATCTCTCTTCTTAGAAGGGTAGGAAGTGTAGTATACTTGTTGAGCTTGGGTTGCCAACACGAATTGCTCATTCAAATGCAATCTTGAATTATAATTAACTTCAACAAAGCCATATCGAGGGTGCACCCTAACTCCTTCTTCAGTATCATACTAAATACAATTAAATAACACCAACATATTTGCAACTCAAAAGTATGCCAACTCTATGATCTCAACTAACATGTCATAGAAGTCACGCTCATAATCATTGTAACAACTCCCTTTCACACATACACCGTTGTTCATTGTTGATTTCCCTAGACCATAGTCCTGTGTATGAAACTTGAAACCGTTCACAAAATATCCCTTGTAACATTTCATTAAACGTGATGACCCTTGTACTATATCTCTGATATTTTTTTGTACGGAATTTCTATCATTAGTTACCTATTAATGAAAGCAGTAAATTGAGAACAGTTAGATATCGTAATTAGACACATATACTTGGAAGTAAGTTGCAATGGTTTACATACAAATTGCCTCAACCAAGTGTCAAATTGTTCTTCACGCCTTTTCTCTAGTTGCGCGTCAGTGACGAAGGGATTTTCTTCCCTAACAACATCATCGAACATCCTACTCAAATAGGACGAAATTAGATCTCATAACCATGTAAATTCCAATGTGAAATAGTATGTACTACGAGAACACCAAGATACTCACTCTACAAATTCAATGAATTTAATACAATTCAGTAACACATATATAACTGCGGCCTTATATTCTGAGTCTGATAAAAATCTACGATAACTTTCCCCAATTGCCCGACCTAAGAGAGAAAATATAGATAATCTCCTCATTGATTGAGGACAACCCCCATTATCATTCCGAGAAACTCTATTTAACTTTGTTTGAATGTGCAATTCAAAATAATACGAGCAAAATGTTGAAATCTCTTCAATAATATAGTCTTCACATATGGAATTCTCAACACACGCTCGATTATGGACTTTCCTCTTTAAACGAAAAAAACACCTAAACATAATTTAACTAACTATAATTGGCAAAAGGAATTTATAATGTTAATAGATTATAACTTGTACATATTATCTCTCAAATGGATACATCCATCGGTATTGAACGGGCCCTCCGACCTTGGCTTCTTAAGCTAAGTGAACAGCCAAATGCTCCATACTATCAAAAAACGAGGGGGGAAGATCTTCTCGAGTTTGTATAGTGTCACAACTATATTCCTCTCTAATAACTCCATATGTTGTAGACGCAACTCAGTCGCACATAATTTTCTATAGAAATTACTGAGTTCTGTTAACGCATCCCAAATAGCGTTCGGAACTAGATCATGAAAGGCAATAGGTATCAGTCTCTGCAAAAAAATGTGACAATCATGACTCTTCATGCCATAAAACTTGCCTTCCTCCAAGCTTACACATCCACCCAAGTTCGAAGCATATCCATCTAGGAATTTCAAAATTTTCACCCAACGACATACATCGAAGATTTGCTCTTTGTTTAATGTGTACGAACCTTTTGGCATCCAAGTCCTCCCATTAATTTGCTTCAACTCTAATTCTGGCCATTTGCAATACAATTCCAAATCTAGTTTTGCATTAATGTTGTACTTCATCTTTCCTTTAACATCCATAACTGTGTTAAAAATATTCTCGAACACATTTTTTTCAAAATGCATCACATCCAAATTATGACGAATCAGAAGTGTTTTCTAATAAGACAACTCCCAGAAAATACTTCTTTTCACCCAGTTGTGTTCAACCCCAAAACCTTGCCTAATCTATTTACCGCATTTTGTCCCAAATATAATATCCGGAATGGAAGACACCCGATAAAACATCTCCTCCCCCGACAGTCTAGAAGGCAGCTCGGCATTCTCAACTTTTCCTTTTCGAAACTTATCCCTCTATTTCCGATATGGATGATCAATGGGAAAGAATTGGCGATGACAATCAAAGAATGAAGTCTTTCGACCATTCGCGAGAACAAATGACTTGTGTGCTCCATGCAGTAAGGACAGTCTAACTTTCCATAAGTGCTCCATCCGGACAACATTGCGTAAGCGGGAAAGTCACTTATGGTCCATAAAAGGGCTGCCCTCATAATGAAGTTTTGCTTCCTTGAAATATCACAAGTGGTTACACCGTCGGTCCATAACAATTTTAGTTTTTCAATCAAAGGTTTAAAAAAAATATCAATATGTTTTATCGGATTTATTGGGCCAGGAATAATCAGAGTAAGGAAAATGAATGGTTGCTTCATACATATGGAGGGAGGCAAATTATACACAGTTACAAATACCGGCCAATAGGAGTATGGAATGGTTGACTGACAAAAATGATTAAATCCATCTGTGCATAACCCTAAGCGAACACTTCAAGATTTGGACGCAAAGGATGGATGACTACAATCGAATTGGTTCCAAGCTTCACTATGGGCCGGGTGAGTAATAGCTTCATCGCCACTACGTTCATTTCTAGCATGCCATGTCATGTGTTCTGATGTAGCTCTTCACATGTAAAGCCTTTGAAGTCTTGGTGTAAGAGGCAAGTAACGTAACACCTTGTTGGACACTTTCTTTTATCTACTAGTCCCAACATTTCTTGTTTTATATCATGTATGACCGCATACAACACACTTCGTCTTATCCCGATTTTGTTGATAATATAACATGCAATAATTTTCACAAATATCAATTTTCTCATACCCAAGTCCAAGTTTTTTCAAAAGTTTCTTCGCTCCGTAGAAATTGCTTGGGAATTTTGATTCTTCAGGTAACATGAATCCCATTTAAGTGATCATAATAGGCTCAACTCATGTTGAAGTCGGACATACAATTTAACAACTGTGACACTGTTGACAACGTTGTGTGCATGTTACACCCATTCCATAATGGTTCGTCCGCACTTCTCAACAACTTATAAAACAACGCTGTCTCTGGATTAGGTGCGTCATTATTGTCTCTGGATTATTTCCTCATAATTGCAATTCCAATCATATTGAGGGCCTAATGCATCAGCAACCATTGATCTATATGGGATCTCAACATTTTCTCTACATCTTGATGATTCCCCTTCAAAGAATTTTGTGTTTCTAGCTTCGTCGTGACAAACCCATATGGTGTAACCACGAACAAAGCCTCTTGACAATAAGTGCACTGCGACATCATCTCGACACAAGAATTTATAGTTGCGACACTTAAGGCAGGGACATCTAATTTTTGATCTATCCATGAAGTTATGTTGGGCATAGGCAAATTCCAAAAGCTCATTAACACGCTCAACAAATTCATCCCTTAGGTATCCATTAGCTAAGCGACGATATATCCAATTACGATCAATGGATCCCATATCCCAATTAGACACTATATAAGAACACATATAGGAGAGAAATAAAAGGTTAACAACAGGCGCAAATTCATGAACGTCGCAACAAAAAACAGCTAGAAGTGCTTTTGTTACGAGTCATGGTTAAAGCTATGAAAGGAAATCACCGACATGTCTATTCATGGAGGTGGAAAGAATGCCAAAATGTCTCTACAACATCGCCCTTTGACAGATAACAGATTCTGAAAGGGAGAGGGAGAGAGGGGGAGGGAGGGGGAGAGAGAGAGAGAGAGAGAAAGAGAGAGAGAGAGGATTTTGCATGTATGAACGTCATAAACCATGACTCTTGGAGTTACTTAATTGCTTAACAAAGGAAGGAAGTCTATGGCACAATTTACTGAAAAAAAAAAAGATAGCATATGGTAGATAAAGGAGATTACGGCCAAGGTTATTGGATTGTTAATATATGGGAAGCATGCACCAAGCTTTACAAATATAATGTGTAATAACACGAAAGGTTGACTGGCGATGTATATGGTAAACGGTGAAATCAGTTTCCAGTTTTCGATCACCTACTAATTATTGCAACATAGCTCAAGTTTTCTACTTCTTCAATGAAGGATGACTAGTCAGAACTCGAAATTAACCCGAAGCTGATAGGACCCGAATGGCTAGGTATATGCAAGACAAAGCGGACTACGGTAATGGACCTAAGATGACAAATTGTTAGGATTGCATAAACTTATTTCTTTGACATTCTTAAAATATGAAGAAAAAATAGAAATCAAAATAATAAAGATATACGGTATTGTAGCTAAAGTGGACAACCTTTAAGCAATTTGGGAAATTTCTTCTCTATGTGTTTATAAACTCTATAGATATTGAATAGTTTAGAAGCAATATAGATGCAAACCTATTTCATATCAACGAGCAATTGAGAAAATATTGCTAGTCTTCCAAGCCATTATTCTATTACAGTGAGTCATACTTAGAGATGACATTATCAAAATAATCTGACATTTCCTTCTTACGAGTATAATTATGCTATCTGATCTAAAATGGAATCAAAACCAATGGTCCAATTCAGATCACCAAAATATGCTCATGAAGGTCTTATTCATGTATGTTCTACAACGGATTATTCAGATCTATATTTTTTTTTCTCTCCGCACTGATGAATGTTTTGCACAACAAACATCTATGTTCTGCCAAGAAACCCTAAAATATACAGGAAAGAGAGAGACATACAGAAAGACAAACCTGAAGGACCAATGACGGTGACGAGGAGGAGGTCAAACTCGACTTCATCGTGATCTTCACTACCGAGACGCCGCAACAATACTTTTCCACCGTGATTAGGACAGTGACACCATGGAGATATAGAGTGTGAGTGAGAGAAAGAGATAGAGAGAGTCACGAGGAAACATTTCGAGTTCTCATGACTTATGGTTTTTTTCCCCTCTTTATTTTTTACCGACGGATTTTCCATCCGTAATCCGTCATTAATTATAACTATGATTCATAATTACGATGGATTTCGACGGAATTTAATTTGCCCAATGTTGTGCCTCTTATCCGTCGCTATTCTCTTGGAAATAACAAACACGGAAGAATAGTCAATATCTTTCCATGAAAATCACCGACGGAAAGTCTCCGTCGCAAATTCCATCCAATAAAACCGTCGCTGACCTGTTGGAAACGTATAAATTTTTTCATCCTTACTGCTGACATTAATCCCACGCTAATCAATCGCAATCACCGACGGAATTTTTCCGTCGGTAAAAATCCGTCGGTGAAACCTGGCATTCTTGTAATGAAAAACTCTCCATGTTTAGGCATACTACCTTTAAAGTTGGATAAGATTAATATGTTGTTCTGGTGACTATACAGAGACTCGATCTCTAAGACATAACTTTCATCATCTAAAGTTTTCATATTAAAACAACTAGATAACTAAACGAAATTGGACAATAATACGTCTGCAGCATCATGTGCAAACAATACCCAGACAGTGACATTATTATCTCCATATGACAATATATCTCTAAACTTCTTGTACATATCTGAGTTATAAATGTTTTGATCGAAATTATAAAACTTTATTTTCTAATCAAAACAAATGTTCTATAATCTTAATGTTAACTGCACTTATTAAACTTAAAGAGTGTATTCTTGGGCCATTTAGTGATGAATCTGTCCTGTCATATCATGTAAATACTCTTGTCAAGACTACTTTAAGTATAAATGTCAAACCTCATGGTCACAATGCTATGCTATCGATAAGAGGATCGAAATGGATATTACAAGGGTTTCGGTGCAAATATTTTAATAAGCTACCTTCATCATCAGCCTTACCTTTGAAGGTGTTAGCCTTTACTAATCAATTCCTCTCTTTCTCTTTGTAGGTATAAGTATATAACATAAGTAGCATTATTAAATTTTATCATGTGTTTTACAAAGTTAACATATGATAGATTTATGTGTTAACTTCCTTACAAACGTTCCAATTTAATTTTGAACAAAACTCATATAAGTATTAAATTTTATTGATGTGTTTTACAAAGTTAACATATGATAGATTTATGTGTTAACTTCCTTACAAACGTTCCAATTTAATTTTGAATAATCTATATTAATAATTTTAATAATAATATATTAATAATATTATTATAATGATAAAATTCTTATCATTGAGTGCAATGTTATTATATATTACTACATATTACTAATAATCATATAATTATGCGCATTTGATTTCAGTATGACGTAAACCAGTTATCATAACTTGCAATTTTACTATATTTATTTTACGACAATCGTACTACTTGTTATATCAATTTTATTATGATATATAATAATATTACCAATTTTATTATATACATACTATATTACCACTAGTTATCGTAAATTTATCATAAGTTATATCAACGCGTCACATCACCTGTTATAATAACTTATCATCTGTTATCCCAGTTTATCACTAACTTACCATCAACTTATCACTAGATATTACAAATAACAAAATTTTAAACCGATCCAGTACTCGGTATAGATGACATATATAGAGAATATTTTTAAATCGTTCTAAAAACTATCACATTTATTGGCACAAGTGATGATGGTGATAACCATGAAAATTGAATATGGTTTTTAATGACTGCGCAATATATGGGTTAATAAAAATATAGAATATATGCAAACTGTATGATTAAGTAGATAATAAAGATGACTTATATAGAAAATATTTTCAAACCGTCTCTAAAGAGCACCGCATTTACTTACCACAATTGATAACTGTTATAATTGAATATCATTTTTATAAACGGTTGTATTATTTTTACTGACAGTTGATAAACATTTTCCAACGAACAATTTATACCTGTAAGAAAATATATACATTTCTCATGGTTTTGTCAAAATGGTCTCTATAGAGTATAAAAAATTATCACTAAAAGTTACAAGTAATTAATGTTACCGTTAATATAGAGTTTTAATTTTGTAGTGATATATTGTGGTTTGTATATAATTTCTTATACTCTATATAATTCATATTCCCTTTTAAAAGTTTAAACCACATATAATCATGTCAAAAATTTTAGAAGTGGTTTTATATAGTTTGAAGTTAATATCTTCTCTCTGCTATTATCATATAATTTATATCACATTCATATCCTATAAAAATTTTAAGTGATATGAGAAAGAATATGACATGACTTGAATTAAATATTTTTCTACTATGCTATTATTTATAATTTATGTAACAATTATTTACTTGATAAGATTAAGAAAATAGAGCGAGACGTTATTAATTGTTTTGAAATGTACAATTGGTTTTTTACATAGGATGATATTTGGGGGGGTATATGTGTGTGACTAAAGGTAGGAAATAAATTGTTGGATGATTCTAGTAATTAGTTAGCGAGTCGCTTGTATTATCAATCCCTTCATCTTTTGTGCTTGTTTTTTCTGGCCTATTTAGCCTAAAAATTTGTCAATAGAGATAATGTAATCACAACACAAACCCAAGGAGGAAAGTTAAAATTGTTCCATATTTAAATTCTACATCAATTTTTTATACCTAAAGATTTAAAATAAGTGTATAGTAAGATTTAATTTATTTCCTGTTGATGTTTGAGTTTTCCTTATATCTACAAAAATAGGCATATGAAATTGATATGCCCAACGTCATGAACACATTGAACTCCTACCATAAATGTGCGTAATGAGAGATACAGTTCATACATTTATATCACACTTGGTGTTTCTGTCACGCTAAAACAAAATAAACACTAAAATCAATTGTATATCATCTGTTATTAGAGAATTGAAAAATGGCAAACATGACAACAATTCAATTCCTTGTTGTTTTCTTGGTTCTCACCGCAGGTTGGTACTAAAATGAAATTATATATGCAATACACCCACACTCACATGTTTATATCTTTTTTTTTTTTGTTTTCATCACCGGTGTCTGGGTTTTATCTTATTAATCCGATTCGAATACTGTGGGATTCATTTTTAGGGGTTAACTCTCTTAAATCTTTTTTTGTCATTCCTAGGGTTTTAACTCGAGACCTCTGGTTGAGCAAATAGAGTATTTGACCACTCAACCCAATATGTGTATATGTATATGTATATATATATATATATATATATATATATATATATTTATGAACTTGTTCACAAATTAATTTTAATGTATTATATTTATTTGCCGCTTTATTTGCTTGTTTAAATATTAATGTTTTTGAATAATGTAGGTATTGAGATGGGAAATGCAATTAAATGTTGTGATACTTTGCATTTTCATTGTGATCCACAAAATCAATTGGACAATGACAAATGCAACGAAACTTGTTTGGAGGGTTGCCCAAAAGGAGGAATTTGCAAGGATTGGGGTCTCAACATATGTCATTGTTACTGTTGATAAATGTGATTCAATTTATTCCAAAATTTGGAATCTCGCTTTCTATTTGTAGCACATTCAGTTGGGATAAATCTTAATATCTTTTTTTTTTTTTTTTTAATTTGTACGGGTCTATTTACTTTTCTATGTGTGCATGCATGTGTTGAGTATTAAGCATCTCAAATTGAACGTCTCTACCTAAGCTCAAGAACTATATATGTCCATAAGCCTAAGAGTCTCATGGTCGTTTAATATGGCAAGACGATAACCATGAAATCATACCTTTCAACCTATGATATGATATAGATGTATATCAAAATGTATCACGAATATGGGGTCAATTGTTCCATAAAATTCTTACCTAAACAAAATTTTAGACTAAATTTGGTTTGGATTAAGTATATGACTGCTTTGCCCATTTAGCTCTATTAAAAATCATTTAAATAATTAATAAAAAAGTTATCATATCATCGTTTAATACTTCGGTAGTTTTCCTTGATCCTCCTTTCATATCATCAATTTCTTCGCATTAATTGCTTCTTTTTGAATATGCGAGAATCATATTAATATATTTTCTCTTATCTGATGGATCTCTCTTGTTATGGTAATGCATACTTTTTATATAAAAACACGTAAAATATAGTTCTTGGCTGGAGTGAAGTAAGAAATTCATATAGAGGCACACTGCTTTATGCACTTGAGGTTACAATTTTGGGGGAGGGTGATGGTTATGATTTTTAGTGGACCAATAGTATTTGTGATTATAATTTTTGAAATTCTACTTATACATTTTTTTCTTAATTTCTGGGAGCAACTGCCTCCTCCTATTCTACCAGTCGCTTTCACCCTAGTATTGTTTTTTTTTTTTTTTTGGGGGGGGGGGGATGACTTAAATACGATTGAATAGGATAATCAATGTATTTTGCCTCATATTTTGTGGTTACTAACATATAAAACAATTGATAATACTTCTTTCCTTTATCTCAAACTGTTAGAGGGTAGGATAGTTACATAAAATATAAAACTTTATAAGAGTCAAAGATCCTGACTCCAAGTCATGTTAGATCCTTTTTCATTCGATTAAAAAATTTCAGGCAATTAAATTTGTTGTCTACCATGTTTATTTAAAAAATTTATTACACAAACATTAGCAATATATTCCAAAATTTATTAATTAAAAATGTGACGGCATAATAAAAATTAATAACTACACTTAAAAAATAAAAAATTTTATCTTTGAAGCAATTGAATTGTAACTATTTTAAACAAAAAAAAATTCAAAAGTAAAATCTCTACAATGCTAATTATAAAAATAATAATTTTTTATAATTAATAAGATTATTTGTCACTCACTTTATGTTTAATTTTTTTCCTATTTGCAATTTGATTCCAGTTATTTTTACCCAAAAGAATAAGGAAACATTGAGAGAGAGAGAGAGAGAGAGAGAGAGAGAGAGAGATGCTTTCTGTTGTGTATTTGTCAAATGCATGCCCAAGCCCTCTCAATATGTCTCTTTCGGGAGACTCTTTAGCAGACACACAACACACACATACACAGCCGCCTGTGACTTCCTTACCATCCATCACCGAAAAACACACCCCACAATCTGGAAGCCATCTTTCATCACTAGACCTGTGATGACACTCGAGAAGTGTCACGGGTACCCGTGACACTACCCGGTCAAGGCCTGAACTCGAGCTCTATCAATTTGAGCTTGGGTCGAGCTCGAGCCCAGTTATTTCTGTCTCGAGCTTGACCTCGAGTCCAAATTGTGTCGAGCTTGAAGGCTCGTCGGCCTACCCGACATTTATGAAATTACATATATGCCCTTGTCTATGATTCTTGACTTTTAAAATTTTGAAGGACAGAAAGGTAATTTGGCTTCATTTCTCCTTTCTCTTTCATCCTTTCATTTCTCATTCTTCTGGATCTCCCGAATTGAATGGCTCTCTCCTCTTGCAGTGACTCATCTCGTGATGACCTGCAGAGACGCGATCTCTCCCCTTGCGGTGACCTACAGAGATGCTATCTCTCCTCTCGCGGTGACCTAGTAGAGACCTAGCAGAGATGCGATCTCTCCTCTCACATGCGATCTCTCCTCAGCTCTCACATCTCGCGGCGAAGATCGAGCTCTGTGTGTGCTGTGCAGCGAAGATCTTGTTCTTGTGTGTCCGTCGCTGCTCCAATTTCACAACTCAGAAGTCGATTCAAAGGTAATATCTCTCTCTCTCTCTCTCTCTCTCTAGGGTTTCTATAAGATTAGGGTTTCGGTTTTTTTTCTTCTCCTTTAGTTTTGACGATTTCTTTGATGATTTGTTTTTCTCTCACTTTGACCAAGCTCTCGCGTCTCGTGGTGAAGATCAACCTCTGTGTGTGCTGTGCGGCGAGGATCTCGTTCTTGTGTCCGTCGCTAGGTCGATTCAGAGATAAAATCTCTCTCTCTCTCTTTTTCTGTTTCTATCTAGGGTTTTACAACTCAGCCCCGTGACACTCGAGCTCGAGCTTCTCGATGACACTTCGAGTCGAGTTCGAGCTCTAGAATGACAAGATCGATGAGCTCGAGCTCATCTACAATTGACTCGAGCCTAGCTTGAGTATTGTGATACCCGAGCTTGACCTGTGTGTCATAATAGGCCTATTCATCACTAATTGTAATGCTATATTCTTTTGTTGCAACTGTGCATTCACTAAGTGATTGTAAAAGCTATTTTGCACTTTGTGATTCAAGTGATAAAATCGATCCGAATATCAAGACTTATGATCCCAAATCCACAAGAAAAATAACTTAATTACTTTCTTAATAATTGATTAAAGAATAAGATTTCTTAACACTACAAAACAAATGCACTATTCAGATGAACGAAAACCATCTGCTAAATCTACTAAAACCGTCAGTAAAATATTCTTCAACGGATGGTTTTCAGTTGGCTATATACCAGTCGAAATAAACCTATTCAAACAGTTTTGATCACAGTTAGAACATGCCCTGGATTTTTACTGATAGATAGAAAAGTGTTGGTAAAATTACTGTCTTTTATCATCGGTTTCAAAAGTATTGATAAAAGTAATTATCTTTTATCGTCGATTACCACATGTGTTAAGAAATGTTATTATCTTTTATTGTCAGTTATCACAATTGTTGAGAAATATTACTATTATTTACTATGAGTTACGACGTATGTTAGAAAATATTATTATTTTTTATCGTCGATTACCACAATTGTTAAGAAATGTTATTATCTTTTATCATTGGCTATCACAAATGTTAGAAAATGTTACTATCTTTTATCATCAAATACCACAAGTATTAGGAACTGTCCTTTGTCGGTTATCACATATGTTAATATAAATTATTACTTATATCATCGGTTGCATAACTGTTAGAAAATGTTATTACATTTTATCTCGGTTACTACAAATATTAGGAAAAATTACTGCATTGTATTATCAGTTCGAAAAGTATTGGAAAAAGTTATAATCATTTACCATCGGTTACCACATATATTAGCATAAGTTATTATCTTGTATCGTCAGTTATCACAAATGTTAGGAAATGTTATTCTCTTAGAAAATGTTACTCCCTATTATCGTGTTAGAAAATGTTACTCCGTTTTATCGTCGATTATCGCCGGTATTAGAAAAAAGTTATTGACTTTTATTGTCGGTTACCGTAAATGTTAGGAAAATTATTGTATTTAACCACAAGTGTTAAAAAATATTACTATATATAAGTGATAGAAAAATTTACTGTCTGTTACCACATAATATCAATAGTAATAGTTTTTTTTAAATGGTATAAATTTGAATTACTAAAGATAAATTAAAAGATTGAAAAATAAAAAAAATTATCAAAATAATGTAAATGTAATAAGAATTATATGATTGATATAAAATACAATGAAAGATACATATAAAACAAAAAAAAGAGAGAAAAGATTACATGTCCACAATTACATATCTTCTAAGATGTTCCAAACAAAAAATGTTCTTCACAATTTGAAGGTATTTTTATCTATAATTTTTCGTATCAATTTATTCATTAAAAATTAGTAATGAAATAGTGAAATGAATATAATTTCACGATGACATTGTAAATAATTGTTATAAATGAAAATATCATTTTTTGACATGGAGTCAGGTAGTGGTTGGGATGGAGTCAGGTACCGATTATGATGGTTGGGCTCTCTATGCACTCCCAACATCTGTATTGGAGGAAATTAACAATACAAATAATTTAGATTATTTTTTAAAAATATAAGTGAAATTAGTAAAATTATGTTAAAACCAAAGAGCGTTTTCCTTTCTCTAAATCAAAAACATCTTGATAGTGCATTGATCTCTACATTTCTTAACAATTGCTCAAAATAAAAAATTAAAAATGGATAATTAAAAAATTATTTAATAACATGTTAATATTAAATTTCAAATTAAAATGACATTTTTATTTTTAAGCTTGGCTAACATCTTGAGATGATTGAGTTTGTTCAGAATGTAATTGTTTTTGGAATTGTTGTGATTCTTCATACAAAACTCATCTATCGTTTAGTTCAGTTCGTCCAAATCTTTCAAATACCCAACCGGAAGAATCTAGAGTGACTTTTTTATTTAAAAAAATATGATTAATTTTTTATAAAACTTTATAAAGTGAGTAAGAGATTTAAATGGGTTAGGTGAGGAGAGCTTTCGAGAGAAGAAGAAGTTTTGATGGTGAAACTTTCCTCACGTATGATTTATAATATATCATTTTCACAAACAAATTTTTAAAACTCATATATTTTTTTGCGCTTTTTCCCACCTCTTTTTTCATTCTTGCTTTTTTTTTTTTTAATTTCTCAGCTTTTTTATACTTTTAATCGATACCGTCATGTGTCTTTCCATATACGTTATTTAAGTTGTTGAAAAAATCATTTATTATATATAATATCATTTAAAATTATGATATTGATGGTAAGTATAGTGTATTTCAATTTTTTGGATTACTATTTCTTGGCATTATGAAATAATTCATGAAATTTATTTGAAATTGGTTCATCCACGTTAAATGCATAAAAAGTTAGTTCATATACATTGGATCGATCATGTAAATGTATAAATAAATCATGTAATATTGCAAATTATCATGTAGGTTTGATATGTTGGATGCATGAGATCTAGATTTTTATTACTCTCTCCATACGTTGAAACTCATGACGTAACAAGTGATTGAAAACCATACGTGTCACGCCCCGATCCACATTCGAAGGTGGTGAACAGCTGCCCATTATCCCGTATGTTGCCCATCACATGACACGCATACGGAAGTAACAAAAACTAATATTTTCACCTGTTTTAAATCTGTTTAAAACTCATTTTTTCCTCAAAGTAAAATTTTCCCAAGTAAAAGAAAGTAAAATACAATATTTTGTCTCAATGCATGAATATACAACAGATTTTAAAAGTCTCAAATTTACAAGTTACATAATACAATCACAGTCATCATATAAAATACATACATGATCAATCTATAGATCTCAAATATTTACATTATCCAACTTCATCACGAAAGAATGTCTAGTACCATACCCAAGGCTCGGCGTCTCCAAATATATACCAATGTGTCAAATGCCTTTTAACACGTGTCCCTACCGAAACTATGTCTGTAATCATGGAAAGTGAGGGGTGAATATTATGAAAAAATACTCAGTAAGTGAGGGAATCGACATTATATTATCAATAGTAGGTGTAAATGAGGAATGTCAAAGCTTACTTTTAAAGCATGATAATATTATAAATCTAGCATGGCATTTCTATAAATCAAGTGATCATGTATCACACATCACAATATCAATATATACATCCGATTACACTTCGAAATCATTTAGAGCTTGCCAATAACATATCCTCGGCAATAGTCTACCACGACCAATGGCGAGCGTATTGGGGGTTTTTCATATGCAAATATAAAAATGTTTAACTTTCTACCCCAATGTTGCCACGAGCCTCACCAAGGAACCCTACCAAGGCTAGCCCATGTCTAATCGCATGCATATAATCATCAACCACGTGTAGAATCACGTTCGGAATTAGACAGTGGCGTCACACATGTCCTCCCCGATTTGGTTCATCCGGCCGCAACTACACATATGGCGTTTGGGGGATACCTCTTGCAGAAGCGTATTCGGACACAATGGGTGCCTCTGCCAAAACCCTTTGTAGCTATGGTAGTCCATAAAGGATATCATCATATCATCACATCATCAGTTGGCATGCAGCCCACACACATTTCAATTAAATCATTTCAAATCAATGTGCCAATCATAAGCAGGCATCCGGCCCCCACATTTCTATCAAACCATTTCAAATCAGAATGTCAATGCAATAGAGTATATAAATCATATCAAGTTTCAAAGGGTGGCACGATATCATTTCAATACAATTCATGGATGCATAGCATTTGAATCACTCATTTGAAACACTCCAATGATTACAAAGAGAAGTATTTTTAAAACATAGATCACATCTCATGCTTTCACACATGTCATAAAATATGTCATTTGAAAAGTCATAAAACATGTATTTTTGCTCAATCAAGAACATAGTGTCAAAATCTTACTCACAGTATACAGGAGGGTACGTCTCTCCCTAAAATGTACCACAAGGTGTCGAAAATGTGTTCCTCTCGTTCGGTCACTAAGCGTGTCACTATAATGGCAACACATAATATATGTTTTAAAAATTGAAGACCACTAGGTTACATTAAATTCTAAATAATCTTTCATCTAAAATCAAAACCTAGGGTATTATAAGTAAGCTTCAATTGTGTCCATATACCGTCTCCATTTCCATCACCAAACTGGCAACTTCAATTACTCATTTCTAGAGGTACACAATTCACACCAAATAATGTCACTTTAGACTACTCACCAAACTAATACACATTTTGTCACACCAACATAACACACATATAATAACCATATATGCACACACACACATACCTTTCACACTCTTGGCCTCATATGCACATACACACATTCACTATTTCACCACAAAATTCTGCACACATGTAAATCCCTTTCTCCTCACATTTTCTCTTCTTGGCTAGCATGAAAATAGCCTTACATCAATTATTTTTAGTGCAGAAAATTTTTGCACATAATGTGCCTCATTCCTTGGCCTTTAAAGTATCTTTCTTGCACTCTAACATTCAATTGTTTCCAACCAACGAACACCCTGTTTTTTTCCCTATTTTTCAGCCACTATGCACATCACAAATTTACAATTTTCATTCAGTTTTTCTGCATATAAGCTTTACAATTACAGGACAAAACTTCCAGCCCACAATTTCACTTTTCTCTCCTCCAAATTTTTAGCCAAATACAAACAAATTTATATACACATTGCTCACATCAATTATACCAACAACCATATACATATTTTCATCACTTTTGTATCAAAATTCAGCACACAAATTGTGTAACAACGCAGGAAAAATTTAAGCACACCTCATCACATTTTTCCTCCACATTTTCGGCCACACAATAACACATTTCTTCTCCCAAATTTTCAGTCACACAAAACACATTCAATTCACCAAATTCAGCCACATAAGAACACATTCAACTCACCAAAACATAGTGTTTTTCATCTAAATTTTCGGCCACATCAAGTTCAATTTTTCTGCACACTAAATTTCATTAAGATGGAAGACAATTCCTGCATATAAAAATTCTGCACACTTTCCTCATGTTTCATTGGATTCCACCTAGGCTCTAGGTTATAAAATCAAGCTAAAAACACCACATTAAATCATTCATGCATGTCCTCAAAAATTCCAGCAAGTGTAGAATTTTTCTTACCTCAAGATTTATGTTTCAAGCCCAATTCAAGACTTCTCTTCACAAGGTTACTCTCTTTTCTTGCTCCTATGCATTCGGCCAACATCCATTCACCAAGTTAGGCTTTTCATTTTGGTTTCAAACTTAGATATGTTATACTAGGGTTTGAGGGGAATAAATCTACACCAAAATTTCAAAGAAAGGTTTGAAGAAATCCTACCTTCCTTCAAGAATGGAGATCACGATCACCTTTGGACTTCACTATGTAAAACTCCTCATTTTTCTCTAATTTTTGGATATGTTGTAGTTGGATATGAGAGAAATTGATCTATGTAAAAAAATTTGGATAGTGTAGAAGAAAAATTTTGGGTTCCCTTACCTTGAACTCACGGCTTTGGAGAGGAAATGAAAAGAGCTTTCTCTTCTACTTGAATGTGTTCTCATGGTTTTGAGAGTGGAGGAGAAGGAGTGGTCAAGTTATATTTTGTCCCTAAATTAATCCTAACCATCCAACCCTTTTTCAAGCTTTATTCCTAGCCCTAGGATTATTTTGGCCACAGTAAGTCATTCTCTTTCTCTCTCCCAAGAAGCACATGTTTTCTCTCTCTATTCTCACACCACAACTCTCTTTTCTCACTCTACAAGCACATGTCTTCATTAAATGCTTATCTCCCAACTACCTAGATCCAAGGACTCCAAATTTTTGATCCAACTCCAAGTTAATCCTCACCATTAGTTGATTCCCAAGAAAACTCATTCTTCCATACAATGAATAGTATTTTGTCTCCTACTAATTCAATCCAAGGGCCCAAGTTAATTCATCTCATACGAACTAAATTTCCACCCTTGAATTAACTTCTCAAAAACCCAAAATAAAATAAAATAAAAAATCTCTTTTCTTCCTCCTCATGGCACCCACGTTTTTTTTTCATTCTTTCTCTCTTGCTAGTTCACGATTTTGGGGGGGAAAAACCATCGACAAATACCTCTAATTTTTGTTAATTGTAAATGAGCGCTCTTGACTTATAAAAATTATATTTTAACCCTAAAATTTTCAAAATTTCAAGTTATACCCAAAATCTTGTATTAGGCCTAATTTAATTCATTCCAAGTCAAAATGTGATCGTTTAATTTTTCCGGAACACATTCGATCCGGCTGGGGTTTTACCGGTAAATTTCTGAAAAAATTTACGATTTAGTTTTACGAAATAAGATCTACTCAAATTTGAAATTTTTATACACTTTAGAGTCATTTTCATTATTTTTTGGACCATCGGTGGTCATTTTGAAAATTTTTAATTTTTGACGATTTGGACCGAAAATTTTTCGGGAATGGTTTTAGTAGAAAAATTTTCAAGCGGATTTTCTATATAGAAACATGAGTAATATCGTATATAAAATGAAGAAAATTACAATAGTGAGTATACCGAAGTGACGGTGTTACAGTACGTATATGAAATCTCAATATATTGAAACATTTAATACAAAAACATAATATATTTCCCATCGATGGATTGAATATTTACATATGCAAATCCAAGAAACGCATAAATATACTGGTATATTTATCACTTTTTCTTAATTTAGAATATAGTCATGACTTGTCCATCATATTAAATATAAATCAAATATTTTGTACAAGCGAATAGAGAATTGCATAAACCAACAGAGAGATAAATAAAACAAATACATGGAGCAAAGTAAACAGAGTAGAAAAAAAGAAAAATAAATGAAATAAATACGAAAATGCTTTTAGTACAAAAAAGATAATTAAATTGACGCTAAATAAGGAAATAAAAAAATTAAAAGTTTTTGCATGAAAAAGAGAAATTTGATTAAATTGACGTTAAAAATAGAAAATTATTTTTGACGTCAAGAAGAGAGGTCTTGTTGTGAAAATCTCTAAATTGTAAATTGTAAATATTAAAATAATAAATTTTGTAAGTTAAAAGTAAATTAAAATAAGTTAATATTAATGTTGTTAGTTGTTTTTTTTAATTTATATAAAATTATATAATATTAATAATTAATGTACGTGCAATGTGGGATTATGCTTGCTTGCATGGTAGAACTGCACGAGCCAGGTAGGGTAACGCGCATGCTTGCGTCCTATGCTTGCCTGTACGGTAGAGCCACAAGGGCATGCACGGGGATCGCACATGCTCATACCCTGCACTTGCCTTCATGGTAGGGCCGCTAGCGCATGCGGGGGGACCACACATGCTCGTACCCTACCCTTGCCTATGCAGTAGAGCCACATGGGCATACGCAGTAAAGCCGCAGGGGCATGTGCTAGGGAGCGCACATGCTCGTAGCCCATGCCCTGCGCCCCACGTTGGCCTCCATGGGGGCCGCACATGCCCGCGCCCCTCGCTGTATCCCCGCATGGACATGCACGGGGGACTGTGTGTGCCCTTACATGCATGGTAGCTCCACGTGGACATGCGTGGTAGCCTCACATGACCATACGTGGGGCCACGCTTGCCTACACGGTAGAGTTGTGCGGCATGTTCGGTATTTGCACTTGCATGCGCAGTAGCCTCGTGTGGGGGATCGTGAGGGCCTTTGCATGCGTAGTAGCCCCGTGTGGGCATGACATTTGCAGCACATGTCGCGTAGCTCTATCGCGCAACACCCGTGTACATGCCCACTCAGTGCCCACATGCGGTCCCATGCTTGCCTTCTTTTTTTGTTGTAAAAAATGCTATCACGCGAGTTCGAATATCAGATTTGAAACCTATTTGAGTTGTGTCAACCACTATACCACAATGTCTTATAGACATTGTCTTTTTTTTCCCGCTCTATTTCACTCTCTCCTCTCTGTTTTTTTTTCATTCACCATGGGGTCATTTTTTTCCCTTTTTTATTCTCATTGAATTTTTTTGTTATTTAAATTCGACTTTGATATATTCAAACTAATATATTCGAATGATATTTATATTGAATGATACATAATGTTTAGATGAATGAATTATGAGTTATTAATATTATATATTTTGAATATGATTTTGTAAATATTTATGATTAAATATATAGATTTTTTAAATTATTAATATATTATAATTTAAATTAATTTTAATAATTATAATTTTATATTATGACACTGACATAGTATCTTCTACTCATCCACTCATCCAACACAAGGATTGTGTCCTTTAAATTGGTCCAACGATAATGTAATTGATAGTAATATATATTGTAATACATGTAGTAATATGTATATATTATATAGTAATGTAAAATTGATATTATTATATTATTGGAAAATGGTGCATTTGTATTTCAAAACAATTTTAATTTTTTTGTGAATATTTTGCACTTGTATTAATCCAATAGATGGGTAAAGTTAGACTATTACCAATTAATCCAACGATTGCAATAATGTCTTTCAAGTTAAATGAACATATCATATCACATGGCGACATATACCGTTATTTTCACAAACAAATTTTCAAAACCTCTTTTCCGTGCCTTTTTTCATTACACAATTTAAACCCATTTTCCTACCTTTTCCACCCTTTTTTCATTACACAATTTTTTCCCTCTTTTTTTATTATACACTTTAATCATTATCCGTTTTAGTAAATACATGCGATATTTTTAGTCAATAACCCTCTTTTTTTACCATATGTGTTATTTCCATATATTTACTAATACAATTTTTAGAACTTATTACGACTTGTTACATTAAAATTACTACGTTTTATGTAATTTTTAGAACACTCATGATTTGCTTGTATTTTGCATGTTAGCCATTGACAACTTAATTTAATTTAAACCAATGGATTAGATTATTTTTAAATCTAATTTTCATTTAAATTTTTACTTAAATTTAATTTAAACCAATAGTTACATGTATACATTTATCTTGTCGCCAAGATTTCTAGGACAAAAAATAAACAATTTGAGTATGAAGTTTGTGGACTTTATACACAACCAAGGAGGTATGTTATATGATTTCATGAACACTGACCAAGTGCTATGTGTTCCTTGTTTTAAATGAATCGAAAGCATCCACTGCTATCTCTAATCGAATATTTCTTGGATTAGAATAGAAATTAGTATATAAGGAATCAAACTCCTTCCATGCAAGAGAATCTACTGGGTGTCTTAAGAGTTCATCATTTGTTCTCTTATCATAATGTCATCTCATCAAAGAAACAGTTTGACTACATGTAAATAGTCATTTTCAATATAGAAATCAAAGAAAACCATCTCAATATTTTGACAGATTTTTTTTATTAATATCTTGATTTTCTTTATCTCTATCTCCATTTGGTTTTCATCTAGAAACACCACACACATAACATGTATCATCTTTAACTCTGTGTTTCCAGAACAACATACAATCATTAGAACAAGATATGTATTTTCTCATATCTCAACCCTAAATCTAAAATAATTTTCTTCACTTCATAACAACTATTTGGGTAATATGTTTAATCAATAACTATTCTGCTAAAAACATTAATAGTAATGAAAAAAGTTATTGGTCCACCTAAACAAACACTTTAAAAGATATAAGTGCATAATAATTGTAAATATAGTGTATTTCGTTTTTGGATATATTGATTTTTTAGTATTATGAAATAATTTATGAAACTTATATGAAATTGGTTCATCCGTATTAAATGCATGAAAAGTTAGTTCATGTATGTTGAATCAATCATGTAAATGTGTGAATGAATCATGTAACATACCAAACATATCATGGTTAAAATGATTATTATGTAGATTGGATACAGTGGATGCATGAGAAGTAAATTTTCATTACTCTTTCTATGATATATCCACTTATCATACCCATATTGAAACCCATAACGTAATAAATGATTGAAAATCATGTGTGTAGAAAATCTCAATGTGTTAAAACATTTAACACAAAAACATGATATCTTCCCCATTGATGGATTGAATATTTGCATATGCAAATTTAAGAAATGCATTAACACACCAATATATTCATCATTTTTTCTTAATTTAGAATACATCCAACTTGTCTATCGTATTAATTACAAATCAAATGTTTTGCACAAGCGAATAGAGAATTGCATGGAGTAAAGCAAACAGAGTAGAAAAAAAGAAAAATAAATAAAATAAATACGGAAATATTTTTCACACCAAAAAAGATAATTAAATTGATGTTAAATAAGAAAATAAAGAAATAAAATGTTTTTGACGCAAAAAAAAAATTGATTAAATTGGTACTAAAAATAAAAAATTATTTTTAGTACCAAAAGGAGAGATTTTGTTGTAAAGTTATCACTGAAATATCTAAATTGTAAATTGTAAATGTTAAAATGGTAAATTTTGCTAATTAAATGTGAGTTAAAATAAGTCAATATTAATGTTGTTTGTTTTTTTTTTGAATTTATATCAAATTATATAATATTGATAATTAATGTATTATTGTCGGGATTTCTTATTATAATATTATATTATGTAATAATAAAAAATAAATCATAACACTATATTATATAAATTATTAATTTAATATTATTATATTATTTAAATTAATAATATGGCACTCAAAACAAGCGTTGTGCTTGTTTGCGCGGTAGAACCGTACGGCTAGTGCGAGGGGATTGCACATGCCCCCACCCTGTGCTTGCCTACGCAGTAGAGCTACGTGGGCATGCACGGTAGAGTCGCACGGGCATGTAGAGGGGACCGTACATGCCAGCACCTCATGCTTGCCTGCTCGAGGCATGCACATGCCTATGCCTCGCATTGTAGTCTCGCACGGGCATGTGCGGTAGAGCTGTGATAGCCTGCGCAGGGCACCGTGTGTGCTCTTGCATGCACATGGGACCATGCGTACCCTTGCATACATGGTAGCCCACACAGGTGCGGGGGACCACGCTTGCCTATGATAGAGCCACGTTTGCCTACACGGTAGAGTCACATGGGCAACACGGGAGACCACGCATGCCCGCGCTTTGAGTTTGCCTACGCGGTATCGCGATTTACTACCATTACTACTTGTTATCACAATTTTACTATGAAATGTCACAATTCCACCCTATAATAATATCACAATTTTACCATTTACAAATGCTTGGTAATATTATTATAAATTGGACTTGTGATATCTAATGTGATGAGAGGTGGTAAGTGGACTATAACTAATGGTAAGTCACAGTCTACTACGCCCTCTGTGCGATCTACCATTTGTTATCACTATATTACCACCAGTCATCATAAATTTACCACTAATTATCATTATATTTCACTCTAATAAATAATAATATTATCAAAATATATTATCACTAAATATCACAAATTTACCACAAATTATCATAAACATTTGTTATTACTGTATTATCATTAGTTATCACAAACTTACCATTAGTTATCACTATATTTTACTCCAATGAATAATAATATTATTAGATTATATTACTACTAGTTATTACAAACTTACCACAAGTTATCATAAACACTTATTATCACTATATTGTCACTAGTTATCACAAAATTACCATTAATTATCATTATATTTCACTCTAATGAATAATAATATTATCAGACTATAGTAACATTAATTATCACAAACTTATCACAAGTTATCTTAAATACTTATTATCGGTATATTATTGCTAATTATCACAAACTTATCACTATATTTCGCTCCAATAAATAATAAAATTATTATATTATATTATCATTAGTTATCACAAATAATCGTAAACAAATGTTATCACTATATTATCACTACTTATCATTATATTTCACTCTAATGAATAATAATATTATCAGATTATATTACTACTAATTATTATAAAATTTCTACAAGTTATCATAAAATTACCACATGTTATCATGAATTTATTATCTATTATAACAACACACCACCTGTTATCACAAATTGTCACATGTTATCACAAATTATCCCATGTTATTGTAACTTACCACCAGGTATCGCACATGATTTGACACCTTAATTTTTAAAATTTTAAACTGCCCCTAAAGATTATACAGACGGTAGAACTCAGTAGTTAGTATATGGTATATATAAAGACAATTTTCAAATAGTCAGTAAAAAGTACCATATTTATCGATAAAACTAATAACCGTTAGAATAGTATATAGTATTTACAAGTGGAACAATATATAAGTTAGCATAGTCATAGACTTACACAGATGGTATGTTTCAGCGGATAGTATAAATTAGCCATATAGAGTTTATTTTTAATTTGTCCCTAAAGGCTGATACATTTATTGATAAAAATGATAACAGTCAGAATTATAAATAGTTTTTACATACAGTACAATCTATGGATTAATATAGCTATGACACTTATGCAAACGGTATGATTCAGAAGATTCATATATAGAATGTTTTCAAATTGTCGCTAGAAAAGTGTCACATTTACTAACGACAAATGATAACTGTTTTAATTAAATATCGTTTTTACAAATGGTACAATATATCGATTAGTATAGGTATAGAATTTAGACATACGGTATTATTAAATAGACTCTAAAGAAGAGTCATATAAAAACTGTTTTCAAACCGTCCCTAAAACTATCACATTTACTATTATAAAAAAAAAATTCATTAGAAGAATAGTTATGCAGTTGTTTTCCTAAAACTACTATCATATTAGATATTAGATAAAATCTTAAATCTTAATTTTTTACCATTAAGGTAACTTAATTGGTGCCAATAGAAAGAGAAAACATATAGAGAATGTGAGAGAAACTTAGGCATTATTACAGCAAAGGGGGGAAGAACGAAAGAAATCCGACCTCTTTAAAATAATTCTTATCAATTTTGAAGATCATATAAAGATGTATCCTTTTTGTTAAAGGTTGATCTATACTTAGCAAGTCGACTTGTTCATTATATGAGTCGACTTGCTAAAGTTTGCAACTTAGATAATTGACTTTATATATTGTCAGATTTGATCCAATTTCTTCCAATTTAATTTTTCATTTATCATTTTACTCATCATCTAACTTAGATTTGCTGAGTTTTACTCATCATTGAAACATATTTTGCCAACCCCACTTACCCATCTTGACTCAAACTCCACCCCATTTCTCTCTCCTCCTCCAAATCCACTAACCTCCTCTCTTCCTCTCTTCCTACTCCCCTCTCTCTCAAACCCCACCTCCCAAAACCCATGGGTTTTGTCCAACACCTTGAGATGATAGAAATAAAAAAAAATACATTGAGAGAGAGAGATAAAGGATTATATGATGTTGGAAAATGGGCATGGATCCACCCATGTAGGTAGTCCCGATCCTAACCCATTTGGGTTAAATTTGAATTTGAAAGGGAGATACATGAGGAGGGAGTGGTTTTTGGTATCCATCCCTCGACTCCCTCCATCTCTCAACTCTCTCTCTCTCGAAATGCCAACAACTTCCCATTTCTTGGAGAATGATATGTAAATAAGAAAAATGGGAATGAAAAAATACTTTTGAGTGCATGTTAAAAGTGGAAGGCATTTTAGTGAGAGAAAGAAAGGAGAAAACTTTCAAAGAGAAAGGGTTTGGAGAAGATTGAACGTCAATTCACCAAAGGCATTTAGATTGTGGAACAAAGAAGGTGATCCATTTTTTTTTACATTTTTCTAAACCTAAAATACCCAATTGTCGAAAAAGATAAGTGACTCTAATCTAATTAAGATTCTAAAATTAGTCGCATAAGAAAATTAAGTTTGTTATTTTGTTTTAAACTGCATTGGTGTCAGATCCATATTTAGGTGTTTCCTACCTCTTTTAGGTGTTGAAATATAAAAAACGTCATGAATAATATTTATGGTTCGTTAATGATAACTTAAAATATGTTTAATGAAATGGTTTCAATTTTACACAATAACATGCTTATTCCATGAGCATCAAATCTTCAAAATTTGGCATGCATGCATAGAGTATATTATGAGATTTTTCAAACCCTATTTGAAACTTTATGTACTCATATCTTTTAGGATACTATGTTTCGCGACTTGATTTTCAAATGGTTGGAATTCTCTTAAACAATGCTTTTAAACAGTATAAAGAACGCAAAAAATGGTTAAGAATTAACAGAGATATGATTATTTGAAATTAGGGTTGGGTTGCAAAAAAATAACAGAATTAGAAAGAAGATGAACAGTAACTTATTGACCTATTCCCATTCTCGGCTACCCCATGTAAAGCCCAAACTTTAGATTAGAGATGTTTGATTAGAAAATCGAGATCACCATTGAATTTAGAAGTATCGAAAATGGGGGAAGCCAAAATTTCAAAGCCGCCGCTATCGATAAGGAGGGGCGTGGGCCTCTCGTGTTGGCGGTAGCGCGTGAGGCTGTAATTTTCTCCCATTTTTTTCACGCTGCCCATGGTGGCATGTGGAGGAGCATGAAGTGTTGATTTTGGTCAAAATTTTCATAGAAATAATTTTTTTATTTTATTTGGATTTTCTGTTATTTTTAATTTATTTTTTAGAGACAAAAAAAATTTTTTATTAATTTTTAAACTTAGAAATTGTTTAAATTATAGAAAAATTATTTCCAGTAGCTCAAAAATTTTGAAAATTTTGTATGTGTTAAGAAAATTATTTTCTTAATTTTGACTATCTGGTGAAAATTTTTTTGCACCCATCATTTGTTTGTATTTATACTCATTTATTTATATTTGAAAATTAGCTTTTCTAATATAAAACTATTTGAAATTTGAGCAAATACTTTTAATCAAATGCTTTGAGATATAGTATAACATTATGGTTGGCTATATAATCAACCTAATATTGTTCCCATTTTTTAGAAAAATGGTGATAATCAGACGCACCCTTCTAGGTCTTTGGTGGAGAGCTAAAGATTTGAGAAGTTCAAAACGTATGATAAAATTGGGTCAAATGTTGACTTATAAGATAGATCCATCTCATACTTTGTCAAATCATTTGGAGATTAGGCCTTACTTTTTGGAGGATGATGCATGGATACTAAGAAATTCCCTACATCTTTATTTGGCTAACATGATTGATGAATTGATTGTCGAGAATAGACACATAATTCTTGACGATATAAGACAAACATTAATAGAAATATGAGAAGTTAAGAATATAGAAATTCAAATGAAAAAAAAGACAATCTTAGAATATAAATAGTTCAAGTTTATGTGTCATAAGGAGATTTACTTTTAGAAATAGATTATCTAAGGGAATAGTGAAAATAATATCTCGAATGTATATATCTTAAACGTGATAATACATTTATATATTTTATTTTATACGTTATGGCTGTCTGTTAGGGCCATGATCATATACTAGAGAATTTTAAATTTCTTTTTTAATATAAAGTTTCTATTAAACATATGTTGGCTATATTTTTTGAATTCTATAATCATGTATGTAATAGAAAATTGGAGTATTTTGAATGAAAATTTTGAACTGATAGAATTTGAGTAATTCTCATTCAAAATTAAAATATTATTTAAATACTAAGTGTATTTAAGTGGAAAGTATTTAGTTGGAAAAATTTAAATAATTCACACATAAAATTTATTGAATTTTGTAACTTTAAATTAAATTTATGATTGTGATATATTAAAACCACAAATGATTATTGGAAATTTAGTAAGTTTTCGATTCTATATTCAATGTTGATCTGTCAAAAATATTAATTTTGAAAAACAAAATTGTGTATATGATATAAGTATTAGTACTTATGATCACTTTCTTAAAACTCAGACCATAGTATCGAAATTCATTATTGTGAACTTGAATAAAGGTGACAAATTGAACGGCGACAGTTATAAGATATGGCGCCATAAAATTTGGTATGTGCTGAAAGAACAAAATGCCTTAGATAGCATTAACTATGTTATGCAAGATTCTGATGTGGACAATATAGCTTAGCAAAGAAGAGATCAAGATGTTTACCAAGATAGAAATAGAAAAATTCAACTACTCGAACGATTCTTGTTAATTCTATGATTGATAACATAATCTCTAAGTGTGAGTAATATCCAACTGCTCATGATATTTGGTTGTACCTCACGAACAAGTATGGAGGTACCGGTGTGATTCGTATTGGACAATTGACCATAAAATTTGATACCTATAAGAAGTGAAATTATCACAATATCAAACAGCATTAAAGGGTTATGTCGGACATGATAAGACAATTGAAATCAGCTGGTCATGTTCTCTCCGATGAACAACAAGTTCAAGTCTTGATTTGATCCTCTCCTGACAAGTGGAAGCATCTAAAAGTCAATTTTACTCACAATGATAGCCATATTGAGCTTGGGAATGAAAGGTTTGGTGCTACAAGATCCATAGCTGATGCTGTTGTTGCAAAGTCCAATTCCAAGAGAGTATCAGACTCTAAGCATAAGAAGAACCGAAACAAAAGTAATAAAGGAAATGAGACTAGAGGCAAATCACAAAAGAACAGACCATGTGATTAAAGAACATGAGCTGTTTGTGAATTTTTGTCTAATGCTTTCTAGTACAAGATGAATTTATGTACGAAACAATACAAAAGTGGAGGTTAAATGAATTGATACTTGTAAACTGAGTTACAAAATGGTTGAACTCTCATTCTACATGATATTCTCTATGTGCCACAAATTTGACAAAATTTAATATCTGTTGTTGTTCTTTTGAAATGTAGATATGTTTTGAACTTTAACAATGACAGGGTAAATTTATATTTAAATGACATGTACTTTGATTTTAGATAACTTGTGAATGGTTTTTTGGTTTTGCAATGTAATGGAAGAATATTTAACTATTATGTTGTCCGTAATTTTTCATTAAATATTTGTTTCTCTAGTAATGCAAATATTAATGATGTGATATAGTATATTTGACTTAGTCACATAAGGCAAGATAGGATGAATCGACTAGTGAAGGTAGGACTATAAGGTTTGCTCACAAAAGTTGATTTGATAATGTGTGAATATTGTCATGTGGCAAAATGATGAGAAAACCATTTAGAGAGGTCATACAATCTGAATTTCCATTATAATTAATCCATTTAGACATCTGTAGTCCAATGAATATGAAGGCTAGATATGGAATTTCGTATTTCATTATGCTTATGGACGACTTCACGAAATTTAGCCATATCTATTTGATTTCTCACAAATTTGAAACAGCTAAATGCTTTAAATATTATATGAATGAAATAGAGAATCAAGTAGATAGGACAATAAAGGTCTTGAGGACGAATAGATGATATGAATATCTATCAAATCAATTTAAAGATCTCTATAATGAAAGAGATATAATCAGACAATTGATCATTCTTTAAATATCTCAACAGAATGATGTTGTAAAGAGAAAAAATATGACATTGTTAGATATGACAAGAATCATTAGATTTGCAAGATGAAGTTGGAATAAAATAGAAAAAAACCTTACCACACTCCCTCACGTGCTTCACTCGAAATAAAATGATTACTCAAATCCACTCGCGTTCACTCAATTTGAATTTGGCTTGTATCTCTAATAAATTCTCTTTTGCCTTTTACCCCTCCACTTTATTTAGTCAAACTCTTTATTGAACTCAAGAACTCAACTCAAAAATAATTGTCTTGTGAAATTTAAAAACTTATATGAAAGAAAATATTACAAAGGATCAAAGAAAGGGGGAACAACAAAAAGGAAATAAAAGTGAAAAATAAAAAAAGTAACAAATTTAGAAAATTTCAAACTAGAAAAGAAATAAATAAAGAAGGGAATAAATAAGTAAAGTGATTAAGGTAGGTGAACAAATACGGAAAGTTTTATATTTATGAAAGTGCACTAAATTAGAAAAGTGTATAAATAAGAAAATATTTCAAATCTAACACCATAAAAATTTAGAAAGTCTTAATCGAAAAGTACCAAATTTGGTAATAACAATTTAGGAGAGTTGCCAAATTTGAACAAGATCACAAAATAAAAAATTATCAACTTTGAGAATAAGTTACAAAAATTTGGAAGCACCCTTTTTTTATCCTTTTTTTTTTCATGGCCTTTTTTTTTACAATCCTTCTTCTTTTTTTATCACGGCCCTTCTTTTTTGTTTTAGGACTATGGTAGCATAAAAATCAAGAATGAAATACACAAAAAAAAATTAAACTAACGGATGAAGAATTTTGACCTTCATGATGAATCGAAATTGAAATTACAATTTTAAGACACAAATAAGAACAAAAGAAAGATGAAAGAAAAATAAGAACAATTCAAAAGAAAACCTAAATTAGCTCTTATACTAACAGATGTAAACCAGTTGAATATAGAAACTCAAGAACTCACAAACAAGTTAATATAACCCAAAAATTATCCTAACGAATGATTTCAAACCAGTGAAAATAAAGATCTCAATCCGTTTCTCTAAAGAAGGAAGAATCTAAAATATAAGATTTTAGACCAGTTTTTCACCAGAATAATAACTTTAGTATAAAGATGGATTGAATGATATCATAACATAAATGAATCAAAATCTAGATTGATAAGTCAAAAAACTAAACAAAACATCTATTTTGAATAAGTTCAAATGATTCTTAAAAAAAACGAAATTTGTGTGAAGAAAATTTCATAATAATATTAATTTTCTCAAAAGTTTCATTTTACATAATGTATAATATAGGTCAGAAATAACCCCTAAAATGACAATTAGAATTTAAGTAATTTCCTAAAAAAAAAAAAAAAACTAAAAAAAGTAAACAATTTTGACCAACTCTCCCATATTTTGACCAAAGTAAAAAAATTGTCAAAAATTATGTCAAAACATATTTTGAAAAAAATCTTTGCTCTTATATTTCTTCATTTATGTCCTCTCCTACTTTTTGGATAGTTTTTAGTCTTTTTATTCTTCCAATTGAGCTTGAATGAGCATAATTAAGGCTTCTTTAGTTCTACATTCACTTGGACTTTAACTTCTTGTTATAAAACTCTTTGTATTAAGTTATTCAGCTCTTTTTTAATCTTTTAGCTCGAGCCCTAATCACCAGACCAACTGGAACCTTAAATTGGATCTTGCAAATTCCCTGCAGTATTGATGTCCTCATCATTTTGAGATTGAAGAATACGCATTCATTATTTCTCTTGAAAATGAAAAGGAGTTTTAAAATATAGATAAGATTCTATCTTATCCTATCAAGGATGAATGAAAAAAGGCAATGACAGAAGAATTAGAGTCATTGAGATCCAACTATATTTAGGAATTGGTTGAATTTCCACCATGGTACAAAGTTATTGAGAACAAGTGGATTCTTAAAACGAAACATAAGATAGATGGAATAATTGAGAGATATAACGTTAGATTGTGGTAAAAGGTTATACTCAGCATAATGGTATTGATTATGATGAAACCTTTTTCTGGTAGTGAGATTTACTTCCATTCACCTATTATTGGTAATAGTGGCCAATTTTGATTTAGAATTATATCACATAGATGTGAAGATTGACTTTCTCAATAGAGAACTTGAAAAAGAAATTTATATAGCACAACTAAAGGATTTTTTCATTAAAGGTTAGGAAGACGGAGTATGTCATTCAAATTAAGAGATGGTTGTCTTCCAATTTTGAAATGAAGCATATGAGAGAGGCAGATTGGGAGTTAAAATTTATAAAAATTGTTCTAAAAGATTATTGAAATTATCTTAATAGTTTTATATCAAAAGATTCTAGAACAATTCAGAATGAAAAATTATAAATCTATTGATACTCTTGTGACTAAAAACGATAGTTCAAGCTATGAAATGTGTCTGAAAACTCCTGAAGAAAAAGAAGAAATGTCCAAAAAATCATATTTCAGTGTGGTTGGAGCTTAATATATACTATGATATGTACTTGTCTCGATATTTGTGATGAGTTTGTTCAATTGGTATCAATTTAATCTAAGAAAGGATCATTGATTTGTTATGAAAAGGATATTGAGATATCTAAAAGAAATTACAAATTATTTCATTTATTTTCAAGTAAAAGATCAATCACTGAAAGGATACACGAATGCTGATTGGGAAGATAATTTAGATGTGAGAATATTTACTTTTGGTTTTATTTTCTTACTCAATGATGGCGCCATTTCCTAAAATAATAAGAAACAAATCTATGTATCACTTTCTATAATGGAAATAGAATTTGTGGTCTGTGTTTTCCCATTTTAGAAAAAAGTTTGGTTGAATAGATTTTTACCAATAACTCAGAGGGAGTTATGATAATTTATTGAAATAATCAATCGGCTATTATTTACATTAGAAACCCCAAATACCATTGCAAAACTAAGCATATAAACATATTGGGACAAAATTGAAAAGAGAGAAGTGACATTGAAATATATGGTTACGCATTTGATAGTCGTTGATTCTTTAATGAAACCAATACCTAGAGATATATTTAGATCACTTGGATTGCATATGTTATGATTGTATTTTTTATAGCAATTGTAATTATAATTATATACAAAGTATATATAACATAATATTCATATTTATTGACATTTGAGTTTTATTCTTGTATCTGAAATACTTATGTCTATATTTAAAGGTACATCAGACAAGTTTTTAATATTGGCTTTTTTACGTAAACAATCACCTCTAATGTCTGGGTAATATATAGGATGAAATAATATTAATTTGTGATTAATTAACATATATGCCGCCTTAACAAAATGCTAAGATGTGATTACCAGTTGCGTATATATAAGTGGTAATCAAAATAAATTCTCACAATCCGTTGAATTTGTTTAATGGTCAGATATGAGTTTTTCTTGATGTAGTAAGATTTTGGAGGACTTGTAAGGAAAAAAACTCAAGTCAAGTGTTGTGTACATTTGAATTAAGACATATATGATATATTATTTTAAAAAGAAGACATACACTTCCATATAGGAAGAAAGAATATCGTAGTATATGTATCATACCACGTGTGTTTAAATGATCATATGGGTAACAAGATGGTACATCCTTCTTTATCTCATTATGTAATACCTGAAAGTTCATATTCATTATCAATTTATACTCTTAGAACTTTTGACTATCTCTTAAAATTTTATTTTAGTATTACTATTTTAACATACTATCAAGAAATCATGGTTGATTTAGTTTTGACGGTACATATCTAGGAAAGCAGTTAAATTAAAGTTAAAAGTTAGTAGTTAAAAGCAATACTGTTTTTTGCTGACACATTACTCTATATTCACAGGTCGATCAATTATATCTGTAACTTGGTATTTGGAAACGTAATTATAAGTATATGATTGGACTTGATTCAAGTGTACTTTTACATTATTTGAGAGTGAGAGAAACGTTGACCGTGTTTAGTAAAAGAAGTCTGGGGTATAATGAAACACGACATTCTCATCATTAATTGAAAGTGAGTTGCTATACATCCTTAACTGGTATATTGTCCAAAACTCTTAATATTTTCGTAGGTCACACGATCCACTCGTCAGTACAAAATTAGTGTTTTATTATAATGATCACCTTGTGTATTGTCTAACCCTCATGTGTGAGTGGGAGACGTTGGAAAATAGGCATAGGTCTGCCCATGTGGATAAACCTAACTGAAATCCATTTAGGTTAAATTTGAATTTGAAAGGGAGATAAATGAAAAGGGAGTCGTTTTTGGTAACCATCCCTGCACTCCCTCCATCTCTTAACTTCCTCTCTCTCTCTCTATTTTGAAATGACTACAACTCACCATTTCTTGGAGAATGATACATAACTAAGAAAAATGGGAATGAAGAAGCACTTTTGAGTATGGTTAAAAATGGAAGGCATTTTAGTAAGAGAAAGAAGAGAGAAAACTTTTCAAGGAGAAAGGGTTGAGAGAAGATTGATTATCTATTCACCAAAAGCATTTAGATTGTGTAATAAAAAATGTGATCCATTTTTTATAACACTTTTTTTAATTTAGAATATCTAATTATCGAAAAAGATAAATGATTTTAATTCGTTTAAGATAATGAAATTCTTTGTATAAGAAAATTAAGTTTGTTGGTTTGTTTTAAACTTCATATGAAGAATAGGTAGTGGAGTGAAGCAACCGGGAGAGAAAGAGAGAGAGAGAAAGAGAGAAAGAGAGAGAGAACTTTTCAAAGAGAAGGGTTTGAAGAAGATTCCATTTACTAAAAGTATTTAGATTGTAGAACAAAAAAGATGATCAATTCTTTGTAGCACTTTTTTAAATTTAGAATACCCAATCGTCGAAAGAGATAACAGATTTTAACCCGTTTAAGATCTTGAAATTCTTTACATGAAAAAATTAAGTTTGTTTGCTTTAACCTTCATATGAAGAACACGTAGTGCAGTGAAGCAATCAGGAGGGGGAGAGAGAGAGAGAGAGACAGATCAGATCAAATATGAGTTGATATTAAAAAAAAAGAAATTATGCTTTTGGGCAGAAACAGGGAGGAGATAGGCATTCATCACCCAACCATTATAAAGCTATTGATATTAAATATTTCTCTTTAGGATCTAACTCTCATTTTGTTGCAGGTTGAACCCGCGACAAGTTATGTTGTGAGTTGAACTTGCGACACCGCGACGTAGCAGCACCTAGGTGCCCGAAGATTACGCTGGCACACATGTCGCGTCTTCAAGACACAACATAACATGTTACATCTTGAAAACGTGACATTCCCCGTCCCTTTGCCGCCTGTGACTCTCCCGCAGCCTTTCCCTCCCCTATCCACGACTCTCTCTCCCTACCCCGCCTGAAGCTCTCTCTTTCCCTTCCTCCCCTGCCCGCGGCTCTCTCTTTCTCTCTCTCCCCCCACTGCCTACGGCACTCCTCTCTCCCTCCCTCCCCCACCCTCCTCCGCCCACGACTCTCCCTCTCTCTCCACCCGGCCGCTCGCGGCGCTCTTCTCTCCCTCCCTCCCCCACCCTGCGGCTCTCTCTCTGTCTCTCCCCCCGCGGCACTCCTCTCTCGGGGGAGAGAGAGAGAGAGACAACCGCAGGGGGAGGGAGAGAGAGTCGCGGGGGGAGGAAGGGAGAGAGAGCCGCGGGGGGAGAGGGAGGGAGAGAGAGAGCCGCGAGGGGAGAGAGGGAGAGGAGCACTGTATGCTGTGGGGGAAGAGAGAGAGAGCCGGGGATGGGGGAGGGAGAGAGAGCCACGGGTAGGGAGGGAGGGAGAAAGGAGCGTTGTGAGCGGCGGGGGGGAGAGAGAGCCACGAGCGGGGGAGGGAAATGGAGAGATGTTCCAAAATATACCCTTAAAAAAAACCCGAACAACAAACAAATTTCACATCTATATCATATTTGTCGCGGGTTGTACCCGCGACAGGCTATTCTGCGTCTTCAAGACGCGACATAGCCCAGAGTCTCCCGCGCACAGAGGGCTCCCGCGGCAGTGTGCGGCAGTGGGGGGAGGAAGGGAAAGGGAGCCTCGCACGGAGGTGGGGGAGGGAGGGGGAGGGCTTCCGAGGCGGTGGGGGGGGGAGGGAGGGAGAGGGAGGAGTGCCGCGGGGGGGGGGAGGGGGAGAGAGAGAGGAGTGCCGCGGCGGGGGAGAGAAAGAGAGAGAGTCGTGGGGGAGGGAGGGAGAGAGAGAGCCGCGGGCGGCGGGGGCAGAGAGAGAGACAGCCGCCGGCGGGTGAGGGAGGGAGGGAGAGAGAGACAGTCGCGGGGGGGAGAGAGAGAGCCGTGGGGGGAGGGAGAGAGAGAGAGCCGCGGGCCTCCACCACCCGCGGCGCTGCGTACCTCCCCCGCGGCGCTGCGCTCTCCCTCTCTCCCCCTCGGCGCTGCGCTCTCCCTCCGCCCGGCGGCTCTCTCTCTCTCCCTCTGCCGCCCGCGGCTTTCTCTCTCCCTCCCTCCCCACGGTTTTCTTTCTTTCTCTCCACCGCCGCTGCCCTCCTCTCTCTCTCCCCCTCCTCCAGCGGCACTCCTCCCTCTCCCTCCCTCCCCCTCCGCCGCCCTCCGCCAGCCCACTCCCCTCTTTCTCTCTCCCTCCCCCGGCGGACCCCACCGCCCTCCCCTCTTTCTCTCCCTCCCTCCCCCCTCCACGGCCCTCCCCCCTCTCTCTCTCTCCCTCCCTCCCCCCTCCCCCCTCCCCCCTCCGCCCCCCTCCCCTCTCTCCCTCCCCCCCGCCCCGCGGACTCCTCTCTCTCTCTCTCTGGACTATGTCGCAGGTTGAAGACGCGACATAGTGTGTCGCGTCTCCAACTCCCGATAAATTCGGATTATTTAGGGAATTTTTTTTTTCGTTCGGGTTGTTTTAAATTTTTTTTTTTAATGAGCTACGGGAGCGCTGCGGGCGGCGGGGAAGGGGAAATGTCGCATCTTCAAGACATGACAAGTTGTGTCGCGGGTTCAACCTGTGACATAGCTTGTTATGGGTTTAACCCTCGACAAATGAGGGTAAGATCCTGAATTTTTTTGTCTCGAGATCATTTAAAATTTTGTTTTTAGATTTAATTCCTCTCCCTCCGTCCCTTCCTCTCTCTCTCTCTCTCTTCCTCCCTCTCCCTCTCTCCTCAAAAACCATGGCAACAACCACGGTGTTCTCGTCCTCCATGTTCTCTGCGTCCCTCTGTAAACATAAACAGCCCGTGTTTCGGCCTCCAGTTTCTCTCTCCAGAAGTATCATTCGTCCCGAATTCGTGTTCTCCTGGAAACTACTCTGGTAAAATAAGAAGATGCGGGAGCAGCAGCAGCGAGATTGATTTTTGCTCATTTTCGCTACGGAATTCGTTTACAGAATTGGATGCTAAAGCAGGAGTTGCGGTTTACAAACCCAAATCGTATGAAGTGATTGTCACCAATCCCACCAATTCTCTCATTTTCGCTCTTTATGATGGTGGCAAACTCCGCCTTGAGATTGATTTTCCGTAACCCTTGTCCTCTTATATTGGAAATTTTGTAAGAATTTATTGGTGAAATTTTAACCTTTCCAATACAAAACTGTTGGGGTTAGAAGGAATGTTCATGTGATATTAGATGCCAGCATGTTTTGACTATTTCTTAATGAAGATAATAATTTGATTAAGAATAACGCTATACACGCTGCTGCTGCTGTTGCAGATGTGAAATATCGTCTAGTAATGTTGTGATAATGAAATTTTTGTTGATATTGCCTTCATCTGCGCCTTCACGGGAGAATCATCTTTCTCTATTTTGAGAAAATAATGTTGTACGTAATCCCAAAGAGTGAGTTAAAATGCTCTTACTCTATACAGGGTCACTTGGACTTTTTTTTTGTATTTCAATTTGATTTGTTTTAGTACAACCTGTATTAGCGGAATGTTATTAAGGTTTCAGATTCCTTGTCAATGCAGGTCATCTTTTAATATGCTGACACATGTTTTCCATCTTCTTACTCCACTGGGCCCTTGCCCAGCAATATTTCATCTTCTAAGGTACTTGTTTACTTTCACTCTCAAGATAAAATGCATTGCCTGTTATGTTAATTGCAGTTACTTTATCATGCTTTGTGCTATACTACCTTGTTGTCCATGTATGACTTCGAGAAATTCAAGATAGACAGAACATTCCTGTTCCACCTTGAATGTTAATGGCAAGTAATTTGTCTTCTTAACATAACATACTAGAGAGAGATATGATTGTGTTTGATATCCGTATATGTGAAGGGATCTTTAGATGAATCTATCAATGCCAATATTCATCTTGCCCTAGCTGTTGTCAGAAAGCTTCAAAAATCGAAAGGGTTTGAGCTTAGAAAAATTCTCTATTCCCCCTTAACTTCTGATTCTTGCTTCAAGAGCTCGTGTCCTGATAAAAGTATTTAAACCTCAGGTGTTTCCCGACAAGCCAGCAAAGTGAAGGGCCTTTCAGCTTTTCAAAGCAGCTCTTGATTCGGTATTTAAAATAGTCATCAAGGACTAAATTTTTTTTTCTACTGTTTTCCACTTCAAATGATGATGACATGCTATAGTGATCTCTCTTCATCCCGCTAAAATTGTAGATGAGCAGCAGAGGGTTAAGCTCAACTGTAAACCTCGGTTGCATTTGCCCCACTTTTAACGATGCTTGCTATCTCTACTTGTATTCAAGAGGATTACCTTTACATATAAAAAATAATAAGCAAATATACACAATAAGGCTAGATTTCAGCTCAAATAGTCATTACGAGGCTCTAGAGTCCTAATCATGGTAAGTTCGCATTTTTGTCTTGTCCCCCACCCAATAGCTTAGCGGAAAAAGTGTTTATTCAGAGTTTAATCCATATTAAATATTGTGATGTTAATCTAGCATAAGCTGGTAAAACGGTGTACAACTTTGGCAGTTTGGGGACAATTAGCACTTTCTAATATGAAGCTCAAACATATCTGTTGCATGCTATGGTTTTTAGTTTTGTTACTTTTTCTTTCTTAGCAGAACTCCCAAACAAAAGTAGATTCTCATGCTAATCCCAATTACTTTCCAAATTTAAACAAGTTCGCCCATCTTCAATATCTTTCTAAGTGTTTACTGGTGTATGATTGATGATCCTATGTGTGTTCTATTTCCCTCCGCCCAGAAACTAGAAACTGGAAAAGCTTTTAATTCCAAATTTCCTGAATGATTGTTTGGATTCACTGATATTTTTCTTTCAGATATGTGGTGTTTCCATTTCTTCTGTTGATGATGTTTCCAGTGGTCCTGTTACAACCTTCTTCAGATCTATAAAGAGCACTTTGGATTTTGACTTTGAAGATGAAAATGAAGGTTAGTTTTGCTTTGGATGCATACTTTTAAAAATGAATAAACTTATTGAAAGCTGTGAATATAGACTGATCATTTCTATTGCAATTGTGAGAGCCAAAATCGCTTTATGAAACTTTGCTTTCCAAATTAGTTAAATCTGAGCTATGTTCATCATTTTTTTTTTTTTATTTATGAATGAGCTAAGTTCAATTGGCTTATTAAGATGTTTATATAAATTATTATATTGCTTATATTTTTACTTGTAGACAATCCAATTCTAGTTTAGTAGTGATTATCTTCTGAATGGCATATATGGTGGTTAATTCAATCAGCATTGTCCTTAAGAGTGGCCATATTTCTTTAGTTGCATTGTTTTTAAATAATTAATAGGAGACAAAAATGTCCAAGAAGGATGCACACTAGTAGACAGCTTGATGAACTAAGCAGTAAGTATGATTTTATGAAGAGCTGATCTATGCCTGTAATTCTTGAAAGGGTTAGAAATTTGTAATGGTGGCTGCAACTATGTATTATCTTGTTCCCTATATTGCAAAAATTCTATCCTGAATTTGGATTAACATACGATTGGCATTGTTTTTGAAAGAATATTTGACGAGGCAAATTTCAAACCCTATGAATGTGCTCTAAATTGTAAAGGCTTATTGCTATAATATGATATGGCATGTGTTAGTGCAGGGCATTGGGAGTCTAATGAACCTCCATCACTTTTTGTTTTCATCAATTGTAGCACGCGTAAGCTTTCTATCATAGAGAAGTATGTAGTATGATGTCTTCACATATATATAGTCCTCTTAGCCGGTTTTGTTCTTTCATTTGTATATTGAACTTGGTGTCCTTTTTGTTTAATGTTTGTAGTCCAGTATTGAGTCATTGCCTTATTGCAAGTGCTTCATCTTAAATTGGTTTATTTTATTGTTTCTTCAATCCAGGAAAATGAGGTGTATTTTCTGATCTTCAAAATCTGTCCCCTCCCCCTTCCCCCATCAAAAAAAGGAAAAATTGTCTCCCTAGTGTCAATCTATTGGATTAAGATTAGAGTGTATGGGGGAGAGTGATCTGTTCTTTCAAAGTCATGGTAATATTTAATGAAATTAAAACAACTGTTTAGGGTTTATAAAATGTAAATGATAATTTTATGAAATTAATAAATAGTTATTACTTACTCTGAAAGATGCTTATGAAATAGACCGTTAGTTAATAGATTATTGTGATTATGGTTCAAAAGTGGTTATTTTTAAGGCTTAGTTGACTGGTTGCTCTGCCATCAGGCTTTCAAATAGGGCTAGAGTAAGCAATTTAAAGTTATGAGTAACCTTCTTTTGGGTGATGTGTAAATAGATGAAAGCATAGAAAGTTATTCAAATTAATGTGCTAATTATAAGCTTAGCCATTTCAAAAAATATATTGACATCAAGTGGATATTTGAGCCCAAATTACATGTGAATCAGGTCAGGACTGCACAAAACAGCACCGAGACTGGTAGGACCAATAATCTGTACACTTAATTGAATAAAAAAGTACTCACGAAACAACAAATAGTAAGTAGTGAAGTGGACCAAATGCCTCAATCACAAAGATTTACTAGGCTTAAAACTGAGATCAGAGTAGTGAACCAGTCTTAAATGGCTTTGGAGCATAAACTAGATTGAATTGAGCTTACTTAAGTGAACTAGAGCCCTGAGCTAGACTTGAATAGTTAGATTGGCTTGGGATTCACTTCTAATTAGGTGAACTTACTTCAAGCGGTTTCAGATTCAACTCATAGTAGAGTTGGTTTGATATGTTTCAGGACAAAGGGTTTGCTGGTGCATGGCTGAGAATTGGTGATTTAGTAAGTCCGTAGCTGCAGAGTGGGAAATGAACTATACAGTGGTGGTGGGTGGCTAAGATGTTGGCACCCCGGGAGAATGCAGCAGTCCCAATATGTACTCTTATGTGGTGACATTTGGCAGAAAAGGCACGCAGGCATAGCACTGATCTGTTGGGCTGAGAAATCCTATGAAGCATGGATATGGTTGTAGGAAATGGACAACAAACTATACGGTTAAATTTGAAAAATATAATGCAGTGTTGAAAGAATGAGATTTTAAATAACTATACTATCTATAGTCATAAATTTTTCTATTCTTCTTGATAATTTGTATATAAAAGTAAGTTTCCAAGTTAGCAACTTAAATATTTCAAAAGTGAGTGCTAGTGAGGTATGACAAGTTAGTACAAGATTTGGATCCTTTAATTGCATATTGTACCATTCGTGCATAGTTTAAGATATTTAAGATATTATGTGCTATTGGTGAGTATAATTGTCAGAAATGATTAAGTAAAAATATGTGAAATATCTTAATATCATGATTATATGATAAGTATGCTTTTGAAAATATGAATATGCAGCATAGAGCATCCGACATGTACCGAACTAGGATTCGATGAGTATCATATCCAAATATGCACCCAATGGAACTTCCAACGGGGACTTCAATTCAATGATGATCCCAAATTTACCAATGAAACTTTTACTTTGAACTCTGCCTACGACCTTTTCTACAGATGAATGACAGTGGCCAATGAAGGTCGAAGAAGTTGAAGGGACTGTGATGGGTTGATATTGCTTTGGTACCAATTGCAGAAAGCCACCGGGATATGTACTAGAGAGGAGATTTCAAAAGGCGAAGAACAATCAGGGAAGAGGGAGAAACCAGAAAAGAACCATAACCATATGGGGGAGAGAGAGAGAGAGAGAGAGAGAGAGAGAGAGAGAGAGAGAGAGAGAGAGAGAGAGAGAGAGAGAGAGAGAGAGAGAGAGAGTTGTACTGCAAAGACATGACCGGCATTTTGTACCCTTGGCTTTAATCCTCTTTATATATTTGATGTATTTTCCTCTTCTCTGTTTTAAGAAATTCTGTAAGTAAACTAATATGCACATAAACTAGAAGAGTAACAGTAAAAGTCAAAATCAAGATCCGAACAGTAACAAAACAAATGTCCTAAAAATGCTCTAAAAAACTAACTAAACAAAACTACCATGTTGTTATCAAGAAAATAGAAGTACCACTTCTCTTTTGCCTCAGTTATGTCTAATTTCTTATTGATGGAGGCTGTATGCTATATTCAAGAATGATATTTGGAAAGCTAACTCTAGTGTATATATTTTAGAGTGTCATTGGTTGAGATTGCTTGAGAGATTTTGCACAGCCTCTAAAGCAAAATGTTAAATTTATGATCCCCTGATAAAATTTTTCAGATGCTTTGTTTGGAATGAATATCATGCATTTATTTAATTTCAAAGCATAATGATGCATGTGTATTCCAAGGTTATGGTTTCCAAACTCTCCACCGCTGGGTCATCATATGAGATTTCTTCTGTTTTGTTCTCATGCTGGGGCATGACACGTATATGAAGCATGGTATGGGGCTTAGCACTGCAATGAATAATGATCTAGATACATTCATCATGCCTTTTTTATCCCTAAAACTCCCTTCTCTTTGAAATTTGCCATGAGTTCTTAGTTATTTTGATCTTATTGAATTTCTTGAAACATGCAGGAAAAGTTTGCTGTGTCAACACCTGCTTTACTTTTTTATCTTGAACTTGACACATTATGGTATGCATCATGCTTTACTTGCCTTCCTCATATCTTTATGGGATTATGTTAATTACTGTTACTACACATAATTGTGGCTTTCTTTAATAACTAATTCTGAGTTGGATATATTTAATCTCCAACAAAAATAAATTCATTCAAAGTGAGGATTTGGGACTCCTGGGTTTTCCAACAAAAGATCTGCACTGTCGATTTCTTTCTCAGTTCATCCTGGTATTCTACATCTGGATAAGAGAGTATTCAAAGGTATCTTATTGTTGGTGACTTGTTATTTTCTTTATTCTGCTTTATTCTTTTCATTTTACTCCAAGCATCTCTCTTAATATGGAACACAGTAGCAGTGGCACCTTTTATAGTGAATTACAGTGGAGCAGTGTTTTGTCAGGATCCTGGTAAGAATTTTGGTTAATGACTCTTGATGTATTTGATTGTATATGGACACGTATGTTTTATTTAGATAAATTACTCCATGTGAATTAACTAATAAACAAGGATGGTGGTTTTTGCTGATCCAAGTCATTGTTGCTTGATTCATACAATTCCTTTTGTATATTTAATTATTATGTGTGCCATCTTCCCCCATCCACAGGAACTTAAGCTTTCAAATTTTGGCCTGGGTCACTAGGGATTATGATCAAAATGGTCTGGAAGACATCCAATATATTTATGCTTATATGTTTGTAAAATGATCTGGTCTTTGGGATTTTGGAGGGACAATACGTGTCTTATGTTTACAAGTTGCCCTCAAGGTCCCTTCATAGTTGAGTCTTGGTCATATTTACAAGTTGTCTGGATGTAATCTACTCACCCAAATTCAAGCATCCTTCAACTTAGACTAGGCATTGCTAAGAATACTAGGGTAGTGAAACCTGCTCTTGAATCTTGACATGAAAGGAAAGACCATGAGACATGGTCTGTGATGAACCAGTTTCTGGATTGGATTGTTTGATGGGAACGAACTATACCTGTGTCCGAAAAAATTCACACATTGCCTTGGATGAGCCAGTTGCTGGCTTGGTTGTCTTACAAAGATCATTTTGATTCCTGATCCACCATACAAAGTTGTTTTTATTTGCTTTAGGATGATATGGCACGTTTCTTGTAGAGTAAGAGTGCTGCTGAAAGAATAACGAGATATACTGGTGGTTCATTAATGGGATCGTGCTTCTACTTAGAAAGAAAATGAAACTATTTTCTTTACTCTTGGTCACTGCTATGCACTTCGATATTATTGGAAAGAATTATTTTAGAAAGTTTATATTATTGGAAAAAGATTTTTTTAGAAAAATATTTAGAAATTAATACAAAGAAAATATTTTAGAAAAATAGTAGGCTTTTTTTTTTTTTTTTTTTTTTTTTTTCTATAATTGATAGCAATTGTTTTAAAATTAGTAGTTTCCTTAATTTTGGGAATCCTTCATATTCGGAATGATTTTTGGGATTTGTTTTAGTAATAATTCTATTTTATTGTAAATTCTAATTTTCTCTATTTAAAGGAGGTATGATTAATAAAGAAATAAGTCTAAATTCTCATAAAAGTAGTGTGGTAGCAAACTTGTTTGGGAACAAGTTCCCAATCGTCAAAAATAGGATCTAAGAGAGGGAAAAACTCTAGCAAGGGAAGAGAGAAATTCCCTGCACGGTATCCATCAACTAAATCCTGTACTAGGGCCCATATCAATTTGGTATCAGAGTCAACTTTCATGGAAAATTTTGCTAAATGGTTTAGCCTGATGGAGAGATTCATGAGGGAATTCGAGTAGCGAATAGAGCAACAAATGGAGCAGCAAAAGGAGCAACAACTGGCCAAGGTGGAGGAACTTCGGCAACAGCAGAGAGCATTGATCTTGCAAATGGAAAGGTTTCAGCGAGAACTACAAGGGCTCAGCAAAGTCCAAGAAGTGGGGAGCAGCTGCCACACCCTTGCAAACAGAGGGGAGGAAAGGAGTAGCCTACTGGAAGGAAGGACTGCAATCCCCACAAAGTATCATGAGCTTTAGCTATAAATATAATAAATTTGGGCAGAATTTTCAGTTTTCAATTGTTGATGGTCAGGGATTTTCTGTGGAGAAAATATCTAAGAATGTGAAAAAGAAAGGAGCCACGAATTTTGGAGTGAATCTGTCTATACCCCAAGATACTAATCTTTCTTTGGAGGAGGTCTATGTGGCCTGTACTACATATAGAAAAAATCTGATTTATAGTTGTTCTATTGGAGATCAACATATGGTAATTAAGAAAGTTGTTTCTGAAGTTAATAATTCAAATGTCGGCTCACTTCCTTGTTCAAATGTAGGAAAGGGAAATTCTGAGAAGTCCAAAGAAGAGGATGAGTGAGTAGACTTTTTGGGAGTTTTTGAAGATTTGAGAAGACCCATCGTGAATTTGAGCTTGAGGACAAGCTTTTTGTCTAGGAGAGAAGTAATGATATGCACTTCGATATCATTGGAAAGAATTATTTTAGAAAGTACATATCATTGAAAAGAAATCCTTTAAAAAAATATTTAAAAATTAGTAAAAAAGAAATATTTTAGAAAAATAGTATTTTTCTTATTTTAATTGATAGCAATCTTTTTAAAATTAGTAGTTTTCTTAGTTTTGGGAATCTTTCATATTAGAAATGATTTTTGAGATTTTTTTAGTGATAATTCTATTTTATTATAAACTCTATTTTCTCTATTTAAAGAGTATATGATCAATAAAGAGACAAGTCTAAATTCTCATAAAAATAGTGTGGTAGGAAACTTAATAGGGAACAAGTTCCTAATCATAAAAAATGGGGTTTAAGAGAGGGAAAAACCCTAGCAAGGGAAGAGAGGAATTCCCTACAGGGTATCCATCGACTAGATCTTGTATTAGCGCCCATATCAATCCCCTTTACTACAAAGGATCCAAAAATCTCTTTAATGGTGAAAGCAGAAAAAAACTCAAGTTATTACACATTAACGAGACCTATTCATCGAACATGGAGATTTTTCTGCATTTAGGTGCTTCATTACCTTACCTTGCATTTTGCAGGCCGTTGGCAGGTAATGCTTAAGCAAGCAGATGGTTCCTATGCTTTCATGGCACAGAGTGCAACTTGCCTCATCCTGGGTGAAGTTTCCCTTCTTATTTTTCTGTCCTTTTTCTAATTGGTGTCTTTACATGCATCTGGAGTAACAATGTGGTACACTTTCCAGGCCAAGGTGGAACTGCTGAGGGTCCTAGGACTGTAGGAGGAACAAGGAAGTTCCTTATAGTTTTGACAAAGAGGCTACTAGGTTTCTTCGCATTTCATTATATATAATATATCCCGGACAGACGTTATGGATATTTGTTCTCTGTTGGCAACAAAAAGAATCCATGTTGAACACAGCACATAAAATATCCAGTTTTCTATCACCCGATACTTGTCTGGTGGAGTACTACAGAACTACATGTTTTTGGGGGCATATTATTATTAATGTTAATGAATGTTTCAGACAACTACCTGGTGGGAAGATGTGGATCTGGAGCTCTCTTCTGCATGGAGAAGTTGAAAAACGTTCCTGGCTGGTGAAATATGGAGCTTCTTTCTACATCCCCTTTCTTTTGATTTCACTAAAATTGGTTTCTTCACAGTTATTGATGTACTCCTATGAGTATCCGATTATTTTATTTTATTGCATTCTTTTTTTTTTTTTTTCAGATTATTTATAGACCTTTCAGTGGGACATAGACATTCTTCTTCCTATTGATCTTATCATTTAGTTGAAAGTAAATTTGGGTAAAAAATTATGCATCTTATTGTCAATTCTACCTATTTGCTTTTTTTTCCATTTTTTCTTTCCTTTTTTTTTTTTTATATTACAGGCTGAACAAGGGAAGGTTGTTGTCTGGGCCTTTAAGCTTAAGATCTGTGTCTTGCACAAAACTGAGCTTGATCATCTATCACTTAATTTTATGAGTGAATCAATTTGTCTGAATTGCATGCATAAAGCAAGTCTGAAACTCTACTGGTAAATAGAAGTGTGGGCGCATCCTTTTTGTTTGAAAGCTATACCACATTCTTGAAATATTTCGTTTTAATGCATGTTTGAATTGCGTTAACATCCATATATCTAAGGGAAATAAGAGCTTTTTTGCTTTAAATAATTTGAAAACATTCTTAATCATTGGATCATCAGATTATTTCACCCATCTATTCCAAAAGTTTATTGACTTTCTCCTTGAGGGAACACTCGCCACTTATTTCAAGGGACTTTCCATTTCTCGAGTCTCCATAATCCGTGATTTGAAAAAACAAAAATAAAATAAAATAAAATAAAATAAAAATTATGCTTGAAATTCCAACAAGGTGCCACTCGAATCGGTGCGCTAGACAGGATTCTCGTCCTGATCTCTCTTAGTCTCACATCAGAGCACTTTTCTCTCCTCTCTACTTTTTTTCTTTTCTACTTATTCACCTTTTGTCTCTTATCTTGATTGATAGACAACAGTTATAACATCGATTTGATTGATGCATATCAATCAATCTTACGCTCTCTCTCTTGATTAATTGAGAGGAGAACAAATTTTTATAGCTATAATGATAGAATTTTATATTTTTTTAATTATAGGTTTTAAATTTAAGTTATAAAAATAAGAAATACAATTTAAAAAAAATAAAATTTTTAATAAATTTTATAGTATTTAGATCGAATTAATCAATTAATTCTTATATATGGAACGGTGAAAAAATAGAGGGAGGGAGGGAAGCGGAGCTGAGCTGGGGTATTGCTGGTCATTTTGTGTGACGATGATGCTAGTTTTCACTTGCACCATTTTGGTAAAATTAATAGTGTTTGTGTTTTTTTTTTTTTTTTTTTTTTTTTTTTCGTAAAAATCCGTGACTTTCTTTTGTCAACCGCTAATTTGGAATTTCTAAACCTTCTCCTTCGTTCTAACCGTGATTTTCCCTTTAACATATTAACAATTAAAGACAGAATGTAAGTTTAGATAAGATACAAACACGGCCTATTTGTGAATTGGATGCAACTCTTTGTTGAACCACATAAAATATCAAGTATCTTGGGCTCTTAGTTTCTTTATTCAATTTTGGACAACTTTATTTTTCCCGCTTTCTTAGAATTTATAATGGACTATAAGAGAGAGAGAGAGATCTCAACTCCTTGATTGGTAAAAGGGTCACATCTCCCCCAACTAGCCATGTTCTTTAACCTCCACCGGCTAAAGCACCCAAGAGAGAGACAAAAATCAGCAGTTTATGTTGAATTTCTGCACTGCACTATATTAACCATTATCCTCTCACACAGTTTGTATTGTTTGGTTGGGTAATAGATTAGATTAGACCAGACTTCACCAACCAAACCATAACACCTCTCTGCCTTTGCAAAAGCTTCAAAAAGCGAATTTCTCGCGTACATCAGTCCCATTTCCACTTTTAAAAGAGAAAATCAAACATTTTTGAGCTTTATCCTGATAAAACTTCGAAAGATACACTTTCGCTAAGATATGTTATTTGAAAATGTTGAAAAATGGAGGTGGATCCGCCCATGAGGGTAGACCCACCCTAACATTTAAATGTTTTGAATGTTGTGAGGGAGGAAGTAGTTATTGAAAAAACCATCCCTCAACCCCTCATGTGCCAACGTGGAAAGGAAAACCTCCCTATCTCTCTCACATTGGTTCTAAAAAAAAGATAAACCTCCCTATCTCTCTCACATTGGTTCTAAAAAAAAGATAAAAAAGGAATGCATATTTTCTCACCTTCTTCTTGGGTGACATGAATAGAAAAGAACCAAAAACAAAACACAAAAGGGACATTTTTTGTGTTTTTTTTGCTTGGGATAAAAGAGAGAGAGAGTCCCATTAATTTCCACATTCGGGGAATAAAGAAAGGGGTTTCAAAAATTTGGATGATCATTACCACCAAAGGTATTTGGATAGTGGAACATAGGGGGTGATCTATTTTTGTGACGCTTCCTCGACCTAGAATACCCGTTCGTCAAAGAGGTAAGTGATCCAACCCAAAATTTAGATCCGGGAAAATTTCGCAAGAAATAGATTTTGTTGATTTATACAAAAAAATCATCATTGGTATCAGAGCATGCATGGGTTGTGAGGTTCATTAATGGCATCATGAAATTGGCTCATCGAAATGCTCTCATTTTTATACCATAACATACTTATGAGATGTAGATCTAATCTGTAAAATTTGGCATGTAACGGATGAATATATTAAAAGATATTAGAAATCGTATTCGAAATTTAATATACTGATATATTTTAAATTACTGTGTTTTTGTGATATGAAATTTATATGGTTAGATTTTTCATGAAAAATGCTTTCCAACCATATAAAGATCGCAAAAAATGGTTAAAAATTGAGAGAGATATGACCATTCAAAATTTGAGTCGAAATCTAAAAATTTGGGGAAGAAGATGAACAGTAAAATAGTCAATCCCACTCTTGGCAACGGCAGGTGTAATCCACTCCCTAGATTAGCGATCTCCGATTGAAAATCCAAGAACACCATTAAACTCAGAGACATTGAAAAAGTGGGGGTAACCAAAAGATTTGGTGACCAACGGAAACCAGAAAGGCGGCGCGTGGACCTCACGCGCCGCTGTAGGCGTGTGAGCACGCCAGAACTTTGTTTTGTTACAGTTGCGTCCTTTGGTCCGTAGAAGCTCGTGCACAAGTCATTTTGGTCCCAATTTTTACCGAAATAAATCTTGTATTTATTGTGATGTTTCTGTGATTTAAAATTTAATTTTTGGTGATAAAAATATTTATTTTGATTATTAAATCAATAAGTGTTAGAAAATTACAGAAAAATCATTTTTTGTTCTAGAAAATTCTGAAAAATTTTTGAAGGGACCAGAAAATTATTTTATTAATTTTGGCTACTTGAGTGTAAATTGTTATGCTCGTTTTAATTTTACGCTCTTTTTTTTTGTATGAAAAATTCATTTTTTCAACATAAAATTATTTAAAAATTGAGCATATTATTTAAAATAAATAATTTTTATTATTTGTTATAATATTATGGTTGGCTATGTGTCTAACCTAATATTGTTCCCATTTTTCAGAAAAATGTTAATAATCGGATGTATTCTTGGAGAACTTCTGGGCCTCTGGGGAAGGGTTGAGAAGTTCAGAGCGTTTAATGAAGTTGGATCAAATGTTGACGTACAAGATGGACCCATCTCATTCTTTGCCAGATCATTTAGAGATCATGGAGCAGAAACGCTTGGAACTCATTCAACTCGGTCATTCTTTTTGGGGGGATGACGTGTATATACTGAGAAATTCCCTAACTCGTTATTAGGCTAACGTGGTTGATAAGTTACTTGCCGAGTATGATCATATGATTCTTGATGTTATAAGACCGATATTAACAGAAATATCGAAAATCAAGAATTTAGAGAGTCAAGTGAAGAAAAGACTTTCCCAAAGTATAAACAATTCCCCAAATGCAGTAAGGAGGTTTGCTCCTAGAGATAGACTATCTAAGGAAATTGTAAATATAATATCACGAATGGATATATCTTAAACCAGATAATTTATTTATATGTTCTTTCTTTTGCATATACTGAATGATTGATTAAGATCACGATCATATTATACATGAATGTTCAAAATTTTAATTTCTTGCAAATATCTGTCAGTTATGTTCATTATTTATGATCATGTACGCAAAAGGACTTGAAAGGTCTCTCCCTTAAATGAAAATTTTGGATTGGTAGATTTAGAAATTTTCATCCAAAATTAAAATATTATATTAAATACTTAGTGTATTTAAGTGAGAGGTTTTAGATTGGTAGAATTTAAGTAATTTTCACCTAAAACTTATAGAATTTTGTAACCTTAAATTAAATTTGTGATAGTGATACATTATGACCATAGATGATGATTGGGAACATAGTGACTTTCGATTCTATACCTAATGTTGACCTGTCATAGATATTAATCTTGAAGTACAAAATTACGTGAATAATATGAGCATTAGTACGTATGTCTACCCTCTTAGAAAACCCAAACCATAGCATTCAAATCTTTTATAGGGGATTTGAATAGAGATGACAATTTGAATGTCGGCAATCATGAGATATGACGCTATACAATATAAAATGTACTGAGAGAATTATATGCCTCAAAAAGGTATCAAAAATGTCATATAATATCCTGTAGTGGGTAATATTGCCCAATAATGGAGAGAACTAGATGTAACCAGGTATGAAAAATGATAAATTCCACTGCTTGAGCGACTCTAGTTGGCTCTCAGATTGAAGGCATGATATTTAAGTATGAACAATACTTTGACTGCTCATGATTTTGGGGTATACCTCAAAGAGAAAGAAAGGGAGTCATTAGGTCATGTCCTCTCCAATGAATAGAAAGTTCAAATTTTGATCCGATTTTTTCCTATCTAGTGGGAGCACCTGAAAGTCAGTTTGATTCACAATGACAGTGTGAAGACTTTCTCGAACATTGCTTGCCACGTTCAGCTACGGGATGAGCAGCTTTGTGTTGCAAGATTCATAGTTGATGCTTTTGTAGTAGATCTAGTCCCAACAGAGTTTCGGACTCTAAACGTGAAAGAGACTGAAACAAAAGTAAGAAAAGTAAGGAAATTATAGACGGATCACAAAAAAATAACCTTGGATATAAGAATAGATAGAGAAACATTTATGAGTTTTTCGTCTTATGAGTTTTTCGTCGATTGCTTTCTGGTAGTAGATAAAATGTAGAAAACGATATAAGAATAAATGTTAAAGGAATTGGCACTTGTAAACTACAGTTATAAAGTAGCCGTCTCTACGTGTAAGAAATTCGATGGAATCTTATCTCTTCTTATTCTTTTGAAATTTGACTGTGATTTGAACTTTCAGAGATATAAGGATGATTTATATTTAAATGACATGTGTAGTGGTTCTGGACAGTTTGCAAATGGTTTTATCATTTTGCAAATTTTGATAATGTGACATGGCAGACTTGGTCACATTGGGGCAAGACATGATAAGTTAACTAGTGAGGATAGAACTATAGGGTTCACTCACAAAATTTGATTTACCAACATGTAAATGTTGTCTTGACAGTAAAATGACGAGAAAAACCATTTAAAAAAAAGGCCATACGGGCTAAATTTTCGTTGTATTTGATCCATTCAGACATTCGTAATCTAATGGATATGAAGGGTATGCATGAAATTTTGTGTTTCATTACATTTATTGATGATTTCACGTGTTTGACCATATTTGTTTGATTTCTCAAAAGTCTGAAGCATATAAGTGCTTTAAATATTATATGGGAGAGATAGAGAATCAGATTGATAGATGGTGTGAATGTCTACCAGATCAATTTAAAGATCTAGGTAATGAAAGAAACACAATCTGACATTTGACCATTCCTTATACATCCCGTCAGAGTGGTGTTATAATGAGAAGGAATAGGACATTGTTAGATATGGTAAGATCCATGATGACGTAGGTTCACTTGTAGATTTCCTTTTGGGGAGATATCTTGTTGACTGCGATTACTGTTTTGAACAAAGTGCCTTCAAAGGTGGTACCAAGGACAGGATATAAACTTTTGACTGATGAAAGGTCGTGTCTTAGTGACTTGTGACCTTGGGGATCAACAGTCTCTATTTTGAGCTTTTTCCGATAAGTTAAAAAAAAAAAAACTACAGTAGAGATTAGATCACGGATATCACATTTCTGAAGAATGATTATCTTAGCAAAGGTGATGTGAAGGATATAGAACTATTATTTGAATTAGTTGATTCAAATAATAGTTTTTTGTCTATTACAGATTGTTAGAATAATGCTGATCCTAGTGGGAGGGATTTAAAATTCTAACGATTCAACTGAGTTACAAATTCAGAAAAGTGTTAGGAAAACATCACTTGGTGATTGAAGGGCACGCATTTGTTGTTTCTTTAGAAAATGAAAAAGAGTTTCAAAAATGAATATAAGACTCTATCCTGTCCCACCAAGGGTGAATGGAAAAGACAATGGAAGAAAGAATAGGAGTTAATGAAGTCCAACTATGCTTAGCAATTGGTTGAACTTCTATCATGGTGTAGTGTTATTGAGAACAACTGGATTCTCAAAATCAAGCGTATGGCAGATAGAACTATTGGGAGATAATAGGCTCAACTAGTACCAGAAGTTTACACTCAGTAAAAGAGTATTGATTATAAGAAAACCTTTTCCCAGTAGTGATATTTATCTCTATTCGCATATAGTTGGCAATAGTGACTACTTTGGATTTAGAATTACGTCAGCTGGATGTGAAGACTACCTTCCTCAGTAGTGAACTTAAGGAAGAAGTTTGAATGGCACAACTAGAAGGTTTTGTCATTAAAGGCCAAGTAGATCAATTGATGACTTTAAATAGTTTTTGAGACAATGGTGTTTGAGATTTCATGGAGATGTGATCTCTTATGATTTCGTCATGATAGACGAAAACCATTGTTTTTATTTGAAAATTTTATTGATGAGTTTGTAATTCTATCCTTATATGTCAAGAACATATTGTTAACGGCGAATGATAAGGAGTATGACCTTCGAGATGAAGGATAAAGGTAAGACAGATTGGGAATTGAATTCCGGAGAAATCATTCCAGGAGATTACTGGAGTTATCTCAAAAGTCTTATATTATAAAGATACTGGAATGGTTCAGCTTAAAAGACTGCAAACCTGCTGATACTCCTGTGACTATAGGTAATAGTTCAAGAGATGTTATATGCCCTAGAACTCCTAATGAATAGATGAAATGTCCAGAACACCGTATTCTAGTACTGTTGGAAATTTGGAGTACGCTATGAAGTGTACTCATTCTGATATTTGTCATGTTATAGAGTTTGGTCGGTAGGTATCTGTCCAATCTAGATAGAATGATTTGATTGTTATGAAAAGGATATTGGGATACCTGAGCGGAACTGCAGACTATTTCCTTCATTATTAAGGAAACGATCTAGTATTAAAAGATACACGAATGCTGATTAGAGAGGAGATTTGCATGAGAGAAAATCTATCTTTGGTTATGTTTGCTCGTGTATCACTTTTTAATAATGGAAACAGATTTGTGATTAATGTTTCCGCAGTTCAGAAAATGAGTTTGTTTAGTGGATGTTGGAATGTTTGGAGTAGTAAGCACCGTAGTGGGAGCTTGACGATTAATCATGATAATCAGTCAGCTATTGCTTACGCCTAAGACTCCAAATATAATGGTAAAGCCAAACATAGACACAAAGAGTAATCTTGTTAGAGACATGATTGAAAAGAGGGGAATGACATTGAGATATATATTTATGCATTTCGTAGTGACTTGTCATTTTTTTTAATGGTCAATGCCTAATGATATGTTTGAGACATGTGAAATGATATGTTTGTGAGACATGTGAAATGACATGGATTGCATAGATTGTGACAATATTTGTTATTGTAGTAGTGATTATGATTATATACAGAAAGTATATATATTGTAATGCTCATATTCATTAACATTTGAATTTTGTTTTTGTGCCCAAAATTCTTGTGTCTGGAATTAAAAGTATGTCTGACAAGTTCTGAGATTGGCTCTCTCACATGAGCAATCGCCTCTAATATCTGTGTGACATGTAGAGATGAGGCATGTTAATTTGTGGTGGATTAACATAAATAAGTCGCCTTAGTTAAGTGCTAAGATGAGATTACCGGTTGATATACTACGTAAATGGTAATCGAAATGGATTCCCCACAATCCATTAAATTTGTCGAAAAGCCAGGTGTGGGTTTTTTCCTTGATGTTGTGAGATGTTGGAGGACTTGTAAAAAGGAAAACTCAGGTCAAGTGTTATGTATACTTGAACTAAGACCTATACGATGCGTTATGTTAGAAAAGAAGACATACGCTTTCAAATAGAAAGAATAGTATCGTAACACGTGTTTCATATCTCGTGTGCTTATGTGACTATATGAGTAATGAGATGGTACATCCCTCTTCATCTCATTATGTCCATCTCATTGTGTGAGACTCAGAGGTTTATACGCAACCTCAATTTATATACCCTTAGAACTTTTATCTGTTTCTTGAAATTTTATTTTAGTGTTGTTACTTTAGCATGTTACTAAGAAATTATGGATTATTCGGTTTGGCGGTACATGTCTAGAAAGCAGTTAAGATAAAATTGAAAGTTAATAGTATGAAAGGAAGGCTGTCTTTGACAGACACGCTACTCTGTATTCACAGACCGGTCAATTATGTTGATGACTTAGTATTTAGTGACGTAATTGTGAATACATGATTGGATTAGAGTCAAGTATGCTCTTTCATTGTTTTGAAGGATAAGAGATACGTTGATTGTGTCAAATAAAAGAAGTCTGGGGTATAGCGAGATAGGATGTCCTCATCACCACATTGACGATGAACTGTGATATATCCTTAACCGGTGTATAGTTCTAAAGCTCTTGGTATTTTCACAGATCACATGATCCACTTGCCTATATGAAATTGGTGTTTGATAGTAATGATCATATTGTGTATGAGTCTAACCCTTATGTGCGAGTAAGAGATGTTGGAAAATGGAGGCGGATCCGCCCATGAGAGTAGACCCGCCCTAACATTCAAATGTTTTGAATGTTGTGAGGGAGGGAGTAGTTATTGGAAAAACCACCCCTCAACCCCTCATGTGCCAACGTGGAATGGAAAACCTCCCTATCTCTCTCACTTTGGTTCTAAAAAAAAGAAAAAAAAGGAATGCATATTTTCTCACATTCTTCTTGGGTGACATGAATAGAAAAGAACCAAACACAAAACACAAAAGGGACATTTTTTGTGTTTCTTTTGCTTGGGATAAAAGAGAGAGAGAGAGTCCCATTAATTTCCACATTCGAGGAATAAAGAAAGGGGGTTCGAAAATTTGGATGATCATTACCACCAAAGGTATTTGGATTGTGGAATATAGGGGGTGATCCATTTTTGTGACGCTTCCTCGACCTAGAATACCTATTCATCAAAGAGATAAGTGATCCAACCCAAAATTTAGATCCGGGAAAATTCTGCAAGAAATAGATTTTGTTGATTTATACAAAAAAATCATCAGAAAATATTATTAAAAAAATGACAAAAATTCAATATCATCTGAATTTAGTCTACCTTTTAAATGATTACAATAATACAATTTTCTACTAATACCAAATGATGGTACCAGGCTTAAGAGCTCATATCATTCATGGTTATCCGATAAGGAAACAAATCTCCAAAACAATAGAAAATTTTCTTACTCCCGTAAAATTCTAATTTTCTTGTACTCTCGATGAAGAAGAAAACATTTTCTAAAATCTTAAATCTTCTTTAATTTCGAGTTATTTTAAATCAAATTCATGTCATTTTGGAAGACAATTTCTCCATAAGATAAGTTGAGTTTTCTATACATCTTGACATATAGAAAACTATATATGCAGAGGTAAGTAGAGTTCTCTACGCATCTTGGCACATAGAAAACTATACATCAGAGTAAAGGCAGTCCATTAGAGAGGTGGCAATTCAATCCTCCACAAAGGAGACAACTTAATTCTTCATAAAGGAGGCAACTTATTCTCCATAAGAGAGGTACGGTTTCCATAACCAATTCTATATTATCAGAGGTATGACTTTGTATTCAATTTTATGCACGATCAAAGGTATGACTATATATATGTACACATAGATTACATCACATGCCTTACATACGCAACATATAATATGTCATTATACACAGTACTTATTGTATAATACGCTGTACACAATACACATGGGGGCAATCCAGGACAAAAACTACATGCTATCTTCAATCTTTCTTTTATTACTATTTCTGAATTGAATGTTGGAGTCCCCCTACTGGGCCACCTTGGGTAGCGTTTTCGCAGTTTTCCCATTCAAGAAGATCTAGCGAACATCTCAATACCGGTTCCCTATTCAAATCGAAAAAGCAGTTACCTATGAAGTTGATCAACAGATTGACACTGTCTGTGAGAAACAATTGACTGAGAAGTCAAAAAAACTTCACACCATGTTTCTCTTCGTCTCTCCTATTGCTATGCCTCCATTATCCATGCGTGACATCACACTAAGCCGCCCTCAGAACGAGATTCCAGCCACCTACTGCCCATCCTTGGGACATCTCTCAATATCGGAATACTCAACTATGATCCAAATCCATCAAATACTCCGATTTAATAATTTCTACCTGTCACCTTTTATTACTTTGCTAATATTTTCATATTACTAACTAGTTGTTTTGATGTGGAATTTGTTTTCTTTTATATTTATTATGATAATAATAGCTTTATTCTATATGTTTTGTCTCTTCTTCATAACATTTTGATCATGTCAACCGTGTAACAACTGAAAGCAACGAGATCTCCAACTGGAAGCAACAATGCGGTTGGGGGTACCTCTCCATTGAGCAATTCTTTTAGCTCCACGCCTTTCAAAATGCCAATAAACAAGATGTAATACCCAAGCGAGCCTCTCAAAACGCCAATATGCGGGATGTAATTTCTAAGTGGATGGCTCCTAAACATTCTCTCGGCTCCCCGCCTAACATGGGTTTTATATCCATCCTCTAGGCTCTACGCCTCTCTAATCGCCAATATGTGGGATATAATTCTTGAATGGGTGGCTCCCAAGCATTCTCTTGGCTCCATGCCTCATATGGTCCGCACCTATCGTATTGGCCATACGCCTCTCTAATCGTCAATATAAGGGATGTAATTCCCTAGCTAGTGGCTCCCAAATATTATCTTGGCTTTGTGTCTCACATGGGTTCTGCACCCATCCTCTTGGTCATACACCTCTTTAGTCACCAATATACCGAATGTAACTCCCGATCAGGTGGCTCCCAAATATTTTCTTAGCTTCATGTCTTACATGGTTTCCACACCTTTATTCTCAGCCCTATACCTCTCTAATTGCCAATATACGGGACGTAACTCCCGAATGGGTGGCTCCCACATTCTCTTAGCTTTGTGGTATGTCGTCAAACAACCAAAAATAAAAATACCTACTTCATTAAAGACGAGTTTAGGGTGAACAGAGTCGAATCCACAGGGAACGACGGATTTATCTCTTTTATGAAAAAATAAAAATACGGGGGGTTTGAAAAATTATCTAAAACTAACAAAATAAATAAAATTAACTAAAACAAGAAAATTAAATACTATCAATTAAAAGAGAAAATATAAATGAAAAGAAATTCTAACCAAAGGAATTATTTCCACCTTGATTTCATATGATTGATCATCACTTATCTAAAGATTTCAATAATCATAAATAAATTGGTTATAGTCGTCGACAAACGCCCAACAACCAATCTCTCCTTAATTCGTCGATAATTAAGAGAATCTCGTTAATTATTTTCTTAATCGAGAGTCAACCCTAGAGAAGCTTTTAGGATTGAAGGTCTCAATAGCATTAAGATTTAGAGAGAACCAATTCTAATTAACAAACACATATTAGGTTCATTTAAATTAAATCATTTAATCCCATGACACGAATATCATTTCCATGACACGAATGTCAATTACCACTTTATTAAAACCAACAAATAATTACGGATTTAGCGTTTTAATTAGTTGTAGATTATTCTAAAACTATTAAACATTGATCACTATTTAATAAATACTAAAAAATCATGATCCATGAAATGTAGGAATTAAATAAATATCTATGATAAATTGAATTAATATACTCAATTAGATTTTACGATCTTTGAGAATCAAGATTTCAATAATCTTTCGACTAGAACATTAAATTAAAAACAAAACATGAAAAGAAAGACTTACAAAGAAAAGATTTATTGCTGCTGAAAAATTGAAAGGAACAAGGATGAAAGCCTAGGGCTGTTGCTGTGGACATGGGGCTGTTGTTGTGGACATGGGGCTGCTGCCCCCTTAGCCTGCCTCCTCCAATGTGTATTGTCTCATATATATATAAAGGTGAGTTAACCTAATTTCTAAAGAGGTCTTTCTAAATTTTTGGCAACTACCAAATAAAAAGGAATTTTCTAATGACAAGTAACCTAGTTGATTTGTCAAATAGATAGTTTAACTAAAATAGAAAATTACAAAAATTGTATTTCTCCAAAATTTATATTCCTAAATATTAGGAATAAAATAATTTCTTCAAAGTCTGCAATGTTTCCAAATTAGGCTTCTTCCTTCCTTTTTCTTCAAAAGCCTCATCTATTATTCCTATTATATCAATGACCATAAAACACAATAATTAGTGTAATATTTATTCAAAAATAGAACAAAATAAACCATAATTATTATACCATTTTATGCCCTATCAAATTCCTCCACACTTAGATGATACTTGTCCTCAAGCATTCCTAACCCAAATAAAACTAAAACTACTAAAATTAACCTATTTTTCTTTCGAACTACTAAGCCAACATGTGCCATGAAAAGCAAACTAGAAAAATAATCAAAACAACAAATACTTCAGAGTATTTCGAACGAGCACAACTATTACAAATCCCAACAATTCCCAATGAAATCAAAACTGCAAGATTCAACATTCTCTCCAAGGGTTCACTCAAATGTACTAAAAAAATAGGGTGAAGAATATATCAATATCACTCAAATCAACACATTGAAATTGGCATTACCATACGCTTGCAAATATATCAAATCTCCATCACTTAAAAATTTTGAATTTCATGCATCAATCTAAAGGTCTTTCATTTGGTTGTAATGTGGCTAGGGTTAGGGGCAGGATAAAAGAGAATATTAAGGGTAAAATGTACCAAAGAGATTATGCAACTAATCACATGATTATTTCCGTGATAACACCTTTACCCCATACAAGTAGCATACAAAAAATTCATACTCTTATCACCCACATGTGCTCAACATAGCCAACATTCCAAATCACATAAAAAATTGTCAATCATTTTCTCTACGACCCATGATTGAAATGAAATTCTCAGAAATGTAGCAATTTTTTTTGTTGCTTTTTATTTTCTTTTTCTTCTTTCTTTTTTAATTTTTTTTTTAAATTTCAGCACAAAGAGGAATAAAAGCAAACTTTTTCTTTCCTTTTTCACATGTTGCAAATATCATCATCAAAGTTCTAATCGATACATATTTCATGAGGCAATCACATGACTAATATCGAGCTATTAACTACATATATCCTTGGTACAAGGGTTGAAACGCCAACCAAAATAGGGTTATAGTGTTGTATTGAAGGGTTTTGAAGAAAGAAAGGGTTTCAGGCTCAAATTGGTTCACTAAAGGGATTATAAATCAAGGTAGGGATTTTTACGAAAGTCAAAATGGGGTAAAACCTAGGTGCCTTTATCATTTCAATGCATGAAGCCCTGGATGTGATTTTGAAATGCATAACATTGCAAGTTCTAGAATAACCACTCTAAGTGTGATATTCACTCAAGAAGAAAAGAAATTCCGAACACAAAGAATGAATTCGCTTATTTTAGACTCAAAATCTCACTATCTAAGTAGAATTTATGTCAAATTTTGCATATTTATCATTCAAAGAAAACTATTAAAAATATGAGTAGCCATTTCAACCACAAAATCCATTGATACAAGCCATTTTTCATATATCTCCACCTAACCAAATAGTACACATCAACTAAGAAAACTCAAAATTTTTTTTCAAAATTTTTTTATTTTTTTATTTTTCAAGAAACAAAATCTAAAATCAATGTAGCAAAGAAAATAAATATAGTGTCAAAAAAATAAATAAAAAAAATAAAGAAAGAAACACCTAACATCCCCCATACTTAAATTATACATTGTCCCTAATGTATACTCAAGTTAAGTGAGAAAAAAAATGCATAAATAAATCAAACAAAATAAAAGAAAAAAGAATAAAGAAATAGAAGAGGAATGTGAGAGCAATACTCCCCTAGGGTGGGTGGAAAATGGAGGAACAATTACAACGAACTCGAAGAAAGAGCTATGACGTGGGCATGCCGTAATCATCAAGCATTTCACTCCATTCTTGAGGCTTCAAGGTAGAGAGAGAAACCCTAAAAAAAAATGAAAAACAAATGTGAGAAGTTAAGTTCAATTGTTTCTCTCTCTCTCTCTCTCTCTCTCTCTTTTTCTTTTTTTTTTTTCAGAAATGAACTAAATTTAGGGCGTGGGCACTCCCTAATCAAGGAGCAAGGCTGTCCATGCATAAGCTCTAGGCAGAAATGAAAGTTTGTTATGGCGTGAGCACGCCATAACAAGAGACCACTTCTAGTTTTTTTTTTTTTCAAACCGAAATCAAGAATCAAGCCTAAATCAAGTCAACATGAATGTGAATAAATAAACAAAAATAAAAATAAATGAATCGTAAAGAAAATATTGGGTTGCTTCCCAATAAGCGCTTTCATTTAATGTCTTTGGCTCGACATGATCTCCTCGCTTCAATCTCGTTCAAACATAATTTCTCGCATCATCGAGTGCCGTTGTAGTATAGTGGTGAGTATCCCCGCCTGTCACGTGGGAGACCCGGGTTCGTTCTTGGCAACGGTGCCAAAATTTGGTGTATCATCAAACAACCAAAAATAAAAATACATATTTCACTAAAAACGAGTCTAGGGGTGAGTAGGGTCGAATTCACAGGGAACGACGGATTTAACTCTTAAAAAAAAAAAAAAAATACGGAAGGTTTGAGAAATTATCTAAAACTTACAAAACAAATAAAATTAACTAAAATAAGAAAATTAAATACTATCAATTAAAAGAGAAAATATCAATGAAAAGAAATTCTAGTCAAAGAAATTATTTTCATATTGATTTCATACAATTGATTATCGACCTATCTAAAGATTTCAATAATCATAAATAAATTGGTTATAGTAATCGATAAATGCCCAATGACCAATCTCTCCTTATTTCGTCGATAATTAAAAGAAGTTAGTTAATTATTTTCCTAATTGAGAGTCAACCCTAGAAAATCTCTTAGGATTGAAGGTCTCAACAACATTAAGATTTAGAGAGATCCAATTCTAATTAACAAATATACATCGGGTTCATTTAAATTAGATCATTTAATCCCATGATACAAATGTCATTTCCATGATATGAATGCCAATTACCACTTTATTAAAACCAATAAACAATTACGGATTTATCGTTTTAATTAGTTATAGATTATTCTAAAACTATTAAATATTGGCCACTATTTAATAAATTCTAGAAAATCATGATTCATAAAGTGTATGAATTAAATAAATACCTATGATAAATTGAATTAATATGTTCAATTAGATCTCACAATCATTGAAAATCAAAATTTCATAACGTTTAGACTAGAAAATTAAATTAAAAACAAAACATGAAAAGAAAAACTCACAAAGAAATGGTTTATTGCTGCTGGAAAATTGAAAGGAACAAGGATGAAAGTCTAGGGCTGTTGCTGTGGACATGGGGATGCTGCCCCCTTAGCCTGCCTCCTCCAATGTGTATTGTCTCATATATATAGAGGTGAGTTAATCTAATTTTTAAAGAGAAGGTCTTTCTAAAGTTTTGGCAACTATCAAATAAAAAGGAATTTTCTAATGACAAGTAACCTAGTTAACTTGTCAAATAGATAGTCTAACTAAAATAGAAGATTACAAAAATTAGACTTCTCCAAAATTTATATTCCTAAATATTAGGAATAAAATAATATTTTCAAAGTCTCCGATATTTCCAAATTAGGTTTCTTCCTTCCTTTTTCTTCAAAAGTCTCCTCTATTATTCATATTATATCAATGACCATAAAACAAAATAATTAGTATAATATTTATTTAAAAATAGAACAAAATAAACCACAATTATTACACCATTTTATACCCTATCACTCCGCATCGCATATGGGTTCTGCATCCACTCTCTTGGTTTTCTATTTATATATGGGCCTGGATCCCGGATAGAATTCAACTCCCTTTCTCTTAGTTTTCTATTTATATATGAGCCCCGACCTCCGAATGGGGCTCAATGTCCTTTCTCTTGATTTTTTGTATATATATGGGCCCGGTATTCAAACGAGATTCAACTTTATTTCTCTTGATTTTCTATTTAATTTGGCTACTACTGCACTAGACAAGATCTAACTCCCTTTCTCTCAACATCGTAATGTACCAATTGTAACATTGCTCCAACATATATATATATATATATATATATATATATATATATATATATTCTTTTGGCACTGACACCTAATATACTCTCACAGCTATAACACCTTTCGAGACAACTCAACGGTCACATTATTTTATCTCAACACAATATACTTTCTCATTTATAAAATTTTTATATATTGTGCAAACACAGGATGTAAGAAGGTCACAATTGTGATCGGTGAACATCTTCCCTATACACGCACAAAGCTTGAAGAGCCTCCACAGCTAGCAGTAGTAATCTCACATTATTCTCTTGCGCTTCAACATCCAACCTTTCAACCTTTCACACTCACTGAGACTTTCATCACACTGACACAACACTGACTCCAGGTCAGCCTTTAAACACTTTATCTATTGGTCTTTTTCGCTCAAGGTAGCCTCTGCTATTCTCTCTTGTTCGATTCCCTCTAGCACACAACTGGGACATTACTCGAAGCCTGACTAAGTGCAGATGGCTTCCAATTTTCATAACACAAACACTCTGTATCAAGCACTTTAGGATTAAGGATTTCTCTGTAATTTCCACCAGGAAATCCATAACCAAATTCAACATCATCTGTATAAGATCACGCATCTTCTCTATGTCATCTAAACCAAAAGAAACTTCAATGATTTCTTAGCAGTTTCTATCATAGGCATCCCTCTGATGCTTCGTTCGCCCACTCATTCTCCATTGGTAACCTTAACCAATAATTATCACCTAGCCCAATCTCCTCCACCACTTCCTCTAACTCTTTCTCAGTTATCAAACCCATATGACGAAAATCAAGAAGCCTATAGATTGTTAAGCAACCTCTCGATTGTGCAACCTCTCGGTCAGTCCTTTATCTCTCTTGATACACTTTACCTGGTCATCTTCTCTTAGTACACTTCGGTCATTTGACCTCTCGATCACTCAATCTCCTAGTCATTCGACCTTCCAATTACTCGACCTCTTAGTCACCCGACCTTTCGGTCACTTGATCTTTTGGTCATTTGGCCTCTCGATCACAAACACTAAAATCAAAACTTTTTTTTAAACAGTTCTCATAATCTATTACAAAAGAATGTATAGAATACGATTCGCCTAATACAAAAATCTTTTTTAAAGAAACTCAAAAGCCTAATCGGCACCTTGTACACTTAATGCTTCATTTTCGTGCCTCTTTCGATTCTCCAATTCACTCTATTCCTAATCAGTGTTTTGAAACCCAGACTGGAGTGTGAACTGGTCCTACCAAAGGGTTAATGGATCACTGGATCAAACCAATCGGATGAGATGAAAAAACCAAATAACGTCATAAAATAAATTTAAATTATAATATATTAATAATTTGAAAAATCTATATATGTATACCGGATAGAGTTGTAAATAAATGCGCTTGTAGGTTCATTCATTAAAGTAAATATAATTGATTGTAAAGATAATTTCTAAATTTATTTATTAAACGACTGATTTAATTAGTTAAATCAATTGATTTTAAATTTAATTTTGAGATTAATTTTTAGAATTAAAATAGTTTTATTCAAAGAATAAATAAATAAATTATTATTGTTTACTGGTCAGTTCAATTTATTTACAATTATTTTTTTAATACTTTATCGTTAATATTTCAAAGTCTGATCAATCCAATTTGAGTAGTTGTAGAGCAATTGTGGGGCGTAATCTATATATCATCATAATACTAAAATCTTTTGAGAAAATATTGTTTTTGCCCGATAATATTCGAAGTCATATATTAATAATTATTGTATAAAAAGGCGTATATAATTTAATCGATTCTCTTAACTTTCTCGGACAGGACCAGTCAGTTTAGCAATTTATTCATTTCACTGGGTTAAAAAACCATTTCTTTTGTTTTCTTTCTTTTTTTTTTTTATAAAAAAGAACGTCTGTCCGTAGCAAGTGGCTTTTGAGACTAATTAAATATAATTTTGAGACTAATTATTCAATTTGTTTTATTCGAAGTCGCCGCAGTAGCTTGCTGAAAACTGCTGCCATGAAGTCCGTTGGAGGAAATCGGGGAAGATCAATAGGTCGTTGATAAATTCAAATCAAGTGTCTGATTGAATTATTTGTGACCGCAGGAGATTAATTTCCAAAAATACCAATCGTCCGCCTCCATTGCCAACAACATATAACAAAATCTACAAGTTATTCCCGATCTTTCTTTTATTACTTTTTCTAACTTGATTGTCGGAATTCCCCCACAAGGTCAACCCTCCGTAGGGTTTTCTTAGATTTTCCTTTCAAGAAAATCCGGCAAACACCTTAGCACCGATTGCCCATTTGAGTCAGAAGAGTAGTTGCCTGTGGAGTCAAAAAACGGCCTCAACACTACAAATAAAATCGTAGCACACCCACCTAATTTTTATATTAGTCATTAATTTTTTCAATTAAAATAGAGTTATTTCTTTCTATTAAAAAAAAAAGTCATTCATAAGAACTCAAAAGTAAATAATCAAAGAACCCAATTTTCATGCAGTGAAAAGGGTGAAATGTTTCATTTTTAGTGGGACTCTCCTTTATGGTGCTATTCTAGTGCGCCAAACACAAATTTCTGTGAGGGATGATGGGGGACTAGATTTGAAGGGTGTAAATATTAGAGCAATGAGAATTTATCATCCGATGTAACCTGTATATAAAACCTTGTGCTAGCTTGGAACTCCAAAGAGCTTCGTCAAAATTGGAATGGGGAGACCATCAAAAGAAATGCTTGCAAAGAAACAGAAAAATAAAAGTAAATACAAAATGATACCGGAAAAACACCATTTTATAAGAATAAAGGAAATGAAAACGTAAAAAATACGTAAATATAAAAAAATATAAAAATTTTATATAAATATTAATTATTTTATATAAATAATAGAATAGTCATATTTTATAATAAAAATATAAAATGATCAAATATGTAATTATTAATCATAAAAAATAATATAAAAATAAAAATTATAAATAAATAAATAAATAATTCATTAGATATAAAAAATATAAGTTTTTTTAATGTCAATATTAATTAATTTAACATGTTTAGAAATTTCCGGTTAGATTAATATAAAAAATATAAAATTGCTTTTCTTTTGGGCGCATGAAGAAGAACATAAAATATTTGGCATTTCAGTAGTTGAATTGATATAATCATAGTATACATTTACACGTGCAATTGAGCAATCACAAGTCATAAACTTATTGAAAGATGTTATGAATGATATCTTTGTTCAAATTTTGTAAGGAAAATATTGTTTTTCAAGATAGATAGAAAGAAAAGCAAAGAAAAGGTACTGATGCTGCAAGAAGCGATGAAGATCATGCAACAAACTTACTAATACCTATTTTTCACCTAATATCATAAACAATGTTTTAGAAAAATGTATAAGATTTTCATCATATATTTAAATTTTTTTATTTTCAAAATTTTCTAAAGAATGCTTGATAGAAATTCTAGTCTTATCATTTTTGTTCTTATTTTGTACTCCAAGTTTAAACTATCAACCATTTCTCAAAATAATGAGCATTTCATTTAGACATTTTGTTCCAATTTTGGAATCATTATATTCAAGGAAATAGAAGAGCAATAACTTTTTATTTTTACTTGACCAGAAACCAGATTAATCTGGTTTGAATAATTGTGGAGTCTAATTTAAATGCCGACTCTTCCAACACTTTCATGAGTGGGTGCCATGGTAAGGGTTAATCATAGGACCCTTTTTTTTTTCCCTCTTTTGCTAATCAACCATAAGATCATCCTGATATTAGCACCTAATTCATGGTCATACTATTCATTTCTTCTTTCCCTTCTATTGAGTAAAAGGGTTGCGGAACTCTTATACGATACTTGGGCTATTATGATACGTGGATAGTGTCAACCGTACCCGTGACACTACCCGGTCAAAGCTCGAGCCCGAGCCCGAGCCCGAGCTTGGTCAAACCGAGCTCGAGCTCAAAAACTCGATGAGCTACTCGAGAATTTTAATTTTTTTAAAAATAATTTATATATATATAATTATATTTTTAAATAATTTTTGTATGTAAAATTATATTTTTAGGTATATTTTTTAAATATATTATCTATACTACCCGACGACACTACCCGATGGCACCTGATGACACTTCGAGCTTGAGCTCGGATATTGTGATACCCAAACTCGACCCGGGTGTCATAACACCCCTATACGATACTATTTTATCTGTATGATAACAGTTTTTATCTATAATAAAATATTCGGTTTAAACTATATTTCAATATTTTAAACGAATTTATCATTGTAATTTCACTTTGAAGGAAGTAATGCCCACGTGGGGCATTCACTTTGAAAAGTTTCAAAGATGGAAATTGGGAATAATGGGTGGTCAATCCTATTAACTCACTTTCCATAACCTCCCCACCATAACTTATGTGCATTGATGATATTTCCTTTTACAATTATGTGAGAAAGGAAAATTAGGTTAACCATTTTTGAATATAGCACAATTAAGAGGCACGGATCTGAGTTTTGAGAGAGAAAACATTTTTTCTCTAAAAAGAGGGTTTGAGAAAAATTCTACGTAGAGAATTTTTTGCGTCATTTTTATCATTGGATTGTGGATTACGATATTGTGGTACTATGGTGATAACTCGCGCAGTGTGGTTATCATCCCGACGGTAAGATCGTTCGAGAAGAACTCGGGGTTCCCAGATTTTTCTACGATTTACTCACCAAGGTATGCCCGAAAATCTAAACTTTTATTATTCCAAAAATTTTATCACGCTTTCGCATGTGTGTGCATCAAAATCCAATATTGGTATCAGATCCAGATTGGATTTTTTAAAAATATTTAAAAAAATTTTTGGATATAAAAATATAAGGTTAAAAATTTAGAACTCGAATCGCAGATGAATCTCGTGAATCTGATTATACCATGATGTTGTCCATGATGTATAGATCATAACTATATATATATATATATATTTTTTTTTTTTTGTAATTTTTGGAAAACGTTTAGACCTTGAAAATGAAGGTCAAAGTTTTCGACTTTAATGGTGTTCGAAACTTAAAACCCTAGATTTATCGAGATAGAGAAATGGTTGATCTAAAAAAATGGTATAGATGTATTCCTTGTGTGCTGATCTACGATTTGACATATGTATTGTGCATTGCCGTTATTGGAAATTGAGTTTTCTGACATGGTCATGAAGGGCCAAATTTTTGGACATTTGATTCACCGAGTTTGGGGCTTGAATCTCCCAAAAATCGAGTTGAGGATGATTTTGGGAAGTCCAATTTTATTTTCCAAACGAAACTACAGTCAAAAATGGGCTGGAAATGAGTTTTCCAAAAATCGGGTCAAAAGACTCGGTTGCAGACCCGTCTAGCGAGGAAGAAAGGATATGAACCCGTAGGCGCGTGAGACGCACGTGCGAGGAGGTGCATCAGGCAGAAAGGAGTAGGCGTGTATAATGCACGTGCCGGAGAGGTGCATCTAATGCACTCGCCAGAGAGGCGCGTGTAATGCACTCGCCAGAGAGGCGCGTGTAATGCACTCGCCAGAGAGGCGCGTGTAATGCACTCGCCAGAGAGGCTCGTGTAATGCACTCGCCAGCGAGGCGCGTGTAATGCACTAGCCAGCGAGGCGCGTGTAATGCACTTGCCAGAGAGGCACGTAGTGGCTTCTGGCTGTTGGGGTCGATTCGGACTTGGATTTGCATTCGACCTGCTACCAACCCGATCTGCAACTCAGGTGACGTGGATCGGGCACATGGGCGCACGTGAGCCAGACTATTACAGGAGTGTGAGAGTACGTGAGTGACGCGCCGCGCGTGCGCCAGACAGCTACTGGCGCATGGCAGCGTGTGAAGAGGCACTGCTGGCATGTGGTGGCACGGGAAGACCCCGACAGTACGTCATGTCATTCAGAATTGTATTTTTCTAATTTTTTTAGGGTCCCATCTCTATATTTGTGACTATTTGTGGGATTTTGTGTGCCGAATCCAAGACAGATGGTGAGAGACGATCTCGGGTTATGTTGTATGATATCCGTTGACTCGTACGCTCGCCTAAGGTTCTATACTCGAATCATTTAAGATTTGTTGATTCATAGGGTACGCAAAAATTGCGAAAATAAGTATCATTAGTCACTAACGTCTCTTTTTATGTGTTACAAAGACAATAGCTGCAACTAAGAGCGTCTTACTTGATCTCGTGAAGGGAGACAAGTTGAACGTTAACAATTATGATATTTGGCACCGGAAGGTTCAGTTTGTTTTCGAGGAGTAGGACCTAGCAGAGATTCTGAGACACGAGATGTCGGACCCTGGGTAAGATACCACGCTTTAGGAGAAATGGGATCACGAGGCGTATTGTGCTTGGAAAAGGAAGAATGGCTAGACTAGGGCAATTCTTCTGAGCAGCATGCATGATGACATGATCCCGTTTATGAGCAGTATCCTACTGCGATGTCAGTCTGGGTTACTGTAAAAGAGCATTTTGGCTCCTGATCAACATCTAAGTTGAGAATGTTTACCTATAGGTTTATCACCTATAAGAAGAGGCCGGATCATACTATGAAACAGTATCTTATGCACATGTCGAGTATGATTGTCTCTCTAAAGAATATGGGAGAGCCAATGTTTGATGAGCTTCAAGTGCTCGGGGTGATCCAGTTTTTACCTGACTCATGGGATGTGGTTAAGACCTATCTCACAAACACCGAGAATATTTATACTTTCATGGATATGACTAGGCATTGTGAGCTCGAAGAGGAGCGGTAAGAGGTGGCTAGGTCTATTTCAGGTCATGCTTATGTGGCAGAGTCGAATAAGGGCTCCCAGGGCTTCAAGCACAAGTATGATGGAAAGACAAGAAGCCAAGGTAAGAAGAAACTATCTACTAAGACAGACAATAGAGCACAGAAGCACAAGAAGATGTTGCTCGATAAGAGCAAAGTGAAATACTACGTGTGTGGCAAGTTTGGGCATTTTGCTCGCGAGTGTGGCGAGCGAAAATTAAGTCATTCTTCTTTACATGGTTTGAGCTATGTTTCATCCACTGTGATGCTCATTGACTCCTTTCCTTTATGGATTATAAACTCAGGAACTACCGACCATGTAGTTAATGATAGGAGTACGTACATCGAGTTTTGCCGATTGAGTCCCTATGCGAAGATACTGTATGTGGAGAATGAAGTATTTGTGGCTGGAAAAGGGATTGGTACATGCAAGCTGATGCTACGAAGTAACCAAATCCTATATCTTCATAATGTTTTGTTTGCTCCCGAGATTCGGCGGAATCTCATATTTGTACTTTGTCTAGATTGCTTAGGATATTTTGTTTTGTTCAGGAACTTGAGTGTTTCCATTTCATACGACAGTTCTTTATTGTATATTGGTTTGGTCCATGATAGACTATATGCATTGGACATGGTTTCTATTAATGAAATTTCTCATTTATCTTCTATTTCCTATACATTTGATAGCGTAATTGATTGTTACTTTTTGGCATTGTAGACTTGGCTACATAGGGTAAGAGAGAATGAATTGGTTAGCTACGAGTAGCCTGTTGGGCCTGCTAACTCAAGTCGAGTTACCCCTATATGAGTCTTGCCTCGCCGGCAAAACGACAAGGAAACCATTTGGAAAGGCAATGAGAGCTAGAACTCCATTGCAATTGATCTATTTCGACATTTGTGTGCCTATGAATGTGGGAGCCCTAAATGGAGCCACACATTTTATTACGCTTATAGATGACTATATGCGTTTCGGTTACACCTATTTGATCTCGCACAAATCTGAGGTATTGGAATGTTTCAGGAGATTTATCAGCGAGATTGAAAATCAGTTAGACTTTAAAGTGAAAACTCTCAGAACTGATCGAGGGCACGAGTATCTATCTGAGTAGTTTAAAGAGCTCTGTTTTGAGAAGGGCATTACAAAACAGTTGACTATTTTTACTACTCTCTAGCAGAACTCAGTAGTCGAGAGAAGGAATAAAACTCTATTGGAGATGGTGAGATCTAGATGGCGCATGCCAATTTGCCTATCTCCCATTGGGGAGATGCATTATTGACTGCAACCCATGTTCTCAATCGTGTTCCAACCAACTTGTAGTCAGTACCCCATATGAGCTTTGGATAGGGAGGCAACCTGATCTTAGCCACTTAAGTCCATGGGGTTGTGCCGCATACATTCACGATACCTCATACCCATACGGCAAGTTAGCCCCGTAAGAAAAGAAGTGTATCTTTATAAGATACTCTAAACATTCTAAGAAACATGTGTTTCTAGGTGAACATATGGACCGCACAGTCTCTAAGATCGAATCTCGTGATACTACGTTCTTGGAAAATGATTTTCCTAAAAGATGTGAAATTGATCGAGACTTCACATTTTATGAGATGGGTGAGCCTAACAGCTCAGTTGGTCATAGTGGGAGTGACCTATCTAGAAGTGAGGAGGCTCCCCCTCCTTGTAGGAGTAGTCGGGGACATGTACCCTTACGTTGCTTTCTGATTGAGGATGATATTTTCATGGTAACTCCCGAGGATGATAAGGAGCTCCGGACATTTCAGGAAGCTCTTGAGAGTCCTATGAAGACCAATGATTAAAGGCCATGCAGGAGGAGATGGAATCTATGAGAGTCAATCGGGTCTGGGACCTAATTGATTTACCTGAGAATAGAAAAACCATTGGGAACAAGGTTCTCAAAATAAAAAAAAAATATTGACGGATTGATACAGAGATACAAGTCCCGTCTAGTAGCCAAGGGTTACACACAGACAAAGAGTATTGACTATGAGAAGACTTTTTCCCCTGTAGTCAAATTTATATCTATCCGTTTACTCTTAGCAATTATAGCAAGTATGAATCTAGAGTTATACTAGATAGATGTATAGACCGTTTTTTTTAACGAAAATTTGGATGAGGAGATCTACATGAAGTAGCTCTCTGGGTTCGTTATAGTAGGTCATGAGAATAATGTCTGTCGACTTTCGAAAGTCGATATATAGCCTAAAACAGTTATCAAGCGGTGGTATTTGAGATTTTACGAGGAGATGATATCTTATGGTTTCACAATGAATGAGGAGGATTATTGTGTTTGTTTGATAAGATGTGATGACTCTTTTGTGATCCTGTCCCTATATGTGGACGATATATTATTGGCTGGGAACAATATTGAGTGTTTGATGACAATCAAGACATGGTTGTCATCGAATTTCGACATGAACGATATGGGTGAAGCTGATTTCATTCTTGGAGTTAAGATTTAGAGGGATCGCACGAGACGAATGTTGACTCTCTCTCAAGAGACCTACATTAGGTAGATTCTCGAGTACTTTGGGATGAATGATTGTAATCTTATAGATACTCCGATCGCTAAAAGTAATGGCTTGAGTTTTGAGATGTGCCTGAAAACTCAGGAAGAAACAAGAGAGATGAGTAAAATCCCTTATTCCAGTATAATAGGAAATTTAATGTATGTGATGTTGTGTACCTGACCAGACATATATTATGCAGTCGGTCTGGTGAGTGGATATCAATCAATCCTAGAAGGGGTTACTGGAGAGCAGTGAAAAAGATTTTTAGATATTTCAAGGGAATTGTAAGCTACTTCTCGTGTTATATAGAAGGTGATTTGTGCCTTGTGAGATATTTAGACGCCGATTGGGGCGGTGATCTGGATAAACGCAAATCGACATCAGGTTTTGCCTTCTTGTTCAATGGTGGTGCCATTTCTTGGAGCAGTAAGAAGTAAACTTGTGTGGCTCTATCTACAAATGAGGCTGAATTCGTGACTTGATCAGTTGTAGTTCAGGAGAGTATTTGGCTCTAGAGACTATTAGATGATTTAGGGGTTATGACTGATCATGGGAGGCCAATGATAATCTATTGCGACAATCAGGCTATTATCGCCTATACTCGAGACCCTAAATATCATAGTAGGACCAAATATATTGACACCAGATATATTTTTGTAAGAGATATCATTGAGAATGGTGAAGTAACTGTCAAGTATATTTCAACATACAGTATAGTGGTTGATCCCTTCACCAAACACATCGCTGGAGACTCATTTGTAGCATATAGAGAGATTGGTTTTGGGCACATTTTGATATTTCTTATTTTGTACTAGATCGGCAATGTTATGCTTATTATATTTATATATGAATTTTGTGCATTATTCAGTCACACATGAGTTATTTCATTTCTTAAATAATGTACTTATTTTTTGATCATATATACTTTGATGAGATAAAATATATGTCAGGCAGGCGAGATCGACTCTCTCACATGAATGACCACCTCCAGTTCTGAGTGAGCGGGGATGAGACGGTTTCTAGTCGTAAGGGGCATTAAGAGTAGCCTTGCTAGAACATAAGTTACCCTGATATATACTTAGGATGAGGTTATCTAGAATATGACCAATATGAAAATACCCACATCCATATTGATTGTAAGTAGCCAGATTTAAGATCTCAGATATCACATGCGTTTAGTGATATTGTCTCTAAGACACTCTCTCTGAGATCTCTGGGTAAAATTTTATATGTAGACTGAGTCTCATATCTGTACAATGTTAGAGAAATCTGACATATGCCCTTTTGAGAGATGAAGGATTAATATTATGACACGTGTTTCATACTGCATGTGATAAGATGGCTAGGGATAGTGAGAGCTATTATATGAGACGATAATTTGATCATGATCTCCGTTCTCATTGTGTGAGATCCAAGATCCATTAAGTGAGATCTTAAGTACCCTTATTATTTTCGGTTATTTCTAAAAGTCTCGATTCAGTATTTACTACTTTAGTCTGATTACCTATGGTCCGAAAGATAAATTGAGGTATAAGGGACAGACCTAGGAAAGCAGCTGAATTGAGATTGATAGATTAGAGTTTGGGAAAAGGAAGAACAATCTACATTATATTATTATGTTGTATTCACTAACCGATCTGTTATATTTATCCATATTGAGATATGAACGTAATAGTGAATACACAGTCGAGCAAAGATTGGAGATCACTTTCGATGAGGAAAGTGGATTGATGGATGTAATTGTGTTGAGTTTGGGATACAACGAGACTTTTTGATATTAATGGTGACTCCTCGATCATCCTAACATGTGTATCGAGAAGTTTTTACTTGCAGGTGTACTCGCTAGTCGCATGACACCCAATCCTATATGAAAATCCAACACGGTGATGTAAAAGATCACATGAGTTGTGATCTTGTGACGGATAAAAATACTCTCGTGTACAAATGGGAGATGAAGGAAGTAATGCCCACGTGGGGAATTCACTTTGGAAAGCTCCAAAGATGGAAATTGAGAATAATGGGTGGTTAACTCCATTAACCTACTTTCCATAACCTCCCCACCATAACTTATGTGTATTGATGACATTTCCTTTTATGGTTATGTGAGAAAGGAAAATTAGGGTTAACCATTTTTGAATACAGCACAATTGAAAGGCACAGATCTGAGTTTTGAAGAAAACATTTTTTTCTCTAAAAAGAGGGTTCGAGAAAAATTTTGCGTAAAGAATTTTTCATATCATTTTCGTCATCGGATTATGTATTGTGGTGTTGTGGTATTGTGGTGATAACTCGCCCAGCGTGGTTATCATCCTGATAGTGAGATCGTTTGAGAAGAATTTGTGGTTTCTAGATTTTCCTACGATTTACTTATCGAGATATGCCCAAAAATCCAAACTTTTATTATTCCGAAAATTTTATCACGCTTTCACATGTGTAAACAGTTACATATAACCTCTTTGGCTTAAACGACCACCCCCAATGATATAGTTTGATTGCTTTCCTATTTAATAGAGTAATGCAGCCGTTTATAGAAAGTCAAGTTCCAAACCGTCCCTGTAATTCTATCTTCTTCCTTTTTCTTGAAAGACATCAGTGCCTATCTGTTCTCTTTTCTTGCCCTTGACAATTTGAATCATTTATTTATGAAGAATGAGATTTGGCACCAATTTCGGCTTGTGTATCCCTTCTTTTGTTTATTGTAATGAATTCCTATTCAAACGTCATAAATGGAACAGAATCTTTCTTTGAAATTAGTATGGGATGTTGATTAGATTTAGAATTATTCCAAAGAAAAAAAATGAAAGAAAGAAAAGAAGGGCCTTAATGCATGTCCATACACGTGTGATTGAAGCAACATATATGTATACATGTGGTTCAGAGGATGTTAGACAGCTTTTCATTATTATTATTATCTTCTACTTTGAGAAAAAAATAAAAATTAATTTCTTTTAAAGTAAAATTAAAAATTATTTAATATTTTTTTAAAAAACTATTTCTATATTTATTTTTGTAAATAAACTGTTTAATAAAACATTTTTTATGAGCTTTATTTTTAATGAAATTATCATAAATAGTATATACATGAAGTATAATTTTTCTCCTCGGCATCGATGATTAAAATTTATATATATGCATTTTAAAAATAAAAGATATAAATACTAATAATTAAAGTAAAAATAAATTAATTATTTTTTAAACTATTAAAATCAAACATTTACAAATAAAAAATAATTTCTATATAACATAAAAATTAAGAAATTTGAAAATAACATAATTCATATATTTATGAATACCCAACTTATATAAATGGAATAAAAAATATTTATAAATACATTTAGAATTTATATAAAAAAATATTTAAATTCACCCAAGTTAGAGCATTTATGAACATATTTATGAATACATTTATGTTATGAATATATTTAAAATTTTGTATTATTCAAATAAGAATATAAATAGAATAATAAAAAATATAGTTCCGGAAAGGTTGGGACATTAAAAAAAAATGAGAAGTAAAAGCTCATCTTAAGAGTTTTTCCTTTAAAATTATTTTTTTTATTTTTCTTCGTAAAAAAATCTAGTTTTAAGAAGAAAAAAATTTATTTGATAGAATTTCTCCTTATTAGGAGAAAATAATGATATTCAACTAGAGTGGGTGAATTGTTGAATATAGATATTTTGAAAAATTGATTGGAAATAAAAAAAATTATAATTGAGGTATTTTATAGTTTTAACTGAAAGATAATGAATACACAAAATTTTTTATAGTGGTTCCACCAAATCAAGTGTACGTCTACTCCTAAACTCCCTTGGATTTTCACTATCAACTTAATAACACAAACTTGATTGCAAGTTCAAGTTGTACTTTTACATTATTTCTTCGCATCACCATTTTCCCAACTCTACAGAGATTGGCTCTCTCTCTCTAGACCCAAAGCAGTGATACACTCTTTGATCTTTTGAAATCTCACTATAAGTGAGAAGGGAAATGTGAAAGATGTGAGACTCAAATTCGCAAATTTGATAGACTTGATTTTTCAGATGACTACACTCGGAAAGAAAATTAAATGTAATCAAGTGAAAAGAAAAATAGAGTGTGTAAATTGTTGAAACAGAGTAATGAATGCTATGAGACATGGTTGTTCAGAAAGTTAATAGAACATTCACACCTTATCTTCAAATCTCATCTCTGATATTTATTATCATGTCAAAATTATCCGTTGTAGGGTTGTTGAATTTGAACGTTGCTCATTGATATCCGTCAATTAATATTCTGTAACAGTACCCATTTTTCGTGCTAAATTTTCATTTTCTCACCGGTACCACTTTCTTGTTAACCAATCGAAGGATGTTTTTGTTGCGTTTAAACGTTAGGCTTTCATAAAAATGGAAACATTAAGATATACAGAAATAAAGATGACAGTTGTATTCAAATTTGTTTCGAAAATTTGGTTTCTGACAAATTTCAATTTAAAAAAAGTTTTGATTTGTTTTTCTTTTATGTATATATCACACAATTTATCTTTTTCAAATTTTAGTTTTGGTAGACCTTTTACATTGTCTTTTCTAACTAGTTTTGAAAGTGTGTCTATACTTGCGTGTTCTAATTTTCTATGCCATAGCCAATATGAGTTTTTATTTACAGCAACTAAGCAAGATTCATTAGAGGTTTCTAAGTGCTCTAAATCAATTGCATATATGTTTCCTTTTCTGTGACCAGTAAATTTTATAGATCCAAAGGATTTGTCAATGATAGTACATGTATCAGATTCAAATAATACAGAATAACCTTTATCACACAGTTGGCTAATACTCAATAAGCTAATTTTTAGTCTAGAAACAAGAAACACATTCTGAATTTGAGACTTAGAGAACTTACCTCCTATGTTACCTATTCCGATGATTTTTCCCTTTGAATTGTCTTCAAATGCAACCTTTGCTTCTTTCTTGCTTTCAAGGTAAGAGAATTTTGATACATTTCCGGTCATGTGTCTTAAACATCCACTATCTATGCGACATAGACTTTCTGGGAGATTCTTTTGATTTTAAGCACACCTGCAGCAAAGGGCAATCACACTTTTGCCTTTGGTACCCATATCTTTTTGGGTTTGGCTGAGTTAGTCTTAAATTTATTTTTGGAGATCCATTATAGGTTTACTCTTGATAAGTTTAGGAGCCAACGATTATAAATTGAGTGTCCAATCTTCTTACAGTACTTGCAATATCCAGTAATCACACTTAGATTATTAGTGCGGTCTGAAATTGGGTTTCTTAATTTGCATACTTTTGATTTATGTCCAATATTCAGACAAGTGTGACATCTTTGTGATTTAGCATTCTTAGAACTTGGCACAAAAAATTTACATAACTTCTTTTGTGTTTGGTTTGGGTAGTATCCTAAACAGGTTTTATAAAATATAGCTCTTTATGCTCCTAGCATGGCATCTAGCTTTTCTTGGTTTTGGATGAATTTCATTAATATAGTGTTTAGTCTAATGTTCTTTTCTTTCAATCCATCTAATTCTTTCATTAAAATTGTGTTTTCATTTGTTAACTTCTTGCTGTCCTAATTTAAATGTTCATTTTTCAATATTTCTTCAATTTCGACAACTTTCTATTCCTACTCAGCAAGCATTTTTCCTTTTTAATGTTTCTATTTCAGTTCTTGATTTTTTCTAGAGTTTTAACATTTTCAGCTAGATCTTTCTTTAACAAATTATTTTTCATTTTTGATCTTTTCAATTCTTTTAGTGCTTCTAGCAGTGCTTCACATAATTCCTTAATGGTGAAATTATTTTCAGAATCAGAAGAATCAGGACAAGATGAATATGATATAGAGTTTGTTTCATTATCTGAGAGTTCTTCACTTGCCATAAAACAGACGTTGGCCCATTCCTCATTTTTCTCTTCATCACTTGAGATTGAGTCTTCATCACTCCATGCAACAAGTGTCTTCTTTTTTTCTTCTCTTTTATATCATTTTTGTGCTTCTTTTCATCTTTGTTGAGAGAAGGACAGTCAGCTTTCATGTGCTCTAGTTTTTTGCATTCAAAGCATCTTATTTTTTTCTTATTTTCTGGCTTTTTGAAGAAGGATTTGTTATTGTTCCTTTTCTTCATCATGAACTTTTTGAATTTTCTTGTCAGAAGAATTTCATCTTCTTCATACACCTTTTCTTCTAAGTTTGACGTGTTTTTTTTCATTATCAGCCTTTAATGCTACTCCTTTGCCTCTTTCTTATTTGGTAGGCTCCTTCACGTTCAATTTTATCTCATGGGTTATCAAAGATCCCACAAACTAATCCATTATCAGAGTCTCAAGATTGTTAGACTCCCCAATTGCAATAACCTTGGGTTTCCATGAATTTGGTAGATTTCTCAAAATTTTGTCCACCATATCTTCTTGAAGAATTCATTTTCCAAGTAATCTAAGCTCATTAGTAATCTTGTTAAATCTTGTGATTATCTCATTTATTGTTTCTCCATCCTTCATTTTGAAAACTTCATATTTTTGCTTTAGCAATCCAATCTTGCTCTTACGAATTTGATTAGTCCTTTCATAGGTAGTTTCGAGTCTTTCTCAAATTTCCTTTGCTTTTATGCATGAAGAGACTCGAATGTATTCGTTGACACTCAATGCAAGGTGAAGGAGATTAATTGCTTTGCAGTTGGTTTGATAGATTTTCTTCTGTTTCACAGTCATATTTTTTAATTTGAGTGGCACACGTACTCTATCTATTTCTTCTGTAGGGAATTCAACTCCTTCTTCGATTATTTCCCATGCATTCAGGTCCTGTGCAATGATGAAATTGCGCATCCTTTGCTTCCAATAGCTGAAGTTGCTTCCATTGAAGAATGGTGCATGGTTTGTTGAGCAAGTTTCAACTGGTATGTTGTCTCCATTGATTGTCATTTAGATCTTTGGTATTAAGCTGTTAAACTTCTTGACAATACACCTTTTTTGATACCAATTGTTATTTAGTTAGAAATGATGGGTGAATAGTTGAATATAAGTTTTTTGTAATTTTTTGAAAATTTAAAGTAGAATGACAGTAAATAAAAATTCAATGAAAGAAGACACGAGAAGTTTTTATAATGGTTTTACCAAACTCGGTGTACTTCGACTCCCAGGTTGCCCTTGGATTTTTCACTAATTGCTTATATTACAAACTTGATTATAGGTTCAAGTTCAACCTTGTACAGTGTTTTGTCAGAACACTTCAATTCAATCTCACTTGGACTAAATTTAACTTTTCTAGACTTAAGACAGTAACATTCACTCCTTAATCTTTTACGCTCTTATTAATTTATGAAATAAATATCAAGAATTGACGCTTGCTTTCCTTAGATTTGACAGTGTAAGAATTAACAGAGCACTTAGATTAATTTGGAAATTTCACAGTAAGAATTTTTCAGAGTATTCAAAAAATTAGAGCATTCAATTCTAGTCATGTAACCCCCGCTGTTTTTTGCTCCTCAATATTTATTGAGGTATTGAATAGATCCGTTGAGAGTTGATGGTGGTTGTTGCATTTGAACATTGGGCATTTAAGTTCTGCCATTAAAGCTCTGTAACTGTTTCTTCGTTCATGCTGAGTCTCCATTCCTTTTTCTGGCGCCTCTTTTAAATAAGCCAATCAGAATATTTTTGCACTGCATTTGAACATTAGCTTTAATGAAAAAAAGAACATTTCAGAAATCAAAGAAACGAGATGTCTGTTAGGTTCAAATTGGTTTCCCAAATCTGTTTTCTGACATGCAGGTCGACAATATCAAAGTAGACATCGACTTGAATTTAAAACATTTTTAGTGTAATTTTGTCAAAACAGGTCGACAAGTTACTATTCTAGGTCGACAAGCCATTGTGCAAAATTCAATCGGTAGATATATGTTTCTGAGTTGGTCGATGTGTACATGTGTGTCAACAAGTTTGCTACTATGTCGATGTGTAATGTTTCAGATTTAGTGAAGAGTAGGTTGACAGATCATTTTAATGCATCGACATGTTCCTATTTAGGTAATGAATTTGTCGATGTGTGTAACTAAATTGGTCGATGTGCATATGTGTGTTGACAACAATATAGTCAGGTTGATGTGCAACATTTTGGATTTAGTAAATATTGGGTCGACATGTTTAATTAGAACATCGACATTCACTCTGAAAATCGATTGATGTGTGCATTTGAATTGGTTGATGTGTATGTTCTTTGTTGACAAGAAGAGAGTAGGTCGTTGTGCATTTTAATGAGCAAACAAATATTAGGTCGACAGGTTTGATAGCATACATCGATATACTACTGTGCAAGTAAGAATTGGTAGACTTGGACAAATTAATTGGTCAATGTATTTTCTATAGATTGACAAGAATTTTGATGTGTCGATGTGTATATTTCAGAAATACATATTAACAGGTCGACATATGCAAATCTCAGGTTGATGTGTTACTATTCATTGGTTGAATTGGTCGACGTGTCTAAGTGAATTGGTCGATGTGTCTTGGCTAGGTCGACAAGTACAATAATAGGTTGGAGTGTGTGTTTTTGACATTGTCACGCGATTTAAGTATATCACGATTTTGATCAAGTATAGCCTAGTCGAGTGTTGTGTATAGTATAGAACAAATGTTGATCCCATGAGAATATTATGTATTACAAATTATAAAATACTCTATCTAAGTTAGACAGAACGAATCAAGATAGTAAAAATATTAAAAATATGAAAATATTAAAAATAGAAATATCGATAGACAAAAACCCTAGTCTTATAAAACCCTAAAACATCGATTTCATCTGTTTTCAATTTTTTCACACGGTTGAACTCTTTCAAATCCCTTAAAGTTTGTTGACTAAAGATTCATTCTTGATGATGGCAAATTTCCCTAAATTAGATTCACTCAATGGTTATACAATGAAATCTTAATTCGACTAACCAAAACCCAATGGTCATGCAATCTTGATTAGACCAAACTGCATTAAGATCAAGTATTTGTAATTTAGGGTTTCCCCTAAAATCTCCACATACAGAGTTAATCATCCATCGATTTCATAACTCTATATGGATTTTATTGTATTGGTCAGATTTCATGCAATCTTCTCTCTATCTCATGCATGTAATCGCAAATTATCAAATCGTAGAGCCCTTTACGAATGAAACATTAAGTTTAACAATGAAATCTCATGAAAGAAAGAGCATACCAATAAAAATTTAAGGGAAAGAAATGAATCAAACCATGCTATTAATAAAAAAACAGAATTCATCGAGTTCTAGAAACAAGAAATCTAAGTAGACATCATAAAAAAATGCAAGAAAAGTAAAGAAAACATCCCTTTGCACCCGAAGGAATCCTCCTCCAAAGGAGGTCGCTGCTAGGGTTTCTTCTCACTTCTTCCAGTGTAAAGGATATCTCATTCTTATAATCTAATTTCTAAGAGTCCTAAATGACTAAAAATTCATGGGTTTTCATAACAGCTTGATATTTCACTTGGATTTGGGCTTTTAGAACTCTTGGGCCTTGATTTCTAGCACTGTAGTAACTTTGACTCAACTTTCGGATATCTTTTAGTCTGACCCAGCCTCTGAGATCTTCACAAGAATTGTAGGCCTTGAAGTCTTTTTTCCAACCCAGCAAGAATCAGGTCAATCGGATATCGGAGTAGAAAGTTATGCCAAAAATATTAACAACTGTCTGTGCAATCTAATATCTTTAAATAAGCCCAATAATCCTAAAATAAAACCCACGAAAATAATTAATATAAAATCATGAAATAAAACCTAAAAATAGTTTTAAAAGTCATAAATAAAGACTGAAATAAAATAAAATAAAATAAATTCAAGTGTATAAAAATATCACTATCAAATACCTCCACACTTGAATGTTTGCTTATTCTCAAGTAAGAATAAATTTTCTCCAAAACCCATTCAACATCCTAAATCCCTAACCATGTATATAACAAGTTCAAATCGGAATTACAATCATGACAATCAATACTTCACAATATCCAGCACTAGAGAAACTATTGCATCTCATATAGTCTCATTAAAATCAAGAAAAATGTAAGACTCAACCACCCTCACAATTGATTCACTCAATAAAATAAACGAAAATACTAACCAACTACTCAAAGTGCTCATTTTATGTAAGGGTACGTGTTTTACTCAAATCAACACAATAAAATGACATAACCATAAACTTGCTCATATTTCAAATCTCCACCACTTATATATGAAATCTACACACCAATCAAAAGATCTTTTATTTGGTTGTAATAAGGCTAAGGTAAGGGATAGGATAATGGGTAAGATATAGAGTTAAAATGATTCATTAAATATACCTAAGTATCAAGACATGACATTATTACATCAAGACAAAGAAAATACTAACTCCAACTATGCACATGTAATGTAATATATCACTTATTCAAAGAACAATGACTTCACTATAAGAGTGAATAATATCTAGAATGAATTTTTTTTTTCTATTTGTTTTCTTTCTTTTTCTTTCTTCTTTTTTCTTCTTTTTTTTTTCTTCTTTTTTTTTCATTCTTCATTCTCTTTTTTTTTTCTTTCATAACCCATTCAACAAGACAATGACTAAAGGTATATATAAAAAATAATACCTAAATACATAATGCTATACCATCAACTATAAGTATATTAGTGAATTCAGATTCAAATTATGGAGTTAGAGAAAGATGGGTCATAGGGTAAATTATGTAGGTAACATATGAAACAAAAGGTTTAGGCTCAAATTGGTTAGCTAAGGGGCAAAAAATAATTGGGATGATATTTTTCGGAAGCCAAACGAGTGTGATCCTAAGTGCCTTAATCATTTTGCTGTATGAAAATCATAATTGTGGTCTCAAAATACATAACAGAGTAAGTTCTATAATGACTAAATCATGTGTGATATACGCTCAACAAGAAAAATGATGAAAGTAAAAAAATTGCTTTTTAAGGCTTAAATCCTCACTAAGGTAAATTCGGTATTAAATATTGCATGTCTATCCTTCAAATCAACCATAAAAAGATGAATAACCACTCATGTACCAAATAACTACTAATATCAATCGTTTGTCATGCAATCCAATTTAAGACAAGTAACATACAAGAACTGGAAAACCTGAGAAATCTAGTTTGCATGAAAAACATTTTTCAAAGCTAAAGAAATTCAGCAAAAATCAAGATTCCTAAATAAAAATGTCCTAAAAATCAGAATGAAATAAATAAAACACCTAAAAATCAAAATACAATACATCCCCCCACACTTAATCTAAATATTGTCCGTAATGCAATTCAATCTAAAATCCAGAGAAGAGAACAAAACGGGAAAAGATATTCTTCTTTAAAAACTTATATACCGTTTTAGAGTCATTTTTTACACATGCAACTGTCTCTACCCACTTACTCACATAATCAACAACGACAAGAATGAATTCATGATTAAAAGATTTTGGAAAAGGTCCCATGAAATTTATACCCTAAACATAAAAAATATCGACAATCAAAATATTATTAAAGGGCATCTCATGACAATTAGAAATATTTCTAGTTCTTTAGCATTGATCACATGCATGGACATATGAATGAGCATCCCTAAACAAAGTAGGCCAATAAAATCCAGATTAAAGTACCTTGGCTGCTGTACGAGAGGGGTCATGATGACCACCAATCTCCTTATCATGACAAAAACTAAGGATGCTACGTACCTCTTGTTTGGGAACACATCTCCTAATGATACCATCACCACAAACCTTGTACAAGTATGGGTCATCCCAAAGATAATGGCGTAAATCGGAAAAGAACTTCTTTCTCTGGTGTCCCTTTATTCTCTCTGGTAGAACCCTACAATGAAGATAATTGACAAAGTCAGCATACCAAGGTTCATCAATTCGAGTGATAGAAAATAAATTCTCATCAGGAAAAGAATCATTCAAAGGATGATTAATTATTGTCTCAATGAATTCTCCCTCCAATCGAGATAAATGATTAGCTCCAGGATTATCAACTCCTCTCCTATCCATAATCTCGATATCAAATTCCTGTAACAAAAGAATCCAACGTAACAATCTAAGCTTTGCATCTTTCTTCGAAATCAACTGCCTAAGTACAGAATGATCAGTATGAATAACAATTTTGAACAACAAGTAAGATCAGAATTTGTCAAGTGCAAAGATGACAGCAAGTAGTTCTTTTTCAGTAGTGGTGTACACTTTCTGAGCCTCATTCATAGTCCTACTCACATAATATATGACATGAAATTTCCTATCTACTGTTTGCCCTAAAACTACACCCACGGTATCATCACTTGTATCACAATAAATATCAAAAGGCAAATCCCATCTAGGTGGCTGTACTATGGGAGACTCAATCAATTTCGATTTCAAGCAATGAAAGGCATTCGAACAAGAATCATCAAACATAAAAGAGGCATCTTTCACCAAAAGATTGGTTAGAGGTCTAGTGATCTTAGAGAAATCCTTGATAAATCTTCGATAAAAACCAGTATGTCCTAGAAATCCTCTAACATCTTTTAATGACTTCGGTGGAAGAAGTTTCTCAATTAACTCAACTTTTGCCCTATCAACCTCCATTCCCTTATAAGACACCTTATGACCCAAAATAATTCCTTCTTTCGCCATGAAATGACACTTTTCCCAATTCAGCATCAAATTGGTTTCCTCACACCTCATTAAAACTTGTTTCAAAATTTTCAAGCAATCATCAAAAGAGGAACCAAACACAGAGAAGTTATCCATAAAAATCTCCATAAAATCATCAATGAAATCAACAAAAATAGATATCATGCATCTCTGAAACGTAGCTGGGGCATTGCAAAGACTAAAAGACATGCGTCTAAATGCAAAGGTAACATATGGACATATAAATGTGGGTTTTTCTTGGTCAGCAGGATCAATGGCAATTTGCAAATAACCAGAAAAACCATCCAAAAAGCAATAAAATGCATGGCCAGCCAATTTTTCAACAAGTTGATCAAGAAAGAGAAGGGAAAATGATCTTTTCTAGTGGCATCATTCAATCTCCTATAATCAACACACACTCTCCAACCTATGATAACACGTGTGGGGATCAACTCATTCCTATAATTGTCAACCACAGTAGTTCCACCCTTCTTTGGAATAACTTGCAATGGACTCACCCAAGCAGAATCAGAGATAGGAAAGATAATACTTGCATCGAGCCATTTAATTATCTCCTTCTTTACCACCTCCTTAAGATGTTCATTGAGTCCCCTTTGTGGTTGAGCCATGGCCTTGAACCCATCCTTCAATAAGATCTTGTGCATGCAAATCGAGGGATCTATACCACGGATGTCAACAATGGTCCAACCTATAGCCTTTTTGTGTTGTTGCAAAACTTGTAACAATCTCTCCTTCTCGAAACCTGTCAAAGATGAAGAAATAATCACTGGAAATATAGAGGAACTATCCAAAAACACATACTTCAAATGAGATGGTAATGGTTTAAGCTCAGGTATGGAAGAAACTTGTTGTGAACTATCATTTTTCTCCTCAACATTCAAAACCACATGCAAGTTCTCTATGTGTGCAGAAACAGTATGAATTTCATCTATCACATCTAAAGCAACACAAATATCAGCCTGCTCAACATCCAGAAAATCATGCTTCACATGTAATGAACTAGAAATGCAATTTTCAAGAGGATCAATAGAATAAAAGACATTCAAATCATGCTCGACAATCCTTTCAATGCAATCAACTTTGAAAACTTCTTATCTATCAAAATTTCTCATGGAATTAAAAACATCAAACTCAATTTTCTCATCATTCAATCTTAAAGTTAGTTTTTCACAAGAAACATCGATCAATGTACGTGCAGTGTTCAAAAATGGTCTACCCAAAATCAAATAAGTGCCTTAATCATCATGCATGTCCAAAATAACAAAATCAATAGGAAAGATGAATTTATTGACCTTAACCAAAATATCCTCAACAATGCCTCTGGGATACTTGACATTCTTATTAGCTAATTGTAAGGAAATATTGGTAGGTCGATAATCCCTTAATCCTAATTTTAAAAACACGAAGTATGGCATGAGATTGACGCTGGCACCCAAATCACAAAGAACATAAAAAAAATCAGAAGAGCCAATAGTGCAAGGGATGAAAAAACTCCCTGGATCTTTAAGTTTCGATGGTAGCTTCCTTTGTAGAATTGCTAAACACTCCTCTGTAAGCTTGACTGTTGAAACTTCATCTAGCTTCCTCGTGTTTGTGATCACGTCCTTCAAAAACTTCGCATAGCTCGGCATCTGCCTAATAGCATCCAAAAGAGGAATATTAATATGCAATTTCTTAAAAATTTTAAGAAATTTCTCGAATTGTTTTTTTACATTATCACTCAACAAAAACGACCAGGAAAAGGAACACTGAGGTCTATACTCTCTCAAAGGTTAGGAACTTCCCTGTTTTGTTTCAGAAACCTTGGTCTTCTCTTCAGTAGGCTGCTTGTTCTCGGCCTCTTGTTCATTCTCTTCCTTTGACTGAATCGGTTTCTTCTGCAGTTGCTTCCCATCCCTCAATGTAACTGTCTTTGCTTGCTCTCTGTGATTCTTTTCCGTATCACTCGGCAATCTACTTGGTGCATGAGAATGAAAGGCGTTAGTTAATTGATCAATCTTATTCTTAAGTTTTTCAAACCTTTCATTTGTTGCTGTTGCCAGATGCTCAATCACTATCTCCCACGATACTTTGCTCTCCTTTGGTTATCGATTTCCCGAAATAAAATTCTGTGGATTGTTTGGTCGTGGTGGTTCCCCTTGACTCCATGAAAAGTTTGGATGGTTCCTATACCCAAGATTGTATGTGTTGGAGTATGGGTTGTTCTGAGGTCTACCAAAGTCAGACACATAGTTCGCTTGTTGCACCTGCGAACACTCAGAAAACACATGAGTAGAAATACCACACGAATCACAATATGAAACTTGACTAACCACAACATGTGTTTGATTAGTTTTCAAAACATGCAACATAGAATCCACCTTGGCATTAAGCATGTTAAAAGTGTCAACCTCATACACACCAACCCTCTGCCTCGGAATTTCATGCTCACTAGACTAGTCGTATTGATTAGATGCCATATCATCTAGCAATGCACATGCCTCATCATTTGACTTACTAATGAATGCACCCCCAGCCACAGCATTAATGGTAATTTTCACAGAATTTAAAAGACTACCATAAAATGTTTGCAAAATCAACCAGTCAGAAATACCATGATGTGGGTACCTTCTAATCAAATCCTTAAACCATTTCCAAGTATTATATAGAGACTCACCCTCAGATTGCCTAAAACTAGTAATGTCATTAAGTAGTTTAGCTGTCTCACAAAGTGAAAATATTTAGCTAAAAATGCCTGAGAAAGAATCTCCCAACTCGTAAAATGATTAGCAGTGAATGAGTTCAGCCATACCTTTACCTTTCACTTAAGAGAGAAAGGGAATAACCTTAACTTGAGGTATTTGCGCCGACTCCATTTAGCTTGATGGTGTCGCTGATCTCTAGAAAAATTTTCAAGTGGCTATTTGGATCTTCAAATGCTTCACCACAAAACTGATCTGCTTGTACCATTCCGATTAGACTCGGCTTGAGCTTGAAATTGTTTCCCTCCACAATTGGCTGTGCGATACTAGTCTGGAATGTCCTGAAGTCTGGGCATCGAGTACTCTCTCATTGCTCTATTCTCATAGGCCATTGTTTCTTCCTCCTTAATTTCCTTGACTTGTCTACGAATGGTTCATAGTGTTTTTTCAATCTCAGGATCGAAATCAACTAGGTCAAGGCTCTTAGATTGCAGCATGCACTGTACGAAACCCAAAAATAGCACAAAATTCAAACTTCAAAACCAATTACAAGAACCACTCAAGAAAATCTATAATGCCTATATAAAGGTAGAAATTACAAAAAACACAGCAAAATAATACCAAAAGATACACAAGAAGACAATCGGAAAATTCTAAAAATTCATGAAAAATAAAAAAATAATAGAAACGTCTACGAAAATGAAGGAATTTGATGAAAATAGGTCGGTGCCCATAGCTATTTGTTTAGCAGGTTGAAATCCTTCAAAACAAGTAGTTGTTTGACCAATTTCCTTAATCCGTTTTCAGACAACTGAAAAAAAAAAAACTGATTCTATTTTTTTTCGATTTTTATATGGAAGGAGTAAGAAATATATGAAAAACCCTAAAATCTATATACCCTATTTACCAAGAACAAGAAATTAAAAAAATAATGTCCAATATCAAACAAAATGATATTTATTGATATACTTAAATATCCCCAGTAATGGTGCCAAAAACTTGTCACATGATTTAGGTATATTACGATTTCGGGTAAATATACCCTAGTCGAGTATTGTATATAGTACAAAACAAGTGTCGATCCCACAAAAATATTATATATTACTAATTATAAAATATCCTATCCAAATTAGACAGAACTAATCAAGATAGTAAAAATATTAAAATTACGAAAATATTAAAAATAAAAATATTGATAGACAAAAAAACTAGTTTTATAAAACTCTAGAATATCGATTTTATTTGTTTTCAATTTTTTCACACGGTTGAATTCTTTCAAATCCCTTAAAGTTTATTGACTAAAGATTTATTCTTGATGATGACAAATTTCCCTAAATTAGATTCACTCAATGGTTATGCAATGAAACCCTAATTCGATTAACCAAAACTCAATGATCATGCAATTTTGATTAGACCGAACTGCATTAAGATCTATGGAATATTTATAATCTAGGGTTTCCCCTAAAATCCCCACACATAGAGTTAATCATTCATTAATCTCATAACCCTATATGGATTTTATTGTATCGGTCACATTTCATGCAATCTTTTCTCAATCTCATGTATGTAATCGCAAATCATACTTTACGAATGAAGCATTAAGTTCAACAATGATATCTTATCAAAGAAAGAGTATACCAATAAAAATTTAAAGGAAAGAAATGAATCAAACCATACTATTATTCAAAGAACAGAATTCATTGAGTCTTAGAAACAAGAAATCTAAGTAGACATGATAAAAAAATGCAAGAAAAGTAAAGAAAACATCCCTTTGCACCCGAAGGAATCTTCCTCCAAAGGAGGTAGCTGCTAGGGTTTCTCCTCACTTCTTTAAGTGTAAAGGATGTCTCTTCTTATAATCTAATTCCTAAGAGTCCTAAATGACTAAAAATTCGTGGGTCTTCATAACAGCTTGATATTTCACTTAGACTTGGGCTTTTAGAACTCTAGGGCCTTGATTTATAGAATTGTAGTAATTTCGACTCAAATTTTGGATATTGTTTGGTCTAACCTAGCCTCTAAGGTCTTGATAAGATTTGTAGGCCTTGAAGTCTTCTTTCCAACCCAATAAGAATTAGGTCAATCGGATATCGGAGTAGAAAGTTATGTCCAAAATACTAACAACTGTCTGTGTAATCCAATATCTTTAAATAAGTCCAATAATCCTAAAATAAAATCCACGAAAATAATCAATGTAAAATCATGAAATAAAACCTAAAAATAGTTCTAAAAGTCATAAATAAAACCAAAAATAAAATAAAATAAAATAAATTCAAGTGTATAAAAATATCGCTATCAGACACAAGTGTTATCAGGTTGACGTGTTGAACCAACAGCTCGTTGTATTACTATTCATAAGTGAAATTGGTTGATGTGTTGGAATAAATTGGTTGATGTGTCACTGTTCCTATAGTTTCATGTCGACAAGATTTGTGTTAAGGTCGATGTGTTGGAATGTCTGATCTATAAGACATTCTTTGTTCAGGTCGATGTATGCTTGTGTGAGCCGAAGTATTTAAACACTTGTTTCTATAGAAATCATTTATCTCGGGTCGACAAAAACAACAAACAGGTTGATGTTTATGTGTGAATAACATGAATTGGTTAACATAATACTTGCAACTGGTGGACCTACTAGGCAGGTCGATGTGTTTTACTAACCAGGTCGACATGGACTACAGTCTTCTGAATTTTTTTACTATTTTTCTTATTTTCTTGAACTATTTTTCTTTTAATCTATCTATCATCAAAATTTTACTAGGTCAACAATCGAGAAGGGTGAAATGACCGTTAAGTACATAGTTGGCCCCTTCACCAAACCCATCGCTAGAGACTTGTTTATAGCACATAGAGAGTGATTGGATTTGGATACATTTTGATATTTCTTATTTTGTATTGGATTGACGATGTGATATTTATTATATTTAATATGATTTTTATGCATTATTCAGTCACACATGAGTTATTTCATTTTTTAAATAATACATTTATTTTCTGATTATATATACTTTGACATGATAAAAGATATGTCAGGCGAGCGAGGTCGACTCTCTCACATGAGTACCACCTCCAGCTCTGAGTGAGCGGGGATGAGAAGGTTTCTAGTCGTAAGAGATATTGAGAGTGACCCTACTAAGATATAAGTTGTCCTGATATGTGTTCAGGATGAGGTCATTTGGGATATGACCGACATAAAAATATCCATATCCATATTGCTTGTGAATAACCAGATTTGAGATCTCAGATATCACATATATTTGTGATATTGTCTCTGAGACTCTCTTTTTGAGATCTTTGGGTAGAGTCTTATATGTAGACTGAGTCTTATATCTGTACAGTATTAGAGAAATCTAACATATGCCCTTTTGAGAGATGAGAGATTAACACTATGACATGTATTTTATATCGCATGTGATAAGATTACTGGGGATAGTGAGAGTAAGAGACAATGATTTGATCATGATCTCCGTTCCCACTACGTGAGACCTGGATCCATTGGATGGGATCTCAAGTACCCTTATTACTTTCGGCTATTTCTAAAAGTCTCGATTCGGTATTTGTTACTTTAGTCTATTTACCTATACCCTGGAAGATAAATTGAGATCTAAGGGACATGTCTAGCAAATCAGCTGAATTGAAGCCGATGGATTCGAGTTTAGGAAAAAGAAGATCAATCCACATTATATCATTGTGTTGTATTCACCAATCTGTATGTTACATTTATCCATGTTGAGATATGAACGTAATAGTGAATAGACAGTCAAGCAAAAATTAGGGATCACTTTCGATGAAGAAAGTGGTTTGATGGATGTAATTGTGTTGAGTTTGGGGTACAACGAGACTTTTTGATAATAACAGTGTCTTTTCGATCATCTTAACAGGTATATTGAGAAATCTTTGTTTGCAAGTGTATTCGCCAGTCGCATGACACCAAATCCTGTATGAAAATCTAGCAGGGTGATATGAAAAATCACATGAGTTGTGATCTTGTGACGGATAAAAATGCTCTCGTATATAAGTGGAAGATGAAGGAAATAATGCCCACGTGGGGCATTCACTTTGGAAAGCTCCAAAGATGGAAATTGGGAATAATGGGTGGTTAACCCCATTAACCCACTTTTTATAACCTCCCCACCATAACTTATGTGCATTGATGACATTTCCTTTTATGGTTATGTGAGAAAGGAAAATTAGGGTTTACCAGTTTTGAATACAGCACAATTGAGAGGTATAGATCTGAGTTTTGAGAGAGAAACATTTTTTTCTCTAAAAAAAGGGTTTGAGAAAAATTCTGCGTAGAGAATTTTTTGCGTCATTTTCGTCACCGGATTGTATATTGCAATATTGTGATACTGTGGTGATAACTCACACAATGTGGTTATCATCTCGATGATGAGATCATATGAGAAGGATTCGTGGTTCTCAGATTTTTCTACGATTTACTCACCGAGATATACCCGAAAATCCCAACTTTTATTATTTTGAAAATTTTATCACGCTTCTGCATGTATATGCATCAAAATCCAACACACTTAAACAGTTACATATAACCTCTTTGGCTTAAACGACCACCCCTAATGATGTAGTTTGATTGCTTTCCTATCTAATAGAGTAATGCTGCCGTTTATAGAAAGTCAAGTTCTAAACCGTCCCTATAATTCTATCTTCTTCCTTTTATTGTAATGAATTCCTATTCAAACATCATAATTGGAACGAAATCTTTCTTTGAAATTAGTAATGGACGTTGATTAGATTTAGAATTATTCCCAAAAAAAATGAAAGAAAGAAAAGAAGGGGTCTTAATGCATGTCCATACACGTGTGATTGAAGTAACAGATATGTATACAAGTGGTTTAGAAGATGTTAGATAGCTTTTTATTATTATTATTATTATCTTCTTCTTTGAGAAAAAATAAAAAATAATTTATTTTAAAATAAAATTAAAAATTATTTAATATTTTTTATTTTTAAAAACTATTTCTATATTTATTTTTGTAAGTACACTGTTTAATAAAATATTTTTTATGAATTTTATTTTTAATGAAATTATAATAAAGAGTATATACATGAAGTATAGTTTTTCTCCTTGGCATCGATGATTAAAATTCATATATATGCATTTTAAAAATAAAAGATATAAATACTAATAATTAAAATAAAAATAAATTAATTATTTTTAAACTATTAAAATCAAACATTTACAAATAAAAAATTATTTCTATATAACATAAAAAATTAAGAAATTTGAAAATAATATAAATCATATATTTATGAACACCCAACTTATATAAATGGAATAAAAAATATTTATAAATATATTTAGAATTTATATAAAAATATTTAAAATCATCCAAGTTAGAGTATTTATGAACATATTTATGAATACATTTATGTTATGAATATATTTAAAATTTCTTATTATTCAAATGAGAATATAAATAGAATAATAAAAATATAGTTCCGAAAAAGTTGGGACATTAAAAAAAATGAAAAGTAAAAACTTCTCTTAAGAGTTTTTCCTTTAAAATTACTTTTTTTTTTTAATTTTTCTTCGTAAAAAAATATTTTAAGAAGGAAAAAACTTGTTTGACAAAATTTCTCCTTATCTGGAGAAAATAATGATATTCAATTAGAGGGGGTGAATGGTTGAATAGAGATATTTTGAAAAATTAAGTACAATTAAAAAAAATTATAATAGAGGTGTTTGATAGTTTTAACTAAAAAATAAAGAATACACAAAATTTTTTATAATGGTTCCACCAAATCAGGTGTACATCCACTCTCAAACTCTCTCTAGATTTTTCACTATCAACTTAATGACACAAACTTTATTACAAGTTCAAATTGGACTTTTACAGTATTTCTTCGCATCACCATTTTCCCAACCCTACACAGATTGGCTCTCTCTCTCTAGACCCAAAACAGTGACATACTCTTTGATCTTTTGAAATTTTACTACAAGTGAGAAGGGAAATGTGAAAGATACGAGACTCTAATCTTCAGATTTGACAGACTTGATTTTTCATATGGCTATACTCGGAAAGAACATTAAATGCAGCTCAAATGAAATGAAAAATAGAGCGTCTAAATTGTTGAAACAGAGTAATAGATGTTATGAGACGTGGTTGTTCATAAAGTTAATAGAACATTCACACCTTTATCTTCAAATCTCATCTCTGATATTTATTATCATGCCGAAATTATCCGTTATATGGTTATTGAATTCGAACATTACTCATTAATGTCCATCAATTAATGTTATACAATAGTTCCCATTTTTCGTGCTGAATTTTCATTTTCTCACTAGTGCCACTTTTTTGTTAACCAATCGAAGGATATTTTTGCTGCATTTAAATGTTAGGCTTTCATAAAACTGGAAACATTAAGATATACAGAAAAAGAGACGACCGTTGTATTCAAATTTGTTTTGAAAATTTGGTCTCTGACAATTTCAGGTCGACAAACTTCAACAACACATCGACATGTCATACGTTCACATCGACATTGTCCTATGTTTACATAAAATTGGTAGACCTGAGCTCTGAACTTAATTGATATGTTAAGTATGTTGACAAGGTTGAAATGCAGGTCAACGTGTGATTTCTAAAAGACAGCTTATATCAAGTGACATCTTCTAAGTCTACATTGACAAACTACTATACTTATATAAAATTGTGGACCTGTCTTCTGAACTTGGTCGATATGTTCAATGTATCGATATAGTCAACAATCAGGTCATTGTGTTTTTCTTAAAGAATAAAGGAATCGGGTCGACAAGTTATTCGACGTGTCGACTTCTTTATGCTTCTATCTATACTTGACGATATGTATAGATGGTGGGTCCTTATACTACTGAAATTGGTCAACATGTCATATTAAATTTGTCCATATGAGGTTAATATGTCGATGCGTAATATAGGTTGATAAAGTTTGGCTCAAGTTAACAAGATATGTGAATGTTCAAGTCAGGTCGACATGTTTTCAGGGTTGTCGACATAATGTTACTTAGACATTATGTTGTGTTTGTTTTATTCCGGTTGACAAGGGTTACTACTAGGTTGACATGTTTAAGGTCTGACTAAAATTGGTCGACATGGTTCTTTGAATTGGTAGACCTATGAGAGCAGGTCGATGTGTGTAAAGAATAAGTCAACAAGGTTTGTAAACTTTTGTTTTCTAATGGTTTTGATTTACTTAAATCTATCTTCCTCCAATTTATCATCATCAAAACCTATTATTCTCAACGGTCTCCATTTTTTATGATGACAAAACTTCAAATACTTATCTAAAATACCTGATCTTATTGATTCTTATTTTTGAAAATTTAACTTAGAACCACAGGAATTTCAGAATTTGATTCCTATAGCTATTACCACAGAACTTATCATTATATAAAGCCATCAGCACTATACTCCACAAACCTATATTATAGTCGTCTAACCTAGCATCATTAGTCTAACCTTGCATCATCAGTTTGATTTATCCTCATTTAGTACCATCAGTCCAGCATTACACTCTGTACACACTGCATACTTCACCATCAAACTTGTCTAGCCCTGCACTCTATAAGCACTACACACTTTACCATCAAACTTGTCTCCCCCTAAATCTAAGCTTATTACCACACTGTCATCAAACCACACTGCACTACAACATCAGACCTCACTCTTTAGCATCAGACCACATTCCCTTTAAGCATCACACTCCGCCTAAGCATCTTTTCTAACACTTTCTCTCCCATTTTGTCATCAATAAAGAGGGTAAAAAATTAGAGGAAGTAAGTGACAATTATAGCATTAGACTACAAGTTGTAGTTACATACTTTACTTATCAACAATTACAATCACATGCAATCAATTGTTCCTACTCAAATAGAGACACCAACTACTCTTCATACACTAACTACTCTTTAGTTAATTACACCAATAGTTAATCCCTGAACTTTAATCAGCGACCAACATATATATCATATATTTAGTAAGCATTCATTCAGTCAGATACACTGTAGAATATGATTCAACATGCATACATTCACACAGTTTAAGATACAATACATTATACTCACAACCATTTTCAAAATTGCACACATCTTAATATTTTGATACATCATTGGAATTTTGTCAAGCAAATTGAAGCAATATTAGAATTTATCAATAAAGTACAGATTTAGTTCAATTAGAAAAGGAAAATTACATGTAAACCACAAAAGTGCCAACACATAAAATATTAGAGAAGTTTTACAAGACATAACTAACATCAGCATGAATGAGAGAGTTTGAGAATATGAGATGATTTTCTTTTTTCTTTTCCTAGGAAGTGTAGTCTATTCTTAATGTCTTGAAGTTCCATCTTCAAGACATAGCTCATTTGACCTTACAGAACTTGTCTTTTTTCAATTTTCTTCAATTTTCCCAAATCACCAGTGTGATAGGTTGAGAGTTGGATGGCTACCCATCATTTTCTCTTTTCCTTCCCTTTGTTCATTTTCTATTGCTTCCTCATGTTTTTCTGCTATCTCCTCTATTTGCCTCTTGTTTGCTCCACCATATTTTCTAACCCATTTTCCCTTATTGTTACACATCCATCTTGCTCGAAGCATGGAAGAAGTATTGATTCTATTTTTCTCATTCAATTCTATCATTATGTCCTTATCCAATTCTACATGATTAGATGATAGGATCTCAGAAATCATGCTTGTATATGGTGAAAGAGAGTTTTCTGATCTATGAGTAGTAATAATGAAGTATGGGACAATGAAGTGTAATCTGAGATTCTTTCCACTCATAATACAAGCCATTAACAAAAAATCTTCTTTAAAGATGGTTGTATAGTTTCTTCCTCTAGGTCTTAGTACATATGCAACAATTAAATACAAAATTCGATCATGGAATCCTAACTCTGTAGTACTTGTGTTCACAATAGTTAGATTCTCATCATTAAACACAATTCTAGCATTCTCCAAATAATTAGATTTCATATATGATTCATACTTATTATAACACACCCATGCAAGAGCACTTTGTCTGTCGATTATCCTTGGAGTGACCTCAATCACTTTCCCATTTATGTATGTTCAAAGTGCGCCTGAAATAGAGTATTCATCTAGGATAATTCATGACTCATTCTCAATTCTATTATACATCACTTCAATATTCTTATAGAACAATTTAATCGCCTTCTCATGAATGAATTTATTAAGATCATAAGCCAATTAGGGCATACGTCATTCAAGTGTTTTTCGTACTTGAAATTCGCCATTTTCAGAAAAACTCAATCAATTAACTTCCCTTGATTGACTTTCCTTTTTAAGAACAATTTTTCATATAGTTCACATTATTTTAGAGATTGAAATTCGTGAGTGTTGGATTGTGAAATGGGTTCTGTTTGTGGAGGCGACGAAGGGGTTTTTGAGGAAGTAGGTTTCATAGATGAAGGTTTCAATGAAGAGAGTTTAGTTGTAGGTTTCATAGGAGGTTTAGAAGAAGTTGATTGTTTAAAGATGGACAATTTTTGTTTAGGAGCCATTGTTGATTAGGGTTTTCGCAATAGAGATTCATATAGGGTTTCAGACAGAAAGAGGGAAATCTGAATTTTGGGGAGAGAGAGAGAGAGACGGGTCGATATCTCAACCGTTCATATTCCTTCTGCATGTCACGGTTTGACACCTTTTCATGCACATCAACCGTTTTAAGGATGTTTAAAGGTAATCGGATCAACATATTTTTAAAGATATCGACCTGACTTTGATTGCTATGCAAATTGACACATTTACATATAAGTCGACAAGATGTTGGCTGTTTTTTATTTTAAGTAATAGATCGACAAGATTTCTAATAGAGTGATTAGCAGGTCAACAAGGCTGTATATTCTTTAATTTGTTGACACCTTTGCAAAATAGGTCAACCTAAAGTTCGTTTCAGAATTTTAAAGTATACTCTGTTTTTCACATTTATTTCTTATTTCTCTATTTCACTCATTCCTAATTATCTCCTTAGTTTACAAAATCTATTCTTATTCAATGGATTGATAATATTAGTAATTTATTTTTGAGTCTCTATATACTCAAGAATAATTTCATTTTTCAATACATGATCTCTGATGAAATGATATTTACTACAATATGTTTGGTTCGAGAGTGATGTATCGGATTTTTAGTTAGATTTATGACATTTATATTATCACATTTTATAGGAATGTAGTCAAAGTTTATACCATAATCCTTCATTTGATCCTTAATCCGTAGAATTTGTGTAGCACATTATCCAGCAAAGACATACTCAGTTTCGGTTATTGACAATATTACACTACTTTGTTTCTTGGAAGACCATGATACTAACATACTTCCAAAGAAGTAACAAGTATGACTAATTCTTTTTCTATCTAGTTTGCATCTCGCAAAGTTTGTATCAGAGAATCCATATAATTGAAAGTTTAAATTTCTATCATACCAAAGATTTAGACGTATGGTGTTTCTAAGATATCTAAAGATTCTTTTAACTATTACTAAATGAGATTTATTTGAATCTGATTGGAATCTTGTACAAAGAAATACACTGAATTGTATGTTTGGTCTCAAAGCAGTGAAATATAAAAGTGATCCAATTATATTTCTATATAATTTTTGGCACATTGACTTACCATTTCCATCTTTATCTAATTTTAGGCTTATGCTCATAGGCGTAGCATTTCCTTTGCATTTACTGAACCCAAATCTTTTGATGAGATCATTGGTGTATTTGGTTTGATTGATGAAGATTCTATTTTCAGATTTTTTAATCTAAAGTTCTAGAAAATAGTTTAACTCTCCCATTATACTCATTATAAACTCTCATTGTATTGTTTTTGTAAATTCTTCACATATTTTTACATTTGTTTCTTTAAAAATTATACTATTTACGTATATTTGGATTATCAAAAAATTATCTTCTTTTCTTTTGATAATGAGAGTTGTGTCAACATTTTCCTTTTCAAATTTGTTTTCAATTAAGATGTTGTTGAGTTTCGCATACCAAGCTCTAGAGCTTGTTTTAATCCATATAAGGATTTGGTCAATTTTAAAACATGTTCTAAATATTTGGATCTTCAAAATAAGGGGTTGTTCTACATATATAGTTTTGGTTAAATAACTATTTAGAAAGGTACTTTTAACATCCATTTGATATAATTTAAAGTTCATATAACAGAAAGAGGCTAGAAGCTTCTAATCTAACTACTGGAGTATACGTTTCATAATAATCAATTCTTTCTTCCTGGCTATTTCTTTTGCTACTAATCTTGCCTTGTTTCTTATGATTATTCGATATTTATCAAGTTTACTTCTAAAGACCCACTTAGTTCCAATTACAAATTGATCCAATGGTTTAGGAACATGGTTCCATACTTTCTTTTCTTCAAATTGATTTAGTTCATTTTGTATAGTCATTATCCAATTTTCATCTCCTAATACTTCCTTTACATTCTTATATTCTTTATAGAGATAAATGCCACATATTCACATTGATTTTGCAGAGCTGATCTGGTTCAAAAACTAGAATTTACGTCATCTATTATGTTTCATATGTTGACATTTTTTCTAATTTGAAGATATTTAATTTTTTGCTCTTGTTAAACTTCATCTTTTTTCTTCTTATTCGGTGACTTCATTGATTTTGTCACGCCCTGAAGCGGGGTCGTGAGTAGCCGCCCGTTACCCTGAATGCCGGCTGTATTTCTATAGAAAATCGGGTAGAACCTCCCCATAAATCGGAGGTTTCACATGTACAAATAAACCTGTATAATTTAAAACCAACTTGTCAATTTAACAAATGGCCATCCCGGCCTCTCCAAAATTAATAAATCCTACCGCAAACATCCAGGACAATGCAAGCTATAAAATTTCTAGCAGTTCGAGCCACAGACTTCTACTGTCATGCCCAAGTAGAGCATGAGCAACCGTCATACCGAGCGGACCTAAGTTTATACAAATGTATAACAAATTTCCCAAATAGAAAGTTTAAAACGCTTACAGATGCCTCAATGCAAGTAAAATGAATCAAAGCGAGAGTTATGCACACAATTGCCCATAAGTTATATAGTCATCCCAAAATAAGTACATGGCCAACTACGGACCTCAATGTCAAAACCTCGCAGGGTCAAAAATAAATTACGAAATTCATCTTTCAAATTTAAACTTAAATCTCACCGTCGTGAATCACCAAAATCCATCAAAATCTCTAAAATCTGAAGCGTCACTCCAGCACAACAATAATCCTGTCTGAGGAGGAAAAAGGGAGGGGTGAATATCATAGGAAGATACCCAGTGAGTAAGGGGAATAATGTCAAGCATAAATAGTATGGATGAACCATTGGAGTGTTAAATAATATCATTTGAAACAAAAATTTATATTTCGCAGCAAAATATAATATGTTTAGCAATTTAAAATCATTTAATCAATCACACGATATAAGCATATATGCATCCATTTAAAAATCAAATAATAGTAGAGTAAGCCAAAGATAATCCTGACAAAGGTCAACCATGACCAAGAACAGGCGCATCGGGGGTTTTATTATGCATAGACTTTAAAATCGCTCTCTACCCCGACGTTGGCCATGAGTTTGCTGGGGCTAACTCATCATCATGTATAGGACCCCGTCCGGTGCTAGACGGTGACGTCTCACACGTCCTCCCCCTACGTGGGTCAACTGGCCGCGTCTATAGCCCTTAGAATCGATGACGTTTGCAGATACCTTCTACAGAAGCGTATCCGGGCAACCCGTGCCTCTACAAATGCTATTCGTAGCTATGGAATCATCAATATCATCATCATAGTATCACAAGGGCACAACGTCCCACAGGTAAGAATCATATCATCGCATAACTAGTGGGCATCCAACCCACATAGTTCATCAAAACATTTCAAATCCGTATGTCAATACATTTATCAAATCATTTCAAATCCAAACCAGTGCGTCGACAGAATAGAAAACATATCTAGTTCTCAAATAATGGCACAATATCATTTCATTTCAAACATGGATGTATAGTCATCAGAAATATAAATTTATGACACTCCAAATATCACAAAACAAGTTTTGAAATTTAATATCACACGTCGAGTCAATGCATATCAAAAGCATATTTTATTGAAAACATGGCAGAAACAAGTTTTACTATTTCATGCAAGAGATTAAAATCCCACTCACCTTTCTAGGGTGGGTGGTCACTCCCTATTTTTCAATTCAATCCAATTGACTCCTCGAGTCTCCAACAGACAAACCTAATCAATCATCACAATTTAATATCAAATAAAGGTCTAATATGGGATTTTCAATTTTTCTTTCAAATTTAATACAACTTTAATTGACACAATCCCCTTTCTAGATTTCCGTTTCATCACTTTCGAATCATTTGGCTCACCAATGATCAATTTTCCAATATTTCTCATTTTCTCTAATTTTCCTCGAATTTAACATTATATAGTTTTCGATTCTACATTCCACCTAATTTCGACAAACTTAATTCAAATATTGAAGTAATTACATTTCTCTCACCTGGGGTTTCTCAGATGTTAGACCTAGCTTTCGTTCGCGCGTCGAACTGGTCTGAAACATGTAATATTTTCAAATTTGAAACGAGGTTAGCAACTAATTAAATTTGTAAATGCCAAACCCTAGAATTACATCCAATTATAGTCGTTACCTACAGTAAAGAAGATGCAGGTGAGCTCTCAAAGGAACCACTGGTCGCGGGTTAGCAGGCTAGCGGGCCGGCGGGCTGGTGGGCTGGCGGGCTGCCCTGTTGGTGGGCTCACGGGCTCGCAGGCTCGCAGGCTGGGGTGCACTCCCGGGTTAGGGTTCGTGCTCGTAAGTGAATCACGCGTTGTGAGGCACGCGCGCTCGCGCAGTGGGTCGCGCGCTCGCGCAGTGGGTCTCGCGCTTTGCGCACTGTGTTCGCGCAGAGGGTTGCGCTAGAGTGCGCTCACGCTTGTACAGGGATCGCGCAGCTCGTGGGAGATTGCCCGCTGGGCTCGCGCGGGGAGGATCGTGCTGCGGTTGCGCTCGCGGAGGGGTAGTGCTCGCGGGAGAAAGGAGCAGCGGCGGTGGGTGGCGGAAGGGAGAGACCGCGGCGGAGCGCGATCTAGAGGGAGGAAGATCGTGAGAGATAGAGAGAGTGAGCAGCGGAGAGAGAGAGAAACAGTGAGAGAGAGAATCTAAGAGGGAAAGATAGAAAGGGAGAGAAGAAGAAGAAGATGGTGGTGGTGGTGGTGGTGTACAGGGAGGAGAGTGGCCGATTCGGGCGAGGGAGGGCAGCGGGTCGCGGGAAGGGGAAGAGGCAGAGTGAGAGAGAGAGAGAGAGAGAGAGAGAGAGAGAGAGAGAGAGGAGATTAGGGCTTTTTAGCCCTAATCCAAATTTGGGTTTTTTTTTTTTTTACACCAAAATTCGCGAATACAGTAAAAATTTAAAATATACCAAAAATTCAATTTAAATACCGCAAAATCAAAAATCAATTTAAATAAATAAAATCTCTCTCTCTATATATACAAACTGAAGAATATCTCGAAACGGTACAATATTACTGACATTGCAGTGTCGGTATTACATTTTTAACCCCCTAAAACCTAGTTTCGTCCTCGAAACTAAAAGAGAACTAAACAGCAAATAAATGGGGATACTGTCTCCTCATAGCATTCTCGGGCTCCCAGGTTTCCTCCTCGACCTGATCACTCCACAAAACTCTGACCAATGTGACTTCCTTACTCTGCAACTTTCTGACCTGTAGATCTAGAATAGCCACGGGCTGAACCGAAAGACTAAGGTCCTCTTGTAACTCAACAGGTGGAAGCTCAAGTACATGAGAAGGATCGGTCAAGTACTTTCTGAGTACTGAGACATGGAAAATATCATAAATACAGGAAAGTTCATCTGGCAGCTCTAACCTATATGCCACACTCCCAACCTTCTCAAAGATACGGAAGGACCCAATATATCTGGGGCTCAACTTTCCCCACTGCCTGAACCGTATAACTCCCTTCCAAGGAGATATCTTCAAGAAAACCATATCTCTCGTGGCAAACTTAAGAGGTCGCTGCCTACGATCGGCATATGTCTTCTATCTGTCATGGGCGGCTTTCATCTACTCACGGATGACCTTAATTTTATCTTTTGTTTGCTCAATCAACTCAACACTGCTGAGACGTCGCTTTTTGACCTCATCCTAGCATATCGGGGTGCGGCACTTTTTGCCATACAGTGCCTCATACGGAGGCATCCCTATACTGGCTTGATAGCTATTATTATATGCAAACTCGACTAGTGGAAGGTGCCGATCCCAATTACCATGAAAATCAATGACACATGCCCGAAGCATATCCTCGAGCGTTTGAATCATCCTCTCAGACTGGCCGTCCATCTGATGATGATATGCCGTACTGAAGTTCAATCTAGTACCCAATGCCTTTTTCAACTTGGGCCAAAACCTAGATTTGAACCTGGAGCCGCTATCTGAAACAATAGACACGGGCACCCCATGAAGCCGAACTATGATATCAATGTAGAGATATGCCAACACCTCTAAGGAATAGTCGCCGCGGATAGGGATAAAATGTACAGATTTGGTGAGTTGATCGATAATCACCCAAATCGTATCATGCCGTGTAGAAGTCCACGACAACCCCATCACAAAGTCCATAGTAATATGCTCCCATTTTCACTCAGGAATGGGAAGAGGCTGCAGTGTGCCCGCTGGATGCTGATACTTGGCTTTCACCTGTTGGCACACCAAATATCGTGCCACAAACTTTGCTATATCCCTCTTCATGCCTGACCACCAATAGCTACCCCTGATGGTCCGGTATATCTTTGTACCCCCGGGATGCATAGCATATGTAGAAGAATGTGCTTCCTCAAGGATAACACGTCGAAGATCACTATCAGCCGGGATACACACTCTGTCTCTGAATACCACGAGTCCATCATCACGGACTCTGAAGTCTCCGCCCTCAGCTCTGCGGACTCTATTCGCAATACCCTGAAACTCCTCATCCGTACTCTAGAGCTCCCTGATACGGTCGAACAAAGTCGGCCTGACCTCAAATCTGGCCTCGGAATCCCACTAAACAAGAAAGGTAGGCTTTCTCTGTCGACTGTAAGGATGATGCTGACTTCCGACTCAAGACATCTGCCACAACATTTGCCTTGCCCAAATGATAGTCAATAATGAGATCATAATCTTTGAGGAGTTCTAACCATTTCCTTTGTCTTAAATTCAGCTCCTTTTGGATAAAAAGATACTTTAGACTTTTGTGATCCGTAAATACCCTACAAGTCACCTCATAAAGATAATGCCGCTATATTTTTAACGTGAAAACTATGGCTGCCAACTCTAAATCATGTGTTGGGTAGTTAATCTCGTGTTTCTTCAGCTATCGTGAGGCATATGCAATAACCCGACCATCTTGCATCAGAACACAACCCAATCCTTGTCGGCTAGTATCACTGTACATTGTATACTTCTGACTACTAGTGGGAATGGCTAAAATAGGAGCGGATGTCAATCATTGTTTGAGCTCTTGGAAGCTCACCTTACAACGGTCATCCCAAACAAACTTGACCCCCTTCTGGGTTAATCTCGACAATGGAGCAGCTATCCGGGAGAATTCCTCTACAAATCTGCCATAATACCCGGCCAAACCGAGAAAACTACGAATCTCGGTAACTGTTTGTAGCTGCTCCCACTTCACTATAGCCTCAACCTTCCACGGATCAACATAAATACTTTCCGCGGAGACAATGTGCCCCAAGAATCCAATTTGTCTCAGTCAAAACTCACATTTCGAGAATTTGACATATAACTGCTTCTCACGGAGTATTTACAATACCACCGGAAAGTGCTGAACATGATCTTCATCACTCTGTGAATATATCAAGATGTCATCGATGAATACGATGACGAATCGATCCAAGTAGTCATGAAAAACTCGGTTCATCTGATCCATAAAAGCAGCTGGGGTATTAGTCAACCCAAACGGCATGACTAGAAACTCATAATGGCCGTATCGAGTGCGAAAAGCTGTCTTGGGCACATTTTCGGCCCGAATTCTCAACTGATGATAATCCGAACAGAGATCAATTTTAGAAAAAACCCTAACTCCCAGCAGCTGATCAAACAAGTCATTGATACGTGATAGGGGATATCAGTTTTTGATGGTAGCTTTGTTCAACTGCCTGTAGTTCACATAAAACCGAAATGTACCATTCTTTTTCTTTACAAATAGTACCGGAGCATCCAGGGTGAAGTGCTCGGGTGGGTAAACCCCTTATCTAGAAGTTCCTGCAACTGAATCTTAAGCTCTCTTAATTCCGCAGACGTCATTCTGTATGGCGGAATAGAAATAGAATTGGTCTCCGATACTAGATCAATCTCGAAATCGAACTCCCGAACTGATGGTAATCCGGAAAGCTCCTCGAGGAACACATCTGGGAACTCCTGCACCACAGGGACATCTTCAAGTCTCGGTCCCTCAATGGTGGTGTCGACAACATAAGCCAGATAAGCCACACTACCATGGCGTACCAAGCGTCTGGCCTTCATAACAGAGATAATATAGTAGGGCAATACTCATCTCTCGCCCCGAAAAACTAATGATGCCTGCCCGGACCTCCGAAACTCAACCTCTTTCGTGAAACAATCCACGGAAGCCCGGTGTAAACTCAACCTCCTAATACTGTCTCCCCAATACCGACCTCACAGCCTCTATAGACTGTATCTCGAATGATATGCTTGTCAAGAGGAGTAACTACCATAATCTCCTCATCAAGTGACGAGAGAGGTCTATTAGAATGGCGAGCGAACGTATCGCTCACATAGGAAAAATTCAACCCGGTATCTATGAGAATACGGGCGTCGATACTGAATATTCGCATGGTACCTAAAAGTAAGAAAAAGATCAACAGAATTTAAAATGCGAAGAAAAAGTGAACGAATATATATATCAAACTAGTTAAGCTTCTAAAGTTTTAACTAGTCAAAATTGTATATCGACATCATGATATACAAAAAACTCATACAGAAAGTATAACAAAAGTACTACACTGAGGGGTCTACGGGAGGATTACCCATAATAATATCAGGGTTTGTCTGTGCGTCTTCTTGCGTCATCGCAAACACATGAGTGTGGGCCCTAGGCTGCTGTCACGACAATCCTAGCACTGTATTACTCCCGATTGCAGTTCGAGGAGCGGTAAGAGCTGAGTGCGCAGGTGCCCCCTACTGGCCTGTGCCAGACGTACCAGTACAACTCTGCAAAGTCGATCCTCCTCGAGCTAAATCGGGGTAGACACTTCTAATGTGATCTTGCTTCCCATATTGGAAGCAAGTAACTGGTACTCTACATGCCTCAAAGGCATGGTGGCTGCTGCATCTATGGCAGAAAGGCTATCTTTATGTAGTAGATTGTGTAGAGACACTAGGGGCTGGTACCCCAAAATCCTATGGTCGAGGTCCATGTCCCGGTCCTGCTGGTCTGAAGTTAGAATAACCTCCGGGATATCCAGAATCTCTACCCCTCTTCGAAGACTATCCACCCTGTGACCCAGTCTTCCTTTTCTGGTGACTCTCCCTCTGTCTAGCCTCAGCTCGGACGATCTCCTCCGCCCGATATGCCGAATCAATCACCTCTGATAGTGTAAAAGAGGGAGTCACTGTCATATACTTTCTGATACTCAATTGGAGGCCATCTTCAAACTTAAACCTTATCTGAGCTGGTGTAGCCATGTCGGGGACAAAGGCCGCTAGTCGTCTAAGCTCAGCCTCGTACTTTGAAACTGACCTCGTCCCCTGGCGTAAGTGCAGGAACTCCGTCCTCATCCGGTCCTGCTAAAATGGGGTGAAGTACCTGTGGTCGAACTCTCGTAGAAAGTCCTCCCACCGCAGGGTCTGTGTAGCACTGTCACGGATAGCCTCCCACCACGAGAGGGCATCTCCATCGAGGAATCTCTTAGCAATTCTCAATCTGAGCTCCTCTGACAACCCCAAATCCGTAAGGATCCTACGAATCTTGTTGATCCAGTGTTTCGCCGCTACGGTATCACTGGATCCTGAAAAGTCTATGCATCCGAGCTGCCGAGACTCTTTTACCAACTGCGTGAGCTTATAGATGTACATCAAAGTAGCCGACGTCTCATCGATCGGAGTAGAAACAGAAGGACCGATCACCGAAGGAGGAATCGGTGCCGTAGGTGCAGGTACGGCTGCAGGTGCGGTCGCTAGAGTCTGTAGTGGAGGTGGTGGCATTTGCGCCCTATATCTACTGTACCACTCCTGCCACTGCCTCAAGATATCGAGTGGTGGTGGAGGAATCTCGGCTGTAACAGCTGGTGGAGGTGCTGGGGGTGGTGCTGGTGAGCGTACTTGAGTAGAGAAAGCATCCTCTGGCACTCGTGGTGCCTTGGGTGCCCTAGATATATTAGGCACTGAAAGACCCTCAAGTGATGCGAATCTAGCACCTCTCCTACTACGTCTAGGAGTCATAATTTTGCGTAAAGAATACATTTTTATTAGATAGAAATCAAGAATTAGAGTTAGTTGCTCCGAAACTAACCACCTAAAAAATGAACTAAATTCAAAGCATTTGAATGTGAAATAACGAGTTAGATGCGTTATATATCCAACTCCATAAAATAGATGAACTTATATACCTATGGCCAAGTATGAGGTCTTAAATGACTGTATGAAACTCTCTAATGTATTGAGGACTTTTCATATACTTGGAAAAACTTTTACTACTATCTTTTCTCTAACCTGTCTCTAATACCAATAGAACTGTCACGCCCCGAACGGGGTCGTGAGCAGCCGCCCGTTGTCCTGAATGCCAACTGTATTTCTAAAGAAAATCGGGCAGAATCTCCCCATAAATAAGAGGTTTCCTATGTATAAATAAACCTGTATAATTTAAAATCAACCTATCAATTTAACAAATGGCCATCCCGGCCTCTCCAAAATCAATAAATCCTACCGCAAACATCCAGGACAACACAAGGCTATAAAATTTCTAGCAGTCCTAGCCACAGACCTCTACTGCCACGTCCAACTAGAGCATGAGCAGCCGCCACACTGAGCAGATCTAAGTTTATACAAATATATAACAAATTTCCTAAGTAGAAAGTTTAAAACGCTTACAGATATCTCAATGTAAGTAAAATAAACCAAAGCGAAAGTTATGCACACCTGCCTATAAATTATACAGTCATTCCAAAATAAGTACATGGCCAACTACGGACCTCAATGTCAAAACCTCACAGGGTCGAAAATAAATTACAGAATTCATCTTTCAAATTTAAACTTAAATCTCACCGTCGTGAATCACCCAAATCCACCCAAATCCACCAAAATCTCTAAAATTTGAAGCGTCGCCAACACAACAATAATCCTGTCTGAGGAAAAATGGAGGGGTGAGTATCATGGGAAGATACCCAGTGAGTGAGGGGGAAAATGTCAAGCATAAATAGTGTGGGTGAACCATTAGAGTGTCAAAAAATATCATTTAAAACAAAAAATTATATTTCGCAGCAAAACATGATATATTTAGCAATTTGAAATCATTTAATCATTCACACGATACAAGCATGTATGCATCCATTTAAAAATCAAATAATAGTAGAGCAAGCTAAAGATAATTCTGGCGAAGGTCAACCATGACCAAGGACAGGCATATCGGGGGTTTTATTATGCATAGATTTTAAAATCGCTCTCTACCCCGACGTTGGCTATGAGTTTGCTGGGGTTAACTCATCATCATGTATAGGATCCCGCTCGGTGCTAGACGATGGCGTCACGCACGTCCTCCCCCTACGTGGGTTCAACCGGCCGTGCCTATAGCCCTTAAAATCGATGATGTTTGCGGATACCTCCTACATAAGCGTATCCAAGCAACCCGTACCTCTACAAATGCCCTTCGTAGTTACGGAATCATCAATATCATCATCTTAGTATCACAAGGGCATAACGTCCCACAGGTAAGAATCATATCATCGCATAACTAGTGGGCATCCAACCTACATAGTTTATCAAAAACATTTCAAATCCGTGTGCCAATACATTCATCAAATCATCTCAAATCCAAGCCAATGAGATGGCAGAATAGAAAACTTATCTAGTTCTCAAATAATGGCACAATATCAGTTTATTTCAAATATGGATGCATGTCATCAGAAACATAAATTTATGACACTAACAAGTTTTGAAATTTAATATCATACGTCGAGTCAATGCATATCGAAAGCATGTTTTATTGAAAACACGGCAGAAACAAGTTTTACTATTTCATACAAGAGATTAGAGTTCCACTCACCTTTCCAGGGAGGGTGATCACTCCCTATTTTTCAATTCAATCCAATTGACTTCTCGATTATCCAAAAGACAAATCTAATCAATCATCACAATTTAATATTAAATAAAGGTCTAATATGGGATTTTCAATTTTTCTTTCAAATTTAATACAACTTTAATTGACACAATCCCCTTTCTAGATTCTCGTTTCATCACTTTTGAATCATTTGACTCACCAATGATCAATTTTCTAATATTTCTTATTTTCTCTAATTTTCCTCGAATTTAACATTATATAGTTTCAGATTCTAAATTCCACCTAATTTCGACAAACTTAATTCAAATATTGAAGTAATTGCATTTCTCTTACCTAGGGTTTCTCAGATTTCAGACCTAGCTTTCGTTCGCCCGCCAAACTGGTCTAAAGCCTGTAATATTTCCAAATTTGAAATGAAGTTAGCAACTTATTAAATTTCTAAACGCCAAACCCTAGATTTACATCTAATTATAGTTGTTACCTGTAGTAAAGAAGATGTAGGTAAGCTCTCGAAGGGAACTGCTGGTCACGGGCTGGTCCGTTGGTGGGTCGCGGGCTCGCAGGCTCGTGGGCTCGCAGGCTCGTGGGCTAGTGTGCGCTCCCAGGTTAGGGCTAGCGCTCGCGAGTGGATTGCGTTCGCGAGTGGATCGCGCACTGTGAGGCACGCGCGCTCGCACAGAGGGTTGTGCGCTGTGCGTACTGTGTTCGTGCAGAGGGTCGCACTGGAGCGCGCTCGCACTCGTGTTGGGGCGCGCTCGCTCTCGTGCAGGGATCGCACAGCTCGTGGGAGATCGCGTGCTGGGCTCGCGTGGGGAGGATCGCGCTGTGGCGGAGGAGCTGCGGTCGCGCTCGCGGAGGGGTAGTGCTCGCGGGAGAAAGGAGCAGCGGCGGTAGGTGGCGGAAGGGAGAGACCGTGATGGAGTGCAATCTAAAGGGAGGAAGATGGTGAGAGATAGAGAGAGTGAGCAGCATTGAGAGAGAGAAACAGTGAGAGAGAGAATTCGAGAGGGAAAGATAGAGAGGGAGAGAAGAAGAAGAAGATGGTGGTGGTGGTGCGCGGCGGAGGAAAGCGGCCGATTCGAGCGAGGGAAGGTGGCGGGTCATGGGAAAGGGAAGAGGCGGAGTGAGAGAGAGAGAGGAAGAGAGAGAGAGAGAGAGAGAGAGAGAGAGAGAGAGAGAGAGAGAGAGAAGAAGAAGAGATTAGGGCTTTTTAGCCCTAATCCAAATTTGGGTTTTTTTTTTTTTTTTTTTACACCAAAATTTGTGGATACAGTAAAAATTTAAAATATACCAAAAATTCAATTTAAATACCGCGAAATAAAAAATCGATTTAAATAAATAAAATCTCTCTCTATATATACAAACTGAAGAATATCTCAACACGGTACAATATTACTAAAACTGCAGTGTTGGTGTTACAGATTTCTTCTTTTTGAGAATTTAAATTATTTGTAAATTCCAACTTATTAAGATTTTCTCTTAAATTTTCATCATCTAATTTTTTTTGGTCAGTGTCATTCTCTTTGTAAAATTCTACATATATTGATTCATCTACTATTATGGTTATTTTTTTTATAGACTTTATATACCTTACTCATTGGCGAATAGTTTAAGAAAATTCCCTTATTACTTTTTGTATCAAATTTTCTTAAAACTTCTTTTCCATTATTTAGAACATAACATTTGCTTCTGAAGATTTTGAAATAGCATCTATTGGGTTTCCTTCCTTTATAGAGTTCGTAAGGAATTTTCTTTAAAATAGGTCTAAAGATTTTGAAATAGCCTATATTGTTATATTTTTCCTTTCTATTACCACATTCTGTTGAGGTGTTTTAAGAGCTGAGAAATTGTGATCAATACCTTGATTATCACAAAATTCTTCCATGATTTTGTTTTCAAATTCTTTATCGTGATCACTTTTAATACTCTTAACTGAAATTTACTTTTCATTTTAATTTTCTTGCACAGTTTAATGAGCCTCACTAGCTTCCTCTTTCTTGGCTAGGAATAACATCCAAGTGTATCTAGAATAATTATCGATGATCACAAATCCATAATCTTTTCTTCCTAAACTTTGAGTTCTAGTTAGTCCGAATAGGTTTATGTGTAAAAGTTCTATAAGACTGATAGTGGATACACAGTTTTTGGATCTAAAAGAAAGTTTTGGTTTCTTTTCCTTTCATGTATACACACACAATCTATCTTTTTTGTAGTTTAATTTTGGTAGACATTTCATAATATCTTTCCTAATAAACTTTGATAATGTGTCCATATTTACGTGTCCTAATCTTCTGTGCCGTAGCCATGAATTGTTCTTGCTTATTGCAACTAGGCAAGACCTATTTTGAGTATCCAATTTTTCTAAATCAATCACATAAATATTTCATTTTCTAAAACTAGTAAATTTAATACTATCAAAAGATTTATCAATTATAGAGTAAGTATCAAAGTCAAATATAACTTTATAATCTTTATCACACAAATGACTAACACTTAACAAATTGAATTTAAGACCGAAAACAAAAAGAACATTTTGAATTTGAGAGTCAGTAGACTTATCTCCAATATTGTTTATCACAATAACTTTTCCTTTGGAGTTGTCATTAAAGATCGCATTTCCTTCTTTCTTCTTCTCAAGAGATAAGAATTTTAAGACATCTCCAGTCATATGCCTTGAACAGCCACTGTCAATACACCAGACTGAATTTTCAAGAGATTCCCTTGATTTCAGATAAACTTGAAATAAGATTCAATCATATTTTTACCTTTGGTACACGTATTTTCTTCGGTCCAGCTGAGTTAGTTTTGATTTGATTCTTGGGTATCCATATTAAGTTTACTGTCGATGAGTTCTTGAACCAACAGACATAAATTGAGTGTCTAAATTTTTGGCAATAGGTGCACTTGTGATTATTTATTCTTATATTCTTTGCAGTGATAGAATATTTATTTCTTAGTTTACAGTTGTCTATCTTGTACCCCAATTTCATGCATGTGTGACATCTCTATAATTTAACGGTCACTAAACTAGTTGTGAAGAATTTAAATAGCTTTTTTTAGGTTTGAGTAGGATTATATCATAACCTAACCTTATCAAATACTGTCTTTTGTGCTCCTAGGATGACATCTTGTTTTTCTTGCCTTTGTATGAATTTCATTTGAATGGCATTTTGCCTAATATTCTTCTCTTTTTGTTCAGTTAACTCTTTTCTCAAGAGTTATGTTTTCATTTGCTTGATTGACATTATCTATTTTATTTTGTTGATCTAGATGTTTGCTGTTTTCATTCTTTAACACTTTTTCGAGTTTTTTTTTTCCTCTTCCTTGTTTTCTATCTCACTCTCACCTTTTTCACTATTTTTTTTCCTATCACACTCTCACATTTTTTTTCCTTATCTCACTTTCACCTCTAATTTTTTTCCTTCATCTTGGGGTCATGTTTTTTTTTTCCCTTCTCTTTTCTCATTGAACTTTTCTTACTACTTAACTTTGATATATTCAAACCTATTATTTGAATTAGGTTTCATATTGAATGATATATAATGTAATGTTTAGATGAATGAATTATGATTTATTAATATTATATATTTTGAACATGGTTTGGTGTTAAATATATGGATTTTAAAAAATTATCAAAATGTTGTAATTTAAATTTATATATGAGTCATTTGATATTTTCTACTGGTAACCCCTTGGCATATTCTGGTCTGGGTTTCAAAACACTACTGCACATGTACCCCGTGGTTGCCTGCAATAGAGCCATGCAGGCAGGGTAGGGGACCGCGCATGCCCACACCCTATGCTTGTCGGCATGATAGACCTACTTTGAGTTGCACAAATAAATTCCATATATATACATACACAATTTTGCACAAATAAATTTCATAAATTTCATGTATTGTGTATCATACAAATTGAAAAAAACAAAGAAGAGAGACAATTAAGTAAAGTACAAGTACAATGGAAAAAGGGAAAAAAAGGGGAGAGAATGCGAGGTAGAATTAAGTAAAAAGAAACTACTAGTTTGCTATGACATGTAAATGCAACTGAATGTTGTTGTATGAATTGATGTTCAAATCTTAAAAAAAAAAAAGATAAAGATATCAAGAGATTGAAATCTGTTGCACTCGAGCACTATTACCATGAAGATACCACATTGTATTGCCATTAGTTATCGCAAACTTATCATAACTTATCATAAAATTAACACCTCTTATCATGAACTTACCAATTGTTATAGCAATGCACCACCTATTATCCTAAATTATCTCATATTATTGCATTTTATCACCAAGTATCGTAAATAGTTTGACACCTTAACCCTTAAATTTTTAAATCACAGATGGTAGGGCTCAGTAGTCTATACAGATGATATATATAGAGACAATTTTCAAATAGTCCCTAAAGGATATCATATTTACTGACGAAAACTAATAACCGTCAGAATAGTATATAGCATTTATAAATGGAATAATATATATGGCTTAGCATTTCAGAGACTATAAACTTAACAGACGATATAAATTACTGTTTGTTTTTAAAATATTTATTGACGAAAAGTGATAATGGTTAGATAGTATTGGAGTTAGTATAACTATAGCACTTATACCAACAAAAACTCATATAGAGACCATTTTCAAACTGTCCCTAAAAGTAACTCATTTATTCACAACAATTGATAACTGTCCTAATTGAACATCACTTTTACAGACAGTGCAATATATATGTTAGTTTAGATATAGAACTTATGTGGACGGAAGACTCATACGGAGACTCTTTTCAAACCGTTATTAAAGGGCCCATATTTATTGACAATAAGTGATAACTGTCAGAGTGGTAGATGACAGTTATAGACTATGAAATTTATGGTTAGCATAGATGTAGATTAAGTAGACACATTATATAGACACTGCTTTTCAATCGTCTGAATGATTCCACATTTACTCACCACAAGTGATAACAAGTGGTAACTGTCAAAATTGAATATAAATTTTAAAGATGGTGCAATATATGGGTTAGTATAGATATAGAACTAATGTAAATGATATGTTAAGTAAACCATAAAAAAGAGTTATATAGAGATTACTTTCAAACCATCCCTAAAGATTGTCATATTTATTAACCATAAATGATAACTATCAGAATTGAACATTGTTTTTGCAGATGGCTATACTACCTTTACTGATGGTTGATAAACTTTTCCTGGTGAACAATTTTATACCATAAAAAATATATACATTTTTCGATAGTTTCGTCAAAAGCATCTCTATAGTCCATAAAAAATTATCACTAAAGTCACCAACAATAAAAGTTAGCGTCGTCATAGGGTTTTAATTATGTAGTGACTCTTTAACAAGTTCCATTGATGATATGGCCATCATCTTGACTACTTGTTGCCAATGTGATAATTACTACATCAGCAAACACTTCTCAAGATTATTATTAAAATTCAGGGTCTAAAGTTCAAAAAATTTATAAGTTATTTTCCTTTGATCATAATACCGTTGTTGTGTATTAGTTTAAACAAGTGTATGAATTTTCTTTTGTTTATTAAATTTTAATACTGTTTGTTATTCAAATAGAGGGGAACAATAGTTAAATAGAAGTATTTTGAAATTTTTTTTACTATTTAGGTATTTTAAAATGAAAAAGATAGTAGTGTTTGGTTGTTTAAATAGAAAAATAGGGAATATACAAAAATTGTTATAGTGGTTCCACCAAATATGGTGAACATCCACTATCAGCCTCCCCTTAGATTTTTTATTATCAATTCGCTGATACAAATTTGATTATAGGTTCAAGTTAGACCTTTACAATATTTCTCTCCACTAATTTCTCAGCCCTACACAAATTGCTTCACTCTCTAAACCCAAGATAGTAACACACTCACTGATCTTTTAAAAACTTAGTACAAGTAAGAATGAGAGGTTTAAATCCTCGGATTAGATAGACTTGGCTTTTACAAGTAGTTACACTCAAGAAAAATAAAATTAAAATAAAAACAGAGTATATGAATTAAAACAGAATAGTAATTGCAATGAGTTCGTAGTGGTTCAAATCTTGAATAAAGCATTCACTTCTTTATTTCTCATTTCTCTTGTATTTATTGTGATGTTGAAGTCGAGCGTTGCTTATAAATATTTGCCAATTAATATTCTACAACTGTTTCTTGTTTTGCGCTGAAGCGCCACTTTCTTTTTGATCAATTGAGAGATGATCTTGTTGCATTTAAATAATAGACTTTGATAGAAATGGAAATGAATAGATAGATCAGAAAAAGAAGACCGTTGTGTTCAAACCATTTTCAAATTTTTTGTTATTGAAAATTTTATGCTGACAACTTTAATTGACACATCGACCTGAATTTAAAATTTTATATTATGGATTTGCCTGGTCAGGTCGACATGATGAGAACTTGGGTTGACGAGATTATGATTTAAATTAAATTGGTCGATATGTTTTGGTGTGTTGACGTGATTTTAATTAGGTATCAACATGTGTAGGAACCAATAGCCTTTGTTGACATGTCTGAGATTTCAAGTTGACATCAATCTATTTTGGAATAAATTGGTAGACAAGGCGTATTTTAATTGGTTGACATATAAAGATGGGTTGACATATTCAATATCCACATCGACACAGTCCTGTTTCTACGTTCAATTGGTAAACTTAACATTTTAAATTAGTCAATGTGCTTGGGGTGTCGACACAATTGAAATGCAGATCTTTGTGTGGCTCCTAAGAAAAAAATAAAGTAAGTCAATAGTTGTTGGGCATATCGACCCTTCTTCATAATTTTTGCTTTATGCTTGTCGACATGTATAATAATGGGTTGACCCATCACTAAATTTGGTAGCCCTGACACTTTAAATGTCACGCCTCGGTCCTCGATCCAAGGCGTGAGCAGCCGCAACGCTATCCCGGATGCTGACATTAAATTCCCAACCATCAACAAATAAACGGATAGAAACTCCCCATAAATCAGAGATCCATCTTATATCAAAATTCCGTCAATCAACAACATATTAATGTATAAAGACCAACTTGGCAAATCATCAATACAATCAATCAATCCATATCCCTATCAATATCCAAAATAACGTAAGGTTAATCCAGTCCTATCTACAGACCTCTACTGCCATGCCCCCATCAAAGGCATGAACAGTCGTCAGTCACCCCTTCTGTAATTTAGAGGTGACACCGAGCGAATCTAATAGATAATCCTAGACATGACACGTTTCCCAAAGTGATTGAACACAATAGTACAATCATGCCTCAATGCAATACAATGAAATGAGAGTTACAATAATATGTACAATTCTTTACATACAGTCATCCTTTTTATATATATGAACAATGGTTTATCTATAATCCCAAATATACAAATATATATATATATATATCATCCCATATCTTTAAATACAATCCTACGGAAGAATGGTTAACACCATACCCAGGTCCGATGTCTCCAACAAAATCTCGTGCGTTGCTATGTCGCAACGTGTCCCACTATAGCTATCTCTGTAGAACAGAAAGTGAGGGGTGAGTATTATGGGGAATACTTAGTGAGTGAGGGGGTATATATAAGTGTGTTCAATGTGTTGGTGAAAAATGGAGTGTCAAAATGATTCAATAAATCCACAAATCTGCATAATATATGAAAACAGTGCATAATGAACAATTCATCATAAATCATCCTTTTTCATACATTTCAAATACATTTGCATCCATATCAACCGAATAACACAAGTATAGAGCATGCTAAAATTAGTTCCTGGCAAAGGTCGACCACCACCAATGGCAGGCGCATTGGGGATTTTTATATGCAAAGTTAGAAAATGCTCTCTATCCTGACGTTGACGACGGACCTCATCAGGTGCTAAACCAGGGCGTTACCTAGTCCTCGCCCTTTCGGGTTCAACCCAACTAGTACCGTGTCAAGTCCCAATATCATATACGACGTTTGGGGATACCTCCTACAGAAACGTATCCGGGCACAATGGGTGCCTATACAAACGCCCTTCGTAGCTACGGCATACCCAACTCATGGGCGTATCTCATAAATCATATCATCATGACATACATAAAGGCGCTCAGCCGATAACATAATAACATCATAATGTACGTGCCATGCCAACATTTATCAAACCATATCAAACACTTCTCATAATTAATTTCATAAAAATCATATGCATATCGATGCAATGACACGTTTTTCATTTTGCAAATATTTGGATGCATATTTCACAATAAAATCATGTTGTAGACACTCCAATAATTCACAAAACATTTCACAAATCCATTCCAAAAATTATAGCACATGATCATAAGTCATGATTGCATTGAAAAGCATTTTAAAACATGTTGTTATGCATTAAACAGATAATATAATAAATTTCACTCACAGTGTGCGAGATGGTACGTCACTCCCGTCATGAATCTCGCGGCACACACAAAAATGTTCCCCTCAATATCACCAATAAAGCTCTATAAACACAATGTAGAATATATGTCACTTAAGAGATCATATGATGCATATATAATAATGTAAATGTGATGCAACCCTAGTTATAGACGACCCTAGGGTTTTCAAGTTCTATTATTGCGCCATTTTAGGGAATCGATCATAAGTTCTTCAACCGGGGTTGGAATTGGAAAATTTCAATTTCTATGGTAGACTCACATAAACACTCACACTTTTCGTGTTGAACATATCTCCAAAATCTCGGTGGAAGATTTCTTAAAGTTCACATTTTCAAACCAATCTAAATCTCACTCTCCATTCTGTCCTATTTTAGCAAATGTCCCCTATCTCACAATCTAATCTTGAAAAGACTTTGATTTTTGACTATGTTGTAGTCAAGACACAAGGCTACAACTTCTTAGTTGGGCACTTTCTCAAATTCCTAGTGCAAGTCCCTGAAATAGAACATTTTGCCCACATTACATTTTAAAAGTCTGTTCTGACCAATTTTTAGTTCAACCATCACAACGTTTAACACATAACTCCAAATTACCTGAAATTGTTACAGTACCTAGAAGGCACATAACCTTACATTTTTCATGTTTTGGGTTTCTTCCAATTATGCCTAGAAGGGGTCTGAAATTGACCACCAAAATCTCTGTTCAGTTTTGGCCGAGAAATAGAATCATTTCTGAGCAGTTTTTGGAGATTTTGTATAACTCTTGATTCCCTTGGCAGAATTGGCTGCACTTTTCACAGTAAGTCGATACAAGGGGAATCTACAACCTTTCTATTTTGTGTTTTTGCAAACAAGGGCTGGAAGGGGGTCGTGCAATGCTACTATTTTTAGTGTTGGAAAATGGAGGACCCTCTGACGAGTTTCAGAAGAATAGCTATAACTTTTGACACAAGGGTCCGATTCAGGTGATTCTTACCTCATTGGAAAGCTAAGACATGGATCTACAATTCTTTCAACTAGCACAAGATCTGAATCTATCAGGAAGGGCTTGAAAATGTAGGTTAAGGTTGCTACCGAAATCATGATAAAAATGCAAGACTGAACAGGGAATTAGTGCAAAATACTTAACTTTGAAAAATCATATAAACTCCATCTCTACTCAGAATGCAACGGTTCTTATCTCATTTTAAAGCTATGAATGTCTAGTTTCATGTACAAAAATTTCACTCAACTTTGCTATGCACATAAAATGCTATAGTCTAAACATTACAACCTGTTCAGACTTCCAAAAACCCAGAAATTCTGTCATGACTTCAAATTAGTTTTCTGAGCAAACTTTCTCTTTTTTACTTAAATTTTGGATATGTTATACTAGAGGTGGTGGGTGTTTACTTTATGAATAGCACGCTGATTGAAGATTTGGACTTCACATTTGCTCCATTCCTTGAATTTTCATCCCTCCCTAGATCTCCATGTGTGGTGCTTCTTTTGAGATGGTTTTTGGATATGTGATATTAGGTCTAAGGTAGAGCAAAACCATGTAAAAATGTTGGGAGGTTGTGAGGAAAAATCATTGTTGTTCTTCAATGGGGTTCACGGCTAAGGAGAAAGGAAGAAGAAGAGAAGGAGTGTTCTTTACCTTATGTTCTCTCACGGTTTTGTTGGGAAGAGGATAAAAGGTTTGTGTTAATTGTTCAACCAAGGTTTAGTTATGTTATAACCCTAGTTAAGTTTAATTAACCCTACTCTAATTAAATTTAACCATAGTAAATCAACTAAGGTGAGTTCTTTCCAATATTGTGATGCCACTTGTCAAACTCACACAAACTCCAATAAAAAGGATTCACACATTCCAATAAAGTGAGTGCACATACTTCAAGAGCATTAAATGCTTGTCCTTTGTGCTTATCCACTCGTTGACTCGCGATCCAAAACCAGTCAAAGTTACTATTCATCTAAAAAAATTTTAAAATCATACACGGGACCCAGGTTTTCATACTTAGTCCAATGCTGCTGGTTTCGTATAAATCTGAGATCGTTTGGTCACCCAAACGTCTTTCGGAGTAACGAAATCCGCGATCAGTCAAAATTTGATCTCGACCTCAAAACATGCAGAATCTCACTATGGACTCCGTTTTATGTGTAGATTCCAAAAAAAATATAGGTTTTGAATGGAAACGAGACCGTTTGTTCGGTCAAATTTTAATTTGGCCCACAAATTTAGGGTTTATCGGGTGAAAATCTAGGTTACAAACACTTTTATGCTACGACTTAAATTTCATTTTTTTGTCTTAGGCATTCACTTTTAAAGTGAATTTAGCACGTATAAACCACACGGCGTCAATTTTGCACGCGTGGGTTTCATTTTGGCTCGGTAGGGTAAATTCCCATCCTACCGGCGAGTTTTGGCAAATTTCTCAAAATCTTGTTTTGACTTCTGAAAATCATTAGTTAGCCTAAATTTGGTTTCTTGGAAAATTCCAACAATTTCGCATGGGTAGATTTTGATTTGGCTCGGTAGGAGCTCATTTCTCGTCCCCCGGCGAGTAGTCATCGAGCACTTCCAAGCAAACGATGTGGTTTTGTCCAAATTCAAGTTTTGTTAACTTTTTAGGGTGATTTTGCACATGTAATTTCATTGGACTCGAAATCACACGCGTAAATTTCAAGATGGTCCGGAAGGGTCCCTTTTTAGCCCCCGGGGTCATGCCCAAAATTCTTTCAAGGCATTTTGGTTCGGAAAAATTTCTGAGTGATTTTCTATATGAATAAGAAGATGTATCATATATGGAGTAATAAAAAGTATAATATACAGTATACCGCGTGTCGGTGTTACGTTAAATTTGTCCACCTGAGGTCAACAGGTCAACATATAGCTCTTTTCAAGTCGACACAAATGGCATGTTGACAAGGTTTTACTCAGATTGACAGTATGTGTGAGTGAATAAGTCAAGTATGTGTAAGTGAATAAGTCAAGTCAATATATTTTCGGCGTTATCGACAAAATCTCACTAGACAATAGTGATGTTTAATTCATTCAGGTCAACAAGGATTATTGACAGGTCAACATTGGTATTGCTAAAATTGGTCGATATGGGTCTAAAAATTGGTGAACCTAGAAGAATAGGTCAACAAGGTCTACAAATTTAGTAATTTTTAGTTTTACTTTCTGATACACTAAAGTTTATTTTTCTCCAATTTATATCTTTTATTATCATCAAAATCTAGGAACAATCACCCCCTTTTTTATGATGATAAAACTTTGATACACTTATGTAAGGTTTGTGAGCCTATTGACTTTTATTTCTGTAAACTTAACTGATTTCGTTGTTAATTTCAGAACCATTCTAATAAAACCATTTATAACACTAATTTACACTAATGTCATCACCACAGAGCCACTGCCTATTTCCTAAATTCCATGTCATCAACAGAGTTATATTTTTAATAGAACCATTTCTTATTGTCTAGAAAATCACTCCTACTAACTAGTCCTAATATAGAGAGGCTTATTAGTAATTACCTATTCTTTTCCATTCTTTTCTCCATTTTTGTCATCAATAAAAAGGTTAAGAACAATAGCCCAACTTCATCAACAATAGCCCAATCATTTTCTTACTAGTAGCTACTATGTTATCAAAAACCATCCCACTACTCTACAATTTGCAACACTACTCCCAACTTCATCAACACCCCAACATTCCTTTCTAATTACTCATCTACAATAAGCAATCTCATCAACAACACTCCCCTTTCTGATTTAAACAAGCAAAAATTCCAAGCCTATAGCAAATAATAGCATAGCAAACATGAGCAAACTATAGGAAACATTAGCAAACAATATCAAACCATAGGTAACATTGTCTACACTCCCCCTCAATTAGTAACCATTTATTTCCGGTAGTTATCTACTAAGCAATAGTTATCTATTTGCCAACAGTAGTTATCTATTACTCCCCCTCAACCATAGAAACATCAGAGTTTAATTAATTTTCCACTACAACAGTTGCAAGAAGCAACATTTTTCAACTGCCCATATGAATGTCAGAGAATGGAACTAGATTATCAAAAAGGTCACAGAGTAATAATCATTTTAATTTGAACATTGCAATTTCAAAATAAATATTGAAGAAACTAAGCTTTTTAATTTCAATTCATAGTAGTTTTGTATGAGTGAAAATACTAGCATGATTATTTCAGCAGATAATACTCAAAATATTATTTATTTTCAGCAGAAAAGGCATAATAAAAGAAATTGAATACTCAATACTATATAAGAGTGAAATATTTCAAACATCAAGTGCTATAGACTTGATAAATGGCAGCAACAGGCAACATTTTAACCTAAGGCTTTCATGCATTGTCTATACACATTTTATGTTTAAAATTAAGTCAGACAAGTGACCATTGCAAAACATTATGAGTTTAAAAATTATAATTAGATAAGTAGACCATAATATAGTTACAAATGACCAAAAACAAATTATTACAGAAGAAAGAGAAACTTAGGACATCGGATGAGAATCTAGGTAGGATCAAATAAAGTACTTAACCATAACGAGGGTTTAAGTATAACAAGGAGATGAATCAATAGGATCGGGATGGTTTAGGGTTGTGAGATGTTTTTCCTTTGTTGGATGAATTAATTTTCTTTTCTAGTCTGTGCAACTCCATACTGAACATGAGATTAGCTTGAGCTTGTGATTCAATCACTCATTTGAAAGTGCTATGCTTTACTTAATGTTTCCTAATTTGTACCAAATCATTTTCAAAGTGAAAGGCTAAAAGTTAGATAATTGTTCACCTTATTCAGTTTCAATTGCTTCTTCTTCCACTTCCTTTATTTGTCTTTTCCCTATCCTTACATCCTTTCTAACCCATTCACCATCACTGTTACACATCCATTTTGCTCTAAGCATAGAAGATACATTAATTCTATTCTTCTCATTAAGTTCTATCATCATATCTTTGTCCAATTTTCACATAACTGGATGATAAAATCTTATAATGCAACAATCATGAAATACAGAACAATAAAATGCAATCCAAGATTTTTTCCACTCATAATGCATATCATCAACTAGAAATCTTTTCTAAAAATGATTGTATAGTTCCCTCTTCTAGATTTAAGTACATGAGCAATAATCAAGTGAAGAATTCTTTCATGAAACTTTAAGTCCGTAGCATTTGTGTTCACAACAGTCAAGTTATCATTATGAAGACTCTCCTAGCATTCTCCAACTAATTGGATTTCGTGTAAGATTCACATTTGTCATGTGTTATCATGCTAGACCATTTTCTCTACAAAGAATCATAGGAGTAACTTCAATCACCTTTTCATTCACATAGGTTCTAAAAGCACACGATACAGAATGATCATACAGAATAATGTGCGTCTCATTCTTAATCCCATTAGAGATTACTTCAATATTAGTATGGAATAGCTTGATTGCTTTTTCATGAACGAACTTGTTAGGACATAAACTAATTAGGGTATACGTTATTCAAATGCTCTTCGTATATGAAATTACGCTTTTGAGTAACACCAATCAATCAATCTCCCTTGATTGACTTTTCTTCGTAAGAATATTTTCTCATATAGTTTAGTTTGTTCAAGCAATTGAAATTCATGAGTGTTAAATTGGGGAATGGGTTCTATTGGTTGAGGTGGCAAGGAGGTTTTGAAGAAGTATGTATCGCAGAAGAGGGTTTCGATAATGATGGCTTAGTTGTAGGCTTTGCAGAAGGTTTTGATGATGTTGATTGTTTAGATATGGGCAATTTTTGTTTAGGGGCCATCGCAGATTAGGGTTCACAAATCCAATCACCTAGAGTTTTAGAGGAATAAAATTTACCTAAAGAGAGAAAGAGGGAATTTCAAATTTGGGGAAGGAAAAAGAAATGGATCGATATGTTAACTGTTTATATTCCATTTTGTATGTTACAGGTCTATATATTTTCATACACATTGACCTATTTTCAAGGTGTCCAGAGGTTAGCGGGCCGATAGATTTTTAAAGATATCGACATGTTTTCAATTGCAATGCATGTCGACATATTAACACACTGATCGATAAGACCATTTATGTTTTTAGTTTTTCAGTTGTAAGTCGATATGATTTCTAAGACAATAGTTAGTAGGTCGACAAGACTATATACTTTTCAATTTGTTGATATCTCTGGGAAATAGATCGACCTGAAATTTATTTTCTCAAATTTTTGCATACTCTGTTTTTCAAACTTCATTCTTATTTCTCCATTTATGTCATTTCTAATTCTCTCCTTAGTTAAAAAAATCTATTCTTATCTAATAGCTTGATAAGAATATCAGCAATCTATTTTTGAGTTTCTATATACTCAAGAATAATTTCTTTTTTCAATATATGGTCTCTGATAAATTGATATTTCACTTCAATGTATTTGATTCGAGAATGACATATTGGGTTTTTAGTTAGATTTATGACACTTGTATTGCCACATTTTATAGGAACACAATTAAAAGTTATACCAAAATCCTTCATTTGATACTTAATCCGCAAAATTTGTACAACACATTGTCTAGTAAAGACATACTTAATTTTAGTTGTTGATAATGCTACATTCTTTGTTTCATAGAAGATCATGATACCAACATACTAAAGAATTGACAATTAGTATTAATACTTTTTCTATCCAATTTATATCCCGCAAAGACTACATCAGAGAACCCATGTAATTGAAAACTTGAGTTTCTATCATACAAAAGGTCTAGCTATGTGGTGTCATTAACATATCTAAAAATTCTTTTAACTGCTACCTAATGAGATTCCTTTGAATCTAATTGGAATCTTAAACAAAAATATATACTGAATTGTATTTCTGGTTTTGAGGCAATGAGATATAGAAATGATTCAATCATGCTTGTATATAATTTTTCACATACTAGTTTATTATTTTCATTTTTATCTAATTTTAGACTCGTATTCATAGGTGTGATATTTCTTTTGCACTCACTGAATCCAAATCTTTTAGTGCATGTTTGGTGTATTTTGATTGATTGATATGTGTTTCATTTTCAAATTGTTTAATTTGAAGTTCTAGAAAATAATTCAACTCTCCCATTATATTTATTTCAAATTCTCCTTGCATTCTTTTTGCATAATCTTCACAAATTTTTTCACTTGTTCCTCCAAAAATTGTATCATTTACATATATTTGGATTATTAGAAAATTATCTTCTTTTCTTATAATAAAGAGAGTTGTATCAATCTTTTCTCTCTTGAATTTGTTTTCAATTAAAAAATTATTTAGTCTTTCATACCAAACTCTAAGAATTTGTTTTAATCCATACAAAGTTTTGGTTAGTTTAAAAACATGTTTTGGATATTTTGGATTTTCAAAACTAGGGGTCATTCTACATAAACAGTTTCATTTAAGTAGCAATTTATAAATATACTTTTAACATTCATTTGATACAGTTTGAAATTCATATAATAGGAAAATGTTAGAAGTATTATAATAGTTTCTAATCTAGCCACTGAAGTATACGTTTCATTATAATCAATTCTCTCCTTATGCCTATATCTTTTGACTACTAATCTTATTTTGTTTTTAGTGATTATTCCATATTCATCAAGTTTATTTTTAAAGGCTCACTTGGTTCCAATTACTTGATCTTTTAGTCTAGAAACAAGATTCCATACTTTATTTTTTTCAAATTGATTTAGTTCATCTTACATAACCATTATCTAATTCTCATCTCCTAATACCTCCTCTGCATTTTTAGGTTCTCTCTGAGAAATGAATGCCACATATTCATATTGATTCTGTAGGGTTAATCTAATTCTAACACAAGAGCTTACATCACCTATTATGTTTTTTACATTGACATCTTTTTGAATTTGAGAATATTTGATTTTTTACTCTCGCTAAATTTCTTCTTTTTCTTGTTGTTCAGTCACTTCATTGTTTTCTTGTTTTTGAAAATTTCAATTCTCTATAAGTTTCAATTCATTAAGATTTTTTGTTAATTTTTCATCATCCAATCTTCTTTTGTCAGCGTCATTGTTTTCATCAAATTCTATATGTATTGATTTTTCAATTCTCATTATTGTTTTGTTATAAACTCTATATGCCTTACTTACTATTGAATATCCTAAAAATATTCTTTTGTTACTTTTAGTGTCAAATTTTTCTATGACTTCTTTTTCATTATTTAGAATATAGCATTTACACCAGAAGACTCTAAAATAAGGTATATTAGGTTTCCCTAGTAAATTTCATTGGGAGTTTTCTTTAATATAACTCTAATTAGAGCCCTATTTAAGATATAGCAGACAATATTCACTGCTTCTGCTAAGAAGAATTTTGAAAAATTATACTCACAAAGTATAGTTCTAGCCATTTCTTGTAACGTTCTGTTTTTATTTTCTATCACCTCATTTTGTTGAGGTATCCTAAGGGCTGAAAAGTTGTGATCAATACCTTGATTGCTACAAAATTTTTCCATAGTTTTATTTTCAAACTGTTTAGCATGATCACTTCTGATACTTTTAATTGAAATGCCTTTTTTTATTTTGTATTTTCATGTATAGTTTAATGAAAGACTCACTGACTTCCTCTTTCTTGGTCAAGAATAACACCCAAATGCATTTAGAAAAGTTTTCGATGATCATAAATTCATAATATTTTTCTCCTAAATTTTGAGTTCTAGTTAATCCGAACAAATCTATATGCAAAAGTTCTCGAGGACTGTTCATAGATACACAGTTTTTGGATTTAAAAGAAGTTTTGATTTGTTTTCCTTTCATACATGCGTCATATAATATCTCTTTAAAATTTTAATTTTGGAAGATCTTTCACAATATATTTCCCAACTAACTTTGATATAGTGTCCATATTTGCGTATCCTAACCTTTTGTGCCACAACCATGAATTGTTCTTATTCACTGTAACTAGACATGATTCATTCTGAGTTTCCAACTGTTCTATATCAATTATATAGATATTTCCTTTTTCTAAAGCCAGTGCATTTAATACAACCAAAAGTTTTATACAAACATCTGACTCAAATATAATTTTAAAACTTTTATTATACAATTGACTGACATTCAACAACTTGAATTTAAGTCCAAAAACAAAAAAAATATTTTGAATTTGAGTATCAATAGACTTTTCTCTAACGTTGCATATTTCAATGACTTCACCTTTAGAGTTGTCTCCAAAGACTACTTTACCTCCTTTATTCTTCTCAAATGATGAGAATTTAGTAATATCTCCGGTATATGCCTTAAGTAGCCACTATTTATGCACCAAACTAACTTTCCAAGAGATTCCCTTGATTTCAATCATATTTGAAACAAAATTCAATTACACTTTTACTTTTGGTATCCATATTTTTTTGGATTCGGCTATGTTAGCTCTGATTTGATTTTTAGATACCCATTTCAACTTCAATGCCAAGGAATTTTCAAGTCAGCAGACATTAACTGAGTATCCAATTTTTTGATAGTAGATACACATGTGATCATTAAACGCTATACTCTTTGCCGTGATTGAGGTATTATTGTTTAGTTTATAGTTGTCTAACTTGTGATTAACTTTCATGCATTTATAGTATCTTTGTTATTTAACAGTTTTTGAACTAAATGTGAAAAACTTATATAGTTTTTTCTAAATCTGAGTAAGATTAAATCCTAATCTACCCTTATCAAGGACTGTTCTTTGAAGTCTTAGGGTGTCATTTAGTTTTTTTTTTACCTTGAATGAATCTCATGAGAATGTGATTTTGCCTGATATTTTTTTTCCTATTCAGTTAGCTATTCTCTCATAATTTTATTTTCATCCGTCAAACTATATTTTGTGTATGTCCATGAAACCAGTAGACCATGCTTAGGAATTATAAAAAGATCCCTGGTTCACGTTTACAAGTAGAGTATCGTATCCGACAATGAGAGTCCGTTCTCCCACGAACTCTGCTTAGGATTCCAATTGTTACTGGTCAGCTGACATGAGTTTTGTTCCGAATTAACCTTAAAAATAAAAAATAAAAAAATTTAAAACAACACCCTTTAAAAAATATTTTCAAATCTAATACATTCATGTCATGACTTGAAGTCACGACATATATAATACATGTCGTGACTTGAAATCATGAGACCGTGATGAACAGTGTCATGTCGTGATTTGAAGTCGCGACATAGCACTATTCAATAAATAGTAATGTCGTGATTTCAAGTCATGACATATGTGTGTTAATTTTGGAAATATTTTTTGAATGGTGTTTTAAAATGTTTTTTTGTTTTTTAGGTTAATTCGGAACAAAACTCCGGCTGACATACCTATCTATGTCTCCTCTCCGGTCTCTCTTCCCTCCCTTTTTTCCCAAAAATCTTTCCGCCTGGAAAACCCACAATATCTCGCACCTCACTAGCCGCGCGTAATATCCCATAACTCAAAACTCATAAATAAAATACACTCCACTGCACAAACTCCATCCCCACCAAAGCACCAAACACATTTACTGTTAAATCCATGTGTTCCCATCCCCACCAAAGCACCAAGCACATTTGCCGTTAAATCCATGTGTTCCTTTTGTTCTCTCCTCTCTCCCTTCCCTGCTCGGACCGAGTTTATGATTTATCATGCACTCAACCGAAAAGGGCTTTATCTTTAGTCAAAAGCACCTCTGGGCCTCCCTCTCTCTTTTATGAATCCCAATATATTATCATAATAACACCAAAATTTTGCAACAATAATTAAAAAATCAAAAATTTTCAACAGTAATTACAAAATAAAATTACCGATAAAAAATAATCTTCTTTTCCAACTGTAAAGCAAACTACCTGGGATAGAGAGAGATGAAGCCCATCACCACCACCTTTTCTTCATGCCTTCAAAACCAACGAGCAGCAAAAACTAAACAAACCCATCACCCAAAATCAAAATGCCCTCTAGACCCCAACTCTCCCCCGACCCCAACTCTCCCCGACCAAACCCGAATAATAACACTCTGTTCCTCTGCATCACCCTCACTGCTTCCGCAATTCTCTTCCTTGCCATTCTCATTTTCCTTTATTACTTGTGGAAATCGTTCCTTCAGAATTCCAGAACAAGCCCTTTTGACTCCTCCGCCGAACAAACCAAGTTACAGAGGTTCTCTTTCAAGGAGCTCAGGAATGCTACCGACGATTTCAATGCCGAAAATTCCATCGGAAAAGGCGGTTCCGGCACCGTCTTCCGGGGTATTCTCCGTGATGGGAAGTCCGTCGCCGTCAAAAAACTCAAAGATTTACCCTCTGCTCAAGCGGAGCGCGAATTCCAGAATGAATTGCAGGTCCTAGGTGGTTTGAGATCTCCCTATGTTGTTGCCCTCCTAGGTTATTGTTTGGAAAAGAATAAGAGGTTATTAGTGTATGAATACATGCCTAATCATAGTTTACAAGAATCCCTTTTCAATTCTGTCGAAGGAAATTTGAATTTGGGTCTGAATCTGACTTGGGAAATGAGGTTTCAGATAATTCATGATGTGGCAAGGGCTCTAGCATTTTTGCATCTGGAGTGTGATCCTCCTGTGATTCACGGAGATATTAAGCCTAGTAATGTTCTGCTTGATTGGAATTTTCGGGCGAAAATTTCGGATTTCGGATTGTCTAGGGTTAAGGTTGAAGGTGAATTTGGGGTGGATTTGTTTAGTCAGGAATTGGGCACGAATCAAGAGCCTTCTGGGAATTTAGCAGCTGTTAGTGTTGAAACCCCTGGAATTAGTACTCCTTTTGAGAGTAATAATGAGGTTGATTTTTCTATCGCTTTGCAAGCTTCATCATCATCTAAAAATAGTAGGGTTTGTTTCAATATGAAGGCTTTGAACTTGGGTTCTTTAAATTACAATGCGAGTATGGTAAATGAGAGTAAAAATGTGAAGAGTAAGGAGATTTCGAATCTTGATGTCGGAAGTGATGATTGGAATAGGTTTTTTCCTTATGATGATGAGTATTGTAGTGTTGAACATAGCAAAGAGTTGATCTCGAATGCTTCTGTGGTTGCCGATGATGCTGGAACTGCTAAACCATGGGGAAAAGATTGGTGGTGGAAGCAGGACGGAAGTGGTGAATTGCGTAGTAAAGATTATGTTATGGAGTGGATAGGAAGCCAAATATGCCCCTCAGAAAACCCGGATTGGGATGTAGGGAAGTGCAATCCAGAGAACTCCAACTTGGATAGTTCAACTCAAATTGATAAGCTCGAAACTAATGCAACCAATTCACACGTTCAAGAACTTGGGTCTGAAGATTGCAATAAGGGTGTAGAAGTGAAAGAACCAAAGGGGAGGAAATCATTCCAAAAGAGACACCGGAAGATGCAAGAGTGGTGGAAAGAAGAGTACCTTTCTGAAATAAGCAAGAAGGGTAGTGAGATAAAGAAGCTTAAATTCAGGTGGAAGAAGAGGTTTAAACTTCCACATTTTGCTCTGACCCGGCATTTGCACTTTCGAAGACGAAGACTGTTTTTGGAAGAGACTCAAAATGATTCCGATGCAAATGGGGAATTCAGTTTTAGAAGGGGTTGGAAGAAGAGCAATGCACATTCTGTAGGGAGTGAGATGTGGAGCGGAGATCTTTTTAGCCAGGAATTAAGCAGCACAACAAGCATGAGAGGGACTTTATGTTACGTTGCACCAGAATACGGTGGGACTAGTTGCTTGATGGAGAAAGCCGACATTTACAGTTTCGGTGTGCTGATTCTGGTGATTGTGTCCGGTAGGAGGCCACTGCATGTTCTGTCCTCTCCAATGAAGCTTGAAAAGGCAAATTTGATAAGCTGGTGTAGACACCTTGCTCACGCAGGAAATGTATTAGAGCTTGTAGATGAGAGGTTGAGAGATAGGTATAACAAGTCACAAGCAAGCTCGTGCATCAACTTGGCACTTGCTTGCTTGCGGAAAATGCCTGAGTTGCGACCAGATACTGGAGATATTGTTAAGATTTTGAGAGGGGAAATGGATATCCCACCTCTGCCGTTTGAGTTCTCTCCATCTCCACCTTCAAAAATCGGTAGCAGATCAAAGAGGAAAAAGAAGGCTGAGGTGCAGTAAGCTTCATTATTCTCTGGGGAGGAGAACAAAAGAGAGAAAATCAGCAGAAACAATTGTTTGGAGGACTCTGAGTTGTTTCTTATGTGAGCATTCTGTTGTTATAATGTAGATTAGATGATCATATAGTGATTTATTCTCTTTTTTTTTTTTTTTTTTTTTTTGAATTTCTGGGCATCAGTTTTGAAGGGTTTTTCACTTGCATTTTATGTTTTATTGCATTCACATGTACAGTTTAATCTCAACATATCTCTCTCTCTTTCTCTCTCTCTCTCTCTCTCTCGTTTGGGAAATTTAGCTGACAGTGAAGGTGCAAACATAAAACAATTCATTATACAGTTTTAATGATACATTTGAACCACAATAGCAATCTATAATTGGAACAAAGTATGAAAAACCAAAAGTTTTGAGACTGAACTAATTATGAGTTGTCGCTCAGAACTCTAATACAAAATCAAAATTACATAACTTTGACAAGTGCCATTTTTTATATTTGTAAAGATAGTGGCAAGAAATATGAAATAATTAAAAGAAAATTACCATGCCTCCAGAGAATAAGGGTCGGTTTTGCCTAAGCTGTATCCCAATGTGTAGTTCTGAAAGCACATGTTTTCTTTGTTTAATACTCGCACTTACGACTTCCCAAATTGCATTGAGCTTCTTAATTTTAATTATGTGGATAAAATAAAATAATAGCCGGGTTGAGAATCTATGTAGGCACTATTTCAACTTCATGATTTTTGATTCACATCATTATCCGGTACCTGCTCTAACTTTCAAGAAAACACAAGGCCATGGATTCAAGGAATTAGCTACGTCTTTGCTGGGTAGAAATTAACAAGCTAGTAACTCATAAGGCAGTGTGAACTGAGCCGTTGTTGTATAATTCTAGAACCTCTCTCTCTCTCTCTCTCTCTCCCCCCCCTCCCTCCCTCCCTCCCTCCCTCCCTCCCTTCACAATGTAGGCTATACCATTGCTAGTTTGCCCAAACTGCATTACCCATTTATTTTCTCTCTTTTATGGCACAATTTTGTAGTATAATGGTACCTTATTTTGTGATGATCCCCCTTTTTCTTCCACCTAGGTATTGTTAAATGCAGAGGATGGTTTTACTGCATGTATGCATTACTCAAAACATGGTATGTCTAGTAAATAAAAGTTTCTAGGAGATTGCCCTATTCTAATATATTTTATAATGATACTATTCTAGCATTTTGTAGTTAAAAAAATTATTTAACAAATTATAGAAATATTGTTAGATGATTTGGTCAATTTGTAAACGTTGGTATAGTTTTTTAGGAGCAAGAGATGCTCGTGTTTACAAGTATAGATTTTGAAGGTGTTATGGTAAAATTACATATCCAATGCCTGAACTATGAATCGAGTTTTCAAATCAATCTCTGGATTTCAAAATACTATGAGGGAGTTCTCAAACATCCACTGGTCCCTATGTTAGTAACAGAGTCAGGTTGTTCATTAATTGCTTATGTGAATAACGTGGGAAATCGGTTGGATGTATGGATGCTAACGTTGCAATGTCGAGTCATTGTACCATGTCAGCAATTGGACGGGGGATTCTGGTTTTTCAACTTGCATGTCAGAAGAGTTCTCTCTCTCTCTCTCTCTCTCTCTCTCTCTCTAAAAAATTAGGATTTTGAAATGGTAGAAGTTTTGTTGAAGTGCAAATGCGAGTTTGATGTCATGTTGGTAACTTAATGGACCACTTGAAACCCACAGAGGTTCTATGTTTATCCTAATTTCTGGGTAAGTTAACTAACTTTTTTATTTCATGTTTTTTTTTTTTTTTTGTTATATAAGAATTTGAACATGAGATCACCAAATTAGGGGAGGGAGTTTACACCACTAGACTGTCCCCTTGAGGATAATAAGCTTTATTTCATGTTTAATTTATGTAGAATGTTCCCAACTTTTTTTATAAGATGGTAATGCTTGTGATTTTTCTAGTGGTATGATCCACTATTTATTGATCGAGCTATTGAGGTCATCCAAGAACTCAGAAAGAAGATTGAGGAGCAAAAGATAATATGTAGTTCTATTGTCACTGATTGTAACTTGAGGATGGAAGTAGCAAGCAACATGATCAAGAGGTTGAAGAATGAAAATCAGCATCTAACACTACAGAAGATAAAGATAGAGGAAATTTGTTCAAAGCTGAAGATAGAGATTTTGTGTTTGCAAAAGAAGGATCAACAACAACCACCATGGACTGGGGTTAGACATGTTTGGAGAATTATGACAATAGTAATTTTGATAATTGGTCTCATGTTTAATTTAAAACTGTAAAACAACTTTTGTTTAAAAATGTAACAATGGAAAATCTCCTTCATTGAAACTGTAAAGGAATGACTTCTGTTTTAGACATATAAAATGGAAGAAATTGTTTCTGACTATTATATTCAATCTCTCTATACAAACTTTGTTTAAACTCTAAATGGAAGAAGCTTCTAGCATGATTTTTGTATTCAGGTAGTCTCTATTTAAATTGTAAATGTTTAGCAACTCAAAATCTAAAACTTAAAATCTGCAACTTATGTAACATAGTTAAGGGTTCCAGAAAACATCTAAAATCTGAAACTTAAAATTTGCAACTTTAGGAAAGTAAGGGAAAAATACATTTGAAATTGTTTCAAAAAACAAAAACATCTAAATGATATTAAACATTTGCAAAAAGCTTACTAACATCCTTCAGGGTTCCGGTGCAATAAACATAACAGTAGGCAGAGCATAAATGGTTATGCAATTCGACAATATCTAGTTTGATTACATCTCAGTTTTTAACATCACAATTTGATTGCATCTCAAATTTTCACCATTGCAGCTTGAATACATCACAGTTTCAATATAGAGATAGTCTATCTTGTAAGAGGTGTTGGAATAATCACTTGTGACTTGTTTTGGGAAGCTTGAGGAGATATTGGATTAGCCACTTAGGGCTAGTTTTGGAAATCCTGAGATGAACTGCCTTGGCCTGCAATAAATGAATGGATTAATGATCGATATGAACTAAGTACAATCACAACCAAGATGGTTAAAAAAAACTTAACCTTTTCTAGATTAGACTTGTATGATCTCTTGTTGTGTCCAACTTCCATACATATCGTGCACTTGATAATTATACCAACTCTTGATAGTCTATGGGAATATTTTGGTAAAATTTCGTTAGCCTCCTTTCTCCTTTTCTTTAATGGACATACAGGTTTCCTTTTATAACTTGGAGACAACAATATTGGAACATCATTTTTGTCCCATACATTTGGACCATTGTAAGGGTACACAATGGAACCATAGTATAGGAAGAGACACTATAGCAACTAGCCAAATATTTCTCAAATTTATCCTTTAATGCAAAAATGTAGCCAAGACTGGAAACTAGATAGGCAAGATAGACTATCTCTATATTGAAACTGTGATGTATAAATCCACCATAAATTTACAGTCCATGGTGGTTGAAACTAAATTTATCCTATGGTTTAAATCCACCATAAATTTATAGTCGCAATTTGAAATTTTATAAATTCTACCAATAGCTAAGAGTGGAAACTAGTGTCTACTTTGTTTCTTTAAATGCTCAAGATTTTCTTGAATGACTGAACAAATTTCACCTTGAAAGATGAAATCTTAGTTCTATTTTTATTAAATTTTGTCATGAAACCAATTCTAATTACCTCTATCAAACTAATAGCATGTAACTTTCTTGCATCCAATAGTTTAATATTAAAAAATTCACATAAATTATTAAGAGGGAGTCCTGTTTACTATATTTAGAAAAGGCTAACTTTGTCTAAGTTTTTTTCTCCTTCTCCACCAACTATTCATAGGCTCTCGGCTCAGATTTTTGAATTACTATCATGGCTATCAAAAATTCAGCCTCATACGAAACCCTTGTAGTATTATAAAACATATTCTTTAACTTCAAGTTTGGGAACTTCTTGTGAAAGTTATTATACATATGTCTAACACATAATCTATGTTTTGAATGGGGGGAGAAGGCTAAAATTGCATTTATCAATCCTTGAAAACATAAAACCCATATTCAATATTGTTAACTCACCAAATATACATAGATTAACAAGGCCAAAAGTAACTACAATAAATTATTAAGGAGGAAATTACATACCTTTTATTGATCAGACATGAAAGTCCATCTTCCGTTCTCTCCAAGGTCCCTTAGCAAATGATCCAAAAGCCACTTCCATGAATCAATCTCCTCTAGCTCAACAATGGCAAAAGTAAAAAAGGAAAATTCTATCATTTAGATCTTTACCAATTGTATCCAATAATTGACATCCATATATTATTTTCAAGAAACAACCATCTAAATCTATGAAAGGCCTAAGGTTGCCAAGAAACCACTCTTATATACATTGAGACAAATGTACAATCTTTTGAAAATTTGAGTATTTGGGAACTGGATACACAAGGGGTGCTCTTTACTAGATGCCATGAAACTCTTGTTGGCAAAATGTGTTTTGATGATAAGCAAAACTAATTTTTAAGTTAAATGATAAGCAAAACCAAGTTAGATGATGTGCAAAATAGGTTAAATTAATGAAAGATTAATTTGGAATGAATTGAAACAAGCTATAGGCCATGACACGTCCTAAGACCTAGAATAGTGATAAATTTAAAATAACACATGCACGAGTCAATCTAGACACTAGAGTAGTCGACCTGCACATATATGCGTCATAGTGAGAATGTCATTTGACATACTCTGATGATAAACATTTTATTTATGAATGATATGATTTATTGAAAAGGCTTAATGCTCAAAACAAGATTATTAAATATTGATAAGATTTAAAAATTTAATGTGTTTGTTTAACAATGTTTAAAGTGGTTGAAAATAGTTTAATAAGACTTTGAGCTAACCCAACAATGTTACTATATCAACCTAGGATTGCAAATTTTGAAAATAAGCCAAGTATAAAACATCACAAGTCGACCTTAGAAGATAGACAAGTCGATTGAATGAAATCGAGTCACAAAATTAGTCTTTGAAATTCTACAAGTCAACCTATATGGGAGATAAGTTGACTTGAGATATGTAAACCTCAAAACATCAACTCTGCACAATGATAAGTTGACTTAGGAGCATAATGAGTCGACCTAGTTAAGTCTGTTATCATCTGAAATAAGCAAACTATCAGTACTTTGCATGTATTATTATAAAGATGACCTACTATAAATCAGAAATCGATTTGCACATACAATACTTAGAAAATTTCAAGTGAACATAATAAGCCAAACTATATATGTGATGAACATTGAATTTCTCAGAAATCTTAAGTCTGCAACAAAGTACCAGCCTAAGTAGACATTTCAAGTAGAACAACCAACGGAGTCATAGACTAGGCCAACTGTTTGGAAAAAGGATTAGCTGTTTGGAAAAATAGCCAACTGTTCATTGGGTAAAGTCGGCACATTCAGAAAAACAACCAACTTGCCAAATTGTAGTCGATGGTCTTTCAGAACTAGCAGATCGAGGGCTTTGTAAAATAAACTAAAAGTTGTTAATCTTGTAAAACCATTCTATTATTCAATTAGAGGGGATGAATAGTTGAATATGGATTTTTTTAGAACTTTTTGAAATTTAAACTTAAAATAGGAAGAAATGAAAAATTAAAAACAGATAACACCAAGACTTTATATAGTTGTTTCACTAAACTCGGTGTATCTCAGACTCCCCCTAAATTTTTTACTAACATTTAAAAGTACAAATTTGATTACAAGTTTAAATTCAACCTTTATAGTATTTGTACCCAACACTATATTTCAATTCTTTACAAATTGATTTTTCTCTTTTAAGACTTAAAGCAGTGATTTACACCATTTAGTCTTTTGACACTTGTTTGAATCGAAAAATGAATATCAAGAATAGAGACTTTCTATCTTCAAATGTGGAAATTTGTGAACTGGTTTTCAAAATTTTGAGACAGATAGAATAATTTAAGAGCACAAATAAATATAGTTAAAAGTAAGTGAGGATTTTTTAGAGAGTTCAATTGAGCATTCAATTCATTTCTTCTCTTCTTTTCTTCAGCTCTTCAGTATTTATTGAAGTATTGAAGATATCTGTTAAGGGTTGTTGAGGGTTGTTGCATTCAAACGTTGAGCAATTAATTTTCTTTATTAATTTTTTGTAACAATACCCATTTTTCGCGATGAACCTCTATTCCTTTACTGGCGCCATATTTCTCTTAGCCAATCAAAGCAAATTTATACTGCATTCAATAGTTTTGATAGAAATGGAATTGTGTCAGAAAATCAAGAAACAAAGTTGTCGTTTAGTTCAAATTTGTTTCATAGATTTATTTTCTGACAATTTTGGGTCGACATGTTTAATAGGGACATCGACCTAAATTCAAAAATTTATAATGTATTTTTGGACAAACAAATCGACATGATTGCATTCCGGTCAACACGATCATGTACTAAATAAAATAAGTGGACAAACAGATTTCAATTAGTCGATGTATGTGTATGTTGATAGAAGTAAGGATAGATTGATGTATGATTTCAATAAGTCAGTAGACATCAGGTCGACAAGTCTACTTTGTACATCGACATACTACTATACAAAATTAAAAATTGGTAGATCTATACAAATGAATTAGTCGATGTGTATCTGCATGTCGACAAGAATGAGGGTAGGTCGATGTGTGAACTTAAGAGACAAGAATAGCCAAGTCGATATGTTCTCCTCATAGGTTGGCGTGTCACTATTCAATAATAAAATAGGTGGACCTATCTTCTAAAATTGGTAGATATGTTAAAACATGTCGACAATGTCAGATTGTGGGTCGATGTGTGATACTTAAGTAATATTTCATCAAGTCAACATGTATTGGTCTCACATCAACACATTCCTATGTTTTCTTAAAATTGGTGGACACAACTTATAAAATAAGTCGAGTACTGCTATCATGTCGACAAAGTTAAAGGCAGGCAGATGTGCAATACTTAGAAAACAAGTAAAACAAGTCGATAAATTTTCGGGCATATCGATATCCTAGTATTTTTGCCTAATGTACTGTGCAGTGTATTGTTCAACTGAAATATATTTTATTTTTATTGTTGACAATACTACACTATTTTGTTTCTTGAAAGATCATGATACCAGCATACTTCCTAAGAATTGATAAGTACCATCGGTACTTTTCCTATCTATTTTACATCTAGCAAAATCAGCAACACAGAATTTATGTAACTAAAAGTTTGATTTTTCATCATACCAAAGATCTAAATGTGTGGTGTTTTTTAGGTATCTGAAAATTCTTTTGACTGCTACTAGGTGGAATTCATTTAAATCTGATTGAAATTTAGCACAAAAACATACACAGAACTGTATATCTGGTTTTAAAGCAGTGAGATATAATAGAGATCCATTCATGTTTTTATATAGTTTTTGATAGACTGATTTACCATTTTCATTTTTATCTAATTTTATATTTGTACTCATTGGAGTAGTATTTCCCTTACACTCACTAAATCTAAATCTTTTAATAAGGTCATTTGTATATTTTAATTGATTGATGAAAATTTTATTTTTTGATTGTTTAATTTGGAGTCCAAGTCAATAATTTAACTCCCCATCATATTTATATCAAATTCTCCCTGTATTTTTGTTGCAAATTCTTCACACATTTTTACATCAGTTCCTCTAAGAATTATTTCGTCTATATATATTTAGATTATTAGAAAGTTATCATCATTTCTTTTGATAAAGAGGGTTATATCTATTTTTTCTCTTTCAAAATTGTTTTCAATTAAGAAGTTATTGAGCCTTTCATACCAAAATCTAGAAATTTGTTTTAGACCATACAATACTTTGGTCAATTTGTAAACATGTTCAGAATATTTTAGATTTTCAAAATCAGGTGATTGTTTAACATATACTGTTTCATTTAAATACCCAATCAAAAAGGCACTCTTAACATCTATTTGATATAATTTAAAGTTCATATAGCAAGAAAAAGGTAAAAAAGTATTCTGATTATTTCTAATCATGCCATTGGTATATATGTTTTATCATAGTCAATTCTTTTCTCTTTGCTATAACGTTTGGCCACTAATCTTACTTTATTTCACGTGATTGTCCCAAATTCATCGAGTTTGTTTCTAAAACCCCATTTAGTTCCAATCACAGACTGATCTGTTGGTCTAGGGATAATATTCTATACTTTATTTCTTTCAAATTCATTTAATTCATTTTGCATAGCCATTATCCAATTTTCATCTTCTAATACTTCTTCCATATTTTTAGGTTCATTCTGAGAGATGAAGACTACATATTCACAATGATTTTGCATAGCTGATCTAATTTTGACATCTGAATCTACATCTCCTATTATATTTTTTGGATTCATATCTTTTCTGATTTGGAGGTATTTGACTTCATGTTGTTGTTGAATCCTATCTCTTTTTTCTAGTTCCATTATTTCATTTGCCTCTTCTTTCTCTTTTTGAGGGTTCACATCCTTAGTGAGTTTTAATTCGTTGAGCTTTTCTATAATATCTTCATCATCCATTCTTATTTGACTAGAGTCATTTTCTTCATCAAATTCAACATGAATTGATTATTCTGCTATCATGGATTTCTTATTATACACTCTATATGCCTTACTTGTTATACAATATCTTACGAAAATTATTTTATCACTTTTGGTATCAGATTTCCCTAAAACTTCTTTTCCGTTATTTGAGACAAAGCATTTACATCCAAAAACTTTAAAATAAGCTATGTTTGATTTTCTTCATTTGTAAAGTTCATTGGATGTTTTCTTTAAAATTGGTCTTATTTGTGCTCTATTCAGAATGTAACAGGCAATATTTATTATTTCTACCCAGAAGAATTTTGGTAGGTTATTCTCACATAGTATTGTCCTAGCCATTTCTTGGAGGGTTCTGTTCTTTCTCTCTACTACCCTATTTTATTGATGTGTTTTTGGTGCTGAAAAATTATGGTTAATACCATGATGGTTACAAAATTCTTCCAAGATTCTATTTTCAAATTCTTTGTCATGGTCGCTTCTAATATTTTTAACTGACATTCCCTTTCTATTTTGAATTTTTTTGCACAATTTGATGAAAATATCACTAGTTTCCTCTTTTTGGTAAGAAATAGAATACGTGTATTTAGAGTAATTATCGATGATTACAAAACTATATTGTTTTCCTCCTAAACTTTGAAGAAGTTCTAACAGGTTGCTAGTGGATATACAATTTTTTGATTTAAGGAGCTTTTGGTTTATTTTCCCTTCATGCAGGCATCACATAATTTATTTTTTTCGAATTTCAATTTTGGCAGACCTTTCACTATGTCTTTCATAACTAGCTTTGAGATTGTATCCATACTTGCATGTTTTAATCTTTTGTGCCATAGTCATGATGTGTTTTACTTATAGTAACTAAATATAATTCATTCGAAATTTCTAAGTGATCTAAATCTATCACATATATGGTTCCTCTTCTCTGACCAGTGAATTTGACAATACCAGAGGATTTGTCAATAATGGAACATGCATTAGATTCAAACATGATTAAATAACCTTTGTCATACAATTGGCTAACACTTAACAGACTAAATTTAAGTTTAGAAATAGAAGAATATTCTGAATTTGAGAATCATATTCCAATGACTTTTCCTTTTAAGTTATCACAAAAAACAACCTTTCCTCCTTTCTTGCTCTCGAGATATAAGAATTTTGAGAAATCTCTAGTCATGTATCTTAAACAGCCACTGTCTATGCATCACACTGATTTCTTGGGAGATTCTCTTGATTTCAAACATACCGCAACAAGATTCAATCACACTTTTGTCTTTAGTACCACATCTTCCTGGGTCCGGCAGAGTTACCTTTAAATTGATTTTTAGGAATCCATTTTAAGTTTATTCTCAATGAGTTCAGAAACCAACAAGTGTAAATAGAGTGTCCAATGTTTTTACAATATGTGCAATAGTTGTTAATCACACTTGGGCTCTTAATATTGCTGAAAAATTTGCTTCTAAGTTTGCAATTCTCTGACTTATTACCAATTTTCATGCATGTATGGCATCTTTATAATTTGACATTTTTAGAACTTGGCACAAAAAATTATATAACCTTTTCTGAGTTTGAATTGGGTTATATCCCAATCCAGCCTTATCAAATATGGCTTTTGTACTCCTAGCATGACATCTAGATTTTCTTGATCTTGAATGAACGTCATTAGAATAGTATTTTGTCTAAGATTCTTTTCCTTCTGTTTATTCAGTTCCTTCCTTAGAGCTATGTTTTCATTCGTTTGTTTCTCACTATCCTTCTCTAGTTGTTTATCATTTAATTCATTTTCAAATTCAACAACTTTCAATCTAATTCAGCATTTTTCTTTCTTAATTCACTTGTTTCAGTTTTTTATTCTTCTAAAGTTTTGACAGTTTCAGCTAAATCTTTCTTTAATAAATTATTTTTCATTTTTAATCTTTTTAATTCTTTGAGTGATTCTAACAATACCTCATGTAGTTCAGTGATGGTAAAACTATTGTCATCAAAATCAAAACAAGAGGAATAGGATGTAGAATTTACCTCATTGTCTGAGAATTTTTCGTTCGCCATGAAACATACATTGGCCTATTCTTCATCACTCGAGCTAGAGTTTTCATTACTCCAAGCGGCAAGTGTCTTTTTCTTTTTTTTTTCTTTTCTTTCCTTTATATTCTTCTTTTCATCCCTTTTTAGTTGGGGATAATAAGTTTTCATTTGCCCCAATTTTTTACATTCGAAACACCTGATTTATTCTTTCTTCTCTTGCTTTTTGAAAAATGATTTGTTCTTGTTTTTTCTTCTCATCATGAATTTTTTGAATCTTCTGGCTAGGAGTGCATCATTTTCTTCCTTTGAATTTCAAGTACCTTTATCACTGTCTGCTTTTAGAGCAATTCCTTTTCCTATTTCTTCTTTTGCTAGCTCCTTTACATTCTCCTTCATCTCATCAGTTATTAAAGATCCCACGAGTTCTTCCATTGTCAGAGTTTTGAGATTATTGGATTCTTCTAGTATAGTAACATTAGCTTCTAAAGATTTTGACAGACTTCTCAAAATTTTATCCACCATGTCTTCCTGAGGAATTCCCTTTCCAAACAATCTCAACTACTTTGTTACCTTATTAAATCTTATTATCATTTCGCTGATTGTTTCTCCTTCCTTTATCTTGGAGACTTCGTGCTCTTGTTTTAGCAGTTTGATTTTGCTCTTGCGAACATGATTAGTACCTTCGTAAGTAGTTTTGAGTCTTTCCCAAATTTCCTTTACTGTGATACATGATGAGAGTCGATTGTATTCATTGACGCTCAAAGCGAAGTGAAGAAGATTTATGGCTTTGCAGTTGGCTTGATAAGCCTTCTTCTACTCCATTGTCATATTTTTTAACTTGACTGACACATGCACACCATCAATTTCTTTGGTGGGAAATTCGACTCATTCTTCGATTATTTCCCATGCATTTAGATATTGTGCAATTATAAAATTACACATTCTTTACTTCCAATAACTGAAGTTGATTCTGTTGAAAAATGATACACGATTTGTTGAGAAGACTTCTACTGGTATATTGTCTCCATTGATGGCCATTTGGATCTTTAGTGTCAAGCTGTTAGGTTTTTTATCAATACACTTACTCTGATACCAATTGTTATTCAACTAGAAGCGATAAATAGTTGAATATGGATCTTTTTAGGACTTTTTGAAATTTAAACTTATAATAGGAAAAAATCAAAAATCAAAAATAGATAACATCAAGACTTTTTATAGTGGTTCCACAAAACTCGGTATACGTCCACTCTCAGCCTCCCACTGGATTTTTTATTAATATCTTAAAAATACAAACTTGATTGCAGGTTTAAATTCAACATTTACAATGTTTTTATCGAAAACTATATTTCAATCCTTCACAGATTGATTTTTCACTTTTAAAATGTAAAGTAGCGATTCACATTCTTTAGTCTTTTGACACTTGTTTGAACCGAAAAATGAATGTCAAGAATGAAGGCTTTCTATCCTCAGATATGGCAATTTGTGAACTGGTTTTCAAAATTTTAAAATAGATAGAAGAATTTAAGAGTACAAATAAATACAGATAAATACAGTTAAATGAAAATTTGGATTTTTCAGAGAGTTCAATTGAGTATCCAATACGTCCCATCTCTTCTTTTCTTCAGCTCTTTAGTATTTATTGAAGTATTGAAGATATTTGTTGAGAGTTGTTGAAAGTTATTGCGTTTATACGTTAAGCAATTAATTTTAACCATTAATGCTCTGTAACAGTACCATTTTTCATGCTAAAGCTCTATTCCTTGACTGGTGCCACATTTGTCTTAGCCAATCAAAACAAGTTTGTGCTGCATTTGAATGTTAGCCTTGATATAAATGGAAATATTTCAGAAAATTAAGAAACAAAGTGGCCGTTTAGTTCAAATCAGTTTCACAAATTTGTTTTTTGACAATCTCGGGTCGACATGTTTAATAGGAATATCGACCTAAATTCAAAATTTTATAGTGTAATTTTGGACAAACAGGTCGACAAGATTGTATTCAGGTCGACACTATCATATACTAAATAAAATAGGTGGACATACAAATTTCAATTGGTTGACGTGTGTGTATGTCGATAGAAGTAAGGATGGGTCGATGTGTGATTTCAATAAGTCAGTAGACATGAGGTTGATGAGTCTACTTTATACATCTACATACTACTATGCAAGATTGAAAATTGATGGATCTGTACAATTGAATTGATCGATGTATGTCTGCTTATCGACAAGAATGAGGGCATGTTGATGTGTGAACTTGAGAAACAAGAATAGCCAGGTCGACATGTTCTCCTCATAGATTGATGTGTCACCATTCAATAATAAAATAGTTGGATCTGTCTTCTGGTCAATGTGTTAAAGCATGTTGACAAGGTCAGATTGTGGATCGATGTGTAATACTTAAGTAATACTTCATCAGGTCGATATGTCTTGATCTCACATCGACATGTTCTGTGTTTTCTTAAAATTGGTGGACATGACTTATAAAATAGGTCTATGTGCTGCTATCATATCGTCAAGGTTAAAGGCAGGTTGATGTGTAATACTTAGAAAACAAGTATAATAGGTCAACAAATTTTCGGGCACATCGGTGTCCTAGTATTTTTGCCTAGCGTTTGTCGATATGTATGAAGGATGGGTCGAGGTGCTTATAAAATTGGTTGACATATCATTCTAAATTTGTTCACCTAAAACTGTTCATGTCGATGTGTGCTAAATTCAAGTCAAAGTGAGAAATAGGTCGATGTGTTGTTGTGTGTGTCGACGTGTTTTATACTTATCTATTTGTATTAAACTTTTCTATGTCAACACATTCAACCAAATCCAAGAGTAGATATTGCATATGATGACTGTTGGCTTCATATGGTCGACAAGCTTTAGGACTATGGAGAGACGGTCGACAGGAATACAAACTATGCTGACTACTAGGATAGAAGTCCATCGAGTGTATAAACAATCAGTTTTCCCACTAGCTTACAGGAACCAAGTCAACACTCCTAGAAACTAAGCCAATCGAGAGATAAGTCTAGGATGAATCAGTCGATAAACAACTCATTCAACTGACAGCTCAGTTGGCAACTTTAAGATCTTAGTCAACCAAACTCATGAATCAATCGACACCTTAACTGACTCAATAGTTATTCTAGTCAACACTTATTCAAAACTTTTCTGAACCTGAATAACTAACAATCTAAGTCAGTCGACACATCTTGTATATCAATCGACAGCTTAAGAAGTGAACTTCGACTTAGAACCATGATGCCCATATCTCAATAGATTGAATCAGAACTTAAGTCGAATACTAAAATCAAACGGTTGACACATCTTGTATATCAATGAACTAAATAAACTGACATCTCAATCAGTGTTGAAATCTCTATCGACCAGCACATATAAGTCAATTGACTAGACTTAGACACAAGTTGACCTAAAAGGAGACAAGGCGACCTGAAAAAGTTGGTTCTTAGAAACTCAAGTGTGTATATTAATATAAGTCGACCTAAGCAAACATGCTCTCAAAAATTTAAATTCTGAAACATATTAAGTCGACCTAGAAAGAACACAAGTCAACCTACTATCATTTCTAAGTCAACCTAATGTACAACCAAGTTAACCTATGTGGGAATTTCAACAATACGAGGTTGATTCACTAAGAATTCTAAGACAACCCATGAAAACACAAGTCGACCCAGAAGAGAACAAACTGACTTTCATATTAGCAGAATACAAATAAGTCGACTTATCATATATACCAAGTCGACATGAACAAACCAAAATTCAAAAATCAATCGACCCTAAGAATGAAAAAGTCAATCCATTATGTGTACTAACTAATTCTGTAGAAAAGCTGTTAAAGCATTCAATAAACATAAAAGGAGTTCAACCATTTTTAATTGCTATATCTGAATATTTATTGAGGATCAATGGCTACTTTTGAAGACACTAATTATTTCTTACGACTATTTTAACAAAGTCACTATAAATACAACACATACAACACCTGAGCTAAATAGAAGATTGATCGATCAACAAAGAAAAAGAAAAAGAAAAGGAAGAAATAAATGAGATTGCAAAAACTATCTGAGTTTAATTTATCTCCCTTGTGGTGTATTTGCAAACTAGGCTTCAACAGCATATTAGAAACTAAAACTTCAATTATTATACATCCATTTTACTTCCAAATCTTGTAAAAAGGCTAGATGAAATATGAAAATAGACATATACCAAAAAAAGGTGGAATCACTATAAATTTTCAATATCTCGATCTTCTTTCTCCTCTTTCTAAATTACTCATAAAATCTAGAAAATCTCAAAAAGAGTTAAAATAATATATTTACCCCCACTAAATTGTTTCTTGAACTCTCAATCTGACAAGTACTCCTCTTATTAGTTATCAAAATTTCTTTAGAGTATAGCACAAAGAGGAACTTTGGCCATAGCTCGTGCCCTCTATGCCTTCATTTTCCCACAATCTAATATGAATTATTCTTGACTTTTTTCTGCAAAATATTCAATTTAATGTTTAGATTGTGTGTCCCCTTCTTCATCCATTTTTTGCCAACCAAGCAGTGGTTTCTTATTTATTCTTCCATGTCCTTGCATATAGGTATGTATAGGCCTATGGATGACTAAAAGAGTTGTCTTCTCATGATCACATAATTTCTTGATATAAACCAATCGGTCACGACTCTCAACACATCACATCCTAACCCTTGTTATTTTTGAAAAATCTCATATTCTTCGCATTATAAGCAATATAATGTTTCACCACTTGTTTAAAAAACTCCAAACTCTAAAAAATTTGGCCCTTCCTGAATTATATGTACTTAAGGTTGTGATTCTTCTTGAATTCCTTAACCTCATCATATGCCTTTGGGCTGCATGTTTTCATCTTCACTGTCATTGTTAGAAATTTTATAATTTAAATCATCTTCATTATCTACAAAGGGATCATTTCGGTCATTAAATTCTATATTAATATCCTCATTATCAAATTCTCCCAAACCCTCTATATAAGGGTCCCTAGTTTGCATATTCTCCTTTTCCTGCCTAAGATCACTCTCTTCATATCCAAATAGATCGGCCTTTTCATTTTTACTGTTACCATTTTCAAATCTAAAGCATATGATACTAGTTTCAAAATCACTTACTAAATCCTTAATATCACATCTCTCAATTTGTTCACCCAACTCATTCTGTATCTACTCTTCATCCTACCTGAGATCAGTTTCTTCATCAACAAAAGTAACCTCATCTACACTATACTCTATGTCAAAATCAAATTTTTTTCTATCTTTGATCTGCCATCTAAATAATCCAACAATATACCATCAATTAAAAATGACAAAAACCATCTCCATCAAACAATACCTCTCCACCCTCGTATTTTTCACTACCCAACAAGACAAATGAAAATACATAAGTTTTTAAAACCCTAATTTCAAACTCTTTCAAAATTTGAAACCCCAAATAAAACAACTCTAACTTAAAAAAACAAAAACCCTATTCTAAACCCCTAAATTATGAAAATAAAAAAATCTAAATTACAAACCCCCTAATTTGAAATCCTAAATAAAAAACCCTAATTTAAAAAAAAAACCACATTTTTAAGTATATTTTAATTATTAAATCCCTAATTTAAACCTCTAATTTGAAAACCTAGTTTTGAAATCCTAATTTTAAAATCCAAATTTTGAATCCCTAACTTTAAAACTCCTTTTTTCAAACCCTGGATTATTAAACCCCTAATTTATGAATTTAATCCTAATATAAATTTTTAAAACCCTAATTTAGAACCCCTCATTTAACCACATGTGAACCCATTCACAAACACCTATTTTCAAATCAAAATCTAAAAATAAATATAAAAATATGCAGATCCAATAATTAAACTGCATACCTTAAAAGACTTTTCAAACCTCACAGTCTAAAAGTACACTTCTAGCAAAATAGAGATTCAAACACCACCTTCAAGACTACAATAAACAATAGCGACTCATCAAAAGTCTCCTTGAATGCAATAAACAAATGGATTCACCTTTCTTCGTCACATGCTCTCTTTTACAAAAAAAAAATTAAAATGGATTCACCTAAACCCTAAAAATTTGTAAAGAAAAAAAAAACCCTTAACTATCCCTTTTCTGTAGTCGAAATACCAGAATGCCCCCCACTTGTTGACGTAGCATGCTGATGTGGTAGTGTCAGGTGTTTTTGGGCTAATGACTTGGCACTACCACGTCAACATCCATGTCCAGGTCATTCATCATGTTATTTCACATAAACAGTTTACGAACAATTTGACTCCGTCACTAATAGAAGGATCAATCGGTGGCATTTTTGAAAGTCGAAGAACTCCCGTGTATTTTGAAGTCTAGGGACTAATTTGGGAACTTGACTTATATTTTAGTAACTGGACATATAATTTTCCCAAGGTGTTATCATCTAAATGTTGTGTTTTTCAAAACTGCTTTATGAATTGATAAATAATATATATATTTGTCTATTTCATTTTTTTTTTGCAGGACGTTGAAATGCATGCACTTGAAATTTGTATTGGCAAAGTCTTGATTGTTTGGGTCTAAGAGAAGGGTTGAAAAGAAATATATCTAATAAATTCATATCTTGATAAGAGAAAAATGACACTTTAAATAAATTTATGCAAGAAAGTGTAGACGTATCCAATATAAAGGAATTAAATTTCATGTAAAAATTATGTCATTCTATGAGTGAAAAATGACAAAATCTATATTTTCATAACAGGAAAATCCTTATTACTCTTCTATTTTAATTGATAAAACAGACTTCATTTCATCGTAGCCAAGGAAAATAAATATTTATTATTAAAAATTTTTTGGAAAAAAAAAAGTTCACGCAGAAGTATCAAGTTGATTATTTAACATCAATATGAGTATGGGAAGATCCAAGAGTTTAAATTAAAATACAACCCTAGCAAGGGTTTGGTGATAGATAAAGGCAGATCCAATGGTGTTGTGTATATCCACATAAATTTCTCAATATTAACGTTTTTCGTTTTTCCATTTTTCCAATGTTTTATGTTTTTAAAATATTTTAATACATTAAATTATCCATATTTACTATAATCTATCACTTGTAATATTTCTTAATTATAACATAAAATTTTTACATAATGTATAATTATTTTTTTAAGAAAAAAGTCATAAAACATTTTCCTAAGGGAATTTCAAGTGAGGCCTCCCCCCCCCCTCCCCCGGGGTAGAAATGCCTATACTAGAATCCAAACCAGGCCATGGAAATGCTGTTTGAAGAAGAAATAAAATTCTAAAGAATTCGAGTAAGGAGCCTCTTCATGTTTAATTAAAGGGTAACTTTCAAAAACAAAACAAAACAAAAAAACGGTAACCACTTTGAAACAAAAGACAGCACCACCAGCATGACAGCACACTGATAACCAATGACGCCCTCTTAACCAAAATGATTTGAGATAAAACCCAAATTAGAAATCAATTAAATTTCTAACCCTGAAATTAGAATTTTACCATTAGATAGACCTTCTAACTGAATGAGCCTATGCCTCTAAAATGAGTCTCACAAGTCAAGCAGATTGCAAAACATGAAAAATTAAGTATAGAAGGAAAAGAGAAAGGCCATGTCCGGAGTTCCACACAAGCGTAGGACTAATTTTTCGTATACATAATGGGGAACATGGGACATCAAATCTATGTTGCCGGCTACAACATCACTGTGAAGTACACAAAAACACTGATAATGAAAGTTATTTCTGCTGTTAGTATACAACTTTACATCAAATTTCTATTGTTACAACCTAATCACCCAGTTGGTGGCTCATGGGAGGAGGTTTTATGGTAACTTTCCCCAAAGAATAACCAAAATCAAATATTCTCTTTGATCCAAGATTGAACTGCATAACAGGCTAATGTGCGATGAAGGCACCAGCACTGAGGACACTTAGAGGGCGGACAACTCCACTTCCTGAGTGCAACGCCGAAATGCTACAAAAGTATTATCATTCGAGAACGAACCTGGATTGAAACAGGTTATTCCTGTGTACTTGAATGCCTTCTGCTCACTCCTGTCCCCCAAAACAATCTGGCATTAGAACACAATAGGACCCAAGTGTAAGATTATTCACATGAACTTGCTCCCCAGGAAGCACCTTCCTATCAAGCATATTTCTCCTGCATTATTTTCATACTCCTCTCCAATGATTAATGTGCATTTCATAACATGGATTTGCCCTTCGATAGGAGCCATAGCACAGGATCACAAATAACTCGGAGGCTTTTTAGTCACATCTTATAATATTCTAGTCACCCATCAAGTTTTTCAATTGTTTTTCCACATTGTTTTCAATATTTATGGATTCAATTCCGCCACAACAATTGGGACACCATGATACAAGGAGCAATTTCTTGCCACTTAAATCACAAAGCACTTGCATGCAAAATCGTTTATGTGCTAAATCATTGGAACTTAAGGTGGAGGGTCAAAGCTCTAGTCAATACGTAGAAGCAATTTCTTTTTGTCATTTTAGTGTTAGAACTAAAATTCAATGAGCTAAACTTCTAATGATGAATTTCAGATTCAAATAGCACACAACCAATAGCAGGAAATTAAAATTTTAGAATTTATTAAAATGGAAGGCTTTTATACTTCAAATACTATGGGAAGGTTTCTAGATAAAGTTATTTAGACAGGAAGTAATTCAAACACTATAGGTAATTCACAGATGCAAGTCCACTTAGTTTCACGGTGCCTAAAATATGTGGCTCAGCAATGTGCATTAGTACAAAGTGAGGGTTCCAATGCCATAAGATGGTCAAATAGAAGTAAACAAGAAAACAGAAATAAGCAAAATACGTAAGAGTCGTACCGTATGCAGAGTTGGGTAGAGGTGGAGACAGTGATCATAATTCCAGATTATGGGTTGTATATTAAGAGGAAGGGGGCAGAGATGACTCTTATGTGTTATGGTGGCCACTAGCTGCATTATTCATCAAACTAATCATTCTAAAGTGTCAATGCAAGAGAACACAAGAAATAGCTAGCCAGTATATGATGGAAAATAATAAGCTCCCATGTTCAAAGGGATCACTTGTTTCTTCTGTCGAAGGGTTTATTATACATGAACGGCACATTCTATACAGTAGGTCATGACGGAAGAATACAATTTCTTGGCTATAAAATTTGACCCTGCATTGAAAGACAAGAACTGATTAAAGCTTCAGGCGGAAAAGGGGGAAAAGCACATCAGTTGCCGAAGAGAGCCGATGGCAACATTCCGGTTATAGAATTTATGTAAAATGCAGATACCCCTAAAAGATACACAATATAAATAGAATATAAAATATTCATTGTCTTTGTTCAGAGGACCAAACAGATGGGCTGACCAGCATGGGTTACTTGAGAATATGGCAGTAGGAATGTGCTTCTGAAACTCTTCAATTAGAAATTTTGGCAAAGAACACCGTGGTAGAACTGTTGATGGACCTGAAATCATTAAAAAGCATACAAGCCTCAACTAAAGCTTATTATACGTACAGAAAATCAGATATGATAATTTATACACCAACCTGACTTACCAGCATCAACAGGACCTGGAATAAACAAGAACTTGCTGCTCTCTTTCAGTCGTGGATGGGCACCAATCATTTGCCCAAGCTTCCCAAACTGCTGTCGGCAGATGGCAAGTAGAAGCTGGATCACAATTGCTTTCATTTCTGGTCAAGCACACAGAAGAGAGAGAGAGAGAGAGAGAGAGAGAGAGTCACCTGAGTGTTGAGAAAGAATGAAAGGAAAGGTTACATGGATGAGAACAGAAATTGGCCATGAAAACAAAGAGGGAAGGAACCACTTCCACGTTCTCATAACCATCCAGGACAGCCTCTGGCTTTCCCATAGTCTTCTCTACCATATGACAATATGGAGCTTACATAAAATTGCTCAGTAACAAGGAATAGAGCAAATATAAAAGCTTAAGTATGTATATTACCTCTTCACTGTCCAGCCAAATGTCAGAAAGTATGACAAACATATCATTTACTGCTTTCTTTTCTAGAGCTGCAAGCCTAATCTATTGGAAGCATTAAGGAAAGTAACCACGATTGCAACTAAGCACATAGGATGAATTTGAATATTTTCTTGCTTAAGTTCATTACTAAGCCTTATAAAGGATATAGGCTCCTCTGGAGTAAGAGTACCACAACCAAAGAAATCAAGTCCTGCAAGTAACCTTAAAGACTCATCTCTATCCTCCAGTGGAGGAAATCCACATGTATGGACCTGCTCAATTGTCACCAAGTTTAGCATGTCAGACTACACAAGACATTGTAGCAGGCATATGCATTAAGAGAGAGAGAGAGAGAGAGAGAGAGAGAGAGAGAGAGAGAGGGAGTAGTGAAACTCACACTCTAGAGGAGAGTTCGAAATTACCATAAGCAGTACAACTCCCGAGCGAGTACTAAGTAACCAGAACTTGGTTTTTGGTTTCCTTTCTTTTTTCAAGGCATTAATATAATTTTGATTTTGTCCAACGAAAGGCTTTATTGCCTTGTTATCCAACAAACTGCTCCAACTTCACACTATTCTAAACATATAAACAATAACGTAAAGGATAACGCTACATACCACCCCCACATAAGTTCACTATTTTGTTACACGTCCTACACATGGAAAGATTCTTGAAAGATCTTTTTGCTTGGGTAAAAAAAACCAGGGATAAGATTTTTCATGTTTATTAAGCATGCGTAACCAAATGATAAACTTCTGGCCATGAATGTGATATATAGCATCCTAATGTAAAATGACAAAAAATGTGGTGTTGCTTATGGAAGCTACTCCAGCCCAAGGTCAATAAATGGAGTCCACTGGATCAGCAGTGACCAACAAAATTTAGATTAATGAACAGAATTTTCCTCACTAGTATATAGCAGCTGTCAACTAATCAAACTAGGCAATGCAAAAGAAGTCTCAGAAGAAAGAAACTTATAGAGCTACAGCAATAAAATCAACACCAATAACTAAACAAAATTCAATTTTCATTTAATAACCCTACAAGAATGATAGTTGTTATAGTGAAGTCGAAGAGGGGCCGTAATTAATTAGAAAAGTAACCATTGGAGAGCAAGTATTCATGGAAACAAACCTGAAATATACCGTCTATCTGCATCTCACCTTCTGCAACAACAATGGTATTCTCTGCAAAAAATCCTGTAGTAACTTTGTGTTGCTTGTCAAAGAAAACTTTTTTCCATCTCAGTAGCATCTAAACTACTTTGGTAAATAAGTTCATATAAACATGTATAACTAACACAAGTGACATTGATTTCATACATCTACTCCACAAGGCTGCTAATATTGACACTGGTAGAAGAGTGCCTTTACGAATTTGAGCTAAGGAAACAAGCTAACTCTGTACTTTGGATGAGCCTTGCTCAACAATCCCAATTTCAGGCCCCTGTTTACAATTTGATTATCTAAGTCCAGTCCAAGTATCATGCAGTGTGTTCTGCTTAGCAGTTTATAATAACTGTAAGCATAGTTATAGATCTAGCCAAGAAGAACAAACAACCCCAAACCCCCACCCCCACCATCCAAAAAGAAGACCTATGTTTAAATATTTGTGATCAGTTAATTATTAGCATCAGTCCAAGAGGAAAAACATGAACCCAAATACCTTTTTAATACACGGTCAAAAGGGAGTGGGAGAGAGAAGACATGAATTGGTTCAAGGATATTGCATTGGATAAATTAATCTCAACTGATGCAGTAAGATCTTCCAAGTAAAAATGACCATCTTCCAGCTGAGATATCACTCCCATCACCCATTTCCTCCCCGTTTGTCCAATTAGGGACTGAATGGGCGATATCTGCCAAGGACTCATCATATTACATGTGTTATATTCTGTAAAATGTATTAGCAACAATATTACAAGATAACATTGTCATATCTGTATTGAAGAAAGGAAGGCATTTGATACCTCACAGCTTCCAAGATGTGGAGATTCAGTGTCAAATGCAGGCTTAGAAAAATGCTTATCACGAGAAAACCGCTGAAATAATTATTGAAATCTATCCCTGTACAATGCAGCTTTTGAAGAAGCATCACCATGCAGTGCAAGCTTTCCTGTATGCCTAGGAACCAAAAGAAAATCAGCAAAAATTTTGGTTCTGAAATCCCAAATACTGTTTTTTCAAATTCTATGATGATACATAAACGATACTTATTTTTTTCCAAGAATCTATATTGGTTCATCAATTGAATCCATTAAACGTTAGTGAAGAGAAAACTATCCTAACGAAACAACCACTACAATAGTAAGGCTTGTATCATGATTTCAAGATTCCGTAGAAGCCATAAGACCCGTATATGATTTACCAAACACAAAAGGGCTTTGTTGAGATCACGTTTGACATATTTCCAGTAGCAAATTAAGTACCTGACCTCAAAAATCAATTTAGGACAAAAATTCTGAAAACTTTGTTTCGAAGCGTCCCTTTCTCAGGAGAAATCTATTTATTCTTTTAATTGGCAGTAAAATTAGGGTAGTTGAATTGAATTTTGGCCCTAACACATTCATGTTTGCAAAGTCTTCAGCGACTTCCACCTCAGATTTACCACCCAAAGAAAATAAGAAAATTAAAATTGACACTAAAGCAGACCAAATATATATAAACAAAAGTCGTAAAATTGAGAAGGGACATACTCGAAAAAGACCTTGATGGGCTCGTAGCGAAATTTAGGGATGAGGAAGGCATCAACTACTCGAAGAGCACTTCGATTACTAACAGAAGGGGTTTCTTCAACCGCAGCTTCTGCTTCTGAGAGAAGACTGTCGACTTTATGGACAGCATTTTTGTCAAGAATCGACAAGTTCACTGCCAAAATAACAACATCTTGAGATTGAGATTGAGACTGAAATTGAGATTGAAATGATTTACATTGGATTTGATAAGTTAGAGAGACTTACAGAACTCATTTTCGAGCTCGAGTAGGAGATCTAGGGCTTCGTCTACGGCATCTTGAAATCGGGCAAGGAAGCAGAGGATCTCGTCTAGGGCTTCTGTTTTGAGGGTGTACCTTCTTATCTTGAACTTTTTCTGCACTCTCTTCCTCGTCGATGCGCTCATCTCTCTCTCTCTCTCTCTCTCTCTCTCTCTCTCCCTGCTTTCCGTTCTTTTCTTCTTTGTTTCTCGAAACCCAGGAAATGAGTCGTGAGAACCTGAGCGGGAAAGCGAATATGATGTGCTTGGGCAGGGGCGGGAAGAGGGACAACAGCACAGAGGCCACTGATATTCCAAAGAAAAGCCCGTAATCTAATAAAATACTAACTTCACTTAATAAAATTAGGGCCTCACAATTTCACCCCAACTTAATGTAGAAATTAGATACCATGTCTCTGTATTGACCACTCAATTTTGCCCTAATTTCCGGCCTTTCCTCATGTCGACTCACTCTTCCCTTTTTTATAAATTTTTTTAGATCATTTTTGTTATTAATTTTTTCATATTAATGCTCTCTATGTTTTAGATTAGAATATGTTGATAGATATTTTTAAAATCTATTTATTTATTTATAGTTGTGGTTGTTATAATTTTTGATATTTTTTTTTCATCAAAATCATGTACTTTGATTATATAGCTTTCAGCTTTCCGGATTAATATATTCTTAATTATGTCTCAAGAAATTTGAATTTTTAAAAAACTTTTGTCTAATTTTGTTTATCATAAATTTTAATTATATTGGTTTATAATATGTTTCTATGGCATCTGCTATTGTTATATCACAAACTTCGATCCTATTGCAATTTTTTATAGTCATGTCTCTTTTTTCTTTTTAAAAAAGAAAAATCTAAAGCCTAAACCTTGCAAATAATAGATTTCACACCTTGGTGACAAATAAAGAGCATGAATGAATGCAGAACAATGGCGAAAACCCTTTTTTAAAGAGGAAAAGAATGGTTAAAGGAACAATCACAGCAGGAGAATTAGTAGGTGTTAGATTCTTAACACGCAATGAAAGTCCAAATAACATGAAAAATATGAATAATCACAATTAAATGGCATTGAGTGAAAATTATCTCAATTCGTAGATTTCCTCCTTTTATGAATCCCCTCCAAAAGATGATTGAAAAATTGATCACAAAAATCGAATCAACACCTTTTTCCATGACACTGTTTTAAATTCGAATTTTTCAATACCCAAATTGTGATTCATTTGTCTCTCAAAATTAGAGAATTCCTACTTTTGTGTATTCTCACATATATCCACAATTTTCCCTATTGGGAAAATTACGAGGAGAAAGAAGGGGGAAATAGTTAATTCCTCTTAATTGTTCCCTCAATCTCCTTCTGAAATACAACCTTGAGAGAGGTGAATAGATTAATAGTACTTTTTTGATAATTTGAAAATTTTACGGTTTATCAAAAGTAAAATTGCGATGTAAATGTTGCAAAAAATAAAGAAATAGAATAGAGCACAAAAATGAAGGAATACGAAAACAGAATACACAAACTTCTATAGTAATTCCACCGATCTCAATATATGTTCACTTTCAAACTCCATCTGAATTTCCATTATTAGCAACCCAAATAGTACAAAAAATTTGTTTTCAAGTGCAAATCATACATTTACAGTAATTTTTCCCAAAAATACTATTTAACCCTATCTCTCAAGTTGTTTCTCTCTCTAAACTATAGATCTAGATAACACACTTTGATCTTCATAATTTTTTACAAGAGAAGAACAGATGGTACGATGAAAGAAGCTTAGACTTCAAATGTAACAAATTTAACACTCAAAAGAAGAGTCTACAAAAGATTAGAAAGATAGAGCATGTTTCATTGAATGTTCAATAATTGCTTCAATATCTAGGGTATTCCATTCGTCACTTATTCATTCTCTCATCCATTTTTCTATACCTTCTTCTCTTACTATTTATGTGAGAATGGTTGAGAGCCATTATAGTGGTAGCTTAAATTTGAATATTGTCCATAAATGCTTTCATCCATCTCATTAAATGCATATTCAACCGTTGCTTTATTACAGTCAATAAAAGATTGCTTTCTATTTGCTTTACTACTTGCTTTTCTGATTAGCTAATCAAATACTTTGCTTTTGCTGCATAATGTCGTTAGAGCTCACAAATATCTCATTAAACATAATGGGTTGGGTTAAGTGCTTAACTTTGCTAATTGATGCCCAAAAACCTAGTGTCAAATATTTAAAAAGTTAAGTCTTTTGGGTTCAAAATGTCTTTGCTACAAGTCGACATGATTTCAGTCAAGGATCGACTCATTTTTAAATTTAGTTAGTTATAGACTAAAGATACAAGTGCAGATCAACTAATCAAACCCTCAAGTCAACTCATTAAAGGTATAGGTGGACTTATTGACATGCCTGGTCAACCTATGTACCTTGTAAACTAACCCACATAAGTTCAGGTTACTTGGATGAATGCTTGGGTCAACAACCTATATAATGATTTTCATGATTTCTTATATTCTTAGTTCGACATGTTATCTTTAAGGTCAGTTTATGGGCTTAGGTCAACCAATTTTCCTTCTGGTGTCGACCAATTAAAAGAGACCATTTGACTTGTTATGAGCTAGTCGACATTTTAAAGCAATTTTAAAAACATGGGTTGACTTGTTCGATGGTTGGTCAACTCATTAGTAACTTTTAACAAAGGACAGGTCGACATGATCATGTATGGGTCCACCTATGAGGATTCAAACGTGCTATGCATGCTTGGTCGACTTGGTATTTCAATTGGTTAACCTATTGCTTCAATTGGTCGACAAGTTCCTTTCTATGGATTAGTTTATTCCCCTAGATCGGCCTATTTGTCATGGCAAATGGACAAGAGTTGTTACAATCAAGTTCAGAAGCTTAGTGTTCATCGGGTCGACCTTTATGTGCAATGGATCCACTTGTTTATCTCTCGATAGACATGGTTCTCGGTAGACATAGAATCTCGATAGAGATAGGTCGTTATATTCTCAGGTAGGTCGATATAAAGTGATTCAGAATATATTTCAGGTCAACATGTTGGTTTAATAAGTAACCTGATCATTTAATGTTTCAGAACCTGCTTTCTATAACTTATTTTTTTAGTAATTATCATTTAAATAAATGAAAATGTAAAAGTTTAATTATAAAAGTCAAACTTACTTTTACAATTGACTTTTTATATTTTTATTTAGTTAAGATTTTATACGTAAATAAAGAAATACTCTCATTTGGATTCAATAAAAATTATTTAAAACCTAATTCTTTAAAAATAAAAAATCAACTTTTCATTCAAAGAACAAAATTTCAGTTTTAATTTTCGAATTTAATTTGGATGCATTTTTTTTAGATGGTTAAAATTTTGAAAAAATTCTAAAAAAATAAGTTTTTACCTGATTAATATATGGAGAATAAATACCACTATTTTTAATTCTTATTTTCTTGATACTTTAAACACCTATGCTATCAAGTACTTAGTCTCCGATGAATTGGTCAATCTTGAGTTTCCAACTTTCTAAATATCTTATTTCCTATCCATTTCACTTGTTTAAGTATTACCATTATTTCACTATTAGTAATAGTTATTTCTTTTTACCATGGGAGTATTAAATCAGTGAGTTTTGTGTTGACAAACTATGGGATCTAGTGAGTCGACTTGTCTATATATGATTTGTCGACAACCCTTACGTATTTGTGTCAACTTTCCAACCTTATGTTCATCTAGTGAGTTGATTTGTTTAAATGACATGTTGACTACTCCTAAAGTTTCAACTAATAGTCCAAATTCTTTCCTTAGTCAATTTAATGATATTTTACTTACTATCAAAATCTATCAATATGTTAACGCTTTTATTATTTAAATTTAAATTTTAAATTCAAATGCCTTTATAAGTATAACTAACTTCATCGCCCACTTGCACATAATTGGTATTTCATGTATATATCATGATCACACTCATGCAATCCTAGACAACACTTCTTTGGATTTTCATACAGAATCACATATCGTACGATCGGCGAGTACATCTACAAGTAAAAACTTTTCGATGCATTAGTTAAGGTGATCGATAAACCATCGTTCGTATAGAAACTTGCTATACTCAAAACTCAATCTATTTTATCTTTTAAGCTGCTTTTCCTATTGAAAGTAATCTCCAATAATTGCTTGATTATATATTCACTATTATGTTCAAATCCTAACATGGACAAATATAATAGGCTAGTTAATGAATACAATATAAAGATGTAATTATATTGGTCTTCTTTTCCGTACTAGGATCTCTCTATCTCAATTCAGCTGTTTTTCTAGACTTATCTTGCAGGCTTTACTTGTTTCCAAGACCATTGGTAAATAGACTAAAGTAACATATACTAAATCAATATATTAAGAAATAGCCAAAAGTAATAAGAGTACATATAGGCCCATCTCGTAGGCCTTCAATCTCACACACTGAGACATAGGGATTAATAAAATATACCATCATCTTACAATAATATTGCTCCCACTAAACCTTGGTTGATTTATCACATATAGTATGAGATACATGCCATAGTGTTACTCCCTAATTTTTTAAAAGTACATATGTTAGATGTCACTATCACCATACAGATATGGACTCAGTCTACACGTAAGACTTATTATAGATTTTAGAGAGAGACCTTAGAGACGATATCATAAAATGTAGGTGATATCTGAGATTTCAAACTTGATTACTCACAGACAACATGAATTGTGGGTCTATCCATGTCGGTTATATTGTATATGATCCCATCCTAAACACATATCAAAACAACTTATATTCTAAGTATGGTTACTCTCAGAACTTTTTACATTTAGAAACCGTCTCATCTCTTCACTCAAAGCCTGAGGTGGTCACTCATGAGAGAGTCGACCTCACCTACCTGACATATCTTTCATCGTATCACATCTCAATGCATGATTATATAGAACAAGTGCAATAAAAATAAAACAACTCAAAAAATAGTTGAATAATGCACTTATCGTTAATAATAAGCAGCAAATCATCAATATAATATATACAAGAAATGTCTAAATACTATGCAAACCCAATGACCTTACATGTCTCACAAAAGAGTCCCTCGCAATGGGTTTAGTAAGGGGGAGGGCGACCATGCTATCTGTAGATATATACTTTATGGTTACTTCTCCCTTGCTGACGATGTCTCATATGTAACTGTATCTAGTATGTATGTGTTTGGTTTTGCAATGGTACTTAAGGTCTCTTGTGTAGGCAATGGCAATTTGGTTGTCATAATAGATAATCACTGGCATCCCACTATTTGTTACAACCCCTAAATCATTTAGTAATCTTGTGAGTCAACCACCCTCCTGAACTACACTAAACATACAACAGATTCATTCTTCATTGTAGATAATAATATGCATATTTGTTTCTTATTACTCTATGATATGGTGCTGAGCAAGAAAGCAAAATCTGATCGCCACTGCAATAGGCATCTGAATATCTAACTAAACACAAATCTCCTCCTCTATAACGTAAGAAGAGGTCTACAGTTTTTTTCAGATACCTCAGAATCCCCTTTACAACTCTCTAGTATCCCCTTTTATGATTCAATTGATGTCTATTCAACAAACCAAACCAACTATATAACAGATATCAGGATATATACATAGCATGGCGTATATAAGGGAACCCACCGCATTAGCAAAATGGACTCTCTTCATATCCATTATTTCATCTTGAGTCTTAGGGCACATGTCGATGCTCAAGCTATCACCTCTAGCAATAAGAGTATCTATGGGTTTATAATCATTCATCTCGAAGTACTCAAGAATCTTTTTGATATAAAACTCTTATGAAAGAGTCAACACCCATCTCGAGTGATCTATTTAGATCTTAACTTCGAGAACGAAATCAATCTCACCATGTCCTTCATGTCAAAGCTCAATGAGAACCGTGTCTTAATGGTCATCAGATACTTATTATTATTCCCAATGAATGAAATGTCATCCGCATATAAAGTAGGATCACAAAAGAATCATTAGAATGTTTTATGTATACACAATGATCCTCCTCAAACATGACAAAACCATAAAATATCATCTCATTGTGAAATCTCAAGTACCACTATTCAGATGACTGTTTAAAGCTATTTATCAACTTTTGAAACTGACAAACTTTATTCTTCTAACCTTCAGAAACAAACTTAATAATTGTTTTATATAGACCATCTTATCCAATTTCCCATTCAAGAAGGCAGTTTTTAATATTCATCTGATATAATTCCAAATCTATGTCTCGTATAATCGCTAAAAGCAATCGAATCAAGGTAAATTTGACTACATGAGAGAAAGTCTCCTTGTAGTCTAGGCACTTTGTATGTGTATAACTCTTAGCTACCAAACAAGCTTTATAACTCTCAATCGATCCTTCAACTTTTCTCTTGATTCTAAAAATCCACGTATTTACAATGGCCTTTTTACCCTTAAATAAATCAACTAAGAACCAAATTTCGTTGATTTTTATCGAGTCCATTTCTTTTTCCATAGCCTTCAACCATTAACTCTTTATTAGACCCAAAAGAGCTTTCCAGAATATCTTTGGTTCCTTATCATCCTCCGAAGTAACAATGATAGCCCTTAATCGAAAAAGCAACATTTCAGTACGCTTTTACAACTACTTCTACAAGAAAGATTAGGTGGAACCTCTTTATCCCTTAACGAATTGCTCCCATTAGGATTAGGATCAAGATCCTTAATTGGTTCTTGAATCCCCCTACTGGGTTCAATTGAGCTATTAAGGCCCTCCATCTTATAAAAGGTAAAATTCTTATCAATTTCACATATTTTAGGGAAATCTATTTCTGGGAATATAACATCACGAGACTTAATTTCTATAATAGTATCATCTATATGCTCACCTATGAACATATATCTTGGAGTGTTCAGAATATCTTATAAAGACATATTTCTTTTCTTATGGGCCTAACTTACCATGTGGATACGAAAAATCATAAACATATACAGTACATCCCCAAGTTCTCAAATGACTAAGTTCAAACTTCCTCCCTGTCTATAGTTACAAACTTCGATGGAACATGGTTAAGGATATAGACTGTAGTCAACAAAACATCTTCCCAATAAGAGATAGGCAAGTTTGTCTGCGTCACGATTGACCTAACCATCTCCAAGGGTATCTTATTTCTTCTCTTAGCTACTCCATTTTGTTGAGGGGTAGCAAGAATAATCAACTGTCTCATGATACCTTTCTCAGAATAGAACTCTTTAAATTGTTCAAATAAATACTCGTGTCCTTGATCACTTTTGAGAGATTTAACTCTCATGTCTAATTCTTTCTCATTCTCACTCATGAACCTCCTAAAACTTGCTCTTATGTTCATAGGGTCACAGATATCGGAGTAAACCAATTGTGATGGACTCTCTGCTTTCATGGCCTTACCAAATGATTTTCTTGTTGTTTTACCATCTAGGCAAAATTCACATACGAGCAAGTCAATCTTAGTCAGCGGTCCTAATAGACCATTTGTAGCTAACATTTTCATCCTCTCTTACCCTATGTGTTATTGTCTAGGATACCATATATTCACATCATCAACATTATGATTAACTGCTAAGACAATAGATAAATCACAAGATGTACCTTCATATGGAAAAATAGTATCCAATGCATATAAATCATCAAATAAAAATCCAGTCCCTAATACAAAATTGTCATAGCAAAGAAAAACACTAGAGTTCTTAAAAGTCAATACATAACCCAGAACAACTAAACAAAGTACAAAATTCAAATTCCATCGAATATCAGTATAAAGAGCATCATGCAAGTAAAGGGTCCGACCACTCTATAACTTTAGCTTGTAAGTGCTAATTCTTTTCAAGGTCACAAATACACCATTTTCCACATATATGCTCCTCACATGGGGATTTAATCGATGGAATTTCATAAACGTGCTCCTATCATGAGCTACATGATATGTGGCTCATAACTATACAATCTACAAAAGAAATGAGTCAGTAAGTATCACTGTCGAAGAGACATGAATCAAACTATGTAAAGAAAAAACATGACATAACTTCTACTCGTTATACTCATGTGCGAAACGATCAAACATGCCACAAACGTAGCATTTGACCTTGGCTTTGTCCATCAACTTCTTCTTGCGTTTCTACACTTTGTTGTTAGGTTTCTTATATGACTTTCTCTTGCCTTTATTCCAGTTCTTCATGTTTTTCCTCTTCCATTTGGGTTTGGTCCCATGAGAGTTCCTACTAAACTCTATCACAAAAGTATGACCCGAGAATGACCTATTCTTCTTCAACTTATAATAACAACTCATGCCAACAAATATATGAATATTCTCATCGTGAGTGAGGTATATCTTCATGGTCTCCCACAAATCTGGCAAAAACTGGATCACTCCCAAAACTTATAGTTTATCTGATATTGGCTCACTCGCATTTCTTAGCAAAAATATCATACTAGACATCTATATCAAATGTTGTTTCATAGTATGATTAGGGCATTTTTTTATAAGTTATAAACTTATAAACGAACATTCTCATCTTAGGAGTCAAATAAACACCATAATGCTCCTTTAAAGCGAGTCAAATAGTCTTAGCAATGGGATACAACCGTACATAGGAATCATATCATCATGTATGCTACTGATAAGAATGGCCCTAACTTGGCTATCCTTTTTCTTTCATGTATGGTAGGTCTCCAGATCCTGTCTACCTTACACCATGGTACTCTCCCTCAAGCCCACCATCTCATGCATCAGAACCTCTATTTGATCTTTTTCCTAGATGATAAATTGAATTTTCTAGTGTCCAATGTCATAGTTGTCATCGTTCAACTTATCCCCTTAATATGGTCAGTTATAACATTCTTGATGCAGCCATAAAGTTTAGTATAAAACAAAGATAGACATTAGTGAGAAAAAAAATGATGCTTATATCTCAGTATATGAAATTTATACATCCTCTGAATCAACAAATACAAGTTAATTTGAATATGGACCCAAAATAGAATGAATGGATTAACGAATCCATCCATCACCATCTGAATTCACATCTCATTACCACATATTTGGATTCGATGCACAAATACCCCTAAAAAATTGCACCAAATTATAGGATTAGGAGTCAACTCAACCATTCAAATTCTAGTTGGGACAAAGTCAAGCATATTTATAACATAAAGCATGCTATTATCTCATATTCTCAAGCATGTACAACAAGCATACATTGTTATATATACATTCATGTTCATGGTTTAGAAAGCTTAATTTTTACATTTACAACAAACAAATTATATATACATTGTTATATATGCATGAATAAAAATTTTTACAATAATTTTAGAAAGCATTTATATGTAACATCCGATCTATACTTAGCACAGCAATGTGATGTGGCCTAGTGGTTTTAAGTCATCTAGAATTGCATTATCTCTCGGGTTCAAAGGCTTTGCGGACTTTTACTCATTTTGGCCAGAATGTCTTACATGCGCCTTCATGCATCTCCACATGTGGTTCCATCACCATGTGTAGGTTGGGGTTAAGCAAGTAGGTCCGAGTTGGGCCAAACTCTCTCCATCCACCTGCTTGCACATGTGATTCACGCGCCTGTTGGGTCAAGAGTCTTCTTCTTTGCCTGACTAGGTCAACTTGATCTGGTTCTAACCCAATTATAGAAAACTCATTTCTACATTTTTTGCCATAATTTTGATCGGATTTTGTAATTCATCTCCCTCTAATCATCTTAGACTTAATTTTTGGAAAAATCAAGCTCAAATCCTGGTAAAAAAAATAACCAAAAATTGAAAACTTCTCAAATCCTAGAAAAAAACTAACCAAGAATTGAAAACTTTCACCCAAAAAAATGGGCTCTTTCGGTGGTAGGAAATTCACTTCAATGGCTCAATAATATGTTTTAGGGCATGAGAAACTCATTTCCGACCTCAATTTGTCAGAAAAGTTCTTATTTGGGAATGGATCTAAAATTTAACTCTCAACTCACCATGAAGTATTTTTTTCAAAATTGCGGTCCAAAACACACCCAAAATTAAATTATCTGCATGTTCTACACATCATGGGTGTTCAAATGATGTGATCAATTTTGGGAAATTCCATAGTCCAAAAATACTCTTGAACAGTTCATTAATATATTTTTTTGATTCCAAAAAGTTCAAAAAATTCACAAATAAAATCCATCATGCTCTGGTACTAACTGATGGATTTTAAACACGCAGTGGAAACCCAAATAACATGAAAATATGAATAATCAAATTAAATAGTATGAAGTGAAAATTACCTCATTTCATAAATTTCCTCATTTTGTGAATCCCCTCAAAATGTCAAACCGATCGAAATATTGATCAAGAAAATCAAGCCAATATCTTGTTCCATGACACTGTGCTCTAAATCCGAATGTTTCAATGCCCAAATTATGTTTCACATGTCTCTCAGAACCAAAGAATTCTCAATCTTGCGTATTCTCACCTATATCCACAATTTTCCCTACTCGAAAAATTACTTGGAAAATTAGGAGGAGAAAGGAGGCGGAACGATTAACCGCTCTTAACCATTCCCTCTAATTTTTTTATTATTTAAATTTTAAATTTTAAATTCAATTGCTCTTATGGGCATAACTATCTTTAGTAGTAGTAATGGAAGTTGTAGAGACTATTCGAGAGTGGGAAGAATGAAAAAAGCAACTATTGTTTTATGAAATTTGATGAAAACCATCTTAAGTAGTGATAAACGGCCAAAATTAACTCTAACAAAAGGCAATAAATTAGAAGCTTGTGAAGAAAAAGTAACTACCAAGCATTAAATGCACAATTCTAGGTGTTGAACCTAATTATGGAATGTAGGATTTTTTTTGTTATTGTTAGAGGTGGGTTTACTATACAAATAAACTGTTTTGCTAACCAAAGTGGGGAATTGGTGTTGGTGTGTCTTGTGAGCCTTTGTGGAAGGTAAGACTTGCAAAAACCCACCAGAGATGGTCGGTGGATGAAACTCCAACACTCAAATAAGAAAGAAACTTGAGATAGAAAGAGAACACACTGAGTAGAGACTTACATTAGCCTTATGCAATCTCTATATAATGTGTGTATGTAGAGTGAAAAGAATGTATCGGGTTGTCTTTGCTTAATATATATAACATGTACATGCATGGCAAATCTCTTGTTTGAGGATGTAAAACCCTAGTTGTCTTATGTAGAGATCACTGGAGAACTTCCAAGATTACGAGAACTGTAGTCAAATATCTTTAAAAGATTTAAGATCCTATAGATTAAGAAAAGTTCAAGTTATCACAAAGATTTCCTATCTTATTAGGAGAAAAATTATGGAGATTTTCTTCCTCATCAGGAGAGATTACTCCTAGGATTAAGGGAGATTCAAATCTCGGGTGATCATGATCTTAATTCACTAGGTGGAAATGTTACTCGGTAGTAGCCGAGAGGTCGACAGTAGCCTAGAGGTTTTAACTGAGCAATGGTCGTGAGACTTATTCGACCGAGAGAGTGTTCGACCGAGTAGGGGTTTATCAAGGGTCCCTTAGTGGTCTGTGGACCATTGCGATTATAGGCCTGGTAGAATTTGAACTTCGTGGTTATGGACTGTTGGGCCATATACCATCATTTATCTATCACTCCTAATGTTAGTTCGAAAGAAGTGGTATTAGGAGTAGTTTTGAAAGGGTACCAATTGGGGAAGTGGAATAGGTACCAAAGTAGAGCATTAAATGCAAGACAAGCTACATCAATTTTCACGAATCTTTTTTGAAACACTTTTTTATCTTGTGATTTATAATTTGTTACAAATATTGTAGCGCTTATACTTTCGTCAGTTTACTTTTTGAGAAAAAGAGAGAAACAAGAAACATAAATGGCAAAGGGTTCCGAATCATAATCTTTCCTCTCTGAGATTAGGAGTACTATGACAGAGAAGGATCTGCATGAGATGGTTAATGTGATGGCTTTAGGTTATGACTACAGGTTGTGGTTGCCCATGGAAGAAGAGAGGGCAAATGAAATGCTGGGGGGGTGCGTTCCGATATACAAGGAATATATAAAATATGGTCTTTGAGTATCCTATACGGGTCCTCTTGTCAGGGTTTTGAAGGATTGGATTATTTTCCTGATCTTGTTGATTCCCAGCATGTGGCGTTTGTTTGGGGGTAGTAGCTAATTTGCTAAGCTATTGTCGTTTAACATTTAATTTTAAGATTTTGTTGTCTATTTTTTCTCTAAGGAAGTTTGTTTCCAGGGGCTTGACAGAGGTGTGGTTCTTCCATAAGACAAGGCTAGAGTCAAGGTGGAAATTTTTCTATAAGAAGAGTATTGACAATTTCTTTTTAGAAATAGGGAGGAAGAATGTATACAATTTTTTCTGATTCTAACAGTTTTGTACCCTAGTCCATCTTTATCAAATACTACTTTTTGTCCATCTAGAATCATCTCCTTCTCTTCTTTAAGTTCTTTTATCAAAGTTTCTTCGTTGTTCACTTTGCTGCAACTACTTCTATTTTCTTTATATTTAATTATTCTTTCTTTCTCCTTTTTAATGTGTTCAATTTCAATTTGCAACTTATTTACTTTGACATTTTCTTTCTTAATGTGATCATGCAAACTATTGATCTCTCCTTTTAACTCATGTTGTTCATCATTCAAAAAGTTAAGATTTTCAATTTCTATGATCTTCTCTATCGCTAATAAATGTTTTTCATCTTTCAACTCTTTATTTTCTATTCTAAGTTTTTCATTTTCTGCTTTAAGCTTTTCATTTTCCTCAAGAAGTTTGTTCTTTTCATTTTCTAACATGTTTATCATGTTATTTAAATCTGTATTTTTATGAATCAATTTTTTAAGTTCATTGAGTGCTAGAGTCAGAGCATCATCTATGGAGAGTTCATCATCACTATCATTGTCAGAAGAGCAAGGTAAAGCACCAGAGCAATTTACCTCATTTTTATTTTCTCTTTTGAAGCATTGTTATGTGTGACCTGTGTCCATGGCTTCTGGACATCTACTTTGGATGTGCACATCCTTTTTGTTATCAGCACTTTTTTTTTCTTTTGATGTCACATTTCTTACTCCATTTTGACCCGTTTGTATTTCTCCTATTTTTCTACAATGTTTTGGCTCTCTGTTTGATGAGGAGGCTTCTAGTGAAGAGTTAATTCCTTCAAGTCCAATTTTTTAAGGATCTTTTATCTATGGTGATTAAACCTAATATTAGACACCTCCTCTTATACCAATTGAAACACAACATAAAGGGGTAAATAGGTTGTTTTGAATTTTTGGGAGTTTTTTAAGGTTTTTTGGAATTGAAACTAAGTTTTGAAAGGAGCTTGTAGAAGAACAGAGCAAGAATGGCAAGAAACAAGACACCAAAATTTTTATAGTGAATCCACCAAATTTGGTATACATCCACTCCCAGGCGACCCTCTGGATTTTCCACTATCAGTTAACGTTGATACAAATCTTGCTTGTAGGTGCAAGTGTACCTTTACAGAGGTTTCTTAAATGCTACACAGGCTTTTTCTCTTTCTAATGCTAAAATTAGAGACCCAATCTAATATTTTTTCACTGATACACAAAGAGAAGAAAAATTGTTACAAATTTAAAGTTAGAGATTTCAAATGTAATGATTGTATGATCAAAAAGAATTTTTACAAGAGAACTAGAATTTGGCTCAAATTGTGTTTTAACAGTAGAAGCATCTACCTTTCTCTTGCTCAGAGCTCGAGAATTTATAGGTGAGCCTTTCTCAACCATTGATAGATTCAAATTTTGAAATTTTCATTTAATGCTTTCATCTACCTTCATCAGATGAGAATCATCATTTGCAGATATTGTGTTAACTTATAGCTGAAAGTTATTCTTAGTGGTTGAGAAAATTTAATGCTCACAGCTATGTTTGTTGAAGTCTGAGAAATAGACATTGGAGTAAAAGATGGTTGATTGATTTTAGCATCATTCGACCATTTCAAGCAATCTTAGTGTATTCATTAGGTACATTCAACTGGCTTTAAGTAGTAAGTCAATCTGGTTAGGTATTAAGATAGAGATGATCGAATTAATATGCTATTGATTAAATATCTTAAGGTTATTTATCAGACTCATTCAATTGTTTTGAACATGTCATTCAATCGAAATACTCATTAAGACTCAGGTTAGTCGAATGTTCCTATACAATTCAACTAGTATAAATAATGTGTTCCAATTGGCTGAATGGTCAGTCAACTTGGTCGACTATTTTAGGCATTTAGCTCAAGTTGGATTCGATTAGGTTTTCTTTCATTCGACTCAAATAAGTATTTCTAACTTTGTCATGCCGGTTGAATGGTCTTTAGGATTGGTCAAATGATTTCCTAAAATCTATTGGATTGTTGATTTGTTTGGTCGAATCTATAGTGCTATTTGATTGACTATACTTTCTTGGTTAAATGGTTATGTAAAGTTTGCCCAAGTGTTTAATCAACTACCTTTGTGGATTGGTCGAATGCTATAGTCCTATTCAACTAAGTGGTTGTTTTAGTCAAAGTATAAAATTTAAAGGTATAGAATCCATTCGACTGTTTTACCAAATTGGTTTAAAACTACGTCCCATTTAACTATGTCATTGTTTTGGATGAAGTATAAAATTTAAAGGTATAGGATCTATTTAACCATTTCAGCAAATTGATTGAATGTTACGGTCCCATTTGACTAAAAGGTTGTTTTGATTGAAGTATAAAATTTAAAGGAATAGGATGCATTCAACCATTTCAGCAAATTGGTTCAATACTACAATCAATATGACAGGAAGGATGTTCCAATCTTAGCATTTGAGTGCTAGGGTTGATTTTGGTCAAATGCTTGCTGAGAGTAGTCAAATTGCAATATGGGTTCTAAGGTTCTGAGTCATTTGAGTTACTTTCTGAGTATTTATTGGAGACAAGAGTCTACTCATGAGTTGAAAATGTTGGTTTTGGATTGTGACCCAAATTGATCAATGGCTGAGCAATTGACTCGGTTTGGATTAGTTGAATGATTGAAAAAATCAGTTGAATAACTTATTTAACTTAAGTTTGGATCGGTTGAATGCTTATATGGTCATTCAACTATTTAGTATTTATTCTAAGTTCTATTGCCTAAGTTAGTCGAATGGCCTAACTAAGCAGTTGAGTGGTCCAAAGTTAAAAACTTGGTTTCATTGACTGATATCTTTAGTGTTTGACTAGATTATTTTTCTTACTAGGTTCTGATCGAATTGTCAGCTTCCTCATTCAATTGTTTTCTATGTTTTTTTAAGGAATTGGTCAACTATTATTTACATCAGTCAAATGTCGCAGTTCTATGGTTGATTTTCAAACTTTGTGGACTAATTCTTTAGGTATTTTGTTTATCATCAAATCTAAATATACCAACAATCTCTTCCTTTTTGATGATGATAAAACAACTAAAAGTTTGGAATTTTTTCCTGGGAATATCCCTAAATGATCAGCATGCTCAGAATGAAATGTAGAGTACCAAATTGAAGTGCAAAGTTCAATCAAAAAGGGTTGCTTCATATCATTCAAAAAAGGTTGCTTCATATCATTCATACACATATATCTCTCCCCCTTTTTGTCATCAATAAAGACGGGAATCTAAATAAAAGGACAATAAAGAATGTGGGTCCTAACTCATGTATCTGCAATATGAAGAGTTTGTGAAGGAGTTGTAGAGTTGAAAGAGTGTTTATCAAATTAATTACCGGAGATTTGGATTTCAACGAGCTTGGCATTCAAACATGAGAGAGGGAGAAAGTTTTGGGCACCATTAAAGATTTGACTTGCAGAGTATTTTAGATTTGGGGGGCTAGGGTTTTGAGAGAGAGAGAGAGAGAGAGAGAGAGAGTTCGAACATGAGAGAGGGAGAATTTAAATTTTGAGAGTTAGGATTTAAATTTATACTTGAATGAGCTATTTCAATCGAGTAATATTGTTTATCATTTGACTAAATTATTTGATACCCTTGGAAAATGATTAAGATGATTTGACTACTTTAAGAGATGGTCGAATACTTTATCATGATATTTGAAATTTATTATGGTCCAATAAAGGATTCAATCGAATGTCACTATAGGTGGTTTGACCATTTCCTTGGATTCGACATGTTTTCTAAAAATAAGCACACATTGATCGAATGTGGTAGCTAAGATTCGACCGTTTCATACGTAGGCGTACACACATCAGTTGAACGTCTCTTCAAATGATTCGACTATTTTTTTATATAGCCAACAATCGGTCGACTATTAATTTCAAACATTTAACCATTTTAAGTTTAGGTTACTAGACATAGCCCAGTAAATAGATAACGGTCGACTGATTCTCCTAATCGGTCAAATGTTTTTGTATATCAGTCGATTGCGGTATGTTTTTTAGTCAATTAAAGTAGTGATGATTGCATGTTTGGTCTAGGCATTCGATTGTTTTTTCTTGGTTGGTCGATTGTAAGAGTTGTTTCAGTTGATTTGTACAGTATTGGTCGAATGTCTAGTTCACACATTAGACTAATGTCCTTGAGAACTTAAGGTTTTGGTCAATTAGTTAAATGTTTCAGTCGATTGTTATAGTATCATTTGATCGATTTGATTTATTAGTCGATTGATTACCTCAAGTTGTTTCACGAAACGGTTGATTGTCATCTCAAAATGGTCGACTGTTTTAAAAGCTTGGTTGACTAGAAATTCATTTCAGTCAAATGTTTTCTTACTTTCTTATACAATTGGTTGAATCATATTTGATTCGGTCGATTGTCTTCAGTTTAATTTTTTTGAAAATTTTCTTAATTCTTCTAAGTTCCTTTTGAATCTTTGCATCTTCATTTCTAACTTCCTCTAACATCCCTAGTTCTCTTTTAAGCTCAAGAAACCTATTTCTGCCCAGGGGTTTTGTAAATATATCAACCATTTATCTTTGGGTATCTGCATATTCTAGGATTACTTCATTCTTCAGAATATGATCTCTTATGAAGTGATATCTTACTTCAATGTGTTTAGTTCTTGAATGATGTATTGGATTTTTGGTCAAATTGATCACACTGGTGTTGTCACATTTAACTGGTATACATTTAAGATTCAGGCCATATTCTCTCATCTAGTTTCTAATCCAAAATATCTAGGTAACACATTGCCTAGCAACAATATACTCAGCCTCTGTGGTTGAGGTTGTCATAGTACTTTATTTCTTGGAAAACCATGATACTAATATATTTTTAAAGAATTGACAAGTTCCACTTATCCTTTTTCTATCTATTCTACATCCTGCATAGTCAGTATCTGAGAATTCATATAAGTCAAAATTGGAGTTTCTATTATACCATAATACTAAGTTGACAGTATCTTTTACATACCTAAGAATTCTCTTAATTGCTGTCATATGAGACTCTTTAGGATCTTATTGGAATCTTGCATATAGACACACTAAATTGAATATCTAGCCATGAAACTGTAAGATGGAGAAGAGAACCTATCATACTTTTATATAACTTTAAGCATATTGATTTCTTTTTTTTTCTTTTTGTCTATCTTCACACTTGTGCTCATAAGCGAAACACTTCCTTTGTAGTTCTTAAAACCAAATTTCTTCACTAACTCTTTTGAGAATTTAGCTTGATTTATAAATATGTCATTCTCATTATTTTAATGCGCATTCCAAATTCCCCTTGCACCGACTCAACAATTTTTTTGCAGAGATTTTCACTGGTGCTACCAAACACTATCTCATCTACATATATTTACAATATTAAAAGATCTCTATCATTTCTTTTAATAAACAGAGTAGTGTCCGTTGTGCCTCTAGTAAAACCATTTTAAACTAGAAAATTACTAAATTTTTCATACCAAACTTTAGAAACTTGCTTAAGACTATATAGAGCTTTCGACAATATATACACATGTTCAAGGAATTTGGGGTCATCTTGATAGCCTCTAACTTGGCTACTTGGACATAGGTTCCATCATAATCTATATCTTCCTTTTGACTATACAATTTGGCCACTAAGTTGGCTTTGTTTCTCACTATTATACCATATTCATCCAGTTTATTTCTAAATACCCATTTAATTTCTATTATAGATTCCTCGCTAAGCCTAAAAACTAGCTTCCAAACTTCATTCCTTCTTAATTGATCTAGCTCTTCTTGCATGTCCAATATCTAATTTTCATCCTCTAAGGCCTCGTCCGTTGTCTTTAGCTTCATTTGATAAATGAATTTAGCAAATTTACATTCATTTTGAACTGTAGATCTAGTTGTGACTCCAAATTTAGGATTTCCTATTATGTTTTGTACATTCACACTCTTTCTCACTATTGGGAATTTCACTTCTAGATTTTGATTTTCTTCTATAAAAGGGGGTTCATCTTTAGTTTGTTCTTCTTTTGTTTCTTCTAAATTTATTTGTTCAGAGACTATTGTAGGTTCATTTGTTTCATTATGCTCTATAATGTTGGTGATCGATATCTCTAATTCATTAAATTTTACACATATTGATTGTTCAACTATCATTATTTTTTTATTATACACCCAATATGCCTTATTGTTGGTGGAATATCCTAGGAAAATACCTTCACCATATTTTGCATCAATTTTTCCTAAACTATCTTTCTATTGTTTACACTGCAAAATTAAATCCATATCCTGACGGTAACTTTTATTGTCAGTAACCTTTAATGACGGTTTCTTATACCTTGTAAAGACGTTTTTGATAAAAGCATAGGGAAATATATATATTTTCTAATGGTATATATTGTAGCATCGAGAAAAGTTTATCTCAATCGTCAGTAAAGTTAACACAACTATCTATAAAAATGATATTTAATTCTGATGGTTATCACTTATGGTTAGTAAATGTGACAGTTTTAAGAACAGTATGAAAATAGTCTCCATACGACTTTTCTTTAGGGTCTACTTAACCATACTGTCTATATAAGTCTATGACTATGGTAACTCATGTATTGTACCATTTGTAAATACTATATACTATTCTAATGGCTATTAGTTTTCGTCAGTAAATATGGTACTCTTTACTGATTATTTGAACATAGTCTCTATATATGTCATATTCTATCATTTGTATAATCTTTATGAACAGTTTAAAAATTTAAGAGTTAAAGTGTCAAACCATTTGCGATATCTAGTGATAAGTTGTAATAACATGGGATAATTTGTGATAATAGGTGGTGTGTTGTTATAACATGGTAATTTTGTAATAACTTGTGGTAAGTTTGTGATAATTAGTACTAATATAATCTGATAATATTATTACTCATTTGAGTGAAATATAGTGATATCTAGTCGTAAGTTTATGATAATTATTGATAATATAGCAATAACATATGTTTATGATTATTTGTGATAACTAGTGGTAATATAGTCTAATAATATTATTATTTATTAGAGTAAAATATAGTGATAACTAGCGATAAATTTGTGATAACTAGTGATAATATAGTGATAACAGGTATTTATAATAACTTGTGGTAAGTTTATGATAAGTAGTGGTAATATAGTGATAACAGGTGTTTATGACAATTTGTGATAATTAGTAATAATATAGTGATAGCATATGTTTATAATAACTTGTGATAAATTTGTAATAATTAGTGATAATATAATATGATAATATTATTATTTATTGAAGTGAAATATAGTGATAACTAGTGGTAAGTTTATAATACATAATAGTAATATAGTGCTAATAAGTGTTTATGATAATTTGTGGTAAGTTTGTGATAACTTGTGGTAATATAAAGTGAAATATAGTGATAACTAATGTTAATATAATCTGATAATATTATTATTCATTGGAGTAAAATATAGTTATAAATAGTGATAAATTTATAACTAGTGGTAAAATTTTGATGACACGGTGGTAAGTCGTGGTATCACGTATTAACCTATCTTCTGACCCAAGAAATATTCAATTAGGGTTAGCAGTAGATGATTTCAATCCATTTAAAATAATGAACGCATAGCACTTTATCAGTGCTCATGATAACATATAACGTGCTTCCTTGGTTATGTATGAAGTATACAAACTTCATACCCAAATCGCTAATTCCTAATCCTAAAAATCCTGACAACAAGATAAATGTATATATGCATCGGTTTAAATTAAATTTAAATGAAAATTTAACTAAAAACTAAATTTAAAAATAATCTAATGAATTGGTTTAAATTAAATTAAACTGTCAATGGCTAATATACAAAGCACAAACAAACTGCCAGTGTTCTAAAATTGCATGAAATATAGTAACTGTAAAGTAACAAGTCGTAACAAATTCTAAAAATTGTATTAGAAAACATGTGAGGAGCATTTACTAAAAGTATTATGCGTATTGACTAAAGTAGAGGATAATGATTAAAGTGTGTAATGAAAAAAGAGAGGAAAAAAATTATGTAATGAAAAAAGGGTGGAAAAGACTGGAAAAGGGATTTAAATTATGTAATGAAAAAATGAACGAAAAAGAGATTTGAAAAAAAATTTGTTTATCAGTGCGCATGCGCAGCACGTGCTCAGGGGCATGCCAGCCTCGAGGGCATGCCTATGCGGTAGCCCACACATGCGAGGGATTGCCTACTGGGATTGCCTGCGGGGGTGAACGCGCTTCATGTGCCGTGTGCCTGTACTATAGCCCACGCAGCCGCCCATGTTGCATGTGCGGCATATGTCGTGCATGCCCACACATGCGGGGCATGCTTGAACGGGCTCCCGCACATCAATGCGCGACATATGCCTCGGGTGCCTGTGCAAGTAGGGGCATGCCTACAAGGCCGCCCGCGTGGCAAGTGCGGTAGCCCACCAAGCGGGGGAATGCTTGCACGGGGGCCAGTACAAGTGTGCAGCATGCATTTAGGGGAATGCTTACAAGGGTGCCCATGCGGTATCTTGGGCATGCAGGGGCATGCCTACGCAAGCACCCTCGCAACATGAGCAGTAGCCCATGCATGTGGGGCATGCCTGCATGGGCACCCGTGCTACAAGCGCAGCATGCAATGCGTACCCCCATACACAGGGGAATGCTTGCAGGGGCCCCACGCAGCATGCGCGGTTGCCTACACATTCAGGGGAATGCTTACACGGGTGCTCGGGAGGCACATGCGGCAGATGCCATGCGCCTCTATGGATAAGGGGGCATGCCTGCAAGGGCGCTCGCACGACATGTGCAACATAAGACACGTGTGCCCACGCATGCAAAGGAATGCCAATGCAAGTGCTTGCGCATGCGGGGGAATGCCTATTTGGGCACCCACGCAGGCACGCCGCATGCGCTTGGGGGCATGCCTGGGTGGGTGCCGCACACGGCGGCATGTTTGTGCTCAATGGCCGCCTGCTTGCACGGCATATGCCATGCCCACCCACACATGCAGAGGGCATGCCTGTACGAGCGCCTGCGCGGCATATGCTTCGCGTTCCCGCACAAACATGGTCTTGCCTTCGCGGGCGCACATGTAGCATGCACGGTAGCCCGCGCATGTGGGGGAAGGCGTGTATGGGCGCCCTGCAGCTTGCATGGGCGTGCCTCCACGCAGTCCCCCTGCGTAGGCTTGCACAACGCGCTTAATTTAAATTATTTGTATTATTAATATAAATAATATAATGATATAAAATTATTAATTTAAATTATTAATATTATTAATTTAAATAATGTAATGATATTAAATTATTAATTTATATAATATAGTATTATAATTTATTTTTTATTATTAGATAATATGGTATTATAATATAAAATTATGATAATAATACATTAATTATCAATATTATATAAATTTATATAAATTTTTAAAAAAAACAATTAACAACATTAACATTCATATTAATTTATTTTATTTCACATTTAATTTACAAGTTTACCATTTTAATATTTACAATTTACAATGATCGCTCCACAATAAAATCTTTAATATTCGCGCTAAAAACAATTTTTCATTTTCACTTTAATTTAATCACATTTCTCTTTTTCGCACAAAAAACATTTTGTTTCTTTATTCCCTTATTTAGTGCCAATTTAATTATTTTTTTGCGTCAAAAACATCTGCATATTTATTTCATTTATTTATCTTTTTTACTCTGTTTGCTTTGCTCCGTGTGTTTATTTCAATACAAACTTGTACAAAATATTTGATTTGTATTTAATATAATGGATAAGTCATAGTATTTTAAATTAAGAGAAAGTGATGAATATATTAGTGGGTTAGTGTATTTCTTTTGAATTTGCATCTATGAGGAAGATATGATATCTTTGTGTTAAATGGATCAACATACTGATATTCCTGACACACATAGTTTTCGATCACTTGTTACTTTCAACATGGATATATCATCAACATATTCAATTTAGATAATCTTTTTGACCATGATATGATATGTTTCATACGTTATATTATTTATCCGCACATTTACATGATTCATGATCGATCTAACGTAGGGTTTCTCATGCATTTAACGTAGATGAACTAATTTTAGATAAGTTTCATGAATGATTTTAGAATGACAAAAAACTAGTATATCCAAAATCGAAGTGCACTATACTTACAACTAATATCGTATTTTAAATAATATTACATGTGAAATATTAGTAGTTGAGGTGGGATTGGAGGTGGTGGTCCATGTGTGGAAGTTATGTGTGGAAATTGTGTGGAGTGTGGAAATATGAGAGATTAAATTTTTATTGATTGCGAGATTCATTCTTTGTTATTATAAATACGGAGGAGATCTTAGTACTACCTCGAAGTTGAGAGCTGATATTAGATAACTTAATATGATTTTTGAACACAATTATACCAATATAATTAATTACAACATTATATTATATTGTCATAATTTCAAATTATAACACTATATTATATAAGTTACTAATTTTATATCATTATATTATTTAAATTAATAATATTAATAAGTTTATGCTGAATTGTCATGGAATATATGTTACTTTTTATTAATCGAACGGATATAATTAGCATAGCACAAGGCTTATGAGAGGGGACCGTGCGACATGCGCTTGTATGAAATGTAGTAATAGTAAGGTAATAAGTATTAAAAATTACTGAAATGTAATAAATGATTTTTTCAACAAGCTAAATAACGTATATGAAAAACATGTGACGATATTGATTAAAAGTATAAAAAAATATGAGAAATTAAGAACAACACGGATAATAAAAAAAGAGATGGAAAAAGTGCAAAAGAAGAAAAATGGGCGGGTTTTGAAAATTTGATTTTGAAAATGATATATTATAAATCATACGCAGCGAAAGTTTCACCTTCAAAGTTTCTCCTTTCCTCGAAATCTCTCATCCCCTAACCCATTTAAACCGCTCATTCACTTTACAAAGTTTTATTAAAAGTTAATCAAAATGTTTTTTAATAAAAAAGTCACTCTGGGTTCTACTGGTTGGGTATTTGAAAGATTTGACAAACTGAACTAAATGATGGATGAGCATTGTATGAAGAATCATAACCATTTCAAAAAAAAAGTTCAGTTTGAACAACCTCAATCATCCAAAATGTTAATCGGGTTCAAAAACAACTATATCATTTTAATTCAAGATTTAGTATTAACATGCTATCAAGTAATTTTTTAATTATTAGTTTTTAATTTTTATTTTAAGCAGTTATGAAAAAATGTAGATATTTTGGATTTAGAAAAAGGAAAACACTCTCTGGTTTTTAATATAATTTTACTAATTTCACTTTTATCTTTAAAATAATAATAGATTCCTCCAATATAGAGTGCATATAGAATCTAATCATCATTATCACTGCCTGACTCCTTCCCAATCACTACTAACTCCATCCAAAAGGAAATATTTCATTTACAATCATTATTTACAATATTATCATATAAGTATATTTATTTCACTATTTCATTGTTGGTTTTTTAATGATAGATTGAGACGAAAGATTGTTGATAAAGATGTCTTCAAACTGTGATGAACACTTTTGGTTTGAAACATGTCAGAAGACATGTAATTGTGGGATATGAATCTTTTCATGTAAATGTATCATTTTGTATTAATCATTCACGCATATTAATATATACATTATTTTTATTATTTCTTTATTTTTCAGTCTTTTAATTTATCTATAGTAATTCAAATTTACACTATTTTAAAAAACTTATGACTATTGATATCATATAGTAACATGCAGTAACTTATGTTAACCGACGATAAAGATAGTAATTTTTTTCTGACACTTGTGATAATCGAGAATAAAAGAGAATAACATTTCCTAAAATGATAAAAGAGAGTAACATTTCCTAAGGGAGTAACATTTTTTAATATTTGTGGTAACCAATGATATAAGACAGTAACTTATACTAATACATGTAGTAACGGATGATAAATGACTATAACTTTTTCCAACGCTTTTCTAACTGACGATAAAAGACAGCAATTTTTCTTAATACTTGTGATAATCGAGATAAAAGGTAATAGCATTTCCTAATACTTGTGTAACCAACGATATAAGCAGTAACTTATACTAACACATGTGGTAACCGACAAAGGCAGTTTCTAACATGTGGTATCCGATAATAAAAGTAGTAACATTTTCTACCATTTGTGGTAACCAACGATAAAAGATAATAATATTTTTTAATAGTTGTGGTAATCGACAATAAAAGATAGTAATATTTCCTAACATATGTAGTAATCGACGATAAATGATAATAACATTTCTTAACAATTATAGTAATTAATGATAAAAGATAGTAATATTTCCTAACACATATGATAACTGACGATAAAAGATAGTAATTTTACTAACGCTTTTTTAACTGTCAGTATAAATTCAGCACATGCTCCAATAAGGATCAAAACTATTGGGATAGACTTATCCCGACTGGTGTATAGCAAACTAAAAGCTATCCGTTAGAGAAGGTTTTGCCGATAGTTTTAGTAAGTTAGTAGATGGTTTTCATCCGTCTGAAAAGAGTATTTATTTTGTAGTGTTAATATGAAACACTTACATATGAAAACATGAAAATATCATATATTTGGTTTCTTATTCCTGTATAATTCGTTAGGAGTTTTTTTAAAAATTGGTCATATAAAGTCTCAATTAAGAATATAGCAGACAGTGTTGATTGCTTCTATCAGAAGAACTTTGGGAGGTTGTTTTCGTATAGTATTGCCCAAGTCATTTCTTCAAGAGTTATGTTCTTTCTCTCTATAACACCATTTTAGATTTATACTTCAATCTTATTTCTTTTATTATGGCTTCTATGTGCTTTAAGCTATTGATTGAATGTCTTTCTTTATTTAACTTGACATCAAATTTTCTGGGTGCTCTAAGTTGAAGGATCAACCTAAATCTAATTTGAACACTTAGGAATTCTAATTTCTAAATTCAATATTCATTCCCTAGACTAGGAATTAAAATAAGCTTCTCTTTTTTTTATATTTTGCACTAGCTCCCATCATTAGTTTAGCTATGCATGTCAAAAGCATATGAGAAAACTATAGCATACAGAGTTCAGATAGTGTTTTCCTAAACAAATCAAGAAAGGATTATATGAATGTTACCTTTCAATAGTCACCTTGCCTCTTGAATTTAAACGTATCTCCATTGAGCATCACATTTTCAAAGTTCCTCTTTTTGAATAAGTCTGCAAGACATACTCAAGTTTTGCCCTTTGGTACCCAAATTTCCTTGGATCCAGCATTGTTGGTGCTTAACAGTTTTTTAGGCGTTTCAATTTTATTTTAACTTCAGATACTGGTTTGTTCCTAAGCCAACATTCATTCTTAATGTAACCAAACTTTTTACAGTAATAACATTTAACATGATTTCTTGGTCTTCTTGAATCTAGACGTATTTTCATGATCTGTTTACATTGATGCAGATAGTGTCCAAAACTCATGCAATAATGATCTAGCTTTTAGTTTGGTATTTTTAGAACTAGGGACAAAGAATATGCACAATTTGTTTTGAGTTCTAATAGTTTTATACCCTAGTCTAACTTTATCAAGTACTGTTTTTTGTACACCTAGAATTATCTCCAATTTCTCTTTTCCATGGACAAATTTTTGCAACATAGAGTCAAGCATTTTATTTTTCTTCTTCTCTTCTTCAAGTTCTTTTATCAAAGTTTCTTTATTGTTCTCTTTGCCGCAACCACTTCCATTTTCTTTATGTTTAATGATTCTTTCTTTCTACTTTTTAATGTGTTCAATTTCAGTTTGCAATATATTCACTTAGACATTTTCTTTCTTAATGTAATCATGCAAACTATTGTTCTCTTCTTTTATCATATCTCATCCTTCAAAAAGTTAAGAATTTCCATTTCTATATTCCTCTCTATGGCTAATAAATGTTTTTCATCTTTCAACTCTTTATTTTCTATTTTAAGATTTTCAATTTCTACTTTAAACCTTTCATTTTTATCAACAAGTTTGTTCTTTTTATTTTCTAACATGTTTATCGCATTATTTAAATCTGTATTTTTGTGAATCAATTTTTTAAATTCATTGAGTATTAGAGTCAGAGTATCATCTATGGAGAGTTCATCATTAGTATCATTGTCAGAAGAGCAAGAAAAAGGACAAGAGCAATTAACCTCATTTTCATTTTCTCTTTTGAAGCATTATTGTGGGTGACTCGTGTCTATGGCTTCTGGACATCTACTTTGGACGTACACATCTTTTTTGCTATCAATACTTTTTCTTCTTCTGATGTTACATTTCTTGCTTCTTTTTGACTCATTCGTATTTCTCCTGATTTTTCTAAAAAGCTCTGACTCTCTGTTTGATGAGGAGGCCTCTGGTGAAGAGTTGATTCTTTCAAGTCTCATTATTGAAGGATCCTTTTGTCTATGGTGGTTAAACTTAATCTAGACACCTATTTTGATACTAATTGAAATACAACCTAGAGGGGTGAATAGGTTGTTTTAAAATTGGTGGGAGTTTTTCGAAGTATTTTGGAATTGAAATTGAGTTTGAAAGGAGTTTGTAGAAGAACAAAGCAAGAATGGTAAGAAATAGAATACTAAAATTTTTATAGTGATTCTACCAAATTTAGTATACGTCCACTCCTAGGCGACCTCCTGGATTTTTCACTATCAATTAACGCTGATACAAGTCTAGCTTACAGGTACAAGTGGACCTTTATAGAGTTTTTCTCAAACTCGACATCACCTCTTTCTCTTTCTAAAGCTCATATTAGAGACCCACTCTAATGTTTTCCCACTGATACACAAAGAGAAGAAATGTAGTTACAAATTTGAAGGTAGAGAGTTCAAATGTAACAATTATAGGCACAAAAAGAATTTTTACAAGAGAATGAGAATTTGGCTCAAGTCTTGTTTTAGCAGTGGAAACAGCTACCTTTGTCTTGCTCAAAGGTTGAGAATTTATATGTGACCTTACTCAACCATTCGTAGATTCAAATTTTGAATTTTCCATTTAATGCCTTTATCTACCTTGGTCAAATGAGAATCATGCTTTGTGGATATTGTGCTGACTTATAGTTAAAACTGTTCTTGGTGGTTGAGAAAATTTAAAGCTCACAGCCAGTAAAAGATAGTTGACTAATTCTACCATTATTCGACCATTTCAAGCATTTAGATATGATAATGAAACTTTTGATTCTACTGAAATCAAATGGCATTCAACAATTCTCATTATATTCATTAGGTGTATTCAACTGGCTTTAAGTAGTTAGTGGATTTGGTAAGGTACTAAGATGGTTGAATGTTTTAAGGTCATTTATTAGACTCATTCAACTGAAACACACATTGAGACTCAGGTCAATCGAATGTTCCTATACAATTCGACTAGTATAGATAATGTGTTCCGATTGGTCGAACAATCAGTCGACTTGGTTGACTATTTTTGGCATTTAGCTCAAGTTAGGTTTGACTGGATTTGCCTTTATTCAACTAAGATAAGTATTTCTAACTTTGTTTATAGTGCTGGTTGAATGGTCTTTAGGATTGGTCCAATAATTTCCTAAAATCTATTTGACTATTTGTTTGGTTTGGTCGAACTTATAGTGCTATTTGATTGACTATGCTTTCTGGGTCAAATGGTTATGCAAAGTTTGCCTAAGTGTTTAATCGACTGCCTTTGTAGATTGATCAAATGCTACATCCCTATTTGACCAAGTGATTGTTTTAGTCGAAGTATAAAATTTAAAAGTTTAGGATCCATCCAACCATTTCAACAAATGGGTTGAATGCTATAGTCCCATTCGAGTAAATGGTTGTTTTGGTTAAAGTATAAAATTTAAAGGCAAAGGATCCATTCAACCATTTCATCAAATTTGTTAAATACTACAGTCCCATTCGACTAAGAGTATGTTGTGGTCGAAGTATAAAATTTAAAGGCATAGAATTCATTCAACCATTTCAACAAATTGGTTGAATACTACATCCCACTTGACTAAAGGGATGCTCCAGTCTTAGCATTTAAGTGTCAATGCCGATTTTGTTTGAATGCAAGCTAAGAGCTGTCGAATTGCAAAATAGGTTCTAAAGTTCTGAGTCATTGGAGTTACTTCTAAGTATTTATGTCGAGTCACGAGTTTACTTATGAGTTGGAAATGCTGGTTTTGGATTGTGACTCAAATTGGTTGAATGACTGGGCAAGACGATTGAATGATTTGCTTGACTTATGTTTGGATTGGTTTAATGACTGAACATAACTTGTTTGACTTAAGTTTTGATTGGTTGAATGCCTATATGGTCATTCAACTGTTTGGTACTTGTTTTAAGTTCCATTGCCTAAGTCTGTTGAATGGCCCGACTGGCCAATTGAATGGCATAAAGTTAAAACTAGGTTCAGTTGATTGATCTCTTCAGCTTTAACTAGATTATTTTTCTTACTAGGTTATGGTTGAATTGTTAGCTTACTCATTCAATTGTTTCCTATGTTTTCTTAAGGAATTAGTCAACTTTGATTTACATTAGTTGAATGACTTAGTTCTATGGTTGATTTTCGAATTTGGCGGACTAATTGCTCGAGTTTTCTTATCATCAAAAAATTGCCAATGGAAGAGAACAATGGAGCTCGTTGATATTCTTACTTTCACTAAGGGGATGATTTTATGGAGGTAACCATCGGGAGGCTGATGAGGGCCAGGTCCAAGAGAAGTGCCGAGGAATGGAGAGCACATCGAAGCAAGGTACTCCATTGGTAGATACTCTTCCATCTCAATTCTAAGGAGGAAGAGGATAAAAGTTCGGATGTCGAGACCAAAAAGTGAAGAGGTGGAGGAGAATAGAGAAAATGGCTCAATAGGCAAATCTGTAGTCCCTCAGTTGGAGGCAATCGAGCAAGTAGAGGAAGAAGAGGGCAAGATTGAGGTGGCCCTTTCTCAGTCACGAATATTGGCTCTCAAGGAGGGTACCAAGAGAGAGGACGCTGAGAGGGGGCCCTCGGTAAACCCAGGCACATGTCTCCCGAGTGTATGGCTTGGGGGTCAGCAGTTGGGCCATCTTGTGCCTTTCCAAAGAGTTTATATATGCTGAAGGGCAAAGAGGTTGTGCCTGAGAAAATGGCTCCTCTCCCTCCTGTTTTTGTCAAGTCCTTTGACTATAGAAAGGATCTGAAAGAGAGAGGTACTATGACGATTAGTGCTGGAAAAAATCGCTATAGTTATGTAGATATTACTAAGGTGAGGAGGTTCACCGATCGACTAGACAATCAACACTCCAAGTTAGAGTTAAATGTGTTGTCTATGGAATAGGGTGATGAAACCTTCATGTCCATTAGGATTCAGGTAGGACTCTTCTTTTAGAGGTGTATTTTATTTTGAGTTCTTGACTCAATTATGTGAGTTAACATGGTGTGCTTTGTATAAGCTATTATTTTGACTGAGTTTCAGAGGTTGAAAAGAGATCGGGTGATAGGACATCTAGACCACATGGTAAACCAAAAGGATGAAAAGATCTTTCGTCTGTATGCCACCTTAGCTCAAAAGGAGAGGGAAGCTGTAGAAAGGAGGGCAGCAAGAACTATTTTAAGTGATAAAGACAAAGAAATGAGTGTCTAAGATCTGACCTAAATTCTGTGTTTTGGCAATATGACGCGGCTAGAAGCATAGAGAAGGGGAACAAGGTAAAATGCAAGCTGCCAAGAAGCTGGTAGAGGAGTGAGGCCAGAAGATAATTGAGCTAGGAGACAGATATACGAAGGCTGTTGAAAGCTAACAACATAACGAGCAAAAACTCTCTAAAAAGCTACAGCGGGCCAAAGTTGCTCTCCATTAGGCAAGGCTAGAGGTAAGCTTGGCAATGGTTGCTAATGGTGCTAGTTCCGAGGCACCTAGTCTACTTGATATGGGTTCTCACGTCACTGCTCTCTGAGTTGGCTTTGATTCTTTGCAGTAGAAGACTCTTCCTCCTCCTTTACCTTCTTGATCGTAATCTCTTTGCATTTTTTCCCCTTGACCTGCTTCCTATATTTGTAAGAACTTGATCGCTTTCTGTTGTATTTTATATGCGCAATGAATGAAAATTTATAATAGCCTTTTCCCTTTATTTTCTCGTATCCATTGCATTCCCTTTGTCTTGTTGATTGTGTGCTGAAGCAGGAAGACCTGAGCATTAAGTTGCCTCCAAAGGTGTTATAGCCAAAAAAGGGTTTTAGAGCCCTTTCTGAGTATTGAAGTCGAGAGAATGAGAGTTAGACTCTGCTTGTGTGATGTAAAGCCAAAAGGTAAGGAGTTATAAGGTGTAGAGTCGAGAGAGTAGGTGTATCAGCTTACTTGTGTCCTAATACCCATATGAGATGCGTTGTTGAGGCATAGAGCCGAGAAAGTTGATACGTCAGCTCGCTTAAGTGTTAGGACTCATATGAGATACGTTATGAAAGTATAGAGCCAAAGAGTGCTAAGAGGAGTAGGTGTGCCAACTTGGTCAAATGCTATGACCCATATTAGGGTGAGTTTCTGCTACTTACAAATTGTTTTTAACTGTTGTATGATTAACATAATCAGATCATTACAAAGAGGTAGTAAAACATGTAAAATTCAAATATTATTGCAATGATAATCATAAGACAGAACTTAAAATCAAGATGACTAGTTGGCAATATTAGAACACTGATATAGTAATAGTAAGCAGTAAACAGAGTTCACTAGGCTAGGATGTTTGGTGGACCTAAGTCATAGCTAAGTATTCCAATACTGAGAGGTGTCCTAAACTTGACCTTCATGTGCTTGGTGTTTGGCAGTGCTTCCAAAGCATCTAAACTAGGCCAACCGATGTCGTTCTAAGAAGATGGTAGTTTGACCACGTTGAAGGTGATAGTGGTAGTTGCATGATTGGATGGCATTCCCAAGATTACTAGAGTGAGATAGTGCTCTCAGGGTTATGGCCTCTCATTCGAGAGTCCTTTTAGAGGTTCGACATGACGTTGAAACTATGTTTAGTTGAAACTTACTTGCTAGAAGGTGTCCCAATATAGAAGATTATAGCCTGCTCTTTGGTCGATAAAGATTCTACTCATTGTGTATCAGCCTATCTTAGCGGTGATAACCAGCAAGTCATGCCTGTTTGGGTCGACTCCTACCAGATCATCGTCATCGAATCTAATCATTGGTCTCTTCCTTTTCTGCCCCTTCTCGATATGAGTAGTGAGAACCTCCTTAGAAATGGATGCCTATGTTATTTGAAACACCTGAGCAACTATTCACTCAATTTGGCATTTTCACGTTTTTGGTCAGTCAGCTAAACTCTAAGTTTGAGGAAAATCACTAGGAGAAAGGGGTAGCGAAGAGGGATTCCTACTTTGTATATGAAGGATTACTCCATTTGCTTAGTTCTAGGCGACTCCTGCGATTGGTGCTTCATTCAGTTACTTTGTCTGGCCCCAACGTTTGGTCCTCTGAGGAGATTGTTCTCTCATTTTGCACTAATAAATCTTTGAAGTCTACCATCTCAAGCTAAGACCTCAAGTTTGTCCATCAACTTTTAGCATTCATTTGTCAGGTGACCTAATCTCTATTAAAGTGATAGTATCGGGTCTTATCATTCTTGGAGTCATCCCTTATTGGACGAGGGGGCCATTTAATATAAGGCTTGATCCTGATTTGTATTAGAATCTGACTAGGTATGTCATTCAAAGGAGTGTAATTGTTGAACTTACGATAGGGCAGAAATCCTAACGGCTCCTCTTAGTTAAGGGTTCTTGTCGTAGTGAGCGACTATGCTCATTTCTTCCTATTCTGTTTCAATGCCTATCAAATGCCTCAGCTTCTTCTGTAGCGATATACTTCATGCCCGAGTATAGAATTCTTGGATGGTGGATAGAGGGTTCTTCGTAATCGAGGTCTTCATTCTCGAGGGTCATAATCCAGTAAGTAGTGCTACCAAAATGATGGAATTTTCCAGACCCAAGACCTTCATCATCTTGATCTTGAACTTGCCGAGAAAATCCTTTAGGGGCTTATCATCTCTTTGTCATAACGATAAGAGGAGGTAGACATCCTCTTGGCACCTTGACTAATCACAAAATGGGTTTTGAACTGCTACCGAAATTGTGGGAAACTCTTAATGCTAAGCTAGAGAAGTAAATTGAATCATGCTAACGTATTGCTCTTTAGGTTTATGGGGAAGTGTTTGCACATGGCAATGTCCAACAAATCCCTCGAGATCATGACTATCATGAGTAGGCCATGTGGTCTTGAGGGTTAGTGGTGCCATCGTACCTCTCCATAGGTGGGAGAAGTATATCTCATGGTATCGGCTCGATAGAGATTTTTGGATCGAACGGGGAAGGATTGGTGGCATGTGAGGTGGCATCCATCCCGTTCTATGCTAGCACGTTTGATTTTGGTGGCCACGAGTTTTTAACTTGCTTCTTCAAGTCGTTTGGATCTTACCGAGAGGTTACAGAGGGCTCTCGGTGTCTTCAAGGTTTGAGCCTGTGCAAGTTCAAGTGCCCTAATCTCTTAGAGGAGAATTAGAAACTTCTTATTTGAGGGCACAACTAAGTTCTTCTAATTGTTTGCTCATGCTCTGCACTTGAGATTCTAGTTTTTCCATCTAGGAACGATTGATTTGGTTTGGAGAGGCTGGAATTCAGGGAGGAGTCGACATGCCTTGAAGTTAGACAATACTTAGCTGGGGATCTCCCTAGAACAAGAGTGGCTCCACCTGGTGCTGTGAGCGGATAATGGAAGCAATTGGTTGATTAGGAGGATCTGTCGGTAGAGAAGGTCCACGGTATTGGACATTTGTCCTCCTACCATAGACATTGCTTTTGAGATGTTTTCGCTCTTCCTTCTGGGTGGCATAACAACAAGAGAGGCAATAAAATTGGGCCTGAAGTATATTTGGCTAAAAAATCATTTTGTTTCCACAGACTGCGCCAATATATTGGAGATGAGTTTGCTCCACAAATAAATTGCTCTCTAACCCAAGTGGGGAACCAGTGTTGATGTGTTTTCTAGGCCTTCATTTAAGGAAAGTTATACAAATATCCACCAGAGGTGGTCTAGAAAAGAAATTTCCGATGCTCAAATCAAAAGGAGAATTAAGAGAGAAAGAAAACAAAATGAGTCAAGCCTTAAATTATCCCTGTGTAGTCTCTGTATAATAAGTGTATGTAGAGTGAAAAGAATGTACCTGGTAGGTCACCTTTTCTCAGTTTAATAGCATGTGCATAAATGGTAAGTCTCTTATTTAAGGGTGTAAAACCCTAGTTGCCTTATGGAGAGATCACTAGAGAACTTCTGAGATTATAGGGATTGTAAAGATCATTAGGAGATTTAGGATCCTATAAATTAACGAAAATTCAAGTTGTCACAAAAATTCTTTACTTTATCATGAAAGTTATGTAAATTTCTTTACTTATCGGGAAAGATTACTCTCGAAATCAGGGAAAGTTCAAATCTCGAGTAACCATGGTCTTGATTCGTTGGGTGGAAACGTTACTCGATGGAAGACCAATAGATAGCAGCTGAGAGGTTGACGGTAGCCAAGCAATGGTTGCGAGATTTGTTCGATTGAGAGAATTTTCAACCAAGCAAGGGTTTATCAAAGGGCCCCTTGGTGGTCTATGGACCTTTACGATTATGGCTTAATGGGTCTAGTAGTCTTTGGGTTTTATGATTATGGGCTACTGGGTCATGTACTAACAATTATATATCATAAAAATCACCAAATGTACACGTTCATGAAAACTCAAACACTAGATGTTGGGAAAAACACTTTAGTAAGAGTTTTTTACTATTTGAGTGTCCCTACAAGGACATGGAATATAGGATTTTAGTTTCTATGAGGCATTGTGTAGAAAATACTTTTAGTTGTGGAAGAATAGTGTTTTTCCCAATCAGAAAGGAGGCCGAGTAAGAGGGGTGTAATCAACATGTAGCTCAAGGAGTTGGGATCACTTCTAAGAAGGTATTTAAATAATTCTTTTATTTTCTTTTTTAGCACAAGGAGGTGCAGCCAAAAGAAGATATGTGATCTTTTGTAAATATCATTGAGATTATGAGCTATTTAAAGTCTAAAATTTAAAAGAAATGGATAGCTGTAATTTTGAAAGCCAATATTAAAATTTCTTACTTTTGGATGATTATTTATTAGAAAAATCAGCCAATATTGGTTCAGTAAGAATAGAGTTTAAATGTATTATAAATTAATAACACACATTATTTTTAAGTTGCCCTTTGGTTAAATTGCTTTTTCTTTCTAGAAAAGTCGATATCATTATTTCTTTTTTCTTGTTAAGTTGTCCTTTTCTTTTTTTCCAATTGTTATTTCAATATTTCATTCGCTTAGTGTTTTTTAATTATTAGTACTGGCCTTGTGATCAGCACTTTTTGCTCATATTTTCCAATCATTTATCAAAAGATTTCTTTAGTTAGTCTAGGAGCCTACGACTGAGTATAAAGTCCCATTTTTAGTTCCAATCACCTAATATAAAATGGGAATCATGAGTTTTCACAACCAAATTACCTAATACGATGGCTAAGTGAAGAACATATGAAGAATATTGTGATGACCTGCTATCCAGATGTCGCACCCCTAGCAAATAGGGACAGACATAAATACGGAAGCAACTAGTACAAGTAAAATGCGATGTCCGGAGTAACGACAATCATATTCCCCGTATGTGATAATATGGAAGGAGATTTACATTAAAAGAAAATAAGTTACTAATTCTTTCCAAATAAAATAATGACGAAATTTCTCATATTTAGTGAAATTTAACCACCTAAGATTAATATAAAATTTGATAAAACAAACAGAATATCTCTAATATCAAACATATAAATATTAATGGCTCTCTTGGCCATCTAATAACACATCTTAGTATATAGTCACAATATAAACAAAACTATACATATAAAGCTCTTCTTGGCCTTTAACTATTCGTTTATAGATAACAGGTAATTCGTACAAATACAAAAGAAATATAAGAACAATATGCCTTACTAATATAAATGGGTTAGAAAAGAGTAGCGATCGAAATCTCTTAGCTCAAAAATCTTTACCCTATGATTCCCTCTCGTCTCCCTAACTACCTAAAAATAAAAATATTGAGATCAATATAAGTTGAGCTGGTATACGGGGGACCAATAACATGCTTAATAAGTAATCAGACATAGAAATCTCAATATCAGTATACAAATAGCATGACATTGGAGAGTTATCTCAAATAATTCCAAAGAAATAAGTACAATTACTACTCTAAATTCATTATCATTCTCTATCTTTATTGTTTTAATTTGAAATTGATATTTAAAAGAAAAAAATAGAATGTCGAGCCAAACTAATATATGAGAGTCTGGAAGAGCAAGTCAAAATTTGATATTTCTGAATGAAATCTTGGCTTTTTTATATTAGACACCTCAAACAATTCACATGTTTCTAATTCCACCCTCGTAGGGAGAAGAGGTAATCCATAGTTTCTCAAATTTTGCCCGCAGGCTTGGCAAAATTTTTCAAAACTCCATATACCAACTGTATTCATTAAGTTTCGCCCGCAGTCTTCATAAAAATTTTAGAGAAATCATCGTAATATCACTTTCTTTTTATATTACTTTATATTCATATGAGATAATGATCACAAAGATCCCAACTTATCACAAAAATCATACAGAATTTATAACCAAATATCACGAATATGTTATTCTTATAGTCAACCAGCTCATAGCATTCCAACGAGCTATTTTAATGAGTTTTCGGCACAAAAAAGTTTTGATAAAATTGTCACATCTTAGGATGCAATGTTTGGATCAAATAAATCCAGTTGTTATATAAAATTAAGATTTAGGGTTACAACTTTTATATTTACAGCAAGTTTCAATTCCCTTTGTACAAAGAAATTCACATCAAACAATGTTACATTCCAAAATTAACAATACAACTTGCGCAGTCATAGCATAACTTCTTCTACACATATCAGTTTGAAGTGATTACAGTGACCATTCAAAGATAAGACATAGGGCTACAATATATGTGTTCAGAGGTTTGCCTAATTCAGCTTAGAAGGAAGCTAACAATCGAAACAAAGTTTAGCACAAAAACAGGCAGAAACAGGGCAGCTTTTTGTAGACAACGTGTCAATTTAAAAATTTATCAAAAATTCATTTTTCAATGAACCCTATTAAATTATATGTAATTTTAAAGTTGTGGAAATCTAGTTATTTCAAAAGAAAACTTACTCGATTTGCAGTTATGTAGAAAAAGATATTTAATAAAGAATAGAATATGGTCATGGTATGAAATAAAGTAGTTTTTATGCAGAGATCATGTTATTTCAAAAATTCACAAAAAATTCAATTCTCTCCGAAACTCTTTGAATAATAGTCATTTTCAACCTATAAAAGTCTAATTTTTTTAGAAAAAAATCCTACTCAATTTGTAGTTATACAAAAAAGAATATTGAATAAAGAATAAATCACGGTCTTATTATCCAGAATGTTAAATCTTGGTTTTCTTCATCTTCGGATGTTCCAAAGTGAGATTTTCCTTTTCTTTTTCATTCCATCCTTATTTAAATACTACAAACAATTTAAAAACATATTAAATATAGCTATTAGGTATCAAATAAACAACAGAAATATGGTACTTGGCTCAAATTTTTAATTTTTTCCTTTAAATTTCCTTCCTTTCTTCTCCGAGCTTTCCTTGAATTTCTAGGTTGTTCTTTGTGTTTCCTACAGCCCTCTATGCTTTCCAAAGACTAGGGCTAACATATATATAGATGGAGGTGATTTGTTTCAAGCTTAAAGGGTGATTTTCATGGAGGTTTGGGTGGGTTTTGGTGAGAAAACAATGAGATGCGAGATTGGGTTTTGTTTTTGGAAGGAAAGACTCTCTCTCTCTCTCTCTCACTCTCTCACTCTCTCTCTCTCAACTAAGTGGAATGTGGGTCTCCCAAACATGGTGATATGTCAAAGATATGAGTGCCAAGTATTGGATGATCATTTTCCATGGTGTCTCTTGTAATAATGTGATGCCACATCAAACCCTCTGTGGATCCCACACCAAAACCCTATCCCGATTCTCTTGTGGCCTTATTCCGATCATTCCCATTCATCAATATGTTCCATAGCCTATGCGTTTTTAATATACTCGACCTATACTTAAAACTATAAACATGAATATCGAAATATGTATCGCAAATAAAAGGAAATCAATGAATTTTATCATAATGCGATACGAAAAATTTAAGTGTATTCAACAAAATACAAATATAAATACATGTTTTAATACTTTCTTGAAATGAGACCTTATATCCTTCCCCCTTAAAAGATCCATTCCTCCGAATTACCGCCCATGCTCAAAATGATATGGGTACTATTTCCTCATTTCTGGTCCCAGCTCCCAAGATGTCTCCTCGGAGGTATGATATCTTTACAAAACTTTTACCAATCGATAGTCTTGTTTGTTAAGTTTTGCTCTCGAGAGTCTAAAATCTGGACTAACTGCTCGACATAAGTTAAATCTTCAACAATTTGGAGTAGTTCATAGCTGATCACATGTAAAAGATCATGAACATACTTTCTCAACATGGAAACATGAAAGATAGGATGAACTCCCTCAAATGCTGGAGATAAACCCAACTTATAAGCAGATAATTCGATTCTTGCTAGAATCTTAAAAGAACCAACAAATCTAGGGTTAAGTTTTCTTTTTTTTCTTCCCAAATCTCACCACCCCTTTGATTGGAAAAACTTTTAGGAAAACTTTATCTCTTACCTTAAATTCCAAATTTCTGTGTCTCTAATTAGCATAACTCTTCTGCTAAAATTAAGTTATTCTAAACTTTTCTTGAATAATTTGAACATTTTCTATGATTTCTTGTAGATAAGCAGGCCCGGTTTTAGATTGAAAGAGCTGTTTTTCTCTCACTTTTTCCCAAGAGAAGTCCTACTTTTTTTTCCATATAATGCTTCAAATAGTACCATGTCAACACTAGAGTGATAGCTATTGTTATAAGCAAATTCCACTAATATCAAATATTCATCCCAACTACCATGAAACTCTAAAATACAAGCTCTCAATATATTTTCTAAAGTCCGTATAGTCCTTTTGAGACTGACCATCTGTATGAGAATGATATGTTGTGGGCAAATTAAGTTTATTCCTAACCTGGTCTGAAAGCTTTGCCAAAATCGAGATACAAATCATGGATCTCTATCAGAAACAATGGATACCGATATGCTATATAATCTTATGTTCTCATCAATATAAAGTTTAGATAATTTCTCTATAGAATAACTCACTACAACTGGAAGAAATGAGCTAATTTGGTGCGATGATCTGCTATAACCCATATGGCATCATATCCCTTCATAGTTTTGAGCAATCCTGAGACAAAATTCATGGTGATATACTCCAATTTCCACTTAGGGATAAGGAGTGGTTCAAGTAATCTACTAGGTCTCGGGTGTTCAGCCTTCACTTGTTAACATGTCAAATATTTACAAATAAATTCTGCAATGTCTCTTTTCATATCAAGCTACCAAAAGGATTGGTGTAAATCCCTATACATCTTGGTGGATCCTGGATGAACAGAAAAGGCTGAATTATGTGTTTCCTCCAAAATCAATCTCAGTAATCCCTGAACCTCTAGAACTACTACCCTATCCCAAAATCTAACTGTTTCATTTGATATATTGAATTCAGCTTTCCCCCCTTTAGAACATCTTTTCTGAACTTAATTGTTACCTCATCCGTTTGCTGAGCTACCCTAATACGATCAAATAGATCTGGGCAGACCATAATCCAAGCCAAAAGAAACCCTTGGCTTGTAATCTCAACATCAATTCTCAACTGCTCAAACTTAGCTATCATTTGATGTTCTCTTACTTGCAGAGTTGTTACTAGTACAGTAGATTTGTAGCTGAGGGCATCTACTACAATATTTGTTTTGTCGGGTTGACATTGAATGGTAACTTCATACTTCTTTAATAATTCAAACTATCTATGTTATCTTAAATTCAAATCCTTTTGGGTAAATAAATAGTTGAGACTCTGATGATCAGTAAATATTTCACAATGCTCACCATAGAGGTAATGCCTGCAAATCTTCAAAGCAAAAACAATAGCTGCAAACTCTAGATCATATGTAGGATAATTCTTTTCATGAGATTTTAACTGTCTAGAAGTTTAGGCTATTACATTTTGTCCCTACATTAGTGCACAACCCAAACCAGTCTGGAATGCATCATTAAAGATCATATATCCCTGTCCACTAACCGATAATGTTAGTACTAAAGCCAATGCAAGTTTATCTTTTAGAATTTGAAAGCTAGTCTTACATTGTTCATCTCATTTAAATGGTGCATTCTTACGAGTTAATCTCGTAAGTGGAGCAGCTATCGAAGAGAAATTCTTAACAAATCTATGATAATAACCTGCCAAACTCAGAAAATTACGAACCTCCATAACTGTAGTAGGTGGGAACCGGTTAATAATAGTTTCAATCTTTTTCGGATCCACAGAAAGTACTCTATAAGAGACAATGTGACTCAAAAAAGTTATTCAACGAGTCAGAATTCACATTTATTTAGTTTGGCATACAATTTCTCGATTCTTAAAGTCTATAAAGTAATGTAGAGATGTTGTTCATGTTGAACACTATCTTTAGAATAGACCAACACTTCATCGATAAATACCACAATCAAGTCTTCCAGATAAAGTTTGAAAAAACGATTCATCAGATCCATAAAAACTATTGGGGCATTGGTTAACCCAAATAGCATAACCAAGAACTCATAGTGACCATAACGAGTGTGAAACGCCATCTTAGATATATCTTCCTCTCTGACCCTAATATGACGATAGCCAAATCTAAGATCTAGTTTGGAGAAAAGTATGGCATCTCTTTACTGATCAAATATATAATTAATTCTTGGCAAAGGGTATTTATTCTTGATCGTAACTTGATTCAATTTATGGTAATAAATACACAATCTCAAGTAATCATCCTTCTTCTTTACAAATAAAATTGGTGCATCCCAAGAAAAAACATTTAGACAAACAAACCCCTTGTCCACTAGTTCTTATAACTGAGTTTTCAATTCTTTTAATTCAGCTGGTGCCATCTTGTATGGAGCTATAAAGATAGGAATGGTATCTGGCATCACCTCAATAGTGAACTCTATCTCTCTAACTGGTGGCAATCCGGACTAACTATTTGGAAACACATCTGGAAATTTTTGAACCACTGGTATATCAACCAATTGAGATTGCTCTTTCTTATCTTCAGTGACATAAGCTAAATATCCCTTACAACCCCTGGATAGCATCCTAGTCACTTGAATGAAAGATACAACTAGGGCTCTGATAAATCTATCATCAATAAAGAAAATCTATGATTGTCCTGGTGGTGAAAAACAAACTATCTTCTGGTGACAATCAACCGGTGTATAATTAGCTCATAACCAATCCAAACCCAAAATTGCATACAAATCTATCAACTCCAATGGTAGCAAATCAATACTGAAATCATGCTCCTGTAAGCTCACAATACATCCTCTATAAATCTCAGTAATAAAAATCTCATCCCCAAGCGGGGTAGCAACCCACAACTACTACTTTAGAGGTTCAGACTCACGAGACAAATCCATAATATATGCTAATAAAATAAATGATTGTGTGACACTTGGGTCAATCAAAACACACATGTCACAAGAAAATAATTCCATCCTACCTGTAGTCACATTAGGTGAAACACGAGCATCCTAAGCAGTGACTGCATGAACTCTAACATGACCTCGTGGGCCTTGTGGCATCCCTTAAGGTCGTCTCTACTGTGGCTGTGCTGGTAAAATTGGTCTACGTAGTCCTAACCTCAATGGAACTTGAGGGACTATTGCTTACTAAGCTGAAAGAGATCTAGATAGTGGAACATGTTGTAAAGGAGTAGGCTATGACTGCCCGGGCCTAAAAAGATAGCGTGAAGTATAATGGCCTAGCTAAAAACATATAAAACAAAGTCTCGTTCCTCCCTTGCATGGCCCTATATGAAGATTTCCACAAATAGGACACGATGGCCTCTTACGGGAGCTCTCACCTATCAAAATGCCTCTTCTTCTCCTTTTTCTTCTTCATGCTTGAAACTTGGACTTCTGCTGGTCTCTTTGGCCTCAACCTTTCTTGTCTATCCTCAATAACCAATTCCAAGGCCTTTACATTATTTATTAGGTCCTGATAAGTGGTAAAAGGTAGAGCTAATCGGTACCTCTTGAAGAAGGATCACAATTCTTTTCTAAATCTCTTTGCTCTCTTTTCTTTTGTATCAACTAATTCCGAAGCATAAACCGATAGTCTAGTAAAGCGGTCTTCATACTAGCTAACAATCTAATTGCCCTATTTCAAATTCAGAAATTTAGACATTTTCTAATCTCTAATAAAAGTAGGCACACATCTCTTATATAAAATCTGAGTGAAATCACCCCAGCAAACACACCGAAGATCATTTCCATATCAGAGTCTCAACTCCAAACTCCATCAATCATAAGTAGCTTCCTTCAGATAATGTGTCGCAAGTCTGATATTATATTTCTCAGTAACCATAAATTTAGAGAAGAGCCTTAGCATCTCTACAATTCAGGTCTCTGCAACCTAAGGATCATCATTTCCAGAAAAAATCATCGGTTCCATTTTCCTAAACTCAGTCATCAATTTCTTAAACCGACGGTCCTCCCGACACATACTAGTGTTCCCTCTATCTCCAAGTCCCTCTCTGTACTCAGTCGCTCTTTAATCTCTACCTGATATAGCCTGATCTGATTCAAAACTAATTAATACGATTTGAGTTGTTGAAACTGACATAGTTGAGGAAGTAGGGGTGGCATGAATAGTTGAAGAGACATCTACAGTCTTACTCCTATCACTGGTTGAGATACTTTCTCTATCAATCTACAAATATCTTGAGACATAATACCTACCATAGTTACTAAAGCATCCAAAACTTGTCGCAAATCCAATTCCAATGGTCTCTGAACACTGGGCGTATAGGACTGAGACTCCTATCTCTGTTCATCATCTCTCGGTTCCCCTTGAAGAGGCATTTCATTTTCTTTTCTAGTCTTAACCATTTTGTATGCAAATAACCTGATGAATGCAAATGACAAACAACGTCACTCATTAGATAAACTACCCTCTATCTACTAAGCTATACCTATAGTCTCAAATCTTAGGTGTAGATTACCCAAAACCTTGGCCTCTGATACCAACTATGACGACCAGCTATCCAGACATCGCACTTGACCTCTGATACCAACTATGGCGCCACTATTGAGACATTGCACCCTAACAAAAGGGGACAGACATACAAATGTAAAAGTAACTTGCATGATTAAAATGCGACTCTGGACTCACAATAATCGCACTCTCCATGTGTAATAATACAGAGGAAATTTACATTAAAAGAAAATAAATTACTGCTTCTTTCCAAATAGAATAACGGCAAAGTTTTCCTCATATAGTGACTATTTAGCCATTTGAGGTTAACACAAAACCTGATAAAACAAGCAGAATATCTCTAATATCAAATAAACAGGTATTAATGACTCTCTCAACCATCTAATAACACAATATAAGCAAAATTATATATATAAGACTCTCATTGGCCTTTGACTATTTGTTTACATTTAACAAGTAACTCGTACAAATATAAAAGAAATATAAAAACAATATGCCTTAACAAATAAGTGGGTAGGAAATGAGTACGGATTGAAATCCCTTGGCTCAAAGGTCTCTACCCTATGATTCCTTCTCGTCTCCTTAATCACCTGAAAATAGGAATATCAGGGTCAATATAAACTGAGTAAGGGGACCAATAGCATGCATAATAAGCAATCAGGTATAAGAATCACAATATCAGTATGTAAATAGCGTAAAATCGAAAAGTACACAATATATATACGTTATCTCAAACAATCCCAAAGAAATAGATATAATTACTAGTCTAGATACATTATCATTCTCTATCTTTGTTGTACTAATTTGAAATTGATATTTAAAGAGAGGAAAAAAATGTCGAACCACGTTAATGCATGACGTTCTGGAAGAGTAAATCAAAATTTGGTATTTTTAAATGAAATTATGGTCTTTTTAGGTTAGACACATCAAACACTTCATCTGTTTCAAATTCCACTCTCATAGAGAGAAGAGATATATTTATGGTTCCTCAAGCTTCAGCCATAAGTTTACAAATCTTTTGAAACTCCATATACCAACTGTACTTCTTAAGTTTCGCCCGCAGTCTTCACAAAATTTTCAAAGAAATCATAATAGTATTACTTTCTCTTTATATTACTTTATGTTCACATAAGGTAATGACCACAAAGATCCCAACTTATTATAAGGATTATACGGAATTCACAACCAAATATCATGAATATGCAATCCCTATAGTCAACCAACTCATAGCACTCCAATAAGCTATTTCAATGAGTTTTCAGCACAAACAAGTTTTGAAAAAATTGTTATATCCTGGGCTGCAATCTTTGGATCGAGATGAATCTAGTTGTCACACAAAAGTAAGACTTAGAGTCTAAAACTTTTATATTCAAAACAAATTTCAATTCCAATTACATAGAGAAATTCATATCAAACAATGTTTAGCCCAAAATTCACAATACAATTTGTGTAGTCATAACATAACTTCCTCTACACATATCTGTTAGTGGTGATTCTAGTAGCAATTTAAAAATAAGACATAGGGTTAAAATGTTTCTATTTAGATTAGCCTAATTCAGCCTTTAGGCAGCTAACAATCAAAACAAAGTTTAACATAGAAATAGGCAGAAATTGAGTAAATTTTTTGCAAACAATGTGTCAATTTAAAAATTCATCAAAAATTCATTTCTCAATGAAATCCTATCGAATTATATGTCATATTTTAAAGTTACGGAAATCTAGTTTTTTCATAAAAAAACTTCACTCAATTTGCAGTTATACAGAAAAAGATATTAAATAAAGAATAGAGTATGACCATGCTTTGAAATAGAGCAGTTTTCTACACAGATTATACTATTTCAAAATTTTATCAAAAATTCAATTTTTGTATGAAACTCTTTGAATAATATGTTATTTTAAAGCTATAGTACTCTAGTTTTGCAATTGTGTAGAAAAAGATATTAAATAAAAAATAGAATATGGTCATACTGTCTAGAATGTTAAATCTTGGTTTTCTTCCATCTTTAGATGTTCCAAAGTGAGATTTTTATTTTCTTTTTCAATCCATTCTTATTTAAATATTACAAATAATCTAAAAACATATTAAATATGACTATTAGGCATCAAAGAAACAACAGTCCTCTTTGCTTCCGAAAGACTAGGGTTAACATATATATGGATGAAGGTGGCTTATTTCAAACTTAAAGGGTAATTTTTATGGAAGTTTGGGTGGGTTTTTATGAGAAAACAATGGGATGCGGGAATTGGGTTTTGTTTTTGGAAGCGAAGACTCTCTCTCTCTCCCACTCTTTCTCTCCCACTCTCTTACTCTCTCGCTCATCTAAGTGGAATATGGATCCCCCAAACATGGTAATGTGTCAAAGGTATGAGTGTCAAGTGTTGAGTGGTCTGTACCATGATGTCCCTTGTAATAATGTGACAATACTCTTTGTGGGCCCCACACCAAAACTCTAACCTGATTCTCTTATAACCTTATTCCGATCACTCCCATTCACCAATATATTCCATAATCTATGCTATTTTAATATACTCGACCTCTACTTAAATCTATAAATATAAAAGTCGAAACATACATCGCAAATAAAAGAAAATTAATAAATTTTATCATAGTACGATGTGAAAATTTTAAGTGTGTTCAATAAGATGCAAACATAAATGCATGTTTTAATATTTTCTCGAAATGGGACCTTACAAATATGGTAGAATAATTTCTTGTATTTCTCTACACATGGTGTTATGATTACAAATGTATATATATAGATTTTTAAAATTTGAACATATATGTATATTTATAGTAATTTAGCAAGGACTTTCGATGATGATTGAATTTGACTAAATCCCTTCAATTTCGTTGGGTAGAATCTGATTAGTTATGGAAAGAGTTTGACCGGTTCCTTGATTCTTGTCATCATCCCTTTTATTCTTTCCATAACGTTAGTGTTGATTGTCAACTCTATTATTCTTGTTTCTATTTCGTTGATACTGATTGACAACTCTATGATTCTTTCCATTACAATAGTATTGATTGTCAACTCTATCATTCTTGTTTTCATTTAACTGATGTTGATTGTTAACTTTATGATTTTTATCATCTTCCTTTTTATTCTTTCCATTATGAAGATACCAATTGTCAACTCTATTCTTGATATCTTCCATTGTATTCTTTCTATTGCAATGATATTGTTTATCAACTTTATCACTCCCGCTCAAGATGGGAGGGGAAAATTCATAGATTCCTAACTTGGAACACAAATGAATGAACTGCTGCTTGGATAAAGGTTCGGTAAGAATGTCTACAAGTTGACTGGAACTCAAAATAAAATGAGTAAGAAGTGTACCAATGACAACTTTTTCCTAGACAAAGCGGTAGTCAAGTTCTATATGCACTACAAAATTACAGTATTATATCGACGGTAACTTTTTGGGTCGGAAACTTTTAGTTATGGTTTTTATACTTTATAGAGACGACTTATAATGAAATCGTCAAAAAATATAAATCTTTCTCAATAGACTAAAATGTCCGTGAAGAAAAGTTTAGCAACCGTCTGTAAAGGTACCACACAACTGTCTGTAAAATAATATTCAATTGTGATTGTTAAAAATTATAGTCAATAAATGTAATAGTCTTTTTGGCACGATTTAAAAACAGTTTCAATATAAATCTTTTTTATTGTCTACTTCTCTATAAGTTTTAAATGTATGGCAACATACAAATTCTACCGTCTTTTAAAACTATATTTAATTCTCACCGTTAGAACAAACCGTTTGTATAAATTCTATTTATACTAACATATATATTGTAACGTCACTAAAACATAAAATTGTTATCATATTTGTATCATATACTTTTATATTTGAAAATAGTCTGAGTGGTATGTTGTAGTAAATTTATGATAGTAGTAGTTTTAACTAAATAAATAGGTAGTAAGTAGATGGTAAGTAAGTAGTAAGTTGTAGTAAATTTATGATAGTAGTAATTTTAACAAGATAAGTAGGTAGTAAGTAGATGGTAAGTAAATAGTAAGTTACAGTAAATTTATGATGGTAGTAAGTAGATGGTAAGTAAGTAGTAAGTTGTAGTAAATTTATGATAGTAGTAATTTTAACTAGATAAGTAGGTAGTAAGTGGATGGTAAGTAAGTAGTAAGTTGTAGTAAATTTATGATAGTAGTAGTTTTAACTAAATAAATAGGTAGTAAGTAAGCGGTAAATATGTGGTAAGTAGGTGGTAAGTAGGTAGTAAGTAAATAAGTAAATTTATATAATAATAAGTTAGTGATAAGTTTGTGATATATAGTTAACTGGTAAGTGATAAGTGGATAGTAACCATCAGGCGCCTGTCCATGCTAGCACAAGCCCCCGCACATGCCAAGCGACATATGCACTTAATGGTAACTTGTAATTTCACTAAATCTAATTTTTTTTATTTATATTTCAACTATTGTATTTTTTCATTTTTTATTTTAATTAATTCTATTTCAATTAATTTAATTGTGTTTTATTTTTTTCTTATTTTTTGTTTTTTGAATGAGTATGGAATTTAAATTATAATATATTAATAATTTAAAAAATCTATATATTTAATAACAAATATTTACCGTTCAAAATATACAAAATTAATAAATTATAATTCATTAATGATATTCAATTTAAATATCATTCAAATAAATTGGTTTGAATATATCAAAATAGTAGTAAAAAAACTCAATGAGAATAGAAAAACAAAAAAAAAGATCTCATGAAGGAAAATAATAGAGGTTAGAGTAAGATAAGGGGAAAAAAAGTGAGAACCAGATAAAAAAAAAGTGAAGTTGAGATAACTAGGAAGAAAGAAAAGAAAAGAAAATAGAATTGCACATATCACATTGTGGTATAATGGTTGACTCAATTGTGTTTTGTGATTCAAAGTCAGCAGCAATATTCCTTCTTTTTTTTCCATTTTGCATAAAAAATAAAGGAGACGGGTGCCCGCAAGGCGTGCGTGCCATGCTCATGTGCACACTCTTGCCTTTGTGGGAGCCCGGGCGGGCGCCAACGCATGCGCGAGCAGGTAGCGTGTGGGCGCCTGCAAGGCATGCGGGCATGCTCGCACGCGGGGGCCTGTGTGGGCAAAGGCGGGTGCCCGTTTGGGCGATGGACCATGCGCACAGCATGGGCAAGCGCTTGCATGCGCGGCGGCATGCAAAGCACGTGGGCACCCGTGCGGTTGCTTGCAAGAGTACGGAGCGTGCGAATGCGTGGGCATGCATAGAGCTTGGATGCTCCTGCCCCACACAGACAAACGTGGATACCCATGGTTACCACATGGTTTTAATATCGATTACCACATGGTTACTACATGTGTTGTTTATATTATCTTACTCCAAAATTACTATTTTATCATGCATCGGAAAAAGTTATTACTATCAGTTACGTTACACAAAAGTTACAGTGATCTATGTCGGTTACTTACTTCCGTGTTAGTATAAATTTTGTATCGTTAAACGTAATAAGGATTGAAAAAAAAAACAAAGGCATATGTCACATAACTACATGTATTCTGAAATGTTCGAAAAAAAATATTCACCAAGTTTGAAGGCATCTTTATCTGTTAAAAATCATTATAAATAATAAATTGTACATATTAAATAATAAATTATGATTGTAAATGAAAATATTAACTGAGAGCCATTTCCTTTATCTGAATCCAAAACATTTTGATCCAAAACATCTTGATAGTATTGATTTCTATATTTCTTCACAACTGTTCAAAATAAAAAATTAAAAACTGCATTTTAATATTAAATATCAAACTAAAATAATGTGCTTATTTTTAAAACCTGGTAACATTTTGGAGATTGAGATTGTTCAGACTGATACTTGTTCTTCTTCTCGGAATTGTTGTGATTTTTCATACAATACTCATCCATAGGTTTAAATGGGTTAGGGGAGGAGAGCTTTTAAGAGAAAATGAAGAAACTTTGATGGTGAAAGGATGGAGAAATTTTGATGACCGCGTAGGATTTATAATATAACTTTTTCACAAACAAATTTTTAAAATCCTGCCCATTTTTTCTTTGGCGTTTTTTCTCCCACCTTTTTTTTCATTACCATATTTTTAATTCGTCACAAATTTTTTATATTTTAAATCAATACCGCCACATTGTTGAAAAAATTGGAGAAATTTTGATGATCGCGTAGGATTTATGATATAACTTTTTCACAAACAAATTTTTAAAATCCCGCCCATTTTTTATTTGGCGTTTTTTCTCCTGCCATTTTTTTCATTACCGCGTTTTTAATTCGTCACAATTTTTTTATATTTTAAATTAATACCGCCACGTTGTTGAAAAAATCACTTACTACTTAATTACTACATATTTACTACATACTTACTACATTTAAGTGCCTGTAAGCCTTGCTCTGTGTTAATTATATCCATTTGATTAATAAAAACTAACATATATTCAGTATAAATTTATTATATTATTAATTTAAATAATGTACTGATATTAAATTAGTAATTTATATAATATAGTATTATAGTTTTTAAAAATTTATCGAACATAAAAAGAAGTTAAACACTTTCCAAATTGACAAACTTCATAGTAAAGGGTTCATTATCTGGTTTACTCATCATGTAAGTATATCATTTTTTAATATTATTAATTTCTTCTCTTTATATAAATACTTAATTTTTTAAGATTTCTTTTTTAGGTTACTAATTCAAAATATATCGGAGAGATTACAAATGAAATTAAATGAATTGTTCGTGGACCAGGTCCATTCATTAGAAATTACAATGGGTAATATCGATTTCATGTAAAAGATCGTGAAAAATGTCTTCAAACTCAGAATTCAAGAGTTATGGCAGCAGTAGTTAATGATGTTAGTTATGCAAGTGCGACGGATAAAATATCAATTCAAGGTAAAGTTAATTATTATGGTATCCTAAGAGAAATCATTCAAGTAAACTATAATGGAATGTATACATTTGTATTATTTCGGTATAATTGGATTGACGTATAATGAGGATGCAAGAACGATAGATTTGGTTCAATTTTTATCAATTTTTCCTATCTCAATCATACTAGTATCATACCGACGATGATTTGCTGGATGATTCTTATGTGTCGGCATTCCAAGCAAAGAAGATATTTTATGTGGCTGATGAAAGACATAAAGGATGACTTGTTATAAAACATGTCAAAGTTGGAGATAAATTTGATATGGGTGATGAAGTGACAATTCATCATTTCAATTCAGAAACTAATCTCTCAACTAATTAGTGGGTTTGAACTAATATTGATGAAGATGAAGGAAATATATTAATCGAAATGAATGATGATGATGATGTTGATAAAGTAGGATGAGATGCATATGAGATGCTTATGTATAGGAAATGTAATTTTGTTTACATATTACTTAATCATTCTCTATTTTTATATTTTTTTCCATTAATTTATTCGATACACTTGGTATAATACATAGTAACAATTGATGTAACAAATATGAAAACTATATTTAATTCTTAATTAGTTTACTAGAAAAAATACTCAAAATTGTAACAATATTTCTAAAAATTACATTGCATATGATTATAATAATAAGCTCACTAAGAAAAAAAAGAGACGGGTCAAAAATTAAATAAATTGTTAGTATACAAAATTTACAAGTAGTAAGTAGAGTTTTTAAAAATTTATAATTAGTAGTAATAATATAGTAAATAGTAATAATATAATAGAGTTTTTGAAAATTTATAAGTTAGGTACGTAGGCGCCTGTGCTGGAATGACCGAGCACCCGTGTCGACCCACACATGCCATGTCAATACTTTTTTTATTATATAAAAATTTTCACATATAGATTATATCCAAAATTTCAAATATGAATTATGTAGAACAATAATATAATTAATATTATTAATTTAAATAATGTAATGATATAAATTTAGAGTCATTATTTATTGTAATGTAATATTTAAGGTGAAAATATAATAACATGTTTCAATGTTGTAACAAAAACAAAAGCACAAATACATAAAATGAAATTGCTGATAATGTAATAATAAAAAAATAAAATTAAACTTACAAAAAGCAGAAAAAAAATTGCAGGTTCTAAAATTTTATTTGATTCCCTAAATCAAATATATTATAAATCATTTTTCACAAATCTTCTTTCCCTCCAAAATTTATAAGTTAGGTAGTAAATAGGTAGTAAGTAGGTAGTCAATAGTAATAATGTCGCAGAGCTTGCATAGGCGCACATGCACTGGCGCCCGCGCTGGCATTGCCGGGCCCCCGCTGGAGGTTGCATGCATGCGGTGGCATGCGTGGGCAGGCGCCCGTGCTGGCATGGCCAGGCGCCCGTGTTGGCCCACACATACCATATCTCTGCTTTTTTAATTATATAAAAATTTTCACTTGTGGATTATATCAAAATTTTCAAATAATGTAGAATAATGATATTTTTAATATTATTAATTTAAATAATATAATGATATAAATTTAAGATTATTCTTTATTATAATGTAATATATAGGGTAAAAATATAGTAAAATGTTACAATTTTATAATAAAAACAAAAACACAAATACAAAAAATGAAATTTGAAATTAAACTTACAAAAAAGCGGGAAAAAATGGCTGGTTCTAAAAATTTATTTAAGCGCCTAAATCAAATATATGATAAATCATTCTCGATAAACCCTCTTTCCCTCCAAAACCTCTCCTGATAAGCTATTCTCCCTCAAATCTCAGATCTTGTGATTTAACCATAATCTCTTTTTTCAAATTTTCAAATTCTACGACTTCACTAAAATCTTATTTCAAATTTTCCTAACTCAACATGGGAAAAACTAAACGAAACCATCCGAAGAACAACTTTGCTCTGAAGAAGAAGCCCAATCATCCTAATATGCTACCCAGGTTTGATTTGGTTTTGGTTTAAAAACATATCATTGCTTAGAATCTAAATCATTTGCCAAACTCATTGTTGAAAAGATATAAACAACTCATATTTTATTTTACTTATAATTAATTTTACTGCATAATATTTTATAGATTTGGAATCACATTTTATTATTACAGACAACACAATCTAGGATGAAACCTTGTAGAGCAGAATAAGTAGAACCTGATTTGATGACAATTTTATTTCTATGAAAATATAAGAAATTATGGTATAGATGATTATTTTTATATAATTTTTGATTTATCGACATTCACGTTTCATTTATTTACTTTATACGAAATGATAAAAAGTCAAATGGAGTCTGTCGAGAGTGACAAAGACCAAGTAGAAAGTTCAAATTTATCTTGAAAAAGTGATATCATCTCTAAAGTTAAAGCTCTTGATTCGTGGGGAAGAATCAGATATGCATCACAAAATATGCATTCAACCAGAGTTGAAAAAGAAGATATAACTAATATGATACAACGATTAATGGAACATAATTATATTAAGTAATGTTCTTCTTCATATTGCTATGCATGTTAGAATTGGACATAAAGATGAATTGATGAATATGGTTAATGAAGCAAGACTTATTGTTGGTGTTCAGGTATGTTATTTCTCTATTTTTATTTCAGCACAATTTTATTAATTTCACTCTTACTTTTCAAAAATAATCCAAATTATATGTTTTTTAAGTTTCTTCAATACAAGATGCTGGGAGTGCACATAAAAACCAACAATCATTATCATCGCCTGACTCCATCCCAAAAGGTAATATTTTTATCTATAACTATTCTTAATATGTACCATTCCATTATACTCCTATCATTACTTATTTTTATTTTATTTTTAACATAGTAATATTTTTATTTATAATCATTTTTGTACTATTATATTATATTTCATCTGACTCTATTTCTTTTTGTAAATGAATAGATTGAATGAAGATGGACTGAATGAAGATGGATTGTGCCGATAATCCTTTTGATAATTGAAGTGAAGCATTTGTATAAACATCTCAGAAGAAGATATATGGATTGTGGGATATACTTGTGAGATATGTAATTTTTTTTTTTTTATTTATCCTATTGTATCAATCATTTTTCAAGATTATAATATTTTACTATTTTCTTTATTTTCAAGTTTTTAGTTTTATTTCCTACTAACTATCCATAAAACTTATAATATTTCCTCACATACGAAGATATGCGTAGTAACCGACTAGTAACTTACTAGTAAGTAACGATAGTAGTAATCGAGAAGTAAGTAACTAGTAACTAGTAAGTGAGCAGTAAGTGATAATAGTCATAATCAATTATAGTGACGATAAAAGTACTAACATTTCTTAACGTTTCCTAACCGACCATAAATTGATCACAATATTTTTTAACATTTGTACAACCGACAATAAAAGTAATAACATTTCCAAACGGTTTTATATATGTCATAATATGACAGTAACATAACCGACATGGGTACTAATATGACAACCGATGATAAAAGTATTAAGTTTTCTCAACACTATTTTAAACGATGATAAAATGCTAAATTGTACCAATAGTTCTAACCGTCATTATAAATATATGACATGGTCCAACGGTCATGAAAAGTGTCGGAATACACCTATCCCGACTGGTGTATTACCGACTCAAACCCCATCCGTCAGAGAAGCTTTTGCCAACGGTTGTATCATATTTAGGAGACGGTTTTAGTCCGTCAGAATAACTCACTTGTTTTGTAGTGATGCTTGATACGAGCATGGAAAATTGGATTGATAGACATGTGAAGGGCACACATATTATCATAGAAGAGTTGTAGAGGTTGTTAGAGAGAGATGTCAATGCTATTAAGAGATAGGTAAGCCAAGTTAATTCCACAATAACATGTTCCATGGCACGATACTTTGCTTCTACAATAGATCGAGCCACGGTTGATTGATTCTTTGAGGCCTAAGAAATAAAATTGCCACCAAGAAAAATGTAATAGCCTATAGTACTATGCCTGATGATAGGACAATTTGCCCGGTCTGCATCACAAAAAACCTAATAGAGATGGTGGCCAAGCAGAGAGAAAACAAAGACCATGGTGCTGAGTACCCTTGATAGAATGCAAGATGTATTTCACTTGTCGAAAATGAGCTAATGTTGGAGCTTGCATAATTTGGCACACACGATTAACAGCATGTTCAATTTCAATTCTCGTAATTGTAAGATATTAGAGGGCACCAACATTACTTTTATATATAGTAGGATTAACATGTGCATGATCAGTTGGAGTTGTACTCTCTTTGATAGCCATCGGAGTAGAAATAGCTAAAGCTTCTATCATTGCAACATGAATTAGAATGTCATGAGCATATTTTGACTATGAAACTACAATTCTACCAGAAAAGAGAGTGATTTCAATTCCAAGGAAGTAACATAGAGGTCCAAGATCTTTAACTACAAGTTCCAAAGTAAGATGATTAATAATGTCTTAAAAAAGCGAACTATTATCTATTATAAAGACAATATCAACAATGTAGAGTAAAAGAAATGCACTTTCTTGTGGACAATAGAGAATAAAGAGAGTGGAATTAGCTCTATTGCAAGAAAAACCCTTGCAAAGAAGATAAAATGTGACTCGATCAAATCAAGCATGGGGAGCTTGTTTTAAGCCACAAATAGAACATTTAAACCGGCAAATATAATCTAGATGCTTTTAATCAACAAAGCCCGGTGGTTAAGACATGTAAACTATTTCCTTGAGATGGCCATGAAGAAAGCATTTTTGACATCTAATTGCTGAATAGGCCATGAGAACATAGTAAACAATGCAAGAACCGAACGTAATGTGATAGGTTTAAGAACAGGACCGGAGTGTATGTTTAGTCAAAATCAATGCCAAGAACTAGAGAGAAACCTTTGGTCATTAACTTGGCTTTATAGCAAACCCATTTAGATTCGACAACATTGGCACCAGAAGGAAAAGGAAGTAGTTCCCAGGTATCATTTTGTTGTAAGGCATGTAATTCTTCATGCATAGTAGCATGTCGATAAGGTACTTGAAGTGCTATTTGAACTAATTTTGGTTCTGCAATATCTAGACCAGGAACAAGTTCAGTTGTGATAAGAGTATGAAAATAATTGTTGAAAACAATTTTAACACGCCTCGTATGTTTGCCTACTCGAGTTCGAGTTTCCATAGGATGAATGGAGACAAAATTGTTATAATGTAAAGGTGGTTGTACTCCAACAGGTAATATATTAGGAGTAAGTAATATATCACGAGAGGTACTTTCCTGGCTTGTTGTCTCTATATGGACATCAAGAGTAATATCATGTGTGTCAACTTCATTGGAATCTACAGGTTCAATAGAAACAGGATGATCTTGGGGTGCAATAGACAAGGTTCATTTATATAAGGGAGCTGTATCTATGCTTGAATCTGTAGAAGTAGAAGTATGAATAATGTTCGATTCTAAGCAGCAATAATGTTTTAAAGGAGAGACCTATTGTGAACCCTCAATAATAGAACTTGGTTGTAAATGAGATGGTCAAAACCAATCATCTAAATTCGGATACATGACAAGCTTCCCTTGCATTTCAGTACTTTTATTTAGATTAGTAAGATTAGTGTAAGGTAAGAAATGTTCATCAAATACCACATAACGAGATATATACACTCTTTATATTGGAGGATCAAGGACCGATAACCTTTGTGGCTCGGAATATAACCAATAAACACACATAATAATGAATGAGGTTGAAGCTTGTTGGAAGCATTATTTCTCAAATAAGGAAAACATCGACAGCCAAAGATTTTAAGGAAAGAGTAATATGGACTTTTACCAAATAATCATTGAAATGGAGATTCCATGTTAAGAACTACTATAGTAACCGGTTAATCAAAAAAATAGCAGTAGAGAAATTTTCAACCCAAAATCTTGATGGCATGTTTGCATAAAAGAGCATAGTGAGTCATATAATGATGTTTTCTCTCTGTAACACCATTCTGCTCTGGAGTGTATGAGCAAAATATTTGTATCCGAATGCCACGTTGACTTAAGCATTCTAAAAATTCAATTTTGTGGAATTCTCTACCTCCATCACATTGGAACACTTTAATTTTCTACTCAAGTTGATTTTCAATCTACCTTTGAAATTTAGTAAAACAACCAAAGAAATTAGATTTCTTCTTAAGTAGATAAAACCATGTGAATCTGCTAAAAGCATCAACAAAAATAGCATCGTACTTGAAATACCGTAAAGAGTCAACCAGTGGGGCCCCCCATAAATCACAATGAATTGTTTATAAAGGAAAATCAGTTTTCTTATTATTCAAAGTGAAAGGAAGCTTACAACTTTTTCTTATTTGACTGCTAGTATATAATCTGTACGGTTTTATCTAATAAGTAATTGTGATGACATATTTTGAAGCTAAAATTTCCAGAATAGGAGAGTGAGGATGTCCTAAATGTTGATGCTGGACTAAATCTTCTGCCTTACCTATTTTTGCCATCGGAGGAGTATGTTCAGCACCATCATCCAAAGCATATAGCTTTCCTTTCTTGGTTCCTTTCGCTAGAATCTTTTGTGTTTCTTGGTCCTTTATAAAAAAATCAGAAGGTGAAAACTCAAGAATGTATGCATTATCTTAAGTAAATTGGCTTACAAAAAGCATGTTCTTCTTTAAATCTAGCACCACTAACACATTATCCAGTTTAATGTTTCCAACACCTGTAGACTCAACATGTGTAATGGGAAGAGCATTTCCATCACCAGTGTAAACTTACATATTACCAGAATATGGATAAATAGAATAAAGAATACCTGGACCAGATGTCATATGAGCAATTGTTGCAAAGACTGCATAAAAGTTTGTGTCTCTATCATCAGAAAGTGAAAATGTTGTGAGGGCTTAGGATAGATCTTCATTTTGATAGGCATGGTCAAATGTGTACCAACACTTTAAACTAGCATGCCTATTAGCACCACAAATCTGAGAGGGAGTTTTTGTTGGAATATGCCCATTATGGGCATTTGGGTAATTAAGGAATGGGGTAACTCCCATCCTTAATTACCAATTAACCAACCATCAAGTGGTAACCCCCCACCAATTAAGTGAAATTGGTCTTGCCTTCCTTCTGAGAGAAGGAACATTGGAGGAAACTCTCCTTCTCCTTCCTTGGCGTGAACAGTAACCTAGAAGGAGACCATGGCTTGGCTAGGGTTTCAACACTTCTCTAGAGAGAGAAAATAGAGTGAGAGATGGAGATTTTCGCATAGGAAAATCTCCCATCGTCAAGCAAATCACCGGATGTAGAGGGTTGCGGCGTTGTGACACTGTGGTGGTGATTCGACTAACCTCGTAATCACCATCCCGACTGCGAAATCGGATCAAGGAACGTGCCACTTGAAGGTTCTACGAATTGAGGTACCCTAAACCCGATCTATTTTATTTTCCGAAAATTATTGTATACTTCCGTTGCATGAGAATCCTAATTAAATCCAACATTGGTATCAGAGCGGGTTGGATTTAATTTAATAATTTTCGGAATTATTTTTGGGGTTTTTTAAATTTTGGGTTCCGGATCACGGATGAGTTTCGTGAATCCGAGAACACTGCAAGAATACCCATGGCCCAGGGATTACAAAAATATTTTTTATTTAATTTTCGGAGCATGTTTGGGCCATGAAATGTCAGGTCGAAGTTTGCGACCGTACGGACATAAAAACCCTAGATCTATGGCTTTAGAGGACGGATCGATGCATGAAAATGATATAAATGAGTTCCTTGCATCTAGATCTACGGTTTTATATATTTTATTGTGTGATTTGGGTGCCGGAAACCGGGATTTTCGAATGGCCGCGGAGGGCCGCGACTGGGGTGGTTGAGTCCCACCATTTTTTGGCTTGAATCCTCCTAAAATCGAGTGTAGGATGTTTGGAGGATGCCCACAAATTTTTTCCAGTCGAAAAATGCAAGAAAAAATAGCCGGAATCGAGTTTTCCAAAAAACAGGTCGAAAAACCCGTTGCAGGACCCGTTGGGCGAAGAAGACCCGACCCAGACCCGCGGGCGCGTGACACACACGCGTCAGAAGGCGCGTCTGGCTGGCGCGTGTAGTACACGCGCAACACAGGCGCGTGAATAGGTAGGGTCAGCGGTCGGGTCGGACCCGGACCGTTGACCGGGGTCATCGGGTCAACCCTGACCCGTTGACCGACCCGGTCAGACCCGACTCAACACGGCTCAGCGCGTGAAGGCGCGTGAGCCGCGCGTCGCGACGGGCGAGCGTGAGCCGAGCCGCGCCAGGCGCGTGGCAACGCGTCTGAGCCACGCCGCGCGTCTGGCGCGTGAGCCAGACTGCTGCCAGCGTGTGGAGGAGCGTGGCAGCGCGTAAAGGCACACCGCCGGCGCGTGGCGGCGGGTGGCGGCGCGTGGATCGCACCTCCGGCGAGCGGCGGCGCGTGTGGGCCCCGGGCGGCGCGTGAAGTCGCTTAAAATTGAATTTTTTCAATTTTTTGGGGGTCCTAAATCCATAATGTGACTTTTTATGGGTTTTTGTGTGCCGAATCACAGTCCAAATGGTAAGATACGATTCCAAGTTGTGGTGTATGGTATCCGTTGACTCATACGCTCGCTTTGGGGTCGTACTCAAGTCATTTTGGTCTTGATGATTCGTAGGGCATACAAAAATGTGATAATAAGTATCTCCAAGTCACAAATATTTCTCTTAATGCGTTGAGAACTGTCGTATTAAATTTTTGCAAGGAGAGTAAACTGAATGATATGATCTGCGTGATTTTATCAGTAGATTCAGTTTATTCTCGAGAGGCAAAATCTAACGGGAATCTGAGACACGAGATGATGGGCCCCAGGGTGGGCACCGCGCCTCAGAATATACGAGATAAAGAGATCTATCGTGTATGGTACAAAAGATTTGCCAAGTCAGGGCAATGCTTATCAGTGGCATACACGATATCTTAATCTCGTTTTTTTTCGAGTCATATTCTATGGAAATGTCGGTTCGACTCGTCCCATAAGAGCATAGTGTTGCTCTCTTCGGCTCCTATGTGAGGATGTAGAAGAAAAGGGTTAATCATACAATGAAGCAAATGTCGAGTATGATCACCGAGTTAATATATACGGACGAGTAAATTTCGGATGGAATTTAGGTACTGGATGTGATCCAGTTTTTACCTGATTCATGGGAAACCGTGAAATCCTATCTCACATTTGACGAAAGTATTCGTACTTTCGTTGACGCATATTGTGAGCTCGATGAGGAGCACCTAGAGGCGAGTAGGCCACACTCGAGTCATGCTTGTTCAGAGGAGTCAAGTAAGGACTTCCCCGGCGCTAAGCCTAGCGAACGTGACTCGAGATCTAGGTAATAAAAATCATCCGAGAAAACCGACGAGGTACAAGAATGCAAGAAGAAGGAATTTGATTAGATCAATGTAAATTGCTACGTTTGAGGTAGATTTGGTCATTTCGCTCGTGAGTGTGACGAGCAGAAATTAATATCCTTTTTCTTTACGTGGTTTGAGATTTGTCTCATTCACTATAATGCTCGTTGATTTCTTTCCTTTGAAATCAGGAGCAACCGACCACGTAACTCGAGACAGGAGTGCGTAAATATAGTTCCGTCAAGTGAATCCTTAAGTTTGGAGGATTTACGTTAAGGATAGAGCATTTGTCGTTGTCAGAGGGAACGACACTTGCTATGACGTCCTCAATATTGTAGGCATTCGACGGATATATAATTTAGTACCTTGTCTAAAATTGACTACGATATGCGTGACATTATTCCTTTCTTTTAATACGATAATTTTCTGAATTATTCTGGTTTTAATTCATGATGGAATGTATGCACTGGGTACTACTCCTTCTAATGGTTTCTTGTCGTTCTACTATTGTCTTTACATCTGATTGCGTAGATAATAATGTAAATGAATGACATAGTAGACTTAGACATATGGGGTAAGAGATGATGAATCGGTTAGTAGCGAGAGGTTTATTGGACCCGCTAACCAGATTCGAGTTACCGGTATGTGAGTTTTGCCTAGCCAGCAAAATGACGAGAAAACCATTTGGCGATGCAATGAGAGCTAGGACTCCATTGCAGTTCACTATTGTGCCTTCCTTCTTTTTATTGTGGTTTTATGAGCATGAGAGTCAGAAATGGAGTTGTGTAGATAATTATAGACACTTACGTGCATTTTGATTCATCTATCTGATCTTGCATAAGTCTGAGGCATTCGACTGCTTCGGGAGGTTCATAAGCGAGATAGAAAATCAGTTAAATTTGAGAGTACAGACTCTCAGAACCGAGCGAGAACGTAAGTATTCGTCTAAACTACACATGGGGCTCTGTTTCGAGAAGAGTTTTACGAGACTACTGACTATTAGTCAGTTTCCCATTTGAGCTTTGAACAGGGAGGCAGCCTGACCTTAGCCACTTGAGGTTATGGGGTTGTGCCACGATTTCTCGCATTCACACGGTGAGTTAGACCCGCGAGAAAATATGTGTTCCTAGGCGAACACGAACGGCACTATAATCGAGATTGAGTCTCGTAATACTATATTTCTTGAGAATGATTTCCCTAAGAGAGGTGAAATCAATTTGGACCCTACCCTTTATGCGATGGATGAGCCTAGTGGCTCGGGGAGCCCAGCGACGGGATACAAGAATCCACTACGGATCTTGATCTCAGTGGGAGCGATCCATCAAGAGGTAAAGATTTTTCTCTCCTCCTAAGAGTATCGAGAATGCGTATTTAAACGTTGTTTCTCGATTGAGGGTGAGACCCTCGTTGCGACTTTAGAGGATGATGAGAAATCTAAAACGGTCCGAGAGGCTCTCGAGAGTTTTGCAAAAGATGCAAAATACCGTTTATTGAAGGCCATAAATGAAGAGAAGGAATTGATGAGAATCAACGGGGTCTGGGACCTAGTTGATTTGCCTAAGGGCAGAATGACTATTGGGAACAAGTAGGTTCTCAAAGTCAAGATAAAGGTTAACGGATTGATGAAGAGGTAAAGGACCCGTCTAGTAATCAAGGGTTACACTTAGACTGAGGGGTGGACTATCGAGGAGTCATAGTCCAATTTATCTCGATCCGTTTATCTTTCAGCGATTGTCACGAACATGGATCAGGAGTCACATCACAAGAACGTAAAGACCACTTTCGTAGTGGAAGTCTAGATGAGGCGATCTACATGAAGCATCCTTTTGGGTTCGTTCTAGTAGATCAGGTGGATAAGGTCTATTGATTTTAGAAATCAAAATACGACCTTAAGCCATCATCTAGACAGCAGCGCTTGAGATTTCACGAGAAGGTGATATCTTATGGTTTTGTAATGATCGAGTAGGATCATTGCATATATCTGATACGTCCCGATGACTCCTTTACGAGCATGTTCGCATATGTAGGTGACATTCTGTTGGCTGGGAACAACAGAGAGTATCCAATGACTATTGTAACATGGTTGTGAGGTTTTAGTTCATTCTCAGATTTTGGATCCATAGGGATCGCTTGAGAATGGTGTTGACTCTTTGACAAGAGTTTTACATCAGGTAGATTCTTAAGCATTTCGAGAAGAGCGATGACAACCTAAAAGATACTTTTATCGCTAAAGGTAAAAAGACCTGAATCTTGACACATGCCCTAGAATTTATAAAGAAATAAGGGAGATGAGCAGAATCCCTTATTCCAGTGCAAAATACATTTCTAGTGTATGCGATGAGGTATACACGTGTGATATACAATTTGATGTATGCGATGAGGCATACATGACCAGACGTTTATTTTATGGTCGATCTGGTGAGTAGGTATTAATAGAATCCTGGAAAGGATCACTGTAGAGCAGTGAAAAAGGATTCTGAAATATCTCATTTGAACTGCAGAGCTCTCCATGTGTTACGGATGAGGAGATTTACGTTTTTCGTTGGGATTCAGATACTGACTGGGAGTAGTGATCTGAATAAACGCAAAAGATTTTATCTTCTTAGAGCAGTAAGAAGAAAATCTGTATATCTCTATTTACGATAGAGACTGAGCTAGTAGTATGCTCAATTGCAGTTCATGAGAATGGTTGGCTTCAGAAATTTTTTGGAAGACTTAGGGATTGTGACAGATAATGGGAGGTCAGTGATGATTATTGTGATAATCAGACCGACACTGTCAACAAATGAGACCCTAAGTGTAATAGCAAAGCCAAACACATTAATACCGAAGACCACTATCAGAGATATTACCGAGAAGGGTATTGTGACATCTAAGTACACCTTGACATACAGCATGAGAGCTGATCTCTTCAGAAAACCCGATGTGAGATATTCCTTTGTGAGATAAGGAATCATTGGGTTTAATGTACTTTAATCTCCTTATATACTGTTTTAGATGCTTATTTTAATATATGATATGCATGCAGAATTGAGTCACATATTTATTTCATGCATCATTTGTTGTCATATATTGTGATCTTGTGATTAAAAGATGTGTCAGGCAGGCGTGGTCGACTCTCTCACACGAGTGACCACCTCCGACTCTGAGTGAGCGGAGATGAGACGGATTCTAGTTGTAAGAGGCTTTGAGAGTAACCCTACTAGAACATAAGTCGCCCTGATATGTGTTCAGGATGAGGTCATATGCGATATGACTGACATGGAAATACCCACATCCATGTTGCCTGTAAGTAGCCAGGTTTGAGATCTCAGATATCACCTGCGATTTGTGATATTGTTTCTGAGATGCTCTCTCTGAGATCTCTGGGTAAAGTCTTATGTGTAGATTGAGTCCTGTACCTGTATAGTGTTAGAGAAATCTGACATATGCCCTTTGAGAGATGGGGGATTAACACTGTGACACGTGTTTCATACCACGTGTGATGAGACGACCATGGGACAGTGGGAGCTATTATTTGAGACGATAGTTTGATCTTGATCCCCGTTCCCACTGTGTGAGACCTGAAATCCATTGGGTGGGATCTCTTATGCCCTTATTACTTTCGGCTGTCTCTAGAAGTTTTGATTCAGTGTTGCTACTTTAGTCTGTTTACCTATGGCCCGGAAGATAAATTGAGGTCTAAGGGGCAGGTCTAGGAAAGCAGTTGAATTGAGACCGATAGATTCGAGTTTAGGAAAAGGAATGCCAATAGACATTACATCATTGTCATGTATTCATAGGTCGACCTATTGTGTTAATCCATGTTGGGATTCAAACATAATAATGAATACATAGTCGAGCAAATTGATTGGGGATCACTTTCGATGAGGAAAGTGGCTCGATAGATGTAAATGCATTGAGTCTGGGGTATAGCGAGTTATTTTTATACTAACAGTGACTACTCGATCATCCTAACAGGTGTATCGAGAGTCTTTGCTTGCAAGTGTACTCGCTGGTCGCACGACGCCCAATCCAGTATGAAACTCCAGTAGGGTGATTTGATAGATCGCATGAATTACGATCTTGTAATTGACGGAAGTGAAATGCCCTCATGTGCAAGTGGGAGATGTTGGAATATGCCCATTATGGGCATTTGGATAATTAAGGAATGGGGTAACTCCCATCCTTAATTACCAATTAACCAACCATCAAGTGGTAACCCCCCACCAATTAAGTGAAATTGGTCTTGCCTTCCTTCTGAGAGAAGGAACATTGGAGGAAACTCTCCTTCTCCTTCCTTGGCGTGAACAGTAACCTAGAAGGAGACCATGGCTTGGCTAGGGTTTCAACACTTCTCTAGAGAGAGAAAATAGAGTGAGGGATGGAGATTTTCGTGTAGGAAAATCTCCCATCGTCAAGCAAATCACCGGATGTAGAGGGTTGCGGCGTTGTGATACTGTGGTGGTGATTCGACTAACCTCGTGATCACCATCCCGACTGCGAAATCGGATCAAGGAACGTGCCACTTGAAGGTTCTACGAATTGAGGTACCCTAAACCCGATCTATTTTATTTTCCGAAAATTATTGTATGCTTCCGTTGCATGAGAATCCTAATTAAATCCAACAGTTTTACCTTTTATAAATTGTATAGGTTGCAGATTGTTCCTTTGATAATTCTCTGGTTGTGGTTTTGGATTATTGTCAGAGATAAACATCCTATTTTTTCCTCCACTATGATAAGAATAAGAACCGACTGGAACAATGCCTCTTCCTCTTGAATTAAACCCACGTCCTCTAGTTTGTTTTCATGAGCACCCCTTCCTCTTTTAACAAAGAAGCTTGAGCATAGTCTAGTGTTTTCAACTTTTCTTCTTCTTCTTCTAGGTAAAATTGCTTGTCAAAGCCTTCTAGATCCAAAACATATTGATTGAAAGTAGGATATGGAGGCTTTGATAATACTGCCAGATTATAGGATTGGTAATGAGCCCCTACAACTCTGGATAGCTAGAAAATTATGTGTGTCTTGTATAAGGCTAATACATAGCAGCAGGTTGTTGCATGTGTTTTTTAATTTTCTAATGAAGTTATTCAATGGCTGATTTCCTTTTATAATAGTTAGCTAACTCTTTAACTACATCTCCTTTTCTTTGGTAGAAGCGAGAAAATGCTCTTCAAAGCATTTCCATATCAGTTGAGCATTATTATATCCCATAACTAGATTGAGAACCTTGTTAGACATGGATCCCAATAGCTAGCTTATGAGTAAACCATCATTCCCGATCTAGATACCATATTCTGGATTTGCTTCTTGAATTCCTTCATTGTTCTGAATGAATTTGGCTGGTTCATCTGCTTCAAGATGATGAAGGAATTGTGAACCATGAATGAGAGGATATCTTCGTGACCTCCAAAATAGGAAATTTGAAAAAAAAAAAAAAAAAAAAAAAAATCAATTTGATTGATATTAGGCTTGTCATATGATGGAAGCTCCGAATTGTTATCCTGGTTTTGTTTTGCTTGGCCATAGAGTATTTTTTTTTAATCGAACTAGAATAGGAAATGAGATTGAAATTGAATTAATTCAAATACGGAGAGGAAACATGAAATAATTTTTTGTATTCCTCTATATATCATATTATACTTACAACTATACATATATAGATTTTTAAAATAAGAACATAAATTTATTTACAGTAATTTAGTAAAGACTTTCGGTAATGATTGAAATTGACTAAATTCCTTCAATTTTTTGGATAGAATCTGATTTGTTACGGAAGGAGTTTGACTAGTTCCTTGATTCTTCCCGTCATTCTTTTATTCTTTCCAATATAGTAATGTTGATTGTTAACTTTATTATTCTTCTTTCCATTTTACTGTTGCTGATTATCAATTCTATGATTCTTTCCAATATGATAGTATTGATTGTTAGCTCTATCATTCTTGTTTCTATTTTGTTAATGCTAATTGTCAATTTTATGATTCTTGTCATCTTCTTTTTTATTATTTTCATTGTGATTATACTGATCGTCAATTTTATTATTTTTGTTATCTTCCCTTTTATTCTTTCCATTTCAGTGATATTGATCGTCAAATCTATCACTAAGGAATCGATAAATATAAAATCGATCAACCATTTCTCTAATATAATCTAATATATCTTTAGAAAAATTTCAATCATTATTCTATTAATATAAGTCACTAATTGGACTAACCTAAATGCAATCAAGGAGACACTAAAAATACCTTAGTTCTCTATGCGTCTTACTATTTCACTATATCTTTTTCATACTACGTCATTTGATTTTAACCTTATTATGAGTATTTTTTTTTTTTCGTTTTACAAGCTATGTTGTTTTTTTAATCACTTTATTGAACAATTCTTAATATAGCAAATAAATGTCCAACCCGGATGAGATTCTATCCGAACCCCATTCATAACTTTTAAGGGGTGAGCCTATATATATGTAGCAGCTATTTATTGTCTAAATATTGCGGGTATTATTTTATGGCGGGCCGCTTTACTTTTATTAAAATAATTAATGTAGATATTTTGTTATATTATAATTGTTTAAAATGAGTCGATGCCACGGGTTGTCAAGATTCTAACCTAGCAGTCGTCAATTGTTTTCGACCATAGAACTGATGCGAAAATCTTATAAAAGGACAGAAGTTGTGGCCAATAAAGTTATTTAGTTATGATGCTGGCGACTTTGATCGGGACAATCAAATGTTTGACAACACCATTCTAATAATTATTATTGAGCTATTCTAGAACGCCCGTAGTTTTCATCCGGACTTTTGAATTATAAAGTGTCCTCTCGCTTCCAGTTACGTATGAAGGCTAAGTAGAAATTAATAAATTTTAATAAAACATTTTTGTTTAATGTATTTTATTATTAAAGTTTTTTTTGCCTTAAATGAGTCATGCTTGTTATGGATGTTAATAATGGCCACTCATGAAAAATTTGATACTATGCGAGTTTTATTAATATTATATTCGTAATAAAACTCTTAACTCTATAACTTGTATCCGACTTTTATTTTACTCGGATCAATAAATAAAAAATCATATCCAATCTTATAAGTCTTAACAAAAAAATTGATCCAACTTGGCCAATCCTTGTACACAACTTTTTTTTTTAGTTGGACTCTCTCTCTCAATGTGGCTCTCTCTCTCTCTCTCTCTCTTTATCTCAAATATGGCTGTTTGGATAGGATTGGGAAGGGATGAGGGAGTGGGTGGTCATGGCTGTGTGGGTGGGAGAAGGAATGAAGAGTGACATATGTTTACAACTTTGATCGTCGATTTGCGAACGATGAAGGGATAAAGGATGGGGAGATAGTGACTGTGTAAGTGGAGAAATGATAAAGGAATGGTCGACAATTGCAAGTCTAACTATCGTGATCTATCGACTATTGTCGTTATTAGCTGATTTTCTCTCTTTCGGTGTGATTATATGTTTAGGTGGGTTGCTTGTTGATGATGTCTTGATGTTGTGTGTGGGTGGTGAAAAAGGATGAAGGATGGGGAGGTGGGAGGAGAGGCTGTGTTGCATGGTTTTGAAATTTGAAGTGAAATTCTAAAATATGTATGGATCTAACTCTATTTTTTAAAAAAAATTAAAACAACGTAGTTTAGAAAAATATTTTAAACATAACCCATTCATATCGAATTTTGAAAACTCGACATATACAGTGCATATTGGTCTTGAAAACTCGACATGTACAGTGTATGTAGAGATTTCAAAACTCGACTTGCTCTCTTTCTCTCTCTCTTGCCCTGCACCCTCTCTCTCTCGCACCTGCCTCTCCTCTCTCTCTCTCTCTCTCCCCCTCTCTCTAGATTTGCATGAAAACCATTGGTTTTGTGCAAATCCATAGAGAGGGGAGGGAGGGAGAGAACTGATTTTCATGCAAATGCAAAGAAAGGGGAGGGATGGAGGGGATGCAGTGCAAGGCAGGGGGAGGAAGGGAGGAAAATGATGCAGTGGGAGAGATAGAGTGTGCAGGGCGGGAGATAGAGAGAGAGGGAGAGAGGGAGCATGTCGAGTCATGAAAACTCGACATATTCTGTTTTAAAATATATCGAGTTTTTAAAACTCAACATATCATATCAAATTTTCAATACTCGATATGAGTGAATTATATTTTTAATATTTTTTTAAATTATGTTATTTTAAATTTAAAAAAAATACGATAAGTTCGTATATGTCTCAAAATTCCAACATTTTTTAATAAATTTAATATAAATATATTTTAATAATAAATATTAAATTAAGTAATAAGTTGAATTAGAACAGTTTTTTTAATCACTAAATGCTTATCGGAACTGATTTGATTATACAATTAAAAAAAATTCGTCTCAAATTCGCTTCCAATCTGTATTAAAAAAAAAAAAAAGAAGGGAAAAAAATTTCGTGAATCGGGTCAGTGAGATATCCGTCGGACGTTGGCATAGTCGACGGAATTATTTCCCCCTTTACCAAGAAGGGAAGTCACGTGTCACTCCAGACACCACACTCATATCTATCCCCCTTCTCTCCTCTCTTTAACCCCAAAATAAACTGCATCTTCCTTCCGCGATGGTGACTTTCTCCGACCACGTCACGGCAACCATCATTTCTTCTCCTTCTCTTTCTCTCTCTGACCCTTCCTTCTCTCTTTTTCTCTCTTTCCGTTCTCCTTCGTGCAGCAAGACTCATCTCTCCTCTTCAAATCCGCGTCCAGAACTATTCGAATCTCCTTCCTTTCAGCCACCCACCATAATCCATCACTTTTATCTCCATTTTCAACCTCCAAGGATGCCAAATCTAGCCTCAAAACCCCAAATTTTGTAGCTCTTTTTCCTTATTTTTTCCTATCTGATCTGCCATTTTTTATACTTTCTTTTAGATCTGTCTTTTTTTTTTTAAATTATGATTTCCATATTTTTATCAACCATATTGGATCTCCCTCTCTGCTTCTTGATCTCATTTACGGGACGGGACGTCGCTGATTTTTTGGCCCTGCCTACCATGAGTTACGGGACAGGAAGGGCCTTCAATTCAGGGCCAGGAAAGGGCCGGATAGAGCCCTTATTGACATCTCTAATCCTCGTAGGAAGTAAAACAAAATAGAAAGTGTAATAAGATTTTAACATCTGTCCATTGTGTGCTTATTTCACAAATTATTCTTGCAAGTGATTTTAATATATTTTTTTAACTTATGAATTAAACTCTTCTGTAAAGATGAACTTGTTAGTGCTAAAGTAATTTTGATGAATTGAGACCCTACCACTTGCCTTGTCGAATCAATGGTTTCCCTAGGATGAAGTGTTTGTTTTTTGTCAGGCATAAAGGTGTTTGTGTATTTGCCACAGTGAGCAAATTCGAAGGGAACAGAGCTAGCGCGAACGTTAAAGACGGCGAATGCGTGTACTACCACAAAATTCAGATGGGCCACTGCAACTCAAGCCTTGTGCCTAGGCTTGGCCAATAAAGGCATAACGCATGGCCAGAAATATGTTATGCCATCTCGGAATTACATATTTTGACAGCACTTGTAGATGCTCGAAAGGGCAATGCATTTTTTCCCTAATTTTTTTAATTAAAAAAGTTTTTTATTTTTTTAAAAAAAAAAACATATTTTCATTCAAGTTAAAGTGACTTCTCACCCTTGCCCAATAGAAAAGAATATTTCTAACCCAAATGATTAGCAACCGGTAGTTTTCATTTTTCCTCGCTCTCTTTTTCTTTCTAAGCAAAGCATTTGTCTCACATATTCTTAATTTTAATAATTATGAGTGTTGGGAATCTTGCCCCAGCCAAGCAAAGCATAATTTTCCTTTTGGACTTATCGAACCTAAGTGCATTAATCAATATTTAAACTTGCCAATGGGGTTCATGCCCCTTGGAATAACAAAAATCAAAAGCCCAAAAGAGGAGAAAGGTTACTCAAAAGTAAGGAGGCATCAACGGATTAGTGCAACGCTCTCTCTCCTCCCCAACGTTTCAATCAAGAAACACATCATTTACACCTCAACCCTAAAATAAAATTAATAATACTCATTATGTACAGAATATTACATATTTTATTAAATAAAAAATTAAAAAGGATCTTAAATAATTCCTCGCCATTACATTAAAAAAAGGGAACAATTCCTTTGGATAAGGACCACCGATGCCGGAGCCCATTCCCCAATATGACCAAACGTCATCTTGCGTGCCTCCTATCCCTTATTAGATCTTTCCAAATTCCAATCACTCAAAACTTGTATTTCCAATTTCCAATTTTCTCTTGTGATTTCGTGCCTTATCATTCACTGGGTTCTTTCCTTTGTTTTGTTTTACTTTCCCCATTGCGTGACTATAAAGCCCAGTAGGGATTGGCTATTCATTAAAGTGTTGACAAGAAAGAAAAATGGCGAGAAGCGCTTTGATTGGAGGCGGAGGATGTTCAACATCTGGGTGTTGGATCCAATTGAAGAGGAGACCGACTGGCAGAATGAATAGAATGAAAGTGAGTTGTGTGTTGGTAGAGGATCCCTACAAAACTCTTAGGATTCGACGTGGTGCCTCTGAATCCGAGGTTAAGAAAGCTTATCGACACCTCGCTTTACAGGTGGGTAATCGGTTGTTTTCTTTCTTTCTTTCTTTTCTATTTTGTAAGACGTAATTGATTTGGTTTGATGGAATTTGCAGTATCATCCGGACGTTTGCAGAGGAAACAATTGCCGGGTTCAATTTCAAAGCATCAACGAAGCTTACAATGTATGTTCTCTCACTATACCCTTTCTCTAGTCTCTCTCTCTCTCTCAAATTCCAATCTCCAATATGACTCCCTCCCTCTCTCTCTCTCTATTAAAATTTTAATATATATATTTTTATTTTTTTCCCTCGAGAATTGATTAAAATTTCTTGCAATGAAAGAAAAATATAAGAAAAAGGAAAAAATAGAAAATAAAAAATTGGATTCCCTAATTAACTTGGTATTGTATGTATTTTCTACCATGTTTTCTGCAACTATGGACCTATCTGTTAGATTTTAACCATAAAACTAACCGCCAAATTCCGTATTCATAAGGTTTGTTTTTTAATGGAAAAAAATAATTTGTCGAAAATCCTATTTATATTTTTTTTTTTATTTTTTTGAGAAAAAATAGCATGTTAATTTAGGAATAATTTGGCTCTGTTCTTGGTCAAATGCATTTGGGTCTTCCCTGAATAGGACATTTAGAACATTTGGATTTTCTTAATAATAAAATAGCTATTCATAATTAATTTGCACTCATTATCCCCCTCCCCCCCCCAACCCCCAAAAAGAAAAAGAAAATCCTAGAAAGAATTGGGTAAGTTAAATAGTCATTATCTACTCGAGGACTTCGTGCGCCTCAAACATATCCCATTATAATGGCCAGGAATGTTTGCCCCACATTCCCCGCCAACTATTGTTGCCAAAAGCTCTTGAAAATGACAATATAATAGTAATAATTGATGCCGAAAATGGGTTTTTGTGTTTCTTTCCCCCTTTTTTGAGGGGTAATTGAAATTTAGTGTTTTTTTTTAACGAATTATGAAAATGCAGAGGGTGATGTGTAATTTGAGAGGAGAAACAAGTACAAGCGGGTGCGAGGAAAGATACGATGAAGATGAAGCATTCAGAGGAATGAACGATCCAGATTGGGAGCTCTGGGAAGAGTGGATGGGTTGGGAAGGAGCTGGCATTCGCGACTACTCTTCCCATATCAACCCTTACATCTAATTAATTCCGATGTATTGTGTGTTGTCCTCTTAAATTTCAACCAAAAATTGGTTGTTGTGTACATAACGGAAGTGGAGATGTGACTCCTTCATCTGTATATATCTACATTTCTGTTGCCATCAAATTGTTTTCTCTTCATTTTTCATATTTTATAAGTTGGTATAACGGGACATTTCTGATTATTTGGGTTAAAAAAATAAAAGGTAAAAATAATTTAATTCAAATTATTTTGAATTTGGGATAATCTGATAATCGCTATTATTCTTCAACTTCCTTAAACTCTTCTGTCATCTCTCTCTCTCCATAATCCCACTCATTTTTTATTAACTTCTTTGAAAATGTAAGTGAAAGGATAACACATATTTTTTAGAGTGAAAATAAATAGGGATCGAAAAAATTTCGAGTATGAAATTTTCTCTCTTTATTTAGATAACCTGATTTAGGGTTGAGATGTCAGATGTCGTGAAATTATAGTGGTGGTTCGTTTTTCGTGATTATCATTCCAACTATATGATTTTGCTCGAGAAGGTTCTTGATTTAGATTTTTAGAGACTTACACATTGAGATACTATCCCGAAAATCCAATATTTATTCTTGTGATTTTTTTTAATGGTTTTACTACGTAAAATAAATCTAACATTAGTATCTAAACATATGTTAAATTTATTCACGAATTCTTTCAAAAATTTTGAAATAAAAATATATATGGTAAAATTTAGAATCAGAACCACGAATGAATTTCGTGAATTTCATAATGTCACAACATTACCCATGACCCAAGAATCACAAATATATTTTTTGTTCAATTTTTGAAATATATTTAGTCCATGAAAAATCCAATTCGAATTTTTCGACCATGCACAGTGTCTGCAACCATAGATCTTATATCCATCGAGTTTGAAGACAAAATGATCTGTGTAAATAGTTTAAATATATTATTGATGATCTAATCTGCATGTCTGCTACATTGATTATGAGTTTGAATCACCGAAAAGATAGTTTCTCTGTCGACTGCGAAGGGTCGCGATAAAGGACGCTTGAATTGCCATGTTTAGGGTTTGAATCCTTCACAAATTGAGTTTAGGACGAATAAAGGAAGTCAAATTTCAAATTTTAGTCGAAATTGGTGCCTGCAACCTGCCGAAAATGGGTTTTCCAACAATTGGGCCGCGACAACCTAGTTGTAGACCATCGGGCGCAGAAGACCCGACTTGGGTCTACAGGCGCATGCATGTCATGCACGCTGAGGTGCATGACTAGCTCAGATCTAGGTGCATGCACATCACACGTGCTGAGAAGTGTGATGAGGTCGGGTCTAGGTCTGATCCAACCCAGAACTGTCATGTCCCGCGTCCTGATTTGGGATGTGTGTCACATGCATGCCAAATGTGTCACGCAGCGGTGCCTAGGACACCCGGTGGTGCGTCAGACTGTTCCGAACTGCATTTCCTCATTTTTGGGGATCCAATATCTTTAATTGTGACTTTTTTATAGGTTTTTGTACACCAAATCTAAGTACGAATAGTAAGATGTAACCTCAGATTGTGGTGAATGGGTCTGTTAATCCATTCATTCGTTTTGTGGTTTATATTCGAACTATTTCGTATTTAATTTGGACGGTACACAAAATATATGAATAAGTATCAATAGGTCACTAACGTCTCTTTTTTTGTGTACCAAAAACTATGGCTGGATCGAAAACTATTATTATAGATTTTTACAAGAGAGATAAATTGAATTGTGATAACTATGACATTTGACACTAGAAGATTCAATTTATTGTCAAGGAGTAGGATCTTTCTGAGATATTAAATCATAAGATAGTGCACCCCGGGAAGGGTACCACGCTTCAAGCTATGCAGATCAGGAAATCTATTGTGCATGGAAAAAGAAGATAGCTAGACTAGGGTGATCTTGATCAGTAGTATACAAGGTGACATGATCCCAATTGATAAATAGTATCCTGCGGCTATGTTAGTTTAGTTCGTTCTTAAAGAGCATTACGCTATCCACTTAGCTTCTAAGATGAGCATACTAATTTATAAGTTTATCACTTATAAGAAAAAACTCAATTATACAATGAGACAATATTTGATACAAATGTCAACTATGATCGCTTGGCCAAAGAATGCGAGCGAGCACATTTCGAATTAGATTAAGGTATTCGGTGTGATTCAGTCATTACCTGATTTATGGGAGACAATGAAAACTTATCTCATGCATGATAAGAGTATTCATATTTTCATTAATGTGAGCAGATATTGTGAACTCGACTAGGATGCCTAGAGACGAGTAGACTGTACTCGAGTCATACTTATGTAATAGAATCAAGCAAAGGCTCTCATGACACCAAACGTAATTGGCAAAAGTGTAAGAAGAAGACCCAAAACCCAAATAAAAAGAAACCATCTGAGAAATTTGAAAACAAAGTATAAAAGAGCAAAAAAAAAGAGTTTGATAAGACCAAAGTGAAATATTTCATATATGACAAATTTGGTCATTTCGCTCATGAGTATGGTAAGCAGAAAGTATATCTTTCTTCTTTACATGGTTTGAGCTTTGTTTCCTTTATTGCAATACTCACTGATTCTTCTCTTTTGTGGATTATAGACTCAAAAATCGCTGAGCATGTGGTTTGAGACAGGAGCATATTACGTGGAGTTCTACAGAATGAGTCCTCAGACAAGGAGCATTTATGTGGGGAATGGAGTATTTGTCATTATCAAAAAGATTGACGCTTACAAGTTGGAGTTGCGAAATGGCCATAGTCTGTATCTGCATGATGTTCATTATGCTCTGAATATTCGGCGGTACTTTATTTCAGTATTTTGTCTAAATTGCTTAGAATATGTTTTGTCTTTTGGAAACTCTTCTATTTCTAATTACTACCGAGGTTTTTTGATTTGTTCCGGTTTTGTCCATAATAGATTATATGCAATGGATGATATTTCATTTAATGATAATTCTTGTTTTTTATTGGTTTTACATTTGATTGTGTTGATGATAATGTAAATGTATGGTATAGTAGACTTAGACATATAGGGCAAGAAAGAATAAAATGATTAGCTATAAGTGGTTTGTTGGGTCTGCTAACCAAGATTGAGTTGCCCGTATGTAAGTTTTGTCTAGTTAGTAAAATTACAAGACAACTATTTGACAAGACAATGAGAGTTAGGACTCCATTGCACTTAGTCTACTCTGATATCTGTAACCCTATGAATGTAATAGCTCAAAATGAAGTTTTGCATTTTATTATATTCATAAACGATTATACGCGTTTCGATTATATTTATCTAATTTCACATAAGTCTAAGATATTGGAATGTTTTAGGAGATTTATTAGCGAGATTGAAAATCAGTTAGAATTAAGAGTGAAAACTCTCAAAACCGATTGGGGCATAGATATTTGTCTAAATAATTCAAAAATCTCTGTCTTGAAAAGGGCGTTACGAGATAACTAACTATTTTTGCTACTTCTCAGAAGAATGGAGTAGTCGAGAGAAGGAATAAAATATTATTGGAGATGGTGAGATTTATAATGGTGTAGGCTAATTTGTCTATCTCCCATTAGGGAGATGTTTTATTATTTGTATCTTACATTTTCAACCATGTTCCATTAAAATCTGTAGTCAGTATTCCTATGAGTTTCATACAGGGAGGTAACTTAACTTTAGCCACTTGAAACCATGGGGATGTATCATGTATGTTCACAATTTCTCATATCCATACAGCAAGCACAAATAATGAAGTATATATTTATAAGATATTTAGAACACTCCAAGGGGTACGTATTCTTAGGTAAGCACATAGGCAGCACTGTCATTGAAATTGAGTCATGTAATACCACGTTCTTAGATAATGATTTTCCTAATAGAGGTGAAATCCATTAAGACTTTACTTTTTATGAGATGAATGATCCCAGTAACTCAGCTGAGTCCAATGGCAAGACCCAAGAACTTGTTACAGATGTTGGTCCTCGTAAGAGTGATCCATCCACAGGTGAAAAGGTTCCCCTCTTCGTAAGAGTAGTCGAGGACACCGTCGTTTCTCAATTGAGGGTGAGACCCTCATTGTAACTTTTGAGGATAATAAGGAGCCCAAAATAGTCTAGGAGGAGGCTCTCAAGGGTCTTGCGAAAGACCATTGGTTAAAGGCCAGAAAAGATGGAGTAAAAATGAATGGGGTCCAAAACCTCATTGTTTTGCCTAAGGGAAGAAAGGTCATTGGGAACAAGTTGGTTTTCAAGATCAGTGGAGAGGTATAAAACTCGTATGGTAACCAAGGTTTACACTCAGATGAAAGGTATGGACTACAAGGAGACTTTTTCCCCGTAGTCAAATTTATCTTAATCTGTTTATTTTTAGTGATTGTTGCAGACATTTATTTGGAGTTACACCAAATGGACATCAATATTGCCGTTCTGAACGGAAGTTTGGATGAGAAAATTTATATGGAATAACCATTTGACTTTGTTCTTATAGATTATGAGAAAAAAGTTTGTCGACTTCGAAAGTTGATATATGACCTTAAACAATCACTTAGGCAGTGGTATATGAGATTTTACGAGAATGTGATATCTTATGGGATTTGTGATGATTGAAGAGTATCATTGCGTATATTTGATACGTTTTACTAACTCCTTTGTGATCATATTTTTATATGTGGATGACATTTTGTTAGTTGGGAATAACAGAGGGTATCTGATAACTATCAAAACATGGTTATCATTGAGTCTTGATAAGAAAGACATGAATGAGACTGAGTTCCTTCTTGCAATTAGGATTTAGATGGATTATTCGAGATGGGTGTTGGCTCTTTTATAAGAGTTTTACATCAAAAAGATTTTTGAGCGCTTCAAGATGAGTATTTGTAATCCTATAGATACTCCAATTGTTAAAAGTGAATGCCTAAATTATGACATTGTCCTAAAGTTTAGGAAGAAATAAGAAAGATGAATAAAATATATTATGTTAGTGCAATGGACAGGTTGATATTCGCAATGGTGTGTACATGACAAGACATTTGTTTTACAGTTGATATGGTGAGTAGATATCAATCGAATCCTAAAAAGGGTCACAAAAGAATAGTGAAAATGATTCTGAGATATTTCAAGAGAGTTGCAGATCTCTTCTTATGTTATGGAGGAGATGATTTGCATCTCGTTAGACATTTAATTGTCGACTGGGGTGATGATCTGAATGGACACAAATTGATATCAAGTTTTGCTTTGTTACTCATAACGATGCCATATCTTGGAGCAATAAGAAATAAATTTGTGTATCTTTATTTACGATAGAGGTTGAGTTTGTAGCATACTCAACAGTAACTCAGGAAAGTGTTTGGCTCTGGAGATTTCTAGATGATTTAGGGGTTATGACAAATAGTGGGAGATCAGTGATAATTTATTATGATAATCAGTTCACTATGACCTACATTTGAGACCCTAAGTATCGCAGTGGGATTAAACGCATTGATATCAGATACAATTTCATAAGATATATTATCAGAAATGGTGAAGTGATGATCAAGTATATTCCCACATACAGCATGGTGGCTGACTCTTTCATCAAACCTATTGCGAGGATTCCTTTATAGGACATGGAGAGTTTTTGGGTTTACATGTATTCTAACATTTTTCATTATGTAATAAATTGATATTTTGATACTCATCATCATTATCATCATCATCATCATCATTATATGACACTATATGACATACATGCTTTATTCAGTTATAATTTAAGATGATTTATTTATTGTACTTATTTATTATCATATATTTTTTAAATGTGATGTGATAAAAAGATGTCAGCCAGACAAGATCAATTCTTTCACACGAGTAATCATCTCTAACTTTTAATAAGAGGAGATGAGATGGATTCTAGGCGTAAGAAGCTTTAAAAGTGGCTCTATTAAAATATAAGTCGCTCATATGTTCAGGATAAAATCATATATGATATGACCGAGATGGATATACCCATATCCATGTTGTCTATAAGTAACCAAATTTGAGATTTCAAATATCACTTTGTGTCTAGTGATATCATCTCTAAGGGACTCTCTTTGAATTCTTTGGATAAAATTTTATATGTAAACCAAGTCTCATACTTGCACAATTAAAAAAATCCAACATATGCATTTTTGAGAAATTGAGAAATAACACTGTGATACATGTTTTATACCACGTATGATAAATCGATCATAGAATAATGTGAGCTATTATATGAGATGATGATGAGATCTTGATCCCCATGCCCATAATATAAGACCCGAGGCCCATTGGATGAGCCAAATTGTCACGCCCCAAATTTATCCCCTCGTCGAGGCTTCATCGGTGACGGACTGTCTGGTTCTCACCAGAGCTAAGTCACTTACTAACATAGTTGATCTTTTATTCATTTAAATCACTGTATATTACAAAAGTTTTCTATACATGATAAAACAATGGAACTCCTATATTAGAGAGGTTGACCACCACAATACTATCTTTATCCATTCATCTAATTCTTCTTGATCTTTGCTCCTACAGGGTCTAAAATAATTTTTGGTTTGAACATGATTTTTCAGTAAGATCTGTGTGTAAGTGTAAAAAACTTTTATTGTTAAATTATACGATAAAGTTTTCATAGTAAAATTTTGTAGAAGAAAACTTTCAATATAGCAATAACATGCACAAAACAATAATAACAGTAATACATGACAATTCAGATAGTTCACTTTCGTTTTATCTCTCCATTACGAAGATAGTCTTCTTATCCCTCCCACGAGATCCATTTCCGGAAAGGCCTATCACTCTTTCCTGTATTAAGTAGACAAACCTCCTATGCACATTAATGGAGTGTTACCAGTATGTATTTTGACGTTTAGCAAAATCCTTATTTGCTCGAACTATCTCCACACATATCGGCTTATATAACAAACACAAACAAATACATTGATACAATAGTAGGAAAATCATTGTAGTAGTAGTAAATCATGATTACAGTAAAAAATCATGATTGCAATAGAAAATCATGATTGTAATAGCAAATTATGGTAGCAGTAGAAAATCAAGATAGTTATATATAAAATTATATGAATACAAATAACACTCATTTCAAGTAAATATAAAGAGCACTCATTTCAAGGAAATATAACGAATACTTACCTCGAAATTAGCTAAAATACTTAACTAGTTTGCTCTTTTCTTTTACCTTTTTCTCTTTTCTTCTCTTATTCTCTTCTTCTCTTTCTCTCTTCCTTTCTCTTTCTCTCTCTTTTTCCTTTTCTTTTGGCTAAATTAGATTGGGGAATGGAAGGGATTTAGGTATTTATAGTCTTTGTTGGGTAATGGATTTTTGGCAAGTGTTAGGACACTTGTTGATCATGCAAAGTTCTTGTTCTAGATGTAAGCCATGTGTCCTTCCTTGTGTCATGTGGTGGCATGAGAAAAATATACAATTTACAAGTGTCCAAATATGTGTCATGTGAATAGAGGAGGTCGAATGCAAATTGACTACTTAAAGTGACACGTGTCAAGTGGATGGAGAAAGTAAAATGCAAATTGACAACCTAAAGTGACACATGTTTAGCTACCTATTCATAACATGGTCGGCGGAAGCTTATCCATTGGTGTGTTGTCGGTTGTTGGTCGGTACATGCTTATGTGATGTGTCCAAATTTAAGTATTCAGCATTGGTTATTACTTCTGAATACTTATTTTCGTGTAATATCATTTAAGTAAATGAATTTATATTATTTTAGTTCATTTACTTAAAAATTACACATAAATAAGGAAATACCCCTCATTTTAATTGAATAAAAATAGTTAAGTTAACTCTTTCTTCCAAAAACAAAACTCAAAACGGCTAACTTTGTTAACTTTTATTTGGAGGGTTAATGATCTAGAAAAATAGATTTTTCCTTACTGGATATATAAGGAATAATTACTGGGCTCCTTGTTTTCTAAACATTTCAAATATCTCATTTTTGGGGTATTTAGTTTCCAACGAACTAGTCAAATGTAGGTTTTCAACATTGTAAGTGTCCGATTTTGTATCCAATTCCTATATTTCAGGTAACATCCACATTTCATTATTAATAATAACTTATTTTTTATAATTAAATTGGGATATGTAACACCAATTGTACCCTTACCACTTTTGATTATTTTTTGAAGTTTTAATTCAATGTATACTACTTTAATTTACTTGTCGATGGTTTGGGAGATAATGAGGTTTGCGGGCAAGTTTAGAAAAGCAGATAAATTGAGATAGATAGATTTTAGTGGGAAAAATGAAGACTAATTGACATTACAATATTGTATTGTATTCACAGATCGCTTTGTTATGTTTATCTATGTTGAGATTCAAACATAATAATGAATATACAGTCAAATAACAATTAAGAGTCACTTTCACTAGTCACACGGCACTCAACGCTGTATGAAAATTTAGTAGGGTTATGGAAAGGTCACATGAGTTGTGATCGTGTAATAGACGTAAAATACTCTCATGTGCAAATGAAAAATATTAGTTGGTATATCCATATAGGGACATTTCTCATTATTTGGATTAAAAAATAAAAAGAAAAAATAGTTTAATTCAAATTATTTTGAATTTGGAATAATGGGATAATTTCTATTATTTCTCAACTTCCCTTAACTCTCATATTATCTCTCTCCTTGATCTTACTTATTTTTGTGTGCAAATAAGAGATATTAGTTGGTATACCCATTTAGGGGCATTTCTCATTATTTGGATTAAAAAATAAAAAGCAAAATAGTTTAATTCAAATTATTTTGAATTTGGAATAATGGGATAACTTCTATAATCCCTCAACTTCTCTTAACTCCCATATTATCTCTCTCATTGATCTTACTCAATTTTGTGTTAACTTCTCCGAAAACGTGAGTGAGAGGATAATCAAGCAATTGAGAATTGCTTGTATAGAGACTATCATTCTTGTGATAGCCGAGAAACACGGAGAGATTGAGAGATTGAGAAATTGTGAAAACACATATTTTCTAAAGTGAAAATATCAAGAAATTGAAAAAGTTTTGAATAGAAAATTTTCTTCCATCATTTAAACCATCAAATTTAGAGTTGAGGCATTATGAAATTGTGGTAATAGTTCGCTTTTTGTGATCATCATCTGACCATGTGATTTTGTTGGAGCAGGGTTGCGATTCAGATTTTTGGAGACTTATACATTGAGATACTATTATGAAAATCCAATCTTTATTCTTGTGATTTTTTTCTCATGTTTTTGCATCATAAAATAAATTTAACATATTTCAATTGTTGATGCACGTGCTTCTATTTAGTTTATAGCAATTTTGTGGGACAATTGTAATCCATCTCGACTCAACCACTTGATTTCATTCCATTTTCATGTAATAATATGTTTCTCTCTGTGCCTACCAACAACGATAGTCGGTCTGATAAATAAGAATGTTAAATTTTTTAATCAAATTTTAAGTTCAAAATAAAATTATATTGGGAGAGTTATTCTTTAAATAGATAAGTAATATTAAAAGTTAATTAGAATATGATTTTGAATATCGATCAATGATATTAAAAAAAATGTCTCTCTCTGATCATTTACCATCACCCTCACCATCCAAACTTTAAAATATCATAATCACAAAGTAATAGTCAAACTATTCTATAAATTTATCAATAATAACATAAGCAATTTGTGGGCAAAGACGGACAATAATGGCAGAGTAGACACTATTTTTATTTAATTATTGTAATAAATTATTGAATTGTCTAAAGTAGAGGGAGGGGATTAATCAATGATGAGAAGGGAAAATGAACAAATGAATAAGTGACGAGGGTTTTAAATTATACATGTTATTGGACATATAAAAAGTGGGGGTCAGTAATTAGATATGTTATTAGAATTTAAATTTTAAAAGATGAGACTATTGCTTAGAAAATAAAGAGAAAAGAAGAGAATTAGAAATATAATGTGTATTATTTGAAAAGTAATCTATGGTACATAGGGCTTGGTATGCCTGAACTATATTTATATAGGTTTAGTATCTAACCATAGTGGTGAATATGTTATAGTATATACAGTAAATATTATGTTATCAAAATTTTATTACGAAAATAATACAAATTAAAAACTATTTATAGTTGTTTACGAGAGGGATGATGAACAAAATTAACATCATCTATTATTCAAGGACAATATTAGAAAATTAAGGTTGATTTATGAATTTTTCCTATTTTATTTTTCTTAGGGTTAAGGGAAATTGCCCCCTTGCTACGCTAGTTCCACTATGTTTCATAGGAATTTGTCCAGAACTGGGTTTCAAAATGTATTTATTTGCATAATTTAATCAGAAGATTTGAAAGTTTTTCCAATTTAGGAAAAAAAAAAAAACCTAATTTTAATGTTAAAAAAAGAAAGAAATTTAAAATTTAAGATCTCAAAACTATTTGTAATATTGAGATTTAATTATCCGCTTGTAATTGCTTTTTATTTATTTTTTTTTTAGATGTCATTAAAAATTATTATTAAGGAAAATATTTTACGGTATGTTTAACAATCTTATGTAAAAGGAAGGTAAAGAAAAAGAAAAGAAAATGGAAGGACAAGACGAGAAAGGAAAAAAAAAAGGAGATAAAGTTAAAAATCATATTTGATAATAAAATATGTGATGAGAAAGAGAGGGAAAAAGAAGTACAACAAAAAATCATGTTTGGTTATACAAGAGAAATTGAGAGAATATATTTAAAAAGTGTATAAATTTAATATTTTATCTTTTTTTGCTTTTTATTAAAATTTTAAAATAGAGAGTATAAAATTAAATTTAATATTTATAATTTTAAAAATAATTCTTTATCTCCAAGATTTACAGATTTAGTAGGATTGAAAAATTAGTTTGGGAGGGTTTCATAAAAACCCTCAAAAACCTTTTCTTCTAATTAATTGTTTTATTAAATGTGGTGGATTTTTTAAAAACTCTATTTTTTTGTCTTTGTTTTTTTTTGTTCATCAAAACGCTTGTTCAAATAGACCGTTAAAGTTTTTGGTAATAGCTCCAAAAATTGAGATTATAATGATTTTAAAAATCATTACCTAAAATAATGATTTTAAAATAGTAGATAAATCTTTTTTAAAGAAAAAAAAGCAGCCAAAAATTCAGATTTAACAAAATAAAAAATTTTCCAATAAAACAAGCTAGATAACAAAATACAATCGAATCCAATCCGATTTTTGTTCGTTTAGAATTAGAAAATGAACCCCAAACTCTAATTTTTGGCACTGGCTTTTAAGAAAGCTGTGAAAGAGTTAACACAACCCAACACCAACTGGTACGTGTACATGTTTTTGGCCTACAGCCAAATCGGACGCTTTCTTCTTTCTTCCGTACGGCAACTAGCTACTTCGATCAGGGTCTTCTTTTCCAAGCCCTATTTTCATGCTCTCTGCTTATGGCGGACCTTAAAGAGCGTCTTCTCCCGCCTAAACCTGCTTCCGCCGTCAATCTCAGGGACTCCTCTCATCGTCCATCTGCCTCCGGTCGACCGCCATTTCAAGGCGTCGATTTGCTCGGTCTCAAGAAGCGTGGACAAGGTCTTCGATCTTGGATTCGAGTGGACACCTCTGGCGATTCGCAGATAATCGAGCTCGATAAATTCACGATGATGCGACGCTGTGATCTTCCTGCTCGCGATTTGCGATTGCTGGATCCGCTGTTTGTGTATCCGTCGACGATTCTTGGGAGAGAGAAGGCGATTGTTGTGAACCTTGAGCAGATTCGGTGTATCATTACGGCGGATGAGGTTTTGCTGTTGAATTCGCTTGATAGTTCGGTGTTGCATTACGTGATGGAGCTGCAGAGGAGATTGACCGCCAACGCGGTTAACGATGTTTGGCAAACGGAAGGCGCGGCGTTGAATAGAAGGCGAGGAAGTAGGAGCTTCGATAATGTCTTTCAGAACACGTCGCCTGATTACTTGCCTTTTGAATTTAGGGCTCTTGAAGTCGCTCTTGAAGCTGCTTGTTCGTTCCTTGATTCGCAGGTGTTTTCATCTCTCTCTCTCTCTCTCTCTCTCTCTCTCTCTCTCTGTGAACGATTGATTCTTTTGTAATGCAATTAATTATTTAAGACCTGATTAACTTAAGAGTAGAAAAAGACAGTACAATGGATCCTGAAAGGCATTACGGTACTTACCAGGCATTACCCACCACTCTACATAAGAAGAAAGTTCAAGCGTCCAAAGATCAGTAGAATGTGATGAGTATTTTTAACATAATGCACTGCGTCTTTTGTCCCATTTGAATTTTAGTCTTATTAGAACATAGGAACAACAATAGTAAAGGTGGAAAAATTCTTGGTTGGCTGACGTAGTTGTCATATTGGACGGCCTCCTGGTATTGTAATAATTGAAGTAGTAAAAGCGCTTGTAGACCCATATGGAATGGACAATAAGGTGATTGAAAAGTTAAGCATCAACGTAGGGGAGTGGCCTTGATTAACCATTCAGTGTTAACTGTAAAGATTTGGATAAAACTATGTACTGTATATGGAGAACTTACCAAAATGATCTAATCTATATGATGAGGAGGCTGAGGACTGTCAATTCACAAAGAATCAGTTGGCATTTTGGGGCCTTTTGAGTATTAAATGTTCTTACTTTCTCTTGGCCTTTATAATGTCTTATTTAACCAATACCACATGTCAATGAGGCCAATAGTATTTTAGCCAGAACAGTGTATTTTTGTACCGAACTGCCTGTAAAAGACTTTAGAGTTGTTAGTATTTTAATAATTTGTTTTGGGTCAGATTCTCACAATTCCCTCATATCGTTTTAAGCATTAGGTGCAATGTGGAGATCGCGTGCTTGTTCTCATGAAGCAAGTTTAGGAATGGTTTAGGGAATGAAAATTACCAACATGAACATGAAGTTCTAGAAATTGGATGGTATTCGAAAAAAGTTGCACTTTCCGTTTAGGCCTGTAACAAATTCTCAAGTTGTATTCTATATTTTATGTTTTTGTGCACTATCAGAAGTGTTAACATTTATCTTAGATTTTTCTTTTCTTCCCTATCCAGCTTTAATGAATTGGGAGTTGGAATGTATAGGTTTTATTATCGTGCTTATTTCCAGATTGGATTGAGCCAATATAGCTGGGCTAGTTTAGTTTTGATAATGGTGAGTTGAATCTCATATATCTATTTATTGTGAAGGCCTTTGGATGGTAGGAAGGTGTTAAAAAACAAATGTGATAATGGTTGATAGTTAATTGCTTGTTGATCCTAGTCATGTTCTTGGTACTTGATGTGCTTGGGGATGATTCATCATTGCCTAGGAGGGCCTAATGGACAGAAGTCTTAACTGAACCAACTTGGAATAATCCTTTTCTCCATGATTTCTTGCATGTAAATATTAAAATTTAGAAGTTCATCTTTTGAAGCATGCTTTGGAAAACCAGGTGTTCTAAAAGATATGTTGGATGTTGCCCCAGACATTCCCATTCTCCATGCAGATCCCATTATAACGTCACTAGTTATATTTTGACGGTTGAGATTTTACCTAACTAGTTAATGCATCCCATAATGGTTCATGTTGCCTCCTACATTGAGCTATGGAGTCTATGGTGGAACTATTTTGTGTCAGGGAAAGAGTTGTAGATTTCTTCGTATATCTATATAACTACATGTGATGGTATCTAACATGCACTCACTGTAGTTGCACTTTTTCATGCCGTGATCAGGTATATCCTGTTTTTGGTGCTTCAGCTGAACACATAAGTCAACCAATTTATATTGTGGATGCCCTTTTATATTTATAATAAAAGCTTATACCGGAATCACCTTCTTTTTGTTATTAACCCCAAAGTTGTAATTGTTATTATTGTTGTTATTGTTCTAATTATTATTGTTATTATTATTATTGTTGTTGTTGTTGTTGTTATTGTTATTGTTATTGTTATTGTTATTGTTATTATTATTATTATTATTATTATTTACATTGTCTATGGGTGCACTGATTTTGTGCACCTATGTTCGATGTAGTTACATGTAATTTTACTATGGGTATTCAATAACCACCGGTGTCATACAGTTTGTTTTGTATTTGTATTTGTATTTGTTTTTGTTTTTTTTTTGTTTTTTGTTTTTTGTTTTATTTTATTTTATTTTTTTTTGGGCAGCCTGTTCCCTGTCCTAACTTTATGGGTCTTCCATCATGCCATTTACCTTTTCCTTTTGATGAAGAGCCTTTTGGCCATCTGCACCAAATCATATATTGGTTGTTGGTCCATGTCCTTAGGCTCTTCTCAAATTTGCACATCCTTTGGCCATTTAAAATATTTCTCTCCGTTTTTCCGTATTGGTTACTACCGAGTTATTATAGCATGGGAACCAGCCATAAGAAGATTGTCTTTAATTATTTGAAAATTTTAAATCACTTTAAAATTTTGAGATATATATATATATATAGACACACACACACACTTGGGGCAGCATGAAAGTACAAGTTAAAAGTGCACATACAAAATTGCAGAGGTTCTGGTTTTGCTTGCGAAGTAGAATAATTTCTACTCTCAGGAAAATATGTTCGATACTTGTGATGTAATATAGTGATAAATTATTTTACTCATGTTCTGAGCTTCTGAGGAGTTAGAGGCTTTATTTCAAAATGGGAGAAAGTACTAAAATTGATAGGTTCTTGGTTTTACTTGCTAAATAGAATGTTTTTAATTTTCAGAAAAATGTGTTTCATACTTGTAGTATAACATAGTGACAATTTTGTTATTCTGGTTATGTTCCAAGCTTGCGATATGGGAGCTTTAGGTTTAAAATTAGAGGAAAAATTTGACACTAGTGGGTTATGTATGTTATGTCAAATCATTATGATATCAATACAGGATAGAGAGACTGGTCGCAAACAATGGCTATTTCACTGAACCGGTGATCATATGTTTTCCTTTTCTTTTCCCATATTTGTACTGCTTTGTCATAACTGTATGATTGATTTAACTGTCCTTGAATAGATCTTGACCAGCCACTGGATCCAAAATTTTGTTGAGTGGAGGCTTATATATATTAAATGCAAAGTGAGGCTTTAAAATGTGCCATCTGGTTGGCTTGTCAATGGTATGCTTTTGGAAGAAATTTTGCTGCCAAGGAAGTGGGAATTAGATTGTTGAACTTATGAACTTACAGCATCTGATCTTTTGTTCCTGTCGATATTTAATTTTTTGTTTTTTAATTCTTGATTGTTATGACTCGAGTGAAATGCCTTGTTTCCTTGGTTTATAGTTACCTTACCCAGGTGGTACCCATAATTGTCAATTATACATTCTGTCTCTTTTGTTAAACATGTGAAATAGAGCCTCATTAAATGTGGGTAATTCTGGGATGGAGGAGACATTTAATTCATTTATTCCAGTTTTCTCCTTTAGTGTAATTTGTCCTTAGTTGTTGATTGTGCTGTGCCTACCCCTGTTCATTGTGAATTAATCAGCTTTTCCTGGGTTCTGAAATGTTGAATCTTAGGTCATGCAGGCAGACTTGCTCTGTAAGTCATTATAATCATAGAGGAGCTTCAAGGCTGTGCTTTGACTGTAGTCTTTAACCTTGGTCCCATCAAGTACATCATGTTGATTGGATCAGTTAGTAAGTAGTAGACAACTTGGAGAATGATATTCCACATACAGTTGGTGCAGTATAAATCCAAGTAGAGATAGATACTTCTCTTACTATTCGCTGAATCACTAAAGCTTTACAATCCCTAAAATTTTTTGATAGAAAAAGAAATTATATTAGATGTAGAAAGGAATGTACAAAAAATTCAAAGATGAGAAATAATTAAAGATGGAAAAAAAAAAAGAACAAAAGCAAAACAAAAACTAATAGATAATTGCTTTCTGATCCTTCTCAACTTTCTCAACTGTTCTAAATTGTGGAGGCATGAGCCTGCTGAGAAGTATAAACCGCAACCTTGTGAACCCGCTGAGAAGTATAAAGCACAACCTTGTTCTAAAGAAAAGAGGGGTCGATGGTCTGATTTCTGAATATTATCACATTCCACTCTCTCCTAATGCACGCAGGAATAGCTACATTTATGATCCCAGTAACTGCATTCCTGTTAAGAAAAGGTGCAAAAATTGAGGAATGGGAAAAGGTTGAAAACCTCCCAGTTGTGTGCCATCAAACAAGCTTTCCTCTTTTTTATTTTGTTTTATGTTTCTTTGGGTTGACTGAGTTTGTTGGATGAAGTTCAGTCGCTTGGCATGAGCATATTGACTGTTCATGTTTGTAAGTCTTGTTGATTGTTATAATCATTTTAATTGACAGGCAGCGGAACTAGAAATTGAAGCATATCCTCTGCTAGATGAGCTCACATCAAAGATCAGTACACTAAACTTAGAGCGTGTGCGTCGATTAAAAAGCAGACTGGTTGCATTGACTCGCAGAGTTCAGAAGGTTTGTATATTATCCGCCCCATCCTTATATCCAATCATAAGCATCACTCTGACATATTTTGAACGTGATCTGTTTAGGTCAGGGATGAGATAGAGCAACTGATGGATGATGATGGGGATATGGCTGAAATGTATCTCACTGAGAAGAAAAGCAGGATGGAGACATCCTTCTATGGTGATCAGTCTGTAATGGGGTACAGATCAAATGATGGAGTGTCACTTTCTGCTCCCATTTCTCCTGTTTCTTCCCCGCCTGATAGCCGGAGGCTTGAGAAAACCTTGAGCATCGCAAGGAGCCAACATGAGAGCATGAGAAGCAGAGAAAGTATCCCGGGGAATATAGAGGAACTGGAGATGTTGTTGGAAGCATACTTTGTTGTAATTGATAGCACCCTCAATAAGCTGACTTCGGTAACTGGGACCCTACTCATTCTTTCCTTTATGTTTTTTTCCACTCTTTGAGATTAACATGTTCTTTTTTTTATTTTTTATTTTCAGCTGAAGGAGTACATTGATGACACTGAAGATTTTATCAACATACAGCTGGTACATTTTCGTGTTTGTTCAAACTTGACTTTTTGTTTCTTCAATGGCTTTGTTTTGCCATATAAGGAATGATTGAACTTGATTTTTCCCTCTAAAATTTATTAATTGTCTCTAGCCCCAAAAGAAAATAAAAGTTGGTTGTTGACTGGGTACAGAACTTCAGTTCTAAGCTTCTTCCTGATGACTTGCTATGAAATCCACCTGTTGTATTGGTGAAAAGAATCTTTTTTTTCCTTTTTCTTTTTCTGGTGGGTTGAAGAAAACAAATATCAGAACTCTTTTAATTGATTGTCTTTCGAAACTTGTGTCTATTGCATGACATGGCAATTGCTAATTTTATCAAGCTGTGGATGACTTACTAATTCAGTAAATTAATAGACATTGCCTCAAGGTTAACCAATGCTTCTCCATTTTTTTCCCTCCTTTTTACAGGATAATGTCCGAAACCAGCTGATCCAATTTGAGCTGCTGCTTACAACCGCAACATTTGTTGTTGCAATGTTTGGTGTTGTAGCGGGGATTTTTGGTATGAACTTTGACATTTCTTTGTTTGATGATGCAAGTGCATTTAAATGGGTCCTCATAATCACCGGAGTATGTGGGCTCATCATATTCAGTTCATTTGTCTGGTTTTTCAAAAATAGAAGGCTCATGCCCTTGTAGACTCAATCTATGCCGAGACAAAGGAAAAAAGAGAAAAGAAAATTCTGGGAATTAATTACCTTTTGTTGATTACTTTTCACATAGATTATAAAGGGGGAAAGAAAGTATGTGAAGGTGGTTCTTCTATTAATTTTTTTTCCCCAAGAGCAATTCATTCCATATCATAGAAATAGGCTGTAATTTATTTGCCATAGTATCAAATTAAGTGTACATTATGTAGAAAATGTGCAAGTGCTCCTTTTTATATCTGTTGGCTTTTGTTTATTTAAAGAAAGGATGGGTAACAAAGGATAAATGTCTTAAAGCATGTGCCTGAAGGATGTACGAGCATCCAGGAAAAAAAGATGCTCATTTTGACTCAAGGTTTTGAAGGAAATGTGGCGTTAGCAAGCAGATGGGAAAAGATATTTAAGTAACTTCCATCATTAGGCATTATCAAAAGTTTCATATTTTCATGAGAAATGAGCGTGTTGGAGAAAATATGTTTCAACAGTACCATTTTCTCTTCCGCAGAAAAAAAATGCATGCAAGTGATCAGTTTCCTCTTTCTTTTAGGCGTGGTGGCCTTAATCCATATAAGGAAAATTTGTGAGTAAAGGGAATTTAGAGGGAAAGAAAATTGAGTGACTTAAACGCATTTCTTACTTCCAAAGGAACAAAATGTTTCCACAATTCCACAAGCCAGGTTCCTCTCCCATTTTCCTTTTCCCTCACCCAAAGACCACTTTTTTATTATTTTTTTTTTATTTTAATATAACGAACTAATATCTAAAATCATGTTCCGACTAATCCAGTTCGAATGTTGTTACGTCCAAATTAGGAACTTTCCAATTTTCTTTCCCTCTACATTCCTTTTACTCACAAATTTTCCTTATATAGATTCAGGCCACCATGCCGAAAATAAAGAGGAAACACTTCACTTGCATGCATTTTTTTATAGCACTTCAGGACAGGCATTTGGCCTCCCTGACAATAATGACATGCTCAAAGAAAGAGGTTAAAAAAGGCAAAGGAAGGACATAAAGTGATTGTTGCAAAGTTTTTGAGAAACTAGAATTCCCCATTAAAATAGCTTTATTTGTGATGTAAAGGAGCTACCAATTTTTTTTTAATTAATTGGCAATTAGATTGGACGTGCACAAGCAAAGATCCCGGGAAACATGCACCTCACCGAGATATTCAGAAGACAGTAGCATTCCAAAACTGCGTTCAAATCTGAAGACCATACATACAATGCAACATTAAAATAGTGAAAGGAATTCTTTTCAAGAAGTAGCAGCTCTTAAAAACTAGGATTTGTGTTGTTCCATGCATCTCCAAGACCAAAAACTAAATGCAAAATACAGCAAGCACCGGGAGAACCAGAGAGCAGAAAGCTTGACAAGTTTTTTTGAACATGATTATTATCTTACGAGTCAAGAAAGATGCTATCTGATACATGATGAGGGAAAACTGACAGGTACATGCCTATGGAAGAGCTTCTTAAGCTTTGCTAGGGAGTGTCTGCAGAAGCCCTACACTTCTACAAAAAGCTTTCTATAATATTCACTTAGCAGATGACAAACCCGATGATAGTCTTTCGCTCCTTGCTTTATCAGCTTTCTCCAAGTAATCTTGATGAGACTGATGCTTTCTTCCTTTAAAGAGAAAAAAATTTCATCAGCTTGAAATATAGAAGCAAAAGATTATTTAGGGAAACATTCCATAGCAGAACTAAAAACAAATTATCTGGATTCACAAATCATTTTACACGAAGCATTTGTGGGTGAGGGGTTGGCTCCTTAATTTGCTTCCTCAGAAAAAGGGAAAAAAAGAAACTCAGTAAATGTAACCATTGGAAAAAGTCCCTAACCATCCATATCATTCCATCTCATTTACCTTTAGGATATATAGGAGAAGGAAGTGGATGTCCAATGTTAGGAAGCTATCTATCCCCTTATCCCCTCATCCCCACCCCCCCCCCCCCAAAAAAAAAAATTGTCACTAGTTTCTATATATATTTACTTGATTTAGCAATTTCTTTCACTAAATGCAATATTTTAAACTAATTAGGGAACCTTTTGGATGTATCATAGTCATTCAATAATATCAGCATATTTTATTTCAAATTGCTGTCCTCTTTGATTAGTTGGGAAATTTGCAAGACTAGGAATTCCATCATTCATGATGAGACTCAGCATTCTGTCCAGCAAGTTATACGCAATATTGTTGGTCACTTACGTTTTATTTGTTGTGCTCATGTTCTTCTGTCTATTCACCCAGGCTTGAAGAGAGGTATATCTTCTGTTTTTAATTTGAAAATGGTACATCAGGATGGAAAAAATTTAAATTGGTTTATTGGAATTCATCCCCTCAGGGAATTATGTTCTTAATGTGGATGGTGCATCAAGGGGTAATCCAGAGATGGCCAGTCATAGAGAGTTAATATGTAAAGCTGATGGTTCATTGGTTGTTGCTATTTTGAATTTCTACGGCCAATGTACAAGTGTTAGAGCTGAGGTTAACGCCTTTGTGGATGGAGTGGAGATGGCTATCAAAGTTGTAGCTTTTCCATTGCCGGGTCAGGCAGATTCAAAATTGCTTGCGGATGGTTTCAATAGGAAAATAGCTTTGCCACGGCAAGTTCGATGGGCTATTCAGAAGATTAAGTATGAGCTCAGTGAGAGAGACTTTCAGTTGGTGCATGTTTTAAGGGAAGCAAATTATCCGGCTGATTATCTAGCTAATTTAGCTTGTGATGATGGCTGCTCCAAGTCTTAGCTTTCTTCTTCAAGTTTGTAATTGTGATTTCACACATTATTGCAAGAAGGCTTGCAGTGGATTCCTCATGTTAGGGTAGTTCATGGGTGACATCTTTCATCTGTTTTTACAGTTACATTCAGTCAAGCTTGTATTATTTTATTTAATTTTTTTGGTGCCCTTGCACTTGGTCCACCACCGGTATTCGGCGCTTCACTCAAACTAATCCGAGCCGAGTCAGCTAAGGTCTCTCATTGGGGGGTAGAGCTCTCCCAACATAGTTTGCTCCATTTCCAGGACTCGAACTTGAGATCACCGGTTAAGAGGCCTAATGACCTACCCATTAGATCGACTGACCGTTGGTTCAAGCTCTTATTATTTGTTGTAGCTTCTTATGCTTTTGTGTTCTCCGGACACTATTGGATACTTCTTTTTTACTATTAATAAAATTTAGGGGCCAGGCCACGGTTCCAAAGGATATTGCTGCAAAAGGAAAAGTCCCTTTTCACCCTTAAACTATAGTCAGAAACCACATTTGACCCCTTAATTTTCAAAAGCAATCTAAAGTACCAAAACTATTCAAAAAGTAATACTTTTCCATTGGTTTGATTGTTAGAGAAGTCCACGTGATAGTTATCTGCATATATGTTGTTCTATCCTAAAAAAGAAAAAGAAGCTAAAAAAAAAAAAAGGAAAGGGTGTTTTGGGGGTTACAAGAGGAGAGAGTAAGTGTGACCCTGTTGTTTTCAGGATTGTAAAAGGAGAGGGCAACAGCCCTTGTTTTAGGGATTATAGGAGTGACATGTGTAGCACATGATCATTTTTTCCTTATCTTTGTTTTTCGTTGATTAAGTGAAATTAATTTTTTTAAGAATTATGGACTTTTGAAAATTTGTAAAAATTAAAAATATATTTTTTTAAAAGTGAATTTTTAAAGTTTTAATTTTTTTTAATGATGTGGAAATTCCAGATGTCAATATTTTGGCCACGTGAGCTTGATAACATTGTAATGGCCATGTAGTTAGTTTGTCACTCTTGCATAGTTTAGGCGCCTTAGGAGTGCTTTTGAATGTTCAAGGGCCAAAAGTAATTTCTGGCCAAGAATCCAAAAAGGGACTTAAGTCTTTCTGAAAAAAAAATCATGCAACTTTAATTAGTATAATAGCATAATTGGTTTTGCTAAATCCAGAAGTCCACATATAACATTTATAATAGTTTACACATGCACTCTACTCCAGCACAATGATGAAACTGTGTCATTGATATGCTAATTATGTGAATAGAAGACATCCAGAATTAGGCCAATGAGCTGCATTCTTGTCTATCATTGGAATGAAGGACAATCTAAACTTCGGTAGAAAGACATATTTTAGCATACAAGATGACCTATATTACAAAACAGCCTTTTGGTCCCAAAGATGATCTCCTTGTCAGCTCTGGACAACTCCATTAAAGTATGGACAAAAGAGTTTAGTAAGATGACACTCAATAGTTCCATAGAAGGATGTTTAGAAAGACTTTAAGTTGTAACCAAAGAGATAAGACAATCCGTGAACCTATCCACCTTGTGGTGCAAGTAGGCGAAAATAATGAACTAGAAAGTACAGATGGCTACTTCTCTTCTTAGCACCAGTCAGAGTGCCTAGTAATTGTTTGATAAAAGAAAGGAAAAAAAATGCAAATAGATACATAAATAAACAAATAAATAAACAATGCCAATCAATTGGTTAGCAACAAAGTACAATTCAAACTGAAGAATGACTGTTTGGGGGGGGGGACCTTTATGATTCCCACTGTATTATCTTGGACACTGGACGACTATATGGAGGAGATCAAAAGGTACGCCTGATTGTCATTTGATTAAATGGGAATGTACTAAATATCCAATGAACTGCTAAGAGATTTCGAAGATCTGGTTGTGCATTCTACTGAACCATGAGATTCAAATCTAATATAGCTCTTTCAAGTCACAGTCATCTAAGTTGGACTATTATGACAAACAAAGGTAGTATGTGCATCGTAGCTGTTGTTTAGTGGAGTGAAGAGAGAAGGGTTGGATAATAAATGAAGGAAAAACTTATTATTACCCTCATTATTTGCATGCACATTAGCACACACTTACACAAAACTGTTCCACATTGCAAAAGGCATCATACCATGATGAAAACTGTTCCAACAACTCCAAACTAATCGAATTCCACATCTGGCAAATATCGACATATTAGGCTTATTAAGAATGCTTCTATAAAAAATTCAGCCATGTCAAACATTTATCTTCTACTTCCCTTGTTCTCTCTGCACCTAAAAAAGATCACACTCAACAAGCAATGTTTCTGCCAACACAAAATTCAAGCTTTAGGTTTGGAAAAGATTGTTAGATCAGCTTGAAATAGTTTGCGCAGCAAACAAAGCAAATGATAATCATAGTTAGAACACCCTATTCAAGCAACATTCTTCTGCTCTTTTGATTAGTTACTGTCAAATTTGAATTTGCTCACCCAGAACCAGAGGTTGTAGAGAACACAACCTACCTACCTACATACATACATACATACATACATACATATATGTACATATATATATATATACAAGTAACATCCCAAAGACATAGTTAAATATATAATGGCATTCCCTTGTACTATTTTTATTTGTATTTTGGGTTCTCTCTCTCTCTCTCTCTCTCTCTCTCTCTCTCTATTATATTTACGTATCTATTGTTGATTTATACATATAATGTTGTTGTCGACCAAAAACAAAAACAAACAAATAAATAAAGTAACACTATGATATGAATTTGGTCATTTCCAACTAGAGACCACTTGTCAAAGCTTTCTAAGGACATTCTTATTCTAGAAACATGATCTTTTCCAAAGTATTGAACATACATGTCACAATTCTACTTAAATTCCTTCAAAACTTGAATTACTTGATCAACTAGCCACAATTCCTACCAACCACTAGCGAGGTATGCGAAGAAAGATAGCAACGAAATTGTCCTAGAACTAACCACCAATACAAAATGCGTGATAGCTTGTTCAGCAGGAGATCTTATGGTTAAAGTGAATGAAGCTAATTGATCACTAAGTCTGCGGGACTTGTGAGAATCCAATGTCCACAACCATATAATTGCTCCACAAGATTTGTTTTCATCACAAAGGTAAATAAGGATCTTATATTGGGAAAAAATAAAAAAGCATAGTCGATGGATATCTAATGCTCTAGGTTTATAATTAAGAAATCTGACGGTTTGTATACAATCTTGCTGTTTGCCACTTAGCTCCTCGATGATAATGGTACTTTATCCTTGTTGACAACACACTCTTCTTCAATGCTACAAGTTTCAAAAGATAGTCCCTAAAGCCCTTAGCGGTAAGGCAAGGCTCATAACTCTAGTACAAGAAAAACACCGAACGTTACACTGCCACCAACACTCCCTTCCTTTTGAATTTAGAAACTTCTGAAGAAAATGGTAAGATTTTTGGCACAAGAAGAAAGGGTGAACTATATCTTCATAACTTGGTGCTGCTTCCACCATTTTTTTTAAAAGAATATCAAGTCGGCTCTTCTTCTGCGTGTGGATATAATATAATCCATTTTCCACCTAAGGTTTGAAATCTAATGGTTGTGAGCTACCGTGGTCATGATGAAACACGCCTCTTAAGAGAAAGGCCTTTTCAGGTTTTAGCTTATGGCTCATCTTCACTCATGTAGTCCAAATAAGAGATCCGGAAGAGGGAATCAAAATCAAGCTTGGACCCCTCCTTTCTTTCCTTTTCCTCCTGCATCTTTTCCTCGAAATGAGAAAGAAGATGGTACTCTGGATCGTATTATTTAAGTGCTTATTGCACTTTTCTTTCCAGAAGGGACGATAGAATGACCTGTAAGGATCGCAAGGTTATATTGGGAGAGAGTGCAACAACTCAGCATAGGCTTTTAGTTTTAGATGTACATGTGCATAAAAGGAAAAAGAAGCATTATCCATTTGTGGAATCAAAAATTAAGTGATGGAATCTAAAAAAAAAAGGTGATGACTTTTAGAGACAAATTAATTCAAGTAACAAATTGATCTGCTAATGATGACCTAGAAACAATGTGGAAAGAAATGTCTAATAATATTAAGAATATAGATACAAAGATTCTTAGCATATCTAAGATTCGGGCCCCAATAAGCAAAGAGTCGTGATGGTGGAACAAGAAAATACAAACTATTATCCGAAATAAACAAAAGTGCTATAGGAATCTTAAAAGTAGTAGTAGTAGCGATACATATGAGAAATACAAAAGTGCAAAAAAAGAAGTGAAAAGATTATCCACGAATCAAAAAGTAAGATATATAATGAATTATACAAGAAATTTTAAAACGGAGAAAGAAAATCTGTAGAATTGCCAAACTAAGGGAGAGAAAGGGAAAAGATCTAAATTGTATTGGGCATATTAAAAGTGAAACCAATAGTATACTTTTAAGAAATGAGGATATACAAAAGCGTTGAAACGACTATTTTTATAATCTATTTAATGTTGAGAGTATAATAGACATTAAATATTGTGATATCTCCATAAGAAGTTAATAAAGATTTTAAGCATAAGATTCGTCTCTAAGAAGTAAAGGAGGCCTTAAAGAGAATGAAAAATAATAAAGCCATAGAACCTGATGGTATTCCCATTGAGGTGTCAAAATATTTGGGTAAATTTAGTATAATAATATTAACGGATCTTTTCAACAAAATTTGACAAATCAAGAAAAGCCCCAAGCATTGAGGGAGAGTATAGTTGTACCACTGTATAAAAATAAAAGAGACATACAAGATTGTACAACTATAGAGGAATTAAGCTTATGAGTCAAACCATGATCTTATGGGAGAAAGTGATAGAGCATAGATTGAAATTGAAGATATGTATGTCTCAAAATCAATTTGGATTTATGTTAGAAAGATCGACCGGTGAAACAATTCACTTGCTAAAACATTTAATAGAAACATTTAGAACATAAAAGAGAGACCTACATATGGTATTCATTAATTTAGAAAAAACATATGATCAGGTCCGTAGAGAAGTATTATGATGGGCGTTGATAAAGAAAGAGATTTTTTTAAAATACATTAATCTTATTAGAGATATGTATGAAAAATGTGTAACCAATGTAAGAACTTGTAGGGATCTGAGTGATAACTTTCCTGTTAATATTGGGTTCCATCAAGACTCGACATTAAATTCCATCATTTTTACAATAGTGATAGATGAAATCATAAAAAGTATCCAAGACGAGATATCATGATGTATACTTTTTGCAGATGATATAGTGTTGGTTGATAAAACTATAGAGGGTGTTAGTGCTAAATTAAAGTCATGGAGAATCACATTGGAATCTAGATTATTTAGATTGAACAGATAAAAAATTGAGTATATGAGATATAATTTTAGTGACAATCATTAGTGTGATGAAGAAACAATTAGGTTAAAAGGCAAAGACGTACCAAAAAGTAAACATTTTAAATATTTTCGTTCTATCATTCAAAATGATAACAATATAGATAAAGATGTAAATCATAGGATTTAAGCAGATCGGATGAAATAGAAAAAAGCATTTGGAATTCTTTGTGATTGCATGATGCTATTGTATTTGAAGGGAAAGTTCTATAGAACCGCAGTAAAAGCTGTACTATTATATGATAATGAGTGTTGGACCATTAAGTAAAAACAAAAACAGAAAATGGTAGTAATAGAAATGATGATGTTTAGATAAATATGTGACAAAACTAGAAAAGATAGAATCAGAAACGAAGATATATGTAATAAGTTAGGAATTAGTTCAATTGTGGATAAAATACGATAGTATCATCCAAGTTGGTTTGGACATGTGCAACAAAAACCCAAAGACACACCGGTGAGAAGAATCAAGAATTTAAATATATGAGATTTAGTAAAACGTAAATGTAAACTATTGAAAATTTGGATACAAATTATTCGTAAAAACATGATAGTTAAGAGTTTTGTTAAGTAGATAGTTTTGGATAGAAATGAATTACGTAAAAGAATCCACACAAACTAAACTAAGATTTTTGTACTTTTTTTTTCATGATATCTGTTTCTCAAATGACCGATCTTAAATTTTGGGATTAAACTCCAGGGGGTTGTTGTTGTTGTTATTGCTTACCAAATCTACTACCGGTGGTTCCTTCTTCTCCTTCTTCCATAACCTGAGCTCCAGGAAGGAAAATATAAGAGGGCACCACAGAGAATGTGGTTAGAAACCCATAACAGAGTCCAACCATAATGACCAAATTGATTATGTTCATGCATAAGGATACTAGATCACCGGGTAGAAAAGATTTATAAAATAGCCTAATATCCCACTCAAGAAGCCCCATTATTTTAAACTGTTCAATCTTTCTCCACACAATAGAAATCTTCTGAATACCAGGCAATGAAACAATCAATATCAATAATAATTTTATAATTACATGCTTGACTTAGCCATCCCAAACAATGACAACAAACCATATTTAACAGTAACTTCACATCTCTCTCTTTTTTTCCCCTTTTTTATTGGAACCACATAGCCAACAAATCCATCTTTGATTTTTCAGTATGTCATCATCCAAATAATTGATGGCTCCTCAAGCTAAAAACCCAACCATTCTACAAATCTATTCCTAATAAGCATTCATTTAATCATTTCCATGACTAAAGAACCTTCTTTGACTAACTCTCTTCAGTTGAACCAGAAGATGGACTAGATACTTTCAATCCCAAAAATTCATTAGAGATACAGACACACAAACATAGCTAAAATTGAAATCTCTGATACTATATGATGTTGAATTTAATCAATTTCACACATTCGTTGCTCAAATCCGGAACGTCATAACCAAATTCAAAGATAACGTAAAGAAGATTATTCAAAATTAACTAACATGGGATCCACAATCAAACAATTTAGAGCATTTAAAAAGGTACAGAGAGAGAGAGAGAGAGAGAGAGAGAGAGAGAGAGAGAGAGAGAGAGAGAGAGAGAGAGAGAGAGAGGAACCTCGATTCATGAAATACCAGGGGACGCCAAAGACAGCAGTGATGATGGCTATGCCAGCAAAGACGTGCTTCTTGTCTCCACTATGCAAGTAGTATTCCATTCGTGATCTAAACCCTCCTCCTCCCCCTCCCACTCCCACTCCTGCCTTGCTTCCATTTGTGCTACTTTTGCTCTCTCCTCCCATTTTCTCCTCCTCTCTCTAGGTTTTCTCTCTCCCTCCTGTACTACCGAGTTGTGGGGTTTTAATTTCTGGTTCGCTCGTGGCAGGGGAAATCGTAGCGATTCGGCCCAGGTGGGTATTAACCCGAGAAAAATGGGTCCATGCCCAACCCGCGCCAGAAACTCTCCCCAAGTGGGATTTGTTAAGACAACACTTTGTGGAAAAAAAAAAATAGAAAAAAAAGAGCAGAGATTAAAGTCAATCAAAATTAAAAGTCGTTATTATTATCGTAATTAAATTTTATGAAAAATTTTAATTTTTACTGATGAAATTTTATTTTTATTAAAAATTTGATATTTTAGTTAAAAAAATATTATAAATAAAATAAAATAAATTGAGGTTCTTCTATAATGTAATAGGTCTTATTCATATATATATATATATATATATATATATTTCTTTAATTAAACCAATAGAAAGAAACTTAACATATATTTGAATAAAATGCCTAGAGGTTTTTCTTTTTTAGGGGAAAAAACCATAATGTTTCTATATCTTCTTATAACTCCTCCCAAAATTTTCTCTTATATTTTATTTTGAAATTATTTTTTCAATTAATTTATTGTTCATTATATTTATTTTAATTTTTAGCATATAGTAGCCTCGTGTATAATAGTTGAAAACCGATAGTCTTGGGTTTAATAGAGTTTTGGGGCAAATTTTTGTTGAAATGTTTCTTCTAGCAATAGACTAGGAATGCTTTCTTTTTTTCTTAATTTCTCTCTCAGCTTACTCAATGGAATTGACATATGCAAAAAATTGATAACATAAAGGAAAAGGAAAATCAATAAAAAGAAATTCTTCTCTTTCTTTTTCATTTATTTATTTATTTATTTTTGGTCAAGGAAAGGACAATAAGGCCTAAGACAACAAATAAGCAAAGGAGATCGCCCAAAAAAAGATACAAAGAAACTGAGGAAAGATCCCAAAAGGCAACAACTAAACTCCTTATATTTTCTATATATAAAAGTGAAGGATTTATTATACTATACGTATGTGAAAGCATATTAAATAAAAGTTTAGGAATTTACGGATAAATATTTCGATATATAGGACTCCAATAAATCAATCGAAATCGTATAATTTATAGTACAAATCGCTCGATTGAGATTGTGATCACGAAACGAATCACTATCATTATTCACAATGTCTCAACCTTATATTCGGTGAATCCAATAATGGAATAAATTTTTCAACAAAAAAATTTCTCAAACCCTCAAATATTTTCTATAGAAAATTACAATGTACAGAATGAATGTCATGTACACCCACTGCCAAGGAAATTGTTCACGTCCTTGGAAGAATGATCACTCAAGGGGGAGTTATTTTTCTTCTTTCGGTAATGCACTGCACAGTGCCTTGCTATGGAAAAAAACATGAGCTTCTTTTCTTATTGTGTGCTTGAGAGAGGGAGAGAGTCGGGGATGGTAGCTTTTTTTCTTAAATTTGAATTTGGGTAGTTATGGGATAATTTAAAAGGAAAACTAACTCTATAATTTGAAATGCTCCATGTGGGCATTAACTTCTAATATCTCTCACTTACACACGAGAATATTTTATATCCGTTATAAGATCACAACTAATACGATCTTTCACATCACCATACTGGATTTTCATATAGGATTGGGCATGGTGCGAGAGTACACCTGCAAGCAAAAATTTCTCGATAAACCTGTTAAGATAATCGATGACCTATCGTTAGTACAAAAAAGAACTCGCTGTACCCCAAACTCAACGCAATTATATTTATCGAGCCGCTTTTCTCATTGAAAGTGATCTCTAATTATTTACTCGACTCTGTATTCATTATTATGTTTGAATCCCAATATGAATTAATATAACAGGTCGACCGGTAAATACAATACCGTGATATAATGCTGATTGGTTTTCCTTTCATACTACTAACTTTCAATCTTATCTTAGTTGCTTTTCTAGATATACACCGCCAAATCGAATCAATCATGGTTTCTTGGTGACATACTAAAATAGCAACAGCAAAATAAAATCTCAAGAGACAGACGAAAGTCATAAGGGTACTAGAGATCCTATCCAATGGATCTCGGGTTTCATACAGTGGGAACGGAGATCTTTAACAATACTATCGTCTCAAATAATAGCTCACACTATCTTTTGGTCGTCTTATCATACACGGTATAAACACGTGCCACAGTGTTATTCCCTCATACCTAAAAAAGGGCATATGTTAGATTTTTTTTAATACTATTCAAGTATGGATCTCAGTCTATATAAAACTTTACCCCAGAGATTTCAGAGAGAATATCTTAGAGACGATATCACTTGACGCAAGTGATATCTGAGATCTCAACCTGATTTCTCATAGACAACATGGATGTGGGTATGTCTATATCGGTCATGTTACATATAACCTCATCCTGAACTCGTAGCAGGACCACTTTCAAAACCTCTTACTACTAAACATCGTCTCATCTCCACTCACGTAGAGTTGGAGGTGGTTACTCGTGTGAGAGAGTTAACCACGCCTGCCTGACACATCTTTTATCACAACACTACATAATATATAACAACAAACTAGCGTAAAAAATCAACTTGCGACTATATACAATGCACATATGTCATATATGTCATATATGTCAATAAGTATCACAATCAGTACATAGTGAGAAATATTAAATCACATATAAATCCAATGATTTCTTATGTCTCACAACGGAATCTCTCACAATGGATTTGATAAAAGGATCAGCCATCATGCTATATAAAAATGTATTTAAACATTACTACACCCTTCTTGATCATATCTCTTACAAAATAGTATATGGTATCAATGTATTTGGTTTTTCTGTGATATTTAGGGTTTTAGTTGTAGGTAATACCGGCTTGATTATCATTGCAAATCATTACTAGTCTTCCACTTTTTGCCATAACCCCTAAGTCGTTCAAAAATCTCTAAAGCCAAAACCCTCTCTTGAACTGCCACTGAGTATGCCACAAACTCAGTTTCTATAGTAAATAGAGATACACAGATTTGTTTCTTACTTCTTTAAGACATTGTACCATTTATTGAATAAGACAGCAAAAACTGATATCGATTTGCGTCTATCCAGATCGCCACCCCAATCAGCGTCTGAATATCCAACCAAACGCAAATCACATATTCTGTAACACAATGAGAGGTCTGCAATTCTCTTGCAATATCTCAGAATCCTTTTCACTGCTCTCTAGTGATCCTTTCAAGAATTCGATTGATACCTACTTATCATATTGATTGCAAAACTAATGTCTGGTCATGTATGCCTCATCGCATACAATAGAATGCACATTGCACTAGTATAAGAAATTCTACTCATCTCCCTTATTTCTTCTTGGATTTTAGGACATCTGCCAAGACTCAGGTCTTTACCTCTAGAGATAGGAGTATCTACTGGGTTGTCATCGTTCATCTCGAAATGCTAAAAAATATACCTGCTGTAGGACTCTTATTAAGGAGTTAACATTCTCCTCAAACAATCCTACTAGATCCAAATTTTGAGAATGAACTAAAACTCACCCATGAACAATAACCATATTTCAATGGTCATAAGATACTCTCTATTGTTCCCAACTAACAGAATGTCACACACATATAAGAATATGATCATTAAAGAGTCATCGGAACGTATCAGATAGACACAATGATCCTCTTTGATCATTATAACATCATAAAATATTATATTTTCGTGAAATCTCAGGTACCACCGTCGGATGAGTGTTTAGGTTATATGTTGACTTCCAAAATCAACAGATCTTATCCACCTGATCTATTGAACGAACCTAGAGGGATGCTCCATGTAGATCGCCTTATCTAGACTTCCGTTACAGAATGCGATCTTTACGTCCATCTAGTGTGACTCGAAATTCATGTTCGTGACAATCGCTAAAAGATAAACAGATCGAGATAAATTGGACTACGACTCCTCGGTAGTCCACCCCTCAGTCTAAGTGTAACCTTTAGTTACTAGACGGGTCTTATAATTCTCTATCGATCTGTCGACATTTCTCTTAACCTTAAGCACCTACATGTTCCCAATAGTCCTTTGGCCCTTAGTCAAATCAACTAGATCCTAGGTCCCGTTGATTCTCATCAACTCCTTCTCTTCATCTATGGCTTCAACAAATGGTTCTTCGCAGAACTCTCGAGAGTCTTTTGAACCGTTTTTGATTTCTCATATCCTCTAGAGTCATAATGATGGTTTTATCCTTATTCGGAAAGTGACGTTTAAGTACTCGCCCTCAATATTTCTACGGGGAGAGAGAATTTCTTCACCTTTAGATGGATCGCTCCTACTAGGACCAAAATCCGTAATGGGTTATTGTGTCCCAACGATGTGCTCACCTAAGCTACTGGGCTCATCCATCTAAATAGAAGGTAAAGTCCTGATGGATTTCACCTCTCAATGGATCACTCCCACTAGAACGAGATCCTTAATCGGTTCTTCGGTCCCGCCGCAGGATTCAGCTGAGCTACTAAGCTCATCCATAAAATAAAAGGTAGAGTCCTAATTGACTTCACCTCTTTTAGGGAAATCATCCTTAAAGAATATGGTATCGTGAGACTAGATTTCAGTAACAGTGCCGTCAGTATGCTCACCTAAGAATACATACCCTTGGAGTGTTCTCAATATCTTATAAAAATACATTTCTTTTCTCGCAGATCTAACTCACCATGTGGATACGAGAAATCATGATCATACGTGGCATAACCCCATAAGCTCAAGTGGTTAAGGTCAGACTGCGTCCCTGTTCAAAGCTCATATGGGGTATTGATTGTGGATTTTGATGGGACACCGTTAAGGACGTAGACTGCAGTCAATAAATCATCTCCCCAATTGGAGATAGACAAATTGACCTGCATCATCATAGTCCTTAACATCTCCAATAAACTCATATTCCTTTTCTTGTTTACTTCATTCTGCTGAAAGTAGTAGGAATAATTATCTGTCTCGTAATACCTTTATCAAAACAGAGCTCTCTGTGTAGTTCAGATAAATACTTGCGCCCTCATCGGCTCTGAGAGTCTTAACTCTCAAGTCTAAGTAATTTTCAATATCGTTAATAAATTCTCTTGAAGTATTCCAATACCTCATATTTATGCGAAATCAAATAAACATGACCGATACGGTTGTAATCATTTATGAACGTAATAAATTACACAACTCCATTTTAGGCTCTCATACTCATATGGTCATAGATATCAGAGTAGACTGACTACAATGGAGTTTTAGCTCTCATTGTATTGCCAAATGGTTTTCTTGTCGTTTTGCTGGTTAGACAAAACTCACATACGGGCAACTTGAATCTGGTTAGCGGATTCAATAAACCATTCGTTGCTAACTGATTCAACATCTTTTGTCCTACGTGTCCAAGTCTACTATGCTATTCATGTACATCTCAATTTACGCAATCGAATGTAAAGGCAATAGAAGAATAACAAAAAATACCATTAAAAGGAATAACATACAGTGCATACAATCCATTAAGGACAAAACCAGAATAAATGAAAAAACTATCGTAATTAATAGAAATATTAGAGTTTCCAAAAAAAGAACATATCCTAGGCATTCAAGCAAGGTACTTAAATCAAATTACGTCAAATATCTTGAGCGTAAAGAACATCATAGCAAGTGTCGATCCCTCTAACGATGACAAATGCTCTGTTCCTTACGTAAATCCTTATAACTTGAGGATTTAATCGGCAAAACTCTATTTATGTGCTTTTGTCTCGAATTACGTGGTTAGTTGCTCCTAACTTTACAATCCACAAACGAGAAAAATCAGCGAGTATCACAGTAAATGAGTCAAAAACTCAAACCACGTAAAGAAGAAGAACGTTCCTTCTACTTGTCACACTTAGCGAGTGAAATGACCAAGACTACCCAAGCGTACCTCTTTGTATTAGTCTTATCAAATTCCTTCTTCTTGCGCTTTTATACTTTGCTGTCGGATTTTTCGGACGGTTTCATCTTGCCTGGATCTCGGGTCCTCTTCTCATGCTTATGCTATTTGTGTTTGGTGCTACGAGAGCTCTTACTCGACTTCGCTGTATAAGTATGACCCGAATGTGGTCTACTTGCCTCCAAGCGCTTCTCATTGAGCTTACAATGCTTACTCATATTATTGAAAGTACAAATACTCTCATCATACGTGAAATAGGTTTTTATGATCTCTCATGAATCAGGTAAGAGACTGGATCACACCCAGTACCTGTAACTCATCTGAAATAGACTCACCTAGATCCCTAATATCGGTAATCATACCGACATTTACATTAAATGTTATTTCATTGTATGATCAACCCTTTTATTATAAGTTATAAACTTATAAATAGTATCCTCACCTCAGGAGTTGAAAAGGGCACCGTAATGCTCTTTTAGAGTGAGTCTAACCGACATAACTATAGAATATTACTCATAAACCGAGATCAAGTCATCATACTTTCCATTGATGAGGACTGTTCTTTAATACATGAGAAACTTTCTTATCCCGTCTAATATGAGGTATGGTACCCTCCCCGGGACCCACAATCTCATATCTCAAAATCTCATACAGATATTGCTTCTTGAGAATAAACTAAATTTTTTGGTGAATGAATTCACAATTGTCACCATTTAATTTATTCTCTATGCAAAAATCTATTACGACAGTGTTCTATGCGACTAAAGAGACTTTAGTGACTTATTGGTACTTATTATCATATTTTGTGTACCCTTAGAATCAACAAATTCCAAATGATTCGAGATAGACCCTAATTTGAGTGTATGAGTCAACGGACATTATACACTACAAACCGGAATCGCATCTCACCATTCAGAGTTGGATTTGACACATAAAAAACCCATTAAAAGTCACATGAAACCCTCAGAAATATGGAAAAAATCAATCTGACATGACATCATGTGCCACTAGAGGTTCCACATGACGCCGCTATGCACCGGCGGTGCATAACCAGGCACCTTCATGCCCCCGCGTGCTCCAATTGGGGCAGGACAGGCAGACTGCAAGAAAACATATTTATTGTGCAAAACCTCCGCACAATGGTTACTTGGCAGTCTGGTGGTCATGGGCGCTCAAAAGAGGTCACTCATCTCGGGTTCGAAGCCAGGCGTTTGCGGATCCAGGTAAGAACCGACCCGGTCCGATCCCTATCTATCCACGCGCTTCAGAGCACATGGATGACACGCTCCTACGACCTTTTGGACTATAATTCGAAATTCCATATTTTCAATTCATCCTAAACTGATTTATTGGAAAAAATAACTTAAATCAGGCGAATTTGAAATTCGATTTCACTGCCCTCTGCGGCAAATTTTCAAAACTCAATTTCCAACAACTCAAAAATCACAACTAATATGTCAAAATGTAGATCTGAGCATGACAAATATTTCTAGACTCTTATTACATATTGATTCATTCTTAAAATTTCACAAATCTAAGGTTTTAAGTTTCGGGCACCATTAGGGTCCGAAATTTTAGCTTCAAATTTCTTGGCCAAAACATGACCAAAAAATTTAACAAAAATTATTTTCATGTCCATGGATCATGAGCATTCTTGTCATACTTTCAAATTCACGAAATTCATTCGTGATCCGGATTCTAAATTTGTACTCTACATATTTTATGCAAAAAAAATTCCAAATTTTTTTAAAAAAATAAATCCAATTTCGTTCAGATACCAATAAAGGATTTATTATATTATATGCACATGCGGAAGCATATTAAATAAAAATTTCGAAATTTACGGATAAATATCTCGATATGTAGGGTTTCAATAAATCAATCGAAATCGTGTAATTTCTCATATAGATCGCTCGGTCGGGATGGTGATCACGAAATGAATCACTATCATTATTCATAACGTCTCAACCCTATATCCGGTAAATCCAATAACAGGAGAAATTTTTCAACAGAAAAATTTACCAAGCCCTCAAATATTTTCTATAGAAAATTGCAATGTTTAAAATAAATGTCATCCCTTTAAAAAGGCACGTACACCTACTACCAAGGAAATTGTTCACGTCCTTGGAAGAATGATCACTCAAGGGGGAGTTATTTTTCTTTTTTCGGTAATGCACTGCACAGTGCCTTCCCTGCTACAGAAAAAAAAGATGATCTTCTTTTCTTATTGTGTGCTTGAGAGAGGGAGAGTGTCAGGGGTAGTTGCTTTTTTTCTTAAAATTGAATTTGGTTAGTTATAGGGTAATTTAAAAGGAAAACTAACTCTGCAATTTGAAATACCCCACGTGGGCATTAACTTCCAATAAAAAGAAAAAAAGGGTCTAGAAGTGGTCGTCCCATGGTTTTTTTTTTGGGACCCTGGTTTTTGTATTTTTCATTTGGGTGTTTTTTTTATTCAAGTCCTTCATTTTTTGATCTCTTTTTTTTTTTTTTTTTTTTTCATTTGGATCATTCATCTTTTTATTTTTTTACCTAATTTTATTTTTTGCTTAGGTCATTCATTATTTTTGGACATGGATTTTTCACCTTTTGTTTTTTGGCTCCACTTGCCGACCACAATTTTGTTATTTTTTTTCATGTTCTTACTCTATTTTTGGACTTTTTTTCTAAGTATAAAATAAAAAACGTCATGGGTGTTGTCATCCCATGTTTCTGGGAACTTAATTTTTTTTGTTCATTCAAATTTTTTTTTTATTCAAATCCTTTCTTTTGTTTGACAATTTTTATTATTAAGATCATTTCTCTTTTTATTTTTTATCCAGTTTTGTTTTTCATTTAGGTCTTTTATTTTTTTGGACATAAGTTTTTTTCCTTTTATTTTTTTGGTATCACTTGTTGACCATAGTTTTTTTTTATTATTTTTTTTGTTCATGTACTTCCTCTTTTTTTGGACCTGTTTTTTTATTGTACTCCATTTTTTAACCGGTTTTTTCACTTAAGTCCTTCATTTTTTGACATAACTTTTTCTCCTTTTGTTTTCTTTGCCCCACTTGTCTATGACACGATCGGATGATCGTCTATTTATTTTTAAATCACAATATTCTTTTTATTTTTTTATTCAGATTCTTCTTTTTTTTTACCATTTTTTTGTTCAGACTCTTCATCTTTTTATTTTTTTATCTATGTTTTTTTCCCCTTAGTCCTTTATTTTTTTGGATATAGGTTTTTTCCTTTTTTTTTTTTGCCCCACTTGTCCATTCATGTTCTTACTTTTTTTTATCCGTATTTTTCATTGATTAGATAATAATTTAGTTTAGATATTGAGCTAATTATAGATCTAATAAGTGTTTGTATAATAAAAAAATACAATCCACATATTTTGGGCATCTCACGCTAACTCTAAATATAAAAGAAAAAGACTAATAGGTGTGGTCGTTCTCTTACATTACCAATATGTGGCCTCTCTCTAAAGAAGTCAAAAATTTGTTTGACCCTGTACACGTTCTTTATTAATGCTTGTTCATCATTTCTACCTGTCGTTTTATTTGTAAAATTTGGATATTCTTTTGAAACTTTGGATCTGAGCACATTTAGGAAATATAAGTCTCAAAATTAAGATTGATCAAAGCCGTTTGGGTTTTAAAGTTTAAAAACTCCTAATCTATTAAAAAAGATTATAAAATTGTCAAAATAATTTGTTACAATCCAAATCTTAATGATTTGGATTGTGCTATCCACAATTTGATAATTACATTATAAACCTAGCAAATTATAATTGTTTTTGATTTTTCTTTTTCATGGCACACATCGGGTGCTGCACAGTGTGTTTGCCACTTGCTAGTTCAAAATGAAGGCAGCCCCCAGAGGTCTACGGCTAAGCCTTTAGACAACCTCTAAGAAGGGTCCCTAAACTCTACAAAAAAAACACGGTTCAACGATGCACTTTTGTGATGTGAATAGGCTTTTTTTTTTTTTTTTTATGCAAAAGCCCTCCCGATGCAATTAGAGATGTTGAATAATTACATTGCTATAAGCTTCATCACCAAATTTGAAGTCATTAATTTAGCAACGTAAATGGATATCGCTGAATGGTCCTATTGTTAGTAAATGCCCACATAGGGGCATTTTACTATAAGTAAAAAACACATATTGGGATAATGGGATAACTCCCATTATCCCACTAATAACTATCTCCCTAACTTCCTCCCTAACACAATCTTTCGTGAAAGTATATGTGAGAAGGGGGCTTGGCTTTGCTAGTGCTCTGTGAGAGAAAATCCTGCACATTGCAAAGTGAGAGAGTGCACACTTTTCAAGAGAGATTGATAAAAGGTAGAAGAAATTCAAGAGATTGTGAAATTTTCCATCATTGGGTTCACCAGACGTTGGGTTAAGGCATCATGAATTTGCAGTGGTGGTTCGATGTTATGATCACCATCCCAACTGTGCGATCATCGAGAGAGAGATATCGTGGTTCTCGAATTGTCTATGATTATTCGTTGAGATATGTCCGAAAATTTGATCTTTTAGTTATTTTGAAAAATCACCATACTTCCGTTTTGTGAAAATTAATTTTAACATTGGTATCAGATCATTTGTTAGATTTTTTAAAACATTTTTTTTCATAATTTTTCGAGTACAAAAATTTGGGATTTGGATCATGGTGAATTTCGTGAATCCAATTATACCACGATATTCCCATGATTTGTAGATTATGAAAATAATTTCTTCATAATTTTTGGAGTATTGTAACACCTTGAAATATGAGATCAAAGATTTTGGCCCCCTAATAATGTTTAAAACATAAAACTCTAGTTTTATCGAGTTCAAGAACAAATTGATCCATAAAATTGGTATAAACGTGTTTGTCGTGGTTTGATTTACATTTTGACATATATATTGTGTACTGTCGCGGCCGGAGACTGGGTGGTTTTCCGACATGGTCGCGAAAGGCAAAATTTTGGACACTTGATTTGTCGAGATTAAGGTTTGAATCTCCCAAAAATCGAGTTAAGGATGATTTAGGAATGTCCAATTATATTTTTCCGATACAATCATAGTCAAAAATGGGCTGGAAAAGTGTTTTCCGGCAGCCAGGTCGAGAGGACCCGATTGCAGACCCATCGGCGAAGAAGACCCACTCTAGACCCCTGGGTGCATGCACTACACGTGCGTAAAGGCGTGTCAAGTAGGCAAGGTGTAGGAGTATGGTCATCACACGCACTGAGGTACGTGAAGTGGGTCCGATGGATCGGGTCAGATAGGACCCAGATCCGTGTCCGACCCGCGTCTCGACCCGATCCACGACCTGGGGGATGCAAGTAAACCGTATGGGCGCGCGGCGCGTCTAGCATATGGAGGAATGTGGCAGCATGTAGAGCTATGCCACTGGCATGTGGGAATCCCGACGACACATCTAGCTGCTCTGAATTGGATTTTTTCAATTTTCTGATAGTCCCACCTCTATATATGTGACTATTTATTGGTTTTTGTGTGCCGAATCTAAATCCGAATGGTAAGATGCGATTCTGGGTTATGGTGTATGGTATCCATAGACTTATACACTCGTTTGGTGTCTATACTCGAATCATTTAGATTTGTTGATTTGAAGGATACACAAAATGTGAGAGTAAACATTATTAAGTTACTAAAATCTCTCTTGATACAATGAAAACTATCATATTAGATTTTTGCAATGAGAATAAGCTGAATGGTGAGATTTGTGAGATTTTACACCGGTAGATTCAGTTTGTTCTCGAGAAGCAAAATCTGTATGAGATTTTGAGGCACGAGATAGTGGGTCCAAGGGAGGGTATCACACCTCAGGCTAGACGAGATAATGAGGTCTATCGTGTGTGGAAGAAAAGGATAACTAAGTTAAGGCAATCCTTATTAGCAGTATGCATGATGACATGATTCCATTCTATGAGCAATATCCTATGATAATGTAGGTTTGGCTCGCTCCAAAAGAGCATTATGGTACTTTTTGCAACTCCTAAGGTGAGGATGCTAAAGAAAATGGCTGATCATATAATGACGCAATATTTGGTATGATCGCCAAGTTAAGGAATATGGGTAACCCCATTTCGGATGAGATTCAGGTAATAAGTGTGATCCAGTCTTTTACCTGATTCATGGGAGACCATGAAAACTTATCTCATGTATGACGAGAGTATTTGTATTTTCACTGATATGAGTAGGTATTGTGAACTCGATGAGGAGCACCTAGATGCGAATAGGCCACACTCGGGTTATGCTTATGCTGCGAGTCGAGTAAGGGCTCCATGGCACCAAATGAATAGCATAAATATGAGAAGAACACTTGAGGTCCAAGTAAAAAGAAACCATATGAGAAATCTAACAGCAAAGTATAAAAGTACAGGAAAAAGGAATTTGATAAGACCAATGCTTAGTGCTACATCTGAGATAGACTTTGTCATTTCGTTCATAAGTATGACGAGTAGAAGGAATGTTCTTCTTCTTTACGTGGTTTGAGTTTTATCTCATCTACTATGATACTTGCTAATTTCTCTCATTTGTGAATTATAAACTCAGAATCCACCAACCACGTAGATCGAGATAGGAACGCATATGTGGAGTTCCACCAAGTGAATCCTCAAGTTAAGAGGATTTATATGAGGAATAGAGCATTTGTCATCATCAAAGAAATCGACACTTCTAAGTTTGAGTTGCAGAGTAGCTAGTCTCTGTATCTATATAACGTTCTTCATACTCTGAGTATTTGACGGAACTTGATTTCAGTACTTTTTTTAAAATTGTCTAGGATATGCTTTGTCATAAAGAAAATAATTTGTTTTTATGAGATACGACAGTTCTTTGATTTGTTCTAATTTTATCCATGATGGATTGTATGCACCGAGTACTGCTTCTTCTAATAGTTTTCTTGTTATTCTTCTATTGTCTTTACATCTGATTGTGTAGATGATGATGTAAATGTGTGACAAAGTAGATTTGGACACGTATGATAAGAGAGGTTGAACCAGTTAGCAGTAAGTGGTTTGTTGGAGCTACTAACTAGATTTGAGTTGTCCGTATGTAAGTTTTGCCTAGCCGGTAAGGTACAAGAAATCCATTTGGCAACGCAGTGAGAGTTGGCACTCTATTATAGTTGGTCCACTCGAATATCTATGGCCCTATGAGCATGAGGGCCGTATAAGTATGAGATCTTTAAAATAGAGCTATGTACTTTATTATGTTCATTGATGATTATACGCGTTTTGGTTATGTCTATCTGATCTCGCACAAGTTTGATACATCAGAATGTTTCAGGAGGTTTATTAGTGAGATTGAGAATCAGTTAGAGTTGAGAGTGAAAACTCTCAAAAACGATCAGAGGCGTGAATATTTATCAGAACTATACAGAGAGCTCTGTTTCGAGAAGAATATTACGAGACAACTAATTATTCCTGTTACTTTTCAGTAGAACGGACTAGCTAAGAGGAGGAATAAGGCTTTGTTAGAGATGGTGAGATCTATGATGACATAGATAATTTGTTCATCTCCTATTAGGGAGATGTTTTATTGATTACAGCCTACGTTCTTAACTATATCTCATGAAAGTCTGCAGTTAATACCCCATTTGAGTTTTGGATAGGGAGGCAGTCTGAATTTAATCACTTGAGGTTATGGGGTTATGCCACATATGATCACGATTTCTCGCATTCACACGGCAAGTTAGGTCATAGAAAAAGGAAATGTATCTTTATAAGATATTCAGAATGCTCCATGGGGTATGTGTTCTTAGATGAGCATACGTACGGTCTTGTCATTGAGATTGAATCTTGTGATACCACATTTCTTGAGAATAATTTCCCTAAGAGAGGTGAAATCGATCGAGATTTTATCTTCTATGAGATGGATAAACCTAGTGGTTTAGGCAAGCCCAATAGCAGGACACAAGAATCCATTATTGATTTTGGTCATAGTAGGAGCGATCTATCGAGAGGTAAAGAAATTCTCACTTCTTATAGGAGTATTAAGAATGCTACTTAAATGTCGCTTTCTGGTTGAGGGTGAGACCCTCATTGTGACCCTTGAGAATAATTAGAAATCTATAACGATCCAACAGGTTCTCGAGAGTTCTGTGAAAAACCATTTGTTGAATGCCATGGATGAAGTGAAGGAGCTGATGAGAATCAATAGGCTCTGGGATCTAGTTGATTTTCCTGAGGGCAGAAGGACCATTGGGAGTGAGTAGATTCTCAAGGATCTAGTTGATTTGCCTGAGGACAGAAGGACTGTCGGGAACGAGTAGGTTCTCAAAATCGAGAGAAAGGCTGATAGATCGGTAGAGAGGTATAAAGCCCATCAGTAACCAAGGGTTATACTTAGATTAAAGGCATGGACTATTGTTGAGTCATAGTCTAATTTACCATGATTCGTTTACTTTTAGCGATTATTGTAAATATGGATCTGGAGTTATCCCAGGTGAACATAAAGACTGTCTTTTGTAATGGAAGTTTGGATGAAGAGATCTACATGGAGCAACCCTCTGGATTCATTCTAATAGGTTATGGAGACAAGATCTGTCGACTTCAGAAAGTCGATATATGATGTAAAGTAGTCATCCAGGCAGTGATACTTGAGATTTCACGATGAGGTAATATCTTATGGGTTTGTGATGATCGAGGTGGATCATTGTATATACCTAATACAATCTAGTGATTCTTTTGTGATCATATTCTTATATGTAGGTGACATTTTGTTTGCTAGAAACAATAGAGAGTATCTAATGACTATTGAAATATGGTTAATGCCAAGTTTTGATATGAAAGATATGGGTGAGGTTTAGTTCATTCTAGAAATTAGGATCCAGAGGAATCGCTTGAAAAGGATGTTGACTCTTTAACAAGAGTCCTATATCAAATAAATTTTTGAGTATTTCGAGATGAGCGATTGCAACCCAATAGATACTTTTATTGTTAAAGGTGAAAACCTAAATCTTAACTTGTGTCTTAAAACTCATGAAGAAATAAGGGAGATGAGTAGCATCATTTATACTAATGCAATGTGCAGTCTAGTGTATGCGATGAGGCGTACATGACCATACAATTATTTTGCAGTCGATCTCGTGAGTAGATATTAATCAAATTCTGGAAAGAATTACTGGAGAGCAGTGAAAAGAATTCAGAGATATCTCAAGGGAATTACAAATCTTTCCTTGCATTATGGAAGAGGTGATTTGTGTTTCATTGAGTATCCAGATGCCGACTAGGGGTGGCGATCTGGATGAATGCAAACCAACATTAAGATTTGCTATCTTGCTCAATAATGGTACCATATCTTAGAGAAACAAGAAGTAAATCCATATATATCTATCTACAATAGCGACTAAGCTTGTGGTATGCTCAGTGGCAGTTCAGGAGAATGTTTGGGTTTAAAAATTTCTAGATGATTTAGGAGTTCTCGTAGGTAGCGGGAGGCCAGTGATAATTTATTATGATAATCAAACCGCCATTACCAACAACTGAGATCCAAGTATCACAATAAGACCAAACAGATTGATACCAGATATCACTTTGTGAGAGATATCATTGAGAAGGGTATAGTGATGATTTAGTATACTTTTACATATAACGTGGTGGCTGATCCCTTCACCAAACCCATTGTGAGAGATTCATTTGTGAGACATGAAATCATTGAGATAAATGTATTTTGACATTTCTCACTATGTACTGATTTTTATGCTTATTGATATATATGACATCTGTGCATTATTCAATCATAAGTTTATTTCTTGCACTTATTTATTGTCATATATTCTGCTATGTGTTGTGATAAAAGATATGTTACGCAAGCGTGGTCGACTTTCTTACACAAATGACCACCTCCAAGTCTGAGTGAGCGGGAATGAGACGGTTTCTAGTTGTAAGAGATTTTGAGAGTGACACTATTAGAATATAAGTTGCCATGATATGTGTTCAGACTGAAGTCATATGTAATATAACCGACATGGACATACTCACATCCATGTTACCTATGAGTAGCTAGATTTGAGATCTTAAATATCACCTGTGTCTTGTAATATTATCTCTAAATTACGCTATCTGAGATCTCTAGTTAAAGTTTTATGTGTAGATTGAGTCCATATCTATACAGTGTTAGAGAAATTTGAGATGTGCCCTTTTGGGAGATGTGAGAATAATACTGTGGCACGTGTTTTATATCGCGTGTGATAAGACACCAAGAGATAGTGGGAACTGTAATTTGAAATGATAATGTGATCATGATTTCGGTTCCCGCTGTGTGAGACTCGAGATCTATTAGGTGAGATCTCTTGTATCCTTATTACTTTCGGCTGTTTCTAGAAATTTTGGTTCAGTATTTACTATTTTAGTCTGTTTACCTATGGTTCGAAAAATAAATTGAGGTCTAAGAGGTAGGTTTAGGAAAATCGTTGAATTGAGACCGATAAATTCAAGTTTGAGAAAATGAAGACCATTCGACACTATATCATTGTGTTGTATTCACAAGTCAACATGTTATGTTAATCCGTATTGGGATTTAAACATAATAGTGAATATATAGTCGAACAAATAATTACAAATCATTTTCGATGAGAAAAGTGACTCGATGGATATAACTGCATTGAGTGTGGGGTACAACGAGGTTTTTTTTTTTTGTACTAACGGTGACTTCTTGGTTATCCTAACAGGTGTATCGAGAAGTCTTTACTTGCAGGTATACTTATTGGTCGCACGACGCCCAATCTTGTATGAAAGTTCAGCAGGGTGATGTAAAAAATCGCATGAGTTGTGATTTTGTAACAGAAGTAAAATGCGCTCATGTGTAAGTGGAAGATGTTGGTAAATGCCTATGTAGGGGCATTTTACCATAAGTAAAAAACACATATTGTGATAATGAAATAACTCCCATTAGCCCACTAATAACTATCTCCCTAACTTCCTCCCCAACATAATCTTACGAAAATGTATATGTGAGAAGGGGGCTTGGCTTTGCTAGTGCTCTGTGAGAGAGAATCCTATACATTGCAAAGTGAGAGAGTGCACACTTTCGAGAGAGAGATTGTTAAAGGGTTGAAGAAATTTTAAAGTAGAAAAATTTTTTCGTCATTGGGATCACCGGACGTTGGGTTGAGACGTCATGAATTCACAGTAGTAGTTTGATTTTATGATCACTATCTTGATTGTGAGATTGTCGAGAGATAGGCATTGTGCTTCCCGAATTATCTGTGATTATTTGTTAAAATATACTCAAAATTCTGATCTTTTAGTTATTATGAAAAATCGCTTCCGTTTTGTGAAAATTAATTCTAACACTTATGCATCGCAAAAATCTTGGAAACCGTAGTGATACAAAACAAGTTGTCTTGGATATTAGTGGCGCCTATGTGGTAGACTTGTAACCGGGCCAGGCCGGGCCGGTTTAAGGGCGGTTCCAAGAACCGTGGGCCTTGCTGGCTACGGTTCCTAGGCCGGGTCGGGCTGGTTCAAAAAATTTTTTTAGTTGAACTGGCCCGGCCCACTGAACCGGAACCGGTGGGCCGGTTTGGCCCGAAAAGGTGTAAAATTGGGAAAAAAAAGAGGGACAAGGAGTCGTTGGAACCGGAAAAAAAAAAGAGGGTCAAGGAGTCGTTGGAACCGGCTAGGCCAGGCCGGGCCGGTTCCGTGTCCGGGTAGGTTCCGGGTCGGTTTCCGGTTCCAACATCTGTTGAACCGGCCCGGACGGCTACAGTATCCGGTTTGGGCCGGCCGGGTTACTGTAGCTCCGGTCCAGTTCACGGGCAGGCTTTTTTTTTTAAATAATGATCAATAACTTGCCCATACACACAACATTATTGTATCTAAAAAAAAATACAAAATCAAGAAGACAATTTAGAATTAATTTATTCAAAAAATATACAAAAAGTATTCAAAACTTACTGTTCTCAATTTTGTGTTAGAAATATTTTTATTAAAATTACATATTTATATTCAAGTACACAAAAAAAAATTGTCCAACCACCCAAAAAAAAAATAATAACAATAAACTTTGAATTGTTTTTGGAGAACTTGTATTTTTTATAAAAAAAAAAAGTAATGAGGAATAATCTGCTCATACATACCACATTATTGTACCCAAAAATATACAAAATAAAAAAGACAATATAGAATACATAAGTACTCAAAACTTAGTGGTCTCAAGTTCGTGTTAAAAATATTTTTGTCTAAAATTACATATTTATGTACAAGTACACAAAAAAAATTGTCCAACCTAAAAAAAATATAATAGAAACATTTAATTATTTTTCTTTTTTTTTTGGAAAACTTGTATTTTCAGTTAAAAAAAATAATGTTCACAAATTTGCTTATACATAGGGACAAAGGTGATACATAAACCCTCAGCATAGTATGCTAATAACAAAAACTCTAATGCAAACAACATGTGTTAACAAAACCCTAATGCAAAATACAAGCAACTCTGATACAAAAAATTAATGTTCAAACTAAATTGTCTACAACTACATTGAAATAAAACATATAAATATAATTGACATCAGACTTCTTATTTGGGAATTAAAATTGCTCATGTTTAAATTTCCACCAAAAACTCCTGGAACCAACAAGCAAACACTACAAAAAAACATGATTTTTGCGACAAAATTTAGCGACAAATTTTTTTTGTTGCTATTTTGCGACGAATTTAGCGACGAAAACCTTTTTCATCGCTATTTGCAACGATTTGCAACGAAAAAATAGTCGTAGCTAATTTAGTGACGACCGGAAATTCGTCACTAATTTTGCGATGAATTTCGGAATTCGTCGCTAAATTTGAAAAATAATTGAATAAAATAAAATATTAATAAATATTTATTAAATAATTAATTAATTTTGTGATGAATTTTGGAATTCGTCGCTAAATTGGAAAAATAATAAAATAAAATAAAATATTAATATATATTTATAAAATAATTAATTAATTTTGCGACAAATTTCGGAATTCGTCACTAATTTTGTGACGAATTTCGGAATTCGTTGCTAAATTTGAAAAATAATTGAATAAAATAAAATATTAATAAAAATTTATTAAATAATTAATTAATTTTGTGACGAATTTCAGAATTCATCGCTAATTTTGTGACGAATTTCGAAATTCGTCGCTAAATTTGAAAAATAATTAAATAAAATAAAATTTTAATATATTTTTATTAAATAATTAATTAATTTTGTAACGAATTTCGGAATTCGTCGCTAAATTTAAAAAATAATTGAATAAAATTAAATATTAATAAATATTTATTAAATAATTAATTAATTTTGCAACGAATTTCGGAATTCATCTCTAAATTTGAAAAATAATTAAATAAAATAAAATATTAATATATATTTATTAAATAATTAATTAATTTTGTGACGAATTTCGGAATTCGTCGCTAAATTTGAAACATAATAAAATAAAATAAAATATTAATATATTTATTAAATAATTAATAAAGATTTTGCGACGAATTTCGTAATTCGTCGCTAATTTTACGACAAATTTCGTAATTCGTCACTAAGTTTAAAAAATAATAAAATAAAATAAAATATTAATAAATATTTATTAAATAATTAATTAATTTTACGACGAATTTCGGAATTCGTCGCTAAATTTGCGATAAATTCCGAATTCGTCGCTAAATTTGAAATATAATAAAATAAAATAAAATAAAATATTAATATATATTTATTATTTGTTATTTAAAATAATTATCACATTTATTATTTTTAATTAATATGTTATATTTTATCTTTTTAAAAAATAATAATATTATTTTTTTATATCTTTTATTATTTTATTTTAAATTAAATTTTATTATTTTATAATAAATTGTTATTTTATATTGTTTTATTATTATTAGAAATATGTGAAGAAAAGATAATAAGTAAAAAAAAAAAAAACTTATAACATATACTAACATTTAGCTTGATGGTTACAGGATCTTAAATGTTTATGGAAGCGCAGGGGTTCGAACCATGGTGGGAGCTAAGTGGAGGTATTTTTCAGGAATTAAATGAGGGAGGGCGTGTGGGCGCCGGCTCGGGCGGGCGTGCGAGCGGATGCTGGCTTGGGCGGGCGGGCCAGGTTCATGCGGGAGCGCATTTTTTTTTTCATTGCTAATTTAGCGACGAATTTATATCTGTCGCTAATTTAGCGACGAATTTTTTTCGTCCCTAAATTAGTGACAGATAATTTTTCGTAACTAAATTTGCGACGAATTTGGTGACGAAAAATTATTCGTCAATAATTTAGCGACGAATTTTATATTTCGTCACTAAATTTAGTGACGAATAATTTTTTGTCGCTAAATTCGTCACAAATTTAACGACAAAAATTTATTCGTCGCTAAATTTAGCGATGAATTTTTTATTTTTGTCGCTAAATGTAGCGACAAATAATTTTTCGTCGCTAAATTTGAGACGGATTTAGCGACAAAAAATTATTCGTCGCTAAATTTAGCGACGAATTTCTAATTTTTAATCGCTAAATTTTTGCGATGCATTATTAGCGATAAAAAATTTTTCGTCGCTAACGTTTTTAGCGACGAATTTTTATTAAATTTTCGTCGCTAAATTTGTGACTAAAAACTGATTTTTTTGTAGTGAAAAAAATACATTATTTAAACTCTCATGATCTCAAACCATCAAGTGAAATTTCAGATTTAATGGAAAAGGTACTTATAGAGGCAGAGTCACGCATGCATTGCTAGAAAGACAAAGAAAGGGAGAGAGTGGGGCCGCCACCATGCGGCTCCAACCCATAGAGAGATATTTGATTTTTAATCTAAGATTAGAATAATATATAAAATAATTATATATTTATACTGTCATATAAAATTGAGTCCATAAGAAAGTGATCTATTAAATTTTGGACTCTAAAGTATTTTGTACATATTGGAATTTGTAAATGTGTAAAAAGTTAATGGATAGTTCTTATTTTTGTGATAGGTTAAGATAAAGATATCAAAAGATAACACAATTATTTTTAAAAAGGGTTGTGGTCTTGAGGTCCCCAGATCTGGTATACATTTCATTCTTAACATCCCATCAGTTAGAAATTATTTAAGAAGAATACAAATATCTAGAAGACTGCTCCCAATTCTGGATTTTTGTAGACTTGCAATTGAATAAGGACACCTGATGGAAATCATCAAAGGAGATTTGGAAAGTATGGATTCAAGTATATTTTCTTTTAGTCATATTATTCAATTATTTGTAATTTTTAATGATTTGGCATATAAATCTAAAACTGTTTATGTTATGTATTGATGATAGATTTCATCAAACAAGTCCCAACAAATAGTATCAGAACCATACATGTTTAGATCATTAAGAAATTAAGAAAATCTGGGTATTCGGATTCTAATTTTTTTTAAAAAAAATTAGATGATTTTGGAATTACATAAATAATAATTCAAACTTGAAATAAAAATTGAAAGAAAAGAGAATTTTCATCTCTTTCATAGATCAGTACACAAATTTTATTATTTTTATGCTTGATCTCTTGCATTTGTGTATTTCAGGTCATGTATGGAGATACGATATGGTTTGGAGGCTTACAACAAGCATGGAGATCGTTAAAGAGGCTAAGGAAGTAGGAGAGTGAAGATTTGAAATAAACTACCACAACAAAATAAAAGCATTATATCGACAGTAACGTTTATTGTCGGTAAGTATTAGTAACGATTTTTTGAATCTATACAGATGATTATGGTTGAAACTGTCAGAAATAGTATAGATTTTTTGACGGTTTTAACATGATCGTTGTCAGAAATAGTATTAGTAACGATTTTTTGAATCTATACAGATCGTTGAATCTATACTTACGGATATAACGACGTCTGAATTTACATACCCCTATTCTTATGGCTATAAGTTGTGATGGCAAAATATAAGTTTTATAGTCACGATTTTGAAAGGTGTATGTGTCACGCCCCGGACCGGGATCGTGAACAGCCACCCATTATCCTGAATGCCGACTGTATTTTCACAAAAAATCGGATAGAGCCTCCGCATATTTCGGAGGTCTCCCAAGTACAATTAATCCTGTATAAATCACAACCATCCTGTAAAATAATCAAATGGCCATCCTGCCCTCTCCAAAATCAACCAATCCCACAGCCAATATCTAGAATAACGCAAGGTTATAAAAATTTCCAGCAACCTAGCCACAGACCTCTATTGCCATACCCCCGTCAAAGGCATGGACAGTCGTCAGTCGCCCCTCCTGTGATTTAGAGGTGGCACCGAGCGATCCTAGAGTACACTTCTATGACATAACACATTTCCAAGTACATACACAACGAATAAGAAATGCCTCAATGCAATGTTATGCAATGACATGGAGTTCTACAATTTAAATGTCCATATTTATACAGTCATCCCAGAATTTCACAATGGTCGTCTATAGACCTCAGAATACATATACATTACCAATACAAATTTTGCAGCAGAAATATATAATGACTCCTCAAATCCAAACCAGATCTCTCAATGATATTGAGCGTCCTAAAAGCAATGTTCCTTGTCAGTTATTAGCTCTGAAACAAGAAGGGAAATGAGGGGTGAGTACTCGGGGAAGAATACTCAGTGAGTGAGTAGGTCAATGCAATCGTCTAAGATGAAGTGTGAAGCTGGAGTGTCAAAGTATAAGTATACAAATCATATTTCAAATCATCATACTTTTCATTTCTACAATATATCATTAGCATACATTTTCAAGTCAAATATGCATCCAAAGCACTGTCACTAAAATCATAGAGCTGTCAGCAAAAAATATCCTGGCAGAGGTCTACCGCGACCTATGACAGGCGTACTGGGGGTGTTATATGCAAGTTTATTTAAAGTGCTCTCTACCCCGGCGTTGGCGACGGATCTCGTCCAGGTGCTAGACTTGGAGAGAATATCGAAATCCTCCCCCTTTCGGGTTCAACCTGGCTAGTACCGTGTCGTTAATAAAAATCACGACAACTCGTGGGATACCCCAGGCCTAGGCATATCCGGACGCCACCAAAACATCTCTCACGGTGTCCTTCGTAGCTACGGAACAATACATACCAAAGCCCTCAAAGCCAAATCCAAAATCGTATCAAAATGTGCCGAAATCAGGTTCACAAACCAAATGCAACATATAACATAAAACGACACATTATACATTTCAACCACATGGATGCATAATTTCAATATTTCAACACAGTTTTTAGACACTCCATTAGTTCACAAAAATCAATTTCAAAATCAGTCAAAACATTTCAAACACGCTACAAATCATGCTCATTTATCAAATATTTTAAAACAGGGTGTACACATTAAACAAAAGTATTGAAATAAATCTCACTCGCTGTTTTGGAGAGGATAGCGCACTCCCCAATAAAGCCACAATACGTAGAATCAAAACTCCCCTCAATCGAATCACCAAGAAAGCCAACCTAATCAAATCATCACGATTTTCATCAAATTTCCGACTATTTTCAGGGTTTATCATTTTCCTTAAGTTCGTACAAACCCTAAATTCTTCAATTTATAAATATACACCAATATCATCAATTTCGTTCCATTTTCAAGGTATCGAAGTCTATTTTCATAAGATAGATGTATTTTAATTTCCTATATGCAGGAAAATTTATAATGAAAAGACTGTATCAATCGTTAAACTCAAATCCCAAATTTTAACTGTTTTGAATCATTCGTCAAATCAAACTCTAAGAGAAGCTATTCGAATCGAGTGAGTTAGAAATCCTCACCTAGGTTCTTCGCGGTTCACAATCATGTGGTCCAACGTTGTTCTACTCTGTCCAGGTCCTACAATGCTTCAAATTCGAAGCAAGGTTCAGAAATCTAGCTTAATCACCAAGAGAATATTAACTATAACCAATCATAGTCGTTACTTGTAGTAAAGGATTTCTACGAGGATGGCATATGGCTCTCAAAGGAGAAAGCCGGTCGCAGGCTCACGAGTTGGTGGGCTGGCGGGCCGGTGGGCTGGCGGGCCGGTGGGCTGGCGGGCTGTCCCGCTAGTGGGCTCGCTGGCTCGCAGCCCGGCTTGCTGGCCGTAGTGGGCTTTGCGGGCCATAGTGGGCTCTCGGATCAGCAGTGGGTTTTGTGGGTCAGTAGTGGGTTTCGCGGCCTGGCGGGCACTCACGGGCTAGGGTTCGCGCTCGAGAGGTGGATCGGGCTCACGAGTGGATTGCGCGTTGTGAGGCACGCGCGCTCGCGCTCATGCTGGGGCACGCTCGCGCAGTGGGTCGCGCGCTGGAGAACACTCGCGCTCATGCTAGGGCGCGCTTGCGCTTGTGCAGGGATCGTTGGCGCTCCTGTAGGGGCGCGCTAGCGCTTGCGCAAAGGGTTGCGCAGTACGCTCTAGCGCTCAGGAGGCGAGTAGTAGAGTGAGGGAGAGCGCATAGTGGCGCGAGGGAGAGCGCACAGTGGTCTGCGCTGTCGCGCACTTTCGCGCTGTCGCGCGTTTGTGCGCTCGCGGTGGTGGCGTACGACAGAAGCGTGCGGCGGAGGAGACCGAGAGGGAGATCGCAAGAGAGAGTAAACAGTGGAGAGAGAGAAAAACTGAGAGGGAAGGGTAAAGAGAGTGTGGTGGCGATGGCCATTTGGTGGTGGCGGGTCACGGCAGAGAGGCGCCAAAAAGCCGCGAAGGAGGATGGTGGCCGCGGGAAGTGAAGGGTCGAGGAGAGAGAAAGAGAAAGAGAGAGAGAGGGAGAGAGAGAGAGACAGATTAGGGCTTTTAGCCCTAATCTGACAAGGGGGAGGGAGTGCCGCATTTCGGGCCGAAACGTGGTGTTTCCTCCTTCCTCTTTTATTTTTTATTATTATTTTTTTTTAAGAATATGTATTTCAAAATTAATATACATTGTTTGGGCACCGTGTGTCGGTGTTACAGTCTGTATAGACAAAACTATATGTACAGCGGTTATGATGATGGGTGAATATAGTAAGGAATGGTAAGTATAAAAAGATATAGTAAATAGCGATAAGTATAGGAAATGTAAGATATAGAAAGTGTAGAGATGTAAGATAAATAACTGTAGGATATGTAGGATATGGTAAGTTGTGATAAGTATGGTAAGTATAGAATATTTAAGGTATGATAAATGTAGGATATGTAAATTGACGTTTAGAAGAGTGTTAGAAACAGTTTATTGATTATATATGTTAGTGAATATTGCTATTTTATAGTAAATGTTACTATAATTTATTGCGATTACATAGTAAATATTATTATATATTATTATCTATTAATTCGATTATTGTGATTAGCTTAATAGTAAATGTTACTATCTTTTTATCATGAGAGAAATAAATTTACGATCTTTTACATCCGTTATTATAATAGTAAATGTTACTATATTTTATTGTGATTATATAGTAAATATTATTATATTTTATTAACTATTAAATTGACTATTGTGGTTAGTTTAACAGTAAATATTACTATCCTTTCAACACCGACACTTAGTGTACTGTTTATTGTACTCATAATTATTTCATATATAATATATTTTCATTTTCATATAGAGAAAAGTCACTCAGAACTTTTTTCGATTTATAATGCCCTTTTAAAATCTACATGCGCAATTATCGTCGGAGGCGAAAATTTGTTCTCATCGAAAAAAAATTAGGCCTAATATGGGATTTTGGGCCTAATGTGAAATTTTGAGAGTTTTGGGGCTAATTTAGAATTTTTACAAGTCAAGGGACTTATTTGCAATTTAGATGAATTTGAGAATAATTTAAATAAATGTATTCTTCCAAACCATGACCCAATAAGTATTTGTGGATGGTGGAATGTGACATGGCAGAGAAAGAGAGAGAATTTCTTGACTTTTGGGGACTTAATCTAATGGCAGGAATGAGATGAGAAAAATGTGAAAATACTTGGGGCCATTGGATCAAGTAGTTGGGGGACAAAACATTTAATAGAAATCTTGGACTGTGTGGTGTGAGAAGACAAAAAGCCAAATTGTGTGGCTTATTCATTCCATTTGCTTGCCAAACCGTAAGAGCCAAGGAAGAAACACAAAAAGCTCTCTATTGTTCTTCCTCATAGCCGTGGACTGTTAAGGTTAGATCTCCAAATCTTTCTACATATCACCCAAATTTTATTTTATAGATCTTTTCCATACATCTTGAGTTACAACATATCTAAATTTGGGACAAAAATGAGAAGGTTTGGTGGATGAATATAGGGCAGCCGAGAAAGAGACTAAAGAAATTCTGGAATTTTTGAAATTTGGGTATTCTGACCTTGTAGTGGTATTTTAGCCATAACACTTTCGGCATGAAGGCAAATTGAGCGAAATGTTTATACATGAAACTAGACATTCATAGCTTTAAAATGAGATAAGAATCGTTGCATTCTGAGTAGAGAAGAGTTTTTTTTTTAGTTAGGTATTCTGTAGAATCTGTCGTGTTCTATTTCTGTTCTGCCCTGCTTCTGCCTTGGAATTTATTCTAATTTTGAGATGCCTTCTGGCCTGAATTAGCTTGATCCCTAGTTATGAGATTTGTAGCTCTAGATCTTATCTTTCTAACGAAATAAGAATCCCAAAACTGTGTAAATTTTCACCCTGTTTTCGGTCCCAGATCAACATCCTTTTTTGTGACCTATTTCAACCCCCTTCTGGATAGAATTAAGAAAACCTCTCAAAATAAAAGTTGTAGTGATGTCTCTTATCTTTAAAATGAGATAAGAATCATGTGATTCAAAGTTGTGTAGTAGAAGTTATGGCCATTTTCCCACGATTGTGCAAATTATGGTGTGTACAAAATTTTAGATTTAAGCTTGTGGACTATTTTGGTGCAATGATGAATGTGAATGGATGTATTTGAGGTCAAGAGTGTGAAGGGTATGTGTGTGATCATGAATGCTTTGTATATGTGTATATGAGGTGAAGTTATGAGATATGCATATCAATAAGTATGAGCTTAAGGTGTAATGACTATGCTTGAAGGATGAAGATTTGAACATATTGAAATTGTGGGTGCATAAGTGTACTTCATGTGTACAAAATATATGTATATATTGTGATGGTTAAATGTGCACATTGATGGTTGAATGGGTAAGGTGTGGTGTGTTGGAAATTGCCAAGGAAAATAAGTTATATAAGTGCACAAAATAACTAAGAATGAGGTGTGTTTGTGTGATATTTGTGTGCTGGAATTTGAGTGAAAAATTTCATGTATATGGTTTTTGTGTGTGCAACCATGAAGTTAGTTTGATAGGGAAACCAATAGCAAAACCAGGACAGCTAAAATCTGGAAATTTAGAAATTTTGGAAACTCCTATGGGGCAGTGAGATTCCTTGGACCGGCAGCCATAGTTGCCCTTGGTATTTTTCAATGCAATTTTGCAGAGACCTTGCACGCATCCTAAGGACCAACATATCCAAAATTTAGGTCATTTGGAGCCCATCTGCTTAGTGAACCACTAAGAGAACTGAACTAGCAAGGAATGATTCAATTTCTAACCTTGGATACAAAACCAGTGCAATTTCTACCTTGCTACATTACTACATTACTACCGTGGGGTTAATGGATAAAAAATTGGACTTAGCTGGGTTGCAAATCGGACAAAAAAAAAGGCTAGGAAAGGAGAGTAGGTTAGATTTTGACAATGAACTGTTTTTCTCTGTTTTGTGGTAGTAAGAGTGCCTCTAAGTACAGCCCCCTTTCCTGAAAGAACTGGATTTTTTGCCAGTTATATGAAATGTAGATCTATTCTTATCTTTCCAACGAAATAAGAATCGCCTCAATCCGACCCATGTGTCAAAAGTTACAGCCATTCTTCTGAAATTCGACAGAGGGTCACCCATTCTTCAACACAGCATTGCACAACTCTCTTCCAGCCCTTGTTTGCAAAACCTCAAAGAAGAAAAGTTGTAGATCTCCCTCTTAACCACCTATTGTGAAAATGTCAGCAAATTGGCAGGAGGGAATCAAAGGTTATACAAAATCTCTTAAAACTATGTAGAAAAGATTCTGCTTCTCGGCCAAAACTGAACAGAGATGTTGGTGGTCCATTTCAGACCCCTTCTAGGCATAATTGGGAGAAATCCAAAACACAAAAAATGTATGGTTATGTTTCTTCTAAATATTTAACAATTTTAGGAAATTTAGACTTGTGTGTTAAAGGTTGTGAGGGCTGTACTAAAATTGGTCAGAACAGACTTCTGAAACATAAAGTGGGCAAAATGGTGCTATTTCATGGACTTGCACTAGGAATCCAAGAAAGCGTCCAACTAGGAAGTTGTAGTCCTGTGTCTCAACTACAACATAGTAAAGAATCAGAGTATTTGCATAAGTAGATGGTGAAATATGAGAAATTTGCTAAAACAGGACAAAATAAAAAGTGAGAGTTGGATTGGTTTAAAAATGTGGATTTTAAGGAATCTTCCACCAAGATTTTGAAGATAAGTTTAACATGAAAAGTGTGAGTTTTTATGTGAGCCAACCATAGAAATTGGAATTTTCCAATTCCAACCCCGGTTGAGGAACTTGTGATCGATTCTCGAGAATGTTGCGAGATTAGATTTTTTTTTTTTAAAAAAAATCTAGATTTGTCTATAACTAGAGTTGCATCACAATTACATCATCATATACGCATCACATAACCTCTTAAGTGACACATGTTCTACATTATGTTTATAGAGCCTCGTTGGTGATATTAAGGGGAGCATTTTTATGTGCCTCGAGATTCATGCCGGGAGTGGCATACCCTCCCGTATACAGTGAGTGAGATTTATTATATTATGTGTCTGATGCACAATATCATATTTTAAAATGTTTTCTGACGTAAGCATGATTTAATGAATATGTGATATGAAATTTTCAATGAATTATGAAATGTTTTTGTGAATTCATGGAGTATCCATAAACATGTTTATACGTGTTGTATATGCATCCAAACGAGTTTTAAAATACGAAACCGTGCTATTGTATTTGATTTATATATGTTTTATGAAATCATCCTTGTGGAAATGATTGACATTACTTGAGCAATGTGGCATGACACATGATTGATTTGATGATGATATTTTACATGGGCCGAGGGCCCTAGCTTGTAATGATGATAACTTTATGATGGGTAAATCCCATTCCGTAGCTACGAAGGATGTATGTATAGGATGATCCATATTTGCACCCGATACGTTTCTGCGGAAGGTATCCCTCATGATATGGGAAAATGGTAAATGTATTGTGATTTGATACGGTACTAGTCAGGTTGAACGCATAAGGGGGAAGGCTATGGTACGCTCAGTCTAACAGTTGATGAGGTCCGTCGCCAACGTCGGGGTAGAGAGCTTTTCTAACCTATTGCATACAAAATCCCCGATGCGCTTATCATTGGTCACGGTTGACCCTTGCTAGGATTGATTTTGGCACGCTCTATTCTAGCATGATTTGATGACATGGATGCATATATGTTTGAAATGTATGTAAAAAGAATGATTTATAATAAATTGAGCATTTTACATGATTTTTTACAATAAGTGAAATTATTGAGAACTTTGATACTCTATTTTTCACTGACACATTGAATACAAGATATATACCCTCTCACTCACTGGGTATCTTCATTCATACTCACCCCTCATTTCCTATTGTGTACAGAGATAGCTATAGTGGGACGTGTTGAGACTTATCAGCGCATGAGGCTTTTGTTGGAGATCGAGACTGTTGATTAGGTACTCGATATGATATTGGGAAGGATTTGCCAATGAAATTGTATATTTGCGTATTAAGATTGTAGATAGACCATTGTGTATAAAAATGGATGACTGTATGTAAATTTATGTATACTTATTAAAACTCTCAATTCTATTCTATTACATTGAGGCATGATTTGTATTATTGTGTACATTTACTTTGGAAAACGTGTCATGTTCTAGAAGTGTCCTCTAGGTTTGTTCGGTGCCATCTCTAAATCACAGGAGGGGTAACTGGTGACTGTTCATGCCTTTGATGGGGGCATGGCAGTAAAGGTCTGGTGTAGGACTGTTGTTACCCTTACGTTATCCTGCATGGTTGACAGGGATTGGATGATCTGAGGAGATTGTTGATTGTGGCCAGGCTGGCCTATGTATCTAGGTATAGGTCGATATATGGTATTTGATAGACTTTCGACTTATGGGGAGATTCTGCTCCTTTGGTTATAGAAAGTCAACATCCGGGATAACGGGTGACTGTTCATGGCTCCGGTTCAGGGCGTGACAAAAGTAGGAGGGTCGTAGTAGATCGACAGTAAAATTTTTGTTAACACCATGAGAAAAGAAAATAGAAAGGAAAAGGAAAAGAAAAGAAAAAAAATTAGAGATTATTTCTTTAAAGAAATTGAGAGATTGAAGAGATGGGGAAGTGAGAGAGAAAGTATGAAGGGAATTTGTAAAATAATATATATACACGCATTAGAAATAAGAAATGACATGATATTCAAGACCAACTTGGTAGAACAGAGGCCAACCCACAATGAACAATGATGGAGGTGTAGTGACAAAGGTTATACAATGGATATATGATAAAATTGATGATGGTTAGATGATTTTAAGGATGTTGAATAGGTTTTGCAAAGTTTAATTTTAGGTTTTTTTGACAAAGAAAATGGTTTGGATTAAAGAATGGAAAATGACAATAATAGCAAACATCGGAGATGCGGCATGTCTGAGTGCTTAAGGAGATAGACTCAAAAGCTATTGGGCTTTATCAATGCATGTTTGAATCTATTGTCGATGCTTAGACTTCGCAGCACACTTACAGTTTTCCTGTCCGTGTGTCAACTCCATCAATGGTTGATCATAACATGTAAACTTTATAACACAGTTGATATCAAATTCGGATAAAGGAGGAGGGTTGTGGTAGACAGACAGTAAAAAATATTGTCAAACATCATGAGAGATTCGAGAGAAGGGTAAGAGAGAGAGAGAGCATAAAGTGAGATTATAAAATAATATATATATATATACATATATTCATATAAGTTAGAAGAAATAGCATAATTTTTCACACCAATTTGAAAGAACAAAGGACAATCAATAATGAACAATGATAGTGGTTTAATGACAAAGGTTCTCCAATGGATATATGATAAAATTGGTGATGGTAATATGATTTTAGGGCTGTTGTAAAGGTTCTACAAAGTTTAATAGAAAGTTTTTGACAAAGTAAACTACATGGATAAAAAAAGAGAGTTTGAGCTTACGGAGTTGCAGAGGAGCTTGTGAAGAAAGGAAAAAGACAACAACAACAAACATCTGCATTGGTATGTCTGAGTGGTTAAGGAGATAGACTTAAAATTTGTTGGGCTCTGCCTGCCGATGCATGAACTTTTTAGTTTATTTATACTTAGTCAACTCCGCCTGTGTTTGATCTCAAATGTAAACTTTTCCACACAGTTGAACCAAAATCTGGGTAAAGGTGGATGGTTATGATACGTTGAAAATAAAATTTTGTTGACACCATAAGAGACCAAAATAAAAAGGAAAAAGAAAATGAAAGAAAAAGAATGAGAGATTATTTCTACAAACAAATTGAAAGATTGGAGCGATCGGGAAGAGAGAGATAGAGCATGAACGGAGATCATACAATAATACATATATGTATATTAGAAAGAACAAAATAACATAATTTTAACACCAATTCGATAAAACAAGGACCAATTAGTTATGAACAACAATGGTGGTGTAGCGACAAATGTTCTCCAAAGGATATAGATAAAATTAATGATGGTAAGATGATTTAAAGGTTATTATGAAGGTTTTGCAAAGCATAGTTGAAGGTTTTTAACAAAGAAAATGGCTTGGAATAACGAAAGAGAATTTGAGCCTACAGTGTTGTAGTGAAACACATGAAGAAAGAAAAAGGAAAAAACCAATAAACATCTAAGTCGATATATCTGAGTGGTTAAGGAGACAGACTTGAAATCTATTAAGCTATGCCTGCACATGTTTGAATCATGCTGTTAATGCCTAGACTTCTTAGTACTCTTACAATTTCTAATACGAAAGTTAACTTCGCTTGTATTTGATCTCAAAATTAACTTCTTAATAAAATCGATCCGAAACCCGATTAAAGTAGGACAGTCATGGTAGATTGATAATAAAGATTTTGTCAACACCATGAGTGAACAAAATAGAAAGGAAAAGGAATAAGAAAGAAAAAAGAATTAGAGATTATTTATGCAAAGAAATTGAGAGATTCAAGAGATGGGGAAGAGAGAGAGAGATAGAGTATGAAGGGTGTTTTAAAATAATAAACATACGCACATGTTAGAAAGAAGAAATAACATAATTTTCAACACCAATTTGACAGAACAGAGGCCAATCCGCAATGAATAACGATGAAGGTATAGCAATAAAGGTTTTCCAATGGATATATGAGAAAATAGATGATGTTAAGATGATTTAAAGGCTATTGCAAAGGTTTTGCAAAGTTTAAATGAAGGATTTTGACAAAGAACACGGCTGGATTAAAGAAAGAGAGTTTGAGCATACATAATTGCAGAGGAGATCACGAGAAAGGAAAATGACAACAATAACAACATCTGAGATGCGATATGTCTGAGTTTTCTTGTGAAGATTCTAATTTGTTGTCGTTGCCTAGACTTCATAGCACACTAACAGTTTTCTAGTCTGTATGTCAACTTCGCCAATGGTTGATTATAAAATGTAAACTTTTTAACACAGTCGAATTCAAATCAGGATAAAGGAGAAGGGTTGCGGTTGATGAATAGTAAAAATTTTGTCAAATACCATGAGAAACCGAAATATAAAAGGAAAAGGAAAAAGAAAGACAAAGAATGATAGATTATCTTTGCAAACAAATTGAGAGATTCGAGAGATGGGTAAGAAAGAGGAAGAGCATGAAGTGAGATTACAAAATAATATATATAGATACATACATACATATATATATTAGAAGAAATAACATAATTTTTCATACCAACTTGACAAAACAAAGGCCAATTAGTAATGAACAATGATGACGGTGCAGTGACGAAGGTTTTACAATGGATATATGATAAAATTGATGATGATAATATGATTTTAGGGCTATTGAAAAGGTTTTGCATAGTTTAATTTAAAGTTTTTGATAAACAAAACTATATGGATTAAAGAAAGAGAGTTTGAGCTTATAGAGTTGTAGAGGAGCTTAACAAGAAAGGAAAAGGACAACAACAACGAACATCTGAGTTGATATGTCCGAGTGGTTAAGGAGATAGACTTGAAATCTATTGGGCTCTACCTATGCAGGTTCCAATCCTATTATTGATGCATGGACTTTGCAGTATACTTACACTTTTCTAGTCCAAAAGTCAACCCCAATTGTGTTTGATCTTAAAATCTAAACTTTTCCACATAGTCAAACCCAAATCTATGCAAAGGAGGATAGTTGTGATAGGTTGATAGTAAAAAATTTGTCGATACCATAAGAGACCAAAATAGAAAGGAAAAAGAAAAAGAAAGAAAAAGAATGAGAGGTTATTTCTACAAACAAATTGAAAGATTGAAGAGATCAGGAAGAAAGAGAAATAGAGCATGAAGGGAAATTTTAAAATAAAATATATATGTATATTAAAAAGAAGAAATAACATGATTTTCAACATCAATTTGAGAGAACAAAGGCCAATTGGCAATGAGCAGTGATGGTGGTGTGGCGAGAAATGTTCTCTAATGGATATATGACAAAATTAATGATGGTAAGATGATTTAAAGATTATTATGAGGGTTTTGCTAAGCCTAATAGAAGGTTTTTGATAAAGAAAATGGTATGGATTAATGGAAGAGACCTTGAGCCTACAGCATTGTAGAGGAGCTCATAAAGAAAGAAAAATGATAACAACAACAAACATTTGTGTCAATATGTCCGTGTAGTTAAGGAGCTAGACTTGAATCTATTTGGCTTTGCCTACAGAGGTTCGAATCTTGTTGTCGATGCCTAGACTTCTTAGTACTCTTATAAATTTCTGGTCTAAAAGTTAAGTCTGCTTGTGTTTGATCTTAAAATGTAAATTTTTTTATACATCCCAAACCTAGGTAAAGTAGGATGGTAGTGGTAGATTGATGGTAAAAATTTTGTCAACACCATGAGAGAACAAAGTAGAAAGAAAAATGAAAAAGAAAGAAAAATAATTAGTGATTATTTTTGCAAAGAAATTGAGAGATTGAAGAGGAGAAATAACATAAATTTCAATACCAATTTGAAAGAATTGAGGCCAATCTGCAATGAACAATGACGGTGGTGTAGTGGCAATGTTCTGCAATGGATATATGATAAAATTGATGACAGTAAGATGATTTTAAGATTGTAGTAAATATTTTGCAAAGTTTAATTGAATGTTTTCGAAAAAGAAAATGGCTTGGATTAAAGGAATAGTGTTTGAGCATACATAGTTGCTGACAAGCTCTTTAAGTAAGGAAAATGACAACAATAACAAACATTTGAGACCTGATTGGACAAAGGAGACAGACTCAAAATCTATTGGACGTTGCCTAAATAGTTTTGAATCCGCTATCGATGCCTGGACTTCACAGTACACATACACTTTTTTGGTACGTATGTCAACTTTGCCAATGGTTGATCATAAAATGTAAACTTTTTAACGCAGTTGATTTCAAATCAAGATTAAAGAGGATGGTTGTGGTATGCTGACAGTAAAAATTTTGCCAAACACGATGATAGACCAAAATAGAAAGAAAATGGAATAAGAAAGAAAAACAATGATAGATTATTTTTGCAACCAAATTGAGAGATTCAAGAGATGGGTAAGAGAGAGGGAGAGCATGAAATGAGATTATAAAATAATATATATAGATACATATACATAGATATATGTTAGAAAAAACATAATTTTTCACACCAATTTGATAGAACAAAGGCCAATCGATAATGAACAATGATGGTGGTGCAGTGACAAAGGTTCTCCAATGGATATATGATTAAATTGATAATGGTAAGATGATTTTAAGGCTATTGTATAGGTTTTGCAACGTTTAATTGAAAGTTTTTGACAAAGAAAATGACATCGATTAAAGAAAGAAAGTTTGACCTTACAAAGTTGCAAAGGAGCATGTGAAGAAAGGAAAAAGGCAACAACATCAAACATATGAGTCAATATGTCCGAGTGGTTAAGGCGACAGACTCGAAATCTATTGGGCTCCGCATGGACTTTTTAGTATGCTTACACTTTTTTGGTCCAAAAGTCAATTCCACCCGTGTTTGATATTAAAATGTAAACTTTTTCAGACAGTCAAACCCAAATCTAGGTAAAGGAGAACGGTTGTGATAGATTGGCAATAAAATTTCATCAACACTATGAGAGACCAAAATAAAAAGGAAAAAGAAAAAAAAAGAAAAAGTATAAGAGATTATTTTTACAAACAAATTAAAAGATTGGAGAGATCGGGAAGAGAGAGAGATAGAGCATGAAGGGTGATCATAAAATAATATATATATTAGAAAGAAGAAATAACATGATTTTCAATACCAATTTGATAGAACTAAGGCTAATCGGTAAGGAACAACGATGGTAGTGTAGTAACAAATGTTTTCCAACGGATATATGCTAAAATTAATGATGGTAGGATGATTTAAAGGTTATTATGAAGGTTTTGTGAAGCTTAATTGATGGTTTTTGACAAAAAAATGGTCAGGATTAATGAAAGAGACATTAAGCCTACATTACTATAGAGGAGCTCATGAAGAAAGGAAAAGGATAACAACAACAAACATCTGAGTCAACATATCCGAGTGGTTAAGGAGATAGACTAGAAATCCATTGGGTTTTGCCGGTGCAGGTTTGAACTCTGCTATTGGCCTACAGACTTCTTTGTACTCTTTACAAATTTTGGGTTCGTAAGTTCTCTCTGCTTATGTTTGATCTTAAAACGAGAACCTTTTAATACTATCGATCCCAAACCTAGGTAAAGTAGGATGTTTGTGGTAGATTGTTAGTAAAACTCTTGTCAACACTATGAGAAAACAAAATAGAATAGAAAAGAAAAAAGAAAGAAAAAGAATTAGAGATTATTTCTACAAAGAAATTGAGAGATGGGGAAGAGAGGGAAAGTAAATGAAGGGAGTTTATAAAATAATATATATATATAAACACTTTAGAAAGAATAAATAACATAATTTTCGATAAGTATTTGTTAGAACAGAGAACGATCCGCAATGAACAATGATGCTAGTGTAGCGACAAAGGTTCTCCAATGGATATATAGTAAAATTGATGATGGTAAGATTATTTTAAGACTGTTGTAAAGGTTTTGCAAAGTTTAATTGAAGGTTTTGACAAATAAAATGGCTTGGATCAAAAGAAAGAGTGTTTAGGCATACATAAGTGTAAAGAAGCTTGTGAAGAAATGAAGATGACAACAATAGCAAACATTTGAGATGCGACATGTTTAAGTGGTTAGGGAGAAAGACTCAAAATCTATTGGATTTTGCTTGTGTAGGTTTGAATCTGTTGTCGATGTGTGGACTTCACAGCACACTTACACTTTTTGGTCCAAACTCCTTCAATGGTTGATCATAAAATGTAAACTTTTTAATACAGTCGATTTCAAATTCAGATAAACAATGAAGGTTGTGGTAGGCGGATAGTAAAAATTTTTAGAAAGGAAAAGGAGAAAGAAGGAAAAAGAATGATAGATTTTTTTTTGTAAACAAAGTGAGAGATTTGAGAAATGGATAAGAGAAAGCAAAAGCATGAAGTGAGATTATAAAAAAATAAAAAAGAAAGAAAAAGAATGATAGATTATTTTTGTGAGGAGCATGTGAAGAAAGGAATAGGATAACAATAACAACAAATATCTAAGTTGATATGTCCTAGTGGTTAACGAGACAGACTTGAAATCTGTTGGGCTTTGCTTGCATAGGTTCGAATCTTGCTGTTGACGCATGGACTTTTCATTATATATACACTTTTTTGGTCTGAAAGTCAACTCCTCCTGTGTTTTATCTTAAAATGTAAACTTTTTCATACAGACGAACCCAAATCAAGGTAAGGAGGATGTTGGTGATTGGCTAATCATAAAAATTTTGTTGACACCATGAAAGACCATGGTAAGAAGAAAAAAAAGAAAGAAAAAGAATGAGAGATTATTTTCGCAAACAAATTGAAAGATTGGAGAGATCAGGAAGAGAAGGAGATAGAGCATAAAAGGAGATCATAAAATAACATATATATGCATATTAGAAAAAAGAAATAACATGATTTTCAACACCAATTTGGCAGAACAAAGGCCAATTGGTAATGAAATGACACTAGTATAACGATAAATGTTTTCGAATAGATATATGACAAAATTAATGATGGTAAGATGATTTAAAGGTTGTTATGAAGGTTTTGCAAAGCTTAATTGAAGGTTTTTGACAAAGAAAATGGTTTGGATTATTGAAAGAGACATTGACTCTATAACACTATAGAGAAGCTCATGAAGAAAGGAAAAGGATAACAATAACAAACATCTGATTCGATATGCTTGAGTGGTTAAGGAGACAGACTTGAAATCTGTTGAGCTTTGCCGCGTAGGTTCGAATCCTGCTTTTGACGTCTAGATTTCTTAGTGCTTTTACAAATTTTTGGTCTAAAAGTTAACTTCGCCAGTGTGAGATAGGGAAGAGAGAGAGAGAGAGAGGGGGGAGAGAGAGAAAGAGAGAGAGCACGAATGGTGTTTGCAATATATACATATATATAAACACACATGTTATAAAGAAGAATAACATAATTTTCATTACCAATTTGATAGAACAGAGGCCTATCCGCAATGAACAATGACGATGGTGTTGCGACAAAGGTTTGACGATGGATATATGATATAGTTAATGATGGTAAGATGATTTAAAGGTTATTTTGAAGGTTTTGCAAAACTTAATTGAAGGTTTTTGAGAAAGAAAATGGTTTGGATTATTGAAAGAGACTTTAAACCAACAGTATTGTAGAGGAGCTCATGAAAAAAGGAAACAGATAACAACAAGCATATGAGTCGATATATCGAGTGGTTAAGGAGACGGACTTGAAATCTATTGGGCTTTGCCTATGTAGGTTCTAATCCTACTATCGACCCCTAGATTTCTTAGTACTCTGACAAATTTCTGGTCTGAAAGTTAACTTGTGTTTAATCTAAAAATGTAAACTTTTTAAAACAGTTGATCCAAAACTAGGGTAAAGTATGATGGTTGTGGTAGATTGATAGTGAAAATTTTGTCAACACCATGAGAGGACAAAATAGAAAGACAAAGAAAAAGGAAAGAAAAATAATTAGAGATTATTTCTGCAAAGAAATTGAGAGAATGAAAAGATGGGGGAGGGAGAGAGCCTAAAGGGAGTTTATAAAATAATATCTACATATATACACATGTTAGAAAGAAGAAATAACATAATTTTCAACACCAATTTGATAGAACAGTGGCCATTTTGTAAGGTACAATGATGGTGGTGTTGCAAAAAAGGTTCTCCAATGGATATATGATAAAATTGATGATGGTAAGATGATTTTAAGGTTGTTGTAAAGGTTTTGCAAAGTTTAATAGATGGTCTTTTATGAAGAAAATCGCTTGGATTATAGAAAGAGAGTTTGAGTGTATATAGTTGTAGAGGAGCTGGTGAAGAAAGGAAAATATCAATAATAATAAACGTCAGAGATGTGATATGTCCGAGGGGTTAAGAAGACAAATTCAAAATGGTTCGAATCCTGTTATCGATGCATGGACTTTTTAGCATACTTACACTTTTCTGGGCCAAAAGTCAACTTTGTTTGTGTTTGATATTAAAATGTAAACTTTTCTACATAGTTGAACCCAAATCTAGGTAAAAGAGGATGGTTATGATAGATTGATAGTAAAAATTTCGTTGACACCGTAAGGGACGAAAATAAAATGGCAAAAGAAAAAGAAAGGAAAAGAAAGAAAAAGAAAGAAAAAGAAAGAAAAAGAATGAGAAAAAGATTGGAAGAGAGACAGATAGAGCATGAAGGGAGATCATAAAATAATATATATATTAGAATGAAGAAATAACATGATTTTCAACACCAATTTGATAGAAGAAAGGCCAATCGGCAAGGAACAACAACGGTGGTGTGGCAACAAATGTTCTCCAATAGATATATGATATAATTAATGTTGGTAAGATGATTTAAAGTTATTATGCAGATTGTGCAAAGCTTAATTGAAGCTTTTTGATAAAGAAAATGGCTTGGATTAATGGAAGAGACATTGAGCCTATAGTACTGTATAGGAGCTCATGAAGATAGGAAAAGGATAACAACAACAAATATCTGAGTTGATGTGTCCAAGTGGTTAAAGAGACAAACTTGAAATCCATTGGGCTTTGCTTGTGCAGGTACGAATCTTGTTGTCAACTCCTGGACTTCTTAGTACTCTTACAAATTCCTGGTCCAAAAGTTATCTCCACTTGTGTTTGATCTTAAACTGGATCCCTCACCTGGGCAAAACATGATGACTATGGTAGATTGACAGTAACAATTATGTCAACACAATGAGAGAACAAAATAGAAAGGAAAAGAAAAAAGAAAGAAAAAGAATTAGAGATGGGGAAGAGAGAGAGAGAGAGATCATGAAGGGAGTTTATAAAATAATTTATATATACACTTCAGAAAAAAGAATAACATAATTTTTAACACCAATTTGATTGAACAGATGCCAATCCGCAATAAACAATGGCGGTGGTGCTGCGACAAAGGTTCTCCAATGGATAAATGATAAAATTGATGATGGTAAGATGATTTTAAGGCTATTGTAAAGGTTTTGCAAATTGCAATTGAAGGTTTTGACAAAGAAAACGACTTGGATTAAAGAAAGAGAGTTTAATCATGCATAGTTCCACAGATGCTTGTGAGGAAAAGAAGATGACAACAATAACAAACATCTAAGATGCGATATGTTCGAGTGGTCAAGGATATTGGGCTTCACTTGTGCACGTTCGAAACTATTGTTGATACCAGGACTTCACAAAACACTTACACTTTTTTGGTCTGCATGTTAACTCTACCAATGGTTGATTATAAAATGTTAACTTTATAACATAGTTGATTTCAAATCCGGATAAAGGAGGAGGGTTAATTTTATAAAGGAAATGAAAAATGAAAGAAAAAGAATGATAGATTATTTTTTCAAAAAAATTGAGAGATTCAAGAAATGGGTAAGAGAGAGGGAGAGCATGAAGTGAGATTATAAAATAAAATATATAGATACATATATATATTTGTTAGAAGAAATTATATAATTTTTCACACTAATTTAACAGAACAAAGGCCAATCGGTAATGCACGATGATGGTGGTGGAGTGGATATATGATAAAATTGATTATGGAAAGATGACTTTGGGCCTGTTGTAAATGTTTCACAATGTTTAATTGAAATTTTTTGACAAACAAAATGACATGGATTAAAGAAAGGGAATTTGAGTTTACAAAGTTGCAGAAGACCATGTGAAGGAAGGAAAATGACAACAACAACAAACATCTCGGATGATATGTCTGAGATGTTAAGGAGACAAACTCGAAACCAGTTGGGCTCTGTGTGCACAGGTTCGAATCTTGTTGTTGAGGATGGACTTTTCTGTATACTTACATTTTCTTGTCCAAAAGACAACTCCCCCTATGTTTGATCTTAAAATATATACTCTTCCATACAGTTGAACCGAAATCTAGGTGAAGGATGATGGTTGTAATAGGTTGATAGAAAAAATTTAGTCAGTACCATGAGAGACCAAAATAAAAAGGAAAAAGAAAAAGAAAGAGAAAGAATGAGAGATTATTTCTGAAACAAATTGAAAGATTGGAGATCATAAAATAATATATATATATGTATATTACAAAGAAGAAATAACATCAATTTGGTAGATCAAAGGACAATCGACAATGAACAATGATGGTGGTGTAGCAACAAATGTTCTCCAATGGAAAAATTATTGATGGTAAGATGATTTAAAGGTTGTGATGAAGGTGTTAAAGCGTAATTGAAGGTTTTTGATAAAGAAAATGACTTAGATTAGCGAGAGAGACATTGAGCCTACAGTGCTATAGAGGAGCTCATGAAGAAAGAAAAAGGATAACAACAACAATCATCTAAGTTGGTATGTCCGAGTGGTTAAGGAGGCAGACTTGAAATCTGTCAGGCTTTGCCTATGCAGGTTCGAATCTTGCTATCGACATGTAGACTTCTTAGAACTCTTACAAATTTCTAGTTTGAATGAGAAATCCACTTGTGTTTGATCTTAAAATGTGAACTTTTTAATACAGCTAATCCCAAACTAGTGAAAAGCGGGGTGTTTATGATAAATTGACAATAAAAATTTTGTCCAACACCTTGAGATAAGAAAATAGAAGAGAAGAGGAAAAAAGAAAGAAAAATAATTAGAGATTATTTCTACAAACAAGTTGAGAGATTGAAGAGATGGGGAAGAGAGAGAGCGTGAAGGAAGTTTATAAAATAATATACACATACACACGTTCGAAAGAAGAAATAACATAATTTTCAACACCAATTTGACATAACAGAGGCCGATTTGCAAGGAACAATGACGGCGGCGTAGCAACAAAGGTTCTCCACTACATATAGAATAAAATTGATAATGGTAAGATGATTTTAAGGTTGCTGCAAAGGTTTTGAAAATTTAATTGAAAGTTTTTGACAAACAAAATGGTTTTGACTACAAAAAAAGAGTTTAAGCATACATTGTTGAAAAGAGCTTGTGAATAAAGGAAAATGACAACAATAACAAACATTAGAGATGTGATACTCTGAGTGGTTAAGGAGACAAACTCAAAAGCTGTTGGGCTTTGCTAGTACAGGTTTGAATCCTACTATCAACGCATGGACTTTTTAGTATAATTACACTTTTTTGGTTCGACACCATGAGATAGTAAGAAGGACAATAGTGATATATTGATAGTAAAAATTTTGTCGACACCATGAGAAACCAAAATAAAAAGGAAAAAGAAAAGGAAAGAAAAAGCATAAGAGAATATTTCTATAAATAAATTGAAAGATTGGAGAGATCAGGAAGAGAGAGATAAAGCAAGAATGGAGATCATAAAATAATATATATATATGTATATTAGAACGAAGAAATAACATTATTTTCAACACCAATTTGATTGAACAAAGGCCAATTGTCAAGGGACAACGATGGCAGAGTAGCAACAAATGTTCTCCAATGGATATATGAGAAAATTAATTATGGTAAGATAATTTAAATGTTATTATGAAGGTTGTGCAAAGTTTAATTCAAGGTTTTTGATAAAGAAAATGGCTTGGATTAATGAAAGAGACATTGTGGCTACAATATTATAGAGGAGCTCAAGAAGAAAGGAAAAGGATAATAACAACAAATATCTAAGTCAATATGTCCGAGTGGTAAAAGGGACAGACTTGAAATCTGTTGGGCTTTTCCTACGCAAGTTTGATTCCTGCTATCGACAACTAGACTTGTTAGTACTCTTCCAAATTTCTGGTTTGAAAGTTATCTCCACTTGTGTTTGTTCTTAAAATGTGAACTTTTTAATATTGTTGATCTCAAACCTGGGTAAAATAGGATGGTTGTGGTAGATTGACAATAAAAATTTTGTCAACTTTATGAGAGAACAAAATAGAAAGGAAAAGAAAAAAGAAAGAAAAAGAATTAGGGTTATTTCTACAATGAAATTGAGCAATTGAAGAGATGGGGAAGAGAAAGAGAGCATGAAGGGTGTTAATGAAATAATAAATATAAATGAAAACACTTCAAAAAAAAAGATAACATAATTTTTTTATACCAATTTGATAGAACATATATGAATCCGCAATGAACAATGCGATGGTGTAGCCACAAATGTTCTCCAATGGATATATGATAAAATTGATAATGGTAAAATGATTTTAAGTCTATTGTAAAGGTTTTGAATGTTTAATCGAAGGTTTTGATAAAGAAACGGCTTGTATTAAAGAATGAGAGTTTGAACATACAAAGTTGCATTGGAGCTTGTGAAGAAAAGAAGATAACAACAATAAGAAACATTTAAGATGTGATATATACGAGTGGTTAAGGAGATAGATTTGAAATCTATTAGGCTTTGCATGTTTAGATTCAAATTTGTTGTCGATGCTTGGATTTTATAGCACGCTTACACTTTTCCGGTCCATATGTCAGCTCTGCCAATGGTTGATAATAAAATGTAAACTTTTGACACAATCGATTTCAAATCTAGATAAATGAGGTGGGTTGTGGCAAGTGACAGTAAAGATTTTTGGAAAAGAAAAGAAAAAAGAAAGAAAAAACATGTCGATTATTTTTGCAAACAAATTGAGAGATTCAAGAGATGGGTAAGAGAGAGGGAGAGCATGAAGTGGGATTATAAAATAATATATATAGATACAAATATATATGTAAATGATAGGAAAAAAAATAAATTTTCACACTAATTTGACAGAACAAAAGCCAATCGGTAATGGACATTGATGTTGGTGTAGTGACAAAGGTAATGAAGGGAAGAGAGAGAGACAGAGCATGAAGGGAGATCATAAAATAAGATAATGCATATTAGAAATAACATGATTTTCAATGTCAATTTGGCATAACAAAGGCCAATCAGCAATGAACAAAGATGGTGCTGTAGCGATAAATGTTCTCCAATTAATATATGATAAAATTAATGATGGTAAGATGATTTAAAGGTTATTATGGAGGTTTTGCAAAGCTTAATGAAAGTTTTTGACAAAGAAAATGGCTTGAATTAATGAAAGAGATACTAAGCCTATAGTATTGTAGAGGAGCTCATTAAGAAAAGAAAATGATAACAACAACAAATATCCAAGTTGATATATCTGAGTGGCTAAGGAGACAGACTTGAAATTTGTCGGGCTTTGCCTGGCAGGTTCAAATCCTGCAATTGATGCTTAGACTTCTTAGTACTTTTGCAAATTCTAACCCAACAGTCAACTCCATTTGTGATTGGTCTTCAAATACAAACTTTTTAATACGGCTGATCCCAAACCAAGGAAAAGCAGGATGGTTGTGCGAAATGGACAATAAAAATTTTGTCAACATCATGAGAGAACAAAATAGAAAGGAAAAGGAAAAGGAAAGAAAAAGAATTAGAGATTATTTTTGCAAGGAAATTGAGTGTTTGAAGAGAAATGGAAGAGAAAGGGAGACATAAAGCATGAAGGGATTTTGTAATATATATACACACACACATACTTTAGAAAGAAGAAATAACATAATTTTCAACACTAATTTGACAGAATGGAGGCCAATCTGCAATGAAAAATGATGGTGGCATAGCGATAAAGGTTTTCCAATAGATATATGATAAAATTAATGATAGTAAGATGATTTAAGGTTATATTGAAGGTTTTGCAAAGCTTAATTGAAGGTTTTTGACAAAGAAAATGGCATGAATTAATGAAAGAGACTATAAGCCAATAGTAATTAGAGGAGCTTATGAAGAAAGGAAAATGATAACAACAACAAACATCTGAGTCAATATGTCCGAGTGATTGAGGAGAAGACTTGAAATCTGTTGGGCTTTGCCTGCGTAAGTTTGAATCTTGTTGTTGACGGCTAGACTTCTTAGTACTCTTACAAATTTATGGTTTGAATGTTAGCTCCACTTGTGTTTAATCTTAAAATGTAAGCTTTTTAATACAGTCGATCCCAAACCCGAGTAATATAGGATGGCCATGGTAGATTGATAGTAAAAATTTTGTCAACACTCGGAATGAACAAAATAGAAAGGAAAAGAAAAAAGAAAGAAAAATAATTAGATTATTTTTGCAAGGAAATTGAGAGATTGAAGAGATAGGGAAGAGAGAGAGCATGATGTATATTTGCAAACACACACATGAGAAAGAAGAAAAAAAATAATTTTCAATACTAATTTGATAGAACAAGGGCAAATCCACAAGGAATAATGATGGTAGTGTAGCAACAAAGGTTCTTCAATGGGTATAGGATAAAATTGACGTTGGCAAGATGATTTTAAGGTTGTTGTAAAGGTTTTGCAAAGTTTAATTGAAGGTTTTTGACAAAGAAAATAGTTTGAATTACAGAAAGAGATTTTGAGCATACATGTTGCATTGGAGATCAAGAAGAAACGAAAATGACAACAATAACAAATATCTAAGTCGATATGTCCAAGTGGTTAAGGAGACATTCTTGAAATCTATTGGTCTTTGCCTGTGCAGATTCAAATCCTACCATCGACACCTAGACTTAATCCTACCATCGACACCTAGACTTCTTAGTACTCTTACAAGTTTTTGGCCTGCAAGTTAACTTCGCTTGTCTATGATCTTAAAATGTGAACTTTTTAATATAGCAGATCCCAAACCAGGGAAAAGATGGTTGGGGTAAATTGATAGTAAAAAATTTTGTCAACACTATGGGAGAACAAAATAGAAAGGAAAAGAAAAAAGAAGAAAAAAGAATTAGAGATTATTTTTACAAAGATGTTGAGAGATTGAAGAGAGGGGAAGAGTGAGAGTGAGAGAAAGAGAGAGAGAGAGGATGAAGGGAGTTTGTAAGATATACATATATATATATACATACTTTAGAAAGAAGAAATAACATAATTTTCAACACTAATTTAACAAAATAAAGGCCAATCCGCAATGAACAATGATGGAGACGTAGTGACAAAGGTTGTCCAATTGATATATGATAAGATTAATGATGGTAAGATGATTCAATGGTTATTTTGAAGGTTTTGCAAAGCTTAATTGAAGGTTTTTGACAAAGAAAATGGCTTGGATTAAGAAAAGAAAATTTAAGCCTTCAGTCTTATAGAGGTGCTTATGAAGAAAGGAAAAGGATAGCAACAACAAACATTTGAGTTGATATGTCTAAGTGATTAAAGTGACTGACTTGAAATCTTTTGGCTTTGTGTCCTGAGCAGGTAAGTCGACATGGTGTCCCAAACAAGTTGATTGGTGCCAACATGTATGTGGTATGTGTCTTGCTTGTGTTGTGACATGCATTTTGGCATATGGTGTGTGACAACTAATGTCTCATGTGTAATACCATGTGCTCAATGAGCTAGCTTATGTATGTGGCCTATTTTTCATAAGATCATTTGTGTAAGTCGATTTGTGCTTATAGGTGGTCAACTATAATGTATCTTATTCTCATTTTAACTATTATTATTCGACTGCTAGTATTTCAAAAATTCATTCATTATAGTTAGACTAATTATGTAAGTTGACTAGGTCCTAGGTTTTAACTTAGGCTTTTGTATACTAAGCAAGACAACTATTACGATAGTGTAGTCAACTATGTTCCTACTATGAATTGTCTATGTGTTTGAATCAAGCCTAAACCAATCCTAACTCCATTTAATTCAATCTTTCATTAGTCTAACAAATTCTTTTCATCATAATACACTTTGAGCTCATCATTTGCTCATCATCAAAACTCATTTTGCCAACAGGTCCAAAAGTCAACTTTGCCTATGTTTGATGTTAAAATGTAAACCATTTAATACATCCGATCTCAAAACCAAGTAAAGGAGGAGAGTTGTGTAGATTGACAGTAAAATTTTTGTCAACACAATGAGAGGCCAAAATAAAAGGGAAAAGAAAATGAAAGAAAAAGAATGAGAGATTATTTCTATAAACAAATTGAGAGATTCGAGAGATGGCAAGAGAGAGAGCATGAAGGGAGATTATTAAATAATATATATACATGTTAGAAAGACCAAATAACATAAATTTCAACACCAATTTGATAAAATAGAGGCCAATCCACAATGATCAATGATGATGGTGTAGCGATATAAGTTCTCCAATGGATATATGATAAAATTGATGATAGTAATATGATTTTAAGGCTATTGCAATGATTTTGCAAAGTTTAATTGAAGGTTTTTGACAAAGAAAACGGTTTGATTAAAGAAAGGATGTTTGAGCTTGCTTAGTTGCAAAGGTGCTCATGAAAAATGGAAAAGGACAACGACAACAAAGATCTCAGGTGCAATATGTTTGAGTGGTTAGGGAGACAGACTCAAAATTTGTTGGGCATTGCTTGCGCAGGTTCGAATCAGTTGTTGATGCCTGGACTTCTCAGTATGCTTACACTTTTCTGGTTCATAAGTCAACTCCACCAATATTTGATCATAAAATGTATACTTAACACAGTCGATTTCAAACCCAGATAAAGGAGGGTTGTGATAGGTTGATAGTAAAAATTTTGTCAACACCATGAGAGACCAAACTAAAAAGGAAAAGGGAAAAAAAAGAAAAGGAATAAGAGATTATTTCTATAAACAAATTGGGAGATTCGAGAGATGGGAAAGAGAGAGAGAGAGAAAGCATGAAGTGTAATTATAAAATAATATATATATGTTAGAAAGAAGAAATAACATAATTTTTAACACCAATTTGACAAAACAAAGGCCAATTGACAATTAACAATGATGGTGGTGTAGCGACAAATGTTCTCCAATGGATATATGATAAAATTGATATGCTAAGATGATCTTAAGGCTATTGTAAAGGTTTTGCAAAGTTTAATTGAAAGTTTTTGACAAAGAAAATGGCTTGGATTAAAGAAAGAAAGTTTGAGCTTATAGAGTTTCAGAGGAGCTTGTGAAGAAAGAAAAAGAACAATAACAATAGACATCTGAGTCGATATGTCCAAGTGGTTAAGGAGAAAGACTCAAAATCTGTTGGACTCTGCCTATGCGGGTTCTAATCTTGCCATCGATGTGTGGACTTCTATGTACACACACATTCTCGGTTTAAAAGTCAACTCCGCTTATGCTTGATCTTGAAATGTAAACATCTTTTTAACACAATCGGTTCCAAACCCAATAATGGAGGAGGGTTATGATAAGTTGAAAGCATAAATGTTCTTAACACCGTGAGATATCAAAATAAAAAAAAAAGAAAAGGAATGAAAGAAAAAGAATGAGAGATTATTTCTACAGAACAAATTGAGAGATTGGAGAGATGGGGAGAGAGACAGAAAGAGCATGAATGGAGAATAATATATGTGTGTGTGTATGTTTGAAAGAAGAGATAACATCATTTTCAAAACTAACTTGATAGAACAAAGGCAAATCGACAACAAACAATGACGGGGGTGCAGCGACAAAGGATCTCCATTGGTTACATGATAAAATTGATGCTCGTAAGATTTTAAAGGCTATTGTAAATCTTTTAAAAAGTTTAACTAAAAGTTTTTTACAAAGAAAATGACTTGGATTAAAGAAAGAGAGTTTGAGTATACATAATTACAGAGGAGCTTGCGAAGAAAGGAAAGGACAAAACAACAAATATCTGAATAGATATGTCCGAGTGGTTAAGGAGACAGACTCGAAATCTATTGGGTACAACTCGTAAAATTCCACCTTTATTATGTTATTCATTAGATAGCCACTTTGAGGCTAACCCATTTTCTTTGCTTTAACCACATAATGTTTAGTCTTAAACCTTTGTTCTAGCTAACTTGTTCAACCTTTGTTAAGAATACGTGGGAATGAATTGCATAACAAGATTCATATTAGTGAAAAGAATTATGTAAATGGTGAAAAAAGAAGACCAAATGAAAGCTAAATTGAAAAAAAAAAGAAAAAAGAAAAAAGAAAGAAAGACAAAAATTGAAAATTGAAATGAAAAGGGAAAAGTGAAATTCATCTTTGTGAAGTGAATTGAAAAAAAAAGCAAAAAAAAAAAAAAAAAAGAAGAGAAGAGAGGTAGACAAGTATGGTACACTCGATCACTTGGAAGAAGTCTCATTCTTTTTACATACCTGAAGCTATTGCATATGAAGGAAAAGAACGGATTTTGCTTGAAAAGAAGATGGTTTGAAGAGTTGTTTTGTCATTGATTATTGTATATCATGTAAGCCAATTCTCCCATATCTTGACTTGCACACCTAAATTTTCCTTTTTATCCTACCTTGACCTAAGCCACCTAACAACCCTTGTAAAGACCATCTAATTTTTTATTTGGATTCATGCAATTAGTGGTGGAGATTTGATATATAAGCAATCTTACGGTAGTGACATGCTATGTTTTGATTTGAGAGCTATTGATATATTCCTCTAAACACTTTGAGTGTATAGAGTGACTTTTATGTGCGGGTGTTGGGACTTGAAATATTGAATTTTGATGAGATTGTTGAGGGTGATAGGATGCTTATGTTTTCTTTTAAGGTTGTGGTACTATGATCATTTGTTTCTTGGAATGATGTTTTGGTTTAAATTTTTCAATGTGTGTTGATTTAGGATTATTTGGGGATGAATTGAAGAAGGGGAAGGGGAGAAGTTGAGAATAGGTTTTGCGGTATTTGCCTAATGCATGCTTGGGGACAAGTGTAGGTTTAGTGTGGGGGAAATTGATAGAGTGCATAAAGTTTGGATTTTTCATTTATATTATGGCTTTATTTTAGGTTGTTATTGGTTTAATTGATGGATTTTATGGTGTTTATTGTTAAGGGATTGAAAATTGGAAGATTGGATCTAATTGGGTTCAAAGCAACAATTTGGAGCTTAATTGTTCAAGACATCAAATTTGGGCCTGATGAAGGGAAAAAAAAAAGAAGAAGCCTGACAAGACTAGAAGACTTCTAGTTTTAGCTAAATTTTGTTATTTCATATTTAATAGGATTTTAATTTAAGAAAACTACTTAATAAGGAGCAAAAACCTTTTCCTATTTTTGAGAAAGTAGTCCTAATTTTTAGGAATTGGGTTTAAATCTTAGGGCACCAAAAGAAAGGGGAATGCACGTCTATTTTCCAAGAGATTGGCAGCTGCTTGTTTTGCTCTCTTTCAAGAACAAACCCTATTTTCTCTATTTTTCTAAAGAATTTCAAGAGACCATGTTTTCTACCATGAGTAGTGTCATGCCCCAAATCCACCCCTCGTTGGGGCTTCTTCAGAAACGAACTGTCTGGTTCTCACCAGGGCTCAGTCACTTGCATGGTAGTGGAAATCATACTAAAATAGTAGATCTTTTATTTATTTAAAAGACTGTATATTATAAAAGTCTTCTATACATGATAAGCAGCGGAACTCTATATAGAGAGGTTACCCATAACCAAACTATCTCTACTCGTTTATTTAATACTCCTCGACCTTTGATCCTACGGGATCTAAAAATAGTTTTTGGTATGAGCTTGATAGCTTAGTGAGGTCCGTGTGTGCATGTGTAAAAAATTTCATTATAAAATCATATGATAACGGTTTTATTGTAAAATCTTTTTAGAAAACTTTGTATACAGCAACAACATGCATAACTCAATAATAACAGTAACACAATATAGCATAAATGACAGTTCATTTTCGTTTTATTTGTCCATAAGAACAGTCTCCTTATCCTTCCCACGAGGTCCATTTCCGAAAAAACCTATCTCTGTCCCCCGCATTAAGTGGACAAACCTCCTATCCACATTAATTGGGTGCTACTAGTATGTATTTTGACGTTCGACAAAGCCCTTGTTTGCTCGAGCTATCTCTACACATATCGGCTGATATAACAATCACAAACACATATATGGATGTAATAGTAGGAAATTATTATAATAGTAGTAAATTATGTCACGTCCCTATCTGTGATCCAGAGGCCGTGAACAGTCACCCGGTATCTCGGATACCGGCCCAACCCCGCCACGTATCCTCAAGGTAATGCAAGGCTAATCAAAATTTCAGTTACAAATATTTTATTAGTATTTAACATACAAAGTCATCAAATATATATATGTTTATTGTACAAATAAAAGTTCCTTGATTTCATATAGTCAACCCGACATAATTAACTAATATCCTCAAAATATAGCAGAATATAATTATTGTAAATGGTCTCCGATACTACGTACATTGAAATAAGTCAACGTGTCTCTCGAATGACTAGCTCTGTATAGATTTAAAAATATGGAGAGGTGAGTATAATCAAATACTCAGTGAGTGAGAAATTCATGATAGGTAATTAATAAGTGAGGTGAGAATGGAGTGTCAAAGTCATATATATATATATATATGTATATCCATGCAAGACATATTATCAAATCATAGCAATTTTAACACAGTTTTCCATCCAATCAAAACATATGCATCCAAAATCTTATGTCCTAAATCGTAGGGTCATGCTAAATCATGTTCTCGGCCAAGGTCTACCTCAAGCAATGACGAGCCACCAAGGGTTTTTTTTTATGTAAACGAAAAATAACCCCAAAACCTTGGTGTTGGTGTCAGGCCTCCCCAAATGCTAGACTGAAACGTCATTCAGTCCTCTCCTTTCGATTCAACTTGACTAGTACGAAACATAGTATTGTATACATGCCATCTAATTATGTGGATTGTCTGCTTCTCGAGACATCACAAACGTGCGACATCTATATAACGAGACGGGTTTGTTATAGCATACGAAGTGAGTTTGTACGGGACGACGCCTATCATATCATATCCCCGATCTACGATCAAAGGGATTCAGGTACTAATGTCTGAGTACCTAGTCTCGCATCAAAATCATCAATAAACCAACCATGCCATACATGTCGAAGAAAATCATGAAAATCCAATATAGTATACTATTGTATATATCATCAAAGTACATTTCATGATTTAAAACATGACACATATTTCTCATCAAAATTCATGGATTCATATTTTGAAATTTTGTGATACTCCATTTATCACAAAATATGTTACCAAAGCCATTTTACATTCATTTCACAAATCATGCTTTAAAACCGATAAAACGTGGTTTTGCTGATTAACTACATGGCAACAGTAAAACCCATTCACTTATACGGGAAGGGTACTCCACTCCCCTAAAACCTCAATCCTCAACTGAGTTAGTCTTTGAGTATAGTACAGTCATCTACTCCTAAGACAATAACATATATATATGTCAATCCCCCTATTTCTTTTAATAAAATTTCAGATTTTCAAGTTTTACTCTTGCGCAGTCTTAGAAAAAATATCATAACTTTCTCTATATAAATCGGATTTGAATGATTCAAATTGCTAATTAAAGTTGAGACATATATCTACATTTTTTATGTTCAACGCATCTCCAAATTCCTACGGGACAAATTTATAAAAATCTATCTTCAATACAATTCGTACTTATATAACTAAATTTATGTAGTTTTGGTAGAAAATTCATATCTTAGCATATACATCTCCGATTTACATGATTTTAAATTCTACCGAAAGATACGAGATAGCTCTACAACTTTCATGTTCAGTATTTTCTTTAATTCTAAGTGTAGAATTTTATAAAAGTTCATTTTAGCCTCAGCTCCAGTTCTAAATTATGCTCTGCACAGTTTCAGTCAAAATACCATAACTTCTAGCATACTACTCCGATTCAAGTGAATTTTAGCTCATTTTAAAGATAAGATTGAGAGCTAAAACTTTGATGTTTTAAGTTTCTCTAAATGTTGTACAAAAGATATTTTAAAAAATTATACAACATACAAGTCGTGCACAGAGGATGAAAAACAGAACATGTCATTTTGCTGTCCCTTTCCAAAATCACTATAAATCACATTCTTAATGGAAATTTTGGTGCCATACTTTATTTTAAAGCTTAGGGAGTCTAGGTTTACCAAAAACAAACCAATCTAAACTTTGATCATAACAGAATAAGATATCATGGAATTATTACAGTTTGCTAACCATGCTAGCTTATTTGAACAAACCTGCTTCATGGAACCAATTTAATGCAATGTATACTCAAAGAAAAATGTATTACCTCTTTAATAAGATCTTGACATCCAATTATTCATCATCAATACCATCCTTTAGCACTTGATTGCCACATATTGCAAACACATATACATTAATATAAATATATAAAAAAAACCTCTATATCATACTAATACTATCTAAACAATTAAAATCTTATCAACCAAAGATTTTCCTTACCTCTTCAAAACCTCAAGTGCTTGGATGAATACAAGAAATTCTCACTTCCTACACTAGAACTCACGGCCAAGAGGTTGAATGTTGAGAAGAAAATGAGGTTCAATGCTTCAAAAAACTCAGTTATGCAAATCTAGCAAAAATTTTGACCATTGATCCATTTCCTTGTAAGATCTTTACTCTATACTTGTTCTAAGTCTTTATCCCATGCAAGATTGTTACAAGCTACTTTCATGCACCTCCTTTGTGTCAATTTCGTTCATGATGGATTCCAAGCTCAAAGAGAGGGGTTTTTGACCAACCAATGAGAATTCATGCAAATATTGTTCAACCAATGAGATTTCTCCCTGGTGGAATGAGCTTAGGTGGCCACTAACCAAACTTGCTACCCTATTGACCAATCATTTGGCTCCAATTGTCTATCCTTGAGTGGTTTGCAACCAAGCTCCTCAACTTTCTTTAATTACATTTATACTCCTGACTTTTAACAAATTACATTTTTGGTTCCTATGAAATTTTGTTTGAAATTTCTTAAATATGTGAAATTTCATTTAAATATATGTATTTAATTGTGTAGGCCTTCTTTTAGCTATTTTTGACTTCTTTTGGCCTTGCCGGCGCTTGTCGAGAGGATTTTCGGTTTACCGATAAAATTTTTGGTTTCAGCGATTTTGAGGGAAACCTCAAAGTAAATAATATAAAATTAAAATTTCATTTTAGATTCCTCAAAAGGATGTTCAATATATATATAGAACCATGAAGAGTGATACATGATACATAGTCACCAAAAAACGGTATTACAAATTATGATAACAGTAGAAAATCATGATTGCAATAGAAAATCACGGTAGTTGTACTTAAAATTATATGAATACAAAGGATACTCATTTAAAAGAAATATAAAGAACACTCATCTCAAAGAGCTAATTTAAGATCTTTTAACTAGTTTATCTTTTCCCTTTTACCCTCTTCTCTTCTTCTCCTTGTTTCTCTTCTTCTCTCTTTCTCTTTCTCTCTCTTTTCTCTCTCTCTCTTTTTCCTTTTCTTTTGGCTGAATTGGTTTGGGGAATGGAAGGGATATGGTATTTATAGGTGTTGGAGAATGATGAGTTATCATCTTCTTTTATGGATTGTGGACATGTGTAGGATATGTGTCAAGTGGATAGATGAGGTAAAATACAAATCGACAACTTAAAGTGACACTTGTCTGGACATGTGTCAAATGGTGTAATGAAAAAATATGCAATTGACAAGTGTCCGAATATGTGTCACGTGAATAGAGGATGTCAAATGCAAATGGCTACTTAAAATGATATGTGTCAAGTGGGTGGAGAAAGTAAAATATAAATTGACTACTTAAGTGACACGTATTCATCATATTTTTAATATGGACGGTGACATGGCTGGTGGTCGGTCGGTGTGGCTTATCCGTGGTAAGGTGGTCGGTGACCATGCTTGGGTGTCAAGATCCAATGTGTTTTAGGTACTCAATAGTTCTGGTTAATTGTTCTAGGTATTTATTTCCATATAATATCATTTAAATAAATATATTTATGTTATTTTAAAATTATACGTAAATAAGAAAATACTCGCCATTTGGAAGTTTTCTATAGAAACCTTATAAAACTTTCGAGGGAAGCTTGTCATACGAAATTTCCAAGTGAAGTATCGAGAGGCTTATGAAAGAAGCCTCAAGAAGCTTATGAGAAAAGCGCCGAGAAGCTTACAAGTGAAGCTTTGTACGTATCCTGAGATGAAGCTTATAGATGAAGCTTTAGGGGTGGCTTCTCAGAGAAACCTCAAATAGCTTCCAAGAGAAGCTTCAGAAGCTTTAAGGATGGCTTCTGAGAGAAGCTTCAAATAGCTTCCAAGAGAAGCTTTATTAAGCTTATTTTTTACAACTAAATTTTGGGTATGTAACAAGTAGTTAAACTTTTCTTTCTTATTCAAGGGAAATATTTTTTACAACTAAATTTTGGGTATGTGACAAGTAGTTAAACTTTTCTTTCTTATTCAAGGGAAATTTTCATTTCAAAAGTTATGTGCTTAATATGAATTTCTTGTTTTTTGTTCAAATATTCATTAATTCTTACTTTTATTTTACATGAAAGATTGATATTGGTTAATTTAACAATTTAATTCAATATTACTTTTTCTATTACTATCCATGAGTTCAGTGATTCATAATTATCATGAATGATTGGTACAAGTAGCAATTAGGCTATTTATATTTATGGGTCAATAGACAATACATATGTTTAACTTATAGGAATCAATGAAACAAAATTGAATAATTGCAGCTATTTCAATTATTTGAATTTTGATTTAACTATTTTCATAGAGTGTATTGTTATCATTATATTAATATGGAACACTATCATGGCCAGTCGATTAATAATATGTTTTGACTGGATGCTTGTTTGGTCAATTAACTTAGGAAAATATAAGATCTATTGCGACTATTCTAATAAATATAAAGTTAAATACTTTGAATTGCAAGATAATTATTTTTAACCTATGACTGAAACAATTGGATGTAACTGAACCCTTGCATTAGAGTTTGGTAAGATTGAATTTTTCTTAGATTTTTACTATTTATTGTTAATTTTATATAGTACTTCTAATTTTGTTGAATTTAATTTAGGAATTTAATTATTTGAAACGCTCTATTTGATTTTAATTATTTTAACTAAGAAACTAATTGTTAGTTCTATTGGAATTTGACCTGGTACACTAGAGTTACAAATTTATTTGTAATAGGGAATCAATATTAATTTTAAGGGTTTCGACAACCCTGCTAGCTTAAAACTGTCCTCTAGTCGGATTCTATACATACAAAAAGATGGAGCTATAACCTCGGATACTGGCTATGGTCCACCCAATTTCTCTCTTATGCTTGTGCAAAATTCTTGTGACTTCTCATCCTGGAACATGGTTTGTACTAAGGAAATAATAACATGAAGGTTTGAAGACCCACTTTGAGATATATAGGGAGAACTTTCAGTCGAAGTTATGGTGGCACTTCAAAGGAATGTTTATGTGGAGTTGTGCATGAGCCTAACACTTCTTTGACCTTGAAATGCATTATTACAAGGGCATCAAAGTGTTTTTAGCCTCTTGCAACACATCCTTGTCTTCATGTTCATCCTTAAGTAGTACCAACTTTAAGGGATTTCTTGGTAGTATGGTCTCAAATTCCTTTTTCACCACCATGTCTACCCCACTAATGAGAAAACTAGAGTTTATGTCAGAAGGGTGTTTGATCATCGAGAATACATTAAATGTGACCCATTCAGTATGCATTCTAAAGGTTAGAGTTCCTCTTGTACATCAATTAATGTTTTCCCAATTGCAAAAAATGGTTTTCCTAATATAATTGGGACATCTTTATCATCTCCATGTTTAGGACAATGAAGTTGATAGGGAATGTGAATTTATTGACCTTGATCTGCACGTCCTCAACAATGCCTCTAGGATATTTGATTGATCAATTTGCCAGTTATAAAGACATACATGTTGACTTTGATTCTACTAAATTAAGCTAGCCTTTTGAAAATTGTTAGTGGCATAAGATTTATATTTGCTCCAACATCATATAATTCTTTTGCAAATGATAACATACCAATTGTGCATGAGATGACAAATTCTCAAGATTCTTAAGTTTTTGTGGTCAACAGTTTCGGTAAATAGTATGTTAATATGCAATTTCTTGAATTTTTTAAAAATTTTGAAAATTGTTTGCCCAATTTATTTTTTCTTAATCTAATAGAGTATAGAAGGATTGCACCTTTAAAGTTATGATAGACGGGGTTTTGAATCATCCTAATGCTTTATGTTCTTTTTCTATAGTGTAATGTAGGTGCGGCCATCTAATATAGGTGCACCATGCACTCCGTTTGGATGTTCAGTGTAGCTGCAGTTTTTGGCCATGGTTGCACTCAAATTCTACCATTCATTCTCTGATTTTTCTTATTTTTCTTTTGGTCTTTGAATTAGTAAGGGTTGTGCTACTCAACTCTATTACTTTGCATTGTTCTTAGGGATTGAGTTCTATGTTACTTGGAAGGCAACTGAAGTTTGCGAGTTGCTCACTAAATTTATCAATTACACATTTGCTTTTCTAAATTAGTTAATCTGCCTTCACATTTTTTATCCATCTATTTTTATATTTGGGAATTGAGTTCTTCTAGAATTTGTTGACCTTCCCTTGCTTGAGACACGTGATTTGACATTTTGTAAGTGTTAAAGTGCGGATTGTTTCCTTGCTTTCGATAGTTTCTCATATAGTTTACTTGTGCCTCCTCTAGGCCTTATATACCAAAACTCATCCTTATGCGATTGATTGCTCAATTCCCGTAGGGGTAGAGGCCTTTGAGCCAAGAGATTTCATTCTCTACTCTTTTCGAACCTATTGTATTACTAAGGCATGTTGGTTTTGTGTTTCCTTTGGATTTGTATAAGTATTTGTTATGTATAAATGAATAATTGGAGGCCAATGAAAGTCCTACATGTATAGTTTTGGTCTATATTGAGACTATATTTCGTAATATATTGTTGGATAGCTGGGAGAGCCATTAATGTCATTTGTTTGATATTATAGGTGATTTATATGTTTTATTAGGTTACCCCAGATGGCTAAATAGTCACTAAATAGGGAAAACTTTGCCGTTATTTTATTTGGAAAGAGCAAGTCATTTATTTTTTTAATATAAATCTTCTTCCGTATTATCACACACGGGGAGTACGACTGTTGCTATGGGTTTGTTGTTTCCATATTTGCATGTTTATCTCCTTTTGTCAGGGGGTGCGACGCCTGGATAGCGAGTCATCACAACTTGAGTCTACCAGTTCAGCCCGTGGCTATCCTTGATCGGCAGACTAGGAAGTTGCGAAGAAAGGAAGTCCCTTAGTCCATGTCTTATGGAGAAGTAACCAGGTCGAGTAGGAGACCTGGGAGTCCGAGGAGGCCATGAGGAGACAGTAGCCCTAACTTCCCTGTATAGTCTTCTTTTAGTTTCGAGAACGAAACTGTAACACCGATACTCAGTGCCCGAACAATGTATATTGGTTTTGAAATATATATTCTTTTTAAAAACAAAAAAAAAGAGGAAGGAGGAAACGTCGCGTTTCGGCCCGAAACACTGCACTCCCTCCCCTTTTGTCAAATTAGGGCTAAAAGCCCTAATCTGTCTCTCTCTCTCTCTCCCTCTCTCTCTCTTTCTCTCTCTCTCTCCTCGACCCTTCACCTCCCGTGGCCGCTGCCCTCCTCAGTGGCTGTTTCGTGCCTCTCTGCCGCGACCCGCCACCACCCAACGGCCATCGCCACTGCACTCTCTCTACCCTTCCCTCTCAGTTTCTCTTTCTCTCTCTGCTGTTCACTCTCTCTCGTGATCTGCCTCTCGGTCTCCTCGGCTGCGCGCTTCTGTCTCGCTCCACCACTGCCAACACACCAGCGCGCGACAGCACAGACCACTGTGTGCTCTCCCTCGCGTGATTACGCACTCTCCCTCGCGCGAGCGTGCACTGTGCAACCCTCTACGCGAGCGCTAGCGCGCCCCTGCACGAGTGCCAACGATCCCTACACGAGCGCGAGCGCGCCCCAGCACGAGCGTTAGTGCACCCCAGCACGAGCGCGAGCGCGAGCGCGCACCAGCACGAGCGTGAGCGCGATCCAGCGCGCGACCCACTGCGCAAGCGCACCCCAGCACAAGCGCGAGCGCGTTCCAGTGTGCGATCCACTGCACAAGTGCGCTTGCCTCACAGCACGCGATCCACTCGCGAACGCGATCCAGCTCGCGAGCGCGAGCCCTAGCCTGTGAGCGCCCGCCAGGTCGCGAAGCCCACTGCTGATCCACGAGCCCACTGTGGCCCGCAAAGCCTACTGCGGCCAGCAAGCTAGGCTGCGAACCTGCGAGCCCACCGGCCCATGAGCCCGCGACGATCCGTGAGCCTGCGACCGGCTTTATCCTTTGAGAGCCATCTGCCATCCTCGCAGAAATCCTTCACTGTAGGTAATGGCTATGTTAGATGTGGTTTTGTGTTAGAAATTGATTTAGTCGCTAATGTGGTTTCAAAATTGAAAATATTATAGGTTTTAAATTAATCTGACGGATGAACGAAAGTTAGATCTGCAACCCGAGGGACCCTACGTGAGGATTTCTAACTCACTCAATTTATTTAGACGAATTTAGGGTAAATTAGAGTAAAAGTGTATTGCATATGTTAGGATGAATGTTAGAATAGATTGAAATGCATTGTTTGACATTATATGAAATTAATTAGATCAAATATAGGATTTTATACAAATTGAGCTATTCTGGATGATAGAATCGTACAGACTTGATTCGAATAGCTTCTCTTAGAGTTGATTTGACGAATGCTTAAAAACATTCAGAATTTGGGATTTGAGTTTAAGGATTGATACAGTTTTTTCATGATAAATTTTCCTGCATATAGGAAATTAAAATACGTCTATATTATGAAAATAGACTTGATACCTTGAAAATGGAACGAAATTGATGACATTGGTATATATTTATAAATTGAAGAATTTAGGATTTGTACGAACTTAATGAAAATGATAAAATAGTCAGAAATTTGATAAAAATCGTGATGACTTGATTAGGTTGGCTTTCTTGGTGATTCGATTGAGGGGATCTTTGATTCTACGTGTTGTGGTTTTATTGGGGAGTGCGCTATCCTCCCCAAAGGTGAGTGAGATTTATTTCAATATTTTTGTTTAATGTGTAAATCCTGTTTTAAAATATTTGATAAATAAGCATGATTTGTAGCGTGCTCGAAATGTTTTGATTGGTTTTGAAATTGATTTTTGTGATCTAATGGAGTGTCCAAAAACTATGTTGAAATATTGAAATATTGAAATTATGCATCCATGTGGTTGAAATGTATAATGTGCCATTTTATGCTATATGTTGCATTTGGTTTGTGAACCTGATTTCAACACATTTTGATATGATTTTGGATTTGGCCTTGAGGGCTTTGGTATGTATTGTTCCGTAACTACGAAAGACACCGTGAGAGACGCTTTGGTGGCGTCTAGATATGCCTAGGCCTGGGGTATCCGACGAGTTGTCGTGATTTTTATTAACGACACAGTACTAGCCAGGTTGAACCTGAAAGGGGGAGGATTTGGATACTCTCTCCAAGTCTAGCAACTGGACGAGGTCCGTTGCCAACGCTGGGGTAGAGAACACTTTAAATAAACTTGCATATAACACCCCCGGTGCACCTGTCATAGGTCGCGGTAGACTTTTGCCAGGACATTTTCGGCTGGCAACTCTATGATTTTAGTGACAGTGCTTTGGATACATATTTGACTTGAAAATGCGTGCTAATGATATATTGTTGAAATGCAAAGTAAGATGATTTGAAATATGATTTGAAATATGATTCGTCTATTTATGGTTTGATACTCCACTTCCATACTTCATATTAGACGATTGCATTGACTCACTCATTCACTGAGTATTCTTCCCCGATTACTCACCCCTCATTTCCCTTCTTGTTTCAGAGATAGTATTTGACAAGGAGCGTTGCTTTTAGGATGCTCAGTATCATTGGGAGATGTGGTCTGGACTTGAGAAGTCATTATATATTTCTGCTATAAAATTTGTATTGGTAATGTATATGCATTCTGAGGTCTATAGATGGCCATTGTGTAATTCTGGGATGACTGTATAAATATGGATATTTAAATTGTAGAACTCTCATGTCATTGCATAACATTGCATTGATGCATTTCTTAATCGTTGTGAATGTACTTGGGAATGTGTTATGTTTTAGAAGTGTACTCTAAGATCGCTCGGTGCTACCTCTAAATCACAGGAGGAGTGACTGGCGGCTGTCCATGCCTTTGACGGGGGCATGGTAGTAGAGGTGTATGGCTAGGTTGCTGAAAATTTGTATAGACTTGCGTTATTCTGGATGTTGGCTGTGGTATTGGTTGATTTTGGAGAGGCCGGGATGGCCATTTGTTTACTTTGCCGGATGGTTGTGATTTATACAGAATTAATTGTACTTGGGAGACCTCTGAAATATGGGGAGTTTCTACCCGATTTTCTGTAAAAATACAGCCGGCATTCAGGACAACGGGTGGCTGTTCACGATTCCAGTCCGGGGTGTGACAGAAACTTATTTTTAGGTGGTTAGAAAATATAACACCGACATCTCGGTGTATTTACTATTGTACTCCTCTTTATTTTACATATGCCATTGTTCAAATTCTATGTAAAAAAAAATAATAAAATTTACTAAGAAATTTTTTTGTTAAAACCACTACCAAAAATTGAGGCTCAAATCGCCGAAAATTCAAAATTTCCAAAATGACCACCGATGATCTAATAATAATTAGGATGACTCTAGAGTGTATAAGAATCTCAAAATTTGGTAGATCTTGCGTCATAGAGTTAAATCATAACTTTTCTGAAAAATCACCAATAAAACCTTAGCCGAGTCGAATGTGTCTCAGAAAGGCTAAACGACCACATTTTGACCCAATATAAATTAAATTAGGCCTAATATGAGGTTTTGGGTCTAATTTAGAATTATAAAAATTTTCAGGATCAAAATATAATTTTTATAAATCAAGAAACTTATTTGAAATTAATAAGAACTAATGAAGATATAGTATTAGTGAAATAATTAGGACATTTGATTTGAATTGTGACTAGAATATTAGCCATTGGATGAAAGAGGTGAGAGAAAATAAATTGTTGATTTGGGAAAAATGATCCAATGGTGAGAAATAATCCTAGAGGTGATAAATGGTTGAAACTAGAAGTGACTTGGCAATTGTCTTCTCCCAAACCTTGAACAAACAAGAAAGAGAGAGAGAGAGAGAGAGAGAGAGAGAGAGAACGTGTAATAGAGAGAGAGAAGAGACTTTTTGGGCATTTGAGGAGTTGATCCAAGGATGGAGATTGAATTGAAGTTAGATGAATCAATTTGAACCATTGGATTAATTTAGTGGGAAACAAGACACTATTCATTGAATGAAAGAATGAGTTTTCTTAGAAATCAACCAATGGTGAGGATTTAACTTGGATTTGGATCAAAATTGTGAGCCCTTGGATCTTGGTGGTTGGGAGACAAGCAATTAATGAAGAATAGAGAGGTTGTGTGAGAGAAAGTGAGTTGTTGTGTGAGAATAGAGAGAGAAACCATAAGAGAGAGAAAGAGCATTTGTTTGTGATAAAATAATCCTAGGGTTAGGAATTGATCTTGAAAATGTGGATGGCTAGGATTGGATGAGGGAATGTAATAAAACCAACACTTAGGCCATTGTGTTTCTTCAAAACCGTGAGATACTCAAGGAAGAAGAAGCAAACTCTCTCCATTTTCCTCTCATGGCCATGAGCTTCATGTAGGGGAACCCAAATTTTTTTCTATAACACCACCTCAATATTTTTATATAAATCAACTCCTTACAAACCAAACTATAACATATCCAAAAATTGGAGTAAAAGGACGAGTTTTGTATGGTAAAGATTCAAGAGAGCCTTGAGCATCACCATCGAAGGAAGGTGTAATTTCTTCAAACACCACTTTGAAATTTTGGTGTAGATTCATTCCCCTCACACTCTAACATAGCATATCTAAGATTGAAGCCAAAATGAGAAGCCTAACTTGGTGAACTTGGGATGGCCGAGAGCTAGGAACAAGAAGAAAAGAATAATTTTGTGAAGAGAGATCTTGTTAGGGCTTGAAACATCCAATTTTGAGGTAAGAAAAATTTTGCACAATCTGAAAATTTGAAAGCCTTGTATGAATATCTTAATGTGGTGTTTTTAGCATGATTTTATAACTTAGATCCTAGGAGGAACCCAAATGGAACAATAGAAATTTGTGCAGAAAAATTCAACTTGTGTTGGCCGAGAAATTGGATGATCTCACTACAACGGAAATGGCTTATGAAGACGGATGAAAACCGTGAGGAAAAGATGATAAATCCGTCGATAAAGTCTTTTCCTATGGATAAAGGTTCGGTTGGCTAAAAAGAGGTCGGGATAGAACTATCCTGACACTTGTGATGACTGTTGGAGCATGTTCAACATCTGGATAGTTAGAAAAGTGTCGATAAAAATCAATGTTATATCATCGGTTGTAAAGGGGTAGTAAGAGTTACTACATTTATCATCACTTTTGTAAAGCGGTTAGTAAGAGTTACTACATTTATCATCGATTGTAAATGGTTAGTAAAAATTACAATTTTTATCATCACCTTGAAAAGGGTTAGTAAAGTTACTACTTTTTTCATCAGTTTAAGAGTTAGTAAAAGTTTTTACATTTATCATCACTCAATGACTCAATATAACCGTTAGAATTGGTATAACTATTTATTGTCGCCAATAAAATAATAGTATGGTAGAAAATATTATAACTTTTATTGTCGATAAATATAAATGTTAGTAAATATTACTACAATACTATCGGATCTTAGGATATAGGAAATGTGAATTCTTTATTGTCACACATTTACTGTTGGATTAGTAAATATTACTATCTTTATTGTCGCTTATAGAAGTATTAAATTAGTAAATATTACTATCTTTATTGTCATTTATTGGGTTAGAAAAAGATGATAATGTTATCATGAAATATACATGATAATATTACAGGCAGAGAAAGAAAAAGATGATAATGTTAGACACATTAAAGAGAAAGAAAAAGATTGTAACTTCTGGTTAATACATATCTTCATATCTTCTGAAATGAAATGTTCATGCCAAAAATGTTGACTTGGAGCACCCAAAATATTCCAGCGTCTGTGGCATCCAGTTCCAGGGTCCAACGTGATGTGTGATATCATTCTATAGTAATGAAATTAATATAATTATAAGATATATTATAAAAACTTGTACATTTAAATATTACCTTTCGGGATGGACTGAGGAGGTGGTGATGATGATAATGATGGTTGGTTTGGATGTGCACTCCCAGTATCTTGTATCAGAGGAAACCAATAATACAAATGTAAATAATGTGGATTATTGTTTAGAAATAAAAGTAGTTAGATTATGGTAAGAAGTAAAGAAATTATATTTGTATCTCAACACCAGCAATGAGTCTTGCTTCATTAACAAAGTTCAACAATTCATTTCGTTGTCCACTTCCGACATGCATAACAACATGCATAAGAACATTACTCACCAGATTAGTAAGATTCTGATTTTGTTCCATTAATCATTCCATCATAACAGTCATTTGTTCGTCCCATATTTTTTGTTGAATTTTTTGATTGAAAATATTTGATGGAATGAGATTTTGTTTGAGTTAGAAATTTTGAGAGATGTGAGAGAGAAGAGTTTTTGAAGGATATGAGAAATAACGATGTTTGTGGAGGGAAAAAGGGTTTGTGGTATATATATTTTGTTTAATACCAAATGAATTTTGGTTTGTAGTATATATATTTGTTTAGCGTGAAATATACCCACCATTTTACCCCGTTTTTCACATTTTAGTTTTTGAATTTTTTATTATTTATCTCTCTTTTTAGTTTGAGCAATTTTTTGAATTTTTTACTATTTACCTCTTTTTTTAGTTTGAGCAATTCACAAAGAAGTTTTGCTTTTACCTATATGACTCCGTGAAGTAGTAGTAAATATTACTACCATATTACTAGATCTTGGGCAAATGCCTGCGTAGCATAACCGCCGGCAGAGCCACCCTGGCAAAAGCGCGCGGAAATGCCTGGACAGCACAACCGCTGGCTGAGCCACCAAGCACAAATGCCATCGCGACACAACTTGCGACTCAATAGGGCAACGTAATTTAAAATAATAATTGTATTATTTTAAATAACAAAATATGTATATTATCATATGAAATCTTTAAATTATATTACTAAATTTGTTATACGAAATAATATTAGATCTCGAGTGAATGCCTGCGCGGCACAACCGCCGGCAGAGCTGCCCAGGCAAGCGCTCTCGGAAATGCCTGGACGGCAGAATCGCGGGCTAAGCCGCCCAGGCAATAATTACTTTTAGTTAAGTAGTTATTTGATATTAGTAATAGAACATGATTATTGAAATTAGTAAGTAATATTATTTAGTAATATTAATATTGATAAGTAATTAAGTTGTATGAAATAATAATTTTAAATTATTGTTATATAATGTTAATCAAATAATTTTGATAATCATAATCATAATAAATTTATAAATTTATATTATGAAACAATATAATTTATAATTTATAAATGTATATTATGAAATAATATAATTTATAGTTATATTATATTTGACAAACAACATATTTATGCTTTGCGCGCTTGTATTATACCGCGATTCACATTCAAATACTAATTATATTTCAAGCGAAGCTACGGGAAATGTTGAAAATCTATACACGCGTTTTTTTCCCTCTTTTACAAATTTATTGGGAGACTTGAATTTTTAACGGAGTTTTTAAAATTGTGACCATATGATTATAGTTTGGAATTGAATGGTTATAGTGAATACTCTTGAAGTAGTGTTTCATATGCGTTATTTTATTGTTACGTGTGTAATTTTTAACATTATATATTTTCATTAGCATTATTTTCCCTATTTATATAAATTTCAGTTTTAAAAAATACTTATTACCATACTTGTTACTATTTGTTACTATTTGTACGAAAAGAGTAGTAATTCTTACCACTTGTTATCACGCGACCCACTTGTTCAATTATTACCATTGTTACGATATTCTATTATACAAAATTTATATAATTATTGTCTTACCACTTGTTACATTTATATTGAACTAAGATCACTTGTTACCACCTATTATCATTGTTACCACAATAGAAATTATTGTTACTAGAATTACAGTAATTATTACCATTTGTACGAAGAGAAATTAGTAATTGTTACCACTTGTTATCACGCGATCCACTTATTACCAATTGTTACCATTGTTACGATATTATATTATAAAAAATTTATATAATTATTATCTTACCACTTGTTACATTGGACCAAAATCACTTGTTACCACTTATTATTATTGTTACCACAATAAAAATCATTGTTACCAGAATTAAAGTAATTGTTACCGTTTGTTACCATTTGTACGAAAATGAAGTAGTAATTGTTACCACTTGTTACCACGCGACCCCCTTGTTACCAATTGTTACCATTGTTACGATATTCTATTATATAAATTTTATATTATTATTGTCTTATCACTTATTACATTGGACCAAGATCACTTGTTACCACTTATTATTATTGTTACTACAAAAAAAAAAAATTATTGTTACCAGAATTATAGTAATTGTTACTATTTGTATGAAGAGAAAGTAGTAATTGTTACAACTTGTTATCACGCGACTCGCTTATTATCAATTGTTACCATTGTTACGATATTCTATTATACAAAATTTATATAATTATTGTCTTATCACTTGTTAGATTGGACCAATATCATTTGTTACTACTTATTATCATTGTTACCACAATAAAAATCATTGTTATTGGAATTAAACTAATTGTTACCATTTGTTACCATTTGTACGAAGAGGAAGTAGTAATTGTTTCCACTGTTACCACGCGACCTGTTTATTACCAATTGTTACCATTGTTACGATATTCTATTATATAAAATTTATATAATTATTGTCTTCACTTGTTACATTGGACCAATATCATTTGTTACCACTTATTATCATTGTTACTACAATAAAAATTATTGTTATCAAAATTAAAGTAATTGTTATCATTTGTTACCTTTTGTATGGAAAGGAAGTAGTAATTCTTACTAGTTGTTACCATTGTTACAATATTATATTATACAATATTTATATAATTATTGTCTTACCACTTGTTACATTAGATCAAGATCACTTGTTATCACTTATTGTCATTGTTACCACAATAAAAATTATTGTTACCGGAATTAAAGTAATTGTTACCATTTGTACGAAAAGGAAGTAGTAATTCTTATTACTTGTTACCATTTATTCTTTGTTAGCTATCACTTGTTATCGTATGCATACAGAATAAAAGTTATCATTTTAATTTTTATTATACTATAATAAAAGTACACGTAGAGTTTATATTTGTTATTTGTTATAGATCACTTTTTACCAAAGATATTGATAGAGAATAAAAGTAAATCTTACCATTTGTTAGCATTTGTAAGAAGAGGAAGTAGTTATTATTACTACCTTTTATCACTTGTTATCATGCCACGTCACAATAAAGAAGAAGAATGAAAGTAGAGTGATTAAAAATAAAAAAATATAGAAGATAAGAAGATAAATGTGTATAGGAAATTACATTTCATAAGTATATAAATCCCATCCTACTTAATCAACACCTTCATCATCATTCATTTTTGTTGATACATTTCCTTCATCTTCATCTGCATTAATCCGAACCCACATTTGAGTTGAGGGGTTTCTTTCTGAATTCATATGTTGATTGATCAATGCATCACCCATGTCAAATTCGTCTCTAACTTTCATATATTTTACAACAAGCCATTCTTTATAACTTTCGACAGCTACATAAAATACTTTCTTTGCTTGGGATGCCAAGACATAAGAATTCATAAGGATCAATGCTTCTTCAGACTCAACTTGTTTGTCGGATTGTTTTAATTCTTTGTAGTCAGCATCATTCATAAGGAATGAGATTTTGTTTGAATTAGAAATTTTGAGAGGTTTGAGGGAAAAGAGTTTTTTAAGGGAATGAGAAATTTAGATATTTTCGAAAGAGGGAAGATTTATAATATATATATTTTGTTTACCGCGAAACAAAATTTTCAAAACCTGCAATTTTTCTCGCTTTTTTACACTTTTAGTTTTAAAATTTTGATTATTATATGCTTTTTACTCTCCTTTTTATCATTGTTTTTGTTTTACAATTAACAGAAAATTTTTACCTCTATTACTATATAATTACGTTAAGTATTAGTACATATTACTATTATATTACTACATGTTAGTATATTTCTTATTTTATTATTGTCACTACATTGTCACATAATTTTAATTACATAATTTTATATTTAGATAATTTGATATGATTATATTATTTAAAATAATAATATTAATTATATTATCATGTGAGTTACGCGGGTTTCGCAGCACGGGCAGCGCGCCTGCATGGTACAGTCGCGTGGCCCCCGCGGCATAGCCACGTGGCCCCCGTGACATAGCCGTGTAGGCATGTGCATGCATGCTCTCTTGCTTGCGCGGTACTGCCGTGCGGGCCCCCGCTTATAGCCGCGCAGACATGCGCACGCATGCTCTCTTGCTTGCGTGGTATAGCCGTGTGGCCCCCTCGGTACAGCCGTGCACGTCTTTTTTTTGTTTTGTTTTCTTTCTATCACTCTTTTTTTTTTTCGATTTTCTTATCTCACTATACCTTTCTTCTTTTTTCCATTATCTTATCTTCACTCTATTTTTTTTCTTTTTTTTCCTTTTCTTTTTTTCTTTATTGTAATCTAGACTTTTTCTTAACAAACCTTTTTTCTTAACAAAAGTTACAAATTACAAATTACAACTTACAATTTACAACTATTCCTCGGCTACTAAGTTCCACCTCTCTTCCCCCTCTTTGGTGCCAAACCTCCTCTCTTCCTCTTCTTTGGCACTAACCTCAACCCTCCTCCTCTTTGGTGCTATTTCTTCACGCTAACAAAATTGGCACTAAAAAGTTTGGCGCCAATATTTTCTTTGATTTAGATTTAGGGCACCATTAATCAAATTGGCAACTAAAAAAACTTTCTTAGGGAACTTGTTATCATGTCGATTGTTATCATGTAACTTGTTCTTATTATAGTAACTTTCCTAGGTAACTCCGGTATTAATGGTAATTTTGCTAAATAAAGTTAACTTAGTAAATAATAAAAAAAGTATAAATAAAATATAGAGTAGTAAGGCAATGTTAAAGATTTGAGTAGTGAGAGATAGAATATGAATATAGGTTATCCCGTAATTTGGTATGGTAACTTCATTAGCGTCGTTAATAGTTGTTATTCTGATAAGTTCATGTAATTTGCTAAACATGCATATGCTAACTCTGTTAAGTTTGTTTTTATCATGCAAGTTTGTGGTAAGTGTTATCATGCAAGATAAGTTCACAAATTATTTTATGGTAAGTCTTATTATGCATAGTAGGTATTATCATGGTAAGTATTATCATACAATAGGTAAGTGTTATCATGCATGATAAGCTCACAAATTATTTTGTGGTAAGTGTTATCATGCATGGTAGGTATTATCATGGTAAATGTTATCATATAACAGGTAAGTGTTATCATGCATGGTAAGTGTTATCATAATAAGTGTTATCATACAACTATTACATTTTATTGTTTTTTATTTCCATTACAGTTCTAATTTTTTTCTAATTTTTTGTTTTAGTCATAAATTGAATGCAACATTTTCAAAATCCGCCAATTTTTTCTTTTGCGCTTTTTTTTCGCCTTCTTAATTTCTCATTTTTTTATACTAGCGTTTTTTTTCCGTCTCAGTTTTCATATTTTTAATCAATACCACTACAGTCTTTCCGGTTGAAAAAATCACTTACTACATTTTATTTCATTTTATATAACTTTTACTACTTATTACCTTACTATTACTATATTTACTATATAGCTATATAGCGCATGTCTGTATGGTCCTTACTATTAACTCTATGTTATATTAATTATGTCCATTTGATTAATCACATGGCAATTCAATATAAAGTTATTAATATTATTAATTTAAATAGTATAAAATTATTAATATGATCAATTTATATGAAATTAGCAATTTATATAATATGATGTTATAGTTTTGAAAATTCATTGACCAATTATTAGATAATATAGTGTTATAATTTAAAATTAGTAATTATTTGATATTTGTAATAGAACATGATGATTGAAATTAGTAAATAGTATTATTTAGTAATATTAATATCGATAACTAATTAAGTTGTATAAGATAATAATATTAAATTATAGTAATATAATGTTAATCAAATAAAATTGATAATCATAATTATAATAAATTTATAAATTTATATTATGAAACAATATAATTTATTGCTATTTGTTAGTTGATATACATTTATTATTATGTTACCATTACCATTTTTGGTAAAAAACACTTGTTACCACTTGTGACCATGTTATATTATACAAATTTTACATAATTATTGCTTTACCAGTTGTTACGTCCATTTATTCTTTGTTAGTATAATAAAAGTACACGTAGAGTTTATATTTATTATTTGTTATAAATCACATTATTACATTTTACCATTGTTACCATGTTACAATATAAATAGAGAATAAAAATAATTCTTACCATTTGTTACCATTTATAAGAAGAGAAAGTAGTTGTTATTACTATTTTTACCACTTGTTACCATACCACATCATAATACATGATACGAAAAAGAAGAATGAAAATAGAGTGATTAAAAATATAAAAATATATACTTCTCTTATCCATTGCAAAAATAAAGCAGAGAAATAAATGAAATATGAGAAAAGAGAAGTAAATAAAATAAAGAGTGAATGAAAGAAGGAGAATGATTAATTAATAGAGAATATTTTCTTGATGGTGGCAAAATCTAAATATTCAACAAAACCATAATAGTATTAGCGCCAAACTTTTGGCGTCTCTTTATTTGGCGCCAAGAAATGGTGCCAAATGCGAAAGAGAAGGAGAAAGTGGGAGGAAGCACAACAAAAAATACGCCATTTACCACCGGCCCCTTTATCAGCGGCCAGGACAACCGCTCGTCTCATACAAATCGACAAAGGACGATTCGTCTCCATACAAATCGACGAAGGTTTTTCTCTCTTCGGCCCATCCCACAGGTTCATCTTCTCTCCCTCTTTCTTTTCTTCTCCACCTTTCTTTTGATCTTTTCTCCGAAGTATTGATCTGATGGTTTTTTCATTGATTTAGATCTCACTATATTTTCTCCTCTTCGATTTGTTCTTTGATTATGTTCTGTTGCATATTTTTTCTCTCTCATGTCTGTGACTGTGATTTATGTCAACGGAACAATTTTTTTTTGTTTTTCGATTGTCCGTTCTGTTTTTTTCGTTGGTCTCTACAGACACACTGTTTCTCCCCACTTGCGAGTCAACGTTTAGGGCCTTTCAAAGGTCAAATCTGCTTCCCACTTTTCTTTTTCTTACATTCACATTTGTTATAAATAAAACACAATTTTCGTCTATATTTTACCTGCATCATTCATTTCTTTTATGATTAACTAATCATTGATCATTTTTTTTATGGCTAACTATATTTTCTTGGTTTTTGTTTGCGGGGAAGGATTAAGACGGAAATATGGAATTTTATACGTGGGGTTAAGTCTCCAATATTTAAAGAGAAAATATGATTTCTATTTCAGTCTCTATGTAATAATTGATACATGATTTAAAGTGAAAATTATCATAGTGATGTTCACTGAAAAGGTCCTGGGTTGTCTCAGTTATGGTTGTTAATCAACAACACTTCCATCCTATAATGAGCCGTCAGTTGCAATATATGTTTTCATTTTTCAATATTTCGTTTGGTGCTATTTATGGAGGAATTATAGAACCATATTTCATTTAACATGAGAAGCATCGCAATATAACTCTTTATGCACTCTTCCTTATACCAAATCTTGAGTTAGTTGCCAATTTCAAGTATTATAACAACTTTTGTTGTGCTATAAACTGTTCCAGGTATTTATATTGCAGGTGTGGTGGTAAAGGTGGCCAGCCAAGTGAAGGAACTAAAAGTTGGCAATGAATTCTATGGTGATATCAGTGAGAAAGCATTCAAGCATCCTAAGCAATTTGACTCCTTAGCTGAGTATGCTACTGTTGAGGAGAAATTGTTGGCACTTAAACCAAAGAACTTGGACTTCGCTAAAGATGCGGGGCTTCCTTTGGCCATGTGGCCGCTGACATAATTTAATTTTGAAAACCATGCATGGATAATGCCTGCACGGCACAACCGTACTGCCGCCCGCGGTACAGCTATCCAGGCATTATTGCATGCACGGCACAACCATGCTAGATTCCGCGGTACAGGAGTCCAAGCGTACCCACGCATGCAATATTACATGAGCGGCACAGCCGCGCTTGCCTCCGCGGTATAGCTATCCAGGCATATCCACATATGAATTATTGCATGAGCGGCACAGCCGCGCTTGCCTCCATGACACAACCGTCTAGACGTGAACACAATAGTAACATTTATTATGTAATCACAATAAAATATATAGTACCATTTACTATGTAATCACAATAAAATATAGTAACATTTACTATCAAATTATTATAATAACAGATGTGAAAGGTAATAAATTTATTTATCTCATGATAAAAGTATAGTAACATTTACTATGTAAACACAATAAAATATAGTAACATTTACTTAATAACTACAATAAACTGTTGGCATGAGGCATGAACTGCCGGTTTTAACATTAATTTATTTTAATTCACATTTAATTTAACAATATACCATTTTAATATTTCAATTTTAATATTTCAACGAGAAGTTCATAGTAATATTTATTATTAAACTAACTACAATAGTCAAATTAACAGATAATAACATATAGTAACATTTATTATGTAATCACAATAAAATATAATAATATTTACTATAAAATTATTATAATAACGGATGTAAAATGTAGTAAATTTATTTCTCTAATGATAAAAGTATAGTAATATTTGCTATTAAATTAACCACAATTGTTCAATTAACAAATAATAATATATAATAACATTTACTATATAATTACAATAACATATAATAACATTTACTATAAAAACTACAATGAACCGCCAGCATGAGGCATGAACCGACAGTTTTAATATTAATTTATTTTAATTCACATTTAATTTAACAATATACCATTATAACATTTCGATTTTAGCATTTCAACGATAACTCAATAGTAATATTTACTATTAAGCTAATCATAATAGACAAATTAACATATAATAACATTTACTATGTAGCAATAATAAAATATAGTAACATTTACTATATTTTAGTAACAATTACTATTATAATAACGGATATAAAAGATAGTAAATTTATTTCTCTCATGATAAAAGGATAGTAGTATTTATTATTAAGTTAATCACAATAGTTCAATTAATAGATAATAACATATAATAACATTTACTATATAATCACAATAAAAAATAGTAAAATTTACTATAAAAACTACAATGAACCGTCGGCATAAGGTATGAACCGTTGGTTTTAACATTAATTTATTTTAATTCACATTTAATTTAACAATATACCATTTTAATATTTCAATTTTAGTTTTTCAACGAGAATTTCATAGTAACATTTACTATTAAACTAATCACAATAGCCAAATTAACAGATAATAACATATAGTAATATTTACTATATAACCACAATAAAATATAGTAATATTTACTATATTTTAATAACATTTATTATTATAATAACGGATGTGAAAGATAGTAAATTTATTTCTTTCATGATAAAAGGATAGTAACATTTACTATTAAGTTAATCACAATAATTCAATTAACAGATAATAATATATAGTAACATTTAATATATAATTACAATAAAATATAGTAATATTTACTATAAAAACTACAATAAACCGTCGGCATGAGACATGAACTGCCGGTTTTAATATTAATTTATTTTAATTCACATTTAATTTAATAATATATTATTTTAACGTTTCAATTTTAGCATTTCAACGAGAACTCCATTGTAACATTTACTATTAAGCTAACTATAATAGTCAAATTAACAGATAATAACATATAATAACATTTACTATAAAATAGTAATATTTACTATTATAATAACGGATGTGAAAGTTAGTAAATTTATTTGTCTCTCATGATAAAATGATAGTAACATTGACTATTAAGCTAACTCAATAATCCAATTAACAGATAATAATATATAATAACATTTACTATATAATCACAATAAAATATAGTAACATTTACTATAAAATAGTAACATTTACTATTATAATAACGGATGTAAAAGGTACCAAATTTATTTGTTTCTCATGATAAAAGGATAGTAACATTTTCTATTAATCTAACCATAATAGTCGAATTAACAAATAATAACATATAATAACAATTACTATGTAACCATAATAAAATGTAGTAACATTTATTATTATAATAACGGATGTGAAAAGTAATAAATTTATTTGTCTCTCATGATAAAAGGATAGTAACATTTACTATTAAGTTAACCACAATAGTCGAATTTATAGATAATAAGATATGGTAACAATTACTATGTAACCACAATAAAATATAATAACATTTATGATAAAAAGTAACATTTACTATTATAATAACAGATGTGAAATGTAGTAAATTTATTTATCTTTCTTGATAAAAGGATAGTAACATTAACTATTAAACTAATCACAATATCGAATTAACATAAACCACAATAAATTATAGTAATATTTACTATAAAATAGTAACATTCACTTATATATGTACTCGATAAACCTCCAACACTCTTCTAAACGTCAATTTACATATTCCACATTAATCATACCTTAAATATCCTATACTTTCCATACTTACCGCAACTTACCATATCCTACAATTATCTATCTTACATTTCTACACTTCCTATACCTTACATTTTTTACACTTACCGCTATTTACCATATCCTTTTATACTTACCATTCCTTATTATATTTACCCATCATCACAACCGCTGTACATATAGCATTTCTATACAGAAACCTTTCAAAATCGTGACTACAAAACCTATATTTTTCTATCACAACTTATAGCCGTAAGGATTGGGGTATGTAAATTCAAACATCCTTATATCTGTAAGTATAGAGTCTTGTTTATACAAACGGTTTGTTACCTTTACCCACGATTCAAATTATTTTATCGACGACTATTTTAAAACCATAGGAAAATCTATACTATTTCCGACGGTTTCAACCATAACCGTATGTATAGTTTCAAAAAACCGTCTGTAATACTTACTGACAGTAAATGTTACCATTGGTATAATGCTTTTATTTTGTAGTGTCTTAATGTGTTTTGGTGTGCTGAAAAAAATTAGTTTTCAAAAGCAAATTATATGTGCATATTTTTGATGCAAATATGATAGATACATGTATATGTTGTTGATCGAATGATGTGGATGGAGTGTGCTAAAAATTTGTTTGTGCTTGGCTAAGAATTTGGAGGAGAGAAATGTGAAATTGTGGGCTGGAATTTTGTCCTGCAATTGTAAAGTTTGTGTGCAGAAAAATTGAATGAAAATTGTAAATTTGTGATGTGCATAGTGGCTGAAACAGGGTGCTTGTTGGGTGGAAACAATTGGATGTTAATGTGCAAAGAAACTACTTTAAAGGCCAAGGAATGAGGTGCATTATGCACAGAAATTTTCTGCACTAAAAATGATTAAAGTAAGGTTATTTTCATGCTAGCCAAGAGGAAAATGTTGAGGGAAAAAGGGGCACAATGTGTGTAGAATTTTGTGATAAAGTGGTGAATGTGTGTATGTGCATACGAGGCCAAGAGTGTGAAGGATATGTGTGTATGCTAAGGTGATGGGATGAGATATGTATTAGGTAGGTGTGTTGTCGAGAATATAAGGAAATTGTGGAATGTGTATTGATTTTGTAATGGTTGTAGAAAGTAAAATCTTATGAAAGAGTGATGAGTGCAATTGATGTGTTTAGCATACTGAAATTTTAAAGGATGGATTATACAATGTGCAAGGTGAATGTAAAGATTGGGAATAAATTTGGCATGTAATTTGGAGACATATATGTATATATGATGAGATATGTATAGGGAGTTCTAGGGAGAACCCTAAATTGACAATGAAAATTTTAATTGCCAACGTTAGTGACTCCTTATTTTATTTATATATTATGTGTTGCATTATAGTGACACACCTGGAGACCGAATGAGGGGAGCACAATTCATACACATTGTTGTGCATTTTAGGGAGTGACGTATCCTCCCATATACTGTGAGTAGGACTTTGACGCTATGTTCTTGATTGAGCAAAAATACATATTTTATAGCGTTTCAAAATGACATTTTATGACATTTGTGAAGACATGAGATTTGGATTATGTTTTACAAATACTTCTTTTGTGATCATTAGAGTGTTCTAAATGATTTATTCAAATAATATACATCCATGAATTGTGTTGAAATGACATCGTGCCACTCTTGAAAACTTGATATGATTTATATGCTTCCATTGCATTGGTACAACGATTTGAAATGGTTTAATTCAAATGTGTGGACCAGATGCCTACTTATGATATGATGATGTGATGATATTCTTGGTGGACTTGAAATGATGATGTCATTGGACTATTGTAGTTATGAAGGGCGTTCACAGAGGCACCTATTGTATCCGGATACACTTCTGCAAGAGGTATCCCCCAAACGTCATATGTATAGTTGTAACCAGTTGGGCCAAATCGGGGAGCACATGTGTGATGCTACTGTCTAATACCAGGCGAGATTCTATACATGGTTGATTATGTATGTATGCGAAGACATGGGCTAGCCTTTGGTGAGGCTCGTGGCCAACATTAGGGTATAGAGCCAAATGTTTTTATACTTGATATAAACCTCCAATGCGCTCGTTATTGATCGTGGTAGACCGTTGCCGGGGATATTTTATTGGCGAGCTCTAAATGATTTTCGAAATGTAAATGGATGCATACGTTGATATATTGATGTATGATACATGATTTCATGATTTATGGAAATACCATGCTTGATTGATATTATCATCATGTTTTAAGAATGTGCTTTGACACTCCGTGCTCACACCTACTATTGATAACATAATGTCGATCCCCTCACTCACCTAGTATTTTCTCATAATACTCACCCCTCATTTTTCCATAATGACAGACATAGTTTCGGTAGGGACACGTCTCGAGAGGCATTCGATACACTGGATATACATTTAAGACGTCGAGCCTTGGGTATGGTACTAGCCATTCTTCTGTGATGAAGTTGGATAATATAAATACTTGAGATCTATAGAATGACCATATACGTATTTTATGGGATGATTATAATTGTATTATGTAACTTGTAAATTTGAAACTCTCAAAATTTGTTGTATATTCATGCATTGAGGCAAAGTGTTGCATTTTACTTTTTTTTTTTACTTGGGAAAATTTTACTTTGAGGAAAAATGAGTTTTAAACGGGTAAAGATGTTAGCCTTTGTTGCCTCGGTATGCGTATCATGTAATGGGCAGCATACGGGATAACGGGCGGTTGTTCATGGCTTTCGATTGTGGATCGGGGTGTGACACAAATGTTGTAGTAGGTGCCCTCGGCTGCAAATCTACTATATCAGTAGTAGCTCCATGAGTAAGAGAACATCAAATGGTATTTGAGTTTGAGCAGTTGAGGATTGATGTTGAGATTACTAGTTAGGGGTCTCTTTTGGCTTGGTTTATGATCGTACCTAGTCTATCTGATCGTATTAGGGTAGATTAGCAAATTAGTGAGGTGATAATTAAGCTCAGGAAGACATTCCAAATGGGGGGAATCCTGAATTCAATATATCAAATGAAACAGTCAGATTTTGGGTTAGGTTAGTAGTTCTGGAGGTTTAAGGATTACGAAGATTGATTTTGGAGGAAGCAAATAATTTAGCCTTTGCTATTTATCCAGGATCCACCAAGATATACAAGGATTTACGTCTATCTTTTGGTGGCCCAGTATAAAGCGAGACATTGCAAAATTTATTCACAAATGCTTGTCATATCAATAAATGAAAGCTAAACACCAGAGACCTAGTGGACTACTTGAATCACCCCTTATCCCTAAGTGGAAATGGGAGTATATCATCATAGATTTTGTCTTAGGATTGTTCAAAATTATGAGGGAATATGATGCCATATGGGTTATAGTAGATCATCTCACCAAATCAGCTTACTTTCTCCCAATTGTAGTAACTTATTCTATTGAGAAATTAGCTAAACTTTATATTGATGAGATCGTGAGATTACATGGCATACTGGTATCCATTCTTTCTGATAGAAATCCACAATTTGTTTCTCAATTTTGGCAAAGCTTTTAGACCAAGTTAGGAACAAAACTTAATTTCTCCATAGCATATCATCCTCAGACAGATGGTCAGTCAGAAAGGACTATTTAAACTCTAGAAAATATGTTGAGAGCTTATGTCTAGAGTTTGTGGTAGTTGGGCTGAACATTTAATATTAGTGGAATTTGCTTATAACAATAGTTATCACTTTAGCATTGGCATGCCACCGTTTGAAGCATTGTATGAAAGAAAATGTAGGACTCTTCTTTGTTAGGATGAAATGGGAGAAAAGCAGTTATTTTAATCTGAAACCAGGCCTACTTATCTACATGAAACCACAGAAAAAGTCTTGATCATTCAAGAAAAGCTTAGAACAGCTCAATCTTGCCGAATCAAAGGGGTGGTGAGATTTGGGAAGAAAAAGAAAAAGCTCAGCCCTATATTTGTTGGTCCTTTTGAGATCCTAGCTAGAGTTGGATTAATTGTTTATGAGTTGGCTCTACCTCCAATATCTGAGAGAGTTCACCTTACCTTTCATGTTTCTATGTTGAGCAAATATGTTCATGATCCTTCACACGTAATTAATTATGAGCCATTCTAAGTTGCAAAAGATTTAACTTATATTGAGAAACCGATTCAGATTTTAGACTCTCAAGAGCAAAACATAAGGAACAAGACTATCAGATTGATAAAAGTTCTATGGAGACACCATATCTCTAAGGAAGTATCCTAAGAGTTAGAACCATAAATGAGCAACCGGTACCCATATCTTTTTTAGCATGAGTAATGATCCGGAGGACTGGATTTTTTAAGCGGGAAGGGTGTAAGATCCCATTTTAAGAAAATATTAAAACATGCATTTGCATTTGAATTTATTGAGCACATTTAAATTTTTCGCATCGCACTGTGATAAAATTCATTGATTTCCTTTTATTTGCGATACATGTTTTGATTTTTATGTTTATGATTTTAAGTAGTGATTGAGCATATTAAAACTAGCATAGACTATGCAACATATTTGCAAATGAGAACGATCGGAATAAGCCAACAAGAGAACCAAATTAGGGTTTTATGTGAGACCCACGAAAGGAAAAAAAAAAGAAAAAAGAAAAAAAATGAAGTGAAAACGAATTTTAAAAAAACAGAGAGAAAAGCTACACCATCACCTAACACTCAACATCCACACCTTTGATACATCACCATGCTTAGAGCCCCACATTCCAATTAGGTAGAGAGAGAGAGGGAGAAAGAGTTTAAGACACAACATTTTTCTTTCTGAAAACCCTATTTTTGGATTTTACATTTCTTCTCGACAAACCCCTCCAAACTCTAATAAAACAACTACTTGAGCTTGACATGAACTACCTCCATCCATATATTTGTTAACCTTAACCTTTGAGAAGCAAAAAGAAATGTAGAATACTTATAGAACAAGCTGAAAAATGCATAGAAAGCAAGAAGGTTGAAGGAGCTAAAGAGAAGTGGATTTTGAACCTTGGAAAGGCAAGTACCATACTTGTGTTTGTTTCTTTGATGCCTAATAGCCATGTTTAATATGTTTAAGATTGTTTGTAGTATTAAAATAAAGATGAAATCAAAAAGGAAAGGAAAATCTCACATTGGAATATCAAAAGATGGAAGAAAACCATGATTAACCATTCTGGACAATTTGATCCTGATGCAATTTTTAGTTTATAACATTTTCTACACAACTCCAAGTTAAATACGATTTTCTTTTAATAAAACTAGATTTTGATAGCTTTAAAATCACATATGATTTGAAAATTTTCATGGAGAATTGATTTTTTTGTAAATTTTTTAAATAACATGATCTCTGTAAAAAATTTGCTCCGTTTCACAGTACGACCATACTCTGCTTTTTATTTAATAGCTTTTTCTGGACAATTGCAAATCAAGTGAGGTTTTCTTCTATGAAGTAGACCTCCATAACTTTAAAATGACATATAATTCGAAGAGTTTCATTGTGTAATGAAATTTTGGTAAATTTTCAAATTGACACTTCTACAAAAAAACTACCCTGTTTTTATGCTGAATTTTGTTTGGATTGCTAGCTGCCTTCTATGCCGAATTAGGCTCACCTCTGAACACAAACATTGAAGCCCTATGCCACTTAAATGATCTCAATCTGATATGTGTACAAGAAATTATGTTAATTTTTCTATGACTTCGCAAGTTGTATAGTGAATTTTGGCCTGTAACATTGTTTGATGTTGCTTTTTCTATGTAATTGGAACTGAAACAAACTATGAATATAAACGTTGTAGTCTTAAGTCTTAATTTTTTGTGACAACTGAATTCATCTCAATCCAAACATTATAGCCCAAGATATGATAGTTTTATCAAAACTTATTTGTACTAAAAACTTATTGAAATAGCTCATTGGAGTGCTATAAGTTGGTTGACTATAGGGACTGATTATTTGTGATATTTGGTTATGAACCCTGTGTAATCCTTGTAGTAAATTTGGATCTTTGTGATCATTACCTTAAGCGAATATAAAGTAATATAAAGAGAAAGTTATAACATGATGATTTCTCTGAAAGCTTTGCGAAGTCTGTTGGTGAAGCTTAAGGGGTACAGTTAGTATATTGAGTTCCAAAAGCTTTACAAAGTCTGGGTGAAGATTGATGAACTATGGATGTATTTCTTCCACTTATGAGGGTAGAATTAGAAGCAGATGAAGTATTTGAGGTGTCTAATATAAAAAGTCCTAGATTTCATTTAAAAATACCAAATTTTGACTTACTCTTCTAGACCTTCATACACTAGCTTGGTTCGACATTCTATTACTTTTTTTAAATACTAATTTCAAATTATAACAACAAAGATAGAGAAGGATAATGAATCTAGAATAGTAATTGTACTAATTTCCTTAGAATTGTTTAAGATAACATGTATATTTTGTGTACTCTTCAATATCAACTATTTGTATGCTGATATTGAGATTCCTATGCCTCATTACTTGTTATGCATGCTATGGTCCCTTGTGTACTTGCTCAGCTTATATTGACCCCGATATTCTTGTTTTCATGTGATCAAAGAGACAAGAGAGAATCGTAGGGTAGAGGTTTTTGAATCAAGAGATTTTGATCCCTACTCATGTCCGACCCACTGATATTATTAATGCATGTTGTTCTTATATTTCTTTTTATTTTTATGAGTTACTTGTTGAAACACCAACACCTTGGTGTATTTAATATTGTATTCCTCTTTATTTTATATATGCCATTATTCATATTATATGTAGAAAAAAATTCACTAAGAAATTTTTCCGTTAAAACCACTCCCGAAAATTCCGGTCCAAATCATCGAAAATTCAAAATTTTCAAAATGACCACCGATAGTCGAATACTAATAAGGATGACTCTAGAGTATATAAGAATCTCAAAATTTGGTAGATCTTGTGTCGTAGAGTTAAAACGTAATTTTTCTGAAAAATTACCGGTAAAACCCTAGTTGGGTCGAACGTGTCTCAGAAAGGCTAAACGACCACGTTTTGACTCTAGATAAATTAAATTAGTCCTAATACGAGTTTTGTGTCTAATTTAAAATTTAAAAAAATTTTGGGGTCAAAATGTAATTTTTATAAGTCAAGAGATCTATTTGTAATTAACAAAAAATAGAAGTATTTGGCAAATGAATTCCCCCTCTCAAAATCGTGGGCCATTGGATTTAAGTTAGTGGGAGACATGACACTATTCATTGAATAAAAGAATGAGTTTTCTTGGAAATCAACCAATGGTGAGGATTTAACTTGGATTTGGATCAAAATTGTGAGCTCTTGAATCTTGGTGGTTAGGGGACATACAATAAATGAAGGAGATGAGTGTAGTATGAGAAAAGAGAGTGTTGTGTGAAGGAGAAGAGGACAAAGACGTGGGAGAGAGAATGGACTTTTGCTTGTGACCAAAATAATCCTATGGCTTGAAATGGATTTTGAAAAGGTTGGATGGCTAGGATTTGATATGGCAAACCAAATAAACCCAAACACTTAGGCTTATTTCCTTCCCAAAACCGTGAGAGTGTTCAAGCAAAAAAAAAAAAAAAGGGGAAGCAAGCTCTCAATTCTTCCCTCTCCATGGTCGTGAGCTTTTAGTAGTGAGATCCAATTTTTTTTCTTTCTACAACAACAACCAAAACTTTTTGCATAGATCAATTCCTCACAAGTCCAACTACAACATAGCCAAAAATTGGAGCAAAAGAAAGGGTTTTGCATGGTGAGAATCTAGGGGAGCCATGAGCTTTGAAGAAAGGTATGATTTCTTCAAACCACACTTTGAAATTTTTATGTAGAATCATTCCCCTCAAATCCCAACACAACATATCTAAATTTAGAGCCAAAAGGAGAGGCCTAACTTGGTAAACAATGAGGAGGCCGAGAGTTAGAAAGACCATAGGAGGAGAAAGAACTCCATTCTGCCCTATTTTTGGTAGAAAATTCCCCTAAGATTTGAGATATCTTTCTGACAGAATCTGACCAAGTGCTAAACACAAAGGTTGTAGCTCTAGGTCTTATCTTTCCAACGAGATAAGAATCACCTAAATCCAATTTATGTACCAAAGGTTATGGTAATTCTTCTGATACTGTGCAGAGTGTTCCTCTGTTTTCGACCATATATTAGCATAACTTTTAGTAATCAATTCGATCCTCTTCTAGACATAATTAAGAAAAACTCCAAATACCAACGTTGTAGGTCTCTGTCTCCTTTTTAACATATCCAAATTTCGCTTAAATTATAGTTGTATGTTAAAAATTGTAGCACTTTCACTGAGACAGAACAGAGCATGAGTTTACAACAAAATTGAGAAAACGTTTTGAATTTCTAAAATTTGTGTTTAGAATAAGAGGAAATGCACAAAATGAAAGTTATAGTACTATCTCTTATCTTTCATATGGGACTAGAATTAATCAATTTGGAGTTATATGTTAGGAGATATGAGAAAAGTACGAAACTGTGCAAATTGAATTATAAAAATCTGAACCAGACCAAAGATAAAATTTTATAAATTCATACAGTGAGAATCAGAAGATACATTAAACATGAAAAATGTAGATAAATGTCTTTGTTTTAAGCAACAATTTGAATCACTCAATTCCAAGCTATATAGAAAACGTTATAGCATTTTTCCTAAGACTGTGTAAGTGCAAAAATTTAGAGTTAGAAAATTTGTGAATGTTTGAGATTGAACCACCAAGGCAAATTTGAATTGGGCCCAAAATCTTAGTATTGGGCCCATTGGGCCTCAATTATTTAGAACTTTAAAGTCCAACAATCCAAGACCCATAATGAGAGATGTAACCCAAAAATCTAAAACTAATCAAAATTGTGGAAGTCTTGTAAAGAAATAAAGAATTTACACATGTGTATATTGTTGCATTAGGGGTAGACTATTATTCTACACACGAGGGGTGACTTGGTGGAGTTCGAGATTGATAGGTGAGTGAGATTTTGACGTTATAATCTTAATTGAGCAAAAATACGTGTTTTATAGCTTTTCAAAATGACATATTTTATGACATGTGTGAAAACATGAGATTTGATCTATATTTTACAAATACTCCTCTTTGTGATCATTGGAGTGTCTTAAATGATTTGATTCAAATGATATGCATCCATAATTGTGTTGAAATGACATCGTGCCACTATTTGAAAACTTGATATGAATTATATGCTTCCATTGTATTGGCATATTGATTTGAAATGGTTTAAATGGAAATGTGTAGGTCGGATGCCTACTTATGATGTGATGATGTGATGATGTTCTTGGTGGACTTGATGTGATGATGCCTTTGATGGACTACTGTAGCTACAAAAGGTGTTGGTAGAGGCACCCATTGTGTCCGGATACGCTTCTGCAGGAGGTATCTCCTAAACGTTATATGTATAGTTGTGGCCGGTTGAACCAAATCGGGGAGGACATGTGTGATGCCACTGTCTAGCACTGGGTAGGATTCTATACATGGTTGATTATGTATGTGTGCAAAGACACGGGCTAGCCTTTGGCGAGGCTCATGGACAACATTGGGGCATAGAGCTAAACGTTTTTATACTTGCATATAAACCCCCAATGTACTCGTCATTAATCGTGGTAGACCATTGCTGGGGATATTTTATTGGCAAGCTCTAAATGATTTTCAAAATGTAAAGGAATGCATATGTTGATATTTTGATGTATGATACATGATTTCCTGATTTATAGAAATGCCATACTCAATTTATATTATCATCATGTTTTAAGAATGTGCTTTGACACTTCGTGCTCACACTTTCTTTTGATAAGATAATGTCGATCCCCTCACTCACTGAGTATTTTCTCTAAATACTCACCCCTCACTTTTTCCATTATGACAGATAGAGTTTTGGCAGAGAGGCATGTCGAGAGATCTTCGACATGCTTGACATCCCTTTGGAGACGACGAGTGTTAGGTTTAGTACATTTATTGCACTTGTGTTATCACATTTAATTAGAATACAATCAAAGTTTAAACCATATTCCTTCATTTGGTGTTTGATCCAAAGGACCTGTGCAATACATTATCCAGCTGAAACATATTCAGCTTCCGCTGTTGACAATGCTACACTGTTTTTTTTTTTTGAAGACCATGATACCAACATACTTTCAAAGAATTTGCAAGTACCACCGGTACTTTTCCTATCTATTTTGCATCCGACAAAATCAGCATCATAGAAACCATGCAACTGAAATTTTAACTTTGTGTCATACCAAAGACCTAAGTGAGTGGTTTATTTTAGATATTTGAACATTCTTTTGACCGCAACTAAGTGGATTATTTTGGATTTGATTGAAATCTAGCATAGAAATATATATTAAATTGTATATCAAGTCTTGAAGTTGTAAGATACAATAGAGATCCAATCATACTTCTGTATAGTTTTTAGCACACTAATTTGTCATTTCATCTTTGTCTAATTTTATATTTTGCTTATTGGAATTGCATTTCCCTTGCAATCACTGAATCCAAATTTTTTAATTAGATCATTTGTATATTTTGATTGATTTATGAAAATTCTATCTTCTTATTATTTAATTTGAAGTCCAAGGAAGTAATTCAATTCTCTCATCATACTCATTTCAAAATTTTCCTATATTTTAGTTGCAAATTCTTTGCACATTTTTTATGCTAGTACCTCTGAAGATTATATCGTCTACATATATTTGGATTATGAAGAAGTTATCATCTTTTCTTTTGATAAAGATGTTGGTATTATCTTTCCTCTTTCAAAATTATTTTCAATTAGGAAATTGCTTAGTCTTCATACCAAGCTCTAGGAGTTTGTTTCAAACCATAAAGGCTTTTGTCAATTTATAAATATATTCAGGACATTTTGGATCTTCAAAGTTAGGTGGTTGTTCAACGTATACTGTTTCATTTAAATACCCATTCAGAAATACACTTTTAATATTCAGTTGATAAAGTTTAAAGTTCATAAAGCAAGAGAAGGCAAGAAGCATTATAATTGCTTCTATTCTGGCCATTGGTGCATAAGTTTCATCACAGTCAATTCCCTCCTCTTGACTGTAACGTTTGGCCACTAATCTTGCCTTATTCCTTATAATTATGCCATATGCATCAAATTTTTTTTTCTGAAAACCTATTTGGTTCAAATCACTGATTAATCTGTTGGTCTAAGGACAAGATTCCATACTTTATTTCTTTTAAACTGATTTAATTCATTTTGCATTATCATTATCCAATTTTCATCTTCTAAGGTTTCTTCCACATTTTTAGGTTCATTTTGAGAGATGAAGGCTACGTATTCACATAGATTTTATAGAGCTGATCTAGTTCTGACATCTGAATTAACACTACCTATTATGTTTCTGGATTTACATTTTTTCTGATTAGGGGTATTTGATTTCTTATTCTTGTTGAGTTTCATTCCTTTCCTCCTGCTCAATGATTTCACTTGTTTCTTCTTTTTGGAGATTTGCTTCATCAGTGATGTTTAGTTCATTTAGTTTCTCAGTGATCTCTTCATCTTCCAAATTTCTATGACTGGATTCATTTTATTCATCAAACTCTACATGAAGTGACTCTTCTACTGTCATGGTTCTTTTATTGTAAACTCTATATGCATTACTTGTTATGGAATAACCTAAGAATATTACTTCATCACTCTTGGTATCAAACTTTCCTAATGCTTCTTTCCCATTATTTAAGACAAAATATTTACATTCAAAAATTTTAAAATAGGCTATATTTGGCTTTCTTCCTTTGTAAAGTTCATAGGGTGTTTTCTTTAGATTGGTCAACTTATGCACTATTCAAAATATAACATGCAATGTTTATTACTTCTATCCAGAAGAATTTAGGGTAGATTACTCTCGTAGAGTATTGTCCTAGCCATCTCTTGGAGGATTTTGTTCTTTCTCTCTACCACCCATTTTACTGAGGTATTCTAGGTGTTGAGAAATTATGGTTAATACCATGATTGCTACAGAATTCTTCCATGATTTTGTTTTCAAATTTTTTGTCATGATCATTTCTAATACTTTTAATTAACATTCCCTTTTCATTTTGAACTTTCTTGCACAATTTGATAAAGACCTTACTAGCGTCCTCCTTTTTGACAAGAAATATAACCTATGTATACCTAGAGTAATCATCAATGATTACAAAACCATACTATTTTCCACCTAAACTTTGAGTTCTAGTTGGTCCAAAAAAATTCTAACAGATTGCTTGTTGATACACAATTTATCCTTTTCAAATTTTAATTTTAGTAAACCCCTCACTATGTCTTTCTTAACTAATTTTGAAATTGTGTTCATATTTGCATGTCTTAATCCTCTGTGCCATAGCCATGATGAACTTTTATTTATAGTAACTAATTCATCTGAAGTTTATAAGTGATATCTATCATATATATGTTTCGTCTTCTCTGTCCAGTGAATTTGATAGTGCCAAAGGATTTATCAACAATGAAACATGCATTGGATTCAAATGTAACTGAATAACTTTTGTCACATAATTGGCTAACACTTAATAGACTAAATTTTATCCAAAAACAAGAAGAATATTCTAAATCTGAGAGTCAGTGGACTTACCTCCAGTGTTACCTATTCTAATGACTTTTTCTTTTGAGTTGTCACCAAATGCAACCTTTCCTCCTTTCTTGTTTTCGAGATAGTAGAATTTTGAGATATCTCTAGTCATGTACCTTGAACAGTTACTGTCTATGCACCACATTGACTTCCCAGGAGACTCTTTTGATTTCAAACATAGCTACAACAAGATTCATTCACACTTTTGCCTTTGGTACCCATATCTTTTTAGGTCTGGTTGAGTTAGCTATAAATTTGTTTTTGGGGATCCATTTTAAGTTTATTCTTGATGAGTTTACGAATTAGTAAGTGTAAGTAGTATGTCCAATGTTTTTGTAGTAAGTACAGTATTTGTTAATCACACTTGGATTCTTAATGTTGTCTGAAGTTAAGTTTCTAAGTATGACATCTTCCTAATTTGACATTATAAATTTGTTTTTGGGGATCCATTTTAAGTTTATTCTTGATGAGTTTACGAATTAGTAAGTGTAAGTAGTATGTCCAATGTTTTTGTAGTAAGTACAGTATTTGTTAATCACACTTGGATTCTTAATGTTGTCTGAAGTTAAGTTTCTAAGTATGACATCTTCCTAATTTGACATTCTCAAAACTTGGCACAAAAAATTTATATAACGTTTTCTGTGTTTGAGTTAGGTTATATCCTAATCATGCCTTATCAAACACAGCTCTTTGTGCTCCTAGTATGACGTCTAGCTTTTCTTGGTCTTGAATAAATTTCATCAGTATAGTGTTTTGCCTACGGTTTTTTTTCTTTCTATTCATCTAGTTCCTTCTTTAAGACTATGTTTTGTTTGTTTGTTTCTCACTTTCCTTCTCCAAGTGTTTATCATTCAATTTCTTTTCAAGTTCAACAACCTTCAAATCTAATTCAGCATTTTTCCCTTTTAATACATTTACTTCATTTTTTGATTTTTCTAAGCTTCTGACAATTTCAGTTAGATCTTTCTTTAATAAATTATTTTTTATTTTTAATCTTTTTAATTCCTCGAGTGATTCTAGCAATGCCTCATGTAACTCAATAATGGTAAAATTGTTTTCAAAATCAGAACAAGAAGAATATGATGTAGAGTTTACCTCACTGTCTAAGAGTTCTTCATTGGCCAAGAAACATACATTGGCCTATTCATCTGTCTGTTCTTCATCACTCAAACTAAAGTCTTCATCACTCCAAGCAGCAAGTACCTTCTTCTTTTTCTTCTCTTTTCTTTCTTTCTTGTATTTCTTTTCATCCTTTTTTAAAGAAGGGCAATCAGCCTTCATATGTCCCAGCTTCTTGCATTCAAAGCACCTAAGTTCCTCCTTCTTCTTTAGCCTTTTTGAAAAATGATTTGTTCTTGTTTCTTCTCTCAATCATAACTTTTTGAATTTTCTAGCCAGGAGAGCTTCATCATCTTCATCATCTTATTCTTCTGAGTTTGATGTGCTTTCATCATTGTCAGCTTTTAGAGCTACACCTTTTCCCCTTTCCTCTTTTGTAGGCTCCTTTACATTCAGCTTCATTTCATGGATTATCAAGGATCCCTCGAGTTCATCCATTGTCAGAGTCTCAAGATTCTTAGACTCTTCAATTGTGGTAACCTTGTGCTCCCATGATTTTGGCAGACTCCATAGAATTTTATCCACCATATCTTCCTGAGTGATTCTCTTTCCCAGCAATCTTAGTTCATTTGTTACCTTATTGAATCTTGTTATCATCTTGTTAATTGTTTCTCCTTCCTTTATTTTGAAAACTTCATATTCTTGCTTCAACAATCTAATTTTGCTCTTGCAAACTTGATCAGTGCCTTCGTAAGTAGCTTCGAGCCTTTCCCAAATTTCTTTTACTATTATGTATGATGAGACTCGAATGTATTTATTAACACTCAGTGCAAGGTGAAGGAGACTAATGGCCTTGTAGTTAGCTTGATAAGTCTTCTTCTTCTTCTGCTCCATTGTCATATTTTTCAACTTGATCGGCACACGCACTCCATCAATTTCTTTGGTAGGAAATTTAACTCATTTTTCAATTATTTTCCAAGCATTTAGTTCTTATGCAATTATGAAATTTCATATTCTTTGCTTCCAGCAACTGAAATTGCATCCATTGAAGAATGGTACACGATTTGTTGAACAGGCTTCTGGTGGTACATTGTCTCCGTTGATGGCCATTTGGATCTTTAGTGTTAAGTAGTTAGGCTTCTTATCGACACACCCGCTCTGATATCAATTATTATATAACTAGAGGGGGTGAATAGTTGAATATAGATTTTTTTGTGACTTCTAAAAGTTAAACTGGTAACAGAAAAAAATAAAAAAAATAAGTACAAAGAACACCAAAACTTTTTTTAGTGGTTCCACCAAACTCAGTGTGCATCCACTCTTAGGCTTCCCTTGGATTTTTCACTAATAATTTAGAAATACAAACTTAATTGCAAGTTCTACTTCAATCTTTTACACTGTTCCTACTGAACACTTCGTTTCAATCTTTACAGATTGATTTTTCACTTTCTAGACCTAAAGCAGTGACATGCACTTTCAGGTCTTTCACACTTGTTTGAATCTGAAAATGAATATCAAGAGTTGAGACTCTTTCTCCTCAGATGTGACAATTTTAGAATAGGCTATCTAAATTTTGGATAGATGAAAAAATTTAAGAACACAAAAAGAAAACAATAAGAATTTTCCAGATTATTCAATAGAGCATTCAATTCTTTTTAACCCTCTCTTCTTCAAATCTCTGATATTTATTGTGATATTGAATGGATTCGTTGAGGGTTGGTGAGAGTTGTTGCATCCAAACATTGAGCATTTAATTTCCGCCATTAAAGCTCTGTAATAGTTCCTTCCTTCGTGCTGAGCCTCCACTCCTTTATTGGCACCACTTTTAAGTAGGCCAATCAGAACATGTACGTGCTGCATTTGGACATTAGCTTTGATAAAAATGGAAATATTTTAGAAATCGAAGAAACGAAGTGTCCATTTAGTTCAAATTTGTTTCGCAGATCTGGTTTCTGACATACGTAGGTCAACATGTTTAAGAAAGACATCGACCTGAATTCAAAATATTTATAGTGTATTTTTGCCAAAAAAGGTCACCAAGAATACATTTGGGTCGACAAGGCTCTGTGCCAAACAAAATAGGTAGACACGCAGTTTTAAATTGGTCAGTGTCTATGCATGTCAACAAGATTGTACCAGGTCGATGTGTAATATTAAGGACTTAATGAATATTAGGTCGACAAGTCTATTGTATGCATCAACATTTTCCTATGCAAGTAAAAAATTTGTGCACCTGTGCAAATAAATTGGTTGATGTGTGTATGCTTGTTGACAAGTGAGAGACATGTCGATATGTGATCTTAAGAAACAAAAGATTTTTAGGTTGACAAGTTCTCCTCATAGGTTGATGTGTTTCTATTCATCAAACAAATAGGTGGACATGGTAAAGTGAATTGGTTGATGTGTTTCAAATATGTCGACAAGTATAATGGTGGGTTGATGTGTATGCTTCAGAGACAAAGACTGACTAGTCAACATGTTGTCCATATGGGTTGATGTGTCACTGTTCATCAATAAAATAGGTGGACATGATAAAGTGAATTGGTTGATGTGTTTTATGTATATTGACAAGTCCTAGGTTCAGGTCAATGTGTTATGATGTGTTATATATAAGGCAATTTACTTCATGTCAGTGTTTTTTGATTATACATCGACATGTACCTATTCCTTCTTAAAATTAGTGGACAAGAAAAATTGAATATGTCGATATAATTGTTTTCATGTTGACCAAATTAGTGAGATGTCGATGTGTGATATTTAGAAAGCAAGTGTAACAGGTTGACAAGTTTTTAGAGACATTGATGTCCTAGTGTGTTTTCACTCAGTATGTCGATGTCTAATAGGTGTAGGTCAATGTGTTTCAGAAATTGGTCGATGTGTCATTTTAAATTGGTCCACCTGTAACTGTTTAAGTCAATGTGATTTCGTGTGTGTCGATGTATTCAAACTTATCTATTTCTATAGAAGTTCTATACCTTAGGTCAACAAGGACAACTAAACAGTTTGATGTGTGTATGGATAAAATGAATTGGTCAACATGGGGCTTACAATTGGTAGACCTACAATACAGGTCGATGTGTTCTCTAGTCAGGTTGACATGATTTGTAGACTTCTGAATTTACTGTTATTTTTTTGATTTTCTTAAACTTTCTTTCTTTCATTCTATCAGCATCAAAATTCTACTACGTCAACAGAAAGTTTGACCTTACAAAGTTGCAAAGGAATGTGTGAAGAAAGGAAAACGACAACAACAACAAACATATGAGTTGATATGCCCAAGTGGTTAAGGAGACAGACTTGAAATCTATTTGGCACTACTTGCGTAGGTTTGAATCTTGTTGTCGATGCATGGGCCTTTTAGTACACTAACACTTTTTTGGATCGAAAGTCAATTCTACTTGTGTTTGATATTAAAATTTAAACTTTTTCACATAGTTGAACCCAAATCTAGGTAAAGGAGGACGATTGTGATAGATTAATAGTAAACATTTCATTGACACCATGAGAGACCAAAATAAAAAAGAAAAAGAAAAAGAAAGAAAATGTATGAGAGATTATTTCTACAAACAAATTGAAAGATTGGAGTGATCGGGAAGAAAGAGAGATAGAGCCTGAAGGGAGATCATCAAATAATATATATGTATATTAGAAAGAAGAAATAACATGATTTTCAACACCAATTTGATAGAACAAAGGCCAATCGGAGGAACAATGATGGCAGTGTAGCAACAAATGTTATTCAATGGATATATGATAAAATTAATGATTGTAGAATGATTTAAAGGTTATTATGAAGGTTTTGTGAGGCTTAATTGAAGTTTTTTGACAAAAAACTAGTTTGGATTAATGAAAGAGACAATGAGCCAATAGTACTATGGAGGAACTCATGCATAAAGGAAAAGGATAACAACAACAAACCTCTGAGTTGATATGTCCAAGTCGTTAAGGAGATAAACTAGAAATCGTTGGGCTTTGCCGGTGCAATTTTGAATTCTGCTGTCAACCCCTAGACTTCTTAGTACTCTTACAAATTTTGGGTTCATAAGCTCTCTCCGCTTGTGTTTGGTCGTAAAACGTAAACTTTTTAATATTGCCATTCCCAAACCTGAGTAAAGTAGGACGGTTGTGGTAGATTGGTCGTAAAACTCTTGTCAACGCTACAAGGGAACAAAATAGAAATGAAAAAGAAAAAAGAAAGAAAAAGAATTAGAGATTTTTTCTACAAAGAAATTGAGAGATTGAAGAGATAGGGAAGAGAGGGAGAGAGCATGCAGGGAGTTTATAAAATAATATATATAAACACTTCAGAAAGAAGAAATAACATAATATTCGACACCAATTTGATAAAATAGAGGCCGATCCACGATGAACAATGACGGTGGTGTAGCGACAAAAGTTCTCAAATGAATATATCGTAAAATTGATGACAATGAGATGATTTTAAGATTGTTGTAAGGGTTTTGCAAAGTTTAATTGAACATTTTGACAAATAAAATGGCTTGGATCAAAAGAAAGACAGTTTGAGTGTATGTAGTTATAGACGTGCTTATAAGGAATAGAAGAAGAAAACAATAACAAATATCTGAGATACAATATGTCCAAGTGGTTAGGGAGATAGACTTGAAATCTATTGGATTTTGCTTGTGCAGGTTTGAATCTATTGTCGACGTCTGGCCTTCACAGCACACATACACTTTTTGGGTCCACATATCAACTCCTCCAAAGGTTGATCATAAAATGTAAACTTTTTAACACAGTCGATTTGAAATTCATATAAACAAGGAGGGTTGTGGTAGGTGGATAGTAAAAATTTTTATAAAGGAAAAGGAAAAAGAAAGAAAAAGAATGATAGATTATTTTTGCAAACAAATTGAGAGATTCGAGAAATGGGTAAGAGAGAGCGAAAGCATGAAGTGAGATTATAAAATAATAAAAAAAAGATAAAGAATAATAGATTATTTTTGCGAAGGAGCATGTGAAGAAAGGAATAAGATAACAATAACAAAAAATGTCTGAGTTGATATGTTCAAGTAGTTAAGGAGACAGACACGAAATCTGCTGGGCTCTGCCTGCGTAGGTTCGAATCCTACTGTCGACGCTTGGACTTTTAGTATACTTACACTTTTTTGGTCCAAAAGTTAACTCCTCCTGTGTTTGATCTTAAAATGTAAACTTTTCCACTAAAAATTTTTCGACACCATGAAAGACCAAGGTAAGAAGGAAATAAAAAAAGAAAGAAAGAAAAAGAATAAGAGATTATTTTTGCAAACAAATTGAAAGATTGGAGAGATCAGGAAGAGAGGGAGATAGAGCATAAAGGGAGATCATAAAATAACATATATATGTATATTAGAAAAAATAATATGATTTTCAACACCAATTTGCCAGAACAAAGGCCAATCGGCAATGAAACGACGCTAGTGTAACGATAAATGTTTTCCAATAGATATATGACAAAACTAATGATGGTAAGATGATTTAAAGGTAGTCATAAAGGTTTTGCAAAGCTTAATTGAAGGTTTTTGATAAAGAAAATTGATTGGATTATTGAAAGAGACATTGAGCCTACAATACAATAGAGAAGCCATGAAGAAAGGAAAAGGATAACAACAAATATCTGAGTCGATATGTCCGAGTGGTTAAGGAGATAGACTTGAAATCTGTTGGGCTTTGCCTGCGCAGGTTCGAATCCTGCTGTCGACGTCTAGACTTCTTGGTGCTCTTACAAATTTCTGATCTAAAAGTTAACTCCGCCTGTGTTTGATCTTAAAATATAAACTTTTTAATACAACCGATCCCAAACCGGGGAAACGTGGGATGGTTGTGGCAAATTGACAATAAAAATTTAGTCAAGACCATGAGAGAACAAATTAGAAAGGAAAAGGAAAAAGAAAGAAAAAGAATTAGAGATTATTTCTACAAAGAAATTGAGAGATTGAAGAGATGGGCAAGAGAGAGAGATAGAGAGAGAGCACGAAAGGAGTTTGCAATATATACATATATATAAACACATACACTTTAGAAAGAAGAAATAACATAATTGTCATCACCAATTTGATAGAACAGAGGCCTATCCGCAATGAACAATGATGGAGATATTGCGACAATGGTTCTCTGATGGATATATGAAATAATTAATGATGGTAAGATGATTTAAAGGTTATTTTGATGGCTTTGTAAAGCTTAATCGAAGGTTTTTGAGAAAGAAAATGGTTTGGATTAATGAATGAGACTTTGAGCCTACAATATTATAGAGGAGCTCATGAAGAAAGGAAAATGATAACAACAAACATCTAAGTCAATATGTCGAGTGGTTAAGGAGACGGACTTGAAATTTATTGGGCTTTGCCTGCATAGGTTCTAATCTTCCTGTCGATGCCTAGACTTCTTAGTACTTTGACAAATTTCTAGTTCGAAAGTTAACTCTACTTGTGTTTAATCTAAAAGTGTAAACTTTTTAATATAGTCGATCCAAAACTATGGTAAAGTATGATGGTTGTGGTAGATTGATAGTAATAATTTTGTCAACACTATGAGAGGACAAAATAGAAAGAAAAAGGAAAAAGAAAGAAAAATAATTAGAGATTATTCTGCAAAGAAATTGAGAGATTGAAGAGATGGAGAAGAGAGAGCACATGAAGGGAGTTTATAAAAATATATACACACACGTTAGAAAGAAGAAATAACATATTTTTCAACACCAATTTGACAGAGTAGTGGCCAATCCGCAAGGAACAATGAAAGTGGTATAGCAACGAAGGTTCTCCAATGGAGATAAGATAAAATTGATGACGGTAAGATGATTTTAAGGTTGTTAAGGTTTTGCAAAGTTTAATTAATGGTATTTTATGATGAAAATGGCTTGGATTACAAAATAGAGTTTGAGCGTACATAGTTGTAAATGAGCTCATGAAGAAAAGAAAATAACAACAATAACAAACATCAAAGATGCAATATATTCAAGAGGTTAAGGAGATAAACTCAAAATCTGTTGGACCTTGCCTACGCAAGTTCGAATCCTACTGTCGATACATAAACTTTTTAGCATATTTACACTTCTCTGGGCCAAAAGTAAACTTTGCCTATGTTTGATATTAAAATGTAAACTTTTCCACACAGTTGAACCCAAATCTAGGTAAAGGAGGGTGGTTGTGATAGATTGATAGTAAAAATTTCGTTTACACAATGAAGGTCCAAAATAAAATGGCAAAAGAAAATTAAAGAAAAAGAATGATAGATTATTTTCGCAAATGAATTGAAAGATTGGTGAGCTAGGGAAGAGAGATAGATAGAGCATGAAGGGAGATTATAAAATAATATATCTATTAGAATGAAGAAATAACATGATTTCAACACCAATTTGATAGAAGAAAGGCCAATTGACAAGGAACAGCAATGGTGGTGTAGCAACAAATGTTCTCCAATGGATATATGATATAATAAATGATGGTAAGATGATTTAAAAGTTATTATGAAGATTGTGCAAAGCTTAATTGAAGGTTTTTGACAAAGAAAATGGCTTGGATTAATGAAAGAGACATTAAGCCTATAGTACTATATAGGAGCTCATGAAGATAGGAAAAGAATAACAAGGACAAACATATGAGTCAATATGTCCAAGTCGCTAAGGAGACAAACTTGAAATCTATTGGGCTTTGCCTATGCCGGTTTGAATCTTGTTGTGGATACCTAGACTTCTTAGTATTCTCACAAATTTCTAGTCCAAAAGTCATCACCTCTTGTGCTTGATCTTAAAATGTAAACTTTTTAATACAACCGATCCCAGACCTAGGCAAAGCAAGATGGTTGAGGTAGATTGACAGTAAAAATTTTGTTAACACAATGAGAAAACAAAATAGAAAGGAAAAGAAAAGAAAGAAAAAGAATTAGAGATTATTTCTACAAACAAATTGAGAGATTGAAGATATGGGGAAGAGAGAGAGAGCATGAAGGGAGTTTATAAAATAATTTATATATACACACTTCAGAAATAAGAAATAACATAATTTTTGACACCAATGTGATAAAATAGAGGGCAATCCGCAATAAACAATGACAATGGTGCAGCAACAAAGGCTCTCCAATGGATATATGATAAAATTGATAATGGTAAGATGATTTTAAAGCTGTTACAAAGGTTTTGCAAATTGTAATTGAAGGTTTTGACAAAGAAAATCGCTTGGATTGAAGAATGAGAGTTTGAGCATGAATAGTTCCACAGAAGCTTATAAGGAAAAGAAGTTGACAACAATAACAAACATCTGACATGCGAAATGTCCGAGTGGTCATGGAAGTTGGGCTTTGCCTGTGCAGGCTCGAAACTATTGTCGATGCTAGGATTTCACAGAATACTTACACTTTTTTTGGTCCATATGCTACTCTGCCAATAGTTGATTATAAAATGTTAACTTTTTAATGTAGTTGATTTCAAATCCAAATTGGTAGCTGGACAATGAAAATTTTTATAAAGAAAAGAAAATAAAAGTAAAAGAATGATAGGTTATTTTTGCAAAAAAATTGAGAGATTTGAGAAATGGGTAAGATAGAGGGAGAGCATGAAGTGAGATTATAAAATAATATATATATATATATATATATATATATATATATATATATATATATACTTATGTTAGAAGAAATTACATAATTTTTTACGCTAATTTAACAGAACAAAGGCCAATCGATAATGCACGATGATGGTGGCGGGGTGGATATATGATAAAATTGATGATGATAAAAGGACTTTGGGGCTGTTGTAAATGTTTCACAAAGTTTAATTGAAAGTTTTTGACAAACAAAACGACATTGATTAATGAAAAAGAATTTGAGTTTACAAAGTTGCAAAGGACCATGTGAAGAACGGAAAAGGACAATAACAACAAACATCTCAGACGATATGTCCGAGTTGTTAAGGAAACAGACTCGAAATCAGTTGGGCTTTGCATGCACAGGTTCGATCCTGTTGTTGATGCAGGGACTTTTCTGTATACTTACACTTTTCTAGTCCAAAAAACAACCCCCTGTGTTTGATCCTAAAATGTATACTCTTCCATACAGTTGAACCCAAATCTAGATGAAGGAGGATGGTTGTGATAGGTTGACAGTAAAAATTTTGTCAATACCATGAGAGACCAAAATAAAAAAGAAAAAGAAAGAGAAAGAAAAAGAATGAGAGATTATTTCTAAAATAAATTGAAAGATTGGAGATCATAAAATAATTTATATATGTATATTACAAAGAAGAAATAACATGATTTTCAATATCAATTTGGTAGATCAAAGGATGATAGGCAATGAACAATGACGGTGGTGTAGCAGCAAATGTTCTCTAATGGAAAAATTAATGATGGTAAGATTATTTAAAGGTTATGATGAAGATGTTGCAAAACATAATTGAAGGTTTTTGACAAAGAAAATGTCTTGGATTAATGAAAGAGACTTGAGCCTACAGTACTATAGAGGAGCTCATGAAAAACGGAAAAGGATAACAACAACAATCATTTAAGTCGGTATGGACCGAGTGGTTAAGGAGGCTAACTTAAATCTGTTGGGCTTTGCCTAGTAGGTTTGAATCTTGCTATCAACGTGTGGACTTCTTAGAACTCTTACAAATTTCTGGTTCAAATGATAACTCAACTTGTGTTTGATCTTAAAATGTGAATTTTTTAATACAGCTGATCCCAAACTAGGGAAAAGCAGGATGGTTATAATAAATTGACAATAAAAATTTTGTCAACACCATAAGAGAACAAAATAGAAGAGACAAGGAAGAAAGAAAGAAAGAAAGAAAAATAATGAGAGATTGTTTCTGCAAAGAAATTGAGAGATTGAAGAGATGGGGAAAAGAGAGAGCATGAAGAGAGTTTATACAATAATATACATGTTAGAAAGAAGAAATAATGTAATTTTCAACACCAATTTGACAGAACAGAGGCCAATCCGCAAGGAACAATGATGGTGGCATAGCAACAAAGGTTCTCCGCTACATATAGGATAAAATTGATAATGGTAAGATGATTTTAAGGTTGTTGTAAAGGCTTTGCCAATTTAATTGAAGATTTATGACAAAGAAAATGGTTTTGATTACAAAAAGAGAGTTTGAGCATACATTATTGCAGAGGAGCTTGAGAAGAAAGGAAAACAACAATAACAAACATTAGAGATGCGATACTCCGAGTGGTTAAGGAGACAAACTCAAAATTTGTTGGGCTCTATCTTTATAGGTTTGAATCCTGCTGTCAATGCATGGACCTTTTAGTATAATTACACTTTTTTGGTCCGAAAGTCATCACCGCTTGCGTTTAACATTAAAATGTAAGCTTTTCCATATAGTCAAACCCAAATCTAGGTAAACAAGGACAATTGTGATATATTGATAGTAAAATTTTGTCGACACCATGAGAAACCAAAATAAAAAGGAAAAAGAAAAGGAAAGAAAAAGAATGAGAGAATATTTCTATAAACAAATTGAAAGATTGGGAGATCAGGAAGAGAGAGAGACAGAGCATGAAGGGAGATCATAAAATAATATATTTGTATATTAGAAAGAAGAAATAACATTATTTTCAACACCAATTTGATAGAACAAAGGCCTATCGGCAAGGGACAATGATGGTGGTGTAGCAACAAATGTTCTCCAATGGATATAAGATAAAATTAATTATGGTTAAATGATTTAAAGGTTATTATGAAGGTTGCGCAAAGTTTAATTGAAAGTTTTTGACAAAGAAAATGGTTTGGATTAATAAAAGAGACATTGTGGCTGTAGTATTGTAAAGGAGCTCGTGAAGAAAGGAAAAAGATGTCAACAACAAAAATCTGAGTCAATATGTTCGAGTGGTTAAGGGGATAGATTTGAAATCTATTAGGATTTTCCTACGCAAGTTCAAATCCTACTTTTGACACCTAGACTTCTTAGTAGTCTTACAAATTTCTAGTCTGAAAGTTATCTCCACTTGTGTTTAATCTTAAAATGTGAACTTTTTAATACAGCCAATCCCAAAACTAGGTAATGCAGCATGATTGTGGTAGATTGATAGTAAAAATTTTGTCAACTCTATAAGAGAACAAAATAGATAGGAAAAGAAAAAAGAAAGAAAAAGAATTAAAGATTATTTCTACAATGAAATTGAGTGATTGAAGAGATCGGGAAGAGAGAGAAAGCATGAAGGGTGTTTATGAAATAATAAATATATATAAACACTTCAAAGAGAAGAAACAACATGATTTTTGACACCAATTTGATAGAAAGAGACGAATCCACAATGAACAATGACGATGGTGTAGCGACAAAGGTTCACCAATGGATATATGATAAAATTGATGATGGTAAGATGATTTTAAGGCTCTTGGAAAGGTTTTGAATGTTTAATTGAAGCTTTTGATAAAGAAAATGGCTTGGATTAAAGAATGAGAGTTTAAGCGTACATAGTTGCAATGGAGCTCATGAAGAAAAGAAGATAACAACAATAAGAAACATCTAAGACGTGATTTGTACGAGTGGTTAAGGAGATAGACTTGAAATTTATTAGGCATTGCCTATGCAGGTTCAAATCTATTGTCGATGCTTGGACTTCACAGCACACTTACACTTTTCTGATTCCTATGTTAACTCTGCCAATGGTTGATCATGAAATGCAAACTTTTGACACAATCGATTTAAAATTCGGATAAATGAGGTGAGTTGTGGCAAGTGGCAGTAAAAATTTTTGGAAAGGAAAAGAAAAACAGATACAAAAAATAATTGATTATTTTTGTAACTAAATTGAGAGATTCAACAGATGGCAAGAGAGAGGGAGAGCATGAAGTGGGATTATAAAATAATATATATAGATACAAATATATATGTAAATGTTAGGAAAAAAACATAATTTTTTACACTAATTTGATAGAACAAAGGCTAATTGGTAATGGACAATGATGTTGGTGCAGTGATGAAGGTTCTCCGATGGATATATGATAAAATTGATGATGGTAAGATGATTTTAGGGCTGTTGTAAAGGTTTTGCAATATTTAATTGAAACTTGTTCACAAAGAAAATGAGTTGGATTAAAGAAAGAAAGTTTCACCTTATAGAGTTGCAAAGGAGCATGTGAAGAAAGGAAAAGGACCGCAACAATGAAGATATGAGTTGATATGTCTGAGTGGTTAAGCAAACAGACTCGAAATCTATTGGGCTCTACCTGTGCAAGCTCGAGTCCTACTGTCGACGCATGGCCTTTTTAGTATACTTGCACTTTTTTGGTCTAAAAATCAACTCCACTAGTGTTTGATATTAAAATGTAAACTTTTTCACACAATCAAACCAAATCTCAGTAAAGTAGAACGGTTGTGATAGATTGATAGCAAAAATTTCATCGACACCATGAGAGACCAAAATAAAAAGGAAAAAGAAAAGAAAGAAAAAGAATGAGAGTTATTTCCCAAACAAATTGAAAGATTGGAGAAATCGGAAAGAGAGACAGAAACAGAGCATGAAAGGAGATCATAAAATAAGATAATGCATATTAGAAAGAAGAAATAACATGATTTTCAATGTCAATTTGACAGAACAAAGGCAATCAGCAATGAACAATGACGGTGCTATAGTGATAAATGTTCTCCAATTAATATATGATAAAATTAATGATCGTAAGATGATTTATAGGTTATTATGATGGTTTTGCAAAGCTTAATTGAAGGTTTTTGATAAAGAAAAAGGCTTGAATTAATGAAAGAGATACTGAACCTACAGTACTATAGAAGAGCTCATGAAGACAGGAAAAGGATAACAGCAACAAACATCTGAGTCGATATATCTGAGTGGCTAAGGAGACGGACTTGAAATCTCTAGGGCTTTGCTAGTAGGTTTGAATCCTGCTGTCGACGCCTTGACTTCCTAGTACACTTGCAAATTTCTGACCCAAAAGTTAACTCCGTTTGTGTTTGGTCTTCAAATGTGAACTTTTTAATACAGGTGATCCCAAACTAGGGAAAAACAAGGATGGTTGTGGTAATGGACAGTAAAAATTTTGTCAACACTATGAGAACAAAATAGAATGGAAAAGGAAAAAGGAAAAAGGAAAAAAAAAAGAATTAGAGACTATTTCTGCAAGGAAATTGAGAGATTGAAGAGATAAGAGAGAGGGAGACGGCAAGCATGAAGGGCATTTGTAATATATATATATATATATACACACACTCATTAGAAAGAAGAAATAACATATTTTTCAACACCAGTCTAACAAAATGGAGGCCAATCGGCAATGAAAAATGATGGTTGCATAGCGATAAAGGCTCTCCAAATGATATATGATAAAATTAATGATGGTAAGATGATTTAAGGGTTATATTCAAGGTTTTGCAAATCTCAATTAAAGGTTTTTGACAAAGAAAATGGCTTGGATTAATGAAAGAGACTATGAGCCTATAGCATCATGGAGGAGCTCATGAAAAAAGGAAAATGATAACAACAACAAACATCCGAGTCAATATGTCTGAGTGGTTACGGATATAGACTTGAAATCTATTGGGCTTTGCCTGCACAAGTTCGAATCTTATGTTGATGGCTAGACTTCTTTGTACTCTTACAAATTTCTGGTCCGAATGTTAGCTCCACTTGTGTTTAATCTTAAAATGTAAGCCTTTTTAAAACAATCAATCCCAAATCAGGGTAATATAGGACTGTCATGGCAGATTGACAGTAAAAATTTTGTCAACACCCTGAGTGAACAAAATAGAAAGGAAAAGGAAAAAGAAAGAAAAATAATTAGGGATTATTTCTACAAGGAAATTGAGAGATTGAAGAGATAAGGAAGAGAGAGAGCATGAAGGGAGTTTATGCAATAATATGCATATATACATACACACGTGAGAAAGAAGAAATAAAATAATTTTCAACACCAATTTTATACAACAAGGGCCAATCCGTAAGGAATAATGATGGTATGATGCAACAAAGTTTCTTCAATGGATATAGGATAAAATTGATGTGGGTAAAATGATTTTAAGGTTGTTATAAAGGTTTTGCAAAGTTTAGTTGAAGGTTTTTGACAAAGAAAACGGCTTTACTACAAAAAGAGATTTTGAGCACATATAGCTACAGGGGAGCTCATAATGAAAGAAAAATGACAACAATAACAAACATCTGAGTTGATATGTCCAAGTGGTTAAGGAGACATTCTTGAAATCTGTTGGGCTTTGCCTGCACAGGTTCAAATCATACTATTAACTCCTAGACTTCTTTGTATTCTTACAAGTTTCTAGTCCGCTTGTCTATGCCTTAAAATGTGAACCTTTTAATATAGCTGATCCCAAACCAAAGGATGGTTGAGGTAAATTGACAGTAAAAAATTTTGTCAACACATGAGAGAACAAAATAGAAAGGAAAAAGAAAAAGAAAGAAAAAGAATTAGAGATTATTTCTACAAAGAAGTTGAGAGATTGAAGAGATAGGGAAGAGAGAGAGAGAGGATGAAGGGGGTTTGCAACATATACATACATATACACACACAGAGTTTAGAAAGAAAAAATAACACAATTTTTAACACCAATTTGACAGAATAAATGCCAATCCATGATGAACAATGATGGTTCTCCAATGGATATATGATAAGATTAATGATGGTAAGATAATTCAATGGTTATTTTGAAGGTTTTGCAAAGCTTAGTTGAAGGTTTTTGACGAAGAAAATGGCTTAGATTAATACAAGAGACTTTGAGCCTTCAATCTTTTATAGGTGCTCATGAAGGAAGGAAAAGGATAGCAATAACAAACATCTGAGTCGATATGTTCGAGTGATTAAAGAGACAGACTTGAAATCTGTTCGGATTTGCCAATGCAGGTTCGAATCCTACTGTTGGAGATTATTTCTGCAAAGAAATTGAGAGATTTAAGAGATAGGGAGAGAGAGAGAGAGCATGAAGGGAATTTATGAAATGATATGTATATATATATATGCACAAGCATGTTAGAAATAAGAAATAACATAATTTTCAACACCAATTTGACACAACAGAGGCCAATCCACAGGGAACAATGATAGTGGTGTAGCAACAAAGGTTCTCCAATGGATATAGGATAAAATTGATGATGGTAAGATGATTTCACGGTTGTTGTAAAGTTTTTGCAAAGTTTAATTGAAGGTTTTTGACAAAGAAAATGACTTGGATTGCAAAAGAGAGTTTGAGCATACATAGTTGCAGGGGAGCTCATGAAGAAAGGAAAATGACAACAATAACAAATATACAAGATGTGATATGTCCGAGTGGTTAAGGAGATAGACTTGAAATTTGTTAGGCTCTGCCTACGCAAGTTCGAATCCTACTGTTGATGTGTGGACATTTCTGATAAAAAAAAGTCAACTCTGCCTATGTTTGATACTAAAATATATACTTTTCCATATAGTCAAACCCAATTTTACGTAAAGGAGGATGGTTGTGATAGATTAATAGTAAAAATTTCGTCGACACCATGTGAGACATAAATAAAAAGGAAAAAAAGGAAATAAAAAGAATGAGAGATTTTTTTGCAGATTAAAGAGATTGGGAAGAGAGAGAGATAAAGCATGAAGGGTATCATAAAATAATATATATATGTATATTAGAAAGGGGAAATAACATGATTTTCAACACCAATTTGATAGAGCAAAGGCTAATCAGTAAGGAACAATAACGGTGGTGTAACAACAAATGTTCTCCAATGTGTTTATGATAAAATAAATTATGATAAGATGATTTAAAGGTTATTGTGAAGGTTGTGCAAAGTTTAATTGATGGTTTTTGACAAAGAAAATGGCTTCAATTAATGAAAGAGACATTGTGGACACAATACTATTGAGGAGCTCGTGAATAAAGGAAAGGAACACAACAATAACCATCTGAGTCGATAAACCCATGTAATTAAGGAGGCAAACATGAAATCTATTGGGCTTTGCCTATGCAGGCTCGAATCCTGTCGTCGATGCCTAGACTTCTTAGTACTCTTACAAATTTTTTGTCCTAAAGTTATCTCTACTTGTGTTTGATCTTAAAATATAAACATTTTTAATACAATCGATCCCAATACAGGGTAAAGTAGGATGGTAGAAAGGAAATGAAAAAAGAAAAAGAAAAAGAATTAGAGATTATTTCTACAAAGAAATTGAGAGATTAAATATATGGAGAAGAAAGAGAGAGAGAGAGAGAGCATGAAGGGAGTTTATAAAATAAGACACATACACACACTTCAGAAAGAAGAAATAACATAATTTTCGACACCAGTTTGATAGAACAGAGGCCAATCCGTGATGAACAATGTCGGTGGTATAGCAACAGAGATTATCTAATGGATATATGATAAAATTGATAGCGATAAGATGATTTTAAGGCTGCTATAAATGTTTTGCAAAGTTTAATCGAAGGTTTTGACAAAAAAATGGCTTGGATTAAAGAAAGAGAGTTTGAGTGTACATAGTTGTAAAGAAGCTCGTGAAGAAAAGAAAATGACAACAATAACAAACATTTGAGATCTATATGTCTGAGTGGTTAAGGAGACAAACTCGAAATCTATTGGGCTTTGCCTATGTAGGTTCGATCTGTTGTCGATGCTCGGACTTTACAGTACAGTTATACTTTTCTGATTTGTATGTTTTCTAATTTGTATGTCGATGCTCGGACTTTATAGAATAGTTACACTTTTCTGATTTGTATGTCAACTCTGCCAATAGTTAATCATAAAATGTAAACTTTTTAATACAGTTGATTTCAAATTCAGATAAAAGAGGAGGGTTGTAGTAGGTGGATAGTAAAAATTATTAGAAAGGAAAAGAAAAAAAAAAGAAAAAGAATGAAAGATTATTTTTGCAAACAAATTGAGAGATTCGAGAAATGGGTAAAAGAGAGGGAGAACATGAGGTAAGATTATAAAATAATATACACAGTAACATATATATAAATGTAAGAAAAAATTCACACCAATTTTAACAGAACAAAGGCCAATTGGTAATGAACAATGATGATGGCACAATGACAAAAGGTTCTCCAATGGTTATATGATAAAATTGATGATGGTAAGATGATTTTAGGGTTGTTGTAAATGTTTCACAAAGTTTAATCGAAAGTTTTTGAGAAACAAAACAACATGATTAAAGGAAGAGAATTTGAGTTTACAAAGTTGCGTATGAGCATGTGAAGAAAGGAAAAGGACAACAACAAAAATGTGAGTCGATATGTCTGAGTCTTTAATGTAATAGACTTGAATTCTATTGGTTTCTGCTTACGCAGGTTTGAATCATATTGTTGACGCTTGGACTTTTGAGTATAGTTATACTTTTCTGGCTTGAAAGCCAACTCCGCTTGTGTTTGATCTCAAAATTTAAACTTTTCTACACAGTCGAACCCAAAACTAAGTAAAAGAGAATGGTTATGATAGGTTGACAGTAAGAATTTTAACGAAATCATGAGAGACCAAAACAATAAGGAAAAAGAAAAAGAAAGAAAAAGATGAGAGATTATTTATGTAAACAGATTGAAAGATTGGAGAGATGGGAAAGAGAGAGATAGAGCATAAAGGGAGATCATCAAATAATATATATATATATATATATATATATGTATATTATAAGAAGAAACAACATCATTTCCAACACCAATTTGGCATAACAAAGGCCAATCAGCAATGAACAATGACGATCGTGTAGCGACAAATGTTCTCCAATGAATATATGATAAAATTAATTATGGTAAGATGATTTAAAGGTTATTATATAGGTTTCTCAAAGCTTAATTGAAGGATTTTGATAAAGAAAATGGCTTGGATTAATGGAAAAGACGTTGAGCCTACAATATTATAGACGATCTCATGAAGAAAGAAAAAGGATAACAATAACAAACATATGAGTCGATAAGTCCGAGTGGTTAAGGAGACAGACTTGAAATCTATTGAGGTTTGCCTACAAGGTTCGAATCCTACTATCAACACCTAGACTTCTTAGTACTCTCATAAATTTCTGATCCCAAACTTGGGATATGCAAGATGAACGTGGTAAATTAACAGTAAAAATTTTTTCAACACCATGGGAGAACAAAATAGAAAGAAAAAGGAAAAGAAAAGAAAAATAATTAGAGACTATTTCTACAAAAAAATAAAGAGATTGAAGAGATGGGGAAGAGAGAGAGAGATAGAGAGAGCATGAAGGGATGCAATATATGCATATATATATACACACACAAACACTTTAAAAAGAAGAAATAACATAATTTTCAACATCAATTTAACAAAACAAAGGCCAATCCGCAATGAACAATGATGGTGGCGTAGCGAAAAAGGTTCTTCAATGGATATATGATAAGGTTAATAATGATAAGATGTTTTAAGGTTATTTTGAAGGTTTTGCAAAGTTTAATTGAAGGTTTTTTATAAAGAAAATGGCTTGGATTAATGAAAGACACTTTGAGTCTACACTATTGTGGAAGAACTCATGAAGAATGGAAAAGGATAACAGCAACAAAAATATGAATCGATATGTCCGAGTGGTTAAAGAGACAGACCTAAAATTTATTGGGCTTTGCCTGCACAGGTTCGAATCCTGATGTCGACACCCGGACTTCTTAGTACTTTTACAAATTTTTAGTCCAAAAGTTAACTCCATGTGTTTAATCTTAAAATGTAAACTTTTTAATACAGCTGATCCCAAACCCGGGTAAACTAGGATGGTCATGGTAGATTGACAGTAAAAATTTTGTCAACACCATGAGAGAAGAAAATAGAAAGGAAGAGGAAAAGGAAAGAAAAAGAATTGGAGATCATTTCTTCAAAGAAATTGAGAGATTGAAGACATAAAGAAGAGAGAGAGAAAGCATGAAGGGAGTTAATAAAATAATATATATACACACATTCGAATGATGAAATAACATAATTTTCAACACTTATTTGAAAGAACAAAGGCCAATCCGCAAGAAACAATGACAGTAGTGTGTCAACAAAGGTTCTCCAATGGATATAGCATAGAATTGATGGGTAAGATGATTTTAGGGTTGTTGTAAAGGTTTTGCAAAGTTTAATTGAAAATTTTTTACAAAGAAAAGGCTTCGAATATAGAAAGAGAGTTTTAGCATACATAGTTTCAGAGGAGCTCATGATCAAAAGAAAATGACAACAATAACAAACATCCTAGATGCGATATGTTCAAGTTGTTAAGGAGAAGACTCAAAATCTGTTGGGCTCCGCTTGTGTAGGTTTAAATCCTATTGTCAATGCATGGACATTTTAGTATACTTAAACTTTTCTAGTTCAAATGTCAACTTCACTTGTGTTTGATATTAAAATGTAAACTTTTCCACACAATTGATCCCAAATATAGATAAAGGTGGATGGTTGTGATAGATTGATAGTAAAAATTTCACTGACAGCAGGAGTGACCAAAATAAAAAGGAAAAAGAAAGAAAAAGAAAAAGAATAAGAGATTATTTCTATAAACAAATTGAAAAATTGGTGGGATAGGAAGAGAGTGAGATAAAGCATGAAGGGAGATCATAAAATAATATATATGTGTGTACATTAGAAAGAAGAAATAACATGATTTTCAACACCAATTTGATAGAACAAAGGCCAATTGGCATGGAACAATGGTAGTGGTGTAGCAACAAATGTTCTCTTATGGATATTTGATAAAACTAATGATAGTAAGATGATTTAAAGGTTATTATGAAGATTGTGCAAAGCTTAATTGAAGGTTTACGATAAAGAAAATGGCTTGGATTAATGACAGAGGCATTGAGCCTACAGTTTTGTAGAGATGCTCGTGAAGAAAGGAAAAGAATAACAACAACAAACATCAGAGTTGATATGTCCGAGTGGTTAAGGAGACAGACTTGAAATCTATTGGGCTTTACCTGCGCAGGTTCAAATCCTGCTATTGACGCCTAGACTTCTTTGTACTCTTAAAAATTTCTGGTCCAAAAGTTATCTCCTCTTGTGTTTGATCTTAAAATGTAAACATTTCAATACAACAGATCTCGAGCCTTGTTAAAGCAGGATGACTGTGGAAGATTGACAGTAAAAGTTTTGTCAACACTTTGAGAGAGCAAATTAAAAAGGAAAAGAAAAAAGAAAGAAAAAGAATTATAGATTATTTCTTCAAAGAAATTGAGAGATTGAAAAGATGGGGAAGAGAGAGAGAGCATAAAGGGAGTTTATAAAATAATATATATACATACTTCTTAAAGAAGAAATAACATAATTTTCGACACCAATTTGATAGAATAGAGAGCAATCCGCAATGAACAATGATAGTGGTGTAATGACCAATGTTCCTCAATGTATATATGATAAAATTGATGACAGTAAGATGATTTTAAAGTTGTTGTAGAAGTTTTGCAAAGTTTAATTGAAGGTTTTGACAAAGAAAATGGCTTCGATTAAAGAAAGAGAGTTTGAGCATACATAGTTGTAGAGGAGCTCGTGAAGAAAAGAAGATGACAGCAGTAACAAACATCTAAAATGCGATATATCCGAGTAGTTGAGGAGATAGACTCAAAATCTATTGGGCTTTGACTATGCAGATTCGAATGTGTTGTCGATGCCTTGACTTCACAACACACTTACACTTTTATAGTCCGTTTGTCAACTCTATCAATTGTTGATCATAAAATGTAAACTTTTTAATACAATCAGTTTTAAATCTGGATAAAGGAGGAGGGTTGTGATTGGTGGACAGAAAAAAATTTTAGAATGGAAAAGGAACAAGAAAGAAAAAAGATGACAGATTATTTTTACAAACAAATTGAGAGATTCAAGAAATAGGTAAGAGAGAGGGAGAGCATGAAGTGAGATTATAAAATAATATATATGTATAGATACATATACATATATATGTTAGAAGAAATAACATAATTTTCATACCAATTTAACAGAACAAAGGCCAATCGGTAATGAACAAAGATGGTGGCATAGTGACAATCGTTCACCAATGGATATATGATAAAATTGATTATGGTAAGACAATTTTAGGGCTGTTATAAACGTTTTGCAAAGTTTAATTCAAACCTTTTGACAAATAAAATGATTTGGATTAAAGAAAGAGAATTTGGGAAAGGAAAAGGACAACAACAAAAAACATTTGAGTTGATATGTCTGACTGGTTAAAGAGACAGACTTGAAATCTATTAGGCTCTGGCTGCGCAGGATCAAATCCTATAGTCAATGCATGGACTTTTCAGTATACTTACACTTTTTTGGTCTGAAAGTCAACTCTACACTTGTCTGGTCTGAAAGTCAACTCCACCTATGCTTGATCTCAAAATATAATGTTTTCCACACAATCAAACCCAATTCTAGGTAAAGGAGGACGGTTGTGATAGGTTGATAGTAAAAATTTTATCAACAAAATGAGAGATCAAAATAAAAAGGAAAAAGAAATAGAAAGAAAAAAAATGAGAGATTACTTCTGTAAACAAATTGAAAGAGGAGAGATCGGAAAAAGTAAGAGATAGAGCATAAAGGAAGATCAAAAAATAATATATATGTATATTAAAAAGAAGAAATAACATGATTTTCAACACCAATTTGGTAGAACAAAGGCCAATCGGCAATGAACAATGATGGTGGTATAACGACAAATGATCTCCAATGGATATATAATAAAATTATGGATGGTAAGATGATTTAAAGGTTATTGAGATGGTTTTGCAAAGCTTAATTAAAGGTTTTTGACAATGAAAATGACTTGGATTAATGATAGAGACATTAAGACTACAGTACTGTAGAGGAGCACGTGAATTAAGGAAAATGATAACAATAACAAATGTCAGAGTCAATATACCCGAGTGGTTAAGGAGACAGACTTGAAATCTTTTAGCCTTTGCTTATGTAGGTTTGAATCATGCTGTTGATGCCTAGACTTCTTAGTAGTTTTACAAATTTTTGGTTTGAAAGTTAACTCCACTTGTATTTGATCTTGAATTGTAAACTTTTTAATATCATCGATCCCAAACCAGGGAAAAGTAGGATGGTTGTGGTAAATTGACTATGCAAATTTTGTCAACACCATGAGAGAACAAGAAAGAAAAGAAAAGGAAAAAGAATGGCAAAAGGAAAAAGAAAGACAAAGAATTAGAGATTATTTCCATAAAGAAAGTGAGAGATTAAAGAGATGGGGAAGAAAGAGAGAGCATGAAGGGAGTTTGAAATATATACATACACACACATATATGCATTCTCTTTAGAATGAAGAAATAACATAATTTTAAACACCAATTTGACAGAACAGAGGCCTATCCGAAAGGAACAATGATGGTGGTGTAGCGACAAAAGTTCTCCGATGGATATATGATAAAGTTAATGATGGTAAAATGATTGAAAGGTTATTTTGAAGGTTTTGCAATGTTTAATTAAAGTTTTTTGACAAAGGAAATGACTTGGATTAATGAAAAAGATTGGGCCAATAGTATTGTAGAGGAGCTCATGAAGAAAGGAAAAGGGTAACAACAACCATCTAAGTCGATAGGCCCGAGTGGTTAATGAGATAGACTTAAAATCTGTTGGGCTTTGCCTGTGCATGTTTGAATCGACATCTAGACTTCTTAGTACTTTTACAAGTTTCTGGTCCAAAAGTTATCTCCTCTTGTGTTTGATCTTAAAACGTAAATTTTTAATACAACCGATCCTAAATCCAAGTAATTCAGGATGATCATGGTAGATTTACAGTAAACATTTTGGCAAAACTATGAGAGAACAAAATAGAAAGGAAAATGGAAAAGAAAATGGAAAAGAAAGAAAAATAATTAGAGATTATTTCTACAAGGAAATTAAGAGATTGAAGAGATAGGAAAGAGAGAAAGAGAGAAAGCATAATAGAAGTTTATAAGCATAGTGCTAGCATAGTATAGAGGCCAATCCGAAATATTTATACACAAGCATAGTGCTAGCACCCATGCCCGCGCAAGGCAAGCGTGCATGCAAGTGCCTGCGTGGGCGCCTGGCAATGCCAATGCAGGAGCCGACACATGCCACCACGTGAGGCATGCAAGTGCCCACGCGGGTGCCCCGGCAATGTGTTGTAGCCTATCCTGATGTTACAAGCAACACTCATGTCAATGCTCAAGCAACCGCAAAGCGAACATATGTGGCAATCATGGAGGTTCGCATGGACAGAACTCCAAAGGAGGTTCACTTGAACACAATGGCTCCTACCGAGCCAAAGGACACCGGCGATGCAACATCAACGTCAAGCAAGGCAATGCAATTGCCTAAGGGATTCCACAACATTGCACATAGCTGTCCAAGCAAAGACAAGCAGCACTCAAGCAACAACACAAGACAACCAAGCAGTCATATGCCAAAGGACATGAGCCTTGGAGCAAAGGTTGTGAACCTTCATGCAACATCAAGCAATTGTCTCTAAGGAAGCAAAGCAGGCTATTGTAGATCCAAAAAAGTTAGGAAGAAGGCCTCTGCTCAAAAGGACACCAAGTGAAGAGGTGCCATTGCACTAGCAGCCTGCACATGCCTATGTGCCATTGCACGAGCAGCCCGCACAAGAGAATGCGCCATTCCAAGCAATGCAATGCCACTGCATGTGAATGCACTCATCAGCCCATACAAGGAGATGCCAAAGCATGAAAGATGCAACCCATAATGCTACCACATGGGCAACATTCCACAAATGACAAGGCAATACACTACCATGCCTTAATGCACCACATGCATGAAGATGTGAGCAAGGAAATGTATATAGTTGAGCCAGCAAGTGAAGAGACATCATTTGGAGACACATGGCTAAAGAGAATAGAGAAAATGCTTGAAGAAAATGAGCCATGGCCTGAGGAGACAGCACCAGCATACTGGCCAGCGTGCACCAACGCATGAGTAGCCTGCGCTGGCACACGCAGGCAACAACAATGCCAAACAAAATGACCTATTGTTCCCCCATGCAATAACTGTTTTTCTGAAATAATTCCATCTATTTTTGTAAAGCTGTCATTTGGAAAATAAGGGCAATTAAAATTGCCAAATAGTTATTATGTGTTAGGACTTTTCATTCCAAATGTTATGCGTAAAGAGGACCTTTCAATACCCCCTCTACTTCCATAAATGCGATAGGCCTCTCCCTTTGTAAAGGCAAGTTTTTAAGAAATAAAATATCAGAGTTTATCTCATCTCTAGTGTGAGAATTTATCCTAGGGCTTAAAGGTGCCAATAACCTCCCTTGAGTGACATCACCTTCATGTGATAAGGAGGGCTTAAGGGTCAACGTTTTCCCCTTAGGTTACATTACCGTCGAGTGATATATCGGCTCTTGTACTTGAAGACCCATCAAGGCAAGTTCAAATCCTTTTCCATCTTCTTTATCTTGTACTCTTTTCTATTCATTTCTCTACAAGTAAGGCCTTGTGCATTGGCATTTTGTACCTTGCACACAGAAGAACTCAAACCATCCAACCCCCTTAACCGTGCAAGAATCAAAGGCATTCTCGGCCTTTGTGTGCCAAGCCAAGAATTCTACACATCTTACAGCCTTTGCGTAGGAAAAGGATCTTGTGTTGTGGGCCTAACATCAAGGGAACGCAACATTAATTTGTGCTCTCATTGAGAGGATCGCTTGGGGAGAAATTCTATTAAAAGTATACCAACATTCTTGGCGACGTTTCATTGAGAGAAAAATCCTATTAGGTAGAATCTCACTAAGAAAGAACCCTTGGTTGAAATTTCATTAATAGTAGACCAACGTCTTGCAATTTCACTGAGAGGTAAACAACCTTTTGACTTAGAAGTTTCTTTTGAAGGAATTTCTTTATAAGATTGCATAACCACTTTGAGATTTCATTGAATGGAAGACATCCTTCATCAAGGAAGACTTCATTTTATGAGAAACCAATTTTCTACCCTTCTATCAAAGGATCCACGTGATTCATTGAAGATCAAAACAAATAGTCCGTTAATTCCTTGAACATCCATTCGGACTTTGGAAAGAAGGACACTTGTTCTCTTTGAACAAACCAATTACTTACTCCCTTTCATCTTGAAAACCATTATGGCTCAAAGAGAAAGGATTAAGGCTCTTAAAGCATGCTTGGATGTGAATGAACAAGTCCGCGATAGTACGAACTAGCGCTTGACTCAAATAGAGCAAAGCCTGGCTACCATGAGTATCATTCTTAGGGAACTCCAAGCAACAAGTCAAGGACAGCACGCAAGGCATGCAATCCCCATCCAATAATAGGAGCAATCCTTGACCATTAGTGTCACGCCCCGAACTGGGGTCGTGAGCAGCCACCCGTTACCCTAGATGTCGGCTGTATTTTTATAAAAAATCAGACAGAATCTCCCCATATTTCGAAGGTCTCCCAAGTACAATTTGACCTGTATAATTCACAACCATCCTGTTAATCAAATAAAAGGGCATCCAGGCCTCAAGACAATGAACCAAACCACAGCAGACAACCATGACAACGCAAGACTTTTAAATTACTAGCAATTCTAGCCACAGACCTCTACTGTCATGCCCAACTACAGTATGAGCAGCCGCCATACCGAGCGGACCTAAAGTTTATACAATGTACAATAATTTTCCAAGTAAAAATTTTTAAATGCTTACAGGTACCTCAATGCAAGTAAAATATGGGAGTTTCCCAAACAATGTCCATAATTTATACAATCATCCCATATAAATGTACACGGCCAACTACGGACCTCAATATCATGACCTCGCAGGGTTGAAATAAAATAAAGACTTTAAATTTTTATTTGAATTAAATTTCACCGTCGTGAATACCAAATCTACCAATATGCTACGAAAACCTCTAGAGCCTATAACGTCGCTCTATCACAATAATCCTGTCTGAGAAAGGTAAGGAGAGGAGTGAGTATCAGGGAAGATACCTAGTGAGTGAGGGGATTAATATTAAGCATAAATAGTGTGTGAACCATTGGAGTGTCAAACAACATTATTCGTAACAATAATTTACATTTCTCACAGTAAAACATGATATGTTTAATAATTTGAAATCATTTAACCAATCACACGATATCAAGCATATATGCATCCATTCAAAATCAAATATTATTACAGCAAACCAAAAATAATCCTGGCAGGAGTCAACCATGACCAAGGACAGGCACATCGGGCATTTTATTATGCATAAAGTTTAAAAGTCGCTCTCTACCCCGACGTTGGCCATGGGTTCGCTGGAGCTAGCTCATCATCGTGTATAGGACCCCGCCTAGTACTAGACGGTGGCATCACACACGTCCTCCCCCTTACGTGGGTTCAAGCGGCCTTGCCTATAGCCATTAAACATATGACGTTTACGGATACCTCCTGCAGAAGCGTATCCGAGCAATCTGGTGCCTCTACAAACGCTCATCGTAGCTACAGAATTTATCAAAAAACATCATCTCATCACAAGTGGGCACCCGGCCTATATAGATCATCAAAACATTTTTAATCCGTGAGCCAATACATTCATCAAATCATTTCAAATCCATGCCAATGCGATGGTAGAATAGAAAACATATCTCGTTCTCAAATAATGGCACAATATCATTTCATTTCAAACCATGGATGTATAGTCATCAGAAATATAAATTTACGACACTCCAAATGTCACAAAACAAGTTTTGAAATTTAATATCATACGTATGCATATTGAAAACATGTTTTATGAAAAACACAGCAAAAAATAAGTTTTACTATTTTATGCAAGAGATTAGAGTCTCACTCATATTTTTAGAGAAGGTGGTCACTCCCTATTTTCAAAATAAATCCAATCTGACTTCTCGAGTCTCCAAAAAGATTTCTCTAATCAAATCATCACAATTTAATATCAAACAAAAGTCTAATAAGGGATTTTCAATTTTTCTTACCAATTTAATACAACCCTAAATTTACACAATTTCCTTTCTAGATTCTCTTTTCATCAATTTTGAATCATTTGGCTTACAAATGATCAAATTTCTAATATTTCTCATTTTTTCTAATTTTTCTCGAATTAAACATAATGCAGAATATATATGAATATAGTTTCCGATTCTAAATTCAACCTAAATTCGACAAAATCAATTTTAAATATTAAAGTGATTGCATTTCTCTCACCTAAGGTTCTCTAGATCTCAGACCTATCTTTCGTTCGCCAATCGAATTGGTCTAAAACCTGTAATATTTCTACATTTAAAACTATGTTAGTAGCTAACTCAAATTCTAAGTATCAAACCCTAGAACTACTACCACGCAATGGTTACCTACAGTGAATAAGCCGCGACCTAGGGTTCGAGGGTTGGTTGATGACTATGGTTTGGGCTTCAGCTGGGGTTGCAGCAAGGGGGCCCGTGCGCAGGAGAACTCTCGAAGGAGAGAATAGATTGTGGGCTCGTGGGCTGTCACGGGCTCATGGGCTGTCGCGGACTGGTGGGCTCACGGGCTGGCGGGCTCACGAGCTGGTATGCTCGTGGGTTGGCGCGCTCATGGGATGAGGCGCGCGCTCGCGAGTTGGACAACAGGTGCGCGCTGTAGCGCGCTCGCACGAGGAAGATTGAGGGAAGGTTGTGCTCGCGGGAGGGAGGAGCAGTGAAGAACGAGTGGCCGAGGGTAGCGGAGGAGAGGGAGAGTGTACTGTGCGCGCAGCGAAGGGAGAGAGACAGAGTCGAGTTGGGAGAGAGAGAGCAAGAGAGGCGAAGAGAGGGAGAGAGAAGGGAAGAGAATTAGGGTTTTCTAAACCTAATTCCCAATTAAGGGGACACAGCGCTTTGGGGCAAAATGCTGCGTCTCCTCCTCCCCCCTTTTTTTAAATAGGATTCATTGCAAATCACGGACATGACATTTTATATATATCCAAATTTCAATTTAATACCCCAAAATCAATAATCAATAAAATTTAAATTTTTTTATAATTATTAAGATATTTATAGAACATTTCTAATACCGAATTTTCAGTGTTACAACATTTTACCCCCTAAAAACAAGTTTCGTCATCAAAACAAAAAGAAGGCTAAACTTCCTTGCTCCACAGATTTCTAACTTGCCGATCTAGAATAGCCACGGGCTGAACTGGAAGACTAAGGTCTTCTCATAACTCAACAGGTGGAGGCTCAAGTACATGAGAAGGATTGGCGAAGTACTTTATGAGTACTGAGATATGGAAGACGTCGTGAATATGGGATAGTTCATCTGGCAGCTCCAATCTGTATGCTACACTCCTGACCCTCTCAAGGATATGGAAGGGCCCAATATATCTGGGGCTCAACTTACCCCACTGCCTAAACTGCATAACTCCCTTCCAAGGAGATATCCTCAAGAAACCATATCTCCAGTGGCAAACTCAAGAGGTCACCGCCTACGATCGGCATATGCCTTCTGTCTGTCCTGGGTGGCTTTCATCCGCTCACGGATGACCTTAACTTTATCCTTCGTTTCCTCAATTAACTTGACACTGCTGAGACGTCGCTCTCCGACCTCATCCTAGCATATCAGGGTACGGCACTTCATGCCATACAGTGCTTCATACGGGGGCATCCTTATACTGGCCTGATAGCTATTATTATATGTAAATTCGACCAGTGGAAGGTGTCGATCCCAACTACCCCGGAAATCCATCACACATGCTCTCAACATGTCCTCAAGGGTCTGAATGATCCTCTCTGATTGATCATCTGTCTGCGGATGATAGGTCGTACTAAAATTCAACCTTGTGCCCATTGCCTCCTGTAACTTAGGCCAAAACTTAGATGTCAATCTAGGATCTCTATCTGACACTATCGATACAGGTACTCTATGAAGTCTAACAATAGTGTCAATGTAGAGACGTACCAACACTTCCAAAAAGAAATCGACACGAATAGCAATGAAGTGTGTAGACTTCGTAAGTCTATCTACAATCACCTATACGGCGTCATGTCGTGCTGAAGTCTGAGGCAGTCCCATCACAAAATCCATCATGATATGTTCCCACTTCCACTCAGGAATAGGGAGGGGCTGCAATGTATCAGCCGGTCGCTGATGTTCAGCCTTCACCTGTTGGCAAACTAAACATCTACTCACAAAATCTGTGATCTCCCTTTTTATCTCGGGCCACCAATAACTATCTCGGATAGTCCAATACATTTTCGTGCCACCCGGATGCAAGGCATAAGCGGAGGAATGACCTCCTCAAGAATAGCCCTACGAAAATCGTTGTCGACGGGAATGCAAACCCGTTCTCTGTATACAACTAGTCCGTCATCGCGGACTTGGAAGTCTCCACTCTCGCCTCTGTTGATCTTCTCAAGAATACTCTGGAACTCCTCATCTGACCCCTGAAGCTCTTTAATGCAATCAAGCAACGTCGGCCTCACCTCAAATCGAGCTAGTAGTGCTCCTTGATCATCACTAGTCAAACTGACTCCGAGTGTACGGAGTCCCATCAAGCAAGAGAGGTAAGCACTCTCTGTCATAGTAGAGGGAGAAAATGAGGATGATAAATTTCGGCTCAATGCATCTGCCACCACATTTGCCTTTCCCGGATAGTAATCAATGATAAGGTCATAGTCTTTCAATAGCTCCAACCATTTCCTCTGTCTGAGGTTCAACTCCCGTTGGGTGAACAAGTATTTTAGACTTTTGTGATCCGTGAATACCCTACAAGTCAGCCTATATAAGTAATGTTACCATATCTTCAATGCAAAGACTATGGCGGCCAACTCAAGATCGTGTATCGGGTAGTTCAACTCATGCTTCTTCAACTGCCGAGAAGCATATGCAATGACCCGACCATCCTGCATCAGAACACAACCCAATCCTTGTCTGCTAACATCACTATACACTGTATATTCCCGACCGCTAGTAGGAAGGGCTAAAATAGGAGCAGATGTCAACCATTGTTTAAGCTCCTGAAAGCTCGCCTCACAACGGTCATCCCAAACAAACTTGAACCCGTTCCGGGTCAATTTAGATAACGGAACAGCTATCCAGAAAAATCTCTCTACAAATCGGCGATAATACCCGGCTAAACTGAGAAAACTATGGATCTCGATAACTGTCTGTGGCTGCTCCCACTTTAATATAGTCTCAATCTCTCGTAAATCAACATAAATACCTTCCGCGGAAACAATGTGCCCCAAAAATCCTATCTGTCTCAGCCAAAACTCACATTTTGAGAATTTGGCGTATAACTACTTCTCACGGAGTATCGGTAATACCACCCGAAGGTGCTGAACATGATTTTCATCACTCCGTGAATACACCAAGATGTCATCAATAAATATGATGACAAATCGATCCAAGAAATCATGGAAGACTCAGTTCATCAAATCCATAAAAGCAGCTGGGGCATTAGTCAACCCAAACGGCATGACTAAAAACTCATAGTGACCGTATCGGGTGCGAAAGGCTATCTTGGGCACATCTCCGGCTCGAACCCTCAACTAATGATAACCCAAACGGAGATCAATTTTCGAGAAAACCGTAGCTCCCTGCAGCTGATCAAACAAATCATCTATACGTGGCAGGGGATATCTGTTTTTGATGGTGGCTTTGTTCAACTCTCTATAATCCACACAAAACCAAAGTGTACCATTTTTCTTCTTTACGAATAACACCGGAGCACCCTTGGGTTACGTGCTCGGGCGTATAAACCTCTTGTCTAGAAGTTTTTGCAACTGAATCTTAAGCTCTCTTAGTTCAGCAGGCGTCATTCTGTATGGCGGAATAGAAATAGGATTGGTCCCCGATACTAGATCAATCTCGAAATCGAACTCCCGAACTGGTGGTAATCCGGGAAGCTCTTCGGGGAACACATCTGGAAACTCCTGCACCATAGAGACATTTTCAAGTCTCGGTCTCTCAACGGTGGTGTCGACAATATAAGCCAGAGAAGCCGTGCAACTATGGAGTACCAAGCGTCTAACCTTCATAACAGATATAATACTGTGGGGCAATACTCGTCTCTCGCTCTAGAATACTAACGGTGGCTGCCCGGACTTCCGAAACTCAACTTCCTTCGTGTAACAATCCATGGAAGCCCAGTATAAACTCAATCAATCCATCCCTAAGAAGGCATCAAAATCTGTGATAGGGAGCGGAATCAGATCTGCCTCCAATACCGCCTCCCCAATACCAACCTCACAGCCCCTATAGGCTGTATCTCGAATGATATGCTTGTTAAGAGGAGTGACTACCATAATCTCCTCATCAAGTGGCGAGAGAGGTCCATCAGAATGGTGAGCGAACGTGTCACTCACATATGAAAAATTTGACCCGATATCTATAAGAATACGGACGTCGATACCGAATATTCGCATGATACCTAAAGGTAAGAAAAAGATTAAAGGTATTTAAAATGCAAAGAAAAATAGACATCTTTATATATATATCTAACTAGTTAAGTTTCTAAAACTTTAACTAGTCAAAACTGTATATCTACATCATGTTATACAAAATCTCGAAAAGAGAGTACAACTAAAGTACTACACTGAGGAGTCTGCGGGAGGTTACCAATAATAACATCAGGGTTTGCTTGTGCATCCTCCTGTGTCATCACAAACATACGAGCCTGGGCCCTAGGCTGCTGTCACGATGGTCCTGGTACTGTATTACTCCCGGCTGCAGTCCGAGGAGCTGTAAGAGCTAAGTGCGCAGGTGCCCCTACTGGCCTGTGCCAGAAGTACCAGTACGACCCTGAGAAGTCTATCCTCTTCAACCTAACTCTGGGCAAGTACTCTTAATGTGACCTCATACTGGAAGTAAATAATTGGTACTCTACATGCCCCAAAGGCATGGTGGCTGTCGCATCTACGGCAGAAAGGCTGTCTCTATGTAGAGACATTAGGGGTTGGTACCCCAAAACCTTGTAGTCGAGGTCCCTATCCCGGTCATGCTGGTTTGAAGCTGAAAGAACCCTCGGGATGTCCAAAACCTCTACCCCTCTTCTAAGACTGTCCACCTGGTGACCCAGTCTTCCTCTTCTGATGACTCTTTCTCTGTCTAGCCTTAGCTCGAACAATCTCCTCTACCCGATATGCTGAATCAATCACCTCTGATAGTGTAAAAGAGGGAATCACCGTCATATACTTTCTGATGCTCAATTGGAGGCTATATTCAAACTTGAACCACATCTGAGCTGATGTAGCCATGTCAGGGACAAAGGCCGCTAGTCGCCTTAACTCAGCCTCGTACTTTGAGACTGACCTAGTCCCCTGGCGTAAGTACAGAAACTCCATCCTCATACGATCCTATTGGAATGGGGTGAAGTACCTGCGGTCGAACTCATATAGAAAGTCCTCTCACTGCAGGATCTGCCTAGCACTATCACGGATAGCCTCCCACCACGAGAGGGCATCTTCGTCGAGGAGTCTCTCAGCCACTCTCAACCTGGGCTCCTCTATCAACCCCAGATCAGTAAGGATCCTACGAGTCCTGTTGATCCAGTGTTTCGCCGCTACGGCATCACTAGATCCTGAAAAGTCTATGCATCCGAGCTGCCGAGACTCTTTCACCAACTGAGTGAGCTCATGGATGTGCCTCAAAGTAATCGATGTCTCATCGGTCAGAGTAGAAACAGAATGACCAGCCAACGAAGGAGAAATCGGTGCCGTAGGTATAGGTACGGCCGCAGGTGCGGTCGCTGGAGTCTATAATGGAGGTGGTGCCATTTGCGTCCCATATCTACTGTACCACTCCTGCCACTACCTCAAGACATTGAGTGGTAGTGGAAGAATCTCGGTTGTAACAGCCGGTAGAGGTGCCGGGGGTGCCGCTGGTAAGTGTGCTCGAGTGAGGAAGCATCCTCTGGTACGCGTGGAGCCTTGGGTGCCCTAGGTACATCGGACACGGGGGACTCTCAAGTGGTGTGACTCTAGCACCGTGCCTACCACGTCTAGGTGGCATAATTCTGCAAAAAGAGTATCTTTTTATTATGTTAAAATCAAGAATTAGGGTTAGTTACTAGTAACTAACCCCCCAAAAAGAATTTGAGTTATGAATCAAAGTATTTGAATGCGAAATAATGGGTTAGATGCCCGTTACCTAGGATGCCGGCTGTATTTTTATAAAAAATCAGGCAGAACCTCCCTATATTTCGGAGGTCTCCCAAGTACAATTTGACCAGTATAATTCACAACCATCTTATCAATCAAATAAAAGAGTTATCCCGGCCTCAAGACAATGAACCAAACCATAGCAGACAATCAGGACAACGCAAGACTTTTAAATTACTAGCAGTTCTAGCTGCAGACCTCTACTGTCATGCCCAACTAGAGCATGAGCAGCCGCCACACCAAGCGAGCCTAAAGTTTATACAATGTATAACAATTTTCCAAATAAAAATTTTTAAATGCTTATAGGTGCCTCAACGCAAGTAAAATGTGGGAGTTTCCCAAACAAGATTCATAATTTATACAGTCATCCCATATAAATGTACACGGCCAACTATAGATCTCAATATCATGATCTCGCAGGGTCGAAATAAAATATGGGCTTCAAATTTTTATTTGAATTAAATCTCACCGTCGTGAATACTGAATCCACCGATATGCTACGAAAACCTCTAGAGCTTGTAACGTCACTATATCACAGTAATTCTGTCTGAGAAAGGTAAGGAGAGGGGTAAGTATCAGGGAAGATATCCAGTGAGTGAGGAGATTAATATCAAGCATAAATAGTGTGTGTGAACTATTGGAGTGTCAAACAACATTATTCATAACAATAATTTACATTTCTCACAGTAAAACATGATATGTTTAGCAATTTGAAATCATTTAACCAATCACACGATATCAAGCATATATGTATCCATTCAAAATCAAATATTATTAGAGCAAGCCAAAAATAATCCTAACAGGAGTCAACCATGACCAAGGACAGGCGCATCGGGCGTTTTATTATGCATAAAGTTCAAAAGTCACTCTCTATCCCGACGTTGGCCATGAGTTCGCTGGAGCTAGCTCATCATCGTGTATAGGACCCTTCCGGTGCTAGACGGTGGCGTCACACACGTCTTCCCCCTTACGTGGGTTCAACTGGTCGCGCCTATAGCCATTAGACATATGACGTTTACGGATACCTCCTGCAGAAGCGTATCCGGATAACCCGGTACCTCTACAAACGCCCTTCGTAGCTACGGAATTTATCAAAGAAAATCATCTCATCACAAGTGGGCACCCGGTCCATACAGATCATCTCATCACAAATGGACACCCAGCCCATACAGATCATCAAACATTTTAAATATGTTTGCCAATACAATCAGCAAATCATTTCAAACCATGCCAATGCGACTGTAGAATAGAAAACATATCTGGTTCTCAAATAATGGCACAATATCATTTCATTTCAAACCATGGATGCATAGTCATCAGAAATATAAATTTACGACACTCCAAATGTCACAAAACAAGTTTTGAAATTTAATATCATACGTCAAGTCCATGCATATCGAAAACATGTTTTATGGAAAATATGACAGAAAATAAATTTTAGAATTTCATACAAGAGATTAGAGTTTCAGTCACATTTCTAGGGAGGGTGGTCACTCCCTATTTTCAAAATAAATCCAATCTGACTCCTCGAGTCTTGAAAAAGATTTTTCTAATCAAATTATCACAATTTAATATCAAACAAAAGCTTAATAATGGATTTTCAATTTTTCTTTCCAATTTAAAACAGTCTTAAATTTACACAATCTCCTTTCTAGATTCTCGTTTTATCAATTTTGAATCATTTGGCTCACAAATGATCAAATTTCTAATATTTCTCATTTCCTAATTTTTCTCGAATTAAACATATTGCAGAATATATATGAATATAGTTTCCGATTATCAATTCAACCTAAATTTGACAAAATCAATTCAAATGTTGAAATGATTGAATTTCTCTCACCTAGGGTTCCTTAGATCTCAGACCTAACTTTCGTTTGCCCGTCGAATTGGTCTAAAACCTATAATATTTTCACATTTAAAACTATGTTAGCAACTAACTCAAATTCTAAGCACCAAACTCTAGAACTACAGTCGCGCGCTCGCGCGAGGAAGCATATGAGAAAGTTGTGCTCGCAGGAGGGAGGAGCAACAAAGAGGGAGTGGCCGAGGGTGGCGGAGGAGAGGAAGAGTGCACTGTGCACGCAACGAAAGGAGAGAGACAGAGTCGAGTTGGGAGAGAGAGAGAGCAAGAGAGGCGAAGAGAGGGAGAGAGAAGGGAAGAGAATTTGGGTTTTCTAACCCTAATTCCTAATTAAGGGGACGCAGCGCTTTGGGGCAAAACGCTGCATCTCCTCCTCCCCCTACCTTTTTTTTTTTTAATATAAAGTAGGATTCACTACGAATTGCGGACACGACATTTTATATATATCCAAATTTCAATTTAATACTCCAAAACAATAATCAATAAAATTTAAAATTTCCTTTTGTAATTACTAAGATATTTATAGAACATTTCTAATACTGAATTTTCGGTGTTACAATTAGAGCCCCTCACCCCACACCAACATCTTCACATGCTGGAGTTAATGATTCATTATCAAGTAGAGGCGAAATTGAGGCCCCCAACATGCGTCGAAATGCAGCCTTCCAACCACATTAACCACGACAACCCAAACTTGTCTTTCTAATATTTGCTCAAGGAGATCCGAGCACTTGGATTACAAGGGCTGAAACCTATTTCACATACTATCCGACAGATAAGTACGAAAAGGTGCAAGTTGAAAGTTTCTACTTCGAGGAAGAGGCACAGCTTTGGTACCAATGGATACGAGCAAGGTATTGATCCAAAGGAAAGGCCCTATCTTGGAGGAAACTTGATCCAAAGGAAAGGCCCTATCTCAGAGGAAACTATGTGATGAAATCACCAAAAGGTTCAATGCAACTTCTTATGTCGACTACAATGAGGCTCACAACCATTTGAAACAAACATCTTCATAAAGAGAGTATCAAAGGGAATTTGAGAAAATCTCAACATGAGTTGATTGGCCCGAACCAGCCTTAGTAGGCGCCTTTATTGGTGGACTAAGGAATGAACTAGCTCCGAAGTGAAGTTGCATAGACCTAAGACTTTGATGCGTGCTTGGAAGATTGCTCGAATCAAAGACGATCAACTCCAAGACACTTAAAGGATCTTAAGGTTGCAACTACTCAAGGGGATTGTTAACACACGAACCCCTACCAAACCCACTACTTCTAAGACTTACCATCAAGATGCAATGAGTAACAAAACTCATGGAGTGAAACATCTCTCCTGTGCCGAAATAGAAGCAAGAACCAAAGGTTTATGTTTCAATTGTGATGAAAAATTCACACCGGATCACAAGTGTGATAAACCCCGAATTTTCATGATTAAAACTCATGATGATGAGGAGACACCAAGTGAAAATGAATTGGTGCAGTCTGATGAGTCACCTTTCAAAGATAACCCTTACATTTTCATCCATGCTATGGCCGGTATTGAAGGTCCTAAGACCATGCCTACCAAGGCACACATTAAAGGAAAAGAAGTTATTCCTTTGGTTGACAATAGATCCTTACTCAATTACATCAATCACCAAGTAACGGGAACTCTCAATTAACCCGTCGAAAAGATTGAACCTTTCAAAATAAAGGTTGCCAATGGCAAAAAATTACAATGTTCAGAAATCTACCGAGGAGTCACCATCAACATCCAAGGTTACGAAATCACAACCGATCTCTATTCTCTTTCACTGATCGAAATGGATGTAGTTCTTGGAGTTCATTGGCTCTCAACCCTTGGAAAAGTGATAATTGGCTATTGTACTAGAACCATGGAATTCATGTGTGGTAACAAATGGGTTCAACTCAAGTTAACCTACAACGAAGAGTCACCAAAGGAGTAGCCACAAACTACCCCTCTCATTGCCATATCCGTTCCCTAACGAAGCATTGGAAAAAAGATAAAGGCAACCTCTCATTAGTATGGTCAAAAAGTGAGTAACCATGCAGCTGGCGACAAGTTTCAAGCTACAGTGCCACGAACTATGCATGTGCACAAGCCACAGTGCCACATAATAGTGCCATTACACTAGGCCAGCATGCCATAGGTAGTTCTACTGTACTAGGCCAGCATTTCACTGGTAGTGGCCAGCATTTCACTGGCAATGCTACTATACTAGGCCAGCATGCCATAAGCAGTGCTATTGTACTAGGCCAACATGCCATAGGCTATGCCATTACTCCAGCCAAAGTGCCATAACCATAAGCAAGATGCCACCCTCTACATGGAAGGATGCCAAGAAATAGCAAGGTATTCTCAACTAAAGGACACCTTCTTCAGCATCTAACCAATGGATTCAAGGCATGAACAAGGATCCACCAGTTCATGTCAAGAACGACCAATGACTATCAAAAGGTAAATGGTGTCTTAACCATCATTCATGGATTCAGAGGTGTACGGGCACCATAGATAGTAATCATAAAGCAGAAATGCCTTAATAAGGAAATAACCTCTTGGAAAGATGTCTTAACCATCATTCATGGTTATCAATTCTTCAACCTTAAGGACAAGGTTAGCTCTCAAAGAGGGGCGAATGATGCAGCCTCTCACAATGCTACAAGCAACACTCATGTCAATGCTCAAGCAGCCACAAGGCGAGCACATGAGGCAATCATGGAGGTTCGCACGGACATAACTCCAAAGGAGATTCGCTTAAATACAATGGCTCCTACCTAGCCAAAGGACACCAATGATGCAATATCAGCATCAAGCAAGGCAATGCAATTGTCTGAGGTATTGCATAACACTGCATATAGCCCCCAAAGCAAAGACAAGCAGCGCTTAAGCTATAGCACAAGACAACCAAGTTGTCACATACCAAAGGACACAACCCTTCGAGCAAAGGTCGCATCGTGCAACATCGAGCAACCCGCACATGCTTATATGCCATTGCACATCCAAAAGAGGGAGGAAGAAGGCCTCCACTCAAAAGGCCTCCACTCAAAAGGACACCAAGCGAAGAGGTGCCATTGCACGAGCAGCCGCACATGCCTATGCCATTGCATAAGCAGCCCGCACAGGTGATTGCACCCATTCCAAGCAATACAGTGCCACAACACATGAATGCACTCATCAGCCCATGTAAAGAGATGCCAAAGCATGAAAAGGTGCAATCCATAATGCCACCACATGAGCAACATGCCATGGATGACATGGCAATGCACTACCATGCCTTAGTGCACCACCGTGCCTTAGTGCACCACAAGTATGAAGATGTGAGCAAGGAAATGCATGCAGTCAAGCCAGCAAGTGAAGAGACATCATTTGTAGACACATGGCTTGAGGGAACAAAGAAAATGTTTGAAGAAGATGAGCCATGGCACGAGGAGACAGCACCAGCACACTGGCCAATGCGTACCAACACATGAGAAGCGCGCACCAGCGCATGAGCAGCGCGTACAAACAGTACCTATGCCAAGCGAAAGGACTTTTCGTTCCCCATGCAATAACTGTTTTTCTAAAATAATGCCATCTATTTTTGTAAGGTTTTCATTTGGAAAATAAAGACAATTACAACTACCAAACAGTTATTATGTATTAGGACTTTTCATTCCAAATGTTGTGTGTAAAGAGTACCTTTCAATGCCCCCTATACTTCTATAAATAGGGTAGACCTCTCCCTTTGTAAAAGGCAAGTTTTTAAGAAATAAAATATTGGAGTTTATCTCCTCTCCGGTGTGAGAATTTATCCTAGGGCTTAAGGGTGCCAATAACCCCTTGAGTAACATCACCTTCGTGTGATAAGTAGGCTTAAGGGTCGACGTTTTCCCCTTAGGTTACATCTCCCTTGCATGATATATCAGCTCTTATACTTGAAGAACCATCAAGGCAAGTTCAAATCCTTTTTCATCTTCTTCATCTTCTACTCTTTTCCATTCATTTTTCTGCGAGTAAGGCTTTGTGCATTGGGTATTTTGGTACCTTGCACATAGGAAGAACTCAAACCATCTACTCAAACCTCCCCAACCCCCTTAACTGTGCAAGAATCAAAGACATTCTTGGCCCTTGTGTGCCAAACCAAGAATTTTACACATCTCACAGCTTTTGCATGAGAAAAGGATCTTATGTTCTGGGCCTAACATCAAGGGAACACAACACCATGCCATCGCGGGCACCCGCACATGCCACCGTGTAGGGCATACATGCATGCAAGTGCCTGCAAGGGGCCCGTGAATGCCACCGTGCACGGGCAAGCGCAGTGCTGGCCCATGCCTACACAGGGTAAGCGCACATGCTAAGGCCCGCGTGGCGCCCAACCATGCCTATGCAGGCACCTACGCATGACATCACATGGGGAATGCACGCATGGAAACACCCATACGCGCATGCAAGCGCTCGCGTAGGTGCCCGACCTTGCCAGTGCGGTCGCCCGCACATGCAAGGGCAGGCGGCCAAGCATGCCACTGTACAACATAACACCATGCAATGGCGCATGGCTTTAATTACAAAATTATTAATATTACTAAGTTAGTGATTTAATTTTATTATTTTAAATTATTAATATTATTATTTAAATATTATAATGATATTAAATTTATAATACATATAATTTCAAAAAATTTAATTATCAAAATAATGTTATATATAATTTATATGAATTCTAAAAAAACACCCCTAGTACACCACAAAAACTTGTCAGGAAATTTTATCAAATTTATTCAAGGCCAAAAACATTTTATCATTTTATTTCATAATCACAACTCTGACAAAATTGGCAGCAAATTTTGTTAAAGCCCAAAAACTATTTTATCATTTTATTGCATAATCAGCAACTCTCATAAAAGCTGGCGGCAAATTTTGTCAAAGCTCAAAAACATTTTATCATTTTATTTCAGAATCAATCAACTGACAAAAACTTTTTATTTGTTTTTTGTTTCAAATTTAGTTTTAGCGCCAATCATAATCATCATCGTGTTACTTACTTATTACTTACCTAATTCTCTCTCTTTTTTTTACTCTCTTTACTTGCTTCTATTTAAACAAATACAACCTAAAACAATCACTAAATTAAATTCAACCCTACTTATGTTTATGTTAGCAAAATCAAACCATTTTATCGTAAAATTCATTGTCTTAGATGATTACAAGTTGATGTGCTGGCTTTGACAAAATTAATCAAACCACCTTACCATTGAAAAATAAAATTCATTGTGTCATTATAAGATTATGTGCTGCCTTTGACAAAATTGGGGAAAAATCTTGGATTACTTTATTGTCAAACTTTGTTAACCTATTTACATTAGTGTATGAACCAAGAGTTATTAAACCTAAACCATCTGACATGACAACAAGTGTGTTTTTCTAACATTGGTGCAATATGACCTTGAGTTGTCCTATATCTATCTAATATATCTATCCATGAATAATGTTGTAGTACAACATAAATTTTATCTTGGCCCCTAACAACATTAATTTTATCTTGACGCCTAAGTGTCAGCAATGGTAATTGAGCATATTTGTTTGTAAGTAGGTCCTCTTGTACTATTTCTATCATATCATATCACCTATGCACATGAGAAGGATGTTGTTAGTGGGTAGTACAATTAATGCACACATGAAGGATATGGTTAGTGGGTAGTACAACTAGTTAGGTTTAAAATATTATTCTTAATATTATTCTCTTTTCTTAAATATTATTCATGTTAGTGGGTTTATTGTCTAACCTTCTACACAACCTTGATATAATTCTCTTAGAACCCTTTGACTTGTCTCAAATGGAAACTTAAAATATCTTTTTACGGATTAAAATCCTAAATTTTTTATTTTAACCTAAATAGTCATTAGAGAGAAAGAAAGAAAATATGAAATAAAAATAAGAAATTATATAGAAACTCAGCCAAACATGCGCTTGAGCCCACGCGGGCACACCCACACATGCTACCAGCACTGCACATGCCCATGCACGCAGGGAAAGCGCACATGCAAGTGCCCGCCACGGCTATATTAATTATTAACTTAGTGAATACATTTCTCGAATTTGCATATTAAAATATTCAATCCATCGATGGCAAAATATCATGTTCTTGTGTTAAACGTTTCAAAACATTGAGATTTCCTACACAAATCACTTGTTACGTCATGGGTTTCAACGTAGCAATGATAAGTAGATATATCATGGTGAGGGTAATAAAGAGAGTCATGGGTTTCAACGTATTAAACCTACATAATAATCTTTTTTATCTGATATCTTTGGCATGTTACATGATGCATTCATTCATCTAAGGTGGATGAATCAACTTCAAATAAATTTCATGAAATACTTCAGAATACCAAAAAACCAATATATACAAAATCAAAATACACTATGCTTATAACTATTGTGTACTTATATCATTTAAAGTGTCTATCTGGGTGGAGCAACAAATCTTTTTCATTATTGTTAGTGTTTTTAGGAGAATTGTTGCCTAATAAAAATATCTTACCAAATAGTTGCCATGAAGTCAAGAAAACTATTTCATCTTTTGAAATATGAGAAAATACATATTGTCCTAATGATTGTATGTTGTACTGGAAACATAGAGCTAAAGACGATGCATGTTATGTGTATAGTGTTTCTAGATAGAAATCAAATACAGATGATGGAGATAAAGGAGGTCAAGATATTAATAAAAAAAAGCTACTCAAATATTGAGATGATTTCCTTTGATTCCTAAATTACAAAAACTATTTACATGTGGCCAAACTGCTTCTTTGATGAGATGGTACCATGATAAGAGAACAAAGGATGGACTTTTAAAACACTCAGCAAATTCTCCTGCATGGAAGGAGTTTGATTCCCTATACCCTAATTTCTCTTCTGACCAAAAAAATATTCGGTTAGGGTTAGCAGCAGATGATTTCAATCCTTTTAAAACAATAAATGTTTCACATAGCACTCGGCCAGTGATCATGATACCATATAATCCGCCTCCTTGGTTGTACATGAAATCTACAAACTCATACTCATATTACTTATTTTTGGTCCTAGAAGTCCTGGCGATAAGATAGATGTATACATACAACCATTAGTGGAATAACTAAAACTATTATGGAACGAAGAAGTAGATGCTTATGATTGTTCAGTTGATGAAAGATTTAAAATGCATGTAGCACTCTTATGGACCATTAATGATTTTCCTGCATATGGTAATTTGTCTAGATAGAGTACTGAAGGTAGATTTGCATGTCCAGTGTATGGATATAATACATATTCTCAATGATTATCTCATGGCTGGAAGTATTGTTATATGGGACATTGAAGATGGTTGGAGCAACTAATCTATTTAGGTACGATAAACATTTTTCTAATGGGACAGAGGAATTTAGAGTTGCTCCTAAACAACGATCTAGATCGATATGTTGTGAGAATTAGATGAGATTGATTTAACAAGTTCCAATGACATCCATGGATGGAAAAAAAAAGAGCATATTGTTTCATTTAACTTATTGGGAAAATATTTTAATTAGACATAATATTGACATGATCCACACTAAGAAAAATTATTTTGATATAATTGTTGATACAATTCTCAGGTAAGAAGAAAAGTCTAAGGACAATTATAAGGCTAAACTTGATCTTGAAAAGATGGGAATGAAAAAGGATTTACATGTATGTTGATCTAACTCTGTAAACATAGTTTTGCCTGAAGTGTGCCACCAAATGATCTTACAGAAGAAAGATGCATTTCTTAAGGTTTTGAAGGACTTAAAACTTCCTGAGAAGTGCTCTATTAACATCTCTAGATGTGTTCAAATGAAGTAGCGAACGTTAATAGGTCTGAAGAGTTATACTGTCACATTTTAATACAAGATTTTATTCCCATAGCAATTAGTAAATCATTCCCTAACAATATTAGCTCTGTTATCATTAAAATTTATAATATTTTTAAATGTCTTTGCTCTATGGTCCCTGACCCACAAGAACTTGAGCAATTGAAGGAATCAATTCCACAAATTATGTGTGACCTTGAAAAGGTTTTCCCTCCTTCATTTTTTACTAGCATGATACACTTGATCGTGCACTTGACAATTAAAGCAAGAATTGGTGGAGCAGTGACATATAGGTGGATGTATTAATTGAAAGGTTTGCTTTATTTTATAACTTATTTAGCTCAGTTTATTTAACACTCATATACATTTAATTTAATACAATATATGTATATGTATGCAGATATTTGTTTCAACTAAAATCCTATAAACATAATAGAGCACAACCTGAACGCTCCATCGTAGAAAAGTATATAGCAAACGAGTGCTTGTTGTTTTGTTAAAGATATTTAGACGGGATTGAAACAAGGTTTAATCATGCATTGCGGAATGATGACATTCATATTGCATTTGGAGAAAATGAGTCCACTTGAACAACTATTGGAAGGCCTTTGGAAATAAGGACACATTCATATGTTAAAAGACAAAAAAAAGAATATGTCGAATTCGTCTCGATGACCAATCATTGTAGCAATACCATAGATACATATTATTTAATACTAACTCAATTGCTTCCTAAGTATATATTGTCATATGTATATATTTGAATATTAAACTTTAATATCATATATATTATAAGTACTGTTTCATATGAAGGGAACATATGCAATATGTTCGAAAAAAGAAGAAGAACAAATCGTGGGAAAAAGTTAAACACTTTCCAAATTAAAAAACTTCATAGTAAAGACTTCACTACCTGGTTTAGTTATCATATAAGTATATCAATTTTTAATATTATTAATTTCCTCTATTTATATCAATAGTTAATCTATTTAGATTTCTATTTTAGGTTACCAATCCAAAATATCCTGAGAGATTATAGATGAAATTAAATTGATTGCTCATGGACCAGATCCATTCATTAAAAATTACAATGGCTATCTAATCAATGGATATTGATTCCATGTAAAAGATAATAAGAAATGCCTTCAAACTCAGAATTCATGAATTGTGGTAGTAGTCGATGATATTAGTTATGCAAATGTGAGGGATAAAAGGCCAATTCAAGATAAAGTTAATTATTATTGAATGATAAAACAAATTCAAGTAAACTATAATAGAATGTATACATTTGTATTATTTCGGTGTGATTAGGTCGACCTACAATGATGATGCAAGAAGGACAGATTTGGTTAAACTCTTGTAAATTTTTCCTATCTCAATCATACCAGTACCGATTTGCTGGATGATCCTTATGTGTTGGCATTCCAAGCAGAAAAGATATTTTATGTAGCTAATGAAAGATATAAAGAATGACATGTTCTAAAACATGTCAAAGTTCGAGATGAATTTGATATGGTTGATGAAGTGACAATTTATTATTTCAATTCAGAAAGTATTACCTCAACCAATTAAGTGTGGGTTTAGACTGTTGATGAAGATAAAGGAAATATATCAATGGAGATAAATGATGATAACGATGTTGATAGAGTAGAATGTGATACAAATGCCTAGGAAATATAATTTTGTTTACACATTATGCAATCATTTAATCTATTTTTATATTTTTATTCCCTCTATTTTATTTAGTGTATCATAGGTATAATGCATAGTAACAAGCAGTAGCAAATAGTAACAACTTGTAACAAGTGATATTGTTATAACAAGTTGTATAATTGATAATAAGTGCATCCTAATAGGTTTTGATATAAAAATTTAAGTAAAAACTAGATTTAATCAATTGCTTAATTAGGTTAAGCTAGCAATGGCTAAGACAAACAGTGAATACTCTAAGTAGTAATTGCAAGGTAAGAAGTTGTAAAGTATACATATAAAAAAGTTAACAAGTTATAAAAATTAATTCTAAAAATTACATTGCATGAGAAACCATAAGAAGCATGAAGGGAAAAAAAGAGAGGCAATGATTATAATAATATAGTGACTAAGAAAAAAAGAGAATGTAAAAAGACGGGTCAAAAAATTGTAAGAATTGTTAGCGCACAAAATTTTCAAAAAATTGATGCGGAAAAGGAAAATGTTTTTTAAAAATTTATTTTCAAAATTTGTTTATGAAAATGGAGAGAGATTAGGTTGATATGTCTTAAGTGCAAAAATTTTACAAAAAATTTGGAAATATTTTGAGAGACAAATAACATAATAATTGTATTATTAAAAATTATATTATAGATTCACCAATTTAGGTCAAATGATTGAGCTATATTATGTACTTTTTAATAATATAATATATGTATAGAAATAATGTAATTATTGTTAATATTATATTATTATATTATATAACTTAATTAATTATCTTAGATGTGAAATAATATTTAAAGCGGTATCAATATTAATAATTTTAAATAATTGGTTGTGCCGGGTATTAATGGTATTAATCTCAATATAATTCTAATCTAAAAGAAGTTCATTTTCTCCAAACATAAAATTAAATTGCATATAATTTCTTAGTTTTTATCATTATTAATTTAAATAAAATAATTAGTAATTTAAATAATTTAAATAATATGATTAGTCATTTAAATATTTTAAAAAAAAGTTACTTGATTACTTCGTTTTCCAATAACATAATAAAATAATAAAAATGTACTAACATAATTAATTATACCAAAATAATGAATTATACCATTACATTTCGAAACCCACCTCTGTCATGCGCATTGCTTGAGCAAAGTCATATTCTCAATTATAAAATCAGGGTATGTGTATTGATATAGGTAGTAATAATGTAGTAGTAATGTATTAATAATGAAGAAGTAATGTAATGTATAATAAAATAAATATGTAATAATCCAAAAAAATTTGATAAAAGATAAAATCTAAAATATGCCCGCGCGGACATGGGCGAGCGCCCTCATGGTCGCTTGCATGCCCCCTCATGGGCGCTTGCATGCGCCCTTACCCCATGTAGGCATGGGCACCCGTGATGGACAGGCGCCTGTGTGGGCGCTTGCATGCGAGGTAGCAATGCGCGGACGTGCGGGTAGCACTACGCTTGCCTGCGCAGTGCATGGCCTGCTGCCCGCGCGGGAGCTTGCATGCGCGGTGGCATGCTCAGGCACCCCCGTTGGCATGGCCAGGTACCCGCACAGGCGCTTGCATGGTCCGGCGCCCACACGGGGGCTTGCTGGCACCCACGCGCAACCATTTCATGCCACCTGCACAGGCGTGCCACACATGCTTTTTTTATTATATAAAAAATTGTAAATATTAATCATATAATTAATTTTATTAATTTAAATAAAACAATGATATAAAATTAAGGGTTATTATTTATTATAATGTAATGTAGTAACAATATTGTAATACAATAACATTGTTGTAATAAAAACAAAAGCACAAATAAATACACAAAATAAAATTGATGATCTAATAATAGAAAAAGCGATAACGTAATATAAAATTGAACTCACAAAATGTGATCTAAAGGGTAAAAAAGGGTTTAAAAAAGCGAGGAAAAAATGGCGAGTTTTTAAAAAATTATTTGAGCGGCTGAACCAAATATATTATAAATCATTCTCCCACAAACCCTCTTTCCCTCCAAAACCTCTTAGCTCTCCTCTCTCAAAGCTCAAACTCTCAAAACTGAAGGATAAGTATTGTTGTTGATCATGAAAAATCACAACCATTCCAAGAACAACTTGACTCTGAAAAAACCCTATCATCCCAAAATGCTAACTCAGGTTAGGTTTGATTTAAAAGCATATCATTTTATTGTGAGATAAGTATTACTTATCTATTTCTAATATTTTTTTTAGCAGTTGTCAAGAAATATAGAGACCCAATACGCTGTCAAGATGTTTAGGACTTAGAAAAAGAAAAACGCATGGTGGTTGAAATGAACTAATTAAATCAATCAACAGGAATCGATGATATGATTTTTATTAGATTCATTGGCTCTATTATGAGAGTCCATTCTATTGCCCTAATAAATTATAAGACTTGACGTGATATGCCAACAGAGGATAAAGAAGACATGTAGAAAATTGTATAGGTGTCTGCTAAATTGTACATTCACATAAATGGAAATTAATACATTTAATTTTTTTTTCATTTTGAATTGTATTTAAAGATTACTTTCAAACCACTCAGAGATAACACTAAGAAATGGATTAGTAGAAATTTGCGTGACAAATGGAAGAGTTTTAAAAATACTCTAAAATTAAAATGATTCGATAATTCATTTGGAATAGATGAAAATATCAAAAGAATAGAAGATGAAAGGGTTGATCTAAATTAGTACAAAGATCTTGTTACTTTCTGGCTAAGTAATAAAGGGAAGGTAAAAAATAAACAATTTTTCTTAGTCCTGGTATTGACTTGTATTCTAATACATTTACTCATAAAAATAAACAATTTTTCTTAGTTCTGGTATTGACTTGTATTCTGATACATTTACTCGTATTCTAATACTCTGCGTTAGGAAAATAGTAAAAGAAATTCAGAATGTTGCGCAAAGTTGATAGATCCAGATTGTTTAGGATCTAAGTTATTTGTCGAGCTCATACATGAGAAAATATAAACAATTCATATTTTATTTTACTTAAAATTAATTTTACTGTATAATATTTCAAATATTTCAAAGTGGAATCACCATTTATCATTACAGATAACACAATCTGAGATGAAATCTTGCAGAGTTGAACTTTATATTACAAGTAGAACTTGGACAGATGGCAGTTTAGTTTTTATGAAAGTATCAGAAGTTGTGGTATGAATGACTATTTTTATGCAATTCCTGATATGTTTATGGATATTCACATTTTATTTATTTACTTTATATGAAATGATGAAGAGTAGAATGAATTCTGTTGAGAGTGAAGAAGGGCAAGTAAAAAGTTCAAATTTATTTTGAAAAAGTGATATCGTATCTAAAGTTAAAGATCTTGATTTAAGGGGAAGAATCAAATGTGTAGAGAAAGTTACAATTCTGTCACAACGTGTGTATTCAATCAAAGCTGAGAACGAAGATATGACTAATATGACGGAACGATTAATGGAACAAAATAATAATCTTCCTAATTTGTTAAACAATATTCTTCTTGATGTTGCTATACATGTTGGAAGTGGATATCAGATGAATTGATGAATATGGTTAATGAAGCAAGGCTTATTGTTGGTGTTCAGGTAGGAATGTTATTTCTCTGTACACTATAATCTTATTAATTTCACTTTTACTTTTGAATAATAATCTAAATTATTTGTATTGTTAGCTTTCTCGAATACTAAATGCTAAAGTGCACATAAAAACCAACAATCATTATCATCACCGCTTAATTCCATCCCAAAGGTAATATTTTTATTTATAACCATTTTTAACATGTACTATTATATTATATTCATCTCACTACTTATTTTTATTTTATTTTTATTTTATGAATAGATTGACATACTCCATCAAATGTAATATTTTTATTTATAACCATTTTTTACATGTACAATTATATTATATTCATCTCACTACTTCTTTTTATGAATAGATTGATACGAAAATGGGGCTATGCTTATCGTAATATTTTTTATAATTAAAATGAAACATTTTTGGTATGAGCATATTAGAAGATATGGGTTGTGGGATATGCAGAAGATATATAGTTGTGGGATTGGGATACGTAATCTTTTCTTTCTTTTTTTTTTTGTATCCTATCAATATATCAATCATTCTCATTCTCATTAATATAAAAAAGTTTCTAACATTTTCTAACATTTATAATATTTTGATAGGCAATACATTTCCCTAACATGATAACATATTTCGTAACCCACAATAAAAATTATTTCATCACGCTTTTTTTTGGACATTTGTAGATATAAGATAGTAATTTATACTAATATGTGGTAATCGACGAGTAACATCTTGATAATTGACTAGTAACTGACGATAATATAAGAGAACACTTGTACTAACCAATAAAATTTATAACATTTCCTCACATATAAACATATGTGGTAATGTGGCAATGTGGTAACGGACCATTAGTGTCTGCGTAGTAATATTTCTTAATACTGACTAGTAATTGACGATAAAAGATAATACATTTCTTAACGCTTGTGATAACTAACGATAAAAGTTTATAACATTTCTTAACATATGAATATATGTGATAACCGACCATAAATGAGAGTAACATTTCTTAACAATTGTGGTAATTAAAGATAAAAGTAGTAACATTTTCTAACAAGTCATATGTTGTAACTGACGATAAATGTACTAAAATTTTTTAACAGTTGCTGTAGCAACGATGATAAAAAATGTTATAACATTTCCTAACATATCAATTTATGTGATAATCGATATAAATGGTAGTAACATTTCTTAACAGTTGTGTGTGGTAACTGACGACGATAAAAGTAGTAATATATCTTAACATCAACATTGGTAACAAATGATAAAAGTTAATAATATTTTCTAACAAATCTAACCGACGATAAAAATAGTATTTTTTATCAATATTTTTAAACTGATGATAAAATGTCTCATTTTACCCATAGTTTTTTAACATTCACTATAAATATATGACATGAGCCAACGGTAATCGAGAGTATCGGATTACACCTATCTCGACTGGTGTATAGCTAATTAAAACCCTATCCGCTAGAGAAGGCTCTGTCAATGGTTTTACTAGATTTAGGAGACGGTTTACATCCGTCTCAATAAGTCATTTGTTTTGTAGTGCAGACAGAGCTTGGGGTGAGGCTCGGGTTGTTTTAAGGAATTCAGATGGCTTCTTGCCTGTATGGTTTCTATTCCTATTAGGATTTGAGACTCAAATCCAGTAGAGTTGTTAGTAATTAAGAGACTATTTCTTTATTTGTTAATTGAGGTTCTATTTTCTTTGAAAATTTAATGATTAAATCTGATTCTTAATTAGTAATTTCTTGGGTGACTAAGACCTCTTCTTCATTGTGAAAGTTGTAATCGATTTTTATTAAAATTCATAAATTACTTTTAGTTTTGATTCCGGTCTACATTTATCATATGCCTAAATTGGTTAGTTCCATTACCCTTTTTTTAGCTCGTGAAGTTGTTTTTACAAGAGAATTATTTTTGAATTCGATTATAATTTAATTTTTAGTGTTTGCTAATAAATTTGCACGTCGTTCAAAAAAAATGATCAGACTTATTTTCACCCCTGTTAGAAGTGTCAAGGGTATTTACTATATCCACTTGCTTTTGTTTAAAAGACGCTGTTGTATATAGGGGTTCTCAACAAGAATAAGATTGTAGTAAGTGAAATATATTTTTCTTTTAATCGTTGACCTCTCTTAACAAAATTTGGAGTTATTTTTCCTTAATATTTGATTTAGAAGTCAAAATTATAAAAATATTAATATTTTTTATTCGGGTGATAAAAAATAGTGAAGTCAATTTTTTAAAAAATCGGTTTCAAATACTTTCAAAATTGTCTGAAAAATCATATGAAATCGATTTCTCAAAAATAGACTTACATAATTTTTTTTTTGACTTTTTCCAAACCCACTTGTCTTCTCTCTCGTGGTCGCAGCATTTAGGATTCAAGCAAACAAGATTTAAAGCCATATCGATCAAATTATAATGGCTGGTTGGAAGAATGTTTTACACGAAGAAGATCCCTCCATTTTCGTGCATTCAGGATTGGCCTCTTGAAATTCAGGGCATGTTTTCAGAAACGAGAGAGAGACCAAGGGAGTAAAAAGGAGATGCTGGGCGCAGGAAGAATGTTTTAAGCAGCTTTTCGTTCTTTACTTTCTAATTCTATTTTCATTCACCCTCACCCCCACACACACAGATATATATCTCTTTTGGGTGGATATAATAAAAGGAAAAATGAAATATTTACTATCGACAGCTTTTTTTTTTTTTTTTGTAAAAACTATCGACAGCTTTATAATGGTTGGTTGTCTCATGAATGCTTATCTCCTCCGTGTCTCTTCCCAAAAGCACAAATTTGTTTTTGCTAAATCTCATCTCATATCTGATCTGATCGGCCTCTCTCTCTCTCTCTCTCCCCTTGTTGCTTCACTCTACTACGTGTTCTTCATATAATCCTCTCTCATTCAAGGTATATATTTTTTTTAATTTCTATCATCTCAAAGTGTTGGACAAAACCCCTGGGTTTTGGGAGGCGCGGTTTGAGAGAGAGAGAGAGAGAGAGAGGGGGGGGGATATGAAGAGAGGAGGTTTGTGGGTTTGGGGGAGGACGGGGTGAGAGTTTAGATGAAGAAGGATCAGTGGGCTTGGTGAAAAATAGAGAAAAGGTGAGTGGGAAAAAAATTTATATAAAATCGAATTTTAAGAAATCGATTTTACATATTTTGGGATATTTTAGGACAACATTTAAAGTTGATTTTCAAAAATTCAATTTCGCTATTTTTATCATCCGAATAGAAATATTTATATTTTTATAATTTTGATTTATAAATTTAATATTTAAGAAAATAACTCAAAATTTGAGACAAAGCCCATAAACTAGAGCGCCGAGGTTACTAATTGTCATTCACATCTTGATTTAAGATTAAGATTTTTTTTTTTTTTTTTTTGAATTCATCTCCGTTTGTAGTAATGATATGTCATAGATTTCAGGCATTATTCACCGTAAGTTTCCCCCTATTATTGGTGATTGCAGGTCTGGATGGGGTGCAGACTAAGCACGTGTACCCTGGGCACATGGTTTGCGTAACTAATTCTTGATTTTGCATGATGGCCCTCCTCCTTATGTGACTTTTGGGGGGTTTTTTTTTTTTATAATAATGAATTTAGGACACCTGTGCATTTTTTTTTTTATATGGAGCTCGAACTCAAACATATGAGGGGGGAAAAATATCTAAAATTTCTGTCCGTAACTTAAAAGGGGAGAGAGAGCCACGAATTAGCAACCAGAAACTCCATTCATCCAAGATAAAATGCTCAAAGTAAATACACTTATTTCATATTCCATTATATACAAATCAACCTAATTTCAGGTTGGATTACACAGATGATTTTATTGTAAAATAATTAAGAAAAACAAAGAAGGAACAACACTCATACATCAGAAAAAAATCAGATGAAAGGGTTGATATGAGAAGAGTAGTCACGAATGCCGGCACCTTCCCAACCCATCCATTCTTCCCACAAATCCCAATCCGGATCGTTCATTCCTCTGAATGCTTCATCTTCATAATCATCGTACCTTTCCTCGTACAAACCCGTACTTGTTTCTCCTCTCAAATTACTCATCACAATCTGCACATTCACATTTTCATAATTGCAATTAAAAATCCACATCCAAATTATCATTAAATTTCAAGTAGCCAATGACAAAAAGAAAAGAAAAAAAAAACACTTTGTTAGGACAAGGGGTGTAGGTTGTGGGCAGGTGAGGCACTAGAGGGGTTTTGTTAGGAATACCTACCTCTCATGCATGGATATGTTTGTTGAAGAGAAAAAAGGAATTTTGATTTTTTTTTTGGGAGAAAAGTATTTAAAAATTGTTAATGACTGCTTCATAAAAAGCCTTCATATCCTTGCTTAGAAGGGAAAAAAAAGTATTAAAAATCCTTAATGACACTTAGAATTTATCCCCCACATCACTTTGACATTCAAAGATTTCATGCCGTCAGATTTTCTAACATATCCAATCCAAACCAAGCAAGGCCGAATTGCAGTTGTCCGTTTAAAATAAGATTATCTGAAAGAGGATTTACCAGAACCTAAAACAGAATCATGGGTACATTTTAACAGATAATCCCTCAATTTCAGAATCTGGAAATCTCAAATTTCCCCTTAACGGATTAAGAGAAAGAGAGAGAGAGTAGACATACATCGTAGGCTTCGTTAATTTGATGAAATTGAACGCCACAATTACTTCCTCTGCAAACGTCTGGATGATACTGCAATAAAACCCCATCAAACCAATCAAGTCTCCACATCGCCACATGTATAAAATTGATCAAACGAATAATCTTTTGGTTCATGAAGAACAAAAAGAAATCATGACCCAGAAACGTTGGATGCAACAAAAATTACAACCTACGAGAGAAAGAGAGTGAAAATTAATGTTAACCTGCAAAGCGAGCTGTCGAAAAGCTTTCTTGACCTCAGATTCAGAAGCACCGGGTCGAATACGAAGAGTCTTGTAAGGATCATCCGTCTGTACGCAACTGACTTTGATTCTATTAATTCTGGGGGGTGCCCTCTTGTTTCCATTCTTAAATTGAACCCAAGACGATGATAATGAAGAAGAAGAAGAACATCCACCGCCTCCAATCAAAGCACATGTTGCCATTTCTATTACAACAATTGAATACACAATAACCCAATTAGGATATGAGACCGGATCGGATCAGATCAGAGCAGATCAGTTATGATATAAGGAGGAAAGACACGCAAGCACAAAGAAATGGAAACTTTGATTTTAAACTAATCAAATTGGATAGGATAGAAGCTCTCTGTTCAAGCAGAACGTGTCCTATTTATACAACAGGGATGAGATTTTGGCAGATTTGGGAAATAATTTTTTTTTTCCTTTTTTTCCGTAGGGTAGTCCTTATCCGGATATCTTGAGCCTCAAGGGGACCCCTTTTTCGTGGGGAAGGTGGGGAAGGAGGGTCTACTGACGTAATTATAGTTTGTAATTTTGTGGTGGAGGCAGAGTGACTCACAGCTCTTATCCCACACATTTTTCACATTACCTTTCTTCAGCAACCCTTTCTCTTCTTTTCGTGGCCCTGGGACCCGTGATTTTTGTCATTTTAAGGGCAATTGGCACTTTAATTTTAAGGATACCCCTTGTCCTTTGGGTTTGCTTTCCTTGTGTGTGTGTGTGTTTTTTTTTTTTCTTATTTATTTTTGAATCGAAGGAAGGTATAGTTTTAAAAATAAGAGAGATATAAAAGGTAAAAATAAAAGATATACATGAAACTATAATTCAGATAAGAATAAAAATATTAGTATAGCCTATACATTCCAATTCTAAACAAATAGATTCACCATATCAATACTTATCAAAGATATAATCTTATCAAAAACTTGAAAATAGATAAAAGCATGATTAAAGGGTAAAAACCAAAATTTAAATGACAATGAAATACTATTTTTCAATTTTTATTTTGAAACCATAAAAAAGCTTAGCTACAATATGTATAATATATATCAATAAGACTACCGAATGTATACAATATCTCATAGATTATATTAAATATACAAAATCTAATTTATGTATGAATTTTCTCAACAAATAAATATAGTATTTTTCGTTAATACCAATATATGGGTTTGACTTGAGTGCTATTACATAAACAGGATATTATACATTGATTACGCATAAGACTTTGATATATAACTTTATATTTAGAAAAAAAAATTTATCAAATTGGTTTCGCCAAACATTTGATTTATTTAATTAATTTGGAAGAAAACAATTAGAGACCAAGTCGCTTTTACCATGAAACTTCAATGATATGGATGGCCATTGATTGCGACCAAAATACAGAATATTATATTTGTTCCTCCAATTCTTCTGCAAGACATATTTATAATGGTTTTCTTATCACATACTTAAGATTTTTTTTATTTAAATATGTTTTTCTTTTTAAAAAAATATGTCTAACTTTATATGAGAATAAACAATTTGAATTCTTTCGGCCCAATGACTTCGCATATAATTAATAATTCTTTTTCTTTTTTTTCACAAAAATATGTATTAAGTATGGAGGGTGAGGGGAATTAAAAAAACAATAATTTCCAAGAAAAAGCACCACACTGTCATCTTCCAGGAAATTCATGCGTAATACATATATATATATATATATATAGAGAGAGAGAGAGAGAGAGAGAGAGAGAGAGAGAGAGAGAGAGAGAGAGAGAGAGAGAGAGAGAGAGAGAGAGAGATTTGAATTATTATTAGGCAAGAGGAAGACAATAAAATGGAAGGTTGGTTGAAGTCGATTCCCACCGGAAGCATATGCCCCGAATCATATTCTAAACACGCTTCTACTCACAAGCAGGAAGCGTGTCATCCAATTTGTACATGGGAATTTGGGATGACTCCTAATCTGTCACGGTCTTTTTTTTTTTTTTTTTTTTCTTATTCACTTTATTTCATCATCGTGACTCGCAAGGCCAATAAATAAATTTGACATATGACTTTATTTTCAATTTTTCACACTATACACATTTTGATTTAGATTTTCTCTTAAATAATTTGACATAAAAATTTAAAAATTTAAATTAATTTTATCCCATTATTATTATTAAAAATTAAAAAAGGAAAATAATAGCATGTATTTTATGGAGAATAAAAGTGAGATAAAGGATTCGTGACTTAGTATTATTCTGACGAGAGGTAATGCAAATTTTTTTATATCATCTTATAATAACAATTAAAAATTTTATGTTCTAATATTTATAAAAGATAAATACTTAGATTAATAAAACTCGAGAAGTATTTATTTAAAGATTTTAGGGTCAATAAGTATTATATTTAAAATAATAATACAATGAATGATAAACTCCTAAAGAAGAAGCACTCAAATTAGTGGCTCAAAATAATAAATATCCCTTCATTGCTTAGCTAGAATATCCAAACTCGCAGGCATGATATTTATAGTCGTAATTTTATTTTATTTATTTATTTATTTTATAAATTCTCATATTAAAAATCGTGAAAAAGACAATTTTGTGGTCCAAACCCGGAAAAATGAAATCAATCAACTCATTGTAAAACACGTACGCTAAGGAATTTATGATGCGTGTAGCTGGATGACATGGCATATCAATCCTTAACATGTGCATCATCAAAATGCATGCACCCAAATATAACCCTACAACGCCAAGAAACTCTGCAACTCGTGCGCAAATCTCATCCATTCCTTGGTGGTCCAGAGCATATATTGGACGATCTTGATCATCGGCGCCTTGGTCAAAGTTTTGAAATTCACTTTTCGTAAATTCATGTATTCTACATGCTTAAATGCAATTTTGATTTCAAGAATCATATGTTGAACAAGAGAGAATGACCAAAAATCCACATTGACAATTCAAAAATTCCAACTCCCGAAGGTAAAGGGGTGGATATCTTCCTCAATAAAATGACCTGGCTCACGGTGTCTTTCTCTTTCTGTTCTATTTCCTATTTTTAATTGTGCCAAAAATCGATTAATCTCGTGCTCTATTGACAACCACTTTCTCTATTCTCTTATCTTCTTTCTTTTCTCCTCTTGAATTACTATGAGAAAAAAGAATAGATAAAGAAAATAGAAGAGAAGATAGAGAGACCACTGTTGAGAAACAGAGAGCGGTAAGAGAGAGTGTTTTGAGAAACATAGCGGTAAGAGAGAGTGAGCGACAACAACAGAGTATAAGGTTTGAGGAACCGCGTAGTGAACATGGGATAAGTGTTGGAAATTTTCAAAATTCCCAAACAAATTGAAAAGTGTAATTTTTTATATGTTACGATATTTCAAACAAGCATCTAATTTGAAAAAAATTATGCCTAATATTTAATTGACCTATAAACTGAATATTTTGCTTTGTGTATAAGGTTTGAGGAACTGCATAGTGAACGTGGGATAAGTGTTAGATATTTTCAAAATTCCCAAAGTTTGAAAAAAAAAATTCTATTAGACAAATTGAAAAGTGCAATTTTGAAATGTTACGATATTTTAAATAAACATCTAATTTGAATAGTAAAATATTACTTATTATAAAACAAGACCAATTGGTGATTCGATTATAACTTTCCATGTTAGTTATTATGAAAAGATACCAATTGGATTAGTCGGCCTCTATAACTATAAAAGGGTCTACTGGGTATTGATTTGGTGCAAAAAATCTTTTTCCAGTTCTTAGAAAATTTTAAAACACATTTTCTTTGTTATTTGAGTTTGATTCACTGATCGTAAGTGGTATCAAATGATTTTTTTTTTTTTTTATATATTTTATCCTAAAAAGAATTCATTAAAATTGTTACACTACTGATATAGAAATTTAACCTAAATGAAAGGTCATATCATCATACCTATTGCAAACGATGGCGCAAATGTTGTTAAAGTGTTGCAACACCCTTTGCGATGCCCTTTAGCAACTTCTTATGGTTTGTGATGCAAGATAGGCATCTTCTTATGGTTTGTGACACACGATGGGCATCACAAACACAATCCACAACCTTGGAGTTGAGGAGTTTATTGCATCACAAAGCATGTCATTAACCGTCTTTGCGATGCCCTTGTTCAACATTATTGATGTTTAATTAATACTTTTACAATGCCCACTTACGGGAAATGTGTCGCAAGATTGTATCTCACTTTTTGTGATGTAATTTCCATTATATCTGTCATAAAATGTGTCACAAAATTTGCACCCACGACTTCTTATCTTCCCACCACAGCTACTGGACTCTCTCTCTCTAGCGATGACCTTATAACAGCTCTGTCCATCGTCCCTTTCTCCCCCGGGTGATACAACTACTACAACACAAATTATTTATAGTGGGATCAAAGTCGCACTATATGTGTTGATAGCCGTCACTAAAACCCTATAATGGTGGCCATGTAGTCAACAAACGTTACTAAAAATTTTACTACGAAAAATATTAGTAGCGATTAACAAAATAGTCACCACTAAATAAGACTTTTAGTAACGGTCGCTCCTTTATCACAAAAAAACGTTATAATGGTGGCTACATTTAGTGAGGGCCGAAATGGCCGCTACTAAATGTGAACATTGAGTGGGGCTGCGGTGGTTGCCACTAAATATGTTGCCATTTTGTGGAGGCCAAAACTATATGTGTTAACATTTAGTGATGGAAAATGTAACCCCCACTAAATTGACATTTAGTGATAACAAAAATAGTTCCACTAAATTGATATTTTGTGACGACAAAATGAACCTCTACTAAAAGATTTTATAGTGACAACTATTTAACTACTCTTAAATGCAAATGTAATTAACAAAAAAGATTATACATTTTTTGTCGCCAATCTTAGCCAAACACTTTTAATTCAGAATAAATATAAAATTACAATTCAATTCAAAAAGATAATTAATAAGATTAAAAAGATAAGAATATAATTTGATTAATATAATATAAAAATACAAGAAGTTGATTCAGTATAATTTGAATGTCTAAGGCTTATATGAACTATTAAAAGAAAAAATAGCTATATAAAAAATCAGTCTACAAAGTGGGAAAATTTGTTATGCTCTGGATCAACCAAGAAAGTAGCCAACATCTCTAGTGGCCCGGCTCCTAGGTAAACTGATTGTTGAACCACGAATCCCATGAAAGCTAACAGTGAGTACCGAGAGCAAATTTTGAATGAAATTTACAAGAAAAGAAAGAGTTATATATGAAAAAGAAAAAAAAACAAAAAACAAAAACCACAAAGCTTTAAATATAGATTTTTAAAGAAAGATCTATGCTTAAAAACCAACCTCTCTTGAAACCTGAATCAGTCTCAAATAGGACATCAATAATACCATTTAAAAAAAAAAAGTGGTAAACGCTTATCAGAATCATTAAAATGAGTAGCAACATTGGTCACCTTTGCACACCCTTTTGTTTAGACCAAAAATATTGTCATTCCTCCTCCTTTCTTCTTCATTATTTCTTCTAACCTCTTCATTTTTCCATCTTTCCTTTTCATTCCTTCTTCATTCATCTTCATTCTCCTTTCTCAAGTCATCCAACTGTAACTGCATAATGTCATTTTGTTTTTTGGTTGTTTCCAACATGTTTATTAATTCGCTGCGTTTTGAAGATGATCCATATACAAAACTTGGTGTAGGACCCAAACCATATCCACGTACACAACCATATCTCTCTAGTTCTATAACTTGTTTAAAAATCTAATCTTTTTCGATTGGCTCCGAAGAGTCACTTGATTGAGAATATAAATTATTAAATTTATCCTACAAAAATATTATTCAAAGAATAAGTATGAACTTTAAGTGAACTATTTACATTTATTTTGAATTTGAATACTTAACACAATCTCTTGAGTGGCATCAGAGACCATACTTCCATTTTTTTAATGAGTTATTTGAAACATTTTCTATTGAGAAGGTTCCAATGCTTTGGATCCTTATCAGCTTACATGAATGCAATTGAAAATTGAATAAGATGAGAAAAATAATATTTGTAATTAAACATTAAAATTACATACATACCTCTATTTCTCTAATTATTGCATAGTTTGTATTGCCTATTGTATGTTGAACTACTTATTTTGCTCGATTTCTCTTATTTCGTGCACTCATTTCCTATTCAAATAAGTTGAAAAATAAATAAACTAATCATATTCAATGTATATAAAACATGGTATACTGTAATACCTGATACTCAGAGGTAGCTATGTGAGCACAAAATATATTTCAATTTTCCTTATAACATTTTTTAGTATGTTTGCAAGTCTTTCATCATTGGTGTTAAGTTTGTCATAGTGCTCCACTTTTAGTTTGTACTTGTAATCAGTAAACTTCTTGTTAAGATTTTGCATGATTCGTTGTTTCTTCAAATACTTTCTTCAAACTCAAATTTGTCCTGAAAATTTGTAAATTAATATATGGTTATATTAACAAAAATATTTCAATTGAAAGTAAAAGAAAAGAAGCCAATTACCTTTAATCTTTGATACTTTTTTTTGTCTTTTCTCTTCTGTAATGTTTTCCCATTTGATACTTGAAATTAGAGTATCACCAGATGATTGAACTATGACACCTATTTCACTGGTAAAATTATTTGCATTCACTCATGTTTGTTGATCTTGACTATTGAACTCTAGCTTTAGCTTTTGACTCAATCCACAAAGTTGAAGATTTCTTGCTTTTCCTCTAGTCCTTTTCCTTTCAAAAGTTGAATCTAAAATCCATAAAAATGTTAAAGATTGCAAACACAAAAATGATTAAGTCTAAGCATTATAATCGATATCAAGAACCTGCACTAGTAGGTGGTGTGGGTGATATTTCACTAATGCTGTTGCCGCTTGATTGCTGAGAAACAAACTCAAATATAGATTAACTGCATATGTAACTCAATAATAAGATATTAGCAAGTCAATAAATTTAAATATTTTATAATATATATTACGTGAAAAAAATAAAATAATGAATAAATTACATCATAACTTATATCATCATCAACATCATTATTAATTAAAAATTCACTTAACATTCTCTTCTCTTTTCTTTTCCTCTCGTTTTCTTTTCATTCATATGCCTTTTAATAGAAGAATTCTGACTTTCTATTATTTCATCGTCAACATCAATCCTTTGCCGATTAATATCATCACCAACATCCGAAAGTCCTCTTAACGATCCACCAATACATACACTACAAAGCAAAGGCGCTATTCAGACAGACAAAAACCATATGCTAAATCTACTAAAACTGTCGACAGAACTTTCGCCAATGGATGAGCCTTCAGTTGGCTAACACCAGTCAGGATAAGTATAACCCAATAGTTTTGATCATCATTAGACTATGTTCTGAATTTATACTGACGGTTAAAAAAGTATTGATAAAATTACTTTTTTTATCATCGATTTTAAAAGTATCAGTAAAATTTACTATCTTTTATCGCCGATTACTATATGTGTTAAGAAATGTTATTATCTTTTATCATCAATTATCACAATTGTTAAAAAATATTATTGCCATTTATAATCAGTTACCACATATGTTAGGAAATATTACTATCTTTTATCTTTTATTACCACAATTGTTAAGAAATGTTATTACCTTTTAATATTGATTACCTAAAATATTAGAAAATGTTATTAACTTTTATCATAGATACCACAGGTGTTAGAAACTGTTTTCATCGGTTACCATATATGTTAGTATAAGTTACTAATTGTATCATAGGTTATTCAAGTGTTACGAAATGTTATTACCTTTTATCTTGGTTATCATAAGTATGAGGAAAAATTACTACCTTTTATTGTCAATTAGAAAAAGGTTGAAAAAAATTATAGTCATTTACCATCGGTTACCACATGTGTTAGTATAAGTTACTATCTTGTATTGTTGATTACCACAAGAGTTAGGAAATGTTACTTCTTTAGGAAATGTTACTCTCTTTTGGAAATGTTACTCTCTTTTATCGTATTAGGAAATATTACTTTCTTTCATCGTTGATTATCACAAGTGTCAGAAAAAAGTTACTGTCTTTTATCGTTGATTACCATAAGTGTTAGGAAAATGACTAGATTTTATCATAAGTGTTAGAAAATGTTACTATATACAAGTGATAGAAAAATTTATTGCCTGCTACCGCATGATATCAATAGTGACGGTTTTTTTTTAAGATTGTGTAAATTTGAATTACTATAAATAAATTAAAAGACAGAAAAATAAAGAAATTACAAAAATAATGTAAACATAATAAGGATTGTATTAATATGATAAGAATGATTAATACAAAGTAGAATAATAGATACATATAAGACCAAAAAAAAAAAAAGAAAAGATTGCATATCCCAAAAATGTTCATCACAATTTGAAGGCATTTTTATCCACAATCCTTCATCAACAATCATTCGTATCAATATATTCATTAAAAACCAATAATGAAATAATGAAATGAACATAATTACATAATGACATTATAAATAATGGTTATAAATAAAAATATTACCTTTTGAAATGGAGTCAGGTAGTGATTGAGATGGAGTCAAACAGTGATGATGATAGTTGGGTTCTATATGCACTCCTAGCATCTGTATTGAAGGAACCTAACAATACAAATAATTTAAATTATTATTTCAAAGACAAAAGTGAAATTTGTTAAAAACCAGAGAGCGCTTTCCTTTCTCTAAATCTAAAACATCTTGACAACACGCTAGTCTCTACATTTCTGGACTACTGTTCAAAATAAAAAATAAAAAATAGATAATTAAAAAATTACTGAATAGTATATTAATATTAAATTTCAAATTAAAATGATATGTTTATTTTTAAACCCGGGTAATGTCTTGGGACAATTGACTTTGTTCAGATTGAATTTGTTCTTGAAATGGTTGTGATTCTTCGTATAATGTCCATCCATCATTTAGTTCATTTCTTCCAAATCTTTCAAATACTCAACCAGTAAAACCCAGAGTGACTTTTTTATTAAAAAAATTAATTAACTTTTGATAAAATTTTACAAAATGAGTGAGAGGTTTAAATGGGTTAGGGGATGAGAGCTTTCGAAGGAAGGAAAATCTTTGATTGTGAATCTTTTCCTACATATGATTTATAATATATCATTTTCACAAACAAATGTCAAAACCCATCCAATTTTTCTTTCGCACTTTTTTCTCGCCTCTTTTTTCAATTTGTGTTGTTCTTAATTTCTCATATTTTTTATACTTTTAATCAATACCGTCACATGTCTTTCCATATGCGAGGATGTTGAAAAAATTACGTACTATATTTCAGTAATTTGTACTACTTATTACCCTATATTATTATATTTCATGCAAACGCATGCCTATGTGGTCCCCTGCCATGAGCCTTGTGCTATGCTAATTATACCCATTTGATTAATAAAAAATAATGTATATTCCATGATAATTCAGTATAAATTTATTAATATTATTAATTTAAATAATGTAATTATATGAAATTAATAATTTGTATAATATAGTGTTATAGTTTTAAAAATTCATCGACCAAGTATTAGATAATATAGTGTTATAATTTGAAATTATGACAATGTAATGTAATAGTGTAATTAATTATATTGGTATAATTAATGAAGAATACTAAACGTTGTATTTGTTATATTGGCAGAAACTGAATTTTGTGATTCAAAACCCAAATTAAGTTATTTGGCATCGACTCTCACAATGTGACTCGATTTTGAGATAGTGCTGAAATCTTCTCCGTATTTATAATCACAAAGGCCTGATCCTTGAAATGAATAAAATTTAATTTCTCACATTTTCACACTCCACACAATTTGCACACACGTACCACCACTTTCAACCCTGCCTCTACCACTAATATTTCATATATAATATTATTTAAAATTATGATATAATTGTAAACAAAGTGTACTTCGATTTTTGATATATTAGTTTTTTGACATTCTGAAATAATTCGTGAAACTTATCTGAAATTGGTTCATCCACGTTAAATGCATGAGAAGTTAGTTCATGTATGTTGAATCGATCATTTAAATGTATGAATGAGTCATGTAACATGCCAAACAAATCATGGTCAAAAAGATTATTATGTAGCTTGGATACGTTGGATGTATAAGATGTAGATTTTCATTATTCTTTCCATGATATATCCACTTATCAAAGTGATAAAAGACCCTGTGTGTAGGAAATCTCAATATATTGAAACATTTAACACAAAGATATGATATCTTTCCTATCGATGGATTGAATATTTATAAATGTAAATTCAAGAAATGTATTAACCCACCAAAATATGCATCACTTTCTCTAAATTTAGAATACATCCATGACTTATCCATCATATTAAATACAATTCAAATGTTTTTCTCAAGTAATAGAGAATTACAAAAGCCAACAGAGAAAAAAAATGAAATAAATGCACAGAGCAAAGCAAATAGAGTAGAAAAAAAGAAAATGAATGAAATAAATACAGAGATATTTTTGGTACAAAAAATGATTCAATTGGTGCTAAATAAGGAAATAAAGAAATAAATGTTTTTGATGAGAAAAAGAGAAATTTAATTAAATTGATACTAAAAGTAGAAAATTGTTTTTGGCAGCAAGAAAAATGATTTTGTTGTTGAGTTATCATTGAAATGTCTAAATTGTAAATTGTAAATATTAAAATGATAAATTTTGTAAATTAAATGTGAATTAAAATAAATTAATATTAATGTTGTTAATTCTTTTTTTGGAATTTATATAAAGTTATATAATATTGATAATTAATGTATTGTTGTCATAGTTTCATATTATAATACTATATCAGTAATAATAAAAAATAAATCATAACACTATATTATATAAATTACTAATTTAATATCATTATATTAATTAAATTAATAATATTAATAATTTAAATTAATAACATGGTGTTCAAGATAGGGCGTACGGTGCAGGATTGCATTGTACTTGCCTGCGGATAGAACCGCATAGGCAGTGCAGGCTACTGAGCATGCCTACACCCCACGCTTGCCTATGCGGTAGAGTCACGGGGGCATACACAGGGGACTGTGCATGCCCACACCCAGTACTATAGTCGCGCGCAAGCATGTACAGGAGACCATGTATGCCCTTACATGCACGATAGCCCCGATGTTCGATACCCCATGCGTGCAGGCATGGGGGACTATGCAAGCAGGCACGGGGGACCACGCGTGCCCTTGTATGCACAGTAGCCCCACGCAGGCATGTGCGGTAGAGCCGTGCGAGCATACACAAGGACCGCGCTTGCCTATGCAAAAGAGCCAGGCTGCATGTGCAGCAGATGCCATGTGACTGTGTTGTAGAGCCGCGTGCCTTGCGCAACATGAGCGGTACATGCCCATGCAGTTCTACTGCACATGCCGTATGCCCGCGCTTGCCCCCACGCAGCGGTTCTACCGCGCATGCCGCATGCCCATGCATGGGCGAGGCGAGCTTGGCCCCCACGCAGGCAGGCGCAGGCATGCCCACGCATGCGCGGGGCACACTCTGTGCTTACCTTCTTTTTTGTTGCAAAAAATGTTAGCATGTGGGTTCAAACCTCAGATTTCGCACCTATTTGAGAACCTATTTGAGTTGTGTCAACCATTATAACACAATGTCTTGTATGCATTGTCTTTTTTTTTTTTGTCTCACTCTCACCTCTCTTTGTTTTTTTTTTCCTATCACTCTCTTACTTTTTTTTTTCCTTATCTCACTCTCACCTCTATTTTTTTTTCCTTTACCGAGGGCTCATTTTTTTTATTTCCTTTTTCTATTTTTATTGAATTTTCTTACTATTTAATTTTGATTTTGATATATTCAAACAAATGTATTTGAATGATATTTATATTGAATGATGCATAATGTTTAGATGAATGAATTATGAGTTATTAATATTATATATTTTGAACATAATTTGGTAAATATTTGTGATTAAATATATATATTTTTTAAATTATTAATGTAATTGTGTCATCTAAGTTGGTCCAACGATAATGTAATTTATAATAATATATATCATAATATGTATGTATTATATAGTAATGTAAAATTGATATTATTATATTATTGGAAAATAGTGCATTTGCATCTCAAAACTATTCCAAATTTTTTGTAATTTTTTTGCATTTTCATTAATTCAATAGTTGGGTGAAGTTAAACATATCACCAATTAATCCAATAGTTGCAATAATGTCTTTCAAGTTAAATGAACATATCATATCACAGGCGACATATATCGCAATTTTCACAAACAAATTTTCAAAATAAATTTTCCCATTTTTTGCGTTTTTTTTATTACACAATTTAAACCCATTTTTTGGCCTTTTCCGCCCCTTTTTTCATTACATAATTTTTTTCGTCTCTTTTTTCAATACACACTTAAATCATTATCTTCCATTTTAGTCAATACATGTGATACTTTTAGTCAATACCTCTCTTTCTTTTCCATATGTGTTATTTCCTATATACTTACTAAGAACTTGTTTACTATGTTTCATGCAATTTTTAGAACACTCACGATTTGTTTGTACTTTGCATATTAACCATTGGCAGTTTAGTTTAATTTAAACCAATTGATTAGATTATTTTTAAATCTAATTTTCACTTCAATTTTCACTTAAATTTAATTTAAACCAATGGTCGCATGTACACATCTATCTTGTCACTGGGATTTCTAAGATTAGAAATAAAAAATTTAACTATGAAGTTTGTAGACTTCATACACAACCAATGATGCAAGTTCTATGGTATCATGAGCACTGACCTAGTATTATGCGTTCATTGTTTTAAATGGGTTGAAACCATCTACTGTTAGCCCCAATCGAATATTTCTTAGGTCAAAAGAGAAGTTAGTGCATAAGGAATCAAACTCTTTCCATGCAGGAAAATCTACTTGGTGTCTTAAGAGTCCATCCTTTGTTCTTTTATCATGATACCATCTGATCAAAGAAACAATATGGCCACATGTAAATAGTCTTTGCAATCTAGGAATCAAAGGAAACCATCTCAATATTTTGAAATGGTTTTTTTTTTTTTAATTAACATCTTGATCTCCTTGATCTCCATTTGCATTTGATTTCCATCTAAAAGCACCACACACATAACATGCATCGTCTTTAGTTTTATATTTCTAGTACAATTTACAATTATTAGAATAAGGTACGTATTTTCTCATATCTCAACCCTAAAGCCAATATAGTTTTCTTCACTGCATGGCAACTATTTTGGTAATATGTTTTCAGCAGATAACAATTCTGTTAAAAACACTAATAAAAATGAAAAAGATTTGGTGGTCCACCCACACACAAATACTTTAATTGATATAAGTGTATAATAGTTGCAATGTAAGTATAGTGCATTTCGATTTTGAATATATTGGTTTTTTGGCATTTTGAAATAATTCATGAAATTTATTTGAAATTGGTTCATCTACGTTAAATGCATGAGAAGTGATTCACGTACATTGGATCGATTATGTAATATGCCAAATACATCATGGTCAAAAAGACTATTATTTAGCTTAGATATATTGGATACATGAGATGTAGATTTTCTTTACTCTCTCTATGATATATCCACTTATCATAACCACGTTGAATCCCATGACGTAACAAGTGCGTAACAAGTGATTGAAAACCGTGTGTGTAGAAAATCTCAATGTGTTGAAAATCTCAATGTGTTGAAATATTTAACATAAATATATGATATCTTCTCCATCGATAAATTGAATATTTGCATATGCAAATTCAAAAAATGCATTAACTAACCAATATATTTATCACTTTCTCTTAATTTAGAATATATCCATGACTTGTCATTATATTAAATACAAATCAAATTTTTGCACAAGCGAATAGAGAATTGCATGGAGCAAAACAAACAGATGTGGGAAAAAGAGAAATAAATGAAATAAATACGAAGATATTTTTTGTCACAAAAAAAAGATGATTAAATTGGCACTAAATAAGAAAAAAAAGAAATAAAATATTTTCGACATACAAAAGAAAATTTTGATTAAATTGGCGTTAAGAGTAGAAAATTGTTTTTGACACCAAGAAGAGATGTTTTGTTATGGAGTTATCATTGAAATATGTAAATTGTAAATTGTAAATGTTAAAATTATAAATCTTATAAATTAAATATGAATTAAAATAAATTAATATTAATGTTGTCAGTTGCTTTTGTTTTTGAATTTATATAAAATTATATAATATTGATAATTAGTATATTATTGTCATGATTTCATATTATAATACTTTATTATCTAATAATAAAAAATTAATCATAACACTATATTATATAAATTACTAATTTAATATCATTACATTATTTAAATTAATAATATTAATAATTTAAATTAATAATATGGTACTCAACATAGGGCGCATGGTGCGGAACTACACTTGCCTGTGCAGTAGAACTGCACAGGCAGCGCAAGGTATCGCGCATGCTTGCGGCCCGTACTTGCTCGCGTGGTAGAGCCACAAGGGCATGCATAGGGGATTGCGCATGCGCAGGCCCACGCCTAGCTCTATAGAACCGCGCAGGCATGTGTAGTAGAACCGCGTGGGCATGTACTAGGTATCGCGCATGCCCTTGCATGCATGGTAGCCCTGCGCTTGCCTACGTGGTAGAGCTACGGGGGCATGCGAAGGGGACCGCACATGCCCGTGCCCTGCCTTACCTGCATAGGGCCCACACTTTCTTGTGTGGGACCTGCATATGCTCATGCCCAGAGCTGTAGCCCCACGCGGTAAAGCCGCAATGGCAGGCGCGAGGGACCACGCATACTTTGGATACACTATAGCCCCTCACGGGCAGGCCTGGGGGACCGCAACTACCCTTGTATGCATGGTAGCCCTACATGGGCTTGCACGGTAGAGCTGAGCAGGCATATGCAGGGGACCGCGCTTGCCTGTGTGGTAGAGCCGTACTTGCTTGTGCGGTGTCGCAACTTACCACCATATCCCAACTCCACCCTATAATAATATTACAATTTTATCATTTACAAACGTTAATAAAGTGTGGTAATATTATTATAAATTGGAGTTGCGATATCTAGTATGATAAGAGGAAGCAAATGGATGATAACTGATGGTACGTCACGGTTTACCTCATATTCTGCGTTATCTACCACATATTATCACTATATTACCGCTAGTTATTATAAATTTATCATTAATTATCATTATATTTCACTCGAATGAATAATAATATTATCAGATTATATTATCACTAGTTATCACTATATTTCACTCCAATGAATAATAATATTATCATACTATATTACTACTAATTATCATAAATTTATCACAAGTTATCATAAATATCTATTATCACTCTATTACTACTAGTTATCACTATATTTCACTTCAATGAATAATAATATTATCAAACTATATTACCATTAGTTATCACAAACTTACCATATGTTATTACAACACACCACATGTTCTCACAAATTATCCCATGTTATTGCAACTTATTTCCAAGTATCACAAATAGTTTGGCATCTTAACTCTTAAATTTTTAAATTGTCTCTAAAGATTATACAAACGGTAGAACTTAGTAGTAAGTATATGGTATATATAGAGACTATTTTCAAATAGTTAGTGAAGAATACCATATTTATCAATGAAAACTAATAATCGTTAGAATCGTATATAGTATTTATAAACGGTATAATATATGAGTTAGTATAGTCATAAACTTATACAAACAGAATTGTAGATAGCATTTATATACAGTACAATCTATGGTTTAATATAGCTATAGCACTTATACAGACAGTATGATTCAGAAGATTCATATAGAAACTGTTTTTAAATCGTCCATAAAAAAGTGTCACATTTACTAACGACAAATGATAACTGATCTAATTAATCATCGTTTTTGCAAACGATGCAATATATAGGTTAACATAGGTATAGAATTTAGACAGACGGTATGGTTAAGTAGACAGTAAAGAAGAGTTATATAGAGATTATTTTCAAATCGTCCCTAAAACTGTCATATTTATTTACCACAAGTGATAACTATCAGAATTGAATATTGTTTTTGTAGACGGTTGTGCTACATTTATTGATGGTTGATAAACTTTTCTCGATGTATAATTTATACCGTTAGAAAATGTATACATTTCCTTACGATTTCATCAAAAATATCTTTATAGGGCATAAAAAATCATCACTAAAGATTTCTGACAATAAAAGTTACCGTCTACATAAGGTTTTAATTTTGTGGTGATAATTCATTTTGTTGGTATGGCTCATCATCATTAACACTAACATCCATACAAGGAATCTCATGGATCTTTCTAGGTTGAGTTTTATAAACAATATACCAACTAGAATTTAACATGTTTTCCACATAAAAACCCTATTGTGCTTGAGCAACAAGCACAAAAGATTTATTAGTCCGTAAAGACCTTGTGAAATTTACACTAGTAAACCCATAATCATCAATTTTTATTCTTCTACCTTTGTTATGGACGTCTCTTCAATCATATTTAAACAAAAACAAATGATTTCCTCTAATATAATGTAGCTTAATAATCTCTAATAATGTACCATAGTATTCAACATTGTCAACTATGGGACAATTATCTCTTGTACCTACAGAACTATTTGCCTCTCCAATAACAAAAACTCCACTATTTTGAGTTTTTAGTTCTCTCTCCCGATCTTTAATGTAGAATCTATAACCATTGATATTATAATCTTTATAACATGCCACAATCATCTCAGGATCACGAGCAACTAAAAGAATTTCTTCTTTAACTTACTCACTGTATTGCTTGTATAACTAAGTAACCTGTATATAAATACTGAGACCAAATTAGTTTTAATATTATTTAAACTAACCTAATATATTTTAAACTAACCTAACATTCAGATTAAGATTTGTTTAATTACTTCTTTCTCAAACCAGTTTGGAAATTTCTTGTTATGCATATTGTCCAAATTCCTCCCATTTCAGTCCAAACATTCACTTAGGAGCTGCTTGTGATTCCTATAATGACTATGAAAATGACACTATTAAAACCAAATCATCAAATTAATTTCTTATTAACTCTTTATAAAACGATTTTGAACTTACTCTATAAATGAAGAAATTTCATCACAATTTTTCAATACATATAGATGAGCTTGCCTTCATTCTTCTTTAGTAAGCTCATATGATGTTGCCTTTATTGTAGGATGACCATGTTGCTTAAAAATTGACAATGAATTTTTGCCAACACCTTATGTGTTTTTGGGGGGGGGGGAGGGTGAGGGAGGGAAGTGAGGAAGAGTACCAATGAAGTGATCAACCATCCAAGCTATAGCACCAAGTAATCTATATTATCAGCAACTACAATAGAATCAAATGACTTAAAGAGGCAGACCAAAAAAAAAAACAGGAAAGAGAATTGTCCAAGTGTTACTCTACACCCTCTAAAGCTCTCCTATTCCTTCCTTCTAAACCAACCAAAACTCTTGTATCACTCTAAGCCCTATACTCACTATAAACACAGCTTGAAGTTGCCTAGTGCATATGCATAAAAGAGAAAATCTTCACCCATAAAGGTCAAGCCCAAAGGTAGTAAGCAGCAACTAACCATAGAGTCTAGATTGCTTTTGCATAAAACACAACTCTTAACAAAGATAAGATATTATCGTGGTTAAAATCCTAATCCATGTAGCCTCCCAACAAAGAACATCTTGCCTCAGTAGCAGCGGTGTGGCAGGGGGATTCCAAATGAACTTCCAAGGAAAAAAGATCCAATATTTCTTCTATATTACGCATATGTTTTATTGTGATTACAACATAGTTTTTCTATTATAACAAATCTAAATCTCATCTATATGTTTCAAATCAAGATCGAGACAGAACCCTAGAAAAGTAAAACCCTAGAAATTGATGGAAGATTTGAAGGGAGCTTACTAGTATCGATTGAAAAGAGGTTTTGGTTGAGGCATCGAATCATGACAACAGGAGTGAGGGTGAGAGTGAGTGAGAGAGAGAGAGCCCCAAATCGCAGAGAGAGTGGTTTCCAAGGACAGACGTGAAAGCATTTATTTTCATTACTTTTTATTAATAAACTTGCCTCAGTGGACGGATGTGAGAGTGGTTGGGCATATGTTTTGCGCTTGGTTGAGGGTTCGGTTTTATTTTCTATGAATAAACTTGATTCTGTAGCCAGAGTGGGTTTGATAGCTGCCACAATTGCTACGCACAATTGTTTTATTTTCATTACTTTTTTTATTAATTCTCACTTCTGATAAATAATTATAGTTTTTTTATTAAAAGTACTAGTTTTGCCTAACTTTACTGAAGAGAACATTTATTTTTTTAATTTTAAAGAATTATTTAATATTTTTAAATTTTTTAAAATTTTATTCATAATAAAGTAAAATACAATTGCTTTTTTTAAATTGAGCTTTTCATTAAAAAAGAAAAGAATATAATAAGAAAAAGTTGAAAAGTAATTATGAATTTTTATTAACAAGTCAATTTTTGTTAATTATCAAACAATTTTTACAAAAGAACAATTATTATTTTGAAATATTTATTTAACAATTTAAAATAATTAAAAAAAAGTTAAATATTTTTTAACTTGAAAATTATTAAATCTCAATAACTAAAGATTTAGGTTGCTAGAGTTGGGAAGAGATTTAATGGTGGCCAGTGGAGACCATCACTAAAAAATACATATTTAGTGGCAGCCAAAATTTCAATTTATCACTAAAAATAGTTTTAGTGGCCGTCACATGTGTTCGTCACTAAAAATTTATTATTTAGTTGCGGCTATCATTTTCGTATTTAATTTAGTGGCAGTCAAAATTTTTTGTTATCACTAAAAATCTATTTTTGCGATAGGAAATTTTGGTTGTTTTAATGGCGGCCAAAGTGATCCCCACTAAATAACACATATTGTGACCACTTTCTTGTGATTCCCATTAATTTTTGTCACTAAAAGCCAATCGTGTTGTAGTGAACCCTTCCTTCCATCCCCATCTCTACCACTCTGTCTCTCACTCTACCTTACTCCATCACTATGTCTCCCTCTTTCTCTACATCTCCATCTCTCTCTCTCTCTCTCTCTCTCTCTCTCTCCTTAAAATAGTAAGTGATCCATGATTTTGTTTTTAAAGATTTGTTTATGTTTCTCCTATTCAATTTACTAACAAAATTTTATGTTCTTGTATGGCTTCATGTTGCAAACCTGCGCAAAGCAATGCACAATGCACGTGACCAAGCAAGGAGAGCAGCAACAAGAGGCAGCCAGAGCAAAACACTTGATGCCTTAGCAGTACCAGAGCCACCTGTGCAGTCTACTTGAGCGCCAAGCTTGCGAGCCAAGGCACAAGCACCCGAGCAACCATAAGCGACCAGCCAAGCCCACTCATGATTTGGAGACCTTAGGACCCCAGACTCTTAGAAAGCCCGTGGGTCTCAACCCAACCTACACTAACCACCGAAGAAGGAGACTCGAGCTAGAGCCCATGCCTAACACGAGCCATACTTTAGAGCATGGGCTTACAAATTAATTAAGACCAATTTCAAATAAAGGACTTGAGCATTTTGGAGACCAATGAAGGTGCTTTTGATATAGTATCAATGGGGGATAAAGGCTTTAGCAGAATAAAGAAATGTTTGGACAAGAGGCCAAGATTCCTAAACGCACGTGATTCTTAAGTAACACCAAGCGCCCTTCATGCAATTCAAAATCTACTTCAAGTATTCTTTTTATAATGGTAAAAAAACTCTAGAATGCCAACAATTAGTCAGAAATACAAAAGATTGCTCGATGAAAGGAAATTTTGGACAAAAGGCTTAGAAAATAGGACATGATTTTTAAGGAGCACCATGCTTCCTTCATGCGATTCCAAATCTGCTTCCAACGTTCTTCTTAGAATGGTAACAAACCTCAAAATACTAAATATCGGACAGAACTTCAAATGATTGCTCGATGAAGGAAAGAAGGCCAAGATAACCAGATGTGATTGTTAAGGATAACCGAGCGTCCTTTGTGACATTCCAAATCTACTTTGAGCAATCCTCCTAGAATGGTATAAAAATTTAGAATACTAAAAATTAGGCTGAAGGAGAAGGATTGCTTCATGAATTTCAAATCCCCTTGAAAAATAAGAATTTACCCCTATTTTTGGATGGGAAGTTCAAATCTAAGATCTTGATCGAATCAAGACAACTTCTAGAGTCAAAACACATGCCAATCAAGGTGAGAGCTTAAGGAAAATGTGTGGGAAGCTATTGGTCAAGGATCTCCATTATCTTATTAAGTTTCTTTAGTGATTTCCTTGATTTAGATTCTTTACCAAGTAGGACTCTTGATTGACATTTTGTTTATGGTAGGAACTATTGTTTCCTTGTAAACATAAATCTAGAATTTTAAAGTTTCCTTGTACAACTCCTTAAGGTTTTCCTATAAAAAGTCTAAGAGGAACATTATGTTATCATCACTTTCTAGTTAATAAAAATGAAGTGAGTTATTCCTTCAACTATTCTTCTAGGAGCACGCGGAAATTTAATTCCCAAGTGTTATACCTCCTTTCAAGAGATCCTCAGGTATAAAAAAGAGAGGCTTTCGATCAGGCCCAAGGCTTGAGAGAAGTCACAACTATCCCTCCACACAAACCCATACCCTAGCCACCACAAAAACACTCATAGCATAGCCACATTCACACGTGACATGGGTGCTATATGAAGCTTGTTGAACCCATTCATCCCCCCAACCCTTCACCAAACAAGGCCCCAACAGTTTTTGGTGGTTTCATTGAGAGGCAACGTCCAAGCCAATCAAAAGCGGCACATAAAAACCAAGCTACCCAAACCAAGAACCATTCTCACCATCCGAGTGGACTGGCCTGAGAAAGCACTTATTGGGAATTTTGTGGTGGTTTGAAGCACAACCTAGCCATGAAAGTGAAGTTGTAGTGGCCCAAAACCTTGATGCAAGCCTTGGAGGTGGCAAAACTCAAGGAAGATCAGTTAATGGACAAGAGACACATGGTTAGAGCCAAAATACCAAACTTATAACACCGACTCTCAGTGTATGCTCATGTATCTTATTTTATCTTTTTATATGATGATTTTTCATAAATCCGTTTATAAATTTCACTCATAAATTTTTTCGATAAAATTTCCCTAGAAAATTTTTGCTCCAATTTTTAGGCATAAGTGAATAATTTCGAAATGGGCCACAAATGGTCCTATGATGATAAGATGTGATTTTGAGAGTGAGAAAATTTTTAAATTTGATAAATAATTATTTTTGGGGTTAAAATTGTAAAAGTCCAGAAATTTGGTCTGAATTCGGATCGATTTTTGACAAATATGTTCGAGACGACCATATTAAATTTCAAAATCGGTCCCATTGGGCCTAATATGTGATTTTGGGCCTAGCGTATAATTTTGAGAATTTTTGGGGTCGTTTTCAAATTATCGAAAGTTGGAGGGATTATAAGCAAATACCAAAACCTAAATTGTCCGAAATTAACTTGGTGTACATAGGGTGACTCTTAACTTGGTGTACATAGGGTGAACAAAGGCTGGGACTAAGTGGAAAGCTTGCTTGAGTTTTGGAAGGCAAAGAAATTGAGGTGAATTTTCTATTCTGTCTTGCTTTAGATTTTATTTCTGTCATTGAATTCACCTTTGTTTTAAGATATCTTACAGTCAGAATTTGAAAATGCTCTAGTTAAGTAAATTGTATATCCAAGTCTTATCTTTCCAACGAGATAAGAACCACCTTGATCAGATATCTATTCCAAAAGTTATGGCATTTTTCCTGAAGCATGACAGAAAATTGTTCTGTTTCGGATTATAAAATCAGTGTGTACAAACAAACCATTGCCAACTCTATTTTGGAGAAACGCAAAACATAAAAGTTGTATCTATCTTTCTTGTCTACCACAAATTAAAATTTCAGCCAAAACACAGAGGAAATCAAAAGTTATATTTTTTTCCTAAAGATGTGTTGGCAGAAATTTTGTTTCCAATTGAAAATTGTCTGTTCTGATCATGATTTATTTCAACCCCTTTATCGGCATAAGTGAGTGAAAATCAAAACACTAAAATTGTAGATCTATGTTTTGGAAATGACATGTTAAAATTTCATTAAGTTTTGATAAGTAGAATAAAAGTTATAGCTTCTACACAAAAAGTGGACAGAAGCTGAAATTGGAATGTGACTGAAAACAAATGAGGATTTTTGGGAATTCTGTGATGTGAATTTTAGAAAGTGTATAAAATGAAAGTTATAGGTCATGAAGTTACCTACAACATGTCACAATTTCGCTTGGAATGGAGTTTTGTGCAAAACGTTATAGCTTATTTACCATGACTGCACAGGTTTGAAAATCTGCGGACTGATTTTTCTTCATTAGAGTTATTTGATTTGAACGAGGGGAGCACTTGATTTACGCTTCATGGTAATATTGGGAGTACGTTACCCTCCCCCAAACAGTGAGTGGGACTTTGACGTCTGCTACTGATTGGAAAATCATGTTTTAAATGCTTTTTACAACACGATTTCAAATGTGTGATAAATTGAGTTTTCGGATTTTCATATATGTTTTACACATATTTTTGTGGCCATTGGAGTGTCCCAATTACTTGACTTGTTTGATATGCATCCATACGCTTTCACAAATGATATTGTGCCACTTTTTCCATAACATGTTGTCACGCCCCGAACCAGGATCGTCAACAGCCGCTCGTAGTCCCTGAATGCCGGCTGTATTTTTACAAAAAAATCGGTCAGAACTTCCCCATAAATCGGAGGTTTCCCATGTATAATTTCACCTGTATATAACATTCATCCTAAAAAAATAAACCATTGGCCATCCCGGCCTCTCCGAAATCAACAATATCCACAGCCAACATCCAGAACAACGCAAGCCTATAAAGTTTCTAACAGCCCTAGCAACAGACCTCTACTGTCATGCCCTACTAGAGCATGAGCAGCCGCCACACCGAGCGGACTTAAATTCTACGCATATATAAAATAAATTCCCAAGTTATTTTTAAATATTTACAAATGCCTCAATGCAATGGAATAAATCAACACGAAAGTTTCACGAATAAAAGTCCATAATTTATACAGTCATCCCAAAAATTTAGATAAATGGAATGGTCAAACTAAAATCTCCAATACATAACAATATCACCAATCATCGTAGCGGAAGAGATGGAAAATATCCATACCCAAGCCCAGTGATATCTTCTCGGTCTAACACTAATCCTGTGGGAAAGAAAGTGAGGGGTGAGTATCTATGGGAGGATACTCAGTAAGTGAGGGGATTGACATCATACTATCAATATCTAGGGTGAACTTGGAGTGTCAAAGCATAAGATAAGAAAATATCCATAGTGTGCAATCATGTTATTTCAAAATCATATATAATACGCACACATCAGAAATCAAGATATGCATCCCAAAATTTTACATCAATGTCATGAAGAGCCAGCCAATGAAATATTCCCGGCAATGGTCTACCTCAACCAAGGACGGCGCATTGGGGGTTTTTCCAAATGCAAGTATTAAAGAATGGTTCTCTGCCTCAATGTTGGCCACAGACTACCCCAACTAGCCTGTAAATAATAATAATGTACATATAATTAGTCAGCCGTGTATGGTGCCCCCGCCTGGTGCTAGACGGAGCCGTACTCAACGTCCTCTCCGATGAGGGTCAACCTGGGACACCATACACACGACAATCTGGCGGATACCTCTGGCCGAAACGTATCCGGACACAAGGGGTGCCTCTACCAGATGTCCTTCGTAGCTACGGATCACAATATCATATCAGCCGGGCACGTAGCCCCATGCATCCCATCACCAGATCAGCCGGGCATATAGCCCCATGCATAATATCATAACGTCAGCCGGGCATACAGCCCAATGCATAATATCATAAAGTCGGCCGGGCATACAGCCCAAAACATAATATCATAAAGTCGGCCGGGCATACAGCCCAAATGTGTAAATAAATCCATTTAAAACCATGTGCCAATGCAGTGGAAGTATTAAAACATATCAATATGTCGAAAATATGGCACAATATATGTTTATCAAAACTCATGGATGCATATCAATAAAGTCAGCAGTTAAGACACTCCAAAGGTCACAAAACATTTCATCAAATATTGGAAAGTCATAACAATCATACATTTTGCGGAAACATGTCATTTTAAAGATATTTTTGAAACATGGTTTTCAATCAATAGCGAATGTCAAAGTCCTACTCACAGTTCTACGGGAGGGAAGTTACTCTCTACTGACAAGCCAAATTGGATTTGACCGCTCGAGTCTCCAAAAGATTAACCTAAATCAGATTATTAACATTTAATATCAATTAAAAGTCAAATCAGGGATTTTCAATTTTTCCCTTCCAAATATATACCACCTAATTTACAAAACTTAGTTATAAATTCTCGTTTCCTCAATTTCGACTCATCTGACTCACCAATGGTTGAGTTTCTAATATCTCTTTTTTTTTTTTCTAATTTTTCTCGAATTTCACACATTTCAATATCTTATGTAACTCTCGATCTAAATTCGACCTAATTTCGATAGAATTAATTCAAATGTTGAAAAGGTTGCATTTCTCTCACCTAGGGTTTCTCGGATTTCCGGATCTAGCTTTCGTTCGTCCGTCAACCTGGTCTAAAACCTGTAATGTTTACCATTTGAAACACAAGTGAGAAATTTGAGTCAAATTACCAATAATTTTCGAAACCCTAGTATGTACAAGGAATCGAAAATTCATTTACCTACGCAGAGGGTCACGGGTCGTCGTGGGCTCACGGGCCAGGGGCCGAACTGGTCCGCAGGCCGTACTGGGCCTGCGGGCTTGGACGGGCTGTCGGGCCTGGTGGGCCCGTGGGCTTGCTGCTGATGGGCCTGCGGGCTAGTGCTCGCCCGTGAGCTGGTGCGCTGTTCTCGTCCGCACTCGTGCGCCGAATCGCACGCACTAGTGCGCTATCGCGGGCTGGGCCACGCGCCCGTGCAAGCTCGTGCGCTGGCTCGCGCTGGCTCTCATGCGCTCGCGCTCCTGCGCTCGCTCGTGCTGAGCGCTGGGGAATCGCGCTGCAGAAGGCACTGCAGTCGCGCGCTATGGCGGAAGAAGATGCTCGCGGAGGCTCGTGGCGGTGTGCGGCGAGGCGGAGAGAGAGCGATCGTGGGAGATCGTGAGAGGGAGAGAAGACAGAGTGAGGTAGAGAGAGAAACCGAGAGGGAAGAAGAAGAAGAAGAAAAAGAAGAAGGAGAAGAAGAAGGAGAAGAAGGAGACAATGGCGGCGGCGATGGTGGTGGCGGTGGCGGAGGAAGGCGAACGGTCGAGGAAGATGAAAGGTCGGGAGAGAGAGAGAGAGAGAGAGAGGGGGGGTTAGGGTTTTAACCCTAATCCCCAATTGGGGACGCAGCGTTAAACGCTGCGTCTCAAAATATTGTTTTTTTTTTTTTTTTTTTTTTTAAAAAACTTGGTGTTACATTTTCTAACCCCCTAAAAATAAGTTTCGTCCTCGAAACTAAAAGAAAATAATACGCTGAACAAGTGGGGGTACTGTCTCTTAAGTCTCTTAATAGTCTCTTCGGTCTCTCAGGTCTCTTACTCGACTTGGTCACTCCTCCCCAAAACTCTGACCAATGAAAGTTCTTTGCTCCGTAGCTTTCTGACCTATCAATCCAGAATAGCTACGTGCTGAGCTAAAACACTAAGATCCTCTCGGTCTGGCCATCCCTCGTCAGACGTTGTTTGAGCTCTTGAAAGCTCGTCTCACAACGATCGTCCCACAAGAACTTGACGCCCTTCGTATCAATCTGGTAAGTATAACGACGATCCGGAAAAATCCTTCTATGAATCACCGATAACACCCCGCAAGACCAACGAAACTTCGCACCTCGGTCGCTGTCTGTGGCTGTTGGTGTGTTGGTCAGCCCAAATGGCATGACCACAAACTCGTAATGTCCATATTGATTGCGGAATGTGGTCTTGGGCACATCCTCAGCCCTGATCCGCAACTAATAATATCCAAATTGAAGATTAATCTTTGAGAAAAACACGCGTACCCTGGAACTGCTCAAATAAATCATCAATATGCGGCAAAGTGTTCCGATTCTTGATGAAAACCTTGTTTAGCTGTCTATAGTTCACACACAATCTTAGAATCCCGTCTTTCTACTTTACTTCACGAATAATCACCGGAGCACCCTAAGGCGAAGTGCTCAAATGGATAAAACCGTTGTCCAGTAATTCCCGCAACTAGACCTAGAGCTCTCTAAACTTCACTGGCGCCATTCTCTATGGCAGAATAAATATGGGAGTGATCCCTGGAGTTAGGTCAATCTCGAAATCACACTCCCGAATTGGGGGTAGTCCGGGTAGCTCATCGGGAATTATATTTAGGAAACCTGCACCACTGGGACCTTATCAAGCCTTGGGTCCTCAACAGTGGTGTCGATAACATGAGTTAGGTATGCCATGCAACCTCGCGACATGGCTTACCCAACCCGTGGGCAAAAAGGCGCTTCTCACATACGAATGGTCCGACCCAGTGTCAAATAGGACACGAGTGTCGACTTCCCATATTTCCATAACTCCTGATGTGAGGAAATAAAAGATCAGTCGATAAATATAAAAGAAAATATATATAGATATGTATATCAAAATGTATGTACAACCAACATAGTTAAGCATCTACGGCTTTAACTAGTGATGGTTCCCAAAAAAAAATACATAGACATCTCTAAACATGGGGATCAGTGGGAGGAACACCAAAAATCTCGTCAGGACTCGCCTCAGCATCCTCCTGCGTCATCGCATATACACCGGCCTGTGTCCTCTGCTGCTGTCGTGATGATCCTGGCACCGTGTTGCTCCCGGCTACCGTCCGTGGAGCGGTGTGACTCGAGTGCACAGGTGCTCCCTGCTGTCCTCCTCGGGGAACACTCGAGTGTCCACTTGCTATGTGACCTCCATATCCCAACTCAGGGCAGGTGCTCCTGATGTGCCCTTGCTTCCCACACCGGAAGCACGTAATAGGTATCCTACACTCTCCCAAAGGGTGGTGTCTACCACATCGGCGACAAGAGGAGTGCCATTGATCTGAAGTCTGAGTAGTGGCGCTAGAGGCCTATGCCCTAAATCCCTGGGATGGTGATCCCTATCCAGGATGTGCTTGTCTCGACTGAGAAGAGTCTTCCTGATATCCTGAACTCCTGCCCTTCTTCCAGCCCTGGCTCGAAGAAGCCCCAGATCTCTTCTTTTGCTACCTGTTCTCCCGCTGTCTGCCCTCAGCACGGACGATCTCCTCCGCCCTAAATGCTGAGTCCACAATCTCCACAAGGGAGAAACTAGGGGTCACTGTCATGTACCTCCTGATGTTCAAGTTGAGGCCGTCCTCAAACTTGAACCGTAGCTGCGTCGGTGTCGCTAAGTCTGGAACAAAAGCAGCTAGTCGCCTCAACTCCATCTCATACTCTGTCACTGTCCTGGCTCCCTACCGCAAGTGCAGAAACTCTGCCCTCTTGCGGTCCTACTGGAACTCAGAGAAGTACCTGCGATCGAACTCCCGTAGGAAGTCCTCCCATCGCAGCGGCTCGGTAGCATCGTCACAAATCGCCTCCCACCAAGTGAGGGCGTCACCGTCTAAAGGTCTCTCTGCTATCCGAAGCCGATAGTCCTCGCTTAACCCCAAATCAGTCAAAATCCTACGGGTACGGTTGATCCAGTGCTTCGCTGCTGTGGGATCACCCGTCCCTGCGAACTCTGTGCAGCCTAACTGCCTCGCCTCCTTTACCAGCTGGGTGAGCTCGTGAATACGCCTCAAGGTGGAGGAGATAGTGTCGCTAGGTCCCGACACAGTAGAAGGATTAGCAACTGGTGGCTGATCTGGTACAACAGAAGGTGGTACGGCCGTAGGAGTCGGCACGGCCGTCGGTAGTGGTGGTGGGGGTGGCATCTGAATTCCGTGTGAGGTGTACCACTCGTACACCTGCCTAAACGCCTCAAGGGACGGTGGTGGAATCTCGGCAGGAGCAGCAGGCCGAGTAGGCGCTACAGGGGGCGCCCGTGTAGAGAAAGCAGCCTCAGACACTCCAAGGGTCTCAAGCTCCCTCGGAGGGTCAGGCACGTGAGGGGTCGCGGGTAGCGCGGGTCTAGCTCCGCGTCCTACTGGTCTCCCGCGTCTAGGCAGCATAATTCTGCAAGGAGAGAACTTTCATTAGATAAAACTCTAGAATTTGACATGATTTAAAAATTAGGGCTAATTATTCGTAACTAACCCCTAAAATGAATGTAGTTTTGGGTCTCAGAATTTAATCAATTTGGTTAGATACTAATCGTATCTAACCCCCTAAAATGAATAACTCATATGTCGAAAACCATGTATGGGATTTTAAATGACTGCGTGAAACTTTCAAATGCATTGAGGACTTTTAAAATCGAGTTACTTGGGAATATTTTCAAATCATTTTATAAAACATAGCTCTAAACCAAGAGCTCTGATACCAACCGAACTGTCACGCCCCGAACCGGGATCGTCAACAGCCGCCAGTTGTCCCTGAATGCCGGCTGTATTTTTACAAAAAAATCGGGCAGAACCTCCCCATAAATCGAAGGTTTCCCATGTACAATTTCACCTGTATATGACATTCATCCTAAACAAATAAACCATTGGCCATCCCGGCCTCTCCGAAATCAACAATATCCACAGCCAACATCCAGAACAACGCAAGCCTATAAAGTTTCTAACAGCCCTAGCAACAGACCTCTACTGTCATGCCCTACTAGAGCATGAGCAGCCGCCACACCGAGCAGACTTAAATTCTACGCATATATAAAATAAATTCCCAAGTTATTTTTAAATATTTACAAATGCCTCAATGCAATGGAATAAATCAACACGAAAGTTTCACAAATAAAAGTTCAGAATTTATACAGTCATCCCAAAAATTTAGATAAATGGAATGGTCAAACTAAAATCTCCAATACATAACAATATCACCAATCATCGTAGCGGAAGAGATGGAAAATATCCATACCCAAGTCCAGTGATATCTCCTCGGTCCAACACTAATCCTGTGGGAAAGAAAGTGAGGGGTGAGTATATATGGGAGGATACTCAGTAAGTGAGGGGATTGACATCATACTATCAATATCTAGGGTGAACTTGGAGTGTCAAAGCATAAGATAAGAAAATATCCATAGTGTGTAAACCGATCATGTTATTTCAAAATCATATATAATACGCACACATTAGAAATCAAGATATGCATCCCAAAATTTTACATCAATGTCATGAAGAGCCGGCCAATGAAATATTCCCGGCAATGGTCTACCTCGACCAAGGACGGCGCATTGGGGGTTTTTCCAAATGCAAGTATTAAAGAATGGCTCTCTGCCCTAATGTTGGCCACAGACTACCCCAACTAGCCTGTAAATAATAATAATGTACATATAACTAGTCAGCCGTGTATGGTGCCCCCGCCTGGTGCTAGACGGAGCCGTACTCAACGTCCTCTCCGATGAGGGTCAACCTGGGACACCCATACACATGACAATCTGGCGGATACCTCCGGCCGAAGCGTATCCAGACACAAGGGGTGCCTCTACTAGATGTCCTTCGTAGCTACGGATCACAATATCATATCAGCCGGGCACGTAGCCCCATGCATCCCATCACCAGATCAGCCGGGCATATAGCCCCATACATAATATCATAACGTCAGCCAGGCATACAGCCCAATGCATAATATCATAAAGTCGGCCGGACATACAGCCCAAAACATAATATCATAAAGTCGGCCGGGCATACAGCCCAAATGTGTAAATAAATCCATTTAAAACCATGTGCCAATGCAGTGGAAGTATTAAAACATATCAATATGTCGAAAATATGGCACAATATATGTTTATCAAAACTCATGGATGCATATCAATAAAGTCAGCAGTTAAGACACTCCAAAGGTCACAAAACATTTCATCAAATATTGGAAAGTCATAACAATCATACATTTTGCGGAAACATGTCATTTAAAAGATATTTTTGAAACATGGTTTTCAATCAATAGCGAATGTCAAAGTCTCACTCACAGTTTTACGGGAGGGAAGTTACTCCCTACTGCCAAGCCAAATTGGATTTGACCGCTCGAGTCTCCAAAAGATCAACCTAAATCAGATTATCAACATTTAATATCAATTAAAAGTCAAATCAGGGATTTTCAATTTTTCCCTTCCAAATATATACCACATAATTTACAAAACTTAGTTATAAATTCTCATTTCCTCAATTTCGACTCATCTGACTCACCAATGGTTGAGTTTCTAATATTTCTCATTTTTTTTTTCTAATTTTCCTCGAATTTCACACATTTCAATATCTTATGTAACTCTCGATCTAAATTTGACCTAATTTCGATAGAATTAATTCCAATGTTGAAAAGGTTGTATTTCTCTCACCTAGGGTTTCTCGGATTTCCGGATCTAGCTTTCGTTCGTCCGTCAACCTGGTCTAAAACCTGTAATGTTTACCATTTGAAACACAAGTGAGAAATTTGAGTCAAATTACCAATAATTTTCGAAACCTTAGTATGTACAAGGAATCGAAAATTCATTTACCTACGCAGAGGGTCACGGGTCGTCATGGGCTCGCGGGCCAGGGGCCGAACTGGTTCGCAGGCCATACTGGGCCTGCGAGCTTGGACGGGCTGTCGGGCCTGGTGGGCCTGTGGGCTTGCTGCTGATGGGCCTGCGGGCTAGTGCTCGCCCGTGAGCTGGTGCGCTGTGCTGGTGCGCGCTCGTGAGCCGGCTCGCACGCGCTCGTGCGCCGGCTCGTACGCGCTCTTGCGCTGCCGCGGGCTGGGCCGCGCGCCCGTGCAGGCTCGTGCGCTGGGTTGCGCGCGCTCGTTCGCTGGCTCGCGCTGGCTCCCGTGCGCTCACGCTCCTGCGCTCGCTCTCCTGCGCTCGCGCTCCTGCACTCGCTCGCGCTGTGCGCTGGGGGATCGCGCTGCAGAAGGCACTACAGTCGCGCGCTATGGCGGAAGAAGATGCTCGCGGAGGCTCGTGGCGGTGTGCGGCGAGGCGGAGAGAGAGCGATCATGGGAGATCGCGAGAGGGAGAGAAGACAGAGTGAGGTAGAGAGAGAAACCGAGAGGGAAGAAGAAGAAGAAGAAAAGGAAGAAGGAGAAGAAGAAGGAGAAGGAGGAGACAATGGCAGCGGCGATGGTGGTGGCGGTGGCGGAGGAAGGCGAACGGTCGAGGAAGATGAAAGGTCGGGAGAGAGAGAGAGAGAGAGGGAGAGAAGGGGGTTAGGGTTTTAACCCTAATCCCCAATTGGGGACGCAGCGTTTTGTCCCAAAACGCTGCGTCTCCAAATATTGTTTTTTTTTTTTTTTTTTTAAGCTTGGTGTTACACATGTAGTATTTATATGATTTTCATATCTATTGGCACACGGTTTCATATAACCTGGATTTGAACATGTGATTGGGTTGGATGCCCTGTGATGATTCCACGCTTTGGGCTTGGTGCCCCCCATTTCCCCGCTATATAGCAATATTCCGTAGCTATGAAGTACATTTGGGAGAGGTACTCATTGTGCCCGGATACTTTTTGACAAAAGCTATCCCCCAAATGTCGGATCTATGTTGATGATTGTACTTGTGATATTTGCGGGCTTGTTGGATCAATCTGCGGCCAACATTGGGGTAGAGAGTTATTGTTTTTACATACATGTATTGTGAAAACCCCGAATGCGCCCGTCACTGGTCGAGTAGACCGTTGTCGGGAATATTTCATTGGCTGGCTCTTCATGACATTGATGTAAATACTAGATGCATATCTTGATTTTTGATGTGTGTATATGATATATGGTTTTGAAATGATATGATCGGTTTGCACACTATGGATATTATTACCTTATGCTTTAACAGTCCAAGTTCACACCGATATTAATAGTACGATGTCAATCCCCTCACTTACTGAGTACCATCCCCCTTTAGGTACTCATCCCTCACATTCTCATCTTACAGGTTTAGTCTTGAACTGAGGGCTAGTAGAGCTTTGATTTCGTTGGGCATTTCGGAGACACTGGGTTTGGGTACGGTTACCCACTCTTCCGCGGTAATCATTTGAGGTTATGTTATATTTGGAGTATTTAGTTGACCATTGTATTTATATACTTGGGATGATTGTATTATACTTATGTTGACTTGTGAAAATGATAACTCTCATTTGATTTGATATATTGATGCATTGAGGCACATTGTGATGACTTGGGAATTGATTTGGTCTGTGATACATTAGATTGGATGTTGTTATTAGCCTTACGGTGTCTCAATACGCGGAACGTTGTGCCCTTGTATCGAGGTGCCGCAGCGGTTGTCGCGTGCTCGGCCCGGAGGCAGGTTGGGCTTGATAAAACTAGGCAGCAGTTATGAACCAGCACGTGACAATTTTCTAAGGCCACAAACCGCAGCCCCCAAAATTGTTCCCCCTGCTAACAAGAAGTTGTCCTACATTGAAATGGAGGCAAGGTGAACTAAAGGCCTCTGTTTCAACTGTGACGAGATGTTTATGCTGGGCTACAAATGCAAAAGGCCCAAAATTTTCATGATCCAGCCCGCGAGTGATGAGGAGTTCAAGTTTGAGCCTTTCTCTTATGAAAATGAGGCTCAAGAGGAGGAGATCCAGAAGGAAGAACAGGACGTGACTATCCATACACTTGCTGGACTCAAGGGGCCAAAAACCATGCACACTAGTGCTCACTTCAGCAAAAAGGATGTAACCGTGTTGATCGATATTGGTTGTGCCCTCAATTTCATAAGCCATAGGGTTGCAAAATCCATACGGCTACAATCAGAAAAGGTAGATGAGTTCAAAGTGAGTGTGGCTAGTGGATAAAAGTTAAGTGTCGAGAAATCTACAAAAATCTAAACCTGCATATCCAAGACCTTGATATTCAAGTCGATCTCTATTCTCTACAGCTAGTCAGCATGGACGTTGTCCTTCAGGTGCAGTGGCTAGAGAAACTTAGATGTATTGTAGCTTATTATAGGCGTATAGAGATGGAGTTCGTTTATAATGGCCAGTAGATCAAGCTTAAGATCGATAATTGCGTACTTGTCAAAGGAGTGGAGATGGTTTCAATGCAAGCTATGATCAAGAAGGATGGATATGTGATTTTGGAACCTAAAGATATACTAGATAGATGCAAGGTAAGGAGAGAAAATCACACGCGGCTTGGGATCCTTGTTAAATTGAGAAACCTTGGAGAGAAGGCTACATAGGAGGATGCCTTACAACTAGCAAGGAGCCACCCAACATTCGACCTTGAAGGCAAGGTCATTCTCTAATTATGGGGCAATTGTTGCAGACTTGTGCAAAGCCATGCACAATGCACATGACCAAGCAAGGAAAGTAGCAACGAGAGGTAGTCAAAGCAAAGCACTTGATGCCCTAGCAGTGCCAGAGCCACCCATGTAGCCTAGGCCAAACATCGAGCGAGTGAGCCAAGGCGCTGAGAGCAACCGTGGGCTACCAGCCAAGTCCACTCATGATTTGGGGACATCATGACCCCAAGACTCTTAGAGAGCCCATGGGCCTCAACCTCGCCTGCATTAGCCATCGAAGAAGGAGGGAGGCTCGAGCTGGAGCCCATGCTTAGCATGAGCCATGCTTTAGAGCATGGATCCACAAATTAATTAGGACCAATTTTGAATAAAAGACTCGAACATTTTGGAGACCCGTGAAGGCGCTTTTGATGTAGTATGTTGAGTACAATATGTTTTGATGATGATTAAGAGTTGGCTTAAAATTTTGATAATATTTAGAGTTAGTTCTCAAATAAAAAATTGTAAAAACTGGAATTAAGAGTTTGATTCATTATAAGATCATAGCAACCCAAAGGCATATGCAGGTCTATACACATATAGTTGTGTATTATTGGGAGGTCTATACACAAATGGTTTAAAACTTAGAATTTTTGCTTTCAAAAATCCATAAACCCGTAGTATAGGATGTATCGATATACAAGATCATGTTCTCAAAAAATTTGTAACAGCAACTGCATATAGTGACACAAAAACCTAATTATATCGACCAAGGGATATAGCAATCATGATATTGGATATATCAATATACAATAACATGCTCTCAAAAGTCAACTATATAGTTTAAATGTATCAATACAATGATTCAATATATCGACTAAGGGTAGTATTTATAGCAATCCATGATATTAGATAGATCGATATATAATAACTTGGTCTCAGAAACTGGCTACAGAGTTTAAATATATCAACCCAATGATTTAATATATCGACCCATGAAAAGATACACGAGTCAGAGCAGGTCTATATGAATATATTCGTTAGAATTTCAAATTTTCTAAGTATGGTTCACACTTCTTAGAAAAATAAACCGACCCTTCATATAGTTTGTAGTGACCCACAGTGTTCTGAACATCAAATATCTAAATCAATGTTTATCTGTATTGACCCAAGCACGTAAATGTGTCGACCAACAATGATTGAACTTCAGAAAAAATGTCACTGCAAAAAAATTGTATTAAACCAATATCAAAATGCAACGACTCTCTCTATGTACATGCTTTGTGTAGCAAGCTATGGATGAACAATAGTTTGAAAAATAAAGCATAAACTTTGTATCAACTCAAGTCTACTATGTATCAAGCCTCAACAACAAAGCTTTAACGAAAATTCAAATATAAATTAACCCATCAAAATGAGAGGTTGACCCATCAAGAAACAGCATTCAAATCAATTCAAATATGAATCAATCCATCAAAAGGAGAGGTCAACCGATCAAGCAACAACGTTCAAATCTGCCAAAAGCAAATAGGTAGTTGAAGCATTTAATGAACTCCAATGGCTCTATCCTCAACCAATCAATCAAGAGCATTGAGACATACATATATACAAGAAAAAGAGAGAAATTCATGGTATTAACATATGCATTCAATCTCTCTCTATTATTAACTATGCTTCAAGGTTTCAGTCTTCAGAGTTTTTATTTCTCTACTCTATCTTAAATTTTTTGAACGTCAAATTGTAATAGATCAAGGGGTGTCATGATCTTGAGTTTTCAGTGAGAAAATTCATATGTTGAGTGAATACTTGTATAGATTTGATCTTGTACCTAAGAGAAAACAAGATTGGGATAGGATTTCTTGAGTCCCCTATAAAAATAAGAGAGTGCAACCATATTGAGATAGTAGAGTTGAAAATCCAAGTGAAGAGCTTGGTAGTGGATGTACACTAGATTTGGTGGATCCACTCAAAAAATTCCTTGTGTCTTTTATCTCTTTCTTTATCTATTTATTTATATCAAGCCTTCAAAATAGTTGATTATAGTGAAAAAGAGACAAATGAGTTAATTCACCCCGTCTTAACTCGTTCACAATTGGTATTAGAGCTTGGTGTCTAGTGAAAGAGTCCAATGACTTTTATATCAACGATCTAATCTATGGCTCACAATAACATAGATGGTATTCCTGTAGAGGCTTGCTCAACAAATAAAGTACCCTTTTTTAACAGAAGCAATTATACATATTGGAAACAAAAAATTAAGAATTTCATAATTGCTCAAGGTCTTATGGCATGGAGAATAATAAAAGAATGGATTGAATTTCCTAAGGTTTCGAGTCAAAATTCCAGCAAAGTTAAAGATATGAGCACTAAGTCATAGCTGGCCTTCCAAGCAAATTGCAAAGTTGTGAACCTTCTTTATCTAACCTTAAACATCTTTGAATACAATAGAGTTTTTTCATGTATTACAACTAAAGAGATTTGTGAAAGGTTAGAAGCAACATATGAAGGGACTAACCAAGTAAGGAAAAGTAAAATTTAGATGCTCAAACAAGAATATAAAGCATTCAAAATGAAAGAAGGTGAAACAGTGAGAGAAATGTTAACCCATTTCAACACAATCACTAATGAGCTAAGTCTATTGGGAAAAGGAGTTCCTAAAGAAAATATGGTGGACAAGATTTTCTTATGTATGCCTAAAACTTGGGAATCCAAAGTTACTGCCATCAAAGAATCAAAGAATTTATAGACGCTTTCTATGGATCAATTGGTGGGAACTCTCATTACTTACGAGATGAAAATGAATACTTAATCTTAATCAACCTCAACAGAAACTAAAGGAAAAACAATTGCATTGAAAGTAGATAGTGAGAGTTCTAGTGGTATGGAGAGTGAGGATGATGATGATGAAGAAATTTTAATGCTCTTACGAAGATTAAGAAAGCTTAAAATGAAGAAAAAGTATAGAGGAAGGAAAGATTTTAGGAAAAAAAGGAGGGAAGATGAATTAAGATGTTTTGAATGCAAGAAATTGGGGCATATCAAAGCAGAGTGTCCTCAAATAAAGAAGGAAAGGAAATATAAAAAGAAGCCTCAGAAGAAGGAAAAAAAATAAGATATTGGCAGCTTAGAGTGATTCGAAGGTAAGTTTGGATGCCATTGAGGAGCAAGCCAACATATGCTTCATGGGTTTGGAGGATGCGAAAAACAATGAGGTATATTTTTCTAATTCCAACTTTGATAATGATTTATATGAGTCTTTAATTGAAGCACCAAATGACTTGAAAAAGTCAAAAAAGTGCAATCTTGAAGTTAGAAAGACCTTAAGTGCTCTTGAAAAGAAAATCAATAAAATACAAAAGGAAAATGAAGACCTTAGAAATGGGAATGATGATCTCAAAGGTGAGAACAAGGAATTACATGACCAAATAGTACAAATACTCTTCAGAATGACCCAAAATTGTCAAAAGAACTTGATGAAGAAAAAAGGGAACAATAAAAGACTTAGATATGTCCTACATAAATTTATTCAAGGCCAAGAGAAATTAGACCTCATACTAGGTGTACAATGGGCTGTCTATGATAAGGCTGGTCTTGACTATGACCCATTGAATACACCAAAGAAACTACTTTCTTTGTTCCTAACTCCAAAAATGATAAAACCAAAACGAGATGTCACATTTGCATGAAGAATGGGCATGTAACTCAACCTTGAAAATTGAAGAAAAAGCCTAATGTCGCATATCAAAGTCACAAAAGCAACGTGACTAAATCTTAAATGGTATGGCTAACGTTGAGTGAAGAAAAACATCATCACAAACACAAAACACGTTAATTTGGGTATCTAAAAATTTTTTTTAGCATTAACATTGGCAGACCCAAAAAGGTATGGGTACCAAAGGCTAAAATGTGAATGTTCATTATTGTGTAGGTATGCTTTCAATCCAACAATTCCAAGAGCTGGTGGTTTCTAGATAGTAGTTGTTCTCGGCACATGATGGGAGAGGCCACACACTTTTGCTCATTAGAAAAGAAGCAAGCTAAAATTGAACATGTTTTATTTGTAAAAGATTTAAAGTATAATTTGCTTCGTATTAGTCAATTATGTGATAAGAGATATATTATTGTGTTTGATTGTATTGCATGCTTAGTTATAGATCAACAATCCAATAGGTTTAAATTTAAAGGCTCTAGAGAAAGAAACATTTATATGATATATTTGAATGACTTAGGGAATAAAGAAACTTATTTGATGGCTCTAGATGTGAATAATTCCTAGTTGTGACATAAAAGATTAGGACATGCTAGTATGAATCAAATATCTAGGCTAAAGGAAAAGGATCTAGTTAGAGGCTTGCTTAGTCTCAAGTTTAAAAAGGATAGGTTGTGTGATGCTTGCATGAAAATCAAGCATGTTAGAATTTCATTCAAATCTAGGAATGACGTATCTACCACTACACTCTTAGAGCTTCTTCACATGAACTTGTTTAGTCCAACTCGAACTCAAATTCTAGGTGGAAAATACTATGGTTTGTAATTGTGGATGACTATTTTAGGTATACTTGGACAATGTTCTCTTCGAAGAAGGAAGAAATTAGTAGTTTATTTATTAAGTTTTGTAAAAAGGCTCAAAATGAGAAAGAATGCCATGTTTTGAGGATTAGAAGTAATCATGTTAAAGAGTTTGAAAATAGGATCATGCAAGAGTTTTGTGAAGAATATGGAATTGAATACAATTTTTTAGCACCTAGAACCCCACAATAAAATGGAGTTGTAGAAAGGAAAAATAAAACACCAAAGGAGATGACTAGGATAATGTTGTGTAAGTATATTCTACCACAATATTTTTGGATCAAAACTATTAATACAGCTTACTACATATTGAATAGAGATTCAATAAGGCCAATTTTTAAAAAAAATTTCTTATTAGTTGTTCTGGGGCAAAAGACTTAAGATTAGCCATTTTTATGTTTTTGGGTGTAAATGATTTATCCTTAATAATGGCAAGGATAATCAAAACAAATTTGATGCAAAGAGTGATGAAGAAAATTTTCTAAGATATTCATCTACTAGCATGGCTTATAGAGTGTACAATAAAAGAATTATGATAATTGAAGAATCTGTTCATGTTGAATTTGATGAATATAATGAACTTAGGAAAGATGTTATAGATAGAGAAGATGATGAAACACATTTATTTGACAAACCATATCAAAAGATAAAGTATCAAGAGAATCTAGAGGAAGCTAAGGAGGAAAATGATTCTAAGGATGAGAAAGAAGTAAAAAAAGATGAAGTATCTCATCCTAAAAGAGAACCTATATATTCTAGTTTAAGAAAGAGTATAAATATTGAAACGTGATTAGAGACTTATACAAAGGAGTTACGATTAGATCTGTGTCACAAAATTAATACGAATTTGTAGTATTGATGAGACTCTTGATGATGAGAATTGGACCTTAGCTATATAAGAAGAGTTAAACCAATTTACAAGAAATAATGTATAAGAGTTAGTTTCTAGACGTAAGGATCAATCAGTTATAGACTCTAAATGAGTGTTTAGGAACAAATTGGATAAACATGGCACAATCACTAGGAATGAAATAAGAATAGTAGCTTAAGGGTTTAGTTAAGAAGAATGAATAAATTATGAAGAGACTTATCCCCAATAACTAGAATAGAAGCCATTAAGATACTTTGGGTTTTTGCTTGCTATATGAATTTTAAGTTATATTAAATGGATGTGAAAAGTGTCTTTCTAAATGAAATTATAAATGAGTTGGTTTATGTAGAACAACCTCTCGGATTTGAAAATCTAAAATTTTCGGACCACGTATATAAATTGAACAAAGTTTTATGCGGTCTAAAACAAATTCCAGGAGTTTGACATGAGAGGCTTAGCATCTTCCTAATTGAGAATGGATTTTGTAGAGGAAAGGTCGATACAACTTTAGTTATTAAGAAGGAAGGAAAAGTGATTCTAATTGTACAAAGCAATGTAGATGACATAATCTTTGGTGCAACCAAAGAGTCATTATGTGAAGATTTTGCTAAGTCCATGCAATTCAAATTTGAGATAAGCATGATGAGAGAATTAAATTATTTCCTAACATTACAAATCAAGTAAAATTACAAAGGGATTTTCATAAACCAAAAAAAGTTTACAAAGGAATTATTGAGAAAATTTGGATTTGATGAGGTCAAATTCTATGCAACTCCTATGGGCACAAATGTTAAGCTTGATCAAAATGAAAATGACAAGCAAATATGCCAAAATCTATGTAGGAGCGTGATAGGCTCATTACTTTATTTAATGGCTTATAGACCCGATATCCTTTATAGTGTGTGTTTATGTGCTAGATTTTAAGCAAATCTTACGGAATCTCATTTGATAACAGTGAAAAAAATATTTAGATACCTCAAAGATACATGTGATTTAGGATTATGATATGATAGGAATTCATCATTTGAGTTGCATGACTATTCGGATGCAGATTATGCAGATTGTAGAATAGATAGAAAAAGTATGAGTGGAACTAGTCAATTCTTTGGAGATATGTTAGTAGCTTGGTCATCAAGGAAACAAAATAGTATAACTACCTCATTATTGAAGCCGAATATATAATAGCTGGACAATGTTGTGTACAAATACTATGGATTAGGCATTAATTGAAGAATTATAGAATGAATTCAAAGGGCACATATATTAAAGTGGTCAATAGTAGTGCAATAAACTTAACAAAACCCCATTCATCATTTAAGAACTAAACATATTGAAATTAGATATTATTTCATTAGGGATCATGTGATGAAGGGTGAAATTAGAAACTAAGAATCAAATAGTGGATATTTTCATCAAACCTTTGGACAAAGAGAGGTTTTGTGAACTAAGACAAGAATTAGGTATGATGAAGTGATGACGTGAGTAAAATATGTTTTTGAATAAGATTAGAACAAGTTATTAGTGTTTAGCAGATTACAAAACCAATATCTGCAATTTGACATTCAAAGGGTTAACCTACCCCTAAAGTTGAGTCGAAACATGGAGTAAGTGAATCAAAAACTCTGCTTCTGATACACTATATATTGATCTATACTAGCATGTATAGTGATATATATGGGGTTACATATTGATTTAATTCATTTTTGGCTTCATTTGATATTGTTTGCTGAATCATATGTATGCATATATATATATATATATATATTGTGAATATATACATGTGATAGTTAAGGTCGATATATCTTAATAATGAATAGATCCATCTTCAAATTCTGAAAAACTGTATAGTGATCCATCTTCCCATGTAAGTCAATATATAGTTAAACAAACACATAAAATTGTATTACACGCATATATCAACCCATACAAGAAATGGGTTGACCTTGATACTTGCTCAAAATAAGGTCTAGAAGGGTGTATCGACCCATGTGAGGCTCAGTCAAGCACTCAAATAATCCGGCCCATTAAATCTATTCGATATAATACTACAATAAATTAAAGCTCTCATTCTAAATTTTCATTCTCCTTTCTCACACGGTATTCTCTTCTGCTCTTATTCATAAAACCCTAATCCTCTCACAAATATCCTTATGCAAAAAAATCCCTCCATTTACAAACTCTAAATCACAAGCTCCAAGGGATTTGAAGTCAAAGAAAGCTCCCAAATTCGAAGAAAATGAGTTTCCATCTTTAAAGAGATGTAAGTCCTTTACCAACTACTTTGTCAATAAAAAAAATAAATTATGGTAGATTAGTTGATTAAGATTATTTGAAGGATATTGGATTTCCATATTATGAAACTTTGGAGAGGATGGTGCCTAAATCGCTAATGCACCAAAACCCCAACATCCATGATGACCTAGTTAGAAAATTTTACAACAATTTGGAAGTGAATGATTATGATGATGGACATGGGAATGTTGTAGAGACTCACCATCATTTTGAAACTAGAATGGAGCCCATAAATTTCTCAACATTTGTCAAGGGACGAACCATAATCATGAACCTTAGAGTTTTAAGCAATCAGTATAGAATGGAGTGGGTGTCACAAGTTCAATGTGAACAATATAAAGATATAAACATTCTTGAATGTGCTAAAATTGTGTTGAATAATTAGAAACTCACTCATGTGGATCAAAACATCAATGCTCTAGGAATGTTTAACTAGATTCTCCATCTCATTGTATCTCATGTCATCAAGCCTCGAGGAGGCAATCATCAACTAATTACAAAGGATGATTTTTGGATTATGACTTGTATTATGAGAAAGAAAAATCTTGGATTGCATTTCTTGATTCCTGCTTTTATGATTGAGGCATCTAAGGTGAAAGATAAAATGAAAGATAAAATGAAAGATAAGACTAAACTTCCATATGGATAATTGATTACTAGCATTCTTATTAGAAATAATAAAGAGCTGGCCAAGAAACCAAGAACCACTTTACATTTTTAGGGGAATCAACAAATCATTTCTAAAGAAATCTGATTGGGTATTTATAGAAGAAGAGGGATGGATCAAGATAAAGAAAGCTGGTGGTGCACTTCAAGATGTTAAAGAAAGAGAAGAAGAAGGGGAAGAAATAGGAAATAATGAAAGAAATGTGGTTGAGACCCCTGAGTCCTCTAGAAAGAAAAGAAGAAGGATCTCTTATGAAGGTATTAGTAAAGACGGTGAAGATGGTCTTAAAGAACAAATGGTTCAATTGGTATCCACTTCCTTGAAGATTTAGAATGAGGTTTTAAGCTTAAGAAATGAGAATTTGGAACTCTAAGAGATGTGTATGACTATGAAGGAGACCAATGTAGCTATGATGAAGAAGATAGAGAAAATGGAGAGCTTATTGGTAAAACTAGTTAGAGAAAAAGCAGATACTTCAAATGTTTCTCCATCTCCATCTCCATCGCTATCATATCATAGTACTAGAGCATCTCCTCCATGTGAGTCTGTTACTTCCCCTGATCATGAAGCTCCTCAACCTACACTAGCAAAAGCTTATTCTGTAGAAACTTCAGTAGCACACTCCTTCCCAACTCCTAGTTCCAAGTCTCTTAGTCATGCAATTGTACCTGCATACCCTTCTGTAGCATACATCTCTCCAGCCCTTGCATACTTCTACATTTCCTGAAGCATCTCCTTCACCATATGCACTCATCCAAGCCATCACTCAGCAATATCGAGAACCAGCAAATTCTCTGACTCTGACGACTGAGTTCTCAACCAGTGCAGACCTACATTTGTTTTTTTTAATGTTTTAATGTTATAATACTTTTTGATGTTTTAAATCATGCTCTTATGTATGCTGAATCACATGCACCTTAGGAATATCTAATAAAATGGTTTTTAACTTATATTTTAACTCATATGTCTGATTTGTAATGCATGCTTGATGAACAAAATTTTTGATGAACTAAATCATAGCACTATGTCTCATGTTGGTTATGTCTCATATTCGAGGGTACACATTTAGGGCGGAGTTTTCTTGCTAGGTTAAATGAACTAATTACCCTCTCCTTGCCCCTATTTGTTGATGTCAAAAAGGGGGAGAAAGAAAGACTAAACTTCATCTCCACTACTCTAGGTCACTCGTTAAAGGGGGAGTAGGTCACTCGTTAAAGGGGAGTAACTCTATTCATTAATTTTTTTTGCGTCAAAGTTTTTTCATCATAAAAAAGAGGAGATTATTGAGTAAAATAGATTTTTATGATGATTAAGAGATGGTTTAAAATTTCGATGATATTTAGAGTTAGTTCTTAATCAAAAATTGTAAAAACTGAACTTAAGAGGTCTATGCATTACAACATCATAGCAACCCAAAGGTATATGCAGATCTAAACACATATGGTTGTGTATCCCATAGAAGTCTATACACAAATGGTTTAGAATTTAGAATTCTTGCTTTCAGAATTATACTGTATAGACCCATAGCATAGGATATATCGATATACAAGATCATGCTCTCCGAAGATTTGTAACAGAGACTGCATATAGTGACCCAAAGACCTATGTATATCGACCAAGGGATATAGTGATCCATGATATTGGATATATCGATATACAATAACCTACTCTCAAAAACTTACTGCAGAGTTTAAATGTATCAATTAAATGATTCAATATATCGACCAACGGTTGTATGTATAGCAATTCATGATATTGGATATATTGATATACAATAACCTGCTCTCAGAAGGTTACTGGAGAGTTTAAATATATCGACCCAATGATTCACTACAGAATTTAAACGTATCAACCCAATGATTCAATATATCAACCTATGAAACATGTTATAGAGATACATGAGTCAAAGTAAGTCTATATGAGTATATCCATTAGAATTTCAAATTTTCAAATATGGTTCACACTTCTCAAAAAAAATGAATCGACCCATAGTGCTCTAAACATCAAATATCTGAATCAGTGTAAAACTATATCGACCTAAGCACATAAATGCATCAAGTCAAAATGATTGAACTTCAGAGAAATGTCACCGCCAAAAAGTTTTATCAAACCAAGATCAAAATGCATCGACCCTCTCTATGTATAATAGCTACTCACTTGCTTTGTGTAGCAACCCATGGATGAATGGTATAGGTTTGAAAAATAGAGCATAAACTTTGCATCAACCCAAGTCTATTATGTATTGACCCACAACTATTAAGTTTTGATGAAAATTCAAATATGAATCAACCCATCAAAAGGAGAGGTCGACCCATCAAGAAACAACGTTCAAATCAATTCAAATGTAAATCAACCCATCAAAAAGAAAGGTCAACCCATCAAGCAGCAACGTTCAAATTTTCCAAAAGTAAAATTGGTGGTTGAAGCATTTAATGAAGAAATTAATGAGCTCCAATGGCTCTATCCTCAACCAATTAATCAAGAGCATTGAAGACATATATATACAAGAAAAAGACAGAAATTCATGGTATTAATGTATGCATTCGATCTCTCTCCATTATTAACTCTGGTTCAAGGTTTCAATTTTCAGAGTTTTTATTTCTCTATTCCATCTTAAATTTCTTGTACGTCAAATTGTAATAGATCAAGGGGTGTTATGATCTTGAGTTTTTAGTAAGAAAATTCGAGTGTTAACTAAATACTTGTGTAGGTTTGATCTTGTACCTAAGAGAAAACAAGACTGTGATAGGGTTTCTTGAGTCCTCTATAAAAATCAAGAAAGTATAACTATATTGACTTAGTGGAGTTAAAAATCCAAGTAAAGAGTTTGGTAGTGGTTGTGCACCGGATTTGATGGATCCACTTTAAAAATTCCTTGTGTCTCTTATCTCTTTCTTTGTCTATCTGTATTAAGCCTTCAAAATAGTCGATTATAGTGAAAAAGAGGCAAGTGAGTTAATTCATCTCCGTCTTAACTCACTCACACAGTATCAATGGGGGACAAAGGCTCGAGCAGAATATAGAAATGTTTAGACATAAGGCCGAGATTTCCATCACGTGATTCTTAAGGAGCACCTAGCTCCCTTCATGCAATTCAAAATCTACTTTAAGCATTCTTCTTAGAATGGTAAGAAACTCCAAAATGCCAAAAATCAATTAGAAATTTGAAAAATTGCTCAATGAAAGGAAAGTTTGGACAAAAGGCCTAGAAAATAGGACTTAATTCTGAAGGAACACCGAGCGCCCTTCGTGCGATTCCAAATCTACTTCGAGTGTTCTTCTTAGAATGGTAACAAACTTCAAAATACCAAATATCAAATAGAACTTCAAATGATTGCTTGATGAAGGAAAAAAGGCCAAGACAACCATATGTGATTGTTAAGAAGCATCAAGCGCCTTTTGTGACATTCCAAATTCCCCTATTTTTTGCATGGGAAGTTGGGAGTTGAGATCTTGGTCGAATCAAGGCAACTTCTAGAGTCAAAACACGTGCCCCATCAAGGAGAGATTAAGGAAAATGCGTGGAAAGTTATTAGTCAAGGATCTCCATTGTTTTACTAAGTTTTTTTAGTGATTTCCTTGATTTAGATTATTTACCAAGTAGGACTCTTGTTTGACATTTTGTTTATGGTAGGAACTATTGTTTCCTCGTAAACCTAAATCTTAGGTTTTTAAAGTTTCTTTGAACAATTCTTAAGGTTTTCCTATAAAAAGTCTAAGGGGGACATTACGTCATTCATCGCTTTCTAGTTAATAAAAAAAAAGTGAGCTATTCTTTCAATTATTCTTCAAAGAGCACAAGGGAATTTAATTCCCAAGTGTTACACCTCCTTTCGAGAGATCTTTAGGTGTAGAAAGGAGAGGCTTTTGATCAGGCCCGACGCTTGAGAGAAGCAACAACTATCTCCCCACACAAACCCTTACCCTAGCCACCACAGAAACACTTATGGCATAGCCACCTTCACATGTGATATAGGTGCTGTGTGAAGCTTGTTGCACCCCATTCATCACCCCAACCCTTCACCAAACAAGGCCCCAACACTTCATCGGTGCCATGCTTAGGGATCCAAATGGTCAGTCTCGGCCAGTAACATTATCTGTCTCGCCCTTATGTTCCGCCTTACTTTGATAAGATTCATGCTCTCGCTCTGCATGTCGCTGTTTCATTCATGTTGCATGTTGCTAAATTCCTTTCCCTTATGCTTTGCGTTTCCTATATGTTGCACGTTGCTCTTCGTATATTAATTTCTGAAAAAGAAATTAACACATGTTTTTACGAATATAATAATCGAAGTCTATCGAATCTTTTATATAAATATTAACCAAATGAGAAGAAAGGACATTAATGAAGTCGTTGCCCCTGCAGCTTTGCTTTTTGTTATTTATTTATTTACTTATTTTTGTTAAGCCTCGGAGCAGCTTTGCTAGTAAACCAATTCAATTGATTCTGACAAACTTGACGTAAATAACATAAACTGTTAATTTCTCTCTCTCTCTCTCTCTCTCTCTCTCAAGGATTATTTTATTTCTTTTTAAAATAAATAATTGAATTGTGTATTCTGCGAAATGGAAACGGATAGTAGCTTAATTATTCAACATTATTTATACATGCCTCGCCCGTCAATAGCTTCAGAGAAAGGCCATTGTGAAAAGATGACCAGGAGAGATATTCTCACTCAAGACACCAATGGAACTAAATGAAATCCTATCCTGTAATGAATTCACAGTGGTGATCATGAAACTCTGTGAAATTAGATCACAGGAACATTTCCTGTTCCATTTTTGAGGGTTTAAACAGATGCAATGATGGATATGGAGGAAATCCAAACCTGTTTACAGAATCCAACAACATATCTACCACGGAACCACTTGAAGATGAGTACCAAGATGACATTATTGGCATTCACTGTCATCCATGCTCAATGCCTAGGTTGCCTGCTAACAAAATTTTCAAATCCACTCGAACAAGTGTGGTAGAGCTAGGGCGAGATAAAAATACTTTTGCCATAAAAATACTTTTGCCATTTACTAATCGTAAGAAATGGTTTGATCCACATAGATTCAAATTTATGTTTCTCGTCACCTGAGTCTTTATCTTGCACAAAATGGCTAATTCAAAGGCTAAGTCTACTCAGACACTTTCAATTTCTTTGCTGTCTGATGCTCAGTTCAAGATGGTGGCTCAGATGGAACTGGTTGAGATTGAGTTGAAGAACAAGAATGATTTGGTTGCTTGAACTGCACCAAGATCATAGTCATGTTGTCACATCCCTCGCCACCTGCTGATGGTGCTAAACACCGGTCAAAAACTTTTTCACAAATGACTGACAGTTTAGTTTCCTGCATGGTATGCCAAAAATTCCCCTCCATTAACCATTCAACGGGTAAATAAAGGTATAAACAAGATAAGCGTTGAGGACTCACAGTCTTTAACTGCTCCCTGACATAGTCAACTAACTCTTGGCTTGACATGCAATCCCTGAGGCAAAATTCACTAGTTACAACAGAAGGCCTTCTATGGCAGAGGGATAACCATTTCATTAAAGAATGATCTACTGGAACCAATTAAAAGAATAAAAAATGAACTTTCGTACATATGCATAGAATTATAGGAAAGCATCCCATGGTAAAACTGTAAGTCGTGATTCAATATAGTTCATTCATTGACCTCACAATATGACATTGATCACACTACTAATATTTCAAATTCATGGCCATATTGCATATAGTGGGCTAGCTAAAGCCTGCACAATTTACAAAACAAGAGTCCCACAAACTCCAAACCTAAAACTTTCTTAAAGTGACTTACTGTTTCTGCAAGAGCGACTTAGCACCTTTGCACAGAATTTTTAGTCCAATTGAACTAGTTTAGTTTGTCATTAAAAATCACTGATTCCTACACCACCAAGTATAATGGAGTTCCGGGATTGACTCAAGAAATTGATTTCAAGGGAATTGGACAGTTGACTCCCAAGAAGTCCATTAATTCCAATGAAAAGCTAAGAATTGCGATTCCAAGCTTGGCTCTTCATGATAATTATTTTCCCAAGGCATTTTTATTAAGATCAACTAACTGCAATGGAAATCAAAATTTGGTTCGTGCCCACACTGCCAGTTAAATCCTTAATTTCCATTATTATTTCAGCTCTCCAAGGTATCTTTCAATCCCTAGAGCAGAACCATTAATTGCAGCTACATCTAAGTTTGATTTCCAGGTATCCCCATAGTCTAGTGATTAAATGAACAAAACTAATTCTTTCCATGGCACTGTTTTATTAAAAATCTTCAATAAGTATAGGCAATGTTATCCTAATTCTAACAAATAGACATATCTCTAGACATAAAAATTTATCCAAGGGCAGTTTGCGGCATTATTTGCATTATGAATAAGAGGAGAACCAGAGTCTTCCTTTTTTTCTTTTTTTTCCCCCCTTGACAAAACAGATACCAAAGTTGGTAAAATGAAATCACATCAAGCAGGAAAATCAAGTCCCCAGGGATCAACTTATTGTGAGCAGAACCCCGAGAGTCAAGGAATTCACTTGGTACCACTACAAATATTTGGGTTGGTGGAATGCACTGATTCAGTAGAGAACCAAAGGGAGTTATGGGTTCACTAATAGTTTAGTCAAACTTGATTCTGGTCAAATTCCAAGGTCGGTGTACATTTGACTCTGATGAAGCTTTAAGAGTGTGATTCTCTAATTAATACTAAATTCTGAGATAGGTTCCGATCATATGTAAGTTAATCTTTTTGCAAGAACTAAGGAATTGATGCTCGGGGAGTCAATTGGCTTGTGTAGAGGAATATATCAAAAACTAGTCCAACTCCCCATTAAGAATGAAAGAAAATCCCCAAACTTAAGGACAATCAAGAAAGAGACTTACCATATTCCATCACATGCAACTACAAGAAATTCATCGTCATCACAAAGCTCCACCTGGTTTGAGACAAAAAATATATAAATGAACTAGTAATTTAAAGTATACTACACAATAATCTTGTTGAAAGCAAACAATAATAACAAGCTTCCCAGTTTTGGACTTCACAATATTTGTTTGCATCATCGTAGGTAGGTGATTAACCGGTGGCAGACCTACATATCGCCCAAGGTGAGCAATTGCACCCCATTAATTTTTTAAAATTCAATTAATATTTATGACCTATATCTATTTTACCCCCACTTAACTATAATTTTGCCTCCACTTATATTTTTTAGAACTCATTTACCTCCACTTATATTTTTTTGAACTCATTCATTTAAATATAATTCCATATAAATATTTTTTCAAAAACCCACCGCACAATAAAAACAAAATATGATATCACCATTGTATACTTTAAATCAATAAAAACAATATTTTGTAGTCTTTAAAGTTAAAAAAGATAAAGATAAAATAAAATTTTAACCCCGAGAAATATTAATTCATGCTTATTACTTGAACAAATATCTTATAAATTTTGCACCCCCTGCCTCCGGGTCTTAGCACTATTGTGATTAACTGCAGTTAATAATAAGGAAGTGCATTTGTGACATACCGTTTTAATGTCTGGATCGGCAGTTAAGATTTGCTTTTCAGCAGGCAATGACTTGTTCTGCTTGAACTCCATATCTCCTGCAATCAGAAGAAATTTAAAAAAAAAAAGTGATTGAAGGTAACATGAACAAATAACCACATCAAAACTAATCTTTCAATTTATTTCTTTTGCGAAGGTAAGAGACGTGGCTGATGTAGCATACCAATTGCTCGTGCCAAGTTCAAGCTTCCATTCACTCTACCAAATTGTATGAAGCCACCGGCTCGGAGAATCCTTTCTTTCTCAACCTCATGATCAGGCTTGTGATCCATGGACATATTGCAAGCCTTCATGAAAACACTTGCATCAGACTTACAAATTTCAATCCGGCAACTAATTGATGTTGCGATTCTCACGATGCAAACCATCATGACTCTTGATCCCAGGAAAGACAAATAACAACAACAACAACAACAATAACAACAACAACAACAACAATAACAACAACAACAACAACAACAATAATAATAAGTAGAAGCAGTTCAGTCTGCCATCAGGGATGGAACAAAATTTGAAATCTCTCTCACAGATAACCAACTCACCTCACCTCCCCTAGATAAAACACAACGAGAATCACCAGCATTTGCAACAATAAGTTGATTGTTCCGAATAACAGCAACACAAGCCGTGCTTCCAGAGTCAGGTCCATGATATTTAGAACCCTACATAATAATTATGCAGTTAGTGATCATAAAACAGAATACTCGAGTAAAAACATGCCAAAGCACTTCATTGCCATAAACTTTTATAAGGGAAAAGCACAAATATGAAAAGTTTTCACTGGAAACTCACACAAAGAGTTTGTCTTGATTGATGCAAGTACACATACTGGTCCTAGATCATGGAATTGAATTTTTTTTGGCAAACCTATAAAGTATGGATTAGGCTTACAGGGAAATTTTCACTCCACACATCAGAAGTGGAAAAAAGATTAATATATTAAAATCCAATTGTCTATCAGATTTTGTGCTGAAAAACCATGTTATATTCATTTCGCAGTTTGAGGCTTAGTTGGATTGTGCTGATCTGATACCATGTTGCGTGGTGATCCTTTGATTTTGTTTGTATAATGTAGCCTGCAAGGATAGTACAATGTAGCCGGCAAGGATAGTGGCATTGGTTTGTGTGAACTGTAAGTTACTGCTACTTGGAGATGAGCGGAAAGTTCTGCACAGGTTTTATAATCATGAGGGGGTGCAGTAATGCACATCAGACTTAGTGATGTTCAGTCATAGCTGTGCCAGTCTTCTTTTTAGCAATAAAATTTTCTCTTTCTTTATGAAGGGGAAAAAAGAGGAATTAAAGGTAAGCACACAGATTACGGTTCCTAAAGGACCAAAATAATAATAATAATAATAATAATAATAGTAGCTTCAAGAAGCCATTGTTAGTTTGGTGGTCACAAGAATGTTGTAAGGACTAAATATCAATTCTTGACATGGAGAACAAATATTTCAATTATATAACACATATAGGACAATCTCATTGTGGAACTAATAATAATGGTTAACTTCAATGGTAACTCAATGGCTTACAATTTAGGCAAACGTAATCTCCGGTATGTAGATTATATGAAATGACATTAGCTCTTCATTTTGGTCTTATGAGTAGCAAAAGACACAAAAATATAATATGGCATAAAGTGGAGAAATGGATAAGGTTCTTTTGTGGCATACCCATAGCAATGTGCAGGCAAGCCAGAACAAGTTTCACTATTAACTAGCCAAACGAGTTGTCTAATGCCATAACATAAGCTAGTAAATTTAATTGGCTAATCACTTGTTTGTGTTTAAAGTAAACAAAATACGGACCAAATCTTGATTAAAGACAATGGTTCCAAAATCCTTTAAAGTTGATTTGCCAGTGGTCCAAAATCTTTCTAAGTTGATACACAAAGTTTTTAGGTACACAATAAAGAAATGTATTTCTCCAGATTTTCAGCGAAGATGAAACACAACTTAACTGCCAAGCAGAAATTTCACAAACCGGACAGTTGGTAGCAGCACAAGATTATGTGCAGGGATGTTCATGACAGCATAAAATTAGACTTGAAATCTCAATTGCACACATTTAAACAATGAATTAAATAAGATTATGCAACGAAATGAATGAATTTATTACTAGCTTTATAAACAATGGGACATAATTGTATCTGGATAAAATACCTCATCTACAGCCCAATTATCAGCATCTTCTTCATTTTTTGGAGACCATATTAGACCTTCAACCATTCCCGTAAGCTTTTCAACGTTATCCCCTAGTAGTGCCAATTCCCTCCGTCCTCTATGTCCACTCATCATCTCATCCATTCTATATAGTGGACATAAAAGAGAATGCATTAATTGGAAGAATCTTTGACTCTCATCACATGTACTAGTGCTTTATGATGCAGATTCAATGCATAACATTGTGCACACGAAAATAGTATAATCAAGCATGCCGATGTGAACGAATTTTTATGTCATTTCTTTGACTCTACAAATGTTCAAAGACCAAAAGATATTTCAAAAATCAACTTTTTTAAAATGCTTAAAACAACTCAACTCTAATGCCCATCTTCATGCTGCAAACACCACCAGTGAAAGCACTCGACTTGATTCAATAAACAAGATTAACAAAGTTACTCATAAATTTAACATATCAACAGCAAACCCTACTTCTTTACATTGACAAGTTTCGACATTACCCTTCAGAATTTAAACTCAAAACATAGATAAACCGAAGGAACTGTTGAAACCTTGTATCACATTGACAACAGAATGATTTCATATTTGCCAAAGAGGACCTTAGGAATATTAGGTCACAAATGAAAAGCTAGATATTAACTTAATGGCAAGGCATGCCATCTTTTTTTTTTTTTGGCAAGAAAATAGAATTATATCAAGTAAGAGAGAGAAGAACCAAAAGCGTCTAAGGATAAAAAATCCGCAAAGTCAAAAGAAACAATGACATAAAATAATAATTAATGAAGGATTGCTCCGCAATCCCCCTTCAAATACTCGAAAATATAATCTCTATATACTTTCAAAACATGGGCTCAAATAGAAGCATAGAAAGCAATCTTATCTCAAGGAAGAAAGGGCCATTGTCTGATTTCTAAAAATGTCTGACATTTAACTCCATTATTACATGAAGGAATAGCCACAAGAGCACATCCCTAAAGCCAAGAAGCTTGTGATACTAATCTGTCCCTTGAACAACAACAATAACAATAACAAACTGAATCTTAATCTCAATATTTGGAGTCGACCATTTGAAAGACAAATTTGAAAAATATAGAGAAAAGAAAAATGAAATAATAAAAATAAATATATATATATATATATATGTAAAAATAAAAATAAAAATAAAAAGAAGATAAAAAGAAAAAGAGAGAAAAATAAATAAATCAATTGATAGATAAATATCTAAAATATATTGGTTTAATTTGTGCGGATTCTTCTACGCCATCTACTCTTATCCAAAACCATTTTCTCTTCTAAACTCTTAAGTTCCATATCTTTACAGATAACTTGCATCCAAATTTTCAGTGGTCTACCTCTACGTTTTACTAAATCTCCTATATTTAAATTCTCAGTTCTCCAAACCGGTGCATCTTTGAGTTTTCTCGGTACGTGCCCGAAACACCTCAAACGACACTCTCACATCTTATTTACAATTGAACTAACTCTCAATTTGTTACGAATCTCTTCATTTCTAATTCTATCTTTTCTAATTTTTCCACACATCTACCTAAATATTTTCATTTTTGCTATAACCATCGTTTGTTCTTGTTGTTGTTGAATAACCTAACACTCAGTACTATACAATAGTATAGGTCTAATAGCGATACTATAGAACGTTCCCTTCAAATGTAATGGTATCGTATGATCGCAAAGAACTCCAGATGCCCTTCTCGATTTCATCCAAGTCGCTTGAATCCTATGATTCACATCTCCATCTATATTGTCATCATTTTGAATGATAAAACCTAAATATTTAAATCGTTCATTTTTTTATATATCTTGGCCATCCAACCTAATCGTTTTTTCGTCATTCCTATAACTATCGCTAAACATACATCTTATTTAATCGATTTTAGATCTACTCAATCTAAACCCACTGGATTCCGGTATGAGTCTCCATAACTCTAATTTAACATTAACACTCTTCCTAGTTTCATCAACTAGCACTATATCATTTGCGAAAAGCATACACCATGGTACTTCATCTTGGATATTTTTTGTAATCTCGTCTATCACTATTGCAAAGAGAAGGAGACTTAATGTCGAACCTTGATGTAGTCCAATTTTAATGTGGAAACTATCGCTCAAACCCCCGCAATTCCTTACGCCGATTACAGCTCCCTCATACATATCTCTAATGAGATTAATGTATCTCAAGGATAACCACAATAAGTATTTGGGAACCCTATCATATGTTTTTTCTAAGTCAATGAACACCATATGTAGGTCTCTCTTCTGTACTTTATGTCTCCATCAAATGTCTTAACAAGTGGATTGCTTTCATTCTAATATAAATCCAAATTGATTTTGAGATATATTTATCTCCAATCTCAATCTATGGTTTATTACTCTCTCTCATAGCTTCATGGTATGGCTCATAAGTTTAATTCCTCTATAGTTGGAACAATCCTGTATATCTCCTTTATTATTATATAGCGGTACAATTACACTCTTCCTCCATATTTGGAACATTCTCTTAGTTTGTCAAATTTTATTGAAAATATCTATGAACACTTTTATACCAAATTCATCCAAATATTTCCACACTTCTATAGGAATGCCATCAGGTGATATGGCTTTATTACTCTTCATTCTCTTTAGAGCCCCCTTCGTTTCATGAGAGCGAATTTTACGTTTAAAATCTCTATTAATCTCTTCTAAAAATATCTCGATATTTCCTATATCTGTTGTACTCTTAACATTAAAGAGATCGTCAAAATAATCATGTCACTGCTTTTTTATGTCCTCATCCTTTACAAGTATATTATTAATGCCACTTTTAATACATCTAACACCATTCAGATCTTTACCCTTTTTTTTCCTTAACTTGGCAATTCTATAGATCCCTCTCTCTCCATCTTTAGTCTCCAATCTCTTATATAGTTCATTATACACCTTTCTCTTTAACTCTTGGATAATCTTTTTCACCTCTTTTTTTGCATTTTTGTATCTGTCATATACATCGCTACTACTATTACCTTTAAGGTTGCAATAATACTCTCGTTTGGTACGGATAGCCGTTTGAATTTATTCGTTCCACCACCATAATTCTTTGCCTATTGGGACATGACCCTTAGATATACCAAGAACCTTCTTACCTATGCTCATAATGTTAGTATATATCTCTTTCCACATTGTTTCCGAATCATTCTTAGTAGACCAATTTGTCACTTGAATTAATTTATCTCTAAAAGTTGTCACCTTTTCTCCTTTCAGATTCCGCCACTTAATTCTTGGCTCTACAAATAGACAGTACTTCTTTCGCCTTTTAGACACCGTATCTCTAAAACTAAGAGTCTATGTTGAGTTGCTACACTCTCTCTCAGTATAACCTTGCAATCCTTACATTTCATTCTATCATCTCTCCTAGAGAGAAAGAAATATGTCCCTTGAACTTCTTAATTAAGCATCAAGTATTGTGTTGTTGTGCAGGTACCTTAATTTACAATTATGCATCCCATAGAACTTTCCTTTTAACTCAAATCTGCAGTAGGTTTAAAGCTGTGACAAGTATCCTATTTCAGTTGGTGATTTATTAAGTACTACTTTTAATGTATTGTAACTAATTCAAAAAGCTTGCCCACCCCCGCTCCCAAAAAAAAAAAAACACACACACACACACACACAAATGCATACAGAAATAGAGAGAGAGAAAAAAATGAAAGCAAATAGAATGATGCCTCTCACACCAAAAGAGCAAGGCAACCCAAGAAAAGCATGAAAGGGTAATTACAGGAGGGTAGTTGTACAATTTCAACAGTAGTAAGACATGTTTACTTAAAGTCAAAACAGTCCATGTGCATCGTGGTATGCATATGACTAGGCTTTGGGCACAAGTACCTTAGATTATTGAAACCTTGTGCAAACAAGCACCTCAGGAAAATTTGAGCGACATACCAACCCGGTTTAGGCCTATATCAACCTTTTATATTGTTTGCACTGAATTAGCAATCGGACACAAAGAACAATTCCCCCGCTCCCAAAAAAAAAAAAAACACACACACACACACACAAATGCATACAGAAATAGAGAGAGAGAAAAAAATGAAAGCAAATAGAATGATGCCTCTCACACCAAAAGAGCAAGGCAACCCAAGAAAAGCATGAAAGGGTAATTACAGGAGGGTAGTTGTACAATTTCAACAGTAGTAAGACATGTTTACTTAAAGTCAAAACAGTCCATGTGCATCGTGGTATGCATATGACTAGGCTTTGGGCACAAGTACCTTAGATTATTGAAACCTTGTGCAAACAAGCACCTCAGGAAAATTTGAGCGACATACCAACCCGGTTTAGGCCTATATCAACCTTTTATATTGTTTGCACTGAATTAGCAATCGGACACAAAGAACAATTATGCCAAGAAAATATTGAAAAGCAACTTTATATTTGAAAAATGATGAGTCGCACGATAATCAAACAACATTGATTTGGCAAAAATCTATATCTTATATGCTTTGAAAATTCAAAAAATTATTGGCGAAGAACTTAACCATCCCATTTTGCTCAAAAATTTGTTCTTTGTTAAATGTGATTTGGTGATGAGCATTTGATCCCACTAAACAGGAAGATATTTGTTATATTGGAAACATCTTATATTGATATTTCAAATATGGAACATGGCCTGTTCAGGAGGATGTCAATCCTCCTATATTTCTTCTTAATGCATATAGTTTTTCTATTTAAGGAACAAAGGAAACCATGTGGAAACATAATTTTTTTATTTTATACTTAAGCTGTCTTTCAAGAGAGAATACAATGGTCAAATGTTTATACACAAGGGCAAAAATGATATGGTTTGAGTTTTTATGCATTTGTTGAAAGATTGGGATACATTATTTTGAAATATGTTTTATTTTTTATTTTTATTATTTTTATAAACAGTACTTTTCTCTCACACGTTGCCTTCTGTCCCCTCAAAAAGAGGGAAAAAAAAAATCTCGACTTTGATCTCAAATGAAATAAAGACCCTCTAGGAAGCAATGATAAAGTAGCATCCTCATCTACAAAAGGACAGGAAATGAGAAACAAAACAGTTGGATGATCATCTATCCACAAGAAAAAAGAACAAGGAAAATAAAAGGATAATAGATGTATCATGATCTTTGTCATTTCATGATCTTTATCATGTAACAATTTTATGTTATTAATGCCTAGTCCTTCAAGATTAGTGAAAACAAAAACAGAACTTAAAGGCAGTCTTTTACGATACTTGACTTTGGATATGTAACTAGTAATGCATTATGAAAACTTCACTTGTTACAAATTTCATGACGACATGTAGCTTTTTAATATAAAGAATTCCATCCGGCTTCATGATTCATGCCTTTGAAACTTTTCTTAACAGATAAAATGCTTGCCTCCTGCTATGTGGTCTGATGATCGGCACACTATAAATTATATGCTCTCAGTGACAGATGTAGATGGTGGTACCTGAGAAATGCACTCTTCATAGAAGTGCCTAATTCTCCATTTTGGAATGCTTCACCTTTAAGCAACTGTTGATGAAGATGCTTGGCACAGAATTTTGCAACGACTTTACCTGCAAAAAGTTAGAGCTTTTGGAATATAGTCCTATATGCTGTCATTTGAAGATAAACAAGGAATAGATTCCAAATTAGAAGAACAAAGAAGTGATATCAAAATAGAAGTAAACCATAGCTAAATAAGGAATTTATTCTATCGTTCTAGCCAAAATATATCTATCACGAAGCTTCCAGACACTCTCATTGAACTCTTCTTTTTGTGAACTTTGTTGTTTTGTTGGTAGATGTTCTACAAATCCACAGCCAAAAGGAACCACAAAGAATGTAACAGAAACTATAAAGAGAAGCCAATATAGATATCCATGCATTCTTGAATTTTATTTTGTAGGCATCTTCATGATTCGGTAGTTTTTCCTTGTCGAAATGGCAGTAACACATAGTTATCCAAAAGTAGTTGAATCAGATCTGGTTAGAAACCTCCATAAATCACAAGCATCAGTTTGTATTTTCCCACATGCATGCAGCTGCATGACCAGAGGAATGAATCTCTACAACCAGATCTCATCCCTCAAAACAATATTCGCTATGGTTGCTATTGGTTTGAGCCCCTTGAGACCAAAAACCTCCCATAGATTTTGGCAGATTGGAAGAACGTTACATGATGCTTGAGCCAAACAAGAGAAGATCTTGAAATTGACAAATAAGCAATGTTTGACCCAATGGGATCACAAGGCCTTGGATTTACAGGTTGTGGGGGTCCCAGAGCCCTAAAATCATGCTGATTTCAGCATTTTTTAGTAAAATTGAAAAACAAAAAAGACAAGGGAGTCCTCTAATACCAAGATGTAATGTAAAGAGAAACTCAACTGCATACGTAGACATTGTTGCATGTCATTCACCATGCTCCCAATTCTAGCTTTTTTGCCATTGTTTCTTTCTCTGTCGATTCACCTTCTCACAGGAATAATGTCCACTCCTCAGTAATTTCATTCCTTCTCTCTACCAAATTCTTTGATTATATGCGTACATAAAGAAGATAAAGAAAAGTAAAAGAACACAGAATCCCCAAGCATAATGAAAGTTACTACCCTTTCACTAGCAAATCTTTCTAAGAAATTCTATGGCTTCCATGGTCATTGAGGTCGCAACAGGCTGGGAACTACTAACCCATTGATTACGGTGATTACTGAAAGAGAAAAGCATAAAGAAGGTTAGCTATCTTCCATTCAAAAGCCTAAATGGCTGTTGACCTCAATTATCAGCAAGAACATGCAGTACTAGGGCAAGGGGTAAATGGAACAATAGGCAGGCAGAAGGATATGACCTACACTTAAGGATGTAAGAATCTTCAGAGTACAACAAGAAAACCAATCAAATGGAAGAGAGCAGGCCAAAAACAGGAGCTGTGTCTCCAATTCTCTAAAATGTTACTATATTAGAGTAAGTCTAATAAAGGAGTTAGGCACAAGAAGAATAACTGCTTTTCCATGCTGTGATTCTGTTGGAAGCTCTTACATGATCTAGCTAAGTTGTACCCAGCACAAAAGAGTCTATCTATATTTTAAACCTGAAGAAATACCCATCTGTCATAAACTGAAGAGAATGTCAAGCAGTAAAATGATCTTAAGTAGAAAGGACAAAAATATAAAAATAAAGTAAAATAAAATAAAATAAAACAAACAATGGTGCATCTCCAACTGGGTATTGACAGCATAGGAAAGTTGCATGCAAGATATAAAGCTCAAGCACTAACTAATGTAGGAGGTAAGTACAAGCAGTTGAGAGAACAACCATAAAAAGCATTCTTTGTGAAAATCTGAAGACAAAGCCTTACCGCCATGACCATCATAAACACCAAAGAAAGATGTGGAACTGTCCAAATTTGGATAAGCTGCATGCTGTGCAACAACTCAAGATTAAATTGTATCAGAGACTTGACATAAGATCCGGATATCTAAATTGAAGCTCCAACTACATGCTAACTAGGAGTACCAAGTGGAAGATAATACTGAAAATCTAGCCATTGAACAGTACATAATCCAGAGTTGATACATCTAGCATAAAAAGAAACATTTCTATGACCAAATATGTCCTCTGGAAAATACACCATGGCACAAACCTTTAGATATCTGCCGATGGTAAACTAGTCATCTCTGTTTCAAGCCAAGCATCTAAAAGTGACAATAATACTCTGCTTCACTGAGCACCAGTTGATGGTGACAAATTACCCTTTTTATCAGAAAGAGGAATATTAAAGGCCAAAAGGTAAAAATTGGAAAGAGTACCAAGGATCTAAATTGTCTGCAACCTCCATAACAAGACTTAGAGGAAGACAAAAAAAGAAAAGTCATCAACCTCAACAAATTTCTACACCTCTCAAAACCTGTCTTCATCTTCAGAAAAACCACCAGTAATTCTAAGGATGATGATAAAATTATACACAATTTCATAGACTAATATCTTCTATAAAAATCTTATGACTCATGAGACACTCCTGTTTGTATTAAAACTAGCAGTGAGAGTACTAGTGGCAGAACACCGAAGTTTTAGCATGTATGAAGGTCACTTGAATATTTAAAAAATTCAAGATTGCTGAAATATGAATAGAGCGTATTAGGAGCACTGATACTTTAACAGGTCAATCTAGAAGTTAGTTCTGTATTGCAATTTAATCAACACGTAATCTGGTAGTGCTAAACATAGACTACGAAAGTATATGATTTAGATTACTTTTTGAATGGACTAACTTTGTTTCTCTAGTTATTGGACCTAATTTCATTTGGGGATTCTGATGCCGAGGTATTCCATTTCTTCTTTATTCTGGTCTTCTTAGCATTGTCATTAAGAATATCTCAAACTCTCTCCATTCATATATATTTTCGTTTATCACTCTATTACAAGATGACATTCTAGTCCAACTTTACATGAATATGACTATTGGAGTCCTGTGTCTCCATTCCTGCAACTTTCTTAAACAACTAGAAAAAAAGAGGAGAGAGGAGCAAGTTTTAGAGAAAATGGGCATCCTCTAAAGAAAAATAATAAAAGGAAAGAAATACAAAAGGGAAAGTTGTGTGTTGAAGAGTTGAATTGCTCAAGTCTCTCAACAGGCCATGCAATTCTAACCCCGCACAGAGGCCTGATAACCCAACACTGACCGGCAGCGGTAAGGATTTTAATTTTAATTTTTTCCTCTCTCCTTGCATCCAAATGTTTTGCCATCCATAATGAGCAAGAATAGTGTCATTCAGCATAACCAAAACCTTTTAGCCTCCTGGCTGTCAAAAGAATGAAATGTAGTGGTTGAACTAATCAATGTTTTGGGCGCATATCTCAACAAAAATACCAAACCATTCTCATCTTAAATAGGCCATAGACCATTGCAAAATATGTTATGAGAGCACATAACACAAATATCAGGGGTTGCTTCAACTTCCCAAAAGCAATACAATCATGTGTCTATTTTTAAAATCCCAGGTACCAATACATCAAGAATTACACCTTAACTGCAGTGTTTAATGCTATGACAAGAAAATGTCATAACTAAGCAACAGTTTCAAGCATGATATAGTTAAATATGACTTAAATTAAAGATGTAGTGCACATGAACTGTGATTGCTACAGATATGACTTCTGATTGAACTTACAGCATCTTCCATAGTCGCACGCCAGCCTTGCATGCTGGAGAGTCCATACTTAAGCACGTCATTTTCACCATCTTCTGAGAATTTTTCTGTGTTTGGGGTGCTAAGGTATATTCCCATCTCTCCCTACAATCAAGCATAACATATTTTTGGGATGTTCAAGAGATAGTAAAGAAAGAATAGCTAATGTTTAATGACATCCAGACAAAATAGACAAACAGAACCAACCAAACTGACAAAAGATAGAAAATAATGCATACTAAACCTTGAACTGTGGCAATGGTGCATCAAGGGTTCACTCCCTCCACATTTTTATAGACATAATTAAATACAAAAATCATTTAATAAGCAGGAGGATGACAAAGCCCTATACAAATACAGACAGGAAAGACAAGCACAAGAAGAAAGACACATTGAATAAAGGGTATAATGTTACTCTATTTGATTCCATTAAACCCACAAATCAGAAATAATCCTTTGTCCACGCCTGTGACTTTCCTGTCAAGAATGGTAAATCTTTCTGTTGGCATAAGATTTTGGACTCAAAACTGATCATTGCCGGTCACCGACAAGACCGATCAATATTTCAGATTCTTCTTAGTTTATTTTTCCACTTGGTGCATGTTCTCCATGGTTGTTAAACGACAATATCATTTATAAGCAAGTTTGTCCAAACCACATATTTTACTGCTGGAATATGCTCAGTTAAATTGAGAAGAAAATAGCTGCAATACTTCAACACAAATATCAGTACCATAATCCCCAGGTCTTGGGTCACATGGCATAATCTACATAAGAAGAGTCTTCCCCTCATTGCACCTTATGAATCCACCTCTTCTAAAAGAAATTAACTATTCAGCTCTGAGAATACAACAACCAAACTTATGCCAATCATTTTATTCATCAACTTATTCATTACAAGAATAAGATTGACATCCCATTTAGAAAATCACATGAAACTTCAAGCTTAATGCAAATCTACTACCTAGAGTTGGATACACTTCTATTCAACAAATTACAATTATTACAACAATAAAGCTAATAAAAACTGGTGATAGCCTCCTCTGCCAAACTAAAGGGAACTAGGGGTGAGCATTCAATTAAACCGTAATCAAATTGATCAAAATTGAAATAACCACTTGAATTTGATCATGCAATTCTCATAACAACATACTAACCTAATAAACCAAAAAATAACAATTCGGTTTGACTGAATTAGATAGTTAATTCAATATGGTTATCTAAATTGACCGAATTATTGAAATCTTTATAACGTACTTAAATAATGATATTTTCTATTTCTATTTATTTAAATATAATATATATCATTCATATCAACAAGTGGCTATAAACTAACAATACATTATCATTGTGTACAATAGCCTTTAAAATATTTTTCTCTTTTAATTTTTAGTTATAATATTATATTAATATTTACATGAATAAAAATTTTCTACAAATATATATTTTTTTAATTATTTCGGTTAATCCAGTTAATTCGGTTTGAGTGAAATAAAAATTATTAAAACTTATAATTGCCTAAATAATCAAATTAAATTTTAGTTTTACCCAAAAGCGAAATCAAAAATCGAATAAACCACCTTGAAATATAAAAAGAGGTTCAGAGAAAATGTTTTTTTTTTCTTTTTAACCGAATAGTGCTCATCCCTTAAAGGGAATCATCTTCTAAGTTCATAGGATAAATAGTGTCGTTCAGAGTCATATCATACATGCATACTCCATGACTTAGCTAGGAACGAATTAAACACGTAATCTTTAAAGTGAATTTAGGGTCGTCATCTTAAATGGGATGTCCCAAAATTCCATCATATTTCCAATTTTTTAGAAAGGAACTTCATTCTTTTCAATCACAAAACCTTGGTAATCAAAATCAGTTGGCTCAATATCGGGCTCATGCCCACTCATCTATAAGAAATGGGCTCTCATGTGTTTCTTTAAAGAGAGTAACACTCTTCACAAGGATTCTAGTTATAATTTGGAGTCCGGAAATAACAATTTTTCCATATCTGAAGCTTAGGCAAACATTTCAGTAGAAAATTAGATTCCCCACCCCCCAAAAAAGGAAAGAAAAAGAGAACAGAAGCTTAAATAAATAACAAAGACATTGAAAGACTTAAGCATGCCTGAAATTAGAAACTGGAGTCCTAATATCAAAATCATGTCCCCAAAAGGCAGTATAAATAGTAACCCAACTTTTTATACTCCAATAAAGACAAACCACATACTTTTTATCAAAGTTCCCCCCCCCCCAAAAAAAAAAAAAAAAAAAAAAAAGTGAAGTTCGCAAGACAATCACATAAAAGAACCCCGAAGGATCCCCATAAAGCGTTTGAATCCATTGAAGATTTCAGATAATTATTTTAACTAAAACGCCCAACAAGGCTAGCGAAGAAACAGTCTTCGTCGTAATGCCAATCTCCGAAAACAATTAAATATATTGGATAACAACCGAAAAACAATACAATTAATCCCGAAACTTGAAATAATCAGTCTAAAAATGAATACTTAGTACGAATGGGTACAAACAAAAGCAGAATATAATCAAAATTTATGATTCTAAAACATACGGACAATCAAATGATTCGCAAGAAGCCAAAGTTCACCCATTTCAAACATTCATACATACTACCTAATTTTATAATAAAAATCAACAGTTCATAATCAGAACAAAGATTTAGATTTGATTTGAATCAGAGGAGAGAGAATAGAGTTGTTTATACACTTACTTCGGTCTTCAAAAGTTTGCAACAGACTAGATGAATTGAGAGAGAGAGAGAGAGGGGGATGGGATGAGTTTTACGAGTAACCAAGGCCGTTGCATCTTCTTCAATAATAGAGATAACGCGACGACGTTTTAATCAACTGTCCGACCTTTATCCAAACATTTATTTATTTATTTTTATTAGTACCTCAGCTTGACCGGCATCCGGTATCTATGCTAACTAATCTGGATCGATCTTTATAGGGTCTATTTGATAAGAACGGATCTCCTAATATTATTTTTTTCATACCCAAAAAAAATCAAACTACTGACATGATTAAGAGATAATGATAAAGAGATAAAGATACGTCAATAAGATCATCCAAACATCCAAATATCCAAACATTTATACGACACCTTTGTGATCAAGTTTCCGCTTTTCCTTTTTGGGTTCAACTACTTTTTATTGGAGGTCCATTTTCATTACCTTCTGCCCTTATGAATCCATTTTATTTCATCTTTTTGCATTTTTCCTTTAGGTTGTTTGTTTCCTGATGGATGATCTCTTAAAAGGTAATTTTCTTATTCTTTATGTAGGTTATTTATGTCTATTGTGGGGCATTTTGATAAGAATGAGATAACGGAATAACTCTCATTATTACTTACCAATATTAACCAATATTATTTGGTAACTCCCAAAACTTAACCCTAATGGCCATTATTCTTTTGATTCAATTGAGAAAGGATGATTCCTTCCTTGTGAGAGGATAGCAGCCATGGGAGGAGACTAGGGTCTCAAAGAATTCTCTAGAGAGAGAATAGAGAGAGGGATTGAGATTTTCGCATAGAAAAATCTCTCATCGTCAGACGATTCACCGGACACGAGGCTTGAGGCGTCGTGGATTTGAGGTGGTGGTTCGATTGCGTGATCACCATCCGACCGTACGATCCGTTCGAGGGACATCGCGATACTGTGGATTTTGTAAACTGCCCTATCGAGGTATTTATCCCAAAAATTCCGATCTATTTAATTCTCGCTTCCGCATGCGCGATTAAATCCAACATTGGTATCAGAGTCAGGTTGGATTTAATTTAATAATTTTCAGAATTATTTTTGGGGTTTTTAAAATTTTAGGGTTTTTAAAATTTTGGGGTTTGGATCATGGATGAGTTTCGTGAATCCGAGAACACTACAAGAATACCCATGGCCCAGGGATTACAAAAATATTTTTTATTTAATTTTCGGAACATGTTTGGACCATGAAATGTCCGGTCGAAATTTGCGACCATACGGACATAAAAACCCTAGATCTATGGCTTTGAGGGCGGATCGATGCATGAAAATGATATAAATGAGTTCCTTGCATCTAGATCTACGGTTTTATATATTTTATTGTGTGATTTGGGTACCGGAAACAGGGATTTCCGAATGGCCGCGGAGGGCCGCGAATAGGGTGGTTGAATCCCACCATTTCTGGGTTTGAATCTTCCTAAAATCGAGTGTAGGATGTTTGGAGGATGCCCACAAATATTTTCCAGTCGAAAAATGCAAGAAAAAAAAACAGTCGGAATTGAGTTTTCCAGAAAACGGGTCGAAAAACCCATCGCAGGACCCGTCGGGCGAAGAAGAACCGGCCCAGACCCGCGGGCGCGTGACACGCAAGCGCCAGGAGGCGCGTCTGCTAGGCGCGTATAGTTCACATGCCACACAGGCGCGTGGAGCAGGGAAGGTAGCGGTCGGGTCGGACCATGACCCGGACCGACCCGCCACCGACCCGACCGGGTCGGACCGAACCCGTTGACCGGGGGTCAGTCGAGTCAACCCTGACCCGTTGACCGACCCGGTCTGACCCGGCTCAACACGGCTCAGCGCGTGAAGGCGCGTGAGCCGCGCCGCCCCAGGAGCGTGGCAGCGCGTCTGAGCCGCGCCGCCCCAGGCGCGTGGCAGCGCGTCTGAGCCGCGCCGCCCCAGGCGCGTGGCAGCGCGTGGAGGCGCGTGGCAGCGCGTGGAGGCTCACCGCCGGCGCGTGGAGGAGCGCGGCGGCGCGTGGATCGCACCGCCGACGAGCGGCGGCGCGTGTGGGCCCCGGGTGGCGCGTGAAGTCGCTCAAAATTGAATTTTTTCAATTTTTGGGGGGTCCTATATCCATAAATGTGACTTTTTGTGGGTTTTTATGTGCCGAATCACAATCCAAATGGTAAGATGCGATTCCGAGTGTTGGTGTATGGTGTCCGGTGACTCATACGCTCGCTTTGGGGTCGTACTCAAGTCATTTTGGTCTTAATGATTCGTAGGGCGTACAAAAATGTGATAATAAGCATTTCCAAGTCACAAATGTCTCTCTTAATACGTTGAGAACGGTCGTATTAAATTTTTACAAGGAGAGTAAACTGAATGATGTGATTTGCGCGATTTTATCAGTAGATTCAGTTTATTCTCGAGAGTCAAAATATAACGGGAATCTGAGGCAAGAGATGATGGGCCCCAGGGTGGGCACCGCGCCTCAGGGTATACGAGATAAAGAGATTTATCGTGTATGGTATAAAAGATTTGCCAAGTTAGGGCAATGCTTACAGTGGTATACACGATAACTTAATCTCGTTTTTCGAGTCATATTTTATGAACATGTCGGTTCGACTCGTCCAATAAGAGCATAGTGTTGCTCTCTTCGGCTCCTATGTGAGGATGCAGAAGAAAAGGGTTAATCATACAATGAAGCAAATGTCGAGTATGATCACCGAGTTAATATATACGGACAAGTAAATTTCGGATGGAATTTAGGTACCGGATGTGATCCAGTTTTTACCTGATTCATGGGAAATCGTGAAATCCTATCTCACATTTGACGAAAGTATTCGTGCTTTCGTTGATATAAATACGTAATGTGAGCTCGATGATGAGCACCTAGAGGCGAGTAGGCCACACTCGAGTCATGCTTATTCAGAGGAGTCGAGTAAGGACTTCTCCGGCGCTAAGCCAATAGCATAAGCATTCGAGCGAGACTCGAGATCTAGGTAATAAAAATCATCCGAGAAAACCGACAACGAAGTACAAGAACGCAAGAAGAAGGAATTTGTTTAGACCAATGCAAATTGCTACGTTTGAGATAGAGTTGGTCATTTTGCTCGTGAGTGTGACGAGCAGAAATAAATATTATTCTTCTTTACGTGGTGTGAGATTTGTCTCATTCACTATAATACTCGCTAATTTCTCTCCTTTGAAATCAGGAGCAACCGACCACGTAACTCGAGACAGGAGTGCGTAAATATAGTTCCGTCAAGTGAATTCTTAAGTTTGGAGGATTTACGTTAAGGATAGAGCATTTGTCGTTGTCAGAGGGAACGACACTTACTATGACGTCCTCAATATTGTAGGCATTCGACGGATCTACAATTTTATACGTTGTCTAAAATTGACTACGATATGCGTGAAATCATTCCCTTGTTTTTAATACGATAATTTTCTAAATTAATTCTGGTTTTAATCCATGATGGAATGTATGCACTGGGTGCTACTCCTTGTAATGGTTTCTTGTCGTTCTACTATTGTCTTTACATCTGATTGCGTAGATGATGATGTAAATGACTGACATAGTAGACTTAGACACATGGGGTAAGAGATGATGAATCGGTTAGTAGCAAAAGATTTATTAGACCCGCTGACTAGATTCGAGTTACCCGTATATGAGTTTTGCCTAGCCGGCAAAATGACGAGAAAACCATTTGGCAATGCAATGAGAGCTGGGACTCCATTGCAGTTAGACCACTGTGTCTTCCTTTTCTTGTGGTCTTATGAGCATGAGAGCCGGAAATGGAGTTGTGTAGATAATTATAGATACTTACGTGTGTTTCGGTTCATCTATCTGATCTTGCATAAGTCTGAGGCATAAGACTGTTTCAGGAGGTTCATAAGCGAGATTGAGAATCAGTTAGATTTGAGAGTAGAGTCTCTCAGAACCGAGCGAGAACGCAAGTATTCGTCTAAACTACACATGGGGCTCTGTTTCGATAAGAGTATTACGAGTCTACTGACTATTAGTAGTTCCCCATTATGAGCTTTGGACAGGGAGACAGCCTGACCTTAACCACTTGAGGTTATGGGGTTGTGTCACGATTTCTCGCATTCACACGGTGAGTTAGACCCGCGAGAAAATACGTGTTCATAGGCGAATACGAATGGCACTATAATCGAGATTGAGTCTCGTAATACTATATTTTTTGAGAATGATTTCCCTTAAGAGATGTGAAATCAATTTGAACCCTACCCTTTATGCGATGGATGAGCCTAATGGCTCGAGGAGCCCAGCGGCGGGATACAAGAATCCAATACGGATCTTGATCTCAGTGGGAGCGATCCATCAAGAGGTAAAGATTTTTTCTCTCCTCCTAAGAGTGTCGAGAATGCGTATTTAAACGTTGTTTTCTCGATTGAGGGTGAGACCCTCGTTGCGACTCTAGAGGATGATGAGAAATTTAAAACGGTCTGAGAGACTCTCGAGGGTTCTGCAAAAAATGCAAAAGACCGTTTATTGAAGGCCATAAATGAAGAGAAGGAGTTGATGAGAATCAATGGGGTCTAGGACCTAGTTGATTAGCTTGAGGGCGGAATGACTATTGGGAACAAGTAGGTTCTCAAAGTCAAGATAAAGGTTAACGGATTGATGAAGAGGTAAAGGACCCGTCTAGTAACCAAGGGTTACACTTAGACTGAGGGGTGGACTATCGAGGAGTCATAGTCCAATTTATCTCAATCCGTTTATCTTTCAGCGATTGTCACGAACATAGATCAAGAGTCACATCACAAGAACGTAAAGACCGCTTTCGTAGTGGAAGTCTAGATGAGGCGATCTACATGGAGCATCCCTTTTGGGTTCGTTCTAGTAGATCAGGTGGATAAGGTCTATTGATTTTAGAAATCAAAATACGACCTTAAGCCATCATCTAGACAGCAGCGCTTGAGATTTCACGAGAAGATGATATTTTATGGTTTTGTAATGATCGAGTAGGATCATTGCAAATATCTGATACGTCCCGATGACTCCTTTATGAGCATCTTCTCATATGTAGGTGACATTCTGTTGGTTGGGAACAACAGAAAGTATCCAATGACCATTGTAACATGGTTATGAGGTTTTAGTTCATTCTCAGATTTTGGATCCATAGGGATCGCTTGAGAATGGTGTTAACTCTTTAACAAGAGTTTTACATCAGGTAGATTTTTGAGCATTTCGAGAATAACGAACACAACCTAAAAGATACTCTTATCGCTAAAGGAAAAAGACCTGAATCTTGACACATACCCTAGAATTTATAAAGAAATAAGGGAGATGAGAAGAATCCCTTATTCCAGTGCAAAATACATTTCTAGTGTATGCGATGAGTTATACACGTGTGATATACAATTTGATGTATGCGATGAGGCATACATGACCAGACGTTTATTTAGCAGTCGATCTGGTGAGTAGGTATTAATAGAATCCTAGAAGTGATCACTGTAGAGTGGTGAAAAAGGATTCTGAAATATCTCATTTGAACTGCGGACCTCTCCATGTGTTACGGATAAGGAGATTTGCGTTTTTAGTTGGGATTCAGATACTGGCTGGGAATAGTAATCTGAATAAACGCAAAAAGGTTTTATCTTCTTAAAGCAGTAAGAAGAGAACCTGTATATCTCTATTTACGATAGAGACTGAGTTTGTAGTATACTCAATTGCAGTTCATGAGAATGGTTGGCTTCAGAAATTTTCTGGAACACTTAGGGGTCGTGACAGATAGTAGGAGGTCAGTGATGATTATTGTGATAATCAGACCGACACTGTCAACAAATAAGACCCTAAGTATAATGTAAAGCCAAACACATTGATACCGAAGACCACTTAATGAGAGATATTACCGAGAAGGGTATTGTGACATCTAAGTACACCTTGAAATACAACATGAGAGCTGATCTCTTCAGAAAACCTGTTGTGAGAGATTCCTTTGTGAGATAAGGAATCATTGGGTTTAGTGTACTTTAACATTTCTCCTTATATACTGTTTTAGATACTTATTTTAATATATGACATGCATGCATAATTGAGTCACATATTTATTTCATGCATCATTTGTTGTCATATAGTATGATTATGTGATAAAAGATATGTCAGGCAGGCGTGGTCGACTCTCTCACACGAGTGACCACCTCCGACTCTGAGTGAGCAGAGATGAGACGGATTCTAGTTGTAAGAGGCTTTGAGAATAGCCCTACTAGAACATAAGTCGCCCTGATATGTGTTCAGGATGAGGTCATATGCGATATGATCGACATGAAAATACCCACATCCATATTGTCTGTAAGTAGCCAGGTTTGAGATCTCAGATATCACCTGCGATTTGTGATATTGTCTCTGAGATGCTCTCTCTGAGATCTCTGGGTAAAGTCTTATGTGCAGACTGAGTCCCGTACCTGTACAGTGTTAGAGAAATCTGACATATGCCCTTTGAGAGATGGGGGAATAACACTGTGGCACGTGTTTCATACCACGTGTGATGAGACGACCATGGGACAGTGGGAGCTATTATTTGAGACGATAGTTTGATCTTGATCCCCGTTCTCACTGTGTGAGACCTGAGATCCATTGGGTGGGATCTCTTATGCCCTTATTACTTTCGGCTGTCTCTAGAAGTTTTGGTTTAGTGTTGCTACTTTAGTCTATTTACCTATGGCCCGGAAGATAAATTGAGGTCTAAGGGGCAGGTCTAGGAAAGCAGCTGAATTGAGACCGATAGATTCGAGTTTGGGAAAATGAAGGTCAATAGACATTACATCATTGTCATGTATTCATAGGTCAACCTATTCTATTAATCCATGTTGGGATTCAAACATAATAATGAATACATAGTCGAGCAAATTGATTGGGGATCACTTTCGATGAGGAAAGTGGCTCGATGGATGTAAATGCATTGAGTTTGGGGTATAGCGAGTTATTTTTATACTAACAGTGACTACTCGATCATCCTAACAGGTGTATCGAGAAATCTTTGCTTGCAGGTGTACTCGCCGGTCGCACGACGCCCAATCCAGTATGAAAGTCCAGTAGGGTGATGCGATAGATTGCATGAGTTGCGATCTTGTGACTGACGGAAGTGAAATGCCCTAATGTGCAAGTGGGAGATGTAGGTTATTTATGCCTATTGTGGGGCATTTTGGTAAGAATGAGATAATGGGGTAACTCCCATTATTACTTACCAATATTAACCAATATTATTTGGTAACTCCCAAAACTTAACCCTAATGGCCATTATTCTTTTGATTCAATTGAGAAAGGATGATTCCTTCCTTGTGAGAGGATAGCAGCCATGGGAGGAGGCTAGGGTTTCAAAGAATTCTCTAGAGAGAGAATAGAGAGAGGGATGGAGATTTTCGCGTAGGAAAATCTCCCATCGTCAGACGATTCACCGGACACGAGGCTTGAGACGTCGTGGATTTGAGGTGGTGGTTCGATTGCGTGATCACCATCCGACCGTGCGATCCGTTCGAGGGATATCGCGACACTGTGGATTTTGTAGACTGCCCTATCGAGATATTTATCCCAAAAATTCCGATCTATTTAATTTTCGCTTCCGCATGCGCGATTAAATCCAACACTTTAATTCTTAGGTGATTGAAAAGATGTTGAAGCAGTCGAAAATAATTATCTCAACCCACAATAATCTTTTCACTTTTTAAAATCTTCTAAGTTATATCCAAGAACCTATTTTTTTGTTAAAATTTTTATAACCAAGAAAAAATCTATCCCTTCAAGTAACTAATTTAAATTTTATTTAAAGTTAAAGGCAAGATTTTATGGTTTTAGCCCTAGCTAGAGATTGGAAACTAGAGGTGTCAATTGGGAATACAAGCCTATCACCATAACTCAAATTTAAATTGAAATTTGAGGTTTAAGGTTCGTCTTACATTTGTCTGAATTATAAATAGATAATTTGATTATTAATTTGATTATTATAGGCAAGATTTTATGGTTTTAACCCCTTGGTTCACACATGCATGTCATTTCATTCATTTCATGTTCATGCTGAAGTTTATGGCATTACTTAAGAGCATTCATGTTTGTGTATTTAATCTTTATATGTGCATACTATGTTCTTTAGCAGTGCCCTAGTGTGAGTTTCGAATATAGGGTTAGAGTTTAAGCTTGGGCCTAGCTATGATTCAGGGTAACCGGAGTGTTGAGCCTCTGTTAGAGGTAGCCATGAAAAGAAGAATAAGGGTAGAGCTATAGTTCTCGACCTTGAACACCCCAAATCTTTGTGAAAATGCCTTTTAAGTTTCCACACAAGTGACATAGCTATGGTTTCAGAACCATCAAATCGTGGTTCAGATTTAGAGGTTCTGGAATTGTCCTTTAAAGGGGCAATGTTGATTCTAGTTCTAGAACTGTTAGTTCTGGTTCTAGTTCTAATTCTGATTTCAAATAATTATAGTTTTGGTTTTAAAATGTTTTTGTTCTGATTCTAGAAACTGAACTGAATTTTTTTTTTTTAAAAAATTAATAATAGGGAAAGAAGAGCTTGAACATAATTTTTGTTTCTAAATGTTGAGGTGTCAATATGTCCGCATCCGGTGTAGAGGAACAAGAGCCTGCATAGTCCGCTTACCTTTTTACCTCCTTACCTCAGTGTTTCAATCGCTGTTCTTCCTTTCCTTCACTAGTGCTCGTTCTTTCAAACTCAAAATATTTGAAATTGTTAAATCGGACTTTTTTTGTTGTTGTTGAACTGGTCTTGGACGCATATTTGGGTCTCCAAATTCATCGGTGTCAAGCTGGAGCATTGGGGTCTAATTTTAAGCTGCCAGCACTAAATGATTGCCCTTCTGCATGATTGCTCTTCTGCAAACGTATTCATCGGAATACTTAATTTTCTAACAATTAATGATAATATTGGATATTGATGCTTGAAATTCTCGAAAAGGACGAATTATTAAAATAAAGCCATCTGCAACACCCGCACGAGGGCATCGCACAGTGACTTTTCAGACCAGAGACGATGGGTCACTGGAAAAGGACAACGCAATGACTTTAGCGACACCCATTTGCGCATCACAGCCTATGTTGCCAAGGTCATCGCAATAATGTGTGGAGAGTTTGGCGATACCTGTGGCGCCACCTTGTGCAACACTTGTTTTATGTATGCTCTTGCACAAAATATTGCGACGCATGCGGCATCACAAAGGGCGTCACTAAACTCTACACCATTTCGTGTGGAATTTAGCAACGCAATGTGAGATGCCTGCGACGATGCTTCTTTTTCACATGAGATCGCGCAAAATGTAGCGATGCAAGTAGCGTCATAGGAGGTGTCACTACATTTTGCGCCGCTTCGTGTTGAATTTAGCGATGCCCCTTGCCACACATCTTTTTTGCACGATCTCACACAAAATATAGCGACGGAGGTGTCATCACTTTGTTTAGGCAGACTTTAGCGGCACCTTTTTCTGTAGCATTGCTTTCACATCTCGTGTCTTTTGTGTCGTTAGTGACGTCATCGATTTCACGATGTGCGTCACAAAGCCGGCATGGTTGAACCCGCTTGTTTTTTGTAGTGTTCTCTTCCCTATTCTTCTTTTTTAATATTATTTCTTATGTATTTAATTTTTTTTCTTTTTCTTATCTACTGGTTTTTATTTACTCAAGCTTTTTGTTATGCAAATGAAAATGGTGAGCAAAGTGTTGGAAATTTTTGAATATATCTATGAGGAAAAAAAATTCATATCTTGAGTTGTGATGCCTGTAGTGAATCCAAAACCCGAGTTTTAATGAGACATGAAATTATAATATTTTCATATTTTTTCTTATGTCTAAATTGGGAATGAACTATAACTTTTGGTTTTTTTTTTTTTTTTTTTTTTATACTATACAATCGGTTTCTGAATTCATATTCCGACTAATTCGTTTTGAGACCTGCAATGACCCATTTAAGGGGGTTATGCTCCCAACATACCTTTTTTTTATATCCAATTCACAAGTTAAATTTGGAAACTTAGTTAATCGACCTAATATCATATCACACTAGATCAACTATCCCTTAGTACAACTTTTGGTTTTCGCAAGCCTCCTTTCATGGCTGCCTACAACAACGCTTTGCAATCGAGCTTTATGAGTCATGCCTTACAAAGCTCAAGCTTAGTCCATTTAAAATTTTATAGCATGAGCCTGAGCCTGAGCTTGCGCCCAAGCCCAGCTCGAGAAACTCGAAAACTTAAGACTTGAACTGGACTCAAAAAATTAAAAGGGTTTTGAACCTATTTCGGGTCAAACTTAAGCTTAATTTAAACCCAAAACATCCCAGAGAGGGGAAAAGAGAGGAGAGAGAGAGGCCAATCAGAGGCCGTTTAAGCGTGAAATGGAATTTTTTTTTTTTAAGAAAGAAAACCTTAGGACTGTTGGAGATATTTCAATTTTGAACCCGCCCTTTCGACTTATGGTCGCTAATGGGACGCGGTAATTGCTGCAATTGATGGTACAACCTCTTTGATTCCCCCAACAATTCACCTCCACGACTCATCAAGTCTCAATGATGGATGGCCAAGCAGTGAGCACCTAAGGATGGCAAATTAGAGAAATCATCAATGGATGTCAACGGCAACAAACAACAAAAGTTGACAGAACCGGGATGATTTTGAATCAATTGTTGCACTCTAGGTAAGGTCGTTGGCGATGAGCGGCCATCTTCCCATGATGACCATGACCTCAATTCAATGATCACTACAACAATGATTCGATGATGATGACCCTGAGACCTCAACTCATTGAGTCTCATAGAAGATCAAAGATAAAAAACTTCTAGAAACCCTAATCCTAGAAATCGATTTACATAACAAATTGAGGTGAGAAGAGGAGAGAGAAATTGGGGAAGATGAAGAAAGATGCATTTCTGGCTTCAGCTGGGTTTATGAATGCTTTTTAAACAATATTTGAGATTTAAATGGGTCCGAGTTTATAACGGACTTAGTCCACTGATATCTAGACTCAGCCCATAATTAAAATTAGCCTAAATAATGGGTCCGAGCTTGGCCCAGCCCTAAAATGGTGTGATCTCAGCCCTTCAAAATGGGCTGAGCTCGGCTCAACCCAGCCCAATTGCTAATCCTACCTACAACACCACCAAGGGAGTCTATTCTTTATCCCTACTTTTTTCTTTGTAATTTTAATGATCAGAGTTGTGGATAATGCTATTTTAACTGTGGGCGGTAAGGCAATAAAAAAGAAAAAAAGAAAGAAAAAAAAACCTTGATTGCATGTTTCTTTTGAGAAGCTAGAGGTAGGCTTGGCAATCGAGCTTTTTAAGCCAAGCTTTACAAAGTTCGAGCTCGGTCCATTTAAAATTTTATGGGCTCGAGCCCAAGTCTAACTCTAGAAAGCTCGAAGAATCAAGAGTTGAGCTCGGTCCAAAAAATTAAAAGCGCCTTGGGCCCATTTTAGGCTAGACTCGAGCTCAATTTAAACACAAAAACCCAGAGAGAGAAAGAGAGAGAGAGAGAGGTGAATCAGATCAGAGTCAAACAACTTCTGCCATCCTTTTTCAACGTCAATAGCCGCCGCCAATACCATAGCGGCAGTAGCCATCAACCAAGTGTCTTCTCCAACTTTTTAATTGTTTGATTTCATCTCGAGGGGTAAAGTACGATCATCTTGGCTATTCAATTTCTCCGGCTATCGAGTTCATTGCTACGGAGATCGATTTCATCTTAAGAGAAGAAGAGTGTTTTTATACCTCCAGCCAAGTGTTTTACAGGTTGAGGGCATAAAACTTCACTTGAGAACCCTTGGCTATTTGATTTTGTTTCGCTGAAGAGAAAAATAGGGCATATAACTTCAAAGGTTGAGAAGTGCTTCATCGGAATTTTTTTTTTTTAAATAGAGCCTTTTGGTTTTGTTCAGAAAATTGAACTAATGAAGAGAGAGAAGGGGAAACAGAGAGAAGGGAAAAAGGGCAAAGAGAGAGAGTAATGGGACTCTTCCTTCCCATGTTACTTGGTTGGGTTTGACTTCTTCAACAAAATTTGACTTTTAAATGGGTCAAACTTTAAACAGGCCGAGCCCATTAATGTCTAAAATCGGCCCATAATTAAAATGGGTCTAAATAATGGGACTAAACTCACGTCAGCCCTAAAATGAGCCAAGCTCAACCCTTCAAAAAGGGCCAATGTCGGGCCGACTCGGCCCAATTACCGGTCCTAGCTAGAGGATGGTATTAATTCCTCTAAATAATCATATAGTCTTTGGTTGAAAAATCATAGTTTGAGCTATTACTACGCACTCTACAAAGGAACTTTTAATTTGCGCACCCTATATATAAAAAGAACATCTTACTTAGTATGACAGCTCCAGCGAAAAGGTAGGGGAAAACACCATGAATGATGCTTATTTATCATTTCTAATTTAGTTGCATGATATTTATATATAAATCAATGAATTGAGAAGTGGGTTAATTGAATATAAATCATAATGGTGCAAAATTGAGGCTCTAAAAACCAATATTCGGGCAATTATACTTTATTAGTGTTGGAAATGGGTGCGGGTCCACCCATGTGGGTAAACCCAAGACCCACCCTTTAAATTTAAATTTGAATTTAAAGATAGATTTATGAATAAGCGAGTGGTTATTGGTAACCGCCCCTTAACTCCATCAACTTTCTCTCTCTCTCTCTCTCTCTCTCTCTCTCTCTCTCTCTCTCTCTAAACTCTCTAAACTTTCCATTCTCTTTAATGTATGTGAATGAGAAAATGTGAATGGTGGGAAGCAACAAGAGAAGGTTTTTCTTTAAGAGTGAAAAAGAAAACTAGAGTGAATATCTTCTCACATTCAAAGGAAGAAAGAACGGGCTTTGAAGAAGATTGATCATTCCACCAAAAGACATTTGGATTGTGATCAAAAGAAGATGATCTAATTCACGTAACATTTTCTATATCTAGAAATAATTCTAACTCAACTTAGATCCTGAAATTTATGCATGACAAATTATATTTGTTGATTTGTTTTAAATCTTCATTGGTATCAGAGTCATATTGAGTGTTTCTTGCCTTTTCTTGGGTATTAAAAAAAAATGCCATGAAAATGTCTAAGTTTCATTAATTGTAACTTGAAATATGCTTAATGAAATGTTCACAATTTTACACATTAGCATACTTATTATATGAGAATTAAATGTGCAAAATTTGACATTTATCTGATAAGTATATTATGAGATATTTTAAACACTAACCGAATTTTTATGTACTCGTATCTTTTAAAATATTATATTTCATGACATATGATTAGGATTCTCTTGAAAATTGATTTTCAACCATATAAATAATGTAAAAAATGGTTAAGAATTGAAAGAGATATGCACATTCAAAAATTGATTTGAATTGCGCAAAAAATAACAATAATTGGAGAAGATGAATAGTGAACCAAATCCATTCCCACTCTCGGTTGAGGCGCGTGAAGCCCACACCCTATGCTTGAGATATTCGATCTGAAAACCGAGACCACCTTTGAACTCAGAAGTATCGAAAATGAGGGATAGTCAAAATTTCAGAACCATCCGCCCCTAGGAAGGTGGCGCATGACATGTATGCGCCAGCCGAGGAGAGTGGGTGCATGTCCAAATTAGATAGCCCCTCCCGACTATGCGTTGGGGCATATGAGGTGCCTGTTTTTGTTGAAATTTTCACTAGAATAAATTTTTTATTTATTTAGATTTTTTGTGATTTTTAATTTATTTTTTAGAGTTGAAAAATATTTTTATTGATTTTTAAATTAATAAATTATTAGAAAATTATAGAAAAATCATTTTTCTATCTAAAAATTTGTAAAAAATTTTGCATGAGTTTAAAAAGTTATTTTCTTAATTTTGACTACCCAAGTGAAAATTGTTCACACCCTTTTGATTTTATGCTTATTTTTTTACATATATATATGACAATTTTACTTTTTTCAACCTAAAATTAATTGAAAATTGAGTATATTATCAAAAATTAATATTTTTGAATTTCTTGTATAATATTATGGTTGGCTATGTATTCGATATAATATTGTTCCTATTTTTTAAGGAGATGGAGATAATCGAACGCACTCTTCCAAATCTCTGTGGGAGAAATAGAGCATTGAGAAGTTCAAAATGTATGGTAAAACTAGGTCAAATGTTGGTTTATAAGATGGACTTGACTCATACTTAGCCAGAATATTTGGAGATCAAGGAAGGAAAATGCTTGGAACTTCTTCTTCTAGGTCATGTTTTTCGGGGGGGATGACGTTCACATACTGAGTAATTCCCTACCTCCTTATTGGGTTGGTGTGGTTGATAAATTGATTGCCAAGAATTAGAACATAATTTTTGACGATGAAAAGCCAATATCAATAGAAACGTAAGAAATCAAGAACATAGAGATCCAAATAAAGAAAAAACTATCTCAAAATATAAATAGTTTTCCATGTGCCGTAGGGAGTTTTACGCCTAGGAATAGACTGAGTAGATGAATTGTAAGCATCATATCTCGAATGGATTTGTTTTGAACGATATAATATATTTATTTGTTTTCTTTTGCGTGCTATAACTGTCTATGTAGACCATGATCATGTACTAGAAGAAACTTTTAATTTTTTTAATGTAAAGTTTCTATTAAACATATGTTGAATATGTTTGTTATTTTGTATGATCATGTATATAAAAGAAAACAAGTATCCCTTGAATGATATGTTTGTTATTTTGTATGATCATGTATATAAAAGAAAACAAGTATCCCTTGAATGAAATTTTTGGGTTGGTGGAATTTATGTAATTCTTATCCAAAATTGTAATATTATTTAAATAGTCTGTGTATTTAAATGAAAATTTTGGATTAATAGAATTTAAATAATTATCATCCTAAATTGTAATATTATTTAAATACTTTTTTGTATTTAAGTGGAAAGTTTTTTGTTCGAATGATTTAACTAATTGTCATCTAAAATTTATTAAATTTTGTAATTTTAAATTAAATTTATAATGGTAATACATTATAACCATAAATGATGATTAGGAATTTAATGAATTTTCAATTCGATACTAATGTTGACGTATCATAAATATTAATTTTGAAGTATAAAATTATGTTCATGATATGAGTATTTGTACTCACCTTCTAAAAATCCAGACCATAACATCAAGCTCAATTATTTCGGGTTTGAATAGAGGTGACAATTTAAATAACGATAATTATGAGATATGTCACCACAAAATATGATATGTGCTAAAAGAACAAGATATCTTGGGAGGCATCAACCATATCATACAACCTTAGCATAGGCAATATTGCTCAGCATAGAAGAGATCAAGATACTTACCAGGTATGGAAAAAGAGAGATCCACAACTCAAGGGATCCTGGTAAGCTTTGTTGTTGATGACATGATCATTGAGTGTGAGTGATATCTGACTTCTCATGATATCTGGGTGTACCTCAAACAACGTTTGAGGGTCATGTCTGACATGATAATAAAGCTAAAGTCAATTGATCATGTTCTCTCTGAAAAGCAGCGAGTTCAGGTCTTGATTCGATCACTTCCTAACAAGTGGGAACCCTTGAAAGTCAATGTAATTTACAATAATAGTGTGAAAACTTTCTCGGATACTATTCGTCATGTTGAACTTATGGATGAATGGTTTTGTGTTGTGAGATCTATAGCTAATGCTTTTGTTGTAGATTCAAGTTCCAAGAGAGTCTCGAACTCTAAGCATTAGATGAACCAAAACAAAAGCAAGAAAGGAAAGGTAAATGGAGATAGATCACAAAAGAAAAATTCTGGACATAAGAACGGACGCAGACGCTTCAGTATGTCATTTATCTCTAGTACTATTTTATTGCCCGATTCTTATGTTGTGTGAATAATAGACTTAAGAACCATAGACCATCTAACTAGAGACTATAAGGCATTTGTGGATTTTCATCAAGAACTTTATGGTACGAGATGGATCCATGTGGGGAACGATGCAAGAGTGGAGATTAAAGGAGTTGGCATTTGTAATTTGGAATTTCAAAATGGCCAAATTCTCATTCTGCATGATATTCTTTACATGCCAGAAACTCATTGAAATTCGATATTTGTTGTTATAATTTTGAAGTTTGGCTATGTTATGAACTGTCAAGAAAAGATTAAATTGTATTTGAATGACATGAATATTGGTTTTGAATAGTTTGTAAATGGCTTTATGATTTCGCAATGTCATGGATGAATGTTTAACTATTAAGTTGAATATTGTCTTGCTTGCAAAATGATAAGAAAATCATTTGAAAAAGCCATACGAACTAATTTCAATTGCAATTAGTCCATTTGGACAATTGTGGTCTAATAAATGTGAAACCTAGACATGGAGTTTCATGTTTCATTACATTTATAGATGATTTAATGCTATTTGGCCATGTCTTTTTAATTTCTTATAAGTTTGAAGCACTTAGGTGATTTAACATTATATGAACGAGATTGATAATCAAATGAATAAGACAATAAAGGCCTTCAAAATGGCAAGATTGCGTGAATATCTATCAAATCAATTTAAGGATCGGAGTGATGAAATAAATATAATCTGATATTTAATCATTTCTTATACATCTTAGTAGAATGGTATTATAGAGAGAAGGAATAGAATATTATTGGATATGACGAGATCCATGATGGCACGGTTAATTTGCCAATTTCCTTTTAGGGGATGTCTTGTTGACTCAGCTTATATGTTGAAAAGAGTGTCTTCTACGAACAGTACTGTATGAACTTTGGACTGGTAGAAAACCTTGTCTGACTGATCCCAGACCTTCGAGATTGACTACATATTCTGGATTTTTCCATTAAGTTAAGAAAATTGTGTCCCCAAGAATTAAGAGTATCTTTATAAGATATTTTGACTAGTTTAAAGGTTAAGTATTCATTGATGAACAAGATGATAGTACTATAATTGAAATTGAAGTCATATTTCTAGAGAACAAGTTTTCAAACAGTGGTAAAGTAAACGACATACAGCTTTTGTTTGGATTAGTTAATTTAGAAGATGGCTTTGTTTATAGTGGACCATTGGAATCATGAGAAAACGAGTTAGATATTGATCTCAGTAGGAGAGTTTTAAACTCTAATGATCCAACAGAATTACAAACTCAAAAAAGTATTAGGAAAGCAGTTCTCAAGCGTTATTTTTGAAATAAAAGGGCGCGCATTTATTATTTCTCTAGAAGATGAAGATGAGCCTAAGAATGTAGATATGATTCTATCAATCCTACCAAGGACGAATAAAAAAAACAATAGAATAAGAATTGGAGTTAGTAAGGTTCAACCATACTTTAAGAATTGGTTGAACTTCTGCTAGGGTGCAAGGTTATTGGGAACAAATGGATTCTAAAAACCAAGTGTAGGACAAATGAAATTATTGAGAGATATAAGACTCGACCGGTACTAAAAAATTACACTCAATAAAAGAGTATTGATAATGAAGACCCTTTCCTAATAGTGAAATTTACCTTTATTCGCCTTTTGATGGTAATAGTGGGTAATTTGGATTTCGAATTGCGTTGATGGACATGAAAATGTCTTCCTCAATAGTGAACTTAAGGAAAAAGTCAATATGCCACAACCAGAGGGTTTTGTCATTAAAGGTTAGGAAGATAGAATATGTAAATTGAATATATCAATTTATGGTTTTAAATAGTTTTTGAGACAATGGTATTTGAAATTTCATAGAATTATGATCTCTTATGATTTTCTCGTTATAGATGAAGACCATTATGTCTATATTGAGAAATCTGATGGCAAATTCATAATTCTATCCCTATATATCGATGACATATTGTTAGTTGCAAATAATATGGAGTATATTTTTCAAATCTTTAAATGGTTGTCTTCTAATTTTGAGATGAAAGATATAGGTGAAGTACATTGGAAATTCAGATCCATCGAGATCATTCCAAAAGATTACTAGCACTATCTCAAGAGTTCTACATTTAGAATAATTCATAATAGAAAACTGCAAATCCATTGTATCCTTATGGCTAAAAGCAATAGTTCAAGTGATAAAATGTATCCGAAAACTCATAAAGAATGGATCAAATGTCTAGAGTACCATATTCCAGTGCAGTTGGGAGCTTGATGTATGCTATGATGTGTGCTCATCCCAATATTTGTCATGCTATGGGTTTGGTCAATAGGTATCAATCCAATTCAGAGAAGAGTCATTGGATTGTTATGAAAAGGCTATTGAGATACCTGAAAGGAATTGTAAATTATTTCCTTTATCACTAGGGAAGGGATCTAGTATTAAAAGGAGAGGCTGATTGGGGAGGTGATTTAGATAAAAGAAAATCTACTTCCTGTTATGTATTCTTGCTCAATGATAGCGCTATCTAATAGAGTAATAAGAAATAAATTTGTGTATTTATTTCTATAATGGAAACAAAATTTATGGTCTATACTTTTGCAATTCAAGAAAAAGTTTGGTTGAATAGATTTTACAATATTTGAGAATAGTACATAATGCAGTGAGAGTTATAACTATTTATTATGACAATCAATCAATTATTGGTTATGTTAAAGACTCCAAATACCATGGCCAAACATAGAGACATAAAATTCAATTTTATCAAAGATATGATTGAAAAGAGGGAAGTGACACAATATATACCTATGCATTTGATGATGGCCAATTCTTTTACAAAACCAATACCTAAAGACTTGTTAAATCTCTTGGTTTACATAAGTTGTGATAGTATTTGTGATTGTAATCATATATAGAGTATATATGATGTAATACTCATATTTATTGACATTTGAATTTTGTTTTTGCATCCAAAATTCTTGTGTCTATACTTGAAAGTATGTCAGACAAATTTTGAAAATTGGCTCTTTCACACGAACAATCGCCTCTATATCTGTATGGTATGTAGAATGAGACATTGTTAAGTTGTAGTAAATTAACATTCAAATTGTCTTAGTAGAGTATTAAGATGAGTTACTGGTGGTGTATACAATATATATGGTAATCGATATAGATTTCTCATAATCTATTGGACTTATCTAATAGTCAGGTATTAGTTTTTCTTAATATTATGAGATTTTTTTAGGACTTGTAAGAAGAAAAATTCAGATCAAGTGTTGTGTACATTTAAACTAAGAACTGTACAACACATTATTTTTAGAAAAGAAAATATACACTTCCAAATGAGAGGAAAGAGTATCATAATGTATTTCATACCATGTGTACTTATGCGATTCTATGAGTAATGAGATGGTGCATCCATCTTCACCTCATTATGTGAGATTCGAACATTCATATTCAATCTCAATTTATACACTTAAGACTTTCATCTGTCTCTTGAAATTTTATTTTAGTGTTACTACTTTAACATGTCACAAAAAAATCATGGTTGATTCAGTTTGATGGTATATGTATGGAAAATCAATAGATAAAGTTGAAAGTTAATAGTATGAAACAAAAACTATTTTTGATCGACGTATTACTTTGTATTCATGGACCGATTAATTATACTTATGACTTCGTATTTAGAAATATAATTATGAAAACATGCTTATATTTGAGTAAGGTATACACTTTTACATTGTTTTGAAGGATGAAAAATATGTTAACTATGTTTAGTAAAAAAAAGTTTAGGGTACAACAAGATACGACATCCTCATCACTACATTGAAAGTGAACTGTTATATGTTCTTAACCGGTGTATAATCCTAAAACTCTTAATATTCTTGTGAGTCACACGATTCACTTGTCAATATGAAATTGGTATTCGATTGTAATGATCACGTTGAGTGCAAATCTAACCCTTATGTATGAGTGAAAGATGTTGGAAATAGGTGCGGGTCCATCTATGTGTGTAGACCTAAGACCCAAGCCCTTTAAATTTAAATTTGAATTTAAATGAGGATTTATGAATGAGGGAGTGGCTATTGGTAACCACCCCTCAACTCTCTCTCTTTCTCTAATCTCCCTAAACTGCCCATTCTCTTTAATATATGTAAATGAGAAAATGTGAATGGTAAGAAATAACAAGAGAAAGTTTTTCTTTGAAATTGAAAAAGAGAACTAGAGTGAATATCTTCTCACATTCAAAGGAAGAAAGAATAGGCTTTAAAGAAGATTGATCATTCCACTAAAAGACATTTGGATTGTAAACAAAAAAACGTAATCCAATTTACGTGACATCTTCTAGATCTAGATACTTAACAAGGTAAGATATTCTAACCCAAGTTGGATCCTGGAATTTATGCATGAGAAATTATGTTTGTTGGTTTGTTTTAAACCTTCAATCAGTATTGTGATTAAACTTGAATATGTACTTGTAGTGTCATGTGCTATTGGTTGACTTGAGTCTATACTTGTGAGGTACCTAACTGGGACCTGAGTCATCGATCAAAACTCATTGCATGGGTCAATGCATGTAGACTTCTACACATTATTAATGATAACTTGTATGCTTGGTGACCTTTGTTACTTGAGCATTTAAGTTTGTGGGCTGCTTTATCCCTTGTTGCCCTAAGGCTATTTGATTTGGGAGTCCTCGGCCCAAAGCTTGTCGCATGGGTAACTTAGAAAGCCTAAGGAACTATGACACTTAATGAGTAATTGATCAAAGAATTCAATTTTGTTAGGTGGATGAATAACATTTAATTGTGGTAGAAGTATTTGAATCTCTTTCATGAAATGTTAGGACTGAATGTCAAGCCTTGATGATGTGACGTGAAATCTAGAGAACGGAGTGGTGAAACTAAACCTAAATGCAATCAAGTAATGGTTACATAACTTATTACAGTTTAGTGAGTGAATTTATGCTAAAGTGTTATTCAATATAATTCTAAGGAATTTATATTTTGTTCAGATCCACTCTTTGTATTTTGTACCTCATTTTTCTTTGCTTGAGGACCAACAAACCTTCAAATGTAGAGATATTTGAAAAATCCAAAGTTTGAAATGAAGCAAATCCCAAGAAAAGCTCAGATTTTTTATATCAATGAAGCATAGCATTTCCATGTTTTCCTGGGGACAAATTTGTTATTGCGTGTGTTGGTAAATATGCCCATGTAGGGGTATTTCACCTAAGGTTAGAATGTTAATTTAAAATTTGAAATTTAATTTATTGGATAATGGGTGGTTACCCATTATCTCATTTTTTCCACAATAATCTCCTTCCCTTTCTCTATGAAACTATACATATATTGATTTCTAATGAAAGAGGGTAAGTCTCTCAACACATCATTGAAAGAATTGCCTAAGATAGAGAGATTGAGAGAAATACATGCACTTCTAAAGTGAAATCAATTGGGAGTTTAGAGAAAATTTTGAGTAGAGAATTTTTTACGTCATTTAATCACCGGATTTAGAGTTGTGGTCTTGTGATGTTGTGGTGATAACTCGATTTGCGTGGTTATCATCTCGACTGCGAGATCATTCGAGAAAGGTTTCGTGGTTGCAAAATTTTTTTTACATTCATTCATTGAGTTACATCTGAAAAACCCAATCTTTTATTTTCTGAATATTATCATACTTCCGCTAATGAGAAATAAATCTAACATTAGTATCAAAACACGTTAGATTTATTAAATTTTTTTTTCAAAATTTTTCAGGTATAAAAATATGTATGGTAAAAATTTAGGACCAAATCATGGATGAATTTCATGAATCTGAAGACATCATAACGTTACTCATGACTTGTAGATCACAATCATAATTTTTTCATAATTTTCTGAGCATGTTAGGATCAATAAAATCATGGTCGAAGTTTTAGGCCAAAAATATTGACCGACCACTTTAGAACTTAGATATGTCGAGTTTAAGGACGAATTGATCTATGAAAATGGTGTAAAAATGTTACTCGTGTTTTAATCTACATATTTGTGTGGTTAATTGTGAGTTTTAGTTGTTGAAAATTGAGTTTCAAAAATGGTCATGAAGGGCTAAAACTTTGCACATTTGACTTGTCGAGATTAGGGCATGAATCTCCTAAAAAATTGAGTTAAGGATGTTTTTGAAGGGTTTAATTACAATTTTTGGTTGAAATCACTGTGAAATATGGTTTAAAAATTGGTTTTCCAATAGCCGGGTTGCACAGATACGGTTGTAGCGAGTTGGGCAAAAAAGACACGCCCTTAACCCGTAAATGCATGAAGGGCACAAGGAGCAGGCATTGAAGCCCAGTCGAGAGGTCCGGGTCAGTTTCGACTCAGATCCATGTCTAACCCGTGTCCCGACCCCGTCCACAACCTAGGGGACACATGTTAAGTGCGTGAGTGTGTGTGCATGACGCGCTGCGCACTTGGCGCATGTGCCAGCCTGCTGCTAGTGCGTGCAAGTGTATGGTAGCATGCCACAGGTGCGTGGGACACTGCAATACTCCCTAGGAAATAAGAGATATAAATAAACAGATAAATAAATAACAAAGGAAACAATTACGAAAGGAAATAAACGACAAGAGAAATAAACTGAAATAAATGACAAGAGGAATAAAAGGACCAGAGATTTAGGGATCCTTGGGTGGCAAAGCTAACCGCTAATCACCACTTTATGTAAATAAACAAATAACAAGAAAATGGGACCAGAGGTTTATGGGTGGCAAGGCCGACCATACTTTAGAAAGAAAGCTAGAAAAATGAAGAAGATAAATGAAGTATAAAATTTTTTTATTCATAAAATAAAATTTACGAGATAAAGGACTTACAATAAGATCCTTGTGCTTTGACTGTGATGAGGGTTTAATACAAGTTTTTCCCTAAGGAGGGAAAGAAAAAAAGTGAAAAGAAAATGAACTCTCAAGGATATTTAAGGGATCACTCAAGTATTCTCCATTATGCTCCTCCTCTTCCAAGATGTGCTCTCAAGCTTCTCTCTCTCTCCCTTACACCAAAGTGTGTCCCCTTCACAAGAAAGAAGAAAGAGATTTATAATCACTACTTTTAAGTAAATAAATAAACAAAAATGGGACCATAGATTTATGGGCTGTAAGGTCGACCGCATTCTAGAAAGAAAGTTAGATAAATGAAGAATAAAATTTTTTATTAATAAAATAAAAGTTTACATGATATAAAGAACTTACAATAAAATCCTTATGCTTTGAGCGTGATGAGGGTTTAATACAAGTTTTTCCTAAGGAGGGAAAAAAGAAAAAGTGAAAAGAAAATGAATACTGAAGGATATTTAAGGGAACACTCAAGCATTCTCCATTATACTCTTTCTCTTCCAAGATGTGCTCTCAAACTTCTTGCTCTCCTTCTCCTCCACCAAGGTGTGTCCCTTCACAAAAGAGGGGAGGTCGTTAAATAGAAAAATTGGAGAGGTACTATTGGGACACGGGTGAATAGTACCATATGAATAGTGTCATATGAATGGTACTGTATGAACAGTATCGTATGAATAATACAAGATGAAATAGTATTGTATAAACAGTATCATATGAATAGTACAAGATGAATAGTATCGTAGGAAGATTTTAAGATGATTTTGCTTTTGTTTTGAAGAATTTATTAGTTTTAAGATAACTGATTGACTTTTGAAAATTTATCAGTTTTGGGACAACTGATTGACCAAGAATTTTTTTTAACTATTTTTGCATGGGCTAGAATTTAACCTATCCAGCATTTCTTTTCTTTCTTTCTTTTTTCTCTCTTTTTTTTTTTATAATCGTTTTAGTAATGATAGAATATCAAATTCTTCTAAATCATCATTGCGAGATCAATCGTAGGCTCTGACTCAGAATTGGATGTTTTGGATTTGGAGGATGATCTTTTCTCGCTTTGGAGTAGTTGCTCCACGATTTGGAGATACTCTCCCTTAGTTTTTATCGTGGCTAGAAGGGCTTGGACATGAGATTTTTGGGCTAAGAATGTTTTATCTGAAGGATTCGGATTCAAAAGTCCTTTTGTTTTTAACCAATTAGAGATGGCAGATTTTAAGATTTTTTTTGGAACTCTAAAGGAATTCCACTACTTAATTTTGATTTTTCTTCGAAAAATTGTGGTTTCATTAGAGTTGGCATATCCTAAATACTCTTAGCGAACTCAAGGTACAAAGAATTTTGCACAAAATAAACATGGAGATTAAAATTTTTTTTCTACCTCTGAAGGTTTGTAATAAGTTTTAAATAGATCAAAGGATTCTTTGACTGACGCGATAAGGATGTCCGGCAAGGATCCGAAGAGTTTCCACCAGTGAGGGAACAAAGCTAGATACTTTTGAATTTGGGTTTTATTATGAAAAAAGAATTACCATGAGTGTGTGTGTTTATGGTTTTGAATAAGAAATGTATTATATCAGATTTGGACATAATCCCAATAGGAAAAGATGGGGCAGAAATTTATTTTTGTTTTAAGATTTACAAGGAAAGGTTTTGGTTTTAACAGGTCTTGTCCCCATTATGAAGGATGAAGGATTATTAAAATTTTACAAGTCGAATAGGCGAGGTTTTGCTGTTCTGAGGAGAACATGAAGTGTTTGAACTCAACACTTTTTGTGAATTCTAAAATCGTTTGATAATATTCAGTTGTTTTGTCAGATCCCAAGATTTATAAAACCAATGTATTTTTCCATTGTTTGGAAAGGATCATCTTGGAAAAATCCTTCATCGACAACTAAATATTTTGTGTAAAAGGTCTTTCAATAAAATTTAGAGTTTTAACATATTTTAGATCTGCCAAAATAAGAGTTTGACTATCAGTGGCAGCCACAATTTTAAAATCGTTTTGAGAAGGGGTTTTGGAGGATGAAAATTCTCTTTTCTTGATTTTAGAAACTAGAATAGAGATTTTACCTAACCTTTGAGTCGGAATTAGGCTTTTAAATAGAACCATTTCCATAGAGGCTTTAAGGGTGCGAAAAAACTCTGGACTCCATAGCTTTGGACTATCTGGAACCGATTTGACCCATCTCTAGATCATAGATAGCCTGTCATCGGACTAGGCTTCTGTTTTAATTGGAACTTCATTTTGGGCCTTGGCCCCTTTTTCAATTTTTTTCTTCTTCTGCAACCATCTCGTACTTAATGGTTTAGTAGAGGAAATAGGTTTCACTGAGAATTCTGCGTCTGTATTGACCTTGTTTTTGCTTATAACCTTGCGAGTCATTTTATCTGTTCTACAAAAATTCTCTGATTAAAAAATCTGGTAGGGAGTTTTATCTCTCTTGATATATTAAATATCAAAATCAAATATAGATAAAATAGACTGTCATCTTGTAAAAATTTGTTTTGAAACTATATTTTGAATATCTTTTTATAGGAGTTTTTTAGCTGATTTACAATCAATATGAAATAAAAATTTTTTATTTAATAAATCACTTTAAAATTTTGAAATATATAAAACAATAGATAAAACTTCTTTTTTAATGGTGGAACAATTTTTCTGAGTTTCATTCAAATGACCGGTAATGTATTGGACTACAACTTTCCTATTGTCTTAGATTTGTTTTAAGATTCCCCCGTAACTTATGTCACTAGCATCCGTTTCTACGATTTTAGAACTTTAGGATTGGTTATATAAAGGTATGGTATTTCTAATACCTGTTTTTTAATAAATCGGACAATTTCAGTGTGTTCTTCCATCCATGGTGTAGGGTTCTTTTTAAGTCCATTATAAAATGATTTAACTATTTGATTTATATTTGGAAAGAAGTCTAAAATATAATTTAGACTTCCTAGAAATCTTTGTAGTTGTATTTTATCTAGAATTTTACCCAGAAATTTATTAACGAACTCTAAAGATATTTCTATTGGTCTTATGCTTATGTGGTGACCCAAAAATCTAATCTTTGCTCGAAATAAGGACATCTTTTTTGCTGAAAATACCAATCCATTCTTTCTACAAATATAAAAGAATGTTTTAAGGTTTTTAAAGTGTTGTTCTATTGATAATTAAAATATAAGTATATCATCAATATAGACTTTACAGAATTCAGAGTATGTAATGAATACGTCATTCATGATTCTCTAAAATTCAGAAGGGGCATTTTTTAATTTGAATAGCATTACATTCCACTCATACTATCCAAATGGAATAGTGAATATTGTTTTATATCTACGGGCAGAATGAATATGGATTTGTCAGAATCCAGATTTTATATCAAATTTTGAGAAAATATTTATAGAATTAAGTTTTTATAATAAATCTTTTTTCTTTGGAATTGGATATCTGATCTAATTAATATTGGAGTTTCTCTTTCTATTTCCGAAACTTTATTAACATAAAAACATGTGCAACTTCATGGAGATCTAGATTTTGAAATCAATCCCTTGGATTCAAGGTCTTGAATTTCTTTTTTACAGTATTGTTCTAATTCGGTATTCATCTAAATTGGTATGATTTTAGTAGGGATACTTCAAATCAGGCTATTTTGGATCGGATTTTTCACATTTTCAGAGAGTTCCACGTCAATAAATGCAACTTTTGTAGGCTTTTGTATGCCAAATTCAAGTCTGTGTAGTAAGATGCGATCCCAGGTTATGCTTTATAGTATTCGTTGACTCATACACTCACTTTGGAGTCTATACTCAAATTATTTAGGACTGTTGATTGGTAGAATGCATAAAAATTATGTGAATAAGTATCATATGTCACTAACTTCTCTCTTTTTGTATAATAAAGATAGTGGGTGCAATGAAAACTATCGTGTTTGATCTTGTGAAGGGAGACAAATTGAACAGTAATAATTATGAGATTTGGCATTGGAAGGTTTATTTAGTCTTCGAGGAACAGAAACTAGCTGAGTTTCTACATCACGAGATGATGGACCCCGGGGAGAGTACCACACCTCAGGTAAGATAGGAGCAGGAGGCATTTTGTGCATGGAAATAGAAGGATGGACAGGTTAAGGTAGTCTTTTAAGTAGCATGCACGACGATTTGATCCTAATTTATAACCAATATCTTACTGTGATGTTGGTCTAACTTGCTCTCAAAGAGCATTTTAGCTCATGGTCAGCTCCTAAGCTAAGGATGTTAACCTATAGGCTTATTATCTATAAGAAAAGGCAGGATCATAGCATGAAACAGTATCTCATGTACATGTCGATATGATCACTTCTTTGAAAAATATGGGGGAGCTAATAATGGATGAGTTTCAAGTACTGGGAGTGATCAAATTTTTACTAGACTCCTAGGAGGTTGCTAAGACTTACCTTACATAAATTGAGAGTATTCATACTTTCATTAGTGCGTGTAGGTAATGTGAACTTGAGAAAGAGCTAGGAGGTGACAAGGTTTACTTCAGGTCATGCTTTTGTGGTAGAGTGGAGTAAGGGCTTCTAGGGTACCAAGTGTAAATGGTGCAAGCATGACAAGAAGACTAGAGGCGATGGAAAGAAGAAGTCATCTGTCGATACCGACAACAAAGGACAAAAGCATAAGAAGAATGAACTCAATAAAAGTAAGGTCAAGTAGTACATATATGGCAAAATTGGACATTTTGCTTGCAAGTATGGCAAACGAAAGGTATGTCTTTCTTATTTACATGGTTTAAGTTTTGTTTCATCTATTATGATATTCACTGATTCTTCTCCTTTATAGATTGTACACTTAGGAGCCATCGATAATGTAGCTCGCGACAGAGCGCGTACGTGGAAATTCCGCCAACTAAGTCCCCATACGAGTAGGCTGTACACAGGAAATAGAGCATTTGTTGCTGTCAAAGGAATTGGTACATACAAGTTGGTGTTACAAAATAACAAAATCCTATATTTACATGATATTTTGTGTACTCCTGAGATTTAGTGGAATCTTGTATCTGTACTTTGTCTAGATTTCTTAGGATATTCTTTTGTTTTGGAAAACTCTAGAGTTTCTATTCTTTATGACAGTTTTTTAGTTTGTTTTGGTTTAGTCTACGATGGACTATATGCACTGGATCTGATTTCTTTTAATGATATCTCTTATTTATCTCTTATTGCCTTTACATTTGATAGCGTAGTTGATGATATTACCATTTGGTATAATAAACTTGACCACATAGCGTAAGATAGAATGAATTGATTAGTTGCAAGTAGCCTGTTGGGCCTGCTAAACAGGGTTAAGTTACCCCTATATGAGTTTTGCCTAATCGGCAAAACCACAAGGAAACCATTTGGAAAGATAATGAGAGCTGGGATTCTATTATAATTTATCAACACCAATATTTGTGGACATGTGAATGTGAGAGTCCAAAATGGAACTATGAATTTTATTACGTTTATAGACGATACACATATTTTTGTTATATTTATCTGATCTCGTAAAAGTCTAAATCAATAGAGTGCTTCAGGAGGTTCATCAGCAAGGCAGAAAATGAGCTAGACTTAAGGGTGAAAACCATCAGAACAGATCGGAGATGTGAGAATCTATCTGAACAATTTAAAAGACTCTGTTTTGAGAATAACATTATGAGAGTTGACTTTTTCTGCTATTCCCTAGTAAAACGGAGTACCCAAGAGAAGGAATAAGATCATGTTGGAGATGGTGAGATCTATGATGGTGTTGGTCAATTTGCCCATCATATTTTCATGCCTCGTATCCATACGATAAGTTAGCCCCACAAGAAAAGAAGTGTATCTTTATAAAATACTCAAAACACTCCAAAGGGTACATGTTCTTAAATTAAGATACAGATGGCACTATTACTAAGATTGAGTTTCGTGACGTCACGTTCCTAGAGAACGATTTCTCTAGGAGAGGGGAAATCGATAAAGACCTTACCTTTTATAAGATGGATGAGCCTGGCAGTCTAACTGAGATAAGTGGTGGACCCAAGAACTCGTTATGAATCTTGGTTAAAGGCTATTAAGAGCAGCCCATCTAGAGGTGAGAAGGCTCCCCCTTTTCGTAGGAGTAGTCGGTGACATATACCTAGACGTTATTTCTCAATTGAGAATGAGATCCCCATTATGACTTTTGAGGATGATAAGGAACCCAAAACACTCTAGGAAGCTCTTGAGAGTTTTATGAAGGACCAGTGGTTAAAAGCCATGCGAGTTTGGGAACTAGTTAACTTACCTAAGGATGAAAGGCCATTGGAAACAAGTGGATTCTCAAAATCAAAAGAAAGGTCAATGGATCAATAGAGAGATATAAATCTCATCTGGTAGTCAACGCTTACACGCAAACCAAGGGTATTGACTAGAGGAGACTTTATCTCCTGTAGTCATATTTATATCAATCTGTTTACTCTTAACGATAGTCATGAGTATGGATATGGAGTTATACCAGATGAACGTAAAGACTGCCTTTCTTAATGGAAGTTTGGATGAAGAGATCTATAAAGAACAACCCTTTGGGTTTATTCTAAAAGATCAGGAGGATAAGCTCTATCAATTTTGGAAGTTGATATATGGTCTAAAGCAATCATCCATACGGTGGTACCTGAGATTTCATGAGGATGTGATATCATATGGTTTTTAATGATCGAGATGGATCATTGTGTCTATTTGATATATTTTGATAACTCTTTTATGATCCTTTCTTTGTATGTGGATGATATAATATTCGTTGGGAACAATATTGAGTATCTTGTGACCATTAAGGCATGGTTATCATCAAATTTCGACATGAAGAACATAGATGAAGTTGAGTTCATCATCGGAGTTAAAATTCAGAGGGATAACTTAAGGTGGATGTTAATTCTTTCATAAGAGATCTATAACAAAAAGACTCTTGAGACTTTGGAATGAGCAATTACAATCCTATAGATACTCATATTACCAAATGTGATGGACTGAGTCTTGACGTGTGTCCCAAAAACTCAGGAAGAAGCGAGGGAAATGAGCAAAATCCCTTATTCCAGTATAGTGAGAAGTTTCATGTATGCGAAGTTGTGTACATAATCAAACATTTGTTATGCAATCAGTCTGGGGAGTAGATATCAATCAAATCCTAGAACGGGTCACTGGAGAGCAATAAAAAAGATTTTTAGATATTTCAAAGGAATTGTGAGCCTCTCTTTGTGTTACGGAGGAGGTGATTTGTATCTTGACGTCAATTGGGGTAGTGATCTAGATAAGCATAAATCGACATTGACTTTTGTTTTCTTGCTCAATGGGGGTACCATTTCTTGGAGTGGTAAGAAGCAAACCTGTGTAATTCTATCTACGATAGAGGCTGAATTCGTAGTTTGCTCCATTGTAGTTCAGGAGAGTATTTGGCTCCGGAGACTATTGGATAACTTAGAGATTTATGACAAATAGTGAGAGTTCAGTGATAATTTATTATAATAATCAGACCGCTATTGTCTATATTCGAGATCTTAATTATCATAGTAGAACCAAACACATTGACACTAGATATAATTTCGTGAGATACATCATCGAGAAGGGCGAAATGACTGTCAAGTACATTTCTACACATAGTGTGGTGGCTGATCCCTTCACCAAACCTATTGCTAGAGACTCATTTGTAGGATATAGTTACTGGGTTTACGTATATTTTGACATTTCTTATTATATACAGAATTAAGGTTATTGATGTTGATCCCTTTTATATATATGTATATGTGTGTTTTATTAGTCATTTATTTAATTGTATTTATTCATTGTCATATATTTGTGATGTGCTATGATTAAAAGATATGTTAGGCAGGTATGGTTGAATCTCATATACGAGTGACCACCTCCAACTCTGAGAGAGCAAGATGAGACAGTCTCTAATCGTAAAAGTTTTTTAGAGTAGCCATACTAGAATATAAGTTACCCTATTATATGTTCTGGATGAGGTCATACATGTTATGATCAATATGGACATACCCACAGCCATGCTACCTATAAGTAGACTGATTTGTGATCTTAAATATCACCTACAATTTGTGATATCATCTTTAATATACTCTCTCTGAGATCTCTGGGTAAAGTTTTGTGAGTAGATTGAGTCTTATACATGCATAGTGTTAAAAAAATCTAACATATGACATTTTGAGAGATGAGGGAATAACGTTGTGACACATGTTTTATACCCTATGTGATAAGGCGATTAAAGATAATTGCAGCTATACTATATTAGATGATGATCTAATTTTTATCTCTGTACCCCACTGTGTAAGATTCGAGATTCAATGGGTAAGATCTTTTATATCCTTATTACTTTTGACTGCTTCTAGAAATTTTGGTTCAATATTTGCTACTTTAATCTGTTTACCTATGACCTAAAAGATAATGAGATCTAAGGAGTAGGTCTAGAAAACTAGTTGAATCGCAACTGATAAATTTGGGTTTGAGAAAAAAAACAATTGATATTACATTATTGTGTAGTATTCATCGACCGGTCTATTATGTTTATCCACATTGAGATTCAAACATAATAGTGAATACATAGTCGAATGATAATTGGAGATCACTTTTGATAAAGAAAGTGGCTTGATGGTTGTAACGCATTGAGTTTGGGGTACAACAATTTCTTTTTGATACTAACGGTAGCTTCTTGATCATCCTAATAGGTACATCGAGAAATCTTTGTTTGTAGGTGTACTTATCAGTCGCACAATGCCAAATCATATATGAAAGTCTAGTAAGGTAATGTTGAAGATCATATGAGCTCCGATCTTGTGATGGATGTAAAATATTCTTGTGTGCAAGTATGAGATGTTGGTAAATATACCCACGTAGGGGCATTTTACCTAAGGTTAAAATGTTAATTTAAAATTTGAAATTGAACTTATTGGATAATGGGTGGTTACCAATTATCTCATTTTCCCCCAAATAATCTCCCTCTCCCCCTCTATGAAACTGTTCGTGAATTGATTTCCAAAAAATAGGAGCTTGAGAGAGTGAGTCTCTCAACACATCATTGATAGAATTGCCTAAGACATTGAGATTGAGTAAAATACATACCCTTTCTAGAATGAAATCAATCAAGGGATTAGAGAAAATTTCGAGTAGGGAATTTTTCTCATCATTTAAACGCCAAATTTAGAGTTGTGATGTTGTGATGATAATTCGATTTGTGTGGTTATCTTTTTGACTGCAAGATTGTTCAAGAAAGGTTTCGTGATTCCTAATTTTTTTTATATTTATTCATTGAGATACATCTAAAAAACTTAATCTTTTATTTTCCTAATATTACCATACTTCCACCAGTAAGAAATAACTTTAACAGTATGGGTAGCCACAGAGAATGGAGAGAGATTTATATGTGCACAGGTGAAGAAAAAGAAAGAGCAAAATTGGAGATCATAGCTAATAAGAAAGGAAAGAAATCAATTGGAAGAGATTATTCAATAGACTGGAAGAAAGAGAAAGAAGGATTTTAAAAGGTGAGAGACTGAGGTGGATGAGTGGTGACAGCATCTCCCTTAATCGTTCAAATTAGTTCCAACCCTTCTTTTTGCTAGAGTTGTTCTGTTTTTTCAATGTCTCCAATCTTTCACCACAGTGGCTGTTAGAGAATGGAAGGAGAGGAAGTGTTTTGGATAGTTGTTTTTTGGTAATATTTGCATCGTTAGGATCCATCTTTCTTTCAGGTAGTTGTTAGGTTAAGCTATTTTATTCATGATATAGGCCATCCATTCCATAAAACCTTAACACTGTTTTTCCGTATACTCAATAGTTTATCTTGATTTCATGCTTGGTTATTAAGACTAGTTGGTATTTCAGTAGTTACTTATATGAAGGATGATCTTAGTTGTTAGTTATTAGTTCTTTGATTTGTTATTGAGTCATTGTTAGCCCTAGTTTAATTGTATTAGTTGATTTAGTACTTAGGTTTTACACAATATCTTAGTTTATTTTGTTTAACACCGCATTTATATCTTTCATGTCAAATTTCGATTAATCATTTTATTTATTACACTATTAGGTTTAGAATCAGAACAAAATTTTGATACTTAAATAAGTTAGTTTAGTTTAATGAAATTAGTAAAACAAAAATCCAATCTCTATGGGATTTGACACTCAACTCATGGTGCACTTGCTCGATTGCAACAATTGATAAGATATTCTACTATTTTTTTTGAGAAAGAATGAGATCATGAGTAAGAACAAGCTAATACTTGGGCTCATCAGACCCAATATGATTTGTAGATTCCTTATGTAACTCAAACTTTCAACTGATATCTTCTTCTTTATTAAACTCCTTTTCCAAAATTATCGTATCCACAGTTTGTTTAGTTGAAAGGTAAAAGATATATTCAAATTTGTCTTTTGAATATCTTAAAAATCTAGCTTTTTATGGATTTTGTATCCAATTTTATCAGTTTTTTGCCCTTTTGATGTGGGTATGTGGACGGACTTGTCAAATCGCTCAAATTAATACTGATCCCCAAATACAATAAACTTGTAGCAATAGTGGTACCAGGTCGAATTCCATGAAAATTATATTAACTTAATCTCTTAGTTATTATTAAAATAAAATGGGGGGTTTATAAAATAAATTCCTAAATCAAAAATTAAATACCAAAAATTAAAAGACAAATCTATAATGCGAAAATACTAAAAATTATAAAAGAAACTCAATATGCTAAATTTCGATTCAAGAGTTCACACATTCGATTGTTTAACTGATCATCGGTTAAAAATGTTATTCTTACGATTCGAGCATTTAACCTTAGATTTATTAGAATAATCGTAATAAATTTTGTGTTTTCTAAATTAATTGACCAAATCCAATATCCAATCAAAATTTATTATTAATCGACTGAACACGATAGCGTTCCATATCAATAGAATGACAGTATTAAGTTTTATGAAAACAGTTAAATCAAAATACAAATAATCAGGATAGCCATACAAATATTTGATTTTGTTTCATCGATTTTTTAGATTAAAATGAATATTGGTAAACAACCCATAAACATAAATAACCTATTTGCTACTCGTACCATTCATTCAAAACAATTACCGATCACTGAAATTCTAGATACAGTAGAAAAATTGATATTAAATTAAATTGTCAAATTAACCAATATCAATCATTCATATTAATAAATGAAGAATCGACAAATACTTGAATTAAAAGAGTAAGAAATTAATTAAAACACACAACCTCATAATGAAAATAATCGATGAAATTCCCATTGAATCAGAAGAAAAGACTAACCACTCATGGTGGAAACAAAAAAAAAAGAAAAAATATTATTGAGAGAAAAGAAAAACTAAACCTTAAACCCTTGAATAATATACTGCAGCTGCCTCCTTTTATAGATGGATGAATAGTGCCGTGAACAGTGATGTAAATAGTGTCTTCTAGGGTTAATGAGGAGAGTCCTTCTTTTAGTGCTCTAGGTCTCCAAGATTTTTCCAAAATAATAGGGAAAAAATCCACCAAAATAAGAAAATTGAGAATTTCACTCCTAACAACAAATTTTGCTTAAAGTAAAAATTCTTAAAATAAAATCTTCCACTCTTTGGCACTTTTTTTCTTTCCTTTGTAGGCCCAAATGATATCTTGAACCATTAAGTTTCCAAAAATGTCTCCTTAAGCCCATTTTGATCCAATCTCTGATTTTTTATCCCTAAAAATAAAAAGTTATAAAAACATTTATTAAGTCAATAATCAATCCAAAATCAAATCATAATATTAATAATAAAATAGATATTTTGCGCATTATCAAATTCCCTCATAGCAAACCAATGCTTGTTCTCAAACATTCATTAAATTAATGTCACACAACTATTCTCTTTTTTACTCCTTCCTCCCATTCAATTCATTTTCAAACAATCCAAATCAGCACAAATCAAAAAATTCAAATCAAAACAACAATTCTGAGAATAAGTGATCATAGTATCATAACCTTAAATGAAAACATAACCATCCCATCAAACTCAATAATCTTATTAAAATTCAATGTATCCTGATCCAATACCTTCACAAAGCAGTTCACTCTATACACTCAAAGTGTTTAAAGGAATTTATCAATAACTCTCCAAATCAAATCAAAGCATGTCATTACCATAAGTTTACTTATTTATCAAATCTCCACCACCACTTATATGAATTCAAAACAAAAATCCGGGAGTCTTTATAAGGGTTGTAACATGGCTTGAGTAAAGATAGGATAAAAGGGTAAGTGTGATGTATAATGAATATATCAAAGAAGCATGTCAAGAATACAAAACAATTTCCCCTATCAAATATATCTCACATCATGAAGAACAATCAACTCATAAAAAGATAACCCAATCAAAACCATCTCATTTTTCAGTCAAAACTTTTTCCATTTTTTTTTCAAATTCCCCAATCTCAATTTTTGGGAATTTTTTTCTTCTTATTTTTTTCTTTTTCTGCCCTTTTCTTTTTCTTTTTTTTTTTCCCTTTTTCTCTTTCTTTTTTTTCTTTCTTTTTCTTCTCATCATCATTCATTTTTTTTTAAGATAATCAAACTTGATAATGAATGAAAATATGGAACATACACAAATCACCCCAATCATATGATCGATTCCATAAAAATAATCTCCAAAATAAAGTTACCACATTCCCTTTTACAAATAATCACTCAATTATGCTCTAAACATATGTTTCTTTGATATAAGGATCAAAAAGAAGGTTAAGCGTAAAAAAAAATGCCATGCATCAAATAATGAGGTTATAGCAAAAAACAATTAGGTATAAACTCAAATGGGTTCACTAGGGAAAATATTATACATGGGAAGGTCTTCTTTTCGAAAGCTAAAAAATGTAAACCTAAGTGCTCCCGTCATATTAATGCATGAACTCATGGATGTGGTCTGAAAAAGTATAGCAAAGCAAGTTATAGAATAAATATATTATGATTGATAAATACTTATCAAGAAAAATTTAGAGCAAAGATGATATATACTCTTAAGGCTTAAAAGCTCACAAAAATATTTAATTTTGTATCAAATCTATCACATCTTCATTTAATTCAATCATCAAAATCAATGAAACACTTAAAACAATTTTATCCAAAAACAACTAATCACAATTATCTCTTTCATCCATTTCAACTTAAATCAATAATGTATACTAACTCAAAATTATTATCAGACAAAAATAAAAAAAGTACGAAATTTCAAAGAAAATAGAAGAATGACATTGGCATGAAAATCCTCCCCCACACCTAAATACTACATTGTTCTCAATGTATGCAAAAGATAAGAAATTTAAGCACAAAGCCTAAAGAAAGTCCCAACCAGCTCAATTGAAACTAGAACCCATAAAAACACTTAACACAATAAGATAGAAAAGAAAAGAAAAATGAAAGATGCTAATCTACAAAGTTGAACAATGAAAAGAATGATAAAGGGTGAGAGAACTCCCCTAAGGTGATGGCGGAAATGAAAGTTCAAAACCCACAAAGTTGGCGAGTGCTTGAATGTCCCCTTTTTTTCGCCTAAAACCGTGTGATCATGCCTTAAGTGGAAGACTACTGCTGCCCATTTTTTACACTTCATTGCTCTATCTGTCTCTTGACTTGGATAAGTGCAACTCTTAGAATTTTCCCTCTTAGGAATCTAAAAAAAAAAAAAAAAAATCAATAAATAAAAGGAACAAATGTTACTAGATAACAATAAAAACTCTACAATCAACTAAAACAATTTCTCAAAAAAATGTTTGGGTTGCCTCCCAACAAGTGTAATTGTTTAACGTTTTTATACTCGACGTTCTCCACTTGTTTCTCTTCATGGAGGCTTCATCTTTACTTTGGGAGGTTCATATAACTTTGCCTTCGTATCTAACTGTGAATTCAATTCAAAATCAATATCACATTTTTCTTCACAAATTTCCTGCACAATTAAATCAAAAATATCAGTAAAACAAATTAATTGACATTCATTTAGGTATTTCATAGGATAAAAAATAATAAATTTAACAATCTCACTATTGAAGTCAATAGAGAGAGTACCCCAATCCACATCTATTTTAACATTTGCTGTATTCATGAAAGGTCGTTCTAATAGAAGTGGAGCTGAATCTATAATGGTGTTTCCTTCCATTTTCAAGATGTAAAATCAGTTGGAAAAATTAATTGATTAACTGCATCAAAACATTTTCAACAATCCCTTTTGGATAATCATAAAAATAGTCAACTAACTGAATAATAACTCCAGTTTCTTTCATGGGACCCAATTTTAGAGCACTATAAATTGAATAAGATATGATATTAACAGGTACTCCTAAATCTAGCATGACATGCTCCATTTGTTTCTTACCAATAACATAAGTTAGAGTAAACATACCTGGATGTGCACATTTTTTGAATAGAGTTCTCTTGATGATATCAAACACATTCTCACCCATCTCATCACCTCTTATTTTTTCTACTTCCTTCTCGTATTCTTCCATTTTGGATTCCTCAAACCTATAAGAAAATTGTGGCATAATTGCACTGAAGCATTAGACAAAGAAGATTTGGATGTTACCTTGATTGAATTTTTATACTTGCATTCATCTTCTCTGTCCATATCCTTTCCTTCATTCATCTTCTTAGATGGAGTGAAACTCAAATGAAGTTCCTTCTCACTTCTCAACATTATTGCACTAACATTCTCTTTAGGGTTAATTACCGTTTGTGAAGTTAGTTTCCCTGAGATTCTAGCTTCTAAGTTACTACGCGAGGTTGCCAATTAAGTGATTTAATCAATGTTATTAAAACCGGACCGAACTATCGGTTCAACCGGTTCAACCCTTCTTATAACAATTTTGCGGTTCGATTGAATAAAAATACCGTTTTACAATTGAAACGGACTGAACTGGCGGTTCAACTGTGGTTCAACAGTAAACCGAGGTTGAATCGCCGGTTTTAAAAAACCGCGGTTTAGGGTTAAAACCTAAAAAAAATATTTTTTTTAAGATTTTTTTTATTTTTTTTAATTTTTATGATGTGAGACTATCAATTTTTGATATTATAATTTTAATTTATATTTTATATGACTTTATAATTTAGTTATTTAGTTTTTAATTATCAATATGAGTTTTAAAAGTAATTATTGATTATATATATATATATATATATATTTAATTATTATTAAAAAATCAGCGGTTCGACCATATTGATCCACGGTCTAATCGGTTCAATCATATTTTTAAATTTTACGGGTCAATTCACGGTACAGTTCTGATAACATTGGATTTAATTTCCCAAATTTTGTGTATTCGCTCTTATTTCCTATTGAAATTATTGAGTGTTAGTTGCAAGAACTTTTACAGTATCTTCTAAAGATATACTTGAATTAGAAAATTGTGAAGGTACTGGTGGTGATCTGTTAAAAAATTGGGGTTGATATCTTGGCTATCCGAACTCTCATAGCTCAAATTTGGATGATCCCTCATCTAGAATTATAATAGTTGGAGAAAGGATCATACATACATTGAGGTTGACTAAGAAATCTTCCTACGATATTCGCTTGATGAGTAAGATCTTCTTGCAGGGATTGACACATATCCGTCGGATGTCCAGGAATTGAGCATATGCAACAAACCTTAGTTGCCTACATTTGCCTTACAGCCAACTATTGAACCAAATCAGTCAGTTTAGAAATTTGATTTCCAAGGGTTGAGTAATTTATCTCAAGAGTTGGATATTCAATACACAAGGGTTGTTAGTTCAAAATTAATGCAGTTAACTCATTCAAAGTTCTTTAACGATCTGCCATCTTTTCTTTCTCGTAAAAAAAATTAGTAAACAACTAAAAAATACAAACTAAGAAATTAAAATAGTTTTTTGGCAACGGCGCCAAAATTTGGATGAGCTTGTCGAAACCCTCAAATTAATACTGGTCCCCCAATGCAACAAACTTGTAGCAAAGTGGTACCAGGTCGAATCTCACCGAAACTATGTTAACTTAATCTCTTAATTATTGCTAAAATAAAATAGGGGGTTTATAAAATAAATTTCTAAATAAAAAATATACCTAAAATTAAAAGAGAAATCTATAATGCGAAAATACTAAAATTTATAAAAGAAACTCAATATGCTAAATTTCAATCCAAGAGTTCACACATTCGAGTGTTTAACTGATCATCGGTTAAAAATATTATTATTACGATTCAAGCATTTTATCTTAAATTTATTAAGATAGCCGTAATAAATTTTACATTTTCCTAAATTAATTGACCAAAACTAACATCCAATCAAAATTTATCATTAATCGATTGGGTACGATAGTATTCTATATCAATATAATGACAGTATTAAATTCTGTAAAAACAGTTAAACCAAAATATAGATAACCAGAATAGTCATACAATTATTTAATTTTATTCCATCGATTTTTTATATTAAAATGAATATTAGTAAACGACCCATAAACATAAATAATCTATTTGCTACTCGTACTATTCATTCATGACAATTATGCATCACTGAAATCCTGGATGTAGTAAAAAATTGATATTGAATTAAATTGTCAGATTAATTAATACAAATTATTCATATTAATAAATCAAGAATCGACAAATACTTGAATTAAAAAGAGTAAAAAATTAATTAAAGCGCACAACCTCACAATTAAAACAATCGAAAAAATTCCCCTTGAATCAAAAGAAAAGACTAACCACTCATGGTGGAAACAAAAAAAAAAAATGTTATTGAGAGAAAAGAAAAACTAAACCCAAAACCCTTGAATAATGTACAGTAGCCCTCTCCTTTTATAGATGGATGAATAGTGCCATGAACAATTATGTGAATAGTTTCTTCTAGGGTTAATGAGGAGAGTCCTTCTTTTAGTGCTCTAGGTCTCCAAGATTCTTCCAAAATAATAGAAAAAATATCCACTAAAATAGGAAAATTAAGAATTTCACTTATAACATCAATTTTTAGTTAAAGTAAAAATTCTTAAAATAAAATCTTCTACTGTTTAGTACTTTTTTTTTCTTTTCTTTGTAGACCCAAATGATATCTTGATCCATTAAGTTTCCCAAAATGCCTCCTTATGCCATTGTGATCCAACTTTCAATTTTTTATCCCTAAAAATAAAAAGTCATAAAAATATTTATTAGGTCAATAATCAATCCAAAATCAAATTATAATATCAATAATAAAATAGATATTTTGCGCATTATTAATTCGGCATCTCGATATCTTAACCTGCTTAAAACTCGGAGAGTTTCGATGTCACAAGTCGCAAGGAAGATAAAAAATGGAATATGAGATATGCACAGTGTGGGAGAGTTTGACTTCGCGGGCAAAATATGTACATGTGTTTATAACTATATGATTTCATATATATATATATATATATTGAAAGTATAGTAAATATAAAAGTGTAATTATTAAAAGTGTAAAATATTAAAAACAAAGTATGTGAAGATATTATTAAAAAAATATATACATCTATTTTTCATTGCTAAATACAAGAATTTATTCAACTATCACCTTCGAGTCTTCATATTTTGTGTGTAATACAGTACTAGTGTCTCTAACATGTGCAATTCTATGAAAATATTCAACCACGTATCTCGTTTGATCAACATATTGAATGGTCAGAGCCATTTATTTCTTAGATGAAACATCTAGTGGTTCATCCGCAATAATAGAAAATAATGAATCTCCAAGATCTTTTATCAACATATTGAATACTAAGAACTCCCTTGATTTTGGAATCTTTAGATTCATCATGGCCATGAAAAGTAAGACATTGCTCTTGTAGAAAAATGAATAAAATCAACTGATATAGTCAAGCGAATACAATATATACAGTTATATTTCATGATCTGTTTGCTTTCTTATTAGTGTTTGGATGTTTTGACCTTATTAGTTTTCATTGCATTTGGTCATGTAAACTACTATAAGTACCAACATGAACATCAAGTTTTTTCTTTTTTTTTTTTTTTATTTGTAACTCTAATTATTTAGTATAATTAATTATAATTCAAATAATTTTAATGCAACTACTCAATTAACATATCACATTATAACTATTCTAGGGCTAAAATAAATATATTTTAGATCCCTTCTCCATTCTACAAATTTATTTGGTATTTATTATTTACTTGTACAAAATTATCCTTGTGTTATGTTAATTGAAGTGAAGAATAATATAGAGAGATATTAAAATGGCTAATTTGTAATTTCAAAAAAAAAAATTAACTAGTTTGGAATTTCAAAATTTTATTTATCCTAAAATTTAATTTCAAAATTATTTATCTTGTTTTGTAAATTTGAAACTTTGTCTCCTATTTTATAATTTTAAGGTTTTGATGGAAATTTTCAACCATTTTTTAAAATTTTGAAAATTTTAACTTTAACTAACTAATTAATTATGTATAATTCTGTATTTAATTTTAATATATCTCTAAGATAATTATTTTTCTAATTCAAATTTAAACACCAATAGGTTAGAGAATATATAATCTCAAGCATGATCGAATTTTATTCTTTCATTAGGATGTGCTCACATAGAAATCAGATACACAGAACATGCATACATTATACTAGACTTTAACATTTAGAGGAGAAGATCAAGTTTTGATATCTTCTTCCAGGTTTGTGCACTAAAAAAAAGATCTATCACAAATTTGGATTGCACAAATTTAATTAGGAAAAACAGACTCGATAAAATCACAGAAAGAGTAATATCTATTTTATTTTTATGCGATTTTCTTTCAATATCATATTTTAATGCGTTATTTTTTATTTAGTCATGATTATTCCATTACCATCTTTGATTTTATGAATTAAATAAATATAACATATATCCTAGATCCAATAGGCAATTCCCTTTTTCTGAAGTAGATTAGGTTAGATACCCTAAGTTGATGGCTTTGCTTATGGTACTGAATACCTGAAGGAGTGAAAATTTTAAACTAATTGATCATAATGATCATAATTGTTATTTTTTGGTAACACATACCCTATCATTCACATTTCATGTTTAATTGTTTTATGTATTGTTGCATGTCTAATACACCTCAAAACGTGTACTTGCTCAATTCGTGGTTAGTTAACCATTTCTTTTAGCCTATCATGTGTATTGAGGTTCGAGAAAGGAGATCCAGCAGTAATGGACATTGGATCTAGGGATTCTAAATCCCTTTCCAGATAGCAAGAATCATAAAGTTGACAATAACACTAACAAAAGGGGAAATAGAAACAAAGAATGATAATGTTGACAATCAACACCACCATAATGGAAAGAATAAAAGAGAAGACAATAAGAATCGTAGAGTTGATAATCAACACCATCGCAATGAAAAGAATGAAAGGGATAATGACAAGGATCAAGGAAACAGTCAAACTCTTTCAATAACCAACCAGATTCTGCCAAGCAAAATTGAAGAGATTTAGTCAACTTCAATCATCACCGAAAGTATTTGCTAAATTACTGTAAATAAATATATATATTTCTATTTTAAAATTCTGAAAATCTATATATGTACAGATATAATTAGAACATGATGTGTAGAGAAATACAAAAAAAAATTTATTCTACCATATTCCTCATATTTTTTTTCATAGTATCAAAGTAGGATACTCTCTGCATCTGAACTAATTCAATTTCAATTTGATTCCCCATTTGTATATGATAAAAAAAAAAAAAAAAAAAAAAGACCCATGGTGAAACAAAACAAAACCATGATGACAATTCAGATTTTCCATCAAATGGCAAGCTTAATATCAATCAAATTGTCTTTCTCAAATTTCATACTTTGGAAGTCACAAATATATCATCTCATTCATAGCTCACAACTCCATCATCTTGAAGGAGATGCACCAGCAAAATTCATTCATAACAATAAAAGAATTCAAAAAGAAAATCTAAAATACGGTATCTGGATCGGGAATGATGATTTACTCATCAGCTAGCTATTGGGAACCACATCTAAAGAGGTTCTCAATCTAGTTATGGGATGTAATAATGTTCAACAGATTTGGAAATGCCTTGAAGAGCATTTTCTCGCTTCTACCAAAGAAAACGATATACAGCCAAAGAATTGGCTAACTATTAGAAAAAAAATTCAGCCACTAAGAATTCATTGGAAAATTCAAAGACATATCTGACAATCTTTTTGCTATACAACAGCCTTGACAAGACATAAACAAAATTTTGCAGCTGTCTAGAGTTGTAGGGGCTCATTACCAACCCTATAATCTAGCATATTATCAAAGGTTCCATATCACACTTTCAGTCAATATGTTTTGGGTCTAGAAGGCCTTGAGCAACAACTAACCCTAGAAGAAGAAAAAGAAGAAGAAGAAGAAGAAGAAGAAGAAAAGTTGAAACCAAACTATGCTTAAGATTTCTTTTTCTAAAGAGGAAAGAGAGCTTATAGAAGATAAAATGGAGGATGCGGCTTCAGTTCAAGAAGAAGTGGTTTTGTTCTACCCAAATCTTAGTCTTATCGTGGTAGAGAAAACAATAGACTATTTATCTCCAACAATAATCCAAAACCACAACCAAAGAATCAATAAAGGAATAATCTGTAATCTACACAATTTAAAAAAGGTGAAACTCCCTGTCAGATTTGTGGCGTTAATGGGTATATTGCTTTAAAGTGTTGGTACAGATTTGATCATGCCTATTAAAGTGAAGATCTACACCAAGCCTTTACAACATTTTCATTTGTTGATGATAAAGACCTAAACTTTTATGCAGACTCTATAGCAACTGCTCATATGACATCTGATCTAGGTACTCTTCATTCTATTTATTCAAATTCTAGTAATATGCAATTTTATACTGGTGATCGAAATGCTCGTCTTGTTACACATGTTGGGTCTACAAATGTTGAAAACATTAAGCTAGATAATGTGTTAGTGGTGTCAAAAATAAAGAAGAACCTGATTTTTGTAAGCCAATTTACTGAAGACAATGCATAAATTTTTAAGTTTTCACCCTCTAGTTTTTTTTTTTCTCGATACAAGATCCAGTAACACAAATAATTCTAGCGAATGGAACCAAGAAAGGATGGTGCTGAATATGCTCTTACTACTAGAAAACACACTTTCAGCGATGGAAATTTTCGTCGCTAAAGAGTATTAACGACGGATTTTTTCCGTCGCTGAAAACTATCCCGCAAAATTTACCAACAAATTACTATCCATTGCTGACATTAGCGACGGAGTTTTTCCATCGCTAAAAAATCTATCGCTGATAATTATTTTCCATCATTAATTCAAGAGACCTCATGCGCGCGCAAGCGCATCCACGAGCCTACTCGAGTTCTCACGCGTACCCCAACTCCTCCTGCACTCGCCCGCCCACCCGTACCCTCGCAGCAGCCCACCCGCCCGACATGCGCTGAAGCTCCTCTGAACCCGCCCTCACGCGAACGCCCACCCGTACCCGTCAGTATCCTCGTAGCAGCCTACCCGCCAGCTTGCTTGCCCGCTTCTTTAACGTGTGAAAAATGCCTCCGTAGCTGATCGAACCCTGACATAATTAAAATGTTAAGAGCAACAGAACCACCAGACCACATTGTGATACGTTACTCTATTCTTTTTTTATTATTATTTGTTACCTTTATTTCATATTTTTTTATTAATAATAAAATAATATAAAATGATAATTTATTATAAAATAATAAAATAATAAAATTTTAGGTTAAAAATAATAAAAAATTTTAAAAATAAAATAATATTATTCTTCTACAAAATAAAATAATTATTAAATAAAATAATAAATAATAATAAAAAAGAAAAAAATCCGTCGTTAATCTGTTGCTAAAATTTCCGTCAATAATCCATCAGAAAAATTCAATCGCTAATCTGTCGGTAATAACTGTACAATTTTTTTTTTTTTACCCTTCACCATTACAACGACGGATTACCAACGGAAATATTTCTGTCGCTAATTTTCGTCGATAATCTATCGGTAATCTCTCGATATTCTGTCCGACGTTAATTCGTCGTTATTACTGATTGGTTTTTACTGTCGATAATTTTCCATTGCTTATAACGTGTTTTCTTCTAGTGTCTTGGGGTGGTAAAAATAGGTAAGGTAAAAGATTCAGTCTGGCACCAATGTTTAGGACATCTTCACTCTCGTATTTTGAAAATTCTAGTTTCAAAAAATGTCATTAGAATTACTTTTTGGACAAAACCATACATATTATATACTAGTAGTCAATTTGAAAAGAGTCAGAAGCTTCCTTTCACCTTGAATAATGAGAAAACTAATTTTCCTTTGCAAACAACTCATTGTGATTTACGGGGACCCTCATCAGTTGACTCTTACGATAAAAAAATACGATTTTAACGACGGATTTAGTGACAAAAATTTTTAAAAAATTTATCGCTAAAAACATTAATGATGGATTTAGCGACGAAAAATTTTTCGTCACTAATGATACTTCACAAAAATTTAGGGACAAAAAATAGAAATTCGTTGCTAAAATAGCGAGAAAAATAACAGATCCGTCGCTAAATTTAACAACAGATATTTAATTTTCATCGCTAAATTTATATTTTATAATTTATTTAATTATTATGTTAATATTTTATTTAATTAATATATTAATATTATATTTTATTTAATTATATATATTTAATTTACTTTTTTTACTTATTAATTAACTCTAACATTTTTCTAAAAATAATAAAATGATATAAAATGATAATTTGTTATAAAAAAATGTTAGTACAAAATAAAAGAATAAAAGATTTAAAAAATAAAATAATATAATTCTTTAAAAAGATAAAATAGAAATAAAATATAACATATTAATTAAAGAAATAATAAATTTTTATCAAATAATAAAATGCTAATTAAAATGAAATAATAAAGTAATTAAAAATAAAATAATATTATTCTTTTAAAAAACTTTAAAAATAAAAAAAAATAGTATTTTCTAAAAAATAAAAATATAAAATAATAAAATAAAATATTAATTTAAAATATTATAAAATAATAAACATGATTACTTAATAAAAATTAATAAAATAAAAAAATATAAAATGAAAATTAAAAAAAAAAAAAAACTTAACTTAGTGACGAATTTTCGAATCTATCGTGAAATAATAAAAGATTTAAAAATATAAATATAAAACAATAAAATAAAATACAAATTTAAAATATTATAAAATAATAAATAGATAATATAAATGAATAAAATAACAATATAATAAAATAAACTAAAATATAAAATATTAATTAAAAAAAAAATTAAGTTTAGCGACAGATTGCGGAATGCATCACCAATTTAGCGACGGATTCCTGATCTTCGCTAAATTTAGCGACGGATTTCTAATTCGTCGATAAATCCATCGCTAAATAATAAAATATTTTAAAAAATAAAATAATAATATTTTTTTTTAAATATAAATATAAAATAACAAAAAAACTAATTTAAAATTTTATAAAATAATAAATATGATTGGGTAATATAAATGAATAAAACAATAAAATAACAAAATCAAATAAAATAAAAAATGTTAATTAAAAAAATTAAGTTTAGAAAAAGATTGCGGAATCCGTCGCTAAGTTAGCGATTGATTTCTAATTCGTCGCTAAATAATAAAATATTTTAAAAAATTAAATCATATTATTTTTAAAAAAATTAAAATATAAAATAACAAAAAAAGTAATTTAAAAGCAATCCTGTCATGCCACGAACCGGGGTCATGAACAGCCGCCTGTTGCCCTGGATAACGGCTACATTTTTACAGAAAATCAGGCAAAATTTTCTCATATTTCGGAGGTCTCCCATGTATAATTTAACCTGCATAATTCATAACCATCTTGTCAATTTAAGTAAATGGTCATCCCGATCTCACAACGCTTAACTAAACCACAGCAGACAACCAGGACAATGCATGGTTATAAAATTTTCTAGCAGTCCTAACCACAGATCTCTACTGTCATGCCTACCTAGGGCATGAGCAGCCGCTATACCGAGCGGACCTAAATTTGTATATACATGTACAATAGATTTTCAAGTTAACATTTTAAATATATACAAGTGTCTCAATGCAAGTGAACTGAATCAGTATGAGAGTTTCACAAATAAATATTTATAATTTATACAATCATCCTATAAAATAAATAAATAAATATATTGATCAAACTAAAATTTTCGATATTCGTAACGGAAGATATGATAACATCCATACCCAAACCTGATACTATCAAGTCCACATCGCCAATATACAATCACAATAATTCTTCCTCAGTCCATGACTAATATTGTGGGAAAAAAAGTGAGGGGTGAGTATCTATGGAAGGATACTTAGCAAATGAAAGGATTGATATCTTGACATCAATATCTTGGGTAAACTTGGAGTGTCAAAGCATGTAATATAATATCAAGTGTGAAAAAACAGCGTGAAATTTGACATAACTCAAGACACACATCGGAAAATAACATATACATCCGTCCATATATCAAGTCACATATGTAGAGCCGGCAGAACAAACAACCCCAGCAATAGTCTACATCGACCAAAGACAGGTGCATTGAGGGTTTTCACTATACAAATATCAAATAATGGCTCTCTACCCCAATGTTAGCCACAGACTACTCCAACTAACCTGTAAATAATATTAATAATATATATATATATATAGTCGGTCGTGTATGGTGTCCCGCCCAGTGCTAGACAGAGATAAACTCACGTCCTCCCCGATGAGAGTCAACCTGGGACACCCACACACATGACAATTTGACGGATACCTCCGGCCAAAGCGTATTCGGGGACAGAGGTGCCTCTACCAAATATCCTTTGTAGCTACGGAATGCTATAAAAAACATATCACAATATCACCAAGTCGGTCGGGCACGTAGCCCCATGCATCACATCATCACGTCGGCCGGGCATACAGCTCCATGCATCATATCATAACGTCAGCCGGGCGTACAACCCAAATAGTACATGTAAATCCGTTCAAAAACCATGTGCCAATATAGTGGGAGCATTTAAAACATGTCAATATGTCGAAAAGGTGGCACAATATTTAGTTATCAAACTCATAGATGCATATCAAATAAATTAGTAGTTGGGACACTCCAATGATCACAAAAATATTTCATAAAATATTCAAAACTCTTATGATCATACATTTGTAGAATCATGTCATTGAAAAGCATTGTTTAAAACATGGTTTTCAATTAATAGCATACGTCAAAATCTCACTCATTGTATGGGGGAGGGTAGCGCACTCCCCAATAATACCACGAAACGAAGAAAAGTGCTCCCCTAAATCATGGCACCCAACACCTATGAATGTATATATATATATATAAAAAATCAGCAAGTTTCAAATCTACGCAGTTATAGAAAATAGGCTATCATTTCTAATACACGTATGCAAATCAGATAGTTCGAATCCTTTATAACCCTACCCTAATTCCTCATATTTTGTTCATGCATACAACATGTCTACAAGACTCAAGTGTTGGTACTTAACCAATCCCGCATAGGGATCACACCAATCCAATCTCTCTCTCGTACCCAAGGGCCAGCAGGGCCACAGCCCAACGCTCCTTTGTGCAGCATAAAGCGTCCATGTGCAGGGCGCGCAGCGTCCATGTGCAGGGCGCGCAATGCCCTTGCACAGCACCCAGGGCGTGCAGCACTTGCACGACAACCATTTCTCCTCATTTCTAAATTTAACCCTAACTTTCATTCAAATAAATCGAATGGGTAAGAATTTTTTCACCTAGGGCTTTCTCAGAGCGCAAACCTTTGTCCGAATGTCTCCTTGATCACTCCAAAATCTGCAATACTCCCTATCAAGACAAGATTTATTAGTTATGTCATAAACACTTAGATCAGGATCAAAACCCTAAGTCAGTTACCTGCGTAGAAATTCGTGGGCTCGCGGGTTCACAGGCCATCGCGGGCTCGCGGGCTATAGTGGGCTCACGGTAGCGGGTCAGCAGGCTTGCTGGTTTGTGGGCCGTAGTGGGCTTCGCGGGCCTACGGGCTTGCGGCCCTGTGGGCCTGCGGGCTGGGACAGCAGTCGCGCGCTCTGTCAGGCTATGGCGAGCTCGAGAGAAGGTCGTGCGCTCGCGGGCTAGTGCGCTGTTGCGGAGCTGGCGCACGTTGGAGGGAGAGGGAACCGCTGTAGTCGCGCGCTGGCGCGCTCACAAGAGGTCACGCGTTGTGGCGTGCTCGCGCAAGGGAGATCGCGCTATGGCATGCTCGCGCGGGGGAGATCGCGCTGTGGCATGCTCGCGAAGAGAGAGAGGCGGAGGGTGGCGGATCGCAGTGGAGGGCGAGCAGCGACGAGAGCGGCGGAGATGGGCAAAGCCGAAGAGAAAGAGAAGAGAGCGACAGTGAGAGGGAGACCATGAGTGAGGTAGAGAGAGAAGACAGAGGGAGAGTGGCAACGGCTGTTAGGTGGTGGCGGGTCGCGACGGAGAGGCGGAGACAACGGTGGAGGAGAGTAGCGGCCGCGGAAAGATGAAGAGTCGAGGAGAGAGAGAGTGTGAGGAAGAGAGAGAGAGGAATTAGGGTTTTAAACCCTAATTCCAAAATTTGGGTTCTTTTTTTTTTAGGTTTGTATTTATATATTTATATATATATATCTTCACACCCACACTTCACTAAAATTAAAATTTTTTTTTGTACAGATGGGATTTACTTCGATTCGCGTATTCGACAAATTTAAAATATATCAAAATTTTAATTTAAATACCCCAAAAATCAAAAATCAATTTAAATAAATAAAATTTCTCTCTATATAAATAAATTAAAGAATATCTTATTTATATATATATTTCAAAAATGGTACAATATTACAAATAGCGTAGTGTCGGTGTTACAAATCCACTATTGCTTGATCTAATGCACAAGCAAAGTATCATACCATGGCACATGCTACTATAGAATTTACTTTGTTTACCTTTCTCTTAAGAGACATTGGCATCTCTCTCCATTATCCTCCATAGCTCTTCTGTGATGATAATATGAGTGCCCTTCACATGTCTATCAATCCAATTTTTCTTGCTTGTACCAAGCATATAGAACTCAACTACCATTTTATTGGGAAAAAGTTGCCGTTTGTACACTTCTTACGCGTTTTATTCCGAGCTCTTGTCAACTTGCAGACATTCTTACCTAACCATTATCTGAGCAGTAGTTTACTCGATTGTGTTCTAAGCTAGAAACCTATCAGTTTTCCCTTCCCAACTTAAAGGGGAGTGATAGAGTTGACAATCAATATCACTGTAACGGAAAGAATAAAATGGAAGGTAGTAAGAATAAAAGAATTGACAATCAATATCATCATAATGAAAAGAATAAAAAATAAAAATAGCAATAATCATAAAGTTGACAATCAGCACCTGCGAAATAGAAACAAGAATGATAAAGTTGACAATCAACACCACCATAATGGAAAGAATAAAAGAGAAGATAGCAAAAATCATAGAGTTGGCAATTAGCATCAGCGGAATGAAAACAAGAATAATAGAGTTCACAATCAACACTACCGTAAAAGAATAATAGCAAGAATTAACGAACCGCTCAAAATCCTTCCATAACAAACCAGATTCTACCAAGCAAAATTGAAGGAATTTAGTTGGCCTCCATTATCATCAAAATTTTTTGTTAAATTACTATAAATAAACATATATGTTCATATTTTAAAATTCTAAAAATCTACACATGTACAGTTGTAATCAGAACACAATGTGTAGAAAAATACTAAAGAATTATTCCACCATATTCATTATAATTTTTTTTCGACTTATAGTTTGTAAAAATTTTGGCATAGTAGAGCTTACAACTTTTTTGTTCATGCATGTTCGATCATAGCAGTGAAAATTTTAATTAGTAGCATTATCTTTCACTTATTATTGGGCAGGCTACAAGACCATTAACGGCAACAATTGTTGTGATGTTGAAATACTACACATTTTGTGTTGATTATGATAGTTATAAGTAGTTCATTTCTTGTCGTCAGTTTACAGGGGACATGCAATTTTTTTTTTTAAATATTAATAAGTAAAAATTTTAAATTTTCATACCTGTTTTAAAAAAAATATATTTTCATATATGTAAATAGCGATTAGGAGACTATTAGACCAAATGTTGTATATTTCGGTATAAAAAACATTACTTTTCCAGATTTTTTTCTAACGTTTAAGTTCTATGTTGCTATTATTTTGCTTTCTGCAATGTTTCCATAAAAAAGTCAGCAAAACAATTTTTGGTAACGTTAGGTACCAAAATGTCAGAAAAAGTCATTGATGCGCAAAAATGAGCAGTGGTGAGATTTTTTTGTCAACGTTTTAGCACTAAATGTTGGCAAAAGCCAATTTTCTTACATCAAACATCGGCAAAAACTTTCAACTTTGCCAATATTTTGTCTAAATGTCAGGAATGGGTAGAAAGAGAGATGGACTAGAACGAGAGAAACTAGAGAGAGAGGGGGGGATACCGACGTTTTTACTTAAAAATGTCGGGAAAAGTTGAGAGAGAGAAGGACTAGAGAGAGAGACAATTTAAAGAGAGGGAAAGAGGGATATCCCGATATTTTTTTACTTAAAAAATGTCAATATTTTCATTGTTTGCCAACATTTTAGGGGCAAAACATTGGTAAGTTCTTTTAAAACCTACACGAACTAACCTAATCTTATTTTCTCTTTTCTTTCTTTTCTCTCTTCTCTTTTCTCAATTCACTACCGCCATAGCTCCTAGCTAAAGATAGCCACGGTCATTACTGCCTCGTCATTAAAGAAAGCTACCAAAGGTAGATCTCTACCGGAGATTGCTCTCTCTTCTCACCGCATGCTTCCTTGTTCTCACCTCTCTCTCTCCTCACCATCTCCTCTGTTGCTTCCAAAAGTAAGTTCCTCCATGTCGTGCAAATCTAAATATGTTGACTCACCAAACACTAGAGGCAAACTAAACTTAGATAGTGAGTTACTCAAGTCAACTTAACCCAAAGGACCAGTCGACTCACTTACTCTATGAAAAAAATAGAACTAAAATTCAAAATGACAATGGTCGAATATTTAAAAAACTAATGGTCAAAATGAAAAATAAGACATACCATATACAGGTCAACTCGACCTACTATAGACCATAAGTCGGCTAGTATATTAAACACTTAGAAACCTTTGTTAAGAACAAATCGACACATATACAAGGTGTTGGCAAGATAAGTTCTGATGGTGAGCAAATGATGAGTTTAAGGTGTATTGTGATGAAATAAATGTATTGAACTAATGAACTAATGAAAGATTGAGTTGAGTTAAGATAGAAAGGGTTTAGCTTTGATACAAAATATATAAGATATTCACGCAGAAATATAGTTGACTATAGCAATGTAATGGTCAACTTGCTTAGTATACAGAGACCTAAGTCGAGTCTGATATAGTGCAATAGTCAACTAACTAAAATATCTAGTCGACTAACACAATTAACCTAACTATAATGTCAAATTTTAAATGCTAACGGTTGAAGAATAATGGTCAAAATGAGAACATGACACATTATAGTGGACCACCTAAAGATCAAGTCGAATTATACTTGTAAGTTGGGCCATACACATATGTTAGCTCACGAAGTACATGACATTACACATAAGGTATAGGTTGTGGCACACACAACATGCCAAAATGCATGCCACAACAAATGTAGGACGTTGATCAACTCATGAGACATTATGACTATTCAACTTGCATAAGAGTGGCAGTCGACTCATATATTTAGAAAGGACTGAGCCATGAGCATAATACACATACATAACACTGGCTTAACATTAACACAACATTAGCATGGCACATACACTGCACTAGCATGACACAAACATTGCATTAGCATGGCACAGACTTAGTACTAATAAAACACAATCATAGCACTAGCCTGGCATTAGCATAGCACAAGCATGACACGAGCATAAGCATGCCATAAAGCCACTACACAAGGTCACTGCATATATATTTACAATAGGCAAATGGCCTAGTCGACTCATGATTTTACCATAATTGACTCAACTCATCTTAACATAGAAAATTTACTAAGTCTAGAGGTGAAATACCGATCCTTGGATAATTAAAGACTGATCCTCTCATGTAATGAACATGAGGAAGTCAACTACCATAGTGGCAAAGTAGACTCTTGCTGCTCCAAAAATAAAAACACGTCATATAACTTAGAGCCAAGCAACCCTAAAGCATAATGTCACATGACACATGCCATATGCCTATAGCATTATGTTACATGCACTGAGCCACCCTGCACCTACATGATGCACATACATCAAAGTAGGTTCAAGTGCCAATTAACTTAATAAAGTGAGTATTGAGAAGGTAAGTTTTGATAATAATAAATTGGAGAAAAATAGGTTTAAGTAAATCAGAAAGCTATCAGAAAACAAAAGTCTGTAGACATTCTCGACCTTTACATACATTGACTTACTCTTGTAGATCCACTAATTCTCAGAACCATTCTGACCAATTTTAGCCACACGTTAAGCATGTCGACCTGATAATAACCCTTATCGACCTAAATAAAACAAACATAACATATTGTCTTAGTAAAATTATATCGACAATCTCGAAAACATGTCGATCTGATTTGAACATTTACATATCTTGTCGACCTGAATTAAATCTTGTCAACCGGTCTTACACGTTAACCTAAATTAGATTACACATCGACCTATTGATCTTAGGTGGATAAATTTAATATGACACGTTGATTAATTTCTGTAGTGTAACATCCAACCATTTATACATATCAACAAGTATCAGACAAAAGACTAAAGAGGTAGACATACTCGATAACTTGTCGACCTAATTCCTTTATCCATTAAGAAATATGCAATGACCTGCATATTGACTATGTTGACACAATGAACATGTCGACCAATTTCAAAAGACAGATCTACCAATTTTACGTAGATACAAAACTGTGTTGATGTGAAGTTAGAACACGTCAACCTGATATAGTTGTCCTTTAGAAATCACACGTCGACCTACATTTCAAACTTGTCGACACACTTAACACATCGACCAATTTCAGAGGTCAGGTCTACCAATCTTATATAAGCACAAGACTATGTCGATGTGGATGTATAACAAGTTGACCTAGGCAGTTGATTCCTAAGTAAGGCATGTCGATACCAAATTAGAGCCATGTTGACAAATCAGAATACGTCGACCAATTTAAGTTTATGCTCCACCTATTTAATTTAAAACCTAACCTTGTTGACCCAAATATTCTTATGTCAACCTAATCAATCAAGAACTCAATTCTAAAGTTTTAAATTCAGATTGATATGTTGTTTAACCTTATCGACCAGAAGTTGTTAGAAACCAAAATTTCAAAATAAATTTGAACACAACGATCATCTCTTTTTATGTATATCTAAATATTTCTATTTCTATTAAAGCCTAACATTTAAATGCAGCAAGAACATCTTTCGATTGGTTTACAAGTAAGTGGCGCCAGCGAGAAAGTGAAATTTCAGCGTGAGAAAGTGGATACTATTGTAGAACATTAATTGACAGACATTAATGAGTAATGTTCAACTTCAATAACACTGTAACGAATCTCTTCAGCATGACAATAAATACTAAAGATAAGATATGAAGAAAGAATGATGCTCGATTAACTCTCTGCATAACCACATTCTCATGGCATCCATAATTATGTCTTACACTCTGCTCTTGATCTTCATTTAATTTTCTTTTTGAGTGTAATTATTTGTAAAATCAAGTCTGTCAAATCTAAGGATTAGAGTTTCGCATCTTTAACATTTTCCCTCTCACCTATACTGAGATTTAAAAAGATTAAAGAGTAGATCACTATTTTGGGTTGAGAGAGATAGTCAATCTATGTAAGGTTGGGAAAATGGTGTTTGCGAAGAAATACTATAAAGATCCAACTTGAATGCGTAATCAAGTTTGAATTATTAAATTGATAGTAAAAAATCCATGAGGAGGTTGGAGTGGACGTATACCTAGTTTGGTGGAACTACTATAAAAAGTTTTATGTGTTCTTTATTTTTCAATTAAACAACCAAACACCTCTATTAGAACTTTTTAAATACCTATATAGTCAAATATTTTTAAAAAATATCTTTATTTAACTATTCATCCCTTTAGTTAGATATCAGTAAGGAAGTCGACCATGCCAAGTCTCAAAATATGAGTACTAATCCTTAGACATGTGAGTACCGATCCTTAGTTTTATGGATGTCCAAGTGCTGAACTAAAGTATGGACGTAGTCAACTAGGATGGATAGAGATAGTCAAGTCACCAAAGAGCTGAAAGGAAGCATAGTGATGAGTACAAATCCTTGAAGGTTAGAGTACCAATACTAGAGCTACTCATAGAGTTAAGCTAAGAAAAAGTTGACTATGGAGAAAGAAACAGTCGATTCACTCATGATAGAATACAGACAAAATTCAAATTGTAGTCAACTAGCAAAGAAAAGTAGTAACTTACACATGAGTAATGGCTAGTCTCTAGAAAAGCTATTCAAGCATTTAATATCTCTTGACAACCTCCAAACAACTAATTTCAACATTGAGTGAGCTCCAATGATTAGATCATCTTGAGAGGCTATAAATACAACTACTATTGAAGACCAAATAATCTTTTTGGAGCAATTGAACATATTAGTTGTACATTAACACTTTCAGTCTTCTCTGTTCTTATTTTTTTTAAGTGTTGTATTTATTTTCGGGGCTGTAAAGTTTCAATCGGAGCACTAAGACTTAAGGTTATAATCTTTGTTTCGTTTCAAAATCTTTTAAGAGATCAAGAAGAGAGAATCTTCTTGATCTGGGATTCAATAATCCATAAGAGACAAGTTAGGGTTTGTTAGAACCGTGAAGTCTAGTGTGAGTACTCGGGAACAATACTTGTAAAGGTTTGACTAGGACCTAGGAACCTAGTTGATTATACTATTTGGGAAACAAATAGTAAATTGGAAACTCTATATGGAGTTTGGAAGTAGATGTATAACGGGAAGGTAGAACCACTATAAATCTTGGTGCCGATCATTCTTCCCTCCCTTTCTCAGTATTCTGTTTTTGTATCTCAATTTTAGAAAAACCCAAAAAAGAAAAAATGCCAACAACCTATTCACCCCTTCCCTTTAGGATGTTAAGTCTCAGTTCTTCAATTGGTATCAAAACAAGTGTATTAGATAGACTTAACAAATTCAAAACCAAAGATCCAACATAACACTAAATAGAGACAGCCCTTTGAGGAATACTCTACAAGTAGAGCACATTTTTTTAATGGTAGCAACTATAGCTATTAGAATCAAAGGATAGGGAATTTCATCATAGCCCAAGATAAACCATAGGAGATTATTGAAAAAGGCATTGAGTTTTCCACAGAAGAAGTGATGGTGTTCGAGTTCTAGTCAAAAGAAAGAATATGACATCTAAAGAGAAAAAGGCATACCGGGTTAACTGAAGGCTGTGAACCTGCTCCACTTGGCATTGAGTTTAAACGAATACAATAGAGTCTCATCTTACCACACAGCTAAAAAAATTTAAGAGAGACTTGAGGCTACATGTGAAGGTACAGATCAAATGAGAAAGAACAAGATCCAGATGTTGAAGTAGGAATATGAGACCTTCAAAATGAAGGATAGGGAATTAGCTCGAGAGATGATTACACACTTCAACACATAACCAACCAGCTCAGACTGTTGGGAAAAAGCATATCAGAGGAAGATATGGTCGATAAAGTATTAAGATGCCCACCTAAGTCATGGAAAGTTAAGATAACTGCCATAGAAGAGTCCAAAAACCTTGAGGTTCTAACTATATAATAGCTTGTTGGATCTCTCATTACACATGAGATGAAATTAAATGTTAGAGTTCCAGAAAGAGATGATAGAGGAAAGACTGTGGCCATTAAGGTAGACAATGAAGCAAACACCTCAGACAGTACTGATGAAGAAGATAAAGAAGGAGATATGGCATTGCTAACCCGAAAGTTCAAGAGATATACAAAGGCAAGCCAAGGTTCAGCAGGCCAGAAAAGAATGATGAAGTCTGATGCTTTGAGCACAAGAAGCCAGGATACATTAAGTCAGATTGCCTCAACTCAACAAGACTGGCAAGAGAGACAAGAAGATGAAATGAAGAAGAAGTCATTGGCTGCTCGAACTAATAAGGACAGCAGCTCCTCACAAGAGGAAGTTGAGACCAAGGAAGCCAATATCTATTTCATGGCTTTGGAGGACTTTTAGAACAATGAAGTAAGCTCTCAGTATTACTTTAACTCTTTAAATTCCTCAAATTCTGAAGATGAATTATCTGTACATGAATTGCATGAAACTCTTCTAGAAACCCTTAAAGACCTTAGGAAGATAACCAAGAAAAACACATCATTAAGAATGGCATACACTAAACTAGAAGAAGAAAGAAATACACTGTCATTAGAAAACCAAAAATTAACATAAGAAAATGACATGCTAAAGCAAAATAAGAATGAATTGTATGCTAAAGTTGAAACCGAATCAGAGAAGGCTAAGGGATTAGAAATTGAACTAGAAAATCTAAGCGTGCATGTCCCTTCAGAAAAAGAAAGTCATGAATCATCAATCATAAGAGAGGAAATTAAAGAAGAGAAAAACAAAAATTAAAGACTTAGTTCTCTATTATATAGGTTTGTCCAAGTCCAAGTAAAACTAAACTTAATGTTAGGTGTCCAAAGGGCAATATACGACAAGGCTGGACTGGGAAAGACTCAGAAGAAGCTTTATAGCTTCTTTATGCCTAGTTCAAGAACTAGTAAGACTACTAAGGAACAAATTAGATGTCATGAATATATGAAAATGGGACATAAGGCAAACCATTGTGCACTTAGGAAACAAACAAGTACACACAATAATCAAAGACCTGCAATGCATCACAAAAATATACGCCTGTACACAACAAAGAACAATACCATTGCATACAAAATGAAAAACACTACACCTAAGAAAGCAACCATGCAATGGGTGGCTAAAGTAGCTAATAATCTTATGACTAACCAAGCAGGACCCAAGAATATTTGGGGATCAAAGGGCAAAATGTTCTCTTGAACAGACTTGCTTGAAAGCTGAAGTATCCAAGAACACATGGTTTCTGGATAGTGGCTACTCCTGGTATATAACAGGGGATGCAACCAGTTTCAGCTACTTGGAAGAGAGACTTGGAGGCAAAGTTATCTTTGGAGACAACTCTAAATGAAGGATAGTTGGCTTCAGCAATATAGGTACTTCTCCTACACTTATTAAACATGTTTTATTAGTTAAATACTTGAAACATAACCTCCTTAGTATTAGTCAATTATTTGATAAAAGTTACATTGCTTTGTTTCATTGTGATTGCTGTAAAGTAATTGATAAGTCTAACAAAGTGATTAGATTTATAGGATTTAGGCAAGAAAATATATATGTGATAATCTAGACAACATAAACCACTCTGAGGAGGCATGTCTCATGGCAGTGAGCCATGACAATGCCTAGCTATGGTATAGGAGATTAGGGCATGTAAGCATGGATCCGTTATCAAAACTAGCAAGGAAGGATTTGGTGAAGGTCTGCTTAAACTTAGATTCACAAGAGATAGGTTATGTGATACTTGTATAAAAGGAAAGCACACAAGAACATTATTTAAGGCAAAGAACATAGTGTCAACCAGTAAGCCATTAGAATTTTTGCATATAGATTTATTTGGACCAACTAGAATTTAGAGCCAAGGGGAAAAGTATTATAGATTTGTAATCATAGTTGATAGCTCTATTCATATTTGGGTGCTATTCCTGGCACAGAAACAAGAGGCAAGCAATGCCTTCATCAAATTGTGTAGTAAGTCCAGAATGAGAAGGAATACTCAATTCAGAGTATCAAAAGCGATCATGGGAAGGAGTTTGATAATAAATCAATAGAAAACTTTTGTGAAGAGTATGGCATAAACCATAACTTCTCAGTTCCTAAATCATCCCAACAAAATAGTGTCGTAGAGAGAAAGAATAGAATCTTAGAAAAAATGATAAGAACAATGCTCTATGAGCATAACTTGTCTAAATACTTTTGGGCAGAAGTTGTTAACATGGCCTGTTATATCTTGAATAGAGACTTAATAAGACTTGTCCTTAAGAAATCCCTATATGAATTTTATAAAGGAAAGAGACCAAACATAACCCACTTCCTTGTATTTGGATGTAAATGTTATGTGTTGAACAATGGCAATGACTCTTTAGGCAAATTTGATACTAAGAGTGATGAAAGTATATTTTTAGGATATTCAATCTCTAACAATGCATATAGGGAATATAACAAAAGGACAATGATATTGGAATAATCAATTCATGTAGAATTCGAAGAACAAAATGATATAGGCAAAAAGAGTTTTGATGATGATGTCTTAGATGAGCTAATTAGGATTCCAAAAGATACGGAAAATAAAAATACTCATTAGCAATCATCTGAGATAGAAATAGAACCAAAGGAAGAAGAAGCTACCCCTACAGAGTAAGAAATTAAATATCTTACACTTTGGAGACTATGAATCCTGAAAATTATTATAGGCAATGTTAGTTCAGGTGCGAAAACAAGATTAGTACTGCAGAATCAGTATGACTATGTAGCCTTCATATCCCAAATAAAGTTTAAGAATGTTGATGAAGTCTTAATAGATGAAAATGGATGTTAGCCATGTAGGAAGAGCTGAATCGATTTTAGAGAAATAATGTTTCGGATTTAGTACCGAGACCAAAAAAACCAATCTGTTATAAACACAAAATGGGTATTTAGAAACACGTTAGATGAGCATGGCACCATCACTAGGAACATGGCAAGATTTTTAGTACATGGAATTGATTGTGATGAAACTTATAATTCTATGATTAGATTAAAAGCAATAAGAATGCTTCTGGCCTTTTCATAATTTATGGACTTTAGATTATACCAAATAGATGTGAAAAATGCATTTCTGAATGAAATATTGAAGAGATAGCATATGTTGAGCAACCACCAAATTTTGATCATGCTAAGCATCTGACCATGTATATAAACTATAAAAAGCTTTATATGGTCTGAAACAAGCTCCTAGATCTTGGTATGAAAGACCAAGCAACTTTCCTATAGAGAATGAGTTTACACAAGACAAGATTGATACAACCTTGTTCATTAAAATAAAAGGAAAAGAAATATTGATTGTACAAATTTATATGGATGATATAGTCTTTGGAACTACCAATGAAAACCTTTGCCAAGAGTTTGCTCACGCAATGCATGTTGAGTTTGAGATGAGCATAATGGAAGAGCTCAACTAGTTTCTAGGATTACATATAAAGCAATGAGAAAGGAATTTTCATTAGTCAATCTAAGTTTGCTAAGGAGCTAATGAAGAAGTTTGGCTTAAGAGATTCCAAAAGAGGTGCAAAACCCGTGAGGCCAACTCTTAAGATAAATAAGAATGGAGGAAAGTCTGTGTGCTATAAGTTATACAGAAGCATGATAGCTTCCTTACTCTATCTCACTATATCCAAACTTGACATTCTTTTTAGTATATATTTATGTGCAAGATTTTAATCAGCTCCTAAGGAATCACATATGTTGGCAGTGAAGAGAAACCTTAGATATATTAAGAACACACATAGTTTAGGCATCTGGTATGATAAAAGACTTTTTTTTTTATCTTCATGGCTACTCTGATGCAAACTTTGCTAGATGCAAAGTGGATAGGAAGAGCAAAAGTGGAACATGTTAATTCTTGGAAATATGTTGGTGCCTTGGTTTTCAAGAAAACAAAATAGTGTGGCGACATCAAACATTGAGGTAGAATAATTGCTACTGGATAGTGCTATGCTCAGTTCTTATAGATGAAGTATCAGATAAATGACTATGGTTTAGAGTAAGATATATTCCAATTAATTGTGATAGCACTAGCCCTATTAATTTAACTAAGAACCCTATCCATCAATCAAGAACTAAACACATTAATGTAAGGCATCACTTGATAAAAAACCAAGTGCTGAAAGGAGATGTGATTCTTGAGTATACTGAAATAGACAAGCAAATAACTGACATATTCACCAAGTTTGTAGATAAAAATAAGTTCTATAGCCTAAGAAGAGAGCTAGGTATGATAAACTTTGAGGAGTAACGATTGTTTGTATGTTTTGATTTGATTGTGTTGTGCATTTGTATGAGTCTGTGCATATTGTTAAACATCTCAGCAGATGAGTCAACTCGCTCATAATGTTAATCAACTAGGTTTCAAGGAGATAATAGAAAATGAAAGGATCTCAAGCTCAAAAACTTAATTGAGTCAACTACCTATGAGGTAAAGAGTCAACTAATACCTAGGGATATAGCACGATCAGTGCTAAGCACCGATCCTTCATTGTTGAAGTACCAATACTCTCTGCTATAGACTTTAGTCCACAACTTCACAAGTCGACTACATAAATCCCCATAGTCGATTACCACTCAACACTAGGTGAAAATAAGGCATGACTGATGTCAAGTATCGATCCTTCAAAGATGAAGTACCGGTACTCACCACTGTACATGCAATTCTGAAATTAACTAGTTGACTACCCCCTTAAAAATAAGTCGACCACATGAGGTCAAAATTGTGGATAGAAAGTTGAGATAGTCGACTACATGAGTTACATAGTCGACTACGCCACTAGATAATCATGAATATAAATAGAAAATTTAGGGCAAAACTCATTTTAAACAATCTCTAACACATGAGAACTGCTTCTCTTTTTCTCAAACCTTCCTAGCTGACTCGCACACCCAAGAAACTCTCAAATCTCAAACCCTAGATCAAATTGCAAGTCATCAAGTATGTCAAGGACAAAGAATCCATCACCCTTTGACGAGCACAATTTTCCTTGTAGTGAGAAAAGTAAGTCCTTTGAGAACTATTTTATTTCTCATGCTATTATGCATGATTGAATTCCTTTATGAAGATTTCATTAGGAAAGTAGTTTCTCCAAGCCTTATTAACCTCACTCTTATCTTATATGATAAATTAGTTAGGATTTTCTATAATAATATTGTGGATGTGAAAAGGAAGTTTAGAAACTCATCTGAAATAAAAGATTAAGGTTGGTGAGAATGCTAAGAAATGTATTTTCAAAACTTATGTACATGGCAAGGAGATTGAAGTTTCACCTAGATTAATGTGTAAGCTATGAGATCATCCGTGGGAGCCTAGAGATGAATGTGAGCAGTATATGATCATGACTTAAAAGGAGTGTATGAGAATTGTTTATAAGAACCAGACACTCAAAATAGGAAGTAACAAAGCCACAGATTTGAATCTATATGAGAGGATTTTGCATCGCATAGTGACTCATGCCATTAGGCCTAGAGGTGTAGTCATACTACAATTACTAAAGAAGACTTTTGGATCATGGCTTTCATTATGGAGAAGAGAAACCTTGGCCTTCACTTTCTTATCCCGTTCCATATGATGTTAATTGGTAAAGTTGAGTCGGGAAACCCTCCTTATGCCACCCTTATTACTGACATCCTTGAGAAGTATGAGGTGGATGCTAATATCAAAGTTGGGATGGAACTTCAATTGAAGTACAACATAGGAGGACCATCTCTTAATAGAGCAAAATAGCTTGAGAATGAGGATGGAGTTTGGAGAAGGAAGAGAGAAACAGAGGATAGGAGAGAAAGATAAAGATGAACCTAATCATGCAAGTGTAAAGCATAGCATTAATCCTGATTACCCTCCTCCTACATCTGAACATCATCATGCCCCTAGGCCGTTGATAGGGCTTAAATGAGTATGATATTTACGATTGATTTTGTATTATTTTTGTATAAATATTACACCAATATTTATATTTTATAACATTTAACATGTTAGAATTGATGGAGGAGATTTATTAAGAAAAGTGAAGAAAAATAAGTTTAATTGGAGCAACTATGCAAAGGATGGAAAATTGGACAACAATGCTCTTTCATTTTCACATGGACACGTTGATTACCAAAGGCAATGCAAGAAATTTGCAAGACTTGCTGTAGTAAAATTTCCTTTCCAATTGCACAATCAAGAGAAAATTAGGATGGAATTGGAGATATTGAAAATTTTAAAAATTTTATTCCATTCCTAATAATTAGAAATATGAAATTTTGAGTCAAGTTATTTTATCTTTTAGGAAATTCTTTTATTTTTTAGAGTTTTATCTTTTAGTAGTTTTTCCTTCCTTAAAATAAATGAGAATATTTTGTTAATTGAAAAAGAAAGGAACTCCACTTTTCTTAGGGTTACACTCCTTTACATATATGAGTGTTGCATAATTTTTTAGGCACTTTTGGAGGGGTGCGGCCCCAAAGGCGGTAGAGTCGGTGGCATGAGGAAATGTTAATTGTCTTTATTCCTTGATTTGAGAAGATACATAATTATGGAGGAAGCCTACAGTCAGGATATAACACCATTTTTCGGTAACTGTGTATCATGTACCACTTCTCATGGTTTTATATATATATATATATATATATATATTGAACATCCTTTTGAGATATTTAAAATGAAATTTTAATTTTCTATTATTTACTTTGATATTTCTCTCAAAATCGCTAAAACCGAAAATTTTATCAGTAAACCAAAAATTCTCTCGGCAAGAGCCCGCAAGGTTTAAAGAAGTCAAAAAATGGCTCAAAGAGCGCTTACACAATTAAATAAAGATATTTAAATGAAATTTCATATATTTAAGAAATTTCGAATAAAATTTTATAGGAATCAAAAATGTAATTTCTTAAAAGTCATGGGTCTAAATGCAATTAAGGAAAGTTGAGGGACTTGGTTGCAAACCACTCAAGGATAGACAATTGGAGCCAAATGATTGGTTAAGAGGGTAGTAAGTTTGGTTAGTAGCCACATTCCACCAAGGAGAAATCTCATTGGTTGAACAATATTTGCATGAATTCTCATTGGTTGGTCAAAAACCCTTCTCTTTGTACTTGGAATCCATCTTGAACACGATTGACACAAAGGATGTATATGAAGGTAGATTGTAAGCAATCTTGCATGGGAGAAAGATATAGGACAAGTGTAGAGTAAAGTCTTGCATGAAAATGGATAATGGTCAAAATTTTTGCTAGGTTTGCATAAATGAGTTGTTTGAAGCATTGGACCTCATTTTCTTCTCAACATTCACCCTCTTGGCTGTGAGTTCTAGTGTAGAAAGTGAGAATTTCTTGTATTCATCCAAGCACTTGAGGTTTTGAAGAGATAAGGAAAATCTTTTATTGATAGGATTTTAATTGTTTAGAGAGTATTAATATGATGTAGATGTTTTTTTTTACATATTTATATTAATGTATATATGTTTGCCAGATGTGGCAATCAAGTGCTAAAGGATGGTGTTGATGATGAATAATTGGATGTCAAGATCTTATTAAAGAGGTAATACATTCTTCTTTGAGTATACATTGGATTAAATTGGTTCCATGAAGTAGGTTTGTTCAAGTAAGCTAGGATGGTTAGCAAGCTGTAATAATTCCATGATATCTTATTCTGTAACGTTCGAAATTTAGATTGGTTTATTTCTGATAAAACTAGACTCGCTAAGCTTTAAAATAAGGTATGACATGAAAATTTCCATTAAAAATGTGATTTATAGTGATTTTGGAAAGGGAAAGCAAAATGACATGTTCTGTTTTTCATCCTCTATGCACGGCCAGTATGTTGCATAATTTTTTTAAATGAGCTAAAATTCACTTGAATCGGAGTAGTCTGCTGGAAGTTATGGTATTTTTACTGAAACAGTACAAAACATAATTTAGAACTGGAACTGAGGCCAAAATGAAATTTTATAAACTTCTGCACTTAGTTATATAAGTATGAACTGTATTGAAGATAAATTTTTATAAATTTGTGCATTAGGAATTTGGAGATGAGTTGAACATAAAAAATGTAGATATATGTCTTAGCGTTAATTCGCAATTTGAATCATTCAAATCCGATTTATATAGAGAAAGTTATAATATTTTTTTTAAGACTACGCAAGAATAAAACTTGAAAATCAAAAATTTTATTTAAAGAAATAGGGAGATTGATATATATATATATATATATATATATATATATATATTATTGTTTTAGGAGTAGACGACTATATTACACTCAAGTGATGACTCAGTTGAGAATCGAAATTTTAAGGGAGTGGAGTACCCTTCCTGTATAAGTGAGTGGGTCTTATAGTTGTCATGTAGTTAATGAGTAAAACCATATTTTATCGTTTTTAAAGCATGATTGTGAAATGATTATAAAATGGCTTTGATAACATATTTTGTGATAAATAGAGTGTTCCAAAATTTTAAAATATGCGTCCATGAATTTTGATGAGAAATATATGTGTCATGATTTAAATCATGAAATGTACTTTGATGATATATGAAATAGTATACTATATTAGATTTTCATGATTTTTTTCGACATGTATAATACGGTTGGTTTATTGATAATTTTGATGCGAGACTAGATACTTAGGCATTAGTACCTAAATCCCCTTTATCGTAGATCAGGGATATGATACGATAGACGTTGTCCCACGCAAACTTGCCTCGTATGCTATAACAGACCCGTCTCGTTATATAGATTGTCTTACATTTGCGATGTCTAGAGACACAGACATTCCACATGGTTAGGTGGCATATATACAATACTATGTTTCGGACTAACCAAGTTGAACTGAAAAGGGAGGACTGAATGGCGTTTCAGTTTAGCACTTGGGGAGGCCCAACGCCAACACCAAGGTTTTGGCGTTGATTTTCATTTACATACAAAAATCTCTTGGTGGCTCATCATTGGTTGAGATAGACATTTGCCGAGAACATGATTTGGCATGACCTTATGTTTATGACATGAGATTTTGGATGCATATGTTTAGATTGAATGGAAACCTGTGTTAAAATTGCTATGATTTGATAATATGTCTTGCATGGATATACATATATATATATGACTTTGATACTCCATCCTCACTTCACTTATTAATTACCTATCACAAATTTCTCACGCACTGAGTATTTGATTATACTCACCCCTCAATATTTTTAAATCTATACAAAACTAGTCATTGGAGAGACATGTTGACTTATTTCGACGTACGTATTATCGGAGACTGCTTACAGTAATTATCTTCCACTTTATTTTAAGGATAATAGTTGATCACGTTGGGTTGACTGTATGAAACCAAAAAACTTTCATTTATACAATATATATATATATATATATATTTGAGGACTTTGTATTTTAAATACAAATAAAATATTTGTAACTGAAATTTTGATTAGTCTTGCGTTACCTTGAGGACACATGGTGGAGTTTGGCCGGTGTCAGAGATAACGGGTGACTGTTCACGGTCTCTGGATCACGGATCAGGATTTGACAGTTTTCTTGGTATCAGAGCCAAGTTGATTGAGTGCTCAGTTTTATGAAAAATTTCAAAATTTTCTAAGTATTGTTTTCAAGTTCTTAATATTTTGAAGTAAATTTGAAAGTTTCCTTACAATCATAAAATCCCTAAAGATAATTTTAGGCAAATGAGTTATTTTCTTTTAGGGGGTTAGATACTCCGTATCTAGCCCAATTTCTTATCTATATATGATAGAGGTTCTTTCGTTCAGAACAATGCCTGCTAGACGCAGCACAAGGCGGACTCACGGAATTACTCCTACTGCTCTAAAGGTCACGTCATCTTTACACGCTTCCCCCTCCAATACCACCTTAACCCGTTCCGATGGCCAAAATTCCGACAACCAAAATTCTAACACCTCCACTAGATGCCTTGAGATAGTGGCACGAATGGTGGAGCACCTACGGGTACAGATGCAGCCCCCGCCACCACCTACGATAGTTCCTACTCCAGCTGCAGCAGTACCTACCCTGACTGTCCCTATTTCTTCAGTGCCTGCCCCAAGCGATAACACGATTCCGGCACTCCGCCGCATCCACGAGTTAACCCATTGATCAAGGAGGCTCAATTGTTGGGTTGTACCAATTTCAGAGGATCTAGTAATGCTATGGCAGCAAAGTATTGGGTCAACCATACCCGTTGGATACTGACAGATCTGGGTCTAGAAGATGAATTGAAACTGAGGGTGATAGTATGATTACTTAATGGTGATGCTCTCACCTAGTGGGAGACCGCGGTTGATGACTCTACAGAGCCCTCAGGTTGGGGAGACTTTGTGCAAGAGTTTGAAGAGAGGTACTTTACAGAGTACCAGCAGGATCAGAAGAGGGCGGAGTTTCTTTATCTCTGCCAAGGGGCAAGATCGATGTTCGAGTTCGAGGCAAAGTTGTGGAGATTAACCACTTTGGTTCCCGACCTGGCCACACAAAGACAGTTACAGTTCAAGTTTGAGGATAGACTCAACTTGAACATCCAGAAATACATGTCAGTGGCAAAAAACCACTCCTTCAAGGAGGTCTTGGAGTTGGCCTACTGCACTGAGGAGATAGTACACAATGAGAGTAGGCAGAGGGAGAGCCAAGACCAGAAAAGGAAGAGGACTGGATTTTAGTCTGGTCAGAGTTCGAAGAAGGGCTGGAGTCAGGGCCTCAGAGGACCCCACAGCTACGGGGCCAGTTGGCTTTCCCCAAGGGCTACGCCTTCAGAATTCTAGAGCCCCCGCCCCTCATGCCGGATCAATGAGTCAGTTTGTTAGGCCGAGGAAGCCCCTATGCCACAATTGTAGCAAAACTCATTCAGAATTCTGTTGAGAACCTACGAGATGCTACCAGTGTGGGAAACCGAGACATATTCGTAGCACTTGCCCAGATTTGGAATTCGGGGGGTAGCCAAGTCAGAGCCACCCGAGTGAACCACACGAGAGTCAGCTAAGAATACCTGCCCCATCAGTTCCTACTGCTCCACGGACTATAGCCGGAAGCAACACCGTACCCGTTTCTCAACGACAGCAGCGAAGGATTCAAGCTCGTGTCTTTGCAATAACACACGAGAAAGCCTAATCCAATCCCGAAGTGATTAGCGGTAACCCTCTGATAGACTCTCTTGTATAGGTTCCATCTCCTAATAGTTATTTTGAGGCGTGACATAATATAATGACTCATGTAATTCTCGACCGCTAAGACACTAGAAGTCTCAATCCTTTTGATATATATATATATATGATCTCATGTTGAGTTCCCAAGTAAATGAAGGTTAATGATTCTCTTTTATTTAATTTTGCCATTAGGTACTATGAAAATCTTGGGAGTTGATGCCCGAGTTTTGATAAATACCGAGTCAAATTATTCATATCTGAGCACCCAGTTTGCTTAGCACCTTGATAAACAACTCTCTCCATTGACCGAGGAGATATTGGTTATCACACCATTGGGTGAGCAATTGGTCTGAAATTCTATTTACTAGGGCTGTGAGATCTGGATTGGGGATGTGATATTAGAGGCAGATCTTATACCTCTCGACATATCTGATTTTGATGTCATCTTAGGAATGGACTAGCTGAGTTTCCACCAAGCCACTGTTGACTGTTTCACTAAGAAAGTAGAGTTCTGAAGGTCGGGACAGCCATTACTGATATTTATGGGAAAGAAACGGGTATTACCTCGATATGTTATTTCAGTGTTGGAGGCTAGGCAATTGATACGCCGAGGATGTACAGCCTACCTTGCCCATGTAATAGACATCACGGTAGAAGGGCCAAGGCTTGATAAAGTCTCATTGGTGCAGGAGTTTACTGATGTGTTCCCTAAAGAGCTACTGGGACTATCTCCAGTTTTGGAGTTTGATTTTAAGATGGATATAGCTCCCGGGATAGTACCAATTTCTATTCCGCCATACAGAATAGCACCAGCTAAGTTGAGGGAGCTAAAGGTCCAGCTGTAAGAATTATTAGACAAAGGGTTTATTCGACCAAGCACTTCGCCTTGGGGTGCTTCGGTACAATTTGAAAGAAGAAAAACGGCTCTTTCAGACTCTGCATAGATTACCGTCAATTAAACAGAGTAACTGTCAAAAATCCATACCTGCTACCACATATAAATAATATATTTGATTAACTTTAGGGCACCCGAGTCTTCTCAAAGATTGACCAAAGATACGAGTATCATCAGTTTCGAATCAGGGGTGAGAATGTACCCAAGACTGCTTTCCATACGAGATATGGTTATTTCAAGTTTCTGGTCATGCTGTTTGGGCTAACGAATGCCCCAACTACATTTATGGATTTGATGAATTAGGTATTCCATGGCTATCTTGACCGATTTTTCATAGTATTCATTGATAACATACTTGTATACTCACAGAGTGATGAGGAGCACTCCCAACATCTTCAAGTCATATTACAGACGGTCTGTGAGAAGGAGTTATATGCCAAGTACTCCAAGTGTGAGTTCTAGCTCAGACAGATCGGCTTTTTGGGGCATATTGTTTCTGCAGAGGATATTTTCGTTGATCCACATAAGGTTGAAGCCATCATAAAGTGGGAGCAGCCACAAAAGGGCAGGATATTATCAAAGATTTATAGAGGGATTCTCCAGGATTGCATCTCCACTGACTAACTTGACTCGTAAGGACGTCAAGTTTGTTTGGGATGACTATTGTGAGGCGAGTTTTAGGGAGCTCAAATAATGGTTGACATCGGTACAGATTCTCGCCCTTCCCACCAACGGCCAGGAGTGTGTAGTGTTCGGTGATGCTAGCTAGCAGGGTTTGGGCTATGTACTGATGCAAGATGATCGGATCATTGCATACGCCTCTAGATAGTTGAAAAAGCATGAGCTGAACTATCCGACCCACAATCTCAAGTTGGCAGCCATAGTCTTTGCATTGAAGATAAGGCAACATTATCTCCATGGGGTGACGTGCTGAGTATATACGGATCATAAGAGCCTAAAGTACTTATTCACACAGAAGGAGCTCAATCTGAGACAGAGGAGATGGTTGGAGTTTCTCAAGGATTATGACCTTGTCATAGACTATCATCTTGGCAAGGCCAACATAGTTGTGGATGCTCTGAGCCGCAAGTCATCATCTTCCTCATCGTTCGAAAGTGCCTACCTCTTTTGTCTCATGGGACTATGCTCATTGGGAGTTAATCTAGCCAATGATGAGCACGGTACACTTTTAGCTAGATTCGAGGTGAGGCCGACTCTGGTTGATCTCATTCGAGAGTTTCAGGGTTCAGATGAGGAACTCCAGGGAATTATTGAGAAAATCCACAAAGGAGACGACAGGGATTTCAGAGTTCAAAATGATGGACTCTTGGTATTCAGGGAGCGGGTCTGCGTTCCCACTGATGGTGATCTTCAGAGGGCTATACTTGAGGAGATCCACTCTTCTACCTATGCGATGCATCCAGATAGTACCAAGATGTATCGAACTATCAAAGAAAGTTATTGGTGGGCCGGGATGAAACAGGAGGTCATTGAGTATGTAGCCAAATATTTGGTCTACCAACAAGTGAAGGCCGAGTATCAACGGCCAACCGGAATACTACAGCCCCTTCCCATTCCTAAGTGGAAGTGGGAACACATCACAATAAATTTTGTTGTGGTACTTCCGCGGACTCTAACATGACATGATACTATTTGGGTGATTGTTGACAGATTCACCAAGTCCACACATTTTCTATCCATTCCTAGTAGCTATCCGTTGGAGGGTTTGACTCGCCTATATATTAGCGAAATAGTCAAACTACATGGGGTTCTTGTGCCAATTGTGTTAGACAGAGATCCCCGTTTTACCTCAAGATTTTGGCCAAAGGTACAGGAGGCCATGGGTACCAAACTGCACTTTAGCATTGCTTTCCACCCCTAAACAGATTGTCATTCAGAGAGAACCATCCAAACGTTAGAGGACATGCTGAGGGCATGTGTGATGGATTTCAGAGATAGTTGGAAGCAGTACCTCCCATTGGTGAGTTCACGTACAACAACAATTACCAGACCAGTATTGGGATGCCACCATATGAGGCTTTGTATGGGAGAAAGTGTAGGACACCATTATATTGGAATGAGGTCGGAGAAAGACGACTCAACAGTGTTGAGCTAATTGAGGAGCTCGAGAGAAAGTGAAAGTTATACGTGCTCGGATGAAGGCTGTCCAGGATAGACAGAAAAGTTATGCTGATAGGCAACGGAGACCTCTTGAGTTCGAGGAGGGAGACATGGTCTTTTTATGGGTATCTCCCTAGAAATGAATGATACGATTCAAACAGCGGGGGAAACTAAACCCTAGATACATTAGACCATTTTGAATCCTAAAAAGGATCGGAAGGGTAGCTTACAGATTAGATCTGTCAGCTGAATTTGCACGTATTCATGATATATTCCATGTCTCTGTGCTGAGAAAATATTTACCAGATCTCTCTCATGTACTAATCCACCAGTAGAGCTAAAAGACGACCTAAACTTTACTGTTCAGCCCGTGGCTATACTTGATAGGCAAACCAGGAAGCTGAGAAGCAAAGAGGTGCACCTAGTCTTAGTTTTGTGGAGAAATGACCAAGTTGAGGAGCAGACTTGGGAATCGGAGGATACTCTGAGGAGGCAGTATCTCGAGTTTTTCAATGTATAGTTTCGATGATGAAACTTTTTATTAGAGGGTTAAAAATTATAACACCGTTTTTCGGTGACTGTATATCATATACCACTTCTCATAGTTTTATATATATATATATATATATATATATATATATATATAGAACATCCTTTTGAGACATTTAAAATGAAATTTTAATTTCTATTATTTACTTTAAGATTTCCCACAAAATCGCTGAAACCGAAAATTTTATCGGTAAGCCGAAAATCCTCTCGGCAAGCGCTAACAAGGTCTAAAGATGTCAAAAATGTCTAAGAGAAGGCCTACACAATTAAATAGAGATATTTAAATGAATTTTCATATATTTAAGAAATTTCGAACAAAATTTCATACGAACCAAAAATGCAATTTGTTAAAAGTCAGGGGTCTGAATGTAATTAAGGAAAGTTGAGGGACTTGGTTGCAAACCACTAAAGGATAGACAATTGGAACCAAATGATTAGTCAAGAGCGTAGCAGGTTTGGCTAGTGGCCACCTAAGCTCATTCCACTAAGCAGAAATCTTATTGGTTGAATAATATTTACATGAATTCTCATTGGTTGGTCAAAAATCCCTCTCTTTGTGCTTGGAATCCATCGTGAACGAAATTGACACTAATGAGGTGTTCTTGCATGGGAGAAAGACTTAGAACAAGTGTAGTGTAAATATCTTGCATGGAAATGGATCAGTGGTTAAAATTTTTACTAGGTTTGCATAAATGAGTTGTTTGAATCATTGGATCTCATTTTCTTCTCAACATTCACCCTCTTGGCTATGAGTTCTAGTGTAGAAAGTGAGAATTTCTTGTATTCATCCAAGTACTTGAGGTTTTGAAGAGGTTAGGAAAATTTTTGGTTGCTAGGATTTTAATTATTTAGATAGTATTAATATGATGTAGAGGTTTTTTTATATATTTATATTAATGTATATGTGTTTGCAAGATGTGGCAATCAAGTGCTAAAGGATGGTATTGATGATGAATAATTGGATGTCAAGATCTTATTAAAGAGTTAATACATTCTTCTTTTAGTATATATTGGATTAAATTGGTTCCATAAAGTAGATTTGTTCAAGTAAGCAAGCATGGATAGCGAGTTGTAGTAATTCCATGATATCTTATTTTATAACGATCAAAATTTAGATTGGTTTGTTTATGGTAAAACTAGACTCCCTAAACTTTAAAATAAGGTATGGCACGAAAATTTCCATTAAAAATGTGATTTATAGTGATTTTGGAAAAGAATAGTAAAATGACATATTCTATTTTTCATCCTTTTTGCACGGCTAGTATGTTGTATAATTTTTTAAAATATCTTCTGTACAAAATTTAGAGAAATATAAAACATAAAAGTTTTACCTCTCAGTCTTATCTTTAAAATGAGTTAGAATTCACTTGAATCGGAATAGTATGCTGGACGTTATGGTGTTTTTACTGAATCTGTGTAGAGCATAATTTAAAACTAAAACTGAGACTGAAATGAAATTTTATAAAATTCTGTACTTAGTATTAAAGAAAATACTGAACATGAAAGTTGTAGGACTATCTCTTAATTTTCAGTAGAACTTGGAATCAAGTAAATCGAAGATATATATACTGAGATATGAATTTTCTACCAAAACTGCGCAAATTTAGTTATATAAATACAAACTATATTGAAGATAGAGTTTTATAAATTCATGCCGTAGGAATTTGGAGATGCATTGAACATGAAAAATGTAGATATATGTCTTAGCATTAATTAGCAATTTGAATCATTTGAATGCGATTTATATAGAGAAAGTTATGATATTTTTCCTAAAACTGCGCAAAAATAAAACTTGAAAATCTGAATTTAAAAAAAAAATAAGGGGATTGACATGTATATATGTTATTGTTTTAGGAGTAGATGACTATACTACACTCGAGTGATGATTCAGTTGAGGATCGAGATTTTAGGAGAGTGGAGTACATTTCCCGTACAAGTAAGTGGGTCTTACTATTGTCATGTAATTAATGAGTAAAACCATGTTTTATCGTTTTTAAAGTATGATTTGTGAAATGATTGTAAAATGGTTTTGTTAACATACTTTGTGATAAATGGAGTGTCCCAAAATTTCAAAATATACATTCATGAATTTTGATGAGAAATATGTGTCATGATTTAAATCATGAAATGTAATTTAATGATATATGCAATAGTATACTATATTGGATCTTCATGATTTTCTTCGACATGTATGGTACGGTTGGTTTATTGATGATTTTGATACAAGGTTAAGTACTCGGGCATTAGTACCTGAATCCCCTTGATCGTAGATCAGGGATATAATTTGATAGGTGTAGTTCCGTGTAGACTCGCCTCGTAAGCTATAACAGACCTGTCTCGTTATATAGATTGTCGCACGTTTTCGATATCTTGAGACGCGGACACTTCACATGGTTAGGTGACATGTATACAATACTATATTTCGAACTAACCAAGTTGAATCGAAAGGGGAGGACTGAATGACGTTTCAGTCTAGCACTTAAGGAGGCCCGACGCCAACACTAAGGTTTTGGAGTTGTTTTTCGTTTACATACAAAAACCCCTTGGTGGCTCGTCATTGGTCGAGGTAGACCTTTGCCGAGAATATGATTTGGCATGACCCTACGATTTATGATATGAGATTTTAGATTCATATGTTTAGATTGGATGGAAAACTGTATTAAAATTGCTATAATTTGATAATATATCTTGCATGGATATACATATATATATATATACATATATAACTTTGACACTCTATCCTCACTTCACTTATTAATTACCTATCAAAGATTTCTCACTCACTAAGTATTTGATTATACTCACCCATCAATATTTTTAAATCTATACAGAGCTAGTCATCGGAGAGACGCGTTGACTTATTTTGACGTACGTAGTTCCGATGTCTGAGGTAACGGGCGACTGTTCATGACCTCTGAATCACGGATCAGGATGTGACATGTGAAGCACCTTTTCTTCATGTAGTAGCACATTCTTTTCAACATCAATAAAATCATCTTTTGTGAGTTTTCGTTTTTGTCATGCTTTATTTTTAATTAATTTTTCTAGTCGAAAATTTATTGAGATCTTGATTTTCAATGATTATGAGATCTGATTGGGCATATTAATTCAATATGTCATAGGTATTTATTTAATTTCTGCATTTCATGGATCATGATTTTCTAGAATTTATTAAATAAGGTTCATATTTAATAGTTGTAGAATAATCTATAACTAATTAAAATAGAAAATCCGTAATTGTTTATTAGTTTTAATGAAATGGTGAATGGCTCTATGTCATGAAAATGAATAATCTAATCTCATCAATCCCATTGTGTGTTTGCCACTTAGAATTGGGTCTCTCTCGATCTTAAACCTATCAAAACTTTAAATTCTAAAAGTTTCTCTAAAATTGTCTTTCAGTTAGAGAAATAGTTAAAGAGTTTTTATTAATTATCGACAAAGTCAGGAGAAATTGGTCATTCGACGTTCGTTGAGCGACTATAACCAATTTATCTATAGTTGTTGAAATATTTAGATAGATCGATAATCAATCGCATGAAATCAAGGTGGATGTAAGTCCTTTGGCTAGATGTTAATCTCATTGATATTTTCTATTTTATTTGATAGTATTTAATTTTTTTGTTTTAGTTAATTTTTTTGTTTTGTTAATTTAGATAATTTCTCAAGCCCCCCATATTTTTATTTTTCTTAAAAGAGATAAATCCGCTGTTCCCTATGGGTACGACGCTACTCACCCTAGACTCATCTTTAATAAAGTAGGTATTTTTATTTTTGATTAGATTGACACTCATCAATCGTATATCACTATGATCATGATTTGGGTTCATCTTCTGTGCATGCAGGCACAGAATGACAGAATAGAAGGGAAAGTGGTTTCTCAAATTGGTACTAGAGCTGACACATAGAATACACCACATAAGCCTCCATCTGAGCCATCACAGGAGCCACCTCAGGAGTTGTGACATGAGATCCTACATGCCTATGTACCTATTTACTGCTTGTTGCCTCTGACTGCCATCCTTATGATGCTTTTTGACTTTGCTATTGATGTTTTTGATCTTGTTTTTGGATAACTCATATATCAGACAATGACTATGTTATTTGCTTTGTTGCTTGAAACATTATGAATTTTATGTATGTTGTATTTTGCTATGATACTTGATTTATAATTGTTGTGACTGTGTTGAGGTATGCTATGTTTAAGGTGTGGAGTTATACTTCTAAGTCTTTTCTTTTATTAAACACGCTCAAACTCTCTTTGCACACTTAACACTCTCCCCAAACATTGGTATATGCATGCACAAACACTCTAGCATCACATATACTTGTCCTGCATTTCACATACTTCATTCCTGGACATTGACCTACGAAACTTTGGGTTATGTTCACTCTATTAATAGGTTAATGACCTTAACCTTAACCCTTTATTCCTTCATAGTTTAACCCTTTTTTTGATAGCAAAAAGGGAGAGAAAACACGGGAATGAAAGTATTAGAAATGCTAAGGAGAAAATATGGGAGAAATATAGGAATGAAAGAAATAAAGTGAAAATCCAAGTGCATAGATTGAGAGAGAGCATAGAAGCACACATTAAGTGGGAGTAATGATCCTTATAGAAACTCATGCATTTTTAGACACACTTAGAATCATCTTTCATTGGCATAAATTTTGTCATCATCAAAAAGGGGAAAATTGTTAGCAAAATAAAATTTGATGATGAGCAAATGATGAGTTTAAGGTGTTTCGTAATGAAATGAATTTGTTGGACTAATGAAAGACTGAATTATGCTGAGATAGAAATGGTTTAGGATTGATACAAAACATATGGGATATTCAAATCAGAAGCATAGTTGACTACAGCAATGTAGCAGTTGACTTGCCTAGTACACAGAAGCCTAAGTCAGTTTCACATAGTGCACTGGTCAACTAACACGTTAGCCTAGTTATAATGATCAAATTTTAAATACTAACGATTGAATAATAACGGTCAAAATGAGAATAGCACAGACCATAGTTGACCACTTAAAGATCAAGGCAATTTATACTTACAAGTTACACCCAAGGCATTACACATAGGACATAGACTGTGGCACACATAACATGCCAGAATGCATGCCACAACACATGCAGGATAGATCAGCCCATGAGACATTAAGACTAGTCGACTTGCATAAGAGTGACAATCAACTCATATATCTAAAAATGATTGAGCCATGAGCACAATGCACATACACGATATTGGCTTGACATTACCACAACATTAGCTTGACATTAGCACAGCATTAGTATGGCACATGCACTGTATTGACATGATACAAGCATTATATTAGCATGGCATAGGCTTAGCGTTAGTATGACACAATCATAGCACGAGCGTAGCATAAGTATTGCATTAGCATAATATGAGTATGACACGAGCACTAGCATGCTACAAAGCCATTATAGATGACCTAATCGACTCATAGTTTTACCGTAGTCCACTCACTTCATCTAAACTTAGAAAATTTTCTAAATCTAGTGGTGAAGTATCGATCCTTGGATAACTAAGGATTGATCCTCTCATGTATTGAGTATGTGGAAATCACTACCATAGTGGCAGAAGTTGACTCTTGCTGCTCTCAGAACAAGAACACGTTACATGAGTTAGAGCCAAACAACCTTAGAGTATAATGCCACATGATACATATGCCCATGGCATTATGCCACATGCCCATAGCATTATACCACATGCATTGAGCCACGCTGCATTTGCATGATGCGCATACATCAAAGTAGGTTCAAGTGCCAGTCGACTCATCAAAGTGAGGAAGCCAACTATGCCAAGTCTCAAAAATTGAGTACCAATCCTTGGACATGCAAGTACCAATCCTTAACTTTATAGATGTCTAAGAACTGAGCTAGGGTATGGATGTAGTCGGCTAGGATGGATAGAGGTAGATGAGTCACCAAGAGCTAAAAGGAAGTATAGTGATATGTACCGATCCTTAGGTTAGAGTACTGATACTTGAAACTGCTCATAGAATTAAACTGAGAAGAAATCAACTAGGGAGAAAGAAGCAGTCGACTCACTCATGGAAGAACACAGGCAAATTCAAATTGTAGTCGATTAGCAAAAATGAGTCATCGGCACATGAGTAACGGCTAGTCTCTAGAAAAGCTATTCAAGATTTTAATATCTCTCAACAACCTCTAAACAACTAGTTTCAGCATTAAATAAGATCCAACAGTTAGATCATCTTGAGAGACTATAAATACAACCACTATTGAAAACCAAATAATGTTTTTGGAATAATTGAACACATTAGTTGTACATTAACACTCTCTATCTTCTCTATTCTTATTTTCTTAAGTGTTGTATTTATTTTTTAGCTATAAAGTTTCATTTAGAGGACTAAGACTCAAGTTTGTAATCTTTGTTTTGTTTCATAATCTTGTAAGAGATTCAGAAGAGAGGATCTTCTTGATCTGAAATTCAATTTTCTATGAGAGACAAATTAAGGTTTGCTAAAGCTGTGAAATCTAGTGTGAGCATTCGGGAGTTGTACTATTTGGAGAACAAGTAGGAGATTGGAAACTCCATATAGAGATTGGGAGTAGCTGTATACCAGAAAGATCGAACCACTATAAATTTTGGTGTCGATCATTCTTCTCTCCCTCTTAGTATTCTATTTTTGTATCTTAATTTTAAAAACCTAAAAAAAAAAAAAGTGCTAACAATCTATTCACCCATTCCCTCTAGGTTGTTAAGCCTTAGTTCTTCACTGGGCCACAAAGCACTTACATGTTAGGCCACATGGTTTAAGACACTAAGACATGTCATGGTCCACATGCGTATCAAGACATAGGCCGGACCTTAGAATCTAAGCTATGCATTATGCCAAGTTGACTTAAATGTAACTTCAAGTCAACTCATACTATGAGAACTTAGAAAAATGCATGAGCATGGCACGAGCCACGGCGCATGCATAACACGAGCCATAACATGTCACGACACATGCCACTGCACAAGCCACTGCACATGCTAAGACACTTGCCACAGCACAAGCCATATTATTAGGGCAACTTTAGAACGAAATTATGATAAATTAAGGCTAAATTAATTTATATTATGTAAAATTTGGGCAAAATGATGGCATAATTATAGTAAAATTAATTTATATTAGGGTAAAATTAGGACACAATTATGACAAAATTAATTTACGTTCGGATAAAATTTGAGCACAATTAGAACAAAATTAAATTATATTAGGTTAAATGTAGGGCCAATAATTTTGTAAAACTTCATTGACCACATAGAAGGAGTTCATAACCTAATCCATATTATAAATACACAAAAATTGAGCCACCAGGATTAACTTTAGTGTCCAAATATTGAACAAATTGGAATTCATTATATAGTAAATTTTTTGGGTTTGTAATATTGATTTTTTTATTATATAGTAAATATACAAATATCATGAATTCATTATATATTAGTTTTTCTTTTTTGATGAACATATGTATATGTAATATTGTGAACATGTTTTCTGATTATTCTATATTTTTTTCTATCTTTTGTTTTTGATTTTCACAATGGATTTTAATATATCTTCTTAACATGGTTCATTATTATGCTTCCGGTTGGCATGTGCCACGTGTTAATTGAGTTTAGAAAAAGAAAAAAAAAAAAGAAAAAGAAGATATATTTGTGGATGCGTGGATAAAGATAGTTCTAAATTGAGTTTGATTCTCAGTTTCTCATATTAATCGTAAAAGAACAAAATTGACATTATGATGATGAGTTTGAATAAAGTGAATTAGTGGATATGAAAATTAGAATGAGAAGAAAATATCAGTAGAAGTTTCTGGCCATACAAATAATGCTTATTCTATACATTTGCGTTATATGATAGGGGACTTTTCTTTGAGTTGGCAATTCCATGCCCACTTGATCATAGAAAAGCAATGTTAAGCTTTGTTCGTTAAACCCCAACAATTATACTTAGTCATAGTTCGGAAGAAAAAAGAACAAAAAAACACCTTTTACCATTTATACTTGCTTGAAAATCATGTTGCACAAGTTCCCATTGTGACAGGTGGCTAAGTCTCACGTATTTAATTACTATACTTTATATAGTGAAAGTGCTTTTTGGGCTTGTCGAATTGCAATGATTGAGATGTTTATCGTTCCTTTCATTCATCATATAATAAATTCATTATATGAATTTATGAATATTGCTTTTTTTCATTCATATCACCCCCTTTTAATTAGTGATTCTTCTTTGCTTTGATCTACTAGTACTTCCATCTTTGGCTTTGTGTGACTCATATTTAACTCTAATATGTTTTTTTCTTTTTTTATGATACTCACATATTTATTATATTTCTTATTTGTTTATGTCATACAAGCATATTTTAAACTTTTAATTCTTGTGATAGAAACAAACATAATCATGTCTCAAGAAAAAGGAAAACTAAAAAAATCAAAATTGTTGAAATTTCTAAAAAAGCACTGCATGGAGTTATTGAGGAGTGCCTAAATGAAAAAGAAAACAATACTTTACATGAGATTGTTTTTGGTAATGTAGTAATACTTATTATTATTATTTAAAAATATATTGAGTAAAATCGATTATTAATTTATTATATTGTATCTTACAGTTAAGAATGTTCGAAATACTCATAGAAGAGGGAGGACCACTTTGAAAGATATATGAGAACTTAGATCACATTGTATTATAATATCTTTCAATTTTGACCGGAGTGAATCTCAAATACTAGGCAATTTTTATCGTCTTGTGTTTCACATTGGTATTCAAAATATAGAAAAGTAATAACATATTTAGAGGAATACTCTTTTTGTTTACTTTTACATCTTACCATAATAATTTAAAATATTTTGTAAGAAAAATGGGAAGCACCGAAGCATAGTCGATTGCATCAAACGTATATCCACTTATAGCTCCAAGTCATTTGGTAGGTGGGTAAAGGAATTGATAATTGATTTATATACTGATAATATAATTATTAACATTTTTTTAGTGGGTAACAATTTAATTTTAGGAATTAAAGAGGATATGCTATTGGTCGAGTTGAACTCTATAAAACTACCTATAAGAATAAGAACGGTTCATGTATCAATTTAGAATTTGCTAGTATGATGGTAATTTAAATGAACTTTTGATATCACTTTATAGTAAGAGTTTGTATTTATATTTTTATAAGAGTTTGTATTGATATTTTTATATGTACTTTGTATATATACGAACAAGTTGATAAAATGATGATAACTCAACAACTAGTTTCAACACAAGAGCCCATTGATGAAATTGAGGATAAAGTGTTCATCGAAATTACCAAATAGTTTTTAATAACTTCTTTATTTTGTGGTTGAAATTGTGTATACATTGTGTCCAACATGTCGACAAATTCTAAAAATTTCTCGATACTTTTATTACGTAAACACCCAAAAATATACAAATCTTTCCTAACATTTATTTAGGAAATGTCAGAAAATTACCGATATTTTTTTTTGAAGTTTTGTTCGATGTTTTTCTTTTTTTTTTTTTGTCATCCCATCTTTTAGTGATGGATATAAAACATAAAAAAAAAAAAAATTGAAAATAAACATCAACAAAGGCTATTTTTTCTGTAGAGTTTTATAATTATTTAATTTCTATTTCGCATATATTATATCTCTTTTATGAAGGAGTAGAACATTTAAATAGAGTACCAATGTCTAATAGCTCAGTTGATTCGAGAACTGACGTCTTTTAATCATGATCGGGAGTTCGATCATTTATGGAAATGAAAAAATCAGCGTTAGGAGATCTACCCCCTTAATTGGTCTCTGTAAATGGTTGACCCAGATTAATCGGAATAAAATCTCAAATACTGAGTTGGTGATCTAACTATGGTACTAAAAAAAAACATTTAAATAGAGCGTTATGGTAAAAAGGATTTCATATGAGTTGGGCCCACACCAGAGCCGGACCATTTGATTACAAATCGAAGCCCAGACTGCAAGAAAAGGAGAAGAGGCTTTTCACCAAAAAAAAAAAAAAAAAAACAAAAAAAAAGACCCGATACTTGTTAATGTAGGTGAGATGAATACTTTTGTTTCTTAATTAGGTCAAGAGTTTGATTTCTTCTGAGTATGAAAAAAATAATATTACGAGACCTGTCATATAAAATGGGTCCCGTAGTGATCAATCCAAATTAGTCGATACAAAACTTAAGATACTGGATAAAGACCAAACCATAGTTTCAAAGAAAAGGAGAAGACAAAGACCGATGCAGTCTCACAATGTAAATTTTTTTTTTTTAGACCGAAGTGAATGACCAAACAAATCCTGCGATGGCCCAGTTTTGAAACGTGAATAACGCTCTAAAAAGTAAACACCAACCCACTGTTAACCAAAAAAATAAAATTAAAAAAACACCAACCCACTTCCAACTTCACATACAATTTACTTCTATGTTTACAAGTTATATTTAAGGACTATAATATTTCGAATGTCAAAAAATATATATTAATATCATTATAATTAGATTCACAGTAACAATAAATTAAGTTTGACTTTTTTTTAATATAATAATTCTATAACTTTTTTTTTTTATGGCTATAAGGTAATGTTATTAATTTGGTCTTAAATTTCAACGAAACGTGACTGTGACGGCCAGCGACGCCCGAGACTTGTGTTCATTTAAGAAAGTTAGGTCTACATTTAATTAAAATTTTTTATACAGAAAATATTAATATAGGAAAATTTTAATTTTAAAAAACAAAATTAATGGAAATAAGACAGAGGTTTCTCAAAAGGAATCGAGGACCAGCCTCCATTCCTAATTGCCTGCGTACGTATTGTTTGACGAAAGCCAAGATTTGGTCAAGGGTCTGAATGCTTGTGATTGTACAACTAATTAATTCATTTAATAATTTTTTTAAGAAAATAAATTTAAATTTTAAATTAATCAAGGAGCGTATCCATCCATCATCCATCGCATCCTGGTCTATCAAGTGATTTTGGTTCCACCAGAGAATAATAGTTATATTGATATTTTTATCAAATTAGGGCAGTCGGTATCTTCAGAATTTTATGAGTTTTAGTTTTCTTCCTGCGATGTTTATCATTCCTTAATACTTGATATCTGGGTGTTATTTCTTTTAAAAATTAATATTTATTACTCTCTTTTGTCAAAAAAATTAATTAATTTCATTATTATATAAAAATTTATTTTATTGTTTAGTTGCAAATCTATAAATTTTCTATTAAACTAAAAAAAAAAAAAACAATTTTTTTACATCGAAAAATAAAAAATATTATGGACAAAGAAATTATAAAACTTATGAGCTTAAAACGTATTCTTTGACAATATTTCAGGAATCTTGGCATATCCACAACCTGAGAGGAGGGTTATCTTTGAATCTTTCTGTGATGACTCGTGTCAAAGTTGAACAGATATCGAGTGTCTAAAGGCCTACACGTCTGTCTTGTGATGTGATGTCTACCTATCCTCACCATGGGTCCATCGATCTTGTCTCTTTAATTTTCTTTTATTTTTTATATAATATTAATTTTTTTTTTCATACGATCAATAAATTAATTAAATTATTATTAAAATTTAAATTTATTTTATTAAAAATAAATTATCAAAAATAACAAATATCAAATTATATCAATTTGTGCTGCCTTTCTATTCTATACAATTAAAGACTTTTCTTTAAAATTAAGAAAGATATTTTTTTATTTAAAATATTCTGTAAAACTATGTAAATGAATTTATTACCGAATTTAATAGAATTAACTTATGGTAGGCCCTCTTTGGATTTTTTAATGGAAGCTTTTTTAGTAAAAATTTATATATATATATATATATATATATATATATATTTGTTAAATATATTTTAATGCAACTATATTCATAGCAGCCTAAGGGTAGGGGATGTACCATTCTTCTAAAAAAATAAAAATTAAATAAAAAATTGAACCTTCCATAAGACATTTTTAATTAATTTACCCAATATTTCTCTGGTTTATTTTTTTGGGTGGGTGCGAGAAGTTGTCCATAAATGTAAAAATATAATACTGTATGAAATGTGGCGTTTATGAGTGTGAGAAGGACCAGATTAGAATTGAGATGATAAAGACAGATAAATCAAATGATTTATCTATATTATGAAATAAAAATAGTACCTTGGAAGTGTCGCATAAAAAATATTTATTTTTTTTTATTTTCAAAATTTTTAATATTTAATTATCTATTTTCTAGAGGTATAATTAATAAAATTATTTGATATTACAATAATAAAATTATTTAATGATATAAATTATCATTTATTATAATTTTAATATTATTAAATATATATATAATGCATTAAAATAATAAAAAAAATATTTTTATTTTTATATTTTTTATTTTTCCCTTTTTCTCACTAATTTACATCCTCTTTTCTTACTATTAAGTCTTATCTTAACAAACTACTTTGGTCAAAATCATTTTCTTCCCTCCTCTCTCTATTTTCTATTTCTGTAACTCAATTCAAGAAAAAACCAAAAAGAGCAAATAATCCATTCACCCCTCCCCTCTACATTGTTAACTCTCAATCTTTCAATTGGTATCAGAGTAAATGTGTTGGGAAAAGGTTAATAGCCTCAACACCAAAGATCTGACTTAATACTAAATGGAGATAATGTACCGTTTGAGACATACTCAACAAACATATCTCATTTTTTCAATGGTAACAACTATAGTTATTGGAAATAGAGGATACGGAACTTCATCATATTCTTGGATGAAACCGCATGGGAGATCATTGCAGAATGCATTGAATTTCCTACTAAAGAGATAGATGGTGTCCAATTCCTATCAAAATGAAGAATATGACACCACAGAAAAAGAAAGCCTATAGAGTTAATTGCAGAGTTGTGAATCTACTCCACATAGCTTTGAGCTTAAATGAACACAACAGAGTCTCGTCGCGAATCACCACCAAAGAAATTTGGGAGAGAATTGAGGCAATATATGAAGGTACAGACCAAGTAAAGAAGAACAATATGAAGATGTTGAAACATGAGTATAAGGCCTTCAAAATGAAGGATGGCGAATCAGTCCGAGAAATGATTACACGCTTCAACAACATAACTAATGAGCTCAGATTGTTGGGAAAGGGCATCTCTAAAGAAGTTACATTGACAAAGTGTTAAAATACTTGCCTAAAATTTGGGAGTCTAAAGTTACTGCAATTGAGAAATCAAAGAATCTGGAGACACTCACAATGGATCAATTGGTGGAGTCATTTATAACTCATGAAATGAAAGTAAATACCAAAAGCACAATGAGTGAGAACAAAGAAAAGATAGTGACTCTAAAGGTAGAAAGCGAAACAAGCACCTTAGAAAGTGAAAAAGAAGATGAAGATGAGGAGAATATGGCTTTGCTAAATTAGAAGTTTAAGAGATTTTGATGAAAAGAAGGAGAAACAAAGGCAGGCCAGGGTTCAGAAAACCAGAAAAGAAGGATGAAGTCTCGTGCTTTGAGTGTAAAAAGCCTGAACACATTAAGTCAAAGTGTCCTCAACTCAATAAAGCTGAAAAGAAATATAGAAAGGGAAAGAAAAAGAAAGCGCTGGCTACTTGGAGTGATAAGGATAACAACTATTCAGAAGAGAAAGTAGAGACAAAGCAAGCGATCTGTGCTTCATAGCATTAAAGAACTCTCAAAAAGATGAGGTAAGTTCCCACTATTAATCGGACTCTTTAAGTACTTGTGATTCTAAAGATGAATTTTCAACTCATGAAATGCACGAAGCTCTCCTAGATGCCCTTAGAGATATTAGGAAGATAATTAAGAAAAATATATTACTTAGAAAGGCATACACTGAACTGGAGGAAGAAAAGAAAACTTAGTTTCAGACAATTAGAAACTAAAAGAGGAAAATAACATACTAAAACAAAGTAAAGATGAATTGCTTGCTGAGATTGAATTTGAGTCAAAAGGGACTAATGAACTAGCATTAGAATTAGAAAATTTTAGAAGCATTTCTATCTGCGTAGAAAAAGAAAATCCTGCATTGACAATCATGCAAAAGGAACTCAAAGAGGAGTAAAGCAGAAATCAAAGACTTAGTTCTCTATTGTGTAAGTTCGTACATGGACAAGAAAAATTAGATCTGCTGCTAGGTGCTTAAAGGGTAGTCTATGACAATGTGGGCTTAGGATATGACCCTTCAAAGGCTTAAGAAGCTCTACTGCTTCTTTGTGTCTAACGCTGGAGCTAATAAAGTTGAAATTAGATGTCATGCATACATGAAATTGGGACACAAAATCGAGCACTGTAGACTCAAAAGAAAAATAAATATAAGCAAAAATAAAATGTCAATGAAGAATCTAAAATGCTCATATTGTCATAGAAATGATCACACAAATGATGCATATTGGATTAGAAACACTAAGTCTAGAAAAATCGCAATGAAATGAGTACCAAAGGTAGCTAGGAATGTTATTTTGTATAACCCAACCGGATCCAAGAAAATTTGGATACTAAAGGCACAAACATGAATAATTTTCTTCCCAGGTGTACTTAAAATCTAAGGAGACTCTAGATTTATCATCCTGGTGCCTTAATAGTAGCTGTTCAAGACATAATGGTGGATACTTCAAAGCTCTCATGTCTAGTAAAGAAAAAGAGAGGAAAGGTAGACTTTGGACAACTCCAAAGGCAAAATTGTTGGGGGATCGACAACTTAGGTAAGTTTTCCATGACCGAAATTGAGAATGTTTTTCTTGCGGATGGTTTGAAATTTAGTATTCCTATTAGTCAATTGTGTGATAGAGAATATAAGATTATATTTGAATCGATGTGTGTTTAACAATTAATAAAGAAAAAAATGAAACTCAATTCACCAGATATAGAAAAGGAAATACAAATATGTAATAAATTTAGATGAAACGGAGACACAAAGTGAATCATGTTTAGTTAAAAGAGACAAAAATAGTTCTAGATTGCAGCATAAAAGATTAGGTTATGCAAGTATGGTAGAATTATTAAGAATAAGGCAAAATCGGTGGTATAGTTAGGAAAAAGGAATAGACTACCATGAAAGTTATGCCCCTATAGTTAAATTAGAAATGATTAGATTTCTCCTATCCTTCACATAACACATAAATTTTAATTGTATTGGATGTGAAGAGTGTTTTTCTAAATGAAGTAATAAATGTAACCCATGGAATTGAAAATCCAAAATTCTCGAATTATGTATTCAAGCTTTTTGAAGCCTTATATGATCTCAAGCAAGCTTCTAAAGCCTGATACAAGCATCTTAGCAATTCTCGTAATGAGTTTGAAAAAGACAAGGTTGATACAACCTTGTTCATTAATTAAAAGGAAGGATAAAAAAATTTTAATGGTACAGATTTGTGTCGATAACATAGTTTCTAAAGGATCAAATGAAAATCTCTATAAAAAATTTGCTAATATCATACAAACAGAATTTAAAATGCATATGATGAGGAAGTTAGACTATTTCCTTGAACTGCAAATTAAGCAATTAAATGAAGGCATATTTATATTAAATGAAACAAAAGGAAAATGCCACTCCTATAAGCACATTTATCAAACTAGATAAGGATGGAAATAGTAAGAGTGTATGTCATAAGCTGTAAAGGAGTATGATAGGTTCAGTATTATATTTAATAGATTATAGATCAAACATTTTATACAGTGTCTACTAATTTGTGAAATTTCAAGCTAATGCTAAGGAATCACACTTAATTGTAGCTAAGAGAATTTTTAGAAGACACATATAATTTAGGACTGTGATACGAAAGGAATTCAACAATCGAATTACATAGGTATTTAGATTCAGATTTTGCCAGATCCATAGTCAATAGGAAAAATACAAGTGATACTTGTCAATTTTTTGAAAGTATATTAGTATCATGGTTTTCTAAGAGACAAGAAATGTAACACCATTTTTTGGTGGTTGTGTATTATGTACCACTTCTCATGATTCTATATATATATTTGAAATCTTAATTTTCTATTTACATTACTTTGAGATTTCCCTCAAAATCGTTAAAACTGAAAATTTTATTGGTAAGCTGAAAACCTTCTCGGCAAGTGACGACAAGGCCTAAAGAAATAAAAAATGTCTAAGAGAAGGCCTATACACTTAAATAGAGATATTTAAATGAAAATTCACATATTTAAGAAATGTCGAACAAAATTTCATAGTGACCAAAAATACAAATTGCTAAAAGTTATGGATCTAAATGCAAATAAGGAAAGTGGAGGGACTAAGTTACAAAACAATCAAAGATAGACACTTGGAGTCAAATGATTGGATAAGAGGACACTAAGACTATTGGTGGCCACAAAGGACATTCTACTAACAAAGTTGAAAGAAGGTTGCTTGTAAAAAACAAAATTAATGCATGAAATGTAGTTGGATGGGATTTTAGTGGATTTCATGTGCTTTCTTTCCTCTTGGCCGACTTGGATACTTCTTTTGCATGCATGGTGGTTGCTTGCTGCCATTTCAAGTACATAAGAGGAGTCTTGACAAGTGTAAGATGAGATAAAGTATGCAAAATGAATCAAGAGTCAAGATAATTTGATTAAGTTTATAAAAAGACCAAAACCAACCATTTTCTCTTCTATTCACCTTATTTGGATGAAAATTTTAGTAAGGAAAGAGCTAAAAACATTCTTGACTCTATATCTCTAGTTGATTGAGATAGTATAAGGATTGTATAGAGATTGATGTTTGATAAATTATGTTATTATGGTACTAAACTGATCAATGTTTCAAGAAAATCAAGATCAAAGTGATGGGTATTAGTTAGTAAAGGATCATACAAAGCAATGTAAAATACTCAAAATTGAAGTATTTACAAGTAGTGAAATTAAATGCATGTATTAGCATGCTAGATATGATTATTTTAGATTTGAGCTGTGTAGTCTTACTATGATATCTCATTGTGTAGGACTCGAAATTTTAAACCATTTATTTCTGAGTAAACTAGACTCCCTAAGATTTAAAATAAGGTATGGCATGAAAATTTTCATTAAAATGTGATTTATAGTGATTTTGGAAAATGACAGCAAAATGACATATTCTGTTTTTTCATCTTCTGTGCACAGCCAATATGGTGTATAAATTTTTAAAATATTTTCTGTACAAAATTTAGAGAAACTTAAAATATCAAAGTTTTAGCTCTTTATCTTATATTTAAAATGGGATAAAATTCACTTGAATCGGAGTAGTATACTGAAAGTTATGATATTTTTACTAAAACTGTGCAAATTTAGTTATATAAGTATAAACTGTATTAAAGATAGATTTTTATAAATTCGTGCGGTGGGAATTTGGAGATGGGTTGAACACGAAAAATGTAGATATATGTCTTAACTTTAATTAGCAATTTGAATCATTTGATTCTGAACTATATAGAGAAAGATACGATATTTTTCCTAAGACTGCACAAAAATAGAATTTGAAAATCTGAATTTTTGTAGATGTATGGGTTTAAACAAACTAGGGTGAATTGGAATTGGACCTGCTCGGATTGACATATATTAATATATATATATATATATATATATATATGTGTGTGTGTGTGTGTGTGTGTGTGTGTGTGTGTTGTTGTTTTAGGATTAAATGACTATACTACACTCGAGAGGCAACTCAGTTGAGTGTCGAGATTTTAAGGGAGTGGAGTACCTTTCCTGTACAAGTGATAGATCTTATTGTTGCCATGTAGTTAATGAGCAAAATCATGTTTTACTATTTTTAAAATATGATTTGTGAAATGATTGTAAAATGACATTGTTAAATGACTGATAACATATTTTGTGATAAATGAAGTGTCCCAAAATTCCAAAATACGCATCCTAAAATTTTGATGAAAAATATGTGTCATGCTTTAAATCATGAAATATACTTTGATAATATATACTATAATATATTATATTAGATTTTCATGATTTCCTCGACATGTATGGCACGCTTGGTTTATTGATGATTTTGATGCGAGACTAGGTACTCGTGAATTAGTACATGAATCCCCTTGATCGTAGATCGGGGATAGTACTTATAGTCATGATACTATGATATGATAGGTATCGTTCCGCGTAGACTCATGTCGTATACTATAACAGACCCATCTCGTTAGATAGATTATCGCACGTTTGTGATATTTTGAGACGCATATAATCCACATGGTTAGGTGGCGTGTATACGATACTATATTTCAGACTAGCCAAGTTTAATCGAAATAGGAGAACTGAATGACGTTTCAGTCTAGCACTTGGGGAGGCCCGACGCCAATGCTAAGGTTTCGGGGTTGTTTTTCATTTACATACAAAAATCTCTTGGTGGCTCGTCATTCATCAAAGTAGACCTTTGCCAAGAACATGATTTGGCACGACCCTACGATTTATGACATGAGAATGGATGCATATGTTTTATGGATGATGATATTAGAGAAATGTGTTTGAAATTGTCATTCATACGCCATGATTTTTGATAATATGTCTTGCATGGATACACACATATATATATGACTTTGACACTCTATCCTCACCTCACTTATTAATTACCTGTCACAGATTTCTCACTCACTGAGTATTTGATTATACTCACCCCTCAATATTTTTAAATCTACATAGAGTTAGTCATTGGATTGAAGAGACACGTTGACTTATTTCAACATACGTAGTATCGGAGGCCACTTACGGTAATTATCTTCTACTGTATTTTGAGGATATTAGTTGATCATGTCAGAATGACTGTATGAAACTACGGAACTTTCATTTATAGAATATGTATATATTTTTGAGAACTTTTGTATTTTAAACACTAATAAAATATTTGTAACTGAAATTTTGATTAACCTTGCGTTACCTTGAGGTATGTGGCGGGTTGGGCCGGTGTCCGAGGTAACGGGCGACTGTTCACGACTTTTGGATCACGGATCGGGGTGTGACAAGAAAAATGTTAAAACCATAACTATAAAAGCAGAGTATATGGCTGCAGAATAGTGCTGTTTTCAAATCCTATGGATTAAGTATCAGCTTAAGGACTATGACTTAGAATTAAATAACATTTCAATTAGAAGTGATAATACTAGTGTAATAAATTTAACCAAAAGACCTTGCTCATCACTCAAAAATAAGATACAATGAAGTAAGACATCATTTCATAAGAGATCATGTGCTGATAGGAGATGTAATTTTTGATAATATAGAAACTAACAAGCAAATTACAGAAATATTCACGAAATCTTTAGATAAAACTAATTTTATGACTTAAGGAGAAAATTAGGGATAATGGAAATAGAAATTTAAGTTTTAAAAATGGGAAAGATAAAATTGAATGAAAAACAAAGTATCAGAAAAACAGGCGATCAGTGTTGAAGCAAGTGTCGAGACCCCTAACATATTTTTCAACATATTAAGAGTTTTGATGGATGTTATATCAATACATTGTGTTGAATACGTGAATCTATGTCGACATATAGAATGGATATGTCAAACATTTGTGTGCTTGTATGTGTATGTTGACAAATTTGTTGAATGTGCTAAATACGATGTCCGGTTGGAACCTGATGTTCGATATTCAAGTCCTCATGTCGACACTTCCCAAGGAAAGTGTTGAATATTTGTATAGTGAATCAAGCACTTTATGTTGACATGTTTACCCTACAATGTTGACATTCCATTTCACAAATAACACATGTCAACCTACTTGTCCAATGGTATCAACATTATGCTTATAAATGAATCGTATCAACAAACTTATTCCATGATGTCGAGATACAGAATTCAAAATATCCATGTCAACATACTAGATTATGGTGTTGATATATCCAGTAGAATCTAAATTGACAAGAATTGAATTTGACAAATCATTAAATGTCTTAAATAAAATTTCAAATTTTGAAATCTTAATCCAAATATTCAAACCAAAACAATTAAAAACTTTCCTCTTAATCTTCACCAATGCGTCATCAAATATATGATCAAATTTTGAATCGACTCTTCACATTTTCTCCCAAATTTGAAACCATAAAAGTAAATCACTTTAATAGTAACCACTTTTTCTCTTATGCATGAACCTTTCATTTCTCCATCTCTCTTTCTCACCCTCGACGATCTTCCATCTTAGATCTGCATTTTCTTCCCTCTAATCCCACTCTATCAATCGAATGAAAATCTAATCCTTATCTTACTATTGATCATGGCTGGAAGTGGATCGAGTTTCAATCACGAAGTTTTCCCATCTAAATGTCATAGTGAGTCTTTCTATTAACATTTTCTTTCTAAAACTATCATTCATGGTAGAGGTATCGATTGGGATTACTTAGATAATATTAATTTTCCTTATAAAGATCACATCTAGAAAATATGTCCAAATCCCCTTGTCTATCCATGGCCCTCTTTACAAAAGGCTGACAAAATTGATTTTACAATAATATAGAAAATTACAGAGGAAACAAACAAGAAAGAGAGGAAAACAGCATAATCATATAGGATACTGGGCATAGATGTATATTCAAGACATATGCTAGAGGAACCAAAGTGATTGTAACCTCATCATTAATTAGTAAAATAAACAGTTGAGAATGGGTCCATATTCTAGGTGTAAAGAGTATCTAAAAACAAGTTTTATAAAAAATGTCAAGGTAGTCTTCAAAAATAACCAATTCAAATCAGTCAAATACCGATCTACATTGTTAGATCCATATGAATGATTGCTCCATCAAATAATTATTCATTGTCTAAGGCCTAAAATGAACAAACATCACATAATCACCTGAGAAGATTATTGGATTATGGCCTATATCATGCAAAACAATAGCCCATGACTCCATTTTCTAATCCCTCTTCACATGCAATCTATAGGAAGAATCCATTTTCTAATCCCTCTACACATGCAAACTATAGGAAGAATCAAAGAAGGAAATCTACCCTATACTCCTCTCATCACAAACATTCTCTCTAAATTTGGGATAGACTTCTCTAAATATACAGAAGTAGAGCCAGATTGAACTCTCATTATTGGAGCCTTCCCCCTCTTTAGAAATCCTAATTCTAATCCATCTTCAAACTCCCTTCACAACGGAGCTGGTAACTCATGACAGGCAGAAGATGAACAAAAGTGTCAATTTCTGCAAATGCAAGATGAACTATTTCAACTAAAAGAGAGGGTTACCAAGGTGGAAGAAAGATTAAATGCTCTGGAGAATAGACAATCAACTAATGAACAATGATGGAAGGGTAGTTTATAAGTTTGTGTGTTTTTGAAATTTTATCTGAATTATGATATTGTTTGTAAGTCTTGAATATTTTTAGTAAGATTCTGTATGGCCTATGGTGATCTAGATACTACGCTATGTTCAGTGCTTTACGCTTAAGGAGTATAGGCTTGTGACACTTTATGCTTTTGCTTTTGGTCCAAGATCTTCATGATTATAATCCTTGAATGAATTACTGTTTATAATAATTTTTGAATTGAACTTCATGCCACATATATATATCACACTTAACTCTTAACTCTGAATGAGTTACTGTTTATAATTACTGATCATGCATTTTACGGACATCTAGGGGAAAAATAGAGAATAAAGTAAGGGGGAGTCTTAGAAAAGTTTTGGGGAATAGTCATGAACCATGACAACCTCCAAATTCTAGTTTTGTCATTATCCAAAAAAGGGAGATTGTTGATATTAAGAGTTTTAATGATCGACAAATTAGTATACTCAATGTTGATGACAATTATGAAGAATTTGGAAGAGATTAAGGTGGTAAAATTGAAACCCAAAAGTCTTATGAAAATAAGTAAGGAAGCATGTTGACACCTCCCAACAAACATGTCAACATAAAGCTTAAAGCATTATACACATTATTAGATGTTGACACAAATTATTGTGATGTCGACACATACTTTGGAAAGGACATAGAACACAAAGACTACATATTGACACGAAACTCAAAAATGTCAACAGAAACTAGGAACAGCAAATACTTTTAACATGTTGATACCACCATGAATACATGTCAACATATAGGAGTATATAAGTCGATTCATCAAGCAAAGTATTGGTACTTTGCCTATTGTGTCAACACACCTAGACTCTTATGTCGACATAGTAGTAATTAAGCTTATATGTCGAATTTGACTCCATCATGTCAATATACTCATAAGATATATTGATATGTGTCACAAAGTACTAGTATTTGTGTGTAATTCATTACTGCTCAATCTATTAGTTTCTGAATACTAAAACATGCTACAAGATGTCGACTTGAAATATGAGGATGTCGACACACCTTTTAGAGCTCAAAGAAAACTATTAAATGTTGACATCAGTATCTGAATGTCAATACGTTCCTTAGAGAGTAATCTCTGACGCACGACTTAGATCAAACAAAAGACCAAGATGTCGACACAAGCTAATCAGAATGTCGACGTATCTCGTAGAATACAAAAGCATTATAACATGTCGACACAAAGACTGAGATGTCGATACAAGAAAACTTAGAACATAGAAGACTAGATGTCTACATAAGACTTACGATGTCGACATACACTTTAGAATGACTTTAGAATACATAAGAGAGCAAATGTCGACACGAGCTAAGCATAATGTCGACATGATCGTTAGGATGAAAAATGAACTCATAGAAGACAATGTCGACACAAGTAAATCATGATGTTGACACATGCAAACATAAAAACATAATGAATATCATGTTGACACAGGAACATTAGAATGTCGACACATGAGCTAGAATCTCTACACACCATGTGATATTGATACTAGAAGATTAAAATATCGACACATGAAATAAGAAATCATTCTTACTTAGTGTGTCAAATAGCAAACTGAAAATGGCAAATGGCAATATCAACACAAGAATTTCAACGACCATTTCTAAACAAAAGCTGAGAGCATTAATTCAAAAGTTGCTTGGTTGGTGGAGACATCAAATGCATACCAACATTCGAAATTCAAGTTCTCACCTATCCCAATGGCTAAACCCTCATCTACAACTATAAATACAACCACTATTGAAGATGAACTGATCTTTTGGAAGAATTGAAAGAATTTATTGTATATTCAATACTCTCAGTCTTCCTAGTTTTTAATTCTTAGAGTTATATTTATTTGTGTACTGTAAAGTTTTCGTCTAAACATCTAGGCTCAATATTATAATTGTGTTCTTCTCTAATTATATTGCAAGATATCTAAAAGAGAGCGTCTTCTTGATCTATGATTAGATTGTCTATGAGAGACAAGTGAGGGTTTGTTAGAGCCGTTAAATCTAGTGGTAGTTTACTAGAACTATGAAATCTAGTGGTAGACTACTAGAGCCTTGAAGTCTAGTACGAGTGTTTGGAGCGAACACTTGTAAAGATTTGATTAAGACCTAGGAACCTAGTTGGTTGTACTATTTGGGAATCAAATAGTGAATAAGAAACTTTGAGTGAAGGGTAGGAGTGGATGTATACTGGAAAATGGAATCATTCTAAATATTGGTGTTTATCATTCTTCTCTCATTCTCTCTCTATTTTCTATTTTGTTAACTCAATTTAGGAAAAACCCAAAAGGTTCCAATAACTTATTCGGTCCTCCTTTTTAGGTTGTTAAATCTCAGTTCTTCATAGGGCACCTCAAGGGAGTATGTCGATGTATAAGCAATATGTGAAGTTTGGTCTCTGTTTGCCATATATGAGTACTTTTGTCCAGGTTCTGAAACATTGGAATATCTTTCCTACTATGTTGATTCCAAACGCTTGGCATTTGGTTGTGGCAGTAGCGAGTTTGTTGAGATTCTGTCATCTGAAATTCCATTTTTAAGATACTGTCATCAATTTTTGCTTTGAGAAAGTGTCCCACTAGAAACTCTACAGAGGGCGGTTCTGTCTCCAAACCAAACCAGAGTCGGGTGGAGGTTTTTCTATAAGGAGAACATCGATAAGAACTAGATGCTAAAGTTCTTTTTTGCAAAATTTGTGAACAAGGAAGGAATGCCGATGTTGCCTGAGGCTAATAGTGAGCCTTTCCTGAGGTTGAAGTCCCCAAGACCTTCTCATCATTCAAGATTTGTGCATTCAGTTAGGGGCTTTAGCTCGGCGAAGACTAAACATATTTGCATAGAAGCGAAAGCTATCATTGGCCAGTTTGCTGGTGGGCAAGAAAAGGAAGATAGGGAGACCTTTTTGGTGAAAAAGAAAGTCTTGAGGCTTCTGATGCTCTTCCTTTAGTTGAAGGTCAGGATTTGATTGAAATAACCATTAATAGGTATACGAGATTAAGATCTAAGAGATGTAAAGGAGGTAGAAAGCGCATCGGAGCAGGGTGCTCCATCAAGCGATGCCCTCCCTATTTCAATGTTAGGGAGGAAAAGGAGGATAGTGTTAGTGTTGTCGAGCAATGGGATTGGTGAAATCGAGGAACAGGGATCGCTAAGTGTTGCCAGGTTCCCCTTCCAAAGGCAGCCGAACAAGTGAAGGCTGGAGGGTTTGAGTCAAAGGTGTCCTTTTCTCGATCTCTAGTATTAGCTCGCAAGAAATATGGTGAAGAAGAGACTGCTGAGGAGGGTTTTGATGGAGAGGACGCGAAAGGAGAAAAGGGAGGGGAAATCGAGATGGGTATCCTTGGTGAGGCTGGGAATATGCTTCCCGTGCATTGTTTTGCCTTTCCTGAGGCCTTATATGTGCAAAAGGGCAAAAGAAGGTGTCAAAAAGGATCTCTACCCACCCTTCTATATTTATCAGGTCTTACAACAGTAAGAGAGATCTTCGAGAAAGGGGTACTATAGTAGTCAGCATCAGCAACCATTGCCATGTTTATCTGGATCTTATGGAGGCGAGGTGGGTGGTCGAGCAAATGGATTAACATTGCTCTAAGCTTGAACTAAATGGCTTGTTAATGGCGCAGGGCGATCAAGCCATATGTCCTTTGGACTTGGGGTATGAGTCTTCATTTTACAGTATATCTTATTTAGGTTTTTGGTTTTATCTGACTAATGTGTTTTGTATAGACAATTGCTTTAGTTGAGTTTCAAAGGTTAAGAAGAGAAGAACTGATTGGGCATCTGGGACAATACTTTGATCAGAAGAGTGAAGAGGTCTCTCAATTGTGCAACATTCTGGCACAAAGATAGAAGGAGATAGAAAAGGAGAGAGCAACCAAGGTTGCTTTAGACAATAGAAATAAAGAGGTGGAGCATTTAAGGGCTAACTTGGGGTCAGTATTCTAGCAGTATGAAGCAGTCCTAACAGAGTGCAAGAGACTGGAGGCAATGGCAAAGGTACGTGAAGCAAGGTTGCAAGCCGTTGAGAAGCTAGCACAAGCACGAGAGCAGTCGTTTCTTACTACAGAATAGAAGATAGCCGAATTGAGGGTGATTATCACAAGGGCGATCGATAACCACAAGCCGACCAACATAGGCTTTCTAAAAGGATGCAGTACATTAAAGAGATGATTTGTCGAGTAGGGCTAGTGGAGGCCGTGACTATGGGTGATGAGGGTGTTAACCCTAAAATGCTAAGCTCGAGCCTCGTCGATGCTCGTCTAATTGATGTTCTCATGAGATAGTCGGTAAGGGTGCTGATGTTGCAGTACTTTGGGATAACTTTGAGTCTTTGTGATAGAAGGCTCTTCCTCCTCCTCTGCCCCCTTCGTTATAGTCCCTGGGCTTTCTTTATCTTTTTTTGTATCCTATATTCATATATCTCTCCTTGCTTAACATAGGTCTTGCTTATCCTGTTGTACATTTAACATTTGAATGAATAGATAAACACTTTTAATAATCTTGTCTTCTAGTATGTTATCATCTTGACTGTATTGATGTCATCTTGTTATTATATTTTAGAGTTTAGAGATGTGAACTCTGAATTGTTTCCAATTGTATCACGATTGGGAGTACTAAAACCCCATCAAGATATCCAAATTGATAGAATAGGAATCAAAGTTAGTTTGGAAGGTGGAATCCGTGTGTCAAGAAGTGATGGCGATGCCTGGCTAAGGCCCCCACAAGATATTGAGCTAAGGGAGAAAGAGGCAAGACCCTTATGAGGTGTAGAGCTAAGCGAGTAGGCCATGTCTATCCGATCGGGAGTTACATCCTGTATTGGCGACATGTTTGGAGGCATAGAGTCCAAAGAGAATGGGTCGTGTCTACCCAGTCGGGAGTTATATCCCATATTAATGACACATTTGGACATGTAAATCAGAAAAAGTAGGCTGCGTCTATCCAATCGAGAGTTGCATCCCATATTGACGACATGTTTCCAGGCATAAAATTGAAAAAATGTGCTGTGTTTACCTGGCTGGGAGTTACATCCCATATTAATAACACATTTGGAGGCATAGAGCTGAGAGAGTAAGCTGTATCAACCAAGTCATAAGTTACACCCCATATTGACAACATGTTTGGAAGCGTAGAGCTAAGAGAGTAGACCATATTTACTCGATCGGGAGTTACATCCCATATTGATAACACGGTTGGAGATATAAAGTTGAGAGAGTGGACCTTGTCTATCCAGTTGAGACTTACATCTCGTATTGATGACATGTTTGGAGGTATAGAGCTGAGAGAATGAGCCGCGTCTACCAAATCGGGAGTTACATCCTATATTGATGACAAGAAAGTGGGTCGCAGCTACCTGATTTGGAGTTACATTCCTTATTGATGACACGCTTTAAGGCATGGAGCCAAGATCAGGAGTTACTCGTATTAATGATGCGTTTCGAGGTGTAAAGCTAAGAGAGTGGGTCATGACTATATGATCAGGAGTTACATCATGTATTGACAACATGTTTGGTACCTACAGGTTTCTTTTGGCTAAATACGATTGCTATGACCAAGATATTAGGATAAGATAATGGAGCATGTAAAATAAAGATATTATTATCAAAATTAACTACAAGATCTCAAATCAATGTATTTAATCAGTGACACAAAGTCGCAAACAAAGTGACTATAAGCGATGAGCAAAAATTACTAAACTGGAGTATTCGGTGGCCCTAGGTCACAACGGAGCTTTCCGATTCCAAGAGGTATCCTAAGTTTAATCCTCATGTCCCTGGTGCATGGTAGCACCTCCAAAGTGTTCAGGCTGGATCGACCTATGTAAGCTGATGGTAGCTCGACTGTGTTGAATGTCATCATAACAATTTCATATTGGGTGGCATTCCTAGAGTTACCGAGAGGGAGATGGTGCCTTCAGGGTATAACCATTTTCCTGTGTGGTTGGAGATGTACATGATTGAGACCCATTTGTTAAAAGGTATCCTAATAGAGAAGATCGCAACTTGGTGCTTGATCAACAAAGATTCTCTTCACTGTAAACTAACCTAATTTGGCAGTGATAACCAACAGTCATGGTGACTTGGATTAACTCCTACCAGGTCTCATCATCAAAACCTATCATGGTTTTTTTCTTTTTTCACCCTTTTTTGATGCAAGTACTGAGCACCTCTTTGAAGGTGGATGCCTTGATCATTTGGAAGATTGGGGTTACTATCAATTCCATCTTGTTTGGCTATGTGTCCATCTGGGCTGTTGAACTCTGAGTCAGAGGTGTATTGCCACAAGGGGTAGGTATTGAAAGGGGATGTCCGCTCCATATTTGAAGGATTACTTTGTTTGCTTGGTTACTGGTGGCTCCAATAGTTGGTGGTTTATTCAACTCATTCGCTTGGCCTACAGCATGTGCGCTTCAAAGGGGATTGTTTTCTCATTCTTTACTAATGAATCTTTGGAGCCTGCCACCTAGGGCCAAGATCTCGAGCTCATCCTTCATTTCAGCACTCGTTTGTTGGGTGACTTTAGTATCTGTGGAAGTGACAACATCGAGTTTTGTCTTTCTTTGAATCATCCCCTGTAACATGTGGAGGCTATCTAACATAGGGTTGCCCCTGATCTATATCAAGATCTGGCAGGGTGTATCATTTAGAGGAGTGTAATTGTTAAATCTGCAATGAGGCAGAGCTGCTTATCGACTCCTCTTGGGTGAGGGCTACTGATGTTAGCAACTATGTTTGTTTCTTCCTGCTCTGTTACGACATTTATCAAATACCGCATCTTCTTTTGCCACAATATACTTTTCGACTCGAGTATAAAATTCTTGAATGGTGGATGAAAGATTCTTCATTATGGAAGTCTTCATTCCTGATGGCCATAATCTAGTAAGCAACATAGCCAGTGCAATAGAATGGTTTAGATCAGAGACTTTCATCATCTCGATCTTGAATTTGTCAAGAAAATGTCTTAAGTGCTCATCATCCCTTTGCCATAGGGACAAGAGGGAGGTAGATTTCCTTTTGGCCCCCTGACTGATCATGAGGTAGGTTTCGAACTACTATCAGAGTTGGGAGAAGTTTTGATGCTAAATGGAGGGAGGGAGTTGAACCATGTCAATGCGTTGCACTTTAAGGTTGTAGAAAAGTGCTTATACATGGTTGTATCTAACATGTCCCTTAAGATCATAACTATTATAAAGTAGGCCACATAGTCTCGAGAATCTGTAGTACCATCATACTTCTCCATAGGAGGGAGGAGTACATCACATGGCATCGGTTCAGTAGAAATTTTGGGATCAAAGAGAGAGAGACTAATAGCGTATTGAATGGTGTCATCTTTTCCTATGCTAGCACGTTTGAATTCATTAGCCACAAGTTCTTCGACTTGCTTCCTCAAGTCGTCTGGTTTGTGTTGAGAGGTCACCGAGTGCTCTTGGTGCCTTCGAGGTTGAAGCATATGCGAACATATGTACCTTGATCTTTGAGAGGAGGATGAAGCCTCTTGTCTAAGGACACGGTTGAATTCTTCTAATTGCTTGCTCATGCCCAGCATCTTTGATTCAAGCCTTTCCATTCGGGAGCGATTGACACTGTTAAGAGACGTTGGAGAAGAGTATGGAATCGGTTAATTTTGAGGTTGGGTAGCAGGTGGCTGGAGCTCTCCCTAAGTAAGTGTCTCTGCTTGGGATGGAAGACGGATAGCAAAATTATCTTGCTAATTATACGGAGCTGTTGGTAGAGGAGGGTCCATGGGATTGGACGTCTGTCCTCCTACTATAGACATAGCCTTTGAGATTTTCCCATTTTTTCTTCTCGGTCGCATGGTGGTTGAGATGGCATAAAGCAAGGCATAAAGTGTGTTAGCTAAAAAGTCAGTCTATTTCCTACGAATGGCAGCAATATGTTGGAATTAAGTTTTGCTCCACAAATAACTACTCCATTGACTCGAGCAAAGGACCGGAGTTGATGAATCTTCTAAGCTTTCAAAAGAGATATAACCTGCAAATACCATTGAAGGGTGCTCCGACGGGGAGGCTCCGACGCTCAAGTCAGGAAGAGAGGTGAAAAAGAATGAAAATAGATTGAATAGAGTTGTAGAGTAGACTTTGTCAGGAAAGACTAGAGCAGAGGGTGGAATTAGTTAATTCTGAGGTTGGGTAGCAAGTGGATGGGGTTCTCCCTTAGCGAGTGTCTCCGTTTGGCATAGAAGATGGATAGAAGAAGTATCCGGCTGATTATCGGGAGCTGTTGGTGGAGGAGGGTCTATAGGGTTGGACGTCTATCCTCTTGCTGCAAACATGGGCTTTGAGGTGTTCCCGTTCTTTCTCTCAGTGGCATGGTGGTTGAAATGGCACTAAAGTAAGCCGTGAAGTGTGCTGACTAAAATGTCATTATGTTTCCCACAAGACGACACCAATATGTTGGAGGTGGGTTTTTCTTCACAAATAACTGCTCAGTTGACTTGAGTAGATGATCGGTTGATGAATCTTCTATGCCTTAACTGCAAATAATGCTAGAAGATGTTTTGGTGGGGGAGAATCCGACGCTCAAATCAGAAAGAGAGGTGAGAAAGAATGAGAAATAGACTAAATAGAGTCGTAGAGTAAACTCTATCTAGAGAGGCTGAAACAAATGGTAGAATTAGTTAACCCTGAGGTTGGGTAGCAAGTGGCTGGGGCACTCCCTGAGCATCTCCTTTTGACATGGGAGACCGATACTAGAAGTATTTGACTGATTATCAAGAGTTGTTAGCGGAGGAGGGTCCATAGGATTGGACATCTGTCCTCCTGCTACAAACATGACTTTTGAGGTGTTCCCGTTCTTTCTTTTCAATGGCATGGTGGTTTAAATGGCAGTAAAGCGGGGTGTGAAGTGTGAAGTGTGTCGACTAAAAAGTCAGTCTGTTTCCTACAGAAAGCGTCAATGTATTGGTGATGGGTTTGGCTCTATAGATAACTATTTCGTTGATTCGAGCAGAGGACTAGTGTTAATAAATTTTCTAGACCTTCAAAAGAGATATGACTTGCAAATACTATCAGAGAGTGCTCCAACAGGGGAGACTCTGGTGCTCAAGTCAGGAAAAACGGTGAGAAAGAATGAGAAACAGATTGAATAGAGTCATAAAGTAGTTTTATGTTGTCTCTATGTGATAAGTGTATAGTTAATAAATGAACCTGACCGGTTGTCTATACTGAGTATATATAGTATCGATACATGACAAGTCTCATATGCATTTAGAGGTATTCAAAGACTGTAGTTAAAGCTGTTTAAAAGATTTAGAATCCTACTAATCAAAAGAAATTCAAGTTGCCGTGAAAATTCTCTGCTTTGTTGGAAGTGACCGTAGAGATTTATTTTCTTATTAAGAAAGGTCTTTCCGAGACTAGGGGAGGTTTGTATTAGATAAAGGAATATTTAAACTCGTTAGAAATTTCCTTTTTATTGGATGATCACGTATTGTTATCACATAATAGGATTACTTTCTTATTATCACGTGTTGGATTTGTTTTCTTATAGTCGTTGTAATATAATGGGAATTACTTTCTCGATGGAAAATATCCAATAAGAGGTGGGAATAGCCAAAAGATCCGGAGGCTGAGAGTTAGTGTAACTGAGAGGTAAAGAGATGTCCTTTTGAAAGGGTAAAACCAAAAAGGTCGAATGGCATAAGCGAGAGTGCTTGATCAAAATACCAAAAGCAAGTTTAGTTGTTCATGGGCTTAATGACCATGGCTTTGCGAGTTTGGTAGTTAACTTTTGGTAATGACCGTTAAACTATGTATCATCATATACATTTTATAGAAAAAATTATTTTACTTAAAAAATATTATAAATAAAATAAAATAAGGATTAAAATAAATTAAATCAAATAAAAATTGAAATCTCTAAAATACTACTAAGAATATTTATGAAATAAAATCTAAACCTTGAAAATTTATAGTCATTTTTCTTGGATAAAGAAATATAATGAAGTCCTGAACCTCACTTGCACAAGACACAAGGAGACAGAACTCACATGTAGGGGAAAAGCGCAAGGGAAGCCCGTGGAGTCGATAAATTGGAGGTGGGTCCTCTTACTCTCAACAAACCCCCTACTCCAATACAATAACAATAACCCACAATGGCAAAAGTGGCGGTGTTTGGATGTGCTCAAAGTTTAGGAAAAACGTGGATAAGAGTTGGTGAGACTTTGAGAGAGAAACAGAGAAATAGTGGAGTGCCGTGGGGGGTCACCGTCTCACCAACTTTCTCTATCTTCCTCAAGTTTGCACCGGTCAAGTCTTGGATCGGTGTTATTGCAAATTGGTCTTTTTTTTTTTATTATTTTTATTTAACAATATTTTTTTCCACTCCTTTTATGGATATTGATTAGGCGCGGTAGGTAAATGGCAACACCCCTCCCTTCTTTTGCTTTTAAAACTCGCAATCTCCTCCCACAATCTTCCTAATTCCCACGTCCACTAAGACCCACTACCAAGTCCCAACCCCCCACAACCCGAAATCTCTCTCTCTCTCTCTCTCTCTCTCTGTAAGGGAACAAGATGATCATCAAGGTGAAAGAATCAACAATGGTAAAGCCAGCAGAGGAGACGCCAAAGCAAAGTCTCTGGAACTCGAACGTGGACTTGGTGGTGCCGAGCATGCACACGCCGAGCGTCTACTTTTACAGGCCAAACGGGTCGGCAAATTTCTTTGATGCGAGAGTAATGAAAGAGGCGCTGAGCAAAGCGCTGGTGCCGTTTTACCCAATGGCGGGTAGGCTGAAAAGGGACGAAGATGGGCGCATTGAGATCGACTGCAACGCTGACGGGGTTCTTTTTGTGGAGGCAGAGACCACCTCTGTCATTGATGATTTTGGTGATTTTGCGCCCACTCTTGAGCTCCGCAAATTGATCCCAACCGTTGATTACTCTGCTGGCATTTCTGCTTACCCTCTCTTGGTGCTCCAGGTATGTTTTGTATATATATTTTAGAAAAAAAACATAAACCACGTTTCGTTGTTTTATGATATTATTATGTTCATTCTTACTTTTTTTTATTATAATTAAAGTAATTATAATTTTTTATTATTAATTTTTTTTTATATTAACCGATATCCGAAGACATATTTAATTGATTTATTTTTCATACATAAATCATGAGTCAAACTTGATAATATAATTAAAAGATTTGATGTCATATCACACTAAAATAACTCTAAGTTGATATTTTATAATTCATATATATATATATATATATATATATAATTCATGCCATTTTATAATTGAAATTAAATATAAAATTAAAAATTACTTTTGCATATAAAAAGGTAACATATTCCTTCATGGTGGCCTTCCACGTGTATCTGAGATTTGTACAGTTTCCTCGGGAATTGAAATATTATTATTAGTGTTTGGTTTTGGGGTAAAGCCAGGACTCGCATGGTGTCGGCTGTCCAGCTTGGTCTTGGCATATCGATTATTTTAAGGAAAAGTAAGTAGGTTCTCCCGTCAAACAGACTTTTTCCTTTTTTTATTAGGCTGATTTGATTCTAAAATTACAAAAAAAAAAAAAAAATCTTTTTTTCTTTTAATATGAAAAACACTGATAAGAGTAAACTCTCCTTATATAGTTATTAAATAAATAAATTATTATTAGAATTTAAATTTAATTTTTTTAAAAAAATTATCAAAAATACTAACTGTAAAATAAAAAAAATAAATTTCTTATACTTGTTAGTTACCCTTCGACTTCTTTTTTGTCCTTTTTTAAAAGCGATGTTGTGTTGATACCATCACGTATTCTACATGACTCCCCAACCTAAATATGAGTGGTAGCTAATATTATTTAAGGAAAATAATTATAGTACTTTTTAGGATGGTAAGGTAAATTAATTTGATTTTTTTTTTTTAAATTTTGGTCTTTTTTATTATTTTAAAAAAAATTAATTTTAAGAGTAAGAACAACCTAGGAAGCTGCCTTAATTTATTCAAGTGTGTGGGCGGTTGAGAAGTTGGAACAGAGGAGAGGGACCGAGATCTAGTTGCTTGGTAGTTGGTGGTTGGGTCAGTCATGAAGCAAGCACATAAATGACTCATACCTAAGCTTCATAAAAATGTAAACACACATTGATTATAAAGTAAAATGTCCCTCTTCTTTCAAAGAGATAAATCGGACCATTTAGTCTATTTTTTTTCACTTTTTTTTTATTATGTTTTGGATACCATTCGATATCCGAGATTTCATCATGACTGAGCCGAATCGATCGCTACAGTTGATCATTTCGGATGGTGGGTTTCCCAATAAGGAACGCTTCATACACATAAGGGTGATATTCCCGACGGGAGTTGAACCTCTATCATGTTTAAGAGTATTCAACCTCACATTCAGTTGATCCAACTCATTTTGATATTTTTTCTTCACTTTTATACTTAGTTTTTTTAACTTAATCATTGATATTTAGAAATTTAATTAATTTAATTCGAATAATTATAAACTCAATTTAATGTATTAATCGTTTTGATATTTATTTTTTTATTTTCATAAATTGATTTTGAAGTCTTCATTAATAGTGTATTCTGCTACTAAACTAATAGCTCCTCAGTACTTTTATATTTTCATATTTTACTTATGATATGATCCATTTTTTGTACCAAAACGATTGTTACCCTCTCTCTCTCTCTCTCTCTCTACACATAAACACGCTTTGAATTTGGATAGGAAATCTACGGCCACTTCAATTTTTGATAGGTGATTTAGTTATAGTCTACTCATTTGGCAAATCACAATTTGTTTTTAACTTTTGTCTTTAATTTATCTTACTTTAATTCTGTTTATAATATTTTATAACTAAATAAAAATTTTTAATAAAAAAATATAAAACTGTATAAATAAATATTAAATCTTTTCAAACACATAACTTAAATTATTATTGTATTAATCATTTTTTATATTGAATGTTTTTTCTTAAATCATTCTCTAGTTTTCAAGGGCGTCTTAAATGGTGGGCTTGACATGGGAAGCGGTAATAACTTTTGAAGATGGGACGTCTTCCTCCAAGCTTTCAACGATTAATGATGTTGTATACGTCTCAATAACTTAGTTAATTCGGGGATTAACATCTCTTAATTATGATTGAAAGTTTGATTTTTATCAGAACAAAAAAATTAATATTAGAAAATCTGTCTCCTCAATTGAACTCTGTAAGTAATCTATTTAGATTAATTTAAACGAAGTTTCATATGTTAGGTCTGTGGTCTAATCACGATACCAAAAAAAAAAAATGACGATGTAGACGTTGCCTTGCGCGGTTCCAATGGTTTCGTCCGTGAGTTCGACGTGTCCTTCTCATTGTTGGGGTCTCTTAAAAGACAAACAATAAATTTTTTTAATAAGAGATTTATGAGTAAAGATTTTAAAATAAAAATATTTTTATATAATTATTAAATAAATTAAATTTATTATTAATATATAAATTTATTTTCTTAAAAAGATTTATTGGGTACAGCAATCAGCATATTATTTATTTATACTGACATATATAACTTTACTTGTATACAAAATCAAAATCTGAATTACTAGTTTTAAGAGTAAACTGATAAATTTATAGAATACGCCTGATGGGTTGCAAATTATACCTACTAAATAACCCGTTAAGTTAATTGTGTATGTGGATTTTTCTAATAAATAGTAAAAATTCACATAAGAAGAAGCACTTGTAACACAGCTTCGCTTTAATTAATCATATTTTGTTTTTGTTTTAATTGATCATCCGACTTTTCGACCAGTCGGGTTTAACCGCTGTGGGGTAAATTCATGAGATGATTTTTTCAATACCTGTGCACGAGACTCCAAAATCTTGTTTTCTCTTATGGTTTTAAAATTAAAATTGTGATTAAGATAATAATTAAATAATTTTTTTTTTTAATTCAGTAATTAAGTTTTAGAATAAAAAATTAAATCCTCCTCCATTTATTGAGTGACTAATAAGGCTATTTTGTCAAACCTTTAAGGGCCTCGATTGTGATGCTTGTTTGATTGACGGGGACTAAAGAAATTGAACTTCCTACGGCCCTTTCTCTACGTTCTCTCTTAGTCTTACTATTTCTTCTACTTGGTCTTTTGATGTGATTGGCTTGTAATATCAACCTGCAAAAATAGGAAATCCAATCCATGTGGGGGTCATATGAATTTAATAACTAGGAGCCTAAGTACACATCCCGTTCTTAATCATAGCAATGGGAGAATCGATTAGAGTTATTGCGAAAGGTGGATTTGTCTAATTCATAGGTGTTTCTGTTATTCGTTTCTTCTTTTATTTTTTTATTGGTCATATGTGGGATATCGTTTGATATCGAGGATTTCGTTTTAATTAATCCGGAACAAATATTACAGATGCGCCTTTCGGAGGATGAGTCTTCTAATAAAAAATGTTTTATATATCTGAGGGTCTGATACTATCAACACGAATCAAATCTCAATCATAATTAAAATACTTAATTTCACATCTAATTGAGTCATCATGTTCTGTTTCTTTTTCTTTGCATGCCATTTCCATATATAAAAAATAATTGACACCACGCGACGACCTTGGATGGGATTGCTTTAAAGAGGTTCTTGGCGTTTATGCATAGGTGGCATGACCATACTAACATTCCCACCTAATAGTGTCCTTGGCTAAAATGTTGTTGGTTTACTCTTTTGTTTTCTTCGGGTTCTATTATTATTTTTTGGTAGAATTATATTTTAATTAATTTAATTTAAGATTTAAAGTGACAGAGACTCCCTGTTCTATTATGGTTTGATCTTAACTTCTCTCTGACTTTTTGTCTACAGGTTACATACTTCAAATGTGGTGGAGCATCACTTGGAGTAGGCATGCAGCATCATGTGGCGGACGGAGCATCGGGCCTGCACTTTGTCAACACATGGTCAGATATGGCCCGCGGGTTTGACGTCACCATCCCACCCTTCATTGATCGGACCCTCCTCCGAGCCCGTGACTCACCCCAGCCCGCATTCTACCATGTCGAATACCAACCTCCTCCTCCTCTAAAAAATGCCTCTCCTCAAACCACAAAAGGACAATCTGGCACGGATAGTGCGACGGTTTCTATCTTCAAGTTCACACGTGGCCAGCTCAACATCCTCAAAGCTAAATGCATGGAAGATGGGAATACAATTAGTTACAGCTCTTACGAACTACTGGCAGGCCATGTGTGGCGCAGTGCATGCAAGGCCCGCGGGCTCACGGATGATCAAGACACCAAGTTGTATATAGCAACCGACGGACGGGCCAGGCTTCGACCCACTCTCCCTCCAGGCTATTTCGGCAATGCGATCTTCACCACCACCCCAATTGCCGTGGCTGGTGATCTCCAATCCAAACCCATATGGTATGCCGCTTCAGTGATCCATAATGCATTGGCCCGGATGGACAACGACTACTTAAGATCAGCTTTGGACTACTTAGAGATGCAACCGGATCTAACAGCCCTTGTCCGAGGGGCCCATACGTTTAGGTGCCCTAATATCGGGATCACGAGCTGGACAAGGCTGCCAATCCATGATGCAGATTTTGGGTGGGGCCGTCCTATATTTATGGGCCCAGGTGGGATTGCTTATGAAGGACTGGCATTTTTGTTACCGAGCCCAAACAATGATGGGAGCTTATCTTTGGCCATCTCATTGCAGACTGAACACATGAAGCTATTTGAGAAGATCTTCTATGATATCTAGAGGACACGGGCAAAATTAAGCAGGCTTCTTCATTATCTATCCCAACTCTCAAACACTTTCCACTTGCTTTTATACTTAAAAGAAGGTTGTACTTTTATGAAGTTGGGACTTTAATTCTGTCACTTTTGTGCAGAAGTAGCCTGTGCATAAATGAGTCATATTTTAGAATTTGGTTAAACCCTATTAGCCCGTTATTTCTTAACAGGTTGCTCACTAAGTTGTTAACAATGTGCAAATTGATGCATAGAGCTCGTTGCCTTGAAATCAAATGTATGTCTCGGGAATATTAGATAATCAGCTTAATATGAATAAATAAATAAATTAATTAAAATAGAAGCTTGCTGTTATTGCTCCATTTGGATAGTCTTTGAGCTTTGTTCTCCCCGAATCACCTCTATTTTAGGATATCTTTTTTTTTTTTGGGTTCCCATTTGCAATATTTATCAATTAAAAGTAAGAATGCTATTAGTAGAAAACGTAAATTTTTATTAATTGAAATTATGTGTTTTAAACAAAAGCAATTAAAATTGTTATTATATTTGCTTGATACATAGAATTAATTTTCACTTTATTATAATCATAAATATAAAAAATTTAAGATTTAAAAAGAACAAATTATTTTAAAAAATATATATATATATATACTAAAAACTTGCAAATTAAAAGTTAAGAATATTTAGTCAATAGAAATAAATTTCATTGAACAACTAAGCTGGGCTAAGCAAGGAAATTCGAAACCCTTGGGTTTTCTAACCTTATTTAAGGTTCTAAGCTACCACTGCTGACCTTAATTGCTTCCTTCCACAATTCCTAAAACATGTGAAATGAAACTCCAAACATGATAGCGCTTGAAGGAAAAGGAAATTACACAAAATATCATAATTTGCCAAATTGCTCTATAAATTTAATAGGATGTTTTTATTACATCAATTGTTGAACATAAAAATTATTGGTTGGAGTTGAGAAAATTAAAACAACAATGCATTGTTAGGGATCTACTAGCACTCAAAGTCTACAGGAGGACCATGAACATTTCCCACTAAAACTCCTCCACATTTGCCTTGCAAGTTGAGAGCACCATAATCTTCCTTCTAGGCTTGTTAGTGCTCTCAAAGAATAGAGGCATCAAAGATGCATCTACAACATTGGATCTCAGCTTACAAGGCAAAAGTGGGGAAGTTTTGATCAGAATTGTTTGTGATCCTTTCAACAGTCCTCTGCTTTCCCCTCTTCTATCTTTCCAGGGTCACACCGCGCTAAGTCTTCATTATGGGGCACAAATGCACCAGATATTAAGAATATGGCTCACCAACCCTAAAATAAAGGAGCACATGAATTAGAAAAACAAATGTCTCTAACATTAGCATAATGGATGAATATTATGCAGAGCTGAATTAGGTAAATCACCAGGGTTGTGACACTTCAACAAATCAAAGATTGTCGTGCTGTATTAGCTCTTGGCCATTCTGACACCTTTAGCAATGAATTAGTTGGATGTGTAGACGTTTGAGGGTTGAAGGTTACAGCACATGTGCTGGATAGAAGGGCCATTGGAAGATAAGCAGGTGAAGAAATAGAATTCTTATTAGAAGGTACTGCATAATTCTCTAGAGTCCCAATAAATGGGGCATCAACTCCTGTTGTAGCTCCAGGTATGTAAGGGTTGTATGGGTTATACGAAGACAGTTCATAACCATAGCTAGGTGTATAATATAGATAAGGCAAACCTTCTGCTTGCGCATCCTGCAAAAGAAACAATACAGAGAACAGGTGAGATCGATCCGCCAACCCTATTCTGGACAAATGATAGTAAATCAGTCCTCTTGATTATCCTCATCTCTCCTATTTTGGACACGTATTGCCTAAGATATGTTGAACCATATTACTATACAGCCTGGAGAAGAATGCTTTCACTCACACAACCAAATGTAACCTCAACAAAAATTCATCTAATCTGCAATAACAGCCTATCACCTCATCCCAGTTATCAGCTGCTTTATTAGTCATTAGTCATGATGTCGAGAATCCAATGGAGCACCCTATCCTATCCCTCGAAAGGAACACAAATCCCCTCCCTCAATCTATATTTCTCCTGTCCCTTTGCCTTACTTGTACAGCTGCTCACCATCCCCACTTTGATTTTTTTCACATTTCATCCCACAGTCCACCACACGTGCCTCATAATTCACAGCATAATTTTTCTCTTTTGTTTTTGCTCATACACATGACATTGCCATAAGGTCGAGTACGGTGACAACACATTGCCCCTTCTATATGCATTTCAATGCTTTATCCATGCAAAATTAACCAGCTGAAACAAGGGATGTTCGCCCAATGTTGTCATAAATTTTGCATCAGTGTAAATTCTGAAAAACCAAATACAAGCCAATTTTCCTAACAAATTATAAATTTTACGAGTGCCTTTATGATAGCCATATTTCTGACATGGGAGAGTCCATAATCAACTATTCACATCCTGTGCTCATGGCCCTAAATTTTTCCTAAACCAAATTCTCCTGTAGCTAATGGAGACATCTTCTAAGGAAGAATCTGAACGCATATTTTTGAATCGCAAATGCATAGGATCAACATGTAATGGCCAAAATCAACATGCAAAAATATGAAACACAGTGCCAACTAGAAAATGCAGAATTTATCCATTATATCGTGGGAGAAAATGTAAGAATATATATAGGGAAGACAGTTAAAATGTTGAAAAGAATTTAAAAATAAAACTTGCAAAGCAAAATTTGGTACCTCATAATGAAAACATTTTGAAGAGCCCTCTCGTTTCTGAGTAATCTCTGGTAACACGTCTTGAACGGAAAGGATCTTCATGATCCTCGACTCTTCCATGGCAAGTGACATCATTGCTGCTATTAGGTCCTACATAAAAACAAAGAAAAAAATGTTCAATATGGCAGGGAGCACTACAAAAGCATCCAAAAGCAAAGTGAAAAAAAAAAATCAATTTTACTAATAATAACAATTAGGTTGACAGAACTTTAAATCATCTTCCTTTTTCCTCCAAAGAAGAATCCTCCTTTACATTTTTGGAAGTAAGAAGACAAAAAATATAAGACTTTCTGGAAAGCTTATACGAGTCCATTGCTAAGATGTAGTTCAAGGCTATTGCCAAGATACCACCTCAATTTTGTTCCAAAGGCAACTGCTATTTACACTGGTGGTATTATGAGATGTTCAAACATTAAATGATCCCTAACAAGCTCATGGAGTATGTCATCTCATTTCTCGTGGAACTACAAAAAATAGACTAATTGCCAAGTGCCAGCACGGGATATACGATCAAGAATAATATTAAAGGAAAAGGTAGATAGCATGATAAAATTTGAGACTTAATTATTGAATGCATAAAATCTTCAAATACTAAAAGTTATCTTGGATGACATTGATATCTTAATGACCAGGATGTATAAACCTAATTTGATGGTTTAGAATCACAATTGAGATTCAGGTTGCTGTTCAAATCAAAGATCATGTTTCTACGGTGGAAAAGAAACAAAAAAAGAAAAGGGAAGTAGAAGATACTACACATTTGAAGATTAAATTAAAGGCCATGGATTTGTTTGAAGCGTACCATGCTTGTGCATCTATTTGTATCAAACGTCTACTACAGTGGAGAGCTCCGGATTTCATAGAAGAACAATGACTATGGTGGAGGAGAAGGGAGAAGAGAGAAGGACAGAAGAGAGAAGAGATTCAAGAGTTTATAATACTCATTGCCGATGTTTACCCAAAAAACATCGCAAATTAGTAGAGAATGCCCACTTTTCACTTAAAATATCGGCAATTCAAAGAACAAATGTGACATTTTTGCAACAAAATGTCACTTTTCCCAGCCTGCTCTCTCTCTCTAGTATCTTTCCACACTATCTCTCTTCCTTTTGTCAACATTTTAACTTAAAAATGTCGGCAATTCTAAGAGAAAGCGTGACATTTTTGCACCAAAACATCGCCTTTCTTGCTTGCCCTCTCTCTCTATTATCACTCTCTGCTCTCTCTCTCTATCTTTTGCTGACATTTTCACTTCAAAAAGTCAGCACTTCAAAGAGAAAGCGCGACATTTTTTCACCAAAACATCACCTTCCCCTAGCTCCCTATCTATTATCTCTCTCTCTCTCTCTCTCTCTCTCTCTCTCTCTCTCTCTCTCTCTCTCTCTCTCTCTCTCTCTCTCTCTCTCTCTCTATCTTTTGGCGAGTAAACATCAGAAAATCTTTGAGCTTTGCCAACATTTGATGAGTAAATGTCGATAAGGTAAAAAAAAAATATATATATATATATATATATATATATATCCCGCCACTCATTTTTTTGTGCCATTGTTTTCGACCAACGTTTTTGGTCTAAAACGCTGCCCTAATGTAATTTTGCTGATGTTTAGATTAAGAAGTTTCAAATGCTGATGACCCTTTACTAAAATGTCAGCAAAAAAGCATTGGGGAAACTTAAAATTTTTGTAGTGTAAGAAGCTCAGCAAGTGTGAGGTTGTTGCCATAGGGGCACGCCACAGATGAGGAGTATGGTTTAGTGAAGAGCAATTCCATCATTTTAATGTGCGAATCCGAATGTTGTCATGGCAAGCACCATGTGAAAATCACAGATGTAGTTGGCATAAACTTATTTCAAGTGCACAGGTAGGAAAGGCAATTGATGTTAGATAAAATCGTAGATCTAGTAATACCCCCAAAAAAAAAAAGAATGCTGAAAGGAAAACAAATTTCTAATTAAATATCAAAACCTAGTTAAATCGTAACTTTGCAATTGAGCCAATATCTGGGGAGAAACAATGACTGTTTATTGTATAGAATCATGACTAATATATAACATTTGTACTAACTAATTTGAGAACCAACCTTTAACAATTCACATTCTAGGACCTTCAACCCCTATTCTATAGAATACTTGATTGGTGAACTATGATAAACCATGGAATACAATATAAAAAAGAAACATGACAAAGTTATAGAACATTTAATACTATTTCAAGTTGTAAAGTGTCATGTCCTAATTATGAGTTTGAGACCGTACTCAATTCTATAAGAGTTTGTATATCACCGATGGCAAAAAAAAGGGGGAATGATTGCACAGGCAGGCTGTGCCTAGTTTGCTTCCTTTAGAGTGTTAGTACGAATCCTAGTGACTCCCGGGAGGTTACTCCCTATTGTGTAACTCTGGGTCACGGGCCACGAAAAAAGTAAAAGGTCATGATTTGATTTTGGGGTCAGAGGTACTAGTGACTCAAATGCAATTTGTCTGATTTTGTAACAAGGTCATGAAAGATTCACCTAGCAGACTATCCCAAATGATTAAATCAAGATACCGCCACTCAAATCATACATATGTAATAGATACTTTCTAAGGAGCAACATATTCCTGTTGAATCTAACAGCGTGCTAATCCCAATGCACATCACACAAGTCCAAGCATAGGTAGCTCGCAAGCATGTCAGCAAAAACTAATATCTACTGTAATGTTATTTCAGCATCTATTTACCATGTGAACATTCACAGCTTCACTAGATAAACAAAGCATGATGTTTTGTAAGTAACTTAATTTACTGAGAAATTTTCAAATTTTATTTAATGCTTTTTCCACCACAATGAACATTCATAATGTTTTTGTAAATCATAATACTCATCTAAATTCAAAGAAAAATAGATTTACATATAATTGCAGAGTTTGCATTTTTTTGCATCTTAAATGTGGTGACGATTATACAACCATAAAAAGTACTAATATCCGAAATGAGCTAGAAGCAGGTATTGAAGGTTTTATAAGGTCTAAGATGGTCCACTTGCAAGGAAATGAAACTCGTAAGATGAAATAAGACAAGGATGTCACAAGGAATGGCTAAAGTGTGGGTAAGAGGAAATGGATTGCAAACATTATGGAAAAACAGCCATTCGGGCCATTTTTATTTCCATAATGACATTGAGAACACGCACCACTGTTATTTTATATTGAACCACACTTAAACTTTCATTAAGAATCCTTCCACATACCTTGGGCATCTCAAATCACCCTGATCCCCTATTGTTGACATAAGTGTGCTTCTCAAAAAGCAGCCAACATTCTGCTTATCCAATTTGGAAAAAAGGGTGTTAGATTCTCCAAGCCAATTTGGATGCTTTGGATCTCAGTGGAGAGGCATAGCAAGAATGACATGATTGTTCCTTTATCTATAAATTTTGAATAAGTTTGATCCCGAAGTATCCTTACGCCAACCTTTCTTTCAGTTATTAAACCAGTACAATTACAATTAAAAAGTTATGGTCCTTCTTGGTACTAATCATTAAAAGAAAGAAAAAACACTGGTATCAGTTATAATATTGGTAGTTATGGTTGATGGTGACAATGTGCACATGGGATAGATTAGGATCAAACTATGTTCGTAATCAAGTCAATAGATGAATCATTTTGTTTCCAAAGAAGAATGTTTACTAACAGCTGGTCCAAGTTAACTTTAATCAGAGGCGGACCTAAGAAGGAATCAGGGTGGTCAATTGCACCCTCTCAATTTTCTAAAATTCAATTAGCGTTTATGACCCATATTTATTTTGCACGCACTTAATTATAATTTTTCTCACGCTTGTATTTTTTAAAATCATTCATTTGACTAAATTTCACATTATTTTTTTCTTTTAAAACCCACCACATAACAAAAATAAAATACGATATCACCATTTTATGCTTTAAATCAATAAAAAAATATTTTGTAATTTTTAAAGTGAAGAAAGAAAAAGAAACTAATGTTGCAACCACGAGAAACATTAATTTAACATTGACAACCCCACTTTGGTACTTTTCCTTTTCCCTCCCCTCCTTCCATGAACTTTTCCTCTCCTCTCCCTCTCCCTCTCCCTCTCAGCCTTCTCCCCATCCATTTTGTTTTTCCCTCTCCTTTCCCTTTCGTCTTTTTCCATCTCCTATCATTTCCTTTGTAGCTCTCTGCTACCTCTCTTATTTCCACATCACTAATTCCCTCTTTATATTTCCTTCACTTATCAAATACTAAAATTTTCATTCTTCAATTTTCTCTGGTTAACCACCGACACTGTTTTCAAATTTGAAGAAAAATCCATTCTTTGCGCCATGAAAAATGTACATGTTGATTTGAATCAAAATCTCAATTAATTCTTTTTAATCTAACAGTTAGTGTTAATCTCTAATATAAATTTTTTTTGATTAATTTTATTATGTTTCTTTTATATTATACTTCTTGTTCTTGGATAAGATTCTAGAATAAAATTTGCTATATTTAATCACTTGTTTGTATAGTAATTGTATGGAATATCATAGTCGAATTATTTTCATATTGATATTTTAGATTTTCTAATATAGTTTTATAATTCATAGTTGTTGCTTGAATAAGTATTGTATAAATTTTTGGTACCCCCTAAGTCTGAATTTTAGGTTCGTCATTGACTTTAACTAAAGATGATCAATGGATCTATGCATTAAAAAGGGTATTTATGACTTTACTTATTGTGTTCGAAGAGCAGATCTAAAGTGTTTTCCTCAAATTCCACAAAGGATCTTGAACAAGTTTTAGTTTCAGTAGCACCTAGCCAAAAGTAGTTAAAATATCAAGCCCAAATTGAGTTTACCTATCTCGTCCGACAATCATGGTATGACATAAGAAGGTAGCAACACATCTCACACTAAATATGTCACACTAAATTCTCCATTTTTCAAGATATCATTTTCTGATAAACAAATTTACTACATCAACATCTATGCTCCAGCCATTTTTCTTGTGCTCCACAAAGAAATCACCTTGCAAATTGAAGTTCAAAAGGTATGTACTCAATGAGGCTGCCTCTGAAGCTTTAATAAGCATTCGATGGCTTGAGACAAAAAAAAAACCTTTCCTCCTTTGTCATAAAAAATAATATGGAGCTCCACAGGTGAAAGCCATAGTTGCCTTTCATGATAACAGGGACTTTATTAGGGCTTTGGATATGAAGCCAGCCAATACACAACTCTCTTCAAGTCCCATATGTGGTACCTAATATTTTATATTTGGCCAAATGTCAAATTATGGAAGGTCATGTTAGACTCACAACCAACATATAACATTACTGAACAAACATGAATATAAAGCGAGACCCATAAAGGATAAATAGATCTTTGATATTTTAATGTTTGTTTTGAAGGCGATCAGTTCTTGAAAGATGTTTGGATTTGGGATTTCACTTTTCTTATTCTAAGTTCTAATTTCATAGATAAAAGGTTTTCTTTTTTGTTACTTTACAATACAAATCAAGTTATTCCCTTCGTGAGTCTATTATTTATCAATGTTACGTAAGAAAGCCTATGATATAAGCATTAAGTTAGTTACACTATATTTCAAAAAAAAAAAAAACAAAAGAAAAAAAAAAGAAAAATTATTACGTTCTGGCATTTGTTTCTGAACCAAAGTTCTAAAACTTCATAGACCTTGAACTTGGGACAAGGCCATGTAACTAGACCAATTTGGAAATGATACAAAAACAACTACAAGTCAACTAGCAAATAATTGAGGTTAGCTCATGAAATTTATGAGCTTAAATTTATGTCTAGGTATCTTTCTCATTACTAGCTAAACTCATAAGAGTCATTAACAAGTGGAATTCGTGTAGCTCCTATCATTTTCATCTTTATCTGTCAAGCATATAAAATAATTATAACTTCTTTTGTCTAAAAGTGATTGTACCACACAACAAGAGGTACCTCTTCCTATACCCACAACCCCCTCCCATAACTTTGTACAAACAAGATTTGGTCCCACACACCTACATTCTCTACTATCTGAACTAACTCACACCTGTACTATTGGTGGCAACTAATTCTTTCATGACTTCAATGCCCTTTGCCGGTGGGTTTTCATTTTCAAAAAGTTGCTCTAGAAGTGCAAGACTCCAAAAATTACAAATATTGCAACACACAACACAATTCTTTTTTGACAATGCCATGTGGTGCTTTATGAAAGCACTTTTTGGTACTTTTTCTAATTCCTGATATTTGTAAAATCTTTATTATTATCCGTGCTGTGAAGTCTATGTTGTGCCATGCCTCATGTTTGTGTCTATGCTATATAGGTCAATAGAGAATATAAGTCAACGACATAGGGGACTATGCATACTTGCAATGATGAATTCCTTCATAAATCGGCTTGTCAACACACTAAACTATGCCCACTTGGAGAAATAGGCAGGATTCTGCAGCCATCTATGGTTATAAATTTGGAAGCTTGATTATCAATTGTTAAATTAAAAAGCTCCTAAACAACAATGGGGTCTTTGTCATTTCAAGAAGATCTTGTTATAGTTTTTTCATCAAGTGAGGTGTCATCCAAGAGATTACCCTTCAGCAGGTTTCTAATCAACAACCAGGATTTATCCCTCAGCAGAAGTCCCTGTACTTAAAGATCAAAAGATTTTGAGAAGTCGCTGAACATTCATTGTTTGGGATTACCGTTGAACCACCTTAAAGAAATAGAAAAATCAAACATAAAAACTACATAGTAGAATGAAAATGGGTGGGGGCATGCAACACCAGCATCTTTCAATGCATCACGTGACAAATAATGTAGCAGATTCAAGACACTTTTAATTGTTAGAAGAGGACTTATTGAGAGAATAATTTTCCTTGCTTTTGACCAATTGTATTCCACTATTTATAGAAGGTACATGTATGTAATACATAGTATGATTGATATTAGATTAAATTAAGGTGGAATAAAAGGCTAAATACAAGGGCATTCAATTAGGGCTAAATGTTAGGGTCAAAGATTCTATCATCCCCCTACAGTCGGAATAGGAGGAGGTCGTATGTTCAAACTAGAACAAAAATCAAGGAAGAGTGATGAAGGTAAACCCTTTGTGAATATGTCGGCATACTGATAAGTGGAGAGCACATGAAACACTTTAACTTGTCCCAAGGCTACCTTTTCTCTTACAAAATTGTCAAGTGTTGGACCATACCAATGTTGCATACTTTGCCATCCTTGTACACAACCATTACCTCTTCCACTTCCGTTATTATTACGATTATGACCACGACCATAGTTTCTACTAGGATGTTGGTGGTAATTTTGACGTCCACCACTATGAGAATGACAGAAGTAAGAATTATGTGGTGGTGTGAGAGTGTGGATAACAGTGGGAGCAGTATGAGGAGAGGGATCGATGGTGATGAAGAGATGGGATTCTTCGATAAGAAGCATGGAGTGAGTTTTAAGAAATGACAGCAATGGCTCTTGGTACTTGATGATATTAGCAAAGGTGCCATATTGTTCATTGAGGCCGTGTAGGACTTGAAGGACAAGCTCGTTTTCTAGTATTGGGTTATCAATGTCTGCCATCAAATTCGCAAGGGATTTGACACATTGGTAGTATTCTATGATGGTAAATGTTCCTACATGAATGGTTCTAAATTGTTTGGATAGCAAGGCTCTAGCACTAAGATTGTTTTTAAATAAGGATTTGATACGAGTTCAGAGTTCATTGGCGAGGGGTGGCTCGAACTAAGATTGTTTTTAAAGAAGGCCTAAAGTTAGATGGAAAAATGGAGGGAGGCTAGGGGTGGCTCGAACAATAGCGAGGTTTTTTTTTTTTGTGTAACTTTTTTTGTACCCATTTTTTGGTTTTTTTTGTGTAACCTTTTTTTTTCACCCCTTTTTTGTGTAACCTTTTTTTGTACCATTTTTTTTGTGCAACTTTTTTTTTTTTTTTGGTAAAAATAAAACAAACAATGTTCTTCAAATGGTCAATGCTTTATTCGTCTAGGCTTCGAATGACGATTCAAGTGATCTAGGGTTTCGGCAAACGAAGGCCAACTCAACGACAACCAGTGATTTTCCAGAGACAGCGATTCGAATGAGGAAGATGATTGCAGAAATCTGAGATGCAGCAAAGATGACTTAGTTCAATGGTGATGACGATTGAAGTCGACATTGATGGCGGCGATTGAAGTCGACTGGTAATGCTGAGTCCACCGGTGATGCTGAGTCCACCGGTGGGAGTATAGATTTTTTTTTTTTTTTTTTTTTTAATGTTGTGAGAATGATGTTGCAAATGAAGAATCCAAATACAGGAAGTTTGAATCTCCTGAAGAGTCCAAGAAAGGTGATCAAGCCATAAAATTAGATGTGTCCAAAGAAAATAATAAATGCATTGGAAAGATTGGACAAAATGGAGTGAAATCAGCTAGCAAGAAAGGTTGTGATTCTCTCTTCGAATTAGAGAGTGTGATGTTATGAGAGATTTGAGAGAAAGATGTTCGTAACAATTAGATTTGATGTTGCTGGTAAAGAAAGTCAAAATGTAATGATTTTTTCTTTGAATTAGATTTGAGAGATTTGCAAGAATGATTGTCAACAAAGAAAGGTGTTCGTCATCGACAGCAATAGCTTCCAAAAAAATGGAGAACAAGTCCTTTACAAGAAATAAACTAGACTCGAGTTATTTTCAAATGCCCAAAAAATAAACTAGACGCATTCTGATGCATAGGATCCTTACAAGAGGCAAATACATAGCATACTGAAATTAGAAAGATTTCTTGGCGGTGGGAGATGAAGAGAGGGAGACTATTTTTTTTAATGTGGCTTTGATACCATGTTAGAAGAGGAATTATTGCGAGAATGATTTGCCCTACTTTTGGACAATTGTAATTCACTATTTATAGAGGGTACTGTACATAATACATGTATGATTGATATTAGATTAAATGTAAGGCATAATAAAAGGTTAAATACAAGGGCATTCGATTGGGGCTAAATGTTAGCGCCAAAAATTTTAACATTAACTAATGATAAATAATGCATCAACAGCATCTTTACCATATTGTAGTTAAAGTTTTATCTAATAAAGTATATATGATGCTAGAATGATTTCTTATAACAAAAGCTTTTTTTTTTAATTGGATGTTGATAGATTTTAGATGCTACCCTTGTGGCTAATGAGATAGTAGATTTTTCTAACAAAAATAATAAGAGTGTGATCTTGAAATTAGACTTTGAGAATCTTACCATAAGGTTAGTAGAAGCTTAATTTGAGAACAAGGGGTTTACGAGTCCCCTGAGACAATTGATTAGAAGGTGGGTACTTGAGTTCGGCTTACTTCTGTGTCATAATTAATAGAGAGCTGAAAACTTCACATGGGCTAACATATGGAGATCCTCTTTCTCCTCTTTTTACTCTTATGGTTCATCATTTGATGAGGATAATTGAAAGAGAATTCAGGATGATAGAATGACCAGTTTATGTGCCTCATCTTTTTTTTGTAAAGAATACAAACCTCTCCTTGACTGTAGGGTTTCTAAACTTACCAATATGTCTAAACCTGAGCTTCAAAGCATATATTCTTGTAGCGTGATTCTTGATCATTTGTTAACATTTTAATAATTGTTAGAAGAGGTAGTGGCCTATTTCCTCTCTAGGGATTCTCTTGAGGGGTAATATTAAGATTGTTAAGCTTTTGAACCCTAATATGAATAAAATCTGCAAAATATTAGACATGAGGCATAGAACTTCTACCTCAGGTGGGTGTATTACCCTTATCCTTGCTCGTTAGCTAGTATAACCTTATATTTTCTCCCCAGATTGTAGGGTAGAAAATCCAATCAAAAAGCTGATGAGAGATTTTCTTTTGTCTTGGGAGTCGGTTGACTTATAGAGAACATTTAATTAGTTGGAATCAGGTAATAAACCTAAGTTTGATGGTGGGTTAGGTCTAAATAATATGGTATTCTAAAGACATCTCTTTAGCAAGCAAATGCATTTTGTAGATTACCCCTAGAAGCAAATTCCCTTTAGATTTGTAAAAAGCAAATATGGTCTACGAGAAAATGGATACGATGCTAATGTTAGAGTAAAAGATTCTCATTACATTGCGTAGAAATATATTTCTTATTTATATAATACTTTCCTTTCTTTGATATCCCTTTAAGTTGGTTTACGATTCTCGTGTGTTTGTTTTAGACTTCCCTATGGATTCAAGGATCTATAATGTCATAGTTTAGAATATTTGAAGAGAAATTGGAGAGTACTTGTATATTATTCTTTTGTTATGTTTTGATATTTTTTCCCGAGGATCTTCATCTTTTGGAGATTTTGTTTTTATGCACATCTAATATTTCTATTTAAAAAAAAAAACAAAACAAAAAACAAAACAAAAAAACAAAACAAAAAAACAAAAAAAAAAAAAAAAAAAAAAAGCCATCCCAATAAGCAAGATGCCTACCATCATAAATTACATCGAATTAATTGTCAAGTCTCAAAACAATATTCTAAAATACACAACATGCACGTCGTGTTGTTTAAGGAAAATAGAAAAGAAGTGTATAGTAGGGTATCATAGCTAACTAATTTGACTAAAAACAAACAACATAAAAAAACATTGCCACTAGTTTTCATATTCATGTAATCTCTGAAATCTATTACATTAACTAGTTTAGTGTAATTATTCTAGTCATGTAATTCACTTAAATTATAAAATGGTCACTGAAAACATAAAGATAAAACTATTTTCTTTTATGAATAATGTAATAAATAAATAAAACATAAACTATTATTATGTGTGTGTAATGATATTGCTTAAATCTAATAAACTATTTTAAATTTATGCAATGTTTACTGCATGAAAGAATAATTAAATTATAATCAGAAAGATTAAAATTTTGATTTTAAGAACCTCAAAAGGACCTTATATGATATATGGAGGTGACGCGCAGATGATTTTGTTTTATATACACTACGAATTACTCATAAAAAATTCTTTATGTTAATTTGATAAGCAAGTGACATCATAAATAGTAAGTAATTTATCAATATTAAACTCTACGGGAAAATAGATCTATTAAAAGATTTGCCAACAAAAATATACCATAACTTAGCATAACAAAAGAGTAAAATCGATAAATACATAAACTCTTCCATAAAAAGATCCAAAATACATAGCCATGACATGGTGCAAATGTTTGCTATAAGGCACATTTTTATGCTATAGGATATGACATGGCAACAACATGACATTAAAATAGTACTATTTTTATATAAAATAAAAATACGTACGAAATGTTGATTATATTAAAATTACATACTATAAATATTCTATAATTAGCAATCTATATAATTCAAATGTCCCTATGATAATAATTTGGTTTTGATTGAGAAATTCTTGGTTGTGCGCATGCCAATTGCATCAATAACTATAAAATATAAAAGGTATTGCTAAAATTTTAAAATGTCCTAAAAATATCATTGCATATAAAAAATAGTACTAATTTCAACATATCACAATGTGTTAAACATAAAGACAAACACATGTACAAGTTCCATTAGTGCCCTTATATTGGTGCACATTTGCTACTAATGCAACCAGAAGCATATGGTTTATATCAAATCAAAGAAAAAGCATATGAAAAAAGAATGATCAACAGGAAGAAGCTTACCACCATCTATTAACTTTTCTGGTAAATTACTTATCCGATCATTGAATTATGGCTGATGAACTTATATTCCATCTTCAGCTATATTACTTCTCAAAAGGCAAAGCTAAGCATCGTGAAAAGAAATCTGTAAATGTCAGTACTGTTATCAGATTTAATGTCACTATTTATTAAATGTCAAACTTTACTATCATTATCAATGAATATGAATATCAGATGTATGATACTATTTCCAAGATATTTAATAATTGCAAAAGATCCCTAGCAAGTTTAGACTATTTCAACAAGTATTTCCGTTACAATTTAATTTACCAAATGGATGAACATTAACATCAAAATAGAGTTGTATGAATTTTAATTAGAAGTTTAATTTTTACTCTTCAAAAGAAGCCCTTTATAAAAAAGAGGTCTGGAGTAGTCTAAATAAATAAATAAAGGGAATTAAATGATACTAAATTAGTAATATTTTTTTTGGCTGGGCCTACACAAAAAAAAAAAGAACTGTTACATACAAAGCACTAAGATGGTCAGAAAATCTAACTATTAAAGCAATAGAGAATCAACATAACCAGCTACACTGAAGCGGAAATAAAAAAATTTGACGAAAATGAAAACAAAATAGTTTTAGAGCCAGCTGGGAAGAGCTTTCATGTTCCATTCCCTAAAATATTTTCATACTGCTTTCCTTTTGACTCAAAGAAAAGAATAGCTAAAGGGCCAGCACCTTCTTCTTCACTGTACAACCCTGCATCCCCATCCAGGTCCAAACTATTTCAAGTATAATTGTTTAAACTCTTTGTATTTTGGTACAAATTTAAAGAATGATGGACATAAAAATTTTTCAAGAATCTTAATTCTCATTTATATTAACAAGATAGCATAGCTATCATCAGTAGATTACTAGAATTCAAAGTACTAAAATATTTTAACCTAGAATTAGCAAAGATTAAGTCACAAATAGCGAGGAGAAAAGATATTCAAATAACCAAGTACAAGAATAGTTATTTCAATCAATTAAAGACTAGAATGATCAGTATTAAGTATTTTTAGATAAAAAGAACAGAATTTAATTTTGTTTATTTAAAATTTTCTCATAGGATAGAAAAAGCATTAGTCTAGCTTGTAGTCTAATTTATTTTGAATGACTCTTAACCCCAAACAAGATTTTTGTGCAAGCAAGACATTCAATTTGGTATATTATTTGACACAAAGAGGTGCCAAAAAGGATATGGCTAGTTTCCAAGGATTACAATGTGTATCCTCAAAGTGATTTTGGAAGCAAGACTTCGTATCTTCTACTTAAGACAAATTTATGTTCCCCAACTATACACATACTTGCAAATAATATCACCTTAACATTAGCAATGTACACCTTTTTTATTACAACAAAAAATTGTATGTTAAATAAACATATTACAATAACAATAACCGACTACACAACTTATTATTAGAAATTTGGGGACAATCTAATACCTAATATCATCTAGACAACAATTTTATTTAGGTTGCTTCCCGAATTTCCCATGTATGAGTACAAAAGGAATTGGGACTTGTTTAGAATCTTTTTGCATGTTTTTTAATTGCAAGGCAAGTATGGAACCTATGATTTATGTCAGGCTAATAATCTTTTTTCTACTCATTTTGAGGTGACAACTACACTTTTAACTCATCAATTTCAAAAAATGTTCAACCATCAACCTCTTGCAAAAATCAATTGTCTTTCCCTCTTCTGAGTACAATGGATATGGCAATAAATCAATTGTCATTAGGCTGCTAGCTATAATGGAATTTCCATGAGAAATGGATCCTAGTAAAGTCTTAAACTAAAGAGTTAACTAGTCTGAAGTCAAATTTGATAATTAGCCACATCCTAGTATATGAGTCTCCGACGACTATGAGCCTGTAGATAGTTAGATATGAATAGTCTTAAAACCACAAGCTGCTTCCAAGATTTAAATCCCTTACCCTTAGGTCCTGGAAACCTCTCCTCAAATTTCAAAAATATTTGAGAAAAATATAATATTTCTCTATTGCAATATTAAAGATTGCTATGGTTCATTTGCAAACATGAATTAAAATAAAGGGTAAGCTGATAGTAACGGCAATGATCTAATTCTTGTGACAGACAAGCACCATTACCACAAATGTTACTGATAAATTTTTAAATTTTTAGCATCAGGTGATCCTTAACAGTGTGCAATACTTTAATACAAAAAACAACTTATGAATATTATTATTATCAAATCATTGCTGCGAGGGTATCCTTTTCGAAAATATGGTGTTGTAATCTTATAGGAGAGTCATAGAACCTAATAATGTGCTAGAGAAAAACAAATAAGGATAAAGAAATCTGAATCACTAATTCGCAATTTGTTGCCATAATAAACTCTATTTAGCTTAAAGGCAAACTATTAGTTGAATTCAGTTCCATGTTAGGGGTAACCTTCTTGAAAATTAGACAATCTAATAATTTCACGAGAACGACATATAAGATTTTATATATGAACCAGATGACTGGCTATGAATCCATTGTAATCCAAGTTATATACTTCCGTTGATTCATTAGAGTTCAACCTATGATTCCAAACATTTATATAAATGATTTGGTGGGATAAGCCCCATTCTCTAAAATGATTTATCTCTACAAATCATAGAAATGTTCATACTAAATTCTTTAGTCTATTTATAAACTCCACGAATTAGACAAAACTACTTTAAGAATAAAATGAGTATATGGTTTTATATAATCAAGAGACTGCACAAATTTACTGTCCAGATTTAGAGAAATCTAAAATTACAAAGCTGACGAGTTGCCCATGAGAAAATCACCCGGAATTAACAAAAAAAAAGAAGGAAATTGTGATTTGATAAAGAAACTATGCAGTTAAGAAGATAATATCGTAAAGGAAAATAAACATGATGTTGTTTTCACCATGTCCTCTCTCTATACAAAATAAGTTGGAGACAGAGGAAAAAAGGGGAGAAAACAATTTTCAACACATGCCCTATGTTTTATTCTAACAGACTTTGTGTGAAACTAATTACCCAAAACCATCCTATCCAATTTAATTTCAGCAACAATAAACACTAACTTTAAAAGAAAATCTGTCAACTGTGATCCATCACACTTTCGCAATTCACAGTACAACATGAATCAACAATTATAATTGGATATTAATAATTTTGGACCAACATGAACCAACAATAAATACTGATATACAATTCTGATCTTATTTGGATGTTTTTGAAATGGGACAATGTCACTAGCATCTAGACAACCACCAGTAGACAAATGCAAACATCCCAATTTTGTTTTGCCTTAACACATCCTTTAGGCATGAGATCTAATTAAAACAAACCCTTTTTCAATTTATTGAATGAATGTAGATCAGATTTAGGCGGGGTTCACCTACAAAATTTTGTTTGGATCAAAATATAATAATTTTAGATGCTAAAACAATCCCTAAATTCCTAAAATTTATAAACATTAATGAACCACTATTTCCTGTTTTTTCAAAATCTATGGAAAATTTGCACTGGGATAAGAAAAGTAGAGAAAAAGTCTGGACCATTGAAGAAGATAACATAAATTCATTGTTAATGTTAGATACAAATTTACAAGCAAATGATGTGCGAGCATAGAAATAGATTCATAAAATAACATACCTGATTCATAAACCTTTTCCAGCACCAAAACCCTAAGAGACGAGGGATGAGAAATGAAGGAGAGAGAGAGAGAGAGAGAGAGAGAGGGAGAGAGATGTTTCTTTAAAATAATTTTAAATTACAACAATACCCTCACCGAATCTCTAAACTATTGGATCATTTTTTAATGTTATAATTTATAAAAAGAATAATTGAAAAGTTTTAGTAATTCCATTAGATACTTAAAAATTAATAACTAGTTTAATAAAATTTGATTTGATATGATTTTATTAGCTTTACACTGGTCTTTTTTTTTTCTTTTCTTTTTTTTTTTTTTTTTTTTTTTTTATAAACAACTCCACAGACTTTGGCTACATTAGATTATCAAATGAAATGAAAATAATTTTGTTTGGTACACCGGACCCCTTTCTTTTTTTTTTTTGGCTTCTCATCACGGACCTAAAGAGAGAAAGAGAAAGGTCGAGAGAGAAGAACATTTTTAAGGTTCGCTATGGATTATGAATAAACTCTATAAATATATTAAAGAAATGAGGATAAAATAATATCTACGTTTTATCATTTTTTAGAACGGCTTAATCTATTTCCTTTAGCATACAAATTCTACTTTTGTTAAGTAACAGTTTTATTGTAGTGTTAAATTGAGGTAAAAATTTATATGAATTGATTCTAATTAAGGATAGGGTAAAGCTTAAGAAGTTAGATGAGAAAATAAAAACAGTGATATTTATCTATTATAATAGTTAAAAAATTAGGATATTTTAATATATATTTTTTTGAATTCACCCTTTCACTCTTCTATTCAAATAATATTGTGAGATTTTATAAGTTAAAAAATAACAATGTGATCCTCTCTATATATTATTAGTTTGTTATATTTATTTCTTTTAAATACCTTTTGTCTTACTCTTCAATTTCAAAGACTACCAAAAGTATTGGGTTTTTTTTTATGAAAATAATGTTGTTTTTATTCCAAATTATTTAAATAGTGATCTCTTTTTCTTGTTCCAAATCTAATAATGTCACGATATCAATTGTTAATTGTGCCATTTTTTTTTATTTAAAATTTGGTATCGTGATCTCAAATCACGACATTAGTTGCGCAATTGTAGACCACGACTTCATCAGGCAAAACTTAAAATACCCAAAGTCCCTTATCATTTTCTCCTTCTGCCTCCCTCTCGTTTTCTCTCATTCTCCTTCCGCCTCCCTCCCTCCCGCGCTGGAACCGTAAGTGCAGGAGCATAGATCATGTTTGTTTGGCTTCAATTTCGCAATCATTTTGCTTTAATGTGTTGATTGGGTAACATTCACTACTCTTTTTTTTTTTGTTTCTTCTGCTCATGTAAAAGATTTTAGAGTTCTTTTATTTCTATGCATCTATTTCATTCCGTTTTGCTTAGAGTTAAACTGAGAATGAGTTGTGAATGCATTACAATCAATTTAGGATTCCTCTCCTTGTTCTTGGGTTGACCAACAATGTGCGAACTGTGATGCATTTTTCTTCTTCTCTTGTTTGTTGATTCTGCTAATCAATTTGGGGTTGAATTGTGAATGCATTGCAATCAATTTAGAGCTGAATTTTTCTTTTTTTTTTCTTATTCTCAAATTGAAGTTCTTTGTGCAAACTGCGAATGCATTTTTTTTTGTTTTTTTTTTCCTTGTTGTTCATGCCAGAAAAAAAGAAAGAACAATAAAAGAAGAACTTAGTGCTGTAAAGCTTGTGGATAATACGGGTATAATCGTAACTGTCACCCGAACGGGATTTCAGATCGCGACATCAATTTTTTATTTAAATGGCGAAATGAACAATGGATGTCGCAATCTTAAACCGCGACATCACTAGATCCGGAACAAAAAATGAATGCTATTTAAATAATTTTAAATAGAAAAAACATTATTTTTGTAAAAAACCCAAAAGTTTTAATCTAAACTTGCCATTTCTATATTTTCAATGTTTCAAAAATAGTTCTCTGATATATATATTTTGAACAGCAATGCATTTTATTTTAACTTGTATTACAACCCTCTAATGAAGAGCCTTTAGTACTTCTATTCGGAAAAAGAATAGTGATATTCCAGCTATAATATCGAACAAAATCTTGTCAATTTTTGAAATTGATGTACACCCTAAAAAAATATCATAATTATGCAATTCATAGCCACTCATATCCGTTAAAAGGATTTGTGTAGCTATACATACTTCGTTATACATTACCTAAATAATTTGACAAGTTCATTAAACTTATTAATCTTGGAAACAAGAACCTATTGAATTTTTTTCAGAAAAGGGAAGTGTAAAAGATTAGTAAACTTTTGGATCGATATATCATTTAATCGTAACAAATAATCTTACACTAGTTCTTAGTCCTATTAAATGTACATTTTTCCCTTATTGAGAAATTTAAAAAGAAACCATATTAAATTTACATATTTATTAATCCGAATTTTACCTAGTCAATCAGATTGATCAACCTAGCTAAGAAATTGGCTAATATGCTTCGTGACTCCTTTTCTGTTTAGGGGATGTAGTAGAGAAACTATGCCTGCTAACAAATGGGCTCTAAGCCTCGATATAAGAAGCTCTTGGATGTTGGTAGGGTAATAATCGATTCAATAAAGCAAATAATATATTAATAAAATATATTAAAGGACTATTAAGTATTTACGCTACTAGAAAATAACGTATTAGCAACAGAAAAATTCGTCGTTGAAATTTAAAAAACCATCGTTAAAGGGTATTAGCGACGAATTTTTTTCATCATTAAATCCGTTGCTGAAAAATACTCCGCTAAATATTACCAACAAAATTCTATCTATTGCTAAATGTCAGTAACAGATTAGCAACAAAAAAAATCTGTCGCTAAAAAATTTATCGCTAATCTATCATTAATAGAAAAAAATATGTAAAAGTATTAGCGATGTATATTTTCATCACTAATTTTGGAACCCTCATGCACGTGCACGCGTCCACATCGCACCCCACCTGCACCCACACGAGTGCACGCGCCCTCACGCGCAGCCCGCTCTTGCGAACCTGCCCACATGTGCCACCCGCTCACACACGCACACCCGCCCCTAGCCCGCCAGCACCTTCTCACCCGCTAGCTAGGCCTGCGCACCCTATTGCGAAAAATGTGTCTTACAATTTTTTTTTTTATTTCACTCACATCTCTTTTTTTTCTTTACCTTGAGATAATTTTTTTTATTGAATTTTTTTAACTGTTTAATTTGATATTGATTCAATTTGCGCGAAATAAAGAAATAAAATATTTCTTTGATTAACTAAGATAGAATAACAAATTAATTTTTTATTTGTCCATTAAATTAAATAATAAAATAATAGAATAAAATAAATAATAAAATAAATAAAAGAAAAATAAAAAAGAATTATAAAATAATAAAAGAGAAGAAAAAATAAAATGAATAAAAGAAATAAAAGAAATAAAAGAAAAAAGAAAAAGAATTATAAAATAATAAAAGAAAAGAAAAAATTAAAAAAGTAAAACAATTAAAAATTTTAAAAATTTTTTAAAAATATTTAAAAAATATTAAAAATTTTAAAAATTTTTTAAAAATATTTAAAAAATATTAAAAATATTAAAAATATTAAAAATGTTAAAAAAAAAAATCCGTCGCTAATTCGTCACTAAAATTTCCATCGCTAATCCGTCGTTAAAATTTCCGTCACTAATCCGTCGCTGATAGGTTTACAATTTTCTTTTTTTTTTTTTTACAGTAGACTACTACATGACAGAAATATTTCCGTCACTAATTTCAGTCGCTAATCCGACGTAAATCTCTCGCTATTCTGTCCGATATTAATCCGTTACTATTACCGATGACTTTTTTCCATCGGTAATTTTCCATCGTTGACGCGTGTTTTCTTATAGTGCTGGCAGAAAAAATGGGTTTAGAGGCTTAAATTAAAGATCACAAATATTAAATAAATTTAATAGTAATCGATTTAAGGTACAACTTGGAAATTAAACTAGGGATAAGCTAGAGGAAACTAAAAGCGGGAAAGTAATGAGTGTTGCTTGAGTTATTCATTGTATGTCCTCTTTCATTATAGGTTCATTATATATAAACTCAGCTGCTACTCGATTTTACAGGATCTCCTTAAATCTCTCCAATGCAATGGCTAAATCTTTGGCTCTGATCCTCTTCATGGATTTTTGGACCTTTCCGTTGAATCTCAGCTATTTTTTTAGGGATACAAAGGGATATTTTGCACCATTAATCCTTTTCTTGTCCTCAGCTATTTCTAATTTTAGGAAAAATAGTGGTCAGGTAGAGTCTTTTCTAAGTCGAGCCGTTGGCTATATAGTATTTTTGATCGATTCGACTCTTTATCTTTTCATATTTTGGATCTCCTGACTAACCAATTGAATTTGTTCAAACATCATGAGGCTATGCTTGATTCATACTTTCCGCTGTAAGTTGTGTCGGCTGACGTCTAATCTTCCTATTGATCAAACATAATGCTTGAATGTCCACCAAAAATACATAAACTATATCCCAAGATTTTTTATGTTAAAACACTTTGCCACTATAAGATACTTTTATTTAAACATAAAAAATGAAATTTGAATTTCATACTAATTTGCATTCTGAGGCGGAGAAAGAGTTGGAACTTTTAAAATATTACAGTCAATCTGTGATAAAGGCTACTTCCCATGGACAAAACACAGTCATAAAGGCTTCTTCCCGCTTGCATAACGGCATAATAGAAACCTGAATGTCTGTGACATGGCTTCACTAATGGATTGTGTGGGGCTTTCTAACTTGTTTCCTCCTTTCTCTCCTTTATCCCAACTGGTTCCTAGGGGAGGACTCGCCTTGGTCTTGTCAATAAGGAAATTTCAATTAACTCCCTTACCATTTCTCTAGCATAATCTTGTCAAATAAAAGGAAAATTTTGAATTAGCATAATCTTGTCAAATAAAAGGAAACCATTTGAATTCTTTTGATGGTATATGATCTAATAATCCATCATCACAAAATAGGAATCACCTGAATCCATTACATTATAAAACCCATGAACAATTGAATATGCTCTCAATCTCTCGGTCGAATGCTCTCTCGGTCGAGCACTTTCTTGGTCGAACGCTCTAACTTAAACTTTTTGACCCTCTCGGTCTTACTCTCTAAGAAAACTAGCTAGCTACTCTCTGACCTTTTGGTTATCCTAACTCTTGGCTCTCGAGCCTCTCGGTTATCCTACTTCTCAATGGATACATTTCATTAAATATGGAGGTAATTCCCTTACGCAAAAAGTACAACTTGAGATCACCAATAAATAAGTAAATCTTTAATAAATTTAAATTTTCTTTAATCGGATATGAATCTCCCCTAGTCTCAGGGAAGTCTTTCTTAATGAGCAAACAGACCTTAGTAGTTACTTTTGATAAGGTAAGGAATTTTCATGATAATTTGAATTTTTCTTAACCGACAACATTTTAAATCTTTTAGAGATTTTTGACTGAAATATTTTTAACATTCTTATACAAGGAAACTAGAATTTTTACAATTCTAAACACATACGGGACTTGCAATGTATACATGTTATATATATTTAGTATAGACAACTAGTCAATTATGTTCATGAACTCTACATTCTACACACAGAGATAATACAGGTCTATATTACTGCTTTTCTTAGTCTGTTTCTTATTCACAACTCTCTTTCTAATTTGAATGTCGGAATCTCACCTACCGGAGCACCTTCTAACAGTATTTGTAGGTCCCATTATTCGCAAAAATCTAGAACACTCATCAATACCAGTTCCACACTCGAGTCAGCGGGGCAAATATCTGTAAAGTTAAACCCACCTCTATCAGATTGGTGTCGTCGGTGAGAATAGACTGACTCCTTTGCCAAACATATTTCACGCCCTGTCTCCATCTATTTCACTGCCAGGATAGGCCAATAGCTTGTGAAGAGATAGTCTCCTAAGGACATGCTCGGAATTCACCCATTGGAGATTGTTCATAAATTAATAGTGGATCCAAATCACAAGCTAGTGAAAGAGAAGAAGAGAGTTTTTCCATTAGAACGCCAATGAGCAATGCAAGAAGAAGTCCAAAAACTCCTTGCGGCAAATTTCATCAAAGAGATGAAGTATCCTGAATGGATAACAAATATAGTCATGGTGAAAAAGCAAATAGCAAGTGGAGAATGTGTGTCGATTTTACAGGCCTCAACAAAGTATGCCCAAAAGATAGCTATCCACTTCCCAACATTAACAAGCTCATAGACAATTCATCAGACCATTAGCTTCTAAACTTCATGGACACGTACTCCAGTTACAATTAGGTATGCATGGTCACAAAGACAAAGAAAATACCAGTTTCATTATAGAGTTCGGGATAAATCATGCCCTTCGGTTTGGAAAAAGTAAAAGTGACCTTCCAATGATGAGTCAACAAGGTCTTTAGCGAGTAGATCGGCAGAAATGTCAAAGCTTATGTAGATGACATGTTATTCAAGTGTACCAGTCCAGGGAACCATGTGGCAGATCTTGAAAAAACATTCCAAATGTTGAAGCGCTACAATATGAAGCTAAATCCGGCCAAGTATACCTTTGGATTACATCTGGCAAATTCTTAGGATTCATGATCACCCATCAAGGAATTGAAGCATTCAATCCATCTTAAACATGATGCCGCCTAAAATGTCGAAAGAGATGTAGTGCATTATAGAATGGATCATGGCCTTAAGCCGATTTATGTTAAAGGCTAGGGAAAAATAAAAGCCATTCTTTGACACTTTAACGAAGTCTCAAAAGTTCGCATGGACTTGGGAATGTCATGCTGCTTTTGACTAACTCAAGAAGTACCTCTCATCACCTTCTTTACTCTCTCGGTCTATCTCCAGTGAGAAACTCCATCTTTACCTATCTATTTTTGACCAAACACTTTCTTTTGTACTCATAATATAGGATGTTGAAGCACAAAGGCTAGTATACTATGTTAGCTAGGTATTCCATGAAATAGAAATTAGCTACAGGCCTATAGAGAAGATGGCATTCACTCTCGTCATAGTCACCAGGTGCCTCAGGGTATATTTTCAAGCGCCTACTATTGTGATGCTGACAGACTAGCCCCTAAGGTAGATCCTGTAGAAAAGAGATACCTCAGATTGGTTTATCAAATTGAGTGTCTAACTTGGTAAATTTGGCATTGAATACCAACTAAGACAAGCCATCAAGGGTCAAAACCTAGCCGAATTCATTCTTGAATGCACCTTTCAAATTCCAGCTTAGCAAGCTACTAATGATCATCCAAAAGAATGCCTTTCACTATCTTGGACCTTACATGTAGATGGGCCCTCTAATTCATCAGGAAGCAATGCTAGCCTTATTTTAATAGGTCCCAATTACCACAAAGCAGAATATGCAGTCCGCTTAGATTTTCAAGCTACTAACAATCAGGCCGAGTACAAAGCACTTTTGACAAGATTGCAGATCACAAAGTCATTGGGAGTCAAAGACGTTCTGGCTTTCACTGACAGCCAACTCATAGTCAAAAAAATCGAGGGGACATACGAGACCAAGGAGCCAATGATAGTGAAGTACCTCTCTAAAGTCTAAGACGATATGAACAAGTTCAACAAAGTCAATGTACAATGTATTCCTAGATCTGAGAACACCAAAGCTGATACACTCTCTAAACTTGCTAGCTCTAATTTGGTGGCAACTAGTCGGATAGTCTATATATGTCTAGATCCTTCCATATTCAAACATTAATGAACTAGAGCAAATCCTGACGACTAATGACATACCGAGCTGGAAAGACCCCATCTAGAACTACTTAAGGAGTGGTCAATTACCAGACTTGCAATAGGAAGTGGCAAAGATTAGACGTTGGGCTGTCAATTACGTCATCATCGATGGGTCTCTTTACAAAAAATTCTTCACACAACCATATCTCAAGTGCATGTTGCTAGAGGAAGGTAATTACATCGTCAAAGATATTCATGAAGGGGTATATGACAACCGTGTAGGTGCTCGAAACCTTGCCTACAAAGTATTATGTCAAGGGTTCTTCTAGCTTACCATGAAGGCGATGTAGAGACTTACATCAAGAAGTGTGATCAGTGTCAGTGATTCTCCTCGGTACCACACCAGCTTTTTTCTGAGTTTTATCTCATCACAAGTCCATAGTCATTTGCACAATAGGGGATAGACATTCTGGAACTATTTCCACAAGTTACTGGACAACGAAAGTTCCTCATAGTAGCCATTGATTATTTCACTAAGTAGGTAAAAGCTGAACCATTATGCCACTTACAACTAGCAAGGTACAGACTTTCCTATGGATATATATCATTATGCGATTCGCCCTGCCCCATGTCCTTATCACCAATAATGGCAAATAGTTAGATAACAAAAGTTTTTGGAAAATTTGAGATAAACTTAAGATACAACATTGTCTTACCTCTGTCGCCTATCTGCAAGCCAACAACCTCACCAAGGTCACCAACAAAAGTTCTTCAGGGACTTAACTATGCTAGAGGAAGCAAAATGCCTTTGGGTAGAAGAATTATTTAGCATTCTTTGGGTCTACTGGACTATGCCTTGTAAGACTATTGAGGAGACTCCATTCAGCCTTATGTACGGATGTGAAGCGGTCATCCCAATGGAATTTGGAATCTACTAATTGCGTGTAGATCAATACCAACTAGAATTAAATGAGCCATCACTATGGGAACAACTAGATCTCCTTCCAAAATTGCAAGACACTGCGTTTGCTTGAATGGTGGCCTATTAGTAGCAAATGACCCGATACTACAATAGAAAAGTCAAAGCTAGAATGTTAAAACTGGGAGACTTGGTTCTCTGTAAAGTGGAAGCTACGGAATAACCTCAGTCGAGAGACAAACTCGCACCAAATTGGGAAGACCCTTATCAAGTTTGCTCAGTTGTCTTCCCAGGAACATTTCATCTCAATTATTTGGACAGTTCTACTATGCCTCAAACATGGAATGCTGAGAACTTACATATCTACTATCCGTAATGTTTATCACTTTCATTGGTACTGATAATTGTCATCTTGTAATCTATCGAACCACAATATCATTACTTTTGTATGTTACTGCATATCTAATACAATAACAAGTAGTTTGGGCCCTTGCACTCATAAGTTCTTGGTCTATCATCTCTCTTTTGTAGACCCAGACTCTTTTCAAAGCTATACCTCTAAGTGTGTCATCAATATAGAAAACGAATCGAATCAAGCAGACACAGCCTACTCTCAGTGCAATGCGATCAAATCCTCTCTTGGTGCAATGCCAACAAGCATTCTCAGTGCAACGCCATCTAGTCCCCTCTTGGCATAATGCCAACGAGTCCTCTCGATGTCTTGCTATCAAACTCTCTCTTGATGCCATGCTCTCTAACAATTTCAGCACAACACAACAAAGAGTTCCTTACCCTCATTCTTTTAGCTCTGCACCTCAACGAGGTTCCACACCCTCTCTTGTACTCTCTCGACTACGCACCCTAAAAGGGTTTCGTACTTTCACTCTTAGTCCGATACCTTATGTCGGCAGTAGCAATGCACCAAATTAACCTCTCCACATACAAAAGCCATTATGTGAGTTAAACTTGCCTTTTACTACTTTAATTCGAGCATCTCAGAATAGCTTTAACACTCAACCTCTTAATTACGAGGCAACTACGAACAACTCAATAAATGGTTTCAACATGCCGTGGAAACTCAACTATGATGAAGTTCATACAAAAAGAAATCAAGGAGTTGGACATTCAAGCCTATCGGTGGAATAGAGCAACAAAAACATTTGGTGCAAGAAAATAACTTTTTTATTTATTTATCCGTAAAATCTTTGTAGAGTAAATCAGAATTCATACAAATGGAAGCAAAAACAACATAATGTTTACATATTAAGAGTACAAAAGTTAGGAAGTGGGAAATATAAGAGGACCAAAATATACAGGCAGGAAGCTGTAGAGAAAGAGAAGACACTCATTCAACTTCGATCTTTGTCTTGAATCATAACCTTATATAGCATGTTCAATTCTCCCAACTCCACCTTTGCATATCTAGCTCTCCTATACCCTTTACTCCTCTCAAGAAATGCTGACGCTTAACCACCTATTACACCTAGTGCTTAGGTATCTTCGTCAGACCTCACGAGGGAGAAACACTTTTGCCTTCTAATTTGAAATACAAAAAGAAGGGAGGAAATGTCTCCATCCACTACAAGATCCCTTGAGACCACCGATGTAAGCCACCATGGTATTGGGTCTCCAAATGGCATAATGGAACCTTGCATTGGTAGTTTTCTCACTGATAGAATCTCATATTGACAGTGCTTACACCTTCTCCAAAACATCCCGATAATGAATGGATGCAGAAGAACCACCACATAAAACCCCTCATTTTTTAACTTGCCGATACCAAAGCATTACTATGATGAACAACCCTTTACGAACTCTATTTTTCACATACTTTGTCACCCATGGATCAAAACTTTAGCATATGACCTTGCCTCATCCAATGAACTGAAGAAACTCTACCGCTGCCCTTTACTATTTATAGCAACAACCAGTGTCTTAAATACAACTCCAAGGGAACAAAGTGGTATGGTTCAAAATTGAAATAGTTGGTTTCCTATTTAATGCCATTTACACACAATTGTCCTACTTCCTCATCCTTCTCATTTCATTAACATACAATACATTTCTGAGTCCTTTCTGCTGCGCAACTTTTTCAAACAACTATGTTTACCACATTTTAATACCCTACTTCGCACTAATTCCATTTACTCAAAACTAATTGTGTCATTTCAAATTACTCGGTACTTATCATCTTAACTCTACTCCTAATGCTATCTCTTTGAACTAGCATTAGGAGTGGGAGGACAAATAATGGTACATGATCCAAAAGTCCATTACCACAAGATCGGAATCAATTGAGTCCATTAGATCATCAAGCCCATGAATAACTGAACATGGTATTGGTCTTTTGGTCAAGTGCTCTCTCAGTCGAGCATTTTACTTTATGCCTTTTGACCCTCTCGGTCTTACTCTCTTGGGAAGCTAGCTACTCCCTAACCTCTCAGTCACTCTAGCTCTCAGCCCCCAAGCCTTTCGGTTATCCCACTTCTCAGTGGATATGTTTCATTAAATATGAAAGTAATTCCCTTACGCGATAAGTACAACTTGAGACCGCCAGTAATGAAGTAAATCTCAAATAAATTTAAATATTTTTTAATCGGATATAAACCTTCTGTGGTCTCAGGAAAGTTTTTCTTAATGAGGAAACAAATCTTGGTAGTCACTCCTGAAAAGGCAAAAAATCTTCATGACAACTTAAATTTTTCTTCACCGATAGGATTCTAAATCTTTTAGAAATCTTTAATTACAGTCGTTGTAATATTAGAAGATTCTCAACCATTTTTATACAAGAAAACTAGGGTTTCTATACCTCTAAGTACATATAGGACTTGCTATGCAAACATGCTATATACATTTAGCATAGACAACTAGTCAAGTATGTTTATTAACTCTACACTCTACATACAGAGATAATACAGGACTATCTTATGGCTTTTCTTAGTCAGTTTCTCATTCATAATCGTTCCTTTTGATTTGAGTGTCGGAGTCTCTCTTACTGGAGTCCCTCCGGCAGCATTTGCATATCCAATTACTCATGAAAACCTAGAAGATTTCTTAATACCAGTTCCACACTTGGGTCAACGGAGCACGCATCTGTGGAGTTAAAGCCACATCCATCACCTTTAAAGCACAAAACCGTCAAGCTTTAAACCCACCTCCATCACCTCTTTTACCTTTAAACCCACCTCCATATGCATATAAACTCCTTTATGGGAGTTCGATCTTGAATCTTTGCATACAGAAGTGGTGACTTAAGCATTTGCTAAAGAAACTCTAGAAGCTTGCCCAACTCTTGAAAATTCTCTGTGGCCGATTTGTTGGGTTCAAGTTCTCAAGAGTTACCTCTTATTACGAGGGGTTGAATTCAGTGATTGTTAAGGTATTGGGCTCCTTAGTTATTTTTTTTTCTCTAAATGAAATCATGTCAATTTTGGCTGATGTCAAAGGATCTAGATCTTATAGATTTTAAATCTTTATATATCTTTTAAATTTTGCCTCTTTTGTTTTTTGTGCTTCTTTGGATTAGGGGTATACTATAAACTGGTGAAACATTTCATATTAACAAGGAAAAGCAAACGTTAGCTTCCCGTCTATTTGATTGAAATTATAAGAGCTGAACGGTATAGAATAATATACATAATTCACATTTTTTTGTTATAATAGGGGCGAGGACACTAACTTCGAAGGAAAGCTAAGCCTCGAATATCACTACGAAGGCCCTTATAAACCTTCGTAGGATGGGAAATCAATGTATGGATACCATGAGAAATCGACTGGCCAAAATAAGTGAGAAGACCTGCTCAATTATTTCCCTCTCTCAGGGTAAATTGGATCGAATGAACCCTAACTTCACCCATTAACTGTTGGCACTCCTAAATAATATAATAATCCAGATGATGAGAATCAACTCCCTTTGAAAGAACCATAACCAATTCCTTCGAATCCACCTCAACTATTACTAGATGAATTTTTGCCTGAAGAACAAGATGAAGACCCTATATAATACCCCATAATTCTGCCAGCAAGGGGTCTACCACTCCCAAGTTTCTAGTGAAACCCCAAACCCATAAGTCAAACTCATCTATGATAAGTCCCCCGTCCTCGCCCGATGGGTGCTCAGGTTTACAAAACCATTCGTGTTCAACTTATAAACTTATAAAAACCTGGTTTAGAAGGAGACCATGAATGAAATCATGGCTACAAATATTTTTGTTGCTTTCTTTAATTTTACCAATGAAATATCCATAATTAATACCATTATATTCTGGTTCAATTACCTAAATTACCTAGACTAAGACAATTATATTATGGTTCAATTACCTAAATTACCTAAACTAAGACTTTCTTGAATTCTTTGTCTTTGGTTTTTCCTTTTCCAAACTAAATTGTTTTTGAATCTTAATTAGAGTACAAATAATAGATCGTTGAGTGCAAATGAAAAACTTGTTAGAGTAGCACTGAAAGCATTGTCAAAATGAATGAAGTCATGTTAGACTTGACTTCCATTTTCAACTGATCAAGCATCCAAATTGGTGAGAAGTAATTCTAACTTTGAAGGCTATTACACAAACAAAGGAGGATTTTACTAAAATTTTTACAGTTATTTAAAATGTTTTTTTTTTTTTTTTTTTTTTTAAAAAAGAAGAGACGGGTAAATGAAAGAGTTCACATGAGGGTAAATGAAAGTCGTTTTCTTACCCTTTGGCAAAAGTTGTTGGAAGCTTATAGAAAATTTGGTTACATAGTATAGTCATATTTGTTAGCAAATGTAGATCATTTTAATTGTTACTGAATGAAGAAATGCAGCAACATCCTACAAATATATCAACTCATAATTAAGAAAAGAGATTTATTTTATAAACTTGTTAAAAATATCCGTATGAACTATTTTTCAAGTTAGCTCTTTCCTATCTTTGGTCTTCAGTTGCAAGACTTGTCATCTTGACTACTAGTCTCCGGTCTTTCAGCTCCATAATTCCAAGAAGTGCTCCATGATCCTCATGTCTCACCACGAACTTCCTCCGTCTCTACCCTCTTTATTAAATTTCATTTTCTTTCCATCCATTTCTTCATACTTGTGTTGTAATCCCTAATCTCAATTTCTGTCACATTTTTGAAATGTTAGTTCACTACAAAAGTTAAATGATGTCAATGTTAAGCTTCATTTAATCTATGATTTGCATTTATAGACTTAGGTTCAAATTCTGCCAATACCACATTGGTGCATTTATGGGTAGAGGGAAAGTTACTTTTGTTATGGAACTCAATCACCCAAAAATACCACAAGGCTTTTTCTCATTCTAACTTTCCATAGTCCAAGCATCCACCTTCCGTTAGGTATAAATATTATAAATAGCTTGAATGAATAAAACAAGCAAACTTACAATAACATCAATATTGCAAAAGGGCTACTCAAGTACGTGCTTTGAACATTGTTTCAAAATGTAAGAAAAATATGCAAAAGGCATATAAAGGCACCAATTTATGTGCATTGCCCAGGCTAAGATCAAAGACAAACAAGACCAAAAATGAAAAATGTTGACCATTACAAAGATCTTACCTCTATTTCATGTGGAAAGTAGGAACTTCTCCTGGCAAATTGCTTATCCAATCATTAACATGCATGGCTTTTTCTTGCTGAATTCCTTGTCTATGTTCATAGAATTGATACTCAAGGTGAGAACTTTGAGTTTTATGCGCACAAACAATTTAATCTATTATTTCAAACACTATTAACATATCATAGAATGATTAGAAACTTGCAACTATATACTAAAAGAAAATAGAGTATCAGCGACGAAAAAAATCAACGGAAAAAAATCCTTCACTGATAATTGCGGAAATATTTCCGTCACTAATCTGTCACTGTAGTGCTCTAGAGTTAAAAAAATGTAAAACTATCAGTGACGAATTAGTAATGGATTTTTTAGCGACACAAAATATTCGTCGTTAATCCGTTGGTGTAATGGTAAAGGGTTAAAAAAATGTATAGCTATTAGCGACGGATTTTTAACGACGGAAAATATCTGTCGCTAATCGATCACTGATAGTTGTACGATCTGCGATGGATTAGTGACGGAAATTTTAGAAACGGATTAGTGATAGATTTTTTTCTACTTTTTCTATTTTTTAATTTTTTTTAATTTTTTTTAATTTTTTAATTTTTTAATTTTTTAATTTTTTAATTTTTTAATTTTTTTTAATTTTTTTTTAGTTTTTAAAATTTAAAATTTTTAAATTTTTAAATTTTTAAAATTTTAAATTTTTCTTCCTTTTTATTATTTTATAATTCTTTTTCTTTTTTCTTTTATTTATTTTATTTATTTCTTTTATTCTATTATTTTATTATTCAAATTAATGGGTAAATCAAAAAAAATAATTTGTTATTCTATCTTAATTAATCAAAAACATATTTTATTTCTTTATTTAGCACAAATTTATTCAATGTCGAATGTAAACAATTAGAAAAATTCAATGAAAATATTCAATAACAAATTACCCCAAGGTAAAGGGGAAAAAAGAGATGAGAGTGAGATAAGAAAAAAAATGCGAGAGTAAGATAAAATTTTTTAAAAAAAGTGAGAGTGAAATTAATATTAAAAAAATGAGAGTTAGATAAAAAAGAAAAAAAGAAAAAAAGATATTACAGAACGGATTGTGGCATAATGGTTTGACAACTATAATCCACCTTGTGTGCGCAAATTTGATTTTGGGTGGAGACATTTTTTTGCAAAAAAAATGCAAGGCGCGTGCGTGGGCTGTGTGCGGGCGGGTGTGCAAGCGAGTGCGGGGGCACGGGCGGGCACGCGCAGGGGCTCTTGCCAAGGGTGCACGGGGGCGTGGGTGGGCGGGCTCGCAGGCGTGCGCAAGGGCGCGTACATGCACCCTCATGTGCCAAGAATTAGCGATAAAAAATATCCGTCGCTAATAGCGAACTATCAATGACTAAAAATTTCTATTATTGATACTTTTACATATTATCTTCTATCAGTGATGGATAGTATTCCGTCAGTAATATTTAGCAAGGTAGTTTTTAGAGACAGATTTAGCGATAAAAAAATCCGTCATTAATACTCTTTAGTGATAGAATCTTTATTATCAGTGATAGATATTTTCATCGTTAATATCTTATTTTCTAATAGTGATAAAATCATAGTAAAATAATGAATAAACTAAGATGCAAACACACAAAAGTGAAAGAGAAACCAATAAGTATGATCTGTCTAATGTATAATTAGTATTTGATGCAAAAAAGAAAACACAACAATGATTTTTATGGCGACATCTAAGGGGTGAGGTTTGTTTGCATGAAATCGGTCCATTGAATCATGTGGAACCATGGTTCTTATAAATAGGATTTTATATAAGAAAAAAATATATGACAAGATTAATGTCATAAAATCAATGAGTGTGTGTTTATCGTGGGTACACTTGGTTGGCTCTTATAACCGTTGGTAATAACTAAAATAGGGCAAATGACAACATTTTGGATTATGAATAAATTAATATCATTCTTTCTCATTGGCACAACGTACATTGAATTGAACAAAGTCTACAATGTGGTTTTCTTCAAGCAATTTGTCTCACCTTTGGGGAGTATTCTATCTTTAACTTTGTTATTCTTTGCATTTTCTTCGATTTTGGGGCCAATGTTTATTATAAGTGTGGGGTGAGAGTTTTAAAATTTTTATTTTTACTTGAATGTGTGCATGTTCCCGCATATTTTTCACAATTTAAAGTAATACTTAAAACAATTTTAAAACTAGAACCGTGTATTGCGTATTAGAAATCCAAAACTTTTCTTAGTACAATAATCATAGTGTTATCATCATCTTTAGAACTTGGAATACATATATAAAACTATTTTTTCTTGAAGTAAGAGATTACATCACTCCACTATTTTGCTTTTAAACCAATTTGATAATTTCTCGAGACGAAATTCAATAATTCACGTATAAGCCTTAGATATGATTTAGGCATTTTTCTTTGAATTGTTTGAACCTTTCTAAACTATCTACAACAGTCTCCCTAGTTGTTGATCTAGTAGAGTTTTGATAACGAAAAATTAGAAGAAAGATAGTTCAAGAAAATCATAAAAATAGAAAAAAAAATTCAAAAGTTTACAACTGTGTCGACCTGACTAGGAAACACATTGACCTGCATAGCAGGTCCACCAATTGTAAGCTATGTGTCGACCAATTCATAATATCCATACACACATTGACCTGCATAGGTGTTCATGTTGACCTGAGGTTTAGAACTTTTATAGAAATATATAAGTTTAAACACATCGACACATATTCAATCATATCGACTTGAACAGTCACGGTAGACCAATCTAAAATTGCACATCAACCAATTGTTGAAGCACATCGACCTGCACAAATTAGACATCAACACACAGAATAGAGAATATATTAGGATATTGATATTTTCACTGACCGTGTCGACATGAAACAACTACATTAGAGATGAATAGTGACATATCAACCAATTCACTTTAACATATCAACTAATCTTACTTATGAATAGTAACACATCAACCCTTTGTGATAGCTCATCAACCTGATAGCACTTGTTTCAGAAGCACACACTTCAACCTGTCATTATTCTTGTCGATCCAGTCAAGACACATCAATCAATTTATTTTATCAGGTCAACCAATTTTATTAATGAAAGTGATACATCAACCTGTATCATAACACATCAACCTGTTGGTGTTAGTTTTTGAAATATATATATTGACACATCAAAATTCTTGTCGACTCATACAAACACATAGATCAATTTATTTCATCAGGTCAACCAATTTTATTAATGAATAATGACACATCAACCCATGGAGAGCTCATGACGACCTGTCAATTTTTGTTTCTGAAATATATACATCGACACATCAAAATTCTTGTTGACCTGTAGAAACATATTGATCAATTCTCTGTACCAAGTCCACCAATTTTTATTTGCACAGCAATATGTCGATGTATGCTATAAGACCTGTCGACCCGATTCTTGTTTACTCATTAAATCACACATCGACTTGTTCTTTGACTATCGACAGAGCATACACACAACAACCAATTTAGTTGCACATATCGACCTGACATTCACTAACTCTTTAATATCACACATTGACATGGCTAAAAACCTATCAACACATATGTACACATCGACCAATTCAAAAATATATGTCCACCTATTATATTTTGCATAGTTTATTGTTGATCTAAGAAAACACCTTGTCGATCTATTTTAACAGAAATAAGCTATAAAGTGTTTTAATTCGGGTCGATGTCCACATTAATGTTGTCGATCTGTATGTGTCAGAAATCAGATCTGTGAAACAAATTTGAATTTAACGGACACCTCATTTCTTTAATTTCTAAAATGTTTCATTTTTTATCAAAATTAACGTTCAAACATAGTTTAAGCATGTTCTGATTGAGCTAAATAAAAAGAGGCGCCAAAAAAAGAGTGAAGTTTCAGTGCGAAGGAAGGAGTTGTTGCAAAGCTTTAACGGCGGAAATTAAATGCTCAACGTTCGGATGTAACAACCATCACCAACACTTAACGGATTTATTTAATAACTCAATAAATATTGAGGAGTTGAAGTAGAGAAGAGTTATGAGAATTTAATGTGTTATTGAATACTCTGTAAAATCTCCACCGTCCCAACTATCTTAAGTTTTGCTGTCAATTCTTATACTGTCAAATTTGAGGAAAGAGAGCCTCAATTCTTAACATTTATTTCTTAGATTAATACGAGTGTCAAAAATTAAAAAGTGAATGTCACTGTTTTAAGTCTAGAAAGTCAAAATTCAATCTGTGTGAGATTAAATAGAAGTATTCTGACAAAAGAATGTACAAGGTTGAACTTGAATCTGTAATCAAGTTTGTAATCTAATCAATTAGTGGAAAATTTAGGGCGAATTTGGAAATGGATGTATACCAAGTTTAGTAGAACCATTATAAAAACTTTTTTTGTCTTTTTTCTTTAAATTTCTATTCTCTGTCACTTGTTTTTAAATTTTAAAAAAAAATCACAAAAAGTTCATATTTAACTATTCACCCCTCCCCTCTAATTGAATAACTCTAGTCACCCACCTTGCGGTCTTAATATCATAGCCATATATTTCTTTGTTCCCATAGTTTCCACTCCTTTACCATTTGAAACCATGAAGTCACCCACTTTGAAACCTTAATTTGATGGCCAAATATACCTTTGTATCCAAATGTACCACCCCTTCACCTTTTGAGCCAATGAATAGCTATCAATGATTATTTTCTTTCATTATCATATCTTTCGTTTTTTAGAGATGTATTGCATAATTCCGCATTTTTATTTTTTATCCACAACATTCTACCTTTTTCAAGCAATACTTATTTTATTCATCATTAAAATCTTTAAGCAGAGTCTATGAAAATTTACAATAACTGGAGCAGTGGCTTATCAAAAAAAAAGGAAAAAACAAAATAAAAAAAAAAGAAGAAGAAGAGAAGAAAAAAAGAACGTGAAAAAGCAAAGTCTATTTTGCAAGAAAAAGGGGAAAGAAAGGAAAAAAAAATAGTTGGAATCGATGTTCAGAAATTATCAAAATGGGAAGTGTGCTCTTATCATCCATTATTTCATTCACCTTGGTAAAAGATATGTATTGTATTCTCTAATAAATTTTTTATTCTTTTATCCATTTTTCTTGTTATAAATCCATAACCTTTTATTCTTATAAAAGTCTAATGAAGACCTATTCATCCAGGTTTTACTAGGGGGATTCTATTAGAGGAGAGATGGTTTTAAGAGTAGGCATATGAAAAACCTTAAAAATTTTGATTTTGAAAATTCTGCCTCTTGCTTAAAATATGATTCTACTTTGGATTCTATTAAGGGTGATTTTTCTTATTGGTTATGCACCCAAATACTACCTTTTTGGAGTCCATGATTTTGATGCATCAGAATTAGTTTTGGTTTTCTAAAAATCTAATTTTGAACTCTTGGTTGTGTTGTAGTATTATCTGTATTTCATACTATACTTTTTGTCGAAAGACAAATAAATATTTAATTATAGAGTGTTTGATAATTTCATTTTATATATAGATTCTGTATTTAAATTTTATAGACTTTTTAAATATTTTGAGTAAAAGTGGATTAGATTTCCTACTCAAATTTTATAATATTGCCTTCAGCTTTAAAATTGAGCAAAAATTAGTGAAGAGCCCAAAAGATAAGAAATCGTGGCTCAAGGGAACGATATTAAGAACGCAGGAAATATTGGAAATTGTGGCCAATAGCATAACTTCAAATATTTATAACTTGAGTTATAATTATCAAGACTAGATGATTTTTATGTCGTTGAAAACCTTGAAGATAGCACTACAACTTTCTAGTTGTTCACTTTCTCAGATTCAGTTTGCAGATGGGAGAAAGTTATAACCGAAGTTAAGAAGTTAAGTCTCGGATCAAGAAACTTAGATATTTTTGTTTAAGCAGTCAAATTTGAAAAATCATATCATGAACTATAGAACTCCAATTGAGATGATTCGAGTGTTATTGTCAAGATGGTTTCAAATTCTACAAGTTTTGTGTTGTGAGAAAGAGCAGATTCTGATTCAAAGATGCCAAAATCTTTTGCCCAAATATGTCCACCAATATAGGGAAAATTGGGCCGCCAACACTTGTTGACGTAGGTGGGATGTATACCTTCGTCCCTTAATCATATTAGAAATTTGACTCTTTTTGGGTACGAAAAAAATAATATTGGGAGACCCGCTTCCAAAAATGGGCCATGCAACGGTCGATCCAGATTAGTCAGGACGAAACTCCAGATACTGAGGTGATTAAGTTGAGATAAAAAAAAAAAGGAAAAAGTTGGGCCAAGTGCTTAATACATATTAGAATAATAAAGTACAAACCCATTGGTTCAAACCTACTGTACATCCAATCTATTCACAACATTCAATCCAACCCATTCAGTCAAGTCAAACCCAACCAATCCACATTCTCAAGCCTAAGTCAAGCCACACAATGAACCAGTTCCGAACCAAAAATGGAGTCCTAATCTGAGAATTTGAAATTCATAAAGAACACAAGTGGAAGAAGAGAGTATTCTATAAATAGAAATATAGAGTCAGAATGCAAAGAATAGAAATATAGAGTTTGAGAAGAAGGCAAAGAAGGAATAGAGTCAGAATGGAATTGGGAGTTGAAGAATTCTATAAAAGCAAAGGCATTGCACACACCAAAATCAACCTTTGGTTGTGATAACGTGGGAGAATAGTTTATGAATTCTTTAATTTTCTGCCCTTTACTCACTTTTATTTCTTAATTGCTGTTTTATTTGCCTCTTGTCGTCTTTTAGTTGTTTGATTTAGCATCTATGATTATCAACTTCAGTCCCCAATTCGAGTTTATCCTTTGCATTCTATCGCTTGCATTCTTCATAGTTGCCTTTGATTCTCTTGATCGAATTTCATCAGACACCATCTTCATACATTACCGACACCACCATCGCTGTTTGTCGGTTGCCATCTTCGATTGTGCCCCCTGTTTTATCATTGACTTCGAAGCCCAACCGCCGTCTAGATTTGATTCGCTTGTTGCCGTTTGGCTTTCCATCACCATTCGATTTTATGAGTTTTAGCTTTCATCTTCGTCAGTTTACCTTCATCGCTTCAATCGATGCCGTCTTCTCTGCCTTTGATTTTATTCTTCTTCAACCATCGTTAAAGATTGATTGCCATCGAAGCACCACCAGCGTTAGAATCCACCGATTGCACCTCTTACCGGCCAACTCCATCGATTTCGTCACATTCACCTTCAATTTCGCCGCCTAATTCATCGACTTATTCGCCAACTCTACATTTTGCTTCGATTGCAATCGCCTGCATCACTCAGATTTCTCCTACTGCCATTAGTCTAGTTGCTATCCAGACTCCTCATCGCCGTTGTCTCTCATCTCAGTTTTTGACCGGCCATTCTTCTTCCCCTTTGATTGCTTGAACTTGATTGCGCTTTGTTTATGGGCCTCATCTGAGAACGGGTTTGGGGTTGAATTTAGAATGGATTGAGGCCTTGGACTTGTTGGGTATTGAGCTCAGCTTTGATCTGAGAATTGGTTTGGAATTTGTTATTTAAACCAATTGGCACAAAATGCATCCCATGTTCTGTAGTCTGACTTTAATGAAAGATTTTCTCATCTTTCAATCAGAATCGGCTGTTTCCCTATAACATAAAAGTTATATATCTCAATTTTACCTTTTCAATATCATTTAAATCATCTCAATCGGAGCTTTCTAACCCAAGATATAGGGCTTTTTTCTCCCCCAAACCACTATAACTAAATTTCCTAACCCTAAACCCAATTTCGACTATATTTTTCTCTTATTTTAAAACAGAATATGAAAAATAATGAACTGGATATTTGTAGGCATATGATTAAGCTTTTTGATGCATCTTGAATTGCCACAATTGGACCAAAGTAGCTCAAGATATGATTTCTCAAAATTGCAATCTTAGCTAATGTTGTTCCAATGCCTTCAATATGCCCCCCTTTTTTTTAATTTAATGCGCATTTAACTATCTTTTGAACTCAATTCTTGGTTTGCACTCGATTTTATAGCCTGAAAGCACAATTGAATTATTTAACTAGAAAATGTAAAAAACTTAACTGAAAAATATATAATAAATCATAAAAATTAACACTTGAAAAGGATTTATCAATATTATAAAAATTGATGGAACATGGACTGAAGGCCCACTACGTGAGGACAGAATGATCTTTGTATACCAAGCCTCTAAACGATTGAATATGCCACAACCCTCTTAGTTCCATGGTTGAGTACTCTTTTTGCCGAGCACTAGTCTATGATTTCTGATTATCTCAATCGCCCTAGTTCTGGGCCCCCTGAATTTCTCGATTACCTCATTTCTCGGTAGACATATCTTATTATACGCAAGTGTTGCTATTACGTGATAAATATAACAAAGGTAAAGAAAGTGTTAAAAATATCGATATTTCTAAATTAAAGAAATTTTATTGAAAAAGTTTTGAAAATTTTCAAATTGAAAAAGTTTCGAAAATATTGACATTCTTAAATTTCTATATTGTAATTATTTTATTTATCCTTACCAATTTTGTAAAATTCTATTTATTCTTACTTTTTATGTTTTAGGGTTTTTCCCTTTATAAATAGGGGATTGGTATAACCTATTGATATACAATATATTAATCATTCTCTCTCAACCTATTGTATATACAATATATATAATATATGTATTATTCTCTCTCAGTCTGCTTTCTTTATTTCTTCTATTTTTTTTGCTTTATTTTACGTTTTCTAACATGGTATTAGAGCACTAAGTTTTGATCCGATATTTTTTTTCTACTTTTCTCATCAATCGGACTCTTTTTTTTTGCCTAGTTATGGAAAAATTAGATATTTCTTAACTTATTTCTATTGTCCAAAATCATTCTACTTTATTCTGATAGTTCTCGACGATATCTTATGATCTGCTACTTTTCTGCTATTGAAGATTCTGCTTCATTCTTCAATTTCTCTGTTTTATTCTGCTAATTCTCGATAATATTTTACGGTCTGTTACTTTCTGCTATAGAAGATTGTGTTTCATTCTTCAATCTCTCTGCTTGATTCTACTATTACCGTCTCTTTTACTCAGTTTGCTTTATTCCCTCTATTTTCTGCTTCATCTTTGTTTTTTTTGAGTCCGCTGCTGAAAATTCTGCTATTACATCCTCTTCTACTCAGTTTACTTTATTCCATTTGCTTTATCCGCTTCATCTCTATTTTCTCTGAATCAGCTGTTAAAAATTCTGCTATTACATTCTCTTCTACTCAATCTGTTTTTCTTCTTCTGATAATCACAACCATATGTACTCTTTACGGTATCAGTCATGTACTTATTCTGATGCTGTTTGATCTGGTGATACCAAAAGGGGTCAGGATCTTGAAAACAGTTTATGAAAACAGAATAAAATTGTAGAAATGATAAATTGTAAAAGAAGAAGACTGATAATGTAGAATTTAAAAGATAAAGTTGTAGAAAATACCTCGAACTTGTTATTGCACACTGAAAGATTTTCACAAGACCACACTAGGTTTACAAGGAAAACTCTCAACTGAAGATTTCACTCGATGATCTCGAATGAAAACACACAAGTCCTTAAATAGATAAAAGACTAAACTAAGTTACATAAGTTTTGAAATCCATAGCTATTTTACATTGTTTTCTAAAGTCTGGATAAGCATGTTGTCCTGTCAAGCTTTTAAGTCATCTACCATTGTCCTGTTGTGGTGCCAAAGTCAAAAGTCACTTTAAAAAGTGATTTCTTGTGTTTGCCATTTGTTTGCCACTAGCTGTGTCGAATATGAAAGCCATAACGCGGATGATATGGATAAGTTTTTTTTTTCTTGTAGTCTAGCTGGTGCATCAAAATAATCGAATAAGGAGTCATCATTGTCTGAGTCTGAGCTGGATGATGAATTGGTATCCAAAAATTCTTCCAAACTAATATTGTTAAATGGTGACGTCTAAACTGTCCATGTGGATGGTTCTGCTTGTTGAAGATAAGGGTAGAAATTGTGTGGTCCCTACTTTATCATGATTGTCTTTGGTGAATAATGGGGAATCATATTTTCATTCCATCATTTTGAAATGTTTTTCTTGAACCATTTTTTCTTGATTTGTTTTAGTAATTGAATATTGATTTGTATATGAATTTTGTCTTTATCCATTATTGTCATGTCGGGATCGTCGTGATTGAGTGTCATACCAAGAGATTGTCCGTTGCAAAGGAAAATAGTGCCCTTCTTATTTCTCTTGTGAAAAATACTAGTCCTGATATTATTGTTGTGAAATTGCTGATACTGAATGTCTGGCTATTGTGAGATTGGCTTGTATCTTCGCATGATTGAGTCTTTCACCATGTTCTTGAATCAGAAATCAAATGGATCTTGTAAATCTTGAAAAATATTATTGAATGCTTGTGCTTGTTCTGACTCTGACGAAGAAGCATGTAAAGATTGTTCTTGATCAAATTTTGTTTCAATTTTTGTGCCTTTTTTTGAAAATATTGTAGTAATCCTTCTTTATCTACAAGATATTGTAAAAGTAATTCTTGATTGGCCGAAAGTTTTGGATTTTGTGAAACTGCTTGTTGTTGTTCTTGCGACAAAGGTTGAACTTGTGGAGTTTGGGTTGGTTTAGGAGGCGTAGAGGGAATTTGGCAAAGTATTTGTTTTAACTGTTTGTTTTCGGAGAAAAATTGTTTAATTTGTGAAATAGAGCATTGTTCAGGATTGAAGAAATTCAACCATTTAACCTTAAATTCTCTAATAAGGCTAAGTGGATATGATTTTGGAAAAATTTGTGCTAATTGGTAGGTCCAACAGAAGATCCAGGGAATTTTGAAATCAATATAAAAAAGTATTTCTTTATTGTAAATGGTAGTGGTCATAGTTTTATTGTAGAAGTCAAAAGAGCTTTGAACAGATGAAGGGTAGATACGGGTAGAAGACCCTATATACCACCACCAATCATAGAATCAAAGAGGGAATTGTTTTGGACAAGATGAATAAAAATTAAAAAACCAGGAATGATTGTATGGGCAAATGTACAGGGCACGATACCAGGCCATTTTGTAATCTTGATATGCATAGCCGGCTGGTATAAATCTTTGGGAAAATTATTTTTCTGAGAAAGGGGTAACCCATTCTTTGGAAGATGGTACTTGTTTAATTTGTAATTTAGAGAAAGATATGCGACCAGAGGGATCTATATTGTAGGTGATGACTGCTAACTTTGTATCAACGAGGATAAACTCATAAAATCTTTGAGTTTTACCCACGTGATCTGGTAACCGGTGAAAATCTTGTGGGAAGAGTTTTGTTGAAAATAGGCAAAGAGTTTCTTGTGATTGGTTTTCTTTGAAATTGGTAAGACAAATATTTTCTGTGAATGGTTTAGGAATATAATCTAAAGGTTTTTGCTGTAATTGGGATGATGATAATGAAGTTATAGTTGGTTTGGTTTTCACTATTTGTGCATAAGATAAAGAGGGATATTCTGCTAAAGTTTCAAATTGATTGTAAGTAATTGGTGTGAATGATGGTCTAACAGATGTTGGCTTTGAACTGATTGTTGTGGTTGTCATAGCATAATCATTGGGACTTTGAGGAGGAGGTTTTTCTTATATTTATGTAAAGAAGAGGATTCTTGTAAAAAGTCTTTTGTTAGAAAATCTGGTAAAGAGTTTTATGATCCTTTAATATAATTAATATCAAAATAAAAAACAGAGAGGATTGCTTGCCAACGGGCAAAAATCTATTTTGAAATTATGTTTTGAACATTTTTTTGTAAAACTTTTTTTACAGATTTACAATCAATTCTAAGTAAAAATCTTTTATTAAAAAGATCATCTTGAAATTTTGTAATGCATTTAACAATTAATAAAATCTCTTTTTTAATTGTAGAATAATTTTGTTGAGAGCTATTCCATATTCTTGAATGGTATCTAACTAATTGCTCTATGCTATGTAATTCTAATCTTTGTTTAAGAATACCTCCATATCCTTTTTTATAGGCATCGGTTTCCACTATCATAAAAGCTAAAGGGTTAGGAATTCCTAGGCATGGTAAAATTTTAACTCTTTGTTTTAACTCTTTAACTAATTGAGTATGTTTATCCGTCTAAGGTTTTGGAGTCTTGTTTAATTTTTGATAAAGAATAACACAATGTTCTCTTAATTTGGGAAAATAATCACTCACATAATTTAAACATCCCAAAAATCTTTGTAATTGAGTTTTGTCTTTGATTTTATCAGGAAATTTATCTGCAAATTCTATTGTTTTAGTAATAGGGGTAATGGTGGATTTATAAATGGTGTCTCCTAAAAACCTAATTTTGTTTGAAAAAGTTTCATTTTTGGAGTCGAAACTACTAAACCATCGTGTTTTATTATATGTAAAATTATGTCTAGTTGTTTAAAATGTTGCTCTATGCTTTGCGAGAAAACTGGAATATCATCTATATATACTATAATGAATTTGTAGTAGGAATTAAAAATGTCATTCATAATGTTTTGAAATTCTGATGGAACATGTTTTAATCCAAAGGGCATCACGTTCCATTCATAATGTCCAAAGGGTACTGTGAAATCTGTTTTATATCTATCTTGTTCAGCTATTTGTATTTGCCAATATTCTGATTTCATATCAAATTTTGAAAAGATGATAGCATTATATAATCTACCAATCAGGTCTTTTTTGTTTGGAATTGGATATCGAATCCATTATAAAACTTTGTTTAAAGATTTGTAATTAATAACTAATTTTGGTACTCCTCTTTCCTTTTCTGTAGCATTCATAACAAAAAAGGCTGCACAGCTCCATGGAGATTTGGAAGGTCTTATTAACTTTTTATTTAATAAGGATTGTATTTCTTTCTTACAGAATTCTAAGTTTTCATGGTTTATTTGTATAGGTCTTGCCTTGGTGGGAATATTGATTTCTTTAAAATCTTTTTCATATGGTAAGCTAACTATATGTTTTTTACATTCCAAAAAAATATGTGGTAAATCAGAACATATTTCTTGTTGATATGCAATCCTTGTGCATCTACTTTGAAAGGATAAATTTGTGTAATGAATGGTATTCTTAATATCATTTCTTGGAGGATATCTTCAACGACAATAAATATATTTTAAAAACAATAATTTTGATTACAAATATAATCTTGATTTATTTTGTATTGAACATTCAATGGTGTATAATTGGCTAATAATAGTGTTTCATTTGTTCTAACACAATATTTTGTGGGAACTAATCCAATTTGACGCAATTTAATTCTACTCGTGAATTTACTAGAACATTTGTAGTTAACTTGAAATTGTCTCCAATTATTAATATTACTTGTATAAACCATTTTTGAAAGATAATTTTGTTTATAGTTTGTACATATGCTTCATTATTTAAGGTTGTATTTAATGTGTTAATTTGTTCAGAGGTTCGTCTACTTGTTTTTGAGCGGTGGTTTGTAAATTTTCTTGTTTTAAGTTTTCAATGTCTTTAATTAAGCTCTTTCTATTTTTAAATTCTTTATTTCTTTGTGTAAGTCCTTGGTTGTTATTTGTTGTATAATATTGTCAACATGATTTTTCTCAAATATTTTGTTTAGACTTAATGGTTCATTATGTGTAAATTTCTTATTTGATTTTTTATCTTCTAATATAATGTCTTTTAGATTGTCTAATAATTTAATTCATGTGTCTTCATCTTTAATTTGAATTATTGTTTTAAATAAATATTCTTTCTTTTGTTTTGTTAAAACACATATTTGTTTGACATATAATTGTTCATCGTGAGAATTATTATCAGAACTTATTTCACTATCAGCGCTTATATCATCAGAATAGTTACTAGTTGAATTATATTCTGATTGTGAGGCTTCTTTTTCACTTAATGTTTCTTTGATTAGTACATTCATTAATTCATTTTTGAGTTCTTTATTTTGGATTTCATTGATTTTTTGTTTAACATAACATTGTTTTGCAGTATGTCTAGTTTTATCACATTTCCAACAAGTGAAATCTTTTCTCTTTGAAGATTGAGTTGTTCTTTTATGTTTATAATATTTAGGAATTTTAGATAAAAATTCTTGTTGATGCTTTGTCCTATAATGTTTTCTTTTGGGTTTATAATATTGTCGTTTTTTGTGTTTCCTATGCTTTGTAGAAGGTGTTTGAATTTTATCCATTCCAAAAGTTTCACAAAAATATCCTAACTCTTTTCTGGTGTATTTCTTACTTGTATATTTGGATTGTAATTTTAATTCAGAATATAACAATAATCATTCCTTTTGTATAAAAGAAAATAATTGTTTATAAGTAATATTTTGAAATGGTATATCATCTCTTCCTATTGCTTCTCTAATCTTGTTTAGGATTCTTTCTGCAAATAATTTTGGTAGTTCTGCAATAAATATTTCTTTCTAAAAACTTTGATTACAATCTTGTCGTCTTAAAACATATGTTATAAAAATATCTTTGTACCATCTATAATCTGATAGAGTTATGTATCTTAAATTTGTTAACATTATTTTTGAGTTAGTATCTTGTCCTGCAGGGTTTCTTATAAAATGCATTGATATTGTATGCATTAATGTTTCTATAGCATTTGATCTTTCTTGTCTAATTCCTTCATTATCAAAATATTCTTCAGTATGTGTTAAAATAGCATTCCTTCTTAGTTGTGTTAAAGCATTGTCCCATAAGTATCTTAATTGTCTTGAAAATCCTTTGGTTAATGTTCTAACTATATCTTGATCTTCAATTTGTCTTATAGTATATGCAGATTGTGCTATACACATTTATTGTAATAAGTTGAAATTTCATATTATGATTTGCCATCATTGTTCCATTCATAAATGGCATCGCCTGAAAATCTTGCAATTGGAAAATCTCTTCTTTCTTCATATTGCATGTCTATAGGTGTAGGTTTTGGATAATAATTCTTTGTAATATTTTTGAAAAATCTTGATCTGATTCAATTTATTTGAGGAATACCTTTGGATTGAGAATCGGATTCTGGTTCTTGGTTACCTTGTTCTAAAGTTTGAATTCTTCTAGGAGATTGACTAGTAGATGGTTGACTTGATGATTTTAACCGTAAAAAGGTTGGTACTATGTGAATTTTTTGTTCCAATGGAGGATTAACCCTAAAATGAGGTGTAGAAATATTTTTTGGAAATCTTTGTCCTTGTAGAGTAGGGTTATTTAATTTTACTATAACATGTTCTAATTGTGTTACTAAATGGTTTATAAATTGATTACTATAATTATTTTGTTCATAAAGTTTTTAATATCTTCTAATTATACTGTTGCATTATTATCTGTATCTCTACCTCTTTTAAATGGGGTTCCAATAACTTGTCCTGCTGAAGTCGATATTAAAATGGTATCTAAAGGGGGAGTTACCAATGTTACATAGGTATTAGTTGTAGCTACTTTCCATTTTTTGTACAAATTAGTGTTAACTTCAATTAATGGTGTTTCATATGTTTTTAATAAACCATTTTTCATTAAATATGTTATAATCTAACTAAATAGTAATTGACTAGCTTGGTTTTTGATCATTTCTTGTTCCCAAAGTTGTATTAATTCTTGTTGTGCAGTGGTATCTAATTATTCAAACCATTGATGTTCTTTATTAAATATTTGTAAACTATAACCTGCTTCTAAATATTTATAGTCGGGTGTCCATTTTTCTTTTTGTATTATCATATCTACTCTATGAGTTCTTACTTGCGATGGTGTAGGAGATGGTGGAGGTGAAATACTAGTTTCAACTAGTTCGGCTATGGGATAATTATATCTAATTTGTGTATTTTTTGGTCTTGTTGGTATAGAAGAAGTTGATCTTCTTATTGCTTTTATATGTATAGTGGATATGGACGAAGAGTTAGATCTTTGAGAGGATTCACTAATAGAATATTGTCTTTGAATTCGAGGGAATTTAAGATTAATATTTCTTGACGATTCTTGTATTACTTCTGAAATATTTCTTCGTTCAATTTGTATTGGTTCATGTTGATGTAGTTGAAAATATTCTGGAATTGTAATCTCATCCCATTTTAATAATCTTGGTGTAAAAACGTTTGATTTTTCTGATTCTATTTGTAATAAAATTGTTTCATTGTTATGTGGATTTGGTCTTTTAAACTTTGGATTTTGTTGTGATGACATTAGAATATATCCACTATACATATCTAGGACCATCTGCTTTATTTTACGTTTTCTAACTTAGTATCAGAGCACTAAGTTTCGATTCGATATTTTTTTCTACTCTTCTCATCAATTTGACTCTTTTTTTGGCCTAATTATGAAGAAATTAGATATTTCTTAACCTATTTCTATTGTCTAAAATCGTTCTGTTTTATTCTGCTGGTTCTCGATAATATCTTACGATCTGTTACTTTTTTGCTATTGAAGATTCTGCTGCATTCTTCAATCCCTCTACTTTACTTTGCTAGTTCTCGACAATATTTTATGGTCTGCTGTTTTTCTGCTATCGAAGATTGTGCTTCATTCTTCAATCCCTCTACTTGATTCTGCTATTACTGCCTCTTTTACTAGTTTGCTTTATTCCCTCTATTTTATCTGCTTTATCTTTGTTTTCTCTGAGTCTGTTGCTGAGAATTCTGCTATTACATCATTGTCTACTCAGTCTGCTTTATTCGCTCTGCTTTATCTGCTTCATCTCTATTTTCTTTGAGTTTGTTGTTAAGAATTCTGCTATTATATCCTCTTTTATCCAGTCTGTTTTTTCTCTTCTGATAATCACAACCATACTACACTCTCTACGGTATCAGTTATGTGCTTATTCTGATACTGATTGGTTTTGTGATTCTATTAATCGACAGTTTACTACAGACTATTGCATTGTTCTTGGTGGTTCTTTAATCTTTGGCATAATGCTTCTCTGTAATCTTGACTCATCTTTCTAAGCATCATGATGACTTACTACACAAACTTAAGATTACTTATCTACTTACATCTTGAGTTTGAGGGGGTGTTAACAATAATAATACTTCTAAATTGAAGAAATTTTATTGAAAAAATTTTGGAAGTTTCTAAATTGAAGAAATCTCAGAAATATTGATATTTCTAAATTTCTGTATTGTAATTATTTCATTTATTCTTACTAATTTTGTAAACATTTTATTTATTCTTATCTTTTATGTTTTAGGGTTTTTCCCTTATAAATAGGGAATTTGTATAATCTATTGAATATACAATATATTAATCATTCTCTTTCAACCTATTGTATATACAACATATATACAATACATGTATTATCTCTCTCAGTCTGCTTTCTTTATTCGCTCTATTTTTTTCTACTTTATCTTGCCTTTTCTAACAGAAAGAAATCCCTAACAAATTCGATTCTCCCCTACTCTCGAGGAAGTCTTTCTCATAAAGGAAACTGATCTTAGCGGTTGCCTCGAATAAGATAGGAAACCTCCTTGACAACTTGAGTTTTCCTTAATCAAAAGAATTTTAAACCTTTTAAATCTTGCTAATCTTTGACTTCAATCACGATAATCTCGAAAAATCTTCATCAATCTTCCTACAAGAAAATTAGGGTTTTTTTTAACCCCTAAAGGCATACAAAACCCACAGAGGCGGTATATATACGAGAGTGAGGCAATCCACCAGGTATGTTCTAAGACGCCACACAGAGCACACAAGAGTAAAAGAAGGCAAGCATACAACTCTCGTTAGCCTGTTTCTCCCTTTTTATAAACAGTCCCTTCTGACTTGAATATCAGAGTCGTCTTTACCATATCACTCCTATACAATTTTTTGTAAATTTAATTCTATAGAATGAATGGAAATCTTTATCAATACCGATTTTACCCTTAGGTCAAAGGAGCAATTATTTGTGAAGTCTAATCCCACTTCCAATAGATTGGTGCCGTCGGTGGGAATAAGCTAAGAAGATACTCATTTTGTAGCATGCCACATTGCACTTTTGCTAATCATGCCTCCTAAAAGAAAAGTTGAAATACCTTTAAGGCTGTCTCTGAGGTAGATAGTCGAACGTCTACCCCGACGGACCTCATTTAGCCAACAGCTTCGATTGACCCAATGAACGCTCTCTTTGCCCAAACTCAATCAGCAAGACTGCCTCTTCAAGAAGAGACCTCGACTGCAAGTCACACAACAATAGAACCAGTTCGCTCCAATCCCCATTCCAGCCTCTCCTGATAGAGCTCACCGCTCCCAAATGGAGAGACTCAAATCAAAACTTCAAGATATGAGCGGACAATTGGAAGATCTCAACCGTGCTTGCTGGCAAGAAAGATCAACTCTGCCCAGAGATTGGAACAATCACACCTACATAGACTTCAACCCTAGGGGAATTCGGAACTTTTGGCAACCTCTTAGCACGACCCAAATGACTTGAGAAAATAGGTAAAGGAACTTGTGGCTACCGAACCTTGTGTAAACATTGGATAAAATAAGGCTGTTCAATATATGATCAATATTTCACCTTTTGACTTGAAAATTTTTATAGAACTAATGCCACGAGATGTGCTCCTTCCCCATGGAAATGTATGATGGTACGACCGATCACTGAGATCACGCTGCTCATTTCATAACGGCAATGATCTCGAGAGATATATTTGACGTCGCTATGTGCAAGTACTTTCCCATAACTCTGAAGGAGAATGCTCTGACATGGTTCAACTCCTTACCACCATTCAGAATTGTGAGCTTCTCCTAGTTTAGGGAGCAATTTGAGGCCTACTTCGTGATTAGTCACGAGCCCAAGAGGAAATCTACTTCCCTCGTCTCACTATGAAAAAAGGACGATGAGCCCTTGAAGGATTTTCTAGAAAAGTTCAAAATAGAAATGCTGAAAGTTTCTGGTTTAGATCATTTTATAGCTTTGGCAGCACTACTAACCGGATTACAACCTTCGGAAATGAAGACTTAAATCACAAAATACCCCTAGCCACAATACAAGAGTTTTATTCATGCATTGAGAAGTACATAGCTACTGAGGAGGTGGAAGCATTCAATAGGTGTCGAAGCAAACCCAACAGGAATGAACGTAGTTGCTTTATTTGACAACAATCTCCTAAAAGGATCCGACTAACACTCTCACTTCATCATAAATTCAAACAGTATACACCTCTGAATGAAACACCGACCTAGATCTTGTTGTAAATAAGGAACAAGCCACATGTCAGGGGGCCAGGATGCCTCCCGAGCAATGACTCCAAGAAGGACCAAAAGCAATACTATCATTTCTACCAAGATTATGGCCACATGACAGATTAGTGTTGGAAATTAAAGGATAAGCTCGAAACAATAATCTGAGATGGTAAACTCCAGAGGTTTATCCATGATGAATATGAAGGTAACTCTCATTGAGAACCATAAGGGGAAAATAAGGAGACGAGATAAACGAACAACGCGGCCCGAGAATTACCAGGGATCAAGCGAATAGTGTAATCCTCTACATACGAGCCGGGCACCTGCATTTGATAACTCCCTCCTCTAAGGACAATCCTCCTGTTCCCTAGTCAACTAGTGTAACAAAAGAGTGCCCCCCGCTCGACAGAGGTGATGGTGGCCCCTATCTTTCAGATGATAGAATAGTCCGCCTCCTAAGAAGTCCTCTTAGTACAAGTTAAAGAAGGACATAAGTGAAAAGAACCAATGATAGGATTTGATAATGACGACATTGTGGAATCCATCAGGGATGCGATGACTCGTTGATTATCACAGCGACTATTGGCCAATATGCAATTAAAAGAATTTTTGTTTACTAAGGAGCAGGCTTGGGATGCCATCAAGCAAATGGGTTTCATTCGCGCACACCTGTAACCTCATGTTGGACCCATAAAAGAACTCTTAGATGAGTAGCTGTATCCTAAAAGCATCATATCTCTTCTTGTGATGTTGGGGACAGTACTGTGCCACTCCATCACTATGGCCACTTATAATATGGTAAAGTTCCCGTCACCATACAATACTATTTTGGGACCCCAAATCTGAATGCTCTGGAGGTTTTACCGAGCACAAAGCAATGCCTCTCAGGATCGAGATGCTTAACTATGACCAAAATCCTTCAATTCCCCCTGTCTAGTAAACTGTACTCAATATTTTGCGTTATTTCGCTGGTGGCGTCACACCACCTATTGAAATTTTTATTTGATGTTTTCTTTCTGCAAGTGCTTTAATGACAATGTTTTGGTTTTTCACATTTTATTACGATAACAAAATGCACTAACTCACATTGGTTACGAATAGTTATTACAACATATGGGTAGTAAATTCCCTTTGCATAATGCCTCCAAATATCATCGGCGCAACGTTGGTACACTATATATCTCAAAGGTGTAATGCCTCCGAGTACCATCGGCGCAACGTTTGCTATATTATTCATCTGCAAGGCACAATGCTTTCGAGTACCATCAGTGCAATACCTAGTATACTATTCATCTCCTAGGCATAACACTTGGTACATTATATATTTTCAAGGCGCAACGCCTCTGAGTACTGTTGACGTAATGCCTGGTATATTATTCATCTTTAAGGCAAAATGCCTGTGAGTACTATCTGTGTAATGCCCAGCATGCCTTAGAATATTGTACTCTCGGTATACCATGTACTGCCAAGGTGCAAGGCCTCTACAATACCTTAGTACACTACCTCAACCTCTTTCGGTGCAACGGCAAAGATGCTCTTACTACAATGCTTTCACATAGCACAACATGACATTTGACCATCCTCTCCAAATAAGATCTCCATAGTATTCTAGCGTAATTCAAGAAACTTCTTGACTATGAGACAATAAAATTGTGCGATTTCATAGTCCCTACTCAGGACATCATCCTAACGCTCTTGTTCAAAGGAACTATCGAGTAACAAAGCAACATGTTGGCAACACGAAAGTAGATAATGAAAAAGGTGGACTCAAGAAGTTCTTTCATTTCCAAAAGTCATCAGTACAAAAAGGGAGTAAAAAAGAGAAAGAACAATGACAGATCAAGGAGAAGGGGGAGTGGGAGGTCTTTGCAGCAAGTTGGTAAATCAACAAGAGTAGTAATACACGAACTAGCAGCAATCACTTCTTCAGAAGGGCCACCCCTAAGAGCTCTGTCAAGTCTTGAACCCAGGACATTGGAACTACTGACATCAGCTCCCTCAGCTGAGTCACCCTTAAACGGTAGGTGGTTTCTTCAGCTCGACACAACTTCTTGGAAAGCTCCCGATGGTCACATTCATAAGTCTCCCTCAGCTCTGTAACCTCTCTTCGCAAAGCAATAAGAACTTCCTCCCTTGCTCGTGCCAACCTCCTTCGTAGCCAGTTGACCTGCTTTGTTACTATCAAAGAGATCCCTCGGTTTCTCATCCTCATTGATGGCCTCAGTAACCTCATATGAATAATCCAGGTCAGCCCGCAACATTTCTATTATTTTTTTCCTTTTTTTGAAGAGCAACAATGTCACGCCCCAAACCGGGATCGTGAACAGCCGCCCGTTGCACTAAGATACCGGCTATATTTTTACAGAAAATCGGGCAGAACCTCCCCATAAATCGGAGGTTTCCCGTGTACAATTAAACCTGTATAATCAAAATCAACCTGTAATTTAAATAAATGGCCATCCCGGCCTCTCCAAAATCAACAAACACCATCGCCAGCATCCAGAACAACGTAAGGCTACAAGTTTCTAGCAGTCCTAGCCACAGACCTCTACTGTCATGCCCAACTAGAGCATGAACAGCCGCCACACCGAGCGGACCTAAATTTTATGTAAGATACAATAATTCTCCCAAGTAACATTCACATACGTACAATCGCCTCAATGCAAAGGAAATATGAGAGTTAAATTATACAGTCATCCCAAAGTAAGTACATGGCCAACTACGGACCTCAATGTCAAGACCTCGCAGGGTCGAAACTAAATTTGGAGTTTATATTTCTATTTAAAATAAATCTCACCGTCGTGAACACCAAATCCACTCTAGAGCCTGTAACGTCGCTCTATCATAATGAACCTGTCTGAGGAAGGAAAAGAGGGGTGAGTATCATGGGAAGATACTTAGTGAGTGAGGGGGATAATATCAAGCATAAATAGTGTGGGTGAACCATTGGAGTGTCAAATAATATCAATCGAAATAAAATTCGCATTTCGCAGCAAAACATGATATGTCTAGCAATTTGAAATCATTTAAATCAGTCACACGATAACAAGCATGTATGCATCCATTTAAAATCAAGTAATATCAGAGCGAGCCAAAAATGATCCTAGCAAAGGTCAACCATGACCAAGGACAGGCGCATCGGGGGTTTTATTATGCATAGACTTTAAAACGCTCTCTACCCCGACGTTGGTCATGAGTTAGCTGGGGCCAACTCATCAACGTGTATAGGACCTCGCCCGGTGCTAGACGGTGGCGTCACACACGTCCTCTCCCTACGTGGGTTCAACCGGCCGTGCCTATAGCTTTTAGAATAAATGACGTTTGCGGATACCTCCTGCAGAAGCGTATCCGGGCAACCCGTGCCTCTACAAACGCCCTTCGTAGCTACGGAATCATCATAGTATCACAAGGGCACAACGTCCCATAGTATCACAAGGGCACAACGTCCCAAGGCACAACGTCCCACAAGTAACATCACATCATCTCATAACTAGTGGGCATCCAACCTTCAAGTAATGGCACAATTATTGTTTCATTTCAAACCATGGATGCATAGTTATCGTAATTAAAATTCAAGACACTCCAATAATCATAAAACAGATTTAAAATTCAATGCCATACGTCAGATCAATGCATATCAAAAGCATGTTTTATTAAAAATACGGCAGAAAACAAGTTTTTTTTTACTATTTTATGCAAGAGATTAGAGTCCCACTCACAGTTTACGGGAGGGAAGTCACTCCCTACTGACAGGCCAAATCAGATCTGACCACTCGAGTCTCCAAAAGATCAACCTAAATCAGATTATCAATATTTAATATCAAATAAAAGCCAAATCAGGGATTTTCAATTTTTTCCTTCCAAATTTATACCACCTAATTTACAAAACTTCATTATAGATTCTCGTTTCCTCAATTTCGAATCATCTAACTCACCAATAGTCAAGTTTCTAATATTTCTCATTTTTTTGTCTAATTTTCCTCGAATTTCACACATTTCAATATATTATGTAACTCTCGATCTAAATTCGACCTAATTTCAATAGAATTAATTCAAATGTTGAAAAGGTTGCATTTCTCTCACCTAGGGTTTCTCAGATTTCTGGATCTAACTTTCGTTCACCCGTCAACCTGGTCTAAAACCTGTAATGTTTACCATTTGAAACACAAGTGAGAAATTTAAGTCAAATTACCAATAATTTTCAAAACTCTAGTACGTACACGAAATCGAGAATTCATTTACCTACGCAGAGGATCACGGGTCATCGTGGGCTCATGGGCCATGGGCCGGACTGGGCCGCGGGCCATACTGGCCTGCGGGCTTGGACGGGCTGTCGGGCCTGGTGGGCCCGTGGGTTTGCTGGGGCTGCGGGCTGTAGTGCGTGCGCAGGCACTGGTGCACGTGCGCAGGCGCTGGTGCGCTCGCACAGGCGCTAGCTTGCATACAAGCAGGGGCTAAGGCGCTCTGTGAGCCAAGGCGTGCTGTAGGGGTGCGCGGCAGGGGCGCGAGCAGAGCGTGCGTGAGCAGGGCGCGCGCTTGCTGGGGGCACGTTCGCGCGCAGGGCTAGAGTGCTCGCGCGCTGGGGCTGGAGCGCTCGCGCTTGCAACGTAGCGTGCTGGAGCTGGAGGGCGCAAGCTCGCACGATGGTGGCAGAAGGAGGGAGTTGCTGCTGGTGGCGGCTGTTCGCGGACGGAAGTGAGATAGCGCGAAGGAGCTTGCGAAGGAGATGAGATCGCGAACGATCGTGACTGCAGAAGGGAGAGTGAGCCGTGGGAGAAAGAAGAAGTAGAAATAGAAGAAGAAGAAGAAGGAGGAGGAGGATGAGGAGCCGGGAAGAACCCGCGGCGGCGGTTGCGCGGCGGCGATTGCACGGGAGGAGAAGCGAGGCGGTACGGAAGTGGAATCGCCGCGGAGGAGAGAGAGAGAGAGAGAGAGAGAGAGAGAGAGAGAGAAATAAGGAGAATTAGGGCTTTAAGCCCTAATTTTGACTTTTTTTTTTATAGTGTTACATTTCTAACTCCCTAAAATCAAGTTTCGTCCTCGAAACTAAAAGAAGACTAAACTTCAAATAAATGGGGGTACTGACTCCTTATGGCCTCCTCGGGTTACCAAGTTTCTTTCTCGACCTGATCGTTGCGCCATTGCACTCGAACAAGAAATACCTCCCTGCTCCGTAGCTACCGAGTCTGCTGGTCAAGTATGGCCACAGGCTGAACAGGTAAGCTCAAGTCCTCTCGCATTTCTATTTGCGGAGGCTCCAAAATGTGTGAAGGATCTGAGATGTATTTCCTCAACACTGATACATGGAAGACATCATGGATCCTAGATAGTTCATTCGGCAGCTCTAGCCTGTATGCCACGCTCCCAACCCTACTGAGGATACGGAACGAGCCAATGTACCTGGGGCTCAACTTGCCCCGCTGCCGATATCGTACTAGTCCCCTCAAGGGAGAAATCCTCAAGAACACCATATCGCCCACCTCAAACTTTAAAGGTCAGCGTCTTTGATCCGCATATGCCCTCTATCTGTCTTGGGCGGCTTTCATTCGCTCACGGATAACCTTAATTTTATCCTTTGTTTGCTCAATCAACTCAACGCTGTTGAGACGTCGCTCTCCGACTTCATCCCAGCACATCGAGGTGCGGCACTTCCTGCCATATAGTACCTCATATGGGGGCATCCATATACTGGCTTGATAACTGTGATTATATACAAATTCGACCAGTGGAAGGTGCCGATCCCAACTACCCCGAAAATCCATCACACATGCCCTCAGTATGTACTCAAGGGTCTAAATGGTCCTCTCAGACTGGTCGTCCGTCTGAGGATGATATGCTGTACTGAAATTCAATCTAGTACCCAATACCTCCAACAACTTGGGCCAAAACCTAGATGTGAACCTGGGGTCTCTATCTGAAACAATCGACACAGGCACCCCGTGAAGCTGAACTACAGTATCAATGTAGAGACGTGCCAACACCTCTAAGGAATAGTCACCGCGGATAGGGATAAAATATGCAAATTTGGTGAGTCGATCGACAATCACCCAAATCGCATTATGCGTGAAGAAGTCCGCGGCAACCCCATCACGAAGTCCATAGTAATATGCTCCCATTTCCACTTAGGAATGGGAAGAGGCTGCAGTGTGCCCGCTGGACGCTGATGCTCAGCCTTCACCTATTGGCGAGCTAAACATCTTGCCACAAAATTCTCAATTTCTCGTTTCATGTTAGGCCACCAATAACTATCCCGAATAGTCCAATACATCTTGGTACTACCCGGATGAATGCTTAAGTTGAAGAGTGTGCCTCCTCAAGTATGACCTTACGGAAATCAATGTCAACTGAAATACAATTCCGTTCTCCAAACACTATCTATCCGTTTTCTCGGAATCCGAATTCTCTGACATAGTTGAACAAGGTCTGCCTGTCCTCATATCTGGCTAATGATACTTCTCACACACATCATTAACCACACTGACTCCTAAGGTACGGAGTCCCACCAATAAAGAGGGGTAAGCACTCTCTCTGTCGTCTGAGAGTAAGACACTGAGCATGCTCCTCAACACTCTGCAAGCTGATTAGGATGTCATCAGTGGAAACGATAACAAATCGATCTAGGAAATTCATAAAAGACCCGATTTATTCGGTCCATAAATGCAGCTAGGACATTAGTCAGCTCAAATGGCATGACCAAGGACTCAAAGTGTCCATGCTGATACGGAATGCGATTTTTGGACAGATCCTCAATCCTAACCCGTAACCGAGTATAACGCGATCGAAGATTTATCTTCGAAAAGACCTTATCACCGAGAAGCTGATCAAACAAATCATCGATGTGGAAAAATGAATATCAATCCTTGGTAGTGACCTTAGTCAACTGCCAATAATCCATAACAAGTTTAAGTGTTCTATATTTCTTCTTTACAAATAATACTGAAGCACCCTAAGGTGTGGTGCTTGGATGATGAATTATTTATCAAACAATTTCTGTAGTTAAATCTTGAGCTCTCTCAACTCAAATGGTACCATTCTATATGGCGAAATAGAAATAAGAGTAATCCCTAGAGCCAGATCAATCTCAAAATTGAATCTTCCGAATCAATGATAATTAGGGTGGCTCCTCGGGAAATACTTCAGGAAACTTCTGTACCACCAAAATCTCATCAAGTTTCGGATTCTGTATGGTGGTATCGATCATATGTGTCAGGTCTGTCATACATCCCCGACGTATTATACGTCTGGCTTTCCTCATTAATACAATACCACGGGGTAACAGCCGTCTCTCACTCGCAAACGTCAGTGGTGGCCCTTCAGGCCTCCAAAAATCATTTTTCTTGATAAAACAGTCTAAGGAAACTCTATAAGTATACAATTAATCTATCTCTAAGATGGCATCGAAATCTATCATATCCGGTGGGATCAGATTTGCTCTCAGTACTGTCCCACCTGCCATGACATCATACTCTCTATATACAAATCTCTAACCAACTGCTCACCAAGAGGAGCGACAACTAATAGCTCCTCATCAAGTAACGATAACAGCCCAACCGACTGTTGAGAGAAAGAAACTCTCACATAGAATTAGTTCAACCTTGTGCCAATAAGAACACAAACGTCGACTCCATGTATTTCCATAGCACCAAGATTCAAAAATAAATAAATAAAATAAAATAAAATAAAATAAAATAAAAAGAATAGTGATATACACCTGTATATCAAAATAGTTATGCCTCTAGTACAGTGACAATCATGTCTGTACATATCATCACAAAATACACGATTTCAAAGGAAACAGTGCATAAGGACCTCTAAACGGAAAGATCCGCAGGAGGATTACCCATGATCATATCTGGGTTCGTCAGAACGTCCTCCTGAGTCATCGCATACACAAGGGCCTGCACCCTCAACTACTCTCGTGAAAACCTAATACTATATTGCTCCCGGCTGCAGTCCGTGGAGCAGTGTTACTAGAATGCGCAGGTATTTCCTGCTGTCCTACATGTGGTGTATTCCGATGACTCGAAGCCAACTAACCTCCAAGTCACAAATCAGGGCATAAACTCCTGATATATCCCGGCTTCTCATAGTGGAAGCATGTAATAAGTGCTCTACATATTTATTCGAGCGTGGTGCTTGCCGCATATGCGGCAAAGAAAAGGCCGCTGAGCAGTGGTCTAGCTCATGGCACTAGGGCTGGTGATATAACCACTAGGGATATGGTCCTGCTAAAACTCCGTGAAATATCTGCGGTCGAATTCCATTAGGAAATCGCTTTGCCGCAATGGCTTATAGTCTCATCGCAAATAGCCTCCCATCAAGTGAGGGCTTCCCTATCGAATAGTCTCTTAGTTACTCGTAGACTATACTCCTCGCACAAGCCTAGATCTATCAAGATCCGTCGGATTCAATTGACTCAGTGTTTTGCTACCGTAGCATTACCAAGTCCAAAAATCTGTGCATCCCAACTGTCGAGCTACCGTGACTAGCTGGGTCATCTCGGGGATGTACCTAAGTATGGCGCAATTTTTATAACTCAGATTCGAAATTGTAAAAAGAACGGCCACCGATGGACGATTTGGTGCCGCTTGAGTAAGAACTACTGTAGGAGAAATAAGCGCAGTCGTAGATATCCGCATTGCTATCAAAGGTGATTGGGTGACATCTAGACCCCATGTGCCGTGTACCACTCGTACTCTTACCCGAAAATATCAAGAGTAAATGGTGGAGACATTGGTATAATAGCTGGCTGAAAAGGTGCTGGAGAAAACACACACCTTGAGGATGTATTCTTCGGCACCGAAAGGGGCGCTAGAAATGAGGAAGTATCCTCGTTCTCTTTAAGTGAATCAGGGGGTACATATCTAGCGCTCCATGTAATCGTCATGGTTCCGCAATATGAGAATTCTCATTAGGCATTGTTCAAGGATTAGGGTTAGTTACAACTAACCCCTTAAAATGAATGAAATCATCAATTTAAGAACCATCTCCATTGGTTCCTTCTTTGAAAATGAAGAAATGCCAGGTTAGATAAGAATTAGTATCTAACCCCCTAAAATAGATAAACTCAATTCCTAAGACCATATGCAGGGATATAAATGACTGTATGAAACTCTCATGCATTGAGGACTTTAAACGCAAACACACTAGGGAATATTTTCAAGATTTTCTTCCCATATAGCGCTCAACCTAGAGTCTCTGATACCAATAGAACTGTCACGCCCCAAACTGGGATTGTGAATAGCCGCCTGTTGCCCTAGGATGCCGGCTGTATTTTTACAGAAAATCGGGCAGAACCTCCCCATAAATCGGAGGTTTCCCGTGTATAATTAAACCTGTATAATCAAAATCAACCTGTAATTTAAATAAATGGCCATCCCGGCCTACCACCGTCAGCATCCAGAACAACGCAAGGCTACAAGTTTCTAGCAGTCCTAGCCACAGACCTCTACTATCATGCCCAACTAGAGCATGAACAGCCGCCACACCGAGCAGACCTAAATTTTATGTAAGATACAATAATTCTCCCAAGTAACATTCACATACGTACAATCGCCTCAATGCAAAGGAAATATGAGAGTTAAATTATACAGTCATCCCAAAGTAAGTACATGGCCAACTACGGACCTCAATGTCAAGACCTTGCAAGGTCGAAACTAAATTTAGAGTTCATATTTCTATTTAAAATAAATCTCACCGTTGTGAACACCAAATCCACTCTAGAGCCTGTAACGTCGCTCTATCACAATGAACCTGTCTGAGGAAGGAAAAGAGGGGTGAGTATCATGGGAAGATACTCAGTGAGTGAGGGGGATAATATCAAGCATAAATAGTGTAGGTGAACCATTGGATTGTCAAATAACATCAATCGAAATAAAATTCGCATTTCGCAGCAAAACATGATATGTCTAGCAATCTGAAATCATTTAAATCAGTCACACGATAACAAGCATGTATGCATCCATTTAAAATCAAGTAATATCAGAGCGAGCCAAAAATGGTCTTGGCAAAGGTCAACCGTGACCAAGGACAGGCGTATCGGAGGTTTTATTATGCATAGACTTTAAAACGCTCTCTACCTCGACGTTGGCCATGAGTTAGCTGGGGCCAACTCATCAACGTGTATAGGACCCCGCCCGGTGCTAGACGGTGGCGTCACACACGTCCTCCTCCTACGTGGGTTCAACCAGCCACGCCTATAGCCTTTAGAATAAATGACGTTTGCGGATACCTCCTGCAGAAGCGTATCCGGGCAACCCGTGCCTCTACAAACGCCCTTCGTAGCTACGGAATCATCATAGTATCACAAGGGCACAACGTCCCATAGTATCACAAGGGCACAACGTCCCACAAGTAACATCACATCATCTTATAACTAGTGGGCATCCAACCCACATAGTTCATCAAAACATTTCAAATCTACGTGTCAATACGTTTCATCGAATCATTTCAAACAGCATATCAATGCGACGGTAGAAAAGGAATTTTAAAATTTCAAGTAATGACACAATTATTGTTTCATTTCAAACCATGGATGCATAGTCATCGTAATTAAAATTCAAGACACTCCAATAATCACAAAACATATTTAAAATTCAATGCCATACGTCAGATCAATGCATATCAAAAGCATGTTTTATCAAAAACACGACAGAAAACAAGTTTTTTTTTTTACTATTTTATGCAAGAGATTAGAGTTCCACTCACAGTCTACGAGAGGGAAGTCACTCCCTACTGACAGGCCAAATCGGATCTGACCGCTCGAGTCTCCAAAAGATCAACCTAAATCAGATTATCAATATTTAATATCAAATAAAAGCCAAATCAGGGATTTTCAATTTTTTCCTTCCAAATTTATACCACATAATTTACAAAACTTCATTATAGATTCTCGTTTCCTCAATTTCGAATCATCTAACTCACTAATGGTCAAGTTTCTAATATTTCTCATTTTTTTTGTCTAATTTTCCTCGAATTTCACACATTTCAATATATTATGTAACTCTCGATCTAAATTCGACCTAATTTCGATAGAATTAATTCAAATGTTGAAAAAGTTGCATTTCTCTCACCTAGGGTTTCTTGGATTTCTGGATCTATCTTTCGTTCACCCGTCAACCTGGTCTAAAACCTGTAATGTTTACCATTTGAAACACAAGTGAGAAATTTAAGTCAAATTACCAATAATTTTCGAAACCCTAGTACATACACGTAATTGAGAATTCATTTACCTATGCAGAGGGTCACGGGTTGTCGTGGGCTCACGGGCCATGGGCCGGACTGGGCCGCGGGCCATACAAGCCTGTGGGCTTGGACGGGCTGTCGGGCCTGGTGGGCCCGTGGGCTTGCTGGGACTGCGGGCTGTAGTGCGTGCGTAGGCACTGGTGCACGCGCGCAGGCGCAGGCGCTGGCGCACGCGCACAGGCGCTGGCTCGCACACAAGCAGGGGCTAAGGCGCTCTGTGAGCCAAGGCGTGCTGTAAGGGTGCGCGGCAGGGGCGCGAGCAGAGCGTGCGTGAACAGGGCGCGCGCTTGCTGGGGGCACGTTCGCGCGCAGGGCTAGAGTGCTCGCGCGCTGGGGCTGGAGCTCTCGCGCTCGTGCGCTCGGGCTTGCAACGTAGCGTGCTGGAGCTGGAGGGCGCACTCGGTGGCTCGATCGCGCGAGGAGGCAGCAATCGTGCGGAGGAATCGCGCTGTGGAGCGCTCAAGCTCGCGCGATGGTGGCAGAAGGAGGGAGTTGCTGCTGGTGGCGGCTGTTCGCGGACGGAAGCGAGATCGCGCGGCGGAGCTTGCGAAGGAGATGAGATCGCGAACGATCGCGACTGCAGAAGGGAGAGTGAGCCGCGGGAGAAAGAAGAAGCAGAAATAGAAGAAGAATAAGAAGAAGGAGGAGGAGGATGAGGAGCCGGGAAGAACCCGCGGCGGCGGTTGCGCGGCGGCGATTGCACGGGAGGAGAAGCGCGGCGGTACGGAAGTGGAATCGCCGCGGAGGAGAGAGAGAGAGAGAAATAAGGAGAATTAGGGCTTTAAGCCCTAATTTTGACTTTTTTTTTTTTATGGTGTTACAAACAAATGTTGCCTTCACTTCCTTGGCTTCCCCTTGGGCCTTCTCGGCTTAGAGTCGAGTGATTTCCTCCTCAAAAGGGTCCAACTGACTCTTTAGATAATCCATCGACCGTTCCCTTCTTGTTTTTTTAAACTCGGCCATCGCAATGGCCTGCAGAGAAAAATAAGTCACACTGACCATAACTAAAACAATAGGTTAAATCAAAGCTTATTAGGAAGATATACCTGAATCAAAAGAGTTACCAGCGACTCGTCACCCTGCTCCACTAACAGGCGGTTTTACTCTAACTTTGCCAGTAAAAGTCAAGTATATTAGTGAACCTCCTTGCTTTTACAATGTCTAAATAGCAAAAATAATTGTCACCGCAACTTATAGCGGTGGTTCCTCTTTCTATCAAATAATTTGATCGGTCAAATAATTGAACCAAAATTGGAGGAAGGGGGACCATTTGGTTAGGCATCACCCCTTTACGTCTCCAGACGTACAAGTACTCTGGTAAGGCACTTGAAGAACCTGGTTCCATCCCCCAGGTGGGACTCGTAGCGAAGTATCCTCTCCTGCAGTCAAAAGAGGAGCTAAAAGTAACTCTCCAATTACTTGCACCTCTTCAGAACTAGGAGTAGGGGGCCACAACTTACTCCTCTTCCCTTTAGGAATAAGAGTAGCAATGGGGCACTCATCACTTGCCCTCCCCTATGGTATACTTTATCTCTCTCTCTCTCTTTCTCTCCATTCTTTTACCTATAGTAGCCGTGACCTCGTCAACCTCCCGCCGGGAGCTTCCGCTTCAACCTCCCTCCCTTCAATAGCATCTTCCAATAAAACAACTAGCTTCTAGGCATCATCACTGCCATGCCTGTCATGCCCCGAACCGGGGTCATGAGCAGCCGCCCGTTGCCCTGGATGCCGGCTACATTTTTACAGAAAATCGGGTAGAACCTTCCTATATTTCAGAGGTCTCCTATATACAATTTACTCTATAATATTCACAACCATCCTGTCAATTTACTAAAAGGGTCATCCCGGCCTCACAACCATTAACCAAACCACAGCTGACAACCAGGACAACGCAAAGTTATAGAAATTTCTAGCAGTCCTAGCTACAAACCTCTACTATCATGCTAAACTAGAGCATGAGCAGCCTCCACACCGAGCGGACCTAAATGTTTATACACATGTACAATAAATTCCCAAGTTAACATTTTAAATACATATAGGTGCCTCAATGCAAGTGAACCGAGTCAATATGAGAGTTTCTCGAATAAATATCTATAATTATACAGTCATCCCAAAAAAAAATAAATAGATGAGTACATTGATCAAACTAAAATCTCCAATAATTGTAGTGGAAGATATGGTAACATCCATACCCAAACCCGGTGCTATCAAGTCCACGTCACAAGTATGAAATCACAAAATTTTTCTTCAGTCCAAGATTAATCCTGTAGGAAAGAAAGTGAGGGGTGAGTATCTATGGGAGGATACTCAGCAAGTGAGGGGATTGATATCGTGCTATCAATATCGAGGGTGAACTTAGAGTGTCAAAACATGTAACATAATATCGAGTGTGCGAAAATAACGTGCTGTTTTAGAGTAAAACATATCTCAAGGCACACATCAGAAAATAACATATGCATCCATCCATATATCAAGTCAGATATGTAAAGCCGGCCGAACAAACAATCCCGGTAATGGTCTATCTCGACCAAGGACATGTGCATTAGGGGTTTTCACTAAGCAAATATCAAATAATGACTCTCTACCCTAATGTTGGCCACAGGCTATTCCAACTAACCTATAAATAATAATAATAATACATATATATAGTCGGCCGTATATGGTATCCCGCCTAGTGCTAGACAGAGGTAAACTCACGTTCTCCCCAATGAGGGTCAACCTGGGACACCCATACATATGAAGATTTGGCGGATACTTCTGACGGAAGCGTATCCGGGTATAAGGAGTGCCTCTACCAAATGTTCTTCGTAGCTACGGAATGCTATAGGAAGCATATCACCATATCACCAAGTCGGCTGGGCACTTAGTCCCATGCATCACATCATCACGTCGGCCGGGCATATAGCCCCATGCATCGTAACATAACGTCGGCCGGGCGTACAGCCCAAATAGTACATGTAAATCTATTCAAAACTACGTGCCAATACAGTAGAAGCATTGAAACATGTCAATATGTCAAAAAAATGGTGCAGTATCCGGTTATCAAACTCATGAATGCAATTCAATAAAATCAACAGTTGAGATACTCCAATGGTCACAAAAATATGTCTATCAAAATCCAAAAATTTAGTTTTCACACGTATAGAAATCATGTCATTTGAAAGTTGGTTAAACATGATTTGTCAATCAATAATAGATGTCAAAGTCTTACTCACCTTTCTAGGGAGGGTGGTTACTCCCTATTTTTAAAACAAATCCAATCTGACTTCTCGAGTCTCCAAAAAGATCAACCTAATCAGATCATCACAATTTAACATCACATTTTCAAGTATTATAGGGTTTCTCCATTTTCCCTAAGTTTGTACATATCTTAACTCTTCAATTTATGAATGCACTCTAATGTCCAGTTGCATTTCATTTATAAATAATTAACGTACTTTTAAACCAAGTCTAATTCAATCCTAAAATCACTCAAGGTCGGAAATAAATCTTAAAATAAATAATTTTCTTATAAGATGGAAAATTTTTAAAAAATCATACACTTTTCGATTCCCATCCAAATGTTTCAAGCCATATGTCATTTTCAAGGTATAGGAGTCTATTTTCATAATACGGAAATCGTATTTAAATTGTCTATGACAAGAACAATTTATAATGAGAAAGGCTACATCAACCCTTGAACTCAAATCCCAATTTCTGACTATTTTCATGCATAGGTCAATTTAAACTCCAAGGGAAACTATTCTAATCAACTTAATTTGATTCTATCATCCTGAATAGTCCCATTTCATATAAATTCCTACACTTAAGCTAATGAGCCACATACAGTGTCTGAAAATGCATTCTATTCGAATCTAGTTTATATTCTAGCAAATATAAGACTTTTTATCCTAAATTTACCATAAATTCAATAACCAAATCAAATGGGTCTGAAATCCCTCACCTAGCGTTGTTCTCGAAGCACAAACCTTCGTTCGAATGTCTCCTAGATCACTCAAAAATCTGAAACGCTCCCTATCAAGACAAGATTTATTAGTTAGGTCATAAACATATAGATCAGAATCAAAACCCTAAATCAGTTACTTGCGTGGAGGTTCGTGGGTTGTTACGGGCTCGCGGGCTGTTGTGGGCTCGCGGGTTCGCGGGCTTGTGGGACAACAGGTTGGCGGGCTTCGTAGGCCGCAGTAGGCTTCGTGGGCCGCAGTGGGCTTCGCAGGCCTCAGGGGGCTCGCGGGCTGCGCGTTAACGGGCTGGTGTGTACTCGTGCACAGGCATGCTTGCGGGCTGGCTCGTGCTAGCGGGCTGAGGCGCGTGCTGGCAGACTGAGGCGTGTGCTCGCGAGCTGAGGCGCACTCTTGCGGGAAGGTGGCGCGCTGTGTTCATGCTCGCGAACTAAGGCATGCTGTGCTCACATGGGAAGGGTCGTGCAGGGGCGCGATTGTGCTCGCGTTGGGTGGATCACGCAGGGGCACTCTCGGCTCGCGTTGGGGAGATCGCGTGGTGGTGAAAGGAGTTGCAGTTGCGCTCGCAGAAGGTCGATGCTCGCGGGAGGAAGGAGCAGCGGCGGCGAAGCGAGCGGTGGCGATGGGTGGTGGGTTTGGGCGAAGCCAAAGAGAGAGAGAAATAGAGAGAAACAGAGAGTGAGGTAGAGAGAGAAGACAGAGGGGGTAGTCGGCTAAGGGGTGGTGATAGTACCACCAGTGAGCGGTGGAGAGGGAGGGCGGCTGTGCGTGCGGCGGAAGGAGAGAGAGAGAGAGAGAAAGAGAGGCAGGAGGAAGATGAAGAGACGGGAGAGGAGGAGATTAGGGCTAAAAGCCCTAATCCCATTTGGGGGAGGGGTTGCGTTTTGGGCCAAAACGCAGCGCTTCCCCCCTGATTTTTTTTTACAATTATATATATATATGTATATATATAATTTTACACCCATATTTCTCTAGAATGCGAATTTCATAAAAATGTAGTTTATTATGATTGTGAACACGGAAACTTAAAATATACCAAAAAATTTAAATTAAATACCCCAAAATCAAAAATCAAAATAAATAAACTAGTACACTTGTACGGACACCAAAATGTCGGTGTTACAATGCCTTCTAAACTCGGTTTATCACCATCGCCGCCTTCCTCATTGTTTGGCGTTTAGACGAGTCTCCTCTTCTTTCAAGGAACATAGCCTGAAAATGCATCCTTAGATGCACTCCCCTCATCCTCCTCTCCCTTTGGGCCCGCCTTGGCATGGGCCCTCATTAATTTTAAATAGTAATCTAGTTGAGGTCATTGATCTCAGCAAAATTGACAACATCAAAGAGCCTCTTAGACCTATTGTCCAACATGAATAGCCTCTAGATTGTATCTTCTCATCCAATAGAAACCGGTTAATTTGAGTATTTCGTTCTTAATTAGCGCATTTACCTACATAGCCTACTCAATGCCCTACAAAAAATTGCCGATAGATTTAACAAAATTAGAGTATCGAGAAGATGCAGATATGCTCAACCCAACGAAAGGCTCCGCATCAGCCATTGGAAGCGACCGGATCAAATCTCTATTTATAAATTCTATGAAAAGGAATTTGCTTCTCCACAATAAGTCGAGAGTCTACTTATAAAAGAAACCTTCTACTTCGATTGTCACCGATTTTGAACATAGTACCATCCTTTTGTGGGACCCCTGACGTGTCACGCCTCGAACCGGGATTGTGAGCAGCCGCCCGTTGTCCTAGATACAGGCTATAAAAAAAATGGACAGAACTTCCCCATATTTTGGAGGTCTCTCATGTACAAATCAACCTGTATATCAAATGATCATCCAACTACTTAAATAAATGGGCCAACACGGCCTCACAACAATTCAACCACATTCATATAATACCAATCAATTTACACCGTACAAACCAGGATAATGTAAGGCTATCACAAAATACTATCAGTTTTAGTCACAGACCTCTATTGCGATGCCCCCATCAAAGGCATGGACAGTCGCCAGTTGCCCCTCCTGTGATTTAGAGATGACACCGAACAAACCTAAAGGACATTTCTAAACATGACAAGTTTCCCAAAGTAAACGTACACAATAGTATATTTCATGCCTCAATGCAATATAATAGAATTGAGAGTTTCAATAAGATACACAAAAATTTCCATACAGTCATCCCTTTTTATACACAATGGTCTATCCATAAACTCAATAAACTAATATACACTTTCATTGGCAAATCCTTCCCAATATCATATTGAGTACCTAATCAACAGCCTCGATCTCCAATCAAAAGTCTCGTGTGCTGATAAGTCTCAACGCGTTCCACTATAGCTATCTCTGTACACAACAGAAAATGAGGGTGAGTATCATGGAAAATACCCAATGAGTGAGAGGGTATATATCATGTGTTTAATGAGTCGGTGAAAAATGGAGTATCAAAGTTCTCAATAATACCACATATTGTAAGAAATCATGTAAAATGCTCAATTTATCATAAATCATTCTTTTCATATACATTTCAAACATATATGCATCCATGTCATCAAATCATACAAGAATAGAGCGTGCTAAAATAAGTCCTAGCAAAGGTCAACCGTGACCAATGACAGACGCATCGGGGGTTTTATATGCAACAGGTTAGAAAAGCTCTCTACCCTGACGTTTGTGACGGACCTCATCAGGTGCTAAACTACGGCGTACCAAAGCCCTCCCTCTTATGGGTTCAACCTGACTAGTACCATGTCGAATCATAATACATTTACCATTTTTCGATATCATGTGGGATACCTTCCGCAGAAGCAAATCGGGTGCAAGTATGAATCACCCTACACTTGCATCCTTCATAGCTACGGAATGAAATTTACCCATCATAAAGTTATCATCATCACATGCTAGGGCCCTCGGCCCATGTAAAATATCATTATCAAATCAATCACGTACCATGCCACATTTCTTAAGTAATGTCAATTATTTCCACAAGGATGATTTCATAAAACATATATAAATCAAACATGATGGCACAGTTTTGTATATTAAAACTCGTTTGGATGCATATATAACACGTATAAACATGTTTGAGGATACTCCATGAATTCACAAAATCATTTCATAATTCATTGAAAATTTTACATCACATATTCATTAAATCATGCTTGCATCAGAAAATATTTTAAGACATGATATTGTGTATCAGACACATAATATAATAAATCTCACTCACAGTATGCGGGAAGGTACGCCACTCCCAGCACAAATCTCGAAGCATACACAAAAATATACTCCCCTCAATATCACCAATGAGACTCTATAAACATAATATAGAATATGTATCACTTAAGAGATAATACGATGCGTATATAATATTGTAAATGTGATGCAACCCTAGTTATAGACAAATCTAGGGTTCTCAACTTCTATTCTTGCGCTATTTTAGGGAATTGACCACAAGTTCTTCAACCGGGGTTGGAATTTGGGAAATTTCAATTTCTATGGCTGATTCACATAAAAACTCACACTTTTTGTGTTGAACTTATCTCCAAAATCTCGGTGGAAGATTTCTTAAAGTCCACATTTTCAAACCAATTTAAATCTCACTCTCCATTCTGTCCTGTTTTAGCAAATTTCCCTTATCTCACAATCTATTCATGCTAAGACTCTGCGTTTTGACTATGTTGTAGTTATGACATAAGGCTACAACTTCTTAGCTAGGTACTTTCTTAGATTCCTAGTGCAAGTCCCTGAAATAGCACCATTTTGCCTACATTACATTTCAGAAGTCTGTTCTGACCAATTTCTAACTCAACCATCACAACGTTTAACATGGAACTCCAAATTATCTGAACTTTTTACTGTATCTAGAAGACACAAAACCTTACATTTTTCATGTTTTGGGTTTCTTCCAATTTTGCCTAGAAGGGGTCTGAAATTGACCACCAAAATCTCTTTTCAGTTTTGGCTGAGAAACAAAATTTTTTCTATACAGTTTTGAGAGATTTTGTATAACTCTTGATTCCCTTGGCTGAATTGGCTGAACTTTGCACCATAGGTGGATAAGAGGGAGATCTACAATGCTTCTTCTTTGAGATTGTGCAAACAAGGGCTGGAGGAGGGTCGTGCAATGCTACTGGTTTTATTGTTGGAAAATGGATGATCCTCTGACGAGTTTCAGTAGAATGGCTGTAACATTTGACACAGGGATCGGATTGAGGTGATCCTTACCTCGTTGGAAAGCTAAGACATGGGTCTACAATTCTTTCAACTAGCCCAAGATTTGAATCTATCAGGAAGGGGCTTGAAAACTTAGGTTAGTGTTACTGCCGAAATCAGGTCAAAATACAGGACTGAACAGGGAACTAATGCAAAACACCTAACTTTGAAAAATCATATAAAATCCATCTCTATCAGAATGCAATGGTTCTTATCTCATTTTAAAGCTCTGAATATCTTGTTTCTTGTGTATAATTTCACGCAATTTGACCTTGTGAAGAAAATGCTGTAGCGAAAACACTACAACCGGTTCAGAATATCCAGATTTCAGAATTTTTGGTTTCCTTCCTTGACTTCAGATTTTGGCCACCCTAGTTCCCTAAGCAAACCTCCTCATTTTGATCCCAAATTAAGATATGTTATGCTATGGAGTATGGAGGGCCTCATACCTGAAGATGGACAGCTGGGCTTGAAGCAATACTTAGATCTCTTCTCTTGAACTCTTGGCTGTCCCTTTGTTCATCACCAAGCAATCCTTCTCTGTTGGCCTTGATTTTTGGATATATTGTTCTAGGGTTCAAGAGGGATGGATTTATGTAAAAATATTGAAGATTGGTTGAAGGAATCAAGCCTTCCTTCAAGGAATGGCTCACGGCTATGGAGGGAGGAAGAAGAGAAGTCTTTCTCTGTTTTTTTTGTTTCTCTTTGCTCTTCACGGTTTTGGGAGAATGAATATAGCTTGTTGGTGATTCTCTCTCTCTCTACTCTCTCCTCCTCAAGCTCCAACAAGTCAAACTTCAATTAATGCTTCATTATTTGATTTGTCTCCCAAAAACCAAAATCAATGGCTCATATTTGTTCTTTGACTTTTCAAATGAATCCTAGCCTTCCACCACATGGGCACACTTGTCATGGTCATTAATAATCTCCAACCCCTTTTTCTAAATTTCATAAAAGGTCATTCTTAGATTTGCGTGAAGATTCCTACCTCGATTTTCATGTCATGCACGGCGGGGTCAATATTCGACCCGAAATCTGAAAAATTCAAATTTATCCATTTGGTTTAGTTTTTCATACTGAATCAAATAGAGTTGGTTTCGCATTAATATGAGATCGTTTGATAGCCCAAACGTCCCTCGGAGTGAATGAAATTCTCAATTGGTCAAAATTTGATGTCGACCTCCGTTTTACATGTAGATTTCAAAAATATAGGTTTTAGGTGAAAACAGGACCGTTTGCTCAAACAAATTTCAATTTTGCCAAAAATTAGGGTTTCTCGGGTGAAAAATATTAGAGTACCGAACATTTTTGTGCTATGACTTAAATTTTAGTTTCGCTCCTTGACCCTTCACTTTTAAAGTGAATTTAGCATATATATTTCTCACAGCATCAAATTTGCATGTGTGGTTGTCATTGTGGTATGATAGGGTCAATTTCCCTTCATTTCGGGCAATTTTGATAATTTTGTGAAATTGTAGTTTAACTTAATAAAACATAAATTTAGCCTAATTTAGACTTCTTGGCAAAATGTTAGCAGTTTTGTACGGGTAGAATTAAATTTCACTCGATAAGGATAAATTTTTATTTCCGGCGATTAAGTATCAGGCGTTTCTTCGCAAACAATTAAGAATTATCCGAAATCAAGTTCCATTAACTTTTTAAGTTAATTTAGCATGTGTAGTTTTATCGGGATCGAAATTGCACGCGTATGTTTTAAAATGGTACGGAGGGGAAAATTTTTAGCTCCCGGAAATCTCGCCAAAATTTTTCAAGAGCATTATAAATCGGAAAAAATTCTGAGTGACTTTTCTCTATGTGAAAATGAAAATAAATCATATATGAGATAATGACCATTACAATATACAATACACCGAGTGTCGGTGTTACATGACAGCACATTTTCTCAAACGAAAAATAGAAGACAAAATTTCAAAATCAAATCTTAATCGATAGAAACTCAACAAACTAGTCACCGCCACTACTACCCCGCACACACTCAGAATCAGTAAGGTTGGAAATACATTCCAACCCCTTGTAACAGTAGACAAAGGTCCCAAGTAAGGCACCTATAATCCATACATAATGTATTCCTTATATGTGGGAACATAATCCCCTGACATTTGGTTTGCCCTTTCAACACCTTTAGGCAACCATAGCTAAAAATCACCGGCATCCGTAGCTAAAAATCACCGCTCAAATTCATGTCTTTTAACACAGATTCTAACTCCTTCTCCATGTTCATGCTTTTAATTTTGCCAATCTTGCGGTGCTTACATGAACTAGAACCGTTAGCTATGATTGTTTTTCTCACAATTCTATAAACCCTAAAAATCTTCGATTTCTCCTCTCTCTCTCTCTGAGTAATTGTCTAAAATATAAATACATCAACCAATTGAGAACAAGCAAAAAAGAGGCGTATTAAAGAAGATTCATGAAAACTGAAAAAACACAACCCGCATTAAATGTTCCACTTTCGCACCTATTCTGCTTCACAAAAAAAAACTCTTCGTTTTCATACCCCTTCGAATTCTTACTCTACTCCTAAATGCTGTTACTACTAAACAACAATTATGAGTGGGGGCAAATGATGGTACATGGATTGATGGCCTACTACCGTGAGGATAGAATGGTTCATGTACACCAAACCATAAAAGATTAAATATGCCACGGCCCTCTTAGTTCCTTGGTCGAGTCTTCTTTTTGTAGAGCACTAGTCTATGACTTCTTACTATCTCAGCCGCCCTAGTCCTCGACCCTCTGAACTTCTTGGTTACCTTGTTTCTTGATAGACATATCTCATTATACGCAGACATCTCTATTACGTTATAAGTAAAATTTAGGTAAAGAAAGAAATTTATAACAAATTCAAATCTCCTACACTCTCAGGGAAGTCTCTCATAAAGGAAATGGATTTCGATAGTTTCCTCTAATAAGGCAGGAAACCTCCATGACAACTTGAGTTTTTCTTAAATAAAAGAATTTTAAACCTTTTTAAATCTTCCTGATCTTTGATTTTAATTCCGACGATCTCGAAAAATTCCCATCAATCAACCTACAAGGAAATTAAGGTTTTTATACCCCTAGAGGCATACAAAACCAACAGAGGCAATATATATACGAGAGAGAGGCAATCCAGTAGGTATGTTCTAAGACCCCACATAGAGCACACTAGAGCAGCGTACACAGCTATCCTTAGCTTTTTCCTCCCTTTCTACAAATAGTCCCTTCTGACTTAAGTGTTGGAATCTTTTCCGTTGGATCACCCTAGGTAGTCTTTTGTTGGTTTAATTCTACAGAACGAATGGAAAACTTTATCAACACCGATTCTACCCTCAAGTCGAATGAACAATTATCCATGGAGTCTAAACCCACTTGCAACAAAAACTAACAATGAAAATGTTAAAAAAAATAAAAATAAAACTATCATCATAAAATAGAAAGTTGCAAATAAAAAAAAAAATTGATATGAAATTTGATATTTGTGCACTTTAGAGTGAATTCATATATATAAAGTTTAAAATCAAGTTACCTTAAACACTTGAACTTTGTATATCATATTTATATGTAAGTCACTCTTTTCTTAATTTTTCAATGGGAACAATTTGCTTATACCTAATTTTCTATACTCTATGCTCACGTGTGATTGCACTATTTTTTTTTAATTATTATTATTATTATTATTATTTTTATATATAACGAGGCGAGAAAGGATGTCGAAGTCTTGCGCAAGTTCAAGAAAAGGTAATGGATGCACGAAGCTATTCGAAAGTTAAAGATGAGTATGGTGTCCCTGTCCAACACTATTGGGTTATTTTATTTGGAATTATTATCTATGGCTGACATGAAAGAGATGAGTGACAAAAGCGCCATGAAAGAACCAGAAATCTCTTCTCCTCCCTATAAATATGTTGTGCTTCGACTCATGGAAACACAACAAAAACAAAAGCAGCAAAAGCAATTTTGTAGACGTTGATCATTCTTGGTGATTATTTACAGTCCTTCTAGAAAGAAAGAAAATGTCGATCAACCCTAGCATCTTTGGAGCCCGAAGGAGCAACGTGTTTGATCCATTTGAACTAGATATTTGGGATCGATTCGATGGCTTCTTCAACTCTGCAATTGTCACGCCCCAAACCTGGAGCGTGAGCAGCCGCCCGTTACCCTAGATGTCGGCTGTATTTTTACAGAAAATCGGGCAGAATCTTCCCATATATCGGAGATCTCCCATATTAAAATAAACTTGTTACCAATCCAAAAGGGGCCATCCCGGCCTCAAAATGCATAAATTATCCTCAACAACAAACCAGATCATCCATACTGCACAATCCAGGGCAACGCAAGGCTAACAAACAATTCTCCACAGTCCTAACCACAGACCTCTACTGCCATGCCCCTATCAAAGACATGGACAGCCGCCAGTCGCCCCTCCTGTGATTTAGAGGAGGCACCGAGCGATCCTAGAGGACACTTCAAAAACATGACACATTCCCAAATACAGACGCAACGAAAAAGAAATGCCTCAATGCAATGTCATGCAGTGACATGAGAGTTCCACAATTTAAATGTCCATATTTATATAGTCATCCCAGAATTATAAAAATGGTCATCAATAGACCTCAAAATACATATATATCACCAACACAAATTTTGTAGCGGAAATACACAATGACTCCTTAAGTCCAGGTCTGATCTCCCAAAGATACTGAGCGTTCTAAAAGCGACACTCCTTGTCAAATACTATTTCTGAAACAAAAGGGAAATGAGGGGTGAGTACTAGGGAAAGAATACTCAGTGAGTGAGTGGGTCAATGCAATCGTCAAATATGGAGTGTGAAACTAGAGTGTCAAAACATAAGTATATAAATCATATTTCAAATCATCATGCTTTTCATTTCAACAATATATCATTTCACGCATTTTCAAGTCAAATATGCATCCAAAGTACCATGATTTAAAATCATAAAGCTGCCAGCCGAAAATGTCCTAGCAGAGGTCTACCGCGACCTATGACAGGCGCACCGGGGGTGTTATATGCAAATTTCTTTAAAGTGCTCTCTACCCTGGCGTTGGCGACGAACCTCCTCCAGGTGCTAGACTTGGAGAGGATATCCAATCCAAATCCAAATCCTCCCCCTTTCGGGTTCAACCTGGCTAGTACCGTGTCGATAATCAAATCACGACAACTCGTGGGATACCCCAGGCCTAGGCATATCCGGACGCCACCAAAGCGTCTCTCACGGTGTCCTTCGTAGCTACGGAACAATACATATCAAAGCCCTCAAGGCCAAAATCAATATCATATCAAAATGTGCCGAAATTAGGTTCATAAACCAATGCAACATATAGCATAAAATGGCACATTATACATTTCAACCACATGGATGCATAATTTCATAGTTCAACACAGTTTTTGGACACTCCATCGGTTCACAAAAATCAAATTTTAAAACCAGTCAAAACCTTTCAAGCACGCTACAAATCATGCTCATTTATCAAATATTATAAAATAAGGTTTACACATTGAACAAAAGCATTGAAATAAATCTCACTCACTGTTTTTGGGGAGGATAGCGCACTCCCCAATAAAAGCACAATACGCAGAACAAGGCGCCCCTCAATCGAGTCCCCAAGAAAGCCAACCTAATCAAGTCATCACGATTTTCATCAATTTCCGACTATTTCAGGGTTTATCGTTTTTCTTAAATTCGTACAAACCCTAATTTCCTCAATTTATAAACAACTTCACTGGTATCAATTTCATTCTATTTATAAGTAAATAACCAAAATCAAAATAAATCTTAATTCGAATCTAAAATCAACTAATGCTACCTAATTTGACAAAGTTTATTCGAGGGTTGAAGAGATTTCATTTCTCTTACCTAGGATTCTTCGGATCTCAAATTTAGCTTTCGTTCGCCCGTCGATTTGGTCTAAAACCTGAATGTTTCAAATTTGAAATAATTGTGAGCAATTTAAGTCCAATTGCTGTAGAATTTCAAAACCATAGTACGAAAATCGAAACTTTTAGTCCTTTACCTTCGCAGGGACTCGCGGACTGTCACAGGCCGTCTCAGGCTACGAGCCGTGGGCCGAGTGGGCCATGGGCTGATGGGCTGGCGGGCCTGGTGGGCCTGCGGGCCTGATGGGTCTACAGCCTGGTGGGCCTGCAGCCTGGTGGGCCTGGCAAGCCGAATCGCACGCTGGAGCGCGCTCGCGCTTGTGCTGGCGCTATCGCTGGCTCGCGCGCTGAAGCGCACTCGCAAGCTGGATCGTGCGCTGCTCGCGCTGTGGGTCGCACGCTGGAGCGCCCGCGCTCGTGCTGGGGCGTGCTGGAGCAGTGGATCGCGCGCTGGAGTGCACGCTGGCTCGTGCTAGGGCGTGCTGAAGCGCATTGGGGTCGCGCGCTGGGGGTCGCGTGCTGATTGCGCGCTGCTCGCGCACTTCTCGCGTTGGGCTTGCGCGCTTCTCGCGCTGGGCTCGCGCGCTTCTCGCACTGGGCTCGCGCTGGCTCGCGCTGGCTCGCGCGGGTTCGCGCTGGTTCGCGCGAAGAAGAGCACAGTGGCGTTCGTGCAGGGAATAGCTGCAGCGGCTCGCTCGCGGGAGGGAGGAGCTGCAGCGGCTGTGGGTGGCGCGCGGAGATCTTCACGGTGGAGGATGGCAGCGGGAGAGAGAGAGGCGCGGTGGCGGGGGATCGAGAGAAGAGAGAAGAAAAGGAGAGAGGGAGAGGGAGAGAGAGAGAAGAGAGGGGGAAAGAGAGAGAGGGAGAGGGAGAGAGAGAGAGAGAAGAGAGGGGGAAAGAGAGAGAGGGAGAGAGAGGGGAGAAAATTAGGGCTTTAAGCCCTAATTTTTATTTTTCCCTTTTTTTTTAATTGGGTATTACATTTTCTAACCCCCTAAAAACAAATCTCGTTCTCGAGACTAAAAGAAACTATACAGAGAAAAGTTGAGGGTGCTATCTTCTCATGGCTTCCTCAGGCTCCCAGGTTTGTTCCTCGACCTGGTCGCTCCTCCACAAAACGCTAACAAGAGGAATCTCTTTGCTCCGTAGCTTTCTGACCTGTCGATCCAAAATAGTCACGGGCTGGACAGGTAAGCTCAAGTCCTCTCGAAGCTCAACTGGCGGAGCCTCTAAAATGTGTGAGGGATCTGGCTGATATCTCCTAAGTACTGAGACATGAAATACATCGTGAATACGTGATAGGTCTGCTGACAGCTCCAATTTATATGCTACACTTCTGACCCTCTCAAGGATACGGAAGGGCCCAATATACCTGGGGCTCAACTTCCCTCGCTGCCCAAATCGAATGACTCCCTTCAAGGGTATATCTTTAAGAATACCATGTCTCCCACAGTAAACTCTAGAGGTCGCCGCCTACGATCTGTATAGGATTTCTGTCTATCCTGGGCGGCTTTTATCCGCATATGGATAATCCTCACTTTCTCCTTCGTCTCCTCTACCAACTCAACATTGGTGAGTCGTCGCTCACCGACCTCATCCCAGCACAATGGGGTACGACACTTCCTCCCATACAATGCCTCGTAAGGTGGCATACCAATGCTCGCCTGATAGCTATTATTATAGGCGAACTCCACTAACGGAAGATACCGATCCCAACTCCCCCAGAAATCCATAACACATGCCCTAAGCATGTCCTCTAAAATCTGAATAGTTCTCTCTGACTGACCATCTGTTTGGGGGTGATACGCTGTGCTGAAATTCAGTCTAGTACCCAAAGCCTCCTGCAGACTGGGCCAAAAACTGGATGTAAATCTGGGGTCTCGATCTGATACTATCAACACTGGAACCCCATGCAGTCTCACAATCATATCAATATAGAGGCGTGCCAACGCCTCAAGTGAGTAATCACTCCTAATCGGGATGAAATGTGCAAACTTAGTAAGTCGGTCAACTATCATCCAAATAGCATCATGCTGTGTCGAAATCCGCGGTAATCCCACTACAAAATCCATCGTGATATGCTCCCACTTCCACTCAGGAATGGGAAGGGGCTGCAATGTGCCAGCTGGACGCTGTTGCTCAGCCTTCACCTGCTGACATACAAGGCAACGAGCAATGAATTCTACAATTTCCCGTTTCATACCCGACCACCAATAACTGTCTCTGATGGTGCGGTACATTTTAGTACTGCCGGGATGTAAAGTATAGGCAGATGAATGGGCCTCCTCAAGAATAGCCCTGCGGAGATCATTATCTGCCGGTACACATACTCGATCTCGAAAAACCAACAGTCTATCCTCATGAACTCTAAAGTCGTCAACATCACCTCTGCTGGCTTTCTCATAAATACCTCTGAGCTCTTCGTCACTCTGCTGAAGCTCCCTGATACGATCGAGCAAACTCGGCCGAACCTCAAATCTGGCTAGTATAGCTCCCTGATCATCACTAGCCAACCTGACTCCCAAAGCTCGGAGTCCCAATAAACACAAGAGATAAGTACTCTCGGTAGTCTGAGAAGAGGAAGATGACTTCCGACTCAAGGCATCAGCCACCACATTAGCCTTGCCCGGATGATAATTAATGATGAGGTCATAATCCTTTAGCAGCTCTAACCATCTCCGCTGTCTTAGGTTAAGTTCTCGCTGAGTGAATAAATACTTCAGACTTTTATGATCGGTATACACCCTGCATGTGACCCCATATAAATAGTGGTGCCATATCTTTAGTTCAAAGACGATGGCCGCCAATTCCAAATCGTGCGTAGGATAGTTCATCTCATGTTTCTTTAGCTGTCGCGAAGCATAGGCGATAACTCTACCATCTTGCATCAATACACAGCCCAATCCCTGCCTGCTGGCATCACTGTACACCACATACTCTCGACTACTCGTGGGAAGGGCTAGAATCGGAGCGGACGTCAATTGCTGTTTGAGCTCCTGAAAGCTCACCTCACAACGGTCATCCTATATAAATCTGACGTCCTTCTGTGTCAATCTAGATAATGGAGTAGCAATTCAAGAAAATCCCTCTACGAATCTGCGGTAATACCCAGCTAGACCAAGAAAACTTATGATTTCTGATATTGTTTGTGGCTGCTCGCATCTCAATATAGTCTCAACTTTCTGCGGATCAACAAAGATACCCTCCGCAGAAACTACATGGCCAAGAAAACCAATCTGCCGTAACCAAAATTCACACTTGGTGAACTTGGCATAAAGCTGTCTCTCACGAAAAATCTGCAAAATCACCCTAAGGTGCTGAGCATGTTCATCATCACTCCGCGAGTAGACTAAGATATCATCAATAAAAACAATGACGAACCGATCCAAATAATCGTGAAAAATTCGGTTCATTAGGTCCATAAATGCGGCAGGGGCATTAGTCTGCCTAAACGGCATGACCAAAAACTCATAATGTCCGTATCGGTGCGGAAAGCAGTCTTAGGCACATCCTCGGCTCTAATCCGCAGTTGATGGTAACCCGACCGGAGATCTATCTTCGAGAATACTCTGACACCCTGTAACTGATCAAAGAGATCATCAATACGTGAAAGTAGGTACCGATTTTTAACGGTAACTTTGTTCAGCTGTCTATAATCTATACATAGCCGAAATGTGCCATCTTTCTTTTTCACAAACAACACCGGTGCATCCCACGGAGACGTGCTAGGACGGATAAACCCCTTATCCAGCAACTTTTGCAGCTGGACCTTAAACTCTCTCAGCTCAGCCGGCACCATCCTGTATGGCGGCATAGAGATAGGGGTAGTCTCCGGAGCTAAATCGATCTCAAAGTCAAACTCCCAAACAGGTGGTAGTCCGGGCAGCTCCTCGGGGAAAACATCAGGAAAGTCCTGTACCACTGGGACATCCTCCAGTCTCGGTTCCTGAGCAGTGGTGTCAATGATATGAGCCAGGTAAGTCACACATCCGCGGCGAATCATGCGTCTGGCCTCCAAAACTGAAATGATACAGCGGGTTAAAACCCGCCTCTCGCCCTCAAAAATCAACACTGGCTGATCGGGTTTTCGAAACTCCACCTGCTTCTTAAAGCAGTCAACCGAAGCCCGATGCATATGTAGTCAATCCATCGCCAAGATGGCATCAAAATCAGTCATGGCGAGAGGGATTAGATCTGCCTTCAACACTGTATCCCCAACTTTGATCTCACATTCTCTATACACTATGCCGCGCACAATCTGCTCACCCAGAGGAGTGATGACCGATATCTCCTCATCCAAAGGTGAGAGCGGTCTGTCAGAGTGTCGGGAGAATTTATCGCTCACATACGAATAATTAGACCCCGTGTCAATAAGGATACGAGTATCTATTCCGAAAATGGGTAGAGTACCTATCATTTGAACAAATGCACATAAATTTAGAATAACTTCAAACCTGATATGTATATATATATGTCAAAATAGTTGAGCCTCTAGGGCTTCTACAACCTCGGTGTACAAAGATGTCAGAGAGGTATCATGTCGACAAAAGGGAACACAACATAAAATACCTATACGACTGATACAATGCTGACATCCTCAAAAGAAGTGGGAATACGAATAGAGATCATATTCTACGGGATCAAAATGAGGAGTACCCATGATGATGTCGGGGTTCGCCTGAGCGTCCTCCTGCGTCATGGCATAAACCCGGGCCTGAGCCCTAGGCTGCTGTCGTGCCTGAGTCTGCACTGTGTTACTCCCAGCGGTCACCCTGGGAGTAGAAGCTGCTGGCCGAGCAGGCTGCCCCTGCTGTCCCATACGAAGAGTACTAGTGCGGCTCAGTGAACTCTGTGCTCCGAGTCCTAACTCAGGGCAAGAACTCCTAATATGCCCCAGCTTCCCATAGTGGAAGTAAGTGACCGTCACTGAACAAGCTCCGCTCGGATGGGACTGACTGCACCTGTGGCAATAAGGGTGCCGCTGAGTAGTAAACTGTGCAGGGTGAGTCGGTGCGGGCTGTCTAAACCCCTGGGAGTACTGTCCCCGTCCCAGCTCAGAAAATCCAGATCCAAATCTACCTCTATGCGAACTGAATCCCCTGCCCCTCTTGGAATTTTCCGCAAAATAAGACTTCTCCTTCTTTCTCTTCTGCTCTCTGCTCTCTCTTTGCCTAGTCTCAGCGTGGACCAAAGCCTCCGCGCGGTGAGCAGAGTCTATCACCTTAGCCAGTGTAAACTATGGAGTAACAGTCATATACCTCTTTATGTTGAGGCTAAGACCGTCCTCAAATTTGAAGCGCAAATACTGAGGTATGGCCAGATCTGGTACAAATGCGGTAAGTCTCCGCATGTCTGCCTCATACTCCGAGACAAATCTGGACCCCTGTGTAAGCCGTCCCAACTCTGACCTCATCCGGTCCTGCTGGTAGAGTAGGAAAAATCTGCGGTCAAACTCCCAAAGGAAGTCGTCCCACCGCAGTGGCTCTATCCCTCATCAGTGAGGGCCTCCCACCATGAGAGGGCCTCTCCCTCTAATAATCGCTCTGCCACTTTCAGGCAGAGCTCCTCTCCAATCCTGAGATCAGTCAGAATCCTGCGGGTGCGGTTGATCCAATGCTTGGCTGCCGCAGCATCACCAAGCCCTGCAAAATCTGTGCACCCCAGCTGACGGACCTCCTTAGCCAACTGAGTCAACTCATGTACCCGTCTAAGAATAGCCGATGTAGTCTCACTCGGCTCGGACAAAGTAGAAGGACCGGCTACCGGTGGTGGAACCGGTGCTGAAGGAATTGGCGCTACTGCAGGTGCAGGCGCCGTTGCAGGTGCAGGCGCCGCTGTAGGAGGTGGTGGGGGAGGAATCTAGACCCCATGCGAAGCGTACCACTCATACACCTGCCGAAAGGCGTCGAGTGTGGGTACGGGAGTCTTAGCCTGAGCAGCTGGCTGAGTAGGTGCCGGTGGTGGCACGCGAGTCGAGGTACGATCCTCCGGCTTGTCTAAGTCCTCTGGTACTCGTGGGGTCTCGGGTGCCCGAGATGCATCTGGTACTAACAGACCCTCAAGCGATGCGAATCTAGCACCTCTCCTTCCACGTTTAGATGGCATAATTCTGCAAGAGAAAGATGCTTATTATCATAAAAAGAATAGGCACGGTTCAAGAATTTTGAACTAATCATAGCATGGCTACCCTCACAAAAAAATGAAATTCTTAGTTCAATAGGAGAAGAATATAGCATATTAGGTTAGATACAACCGTATCTAACCCCCTAAAATAGATGAACTCATATACCTATGACCATGCACTGGGATTTCATGACTGTATGAGACTCTTATGCATTGAGGACTTTAAGGACCAACACACTCGGGAATGTTTCCAAGACTCTCTTCCTACATAGCTCTCAACCAACCTCGCTCTGATACCAATCCAACTGTCACACCCCAAACCTGGAGCGTGAGCAGCCGCCCGTTACCCTGGATGCCGGCTGTATTTTTACAGAAAATCGGATAGAACCTCCCCATATATCGGAGGTCTTGCATATTAAAATAAACCTGTTACTTGTCCAAAAGGGGCCATCCCGGCCTCAAAATGCATAAATTATCCTCAACAACAAACCAGATCATCCATACTGCACAATCCAGGGCAACGCAAGGCTAACAAACAATTCTCCACAGTCCTAACCACAGACCTCTACTGCCATGCCCCCATTAAAGGCATGGACAGCCGCCAGTCGCCCCTCTTGTGATTTAGAGGAGGCACCGAGCGATCCTAGAGGACACTTCTAAAACATGACACATTCCCAAATACAGACGCAACGAAAAAGAAATGCCTCAATGCAATGTCATGCAGTGACATGAGAGTTCCACAATTTAAATGTCCATATTTATACAGTCATCCCAGAATTATAAAAATGGTCATCTATAGATCTCAAAATATATATACATCACCAATATAAATTTTGCAGCGGAAATACACAATGACTCCTCAAGTCCAGGCCTGATCTCCCAAAGATACTGAGCGTCCTAAAAGCGATACTACTTGTCAAATACTATCTCTGAAACAAAAGGGAAATGAAGGGTGAGTACTCGAGAAAAAATACTCAGTGAGTGAGTGGGTCAATGCAATCGTCAAATATGGAGTGTGAAACTGGAGTGTCAAAACATAAGTATATAAATCATATTTCAAATCATCATGCTTTTCATTTCAACAATATATCATTTCACGCATTTTCAAGTCAAATATGCATCCAAAGTACCATCATTTAAAATCATAGAGCTGCCAGCCGAAAATATCCTGGCAGAGGTCTACCGCGACCTATGACAGGCGCACCGGGGGTGTTATATGCAAATTTCTTTAAAGTGCTCTCTACCCCGGCGTTGGCGACGAACCTCGTCCAGGTGCTAGACTTGGAGAGGATATCCAATCCAAATCCAAATCCTCCCCCTTTCGGGTTCAACCTGACTAGTACCGTGTCGATAATCAAATCACGACAACTCGTGGGATACCCCAGACCTAGCCATATCCGGACGTCACCAAAGCATCTCTCACGGTGTCCTTCGTAGCTACGAAACAATACATATCAAAGCCCTCAAGGCCAAAATCAATATCATATCAAAATGTGCCGAAATCAGGTTCATAAACCAATGCAACATATAGCATAAAATGACACATTATACATTTCAACCACATGGATGCATAATTTCATAATTCAACACAGTTTTTGGACACTCCATCAGTTCACAAAAATCAATTTTTAAAACCAGTCAAAACCTTTCAAGCACGCTACAAATTATGCTCATTTATCAAATATTATAAAACAGGGTTTACACATTGAACAAAAGCATTGAAATAAATCTCACTCACTGTTTTTGGGGAGGATAGCGCACTCCCCAATAAAAGCACAATACGCAGAACAAGGCGCCCCTCAATCGAGTCCCCAAGAAAGCCAACCTAATCAAGTCATCACGATTTTCATCAATTTCTGACTATTTCAAGGTTTATCGTTTTTCTTAAATTCGTACAAACCCTAATTTCCTCAATTTATAAACAACTTCACTGGTATCAATTTCATTCTATTTATAAGTAAATAACCAAAATCAAAATAAATCTTAATTCGAATCTAAAATCAACTAATGCTACCTAATTTGACAAAGTTTATTCGAGGGTTGAAGAGATTTCATTTCTCACCTAGGATTCTTCGGATCTCAAATTTAGCTTTCGTTCGCCCGTCGATTTGGTCTAAAACCTGAATGTTTAAAATTTGAAACAATTGTGAACAATTTAAGTCCAATTGCTATAGAATTTCAAAACCATAGTGCAAAAATCGAAACTTTTAGTCCTTTACCTTCGCAGGGACTCATGGACTGTCACAGGCTGTCTCGGGCTGCGAGCCGTGGGTCGCAGTGGGCCGTGGGCTGATGGGCTGGTGGGCCTGGTGGGCCTGCGCCCTGATGGGTCTGCGGCCTGGTGGGCCTGGCAAGCCGGATCGAGCGCTGGAGCGCGCTCGCGCTGGCGCTGGCTCGCGCGCTGAAGCGCACTCACAAGCTGGATCGTGCGCTGCTCGCGCTGTGGGTCGCACGCTGGAGCGCCCGCGCTCATGCTGGGGCGTGCTAGAGCAGTGGATCGTGCGCTGGAGTGCACGCTGGCTTGTGCTAGGGCGTGCTGAGGCACGCTGGGGGTCGCGCGCTGATCGCCCGCTGCTCGCGCGTTGCTCTCGCGGGTTCGTGCTGGTTCGCGCGAAGAAGAGCGCAGTGGCGCTCGTGCAGGGAGTAGCTGCAGTAGATTGCTCGCGGGAGGGAGGAGCTGCAGCGGCTGTGGGTGGCGTGCGGAGATCTTCACGGTGGAGGATGGCAGCGGGAGAGAGAGAGGCGCGGCGACGGGGGATCGGGAGAAGAGAGAAGAAAAGGAGAGAGGGAGAGGGAGAGAGAGAGAGAGAAGAGAGGGGGAAAGAGAGAGGGAGAGAGAGGGGAGAAAATTAGGGCTTTAAGCCCTAATTTTTATTTTTCCTTTTTTTTTTTAATTGGGTATTACAGCAATTACCAGATTGCCTCCTTCAGCACAAGAAATCTCAACATTTGCCAACACCCGGATTGATTGGAAAGAAACACCCGAAGCACATGTCTTCAAAGCTGATCTTCCAGGGCTAAAGAAGGAAGAAGTGAAGGTGGAGGTTGAAGAAGGCAGGATTCCCCAAATAAGCGGAGAGAGAAGCAAAGAGCAAGAAGAGAAGAATGACAAGTGGCACCGCATCGAGCGCAGCAGTGGCAAGTTTCTTCGCCGTTTCTGTTTACCGGAGAATGTTAAGGTGGAGGAAGTCAAGGCCAGCATGGAAAATAGAGTCCTCACTATGACTGTTCCCAAAGTGGAAGAGAAGAAGCCCGAAGTTAAGTCCATTGAGATATCTGGTTAAATTGACAAATGGGTCTTCTGCTTGTTTTGAGTGATGAGGATGTGACTTGAGCAACTGTGTAATTTGCTTCTCTTTGTGTATGTGTGTGAGAGGGTGAGTCTATGTTGATGTCTTTGTATTTCTGTCACTTTGTATTTGGGTTCGTAAATCCATGACCAACTGATCTGGTTAAGTAGTCATGTAATAAAAACCAGGAAAACTCTTCCCGTCAATACAAATCTCTTCTTTATGGTAGCAGCTAACAAGCTATATAGATCTTTCATGACAGAAGATAATATCAGTAGCACTCAAACCTCACTAGGGGTGTCCTCTATGGTTCCCATGAATTCCTCAGATATACTAATCTTTATCACATTTTTCCACGCAATTGCTAGAAAACCTAACATCCCATAATTATCCATTTTGACCGTGCCTATTTTCAAGCATTGTGTCACGGGTAAAATTCTGTTTCCCCTCAACCATCACACAAAGCAACATCATCGCTCCTAATCCATGTTATAACCTTTGGCTCCAGCAAGATAAATTAATACTTCAAGCAATAATTATTTCCATGAATCACAGACAGACACACATCTGGAGAAACTTGTGAGAAACTAAGCGAGCTTAATGGGTGAAAAGCTCTAGATCGCAAGTAGGGCAACTGAAAGACAATCTCATAGAGCATATCTGAAGCAGCAAAAGCATATCTGAATCAGCATAATAGTCGAGTACTTGTGATTAATCAAAGTAACATGTGATGATCTTGCTCTTAATGGGTACTGGTTGCTGAGAAGAACATAACTCGGTATTCTAAATGGTGTCGGAAGTGAAAGATATTAAAACAAGAGAAAATTTGATCACTTTTCAAAATTGCAATACAAACTTGTTGAGCGTGAAGAGTTCCTAAGTCATGAAGAATCTGCCAAAGATGATCGGGGTCATGACTCAAACCATACTCTGGTCATTGTATATATATTCCTCTGGTTACTCAAACCACCACTACTCCCTTAGCTATAGGCTAGATTAGATAAAAATTAGAGAGCTACAATGTACATAGAGGGACACAGAGATAGGGAGAGCATATGTATTTCTTGAGAGGGCCTTAGTTTTAAAGACTGATGACTGAGTTTTAGAAAATGGAGCCGATGATCTTTTCAGAGAGTAATGATTCTTAGGTTGCAGAGACTTGGATTGTTGAGGATGCAAAAACTCTTTTCTAAGTTTATGATTGTAGAGGAGTACAAAGTCTTGCTACTCATTATTTGAAGGAAACTGCCTATGATTAGTAGAGTTTAGAGTTGAGATTTCGATATGAGAATAACCTTCATATGTCTCTTAGGGCGATTTCACTTACATCTTCCATGAGAGGTATGTACCTATCTTTATCAGAGATCAAAGATATCTAAATTTTTGAATTTGAGACAAGATAATTAGACCCTCAGTCAGTTTGAGAATCGTTTTGCTAGATTGTTAGTTTATGCTCCTAGGTTAATTAATATAGATAAAAGAGGGAAAAGAGGTTTAGAAAATGATTGTAATTTTTTTTTAGAGGTAACTAGTAACTCGATCTTTTACCACTTATAGGGATCTAGTTAATAATACAAAAACTTTGGAATTGGTTACCAAGGACAGACAAGATAGGTTCTAAGGGAAAAGATCAGTAAAAAATCAAACTTCAAGCAAAAGGAAGAAATAGGAAAACAAAAAGAAATATAAGCAGGGTGTGAGTTCTCATAAGAGGTCATCATGTCCCAGTTATGGGAATCTTCATACAGGATCATGTGAAGGAGTGACGAGATTTTGTTTTATATGTTTTTAGTTTGGCCATTATGCTTCACGTTGCCCCTTAGGCTCGGGCAACCACAGCTGGCTTTTCACAACATGTTGCATCGCCTAAAGCTCTACCGGCTCATTAGTCTATAGTTCCTCGAGTTCCATTGAGGCTGGGACCACCTTGACCAACTTTACAACCACAACCACAACCATAATAGAGATGGCGTCATGATATGCCACTAGGTCCAGGAGGTCAAGTTAGAGTTTTTGCAGCTATTGCTCAGAGGCTCATATTTCGCCTGATGTGATTACAAATAGGATGGAGTTATTTTCTTATGATGTATGTGTTTTGATTGATCCGGATGCCATGCATTCATTCATTTTTTTTTAGGATTTATCATGCATTTACCGCATGGGTCCAAATCTCTAGAGTAGTGGTTAGGGGTTGTTACATCACTTGGGGATAAGGTTCTTGTTACCGAGATTTATAGAGGTTGCATTATGAACTTCCATTAGTATGATTTTAGTATTGATTTGGTCCGATTCGAGTTGATAGATCTAGATGTAATTTTAGGTATGGATTGGTTATTAGTTAATTATGTATTGGTTGATTGTTCCTGGAAGATTGTTTGCTTTTCACCACTAGGACAGTCACATATTTTGTTTATTGGTGATAAATTTATTAGAGCTCTAACCGTATCTTTTATTCTAGTAACTAGAATGCAATCCAGAAGTTGTCGGAGATACTTAGTTTATATCACAGAACACAAAAAACAACAGATTCAGTTGTTCGACATACTAGTAGCTCAAGATTTCCCAGATATATTTTCAAATATTTGCCAGGGTTGCCATCAGTTAGAGAGATAGAGTTCATCATTGATATGATGCTAGATATTATATCTATCTTTATAGCTCTGTATAAAGTGGCACCAACTGAATTGAAAGAGTTGAAAACTCAATTATAAGAACTTGTAAATAAGAGATTTGTTTATTTGATACTTCTTCTTGGGGTGCACCAGTTTTATTCATAAAGAAAAATGATGGTTCCTTGAGTTATGCATAAACTACCAAAAATTGAATCAAGTTACCACAAAAAATAAATACCTTTTGTCGAAAATTGATGATTTGTTTGATCAATCGAGATATGCCATGGTTTTCTCTAAACTAGATCTTAAATCAGGTTACGATTAGATTAGGGTAAGAGAGAAAGATATATCTAATATTGCTTTTCACAACTATTATGGTCACTATGAGTTTTTAGTGGTATCATTTGGGTTTACCAATGCTCCTACAGTTTCTATGGATTTGATGAATCGTGTTCTCAGGCTTTATCTGGATGACATCATTGTTTTGTTTTATTGATAATATTTTGATTTATTCTAAAGATAGAGCTTAGTATGATCAATATCTCCGTATTATTTTACAGACTTTGAAAATTGAGAAATTATATACCAAACTAAGTAAATGTGAATTCTGACTTAGTGAAATAACTTTCTAGGGTTACATTGTCTCTAGTAGAGGACTTTTTGTAGATTCAAAAAAGGTCGAAGCAGTTGTTAACCAGTTCACACCTACTACAATTACGGAGATACGTAGTTTTCTAGGTTTAATAGGCAATTATCGCAGATTTTTTTAGGATTCCTCTTCAATAGCTAATCTACTTATGAGATTGACTTATAAGATTACACCTTTCAGATGGGATCAGTAATGAAAGACTAGTTTTTAGACTTTAAAAGGATTGACTTATATTGGCCCTAGTGTTAAAATTATTGGTCAGTGGAGAGCGATATGTGTTTTTTAGTGATGCATCTAGAATCGATTTGGGTTGTGTACTGATGTAGGGACAGAATGTGATAACCTATTCTTCTAAACAATCGAAATCTCATGAAAAAAATTATCCTACACATGATCTAGAGCTTGCAGCCATTACCTTTACCTCGAAGATTTGGAGAAATGACTTTTGTGGTGAGCACTGTCAAAATTTTCACTAATTATCAAAGTCTCAATTACTTATTTACCAAAAAAAGTTAAATTTGAGATAATGTAGATTACTTGAGTTATTGAAGGACTATAATATTACCATTTAGTATTAACTTGGCAAAGCAAATGTTGTTGCAAATGCATTCAACTACAAATTCATAATATTCGTAGCATCTTTACCAGTGAGAGAGTATTAGATAATAGCCGAGTCTGAGTAGTTGAGGATTGATGTTGAGGTTTTCAGCCAAGGATCTCTTTTGGCTCAGTTTACGGTCTGACATGATCTATTTGATCACATTAAAGTAGCTCAGCAAACCGATGAAATGACCATTAAGGTCATAAAAGACATTTTAAAGGGGGAAAGCCTGAATTCAACATATCAAATAAGACAGTCAGATTTTGGGACAGGTAAAAGCTCCAAAGACTCAGGGGTTGAGGAGAGTGATTATGGAAGAAGCACAAAATTTAACTTTTTCTATTCATCAAGGATTCACCGAGATATATAGGGATTAGTGTCAATTTTATTGATGGCTTGGTATGAAGAGAGATATAGTAGAATTTGTTCATAAATGTTTGAGATATCAGCAAGTAAAGGCAGGATATCAGAGATCAACCCTATTCCTAAGTGGAAATGAGAACATATTATCATGGATTGCATTATAAGATTACCTAGAGCTATGAGGGGAATTGATGCCATATGGGTTATAGTAGATGGTTTCACCAAAACAACTCACTTTCCTTTGGTTACAGTGACTTAGTCTATGGAGAAATTCACTAAACTCTATCATGATGAGTTCGTGAGATTACACAACATATCATTATCTATTGTTTCTGATAGAGATCTAAGATTTGTTTCTCGATTCTCACAGGCCTTTCAGACCACTCCATAAATATCAAACTCAGACAAAAAGTCAATCAGAAAGGACTATACAGACTTTAGAGAATATGTTGAGAGCTTGTGTTTTAAAGCTTGATAACAGTTGGACTGAATATTTGATGTTAATAGAATTTACTTATAGTAATAGCTATCAGTCCAGCATTGATATGGCATCATTTGAGGCATTATATGAGAGAAAATATAGGACTCCTACTTGTTGAGATGAAGAGAGAAAAAATATTATAATATGAAATAGAGCTTACTTATTTACAAGAAACTATAGAAAAAGTTCGGATCATTCGAGAAAAATTTAGAACAGCTTAATCCTTCCAAAAGAGTTATGCTGATCAGAGATGCGGAGACTTAGAATTTGAGGTAGGAGACAAAGTTTTTCTTAAAGTTTCTCCAATAAAGGTATGCTAAGATTGGGAAGAAAAGGAGAAAGCTCAGCTCTAGATTTGTGGGTCCTTCTAAGATTTTAACCAGAGTTGGATTAGTTGCTTATGACTTGGCTCTATCTCTAACATTTAAGGGAGTTTACCCTACCTTTCATGTTTCTATGTTAAGAAAGTATGTTCATGATCCTTCACATGTGATCAGCTATGAACTACTCCAAATTACAAAAAATAACCTATATGGAGCAACCAATCCAGATTCTAGATTCTCGAAACCAGAACTTGATAAACAAGATTATCAGATTGGTAAGAGTTCATGGAGACACCACACCTCGAGGAGGCATTTTAGGAGTTAGAATTAAAAAATGAAATAGTAGTACCCGTATCTCTTTGTGTATGAGAATAATTTGTAGATCGGATCTTTCAAGGGGGAAAGATGTAATGTCTCATCTTGAGAATTCATTAAAGTATGTATTTGGATTTATGTTTTTTTATTTAGTCGAGTATATTACAATTAGTATAGATTTGCGGGATATACTGGCAAATGAGAATGGATGGAATAAACCAACAAGAGAACTGAATTAGGGTTTGGTGTATGACCCACAATAAAAAAATGCTACACCATTATATGACATGGCACACTACTCCTCCTTCTTGACACATCACCTAGGGAGACCCAATCCCTACATAGGTAGAGAGAGAGAGGAAGAGAGTGTAAGAAGTGAGAGAGAGAACATATCTCACACTTTTCTCTTCCTAAAAATCCTATTCTTGAATTCCATTTTTCTTTCACAAAAACTCATCCCAAACTCCATTAAAATGACCATTTAAACTTGAAATAAACAACCTCCACCCATATACATGCTATCCCAAGTCTTTAGGAAGTACAAAGGGGTGTAGAAAACATAGAGAACAATTTTGAAATTCAAAGAAAGCTTGAGGAGAAAAAGTTATGAAATAAAAAAAATTACAAGTTTGAGACAAATACCATACTTATGTATATGTAATTGATGATTAAAGATTATGTATAACATGTTTGTCATGTGGTTATGATTTTTAAAACAACCAACACTTGTTGGAGTAAATGGAATGGGCACCTTCGTCCCTTAACCAGATCAAAAATTTGACTCCCCCTAGGTACAAAAAAAACAACATTGGGAGACCCGTCCCTACAAAGTGGACGCTGCAGTGGTCGATTCAAATTAGTTCGGATGAAACTCCAAATATTGGGTGGTGGCCAAACCATGGTATAAAAAAAATGATTTTTAAAACACGGATTGAATGGATTAGAGAAGAAATGAATCACGTTTTTAAACATAAAAAGATGAAAACTATGAATTTTGCATGTTGGCTAACTTGACTATATTTTGGTATTTAATTTATAACTTTTTCTGTACAATTGTAAATTGAATGAGGTTTTCTTTTAATGAACCTAGGTTTATATAGTGATTTTGAACTAACTTCTGGACTGAATTAAGTTGAACTCTCTTTATGTCTTGTTTTTAATTGGACACTTGAATCATTTTAATCTAATATGTGTAGAAGAAGTTATACTAATTTTTCTAAAACTACTCATACTATTTTGTGAATTTCGAATTTTAACTTTTGTTGACTTGGATATTTATGTGTGATTGAAACTGAATTTAACTATAAACATTGAAGTCATTTTCTTATGTCTTATTTTTAAGTAAGTGGCAGTTAGAATCACCTTAATCTGAAAGCTGTAGTTCAAGTTATGGCATTTTTACTAAAATCCATTTGTATTGGAAATTTGTTGAAATAGTTTTTTGGTGTATAATGAGTTGTTAAAGTATATGGCATGCATAATTGTGATGTTTGATTGCAAATTTTATGTAACCTTTGTGATAAGTGGTGGTCTTGGTGATTATAATGTTTTTTTGAATCACAAAGAAATGTAAAGAGAAAATATAATCATAAAAATTACCTATGAAAGCTTTGCGGAGCCTTCAAGCAAAACTTGAGGAGTGTGGTTGGAATATATTGTTTCAAAAGTTTTGAGAAACCTATGGGTGAAACTTGAGAAGCACGGTTGGAGTATGTAGTTCCAAAAGCTTTGTGAAACTTACGGGCAAACCTTACGGAGCATGTTTGCGTATATAGTTTCGAATGATTTGCAAAGTGTAGGGCAAAAGCTTCAGGAGTATGATTAGTGTATATACTTTCGAAAGCTTTGTAAACCCTATAGGCAAAGCTTGAGGAGCGTAATTGGTGTATATAGCTTCAATAGTTTTTCAAAGCCTATGAGCGAAGATTAAGGATCTATGAATGAATCATTTAAGATGTGTCAACTATACACGTTTTCTTGAAAATGCTTCGGGATAATGCATATTCTTTGTACCTTTCTCGATATCAAGGTCTGGTACATTTAACAACCAAGTTTCACGTACTTTATATGATGATATTGATTTTCTCATACATACTCTGCTTGTTATGCACTCTAGTAGTCCCCATGTACTTACTTGGTTTATACTGACCCCGTTATCCTTATCTTCAAGTGATCCACAAGCTAAGAGGGAATCAGAAGATAGAAACCTTTGAGTCAAGGGATTTAGATTCCTACTTATATTCGGCCTTTTGTTTTGATTAAAACATGTGATATACATGTTCTTTTGAGTGATATGAGTTATACTATATGTGTCAATGTATAGTTGTTGGCCATGGAAAAATTTATGCATAAATTTGCTTATATTATGTTTATATACTATGATGCGTTATGTTGGATGGCCAGGAGGGCCATAATTGCTAACTTGTTTGATAATATAAGTGTTTTATTGGTTTTATTATATTTCTATACTAACCCTAGGTGGCTTAACAATCACTAAATATGGAGAAACTTTGTCGATATTTTTTTGAAAAGAATAAGTAATTTATTTATTTTTATTATGAATTTGCATTCTGTGCTATCACACATGAGAAGGTCAACTATCAGAATCCAGATATTGTATTTTAATAATGTTCGTTGCTTCCGCATTTGTATACTTTTCTCCTTTTGCTAAGGGCTGCAATGCCTAGATAGCAAGTCGTCACAGAGTACCTAGTTCCTTCATCTCAAATTGTTAGTTTTGAAAGGATTTGAGAGTGGAGATAGCGTTAATGTCATTGTTGGTGATGATCATATCATCGACATAGAGAAGAAGAACGGCATATCCTAGATCTATTTTTTGAATGAACAGGGCATTTTCATAAGCACAAAAATGAAAACCAAAGCGGCCAATTGTGTAGCTGAATTTGGCAAACTATGCTCGAGGTATCTGTTTGAGACCATATAAAGATTTATGAAGACGACAAATATTTTTTGGTGGATTATTATGACCTTGTGGAGATTGCAAGTATATTTCTTTAATGAAATTGCTATTCAGGAAGACATTTTTGACATTCATATAAAATAACAGCCAATATTTACTAGCAGCAATAACAAAAAGACTACGGACTGAGGTTAAACGAGTTATTGGAGCAAGCATCTCCTCGCAATCAATGTCATACTTCTGTGTAAAGCCCATCACTACAAGTCAAGGTTTGTATCGGTTAATAGAACCATCGGCTTGTGTGTTGAATTTGTAGACCCATTTGTACCTAACAACAAACTTCCATAGAGGTAAATCAACTATGTCCCAAGTATTGGCACTGGTGAGAGTTTGTAATTTTTCTATCATTGCTTTTGATTATAAAGGGTTAATACTGGCCTTGCGATAGGTTTGAGGTTCATATAAAGAGACAATAGTAGAATAAGCATAAAAATTATGAAGGTGGATAGGAAGGTAACTTAATCATATCGATGAAGGAATGGCAGGAGGCTTAATTGAAATTTGGTGATTATTTGAAGGAGGTGAAAAGTAATGAGTTTGTGGATCTATAGTCGCAGGAGATTCAATGGGAATAAGTAGAGCGAGGTCGAGTTGTTATTGGAACCTGCAAGAGAAATGCTCAGAAATAGTGGTATAGTTGGTTCAAAAAAGAATAGCTGAAGATATTTGGTGACTCAGAGTTTGAAAAGAGTTTAGAACATTTTGTGTTCCTAAAAGATCACATATATAGAGATACAGAGTATTTGAGACAAAGGGTCCCAACAGCTAACCCTTTATGCTCTATTTCGTATCCTAGGAAGTAATATAATCATACTCGTGTTTATAGTTTAGCATGCTCAAGAGATTGTAAGAGTACAAGGTAGGAGTTGCCAAAAACTCCAAGAGTTTGGTAGTTAGGAGCACAATTATATAACTATTCATAAGGAGAGCTATTACCAATGATTGGAGTAGGGAAATGGTTAATGGTATAGACAGCTGTAAAAGTGGCTTCCCCCTAAAATGTTTGTAGACATGAGAAAGATATGAGAAGGGATCGAACGGTATTTAGAATGTGTTTATATTTTCATTTTGCTTAACCATTTCGTTAAGAGGTTCCCAAACAAAAACTTTGAACAAGAGTACTTTGTTGAGTAAGAAAGTAAGTGAATAATTTTTCTTTATATTCCATGGCCTTATTAGTGCAAAATGTTTTGATTTTTGTAAGAAAAATTGAGTATAAATCATATTTGGAAACCGAGAATAAGTAGAGAATAATTTAAACCTATGACATGTAAGATAAATCTATGTGTAATGAGAAAAATCATCAGCAAAGATAATATAATATTGTGAATCACCCATAATGTCATAAGAAGTAGGTCCCCAAATATCACAATGCATATTGTTAATAGATGCTAAAGAAGTAGAATCATTATTAAAAAGGTAATGCGAAACCTTTCGAAAATTGACATGAAGCATAATCAAAACTTTCAAACTTGACTTAACTTAAAGAATCACTAGAGATTAGGGATTCCAATCTAACATTAGAAAGATGATTAAGATGAGAATCTCAAATATTGGAATATAACAATAGCAACAACTAGTTTCGATGTAATGTAGAGAGAAATAAGTCTAAATTGTCAATAAACCTTATTTCCTGTCCCAAGGATCATGCCTATCTGTAGATTTTGCATAATACAACTATGACTTGAAAAATATAATTCAACAACAAGGTCACACAGTTAACCAACAGATATGAAATTTAAAGATAGTTTAGAAATAAAAAAGGTATTTGGCAAAGATAAGTTACACGTGTGAATAGAACCTATACTTTGAACACTCATAGTAGAATTATCAGTGTTGTGTACAACATGAGAAGTAGGAAAATGTGGGTGAATCAAATATAGATAAGTTAGAAGTCATATGATTATAGCATGCGAAATTAAAGTACCATGAATAAGAGGTACCTAGTGTGACAAACTAAGAGAGGGAAGAGGGAGTACCAAAATCTGATTGAAATTGTTATAGACACATTTCAAGTTCTTTTAAAGAAAATTTTGGAGATGTACTTTCTTTTAGACCCCTAATGGTAGCACCACAACAATATATGATAGGCTGAATGTGAAAGAATTTAGAAGAATTACCTTGTGTAGAAGTTTGTTTGAGTTGGGTTTTTTTTTTCTTTTTTGTGTCCAGAGATACAATGGCTATTCTTTTTGTAGTAAGTGAAAACTACTTTTTGAGACTTTGGAGCTGAGTTCTTAACAGGATATAGCTAATAAAGTAAGGTATGAGTGGCAAGGACAACATCAATAGATAGCATAGACTTTTTGATATGAAGAGTAATGAGGTAGCATTTTTCTATGATTAACTCTTTGATAACAATATCAAGATTGGGTAGAGAGTTATGATAAAGAAATGAGCTACGAATGGACTCAAACTCATTTATGAAAGTCATCAAAAAATGCCATGTATGTTGACGATCTCAAAGAAGAACATATATAATGCCATATCAGTACTAGACCATACAGAATCTCCAAGTGCTAATTGATTCCAAAGTTCTTGCAATTCAGACATATAATTATGGATAGTTTGACTAGGTTGTTGTTACCTATAATGAAGATGTCTATATAGTTGAAATTGATTGACATTATCATAGATAGAATACCAACTTTTCAAGAAATTTCGTACTTCTTTAGTAGTATCAAAATGTCGAAAGTCGAGTTTGATAACTTCGGTGGAGGTATTTTGAAACTATGTTAGAATCTGATAATTCATGTCATGTTAAGTTACGAGATGCTTTGTGAATGCATCTTCCTCCTCATCTTTCTTTTGCATGGGTTTGGATATTTTCGTGTAACAATACGCCAAAGAAGCCTACCTTTAAGAAAACTGCACATTTCCTCAGCCTACCCAACATAATTGGAGCCAACAAAGAGGATATTGATTGGTTGAGGAATGTGATGGAAGAATTTGGAAATGTCCATGGTGCACACAATAAAAAAGGTTTAATGGTAACATTTGAGAATCACAAGAAATGAAAAAAAAAAAACCTACTTGTAGTGTCAAATTTGACCCCAAAAATGGATTCAGAACCCTTGAAAACCTTACAAATGGGTCTGGTTAATGAGAAAACCAGTTGAAGATTAGCTGAATTGGGCAAATCAAAATCATGGTCAATGGTTGAATCGAGCCACTTGAACTAGACCAGAGTAGTTGTTGTTGGGAGATGGCTGATTGGCATCCGCCGAGGATGATGTGACAAAGTCCAAATAGAGAAAGATAATGTGCTTGGACACATGAAACACATGGATGATGACATAGAGATACGTGGATGATGCCGTGGCAGAGCCTGAGTCATGTGGCTAAAGACATGGCAGGACACATCGCGCTGATTGTGTAACACGTGATGTTGACTGAATGATTTATAATCCATCAGAAAATGACATGTGACAGAGATTGAGAGAGGATGAATGAAACGTCATCGTCTTATTCTTGATAGATCACAAAGTGACATCAGTCTTCTTCAACCTCTGGGCAATAGGATTCGATAGGTCAAACCTTGGATCTTCTAATGGTGCATGAGAGCATATGGGAGGCTCTTTTGTTATGTAATTACCACCATCAGGATTGTCTTGAGAAATAGTGTAGTTTGGTATATACCAAATGATTAGCGGATGATCAGACGAGTGATGAAAGGCCGAAAAAGATGTTATTTTGAAAAGATGCCTTGAACACAAACCGGTGCATGAGAGCGCATGGGAGGCTCTTTCGACTTCTGATTACCATCGTTAGGATTGTCTCTGAGAGTAGAATTGTTTGGTATATATTGAGTGGCTACTAGACAACTAGATGAGTGACACAGAACTTGGAAAGATGACTTAAAAACATAAATATGTTTTTGCAACTCTTTTTGAAAAAAGAGATTCTGATACCTTATTACAGATTAGAAAATGTTTCAATATGACTTTGATACTACAATAAATATCGAAAGTAATGGATTATTAGAGTTTCATATTATTATTATTGCTCCTAATCTTTATTATGGTATCAGAGCCATATTAAAACATCTTCCCATCTTTAATACATAGAACTATCGAGAGATATAATTAATGAATTAGGTTTAACAATAATGAACGGATATTATATGTATAAAAGAAATTCCGCACATGACTTATGCACAATTGGTAATAAGAGTTTTGATCTTCGTGCATTGTTTTGCATTTAGCTCACTCTAGAGATAAGAATCAATGTACAGTGTGACGATCCGATATTCGAATGTCGCATATTTCAGCAAATGATGTATGTGGAAATAGAAATTAAATTATTGCAAAATATACAACACTTGAGATGGCAGTTTTTATATCACATCTAAGTGTGAGAAAAAAGGAAGAGAAAATGTAGAAAAATTTTAAACTTTTATTATAACTATTTTTTTTTAAAGAAAATCAAATAGAGTCTCCAACATAAATTGGCTATAGCCAGCCACTCCAGGATACCATAAACAAACTAAGTTTGTAGCATTTCAATATCACAACAATTGAATACAAGGGCCCTCTTAGCCAGCGCAACAATAGATCATACATACTAGAGGTGAGTATTCATTAAACCGTAATTGAAATAATCAAAATAAGAATAATCGGTTTAATTCAATTATACAATTTTCATAAATATAATCTAACCAAATAAATTAAAAATCGATAATTTGTTTAACCAAATTATATGGTTAATTCAATTCGATTATCCAAAATTAATCGAATTATTGAAATCTATACAAAAGAAAACAGGGTAGAATAAATTTTGATAAATACTCTATATGTGCATAGTTTACATAAAAATTTTAATTCCAACATGACAAAGAAATCGATCGGATAAAAAGAAAATTAAATTTACTACTATGTACTCACATTATTAAAGGATACTAGAAAAGAAATGCCATACGCTAGAGATTAGAGAAAAGGAGGGAAAAATTAGAGAAGTTTGCTTATCATACATATGCATAACCAATTAATCATGTGTATATACTAGAGAAATTCATGAAAATTGAAAACTAAAAAAAAATATTCAAAACAAAATAGTTACCTTTACTTCTAAAATCCATTGTGGTGTTGTGCAAGAGAGCAGTGCGAAAGTAGAATCAGAGTATAAAAGCAGCAAAGAGAAAGGGAAAAGCAAAGAAATAGGAGAAGGGAGAAGGAGAGAGAGAGGCATGAGTGAAAGTCTTAAATTTAGGAGTGAAAAAGTTGTAAATGGAGTTGATATTGGAAATTTGGAACTAGAAAGATAAAAATTGAAAATTTTTCATTAATTTTATAATCTCCACTATATTAGTTTTAATTTTTAAGTTTTTTTTTTCTCTTTTAGATTTTTTTATTAATTATAATATTTTTTCTCTTTAAAATTTTAACTATAATATTATAATTATATTTATATGAATAAAAATTATCTAAAAATATATAATATTTTTAATTAATTTGGTTAATTCGGTTTGATCGAAATAAAAATTGTTAAAATTAATAACTATCCAAATAAACCAAATTAAAGTTCGATTGTAACCAAACAGACCAAATAACTAACAAGCCACCCAAAATGTAAAAAAATGGTTTGAGAAAAATCAGTTTTTCAGTTTTACCCAAATAATACTCACACCTAATACATATAAATAACCTTTGACCATAACCATTTTAACCACTAATCATATTTGTAACATTGCACACAACATGTATAAATATAAAAGTGGCAACCCTTGCATTGCCATGCCAAACCCATCAAACCTTAACTTTAACTCCTGTGTCGTTTCAAGCTCGAATCTTAAGTATTGGTAAAGGCATCTAGCCCCAACATAAACTAAAACTAAAAAAATATATATAAAATTCAACTATTACAAGTACATGAGTTAAATTTATTACTTAGTTTAACCAATATAAAGAAACAATACAAAATAGGGTCAAGATGTAAATAAAGAAAAAAATGGATATACTACAAGAAAACATGTTATTAGCAACGGAAAATTATCAACGGAAAAAATTTATCGGTAATAGCGACGGATTAACGTTAGATTAAATTAGTGACGGATTAGCGACAAAAATTAGTAACGAAAATATTTCTGTCGCTAATGTGGTAAACAGTAAAAAAAAATTCAAAAAAAAAAATCGTAAGGTTATCGGCGACAAATTTCCGATGGATTTTTTATTTTTTTATTTAAAAATGCTTTTTCTTTTTCTTGTTATTTTATTTTGTAGCAGAATAATATATATTTTTTTAAAAATTTATTATTTTATTTTAAGCTAATTATTTATTAATTTATTATTTATAATAAATTATAATTTTATATTATTTTATTATTATTAAAAAAATTGCGATCTAAAGATAGCAAATTAAAAAAAAAAAAACCAATATGACTAGATGTGCATGTGTGGTTTGATGGTTGTAATGTTGTTGAGCTTTTCCCTAGGCACAAGTTCGAAGTCACATGGAAGCTGGATTTTTTCCGTCGCTAATCATTAGCGACAAATTTTTTCCATTGCTGATTTTAATTACGGATAGTATTCCGTCACTGATATTTAACAGGATGGCTTTCAGCGACGGATTTTTTTCCGTCGCTGAAAGGTATCAGCGACAGATTTCTTACTTTGAATGACGAATTTTTCCATCGCTGAAAATATGTTTTCTAGTAGTGATATACGTCCCTAAACTCAAAGTGTAAAACAATCTAAAAGGTGGGTTGAATAGGTCATTTGATGATTTTGTATTTTCTGGGTTAATTAAGATTTACAAAAAACAGAGTAAAGATAGAAATAAATAAATAAATAGGAGACACACAATTTTATTATGGTTCCACCCAATCGGTATACGTCTACTCTCAAGACTCCCTCTTGAATTTTCACTATTTTACTTAAATAGTACAGAAAACTAAATTCACAACTTCTAGTTATATCTTACAATCTTGACTTTCCAATATTTACAATAATCGTATACAATATTGTATACAGGAAAAGAAACAAACCTTCTCTTTGTCTAATTACAGCAAATGAAGTTTAAGAATAATAAATAAAAACAATGATCCTTGATGGTCTGATTTTTAAGCTTCATAACACAAATCATAGAGAATTTTTCAGAGTTCAGACTAAGAAATGTTCAGAGAAGAATATTCAATTGTGGATCAAACTTGTTAGTTCGTTAGTCTGTTTCTGAAGATTTGGTGGGATTTTTATAACCTCATTTACTGCTTTAAACAATTGATCCATTGTAGTGTTGAGCTTTTGAACGTTGGCCATTAATGAAGTTTTCGAATGTTGGCCATTAATGAACCATTAATACTTTAACTACCTATTTCCATTTCTGCAGAAGTGAACATTAAAAACAAAGCACAGACTAATATTAGCATCCTGTTAACTATAAAATTCGAATTTCAAATTTTGTTTTTATGGTATCGACAACTCATTATGTCTAGTCGACTGATAGTCTTGTTTTTGCAAATGATTAATCGACTGATATTTATATATAGTCGACTAAGTTTTCTTTGAATGTGTCTTATTAATCTGAGTCCAATTGTGGTTAGTTGACTACTCTCATAAATTAGTCGACTATTGTATCCTTTAGTTGATGGTTTGTCTGTCCTAGTTGACTAATGCATGTTTGCATTCATTACGTGAATTAAGTGTTGACTAAAATTATCATGTGTCGACTAGATTCTTTGCATAGTCGAAAGATCTAAAGATGTAGTCGACTGATATATTTTGTGATTTATTGGTAGCCGATTACACTTAGTTACATGTCAACTAACTTAATCTATTTAGTCAAAATAGATAAGACTTTAGTTGACTAGTGTGTGTATAACGGATGTGAGAGTAGACTAATCTCAAGTATATGTCGACTATCAGTATTAGTTGTCTAAACTAATGTGTTAGTCAACTACTTTTCAATTTTGTGAATACTTAGTTGAACTTTTGATTCTTTTGAACATATTAGTCAACTATCTTTAATGACCAAAGGCAGGCTTTCTAAGTATTTAAAAGTTCTATCGACAGCTCATATGGATTAGTCAACTAACCTGTCAGAGTTCTTAAAAATTTCTAAATCTTGAGAGTTTTAGTCAAAGTTTCTTATATATTTAGTTGAAAATTTTGTCAAAAATTAAAATGGTTTTCATAGCCTAGTGTTGTTTAGTCAACTGATCAAGAGATTAGTCAACCAGATATATAGTTCAGACTTTAGTTAATCGACAAGGTTTATGGGATAGTCGACTATATTCAATTTTGTCCTGTGTTCTTCTTAAACTAGTCGACTTCCTTGATGGTCTAGTGGGTTTATACATACTATTCTATGATTATTTGTTGACTAGTTTATGATATCTGTCTACAGTTTTAGAGAACACATCTTGTTTGATTTTTAACAAAGTTTTCCTAATCATTCTCTACTAATTTAAACTATTTTGCTTATCATCAAAACATGTAAGTATAACACAAAGTCCTTTATTCGTACCTGAATCTCCATACTCAGCTCCCAATACACCTGATATGTTAAGAAAGGGTCAGTCAACTACTGGTTGAGCAAGCACCCTTTTTGAAGCATAGAAGACATGTAACAATACATAAAGTAGTTAAATATGCATGAAACATAAATCATGAATGATATAGTATAATCAATCCATAACATTATCAATTAAACGTATATGCATACATATAAGTAAATAGAAAATAAGAATGGTAAAAATGAAAGGAAAAGAGATCAACTAGATTGTAGTGTTTTGTATAATAAGCAATCCCCGAGATAAGATATTCAACTTAATCCACTTCAATAAAGGAACGATCATTGCTTTCTATGCTTATCTTTTTTTTTTTAATGTTTACTTTCTTTTATTATAAAAAGGGGACTAGTCTTTAGATTCCAACTACTTATATAGGATCTCAAACTTCATGCAGAGGTAAGGATAATTGTCGGTAACTAATCTATTTTCCAAACTTTAATTTTTCATTGTTGTTACTTTACACAAGTAGTTTTCTGTAGCTCTAGGCAAAGTTCATTTGCCTCCAACATTGGGCAAAGGTTAACTTGAGTGGTGAATAGATGCCTAGGTCCCATGGTAAGCAAAAAGATATTCTTTTAGTGGTCAAACGAAATCTTAACCAAGGAGTTATTTTTTATTGTTGATTCAGTAAGAAACAAAACCCATTTGCTTCGTACACCACGGATAATATTTATTAGCATCTTAAATATTCTCTTAGTGTTTTCTTTACTTTTTTTTTTTTTTAATTTATGGTGTATCAAGCTGTGAACATAACATTTAAGATCTCTAAAGGTTAGAATTTCATATGAGCATAATATCAAAAACACAAACAGATTAGAATTTTACATACCTGATGCTTAAAGCATTGAAAGGTTAGTTATAAATATGTAACATCACAAAGTATGGAGAACAATGCATATAATCATGGGATACATAAGAACGATCGATATAATTAACCAAGGGAAATGACATCATAACTTTAACTAGGTTATAACATTTCAAATGTTTAGCATAACTCTCTTTTTCTAGATCTTGACATCATTTCATCACTATTTAATGAAATCATACCAGACTAATGGGGAGACCTCAATTGAAGGACTTATCTTAGATTTACATATAAACTTAATCTTTTAGGTTTGGTGGTTATGGAAAAAAGGTTTTTAATGATAAGGATTTTCAGGTTTCAAACGGCGAGATGGAGAAGATGGAACTGACATGGGGACTACTAAAGGTAAAAAATGTGTTATGAGGCCATAATCATCTAGGGGCTCGAAATAAGTCATATTCGAGCTTCAATTTGGAATCAAATCTTACCAATGGCATCAATGGCGGATGTGGTGGAGCTTTGATCTCCTGTGTCAAAACTAAAATTTGATGCGGTATATTGGTTTCTTATATTGTAGGGTTGAATTTATGGGTTTAATCACAAGAAATGCTGAATTTAGTATTAATCTTGTAGTGAGGGGGATGAGAGAGAGAGAGAGAGATAGATAGATAGAGATAGAGAGAGAGATGTTTGCATCCCAAGGTGGGAAAGGAAGAAAGTGCGTGGATAGCATGCACGCGTGAGAAAAAGCGGAGAAGGAAAAATTCACAATAAATTTTTGATAATTTTCAAAAGTTCATATTTATTCCATAAATCATCATCATTATTATTAATTAAAATGGAGATTAAATTTTTTAAATAGTATTTTCTAAAAAATTCTCATTACATAAAAATTAAATATTTTAATAACATATAATTAAAAATGGAGAATAGAAACAACCCCCAAATTGTTGACATAGCACTACTACGTTAGCTCATTGGCTATGTGGCACTGCCACGTCAACGTGTTGTTGACGTGGTAGTGTAAGGTGCTTTGGGCTGATGAATTGGCACTGCCACATCATCATTTGTACATCCAAATTTTTTGTCACATCATTCCACGTCAGTATTTAATTGACAGTCTGGCTCCATTAATAATGAAGGGACCAATTAGTGACATTTTTAAGAGTTTGATGACCTATAGCATTTTGAAATTTAAGAACTAATTTAGGAATTCAAGCTATAGTTCAGGACCAAACATGTAATTAATCCAAAATCTAAATATTGGAAATGATGAGTTAAAAATCATAATTTCTAAAATATTAAATTGGGCCTATTAAAAACCAATAAAATATTACTACCTCCACTCCATCCCATCCCCTCTCCCTCTCTCTCTCCCTCCCCATAAAGTGCATGTTTAATATTGGTACAGAATGAATAAAATAACATTGATGTTTTTTGTTAGACCCTGGTAAGTTGTATGAATCTAATATTATATTAACATATAATCGAGAGGGGATTGAATATGTTGAATAACAATTTTTAGGTTTTTCTAAAATTTTACAGACTAAGAAAGGTTTGAGATGATTATCGGAGATTACAATGAAAATAAAATGCAAAGAACACAAAAAAATTTTATAGTGATTCCACTAAACCCGGTGTACATCCACTCCTAGTCACTGTCCTGGATTTTCTATTATTTTCTCAATAGTAAAAACTTGATTATAAGTTTGAATTAGACCTATTTGAAGACTTGAGGCTAGACAATCTAGAGGGGAAGGGTGAATAGGTTGTTTATATTTTTTTGGATTTTTCTAACTTTGAACTACAAAAACAAAGTATAGAGAGAGGGAGAGAAGAAAAATTGACACACAGATTTATAGTGGTTCCATTTTTTCAGTGTACATCTACTCTTAGACTCCACCTGGAGTTTTTGATCCACTATTTATTTCCTAAATACTACATCTAACTAGGTTCCCAAATCCTAATCAAACCTTTACAAGTGTTGCTCCCAAACACACACACTAGAATTCACGGCTCTAGCAAACCCTAGCATGTCTCTCGCAAACAATCAAATCTCAGATAATAATGAACCTCTCTTCTTGATCTCTTTACAAGATATATGAGACAAAAAAAAGATTACAACTTAAGTCTTGATACTCAAATGAAAACTTTATAGCCCAGAATAAATACAATACTAAAACACTAAAAACAATGAAGACCAAAGTATTAATATACAACAGATGTGTTCAATTCTTCCAAAAGATTATTTGGTCTTCAATAGTGGTTGTATTTATGAACTCTTAAGATGATCTACTCATTGGAGCTTATTTAATGCTGAAACTAACCATTCGGGGGTTGTTGAGGGATATTAAATGTTCGAACAGCTTTTCTAAAAAATAGCCATTACTCATGTGCCAGTCGACTACTATTCATTGGTAGTCGACTACAATTTGAACTTTGTCTGTATTCTTCCATAAGTTAGTCGACTGCTTCTTTTTTCATAGTCGACTTCTTCTCGACTTAACTCTTTGCATAGTTCCAAGTACCGGTACTCCAACTTTTAAGAATCGGTACTTGTCATTGTTTTCCTTTTTAACTCTTTGGTAAGTCGACTGCCTCTATCTATGATAGTCGACTACATCCATCCTCCAACTCAATTCTTGGATTTTCATAATATTAAGGATTGGTACTTGCATGTCCAAGGTTCGGTACTCATCTTTTGAAACTTGGCATAGTCGACTCCCTTACTCGGAGTCATTAACTAGCACTTGAACTATTTTTACATATGTGCATCATGTGTATGCAGAGTAGTTCAGTGCATGTGGCATAATACTATGGTCACGTGGCATGTGTCATGTGGCATTATGCTCTAGGGTTGCTCGGCTTTAAGTTATGTGATCTGTTCTGCTCTGAGAGCACTAAAACTCAACTTCCTCTTCTATGGTAGTTGACTCCTCATGTTCAAAACATAAGAGTATCGATCCTTAGTCATCCAAGGATTGGTACTTCACCTCCAGATTTAGAATTTTTCTAAGTCATGATGAGGTGAGTCGAATATGGTACAACCATAAGTCAACTAGGCCACTTGCTTAATGAACATGTGTGCAATGGCTTTGTGGCATGCTAGTACTCATGCCATGCTTGTGCGATGTTAGTGCCATGCCAATGAAGCGCTTGTGTCATGCTAGTGCAACGCATGTGCCATGATAATGCTACGCTAATGTCATGCTAATGTAGTGTATACGCATTGTGCTCATGATTCAGTCCTTTCTAGATAGGTAAGTCGACTGCCACTTTTATGCAAGTCAACTAGTCTAAATGTCTCATGAGCTAATATAAGTCCTGCATGTGTTTCGACATTCATTTTGGCAAGTTGTGTGTGTATCACAGTCTATGTCTCATGTGCAAACGTGTATGGCCTATCTTGTAAGTGTAAGTCGATTCTAATCTTTAGGTGGTCAACTATAATATGCCCTATTCTCATTTTGAACGTTATTATTCGACCGTTAGCATTTAAAATTTGATCATTACAACTATGCTAACTGTAATAGTTGACTAGAAGAATGAGTTAGTCAACTAGTGTATTATGTCAGACTAGACTTAGGTTTTTATGTACTAGGCAAGTCGATTGCTATATTGCTGTAGTTGACTATGCTTCTGCTGTATATGTCCTATATATTTTGTATTAGGGCTAAACCATCTCTATCTCTACATGATTCAACCTTTCATTAGTCTAACACAATCATTTTATCACCATACACCTTAAACTCATCTTTTGTTCACCATTGAAACTCATTTTGTTAACACTATTACAGTATTTCTCCACAAACACTAACTTCCCAATCTTACTTGGGTTGATTCTCTTTCTAAATCTTAGACCGTAAATCCCTTTATGATCTTTGAAATTTTCAATATAAGAGAATAATAATGTTATAGAAAATGAGGCTTCAATCCTCCAATGTAACAAGGTTTGAGCTTACAAGAGTTTACACTTAATAAAAGATAAAAGAATAAAAGAATAGAGTGTATTTTTCAATGACAAAGTACTTTAATCAATCGTTTGATTTTACATTCAATTCATTTTTTGATAAGTTTATCAAGAGGTCATTAATCATCAACTTCTATTTGTTTCTCCTTCACTTCGACATTTATAAGTGCACCGGTGAGAGCCATTGTAGTGATAGGTGAATGTGAACAATTCTTAATGTTCTTCACCAGTCTCATTAAATGCATTGTCCGTTGCTTTGTTCTTTTGAACTTTCACTTACCTTTTCCACCTTTTGAGCTGCTAACCAATCATCTCATTTGTTTTTGCTCACAAGTGTTGTTAGAAGCACTTTATCAAACACGATATAACATGCTAAGCTTGGTTAATTAATGTTAAGTGTCCATGTAATGAAGGTTCAAAAGTTTAACTCTTTCGAAATCAGAAGTGCCTAGGCCAACTCAATTTTGAAAAACTTTTGTCCATTAAAACACAAAATATGAGCGTAGGTCACCTTGTCAGTTTCTTGGGTTGACTCATTAAAGAGTCTAGGTAGACTTGTGAATGAGCTTGGTCAAACTATGTTTGAGAAAACAAAATAACAAAGACTTAGGTTGACGTATACATCTCCTGGGTCGACCTATGTAGTGTGAATTTGATTTATCATAAGCCTGGGTTGACCTCTATTTCTTCAAGGGTCGACCAATGTAGATGTAAACTTCATTTTTTATAGATTCAGGTTGACATATTTGTTCTCAGGTCACTTATAACTATAAGTCGGTCAATTTAACTCCTAGTGTCGATCAATTTGTGAGGATCATTCAACTTACCATTGAGTAGGTCGCTAGTTCAATACAATTTCATCATCAAGGGTCAACTTTTTCGAAGATGGGTCGATTCATTAAAGATCCTAGGTCGATAGGTGTGTTGCTAGGTCGAATGGATACTTGGTTTTTAACTCATGTATTGCTAGGTCGAATGGATACTTGGTTTTAACTCATGGTAAGTCACATGCTCAAATGAAGGTTAACTTGTCTTTTCATTTTGCCCATGAATAGGTTGACTCCCCTTTTGTGTAGGCCGATCTATGGTGAATCAACTTATTTGTGCTAAGTGATCTCAAGTCAACATGATTGTTCAATTGGTCGACCTGTGACTTTAATTGGTTGACATGTTAACTTCAATAGGTCTACTTATATTCCTAAGTTGATATGTTTGTGTCAACATATTATGAAAGTCTAAGGTTGGTCAATCTGGTGTAGGAGAGGGTCGACCTGTGTATGACTTAGACATATTTATGTGTCAATTCAACTTTGGATTGACATGTTCTATACTATGGGTCGACCTAAGGTTTTCATTCTTAACTTAGATCTTATGCATGCTCGGGTCAACAATTCCTTTCCTTGGGTCGACCCGATCTTTTTGAATCTGCTATGTATAGGTTGACATGTTCATCCTTTGGGTCGACCTGTTTCAACATTAACTAAATGCTCCAAGTCATTTTAGGTCATCATGCTATACCAAATGGTCAACCTTCTTTTTGAATTGCTCACAGGTTTCTTCTATGGGTCAACTCATGCTCTGAGGTTGAATAGCAGGTCGGCTTTTATATGTTGAAGCTCTGTTCAGAGACTAAGTAATGCTTAGGCCGACTGTGCATTCAAGGGGTCAACCTGTGTATGTCCCTAGGTCGACATGTACATTTTATAGATCGACATACTTGCCTTAGGAACGAGGATCATCCTGGTTTAGGTTGACCTGCCTCATCTATGGGTTAACTTGTTAGTTTGTGTGGGTCAACCAAAATATTTTGATAAGTCAAATAAGCTTGTTTTCCTAAGGCATAAATCTTGATCAGTAGGTCGACCTAGACACTTAGTATTCGATTATCTGTGTATTTTTAGGTTGTTATGCCTTTATTTTTTTAAATTATCTTGTATTATTATCATCAAAATACCATTTCTACAATGTATATCATTTAAATTTAATATTTTTATTTCAATTTTTTCTTAATTAAAAAGAAGTATTAGTAAATTAGGAAGTAATGTAAACCTTAAAAAAAAATTACACGAATAATTAAGTAATTTTATCAATAAATTCTTTTTACTTACATGAGTTGAGCTCAAATAAAATATAAAAATAAACAAAATTTTCAATAGTTTTAGTTTTTTTTTAATTTTTTATAGTTATATTGCTGATGAAAAATATAACAAAAAATATTGTTAATGTTCGTTTTTTCAAAACTTATAAAAATGATTATCACACCGTATCAATCATTAGAGACATTTTTTATTTTGTTTCATTATTATTAAAAGTATAAAATTTTAATTAATCAAAACTAATTAGTTGAATAATTTGGAAGCCAAATTCATTCTTGAGGTAATATTTGCTAGAGAATAAAAAAATGGTCTAAAGATTTTCTAAATAATCTTTATTCTATTTTCTCATGTTTAACGCGTAAAAATCAACTTGGGAATATTATAAAGCTGATAAAAACACTCACAAATAGAGATTAAAAGAAAATTTATTTTTTAAGAGATTAAAAATAATAACTAAAACTAATCTACTTTATTTTAGAGAAAAATTAAATTCATGTTTTATCCCAAAAAAAAATTAAAATCACTGTATGTAAAGAAAAAATATGAAAAATTAAATTTAGAATTTTTTAAGAGAAAAAATTCAAAACTAATGTACTAAGACAAAATTAAAATTTTAATTTTTTTACTGTCTCAAAGATAATAAAAAAAAAATGATCCCTTACGATCATATTTTTATAGGTATCTCTAATTTAACAAATATCATATAACAATGAGCCCCTAAGATTTTTTGTTTTATGCAAAACCTTCCCTTTTCTTAATTATAAAAGTGTACCATTTTAGCCATTATGTTCGCACTCCGTTGGATTATGCTATTACATAATGAAAATAATAATAAAATAAAAGTAAATAATTACAAAAATTATGACCAAAATAAAAATTAAAATACTTCTGATCACTCTCTCTCCTCTGCAACACACTTTCTTCCTTTTCCCAACAGCCCTATGAGTATCTCTGAAACACAACAAACACACCAAATCCCCTTATCACTCTCTCCCATTTCACCATCATTTCAAGATATAATCAACGATTAACGATTCTAATAGAATGTGATGTTAGTTTTCTTAATCAAATTTTTGAATTCGATTCATAATTTGGCAGACTATATTAAGAGGTTAGTCCCTTTTAATTGGTCATTATAAGTTCTGAACTGAATTAATCGAAATATAATTTCAGATATCAATTGATATAGTACTAAAAAAAATTCATTTCAAGACATCATTTCCAAGTCGTTGACTTCAAAGTTGATTTTAAAAATAATAGACATAAAGTCAAATTTTAAAATATTAACTTTAAAATCGATTTTGACAAAATTGACTTCATTATAAATTTTTTTTTTTTAATTAACTTCAATTAGTCAAGAAGTATTTCCGGCAGCTTCGAAATCAATTTTATGAAAATCGATTGATTTCATTAAAAATAAAAACTCAATAAAAATCATAATATTTTGATAAATGGGATCCCAAACAACAATATTTTGGAAAATAATCCTCTGCAAGATTTGCCATTTTTTTCCCGTGTCCGTTCTTTACTTGTGCGCAGGACTTCTCTGAATGCACGTCTGCACGCAGGACTTGGTTGGGCTTGCTGGGTCCTGGGTATTGTTTGCGCATATACTTGACTCCTTCGGCCTTGAACTTGTTTGATGACTTTGGGCTTGCTCAATTGGACTTCCATCTGGGCTGAACTTTCTAGGCTAGACTTAGAATTTTTATAATTATTTTTTTTTTTTGGCTTGACTTGGATTTTTTTTTTTTTTTTTTGGCTTAAATGTCTTGATGTTCAACAAGTTCCATTCTCGTCTTTGATGCTCGTTCATGTATCTTTTGGGCTCAATTCTTGATTTTCACTCAATTTCAAATCAGAAAGAATAACTATATTTTCAACCAAAAAAAAAAGAATAACTATATTATTTAAGTTGGAAATCTTACAAATTTAACACAAAAATCTATGAAAAATCCTAGAAATAAAGTTTAAAATATATAAATAAATAGAACTTATCAATTAGTAGGAAATGCTAATCGGTATAGTTTAATAAGTCTCATGCTAATGGACAGATGAACGCAATAGCACATGGATTTGCGGACGTTTCAGCTCCAAAATGCCGGCAAATTCTTTAGTATTTGTTGGCATTTAGCTCCAAAAAAATCAAAAAAATGCTCACACATCCGGACTTTTATTCGTCAAATGCATTAGAAGATCCCAAGATTTATTCGTCAAATGCATTAGAAAATCCCAAAATTTTGTCGATATTTTTGCGACAAAAATGTCAGCAAAGATTACCGACGTTTATTTATAAACATAAGGAAATTCCCAACCTATTTTTCCCTAATGTTTTGCTCGATGTTTTTTTTTAATCAAATTCTTTAACGATGGTTATAAAATATCGATAATGGGAAACAAAAAAAAAAAAAAAAAAAAAAAAAACAAACTTGGGAAAGACTATATTTTTGTAGTGACTAATTTATGTGTCTTTTTAGTAAAAAAATATGTTAAAGAGTTTAATGAATTTGTTTTTATAAATAATATAACCAAAATTCTCCACATATATATACACTAATATTTAAACCACTAACTATTGTATGTTTTTCATGAAGAGATATAGAAATGAACACAAGAAAAATTTTACAAAATTATCTCAAGATAATTTTCTAGTTGCTTATCTAGGGAAGCTTTAGAATTTGAGCAAAACCATTATGAAGTATTAAATATTTCAATTTTCTAATTATAGAATTATCATCTTGTATATAGCTCTTTGTTTTTGAGGCATTATTTTCATTTTTCATTTTTTTACTTTTTCAACCAATTACAAAATTGACCCAAATTTAAATAATAAGAAAAAATTGCCATTTGCATTGAGTGTGCCTCGGTCACTAATTTCTCTGCAAAGAATAAAACCAAAATGTATGATCTTTAAGAAAATTAAATGAAAACTAAAAATTATATATATCACTTTTCAGATTCAATTTAATTTTGGATAGAGAATTAGTCCGTTGATATTAAAAGTAACCCTAACAAAAACTAGAAATGAACTGATACGAGAACTAACAAATTGATGTTAAGATTGATGGTCAAGATCTGATCGTTGATAGATTTAGAACTTGGTGAAAACTTTAATCTACTTATTCAGTGGATTGTATTAAGATTAACAGATCAAGAGTTTGAATCCTTAATGTTTCATATTAGAAGAATATTAAGAGAAAATTTAACTCTTACCTTAAAAGGTAGGAGTTAAGGAAGATAGTTTCTATACTTATATAACATTCCTCAAAAATTGAATTAACTAATGTGAAACTTTAACATTTTTTTTCACTATCAGTATCCGGATTTTACTCGATTAATCTAATTCGAGTACTGTAGCGTCTATTTTAAATGTTGGCTCTCTAAAATCCTTTTTCGTTATTTTCAGAATTCGAAATCGAGATCTCTAGTTAATGGAGTAAAGTGTCCGATTACTCAACTCAAAAGAATTTGGTAACTTTAACATTTATCATGCTAAAGAAAAAACAAAACAAGTTTTCAATAAAGAAAAGTATAGTTTATTTGAAAGAAACAAGGGTTTCATATTTAACATTACTTAAAAAAGGATTTTCAATGATGAAAAATTACCTACGGATTTTTTTCCGTCGGTAATAACGACGGATTTTTTATAATTTTATAATTTTATAATTTTAAGTTTTTTTAGTTGTTTTGTAAACCTATTAATGATGGATTACCGATTGAAATTTAGCGATGAACTACCAACGGAAATTTTACTAACGAATTACCGACGGATTTTTTTAATTTTTTTTAAAATTTTTAAAATTTTTATTTCTTTTTAATTTTTTGCAAACCTATTGCGACAGATTACCTACGGAAATTTTAACGACGGATTATCGATAGAAATTTTAGCGACAGATTACCAATAAAAATTTTACCGATAGATTTTTTAAATTTTTTAAAATTTTTAAAATTTTTAAAATTTTTTTTAATAATTCTTTTCCTTTTCATTTTTATTTTATTTTTAGATTTTTTTAATTTTTATTTTTTAAGTTAATATTTTATTATTTTATATTGTTTTAATATTATTTAAAAAATGTGAAATAAAGCTAACAAATAAAAAGAAAAGAAAGTCATATGGTGGTTGTGTGTCTTTAATATTTTTCCTTGTGCACAGGATTGATTCTTACCAGAGGCGTTGGAGACTATTTTCACACATTTAAAGGAAGCCAACAGGCAGGGCGCGTGCACAGGATCAGGGAGAACGTGATAGTATGGGTGTGCGCGCGTGAGGATATCAAAATTAGCGATAAAAGTTTACCGTCAAAAGTCAATTTTCTAATAATATAATCAATTGGGAATCCATGGCTTACTGTCATAGTAATAATAATAATGATGCTGAAAAATGGATATAAGTCGGTCCATGAGGATAGACCCAATTCAATTCCTTTTTAATTTAAATTTGAATGAAGAAGAGAATAGGGAGGGAGTGGTTTTTGTAAACCATCTCTCGACTTCCTCACTTCTCTCAACTCCCTCTCCTTTTTAAAATTCTCCTATTTTTCCTTTTTTTTTCAGTAAACACGTGAATGAGAAAAGAGGAAAAAGGAGAAGGCATTTTCATAGTGTGGTATTGTGAGAGAGAAAGAGAGATTCGTATCACATTGAAAGAATAGAGAGAGAGGGTTTAATATATGGTTGATCATTTATTCTCCAAGTGCATTTAAAGTGTGAACAGAGAAAATGATCTATTTTATTATACTACTTTTCTAGATGTAGAATATATAAATATCGAAAAAGATAAATGATTCTAACTCATTTTAAATCTTAACATTTTATGCATGATAAAATTAATTTTTTTTATTTTTTTAATCGACAATAATAATAATAATAATAATAATAAAAGAAGGCTTCTCCTTTTGGAAATTTTAATTAAAATATTAAATAAATTAAAAAAACTCTAAAGCCAGTATGAATCTCTCTCTGTCCCTTTTGAAATTTGTCCATGGCTTTGTCCTCCACGTGTTTTTAGCATTTCACTTTCTTCGTATCCCCCTTGTAAAATTGATTATGGAAGGAGCGGGAGAAGTTGTGGGTACAGCCACTTTCTCCGCCAATTTTACTTTGTTGAGAGTAACATTTTCATTTTGTAAATAACTTCTAAAGCTATTAGAAACGAATCAATCAATATGAGGTAGAAAGTGAGATCTCTAAAGCAAAGAAAAATACAGTGCCCCACACCGCCACAGTCCACACCTATGGTAACCATTTGCATCCCACTATAATTAATCAATTGTGTACCTATAGACAGTTGGTCTTCAGGTAGGTGGTCGAATCAAAAGAATACTAAATCTTTTGATCGATACTCAATTTTGAATCGTAGAAACAAAAGTATTATATAAAAAAAATTTTACTTATAAAAAATTTCAAATCAAATTAGTTAAAATATGATTTTTAATAATTACGAAACAGAGGAAAAAAAAGTTAATCAATTGTGTCAACACCCAAATCTCAAAACTCATTACAAAGCCACGCGTGTTGAAATCAGCATGATGAAGGAAGTTGAATTTTGAGGGACATGGTATGAGTGTCTGAAAATGATGAAAGCTTACTGTTGTTGCCCGGCCTGGCGTAGCATAGATTAAAAAGGATTTATTGTAAAGAATATTGAAACTCACATGGCAGCTTATCCAGCTTCTCCAAAGAAAGCAAAATTGGGAGAGAGAGAGAGAGAGAGAGAGAGAGTGTTGGTACCCGTAGCTTCTCCAGCTCATCTCGTGATGAGTTTTACAAAAAGTAGAAAGAGAAATAATGGGCGGTGGAAATAAAGAGGGGTCTCCTTTTGCACATTTTAATGAATTTACCAGCGTTAGCCTCTGGCAAAAAGAGTTAATAATTTTGGGCGATGTCTCACAAATCAGTAATAAAAAATATGTTTCGACTTTTTGAAATTCTGGAAGAATTTGTAAAAATTTGACACTTTCGAATAGTTATTATAATTTAAATTAAATATATTTTTATAATGAACGAGAAGTTTTTATATTAGGCTCGCATAGTAAATGACGTAAAAAATAAAAGAAAAAAAAAATCCTTTCAAAGAAAACTTTTTAGATATGGAAGAAGGGTTTAATTGGGCCCACCCATTTGCTTTGCTATCTAATCACTTGCTCGCACTGCTTGCCCTTATTTTTCACAGACCCTCATAAACCACATAGCCTCTAGACCTCTCCTATCCTAGCTATATTCCATCAAATCTAGCTACCATTTTCCTCCTAAAATCATGAAAACTGAATTATTTGCTAGCTTTTTATTTGTAATTTTATGCTCCCAAGCTCTATCTGCAAGCTCGTATCCACCAAGCATATCGCAAGGTAGGAATTCATTCAAGTTTTCCTAACATGAAATGGGAAAACATAGTTATTATTATTTCCTTTTTACAGAACATGTTAGGTTGATTTATGATGGATGCAGGTACAGAAAAGAATACTAGTTTATTCTGTAAGCAAGAAAAGAGAAGTGAAATGATGTTCAATCATGCTCATTTGTTCAATTCAACAAAGGCAGGAAAAGGGAAGGGATCTTATGGAGGAGCCAACATCTTTCATCACCCACGTACCGCTAAAAGTAATGCACCACCGCGCTTGCTAGCAACACCTATTCGGTTTTTTGAATCTGCAAGCATTGGCTGCTTCTTTGCTCTCATCTTCTGACGTGGTCTACTTTTTTTGCCACAAATTCTGCTATTAAACTTTGAAGGACCAAAAAACCTACAACAGATTAGATTTAGCTTGTCGATCTTGGACATTTCAGCTAGTATTATTCTCTGCTGCGAGCATTGGTGTGGTTTCTGTGAGTTGGTTGGCTGTATGAGATTTGTCTTTTTTAGTGTTAAAACTTTTTTGAGTGGCCATTAATGGGCTCAGATTTGAACTTTAAATTGTAACGTGGATTTTGTATTTAGACCAGCTTTTGTTAATGATATATATCTCTCTCTCTTTGGTTTGTCTTTCTATCAGTACAAGAGGAATGAAATTTTGGTGATAAATTTTCACCGGTTTATGAGAGAAACTACTAGTATTAATATTGAAGGACCAATACGTTTTCCTTCTACATTTTATGAAATTGTCAAACACCTATAACATGAAACTTTTGCATATTTGCAATTTTTTACACCATGTGTTGGATTGTGTAGGAGAGGGATGCTTCATCATAAAACACACAAAACAAACTGTATTTTGGCACAAAATAAAGATTACATTTGGACCAAAAATAGAGTAAAAATAGTATCCTAAGATGAATCAGTCTGACTCATGGCACCAAATAAAGGTCATTTTACTCCGCTCAATAAAGGGTTATAAATTTTATGCCAAGAAATTTATTTTAGGCCACAAGACACTTATTTTATACTCAATGGGATAGTCTAGTGGTACAAACTTACTTTCTCAACCTGGTGATCTCAGATTCAAATTTTTGTACAATAAAAAAAAGACACTTATTTTATACCAAAGCATGTCATAAATACCATCAAAAATTTCGCATCATCTCAAGTTGAAGATACCATTCGCCATTTTAGTTTATATTTTAAAGTAGATAGAAATGGAGAATCATAAAACCTCCAGGAAAATTGTAGAAACTCCTTAATTTAAAACATTAATCACGAACTTTGTCTACTTGCTTAGAATAAAAGCAGCACGAAATCACGTTACTGGAAGCACCAGCCTTAGCAGATGCCTGCAACTGCAATATGTGTGGGTTATATTATATGTCCTCAGCTAATGAAGCAAAGCATATTCCCATTATATTGTGGACTAGAATATTAATCTTTTCTTTTCCTTTTTAGCAGCAAGCAGCATCATTCACAAAAAAAAAAAAAAAAAAAAAAAAAAAAAAAAAATTATTCTTTAAAATATAGCTGAATTGATCATGGTGGGGTACCAAATCCACTATTGAGAAAATAATGATGTTCGAATAGATACTAAACATAATTTATGTTGGCTATAAAATTAAAATCTAAGTTATGAAAGAAAAAATGCCAATTCTGGCATAATAATTTACCTTATATTAATGTTACAAAATGGGGTAATTGGTACAAGATCACAAACGGAGTAATAACAGTATATTGCGATACAAGTATCATAAATTTTGATTTTAATTTTAAGAAAATTGGCATTCTATTTTTTTTTTTTTTTAATTTTGACGTGTTGAGCAAATTAAACTAATGGACTAGTCGATTTAGCTTAATCACCATTGACTTGATAGCCTTATGATTCTATATCTTTCTTTGTAAATAAGTCTGTCCAGTAACTACAGTTTTTCACAGAAACTTGGAAAAACTCCTATGTGAAGCCTATGATCGAGTATAAAATGGCAAGATTGACAATGTCACGTCCCGACCCACCCGTCGAACATACAACAACCGTCGTATTATCCCGAAATACGTGTGAATCACACTCCGTGTTTCAAAATATCGCAAGACATTCCAATTCCCAAACACTTTAAAAATAATTTAAATCATCCTTAGACCAACCCAGCCATCCAAACAATTCTCAAGCATTTAAATAAATTCTCATGTTAAAAAATGTACTCAAAATTCACAACATAATCCAAATGTCCCAATGAAAGTAATACGTCTTGGCAAAAGAAATTTTTTTAAACAATTTAAATATGATTCCATATTATAAAAGTAAGGATTTAATAATACTTGCCTATATAAAATCAAGCAAATATTTGTCAAATCCAAATATAGCAAAATGTATAAAAATTTCCTTTCATGGATCACATAGCATAGTTTTAAAAAAATATTCTCATAACTATTACATATTAAAAGCTAACAAATATACTTTGTTCAACGGCACTAAATAACGTCTACGTCTCCAATCAAACTTCCTCTGAAAAATTTGAAAGTGAGGGATGAGTATAAAAATACTCGATGAGTATAAAAATACTCGATGAGTAAAGTACAATGGCATACTAAACATGAATAAGGAGTAAAGGTGGTGGTGCTAAACACATATGTCATGGTATATTTCCAATTTAATAATGAAAATCAATTGTACAAAATAAATTTTTGAAACAAATTATTCATGACTCATAAGTCATTCATCAACAATCCATTTTCATTTCTTTTCCAACTTTCTTTGGGGTTGCCAATACCATTTTCCTACCAATGGCCATTGGTAGAATCTATCAAGAGGTTTTCCATAATTTTTATAAAATACCTCACCCTTGGCGTTAGCCCAGAGTTCAGTGGGGTGCCGCCACCTTATCACAGGGGGAGCAACTTGAGGAGACTCTTCACTTCATCTACCTTGAAGCCAATTATAAACCAGCCTTGACCACATCACCCCGATGGCCCGGTCTGTGAAAAACTTAGACTATAGTCCTTTTCTTTTTCCAGTACCATATTACAAAAATATTCATTTCATTATTTAACATTTATGCTCATGTACAAAAGAAAGTAACACAATCAATGTTTTATTGTAATATAGTGCAAACAATTCAAATATCAATAGAGTCATGGATTTACCAATAATTCTATTTGAGCACACTACAATTATAAAACATTTCAAATACATTTCAAATTACTTTCAAAATTCAATTTACAAATAATATTTGAAAATATTTTATCATCCATGCTAAATATAACCATTCACTCACCTATTGAGAATGTGAACACTCCCAAATTCGTAATCAATTCCAAGATAATCTCTCCTTGATTTTCAATGGAATTATCCTAAAACAATCACATGAATTAAATGTTAAATTACATTCAATTCTAGAATTTATGAGTTTTTTCCAAACTTAGCACAAACCCTAATTTCTTCGATCCAAGGATGTATCTTCTAATTCCATCATCTACAATTTATTTGCACAAATAAACAATTCTCATTCACAAATTTTCTCAATTTTCCTCATTTACAAACCCTAAATTCATGCTCTTGAACAAATATCTCAAATCTCAATAACAAATTTAAATCCATTAATAAGAAAACTAAATCCAACTTTAGAATAAAGAAATTATCTCAATTTTGGGGTTGGATTGAGTTTTGAACATTGGGTTTTCAAAAAGCCTAGATTTTCTCTTTTTCGAGCAAAACTTAGATTTCTTTCCTCAAATCTATCTCAATCCAAGTGTTGGATTGAGGATTTGGAAGTTTTATGGAGTGGGTTTGAGGGAGATGTTATTAATTTTGTGAGAAATTGAGAGTTAGATGGGTAAGGGAGATGAGAATCGAGAGAGAGAGCAGAAAAAAAGTTTGGAAAGGAAGAATGAAAAATGAAGGCTTGTTTAACCCTTTTTAATGATAGGAGGTGAAATCTTCATCTTGCCCTTATTTATTTTTAAGATTTGTTCAAGTTTAGTTATCCGTTTTTGTTATTTCACAACATTTCACACTCATGAGTTGACTTGCAATAGAGTAAGTCGCCTTATATGTCTAAGGCTTTCACAAGTCAAGTCCCCTTGTTATCCAACAAATTGCCTTATTCTTTGTTTTATTGAGCCCTCAAATTGCCTCAAAATTGCCTTAAGGCAACCCAATTTCTTCCCTGTATAACCCCCAAATCGTCTTTCTTTTTAGTGAGTCGTCTTTCTTTTTAGTGAGTCGCCTTGCTTAATATGCAGAGATGTTTCTCTGTGAGTCAAATCTGGTGAGTTGGCTTGTGTTGGCCACAAGTGGCCTTATAAACACATAGTCAGGAAGCACAAGTCAGCCTATTATTGGGGCAAGATGGCTTACCTGTGTGTTTTGGAGGCACAAGTCGACCTGTCATTGAGGTAAGTCGACCTACCTTTGTGCAAAGTTAAGGATTCTGAGAGGTAATCTCTACTAGTCGCCTCGGCACTTGCTCAATTCGCCTTGGTGATTTTCATACTTAACAAAAATTCAATTTTTGAGCCCTAGGTCATCTTGTCATGAGTTAAGACGGCTTGTTTTCATCAAATTGACTCCAAACAAATTTTAATTGTCCCAAATTATCTCCAAAACCTATTTTTCTCTCAACCAAACTTTATAAAACCTTCAGGGATAAATGAAAACAATTACAACCTATTTTTTATGGTATTTTTATAAAAAATATTGAAAATTCAATAAAAAATTTTCTAACACCGAATATTTCGGTGTTACAGACAAAAAGATAACTATAATAATGAACTTGCAACCTGAGAAAAAAGAAATCCTATAGAATTATGGACTCAAATAAATTGCTCTAAAAAGAGTGCCAAGAACTACTAATGACCAAGCCTTCAGAAACACAAACTTGCATTAAAGTTGCGCACCGATAAGAGAATGAGGGTATCCTTCATTTGATGCTGAGACCATCATTTTATAACGAATATAATTGTGGCAGACTAGAATTCTCATGAATTGCCTTCGTCCCTTTCAATCGTCAGCTTATCATTCTTACCCCATTCATTACTGAGACACTTTACCACCTTCTTCAAGATTTATTACTTGTTGACATAGGTTTTACATTTCTCCCTAAAATTTTGATGTCAATATATTGCCCCCTTCTACTCCTACTTATTGATAAAGAGTTGAAAATAGAAGAGTTGTACTCGATCATACATATTTTACTCTTCAAAGCCACTTACCTTATCAAAGCCACCAATTCTACCTTTTACTCTTCAACTATCACACATGTTCAAATTCTATTTCCAAGTTCTGAAATCTAATACAGGAGAAAATTTTTTTATTAACATGTATATTTGTATAAACACAATCGATATATAGCATATTTAATATTTAATAGTATGTTAGTGGCATATAAGTATAATTATAGTGTGTGATTATTTGGACGTGTGATTTCCTTGTTATTTAATACTAGGAAGGTAGAATTGGATTTTAGATTTGAGTTAGTGACTTAATATATATTAGAGATACAACTAATATTGCCAAGTGTTGGTCAAAATTTTAACGAATTAAAAAATTAGTTTGAAATATTTGAATTGATGCACATCTGTCACAACCCCACTTTTGGGCTCATTCCTTTGAGTCTACATCCTTGATTTAAAGAATTGTCGATACCTCTAAAGTCCACACCTAAATATTCTCTTAAACCCAAATGAAGTTTCTCAAGAAAGTTTAAGAGTTAGGACTCATCAAATAAATTTAGAAGTATGAGAATTAATAAAAAATGTGATTTTTCTTACCAAACAACACACTCTCCATCCATCCTATGAAGCTTTAAAATTACTCTCTCCATTCCATATCTTCTTCATTTGGAAATGCACATCTTTCTTCAAAGAACTCTATTAAAGTGTACCCCCATACCTTTAGCAACCAAAGCTCACACCCTCTACAAAGGATTAAACACATGCAAAGTAATTTCAATCCATAATTTCAAGAGTTCTTATTGTGCTATTCACTTTCTATCTCTTGTGTTTTCGAGATAAAATGTTAATACTTGTAGATCTTAAAAAAAAGATATTCATTGATTTAAAGAAAATCTTTATAGTGTCATTTGAGCACATCTCTCACCATTTCTTTGCTTTGTACTTAAAGCTTGTAGAACCATGTTTTGTGACAGCAAGTCTAGAGACAAAATGAATCTAAGTAAAAGCAAGTGTTGCTTCCTATGTATGTTTTTCATTTTATAGAAGTTGTATTCTCACGTCATGAGTATGAATAAGCTTAAATTTTGTGTTATGATTTGATTTCATTGAGAGTTGGAGATGTTAGAGTGAGAGATTGGAAAATATGAAACAGAGGGGATAGGCACATAGAAGCAAGGGACAGGTGTGTGTGCGCTAGTGCGTAAAGGCCACACAACTCATGTGGGCATCCTGCACATATTACTTTTGTATGCCCATATATTCCAGAGAGGTAATAAAAGGGTTAGAAGGAGAGTTTAAACCTGATTTTCGATGACATGAAATAATGGAAGCCCGAAAAGTGCATGAAGGAAAGAGAGGGTAGTACAAGTGTACGCTTTTGTGTGAGCCATGCAGCTTGTGCTCGGCCCTTATGCGTGCAGCTTGCATACACTGCCTCTATGTGCATCTTGAAATGTAGTTATAAAGGGTTAGAAGAGGAGTTAGGATTTAGTTTGTGGTGGCAAAGTGCATAAAAGGAAGCTCGAGAAGCGCATGAAAGGAGTTTGGGCTCAGTAGGCTATAAGGCTACACAAAAGTAGAAACAAGTTAACACACATAGCCTGTGCCATTGACTATGCATGTGCCTGGTTTCAAGGGAGGTTATTAGGGGTTTAGGATGTGAGTTACAATCTGATTTTTAGTGACAAACTAAATCAAAGGAAGTGCAAGAGGTGTATAAAAAGAGTTGCAACAGACAAGTATGGCCGCGCACAATCTCGAATAACTTGCATGCATAGCCACGCATGTTGCTCTTTGCTCATGTAAGTTCAGTGGGAATATTTATGGGGTTAGAGGAGTTAGGGTCTGATTTTTTTTTTTTTTGACTTAGTAGCGAATGAGATGATAGGAAAGTTTATAAGGCAAGATTGAGTATGACAAATGCATGTACAAGCAAGTTTGGACCTGAAGTTTTCACTCGATAAGACCCTAAACCCTTAAACTCCTTGATTGCTCATTTTTTACCAAGTTAAACCTAGATTTATAGAGAGATTTTGATACCTTTTTGGACTAAAATAACCCTAGGTTGATCATGGTTATATATCACCTTTTTGACACTTGGCTTTGGTTACTCATGTGCCACCTAGTTTTCCTCTTAGGTGGAGAGTCACCACTTACGAGTTATCCTTTCTAAGAATGAAAACAGGTGAATTCTCTCTAATTGTAGATGTCAGAAAAGATAAAACTCAATGATTTATATCTTTTAAGAGAAAGAAAATGGAAAGACCATGAAAGAACATTTAAATTACGATTAGAACAGTATCCAAGTATCACTATAGATTAAAACATCAGCAGCTTGTTTCCTTTGAACTTTGATGATACCAGGTCTAACAGTCCATGATCATAGAAGTTCAAACTCTACTGGGCTTACCAAGGCACAACCAAGTCCATGGAAAACCAAGCTATCCCTCAGCCATTGCCAGACGGACCCATTAGCTCCTTAGTTTTTCAATCCCCTGAACCCTTGATCATTTTAGCTCTTGGTTCTCCAGTACATTAGTCTTTCCCCGTACCTCACCGAGTAATTACGAAAGTAATTCCTAATATGTGACGAGCTTAAAATAAGATTATCTAATAAGGAAAGAAATCTTTAACGAGTTCAAACTTTCCCGATCCAACACGAATCTATTGTAATCTCACTCAGAAAGGAAATAAGTGCCGACGATAACCAAAGTCTTTCATTCAAAGAACTTCCGATTGACAAAGAGTATTGATTATTCCTGTAATCTCAGAATATTTCGTATGATCTCTCCACAAGAAAATTAAAGTTTTAGTATCCCTAAAAGAATACAAGACTTGCCATATAGGTACAATAAATATAATATGCAGAGGCAACCTACTAGCTATGCTCTGAAACTCTATACAAAAAAAGAGCACACAAAGACAACACTGAGCTAATTCACTCCTTTCCTCAATTTGTTTCTCATTCTCCCAAAAACCACTCTTTCTAATTTGAGTGTCGTAATATCTCCCATTGAAGCATCCTCTAGCTATACTTGCAGGTTTTATAGTTTTCGAAGGCTCAAAATACCTCTCAACATCAATTTCACACTCGAGTCAGCAGAACAAGTATATGTCGAGTCAAATCTACCTCTATCAGATTAGGGCTGTCCGTGGGAATAGGTTAGGAAGAGACTTATTTCACACCCGATCTTCTATTGCCTTGTCGCTATGTCGCACAAGAGAAAGACTATTAATTGGTTTTGACGGTGATGATTTAGTCATCACGGCCAAGATAGGTCCATACACCATGAGGAGAGTTCTCATTGATTAGGGAGCAGATCATGATCTTCTCTATCGGGATGCTTTTCAACAAATGGATTTCAATCCACAAACCTACAACCCTAGATACCTTTAAAGGACTCTTCGACGAATCACTATACCCAAAAGGTAGTATTTCACTTCCCATAACATTGGGGACACCCCCAAATCATACCACCATTGTGATCACATTCAGTATAATCAAACTTCCATCCCTCTACAATGCTATCCTAGACCGCCCTAGTTTAAATAGTTTGGAGGCTTTGTCAAACACCAAACACAAGAAAGTCAAATTCAGAATGGCGAAAGGTATCGCAACCCTCAACTATGACCCTTTTCCACAAACTATACCTTCATCTGAAGGAAGGAGAAAAAACCTTAAAATAGAAATGGCAGAATTCAAGGACAATATTGTGCAAATTGCTAAACCATAGCCTGTTGAGGAGGTAGTCGAGATCCCAGTCACCAACACCCCCGGACAAACTGCTTAAGTCGAGACTTACCCGTCATCTCTATTGCACGAGGCAATCATCAAATGGCTCTATCGCCACTCTAAAGTTTTCATATAGTCACCAAAAGACATGTCGGGAATCCACTCCTCGATAATTGTCCATAAACTAACTATGGACGCAAGCTACAAGCCTATGAAACAAAAGAAAAGGGCGTTCACACTAAAGCGGCAATGAGCAATACAAGAAGAGGTCCAAAAACTTCTAGCAACGGACTTCATCAGATAAGTAAAGTATCCTGAATGGTTGGTCAATGTAGTCATGGTAAATAAGGCGAATGGCAAGTAGAAAATATGCATTGAATTCACCAATCTCAATAAAGTATGCTCAAAAGATAGTTATCCACTTCTTAACATCAATAAGCTTGTGAACAACTTCTCAGACCATCAGATCTTAAGTTTTATGGATACATATTCTGGTTATAATCAAGAATGCATGGCTCCAGAGGACAAAAAGAAGACGAGCTTCATTGCAGAGTTCGGTACCTACTACTACAAAGTCATATTGTTTGGCTTAAGAAACATGGGAGCAATCTTTCAACAAAGTCTTCAGTGAGCAGCTTGGTAGGAATATAGAAGCCTACATAGATGACATGCTTGTCAAGAGCACAACCCCAGAAGGTCACATAGCAAACCTGGAGGAAACATTCCAGATACTAGAATGTTATAACATGAAGTTGAACCCGACAAAGTATACCTTTGGGGTTACATCAGGTAAGTTTCTAGGACTTTTAATCGCAAACTGAGGTATCAAAGTCAACCCAAAAAAGTTCCAAAGCGTTATGGACATGTTACAGCCTGGAACATTGAAGGAGATGCAACGTCTCATAGGACGGATCACTACCTTGAATCGGTTTATGTCAAAAGTTGGAGAAAAGTACAATAGTTTCACCATTTAAGTCACTCTCTCGATCGCATACCTTTGATACTGTTCTCTTAAACTACGTATGGATCAGACAATCGTCTCTCGAAAATGACAAGATTGGCAAGTATGTAATGAAAATTGTATTCCAATGCAATGAACGTACAACAAAATTGCCTCAAAAAAAGCAAAATAGAAGTGTTTCTTTTATACATTTATATGTCAGTATACATTCTAATTAGGTTATACCAAAGAAAAATTGTCTCAAAAAAGACAAAACCAAAAAAGCACAACCAGAAGGAGTGTCCTAACAAACCCCTTCGCCTTTGCAAATGGGTTAGCCCTCCGAATCATCACTTTTTCCTTTTAACAAACTATCCAATGTTCTCTAAACAGCCTCCCGAGACTGACTACAAGTCGAACGACCACAGTTTAGCACTCAGTACGATACTAAAACTAGAAAAGCAGCTACATGTTAGATAGAAGTTGAAAAAAAAACAGAGAGAGAGGGGAAGTAGCCCTTGTAGGTCATTGAACCTAACCCAAGTAATTAAGGAGCATAAAGCAATGATGAGTTGCAAGAAGCCAAACAGAATGTGCCAGTACAAACCCATCATAGTAGCAGGCTTGGACTTTCCCACTATCACGATGGAACCTTGTACCTGTGGTTCCTTCATTAACAGATCCTTGTACCCGCGTCTTTTGTTACCGCAACTCCTTTGAACACCAAACCCACCGAGGGATTAAAAATCCTTTCAAGCCTTCAACCTTCTTAAAGAACATAGTTTCTTTTTTGATTCCCTCCCCATGAATAACCATACTAAATCCAATCACCCATGGTGACATATATATAGGGACAAAACATGAAAACTGTGTCATCATGATCCCCTGAAATGGGAGAGATGCTTAACATTTAATAACCAATGTTCCATGGTCATGTCTTTTCCACTTACCCACAATGCTTCATGCCTTTTTGAATTCCCTAATTGTACCGCCTTTACTCTACTCCTAATGTTATTTCTCCAGACTAATACTAGAAGTAGGGGGCAAATAATAATTTCTGGCCTGACAGCCCATGATCATAGAAGTCCAAACTCTGTTGGGCCTACAGGCCATGACCAAGTCCATAGAAAACCAAACTATCCCTGGGCCATCGCCAGACAAACCCATTAGCTCCTCAGTCCCCCAACCCCTCAATTATTTTAGCTCTCCGTTCTTTGATCCATTAGTCTTTCCTCATGCCTCACCAAGCAATTACAAAAGTAGTTCCCGTTATGTGACAAGTCTAAAGTACGATTATCCGATAAGGAAGGAAATCTTTGATAAATTCAAACTTTCCCAATCCAATATGAATTATTGTAATCTCACCAGGTAAGGAAATAAGTGTCCACGACAATCAAAGTCTTTCCTAATTCAAAGGACTCCCGATCAACAGAGAGTCTACATTCATTATTTCTACAATCTCATAAGATCTTGTATGATTTCTCCATAAGAAAACTAGGGTTTTGGCACCCCTATAGGTATACATGACTACAATATATATACTATGCTGAGAAAACCTATAAGCTATGTTCTGAAACTCTACACAAAAAAAAAAAGAAAACACAAAGACAACATTGAACTAATTTACATATCTTCTTAGTTTGTTTCTTATTCTCTAAAAAATCATTATTTCTGACTTGGGTATCGAAATCTCCCCGTCGGAGTATCCTCCGGTAATACTTGCAGGTTTTACCACTTACGAAGGCTCAAAAGACCTCTTAGCATTTACTTCATAGTCGAGTAAGTGAAGTAGGTATTGTGAAGTCAAACCCACCTTTCTCAGAGTTAAATGAAGTGAATTTCCTAATTCAGTAAGCTCCTTGTATGATAAAGGTAGGATTGAGTAGGAAAATGCATACTTGTTAGATTCATCCCCCTTTTTATTTGATGTTTATTCTATTTTGTTCATACCATATTTTGATGCTTGAGTGTTAATTGTTTTCTCGTATAGGTCATTTATGACCATGAAGCATGTATAATGTCCACTTAATGTAATATGCATGTTATATATCCCTTTCTTCCCCAATTCCTTTGGAGTTACTTGTCTAAACGATTGTTGGTTCACCAAAATATTAACATATCAGGTGCTACAAGAGAAGGGGGAGCCATCGGTATCGGGATACTAAATCCATGATTTTTTTTCTTTTGTCAACCATTTTGTATAATAATTTGGTAGGATATAGCATGATGATTGTATGACTGACTTGAATATATTTTGACGTGACCATATTTAAGTAATATGTATAACTTAGATTCGTGTTGATCAAAAGAGTCAACTTAGCACTCTGATTCATATTTAAGATATTAATTAATGTTTGATTTAGATATGTTTCTCTTTAGTCGTGATGTTGGTGTTGAGGAGTGAGAATATAGAAATACTGATAATGCATGATGAGTTCACAACTTTTTGAGACCAGAATTATCTAGTTTGATTTGGTAATACTTATTATAGTAGGGAAGATTTTGCCAAGTTTTTTTTTAAAATTATTACTCTAATAAAAGTTTTAAAATTTTCATCAAATTCCTTTCGTGTTATTATACATGTGGATAGGAATTTAGAGACTGTAATCTTAGATGTCTATCTCTTGTATTCAATTATGTCAAAATCTTCATACTAAATATGCCTTTATGTTTTGGTTGAGTGCTTGATAATAATGGGCCATCACATTATTTCCTATTTATATCCTTCTTTTCACCACATAATTTCCCATTTGCATCCTTCTTTTTCATCAATCCGATATTCTCTCGAGTTTGGTTGATGTTCATCTTGTTGTGCATCCTATCTTCTTTTCTACTAAGAAAATCTTCATTCTTGGCCCTTTTGAACACGAAATCCTAGATTCCTTTTATCTCCCCTAAAGGTACACAGTTGTTAATTTCTTCAATATGGTTCTCAATTGATTATGCAGGCTCTAATATCAAAACATAGTCTAGGGTTCACGAAGATTATGTTAAATGGCTTGATAGAATTTCCAAGACTATAGCGGATGATTGAAAAGTCAAGGAATATTAAATTTAATCATGTTCAAGACGAAAATTAAAAGTGTTATGTATTGAGTTGAAATCTAATGCAGTTGCGTCTAAATGCGTTTAGGTTTGATCAGTTGCTACTTGAGAGTGTGATTTCTCTATGTTTGTTTCTTCCTTCAAACCTTCGATCCATGCTTTATATACTCAAATTTATTCCTAACAAAAAATAAGCAAAACTATCGTGAAATTACTCAAAATTATACAAAATTGAGCTAAAATCTAAACAATTAAAGGACATGAATATATATAGATTCTATACACATCAAATACCCCCATACTTAGATTTTTACTCGTGCTCGAGCAAAACTAAGGTCAAACTATATATATATATATATAAATCCTAATTTCACTTTCGTAGGCATTGCATTGTATTTAGCATATACCAAAGTCTTCAAACCCCTAGAAGATTCCTAGTATACGAGTTATATCTCATGAGGGTTTCTAGTAGGCACACCTACAAAGTCTTTGTGCAATGTAATGTATAATACATAACACTAATTCCCAGGTTGCAATGACATAACAAGGATCAAACTTTGTCAAAAAATAATCCTATACTTATACTTTTTTGTGTGTATGACTACCCAGAGAAATATATCAAATTAATATAATATTTGTATATAATATTATGGTTATTAAATAATTGAGATTGAAAATATTATGAATACATCGGATAAAACATCGGAAAAAATTGGTCAGGAATAATTCCGACATTTATAGATAAATGTCGGTATATTGCCAACGTTTATTTTTACATAAATATCGACAAAACAAGATGATTTGCCGGTATTTTTCTATAAAACATAATAAATCCATGTCCACTAGTCAACATTTATCCCTGAAAACGTCGACAAGAGTTATGTTTTTAAAAAAGAAAAAAAAATTATAATTTGTTTAGTTTGTTGCCAAAACCTGCTATAAAATCCAAACCAAACACAAATCTATTCATCACGTTACTATCAACTATAATATCAAATATCAACCACAATAAGTCCACATTTCATATTTCATACATACTTTATAATTCAAACAAACAACCATTCAATCTCCAATACCAAATAACTCATTATTTCATACTTTATATTTCACAATATGACATTGACAATATCAAATATCAACAAATCAAACATTGACCACAATAACTCCAAATTCATCCATACTTCATATTTCAAACAAATGACCATTCAACCACTAATACCAAGTAATTCATTAGTCCAAACAAATATAATGTACCTATCAACTTTGAATCACAAATAACTCATTACTCCAAACATAATTTACATTTAAAAAAAACCCAATATCCACACATAATTTTAAACCAAAAAGATAAAAATTTTATTAACAAAAATGTAAAAAAGTTTACAAAAAGAAGTTAATGAACCAACATCCCATTATATACAAAATCTACATAACCTCTCAAGACATAAGACTCCTCCCTTAGACCAAATGATAGCCATCACTTTCACGAAATGATCCATCATCACTCTGCATAGAACAAAAGTTGGTGTGTCACCTAAAATGTCACATAAAATAATTCTTATTATGGAAAAAACAAAAATTAATATATTACATGTTTCCACATCTCAGAAATTATTTTGTTTCCACCAAAAAAAAAAATTATTTTTATATCTGGAAATTTTGAGGTAAATATTTAAAACAAAATATTAAATCTTGCTTTTGTTTGCTTCAATTCATAGTGCACCTCAATTAACTCTTGATTAGAGTTAACCTTTGTATGAGAAAATGATAATTTTCCATAATAACCGGTAGGTATTGGCCCTATCCTTTTACCTCTAACTATTCCAAATATTCCTTGCTAATCATTTCAAGAAACACTCTGTTTCTCAATTTGATTGATAGACTGTTCCACTAAGGTGGCTTGCTAAATTACTATCATTTCATCAACTTATTCCTATATATAGAAAATATATATAAAAATATCAATACAAATTTTTATAAAAAATATCAACACAAACGTTTAAAATAAGTGATATCATACTGGCAAATTTTGCACTCATATATAAACCATCCTTCTTGTGAGTAGCTTTGCACAGTTCAACTCTACAGAGAAAATGTCCTGACTCTAATATTTGAAACAAAATTATTAGCAACTGAAAAGATACTATTAAATACAATATTAATATTTAAAATACTTACCAATTCCTTCACTTGCCTCGCAAATTACTTTGAGCCGCAAGTGGGCATATACGTTTGTTGCAATCAACTCCACTTCCATACTTCAGACTTCTCTTGCAAGATATTTTAAGTTATTATAGTAAATATGTAAAAGTAAACAAAATATTATTAAGTAAAACATGTTATTACCTTCCAACGATTTGAGTATGTACAACAATATCCTCCCATTCACAAAGGTTGTGACCCGAACATTTGCTGAAACCTTTTCAGCAGTTTTTTCCTCATCATAATATTTTTTTTTAGAATATAAATTTTGTAGAAATTGATATAAGAACGAATGCATTAGCACACCCTCATTTTCTATTTTGAAAAGAAATCTTTACAATACAAATAGGTAAATTAGAACATGTTGCAATAATAAACTATAATAATTGAAAAATGTTTGTTCTTTTGATGTTGAAAAAAAATCAGTACTGATATTCAACTATACGGTGATGAATAGTTGAATGTGGATATGTTAAAAATTTTTGTATATAAAATCTTACAACAAATCGATTTAAGAATTAAAACAGAAAAACAAAAAACATTCAGAATTTTTTATAGTGGTTCCACCAAACTAAGTGTACGTCCACTCCCACACTCCCCCTGAATTTTTAACTGTAAGTTCAAGTTAAATCTTTATAATGTTTCTATGCAACATCACTGTTCAATCCTTCACAAAATGGCTTTCTCACACTAGATCCAAAACAGTGATCCACACTCTTTGGTGCTTTTGAACTATCACTCAAGTAAGAAGGAAATGTCAAAGATGAGAGACTTTTAATACTCAGATTTGACAAAATTAATTTCAATCTTAAAAATACTCGAAACAGCTTAGGAATTGAAAGACAAGCGAGCAATAAATACAAGTAAAGAATTTGTTCAGAGATTCAATTGAGCATTCACTCGCATTCCTTTTCTTCATTTCTCTTCTCTAATATTTATTGTGACATTGAAGAGACCCATTGATGGGTTGTTGAATTCAAACGTTTCACATTTAATGTCCAGCATTAATATTTTGTGTAACGGTATCCATTTTTTGCGCTGAAACTCTATTCTCCCACTAGCACAACTTCTATATTAACGAATCAAAATTTGTTTTTACTATATTTGAACGTTAATTTTGATTGAAATGGAAATATTCAAAAATTCAAAAAAAGAAAATGACCATTAAGTTCAAATTTGTTTCGAAAATTTGTTTTATAACAATTTCGGGTCGATTCGTTTAAATAACACATCGACTTGAATTTAAAATTTAAGTATTGTGTTTTTGAATAAACAAGTTGACAAGTCTGTATCCAGGTCGACAAAAGCATGTTCCAAATTAAATAGTTGGACGTACAGAGTTAAATTGATCGATGCGTTCTTATGTGTCGACATGTTTCCAGTTGACATCGACATCGCATTCTTTGAAAATCAATACCCTAGGTCGACAAGTTTTAACTAAATATCGACATAATCCTACGTGTTTATAAAATTTATGGACCTGTTCTAATGAATCGATTGATGTGTTTATGCATGTCGACAAGATCAAGAGCAGGTCAATGTGTGATCTTAAAGAGTCAATTAATATCAGGTCAATGTGTTTAGTACATATATCGACATGTTACTATACAAATCAAAAATTGGTAGATCTATCTTCTAAAATTGGTCGATATGTTGGGTATGTCGACAAGGTCAAAAATCAGGTCGATGTGTGCTATTTAAGTAACATTACATTAGATCGACATATTTTAATCTCATATCGACATACTTCTATGCCTACTTAAAATTGGTAGATATGACTCATAAAATAGGTGATGTATGTTTGATGTCAACAAGGTCAATAGCATAGGTCCTTATGTCTCTGAAAAAACAAGTGAATCAAGTCGACAAGTTATCGAACATATCGACCTCCTTGGATTTTTTGCCCCGTGCATGTCGATGTGTTCTAAAGGTGGATTATTATACTTTTGAAATTGATCAACATGGTAATTTAAATTTGTCCACCTGAGGCAAATCAAGTCAATGTGTTATAGGATTCAGATCATTGTGTGAGAAAGATTGATGTATTTATGGAAATGTCGATATATATCTACTTAACACAATACATTATATTTCTATGGTTCAGATCAATAAGAGTTACAAAATAGGTCAACGTGTTTAGCGTTAGGTTAAAATTGGTCGATATAGATCTTAAAATTAGTGAACATGAAGGACAGGATGACAAGTTACACAGTCTTCTAAATTTTAAGGACTTTTTTAATTTCTTAAACCTATTTTCTCCTAAATTTATTATTATCAAAACTTATTTATCTCAACAAGTATCTTAATGAAAAAATTCATTCATTCCTTTAATGCTATAGGGATACTGTGCCGGTCCCTATGACTAAAAAAATAAAATTGCAAACTCCTAGCCATGAAACCACAAAAACTAGCTAGTATCGACAACTCTCATCTAATGGCCAACAACTCAACATTGAAGGACACTACTACTTACTGAGAAATTAGTTCTCATATGTCCTTAAAAGTAGCCTTCCCTTTTCTTTGAGTAAGTCTTCGAAAATCTTTAATTATAAAATATTAGGTAATATATTAATAAACGACCAACTTCATTATGCTTATAATTAGACTTAGTTTTAATATATTAGCAAATGTAGCATCCTACAATATAAAGGTTCCTTCCCCAATCAGACACTCAACAACATGTGAAAGGGATACTTTCTCAGATGATTCCCTAATTCTGATTCCCAAGTTTTCCTGTTCCTTGAGACATATTTCTAGCACAAGAATTAAATGTTTGTAATATATATCAATTTGACAAAAGTAAACATATAAAACCAATAATGAATAATATATATAATGAATGAGTATTATATACATGCAGAGATAGCATTAATCTAATATACAAATATATAATAAATAATTAACTAACCACTTTTCAAACTTACTATCAAACTTCTATCAATATCTATCAATGAAAAATATATATATATATCAAAAACATGCAAACTTTTGATATATGTTTCTAAACTAATAGCAAATTTCTAAATTATAAATAAATTATATGTATATATATATATAGATATACATATATGTATATACATAAAAGTAAATAAGCTTACATAAGTATTTTAAAATTTTGTTTTACAAGTAAATATTATTGTGAATATTGTCTCTAAACCCAAAAATAATACATATATAGCATATATAGCATATATACATATAAAAAGTACTATCTTATGCCCTTGATCCTATAATACTTTCCTTTTCTATACTTCCTTTTTTAACCAAAAATATCAAACAAAAACCTATAAGCCAATGTTAATTCATTCATATAATTGTTGGAGTTGAACCAAGCATATTAGCATCATGTTAGCCATAGAATGCATATGTGCCAACCAAAATTACAATGGAGATGACAAATCTAGTTCATGTTTCATAATGTAATTGCAAAAAAGAACCCATTGAATTTTTAACATTAATTAATCATATTTTATTGGAGTTGAAAACATAGAAGTAGTGTAAGGACTTAAATAATGCTAGAGTCAAACAAGAAAAAGTTGAAGATGATGCAATCTAGTTCTGCCCATCAAGAGAGAGAAAACCAAGTAAATATCAACATTATAATATTCCTCTCTTATAAATATACATATGCATATATATATATATATATATATGTTATACATATATACATATACATGTATATGTATACATATATTTATATCAGTATCTTGGAAAAAATGCCCTTAAAACTTCTAGTTTTATATCGGTAAACTTTTTGTTTTAACAATATTTAAACTGACTCTGATTCAAAAGGGTTAAATATATTAACAAAAGAATAAGGTTTAATACTAGACTTTATTTAACATATCAGGGATCCAACGACACAAACGAAATATCTAGAACAATTAAAAACGTCCTTAGAAGAATTCAAAATAAAATCCTCTAAATTACTTTCTACAAGTATTAAAATGTATGATCTTATTTCCATACTCAATAAAGAAAATTCAATAAAAAAAACCCTCTGCAACCATTCAAAAACTTCATGAGAAAATAAAACCAATTAAAAAAGATTTAAAAGACTTAACAAAGAGACAAAAAGAGGATTCTAAAATGATCTCTTTCCTGCTTACTCAAGTGACAACTAAACCTACTAAAAATGAGTTAAACAGTGAGGATGAAGATCCTTTAAAGACTTAAATCTTAGAAAATCTTGAAAGAAATCTCGAAAAAGTTTTTGAAAAAATTCTTTTTGTTTTAAAAGAAATAACCTTCAGGAAATATCTCATAAGGATAACCTTAATATTATCTGAAAATTTCAAAATTGATACAGTTATTCTCTTTGACACAGGAGCAAACTTAAACCATATCAAAACAAGAATAATTCCTGAAAAATTTTATGAGAAAACTAAAGAAAAATAATATTAAACAAACAATTCCAAAATTGATATAATAGATAAAACAGATGCAGGAATTCAAAATAATGAATTTCTGATTAAAATTTTATTTGTCCTACTAACTAATATCCAACATAGAGTAATCATAGGGACACTATTTATCAATTTAATAACTCCCTATAAAATTACATATCAAGGAATTAGTTTTAAAACAAATTTTCTTTGTAAAATGCCGTTCAATGGTTAAATGTTTACATATATATACATACACATGTATTATACATATACACATACACACATATATATATATAAGTTATATGTATATAGCATATATACACATATATTATTAATAAAAGTATATATAGGATTTACTTTTATAGATAACAATATTTATCTAATTAATTAACAACGATTATTAATATTTATCATTTTTGTGTATTACTTTTAAAAATTGTTATTAATTTATATGCATTACATATAAAAAGTAATATATGTTAATAAAACAACTATCAACTAAAGATAATATATATCATATATATGTATATATATTATTAATAAAAGTATTATGGGATTTATTAATGTATATAACATATTTATATAATTTATTAACAATAATTGTTAATAATTTTTAGTTGGTAATATGATATTTAATTTTGCATAAATATTTACTTTTATTAATAGAAATAAATAAATGCTAAACCATAAATCTTAAATCTTAGATCGTAAACTCTAAATTCTAAATGCTAAATCCTAATTTTAACATAAATCATAATTTTATTCTAAACCCTTGACCTTAAATCCTAATTTTATCCTAATTAACCTAGTTTAACCTTAAATTAATCTAATTTTATTCTAATTTTATCCTAATTTTATCTTAATTTCACCCTAATTTTAACATAATTATATTATAAAAATATGAATAGTCACTACCAGAAAATAGGTTTTTAGTGACGAAAAAATCTATCGTTGAAAGTCAATTTTCTATTGCTGAAGGGTATAAATCCGTCGCTAATAGTGGCTCCACTAATATCAGCGATGGATTTTTTTCTATCGCTAATATCAGCGATGGATTTAGTCACGGAAAAAATCCGTCGCTGATATTACTGACGGAAAAAAATCCGTCATTAAAAATGCGAAAAAAAAAAGCTTCTCTCACCCGAACCCAGGAAGAAGGGCACCTTCATGAGCAACTTAACCACCAAGCCACACTCTATATCTAATCATATTTTCTTTTATTTTGTTTATTATCATTATCTCATATTTGTAATAATAATAAAATTATATAAAATTATAATTATTTTAAAATAATGAAATAATTTTATTTTATCTTAAAATAAAATAATAAAAAATAAAATAATATTATCCTTTTACAAAATAAAATAAAAATAAAAATAATTATATTAAATAAAAATTTAAAAATTTAAAAAATTTAAAAATTAAAAATTAAAAAAAAAATCCGTCGTTAATTCGTCGGTAATCCGTCACTAATTTTTCCGTCGGTAAAATTTTCGTCGGTAATCCGTCGCTGATAGATTTACAAAAAAATTAAAAAATATTAAAATTTTAAAATTTTAAAAATTTTAAAAAATTTTAAAAAAATTAAAAATCTGTCGGTAATTCGTCGCTAATAGATTTATAAAAAATTTTTTAAAAATTAAAAAAAAATAAAATAAAAAATATACAAAATCCGTCATTAATTCGTCGGTAAAATTGCCATTAGTAATCCGTTACTATTGCCGACGGAAAAAAATTCATCAGTAATTTTCCATCGCTAAAAGTCCATTTTCGAGTAGTAAGTCCCAAATTTAACATTAAATTACTTAATTTTGCTCTTATTTCACCCTAATTTCATACTAATCTAAACCTAATAATGTATGGGTATCCAAAAACAGTAATAAATCTATAAATAGTTACAAAAATTGGAAAAACTTATCTCCAACAGAAGTGATGCTCGTAGTGAGAAGAGAGAGAAGATGATTTGCCTTTGATAAAAGATGGTGTTGCGGTAGAATGTACCTCCCAATAGATTCCTTCAGTGGAAAGGCATAGCAGCGGTGGTGTGTCGTCAAACAACCAAAAATAAAATTACTTATTTCACTAAAGACGAGTTTAGGGTGAGCAGGGTCGAATCCACAGGGAACGACAGATTTATTTCTTTCAAGAAAAATGAAAATATTGGAGGTTTTGATGAAATAATAAAATAACTATGCAAACAAATCAATGAAAATTAACTAAAATAAAATGATACAATAATATCAATTAAAGGAAAAAATGTCAATTAAGATAAAACCTAGCCAAAGGAGTTATTTCTACCTTGATATGTTTGATTGATCATCGATACAAAAATTACTTGATATTATGCGAATAAATTGATTATACTCACTAAATACCACGAAACGACCAATCTCTCCGTACTTCTTCGGTAATCAAGATACCATCGTTAATTACTTCCCTAATCGAAAGACAACCCAAGAGACTCTCGTTGGATTTAATGTTCCGACAGCATTAAGATCTAGAGAGACCCAATTCTAATCAGTAAATTCCAACCTGGATTTATTTAAATTAGATTACCTAATCTCTTGATATAAATCCTACCGCTTGCGAGGCCATAAAATTATGTCAATTATCACTTTATTAAAAATACACAAACCTTGCTATTTTTAAATGGTAGTAGACTATTCTAGGATTATTAAACATAGGCCTCTATTTAACAATTTCAAAACAATCATAAACACTAAACATAGAGATTAAATAAATACCTACAAATATCAAGCAAATAAGATCATTTAGATCTCACAATCATCATTCGGTAATCAAGATACCATCGTTAATTACTTCTCTAATCGAAAGACAACCCAAGAGACCCTCGTTGGATTTAATGTTTCGACAGCATTAAGATCTAGAGAGACCCAATTCTAATCAGTAAATTCTAACCTAAATTTATTTAAATTAGATTACCTAATCTCTTGATATAAATCCTACCGCTTGCGATGCCATAAAATTATGCCAATTACCACTCCATTAAAAACACACAAATTTTGCTATTTTTAAATGGTAGTAGACTATTCTAGGGTTACTAAACATAGACCTCTATTTAACAATCCCAAAACAATCATAAGCACTAAGCATAGAGATTAAATAAATATCCACAAATATCAAGCAAATAAGATCATTTAGATCTCACAATCATCATTCATCAAGATTTCAATAATCATTTGACTAGAAAAATAAATTAAAACAAAATCATCTAAAAAGAAAAACTCACAAATTATATTAAAAATGAAAAGAAGATGTTGGGCTACATGGACAATGGCTGCCGGCAGCTACTGTAGACGTGAATAGTGCTGCCCCCAAGGGGGCTGCCCGGCTGCCTCCTCCAAAAAGTTCTCTCCAACAATATGGAATACTCCTATATATATAGGAGTAGAAACCATAAAGAAAATAAAATTTTTCCTATTTGTAAAAAGTAAATATTTCTAACCCTAATAACTACTAAATAAATAAAAAGAAAGTAAAAAGTAAAAAGTAAAATTCCTAAAATATAATATCTAAGAAATTTACATTTTTAAAAATTTTTTTTCCTAAATATTAGGAATGGAATAAAATTATTCAAAATTATTCCAAATCCACTCTAATTTTCTCTTGAATGTGTAATTGGGAAAGGAAATTTTTACTGCAGTAAATCTTCAAAATCTCTTGCTTGCCTCTTGAAATCCACGTGCCCACGTGCTAATGAAAGAGTATTGCTGTCCAATTTTCCATACTTTACGAAATTGCTCCAATTTAGCTCATTTTTCTTCATTTTCCATAATAAGTCTTCTCGTAAATCAAATGTCACAAAATATAAATATTAGTGTAATATTTATTCAAAAATAATACAAAATCAATCACAAATATTACACTTATTTAAACCCTATCAAATTCCCCCACACTTATATGATATTTGTCCTCAAGTATCTCTAACTAAAATAAAATTAAAACTATCAAACCTAATTTCTTTTCTTCCAAGCGTCCAAGTTAACAATTATTATAAGAGTCAAACCAAAAATACAATCGAAACAACAAGTATTTCACAGCAATTCGCACTAAAACAACTACTACATATCTCAACAGTCACTTATGAAATTAAAACAGCAAGATTTGATAATCATCTTCAAGGGGTCACTCTAATATACTCGAAAGGGTGAAAAATATTTCAATAACACTCAAATCAATACATCGGAATTGGCATTACCATATGTTTGCAAATATATCAAATCTCCACCACTTAAAAATTAGAATTTCATGCATCAATCTAAAGATCTTTTATTTGGTTGTAACGTGGTTAGGGTTAGGGGTAGGATAAAAGGGAATATCAAGGGTTAAAGTGTACCAAAAATAATATGCAATTAATTACACAATTCTTTCTGCGATAACACTTTTGTCCCACACAGGTAGCACACCAAAAATTCATGATCTTGTCACCCACGTGTGCTCAACATAGCTAACATTCCAAATCACATAAATATATTAACATTTTTCTCTATCATCCATGATTGAAATGAATTTATCAAGAATGCATCTTTCTTCTTCTTTTTTTTTTTCGTTGCTGCTTTATTTCTGTCTCTTTCTTTTTCTTTTTCTTTTTTTCTTTTTTTTTTTTGAAAAACATTTCAGCTCAAAGATGAATAAAATCAAACTTTTTTCTTTCCTTTTTTTCATATGTAACAAATATTATCATCAAAACTCTAATCAATACATATCTCATGAGACAATCATATAACTAATATCATGCAATTAACTGCATATATCCCTGGTACAAGGGTTGAAACTTCAGCCAAAATAGGGTTATAGTGTTGAATTGAAAGGTTTTGAAGAAAGAAAGTGCCTCAAACTCAAATTGGTTCACTAAGGGAGTTATAAATCAAGGTAGGGATTTTTACGAAAGCCAAAATTGGGTAAAACCTAAGTGCCTTTATCATTTCAATGCATAAAATCCTATATGTGGTCTCGAAATGCATAACAATGCAAGTTCTAGAATGTGCAATCCAAATGTGATAATCACTCATCAAGAAAAAATAATCTCAAGCACAAAGAATAAATTTGCTAGTTTATGGCTCAAAACCTCACTTTTTAAGTAGGGTTTATGTCAAATCTTTGCATACTCATCATTTAAAGAAAACTATTAAAGACATAAGAAACCATTTCAAGTACAAAAGCCATTGATATAAGTCATTTTTCATATATCTCTAGCCAACCAAATAGCATACATCAACAAAGAAATCTCGGAATTTTTTTTTCAATTTTTTTTTTCCATTTTTGAAGAAACAAAATTTAAACTAATAAAAAAAACAAATATAGTGTCAAAAACTAAAACAAAGAGAAAAACACCTAATATCCCCCACATCTAAAATGCTTAAGTTAAGAGAGATAAAAAAATGCATAAATAAATCAAAAAAAAACAAACAAATAAAAGAGAAAGGTGAGAACAATACTCCCCTAGAGTAGAGTGGAGAATGGAGGAACAATTCCAACGAACTAGAGAAAAGAGCTATGACGTGGGCACACCGTAATTATCAAATATTTCGGTCCATTATTGAGGCTTCAAGGTAGAGAGAGAAATCCTAAAAAAAATAAAATGCAAGTGTTAAAATAGAAGTAAGATTCGCCTCTATCTCTCTCTCTTTTTTTTTTTCAGAAGTGATGTGTTGTTAGGACGTGGGCACGCTCTAGATAAAGAGTGTTTCTGGTCATGTAGTGAAATGTATGCTTCTTTAATAGAAATGGAATTCACTTAGGGCGTGGGCACGCCATAAGCAAGGAGCAAAGCTGTCCATGTGATCTGTGTGGACAGAAATGGATTTGGCTTAAAGCGTGGGCACGCCTTAAGCAACGAGTACTTCTGGTTTTTTTTTTTAACCTAAATCAAGGATCAAGACTAAATCAAATCAATATAAATGAGAATAAATAAACAAAAATAAAAATAAAAATAAAAATAAAAAAAACATAAAGAAAGTATTGGGTTGCCTCCCAATAAGCGCATTTGTTTCATGTCTTTGGCTCGACATGATCTTCTCTTTTCAACCTCGCTCAAACATCGGTCCAATCCATTTTGACTTCAACTTACCTGGCATGAACTTTAATTTTGAATTAAAGTGAATGATTTTATGGTCTACCATAAATTGCTTTCGGTGTGAGATTTTGTCTTGAAAAAATTTGTCCCATTGTGTAAAATTATTTATAAAATTCTCCTTAAACACAAAATTCAATTTATTTTGCACAAAAGAGTCATGAACAATGAAGTCCATCTCCTTCTCATCATCTTGTTCCTCAGAATATGTCAACCTACAAGGAAAAGGAGGAGAGATAGTTAGTTTCAAATTTGAGTTGTTCGGCTCCTTACTTACCTTCATAGCCGATTCATTTAATATTGATACTTTGGTTTGTTCAGTCTCTTTATCTCCTTCAGTTGTCGATGAGTTGTCCTGCAATTTCCTTTCATTCTTGACCACCAAAACACTCACGTTTTCTCTTAGGTCGATCTCTACTTGAGAGGTTATCTTCCCATTATTTTTCTCCATTCGACTTGTAGTCGTTGCTAGTTGCGACACCTGATTTTCCAAGTTTTGGATGCTGATTCTTGTCTCTAGTTGAAATCGTTGATTTTCCTGTTGTAACCGTTGGGTTTCCTCTTAAAACAATTGAGTGCTGTTAGCCAAACTTTTAACAATCTCTTCGATAGACATATCTTGATTTGAAGAGGATTGTTGAGATTGAAATTAAGGTCAGCATTGTGGTTGTTGTTGGAACTCTTGTGGCCAATTTCCATAATTAAAGTTTGGTTGATCCCACCATCCTTGGTTGTAGGGGTTCGAATATGGATTATCATAAAGAATGGGACACTTATCGGTTGAGTGTCCCATGTTCGAGCAAATACCACATGCTTTCACTTGTTGAATTTGTCCTACAACAAATCTTTCCACAATAGAAATTAGAGAATCTATTTTATGTTCGAGAGAAGAACTACTCATCTCATTGACCCTTGTTGGAACATTTTGCCATATTCCAAATTGATGGGGAGTCTCAAAGTAGGAAAATCACTGCAAAAAGCATATTCATTAAAATCAGGAAATAACAATTCCCTTAAAGTCTTTTGACTGGCCATATCCGAATATTTAAAATCCTTCTCTTCAATGTCGTTAACAAACTTCCAGTAAGTTCACTGCAAATATTAGTTCCAAAGCAACGGCGTCAAAATTTGGTGTGTCGTCAAACAACCAAAAATAAAATTACCTATTTCACTAAAGACGAGTCTAGGGTGAGCAGGGTCGAATCCACAGGGAACGGCGGATTTATTTCTTTCAAGGAAAATGAAAATATTGGGGGTTTTGATAAAATAATAAAATAACTATGCAAACAAATCGATGAAAATTAACTAAAATAAAATGATGAAATAATATCAATTAAAGGAAAATATGTCAATTAAGATAAAACCTAACCAAATGAGTTATTTCCACCTTGATGTGTTTGATTGATTATCGATACAAAAATTACTCGATATTATGCGAATAAATTGGTTATAGTCACTAAGTACCACGAACCGACCAATCTCTCCGTACTTCTTTGGTAATCAAGATACCATCGTTAATTACTTGCCTAATCGAAAGACAACCCAAGAGACTCTCGTTGGATTTAATGTTCCAACAGCATTAAGATCTAGAGAGACCTAATTCTAATCAGTAAATTCCAACCTGGATTTATTTAAATTAAATTATCTAATCTCTTGACATAAATCCTACCGTTTGCGAAACCATAAAATTATGTCAATTACCACTCCATTAAAAACACACAAACCTTGCTATTTTTAAATGATGGTAGACTATTCTAGGGTTATTAAATATAGGCCTCTATTTAACAATGTCAAAACAATCATAAACACTAAGTATAGAAATTAAATAAATACCCACAAATATCAAGTAAATAAGATCATTTAGATCTCACAATCATCATTTATCAAGATTTCAATAATCTTTTGACTAGAAAAATAAATTAAAACAAAATCATCTAAAAAGAAAAACTCACAAATTATATTAAAAATGAAAAGAAAATGTTGGGCTACATGGACAGTGGCTGCCAGCTACTACTGTAGACGTGAATAGTGCTGCCCCCAAGGGGGCTGCCCGGCTGTCTCCTCCAACAAGTTCTCTCCAACAATATGGAATACTCCTATATATATATATATAGGAGTAGAAATTCTAAAGAAAATAAAATTTTTCTTATTTATAAAAAGTAAATATTTCTAACCCTAATAACTACTAAATAAATAAAAAGAAAGTAAAAAGTAAAAAGTAAAAAGTAAAATTCCTAAATATAATATCTAAAAAAATTACATTTTTAAAAATTTCTTTTCCTAAATATTAGGAATGAAATAAAATTTTTTAAAATTTTCAATATTTTAAATCCACTCCAATTTCATCTTGAATGTGTAATTGGGAAAGGAAATTTTTACTGCCGTAAATCTTCAAAATCTCTTGCTTGCCTCTTGAAATCCACGTGTCCACGTGCTAATGAAAGAGCATTGCTGTCTAATTTTTCATACTTTACAAAATTGCTCTAATTTATCTTCTTTTTCTTCATTTTTCATAATAAATCTCCTCCTAAATCAAATGTCACAAAATATAAATATTAGTGTAATATTTATTCAAAAATAATACAAAATCGATCACAAATATTACACTTATTTAAACACTATCAGGCGGTGTCTAGTTGGACAAGGATCTTCACATTCAATAGCAACAGCGAAAGGAGAGAGCGGCAGAGGAAAAAGAGAAAGGAGAAAGAAGATGAGAAGAGAAGTTTAGGGTTTTTTTAAAATAGTCTCTCAATATCTCTCGAAAACGTCAGGGAACATACCAATGTTTATAAATAAAAACGTCAGGGAATATGCCAATATTTTAAAATAAAAATGTTGGTATATACATTTTAACTTTCACCGACATTTCACTAAAGCATCGGGAAATGTTCGCAACATATCAAATTTTCACGATAATTATTTTTTCCAAGATTTTTTTCTCTTAAATATCGGAAAATTTGATTTTTCTGACGTTTTTGACAAAGAAAAAAAAGAGGTTGAGGAAAGAAAAATATTGGCAACAAAATATTAAAGGTAGGAAAAACAACGTCAGGAAAATCCTTATTTTTTGTAGTCAAGGTTTAAGAGTATCTTAAAGAATTATTCTTTGCATAATTATTAGATAAATTACTCTCCTCCAATAAAAAGATTAAAGAATCCTTGTTTTCAACTTGTATTTAACTCCATAGAACTAGCTTGTTTTATTTTAAAGGTCTAAATTATTATTATTATTATTATTTTTTTTTTTTTTTAAGATCTAAGCTTGAATTGCATTATTTCTCAAGGAAAAGAAATCACAGTACTCTTGAATTGTTTGTTCACAGGGACTCTGCATGTAGATAATTTGTATCTTTATTAGCAAGCACAAATTCAACCACTACCGCCTTCATCAAATACCAGCTTAACCACTTTCTATTATAAAAACATTAGTCAACCCGGTTCCTACGGTTACACCGCTTCATACTAAAATTTACCCATTGCATGAGAAGGGTTTTAAAATTTCTCTATAGCGCTATAGGGTCCTGATGTTCTATGGTAAAAGTAAAACCTTATAAATGAAAGATAATTTTAGAGTGAATTATGTTGTATAGTTCTAAGTTTTCATTTAATTCTAAAGTGGGAAAAAAACACCGGTTCAATTGTTATTTTCCTGTATAAATCACTGATATCCGATAATCACATTAAATATAATTAAATTTGATTTGAGTCAGATTAGACGCTTAACAAGTAAAACTTTTTTGGTATTTGTTTTTTCATACACAACTCTTTAATTTGAAATCTTATTTAAAATGTATCGGTATTCGGCCAGTATGATGGCACCGTTATTATACTTTACGATGAGTCAAACCTGCGCTTTCTAAACAATACGACGGCAATTAGTAACAAACTAAAGACAAGGTTTCCTATATATTTACCAAGCTACCCTGAAGGACTCTAGACCCTCGTGTAATTCAAAAACCGGTAGCTATTTCCTAATCAAAGCAAACATAAGCTAATAATTATTTATATATTTACCAAGAAAATGGACGTTTGACATAATTATTTATAAAATAAATCAAAAGAAAATAATAAAAGGTAAGCCAAAAGGAAAAACAGAAATATTTTTAAAATTTCACAAACAAAATAAACAAATAAAAAAGAAAAATCAAATCAAAAATAGGAAATCATTTCATGACCAAAATAAATGCAAAATGCATCATTCAAGTACAAAAAAGGAGTAAATATATGTCCATGCTTAATCAAGTATATGAATTTGTAGTTTTTTGTAGTTAGAAATCAGGAATTATCAAGATAATATATTACAAAAATGGGTAAGAATTGCAAATATTGTGATACAAAAGAAGCAACAAGTTTTAGAATGAAGAGGCTTGAGGTTGATAGTTAAACCAATACCCATTTGGTAATATTAAAATTTAATACAATTTTTTTCCACATACATTGTGTTCTATATGTATCTCATGAATGAATATGTTTTACAAAATTCATATTTATCTTTTAAATTCATCTTAAGAATAATTAATTACCTAATTAAAATAAAATTGGGACAAAAGTCTATGCAATTTGCAGATTAGAATGTATGAGAATTTTTGGAATGTTATTCATATTTGTCAACTATTGCAATTTGAGACAATAAAATATTAAAATTTGAGACGACCCACAATAGGTTAGTAGGACAAAACCTCTAAATTGGACTTAAAATAGGATTTTAGAGGGAAAAAAAATGTCTTTTTAAACTATGCTACTCAAAATTATATGGGGACTTATTTTTAATTTTTAGTCATATTTTTTTTAAATTGAGCGATTTGAAAAAATTTAAGTATATCAATATATATTAATAATTATTTTATCAAAATTTTAAAATAGTTAAAGTGAATTAATTAGCAATTGGTTATGAACGTTAAAAATTATTTACAACTACAAAAAATAGACGCTGCAAGATCATGTTATAAAGAAGGGCTTCATAAAAGTGACTAATAGCTTTTTTTTGGTTATATAGTAGCATAAAAATCCTGTAAATACATATATCTAAAAAAATTCAAACTATAGTTCTCAATTTCGGAAAAAATATTTGACCAAAAGCTCTTAACCACTCGAATGTCCCTAACAAAGACAAAGTGACTAAAAGCTAATAATCACATCCACCATGTGATGAAGAAAATCTTACTTGCTGAAGGACACCTACCGAGAAAACTTACATAGGATTTATTCTGTCCATAGGCGTGGTGCTAAATTGCTCAATGTCAAGTTAGTAAAAATGTCCTACACATACAGTGATTTGAATAACCAACAATATGAACTTAGCCCATTTAATGATAAATAACAGAATATTGAATCTTCAAATGTTCCAACATATATAAGAACAAACTAGAATTCAAAATATAAAGGATGAAAAAAGGAGTACAATGTACTCCGAAGCCAATTAAGTATGATACTGTGTTGATATATATTTGAGGAATGCAAAATGTTTGGCTCATATACAAGACAAGCAAAAACCTTTGTCAGGCTGAAGATTGTCCTGTTGATCTCCCCCGATTCAGCATCTTCATAAATAAAATTCACAAATCTTGTGCAGTTGAAGCAGTTGAAGGGTAAGTTCTACTTTTCTTTTTTCCTTTCAGATGATGGTCAATGGAAAAGCTAAGCGAAACAACCTGAAACATTCATTTAAAAAATGGTTAGAAGGAACTGTCTAATTTCACAGCACAACAATCACAAATTGAGGTTGATTGATATAATCTAGTTCACTGATACTAAAATTATAAGGCTGAATTTAAAACTGTGTGTGGTTTATATTTGCACTAAGAATTACCCATTCAGTTTTTTTTTTTTTTTTTTTTTTCCTTCGTTTTTTTTTGGGGGCGGGGGGCCGGGTGGGGGGGGTGGTGTCGGGGAGGATCACAAAATGTGGACATTACCCGCACCATTGTACCAGCTACCAGACTGCCACGGACCTGTCCCGCCAAGATTTCACCTGTTGGGCTCTGCAAATATGTACTCACTCCACCAGTATATGACGTTTCTCCAATTCCATTAGGCAAGCATACGCCTGTTAAGGAAACAATGTCCCAATAACCCTACAACAAGTAGTACAAAGTAATGAGTAATTGAACACAAACTATTGTCAAATAACATTGTCAAAAACTAACATAAAATTACACATACCTAAAAAAAAAATTTTCAATTTCCTAAAAAAAGTCTTAACTATCGACATTTTGGAACTTCTTCTCTGATGTAATTTTTATTTGTTTTATGTATGGTGCTTAGGAGTTTTGGTATTATTGGTTATTGCAGCAGGAAGCACTTCAAAGCATAGTTTCAGTCAGTTGATGAATGTTTAAAAGGGCTTGAAATTCATTGCAATGCGACTTGAATTTTGAAAAAACAGAAATTGGTCTTGCTCCCTCATAAATGACTCTCTCTCTTCTCAGTTCTCACTTCACTCTCTTTCTCTGTCCAGCCTCACTTCTTTTGCTTCTCTCCTTTGGTTATTCTACTTCCCCTTTCTCTTCCTCTTCTCTCCCCTGCTATATCTCTCAGTTCTCGTTTCACCTGCAACTACTCTCTTTCTCTCTGTCCTTTTGTCTTCTGGTTCTACACCAGTCTCTCTCTCATATTCTCTTATGTTTCTGCACGTGTCGCTTCAATATCCTTCACATCGTTGCAATTGCAACTTATTCACATCCTTAATTGTTGGGCTTTAAAGGAAAGGATCCCAAAAATGTAGTCTCTTCTTTTTTTGAAACAAAAACATAGCTTATTTATTTTCCATAACTACATGTTTAAGATGGCATCTTGGCAGGGTAAGGGAAGTGTCAAATCCATTACCCTTTTAATTCCACAATATTTTAAGGTCATGGAAATATAAACAGTAATTAAAATTATTTTCTGGAAACGTAAAATATGGAGCCATGATATGAGAAGCAAGCTATAACCTGGATTTAAAACAGTCAAAAATTGTTCCAGCTAAATCAAGTAAAGGCAATCAAGTATCAACAATGAAGAGAGTTTAGAAGAAAGAAAAACTAAGCCATAATAAAAAATCTCCTACCAAAACTTGAAGGTAAGTTCAGTGTAGAACATATACTCCATAAATGCTTGAATGCAATATTTATTATATATCACTAAGGCTAAAATTTCGTGTTTACAGAAAGATTAGTGCAACATGAATACACTTATTGCATCCAGCCAGTCAATTATATTTTGACATCGAATGCAGAAGATCATTTCCATATGACAGCATTTTCAGGGTATAAAAGTATAATGCAAAGTGGGGCCATGAACAAATATCTCCTTCTATGCAATTGTGAAGAAAAAACTGTGATCAGGTATGATGAAAAAAAAAGTTCCGCACCTCGTACAATTCGACATTTCCAGAAGCCACATGACGAAGAGCAACAACAGATATCTCTCCCACAGCAGATAAAATACTAACAGCTCTGCAGGTTTCCTTAATAAAAGATGCAATCCAAGCAGACAGATCCTAAATAATCCCATAAATACATAATGAGTAGCAAATAACACGAAACACAGATAAATTGTCAGAAAGACAACAAAAAATGCCAACTATAGAACCAATAAAAAAATTTAGATTAATATAGGTAAGTTATATTGGTATAATGTATTAATCCCCTCCGTTTCTTTTCGATAGAAACAACTGATGAAAGAGGTACAGCAAGGATGATGCTAGACACAATCATGAAGTCTGAAATATATCCTTAAGGACTTATGAGTTTCAGCCCAAAGAGGTATGGCCACTTTATAGAGATCCAGGAGAAGTTTACAAAGGCTCGGCATGCCTAGATTCATCAAATACAGTAAAATAGTAGGCAGAGTTGCTTTGCTATTGTGAAGGATACTGATTACAACCAAAAATATATATATATATATATATATATATCATAAAGAACTACTTGGTTATCCTAAGTAAGGCATACCTCGCCTGGTTTCAGGTCAAGAAAATGCCACCGGAGATCCGAACCATTTATGCCTGAATCCTCACTCCCTGCATAAGTACATGCAAAAATATAAGAAGCCATGATGAAGCATCAGAGACATTCAAGAGACCAATGTCTAAGCCTTGATTATATGCATTTTCAGAGGAAAACACGAGATGTTTACAGCAAAGTGATGGACATAGCCGTTGCTGCCTGCAGATGCAGACAAGCATACCTTGATATCAATCGAAGGAAGCTTCTTCACGCATCAAAGGAGAAATTAACAGTAGACTCTTTCCGATTACACAGCCATTCCATTTGCATATCTTTCAAAGAAATGCCAAGGGATAACAAACAGAATCAAACTATAGTCACAAGGATAAACTGTGTCCCTATTAGGAAGAACATATTCAACTCCCTGCAACCACCCCCCCCCCAAAAAAAAAAACAAGAGAAAAAAAAATGCTACATGTGTATCATTGATAGAAAGAAAGTAGGCTTTCCAGGGCAGACAGCATTCTATTATGAACTTACTACTCAAATCCAACTCCAATTCCTACAATTGCACACCTTTGAGACTCCCATCAAAATTTCCAGAACACACGTTGATTCCAGAATTTCCCTAGGCATGCACTACGGAGTCCTGATTAGGAGTATACTTTCCATGAAAAAGTGAAACATTATAAATGAAGATGATCTTGGGAGTGCATTAAGTATTTCTGTTCGAAGTCAAATTTAAAGCATGATCACATTTCATCCTTCCCACTCTCTGCAGTTACTCCAGATTGCACCTTCCAAACCACATTATCTTTTATGGTAACTGTCAGAAACAAATTTACAAGAAATTTCCCTCATCTCCCAAACTACCCTAAAAGATGCCCACTTTTTCTTTTGTTGATGATTTAAATGTTTGTGTTAACACTGGACAAGGTACCAATAGACTTATACATGTTAACACAATAACTTTGCACAAACATAAATTATGGACCAAGGGTGGACATGTCAGGTGAATGCCTGCAAGGGATGTAAAATTCTCATACATACAACAGATCATGGACCTAGGATGGGAATGTGCCACGTGAATGTATGTGGGGATGGATCCAGACTATCCTTTCCCTTTTTTGGAAAGGGGGGATTGGAGGTCAAGAAAGACCAATGAAAAAGTTCCCATCACCCCCCCCCCATGTAGGCATCCTTGACCACCATACACGGTCTGAGGAAATAAATTTACTCGATCCTTATCATGAATAATGAAGAACTTCAATCCTTTAAATAAATTTTTAGATACCCAAAATTGACATATCCAAATCTTACTGAGCTATTGATCCCACTCCTACCATAGAATAAACCATGGACTTCGAATACATTTCTTTTCCATTTTCATAACTCCATAAATGCCATGTTGAAATCAGTCTACAAAAAGCATTTACGATTTAACTCACATCTAGATAACAAGAAAGCCCCAATTAAAACACATCCAAATCTACACAATTCCACAAATATCATATCCAAAAGCAATCTCCAGGATTACTTAACGAATTCTCCACAATCAAAACCTAAATCCAAATCCACAAGATCCATCAAAAAGCTAAAAAAAAAGGAGGAAAATTGATATTTAGATGAAAAGATTAAGTTTAATTACCGTCCCACAGCACTTTTGGAACCTTACGACGCTTATTGGCCAATCTAAGTGGGCGTCCTCTGCAGCGCTTCGGCGGCACCTGCGAAATTGGCAAAGGACACAAGATTTCATTTCCATAAATGGCCGCAATAGAATCCGACGGCTGAAAATCATCATCGGGCTCATTCTTTGGCTCTGGAGTAACATAGGGAACGATGTCTGTGGTGGCTGTCTTAGCTGCGGTTGCAGCAGTTGCAGCGGGGCTGCTGGCGTTTGTCCCCTCGGAGCAACACACCTTTGCTGTAGATTCGTTAGAGCTCGTTGACTGGACAGAGGAAATGTCTGAATATGAATTATGCGTCACCATTCTAAATTTATTTAAGTGGAGAAACCTGAAAAAAAAATAATTAAGATTAAAAAATAGCTAAAACTAAATTAAAGATAAATTATTAAATAATAAAAATAGTAATATTCATAATAATTATAAAATAAAAAAAAAATCTTACTTTTATGTTTCTTTCATATCTCAAAAAGATTATGAAAGAAAAAATAGGCACCAGAAAAATATATAAGAATTTTTTTATATAAAAATTCAATCTCAATGTGTAGATTTATCTATACATCTATGATTTTTATTGAAAAAAGGGGGAAATTATGCAATTTGTTTTTTGTTTGATGTTGGAAAATTATGCTTTTCACTAAGTATCTTTTTTATTAAAAAAAATAGGGAAAGTAACATAGTTTCATCTGCACATCCATAATTTAAGTAAGAAAAAAAAATCGAGAATTGCAGAAAAAAAAATAAAGAGGCTTACTTATATGTGTGGGGGGACATGAAAAGAACAAAAAGTAAAAGATAGAAAATTCAATTTTGTTTCTTTTATCCTGCAAATCTAGGAAAATGCATAAAATACAGAATTAATCATTCAATCTGATCATGAATATCAAAGATACTTTCTTTTTCTTTGTTCCTCTCTCAAACAAATCTTAAAGAAATACATCCGAAAGGACTATTCAGAGAAGTCAGAAAAACAAATAGATATCAATGACTCAAATAATTTTGATTCATGTCCTTGCTATAAAAAGATGTTTTAATTTTATTTGAAACAAGAAATAAAAAAGATTAAGAAATAACCTTACGAATAAGAAATTTACCGATGTTCACTGCTCTGACTCAGACCAACTTTTCTCTTTGCATACACCGATAAAGACGAAGGCTATGAAACCAATGAAACCAATGAACCTTGATATGAATATTTATAAGGTAAATAGATGAGAAGAAATAAATATGTTTTTAATTTCACCAAACAAATTATACTAAGAAAAAAGAAATTAAATTTAAAATAGGAAATCATTTTATGATTATATTAAATAAAAAATGGTTCATGTACGGTACAAAATGAAAGGCATATGCATTGTATAATGTCATAAACAAATTATAAGAATAAGTAGATAAGTTCATTTTCTTGATTTTATTATGGTTATCTTTATAAATTTAAATTTTTAATTATTTCAATAAATGTTAATCAATATTTTTTTCTTTGAAAAAAATAGGCCATAAATCTTAGAGCCATTTTGCAATTTACTCAATATCAATCCAATAAACGAGTGTAATTAGTTTTGAGAAAAATTTCACAGTGTAGGCAAAAAGAAAAAGAATTTTATGCATTTTAACATACATTTGGACATTTTTTTTTAAGGAGAGAGAAAAAGAAGGTATTCAAATAAGTGAAAATCTTTTAATTAAGTTTCTTTAAAAGTCGAAGATTTTGAGAAAAATTATATTAGATAGGAGAAAGGTTTCCTCTTAGAATTTTTTAAGGTTTTGTTTTTTCTTTGCTAAGAGAAAGATCAGGAGACAAATTAACATTAAAATTTTGGGCCAGTAATGCTGTTTTTGGCAATTTTAAGATATGAAAGGCATGTGAACTTGCAATTTTTTGTAATTACCAAAATGCCATCAAAGTTGTGACATTTTAGTGTCGTCATAAACATGATGATGGTGAAGTGCAAAAATACTAATATCAAAATTAAGAAAGTCAATAACTCAAACAAACCAAATACCAATGTGAAAGAAAAACCAAATAACTAGGTCATGATGTAAAAGCAAGAGCAAAAAACTCCCCACTACATGTCCTCTTGATTTTAAAAGTCTTTTGATGACATAAGTAGTACCTATTAATTCATAAAACAAATAAAGGGCAAACTAGTAAAAGCATAAAAAGAGATAAATACGAAAAAAGGAAAGTATAAAATTGCCCCCCTAAACTATGACCTAAATACAAAGAGCCACCAAATCTTTAAAAAAATGTACAAAAACTTCCCTTCAATTACAAAAACCTACAAATTAAACATTTCCCGTCTATGTCAGTTTATTTTTAACAGAAAATAATAAAAAAAATATTAAACATTTTATTTTTCATTAAAAATGTTTAATAAATATTTTGAATATAATAAAAATATAATATGTTTATTTCTCTATTTGCATATTCAAAGCAAAGGAAAGAGAGACCAGAAATTGAAACCACGCTTTTCAATCTCTCTTCAAACTCTTTTCCTCTTTCGTTTTCCCTCTCTCCCTCACTCTCCGTCTCTCTCTCTCCCTTTCTCCCACCATACGTGATGGCATGTTCACCACCAATATCAGCGCCGTTACCTTCATCTGAAACCGAGACCATCATCACCTTCTCTCCACAAATTACACTTAAATTTCAACGTTTTTCCTCAATGAACCCACAAAATTGATTGTTGAAAACCCCATAAACCCCGATATCATCAATTTTGAGTTTCATTAAAGGAAAATCCATCACCCATGATCATCAGCCATTAGCGCTGACAATGAGCTTCCAAGCACTCTAACTGAAACTTAATTTTGTTCTTTTTCAACCTATTTAAATTCGATTATGCTCCTAAAATTAGTTTTTGAATATCAAGTTGTCTTAATTTTAAGTTGTATCATGTTTCTGTCATTGTCCGCTATGAATGTTCAAAGATGATGCGGACTAAGGTGAAGCTGAGCATCTGGATTTGAAACCGGGGATAATAGTGGTGATCGGTTCAAGAGGCGGTGCAAGGGAATCGAATGAACTTCCATGGTAAATCCAGCTATAACAAACACAGGATGCAACGACAGAAGGCGATTTCGAACGGTCGAATGGAACAGAGAATCACTTAAGTTAGGAATTGAAGTCTGGACAGTTGCAGACAATTCAAAGTTGCAGAAGATGAACAGAGAACAAGGGCAAAGGAGATTCTTGTTTTGCGATGGCTGGACTTCGATGGTGAAATTGGGGATAGAAGAATAAGGCGGTGGAGGGCAAATCGACAGAACAAATCAAGGGTGATTGAAGGGCAAACAATGAATCAAATGGTGATAATGATGAATGATGATGAAAGACATCATGAGCGATGGAATGGCTGATGAACGATGATGAACAGCAGTGGAGTTGCAGAAGTCAAATGATGATAAGCAATGATGAAAATTGAAATTGAGTAGTGAATTGAACCAATGGCAGAAGATGTTGACGATAGCGAATCAGTGACTCGTGATGATGATTGAAAGGGCTGAAGATGAAATTTGCTGTGATTGAAGTTGAAAAGCAGAATTGAATAGCCACCAAAAATCAAAAGAGAAAAGTAGTAGTCAACGACAACTATAGGGAGGCCACTTTAGTGGCAAGGAATGGTCAGTCATCACCACGAGGCCAATGGTTGCCGAACTCCAACCGCAATGGCCACAGCTACTTTGGTAACCATAGTTACATAAAGTTCGGTTGGGAGAGAGAGGAGAGTGAAGGGAGGAGAGTTTTTTATAATGATTTTTTAAAATTTTAATTTTTTATTCATAATTTTTAAATAAAAAATAATTTTTTAAGTGTCATGAATGACTCACGTGATATTGAGATGAAAATGTGACAAGGAATAGATGGAAGGGTTTAAGTTGTAAGTTTCCATAGTTGAGGAAAGATATTTGTACTTTTTTAGAATTTGGTTGCTCTTTGTATTTCAGTCATAATTCAGGGGCAATTTTGTACTTTTCCCCAATATTAATATGTAATTTAAAAAATATTTTTCATACAATCATACATATTTATTACAAATAATAGGTTGAGTTGTAAAGTAATTATAACAGAAAAGCACCATGATTATCAATTAATCCCAAACTTGGAATACTAGAACACATATAAGGTAAGTCACTACAGCTCACACTGAATTTAGAGACAGCGCTCTCTACAAAAATAGAAAACAAGTCAACTAATGCACGACACACATAAATATGCAACAAAACATACAGTGATGTCCCACCCAAATAATATAATAAATAATGTGAAAATAATAAAACAAAGGTTTCGACAAGTAAACATGTCACACACGATGGTAAAGTAGGCGTATATGTTCCCATCACTTAATTGTCAATGAAGGAGCAGACAACATAAAATCTAAAGCCCAGGGTCATGTTCCAAGGATAACTAAGGTCACAAACTACTCAAACCAATAAAAAACTAGGATTAAGCTAGGGTTTTGTCCGAATCCCAAACAAAACCCACCAAGGAAAAGCCAGGTCAAACAGGCCCTTAATGATCAAACTAGGTTAAACTAGGCCAAATCGGGTCAATTCTAGTCAAACTAGGTTGAATTAGGTAAACCTGAGTCAAGTTTTGTTAATCCAGATTGAATTAAGTCAAACCAGGTCTCACATGGTTCAAGTGTTCAAATGTGGTTTCAATATTAGTCCACATATGATCCATTATGGCCTTTAGAGCCAAAAGAGTCTAAATGACAAGCTTAACAAAAGTTCAAAATCCAATAACATTAACTAAGGTTCAAAGTGGCTTAACTAGGTGTAAACATTTTAAGTGAACATTTAGTAGGGGTGCAAAAGGTTCCAAGCATTCAACTTAGGTCCATAAATCTCATATATTCCAGACCAAAGAGAGGTTAAAAAATAAGGGCCCAATTAACTTAAGTAGGCCCTCACCTAGAGCAACTGGCTTCAACCTTGTGACTGTAGCCCCAAGGTTGTCATAGATCCAAAGAAAGAGAGAGATAAAGAGCTTACCTTGAGAGGAGTATATGCAAGGTTGTGAAGGAGAAAATGCACAAACCTCAAGATCTCTAAAAGAACAAAGAATAAGCATTAGACCTAGTATTGCTACTTACGTTTTAATATTTTTAAAACACGTGGATATAGGCAAACATTGGCATCATATATAGGAACTGTAACTCCTTAGATAAAGAATGCACAGGGGTAAAATGTGGTCAAAGGTGCTTCGCAAATCAATTTCATCATACAAAGAAGACAGACACCTAACATGCTCATGCATGAGGAGGATAATTCAACGGAAATACATTGAAGAATTTAGGATAATCCAATAAAGGCAATCAAATCTCAACATTGAAGAATTTGAGAGAGAGAGAAAGCCCATGATCCAAAAGTTTCCCACCAAATATAAGAGGCAAGTTTTGTGTAGAATACCAGACATATGGGTGAGTTCATTTAGAACATAATCCAAAAATACATGAGGCGATATTTGGATTAGAACTCCAAAATTAAGCATTGAACAGTAAAGAGAATAGTGCAACATGAATCCACTTGTGCATCCATGCTCGAGTGTGTTATGCTTTAACATTTAATATGGAGGGCTCTCAAGCTCAAGATACATAAGGATAACTCAAAGTGAGGCCATGGATAATTATCTCAATATTCTTTTCTGAAATTGTAAATAAAACATTATGATCAAATAAAGTATCATAGATAACAAAAGTCCAGTACCCGAAAATTATGGACAATTTCGGTATCCTTATCTCGGAGACAAAGAAAGGATAATTTTCCCCTGGCCGATACGATTCTAATAGCCCTAATCTTTCTCTTAGAAATGATATAATTTTCATACTTAGATCCTAATTAATCACAGAAAATATGAAACGAGTAACAAATGATAGGAAATAAAAACATTGAATATAAGTCAACAAAGTCAACTAACGACCCGTAAGGGAAACTTAGATTAATATTAGGTAAGCAAGATTGGTATCCTGTATTAATGTTCTCATTTTCTTTTTCATTCAAACAAGTGAGACTAAATATCTACACCTGTTTCATTCATATTAATGGTTATTATTAATTTATCAAAAAAAGAATGATCATTATTAATTTATCAAAAAAAAAAAAGAATTTATTCACAACAAATAGAACAAGAGCACCAAAGAGGTGATACCTTACAAAATCTACAAAGACAATGAATGCTCAATATCAACAACCGAAGGACTCAAGAGACTCAGACAAACATTAGTTATTAGTTACAGCAGGAAGATGTTCTTACACTCAAGACCAAACTTTTCCTTTGGAAATGCTAGCGAGAGTATTGTTATTGCATAAGGAACCAAGGGTAGTTTATGAAGACTCGCCATGCCTAAATGCATCAAATGCAATCATAAATCATCCAGAAGTGATTTGCTACTGTGCTTAATACCAGGGATGGGCCTAGAAGCCAACAACTGGAGGCCAATATGCAAGGTTGAAATTTCAAAACAAGCTGAATAATTTAAAAGGCCATGAACAAAAAGAGCGTAAAAATATTACAGGTGATATATAGATTTTCAAAAATTTTTAAGGCCATAGCCCCTTGGCCCCTTTAGAGCCACCTACATATAATACTGATAAAAAGAAAGATTTAAATCATGAAGCTATTTTTCATTTTTTTTATAAGGCAAACCTCGTGTCGGTTGCAATTGATCATATGGATGTAAGAAGCCTCATTCCCTGCACAACTATGTACGAAATGAAGTATCAGAGATTGATAGCACAAGACCTGAGCTTGAAATGTATTTACTTACTGAGCACAATACAATTTTCTTCAGTTGATCAAAGAAAAGTGATGACAATGACCCTCTCTGCACGTAGAGGGCGATGATTCCCTTGACATTAAACGGAACCTCTTGACACATCTAAGTAGAGATGAATACTAGAGTTTTCCCAATTAAATAGCCATCACATGTAGGTACCTCACAGAGAACAATGCCTCAAAGTCTGCCTCTAGAATCCAGATGTGGGTATCAATGACCATAGGCAGAGTGAATCTATAACACATACATGCATAGCAGTGAAAAATAACAAAAATAAGGGAAATTTTCAAAAATTTATTGCTCTTACTTTCAATATAGGCTTTGCAATGCTCTTTTCTCATAAATTACATTTAGGAAACTAAAATTAATAGAGGCAGAAAAGAGAAATTACATAGTCACTCAACTTAAATACTATGCCTACGCTCCCAATTTAGTATTTGTGAGATGCACGATATCAAAGGGCGGTAAGTTGACACGTGCCTGACTATGTTACTTGGAACTGTTACAAATTACAATTATTTAGTGTTGCAAATACAGTTATTTAAGTGTTAGATTTCAAAAAGACGGTATACAGAGTGCAAATGAAGGAAAAATACAGTATATGGCTTTTGTAATTTGCCCAAAAAAATTAACTTTGCTTGTAGCAAAGAACATTATAATCAATTTAATTCCTGAAGCATGAAGAACTTCAGGCCATTTGCTAACATCAATACATTTTTCCTCAGAATCTTACCCGAAAGCACAAACCATGAATTTCAACTATAATTAAAACAAAACCCTAAATTAACGATTTAACTCACATCTACATTCTAAGAAAACTCTAATTGACACACACAAATGTAAACTCAAGTCCACAAAAACAAAATCACAACAGAAGTTCAAAGTTTCATTACCAAACTCGTCTTCCAAGCTCTGAAGACGTCAATTGATCGTTTCAAGTGATCATAGCAAAATCTCTCACGGAGACGAGTCCTCGTCATCATAGTTGCCGATCGTTTCACCTGACGGCTGAGATTCATGGTCAGACTTGTTCTCCCAGACGGATGCGGTGGTGGTGGTGGGGGTGTGAGTTATGGTGGCGAAGCTGTCAGTTTTAGTCTCCTCGGAGCTCGCCGGCAAAACTTTAGTGCATGGTGCCTTTTGAAGATTTAAACGCCGGAAACCTGTAAAATTAGAAAATAATAATTAAAAAGATTAAATTAAAAAGAAGAGATGAACGAAGAGTTATTTATCAAAATATTGGTGTTAAAAAAATTATTTAAATATGATCTTTTTTTATTCTCAAAATGTCGATTTTGCACTTACCAGAGTGCGAAATCAAGATTTTTTATTTTAAAAAAAAAATCAATTTCACACTCTGTGAATGTAAAAATGAACAGTGTCAATCTAGATTTTTTTTATTACAAAAAATACAAGCAGATGAATTCGAATATCAGAACTGAGGCTATGTGGTATGCAAGTAATAACCACTAGATTATAATATCTTAAAAAATTTTTACGGACTCTAAAATTTTATTTTAAAATCACTCGAAAAAATAATAATAATATCTTAGAAATTATTTCTCAACAAAATGGTAAAAATATGAGTTTCAATATAAATCTCATCCGTAAAAATATATTACCTTTTTCTTAACTTTTTTTTTATTACAATATTATTCTATAAATCTATGAAGTAAAATAGAAAACAAGGAGAAAAAAAATAAAAGACAAAAAATAACCACACAAGATTTTGTGATTTAGTAGTTATCACTTGTATATCTCACAGCTTCAGGTTTGAGATTTGAATCCGTCTATTTGTACTTTTTGTAACAAAAAATGAAGATATGAAGTGGATTGGCACTGTTCAATTTCGGAGTGCGAAAATGAACAATGACACTGTTTATGCACTGTTTATTTTCACACTCCAAGAGTACGAAAATGACATCTTGGAAAACAAAAAAAGACCATATTTAAATAAATTTTTTTTAACACCAATATTTTGGCTAATAACCCAATGAATGAATGTATAAACATAAAAGTTTTTGTGAATTTAAAATTTAGAAATAAAAAAAAATATATTTTAAGAAATTTAGGCTTTAAAATGGACCATATAAATATTCAAAACAAATTAATCAAAATATACTTTTGAATATTAGTTTATACAATACCAAAAAAAAAATAACAAAATCATGTTTTTGAATTTTACTTCTTTGATAATAGTTGGAATGGATTCATCAACACCACCCCCAACCCATCACTATTTATAATATTTGAAATGTGTCCATTTTTTTTTTTGTTAACTATATTTGAATGTACTTATTAAAAAATGTATAAAACACTTAAATATTTTAATACTTTAATATATTTATAGTAACATGCTTAAAAAAGAAAAAGATTAAATAACTATATTTATAATTATAAAAAAATAGAGTTTATTTTTATTTTACGAGGAAAAAGTCTTTCTGATTTCAAATAAAAATTAGAGACTATAAAAGAGATATTAAGTAATACAGAATCCAATTTATTAAATAATTTTTTTAGAAGAAGGTAAAAAAAAAAAAGAAAAACAAAAACTACGAACTTATGCATAACTTTTAGATGGAAACTCAAAGAATACACAGAGATTGTTAAAAAAAATATTATTAAGTTGTATCTTAATTGTAAAAAAAATTGCTTTGCTATTTGTAATCCCAACAATTAATTTATTACATAAATAATTAGTAAAAGATGTTAGAGAAATTGTTGTCAAACTCTAATATATTTTGATGATAATAAAACTTTATATTTGTTTCTAATAATTTATCAAATGTGTAGACATTTAGAATATGTAATGCAAGATTATATATATAAATCTATACAACTGGTTAGAGAACACTATCACAGGAGTAGGATAGAAGCAGTGTGATGGATAAAAACAATAGAGTTTCAGACAGATTTTTAACTGTTACGATTTTGTTATACTTTCAAACCCTAACTCAGCATGTTAAGTACACATTGTGAGCTATATTTAACCATAAAATCTATTATAATTGGTGATTCAAATTTAAGTTCAGAGCAGACTTTTACTGAAGGTAAAATCAAACTCAAAATTTGAATTCAACATTTCTAAAGTTTAAACTAATTTTTAGGAGGTTTTTGATTTCATTTATCTTCTCCAACTCCTAAACTTTTTGAATTTCGATTTCTCCTCATAATAAGAGTGCTGTTAGACTTTAAATTCGAAAAGTTACAGTAGTAAAAAGTTTTTTTGAAACTCCTGAACTGAAGGCTGAAAATAGTCAAGGCTGGTTCTAAAGGCATATTGAAAGGCGTATATCATTTCGAAACAAGTAGCATTGTAGCAGAACTTGAATTGAATATTGAAGAACAATATTCAGTCCCTATTCAAAAGTTTTTATAGAATAATTTTGGGTTTTGGGCTTTAGGTTTTGGGTTGAGAGAAAACAGAACCCAAAAACCTCTACTCGATCATACTTTCTGCTGCATTTTCTGCTGTCGACTAAGTTGATTCTGTTTTATACTTTCTGATTTTGTATTTGTATAGTCTCGCAAGTTTAAGGGGAGTATTGAGAACATTCTCTTGGGTTAATAGGTTAGGTGTGAGAGAGTTAGACTTTGGTAGATGTTGGACTAAAATATCTTCAAGAAGGAAGGTGCAGATTGTCAACATCGAAACCATATACATGTATTTGTAACTCGTTTTATTCATATTGGAAATTAGCTATCGCTGGACCCTGGCTTTCTGAGTTGGAAAAGTGGACGTAGACACAAAACTGAATCACTATAAACCGGGCTTGATCTCTTTATCCTTTCTCTTTATTTTTCTGCAATTCTATATATTTGCATTTACATGTTCCATTTAGTTTGGTCTTATGTTTTATAATTGAAGTCAACCAATTCAACCCTCCTTTTTGGTTGCATAGGGACCAACAAATGGTATTAGAGCGGGTGCTCGACTCTATAAAGAGCTGTCTTTTGAGCAAAAAATCCAATGACTTCACCATACACTCTTAGCCAATACACAAATAGGACTCATTACTTTGATGGAGTCAATTTTCCTTATTGGAAATATAGATTAGAGACATTTATTCAAGTCACGGATTATGAAGTTTGGGAAGTAATTTTACAAGGAAATTTAGATGTAAAAAGCCCTATGGTGACTGAGGAAGACAAGAAGAAAATGTCTATAAACTCTCAAGCAAATTACCTATTGTTATGTGCAATCTCTCCTACAGAATTTAACTTAGTTTCTTCTTGTTCTATAGCTAAAGAAATATGGGACAAATTCCGTGTCACTCATGAAAGCACTAGGACTGTAAAAGACACCAGAATTAACCTTCTTATGTAGGAGTATGAGTTATTTAAGTTTCAGACAGGAGTACAAGTAAAGGATATGTTCAACAGATTCACTTCCATCATAAATGAACTGAAGACACTTGGAAAACCCTTTTTAGACACTGATTTTGTCAGAAAAATTCTGAGAATAATTCCCAGAGTTTGGGATGCTAAAAAAGACTGCCATTGTGAAGACACAAAATCTCTTGAGACTATCCCTAAATGAACTAAGAGTAAAGCTAATGGCATATAAAGTTGAAGTATATCATTCTACTGAATCTAAAGGGAAGAAAAATCCTATTGCATTTACTGCAGATGAAGAGCCTTCAGAGGATGAATGCAGTGGTTGTGAAACAATCTTCTAGCCAAAAGATTGTCTAGAGTTCTTAAAAAAAAAAGGTAAAAATTTTCAGAAATTTTCAAAAACTAATATGTCTCCAAAGCCTAAATCCTATATAGGAAAATTTAATAAGAACAAGGATAAAAAGAAAGATAAAGAAAAAATTGTTTGCTATGAGTGTAAAAAAGTAGGACACATCAAATATGAATGCCTGATTTTTTTGAAGAAAATCTAGAAATTTCAGAAAAAGGAAAATGCATTGATAACTATCTGGAGTGACTTGGAAGATTTAGATTCTGATTCTAACTCATAAAATTCAGAAAATTCTGATAAAGCAAACATCTGTCTGATGGTTGATTATAGGTGAAATCTGATTCTAAAAATTATGAAAATGATATTTCTGATGAAAATGACATACTGAAGCTGATTTTAGAGTTTAAATGCAAGATACTAGACTTAGAATATGAAAAAAAATCTTCTGAAACAAATTAACTTGCTGCTGAATTCAGAAAATGATACTTTTAAATCTGAAAATCATATTTTAAGATCTGAAAATGAACCTATAAAATTGAAAAATTTTGCGATGAATAATAAAATATATTTATTGAAAACTAGAATAAATGTGTTATCTATGTCCATTTTAAAATACAATTCAAAAATTCAATAAAAGTGATCAAAAACTAACTAGATTTCTTGCAATTCAAAGACATGAATCTTTTTAAGAATGATTTAGGGTACAACTCTGAAAATATAACTCAATCACAAGTCAATAAAACTATATTTGTTAGTGTAGAAAAAATTATAGAAAACAAAAAGTTTCAGACTACAGAAATTAAAGGTAGAAGCAGTGGTTATAGAAGCACAATATATAGGGATGGAAGAAATTATTATCTTACCAGTTTTAATTGAAATTTCAGAAACACATCAATACATAAAAAATCTAATTTTTCACAAGATAAATATAAATATTTGGATAACTTTCAGAAAAGGAAAAATAGTTACACTTGCTATTATTGTCATAAATTATGACAAATTGCTAAATTTTGCTACTTAAATACGTTTAGTTATGTTCAAGAAAAATTTACTCTAGGTACAAGTTTATTATCTAGAGAACCTAAACTAATTTGGATTCTTAAAAACAAATGATTCATTTGTTTAATTTGTGCAGAAACATAAGACTAAAGCAAAAGAAAAATTATATGTCAATAGTGGTTGCTCAACACATATGATGAGTGACGTCTCATTGTTCAAAGAATTAGAAAATGATGAATAAGGATTGGTGACTTTTTGAGACAATAAAAAGAGAAAAATCATTAATAAAGGTACCATTGGCATTAACTCAACTTCCATAAGAAATGTTATATTTGTTGATAGGTTAATGTATAATCTATTGAGTATTAGTCAATTATGTGATTTGAGATATGATATGCTTTTTAAGAAAAATAAATGCATAGTTTTTTAGAGTATAACTCAAGAAAAAATATTTGGAAGAATTAGATCTGGAAATGTCATAAGAAATAAATCTAGATTGGTAACAAAAGGATATTTATAAGAAAGAATTGATTATAATGAAACACTTGCACCGGTAGCTAAATTAGAAGCAATTAGACTACTTTTAGTCTATACATGCTTCAAAAATTTTAGATTATTTCAAATTGATATAAAAAGTGTATTTTTAAATAAATATATAAAAGAAAAAATTTATATTAGTCAACTCCCAATATTTGAAAAATCTAATAAAGAAGATCATGTTTATATATTACACAAGATATTAATTTAAAACAAGCGTCTAGAGTATGATATGAAAGATCAAGTGATTTTCTTGTAAAAAATAATTTTAAAAAAGAAAATGTTAATACTACCTTATTTATAAAATATAAAATATGTTAATAATAATATTTTGATTATTTAAATTTATGTTGATAATATTATTTTTTGTGTTACAAATGAATGTTAATGTGATGATTTTAGTAATATGATGAAAAGTGAATTCGAAATGTTTATGATAAGTGAATTGAATTTGTTTTTAGATTTACAAATAAAATAAATATCCAAAAGAATTTTTATAAATCAAGAAAAATACGTAAAAAAGTTAATAAAGAAATTTGGAAAGGAAAACTCAAAAATCATACCTCCATTAAATTAGATTTTGATGAAAAAAGAAAGATGTGGATGAAAAATTTTGTAGAGCCATGATAGAATCTCTATTATATCTAACCACTTCACGATCAGATATTTTATATAGTGTGTGTTTGTGTACAAAATTCCAAAATAATGCTAAAGAATCTCATTTGAAAGTTACTAATAGAATTTTAAAATATGTAGTAAGTTCTTATAATTTAGAAATTTTATATCAAAAAAATTCAAATTTTGAATTAATTAGATATTCAGATGCCGACTATACTGGATGTAAAATTGATCGAAAAAATATCTCAGATACTTGTCAATTTTTGGGAAATAAAATTATGAATTGGGTATCCAAAAAGTAAAATTCAGTTACTTTATCCACGGCTGATTCAGAATATGTGTCAATAGGAAATTATTATATTCAAATCTTATTGTTGAAATAACAATTAAGAGATTATGGACTATATTATAAAAATATTTTGATAAGATACGATAATAGAAATGTTATATGTTTAACAAAAAATTCCATAAATCCTTTTAAATCTAAATATATAGAAATTAGATATCATTTTATAAAATATCATATTTTAAATGGAGATATTGTTATAGAATATGTTAATACAAAAAATCAATTAACAGATATTTTTATAAAACCTCTACATAGAGAAAGATTTAAATTTATTATAAATGAAATTGGAATATACTTTCCTTTTTAAAGGAAGAGAATGAAATATAGAAGTTTTGTAGAAATAAAGATAGAAATATAACTGTAGTTATACATATATAAAAAAAAAACTCTTATTTTCTTTCTTAACAAACAGAACTTTCCTCCCGTAAAAACCCTAGAACCAGAATCTCAAGATTCTCTCCAAATCTGAGATGGCTCATCGAAAATCTCAACGTTTGACTAACAAATCTCGTATGATTGCTAGTTATTGTTCTGAATCTCTTGTTAATTTGGTGAATGGAAGTTCATCTGACAGTGACGATCCATCCTTATACTCTGTTTTCTGAAAATTCCTCATCTCCAGAAAAATCTTCATCTGCTGAAAATTTTTCATCTCAAGAAATAGAGATTTCTCCTATGGTTAAATCATCTAGAATCAAAATCACTTCAATAAGCAAGCGTGCTTTGAAGGTAAATGTTCTTTTTTCAAGAATTCTGGATTTCGAATTTTTTTAGAAGAATGAGTTAGAAATTCGAAGGCTTCTTGATAGGATTAATTGTGTTAGTTTATATACTGGCTCACAAACATGCTGGAAGCAAATAGTCTTTCATTTCCACAACAATTTAAACATTACAAATGCAAATAATTTGATAACAAAGATTGATAATCATCCGGTTAACATAATTAAAGATGATATATCTATTTGCTTAGGACCGAAAAGAATTACAGATTCTTCTTTATCAAATCTAAATAAAAATTAATTATATGATCTACTTGGTGGCAAAGATGATGTATAAAACAAATACTTATATTGTTTAGATCTTCCTTTGTTAGTTAGAATTATTCACAAAGTTGTGGCTCTATGCATTACTACAAGGAATGGAAGTATGACTACTGTGATTGCTGAGAATATCAAGATTATTGCTGCAATGATTTTGGATAAAAATTAGATTTAGTTGATATTTTTATATCTCACATTAGAAGAATGTGAATATGAGGTCTTATGACAATGTGTTATCGAATCTTTTGGAATACAAAGGCTTTGATTTCTCTGAATTTAAAGGAGTAACTGAGAATGTTCTTACACTTGGTGATACTTGCATTAATCATATGGCTATTACTATATCTGATGACAAAGTTTGGAAATATAGAGATGGAAAAGTTTGGCGAGAAAATCTAGATGAAACAGATAGAGTAGAAGCTGACTTTAGATAGAATATTAATGAACAAACAGATTCTGAATTACCCAGATCCAGACCTGAAATGAGAGAATCTTCTAGGAAAATAAGGAAGACAATTACACATCCTGTGTATCATTTCTCAGACAAACCAGAATAAGTTAGTGGATTAGAAGGTAGAATCAATATTTTAGAAGGAAATGTAGATCAATGTATGAATCTATTGCAGACAGTGCAGAAAGACCTATCTGTTTTGCTTGAAAAATTCAGATGTCTAGGCATAAGGACAAGTATATTATTTCTGAATTTTTGAATCTTATTTTTCATGTATCCTTCACTTCCCTTAATGAAAACTGCACTTTCCTTCCTCATAAATGCTTTATTTATCCTCTGTTGTTGTTTGTTTTTACTGTAACAAAAATGAGGAGATATAAAATAAAATGCGTAAATGTGTTAAGGGGAAGATGACTGATTTTATATATTATTTATGTTAATATGTTTACTTATTCATGAATTAAGGGGGAGAATAGGGAGAATGTAATATGATTACATATCATATTGTATTGAATGTAATGATCGCATACTATGCTGTGAACATATTATTCTTCACTGTGAGCATATCATTCTTCATTTTATTTAAGGTTTTGTTGTCACCAAAAATGGGGAGATTGTCAGGGAAATTGTTGTCGAACCCTAATATATTTTGATAATAACAAAACTTTATATGTGTTTCTAATAATTCATCAAGTGTGCAGACATTTAGAATATGTAAAGCAAGGTTATATATATAAATCTAAACAACTGGTTAGAAAATATTGTAACAGGAGTATGGTAGAAGTGGTGTGATGGGTAGAAACAGTAGAGTTTTAGATAAATTTTTAACTACTGTGATTTTGTTCTACTTTCAAGTCCTAAATCAGCATGTTAAGTACAGATTGAGAGTTGTATTTAATCATGAAGTTTATTTTAATGAGTGATTCAAATTTAAGTCTAGAGCAGACTTTTACTAAAGGTAAAATCAAACTCAAAATTTAAATTCAACATTTCTGAAGTTCAATCTGATTTTTAGAAAGTTTTTTATCTCATATATTTTCTCCAACTCCTAAAACTTTTTGAATTTTGATTTCTCCTCGTAATAAGAGTGTTGTTAGATTTTAAATTCAAAAAGTTATAGCAGTAAAAAGTTTTTTTGAAGATCTTGAAATGAAGGCTGAAAATAAGAATATGAAAATAGTCAGGCTAGTTTTGAAGGCATTTTGAAAGGCATATATCATTTTGAAACAAACAGTATTGTAGCATAATTCAAATTGAACATTGAAGAACAATATTTAATCCCTATTCAGAAGATTTTATAGAATATTTTAGGGTTTTGTGTTGAGAGAAAATAGAACCCAATAACCTCTACTCTATCATACTTTCTATTGTATTTTTCTGCTATCGACTGAGTTGATTTTGTTATATACTTTCTGATTTTGTATTTATATAGTGTCACAAGTGTAAGGGGAGTGTTGGAAACATTCTCTTGGGTTGATAGGCTAGGTGTGAAAGAGTTAGATTTGGGTAGATGTTGGACTAAGACATCTTCAAGAAGGAAGGTATAGATTATCAATATTGAAGGCATGTACATGTGTTTGTAACTCTCTTTGTTCATATTGGCAACTATCTATCGCTGACCCTGGCTTATTGAACTGGAAGAGTGGATGTAGGCACAAGCCCATATCACTATAAATCGGTCTTGATCCCTCTATCATTTCTCTTTATTTTTCTGCATTTCCATATACTTGCATTTACATGTTACATCTAGTTTGGTCTTAGATTTTAAGCTAAATTTTAAGCGGAGTAAAATGTACAATTGAAGTCAACCAATTCAACCCCTTTCTTGGTTGCATAGGGACCAACAAAAGATATTTTATTGAAAAGAAAATTCTAATAAAAATTATAAAATTTTTGAATAAAAAACTTACTGGTATTTAGTAGTACGAGCAAGAGTGTTTACCAAGTTAAAGTTTTTTAAACAAAAATTGATATAGTAAAGTAGGAATTAAGAGATGCAAAGGATGTGAACATAAAAGAATATTTGGCATATGATTGTAAGTTATTTTAAGATTCCTTAAACCAAGCCAGTTGATGTGATCAATGTGCAAAAATAAAGAATTCCCATAAATAAATACCGGGAAAAATTAAGTAATTTGAATTTTATTTATCAAGCAAATTGAATTTAATTACAAAATACAAAAATTAAATTCAAATTAGGAATCATTTTATTCTCAAAAAAAAAAACAATTCATAGAGTTGGGGATTACAAAAGGAGATATATGTATGCTCATGATAATTCAAAAATAACTTGCTTTTTTTACCTTTGAAACCATGACTCTCTCTTTACAGTTGTTTTTAGGGTATAAGTGATATTTCTCTATTACTGATAGGTTCTTCTGTTGACAACGCCGTTAGTTCTCTTTTTTTAGGTGATCTAGCTGTTTGGATGAGGAAATCTTTTCAGACGTTTTAATGAATCGCTCCTACACTAATGTGACAAAACAACTTCAAATTTACTAGGACAAGTTGGAGATAATATTTTCTAATAATGAATTGTAAGATTTTTCATGGCCTTATAAATTTAGTTTAATTAACAAATTCGTCTTGAGACATCTGACAATCGAAACTTTGAGAAAAGCTTTTTCCACAATTGGCCTTAAGGGTTCAATACATTTAAGCTGGATAGATGGTTATCATATTCTGGTGGATACACAATTGGAGAAAGCTTATATTAGATTACATCAAAAGAAAGTTTTGTACTTTTTGCATATGAGATGCATGTCCTTACGTAGATATCTATTTGACCCAAAAACATAACCTTCTCTTGCTCCAGTTTGGATGGTGTTTTGAAAAATTCACTTAACAGGAACCAATGGGTTGATTTGGTTCTTTTACCCCTTTTAAAAAAACTTTAAGATTTTGGATGAAAATAAAAAGAGTTTAAAGAACAAGAGAAGTTACACACAATAATTTATAATGGTTTCATCCTTATTAGTATACATCCACTCTTAATGTTCACTTAAAATTTAGAATTCACTAATCAAAGCAATTAGTACAAATTACTAATTTCTCAAGGTGTTAACCCAACCTTTACAAGTGTTTACTCAACAATCCCCCTTCAACTTTATATCTAAAATGGAGTAATAAAATTTCAAATTAAAAACCTCTTTCTTTTAATTCAAACAATCTCACAAGAGAATCAAAAAAGATTATGTACAAGAAATTGAAGTGATTTTTCAAAACTAGCAAGAGATAGGATTTATGATCAATAATCTCTCTTCCCTTGAGGTAAAGTTGTATTTATAACCTTGCGGGTAAAAAGAATGTTGGAGGTGGTTCAGAGCATTTAATACCTCATACAGCTTTTGAAATTTATCACCATTGGTGTATTTAAATCGACATTCCGAATAGTTGTATTTTACTTCTATAGCTACTTTTTTAAACCCGAAAATATTATGTCAACTTTTGTTCTACTCAAATCGACCTTTGAGATTGATCCTTTGAACTTGAGAACAATATGTCAACTTCTTCTTTACATTTATCAACTTTTGAAGTTGTTCTTTTAAATCCGAGAATATTATGTTGACTCTATTCTGTACAAGTCCTTCTGAAACATGACTTTTTATATAAGAGTTTTATATTGATCTCTTTGCTGCTTATGTTGGCATCTTCTTCGAAGATTGGAAACCCGAGAATATTATATCGACTTCATTGTTGCTTATGTCAACATTTCTTGTAGAAGCACCATATTCAAGTAGCATAACCTTATAAATTGTTTAAGTTGGATTTCTTTGTCGTCTTTTTTGGTCTACAACTCTAAAAATTGAAGTGATCTATACATAAATTAGCTTCATTAAAACAATAAATTCATTTTTTGTTTAGTCTTTGATTACTCTTATATTATGAAAAATACTAAGTTTTGTTATTCATTAAAATCTATAAGTTAGCAATCTCTCCCTTTTTATGATAACAAAACTTAATTTTAAAGTTTATGCTAAAAAGGTTTATAATTTAAAAATATATACTATCCCTTCAAATATGTTTTGATTTTCAAAAACAATACCAACATTTCCTTTGGAAAATGAAATTTTTAAAATCAATTTTTAATCAATTTAAATGCAAACAAATATTGAGTCTAAAAACTCATATATAAATTAATAAAACTCAACTTTAATACTTCATAAATATAGCCAATAAAATTAATACAATACATACTAAATCATTTAAGACAAGATAAGTACACTATCACCAAATAAAACCAACTTTGATTTTTCCCTTTTTGTTATTATCGTAAAAAGAATTTTCTATACAATTAAAAATTAAAAACTTTACACTTGAAAAGTACAAATAAACCAAAATTATTTTTTTTTCTTTTTAAATTTTCATATTTGGTTCATCTAAGATCAAGGCTGAGGATTATAGGGATTGGAAGGAGATGATTTAGGTAAGGCAAACAGTATCGATGAAGAGGGATTTTGGTTTGAATGCTGAATATAGGGAAAGTATGCTTGAAGATCATGAGCTAACATATCCACCTTTGAGTGTAATAACCCCATGCTAATATTAAGCTTTCCAATAGAAGAATGTCAACAAAAAAATTGAACAGAGAGAAGAAACCTAATATTTACTTACTGATTTAATCCCAAAACTTATCTACAATTCCAGAGGTATCCATATTAGTACTAGGACAACCTTAATTGCCTCTTTCTTCCTTATTTTGTTCTTTATCGTCTCCACTTTCACAACTCTCTTCACCGCCTTCATCCATAGCTAATTTTCCAAACTTTATCTAGATACCAAGATGATTTCGATTCTACTTAGCCAACTTGATGTTTGCTTCTCCTATTTTATACTTAAATATGATTTATCAACTTGGTTTCTAGCAACTATCTTACTAAGATATCACTAATAAACATCCCATAAAGTAAGTATTTGTTGTTTTGGTGAAAAACTGAAACCATATGGCAAGGGACAAAAAAAATGAAGGCCAAGATCCTCTCCTCTCATGATGGAAGCCATCAATGGAATATTTTTTTTGAAATGACTCGCATGACTTCCACTCTTAGGTAAGAGCACATAAACAACTATAAGTTGAAATAATCTTTGAGGAAAGTCTAGAGATTCTAATTTGGTCTTTGAGGATACTATAGTCGGATTTTGTCAAAAGATTCTAATTTGTGCTTAGATGTTACTACACCGGGAATTTGAAGCACAAGTATAGTATCCTTAATGATATTGTGATCCTTAAAACATGAATATTCTTCCATCTCTACAGACTCTAACCCAAACAACACATATAATGAGATATGGGAAATCTCAATACTATACCTATTCACCATAGTATCAAAACTAACTTTGAGTTTAGGTTGTCCATAGTAATTACCATTTTCTATCAAATAGCAATAGAAATATCCAACTAAGTTCTCAAAAAATGATTCTTACAGTTCCAATAAATTATTCTAACAAATTCTTCTAAAAGACTCAAAATAAGAGAAATTAATTTCTTCTAAATAATTAAAATCAATGGAACTTTCCTTTATTACCTTCTTCATTTCAAACCTTTGGTTGAAGAGATCTCGTTTCGTATGGGCTTGGAATATATTAGCATCCTTTGAAACTAACCTGATCATGATACTTCCACTACCTTTGTTACTTCTGCTACATGATGTTTGCTTGGCATGTGCCATCTCAAAGGCATAGGAGTCTTATTTGAAGGAGAACATATGTTTTTCACATGAACACCTACAAACAAGGATTTCGATGAAGTAAGGTAGAGTTTAGGTTGAGACTTACTATGGATTATGAATTTGAGGATAGATTTGAGAGAAAACATGATTCAATTATGGGATTAGAGAAAAATCAAAATGGGAATTAGGGTTTTTCAAGTGAGAATTTAGAAATTTTGAAGAGAATGTTCAAAAATATTGAATTGGGTCTCTTTATAGAGTCTTGAAGTTTTGGCATAGAAGAATAGGATGTCGAATTATGGCGTTTCATAATTTTGATATGTTGACATCTACAAATAAAATATCGATATTTTTGCTTGTGTACCAAATTTTGTGTTGCTATAAATAGCATGTTGACATATGATACTACAATGTCAACATAATTTGTCTAAATAGCTAAAAATTGAGATTTACATAGTTAGTTTCAATCCAATTTGTTTTAAAATGATTTTCTTTTAAAACCATGAAATTTTAGTTAATAATACAAAAGATTAAATATAAACATAACAAAAAACAATTGAGAATTAGAATATAGAGGATTTGCTAGAGTGTATCTTGATTTTTTATCATTTTCCATGTTCATCATTTCAAACTCTCTCTTTAATGTTCAAAGCATTTATCCAAGATTTTGGTGAAAATATCAGCAACATATAGAAGTAGCAATATGTTCAAGCGTAACATCACTTTTACGAATATCATGTCTAATGAAGTGATATATTATCTCAATATATTTAATTCTAGAATCATCAATAGGAATTTTAGTTAAGCTAATGGCACTAGAATTATCATATTTAATAGGTAAATAATTTATTTTTATATAATGATCTTCTAAATAATACAATCCACAAAATTTGAGTACAATAGTGACTAGCAACATATAATTCGTCTTCATAATAGAAGTGTAACACTATTTTGTTTCTTTTGAAGATCAAGAGATTAGCATATTATCAAAAAATTGACAAGTACTACTTATATTGTTTCTATCAATCCTACAACCAACAAAATTAGCATCCAAAAATATTTGCACCGTAAAGATAAGTCTCTAGTATACCAAGATTCTAAATGATGAGTGTCGAACAAATATCAAAAGATTGTTTTAACAACAACAAAGTGAGATTCTTTAGGACAATCTTGAAAACGTGCACAAAGATAAATATTAAATACAATATTAGGTCCAGAAGTAGTTAGATAAATCGTAGAATCATTCATATTTCTATACAACATACTATATATGAGCTTGCTTCCCTCATTTTGTCTAGATTGATTGTCTAGATTGATAGAAGTACTCATTGGTTTGGCATTTGGCATAGCATTTTCCAATTCAAAATTTTGATTAACTCCTTGATGAACTTGAATTGATTTATAAAGATTGTATTCTTTGTTTGTTAAATTTGCATCCATAAAATGTAGTTTAACTCTTTCATTATGCTCATTTCGAGTTTGGCCTACATAACCTTTGCAAAATCTTGGCAAAGAAGTTCATTAGTAACACCAAAAATGATATCATCCATAGAGATTTGCACTACTAGAATGTTATTGCCATTTTTCTTTTATAAATGAGGTTATATCCACATTCTCTCTTTGAAAGTAAGTTTTAAGTAAATACTTGCTAAAAATTTCATACCAAGATTTAGGAGTTTGTTTTAAATCATATAAATCTTTTGACAATTTGTAAATATGGTCCGGGAAGTTTATATTTTTAAAATCGGATGATTACTCAATAAAAACTATTTTTTTTTAATATGTCTATTCATGAAAACATCATATCCATTTGAAAAAGTTTAAAATTTATAAAACAAATATAGGCAAATAATATTCTAATAGTTTCTAGTCTAGATACAAGGACAATCTCATCAAAATGAATTTCTTTCTCTTGACTACACATTTAAACAACTAGTCTACCTTTGTTTCTACTAATGATACCATTTTCATTTGATTTGTTTCCTAAAAACACATTTAGTGCCTATGACTAAAAGATCACTAGGTCTAACTATTTTGTCATACTTCATTTCTTTCAAATTTGTTTAGTTTGTACCTATTTTCATCATTTAAAGTATCATTTATATTTTTAGGCTCTATTTGGGAGATGAAATCAACAAATTTACACTTGTTGGAGGTGGGTTTCGGCTCCACAGACGGTGGCTCTACTGACTCAAGCAGCGTGACTGGTCATCTGTCGATGTTGATCAATTAGACTTGCAAAGACCGTCGAATGGTGCTCCAGTAGGGAGATTTCAATGTTCAAGTCAGACAGCGGTTTTCGATAAAGGAAAGAGTAGGCTGAAAGAGAGCTCTGGTGCTCTAGTATGCAATGTGTAGATTCAGACGGAAAGAGGACCTACCTAGTCGGCTGAATTGATGATGCTTATATAGTCTTCCCAAGGTGAGTTCTGTATTCTTTTAGGGTGTCAAAACCCTAGTTTCTTTATAAAGATATTCCGGGATCACGGGGATCATTGTGAGATATTCCCAAAGATTTGAAATATTATTCGCGACAATTCAAATTACTTAAAATTCATTTCCTTATCAACAGCGGTCAAAGGTTTTCCCTTTTATTATGGGAGGTTGACTCCGATTTTAAGGGGAAATAAATATTGCCTATAGCTGAGTAGGGACGTGGAACAGCGAGTGAAAAGAGAACCGATCAGGGACTTACCAAGGAGAAATTTGGTCGATGTGTCAAGAGTATAGGCCGTGTTTACTTGCCTAGGAGATAAATCGCATATTGATGAGACACTTTGGATACATTATGTCTGATGGGCCATGGATCTGAAAGGTTTCAAGTCTCATGATACTAGGCCTTTGGGCCATGTTCTATCACTTGTTCTCGACTCTTGGTGCCATTCCATGAGGAAAACTTCAGAAATAGTATTAAATGGATAGGAATTTAAAAAATGTTAGTACGCCACATTAAATGTGACACGTACTGTTTCAATTTCTACTAAGCGTATTTGGCACGCATTATAAGGCTTCTAATTGGTTCGAGCATTACCATTTTTGCTTTTTGATAGTTTTTTACTTTCGATAAAAAAAAGGTGACTTGCAAGCCACTTCCTTTGAAATCCCTAAACAATTCTTAGAGAAAGAATTGAGTAAAAAATGATCAATGGTAAATTGTCTGGGCTTTACCCGAGTATTAACAACATTAGGAGCGTTATGATGAAGGATGAACTTCAGGACGTCCAGAACAATATGTTGTTGGGAGACAATTATGCCCTTTTGTCAACTACGGATGAAGATAGAGCTAATAGAGCATCGAAGGGCCGTATTTCTATGTACAAGTAATGTGTTAAGAACGTTTTGAGAGTGTCGTATATGGGGCCCATTGGTCAGGTTCTTCTTTGTTGGAACATATACCCGACCTTGTTGATCTCTAGTGCTTGGTGTTTGGTGATCGCTGTTGTGCTTCTGTCATCTTTGCTTTAACAGCAAGATCTTGACCTCTATTTTTACTCTCAAGAGGTGAGCTCGCAAGGGCATTACAAAGGGCTAGTATTACTTACAGACCATGCCAGAGTCGGGTTGGAGTTTCTTTTACAAGGAGACCATTGATAAGAGCTGGATGAAAAAGGTGTATCTTGATCGAGACTCTTCTGGACGATGAGATGTTATCGTTAGCAAGCTTGCTGTCGGAGGAGAAAAGGAAAATTGAAAGGCCCAGTCTGGTAAAGAAGAAGAGTGAAGAGTTCGTCGATGCTCTTATCTCTCTGAATGAGAGGGATATTAAGGCAGTAACCACCGACAAACAAATGAGGGCCTACTCAAAGGGAGGTGACCAAGAATGCTAGTAGCGATGCTGCTCCTATTTTGTCTTTTGTTCAGAAGAGGAAGAGAACCTAATGGCCAAGCTTACCAAGTAAGTTGGCGAGAAGGGATAAGGAGCGAGGTTCCCCGGATACATCAGGGCTTATCGGGGTAGTTGATTTTGACTCCACGGCTAGGGTGGATGAGGAGGCTCACAAGGTGCATTATACGGCAGTTAACGAATGAGTTGGTAAGGAGGAGAGGAGGAGATGCTAGATGAGGAGTCCCACGAGAAGGGTGATGGTTTCGCTTTTGAGGTTCCCAAAGAGGGGGGAGAGACAGTGCAAATTGTAAGAAGCCCTGGGAATGTAAAGCCTGGCACTGGTCTATCTTCAGCTGTTCCTTTGTTACCTAGTAAGCAGATTGTATCTAAGAGGACCACTCTTGAGCTCTTTCTACCTATTTCATCCTTTGATGGTCGACATGGGCTAAGGGAACATGGAACCATAACTATCAGAACTAGCGATCATCACTATAGCTATGTTGATAATGGTAAAGTGAGGAAGATAGTCGAACGAGTGGACTTTGGCCATTCCGACCTAGAGCTAAACAAATTGTCTCTCGAACAGGGTGATGAGACCATTATGTCCTCAAGTCTCATGGTACGACAGCCTTAAAACATTCTTTATCTGTATTCCCGGTATCTGTACATGACTCTTCTTAATTCGTTCAGACCTCATCTTGGCAAACTTTCAAAGGTTGAGGAGGGACTAGACGATGGAGCATTTGAAGCAACAAGGCACTTCGCCAATGCCAGGCTATTTCCAAGAGGTATCAGAAGCTGAAGGCAAAAGTTAGGACACATAAGGTATGCCTGCACACTACATAAAGGCTGGCCGTGATGCGTGACTGAGCTTTGAAGCATGCCGAGCAGAAGATATAGGAACCATGGGAGACCCTCACAAAAACTATCGATCAACATGCATGCACTCGGCGCAAGTGGAATGAGAGACTTCGATCTGCTAAGGAGGTCATCGATTGCACGAGTCTCTTAGGGGCCATGCCCTTAGATATGGGGAGGGCTAGCGCCGAATCCCTAATAGCGAGCTTGCAATCGTTCCGGTGAGCGATATTTCTCTAGAAGTTGTAGACAAGGATGCTACGATCGGTACGTCTCAAGCTGATTGACAGGCTGTCGAAACCCTTCAAATCAATACCGATTCCCCTAATGTAAACAAATTTGTAGTAGTAGTGGTTCCAAGTCGAATCCTACGAAAACTAAATTAATTTAATTTCTCAGTTAAATGTCAAAATAAAAAGGGGGTTTATCAATTAAATTGCTAAATTAAAAATTAACAATCTAAAAATAAGAACTAAATTAACAATGCAAAATAACGAAAATTCAAAAAGAAATTCAATCTACCAAACTCTAATCCAAGGGTTCACCACATTCAGTTGTTTCATTGATGATGAGTAAAAAATATATATCTTATAATTCAAATATTTAATCTTAGATTATTAGGATAGTCATGATAAATTTTGTATTTTCCTAAATTAATTTACCAAATCTAACATACAGTCAAAATTTATCATTAATCGACCAGAGAGAATAGCGTTCCATATCAATATAATGATAATTTTAAGTTTTGTAAAAATAATTAAACCAAAATCCAAATAATTGGGTTAGACATAATTATTTAATTATGCTTCATTAATTCCCTTAACTTAAATATGAATATTGGCTAAAGACCAATGAACATAAATAACTTAAATGTTATTTGTACCATTCATTTATGACAATTACGAATCATTGAAAGCATGGATAGTTATAGATAAATCAATATTGAATTAGTTTGTCAAATTAACAACTATCAATCATTCATATGAAATAAATCAAGAATCAACGAATATTTGAATAAAATAGTAAAAAATTAAATGAATCACATAATTTCGCAGTGAAGACAATCGAATGAAAATTTTCCTTAAATGCAAAACCTAAAAACAAGCAACAGACAGCCGCCCCCTCTTGCAGAGAAAAAGAGACATGCCTTGGGGTTTCTTTAATGCCCTAGTTCTAAAAAAATTCCCCATTATCCAAAAGATTAGGAATAGTTCCTTCAAAATAAGAAAATATTTTTACTCCTAATTCAAACAATTTACTTAAACTAAAATCCTACTAAAATAAAAAAACTAACTAAGAGTAAAAGTCTTCCACTCTTGTCAAGTTTTTTCATTTTCTCTTCATAGGCTCAAATTTGATGTGTTGAACAATTAAACTCTAAAATGTCTCTTTAAACCCATTTTGATCCAATTTTCTAATTTTCAATCACCTAACAATAAAAACCATAAAATATATCAATTAGACTAATAACAACCCAAAATAAAGTCATAATATAAATAATAAATTCAATTTATGCACATTATCAAATTCCCCTTACCAAACCCATAGTTATCCCCAATCATTCCAATCACAGTAAAAAAAAATAAAAATAAAAACAAAAATAAAAACAAAACAAAACAAAAACTAAAACATTTTTCAAGTCAACTATATTTCCTCAAGTTTCTACCATTGTGTATAACAAGTTCAAATCAAAATTGTACTCAAGACAATCAATACTTTATGGCATTCAATAATAGATTGACTTAATATTTCGAAATAAAACAAGCTCAAGGATCAATGAGGATATGATGCACATTTCACCACTTTATCATATAAACCAACCCCATTCGTATGATTCAATGCCCAAAAACAATCCCAAAATAAAAATTATATCATTTTCATTTTACAAATATCCATCCAATTCATGATCTAATCACATGCTTTTTCACCGCTTTAACACATAAACCAACCCTAATCATATGATTTAATCCCTAAAAACAATTCCAAAATAAAAATTGTCTCTTTTCCCTTTTACAAATATCCACCCAATTTATATTTTAATCACATGATTCTTTGATATAAGGGCCAAAAAAGGAATAACTATAAAAAGAAAGCCATGTGTCAATTTATGAGATTATAAACAAAGGAAAATGATATAGGCTTAAATGGGTTCACTAGGGAAGTAGTACGCACGGGAAGATATGTTTTTCGAGATCTAAAAGGGATAAACCTAAGTTCCTTAATCATTTCAATGCATGAAAATAAAAAATGTATTCTTGACGTACATAACAAAACAAGTTCTAGAATAACCACTCCAATGGTGATATACACTCATCAAAAAAAAAAATTAAGAGCATAAAAGATGTGTTGCTATATAAGGCCTAATCCTAACTTTGGATAGATTTTGTGTCAAATCATGTCATTCTATCTCTCAATTCAATCATTAAAAGATAAAAAGTTAATCATGTACCACAATGACCACTAATATATATTATCTATCATGCAATCTAACCCAAATCAAACATACACAACGAGCAATAGACATTGGGTACATCTTGCCAAATTGAGGCAAAAAACTTTTATTTTTTTTGTTTTAATTTTTTTAATTTTTTTGGTTTTTTTTTAATAGCAACTAGTGTTCTCAACTCCCCCATACCTAAAATATACATTGTCCCCAATGTATACAAAGGGTAAGAAAGAAGAAGAATCCGGAACATAACTCGAAACAACTAATACATAAAAAAAACCAGCACAAATTCTAAAATAAATAGTAAGTTTCATAAAATCATCCTAACTCAACATATACTCAACATATAAGTAGGGCAATAAAAAGAGAGAGAAGAGAGGGAACTCCCCTAAGGTGAAAACCACGTGATCATGCCCTATTTCTATGAGTGGTTCTGCTAACTCTAAAAATCTTTCTTCAAGTAGCCGCGTGATCATACTTTATTCTTTTGAGCACTTCTGCTAAACTTTGAAATTTCTCTTCAATAAACCGCATGATCACGTCTTATTCTTCTGAGTGTTTCTGCCAAACTTTGAAATTCAATGTTATATAGTTTAAACTTTGGTTGGCCGCATCTTTTCTATCTTCCATCTTTGTACACATGCAAAAACTAAAAGAAAAAACTAATGATACTAATCAAACACCCTTAAGTTGAAACAAGAAATCAATTATCAAACTAATCAAACTCTTAAAAAAATATTGGATTGCCTTCTAACAAACGCAATTGTTTATCATCGTTATACTCGACGTTCTTCAATGGGTTGACTTCAATTTGATGAATAACATGGAGGTTTTAATGCAATGATTAGCGCTGCAGAAACCTTGATATCTTCGTGAAATTCAACCTCTGTCCATTCACCTTAAAGACCTTGTTCATGTTAAGACTCTTAATCTCCACTGCACTATGAGGAAACATATTAGTAACAACAAATGGACCAATCCAACAAGAATGTAACTTATCTAGTATGAGTTTGAGTCGAGAATTATACAAAAGCACTTTTTACCCAACTCTAAATTGTTTCCTTAGAAGTGACAACTCCAAATTATCATGAAACAACTTAGTTTTCTCCTTATAAATTCTTGAATATTTATAGGCCTTCAACCTCAATTCTTCCGGTTCTTGCAATTACAACTTTCTTGCCTCACCAGCTTCCTCCAATCCATATTACAACGTTTGATCACCCAATATGCTTTATGCTCAATTTCTACCGGCAAGTGACAAGACTTGCCAAAAACTAACCTATAAGGAGACATCCCTATTGGTGTTTTGTATGCAATCCGATAAGCCCATAGCGCATCATCTAGGTGCAAATTCCAATCTTTCCTTCCCAAATTGACCATTTTCTCCAAAATGGACTTAACCTCCCAATTGGAAACTTTGGCTTGTCCATTTGTTTGAGGATGATAAGCCATGGCAACCCGGTGATGTACATCATACTTCTTCATCGATGCTTTGACTGCTCAATGATAAAAGTGGCTTCCTTGATCACTTATAATGGCTCTAGGTATTCCAAACCTGTTGAAAATATTAAATTTGATAAAACCTACAACAGATTTAGAATCATCATTCCTAGAGGCTTTTGCTTCCACCCATTTCGACACAAAATCAGCCGCCAAGAGTATGTAAACATAACCACAAGATGAAGGGAATGGTCCTATAAAATCGATACCGCATACATCAAATATTTTACAAACAAGAATAGGAGTTTGGGGTATCTCATTTCTATGAGATATCGTACTTGTTCTTTGACATCTATCACAATTTTTACAAAACAAGTATGCACCTTTAAACAAGGTTTCCTAATATGACCCACTATCCAAAACCTTCATAAAGGTTCTTTTTAGACCAATGTGTTCTTCACAAGCATAATTATGACAAAATGTTAAAATGGATTATGTTTATTTTTAGGGACACATATCATAATTACTTGATCAGAGCAAAATTTTCATAAATAAGATTCATCTCACACATAATATGTTGCCTCATGTCGAATCTTTTCCTTCCTTGACTTACGAAGATGATTAAGTGAAAAATCAATAACCAAATAATTCACAATATCTGCATACCAAGGGGTTGTACCTTTTGATTGGAACAATTGTTCATCAGGAAATACTTCGGAAATCGGCAATGGCTCTTCTTCTTTTACTAACTTGCTCAAGTGATCTGCCACTGAATTCTAAACTCCCTTCCGATCCTTGATTTCCAAATCAAACTCTTGGAGCAAGAGTATCCATCTTATCAATCTAGGTTTTGACTCCTTTTTCAAGAGATATTTTAAGGCTGAATGATCCAAAAACACTATCACTTTAGAACCAAGCAAGTATGAGTGAAATTTATCTAAAGCTAAAACAATTGCTAAAAGCTCTTTCTTAGTAATTGTGCAGTTGCATTGTGCCAAGTTCAATGTACCTTGAAGCATAGTAAATGACATGATTCTTCCTCTTAACTCACTAGCCTAGGACGGCTCCTATGGCATAATTGCTTGCATCGCACATGACCTCGAATGGCAAATTCCAATCAGGTGGTTGAATGATGAGTACGACAGTCAATAAGTTCTTGAGTTTATCAAAAGCTTCTCTGCATTCTTCTCCAAAGTTAAAAGACACATCTTTTTTAAACAATTTGGACAATGGTAGAGCAATTTTGAAAAATCATTGATAAACTTGCGAAAAAAACCTGCATGAGGGTAAGGTAAGCTCTTGATCAAATCAACTTTTACCTTATCGATTTCTATGCCCTTAGAAGAAATTACATGCCCTAATACAATGCCTTCCTTCACCATAAAATAACATTTTTCATAGTTCAAAGCCAAATTTGTTTCCATGCATCTTTTCTAGATTTTTTTTTTTAAATGACCCAAGCAATCATCAAACGAATCCCCATAAACAGTGAAATCATCCATGAATACTTAAATACATTTTTCAATATATTCAGAAAAGATACTCAATAAGCACGTTTGAAATGTACCTGGAGAATTGCATAGACCAAAAGGCATCAGTCTATAAGCAAATGTCCTAAATGAACACGTGAATGTTGTCTTCTCTTGGTCCTCTTGTGCGATCATAATCTGATAGTAATCTGAAAAGCCATCAAGAAAACAAAGAATGACTTTCTAGCCAACTCTCTAACATTTGATTAACAAAGGGTAAGGGAAAGTGATATTTTTTTGTAACTAAATTGAGTTTCCGAAAATCAATAACCATTTGCCAACCATTTTGCACTCTCATGGGTACCAACTCATTGTCCTAATTTCTCACCACTGTGATCCCCATTTTCTTTAGTACCACATGGATGGGACTCACCCACTTGTTATCCGAAATTGGGCAGATTATTCCTTCATCCCAATATCCTTTATTGTTAACACATTCATTTGATAGAATAGACCATACCTACCAGATAAGGAGACGTATCCCTTATTGTCGGCACATTCATTCGATAGAATAGGTCGTGCCTACCCGACAAGGAGATGTATCCCTTATAGTCAACACATTTGTTCGATAGAATGGGTCGTACGTACCCAGCTGGGAGAAGCATCCCTTATTGTCGATATGTTCGTTCAATATAATAGACCATACCTATCCAGCTGGGAGATGCATCCCTTATTGTTGGCATGTTCGTTCGATAGAATGGGTTGTATCTTCTCAACTAGGAAGCATATCCCTTATTGTCGGTACATTCGCTCAATAGCATATGTCTTGTCTACCCGATAGGGAGATGCATCCCTTATTGTCGACACGTTCATTCAATAGAGTATGTCTAGTGATGCAGGTTCGATACGGTCAGCACATCATGAGAGATTCGCAAAGCAAATCATTACAAACAAAGTGATCACAATGTAATCAATGGAACAAGTAGTAGGACATCTGATTAGTAGCTCTATGAGAGTAACTATATGAGAGAAGGGTTCAGAATTACTTGAGAGAGTTTGTCGAGGATTTCGGGTAGCATCACAGCGTTCCAATGTCGGTAGAGGTCCTAAACTTGACCTTCATGTATCTTGTGCTCGGCAATGCCTCCAGAACATTCAAGCAAGGACAAACCAAAATGACGTTATAGAGCGAAGGTAGCTTAACTACATTGAACATTGTTATAGCGATTGCATGACTAGGTGAAGTCCCAAGAGTTATGGGGAGCGAAATAGTGCTTTCAGGGTATATCCATTCATCTGAAAGTCCTCTGATGGGGCCAGCATGAGATTGTAGATGCGTTTGAGTAAAACCTATTTGCTAAAGAGCATTCAAATATAGAAGGTTGTAGCCAACCCCCTAGTCCAGGAAGATTCTCCTTACTTTGTATTGTTCGATATTGGCCGTTATAACGAGCAAATCATGTCGGTCGGATCAACCCCTATTGGTCGTTTTTACTAAAGCCAATCATCGGTCTTTTCTTCTTAGCCTGCTTCTCGGTTCGTGAAGCGAGGACTTCTTTGGATGTGGAGCTTGACAAATTGGCACTACAAAAAAACACGGTTTTAGCCACGGATTTTCGCGACGGAAAAAATTCGTCGCTATTTTACGACGAATTTAGCGACAAAAATTTTTTCGTCGCTAATTTACCACAAAATTTGCAACGAAAAGGAAGTCGTGGCTAAATTAGCGACGGACACATCATTCGTAGCAAAATTCGTCGCTAATTAGTGACGAAAAAATTTTCGTGGCTAAATTCGTCGTCAATTAGTGACGAAAAAATTTTTGTGACTAAATTCGTCGCTAATTGGCAACAAAAAAATTTTTCATTGCAAATTTCGTTGCTAAATAAGTTTTTTATATATAATAAAATAAAATAAAATATTAATATAATATTTAAATTAAAAAATTAATTTAACAATCATGGTTTAGCGACGGATTTCTAAATCCGTGGCTGATTCAGCGACGGATTCGAAATCCGTCGCTAAATAGGTTTTTTATATATAATTAAATAAAATATAATATTAATATAATATTTAAATTAAAAAATTAATTTAACAACCGAATTTAATTTAGCGACGGATTTCCAAATCCGTGGCTGATTCAGCGACGGATTCCAAACCCGTCGCTCAATAATTAGAATTTTGTTTTATTTTTATTTTATTTTAATAAATTCAGCGACGGATTTGGAAATCCGTCACTAAATTTTATCTTCTTTTAATTATAATATTATTTTATTTTATTTTATTTTATTATTTTATATTAACAAATCATATTATTATTTTATAATATTTTAATTTACATTTTAAAAAAAAACCATATATTTTATTTTATTTAAATTATATATATATTTTAATTAATTTATTATTTTTTTCTTTTTTTTGATTTAATATTTTTTATTATTGTATAGGTAATTTTATTTTATTTGTTTTATTTTATTTAATAATATAAATTTTTTAATTAAATATTAATCTAGCACGGGCGCCGGCCCTTGCACGCACGGGCGCCTGCCTACCTGCCTGGGCGCCCGCGCCCTGCGCGTGCTGGGGCGCCCAGGCAGGCGCCCAGGCGGGCAAGCACGGGCGCCCGCGCGCCTGCCTGGGCGCCCAAGCAGGCACGCCTGCCTGGTGCGTGTCACAAAAAATTTAAATAAATCTATAGTTGAAGGGATTCGAATTTTGGACTTGGATCTCGATCTCAAAGACATGTTACCACTGCACCACGGGTGTTGTTGTGTGACTTTTTTCCTCCTCTTTGTTTTCTATTCTCACTTTTTTTTCCTTATCTCTATTTTTTTTGCTTTCTACTCTCATTTCTTATATATAATAATTTTATTATAATATATAATAATTTTATTATAACGAATAAAAATATTTTATAATTAAATATATAGATTTTTTTAATTATTAATATATTATAATTTATTGATAATTATAATTTTATAGTTTGGAGATATTGTAATCCATTTTTAAATTATGGATTAAAAAAATAAAATAAAAATGAAAAAAATAATAAGATAATAAGATAAAAGAGAAAAGAAGAAATCAAAATATAATATAAACATATTTTTTAATTAATTTATTATTTTATTTTAAATTAGTATTTTATTATTTTTTATTTTATTAAAAATTATCAAATTTATTATTTTTAATTAATATTATTTTAGGTTGGTGGTATAAATAAAAAAAGTTATTATATTTATTATTTTAAATTATTATTATATATTATTTTATTATTATTAGAAAAATGTGAAATAAAGATAATAAATAATAAAAAAAGAAATTTATATCATAATAATATATTTGGCTCGGTGGTTTACAGGTTGCATGCAGGAGTTCGGAGGAGTGCGGATTTCGGAGTTCGAAACACGGTCGAGGCAGGAGGCAGAAGGCATTTTCCAGAAAATTAAGAGTGCATGCGCGGGGTGCGGCTGGCTCAGGTGGCACGCGCTCGGGCGGGCGGGGTGCGGGGTGGGCAAGGGTGGCGCTCGGGTGACACGTGCCCTCCTTGAACATTTCATTTGACGGAATTTGAAATCAGCGACGGATTCAATCCGTCGCTGAATTTAGCGACGGATTTTTTAATTATTACAGATTTTTTTTCCCCTTAATTAGTGACGGATTTTAGCGACAAAAATTATCTGTCGCTAAATTTAGCGACGAATTTTAGATTTTCGTCGCTAAATTTAGCAACGGATTTTTTTTATGTCGCTAATTTAGCGACGGATAATTTTTCGTCGCTAAAGTTTGTGACTAATTTTAGCGACGAAAAATTATTTGTCGCTAAAATTAGCGACGGATTTTGATTTTCGTTGTTAAATTTAGCGACAGATTTCTAATTTCCGTCGCTAAATTTTTGCGACGCGTTATTAGCGACGAAAAATTTTTTGTCGCTAAATCCGTCGCTAATGTTTTTAGCGACGAATTTTTTTAAAATTTTCGTCGCTAAATTTGTGGCTAAAAGGCTGTTTTTTTGTAGTGTGGGGCTATTTTATGCCCGATTCTGTTAAGTCATGTGTATTCTCGATTATGCAATGTCACTAAAATGTAAGTCGGGAGGTGGGGATCAGAGGGATCATACTTGTTATGGATTTGAAGTATAACTCTGTCTGGTCGGTTGTGGGTGTCCCTTGGAGATGGTTGTGCACCTTGATCATTTTCTCGTCTTGTAGCCTGCGAGTCTTGAGGGGGGAGGGCCTTCCCTTTTTCGCACTTATGAACTTCTGGAGCCGACCACTTTGGATGAGAAACTTGAATTCGTCCTTGAGCTTCTTACACTCATCTGTTAAATGGTTGTAGTCTCGATGGAAGTGATAGTATCACGTTTTGTCTTTCTTTAAATCATCTTCTGTGGAGTAAGGGGGCTACCTCACGTAAGACATATTCCGAATCTGAAATAGAACCTAACTCGGTGTCTCATTCAACGGGATATAACTTGTGAACCTTCGTTGTGAGGGGGCCCTTGTTGGGCTCTCTTGGGTGAACACTATAGGGGTATTCGGCTGTATCTGTTTTGAGTTGGTTGGTTTCGATGCTTGTTGAATGATTCAGCGTCCTCAGCAGCGATTTAATTCTCTATTCGGATAAAAAAGTCCTGGATGGTAGACGACAGATTCTTTGTGATGGATGTTTTTATCCATGGTAGTCCAATCCTGTTAGTAATGCAGCTAATGCGATGGAATGGTTTAGGCCCGAAATTTTCATCATCTTTGTTTTGAACTTGTCGAGAAAGTATCTCAATGGTTCATCATCCCTTTGCTGTAGCGAGGGAAGGGACATGGATTTTCTTTTGGCCCCCTAATGATTACAAAGTGTCTCGAATTGTTATAGAAGTTGAGAGAAGGTCTTGATACTAAACGGGAGGAGTGAGTTAAACCATGTCAGAGCGTTATCATTCAAAGTCGTAGGAAAGTGTTTGCAAATGGCCGCGTTCATCATATCTCTTGAAACCATCATGGTCACAAAGTGGGCCATGTGATCTCGAGGATCGGTAGAATCATTGTATCTCTCCATAGGACGAAAAAGCACATCGCGAGGCATCGATTCTGTAGAGACCTTAGAGTCGAGCAACGAGAGACTGGTAACATGTTGAGCAAGTTCTTCCTTTCTCGTGTTAGCATGACTGAGTGCATTTGCAATGAGTTCTTCGACCTATTTTCTCAAATTTGCTAGGTTGTGTCGGGAAGTCATTGAAAGCTCTTGATATTCCCTGGCCTCAAGTCATCATTGGCGCATATGACCTGACCTGTATGAGGAGGACTGTGCCCCCGGTTTAACAACACAACTGAGCTCCTCCAGTTGCTTGCTCATGTTTTGCAGTTTGGACTCAAGTTTGGCCATCTTGGGCCGAGTGTCCTTTTCTGGAGAGGTTGGAGTAGGAGGAAGGATCGATTGGTCCTGTTGTGCGGCCAGCAATTGATCTTCAGGTAAATTGGCAGCGGATGTAATTCAATGGGGTTGTTGGGTGCCGCCGATTGGATGGTGTTTGTTGCCGTCGCAATGCACTCTTCCATTACAGATGCGCCTTTGGAAGCAATTTTGGCTTTTCTCTTGGGAAGCATGAGGAAAAGACAGGTCAAGGAATGAGATTCATTCTAATATGTTTCCACAGACGGTGTCAATCTGTTGGAGGTGGGTTTTGATTCCACAGATGATGGCTCTGCTGACTCAAATAGGGTGACCGGTCGTTTTTCAATCTTGATCAATAGGACTTGCAAAAGAACATCAAATGGTGCTCTAACGGGAAGATTACGACACTCAAGTTAGAAAACAGTTTTTGATAAGAGAAAAAACAAATTGAAAAAGAGATCTGGATGTCCTTGTGTGCATTTTGTAGATTCAGATGGAAAGAGGACTTACCTGGTTGAAGGTTACGACACTCAAGTTAAAATTCCTTTCTTTATCTGTAGCAGTTGAAGGTTTCTCTTTCTATTACAAGAGGTTGACTTTGTATTTTAAGAAGAAATAGGTATTGCCTTCAGCTGAGCAGGTGCGTGGAACACCGAGTGGAAATGAGAATCGATCAGGGGCTTACCAAGGAGAAATCTAGTTGGTATATGTTAAGAGAATGGGTCGTGTCTACCCACCTGAGAAATAAATCCTGAATTGACAGCACGCTTTAGATACGTCATGTCTGATGGGCCATGGATCCAAAAGGTTTTAAGTCTCATGATATTGGGCTTTTGGACCATGTTCTGTTAACACTCATTTTGTATTGAAAACCTTGTTTTTACTTGAACTTTTGGGTTTTCTGGTATATTTTGCTCATCCACATGTTTTCTGAGTGCTGGAAATTTGTTTTCATGATACTTGTAGGGCATTTCATCAATGGTTGCTATATCAATTATTTCACACATTTTGGACTAAAAAATAACTCTAAGTCTTTTATCACACAATTAACTTATGGTAATCAAGTTATGTTTGAGAAGTTAAACAAATAAAATATACTCCATTTTAGTAGGAGACTTAATAATATTATTAATGGATACCACTCCCCTGTTGGAATTGTCTCCAAAAATTAATTTATCTCCTTCCTTTTCTTCTAACTCGGAAAGCTTTGTAATGTCACCCATCATTTGTAATACCAAAAATCTTTATCTTTGAATTCCTATGCCACAAAGCATACCTACACAAGATGCAATCAAAATTTGACTTTTGGTAATCATATTTTCTTAGATCCAGCAATGTTAGTCTACAATATTCCTTTTGGAACCCATATCATCGTGATACTAAGAGATTTGTTGTTCCAAGTGCCACATTGTCTAGCAACCTGTCCATTCTTACAATGTAAGGGAGGATTGTATATGGATTTCTTTAAAAAAAAAAAGTTTTGTTAACATATCATCTTGAATTTCTTTTAATATAATAATTGCAACATTTTCTAAAGCTTTTATTAGGGAGCCTTCAAAGCATCATTATGTTGTCAATCTCAAAGAGTGGGTAATTTGTGACGCCTTACATGGCATCGCAAATTTTCTCAACTTCATTTTGAAACGGTGGTAGGCTTCAGAAAATGTTTTTGACATTTTTTCCAACGACGTTGCCATCACAAAAAATACAATGTTCAATAATGAGATTTTTTTTTTTATCATGTCTTAGATACCGTCCGGTATCTGGGGTTTTGCCCCGACTAATCCGGACCGACAGCTATAGTAGCTCATGTTCAGAGGGCGGGTCTCCCAACGGGGAACACTCCATACATATGAGACCCCGTTGCTTTCGATGGGAATTGAATCTCGATCATGTTTAAGGAAATTCAACCTCATATCCAGTTGAACGAACACATGTGGATGGAAAGTGAGAATATGCGACGCTGCGTATGGCATCACAAAATGTTTCCAACATTTTTTGTGATACGTACTGATACAAAAAACAAAAATATATGGCTAGTGTAGTTTTTCTAACGCAAGGCTTACGCCACAAGTTTTTCGCTACACCCACGCGGATTTTGTAGCAGCATATGCGACGCGACACCATCTTCGTCGCTAAGTGTCAGCGCCAATTTGTGCAAGAATTACCGACGACTATTGCCGCACCACTAGCACCGCAAAATTTTACGCCATAATGTGCAACTCACTTTGCAATGCTTTTTTTTTTTTTTTTGCTCGTCACAAATTTCTCATTTAGAATCACAAATTGCAACATATTTTTGGCCTAAAAAATGGGCATCATAGGTATGCTTTTTTTTGGGTTGTGCAAATGAGTCAAAAAGTAAATAAACTAAATTGTTTGGGATATTCCAATCATAAATTCTTTTGTTTGATTTGAAAATTTCTTAAAATTATTTAAAATTACTCAAACTTAAAATTTTAATTGTTAATTTATATAAAATATTACGTAAATTTTAATTTATTTGATTATTAATTCAATTAATTCATTTAGTTGTTGCTCTAGCACTTATAGTTGCTGTTGCTATTACTATCTAGTAATATATTTGAATGGCTATAGTCATAGGAAGATAAGAGACGATGATATATTTCTCCCGTTGGCTTTTGAAGTTATAATTTGCGGAGAGGACGAAAAGAAGTTGCCCATAAAATTACTAAAATTCTAAAGGGCTATGAATTTATTTTTAATTTGAAAATTCTAAAGTTATTAATTTATGTCACAATCTTTTCAATTTGGGGAAAAAAACAAAATTGAGAATACAACGTACTCTTCGATTTTATTGTTTCTTCCATCAAGCCAATCATGGGAAACCAATAGTTTTATTTACCAATAATTTCTTCTCCTTCCCTTTCTTCCTTCAAAATAAACATAATTTCAACATATTTTTAAATACGTCTAATATATGAGTTTAGTTTGCAAATAATATATAAAAAAAAAAAAGAAATGAAAAATTTTATTTTTATTCAAAATTATGGACTATTATTATTATAAAGAGAATATTAATTTATTTTATTTTAATAAAATATTCTAGAATATAAAAATTATTATCCATTAATATGATACATGCTTTTAATTCAAGGAAATTACTTTTCTTTCTAGTCGTGCTACAAAAGGAGACAAATATCAGACGAGTCTAGAAATCTAAGTATTCCCGCGGGGGGGGGGTGTCGCGTCTCGTGTGATCTTCTTACCCTCTCGAGAGCTCTCTCGGGTCCTCCACCAAAGGCGGTTCTCGGGTGGACCCACCTCCGCGATTTCTCTCGACTTCCAGTCTCCTCGCGAATAGTCCGTACCCATCTATATATATATGTGTGTGTGTGTGTGTGTGTGTGTGTCTTCCACAACCGTTCAGCAAAGCAATTCAGAACCCAGAGAAGCTCTTACAAGCTCACATTCTAAGGCGATCATTACTTTTTCGTAAGAACAATCAATTGTGTTCAATGGCAGCTCAAACGCAGGGAAAGGCCATTGGCATCGACCTTGGCACGACATACAGCTGCGTGGGGGTGTGGCAGAATGACCGCGTCGAGATCATAGCCAACGACCAAGGCAACCGTACGACCCCTTCCTACGTTGCATTCACCGACACCGAGCGTCTCATCGGCGATGCCGCCAAGAACCAAGTCGCCATGAACCCTCAGAACACGGTGTTCGACGCCAAGCGCCTTATCGGCCGCAGATTCTCCGATCCTTCCGTCCAAAAAGACATGAAGCTCTGGCCTTTCAAGGTCATTCCAGGCCCCGGTGACAAGGCAATGATCGTCGTTCACTACAAGGGCGAAGAGAAGCAGTTCTCTCCCGAAGAGATTTCCTCTATGGTCTTGACGAAGATGAAGGAAATTGCGGAATCATATCTGGGACAGACTGTGAAGAATGCGGTGATTACTGTTCCGGCTTACTTCAATGATTCTCAGAGGCAGGCCACAAAAGACGCTGGAGTTATTGCGGGGCTTAATGTGCTGCGAATCATCAATGAACCGACTGCTGCCGCCATAGCATACGGACTCGACAAGAAAGCATCGAGGTCCGGTGAGCGGAACATTCTAATTTTCGACCTCGGCGGAGGTACTTTTGACGTTTCCCTTCTGACAATAGAAGAAGGGATTTTCGAGGTGAAAGCCACGGCCGGAGACACTCATCTCGGAGGAGAGGATTTCGACAACAGACTCGTCAATCACTTTGTTCAAGAGTTCAAGAGGAAGCACAAGAAAGACATCAGCGGAAATCCGAGGGCTTTGAGAAGGTTGCGGACGGCGTGTGAACGAGCCAAGAGAACTCTGTCTTCCAACACCCAGACGACAATTGAAATTGATTCTTTGTACGAAGGAATCGATTTCTATGCGACGATTACTAGAGCTCGATTCGAGGAGCTGAACATGGACATGTTCAGGAAATGTATGGAGCCCGTGGAGCAGTGTCTTCGCGATGCCAAAATCGACAAGAGTCAAGTTCATGAGATCGTTCTTGTTGGGGGTTCAACTCGGATTCCGAAAGTTCAGCATCTCTTGCAGGAATTTTTCAACGGCAAAGAGCTCTGCAAAAGCATAAACCCCGACGAAGCCGTGGCATACGGAGCGGCTGTACAGGCCGCAATTCTAAGTGGAGAAGGGAATAAGAAGGTGCAGGACTTGCTTCTTCTCGACGTGACTCCATTGAGCCTCGGCATTGAAACTGCCGGTGGTGTAATGACTACTCTGATTCCGAGGAATACTACAATTCCGACCAAGAAGCAGCAGATTTTCTCTACTTATTCCGATAATCAGCCTGGGGTTTTGATTCAGGTTTATGAAGGTGAAAGAGCTCGAACCAAGGACAATAACCTCCTTGGAAAGTTTGAGCTCACCGGAATTCCTCCAGCACCAAGAGGGGTACCCCAGATCAATGTCTGCTTCGACATTGATGCCAATGGCATTCTCAATGTGTCTGCAGAAGACAAGACGGCGGGTGTGAAGAACAAGATCACAATTACTAATGACAAGGGAAGATTGAGCAAGGAAGAGATTGAGAAGATGGTGAAGGAAGCAGAGAAGTACAAAGCAGAGGATGAGGAGGTGAAGAAGAAAGTCGAAGCAAAGAATTCGCTAGAGAATTATGCATACAATATGAGGAACACTATCAAGGATGAGAAATTTGCAGGAAAATTGGATCCGGCAGACAAGCAGAAGATTGAAAAGGCCATAGACGAGACAATTGAGTGGTTGGACAGGAACCAGCTAGCTGAAGTGGATGAGTTTGAGGACAAATTGAAGGACTTGGAGGCTCTCTGCAATCCAATTATATCCAAGATGTATCAAGGTGGTGGCGCTGGCGGGGATGTGCCAATGGGCAGCGGAGGCATGCCGGGAAGTGGGTATGGCAAGGCCAGCTCTGGGGGTGCGGGATCTGGGCCAAAGATTGAAGAGGTTGATTAAGTTTCTGCCAATGGAGTATGCTTGTTCTGGTTTGTTTGGTTTCACAAAAGAGAGTTTAGATAGATAGAAGTAGGGGTTTTATGCACACCAAATTAGCTAGCGATACGATAATCACTTTGTAGCTTTCTGAATGGAGCTTTGTTTGTTACGAATTAATCTCAAAAATAAAAAAAAAAAATTTAAGACAACATTTTTTAAAAAATATTTAATACACTCATGTCGTCGTGACTTGAAGTTACGATATTTACTATTCATTGAACAATAAATACTGTTTAATGAACGGTGAATAATAAATACTGTTCAATGAATAGTATTATATCGTGATTTCAAATCACGATATGTATAGTACCATATCGTGATTTGAAGTCACGGTATGAGACCGTGATAAACAGTATATGTTGTGACTTTAAGTCACGACATGAGACCGTGATGAACAGTATATGTCGTGACTTTAAGTCACGATATATGTGTGTTAATTTTGAAAATATTATTTGAAAAGTGTTGATTTAAATTTTTTTAAAAAAAATAAGGTCATATCCGTACAAATCTTTTCTGAAGTAATAAATATAAGGTATTTCTTGTAATCTACCGGTTTTCTTCTCCCCAGGTCTAATGAAATACCAAGTAAATGTTATTAGAGTCCATTAAGAAAATAAAGTTCTTTGGAGAATTGCCTCTACATGACCACTAATTTCTAGACAGCGTCTTTGATAATGTCTTGAGAACACCTTCTGTAAATGAGTTTAAAAGTTTTCTCATTTTCTCATTTAATTTTTGAAGTGTTTAATAGTATATTTTTCCGAAGTTATTAAACTTGATCTACCGCGTTTGAAAACGTATGATATTGTGAATTTTTAGGAGAAAATTTTGCATCTATTTTTATAAAAACATTTTTTATATGTTAAAATTTGAGGGTAAAATATTAAATCTTATGAATTAAAGAGTAAAATCTCAAATCTTATAGTAAAAAATTTTCGACTAAAGTTGAAAAAAGTAAGCATTTATTCACCTAAAAGAGAATTTAGAATCAAGATTTGAAAAAAAAAAAAAAAAAAAAAAAAAAAACCTTCAAGAACAAATGAAATTTCTAAAAAGTAATATTCTTGTCCATTTCTATCCGTAGCTTGTTATTCCTTTATATAGTTTTGTCACCATATGCACGAGCATGGATGTAAGGTATAAAAGAAGTTTAAATTTAAAATGGATACTCATATTCGATCATTTAGGATTGAAAGTTAATAAAATTAGGATTAATAAAACAGTTTTAACTTTTAAACTGGATACTTATTCTACTTACACTATCCAAATAAAAATAAATTCATTTCCTTTGAGTTCCTTTTACTTTTTTTTTTCTTTTTTATAATAAAAATTTATATTGTCAATGATTATACTAAATCAAGAATTGGAATTTGATACTAACATTAGAAGAGTAAAAGATTTTTAGCAAAAGTTACTTTTGAATTTTTATTTTTAGTATTTCATTATTTTTTATGCATAATGAACTAATTTAGTTTTTTTTTTTTCTTTTCAAAAAAAATTTTTGATTTATTAATATCCAAACATATCAAATTAATACTCAAAAAGGGTAAAATAAGATTTTCCGCCGTTCGTGATCACAATCACTCTTCATCAAGATCAACGGTCGTTATTCTTTTTATCTTTCCGTCGTCTCAGATCCAGCGGTCGTTATTTGTGTACCGTTAGTGTTACCGCGTTCAGAGGGGGACATTTTGGAAGAGTAGAGAGACAGAGAGAGAGAGAGAGATGTGCTGAAATTTGGGGATGCGAGGCGAATCAGGAGAGAGAGAGAGAGAAGTCGTCGATACTTGGCACAAATGCCGTCCAAAAAGTCGCCTGTCCTCTCTTTGAAACGAAGGTGCTGTCAAAGAAATCCCATCCGCAAGAGGTTACAACCTCAAAATGGAAACCCTAGATTGGTCAGGCGAGAAAGAAACATGAACAAGAGCAGTAGACAATCTCTCCGAAGCCAATGTCGCCGTTCTCATCTTATAGGTAATCTCTTTTTCGTTTTACGTTTTTGAATTACTCAATGAGTGAATTTCTGTTTCGTTTCTAGTCTAGATTAGGGTTAAGTCTTTTCCTCTCTCTATCTCTATAGGGTTTTCATTTGGCTTGTGTCCAAAATTTGGGCTCTAGTTGTTTATTTATTTTTTATTTTTTTGTTGTTAATTTTTTCCGATTAAAGCATTGAGGAATATGTTAATTTCCAATTGGTTTGGTTCCAAGACATGATTATGCGGATAATGTGGTGAGGCGGAAAAAAGTTTTTTCAGCAACAAAAACTCAGATTAGATCACATTTAAGGACTCGGATAAATTTCTCACTGCATTTTCCATTATCGACACTTCCAGTTGATGTTGGCAATCCTTTTTTCTTTTTAGAAGACAGACAAGGCTTGGCTGCCTGATGTTCATTAGGTCATGATTAGTTTATGAGATTACTCAGAAATTGGGAAAGCATTTGGGTACCCTACACCAGATGACAGACCTGCAAGACTAATGGAGTTGGACAGAACCTGGTCTAATACCAACTTGAGAATAGACTAAGGATTTGTGAATTGCTGAGTGATCGGTACACATTAGATTAGAATTTATACATCAAAGAACTGAATACAACTTGCGTTCACAATAAACAATAACTCTAGCTCCTGTGGGTCCTAAAAATTCCAATGCCTCTAAATACCCAATGCAGCATTAACCGCTGAACTATTTACTACAATTATAACGAAATGGGTATGCGAGTGCCCCCCCCCCAAAAAAAATAAAAAATAAAAAAATAAAGAAGAAAAAACAGAGCTCTAGAAGGCTAAATGATTGACTGGAGTTGGAAAGATTAACCATGTGAAAAATCCCTGCACAACCAAGTGTCAGTTCTGCATTCCCTATCTCTGTTGATGATATGATACAATATATTCTGTCTTTTTATCAATTCTAACTAAGTAAAGGTTTTGGGTACAAAAAAATTCTTTATTCTGTCTATAACTGAAGACATGCTAAAAGGGACTGTTTTAGCAGATGCAGCATATTGGCTGCCAACATTTATAGAAAGATGTGAAAGTTAGCTATTTGAGGTCAATTTTGCTACAAAAGTTGGTTATGCAACAGTAAGATTTATTTCCTCTACGTAACTTAAGGTTGTTCTTTTTTTATTTTTTCCTTTAGAAGGCTTAGATCGTCACCAGTAGTTTTTGGTGGACAGGAAGCTATCAGATTCCAGTGAGATCTTGGTGATGATTGACCTGGTCAAGAATACAAGGGACTCAAAGTGGATTATAGCAGGATTTTCACCGTCACTTGAAATGGTTAGAGATCCTTAATTTCTGCATAAGAGCATTTGCATTATATTTTTATGATGACCAATGAGTGGGTCATTGACCTGTAAATCCATGTCAACATTTTCCCTATATATTTTGATACAACACTTGCATGATAATGTGCATTTTCGCATTTATTTACTTTCAGTAGAGGTTGGCTTTCAAGTGAGGGACAAACCTTTAGTCATCAGAACTGGAGACACATATATGTGTATGTGTGTGCGTTTGAGAGAGAGAGAGAGAGAGAGAGAGAGAGAGAGAGAGTTGGAGAGAGTTTATGCAAATACTCCCTGCTATTTGCATGATTCTGCTTCCGATGCTTAGAAGAACGTCAAAAGATTATTGGCATGTTTCAGTCAAGGAAAATATGGTATTTTCAAGCACAAATAACATACCCGCCTCAAAGTAGCTGTTAGATCTGAAAGAATTTCGCAAGTAGGATTAATATGTGGTGGGGTTGTGCAACAAAGTAAAAAGATTTTGCAAGGCCCCTGAGAGTATCTTTCAGAATCAGATAACATACCCCATATCAAAGTAATCCTGTAGACTTGCCTGATGTTCAACACAATTTGTTCATAACCATATTAGCTTAGTATTTTGTTAAGTCAGATTTAAAGATCCACATATTTCCAATAAGTAGGTGTCTATTTTGGTTTTCCTTTTGGTGTAAATCAGATCACTTTGAGCTCCTTCTAATATAGCAGAATGTTGTTTTGATTTACTGATATTTTGGCCAGAACTTTGCATTTAAGAGCCATATCTAAGACTTACTTTGAAAGGACAACTAAAATAGGGTAAGCCTTTTAGAAAGTTTTATTGTTTTTGGCTAGTTTCTTATATAAAATAGTATACTTCCCTATGTGACAAACTTGCACAGACAGTTGACCCCACTTAAAAGTAAAGAAAGAAAGAACAAAGTTGTAAAGAGAATACACCAAATTTAAGTACTTATCATGGATAGGTTTTCACTAGCCAAATATAAGCTTAAATTTTACTGCTTAGTCATTCTTTTTAACTCGTCTTAGATGAGAGTGAAATGGATCATGTGATGGAGGTCACTTGGTGAGAAGTGAGTAACAACAAAGTACATTTTTGAAAACCATGATTGACTAGCTACAGATAGATAAATAGTAAGTTTTGACAATGTTTATCTACACTTGTTGAAGACATTGACACTCAATAGAATTCCTGCAAGATGCAAATGTGATGATCAAAACGAATGAATCATTTTGAGTTTTATGTGGGTTTGTGTCACCGGCCATGATTGTGATCTCAATTGCAACTGCTTGTCAATTATGGATGCTTTTTTACATGGCACTTTCTTCATATCTTTCTGTGAAGTAATAATTTGTCGGGGGAGTGGGGGGAAAACTCTTTTGGGTTTCTGCATCAGGACATAGTCTCTGACTAGCGACAGTACTCTTCATTTCTTCTCTATGGAGGATTGATTTTGGCTGAAAGTCCTGAATCTTTTATATGCAGAGGAATAGGCAATTATAGCATTAAATTTCTTGCTTGAAGCTCCTATCTTGTTCTTTAGCGATCAAATTATTGTTAATGACTGTTAATGGGCCCTCCAGTCTTAAACAACAGAACTCATTCACTAGGTTACCTATCCTTTGTAGTTGATGGCTGTCACAATCATGGAGCACTATCTCCCACTTGTGCTCTTTTTATGATTTAAACCAAGTCATGGAAATAATCCTTGCCCAAGTGGAAGGACCACTGACTTGTGCTGTTATTCAGACCTTCTAAAACCTAAAGGAGAACCAAGGATATGCTTCTAATTTGTGTGGCAATCAGACACATGTATAGTGGGGTTTTTCTGTTAGTTCATTTACAATGTTTTTGTACTAGAGTTAAGATCGATCAGGTGGAGCTGATGTGCATTTAACTTGTAGTTCATCTTATGATTCCGGGGACCTACATTATTAAACCATATTGGATGCTTGTTCAGAATATCTACAAGGATGTGACTATGGTTCAGTGATAATTGTTCAATGAGAGAGAGACAAAATGAGAGAACAAAAGGGTTGACATTTTAGAGTGTCAAGGAAGTGACAGATTAGAACCATTGTCCTTCTAACATGTGTACAATAAAATTGAGTAAATCCTCAGTCATCTCCTAAATTAGAAGACGATATTCCAAGAGAAGAGGCAAATGTTGCTGTAGTGTCCCCACTGAGGTATCTCTTGAGGCGATCCAAGTCATCAGCAGCATCCAACATTGTTGGCCTAGTAGAGGGTGACTCCTGTGTGCAAAGGATCCCCAATTCGATCAACTCACTAATTGCAACTTCCCACATCTTCTTCACTTCAGGGGACTGCTCTCTCAAGTCTCTCAGCAGTGAAGACTCTATCACCTTTTCCATTCTTCCATGGTAAAGACTTTTTACCCACTTGTGTAGACTTAGTCCACCAACAAACATATCATCAGTCGGCCTCTTTCTTGACACCATCTCTAGAACTAAAATGCCAAAGCTGTAAACATCTCCCTTTGTAGATGTGTTGGATCCAAAGCCATATTCTGCACTAGTGTAATACAAAGGGTGAATTAGACATTACCTTTGAACATTAATGTGCTGTTTTTCTGACATAGAAGTCTAATTTTGCGAGTCTAAAAAGGACAAATTTAGTAACTTCCGACCAATGTGTCAGGTTTTACTGCTTAATAATGCAGTATTGGAATAACTGTGTCCGAAAAGCAGTTCTGCATCAAACTTTCAAACAAAAAAGCTAAGTATAAATTTGTACCTGGAGCAATGTATCCAATAGATCCACAGAGTAAATTTGCTGTAGAGTTTCCCATGTTCTCTACAACTCCAACATTTGCTACTCCAGTTGTCATAATCAACCTTGCAATCCCAAAGTCAGAAACTAGAGCTGTCATTTCATCATTGAGGAGAACATTGCTTGGCTTTAAGTCACAGTGTATGACTTTGACTGGTGAGTGATGATGCAAGTACGCCATCCCTTCAGCTATATCACTGCAAATATTTACTCGTTGAATCAGGCTTAAATCTGAGGAGCCTGAGCCCAAGCCTGTTGTTGAATGTGGATACAGACGGCTCTCCAAGCTTCCATTTGCCATGTAAGGAAGGACAAGAGCTTTGAAGTCAGGAAGACTGCAAGCTGTTATGATCCTTATCAAGTTTCTGTGCCGAATTCTCTTCAAAACTTGGCATTCTCTGTTGAAACTTTTGGTGGAATTTCCACTTTGCAGGTGCAGCACCTTGACTGCTATTGGCGCCCCATCTGAAAGAACACCCTTGTACACTTTTCCATAACTTCCAGTCCCAATTAATTTCTGCGGATCAAATCCTCTGGTGGCGTCTGATAGTTCTTTGTATGTTATTCGAGGAAAATTGTGCATCAGCTCTGGTGCTGGTTTCCTTCTTTCTGTTTCTGTCTTCCCAGAGGCGATCATTCCTCTAATATGCCTAAATCCAATCGCACAACATATGGTGGTTAAGAAAGCTGCAACAGAGATGACAACAGTGAAAATGATCACAACCATTCGTGAATGAAACCCGTGATGCTTCGTCGAGCAACTAGGTATCCCCGGAATTGACCCACAAAGATGTGGATTCTCCAAAAGTGAAAGATTTGTGAGTGAATTGAAGATGCCTCCAGTGGGAACCTTTCCTTCAAAGTTATTGAATGATAAATCCAAGAAGGTTAGAGTAGGGATTTTGCTGAGGCTTGTTGGAATTTTTCCTGATAGATGATTTCGTGAAACATCAAGTGATTCAAGGTTCTTAAGATTGTTGAAGGAATCCGGAAGCTGTCCCTCAAGAGCATTGTGTGAAATATTCAAGCTTGCCAGTGAAATGCAATTTGATATTTGAGTAAAGATGTTTCCAGTGATGTTGTTTGATGAGAGATCGATTGCTTGGACGTTTTCCAGCTTGCTAAGTTCGATAGGGATGGTCCCTTTCAGCTGATTGTGAGAAAGATTCAGAAACATTCTGATCTCAAGCAGGCCTAATATTTCTCGGGGTATACTTCCTGTTAATCTGTTGTATGATAAGTCTAGATGATATAGACGTGTCAAATTTCCTAGACTTGCAGGAATAGATCCTGACAGGAGGTTGTTGTTGAGAAACAAAGATATCATCCTTGTCAAATTTCCTAAGCTCTGAGGAATATCACCAGAAAATTGGTTGTTTGATAGATCAAGCAGACCGAGATTGGCAACTTTTCCAAATGCCTTTGGGATTGGACCACTAAAATCATTGTGTGACAAGAAAAGCTGTTCCATTTTTGACAACAGATGAATCTCTTCAGGAATTGTTCCCTTTAGACGGTTGGATGACAAGTTCACGGTGCTGAGATTGGATAAATTAGCTAGAACTGGAGGAATTGAGCCGAAGATCTGATTTTCTTGCAGTAACAGAGATTCGAGGTTGACACTAAGTCGACTGATGGAACTGGGCAGTCTACCTCCAAGATTCATGCCAGCCAATTCAATCTCTTGCAAAACGGTGCAGTTTGTGAGGGAGATGAAGAAAGTTTCAAGGTTTGTGTTTCCATCATGACTTGTCATGTTGTTGTATGACAAATGAAGAAAAATAAGTAAAGGCATCTTTTCTACAATCTGTGAAGGCAACTCCCCTGAAAGATAGTTGTTCTCCACATCCAAATTATACATGTTGGAAGCATTAACCAGAGACAGGGGCAGTTCCCCCTTCAACATGTTACTATAGAGATTAAGATTCCATATCGATGGGCAATTCCCAATCTCTACTGGAATTTGGCCTGTGAGAGAGTTTTCAGCAAAGTCTACATTTGTCAGCAATGTACAGTTGAAGAAGAATGATGCAGGAAGAGTACCATTTAATTTGTTATGCCTAAATGTCACTGTAGTGAGGTTGGTAAGAAGGGAAAAAGATTCTGGAATCGGACCATGTAAATTGTTAACATCAAGTTCAATATGTCTGAGGTGTCGGAGGGAAGAAAATTCAGACGGGATAACTCCATATAAGTTATTGTTATCGAGCTGCAGGACATGGAGGCCAGTTAGGTTTGAGAGGAATGGAGAAAGCAATCCTACCAGACCACTACGATTCACGATGAGTCTTTCCACACGATGATACCGTTTATCACAGAAGACACCACTGAAGTTGCACACAGGTGTTGAGTCATTCCAGTTGAAGAGGGTGGATTTTGGATCTGATATAATGGCTCTCTTGAAAGCCAAAAGGGCAGCTCTGTCCGTCTCTAATGAGTGGTGAGGAGGATAGCAGTGCCCAACAAATGCCTGGCCGGATTCTATGACTATGTATTGGAGGAGGAGAATAAAGACGGATCTCTGAAAAACCATGTTGAAGAAATGGGATGTGGTTTGATCACCTGGAGGTTCTCCTGTTCCTCAATTTTTTACTGTCTGCTGGATCACCAATTTAGTCTGAGGCGGCTTCTAGATTTCAATGTGAATGTGTTTTGTGTGTATGCCGCGCGTGTGTGTGAGTGAGTGAGAGAGAGGAGGGATAAGCAGAAATGATTTGAATGAATGAGAGGATTACTAGGATAGGTGGGAAAAGATCTTTTGGCTTTTGGAATGGTAGTGGGGGCAATGATTTATGGGAGGACTAAAATAATTTCTTACTTTATGTAGTATGCAACCATGATGAGTGGATATTCAACTTCAACTCTAAACATTGGAAAGAATGGGGAGAAAATATTGCCGCCATAGATTGGTCTAAGATCTCTGTTTGTAATGGGCATGCTAGCCTCAATCCTCCATATGCATGGTCATTATAACAGAATTATATGCACAATTTAGTACAGATGATGATAAATCTAGCAATTAGTATTTTGTTCAGCTTTCACTGTTGGTATGTGCATAATCTTAGCAGCATTTTGTACATATGAACATACCATCTTCCCTTCATTTTGTGCTCTTCACATTACTCATTTTCTTTTCTTCTTTTTTTTTTTTGTTTTTTTTTTTTCACTGCAGATCCTACATTTACACAGTGGTGCGACGTGAAGAATGGTATGGTGTACTTGTCATAAATATTCTTCAACTTTCCGGAAACATTGAACAATTTTTTTTCTATTTAATTTACTGCAAAACCTCCTATTACAGCCAAAACATCCAAATACTGTAGAGATTTAGAGTAGAGTTCATTCCTTTATTGGCTTCTCTGTCGTGGAGTTCCTTTAGGAGACCTTCAAACATTTCATTTAACTTCTTCCTGAAAGCCCACATGCTAAATATGCAGAATCTGCCACAAACTAAATGCAATACTTAGTATTTTAGCAACTGAAACACCTGCCTTTAGGGTTCTACGCACAAGATTTGAAATCCATAAATTCTGTGTAAAATGAAATGAGGTCCCCTAAAACAAGTGAGTGATTTTTAGAGGACTACAAAAGTAAAAGACCAAAAATAATAAATCTGATGCAGCAGAGCTTCATTGTTGAAAAAAAAAAAAAGTTGCGCTTTTCAATGTGTATCTTTTCTCAACATAACTAGTCCCTTCAGCTGGGAGAGACTTACAAAGGCAAACTTATTTACAGTAAAAAACTAGAACCAAAAGAGACTTCTTCGAAAAATTTTGCAAAACCAAAAGTAACCTATTATGTCTCATCCATATAAAATGAGAAGTAAATTTCAGAATTAAATGTTCTTGTATTATTGGGTTTATCTGAAATCAAGAAAAAGGACCTTAAAGAACTACTAAAAATCCTGGAAAAGGATTGCTATGGACGAACTTCCTTCTAATAGACACGTACAAAAGAAACATTAAATGTATCTCTTGTTTACTTAAGATCTGATGTGAGAATGAGCAGAGTTACTGCTGATAGCCTTTTCTTGAAAATTTTCAAACTTTTGATTGTTTACACAGTAATAATCGTCATAATATACACGGAAAGGACCTGTAAAGGAAACTGAATTTACACTTTTAGATACCCATTTGTATATGCTGTATGGAAATTATGCAAGTTTTTGTTCTAACATGCTTCTTAGTGGACTTTCCACAATATAACGTATAACTTATATCTAATCTAAAACTTCAATTCATTTATACCTAAAAACATTTCCTGCCGTTGTTTATTAGTTATTGTACATTCAAAATCAAAATCCCCAAGAGGAGCTGGGGGGGGGGAACAGCTAAAATTGGACATGAATACTAGAAAATCATAAAGAGAACTGCATAAAAATTAGTAATATTGGTCTCTGATTTTCTTTAAATAATCACTCCACCTTCTTCCTCAGTTTTTTCTCGCCTATTATATTTAAGTCGATAAAAGAAAAATAGCAAATTATACTAATAATTATCTTTAAAAAGTGCAAATCTAATTGGCCTTGGTGGCAATTTCTGATGTACAGCTAAGAACAGAAAACTAAAATTGCAGATGTATAATATAGGGAACAATATAAGGAACTGCAGAAAAGACTAATGCAAGGTCAGCGGCAAAACATAATGGGAATAATAACCAGAAAAGAAAAAAAAAATTGAAAGAGGAAAAGAGAGAGAAAGATGCTATCAAAACTAATATTATTTGGAAGATGACATCTTGATTTTTGGCACACATTATTCCTTGATGTACCAAATTTGTAGACCTGAAGACAGCAGGAGAAAAATAATGGTTGTAGACTGGTGGCAGAATAGGTGTTTTATCCTTTGCAGTGTTGCTTACAATGAAATCGCATCTTAACATTAGTCCATCATTATTAGGAAAGAATGGTTTCCTTCTCTTTGGGTCAATGTAGTTTTAGATTTTATCATGTCCCACAAACAAATTAGTATCCAATCTGCCGTCTTTAATATGCTGCAATACCAGATTGAAACTTTCAATTTAGAAGAAAGAAAAGAGAATTGCAGAGAATTCTTGTTCCACAACTGCTGCTGCTGTGTGAAATATGACCCTTGAGAAATTCATTTTTGTTAGTCAGTTTCCACTAACCGACTTTGAATCAAGAACTAACCACCCAACAGGGATGTTGTTAGGAATCACCATCGTCCGTGTTGGAAGAAAAGAATACCTCAAACATATTGTTATTCTACCGTCCATGAGAATTTTATTTAGTTAAACGTGTGATACCTCATAAAGCAAGTTTTCCACCTAACACAGTAATGATATGTGAATCCTAACCCAATTCCTATGCTTTATTTTTTGGGCAAATTTAACAGAAAGTTCATTATGTTTCAAGATGAGTTATAACCCAATTCATATGCTTTATCTTTTTTGGTAAATTTAACCGGAAGTTCATTATGTTTCAAGATGAGTACTTTTTTTCTATGGATGCTTCTATGTTGTAAATATTAGAATACTTGCAGCTTACATTTAATTCTAACTCCATTTGTATAATGTTCTACTTATTGCAGCCTCCCCTCTGGAAAATGTTCAGGACTTGACTCCGAAGCAGACGAGTAAATTCTTCTTCTTTTTTTTTTCCTCATTTAACTTTTCAGGCATGCATATTTGAATTTGAACCTTAGAGGATATGGTAACCATAATGAATTCATGACACACCCTCAAATGCTCAACGAAACAGTTGGAATTCATACTTTTTTTGGCCTTTTAAGGATACCTTTTCAAACCGACCAGTTTGAATTGAGCAACACAAGGACTATGCTTCTTAATTGGAAGATGCTTTTCTTATAGGTCGTTTCTTTCATAGGATTTCAACCTGGAAAGTCATGGGTTCTAGTCACGTAAACAGCCTCAAAAGCTGAGCACATTTGACCCTCAGCAGAACTTCCACCTTCATGCACTCAGCTTTCTTTTTTTTTTTTGTTCCCTGGACTTGGTTCACCGCCGAGTATTTGGAGTTTTGCTCCGACTAATCTCAGCCGAGCTGTTGTCGGGTCCCAATCGAGAAAAAGCTCTTCCAACGTCGTTTTTGCCGTTAACAAAATTCGAATCCCAGTTCTTGGTGTGGGGTGCTAGTACCCTTCCCACTAGACCAACGAAGCGTCGGTAACTCACTCAGCTTTCTTTATTTCTCTCTTTTGAGTTGGTGGGTTGGGATGGAGGAAGCTTGAAAATGACGTGATTGAGGTTGGTGCAGCCTGTGATCAACAATTCTCAGAAACATTATCCAATGAGTCTGGAAATTAGTTCTGCTTTTAGCCAAGCATGAATGCATGCACTACCAAATCCATGTTGGAGCTAGAGAGGGGGCCAATCCCCCCCCTACCCCGGTTGCCCCCGCCCACTTACCTTAATTGTCCCCAAGGTTCTTGAAATTTAAATTTTCATGCCAGATGTTTTTTCAAAAGTTTTAGAAATATTCAACATATTTATTCTTATGGACAGTTATTAGAAGCAAAATATCTTTAAATATGGCTTTGTTATCTGGTACTCAACTCGTATAAGGACATTTTTTTTCCAGACATTTTTATATGTTTTCACATGCAAATGTGGCATCAAATAGTGAAAATTTTGAAATCCATTTGCGAGTAGATGATACTGATTTGCATATCTCTGTGTCTCTCACTCACGTGAATAATTACACCGAGACATAGGCTACAATCTCATGAGAAATTTTATCTTACAAAATATATATATATATATATATATATATATATTTTATTCAAACGTGATTGAGTCATAATTTTTACATATAATTGCCAAAATTTAGTAGTGACTGCATCTAATTCTCAAAATCCATTTTAGAAGATTTGAAAAGATCTTGGCTTAAACTTGTGTGCATTTGTATCTAATTCGTATCATTTTATTTCCATCGCCTTTGGTTCTCAATCATATCAGTTGATTTTTTCATACAGGAAAATATATCACTTAGTAGTACAATGAACAAAAGTGATACATCTGACAACACTAATTTTAATAGGACTGGCTCCAAGGTACGCATATTGCTTATTGATTATTTTCAATTGTTCATGTTTTTTCCCTTCTATCTCCTCCCCATATAAAATTAAAAACGATATATGATTCGTTAGTCTCCAAATATGAGTAGAAAATCCTTTTCAGAGAGGATGCTTTTCTTACTGTCCACTGTGGGCGGAAGCGTGAGTTGAGAGGAAAGGTAATGACACAGTTTGTGAGGTCATTTTCCACATCAAGTAACCTAATCAAGAACGACCCACCAAACAGATGTTATATTTAGGGATGCACACACTATCCTAGTGGGGGGGGGGGTGCATAACAAAATTGGTATGTGACCCATGACTACATTATTTAATTAAAAGTATGTTACATATCATGATTAAGGCATGCTTATGCCAACCAAGAAAATCTATCTCTATCTGAACCGATTGATATTAGGAATTATACTCCGACTAATTCAATTTAAATTACTGTCGAACCCTTTTAAGAAGGGAGTTTTCCCAACATAATTATTTCTATTCCCAAACTGCTATTAGTAAGGAAATCTATATTAATTCATAGACTCGGCAGCTGGAGTTAAGAATATTGTAATCCAAAATGCATGTCTACTTTAAGAGATGAAATGTATGAAAAAATGACTCAATCGCTTAGGGTGACTTCACTTCAGACCGGTAGAAATCTGTTGGGTGAGATAAGGAGAGAGTAGGCTCTTTCAAGTTTAGTTAAAATTTTGATGTTCTCAACCTTAAGAGCCTGCAGTATGTTAATTAGGAATTCAGGTAAATATAAGGCATGCGGTTCTATCAGAATACTCATTCTACGGTGCTAACCAGTTAAATAATAATCCTAGAAGTATGATATACATAAGTAGGCACTTTCTGGACTAGGTTCGAAAATCTCTAGTCCAATAAAACTAGGTTCAACCGTGCTCTTTATAAGGATCTGAGCTCCTTAAAATGGCAACCGCAAAAACACAAGTCAAATCATTACGAGGCCTGCGCTTCTATCGGAGATCTTGAAGATTAACCAAAAAACCCAAAGGTAGGACTGCAAACTTTTTATTTTTTTTTTGGTGAAAGGTAGCTAGGATTGTAAAGTCCCAAGGGGACAGTCTGGTTATTAAAATCCTTCTTTCCAGATACGTGGAGATCTCAAATTTGAATCTCTATACAACAAAAAAGAAAAGTAGGACCGCAACCGCAAACTGTTGCTTCACTGTATATCTCTGTAATGATATTGAAATTGTAAGATCATATGACTATTTTGGTAAATATTGTGTCGGTTGAAACACAATATTTGTCGTGTAATAAATTTTTTGAATTCACCAAGAAGGTATTTATATCTTTAATTGTAATGAAGTGTCCTATATGATACTTTACCTCAGTCTTATACACTTTGAATTAGGCAAAATTTTCAAACTCGTAATACAGCAGAGAAAAATATATGCAAACATCGAATATTCATTTGCGAAAGCCACAAAACACTCAATACCTCTCCGAGCTTGCGAGCTGATATACCATACACACCAATGTGTACCAAATGCAATAATTTCCTTGCCCTATGCCTTTTGGCAGAAAAACAACTTGACAGTCACTTCCCTTTAAGGCATGATTCAATGTGAGAAGTATAATTTTGACTAACCACTGAATTCTGCTGAGATTAATGTAACTTAACATTAAATGCTAAAGTTACTTATTATCGGTAGAAAAAAGCATTTCTCTTTCAAGAAATTAAGCTTACCCTTTGTAGATCATGCAATTTTGCTATAATAAGATTTAACTGAAGTTTACGTATCATTTTAAAATAATACATATTTAAATAATTAATCTGTTAATTTTTAAATAATACATATTTAAATAATTAATCATTCTATAGATCATGCAATTTTTATATGATAATGAAAACTAATTAATCTGTTAATTTTTAAAACTAATAATATATATTTAAATACCAAAATTCTATTGTTCACAGAATAAATAAGTTTCTTCCACTGTAGTCACTCTCGATGCTATTTTTTTTTTATTATATAAAAATTTGAATCTGAAATCACTAAGTTGGAGAGTAGGATTTGTACCACTAAGTTGTCTTTCATTAAGTGAAGAACTCGAAACAATCGTTTTTTTTTTTTTTGATACATACCGAGATTCAAATCTGAGTCTATTATACGAGGGAGAGAGAGAGGGGAAGGATCAAAAACTCTTTGACACTCGAAACAATCGTTTTCAATATGACCATTCTGCCCATTTAGAAAATGCTTCTGCTTGGCTGGTCATCAGGATTCCTTAGATTAGAAGCTTCCTGTTCACTCAATGATTGCCCCTACCGAGATCTACCTCCCTTCTTGGACAAAAACCTTTAGGTTTTCGGTGAGAAATAGGAGTTTTGGGTCACATGAATACTATAATGGGGTTTTATGATCATATCGGCTATCTAGATTTTCTTGTAGGCCGAAAGTTTCCAATATCATATCTAGCTAGCACTATTAATCAGAAACAACCCCCAAAAATCAAAACTTCATCAAAGTATTTGATCATCTTAAATATACACTTATGACCTATAATACCTTAAACTATGCAAGTATTCATTTTGCTCTAAGAGCAGCTTGCTTGATTAAAACTCTCTCTCTCCTAATTTCCGTGCTTTTACTAAACCACGTTAGATAAGTAGATGAGTGTGTTGCGTATACCATTTCATTTATCTATTGTCATTGCTTTGCAGCATTCTATCTCAGCATACACAAGCTCTACAGTGATGTTGGGATAATATTTACCCTGGACGTACTTGTACTCTTTGATAATGAGTACTATTGTCCAACAATCTCTTCCATCAATAACTTTTAATGTACTAGAAAATCTCATAACATTTCAAATAATATAAGTACACATAATCAAGAAAATAATATACTATTTGAACATGAATAAATAAATGTGCAAAGGAAACAAACAAAAAGAAATTATAGCTATCACATTTATCAAACTTTTCATATTATTACCTTACATAGATTTCACGTTAACTACTTGTAATAATGTGAGAGTGGACCAAATTTTTTTAAGTTTAGTAGTTGGACACTCTATCCCCTTAACTAGAGATCTCTAGTTTGAGCTCTAAGAATAGCGAAAAAAGATTTAGGAGAGCCAACCTCTAAAATTAGTTTTACAGTATTTGAATCGGATAAGTTGGGTAAAACCCGGATAATGATGGTGAAAAAAAAAAATTATAATGTGAGAGTGTCTTGGCCATATATTACATTATTCAATAAGTCGTCCCAATGGAACAGACTGGTGGTCACAATTCCCCTTCCCTTCAGGGTTCAAATTCTTGTGTAACAAAAAAAAATTATTCAATACCAACGTTGATTGGTTCAGATGGATGTGGGGTTGAGTTCCCTTAAACATGACGGAGGTTCGACTCCTGCCGGGAGTATCGGACCCTCATATGTATGGAGTGTTCTCCGTTGAGAGACCCGCCCTTAGAAAAGGAGCCACTGTAACAGTCGGTTCAGATTAGTTGAGACGAAATCTCAGATATCAGGCGGTATCCAAGTCATGATAAAATATATATATATATATATATTCAATAAATCAAACTCCGACGCGGGCTGCACCGATCGAAACTAAGCTTCTCCCTTAATCCATAGTGAAGAGCCCAATCACAATGTCGGCTGGGATCTCAAATTCTGACATGGGCCAAACGATGCAAACTAAGCTTCTCCCAAATGATCTATTGCGAAGAGCCCAACGTCGGCTAGCCACTCGTAGTGATATTTTTATTAATCTTAATTTAAATTTATCGTCTAAATCAAAATTAATTATTCTCAATTTTTGCTGGCCACTAATTAATTATTAGTATAAACTAGAAATAGAAGTCGTAAAATTTAAAAATAAACCCCTCTCTATTTTATTATTGGATTTCAAATTATTTAAAAAATAATTTTTAACTTAATTGTGTATATAATCAAATCTATATTTTATAAATGATTATAAAATAATTAATTTTACACAATTAATTAAGGGGCTCATCATAAAAATAATAAAAAATCATTAAGAAATAGCCCGGGCCAACCATAATATAAATTAAAAGGTGTTTCGTTTTAAAAAAAAAAAAAAAAAAAATTGAAATCAGCCCTGCTCACTCAGCCGCCAAGAGGCTGCCCAATCAGCATGAGGTGCTGACATAGCAAGCAGCCGCGTGGCTACTGCATCACCTGACTCAGCATCCTGGGTTAACTCGGCAGCCACGTGGCTGTTGACTAAACCCCAGGCTGAATTCAAGAAGGTTAAGGCTTCAGCATCAACCTTCATCGCATAGTTGCTTCTGCAGTCATAGCGGATGACTCCCCGCCACCTGGGTGGCCCCCCTCCGCCACTGGTGGGTGGAGAGAGGCCCCCAATCACGGCGAATCTCGTGGCTGAACCTTTGTCCCTCGCATTATTTTTGTGTGTTAAATTTTGAATTGCTAAACTTGGTGGTGGTAGTGGTGGAGCATAACGATGCCATTATAAAAGCTTGGAGGCGGAGGCGAGGTGAGGGAACCAAAGAATGCAAGGGAAAATCCACTCCCTCAAGCCATCTGCGCCCAAATCTTAAGACCCACCAAATGAAGCAGTCAACAAAGATCCAGAAATTCTGGTCACTTACAAGCACAAATCTCCCCAATTTGTGCCCTCCAAGTACACATTACACCTATTCTACAAACCCTAATTTCCCAAATCAAATTTCCCTTTAATAGTGTCTTTTAACACAACAAAGAGTTCTAAGTTAGGGCTAAATTCTTTGTTTTCTAGTTTTGTCATTTTGAAATCAATGCAATGAACAGTTAAATGGAGAGACACAAAAGGAGTTGTTATTTTTGTTTTCAAAAGTAGAATCATATGCCTCTACCAACAATGTAGAAAAGAAAAGCAACTAAGCGCAGCTGCATTTGGTGTTTGAGCAATCCGATTTCCTGCGGCGGACTTGCTCAACATATGGGCTCAAGTATTGCCAATGAAGATGGGGATCAGATAGTTCATAAGAACTACAGGAGATTCTGTTCAAGTTCCTCTGTTTTTTTTCTCAACCAATATTTACGGTTTTTTTCTTTAGTTTTTTTTTTCAAACATTTTTATTAGCACTCAGTTTTGTAAGAGAGTAATGTTCGGAATTAAACCTTAAATAAATAAAAAAATTTAAAACAATCTCAGAACTAAAAAAATTCCGGATATAACCTGCTTTTGTCGCAGGTTAAACCCGTGACATCACGTCGCAGTACCTGATTGGTCAAAAGCTATATGTCGCGTTTTCAAGAGGTGACAACGCTTTTTTAAAACGTGACATAGCTTGTCACGCCTTGAAAACGCAACAATCCGTAGCCTGCAGCTCCCCACAGCCCATCCCTCTGCCACCCGCGATGCTCCTCTCTCCCTCCCTCCCCCACCTGTGACTCTCTCCCTCCTTCCCTCCCCCGCCCACGATTCTGTTCCGCTCCCCCTCCCTCCCCCCTACGGCTCTCTTCCTCCCTCCCCCGCCCGTGACTCTCTCTCTCTTCTCCCAGTCGCCCGCGACGCTACTCCTCTCTCCCTCCTCCCGACGGACTCCTCTCTTTACCCCCGACGGACTCCTCTCTCTCCCTCTCTCACGCTCGCAATAGACACCCCCACCGCCCCTCCTCTCTTTCTCTCTCTCTCCCTGCAGACTCCTCTCTCTCTCTTGCTCCGCGGCACTCCTCTCTCTCTCTCCTCCCCCATGGCACTCCCCTCTCTCTCTCTCTCCTCCCTCCATGGCACTCTCCTCTGTCCTCCCGCGGCACCCTCTCTCTTTCTCTCTCCCCCCGCACCACCCCTCTCCCCCGCTCGTGGCATGTCGCGCACCATACTATGTCGCGGGTTCCAACCGTGATATATAATGATTACAAATAGAAATAATTTTCTATCAAGGTTGTTTTAATTTTTTTTTTAATTTTTTAATTTTTTTAGGTTAAATATGTTCAAAGCTCTTTGTAAGAATTGAGGCGTTAATTGTTGCCTTACCTGTAGGTTTGGATAAAGTAAATTGAAAAATCAAATTGAAATTGACGTTTGATTAATATATACATACACGTATATATTAATAATAAATTTTAAATTAGAGAAAATTTAAGTTTTTAAAATCTATTTCTAAGGGTTTTGATTTCAAATTCAATTTTAACTCCGATGCGCCCTTGATATAGATAATATTAATCTCCACTTTGAGGTAAAACATTATCCCATGTTTATTCCAGAACAGAAGGCTTTTACAATATTTGATAATCAACAAAAATGACAAATTCAATCGGACCAAAGAAAGGGAAAGAAAAGAGTACACCCATTGATTTCAATATTGTGCTAAAGGGTAAATGCTAATTAATGGGGATTGGGAATTAAACGACGAGAGCAAATGGAGCAGAAGAACTTGCGCTTGGTCTTATGATGAGAAATGGGTAGGAAACACATGAACACTTGTGTGTCCAAATCCATTGATAACACAGGCCCTCCGCAGTAGGGACAAGCTCCTCCTCCACCTCTTCCTGTCACTTTCTCTCTCTCCTCAAAAACTGATAGCAAACTCATTTCTCTCTTTCACTCTCTTCTTCTCTCTTTCTGATTTTATAGAAGTGATCATTTGCTTAAGAAAGAAGGGACGAATGTTCAGGGGAAATGAGCATCATAATTCCTCGATATAGCTGTGTCTGTTTGGCGTGCAGAGAAGTTTCCAAGCACCAGCTGTCTGCGATAGCTTGTTGGTTAAAGCTATTGAACCCGCACCCTGAGGTTCAGGTTCGAGACCAGGTGAGAGAGGGAGAAAAGGAGAGAGAAGTTTCCAAGCGACGCTGACGGGTGCTTCCCACCAAAAACACTTTGTGTGTTTTTTTGACCAGCTCTTTTCCTTTTGAATTTGTAAATTAAAACCAAAGTTCAAAAGTATGAACAAGTCCTTGGTCAAAGTCTTGGATATTGACACCCGTGTGCATAATATGACCAAACATTCAAGACTCATTATTATTTTGAGTAATTTAAAAGGACAAAATTACAAATTCGATGTCTTCGAATGACAATTCAACAATTATAAATTCATAAATATAAATACATATAAAAATTATAGAATAATCTAAATATATAATATCCTCACCCCAAAAAAAAAATAAAAAAATCTAAATATGTAATATTGTGTCAATTAAAAGCTTCCAAGTCAAATAAAAGATGTTTAGATTATAATTGGTTCGATAAGTTATAACTTCGATTTCAGAATGGGTGAGGGGCTACCAAAGATGTGGATGTATTTGGTATTCTCCACTCACCTTTTTTTTTAAATTTAAAATAATAAAAACTTGGTCTAAATTTTCAGTAAGAAGAGGAAAATTTCAAAGTAGATGCTAAAAGAAATTAACCATCGGAATGAATACAAGATTGATGAATTTCATTAGTGTTAGAATTAAAATTAAAATTTTGTGAGTCGATACGATTGATATTTTTGATTTGAATTGTTAAAAAAAGAAAAAATTTGTGCTCTATGGAGGGATAACCATTTTAAAACAACTTCGGCACTGCAATGATAATTGTGATTAATATTGAAAACAATGATAAATTAAATAATTACACAATTATTAACACTGAATATTAATAGGCCACCAAGAGGGGAAATCTGGAATGAACATATTATTAGACAAGTGGGTAAGAAGCATAACAGCATTCAAGCCAATTATTGAATTGCAAAATTCAAGTTGGTGCAGAGGGCTCGCATTAGGGATTAAAATGGAATTGCCCCAGACGACTGCGCTCGGCAGTGGAGCACTGGGCCATCAGATGATTTCGAGCTTCCTCAAACCCTGGCTGCTATTGCTCTTCATTGAAGGCATTTGTCGAGGAACAATGTAACAAGTTAATAATACATATATGTGTGTATGCATGTGTGTATATGTATATATACATGTATATTGTTTTAATAGTTAGTAGTGATTAAACTACATAAAAGGGTGACTTTTCTTTTTCCTACAAACCCTGTAAGCTTAGTGCCAATGAAATTTAACCTCAAAATCATTTTACATCATCTTAAGTGTTTTTAACAACTAAATTATCTGTCATGATAGACATATTTTTTCTGGATTTCTTCTATGCATTTCAACAACAATCGGAATTACACTGTTATAGCTGCTCTTCGATCAAATTTTTGCCAAGCATTTAAATATGAACCAACCAAATTTAAGAAAAAGATTGGCGCAAAAGATTAAATACAGCAGAGGCAGCCAGGGACAAGCTCCTGGATCTCCTTCTCTAACCTGTCAACCTCGCTTCCAAGAGCATTAACAACTTCCTCAGCTGGAAAATAATGCAGGTCTTTTTAATTACATGCGGAGTTGCAATTTAATCAAATTGTTGATACGTACCATAGCATGACTGACCCTGAGCAAAGCAGCATCATCCTGGTCCTTTGCAGCTTCTCGAAACTGCATGTAAGGTATGCCTGTCAGCTAGAATTCATGCTAAAATGAAAACACCCGGAGTATGTGTGTGTGTGTGCCTGCAACCCAAATTAGAGAAGCTGCTTGGTAGGGCAAGCTACTTGGCCAACAAGGAAGATTGATCTCAAAATAATTAAAATAATTCTGAAAAAGATAAATAATATTTGAGTATAATAAAGGACAAGGCAGAAAATTGAGAAACTAATGGCAATGCCCAAAATGAAACTAGAAAGCGTGACGAAATAAATTTGTCAATCTTTCAAAACACGCAAAATTTTCATGGACAAATGGGAAACACCGAGACTGATGGAGAGAATAGTAAAATAATCTAGATCTTACTGCATTCACCATGCTGCCTCAACCTTACACAAGGATTGCACAAGTTTAAACTGGAAAAGAAAATTATAAAATTACAAAAAATAAATAAGACCATTGGCGCACACTGTGACAGATTGGCAATGTGTAGTGCATTAGAGAAGCCAAGTTCTTAACTAAAGTTGGTCTGGTAAAACGAGAAACGAGAAGCAAAAATTGAGCAAAAATTGCTCATGCACAGAGAGGAGGAAACGAGATCATGGTCTACAATCAGGAGTATGTGAATGGGGATGAGGTTAGTGGTTGCTTTGGAGTATAGATCAGTAAAAGGTGAGATCTTGATTCCTTAACAAAAGCCTTTTGAGTTTGAAGATCAATATTCTAAGGCTAATTTTGGTATTTTGGATTTCATTTTAGTTGTAGTTTTATGTCCTTACGTGTAAGATTTGTTTTAGGCTTTTCAGCTTGGCTATTTGGTATTTTTATTTGGGTTGGCCTAAACCACAAAATCCTCAGAATCAGTACTACTTTCAAATATCCCCATAATGTTCAATTCAACTGCAATCAAGTAACTCTTCAAATTTTAAAACGCATCCCGGAATTTTTTCATCCACTCCCAACATTTTTCCTCATTTTACCCTTGGTGCTTCGTCTCCATCCCTGTCCGCAACAAAGACATACATAACGACACAGAATGGGAAAGACAGAAAAACTGGGGGGGGGGAGAAGAGAGAGAGAGAGAGAGAGAGAGAGAGAGAGAATCATCAATCTTCATCTTCATCAGTCTCCCTGGGTTGCTTGACTTGACTTCTCTTCTTCATGTGCTCACATTCTGAGCAAATTATCACAGCATAACAGGATCATCAATCTACAACTTCATCACCACCACCTAAAAAACCCTAACAAACACCTCTCAAAACCTTAATTTGCATTTCATCAAAGTGGGCTACGAGAATGATCCATAAGTTCCTCTCTCTCTCTCTCTCTCTCTCTCTCTCTCCAAAATTAGGGTCTCTGACACTGGTATATGTCTTCGATTGTTCCACATTGAAAACAAAGCTGAGATAGTGATTGATCAAAAAGAGCAGTGGTAGTTCCAAACAAGATAGCTCTAGTATTGATAACCAGCCTTTGGTTGCTCATGATGAGTATGATCCATCATCGTTGTTGCTAAGAAAGACAAAGTTTTTGGTGAAGGTGGGTGGAGAGCAATTGAGGACTGCAGTCTCTCACTCACTCTCTCTTTCTCTCACTCTCTCTCCGTCATTCTCTCTTTCTCACTCACCCACTTTGCCAGAGACGGAGACTAAGCATCAAGGGTAAAATGGTACTGAATGTTATGAGTGGACAAGGTGACACTGACCACTAACGGGCGATAAGCAAATGCAATTTCAAAAGTTTGGGGAGATAGCTGAATGTACCCGATCTTTTGGGGGGGGTGGTAAAAATTAGGCACAAAGTTCAAGAAGATTTTTGTGGTTTTGGCCTTCGAGTTTTACTTGTTCTTGCATTAGAGAGCAACTTGAAGAATTATTTTACCAAGAAAAGAGCTCACCGAGAGTTTGGCGGCATGCTTTATTAAAGGGTTCAAACCTCTATTTTTTATCAGACTTTGTTGAATATGAAAAAAAGAAATTATCTCTCTCTCTCTCTCTCTCTCTCTCTCTCTCTCTCTCTCTCTCTCTCTCTCTCTCTCTCTCTCTCTCTCTCGTCTCCCTAGCTCTCTCTTCCTCTCTTCTTTGTTTAATCTCCCTTCCCTCTCCTGTTTGGTTATTCTTTCTCCTCTCTCTTCTCTTCCCTTCTCAGTCTTGACACTCTGCTCATTCCTCATTGTCTCTCCCACTTCTCTTACTAGTTACACCACTTAATGGCTTCAAGAACTTGAAAAAAATGCAAAAAACAAGGAATACTTTAATCAAAAGAACAAGAATTAACTAGATTTCAATTGGACCATTATTTAATTGAATGGGATGTGGTAGGGGTATGTCTCATCTCGAATATGCCCATATAGCGAGAAAAGAATTATTTTTTCCCAGGAAAATGGTGCCAAGAGTATTTGTCAGGATGAACACAGAAAAAGGGAAAAAAAGAATTATTATCAAATTATGAAATAAAATTGCAAAAGCCTGTGCAGTTGGGCATTGGCAGTGCTTAGATGCCACATCTAAATTTAATGAATTTCTTTTAGTAGCTAAAAATCTTTGAAAAACAAATCATAGTGATTGTTATCACATTTTGAACATATGTAAAAAGCATGCACACACATTTTTAATCCCTTACTCTAGCCACATCAAATTGTATTCTTTTTGTCAATTTTCCAAATGGATATTGACTTGTGTTTGTGTCCATAACAGGAACTGTAATTGTGCTTCCTAGATAAGGAGTTTAACTTAACAGCCTCCACCAACAAAGAACTTGACCCTGACACTAGAAAAGAATGATGGGCCACTCCTTCCAAGTCTTTCCTAAAACTATTTAAAGAACAAAACAACAAAAACAAAAAACCAAAAATGGTACAAATGATATATCTAAAGCTGCAAGCTAGCCAACCCAGATATTTGGTTGTTAGCCATGTGTATATAGGAACATAAAGGGGCCAAAGAAATCAAATTGCCTGATTGGACAAGTTTATGAGCTTGTCTAACATGGTGATGTTGAAGATGACGATGAAGCATTCCAAGAAATGTGTGAATGGATGCGTCCCGAATATATACCCCTAATCCGCCAACAACTTGGATAGCAAATTCAATCAAAAATTCAAGGAAAGGAAAGGAAGAAAATGTCCAAAATATAGCAAACCATGGCCCAAGAAGGCTGCCCAAAATAAGCAGAAAGATAGGCAGATTTCTGGACAGAAAATGTCCAGAAATCTGCCCAGAAACTTGGCCCAAAATTAGGCCCATTCACTGCCCATCTTTGGCCCACTCAAAGGAGACTTCAAGTCCATTAAATGAAGCTCCAATCAAGACCCTAAGTGACTATATAATAGGTCCAAAAGAAGCCCAAACAATGCAGGGGCAGAATTGGTAGAATTTATAACGACTAGTTTTTAAATTTGTGTCTACCGACTAGTTTTTTCTTTTAAGCTATAAATAAGTCTCTTCTCTTCACTTGTAAGAAATGTTGGAGCTTGTCTCCTACTAGTCTTAGAATAGAGTATTAAGTCTCTAAAATTGTCTTATGTATTCTTGAGTATTGTCTCAATTCTTGTCATTTGTATTTGATATATCATCAAAAAAATATATTGAGTTCATTCTCACAAATCCAAACCCTCTTCTTCTTTATTGTTCTTCAACATTCAAAACAAAACACAAAACTTTCAATCCATTACTCGAACACAAAAACCCTAGCTCAACCACCAAAGCTTCCGCACTCCAAATTTCAACATGGTATCAGAGCGGGTTACATTTCCTTCCCTCACTTCCGAAAATTACCCTCAATGGACTGCCATAATCCAAAGGCTCTTAAATATTTCAGATTCTTTGGAGCATATCCAAGAAGAGTCTCTTGAGTCCACACACCCCAAATTTGAGCAATGGAAGAAGCAAGATGATGGCATCACTCTAAAGCTCCTCTCATCAATGGATGAAGCACATCAAAGCATGGTGAGGGGCTGTTCAAATGCCAAGGCCGTGTGGGATACTTTGGAAGGTCTCTACGGCAACACACACAACTTGGGGAGAGTTTTTGAATTTCAACAACAAATCTCCAAATTTCAAAGAGATGACAAAACTCTACCCCAAGTCTTTGGCAACCTTGAACGACTATGGACAGAATTGGAGATATTGAGACCACTAACAATAGACCTCACTATTCTACAACAAAGGAGAAATGAGGACAAAACATTTGCCTTGCTCATTTCCCTTGGAGAGCCATTTAAAGAGGTGCGCCAAGAAATCCTAAGAAGGGAAGCTCTACCATCCTATGAGGAGGTTAGAGGAATGATCCAAAGAGCTGAAACCTCTATGAGACTTGAGGAGAAAAACTGGACTCCAATGGAAGCTTTCGGATTCAAAGCAACAATGGAGGAGCAACGCGCTGAAATCGTGTGCCCACATTGCAAAAGGATAGGCCACACCAAAGAAAGGTGTTGGGATTTTCATCCGAACCTCAAGCCAAACGGAGTAAGGCCGGATCAAAAGAGGAGTGAACTGCCCTACAAAGGTATAAGATCCAAACCAAACTTAAATGCATTTAAATATGTATATTGTCATATTAGAGAAACCCCTTGCATGTCTAAAAAAGGATACAAGTATATCATAACATTTATTGATAAGCTCTCTAAGTACACTTGGGTATATATGACATAGCACAAACACATAATATATTTTGAAAGTACTATCATCTAATCACTAAGATGTATAATGCATCGATTCAAACACTAAGAACAGATGATAGACAAATTGTATGCCCTAACTTTCAAAGTTTTTTAAATCAAAAGAGTATAATATTAGAAATCATAAGCTATGAAAACCTCATTGTAAATGATGAAAAAATACATATGCTTGCATGCTCACTGCTTGAAAATGCAAATATGACTCATGAATATTGGTGTGATGCAATTAGTACCGCCACACACTTGTACAACCGTACTTTTCAAGAATCACTTAGTGACAAGTCTCCATTAGAGACAATTTGAAATAGCAAACCAAATTTTAAATATCTTAGGACATTTGGGTGTGTTTGCTACATAAATAGAGTACGGTGTATATTCTTAAGATATGATCCAAGAAAAAATGGATATATTTGTTATAATCCTAAAACTAATACGGCATACATGTCAAAAGATATGAAATTTACCGAAAAAGAATTTTATTTTGCAGAATTAGGTGATAAAGCACCTCTGAGTCTGCCTATCGAAGCTCCAACTGAGGAGTAAGGGGGAGCACAACAAATAAGCCATGTTCATATAGCTTGTAATGCTCAAGTCATTGAGGGGGAGCACAAAGACAAGGGCAAAAAGAAGAAAAAGAAAAATAAGAAAAAGAAGGCCAGGGAATCTCAAGAAACTCAACCTTCCATCACTATCTCTCCAAGTCACGATTCCATGGAGTTCCATTCATTGGACTTGAGGGGGAGTGTTGACGATGACGATGAAGCATTCCAAGAAATATGTGAATGGATGCGTTCCGAATATATAGTCCTAATCCGCCAATAACTTGGATAGCAAATTCAACAAAAAATCCAAGGAAAGGAAAGGAAGAAAATGCCCAAAATGAAGCAAACCATCACCCAAGAAGGCTGCCCAAAATAAGCAGAAAGATAGGCAGATTTTTGAACAGAAAATGTCCAGAAACTTGGCCCAAAATTAGGCCCATTCGCTGCTCACCTTCGGCCCACTCAAAGGAGGCTTCAAGTCCATTAAATGAAGCTCCAATCAAAGCCCTAAGTGACAATATAACAGGTCCAAAAGAAGCCCAAACAATGCAAGGGCAGAATGGACAGAATTTATAACGGCTAGTTTTTTAGTTTGTGTCTACCGGCTAGTTTTTGTGTCTACCAACTAGATTTTGTGTCTACCGGCTAGTTTTTCCTTTTAGATTATAAATAAGTCTCCTCTCTTCACTTGTAAGAAATCTTGGAGCTTGTCTCCTACTAGTCTTAGAATAGAGCATTAAGTCTCTAAAATTGTTTTCATATATTTTTGAGTATTGTCTCAATTCTTGTCATTTGTATTTGATATATCATCAAAGAAATATATTGAGTTCATTTTCACAAATTCAAACTCTCTTATTCTTTGTTGTTCTTCAACCTTCAAAACAAAACACAAAACCTTCAATCCATTGCTCGAACACAAAAACCCTAGCTCAACCACCAAAGCTTCCGCACTCCAAATTTCAACAGGTGACACAGGCATAATTACCAAGTTAATAGCCACTGATATGTATATTTCACAAAACTTTTGCAGTTTTGGCAAATGGACCAATCACTTACTAAAAGCACGATTAAAACATTAAAGAAATAAAGGAAGGGTGAAGTTGAAAAAGACCTGTCTAGCCCACTCTTACGCCCAGTCCTCTTTAGATAATTTTGAACCACCTGCACACCATTGAAATCTGACACAAAATTTTCAGCTGTAAGACTCTAGTAATGTATATGCAATTTCAACCTATCAAATATAAAACCCAGAAAAATCTACTGCTACATAAATATCATGGTGTCCCTAAGAACCAAATGTCTAATAACTCTTAATGTGACAGGACTTTTTTCCCCCCTTTTGAGTGTGCTCAAGTTCAATATAACTATTAAAATACAGGCTTTTTATCTTACACTACGATAAATATGTCATAGATTCAACCAAATCGGAAGTTCAACCATAAAACCTATTGCTTAATATAATAGCCTGCCCTGCACTTTCTATTGAGAAGCTCAATTGTGGGAAACATACTCAGTTGTTTGATGAAGAAAAAGAAACACATAAACACACACACAAAGAAAAAACAATATTATTCAAGGAGAAGATGACCTCGAGGTCACGGGTTCGAAGTGTAAAAACAGCCTCTTTGCAAAAATGCAAGGGAAAGACTGCGTACATATACGCCCACTCTTCCCCTACCTCTGCACTAAGCCAGAGAGCACTTTGTGCACCGAGTAAGCCCTTTTTTTATTCAAGGAGAAGATGAATAACATATCAAGACTTTTAAGGGAATGCATTTCATAAAAGAGCAATGTATTAAAAAATAATTCATGTCCCGTGATAAAAGATTAACTACTATAATTTCATCTAGGAAAAGCCATCTTTCATTATTACAAAAATAATAAAATCAACAAATGAAACTTTAAAGGAAAATAATCATCCATAGGGATAAACCATCTTTTCTAAATTTTGGTCATCTCTATTACATTGGCAGCCATAGCTGTTGATATTAATAAAAACTAATTCATAATCTGTTAAAAGTGACATGAAACATTCAAGGAAGCATACGAATGGATATCTCTCGAGTACATTGTCCTAATCCATCAAAACCTTGCATAGCAAATGCATATCAAAAGTCCAAGGAAAGGAAGGGAAGGAATGGACCAAAATGAAGCGACCAAGACTCAAGAAGCTGTCCAAAAATGGGCAGAATGTAGACCCAATTAAACACCCTATTAGAAGCCGAAAAATAGGCCCTAAATGGGCTGACCAATCAGGGTTTTTTAGTCCACATAATGAAGCATCAAAACACATTAAAAGGACCCAAGAAAACCTCATTTACGGTCCAAGAAGATGCCCAAACAATGCAAGGGCAGAATGGGTAGAATTTATAATGGCTAGTTTTTGAATTTGTGTCTACCGGCTAGTTTTTGTATCTACCAGCTAGTTTTTGTGTCTACCGGCTAGTAGGACCTTTTAGGCCATAAATAAATCTCTTCTCTTCACTTGTAAATCATCTTGGAGCATTGTCTCCCTTAACATAGTTAGAGCATAGTCTCTCTCACAAATTGTCTTTTTATATTTTCTAGAGTATTGTCTTTACAAATGTCTTATATTTGATATTTCATCGAAACAATACAATTGAATTCATTCTCACAAATTCAAGATGTCATTTTCTTTGTTGTTCTTTAACCTTCAAGAACAAAAAGCAAAGCCTTCAATCCATTGCTCAAACACAAAACCATAACTCAATCACCTATGCTTCCGCACTCCAAATTTCAACACAATCTGGCCTGCTTATTCACACTCTAAACCCACCCTACCCAGGTGCTTCATCTTTGCTTCCATCCCTTAACCAACTCTTTTTGCCAAGGAGGAGCTGCAGCTTCTTAGACAAGTTACAAGTCACTGATATGGTCACTACAAATCCTCCTTCCATAAAGTCACTCAATTCTCTCAAGATTGTTTTAAGTTAAATGTTATTGCTAGAACACACACTTTGAAGTACTTCTGTTGAAAATAGGCATAGCAAGATCAACAATTCTTCCTCAAATGAACCAAAATTTCAGCACATCTCCAGGCCCAAAAGGATGGACTGCACAGCCCAAGAAGACAGCCTGATTGGGCAGCCTGAAGCTGCCCAATCAGAGCCCAAAGGGAGGCCCCAAGGGGCCCATGGAAGGAGGGCTCAAGCCCTCCCCAATGGCAAGTTTTACTAGCTGTTGGAGGCCCTCCAATGGCCAGAAGGGATGGCCATTGGAGGGCCATTTCTCTCTCTCCTTTAGTCCTTTTTCTTCCTCTATAAATAGCCTAGGATATTGTCTTTGTAGCTCATGAACAAAAGTTCAAATTATGTATATTATTTGTTCTCTCAATGCAATAGAATTTTGAAGTTTCTTTCAATTATAGTTGGTGTTCTTTCTTTAAAATTCCAACATGATATCAGAGCAATTGATCCCATCGTTTTCAAAGTTGGGTGACCCTTCTCCTTCCTTAAACATCACCCAAATACAAAATATATCCTCCATCCACGTAAAAGGGGGAAATTACAATCAATAGGCGAATGTAATGAAGAGGGCACCCAACCTTCACAATTTGGAGAGTCATATCTTCGATGAGCCAATGGAGGAAACAGAATCTTCCTATAGAGAATGGAAGAAACGGGACGATCATGTCTTCATTCTTCTCCTCAACTCACTCGATGAAACCCACAAAGCAATAGTGACTTGCACTCCAAATGTAGAAACCGTGTGGGATGAAATGTTCTCTCTTTATGGCTTGGAGTCCAATCTTGGTAGAATATTTGATCTCAAAAAGAAAATTTTGTGCTTTAAGAAAAGAAGGAAAATCACTCACTCAATACTTTGGGGAGTACACGGATGAATGGAATGAGCTCACAATCCTCCGACCAGATTCCATAGCTCTAAAGGTTATTCGAAAAAGGAAGGAAGAAGATAAGCTCTTTGGTCTTCTCATGGGGCTAGATGATTCCTACTCTCATCTTAGGCAAGAAACTCTAAGAATGAAGGATTTTCCTTCATTTGGGGAAGTGCAAAACATGATTCAAAGGGCGGAAGTAAGCATGCGGTTGGAGGAAAGCTCCAAACTAAAGCTTGAAGCTCAAGGATTCATGGCCACAACCGAAGAGCATACAGCTGCCAAAGTCCATCAAACTGCTAAAAGGGCTGATGTATGTTCTCATTGTAAGAAAAAGGGGCACATAAAGAATAAATGCCGGTTCCTCCATCCACATTTGAAGCCTAAAGCATTCAAATCAAGAGAGCAACAAGGGACTTTAAACTTCAATTCTGGACAGCAAACCAATGCTCAACATGTAAAGATTAAAGCTCCCATGATGGTTAACTTTGCTGCTCTTCAAAGCCAATTAAATGATGTTACAAGGAGGCTCCAACAGTTTGCTCCTTCAGGGAGATAACAATCAAAACTCTCTCTCATTTAAATTCTGAAATTTTTCTTATTGATTTGGGAACGGACTATCATATTGTTAGGGATAAAAGAAAAATTAAAAGATTTAAAAATCTCCTCAACCATAAGATAGTCCGAGTTGCAAATGGACAATATTTGAAAGTTAAGCAAGTCGAAGAAATTGAACTTTTTGGAAAATCTACAAATGCTTTATATATTCCCGAGCTTACTTCAGATCTTTTGTCCATTAGCAAAGTCACTAAGGATCAAGAGTATAGAGTTATTTTTTACCCAAACTTCATCTCTTTTCAAGACTTCAAGTCGAATCGGCAAGGGTTCTAGAAGGGGGAACTTATATTTTTGGATCAAAATCAACATACACTTATTGCCCATTTTAAAGAAGATGCTACACTTTGGCATAAGCAATTTGAGTATCCTAGTGATCAAGTTTTAAAACATCTATTTCCAAACTTGAACATTGAGAATAGACATTATAACGCTTGTATTTTGGGAAAAAAAACCCGAACGATGTACCTGAATTCAAAAACTATTTATAAAAATGTTTTTGATTTAGTACACTCAGATGTGTAGACTTCTCCTATAATCTCTAATCTAGGCTATAAATACTTTATTACATTCATAAATCATAGAACTAGATATACTTGGATTTATCTCTTGCATACAAAGGATCAAGCTTTTGAAGCCCTCAAAAGCTATATAAAATATGTAACTAAATTTTACAATGCCAACATAAAAATCTTGAGAACTGACCATGGTTGTGAATACACAAGCCACATTTTTGAAAATTACCTTAGAGACAATGGCATTGTATATCAAAAGTCTCGCGTATATACTCCCCAAGAGAATGGAGTTGCCGAACGCAAGAATAGGCACATCTTGGAAATAGCTAGGGCAATGATGTTCTATGCAAAAGTATCAAAGAAATTATGGTGTGATGCGGTTAAAACCGCTACCCATCTAATTAATCTAATCCCTTGTGAGACATTAAATGGGATGTCTCATCTAGAAGTCCTATTGAAAAGGAAGCCAAACATAACTATCTTAAAACTTTTGGATGTGTTTACAATGTCCACATTTCAGCCCACCTTAGAAATAAACTTGATCACAAAGAAAGAGATATCTATTTTTAGGATATGCTTCATTTGAAAAAGGGTATAGGTATTGTGATACTAGAACTAACAAAACATACACATCTAAGGATGTGATATTTGTGGAAGAAGAACCTTTTTTTTTTTTTTTTTTGCAGATACTAAAGTGCATGAAACACCAAAAGAAGAAGCTCAATCAACACTTGGGACTTCTTGATATCACCCTTGGAGGCCGATGTCTCACCCCTCAAATGACCGAAAGAATACCTTCAAGTGATCAAGAGGAATCAGTTCCTTCGAAAGAGAAACCATCCACCAATTCAGGGGGAGATGAGAAAATATAGAAGACAATTCTGAAGAAAACTCTGAAGAACCTGATGAGCCTCCTCCCAACTATGAAGATCAATTAGGTTTAGGCTTCCACCATCAGAATGGATCAACCAGAGATATCATATTTATGATTATTATACTACCTCACAAGTTTTTTTGGGCCATCAAGCATTTTTGAGTGGTATAGACAAAGAATAGCAGCCTAGAACCTTTGATGAGGCAAAGAAGGACCCTAGATGGAGAAAGGCAACGAAAGAAGAGCTAAAGGCACTCACTAAGAATGGAACTTGGGAAGTTACTAAACTTCCTAAAAATAAAAAGGCAGTAGGATGTAATTGGGTATTCAAGATCAAACACAAAAGTGATGGATCGATTGAATGATTTAAAGCAAGGAACGTGGCTAAGGGGTACACACAAGCTTACGGAATAGATTATAAGGAAACATACGCTCCCATTGCCAAGATGAACACAATTAGAGTTCTGATATCTCTTACTGTGAATCATGGGTGGAACATGTATCAAATGGATGTGGCAAATACGTTTCTTCAAGGAGATCTAGAAGAAGAAGTATACATGCAACTTCCACAAGGACATTAGCAACAAAAGGGAGACGTTTGCAAGTTTCAAAAGGCAATCTATGGGTTAAAGCAATCTCCAAGGGTATGGTATGATAAACTAAGCCGTGCTTTCCTTAGTAGTGGATTTATGAAATGCATTAGTGATTCATATTTATTTGTTAGACAAATTCATGATAAAATAGTGATTGCCTAGTATATTTAGATGATATTATCAATACAGGTAATGATTCACAACAAATAGATTTAGTAAGAAACTTTCTAAATACCAAGTTTGAAATCAAAGATCTTGGGAAACTAAAATATTTTCTAGGAATAGAACTAGTCTATTGTCACAATGGGTTAGTTCTCTCCCAAAAAAAAATATGTACTTAATTTTTTGCAGGAAACAAGGAAGTTAGTAGCAAAACCAGTATGTAGCCCCATTTTCACATCCGGACCTTTAGTTGATGATGATGAGCCATATGAAGACATTGAAAGATATCAAAGGTTTGTAGGAAGATTGATCTATCTTACCATAACTAGACCGGATATCTCTTATGCCGTAAGATTAGCCAACATATGCATGGACCTAAAAGACAACACCGGAGAGCAGCAGAACGAGTGCTCACTATCTTAAAGGATCCCCTAGACTAGGAATATGGATGAAGAAGAATGAGAACTCAGAAATTGAAGGTTATTGCGATGCGGATTGGGCGAGAGATACCTTGGATAGAAAGTCTACTTCAGGATATTGCATGTTCGTAGGAGGAAACTTGATTGCTTGGAAAAGCAAAAAGCAACATGTGGTGCCTTGTTCAAGTGCTGAAGAAGAGTATAGGGCTATGGCATCGGTTACTAGCGAGATAGTTTGGTTGAAAGCCTTAGTAGAAGAATTAGGGTTTGAAGTCTCTACTCCTATCAAACTTTATTGTGACAATCAGTCCGTCATCCATATCGCCACCAATCCCGTATGTTATGAACATACAAAACACATAGAAATAGATTGTCACTTCATCCATAAAAAAGTGGAGGAAAAATTAATTGCTACACGTCATATTAATGGAAGTCTACAACTTGCGGACATCTTCACTAAAGGAGGAACCGCTACTCACCTACAAGAAATAATGAGCAAGTTTGATACGATTAACATCTACGCACCCAGCTTGAGGGACAGTGTTGAAAATAGACATAGCAAGATCAACAATTTTTCCTCAAATAAACCAAAATTTCAGCACATCTCCAGGTCCATAAGGATGGACTGCACAAGCCAAGAAGACAGCCTGATTGGGTAGCCTGAAGCTGCCCAATCAGAGCCCAAAGGGAGGCCCCAAGGGATGGCCATTGGAGGGCCATCTCTCTCCCTCCTTTAATCCTTTTTCTTCCTCCATAAATAGCCTAAGATATTGTCTTTGTAGCTCATGAACAAAAGTTCAAATTATGTATGTTATTTGTTCTCTCAATGCAATAGAATTTTGAGGTTTCTTTCAATTATAGTTGGTGTTCTTTAAAATTCCAACAACTTCAAGTTCGAAGTACTCCTAGTTAGAAGATTACTGATTTTGAGCCAATTATTGTAACTTCCTGAGGACTACAGTCCTAGCAGAGGGATGAACACACTTTGAAGATGTGAGCAGCACAATGAAGACTATGAGAGAAATATATATATATATATATATATATATATATAGACACACACACACATTACATACATATATATATATATATATATATAGAGAGAGAGAGAGAGAGACCGATGAAGCTAACTCAACTATGATTTACTTTCTACTTGACTTAGAAATTCAACAACAAGGGCTCGGAAAAAATAGGCAACTGCTGATGGATGAACGTGGATAGATGGTCGGCCCAGGAGCTCTTAGTGCTGCTGATGAGAGCTATTTGAAGACAAAGAACAGATGAGCATTTAGGTCGCATCTCACTGTCTGTTTAAAATTAAAAATAAAATAAAATAAAATACGAGATGAGGAGCTTTCTACGGTGCTTCAGTGGTGTTAGTCAAAGTCTAGAATTACATCCAGCCTTTGGATCTACTGATTGTTTGTGATTTGACATGGAAATATTCAAATATGTAAAAGGAAAGAACAAGCTGATAGTATATTCTCTGTGCGTCTGGGAGTGAGTGAGAGAGAGAGAGAGAGAGAGAGAGAGAGAGACTGCAACAATGAAGTACAACCCACAAGTGAGCTCTCAAGAAGGAAGAACTGCAAGGCACATTGCACGGCTCCTTCAGTGTCCATCACATTCTGATGAGCGCACGTCTCTCCACCAACCTCCAACTTAAATACAATGTTCGATCCATACTGATTCCTAAGGACGGCGAGGTCCAGGTCATAAGAGGAACCTACAAGGGATGTGAAGGTCATCCCAAATGGGTCATCCATGTCAAGCACCTATTTCAGTGCCTGTCGCATTCTGATGACGTCTCTCCACCAACCTCCAATCTAAGTACAATGTTCGATCCATGCTGATTCCCAAGGATGGTGAGGTCCAGGTCATGAGAGGAACCTACAAGGGATGTGAAGGTCATCCCAAATGGTCATCCATGTCAAGCACATCACTTGCAAGAAGGTAAATGGCTCCACCATTGATGTTGGAACCAACCCCTCCAAGGCTGTCATCACCAGACCCAAACTTGACAAGGATCACAAATCCCTGCTAGATTGCAAAGCCATTAGTAGTGCTGCAGCTGACAAGGGTACTAAGTTCACTGCTGAAGATATTCTGCAGTGTGTGGACTGATTTGAGGAAAGAGAGTGTTTGGTTGTTTCACTCTATTCTCTCTTTTTTGGAGAATTGTCATTCGAATGTTACAGTTTTATTGCCTTAGTTTTTGGGCAATGTTGAACTGATTAAATGCTGCTAATATAATCTGTTTTCTAATGACAGTTCTTGAAAATCCCCCCCCCCAAAAAAGAGAGAAAGAAAGAAAGAACAAGCTGATAAGATCCAGACAAATGTCTGACGCTCTATTCTAAAATCAAGAGATATGGAAAGATTGTGAAACAGAGAAGGATTTTTCTAAAGACTGGGGAAAGAGAGATGATACAATCTACATTACATGGACCCTTGTACAAGTGTTGGGTGTATGTTGGATGCAGGTGGCCACGGACAAATTTCAGCAAGTCCACATCACTTGTTATAATTTTCACTTACATGCTTAAGATTTTCAATTTTGGCCACCCACAGTGAGTCCTCTAACGCAGTATACTCTCACCCCCCCCACCCCGGCACTTCATTTTGACATCTATTCCTGTGGGTGGCAGCCTCATTTAGACAAAATTTTCACTAAAATCAAGTGCCTGACACTGACAACTGAATCCATATCTTTTCCAGTCAACTTGGAAGCGGCTGGACAAATTAAGTGTTCAAGCAGGACAGATTACAAGTACAGCAGATAAGACAACCTTCTTGGAGTGACACTCATACAATCAAAGCAAATTTGTTATGCTTTTCAATCAACATCTTTAATCAATGATATCCACATCTATATGTAGATGTAAATAATAAAATTAACCAAGGGCCTTTGGGTGCGGTGGTATTAAGGGCTCCTCTCTCTCAACGTGAGGTCTTAAGTTTGAACCCCTATCCCCCCTCAATTAGGGCAATGCCCTCCTTTGTAACCAAAAAATATAACTAATCAAATCAGTCCAGTTGCATGTATTGTAATTGAATATTTGTAGCACTTGAAATCCAATTTCTTGAAATATAAGAGTACATGGTGCAAGTCACTAACCTATTTCTGCTTTAAATCTTAAGAATCCAGGTCCAATCACTTCGCTTTTGCAATCATCGAGAGCATCGACAACCTACGGAAGAACTTATTGTCAAACATAGAAACAATGAGCACAAGTAGTGTTTTGTAGTGAGGCAGTTTCTGGTACCGGATCATTCTTTAAGAAACAAAGAACCTTTTCCATTTCATGATCATCAATGGCTCTGCCAATCACAGCATGGCGATTCCTCTGAATGAGAAATATAGCCACCTGCAACATTCAGTCTTATTACGAGACAAGTACAAATTACAAGTACACAAAATTTTCAATTCTTAGAACTGATTGAAGAGCTATAGCCATTTTGACAAGAATTTTCATATATATATATATATATATGTATATATGTATATATATTTAAACAGTCCATATTGTGAGTAATCAAAGAGTTTCAAGTACTGAAACAACTGCAGATCAGACATACCATAGACAACAGTCTTGTAGTTCATAGTGATGAGAGGCCAGCAACTTCTTATATAAAGGCCGAAAGGTTTTGTATTTTAATCAGTAGATTTAAAAGGCACAAGGCACTCTTAAGGCCTTAAGGGCCGAGGCACTAGGCGCCATGAGAGGCGCCCCAAGCAAATTAAAGCACTCTTTAGAAATTATAATTTCTAAATTCAAAATAAAGCTGAAAATTTCTCAAAAAATCATAACTAATACAACTCTAAAAAAGGTGGAAGTTCTGTGCCTCCAACATTATAAAAGAAAAACATAAAATGTCATTCACTTGATAGATAAGAAGCAAAAACACTATCAAGGTAATACATGCTTCCAAATGCCTACCTGCTTCCTTGACAATAAAACTTGGATATAAATCCTAAATTATTAAGATCTAAGGCCCTAATCATCATGAATTTCAACCACATGATCTTCATCATTCAGATCATTGTCCCCTCCATCACTAGACTTATACTCCTTCTCTGTGTCCTCTGAAGCAGCTTCCTCATCAATATCGATCAATCTAGATGTTCAAAATCTGATGATTTCAATCTGGAGGCAGCTGGAGGGCACTAGGGTTTTATACTCTATAACTATTTTATTATTATTTTGTAATGGGCTGTTCAATGTGCTTTAACATTGTTAATGGGTTGTTTATTAAAAAAAATTAATAAACAAAAAGACTGAAACGAAAGAGGCACTCACCTCAGCGCCTTAGTTAGCGCCTCTAGCGATTCGGTAAAGAAAAGAGCACCTCGTTGAAGATGTTTCAGCTGCCCAGGGCAGGCACGCCTGGTGGCGGCTGGGCACAGGAGGCGAGTTCTGAGCACCTTTTTAAAACACTTATTTTACTGTCTCGAAAATGTAGGAAACCAAATTTTCTAGTCAACATGTGGCACCAAATATTTGAAAAGACTGGTGTCTGTTTAATGAGTTGAATAGAAACATCCAACAGATAAATATCAGATACGCCACACAGGACATTTGTATGTTGTTCTAAACTGTTAGATACACCTAGCAAAACATTTTGAGATGCAAGGGAGAGTATCACTTTTATGAAATCTTTTGTAGGAAGTATTTAAATCTATACTATATGCAAAAGTAGGATCCTTTGCTACCATGTGGCCCTCCTTTTATTATACTGTGAGAATTTTTAAAGAAAGAGAAAATAATTTAAAATATTATCACTTTTTTTTTGGGGGGGGGGGGTTTACAACAAGGGGGCGGACCCATGACCTAATGGCCGTATTCTTCATTACATGTCGCTCAACAAAATGGTTCGCCAATATATTGTCACATTTAATAATTCACTGCCACTACAAAAAAACACAATTTTTAAGACGAAATTTAGCGACAAATTTTTTTATTGTTATTTTACGACGAATTTAGTGACGAAAACTTTTTTCATCGTTATTTGTAACGAAATTTTCAACAAAAAAATAGTCGTAAAATTTAGCGACGAATTTGAATTTGTCGCAAAATTAGAGACGAATTTCGTAATTCGTCGCTAATTTTGCAACGAATTCCGCGACCAATCCTAATTCGTTGCAAAATTAGCGACCAATTTGGAATTCGTTTCTAATTTGTGACGAATTCAGCGACAAATTCTAATTTGTCGCTAATTTTGCGACAAATTTCTAAATTCGTTACTAAATTTGAAATATAATTAAATAAAATAAAATATTAATATATATTTATTATTTAATAAATTAATTTAGCGACAAATTTAGAATTCGTCACTAATTTGCGACAAATTTGGAATTCGTCGCTAATTTGCGACGAATTCAGCGACAAATTCTAATTTGTCGCTAATCTTGCAACAAATTCCTAATTTGTCGCTAATTTTGTGATAAATTTCGAAATTTGTCGCTAAATTTGAAATATAATTAAATAAAATAAAATATAAATATATATTTATTATTTAATAAATTAATTTAGCGACGAATTTCGGATTTCGTCACTAATTTTACGACAAATTCTTAATTTGTCGCTAATTTTGCGACAAATTTTGGAATTCGTCGTTAAATTTGAAATATAATAAAATAAAATAAAATATTAATATATATTTATTATTTAATAAATTAATTTAGCGACGAATTTTGGATTTCGTCGCTAAATTTGAAATATAATAAAATAAAATAAAATATTAATATATATTTATTATTTAATAAATTAATTTAGTGACGAATTTTGGATTTCGTCGCTAATTTCGCAACGAATTCAGTAATAAATTCTAATTTGTCGCTAATTTTGCGACAAATTTTGGAATTCGTCGTTAAATTTGAAATATAATTAAATAAAATAAAATATTAATATATATATTATTTAATAAATTAATTTAGCGACGAATTTCGGATATTGTCGCTAATTTTGTGATAAATTCAGCGACAAATTCAAAATTCGTCGTAAAATTAGCGATGAATTGGGAGTTTGTCACTAATTTGCGACGGTTTCAATGACAAATTCCTAATTTGTTGCTAATTTTGCAACAAATTTCAGAATTCGTCGCTAAATTTGAAATATAATTAAATAAAATAAAATATTAATATATATTTATTATTTTTTATTTAAAAAAATTTATCACATTTATTATTTTAAATTAATATGTTATATTTTATTTTTATTTTATCTTTTTAAAAAATAGTATTATTATTTTTTTATATCTTTTATTATTTTATTTTAAACTAATATTTTATTATTTTATAATAAATTGTTATTTTATATTATTCTATTATTATTAGAAAAATGTGAAGGAAAGATAATAAGTTAAAAAAAAAACTTTTAACAGCTACTAACATTTAGTTTGATAATTACAGGATCTTAAAGGTTTACGAAAGCGTAAGGGTTTGAACCATGGTGGGAGCAAAGCAAAAGTATTTTTCAGGAATTAAGTGAGGGAGGGTATGTGGGAGCCGGCTCGGGCGGGCGTGTGGGTGGATGCTGGTTCGGGCGGGCAGGCGGGCTAGGGTTCAGGTGGGAGCACATTTTTTTTCATTGCTAATTTAGCGACGAATTTTTTTCGTCCCTAAATTAACGACAGATAATTTTTCGTCACTAAATTTGTGATAAATTTGGCGACGAAAAATTATCCGTCGCTAAATTTAACGACGAATTTTAGATTTTATCGTTAAATTTAGCGACGGATAATATTTTGTCGCTAAATTCGTCGTATATTTAGCGACGAAAATTTATTCGTCGCTAAATTTAGCGACGAATTTTAGATTTTTGTTGCAAATTGTAGCGACATAATTTTTTGTCACTAAATTTGTGACGGATTTAGCGACAAAAAATTATTCGTCGCTAAATTTAGCGACGAATTTTTAGTTTTTCGTCGCTAAATTTTTGTGACATGTTATTAGCGACGAAAATTTTTTCGTCGCCAATTTTGTCGCTAATGAATTTAGCGACGTATTAAATTTTAGTCGCTGAATTTGTAGCTAAAAACTTGTTTTTTTTGTAGTGTACTTTACTTTTACCCTTTTCCTTCCATCCATCCAACTACCAATAATTTTATCAATAGCTTAATAAATAAATTATTTTGTATTGAAAATTCAAATTAGTAATTATCTCTCTCACGCTCATATAATAAGATGAATTGCAATATATAAATTTCAAAGTAATGAGTTTTAAAGTGGCACAAAAATAATATATATCATATGTTCTTTTTTTATATATATATTACATAGAACATGATTAACAGAAGTGAATTATTAAAGTGAATTATTTATTGCATTTGGTTGTGGTATGCTGGTTCACAACTAATTAATACTATTCTATATGATTTTGTATCAAGCCTGCGCTTACAATGGAACCATAACTAGTCATTAATGAAACTACAATTTATGCAACAGTATCGAAGAAATGAGACAAAACCAAAGTTTCAACATTCTTAGAAAAACGGCAAAAAATATTGACAAAGACAATGAAAAGAAAAACATGCAAAGGTTTTCCTATAACACGAGATCACCGATTCCTTTCACTCCAAAGACAGTAGAAGTAACCATACAGAACCAAAGTATGTCTTTCTGTTTTTTTTTTTGGCAGCCACACACATACTTACCCCTTTCCTGCATTTTACAAGATTAGAATCTAGTCACCGAGTTTTTCCCAAGCCATCTCATGGAAATTAACTGAAGTCAAAATCCATTAGTTGGGAAGTTCCTAGCCCAACTGAATAAGTGGGTAGGAAGTCCAGCACTTACTAATATGCCTCATTGATGAAAAAAGTGGACAGTGTGATGAGTTGATAAGTTTAATGTTTAGTTATTTGCATTGAAGACATGTGCGCGTTGGTTTTCTTCTTCTTACTATGTTATTCTTTTCTGTGTTGTGTGTGATTGTAAATCTAAGTTCCCAATAACCTGTGAACAACTAATTCCACTCTAGATTTTTCAATTACAAATTCTAAGATTTTCTGAGACTTCCTTCCACTAAAACACTCTCAGATTATACCAACCATTCTTCCAATTGTAGGCAATCTACCCTGGCTGTCCTTGTCCGACATCGATTTGGTATCAAAGCAAAAGATCCTAACATTCTTTTCTTTGTCACCATGGTTATGAATGAGAGCTTTCAATATAATTTGAGTTCTTTTACAAAAACCAACATCAGAAAACAAGACATCTCTGGGTTCAGGTCTAAAGTCTCAAGCATAGAGTCTATTTTGGAGGAGATAGAACAATGGTTAGAGGATATTTCAAGTGATGAACAAGGTCACAATATTGTCGGGACAGCCCCTATGCTAGAGGTTGGAGCCTCAACCTCCTTATACAAACAATTGCATCCCCAACTAGCCATACTCCATATGTCCAACAATTTTCAGCTAATAAAACCCCAATGAATCAAAAATGAAATTTGCATGGAAATTTTCAGAACTATGTTCTGTAGTGACAACCTCATTTTTCGGCCCAACGGCATTGATCCAGTCCTTACATTAGAAAGACAAAGGTGTGAATTTTTCAAAAAGGTATGAGCTTAGAAGTTATAGATTTTTATGGAAATTGTAATACCAAATTTTCCAAAATTGGATATATAGTTTGGAGCATTATCTTCGTTGTTATAGATGAGGGAAATTCATAAAATATATTTTGTTGAGACTAAGCTCAAGGTAACTGCATGGGGAGATGCATCTGAAATAACATAGAAAGTTGAGGAGGATAAGCAACAAAACTTATCTAGGAAAACCTCTCAAATTAACGAGCAAAAGAGCAATTAGATCATAGCCAAATTTAGTAAAGTTGAAGGTTCTGGATTTTTCGTTGCTAAACCTTCTAATATTTTGCCTCCTCTATTGCGCAAAGTAGCATGCATTCTAATTCAAAGTGGAAAGTTCATCAATGTTATTCTTGCAAAGGTTTTGGCCACTTACATAGTCAATGTTCTAATGGGCTAATCAGACTAATCATGAATGTCGATGTGGTAGATAGGAAGGAAAGTGGAACGCAAGCACAGAAAGTAACAAGTTAAGCAGGGCAAGGAGGTTGAGACAAAACTGAGAGTAGTAAGACGCGCTGATGCAGCACAGAAAATTTACTTGATTTACGGGATTGGAGATATTAAGAGTGAAGGGTAAAATGGATGGGTAGAAGGATAGGAAATGAAAATGTCATCGGATGATTCTACCTCCTTGAACAGAAATCTGATTAATTAGAACTCTGCCCTAAAAGTAAATAGTCTGAAAGATCACTAGAATTACTTTCAAATTCCTGACTTCTGCTCAAGTCACATAGAAGATCCCTACTTATAGAATCTTGGATAATTCTAGAACTGACTCCCAATCTCAGGTTTTTGAGTGCCCATCCAACCACTAAGACTCCTTAAATCCTCAAGTATTCTTAAATGACTTGTTAATTACTTTTCCAACTGTTTTAACTGAGACTCTTTAATGACAAATACAGATTTTATTATTATCATTATCATTATTTATGCATCAATTTCCCCTATCTTGGAAGAACTCATCTCCTACAAGTGAAATGTTTGGTAAGTCTTGTAGAGCTCAGAATTATGGCACTGAAAATCAGCTGCGGTAATCCAAGTACCCGCAGAAATTGGTTTCCGTTTTCATTTGACAAGAAATTTGTTGTAACTCCCTTTCCTTGTAAGGACAGTCAGCCCATCAAGAATGCCTTCAATTTCCTCAGTGTCTTTGACACCTTAGGAAGCCTAGGAGCAGATAACTCTTCTTCTGTTTCTTCTTGAGCTCCATGGTAGTGGCTACATCTTCCACATTAAATATAGGACTGATAACTATGTTCTTTTGGTAGATCCAATATGTAAGCATTGCTACCAAGGCATTTCAATCCCTTGTATCACCCTGCCTTCTTTGAATAGAGCTTCAGGTACGCCCCATTTGGGAGCATTCAGGTCTTAATCTAATCATCATGGTCCCCCTCCTGAAACTCGACAAATCTTCTGCGTGAATCTATATTAGATTTGTAGTGCTCGCAGCTAATCTCAATCTTCTTCCAAATTTTATCATGGAGGTGGTGAATGTGCCCAGCAAACTCTTCAGCTTTTGGGCTGGCTTTGGTTTTGATCGGCAGAGATGCAGGATCAACAAGTTGTTCTGGCTTCATTCCTGTCACTATGGAAAGTGAGGAGTAACCTGTGCTTCATGTGCTTCTGTTGACGCAGGCAAATTCTGCTGTAGGCAAGACCAAGTCCCATGGTTGGACACTGTCATCTCTATTGCTCTCCTCTTCAAACTCCCTTAATGACAATATGCTGACAATTTTTGCTGCATGTTGCCATGATTTAGAACTCTCATCCTTCGGTGGCAGCAACTTGGACCGGGAGATGTGGAAGATGATGTCGCGATTAGGGAACACAACACTGTTATCCCATTCTGGGTTGCACTCCAAGAACGTGACACAAGTGTTGCGTTCTCTGAGCATGACATGTATGTCGCATTGACAGAACGCGACACCATGGATTTCTTTTTTTTTTGTTTAAATAGTTGAAAAACAGTGATGTCGCGTTCTTCAAACATGACATCAATACAGTTGGAAGAAAAAAACTAACCCATTTGAACTTCAGAGAAGCTCTCAAGCTTGAAACTTCTCGATGCTATGCTACTTAAGGAGACTGTTGAGCATAGACAACAAGTAGAATCTCTGTTTCATTCAAATCGTGAACTTAAATTGGAACTAACCCGTTTGAAAGATCAGATTTTAGGGTTTGATTACTGTGTTTTTGGAGACTCGGTTTGAGATGTTTTGGGAGAAGATTAGGGTTGAGAGAGAGAGACTAGCGGGTTAGCAAGAGAGAAGGTTGAGATCATCAAAAAATTGGAGAGGTTGGATAGAGAGATGAGAGAGTTGGTGAGAGAGAGGAGTGAGATTGAGAAACTTTGGTTTCTCAGGAGGTTGAAATTGTGAACTCGAAGGAAAAGTTGAGTTTACTTGTTGGAGTCAGACGTGAGAGGGATCAGATCAGGAAGGAATTTGATGATCTGAGGGTGGAGGCAAAAATGCTGAGAGAGAGAATTGTAGAGGTGGAGGGGAGAGAGAGAGGTGTTGGAATTGTGTTTGAGAAGTTGAAGTTGGAATATCAAGAGTAGGTAAAAGAGCAAAAAGGAAAACAAAGAGAAATTGGATCACTGGTTAAATATAAAGATCTATTGGAACAAAATTTGAGATATTCAGCGAATATGGTCGAGGGTTTGAAGAAGAATATCGTGGAGATTGCTGAAGAGAAGAATAAGATTGAAGAGAGGAAATAGAAGAGACAATGAGAGCATGTTACTATGGATGCCATAAGGAAGGAAAGAGGAGAACTATATGTGAAAGTCACAGAGTTGGAGAGAAGTGTTGCTGAGGCAGTTGAGAAGCGAATGAAAACGACAGTAGAGGTTGTTGGTTTGGTGGAGAAAAAATGGGAAATGGAACAGAGCATTGAAGCTTTGAGTGGTGAAAAGGAATTGGCAATGAAGAGATAGGAAGAGACTTTGTAGGAATTGGATAATGAGAAAAGAAATAAAGTTCAAATAGTTGAGGAGAATAATGAGATTGGGCAGGTGAAAATTAAACAGGAAAATGAGATTGTTGAGCTGAGATAAGAGGGGGGGGGGGGGGGTGATCTTGATGCCGTGGAGTCAAGTCTGCAATAAAAATGTAACGACTATGTGGAAGAGAACAATAAACTCCAATCTGAAGTCACAAACTATAAGGATTCGCTGCCTCGAGTTAGTCATGAACGTGACAAGGTGAAATTAAACAGGAAAATGACATTACTCATGGATATGATGGTGTTAGTAACATAAGTGGTGGTGAATGGCATGGACTTCAAGTTTTATTTTTGAATGATGAGCATTCAGTCACCATGCATGAACGAAATAAAAATACATTTTTATTTTATAATTTTTATTAATTATTACCTTATGACCCCTCAAGAAGAATTTCTTAACTCTGTCCCTTTGAGAGAATAGTATCAAATCATCTGCAGAGTATAAGTGGGAAACCAACATCATGACATCTTCAGTGATACTCAAATGCCGGTCCCTCAATAGCTTTGCGCGTAAGATTCAAAAAAACTTCCATAACCATAGGTGATAGAAGATCCCCTTGCCGAAAGCCACTCAAGCTCCGAAAAAAAATTTGTCAACTCCTTATTAATCGCCGTCACGAAACTCGCTATCGACACACATATACCATGATCTTATCGATCAGCCAGATGGGAAAGCCCAAACACTCTAGAACTAATATAAAAAATCTCACTCTATCAAGTCATGCGTTTTCAGGATATCCACCTTTATCACACATCTAGGAGAGCTGTAATCTAGGTGATATCCATGAAGAAGCTCATGAGCGAACAGGATGTTATCTCTAATCCTCCTACCCCTCACAAAGGTAGATTGCTTGCTATCGATGATGTTTGGCAAAATCGGACTCACTTTTATTTCAATAATTCTGGAGATGCACTTATATACCATATTGCAACCAAAAATCAGCCTGGCATCTGTCAACGAGCTTAGATTATCCTTTTTTGAGATAGGTGAAATGATAATACGGCTCACCTTCTTCAGAAAGCACCCATGAGTAAAAAATAGGTCTCACAGTGTTCCAACTAGTTTGGAAGAATTCCGCATTGTGCCCATTTGAACCCGAAATCTTATGTCTACCCAAAGAAAATAGAGCTGCCATAACCGGAGCCTCCAAGGCATGAATCTAAACCTCAAAAAGAGTACATCAAATCATAAATGCAATAAACCTAGATCCAACTAACCTGTCCCAAGCCTACTCATAAACAGTCCCCTAAAATAGTTGCCTCTCGTTTGATATCACCATAGCCGTGTGCTATTCTCTCTGACCATGCAATATTCCGATCTCCCAACTAAAGTCATCGAATTCTGGCTTTCTGTCTCAACATACCCTCCTCTATACTCACAAGTCTGTGATAGTGAGAAATAACAATTCTTTTCTCATGGCTCAAATCATTCACTATCCCATTTGATAACAGTTTCTATTGTATCCGAACAAGTCTCTCTCGAGTCTCCTGAACTCTGATAGACAACACACTGTACTCCCAATGATTCAGCTGTCTTAATCTATGCCTCAAACCCTTAAGCTTCCTGAACCGGCAATACATCGGAGTCCCATAATATATGCCCTCCTAGTCCTTCGACACAATCTCATGATATCGAGAATGATCTATTCAGAGTTCAAAGAACTTAACAGCACCCTTTTATGTTGATCTCTCTGAACTCTGACCACACATGGGAAATGATCCGAATCACCCGACGGGATAAATACTTCCTCTAAATAAGAGTAAGAAATTAGCCAAATGAATAAACCAACACTCTATCCCACTTCCTTCTAATAGATTTGATGTCTGCCTATTCCACCAAGTGAAAAAAATCCTAATCTACCACAGGTCCTCCAACTCCAACTGCTGCAAACTTTCATCCAGGACACAATCAATCATAGAACATCTAATTGTTCTCGACTCCACTTAGACGGATGTCTAACCTCATTAAAGCCTCTAAAGACACACCACGGGATATCCACACTCCTATCCTGAGATCTCTCAATTATTCCCAAAATAATTAACGATCTCCTGTCATGTTAAACCCATAAACTATAGTAATCTTGCAGCTGAATTCTGTACAGATGAGCTGAATTCTATAATAAATCCACTATATCGACAGGTCGAAACATCCACCACACCCTCCACCAAATTCAAATTCACCCGTATACGGTCAGTAAAATTACCCTCATGGATAATAATATATCTCTAATGAAACACAAGAGTATACTAAATACGTATCTCATTAAAAGATCATAGCTATGTCTCCATAAAACCAGCCAACTACAACTGATTCTGCACCACAAAATTCTTTATAGCCCTGATATGAATAGGGTCATTTAGACCCCTTACGTTCCAACAATCTAACATTAGGAACATCATATAAGGCAACACACTCCTCTATCATATCAATATGCTCTCTTCCTTTCCTGTTCTTCCTTCCTCGAGAAGGGCATTGCAAATGAAAAAGTACAACGGCCTATCCCAATCTTCACACTCGGAACACAGCTACACTCATTTGGCAGCACACATTTCGGATAGGTGTATTAGCAATAGGAGCCAATGTCTCTCTAACCACCAAGACTTGACAAATATCAATCTCCGATGATCCAACTGTATGCTGCAGTGTCTCCTCCTAGGTAACCAAAACAAAACCATCCACACCCTCCTCAACTTGGGGTGCAACAAAACCAACAAAAGCTTGATCAACTCCTGCACCCTCTCGGGTAATCAAAACAAGACTATCCAGATCCTTCTCAACCTGGGGTATAATAGAACCCTGATCAAATATGTACCCTCCCTAAAAGTCTCTACCTGTGACCCCTTATCTCTATTCCATCATTGGTGTTTCTTCCCCTTGTTTCTGTTTCCTACCAATCGTCTGAAAACGCTCCTCATCTCTCATCGGTGCAGAAAACACTAAAAAAAAATACAGTTTTAGCGACGAAAATTTTAGAAAAATTCGTCACTAAAAACATTAGTGATGGATTTAGCGACGAAAAAATTTTCGTCACTAATGACGCGTCACAAAAATTTAGCGACAAAAAATATAAATCCGTCGCTAAAATAGCGACAAATTTAGCGACGAAAAATTTTCATCGCTAAATTTAGCGACGGATACAAAAAAACCGTCGCTAATTTTAGCTACGGAAATTCAAAATCCGTCGCTAATTTTAGCTACGGAAATTCAAAATCCGTCGCTAAATTTAGCGACGGATCCGAGAAATCTGTTGCTAAATTATATGATATATAATAATTTTTTTATTTATTATATATATTTTATTTAATTATTATATTAATATTATATTTTATTTAATTAGCGACGGATCCATGAATCCGTCGCTAAATTATATTATATACAATTATATATTTTATACATTTTATTTAATTATTATATTAATATTTTATTTTTATTTAATTAGCGACAATGCTTGATCCGTCGCTAACTTGCACCCGATGACACGCCCTGCACACGCCTGCTCGCCCCAGCTCGAGCCACCCCTGTCTGCTCGCCCCAGCTCGCCCCACAACCCCTGCAGCCTGCTCACTCCAGCACGCCCCAGCATGCCTCCTGCTCGCCCCAGCTACCTTGCAAAAAATCCTTGAAAAAACCCTCAAAATGCTTATAGCCCGGTTCGAACACCTGCGCAAAAATGGAATGTTAGAGTACCCAACCACCAAACCACAACTTACCTTTAGTTATATTTCTATTTTATTTTTACTTATTATCTAATTCTAAATATTAATTAAAGAAATAAAAGTTTATATCAAATAACAAAATGCTAATTAAAATAAACTAATAAATTAATTAAAAAATAAAAAATATTATTCTTTAAAAATATTTAAAAAATAAAATAAGAAACTATTTAAAAAATAAAAAATATTATTCTGTAAAAAATAAAAAGAAAAAAGAAAAAAAATAAAATGCTAATTTAAAATATTAAAAAATAATAAATATGATTATTTAATATAAATTAATAAAATAACAAAATAACAAAATAACAAAATAAAATAAAATATTAAATATTAAAAAAAATTCGTTGCTAAATTCGTCGCTAAATAATAAAATATTTTAAAAATAAAAAATATTATTATTTAAAAATCAAAAAAAAATTTAAAAATAAAATGATAGTTTAAAATATTAAAAAATAATAAATACGATTATTTAATATAAATTAATAAAATAACAAAAGAAAATAAAATATTAAATGTTAATTTTAAAAAAATTAAGCTTAGCGACGAATTATTGAATCCGTCGCTAAATTTGCGACGAATTTTTAGATCCGTCGCTAACTTAGCGACGGATTTCAGTATCCGTCGCTAAATTTAGCAACGGATTTTGGAATTTGTCGCTAAATTTAGCGACAGATTCTAATTCGTCGCTAAATCCGTCGCTAAATAGTAAAATATTTAAAAAATTATAAAATATTATTATTTAAAAATTAAAAATATTAAAAAAATAAAATGATAATTTAAAATATTATAAAATAATAAATATGATTATTTAATATAAATTAATAAAATAACAAAAGAATAAAAAATATTAAATGTTAATTTTAAAAAAATTAAGTTTAGCGACGGATCGTTGAATCCGTCGCTAAATCAGCGACGAATGTTTAGATCCGTCGCTAAATCAGCGACGGATTCCTTAATTCGTCGTTAAATTTAGCGACGGATTTCTAATTTGTCGCTAAATCCGTCGCTAAATAATAAAATATTAAGAAAATAATAATTTTAGTTTTTAAAAAATGAAAATATAAAATAATAAAATTAAATGCTTATTTAAGATATTATAAAATATTAAATATGATTAGTTAATATAAATTAATAAAATAAAAGAATAATAAAATAAAATAAATGGATTACTGTTTATCAGTTGTTATCCGTCTCACTGTCGCCATCCTCCGAAAAATACTGTTTGATCTACTTGCCAGACGAGATAGATCGTCGGAAGTGAATGTATTATATATTGTGTTTCTTACTGATGACAATAACGAATGAATATGATCAACTGAACTTTCACAAACAATTGAACTATATAAGAGAATCGAATGGATGTAGAAGACAAAAATACGAATGGTGAAATCGACAGCTGCGACTAATTGAAAATTATTTGTTATAGATTGGTTGAATTATTTATTATTAAAATTATCAAATTGATGAGAATTGTAATATTTAATATATATTTAATTCGATTTCGTTATTTAGAATATGTTAAAAAAAGAGATACGGTTAAAAATATTTCATAATAGAGTATAGAAGAAATTTTGTTCGGAAATTATTCATGAATTTTGATATTCCGATAATAAATTAGCTACGATTTTAGCCACGAATATTTTATTTGTGGCTAATTAGCGACGAATTTTGTCACGAATATTTTTTGTGGCTAATTAGTAATGAAATTAGCCACGAATTTTGGAGTTTGTTGCTAAATTTTGTGACAAATATTTTTACCGTGACTAATTAGCGACGAATTTAGCGACGAAAAATTTTTGTAACTAATTAGTGATGAAATTTGTGACGAAATATTTTCGTCGCTAAATTTAGCGACGGATAAGAGTATTCGTGGCAAAATTTAGCCACGAAAATATTATTCGTCACAATTAACGACGAATTTTGCAACGAAAAATTTTTCGTTACTAATTAGCGACGGATTTAGCGACAAAAATTTTTTCGTCCCCAATTAGCAACAAATTTAGTCACGAATAATCTATCCGTCGGAAATTTAGCTATGAATAATTTTTCGTCGCTAATTTCATAGCAAATTAGCGACAAAAAAAATTTTCGTCGCTAAATCTGTCGCAAAATAGTAATGAAATTTTTTCGTCGCTAAATTCCGTCGCTAAAACCGTGTTTTTTTTGTAGTGAAACTGCATACTATCATGAGTTAAAGGATACTTTGGGCATTTAGCATAACTATACTAAAAAATTAAACACGATGCACAATAAGATAGATTGTGGGAATAATTCACCTTAAAATAACCCCATTCCCATTTGAAAATGTGAACACTGCTTCTCTTTTAATGAGACTTCCTTTATCAATCTCAATAGATACCATGATATATCCAAGTCTGGGATCTGGCGCTGTAAGACCATCTATAGACAATAGCCTCCCAAAAGCAAATGCCATAAAACTAAATCCAACCCTATGATATAGATTAAATGAAATATTAGACAATTTGACCCAGAGAGAAATTCTCTATGATTCATGCTCCATTGAGTTCATACCCACGGTATACCTATGCCTTGTAAACGAAATCCTAAAAATTAAACAACCACTCTTATCAGAGGGCGAATCTTTGTGCAACGGTTGAGTTGCTCCTTTGATAACCTCGAGATCACGGATTCGAGATATAAAAACAGTTTTTTTGTAAAAATATAAGGGGAAGACTGCGTACATATACGCCCACTCTTCCCCTATCTCGTATTAAGTAGGGGAGCATTTTGTGTACCGAGTAAGCCATTTTTTACTCTTATCTAAAATCTCCTCAAAATATTTATCAGAATTGAATTTTATCAAGAAATATCATAATTCAATCACAGTAAGCTCACTGAATTCCTATTTGTCCCACAACAATATAGCAACGCACTTTATCTCTTTGAACGTCAGCCGTCATCCAATGAGATTCCCACAAACAAAAATTATAGGGTTTAGTCCCATTATTTACCAAAAAAGGAGACACAAAAAACTTACCTCTCAGCATCGCATCAGGAGATAGACTTTCATCATGGGTAAATGATATGTGCTTCTGGTATAAACCCCGATCCATAGGATCCCTTTGTGATCCAACTCCCAAAACTGCTGCATAATTATTCACCTTCTTTGGTGAAGGGGGTTGACCTCTCTCACCATCACCTTCCTCCATAACCAACACTGTGACAAGAAAGTGTGTTTTTTTAGAGTGTTTTTTTTTTTTTTATTTTTTAACCCTACATTGGACAATACCTATTTTGTAGTTAAGGTGCACTGTGGTCCAGCCCTTTTTTTGGGCCAATATATGGATGTGCCATCATTTCTTCTCTCTTAAGAAAAACACTAGATTTTTTCAAGTTTGAAGTAGAGCCAAATTCCACCACACAAAAAAAGTCTCTCTCTCTCTCTCTCTTTCTCGGTGAAACAGTGGTGACTCCAAAATTTTTTCCAACCTTTCACCTTTCTCGTCACTGGTGACCGCTGCCAACACCACAGCGGCGGTGGCCACCGATCAGAGCTTCATTCCCGGTCAATATGCTGGCCGATTACAGCCTTAGAGGCCAAGGAAGTACTGCTTTTCTAGCAAACTGAGGAGTCGGAAGATTGAATTATATTTAGCGACGATTTAGTTCACCGCATCAATTCGACTCACAGTATAGGCGACGGAATTGGTTTCGTTGGTTATCACTAGTTGCTGACGTCCTGCAAATTCATTGAAACAATCGCGATCACCGAGTCATTTCTCTGCAACAGGAGTGCTTTGCTGAATCATGGAAACCGAGGAGCCACAGTCGCAGGATTGATCATCATCGAAGGCCAACCGATCCATCATTGTCGTTGATCATTCATCGCTGAAGGTCACCTATCATCATCATCGTTGACGGAGACGAAGACTGTGAAGAAGGAATACGAACGACCATCGAAGAGACCAACCAGTTAGGCACCGAATCCAGTCTCAGTGTAATCTTCTCTGGCAGGCCCTTCTAATCTTTAGTGCAGCTAGCGGTGGCAGTGTAATCAACAGCTCCTGTGAAGTGGCAGTAGGTGAAAGAAGACGGAAGGGTTTTGAGAACAAAAAAGGGCCGGACTATGGTGCAGCTTAGCTACACAGCAGTTATTGTGCACTGTAAGGTAAAAATACCCTAAAAAAGGACCGAACTACAGTACACCTTAGTTATACTGCAGCTACTGTGCACCGTAAGGTATTGAAAAAAAAAATAAATAAATAAAAAATAAAACACAACTGTTAACAGCTTTGGTCATGGAGGAAGGCGATGGAGAGGGGGGCCAACTCCATTCATCAAAGGTGGCAAGAAATTATGTGGCAGTTTTGGAAGTTGTGTCAAGGAGGGATCCTATAGATCAGGGATAGTAACAGAAGCACATATCACTTATCCATGATGAAAGAATATCCCCTGATGTGGAGAGTAGTAAGATTTTTGTGCGTCCTCCTTTGGTAGATGAAAGGACTAAACCCTAACTTCTGTTTGATTGAGAACCTCAATGAATGACAGCTGCTATTCAAATAGATAAAACGCTTTGCTATATCATTGTCGAGTAAATGGTGACTCAGTGAGGTTGCTATGATTGGATCATAATGTTTCTTGATGAGATTGAATTTTGATAAACATTTTGAAGAGATTCTGAATAAGAGTCTTTGACAAATTTTTGAAATTCTGTTTATAACACGTAGGTATATCATGGGTATAATCTCAATGAAATATGAATTCAGGAGAATTCCTCTCTTAATTAAGTTGTATAATATCCCATTTAATCTATATAATAGAACTGAATTGAGTTTTGTAATATCTGTTTTTGGGAAACCATTGCCTATGAATAGCATTATGACGTCCGGTACCAGACTTGGATATATTAGGATGTCTATTGAAATTGATGCATGGAGTTCCATTAAGGTAGAAGGTGGTTGACTAGAAAAAGATTGTGGGTCGATACCACTTTGTTACAAACCCAAGCGGTCGACTGCTTGCTGGAAGGTGGTTGACTAGAAAAAAATTGTGGGTCGATTGTGTTATGGAGGTGGTTGATTGATGAAGGAAATTGGTTGTAATTAGAGAAGAGAATGGGAAATGAGGGAGGAAATATTGGAATAGAAGATAGAACAGAGGGAGGGAGGGAGAGAGAGAGAGAGAGAGAGAGAGAGAGAGAGAGATTGAGAGAGACATAACTCAGAGAGATAAGTAGAGAGAGAGAGCAATGAGACAACAATTCATCGATTCCAATCTAATTTATTTTTTACACCATCTATTTATATATATTTTCCTAACCACTCATTAATCACTAACTAATTTTCTAATCACTTAACGACTCAACTGTTAGCTTTCTAACTACTAACTTTTTCACTACTAAAACTAATTTTTAAAACTAATAAAACTATCAATTATTACATCACTACGGGCAGTTGTTATAATTTTGTGAATATTTCCTTCACTACTAATTGACTGACCACCACAAACAGCCGACTGTTTTTCCTTCTCTGGTTAACCAGCTTGGATAACCAGTTGACCATACCCTTCATCTACAAGCTGAGCAATTAATTTCCCTCACAAGTCAACTCATTCATTGGGATTATAACAAAAGTGGTATTAGAGTAGCTGTTCCTTGGCTTCTTCAAAGATTCAATGGCAGATAATACTCAATACAAACTCTCAAAGATCAAATTAGAAAGCAAGAAAATAAAATGCCAAAGTTGATGAATGAATTTCAAGAACATAGACTGCAAGTTGAAAAAGGATTCGAAGGTATCGAAAAGAAACTAAAATGTATGTCCTAGAAGTTAGATGAAGAAAACCAAATAATAGCGTTTATCATGGATGCCAAATTCAATTAAATCTTTAAAATGTTGAACAAAGAAAAGATTGAAGAACCAAAAAATGATAGGGCCACTAAGTCACCTATTCTGCCAACTCCATTAGAAGGTAGGATAAAGATAGATCTAGATCCCAAATATTGAAGAAAGATCCTTTGAGCCATGGTTTATTGCAGAATCCCCCGATAATAGAACTTCCATTGTTTGTTGGGAAAAATCCCAGGATGTGGTTGAGAAAATATCAAAAATTTTTCAATGTTTACTAAATTCCTACCCACACATGGCTCAATACCATCGAAATGTACCTCGAGGGAAAAACAAAAATCTGGTTTCAAGACCTCAAGTTAGCCAACACAAGAGATTGGTTGGGAAGGATTCTCAACACAGTTGTGTCTAAGATTTGAAACACACAGGGCTTTCAAAATCAAGTTGAAGAATTTAATAAGCTATAACAAAATGGACCTTTGTCTGAATACCAGGAGAGATTTGAAGAGTTATGGTTAGTAATGAGACTAAAGAATCCCTAGTTGACTGAGTCTTATTTCATTTCAAACTTTATCAGCGGATTACATGAAGACATCAAACCAATGTTGAGAATAATGAAACCTTAGACTCTGATGCAAATATTTGAGATAGCAACACTTCAGGAACGGTCATTGGAACTAGCCCGAAAAAGGAAAACGGGCTTAAATAGAAGTTGGGACCCTGAAGAAACTAAAACTAAGATCAAGAATTTGGGAGAAGCAATGACCACTTCCATGATCATTGCATATAAAGGAAAATGAGTATCAAGTGGATCCGAATTTGAAGACACACCCAAGATTTCATCTCAAGAAATGCAGTTCAGAAAAGATAATAATCTCGACTTCAAATATGAAGTTAAGTATATGCTAGGACACCAATGCAAACTCAAACATCTCAACGTATTGGTAGTAGCAAAAGAAAAGGAAGGATCAGATTAGGAAGAACAATTGGTCTATCATCCAATGGTTAATTAGAGGAATCAATATCAATTCGGAAGAGTCCATTTGAGAAGACAAGAGCTTCATTAAAGCTCATTTTTTTTCCTACCTTCTATCCTTGAGGACAAGGATATTTTGAAGGGGGGAAATATGTAACAGCTACGGAGCTTTGAAAGCTAACGACTAGTGGGTTTGAAAATTAGTTTAGGTATTTACATTAGGTTATTGATTTGGTTGTTGAAACCAATAACTGAAATAGTTAAATCTATTAGGCGATGGTTAAACAACTATAAATACGTGTAACAAATAAAGAATAGCAGACAATGCATGAGAACAATCCTTCTTCTCCCTCAGTTTCTCTCCTCTCTCTCTCTATTCTATCTTTCTCCTTTCTCTCTCTTCTCTCTCTCTCTCACTCTCTCAATTCTTCCTTCATATCTCTATCTTCTCTCTAATTCCTATTTATCAAGCTCCATGACTGACCAGCTGTGAAAACAGTCGACTATCAAGCCCCTACGGTTGACTGCCACCCTCACCCAGTCGACCTTCAACCTTTTTCTAGTCGGCTGCCTCCAGCTTCAATGAGTCAACCGCCTAAATATCCTAGTCGCCCGCCTGGGGTTGTAACAAATTGATATCAGAGTCTACACTCCTCGGCGAATTTTAAGAAAATGGCAGAGAAAATCGGGTATAAAGCCATCAAGATCAAAGAAGATTGTCTCCAATGGGAACGAAGAATGGAGTAACTAGACCAAAAACTAGAAGCATTTTTGGTAAGAATGGATAACAACTTCATCATCATCATAAAGATCATGTTCAACGACAGGTCTGAAAAATATGAAAGAATGTATAAGTCTTCTATTCTACCCACCTCTACTAAAGCAAAATCAACGGTGGAAAGGGAAAATGAAAAGAAATCAAATAGCGACCGTGAGTGGGATTTTGATAAATCCCCATCAAGAGTTCTAGGTCTGTCGATGATGGGCCTAAACCCTACGGTAAAGATGGCATCTTGGCTGTCTCCATTGATAAAGAATATGAAGATTGTGAAAATGATGAAATTGGATTGTCTCAACTTAGAGAGACCAACAAGGGTCCAATTGAAATTCCAAGTTTTGTTCAAGAGATGAAAAGTTTGAGTGAATTGGAACATGCTTTTAATAATGGGATTAAATTCTTTGATACAGCTGATGTCTATGGATATATGCTAATAAAATCCTGGTTGGAAAGTCCATAAAACAATTGCCCAAAGACCAAATCCAGCTAACCACAAAGTTTAGTATTGCAAAAATAGGGCCTATTGGTACGACAGTGAAGAGTACTCCAGAAAATGTTTGTTCATTTTGTCAGACTAACCTGAAGGGTCTTGATGTGTACCATATTGATTTGTACTATCCGCATCAGGTGATACCAATAGAGGAAACTATAGGAGAACTTAAGAGGTTGGTTGAAGAAGGATCAAAAGATAAGAAGAAATACAAGATGAAAAAGAAGAAAATGAAATACAGAAAGAAGAAGAAGAAGAAGAAGAAGAAGAAGAAGAAGAAGAAAAAGAAAGACAAAAAATAATAAATAATAAAAAATAAAATCTGCTACTGAAAGCAATTCAACTGGCTAAAATAACCGATCAACCTTCAACTCCCAAACTGACCGGTTATCTCAACCAGTCGACCGCCTCACAAGTGACTCACCAAGCAAATAGACTTATCACCCTATCTTCACTGACATGCAAAAGTTTCAACTATTCCACACTCTGTTTTTAAACCCGCATGTGCTGTTCTTGTCAAGGTAGTTGAGGAAGTTCAATTCTTTTTTTCTTCTTCTTTTTTTTTTAATCCTTGAGGACAAAAATGTCAAAAGTAGGGAGGATATTGTAACAGTGAAGAAAGAATTTCAAATGCAAACGGGTAGCTTACAATCAACTACCAACTGTTGATATAATTAGTTGGATTATAACCAAAATTGGTTAAGGCCGTTAGACTGTTAAGCCATTAATTAGAGTATTGTATAAATGATATACCAATTATGATAAGGAGAAACAGGAATTTTGATGAATTTGCTTTGTTTCTCCTTTTGCTTCTCTCTCTCTCTCTCTCTCTAACTCTCTTTCTCGTCCCCTACAACCCTTCTCTGAATCTTCAAGCTTGCATAGCATTTCCTTTATCATCAATTCACCATTAACGTGTAAAAGACCCGCAACTCATATGCCTTACTCTTGATTTGCATGCTATATTTTTTTTTCATGTTTCTTGAGCATGGCCACTAAGTAAACTCTCTTCCTATTTCCTCACTGTTGTTGGGTTGTGACAAAGTAGTATCAGAGCTTATGTTCCTCGCCGAATCTTTGCCTTCATAGAACAAATGCAAGAATCAACCATGGAAATCAAAGTAAGTCATCTCCGGTTGATACAAAAATTGGATGAAATCAACCAGAAAATTGATCGAAAATTGGATGTTTTTATGTCAAGTTTTGATGACAAATTCAACACTCTTATGAAAATGTCGAACAGAGATAAACCCGAAAAATAAAGTATTGATATACTTTTTAAAATTTTCATTCTACCTACTCTGAATGAAGAAAAGTTGAAGGTAAAAGAAGATCCGCAAATGTCCAAGAAGGAACCTACCAATGGTGAATATTGGAAAACTCTCCAAAAATTGAACTCTCAGGGGTCAATGAAACAAATACTTCATCAGAATCAGCACTTCAATTGTGCAAGAAAGAAGCGATTGATTGTGGGTTCTTGCTAAGTCCTCCAAAGATTGAACTTCCGGTATTCATCTGACAAAATTCTTCACCGGAAACAAATTCAACAAAGTGTTTTCTCAAGCTTTCTCGTCTCCATTTTCCTCCCATTACTCTCCCTGCAACCCAAATCAAGTCTATTGTTTGATTTCGTCATTTTATTTCTCAACAAAAATGTAAGATTTGATCAAGATTCATGGATTTTATAAAATTTCAATTTTTGATTTTTCTCATCTTGATTATAATCCAACTAACTACAATATATATATCAACAATTGGTAATTGGTTGTGAGCTAGCCATTTAAATTTGAAATTCCTAGTTTAGCTTTGATTACCTGGAAGGGTCTAGGAGTTGATCGGGGTTCTATTGCACCACAGGTTGAGGAGGGATTGGATAATCTTGCTTTGATTACTCGAGAGGGTCCAGGAGTTGATAAGGATTCTGTTACACTCCAGTTTAAGGAGGGTGTGGATAATATTGTTTTGGTTACCTATGAGGAGACACTGCAGCATACAGTTGGATCACCAGAGGCTGATGTTTGTTGAGTCTTGGTGGTTAAGGAGGAAACACCAATTCCTGTTGTCGATACATCTATCTAGAAGTGTGTGCTGACAACTGAGTGTAGCAGTATTTTGAGTGTGAGGACTAGGATGAGCTATTGCTATGAGATAGGGTCCGAATTCGGTGATAGTTCTCTTTCTTCATCCCCTCGAGCTCTTTCTTCACCCAACTCTCCCCAGGGAAGGAAGAGCAAAAAGGGGAAAAAGAGACCATATTGAGGTGATAGAGGGGTGTATTCTCTCATATTGTGTTCTTGATATTGGATTGTTGGAATGTAAAAGGTCTGGATGACCCAATTCATATCAAGATTGCGAAAAATTTTATAGTAAAGAATTGATTGCAGTTTGCTGATCTGATAGAGATACGAGCGCAATCTTCTAATGAGATACGTATTTAGCAGATGCTCTTACTCATTGGAGATTTATTGTTGTTCATGCGAGTAATTCTACTGGCCGTATATGGTTGAATTGGAAGCCAATTGAGACTATGGTGAATGTTTTAGTCTATTAGATGTAGTGGATTCATTGTAGGGTTTAGTTCATCTATATAGATTTCAGCTGCAAAGTCACTATAGTTTATAAGTCTAACCTGATAGGAGATCGTTGATTATTCTAAAAGTTCTTAAGATCTTAGGACAGAAGGGTAGATACCCTGCGGTGTATCCTCAGAGATTTTAATGACTTTAGACATCCGTCTGAGAGGAGCAGAGGTACAGCTTGATGGTTTATGACTGATTGTATTCTGAATAAATGTATGCAACAATTGAAGTTGGAGAATTTGCAATATACTTGAGTTTTTTTCATTTAGTATAGAATAGGCAGACGACAGATCCTATTAGAAGGAAATTTGATAGCGTATTGATTAATTTCGCTTAACAAACTTCTTAACCCTATTCAAAGGCAGTACTCCCATAAGGTGATTCAGTTCATTCTCCATGTATAGTTAGAGTTCAAAGAGGGATTAGCATAGAAGGGTACCATTTAAGTTTTTTGAGTTCTGAATGGATCATACTCAATATCACAAGATTGTTTTTGGAAGCCTAGAAGGATATGCATTATGGGACTCCGATGTATTGCCTGTACAGGAAGTTTAAGAGGTTGAAGCAGAGATTGAGACAACTAAACTATCAAAAGTACAGTGTATTGTCTGTCAGAGTTTAGGAGGTCCAAGAGAGACTTGTTCGAATATAGCAAGAGCTGTTATCAAATAGGACAGTGAATGATTTGGATGATGAGAAGATTGTTGCTTCTCACTATCATAAGTTTGCCAGTATGGAGTAAAATATGCTGAGACAAAAGGTCAGGGTCCGATGGTTTTAGTTAGGAGATCGAAATACTATATTTTTTTTCTGTATGGTTAGGTATAGACATAATCAGAACTATATATGTTCTCTAATCAGAGATAATGGCACACGGATACACACAGATATCTGATTCGGGTGATATCAGACAAGAAGCACCCAGCTACTTCAAGAGACTGTTTGCAAGTAGATCTAAAGCGGGTCAGTTGGATCATAAGTTTAATGTATATATGGTCCAAGATACTCTTTATGAGGCTCAGATTCATGCCTTGGAGGCTCTGGTTACGGTGACTGAGATGAGGGAAACTATGTTCTCTTTAGGTGGACATAAGACTCTGAGTCCAAAAGAGTACAGTGCGGAATTCTTCCGAGCTAACTGAAACACTATCGGATCTAATGTTTTGCATGCAATTATGAATTTATTTACTCATGGGCGTCTTTTGAAGGAGATAAATGGTATTATTCTTTCATTCATCCAGAAAAAGGATAACCCAACCTTGTTGTCAGAATTGAAACATATTTTTTTGCTGCAATATGATATATAAGTAAATCTCCAGAAGCAATAGGGTAACGAAAAATTGTTCCCTCACAAAGACAAGGTCTTTTTGGTCCAATAAGAATGTCCTTGGTGGTGTTATAAACTGTTAGTAAGTTTACTGAAAAATAAGTTGCTGCAATTTTATTTATTCTAGATGTCTGGTTTAAGTTCGATGTTTCTACAATATATTAAATTTTAGTTAGCATTAGGTTGGTGTTTTCTTAAGAATTTAAGACTTAGAAATTTCTATTTTAGTGATTTTGCAACCTCTTATGTTTCTAAATTGATTGAAGTATTTCTTTTAGAAAGTTTAGGTATGCTATTATGTTGCTTTAACACCTACCTCACTGCTGTAGAAGAGAGAATGAACTGAGTAATAACTTATTCGCTAGTTATTTACATTGAAAGCATGTGAGCCTTAGTTATCTTTTTTCTTGCTATCTTATTGCTTTTGATCGGTGCACTCTTGTTGATTAAAATTCTCACTAACCTTCGAACAACTAATTCTTCGGTACAATTGTCAACCACAAATCTTAAACTCTTTTTCATGCTTTCTTCTATGACAACACTTTCTTAGCTTTTATCTATCATTCTTCCAACTGTAAGTATTCCACTCTGATTGTTCTACTACAAAAAAACATGGTTTTTATGACTAAATTTAGCGACAATTTTTTTTATACTATTTTGTGACGAATTTAGTGACGAAAACTTTTTTATCTCTATTTACAACGAATTTTACTACAAAAAAATAGTCGTAGCTAATTTAACGACGATTGAAAATTCGTCACTAATTTTACGACGAATTCAGATTTCGTCGCTAAATTTGAAAAATAATAAAATAAAATAAAATATTAATATATATTTATTAAATAATAAATTAATTTAGTGACGAATTTCAGAATTTGTCGCAACTTTTGTGATGAATTTTTAATTCATCGCAACTTTTGCGACGAATTTCAGAATTCCTCGATAAAATTGAAAAATAATAAAATAAAATAAAATATTAATATATATTTATTAAATAATAAATTAATTTAGCGATAAATTTTGGAATTTATCGTTAATTATGCAACGAATTCAACGACGAATTCCGAAATTGGTCGCAAAATTAGCGACAAATTCGGAATTCGTCACTAAATTTGAAAAATAATAAAATAAAATAAAATAAAATATTAATATATATTTATTAAATAATAAATTAATTTAACAATGAATTTCAGAATTTGTTGTTAATTTTGTGACGAATTTCGAAATCGATCGCAAATTAGTAAAAAATTTAAAATTCGTCACTAAATTTGAAAAATAATAAAATAAAATAAATTATTATTATATATTCATTAAATAATAAATTAATTTAGCGATGAATTTCGAAATTCGTCACTAATTTTGCGACGAATTTCGAAATTCATCGCTAAATTTGAAATATAATAAAATAAAATAAAATATTAATATATATTTTTTATTTTTTATTTTTTAAAAAAATTATCATATTTATTTTTTTAATTAATATGTTATATTTTATTTTTATTTTATCTTTTAAAAAAATAGTATTATTATTTTTTAAAATCTTTTATTATTTTATTTTAAACTAATATTTTATTATTTTATAATAAATTGTTATTTTATATTATTTTATTATTATTAGAAAATTGTGAATGAAAGATAATAAGTAAAAAGAAAACAATTTATAACAGATACTAACATTTAGTCTGTGATTATATGATTTTAAATCTTTACGGAAGCGTAGGAGTTCGAACAATGGGGGAGCAAAGCGGAGGCATTTTTCAGGAATTAAATGAGGGAGGATGGCGTGTAGGCAGATGTTGGCTCGGGTGTAGGCGGGAGCGCATTTTTTTTTTCATTGCTAATTTAGCGACGGATTTGGTAACGAATTTATATCCGTCGTTAATTTAGTGACGAATTTCATTGTTAATTTAGCGACGAATTTGGTGACGAATTTATATCCGTCGCTAATTTAGCGACGAATTTTGTTCGTCCCTAAATTAACA